>OX424499.1:23698353-26470853 GCA_949152395.1 Agrochola litura
AATCAACTAAATCAGCACAACTCTATCTATTGAACTTTGAGTTTCCGTGCAAGACTATTAGTATCTTAAACTCGGCTAATACGGACAGATTCTGCTAACGGTCCAGCAGAGATTGTTATTGCTTGATTGCTTACAAACTTGGCTTGTAACTTGTTGTCAATATTTGTTTATATAAATCTACTAGCTTAAATTCATACTGTTACCATTATGAACGCATTTTGTTGTTTGAATATAAGCACCTACCGTTCATTTTTGCATTCTTTCAATTACATTGTACGCGAGGTCGACGTAGACCGTCATAGCATCCCATACATCTCATTGCTTATTTCCTGCTTAAAGTTTTTTCTACCCAATCCAACCTTCTTTTCTTAAGTCTGCCTCTTTCATAGTTGCCATCCACATTCAATCTTTCCTGAAAACCAAAGATATTTTATTAATTACACACACGTATTTACATTATTTAAAAACGATCAGACTTAAAATAATAATATGTACAAGTATATAAAAAAGGAGGGGGCGGGGAATTGATCATAGGGCATCAAAAAATTCGTCCGTATCGCTGTCAATAGGAAAAGTGCCCAAAAGGCTGGCAGCATTGCCACGTTGTATGGCAATGCTGATTCTTTGACCAAAAAATAGGCCAGCCCTCTGGTCACGTGAAGAGTCGACCATGCAGCCGCTTAGCGATTTCTTGAAAAACAAGGTGGGCACTCGGACCCCATGGCCCTAGTGTTTCAACCCCAAACGGCTCAAACATATAAGTCCCAATAAGATTGGAGTATTTGCGCCGTTTGAGGTTTTCCGCACCAGCAGCAGCAGCCCCAGCACAGCCCGCCGTGCTAGGAAGATGGGATGGCGCAAGGGTGTCGACACACGTTGCATCCCACACCAAAGGCCTACCTACCTTCCAAGGCATTATGGTCATTCCGTCTGGTCTCTTCCCATCGTCGCGTGCCAAGCCATTGGGTTCTAAAACAGCTGGCACTCCGGCGGTGACAAGAGCACGACGGATGATGTCATTGATGCTGGCGTGCCGTGCTATCCGGCCTGCGCTCTTACTGCAGGATAGGCCATGGTGTCCGAGACAGTCGACACCTTCACCACATTGGCAGCGATGCGGAGCCACGCAAGGAGCACCCAGACGCAGACAGGTAGCGAGCCGGAAGGTGGTATCACCCAGCATAGTGCCTATGTTGGGTGACGGTAGCGCCTGAAGCCAGAGGCCCGACTCCCACTCACCTACAGCCAGCAGGCGGGCACGCTCAGCAGTATTGGTGGACGTATTAATAAGATTGTTCCGTACCAACCTGCAGAGCGGCTCATCCCACTGCCTCTGGGAAGATGGGTTCACGGGCCGATCTGTATTCTTATTGGGACTTATATGTTTGAGCCGTTTGGGGTTGAAACACTAGGGCCATGGGGTCCAAGTGCCCACCTTGTTTTTCAAGACATCGCCAAAGATATTAACATTTATAAATTACTCTAGAAAACCTGCGGCTACGTCCACAAATTTTTTATCGTATGTTTACAGCAGATGGTCAACAATGGTGACCGACTGACCACCGTTGCGTCATTTATACCACATTATTGTACAAGTCATTACGTCACGGACGATTAAAAAAACATTGTTTAATATTATGTTGCATATCCGTCACTAATTTACTGGGTACATCTTCGGTATTCTGGCACGAAAGACAGTTTTTTTTTTGTAAAAACTTACCAAAGACTAAGACATAAATATCTTATGAATTTTAAACGTTCAAGATTTGAATTATAACAAATTAGTAGATACGTAAACGGAGATCCTAGCTCCAGCTTGCCTGAAGAAGTATTTACCACATTTCATAATGCTGATTTGGGGATAGACAGTGAGACTCCTCCTTGCCTCTGATAGTACGTTCAGCTGTTGGTCCCGGCTGGCATTAATATATCTTTGACAGTTGTTACAGCAGTCATCAGAAGCTCAGTATTTGGCTGCATCCTGTTAGACTGGAAGCTGACCTAAACGTATTTGGAGAAAGTCAAAGTCAAATCATTTATTTCCAATAGGCCCTTTTAAGGCACTTTTGAACATCAAAGTTCACAAAAAAAAAAAGTGGTGGCACTCCGGGAGTGCCGCCAGAAGTGAAAACTTGAACAAGATCGCCTTGGTGAAAGAAAAATACTGTATAGAACATTGGTTAGCAACCATAACTAAATAAAGAGCACAATTGTGTTTACAAAAAATTATACTTCCGAAACGTTAAAAGTACATAGAACATTGATCCGTAACGTAATATAAATAAATACCATAACCACGTTTGCAAAACCTTTAAAGTAAAAAAACTTGCATAGAACATTGATCCGTAACAAAATTTAAATAAAGAGCACAATCGCGTTTACAAAACCTTTAAAATAAAAATACTTGTATAAAACATTGATCCGTAACGTAATATAAATAAAGAGCATAATCGCGTTTACAAAATGAGGTGTCGTCATGGTGTCGCGAAATCAATGGTTTAGTCCCATCTCAAAAAATGCCCAATGCGCCTAAAAAAGTTTTCACAAAAAGAAAATTGAATTGATACTCGCCCCTTCCAAAAGGTAGTTTTCGTATGGAGAAGAATGGGTAAGAAACTGCACCGTTACTCTTTTAAAATGTTTAACAATATTTTGAATACATTAATTATTTGTAGAATAAAATTACTACACCACAATAGGTAGAAAGAATTAAAAACTAAGCAACGACAAATAAATTTTAGTAATCACAGAATGTTTCATATTTATCGTATTCGGTGTCCTCCGGGACGGGGACCTCGAGGATTGGGTTACTCAGGGAATACTCGTAAATAACCCGTAAAACCAATGTCAGAATGTAGAAACGCTAGGCAGATGATGATGAGGGAGGCGAAGGAAAAATAGCAGGACCTCTTTTTAACCGACTTCAAAAAAAGGAAGAGGTTCTCAGTTCGCCGGGTTTTTTTTTTTTTCTATGTTTGTTCCTCGATTACTCGAAGACGGCTGGACCGATTTGAAAAATTATTTTTTTGTTTGAAAGGGTATACTTTCAAGTTGGTCCATTGTCATTTGGTCACGATCTGATGATGGAATCTTGGAGAAATCGAGGGAACTCTTCAAATATTATAGGTACGTCTATAGCAATTTGGGTATTTTTGATGAACGGTTGACTTATAATGACTTAGATAAATTGCAAACCAACCCACTAAAAAGTGAAAAATATCTTTAATTTCAGAAGTCGGTGTCTTTAGATAACTATTTTAGTTTTTTGACACCGACTTCTGAAATTAAATTTATGTTTCACTTTGTAGTTTGGAAGTCGGTTGTATTTTTTTTTTTAAGTTTTTTTAAATAGCAACTGAGACTAATCTAGCATACTCAGTCTTAGTATTAGAACACATAACATACATAAGTCACCTTCTTCCTGGGGTTAGGCAAAAACTAAAGAACGCCATCTGCTACGATCCTTACATAGTCCTTTTGCTTTAGTATTAGAAGTTACCTACATCTTATAACACAAATTAACCCACTTACCAAAAAAAACATAATCTTATCCGTTGACGTAAATCCAAGATGGCCGATTTCCGGTGCCGACCGCCGCTGATTATTTTCAGTGTGTTTTTCTTAAATGACGCGACCGTTGGCATCAGCCTCTATTAGATGACATTGAGTCAACATTTGACTCCGTATTCTTTTGATTATTTTGTGTTTTATGACATTGATTTAACATTCTGTGATTACTTTCTCACACACTGACTTATTAATTACAAAATTTTAGGAAAATCGTCTACTTTTGCAATGTTTGTAAATATGTGAGCACCATGTATCTATCACATATTAAATTATCTGTCGTTGCTTCATTTTTAATTCTTTTTACCTATTGTGGTATAGTAATTTTATTCTAGGTGCATCGTCTTCACATATAATTATTTAACTAATGTACGTACCTAGACAAACTATTGTAAAACATTTTAAAAGAGTAACGGTGGAGTTTCTTGCCCATTCTTCTCCATACGAAAACTACCTTTTGGAAGGGGCGACTAGAATCATTTTTAATATTTTGTAAATTTCGACGTTCAAAAGTGCCATACATGGGCCTATTTGAAATAAATGATTTGACTTTGACTTTGACTTTGACTTTGTGCCAAAGTGGTATTTAAGTACCTACTCATCTTCTATATCTATCTAAAGGTACATTATTATGAAATAGTAACGAAGTCAAAACTGTACGTTGAATATTTTTGAAAAAAGTAATTGCTACGAGGTGTGGAACGAGTCTGATGCCGAAAATATAGTTTTAAGAATTTTTGTCTATTTGTCTGGGTGTATGTTCCGGATTGGTGCAAGAACGGTTGAACGGATTTAGATGTTGTATTGACTCAAGTCATAATCGATGGCAACTTTTTCGCACAATTCAATAAAAAAAATCGGGGTGTCCTCATTCGGCGGGGGGTATACTTTTGTCTCTTTCGCTCATAACTAAAATATTACCTACACATGATGCAATTATGTTTTCATAGTTCAATGTGCTTACCTGAAGGGAAAAAACAAAAAAAATCCTGTTTCTTTAAGGTTCAGTTTTCGACTCATATTTCGGTGAATAACTCCAAAACCTGACGCTTTAGGATATTATGTTTCATGATTTTTTTTGTTTGTATAAGTGTCCTCTATCTAAATATATAACTTTCGTTGTGCACCGCGATTTTGAAAAAAAAACAATTTGGCGGCCGACGTTAGGGCCACCCTCCATACAAAAATCTTCAAACATATGTTTATACATATGTTTATAACCTGGATGAACTTCTAATCCCTGTAGTACGTTCCCGTGGGATATTTTCTGACATCAACGCGGGTGAAGCCACAGACAAAAGCTAGAGTAAAATATTTTGTGTAAGAGTATTAGTATTTCGTCGCTTATTTTTTTATTGTATAGTAGATTTGAAAATAGATGTTGGATAGGTCGGTTTTTTGTAAATTACAGGCTGATGGTGTTAATCTCGTGATCTTTCTCATAGCTCACAATGATTTATCTCAATAATGTACGATAATAGTATAGGTAAAAAAAACAGAATATATATTTGTGTACTCCGTCTCACTTGTGGAAAGATTAAAATATGATTAAATTACATGTTTATAATTTTTATAAATTCATATTCAAAATATTTTATTTCACATAAACCTACAAGCCCACTTATGAAACGTCAGAAGCTAGGTGCACGGTTCCAATTGGTCGCTTCCTATGGAGAAGAACCGGGCAAGAAACTACACCTAACCTTGCACATTCTACTCTTCACTTTACATAAACTTATCTACACTATCTACTTAATTTCATATACTTTTACAACACAAGATCAAATTCCAAAAATACCCAATATAACTATTAACGAGAACAGTAGTGCTATTCTGTAACCATCTCACCGTGTTCACTTCACCTAAGATATCACGGTGAGATTTTTTACAGAATAGCACTACAGATCAAGATACTGCATTAAATATTGTGTTATTTTATTAGTATTATCGCCCGAACACTTCTCGCGTTACTAGAGGAAAATATCAGAATACAGACGGCCAATAAACCTTACTTTGATCTAACTGATTCCAATGAATAGACAAAGTATTGAATTCATTATCAGCATACTAGTTTTATTTTTTTATTCCGGCCAATTAATGAAAACAAAATAAGGTTATTCGTTTTTAGCCTCACTTTTCTTTAGGAAAGAAAAACATTTCAAGCCAGGCAGAAATCTGGGCAAAAAAACAAAAAAAAATTGTTGACAATTTACTTTCGTCATTAAAAATTAATATTGGCATGACTAATTCAAAATTACTTTGACTTAGCAGTTTCTCATTATTGCGAAGCCATTATTATTAAGTCTACTTAGTAACACCAATTTTAGAGTAATAATTTGTCCTATAAATTATTTTGTCATTTCTAAGTAATAACTCCTAATGTCTTGACAGTCATCACTTAGTGACATATGGCATAAATGGAGATAATTATGCCTAGACGATTTCCAGTCAAACGTCGCGACCGTTTCCTTGAAATGTATGACTAATGTGAGAAGAGATGGCCTGTTCATTTATGTCTGGACTATGATTCACTTTTTATGTCTTTTTATTTCTGTATTATAATTAAACATTTAAATCATGTACAGATCAGAAACAATAATTGTGATTTTTTAAACAGCATCTCTGTTGTTCTTAATCGCTTTGACGTTTAGTCTGTCATCTGTGGAATCGTTAGGTACGCAAATGTCATTTTTAATGTCAGTATGTCACAGAGAACATTCAATCCACGAACTGTTGCACCTTACGTCATAGGTACAATACATCCCAGATTGATACAAACCATTAATAACAAACAAACATCTGTCTACCGAAGAAGACCAATCACACACGTGCACAAGAACCATCCATTAACTCAAGATAAAAGACGAACAAACTATTTATAATACTTTATTGCCGGTAATATTTGTATCGAGTTTTATTTATTAAAAACGAATGTATATGTATAACGGACGCCCAGCGCCGACACCAGACGCATGCGATCTAAATATAAACTACCCGCGTGCTCAGAAAACAACAAGTCACAATATTTAGAAACCGACGCGGGAACGCACGCTTCTAGCAACCGTGTATTCCACGATCAATTCAAAAATGGAATCCTCACTTACGTGACAGTGATTGTGTTTTATTTTAAGTGTGTGAGTGATGTGCTTACTGAAATGTTCTCCAACTTCAAATTACCAACGCTCAAGCAAAAAACAAGCAAAGAAGAACCTCTATACAGCTGCTACAGGAGCGTTAAAACCAAACCGCCGAAAACTCCAACTCTGTCTCGTGTGAGACGACATCAAAGACGTAAGTTTGACTATAAACAGCTTATATTTGTATAATGCAAAAATAAACACGGCTTAATGAGGTGCGGGCTTGTTTGTTCGTTTCGTACCAACAAACTTCAAAATTAGATGTTTCTGTTAATGGGATGCGTCGCGAAATCCGGAATGAGCTTTGCGATGCGGCAGGGTATTTGTGTAAATTGGAGCTGAGCGAATCTGCTCTCAATCCGCGGTTGTACAAGGATTGTTTCTAGTGTTGACAGTTTTGATTAGAGAGGGGAAACGCAGGTGTCTTAGTTTGCATTTCAGCGCGCGTGACTGACGTACAGACTAGAGGTGCACGTTTATTCCGAGTTTGTAACGTCGCACGCCGCGCAGCTCTATTGCAGTAGCTTTGTATTTGCAGATACCTCGGAGTGTTTAATGGAATTGGAATTGCTTACAATCTAGCGCTAGTCTTGTTACGGGGAATTAGTTGAATTATGTTACTTGTGCGAATATAACTTACAAAATTTACTGTAGCAAATATTTAGGATACTTATACCTTTATCGTTATGTACATAATACATAATATATGCCTACATAATATATGAAGTCAGATTAGTAACATATTCCCTTGATAGCAATCCGCATTCATTCCTAGTTAGGTTACTACAATCAATTATAATGGCGGAGTGATCAAGAACCACGAATCTAGGGACAGTTCTCTCTCTCTCACACACACACTCTTTTCTGGACTTAAGGGTGCGACAAACTCAAACTTAAACTCAAATCATTTATTTCAACTAAACCAATTACAAGCACTTTTGAATTTATTGTCAAGGGGTTGGTCAGTCAGAAAGATGAAGCCAGTTGCCCATTCCAAAGCATATAGTAGGTTCCTATGGAGAAGAACGGGCAAGAAACTCCATGGACACTCTTTTAAATCAAAATATTGTTACAAAATATTGGTTACATCATCATCATCATCATCATCATTTCAGCCGAAAGACGTCCACTGCTGAACATAGGCCTCCCCCAAGCACCTCCACTTCGACCGATTCTGTGCTTTCCGCATCCAGCGGATTCCTGCGGCCTTCACAAGGTCATCGGTCCATCTTGTGGGAGGCCTTCCAACGCTACGTCTTCCGGTACGCGGTCGCCACTCCAGAACCTTTCGGCCCCATCGGCCATCCGTTCTACGAGCAATGTGCCCTGCCCATTGCCACTTAAGTTTCGCAATTCTTCGGGCTATGTCGGTTACCTTGGTTCTCCTGCGGATCTCCTCATTTCTGATTCGATCACGTAGGGAAACTCCAAGCATAGCCCTCTCCATTGCCCTCTGGGTGACTTTTAGCCTTCTGATAAGGCCCATTGTGAGCGACCACGTTTCAGTACCATAGGTCATCACTGGCAACACGCACTGGTCAAAGACTTTCGTCTTGAGACACTGTGGTATGTGGGACGAAAAGATATTGCGTAGCTTCCCGAACGCTGCCCAGCCGAGTCGGATTCGACGATTGACCTCTTTCTCGAAGTTGGACCTACCTAGCTGGACAGTTTGTCCTAGGTAAACATACTCATCCACAACTTCGAGCGTAGTGACTCCGATCTTCATGAGAGTGGGTGTAACATGGGCATTTGACATGACCTTTGTCTTGTCCATATTCATTTTAAGACCCACATCATTCATGTTGAAATTATACATGTGAGAACAATGTAAAAAGACGTGCACGTTGAAAGCGTCCGTAATAAAAGATAAAAACAATTCAAAAATTAAAATAAGCCATGGCAGCCAAAAGATGACCAGTCCATACTGACGGCACCCGTTCACGAACATGACGCATGGATTAGCACCATTCAGCTCAACCATTTTGAAAGGAACTTAATGATCCAACACACGCGCCACCACCAGCGAGCGTCAAAATGAACTATAAGAAAAACACCACTACATTGCGTTGGTTATAATCTCTTATTTGGCCCGTTGCTGCGAGCGGGATGGCAGTGCCATATTAACCGTCCATGTTAAACTAACTAATTACAGTACGTGAAAAGCTGTGTGTCCTTAAATACTATCTAAATGTCCATTTAATCTATTTTAGGGGTTTTATGACATTTCCTTATGCCACGCAAGAAAGTGGTTTAGGTACCTATTTCTGGGTGATTAAATGTTTGTTATGATCTTCGATGTTATGATCATTCAATTGCCTTATAGAGCAAGGGGTTATTCACCTACAATATTTCCGACAGCGAAAAATATATTATACCTAGTACATTACCATCTCATTTCTTTGACTAGATTCATAGAGATTCAGTGGTTAAAGTTTAGAAACGTGCTGACTCGATAGGGGACGGGAGAAGGGGGAGACGGGGGCGCCGGAGATACATGGTTTTTTTTAACGATTTTTTAATATGATATAAATCTCATAAAAAGTGTTGATAAATGAAATGTAGAGGGAGGTGAAAGGGAGGAGAGAGGAAGAGGGCAAGTCATCCCCCCACCGACCAATTCATAGGAGACACATTTTCAAGGTCAATTTCAAACGTCTCGAAGGTCAAGGTCAAATTTTAAAATCATATTTTTTTATAGGTAAAATAATTTAATTTTTTTCTTTAAATGTTGTGGAGGGCTTAGGAGACCCTTTAGAACCCCCGAATTACCTCACATCATTTCTAGCAAGACTGCACGTTTCTAAGCCCAACCCCATTCAGTTTATATTATAGGTACAGACGCCAGCACATCAAGCTACTATAATCTGTCAAATTAATTTAATAGATTTTCAACTTTATCGCTGAAGTGTAAGGTTCAAAGTTGATTGGGATAATTTGACAGTTTCGGGTAGCTTGATGTGCTGGCGTCTGTACCCTATTTTATACAGACAATTTTGTTTCATAATTATATTATGAGCAGTTTACCTTACCACACTGTCATTATTTACTAAGCAATAAAGAACTACACTAATTTAAATTGCACACACACATAACTACTCAACTCTCAGTACAATAACTCATACAACTCAAATTCACTTCTAATGATGATATCACTAACAAAATCTCTTTCTAATGGGGGCGGCGGGACGGAGTTGCGGCGTGCCCCAATAACGATTTGTTTACTAATACATTGCTATATATAACTTGTTGCCGTAACTACTTGTATGAGGTAGATTTGATTGCGTTTGCGTTTGTAAGAGGGATCGGAATATTTGTTAAATTGTTACTAAGGTAACGCGTATTTGCGATGTGCTGCGCGATATTAATTTAGATCAAATTTTGTTGACATAGAATTGGATGTAACATGAAATTTAAAAGCCAGTCACCGTGTTTTAACCTATAGTTGAGTTATTTTGGCATTATTTTAAATTATTAAAAATAACTGGCGAAATGTTACAGGGACACCTCTGCCCAACCCTTCAGGGAAACAAGGCGTAATGTTATGTTATGTTATTTTAAATTATTATGTCAAACTGAATCCTGACTTCTCATATTAAGTGCCTATTGTATGGTTGATTAAAAAAAACTGGTGGCACTCCGGGAGTGCCGACAGAAGTGAAAACTTGAACAAGATCGCCTTGGTGGAAGAAAAACACTTGTATGGAACATTGGTCCGTAACCTAATCTGAATAAAGAGCACAATCGCGTTTACAAAAAATACTTCCAAAACCTTTAAAGTAAAAATACTTGCATAGAGCATTGATGTGTAACGTAATGTAAATAAAGAGAAAGAAAGAAAGAAAGAAAGAAAAATATTTTATTTGGGACACGCACAGGAAATACAAAACAGTAGTAAAAGATAAAAAAATAATTAACAAATATAAAAAAGGAGCATTTTAAAAACTAACAAACAAAATTAATAACGACCTGTGCGAGGCCAAAAAGGCTCCTATCTCAGCATGATGCTGCGATATTTAAAAATAAATAAATACCGCAGCGCTGGTATTCTGATAGGGCCCGAGAGCACAATCGCGTTTACAAAAATGAGGTGTCGGTAACGGTGTCACGAGTTCAATTGTTTTTCCCATCTCAAAAATGCCCAACGCGCCCAAAGAAGTTCTCACTTCGAAAAAAATTTTGAATCTGAAAACGTTTTTGACCTTAGAGCTTATGTCGAAACTACATTAAACGGTTTAAAAAAGTGCGTTTGCTATTATTAGTACCTATCTGTTGCCCGCAACTTCGCCTGCGTGTATTTTATAATATTTAGGGTTCCGTAACCGAAGAGTGCCAAACGGAACCCTATTACTAAGCCTTCGCTATCCGCCTGTCTGTCAGCGGGCTGTATCTCATGAACCGTAATAGGTAGACAGTTGAAACTTTCACAGATTGTGTATTTCTATTGCTGCTATAACAAAAAATAATAAAAATGAAATAACGTTAATATTTAAAGGGATGGGATCCTTTAATTATTAACGTTATTTCATTTTTCACAAGAAACGTGTTTTTTCGGCGTTTTTTGCTCGATCTTAATACGATAATAAAAAAAGAAACAAAAACACGAACCCTTTCGTGTACGAGTCGCACTTGTTTATACAAATATCCAGAATGAAAAGCCTTCAGCCTTTTCCAGGTCCCAGGTTATCTGTCAGCCAAATCTCATAACGATCAGTTTAGTGCGTGAAAAGGCAACAGACAGTCCGAGTTATTTTCACATCTATACTAATAATAAAGCAGAAGAGTTTGTTTTTTTGTTTGTTTGATTGAACACGCTAATCTCCAGTCCAGTCGGATTTAAACAATTCTTTTTACATTTGAAAGCCCAATTCTTGAGCGCGAGCGAAAAATATGGCAATTTTTTAAATATATTGTGGTGTCCTACGACTTCAACGCGAATTAAGTCGCAGACAGAAGCTAGTTTATTATATTAGAACGGATTTATCTATCTTTAAACATAAAATCAATTGCCGTGCAATAGTCTCACAAAAACTCAAAAATGGCTCGACCGATTGTCTTGAAACTTTGGAAAGTTGTTGTGTGCACGCCGGAGAAGGTTCGTAACAAAAAAAAAATTAAAACGGCTTTGCAACGCATAGCAGTATTAGCTAATTATAGATATAAAGCACAGTTTTCACTCTGGCTGCTCAAAAGAGCGGCTACTTGATATATATAGATACTTAAGTTTATTTTTATTTCTATGATCTCCATATATTTACTTCACTGACGTTTATTTACTTTACAGATTATAAAATTAACGATAGTTATATACATACATACTTGTTCTGGTAAAATATTGACGTTTTAAAGCTATCGCTATTATAATAGTTTATGCAAATGTTTATGGGAACTGTTTGGGCAAAGTTTGGTGTGTACGAAGTGATTTAAGTAGATTTTGATGTAGTTTTGTGTTTATAAACTGAATTAGTTTAGATTTACATTTTACGATCGATGAGGTTTCTTGCCTGACAGCATTATTTTGTGTTTTGACGTTCCTCACTTAAATATTGTAATCTGCTCTAAAATGACAGAAAAGACTAATGGAAATTTACTTGTTAAAATAATATTGTATCTTTTAAGGTGAGTATACACTAGACCTAGAGTAACATTTCTTTCTACCTTGCGTTCATTGTAATGACTTGCCCAAATTCTCAAGTCTACACGCACCTTTACATTTTGTCTTCAAGTCTTTTCACTTATTTTTTTACAGTAAAAAAAAGTAATAATTTGGTCCACTATGGCACGCATGGTGGTCAAAGTTTAAATATGTTAGACAAAAAAAATATTTTCACAACCCTTCCAAAGAAGTGGTAGAAAATACGTCTTAATTTCTAAATACCACTTCCTATAAGACTAATGACAAAAAGCCTTAACTTTAAACAACAGACCCGTGCTTATAGCTACTTGGTAATCACTAATGTCCGAGGAATTCCTCGGGTGACCTAATTCGACGGCTGCTCTAATGCACGCCTTACTACTTATGCTACTTGGCACACTGTACTTATACAAGGATATTTTGAGCGTGGAATTGCTTCAACTGTTATGGCTGATAAGTAGTTGAATTTTTTTTTTTTTTTTTTTTTTTTTTTTTTTTTTTTTTTTTTTTTTAAAAAAACGTTGCCCCACACTAGGATTTTCTCCTGTATCGTGGGTGCGTTTACAAACATTTAAACTCACATACACAAACAGCCATACCCGGAACAACTAATTGTAGGTCATACAAATATTTGTTCCGTGCGGGAATCGAACCCGCGACACGCAGCGCGAAATATCGAATACCTAAAAAACATTGTATCTGGTGAAAGCACCAGGGTAGCCCGCGATATTCAAATTTTCTTGTTTTTTGCAATTTGCAGATAAGTATTAGGTTGTCCGTAATTGAAATATGATTCGCGATGGTAACAATTTAAGTATGTATTTACAGAATAATTATTATTTAAATCATCAATATTCACCCATGACTTATATTTCAACACAGGGATTGTGTAGACCATTGATTTTTCTAGTTCGCCCCGTCACAGCCAAATTATTATGTATTCTAAATTTAAAATAAATCATATAACTGTGGATTTCTGTAGATATAATAATAATCATATTTATTTCCAAAAATAGTGTATAGAAGAATATTTAATAGAAAATAAAAGTAAGTTCATAATATAGACTCTATATTATGAAACTTACTTTTATTTTCTATTACGTTGCCCACAGCAAGAATGTAAGAAATGAAAAAGAAACTCCAAGTCGATACAAAGGAAAACGTAGAAATTGTATTCGAGTGTCAATTCGCACTGCGAGCACTCGCCACTCGATATCGTTTCCTTGAAGCTTATATACCTACCTAAATACATACTAGGAATATAGCTCTATTTGTTAGTGTATTTTTATTTATTTTTTCATAGGAATTGAATGGTTTGATATTGGGCAAGTACTAATTGATTGATGGGCAATTGAATATGGAACTCACCGAAGTGATTTCGTTAGATAGATTGGTTGAATTTATGTAGGGACTGATAATAAAGGTTAAATTCCTCTGGCATGTCATAACTGCTAACCGATGAGCCTAAATATTTAATAAACGTTCAGTCAACCTGAATCTTTGTTCCATAATATTTATTATCCGAACGAAAATGGATTTTCAGGCGAAAACGAAAATGATTTAGACATTATAAAATACTAATATTTCCACTGTACGCTTAAATTTTGTTTTTTTTTTTACACCTAGGGAGAGAATGTGTGTATTTCTTGTTGTATTGATTCACCTGATATTGCCGAGCTTTATGAAGTAGGCCGAATGAGGCACGACAATTCACAAACTTCTGATTTTCGGCTTGGCCGAAGCTCCGGCTGGTTTATGGCCGAAAACGAAAATATGGCCGAACCGTGATTTTTGGCCGAAAATAGCCGCAAACGAAGCTTCGGTCGGTCACTAATAATATTACATTCATCATTGGGTAGTTAATTGTAGTTATGTACAAATTGACACAGTAATATACCTAGAACACAAACAGTAGACGGTGAAATGCATTCTTGTCGATGTATACATCTTTCTGAAGCTGACAGTACTTGCTTAATAATCTAATTGTAATGAAAATAATTCAAATTCAAATGTCATTTATTAAAATTAGGCTGAGAATCAGCACTTTTCGAACGTCAAAATTACATAAGACAGTTCCCCAAAACGCCCACCCTTCACCACTTCCTAGTGCCTTTCGCTGGGAAGAAGAAGTGGCGCAACAAACTTCCCAGCAGCACAGCTGTCTGTTCAAGTTAGAAAAAAATAATTCTATACAATAGTATACAAAATAATTTACATTACGCAACACAAAACATAATTTAAATGATAAATTATTGGCCATATGTATAGCACACGCCAATATACCAACCAAAAACATCGAGAACTATACTCAAGCAGAAATAAAAACTAAACGTAAACAGAACTAAATATCTAAATAAAAGCCTCCAGGCGTAAAAGGCGTGCCCGCTTACATAAAGCTATTTAAAGCTGTAATTGGAAGTTATAAATGATAAAATAGGACCAACGAGGTAAAAAAGAAATAAACAGTTAATTACTAGTCACAATAACAAAACCATGATCAGCAAGACGACCAGTCACCACAAGCAGCACCCGTTCACGAGCATAACGCAAAGATCAGCCATTACCCCCCTCGCCATATTTGAGGGAAGGAGGCAACCCGACCCCCGACGCTACCGCAAGCAGTGACATCTAAGGGAGCATGACGAACTTGCTGCCGGTTGCTCAGGCAAAAAAATAAAAAATAATGTTCAATTGTCGAGGTCGCTAGCTAACCACAAATTGCAATACAAATCATAACAAAACATTGTAATGAGTAGATTAAGTCAACAATAAAATAAAACAAAAATAAATTGACACATAAAAAAATAAAAATTGACTTATAAATTCAAATAAAATAAACAATTATAAAACTGTCCATAGGTAAACTAATTCTGGAGAAAGAACTTAAGTATTGTCTTGAGTTAATCACAGCGACCAACTATTCTTATCATTTATGTAGTCGTTGATACAATAGTATGCCTTTGAACAAAGGTCGGATTTTACTTTAGTTTTAAACGCAATAATTATAGTCCTCTTTACCATATCTGGCGACAGCGACCCTGAATAATTTTCTTTCCTTTCGGGAGCTCTCTGATGACTTGCACAACCGGTCTTGAAATCCCGGTCAAACCGTAGCATTATGCTGATATATTTGAAAAAAATACAAATAGCGCAGCGCTGGTATGTACAGGGCCACACCATCTGAGTTCGATCTATAGACTTACTTAATAATATTTATGTTATGACATCGGATTGGTACCGTTTGCAGCCAGAACGATTACTCACTGAAAAACAAAACTTTTCTTACTCACGGTATATATATAACTACAGTTTTTTAAAAGTATCACAAATATCCATTCTAAACTGAGCCTGTCCTCACTCATAAATCATCATTATGACGTCACGGGCGATAGAAAAATGGCGACCAGACTTGAAAGTGGTTCTAAATAAACCGCTATATTCAAAGGAATATGTCTGTATGTTCCACAAAATACGATACTGATTTTATTTTTAATTTTAACTAATTAGTTATTTAAAAGTTTTTATTTTAGATACTAATTCTCATTTAAACTTTAGCTCACAAAAACGCATGTCTTGAACCGACTTAAATAAAAAAGGATATCCTAATGTCTTCGATGTATAGTCATTATCTAGATACTTATTAATCTACTTGCTCTTTTCTGCTAATTGATTTCAATATTAGTTGGTTTTTCAGCAATATTGTGCTGCATTAAAAGGAGTGAACGTAGGTACGTAACGAAGGAGTGAATGTACGTAGATAGTAAGTACACCCACATTCCTCACCATCACACCCTCTGCCTAACATAAGTATCATCAATGACAAAATACACTAGCTACACACTACACTACAGCTACACTTATAACATTTAGTCATGTAATGTCCAAGTCAAAGGCGACTATGTACAATCAATTCTATTTTTTTTGTGTATTTTGACGTTCAAACGTGCCTAATTGAAATAAATGATTTGACTTTAGCTATAGACATTTAGCCATGTAATGTCTCAATATATTATTAAACCCGAAACTCGCAATACAGATGCACCGGCACTGCAGCTAGTCTTATCATGTACCTACTTTTGTTTACAGCAGAGCTAGTAAGCGTTGCCAATGAATTTCGTGAACCGAACGGTTATAAACATAGTGCGTTAGTTATTTCATTCAACTAAAATATTGCGTAATCTACATTCATGATTATGAGAATTTACCTAGCCAATATGTGATTGTTGTTGTGATTATTTATAAATAAAGTGACACCAACTTGCACACTCTTAGAAGACTTTTTTCTGTTGTCGAAAAACAGACTACAAAGCCAAATGCTACGGTCTTTATACCTGCATAAATATCTCTCACTCTTTTTCATGTGGTTAGTGACTAACCTGGTGTCAGAGTATGGCATAAAGCGAGTGGAGTGAAATGTGTGTGTGGAGTGTGTGTGTAGAGTGTGTGTGGTGTGGGAGTGGGTATAGGAGTACGGTCAATGTTATGGGAATATCTATTCTACGTGTATTTCCCTTTTTGTTTTTAACCGACTTCCAAAAAGGAGGAGGTTATATGTTCGACGCGTATGTTTGTTTTTTTTTTTTTTTTTTTTTATGTATGTCCACCGATTTCTCCGTCATTTGTGGACCGATTTTGAAAATTCTTTTTTTGTTTGAAAGGCTATGCTCCCAAATTGGTCCCATATAAATTTTATTAACTTTGCATGGGTAGTTTTTGAGTTAGCTACAAAATACGTATTTTTTTTCACACTTAGTATGTAGATGATATGATAAGTTCCTGACACTGGTAGTAGGTAGTGGTATTCGAATGAGTAAAGTGGTGGGGTAGGTACCACAACTAAAAAGTGAAAAATAAAAACTTTTTACAAAAAAAGAAACTACCGACTTCCAAAAAAAACAGTACAAAGTGAAAAATAACTTTAATTTCGGAAGTCGGTGGCAAAAAACGAAAACACAAAACCCAAGACACCGACTTCCGAAATTAAAGTTATTTTTCACTTTGTAGTGTTTTTTTTGGAAGTCGGTAGTTTTTTTTTTGTAAAAAGTTTTTTGTGGTAGTAATTGGTCTGGACTAAATTGTACCTAAACCTATTTATAATTTAATACAGTGTGATTTATAATGTGCAAAAATTGAAATGAGGGAATCTATGTTTAATTTTATCGACGGAAATATTTTTTCCACAATTTTCATTTTATGAGGACGCCTAATTACTTCCAATGATTATGGAGTTTGTTTTATCGTGATAGATGATAGATCATTTAGTTCAAAAGCTACACCGTTTATAAAAAAAAAACTTTTTTTTTTTCTTCGATAAAATTTAAGCATAGATTCCCTCATTTCAATATGTGCACATTATGAAGACTCACACAGTATCTTAAAAAAAAAAACGATATTTGGTTGAAAAATACCAGAGATAAGAGCTAACATACCTACATACAAAACCCATCACCTTTTTTTTTTTAAGTCGGGCCACATTACACAAGCAAAACCATACGCCAAAACAGTTTAACCTCTATACCTCTACGTGTCTATTACCGTCAGTCCGTCAGTAGCCGTCGAAGCTCGCCCCATCGAGAGGGCCAGTTATTTAGAGAGGATTACGTAAGTCGGCCCTAATTATGGTTTCATTGGACTCGGGCCACGCCGAAAGACTGAAGATGAGTGTTATGACCGAGTCTTTTTCTTGGCAAATGGTTGGCGAGAAAAATTCGTCGGACTTTTTGAGGAGGAAGTGGGTACGGGAATGGGTTTAAGAATTTTTAAATAGGTAGGGAATATTTAGGTTGAGTTTTGTAAAAGACAGTTATGTAAATTATGAATGCATAATTTTTCATAATATACAAGAGTAAAGGTTAATTTATTTGTGGACGAATCGACAACTCCAGAAATCGATTCGCCTTCAAATAAATTTACTTCGTGCGAATCGTCTCAAGAAAAAAATAAAAAATTTACAAGTATCGATTCGCTCCTTATCATTATGCTAATAATATATCATAAATATGAAAATTTGTGTGTTTGGATGTTTGTTACTCAATCACGCAGAAACGGCTGAACGGATTTGGATCAAATTTTGCATGATACTTTTATCCCGGTAGTACGTTCCCGTGGAATAATTTCCAGCATCCACGCGGGCAAAGCTGCGAGCGAAAGCTATTAAGCCAAGAAAGGAAATAAAACCGAAGTGGCATAGAAAGTACAATCTTTTTTTGAAGTTGCAACACACGTTACGGTGAGTAAGTGTCAGAGGTAAGGATAGTTAAGTAAGATCTTTACATCCAAATACCTCGGTAATGTTTACAGAAAAATCAAAATGACGATGGGGTGATTATGCCAGCATCCATAAAACAAAGTTCAAACCCCTTTGGACTCAGCTAGAGCTCTTAATCGTGACTTCTTCACTCAGCGATGTCGCGACCTAGAATGAACGTATGCAAAACATCATTCACTTTGTTGGGAAATCCCTACAGTCCAACCGTCGAAAAAATTGAATAGTCAAACGAACTTACCTGTAAGTGAAGTTCGACGGTAATTATACTCGTTGCTGTCTCGTTCGAAGATGATGATAGAATACAATGGTAGTAGGCGTTTAGTCCAGTTACTCGTCACATAATTTTGAAGAAATAACAAAAAATGAACGCATCCTAACGTGTGCTGTCATTGTCTCTGCAAACTATCTTCATTAAGTTCACAGCGATTTATTGGCTTTACAACACTGGGTCCATGCTCATATACCTAGGTATATAGCATGGAATGTTTGGGTCGGGTGGGACTCATCATCTTCGAACGAGACAGCAACGAGTATAATTACCGTCGAACTTCACTTACAGGTAAGTTCGTTTGACTATTCAATTATACTCGTTGCTGTCTCGTTCTCAATGATGATAGAATACAATGGTAGATTTTCAAAGACTAGTTGTAAAAACAATAAATCTTGATAAAATAAAAAATAACAAGGCTTTGTTATTTTTAACATAATAGGTATTAGATTAGCATTCAAGGTATAGGTACATACCTTATATACAACAATATAGTACAAGTGTACTTGTAAAGGATTCCTACCGGTACAAGTACACTTGTACCGGTAGTAATCCCTTATCATTAATATAAGGATCAAAAATATATGCTTAATTCAAGTTGCATTAAATCATTTAAATTAGCAATAAAAATTGCTTCAGAAATAGTTTATATATTGTTGATTATGATCAACAACTATAGGAGCTTTATAATTTTATTAGACAACAATTATTAGTTGATAATTATGACTATTAAATCTCTTAGGTCTTTTATCAAATTAGCCCTTCAACTGTCATTAACGAGACACAATAGAATTTTAATTGTTATCCGCCTTAATAAGGCTGCTTAACAGGTGATGAGTTAAACTAAAGTTATTGGTTCGGTCCGACCGGCAGCGGCGGCGGCGGCGGCGACCCCTCTTTTTATAAGAGAATGTACTAATTCAATAATGTTCCACACTCCCACAGCTAATTAAACTTTAGCTCAAAGCTTTTTTGGGGTTTTCTTGTTTATATATTAAGTAAGTTAGCACAGTCCCGCACACATTTAGGACTTCTAAAGAATTCACTACAGCCTGCTATAACTGCGTGCGTGCTCTTATCCTATTACCTTTAGCAAAGTAATTAGTAAAAATATAAGGTTTTGTACATAACCAGAGTAGGTAACCTTAGTGTTATTTTTTTTTTTTTTTTTTTAACTTGTATGTGGATTAAATATTTTTAATAATATTTAATTTAATTAAGAGATCGTTAGCACCCTTTTTGCCTGTAGCTAACATTTATAAAGTCACAGTTTTCTGATAGCAAACAAAAATTTTAAAAAAATTTTGGTGAGAATGAATATTTTCAAATTCATATAATGTAAACAAATATAATTATCCTAGAAGATTTTGAAGATCTATAATTATAGAAAACCTCTGAATAGTCTTTTGACTTCATCAGCTGTAGTTACCTAAATATATAATTATAGCCTGATTCGATTTAGGTAGGTACTTAATTTAATTTAAACTTCTATAGAAAATTCCCTCTTGAAAACTCTGGGTGAAAAATATTGTCTTATCTTGGGTTTTGATAAACTTATATTTTGTAACTTACAGTATATTAGCTTCAAATTTAGGTGAGTCCTAAATCAATGTAGGTACCTACTTTTAGATGCTGGGTTTATCATAATTTCCACTGCTACATTACTGATTCCTTCTAACAATTTCAATTTCTGGTAAAAAAAAATTAAAAAAAAAAAAAAAAAAAAAAATTGTAGGTACCTAGGTATACTTCAAAGTCAAATAATTTATTTCAATTATGCACATGAAAGGCACTTTTGAACGTCTATAATGTTAGTTTTACCAGTTAAAGAAGTATTTAATCTTTTGATAATGTGTATCATTCAGTTCATATTATTCTGCATGTCTTAGTTCTCTGACTCACAAAAAACCATCACCATACATTTCATGACTCACGCCATTGCTGTATGATACTGACGTAATAGATCTTATTGAAAATTCTTAACAAAATTTCACAATCTCATAAAAATCTGTCAGAACATTTTTATCACAAGAAAGCAATTAATTAAGTATAGGGAATTCATGTGAAGCTGAGCTTCAATCTCAGTCCATTGCAGATATGCAGTCTGAGAGCTACATGGTATTCCCCACCCTGTGAGGATCTGTAGATATTTCTAACTTGAAAATAAAAATAAAAATAATATCTTTCTGATTTGATTTCCCTGATGTGGCTATTATAGAAAACACCATCGGAGATCATGTGTGTGCAGGATCCAATATACCTGGTTATCTTGATTGACATCATTAATTTATTTACTTGTAAGTACTAATTAATAAAAATATATTAAAATTCCAATAACCTGAACATGAAATCTAAACTTAATTTGATTTTAACCAATTGTTTATATCAATAATGCAAAAAATATGCTTATTAACTTCAATCTGTTATTCGTTTCTCTCATTACAATGTTAGAGTTATGTTGTGTTATTGGAAACAATTAGACCTAGAAAGATTAGAATGCTGTTTTGGTATAAATCTAACTTTTCCAGTAAGTATATCTAGAGTTGACTGTGCTTTCCAAACACTGTAGGTATGTGAAAGTTTCTATTTAAAGGAGATCATCTTAAATATACATTATCTGATAATAAGGTCTCTTTTTTTAAGGTGAGGTATAAGTACTTAAGTAACTTATTTCATCATAATGTAAATGTTACCGGAGCCAAACAAAAGGCAAACATTAAATTAGCTAGTATTTTCTCTGGGGAAATAAAAAATGCATTAAGTATTTCCCAATATGTATGTAAAGGTTGGATAAATAACCACATCTTTTACATCTGTGGTATAAGAAAGTAAATTTCTGTAGTTTTCTACTGTTTGGTAGTTTTTCCAACTTGAAATGTATTATTTTAACAATAATAACATCTTCCAATTCAAGGTAAGAAGTTATATCCCATTGGGCTTTTATACAAGAAATAATTAAAAAGCAGAGCTTGTTATGTATAGTTAGAAAAAATAACTAATTAGTACCTATTCAAAGAAAGGTTATCCATTAATAACAGATGTTACCTGTAAGGGCTCTAAAGAATTTGTCATTCAGCAGATTTAATCTTATTCTGTTGTGACTTATTATGTGAAGCGGTTTGATACGCTACTTAGTGATGATCAAGAATACTTGATCTGTGATGATAAGTTTCAAATCACAAAACTATGAGAATTAAATGTGCCCCCACCTGTGGGTTCACTTATGATGTTCATGGTTCCTCTTGTCTTCCAGTTCCCATCCACAGCTGGTGCTCCAGAAGACGCCTCCTCCCTCTTTTTCGCTTCTGCGCGAGGAGATCCCCGCCAGTTTAAAGCTTTATTTTAAAAATGTTTGATGTAGGTAAGCAATGACCTTGCAGTGCTTATTTTAGCAGAGATTTTCACTGAAGGGGTAAGTTTCTGCTGCAGACTGTACCTACCAGAAAAAACTCTTTTTCCTTTATAAATGATGGATAGTAGGAGAGATAAATGTCTTCTTGTGCCAGAAGTAACAAATACTATAACTGTGAATAATTGTTCAGTTTTTTATATTAGGAAAAAACATCTTCTGGCTATAAATGTCTTTCAGACACAGCTGGAGACCCGAGCCTGGGCATGATAATGTTGTAGCAATTTGCTGCTTTTTTATTTGTCTAGTCTCACTTTTTGGACATTTCCTGAGCTGTCACGCTAAGTTTTGTTTGATTCATATTATAACATTTGGTAAATGAAAAGTTTTCTTCTCTTTTGCTAAGCTTTTTTGACGTTTAATATCCCACCTTTAGGCTACGAGTATCTGTTAAGCGGATCTTCTCCGACTATGTGTTTTCAATCTGGTTGAATATTTTCTACCACTCCGGAGAGACATTCTCGTGACAAACATGTAGGTATGTCAGATGAGTCGCTTACTGGGGGATATTACAATATCTGGATCTGGAAAAAAATATACTTCATGCATGCTGTAAAGAGCAACACATTGCACCAAATAACCATGGAAGTCCCCACAGAACTTCCCTCTAAGGTTATAATGAAAAAAGTCAACCATAGGTTGCTTAGCTCACAAGCACAAAACAGCCATTGTAAACCTCGTGCATCCCCACAGAATGCCCCTAGGTCTGGCAAATCGCTCATATTATAGCCATTTAAGACCACGTGCGTCCCCTCCGAACGCCCCACAGGTCAGGCAGAGCTTCAGTTTTAGTTATAAAAAATCAACCACGTGTGTCCCTTACGAACACCCCGCCATTTAAGACCACGTGCGTCCCCTCCGAACGCCCCACAGGTCAGGCAGAGCTTGTTTTAGTCATAAAAATCAACCACATGTGTCCCTTACGAACACCCCACAGGTTGTTTAGGTAACTCACAACATAGCCATATTAGACCGCGTGCGCCCCCACAGGACGCCCCATAGGCCAGGCAAGTCGTATTGAAGCCATTGGAGGCTCAGAATGTTCACTCTTAATTGCAGCATTTGTAACCATGTGCAAAGTCCTCTGAGTCCCGTGACATAAAACACAGTATAACACTCTAATTTTTTTTTTTTTTTTTTTTTATCTATCAGGTAGCGATATCTTACACTCTTGAAGGTCCTTAGGATTTTGATGTATTTATAAACACTAATGCCATAAACACTTAAGCAGGGACTATCAGAAAATATCACACTCACACCATGCGGTAAAATTTTTTACTTCGCCATTGAGAATTGAAAACTACGTTTTTCGAGTTTTTAAAGCTTTCTCAATAAGGGTGATCCTTTTGTTTTCCTTTCTGTCTTCTTCTTTTCCATTTTAATGTGAATTTAAACACTTTTTACATAAAATACTAAAAATATGCGGAAATATGTGACGCCGTTACTTGACATAAAAACCGAATGAAGATAGTTTGCAGAGACAATGACAGCACACGTTAGGATGCGTTCATTTTTTGTTATTTCTTCAAAATTATGTGACGAGTAACTGGACTAA
Organism: Agrochola litura; assembly: GCA_949152395.1. Classification (NCBI taxonomy): domain Eukaryota; kingdom Metazoa; phylum Arthropoda; class Insecta; order Lepidoptera; family Noctuidae; genus Agrochola; species Agrochola litura. The sequence continues at coordinate 23,722,193 of OX424499.1, forward strand.
ACGCCTACTACCATTGTATTCTATCATCATTGAGAACGAGACAGCAACGAGTATAATGTGTGTCAGTTGGACAATTTCTAGTATTACAAATTCGCAAAAAACTTATGAGTCGTTACTATGAAACTGACAGGTGTCAACAACGCCTTCTCTCAAAGGCCAGACTGCAATCACTCAAATTATTTAAGAACTCAAAAACGTTACGTAATTTGTACACTAAAACTATAAAGTAACATAGAAATCTTCTAACCTGGTAATTGAGTATTTAAATATAGTATATCTAAATAAAGAGCACAATCGCGTTTACAAAAAATAATACTTCCAGAACCTTTAAAGTAAAAATACTTGCATAGAACATTTAATCATATTATTACTATCATATCCAAAAGTAAAGGATCTTTTCTGTAAAAAGGCTAAAGAAAAGAACGTTAACTGTTACTCTGTTTGCTTATGAATATTACCAGACACTATAATTATTCCTACAATTAACAGACTATGCCAGTTGCAGGTTATTAATTTTAATTTTTTGTTAGCGTTTATTACAGAACGTTTTCCGTCCATTATTCTAGGAAAATTTAACGAGTAATTAATATTTGCATTCTCCCTATTCCTTGTAATTCTCATTTTCTTTCCCTGATGTATGTATGTATTAGGTACAAGGAAAAAAGCATCGAAATATTTTGGTTAGAAAAAGATTATTAAAGAGAATACTTTTTAACAGAAATATTAAAAAACTGCTTAGAAAGAAAGGAAGTTACGTTAAAGAAGAGATAAAACGCACTTCGGTAGCATTAGCTGCATTAACTTGTTAAAATCCAAAAAACAACCTCATAATGTACAAAAAACAACCTCATAATAAACATCATTTATCATCTGACATCACTAAAAACGCACGTCCAACAGCCGCGTCAACCCGTAAAAGACTACGGCGGTCCCAAATACCGGATCCAAGTCCTATGACCCGACACTAACGTGTCGATCCGGGCACGTGCCTTGCAACCCAACGAGTAGGTGTCCGTGTAAAGTGAAGGGCATATGTGGAGACCATGTTGAGATAGGTTTGGAGATTACGGTCTGGATAAACTTGCGCTGAGCTTAGTAAAATCATATTTGAATGATAGACTGCAGCAAGTTCAAATAAACGGTGTAAATTCATTGGGTTTAAAAGTCAAAATGGGTGTACCTCAGGGCTCGATATTGGGTCCATTCCTCTTTTTAGTATATATAAATGATTTACCAAATTTACTGAAAAATCGACCACAAATGGTGTTATTTGCTGATGACACATCACTGATTTTTAAAGTAGACAGACATGCACAGGAGCTTGACGACGTAAATAACGCTATGCTTACGGTCCATAATTGGTTTACTGTAAATAATTTGATATTAAATGAGAAGAAAACTAAATGCATAAGATTCGCGTTACCGAATGTTAGAAGTAGTGAATGTCAAGTTGTATTGAATAAGGAGACACTAGAATTCGTCGAAAAGACGGTTTTCCTGGGGATAACGCTTGACTCCAAACTACAGTGGGGTCCTCACATAACATCACTTGCAGGGCGGCTAAGTTCAGCCGCTTACGCTGTTTGGAAAATCCGCCAACTAACAGACGTGGATACCGCGAGACTGGTCTATTTTAGTTATTTTCATAGCATCATGTCTTACGGTATTTTGCTGTGGGGACGGGCTGCAGATATTGATTCTGTCTTTATTCTGCAAAAAAGGGCCGTCAGAGCCATCTACAACCTCCGCAGACGCGAATCTCTAAGGGAACTGTTCAAGAAAATTAACATCATGACGGTACCTTGTCAGTATATATATGAAAACATTATGTATGTTCGAAAAAATCTACACCTTTTTAGTAAGATAAGTGACAGGCATAATTTTAACACTAGAAATAGGAACAAATTAGATCAACCACGTTTTAGATTGTCTAAAGTTCACACTTCTTTTATGGGGTACTGTGTAAAATGTTATAATAAAATACCACTCGATATTCTTCAACTAAATGAGAAGAAATTTAAAACATGCATTAAACGCACACTATGTAGACAAGCATATTATAAGTTGGATGATTATATAGTAGATAAAAATGCTTGGCTTAATGCTGGTCCTGCTCCACAGCCACTTGGGCTCACTAGTTAAAATTTTAATATTTGGAAGAGTTGCTTTCCCTTTTTTAAATTCTGTTTTTGACATTACAAACTTAATGTTTATTTTTTATTTTACCAAGTAAATTGTTCAATGCTCCAATTAGATAATAATGATTTTCTTACTTTTTGGTAGTAAAATTCCATTAATTTCTTAAATACATTGCAAACTATAGTTTTGTATAATTTAGAAGCATTTTTAGATTTTTGTAAATGTGAGTACCATGGAGCCGTTTACTATGTTATTAAGATGTATGTTGACTTGAAAGAGCATGGCAGTTGAGAGAATGTCAAGCTCACTTAAATGTCTCGCTGATGGTGGCGAGTGTGTTGGATCATTCGGTTCCCTACAAAATGGTTGAGCTGGATGGTGCTGATCCACGCGTCATGTTCGTGAACGGGCGCCGTCAGTTGAGACTGGTCATCTCTTATCTGCCAGGGCTTATTTTTAATCATATATTTGCAACTGCTTTGATTATTTTTTGTACATTGTTCTCACATATCGAAGCAACAAGAATAATGTACCCAGAATTTTGTAATATCTATATTTAAAAGAGTGGCCTTGGAGTTTCTTGCCCGTTCTTCTCCATAGAGATCTACGTTTTGGAATGGGCAACTAGCTTCAACTTTCTGACTAACTGACCGATTCTTTGACAATTCAAAAGTGCCTGTAAATGGTTTAATTGAAATAAATGCTTTGAGTTTGAGTTTGAGTTTGAGTTGTGAAAATGAAAAAAGGTTGAAGAGAAAAATGTTGGATAGCTTTGACACGCGTTTTTCTTGAGAATAATGGATCAGAAGTTATTGCTTCCTATTCTAGGTTTGCTTTTGTGATTGTGAAAAAGGTAACAATTACGTTAGAGGTTACATGGTTACATGATGTCACTTTCATCATTTTAAGGCCCGTCGGCTACGAACAATTCCGTCGCGACTTACTAACACGTAATCTAGTTTGTAATTGGTTACGTCGTGTCCGGACAGCCATAGAAGTACTAGTGCTGTGCTAGGAACGTTCTAGCTACTTATCGGTAATTTGAATTTGTAACACGTTATTTTTGAGAAGAGTCGTGGACGATGAGATTTAGTAACAAATCAACATAGCTTTAACATTACACAACGAAAACCACGAAAAAAAGACACGCATGTCTGTTGCTTACGCTACGCCAAGTTTAAATCGTTACCAATTTTATAGCCCGTCCGTTTTCTCGCATCGACACCTCTGATACCAGATGTCGCGCCACATGGCACATACAAGTACATGTTTCCCGTCTTACGCCTAAAAGGACAATGTGACCTTTCAGCAGCGAGGGGGTTGGAATAAAGATTGTCGAGAAAAATATTCTTTTATCTTAAATTAAAATGTTGTGAAGGTTGAAAAGCTTAAAATATTGTTAAGTCATATTTCATACAGTCAAGTCTCCATTGCAATTACTCAAGTTAAACGGTTACTCTTAACAAAGTTAGTATATTTTTTGAAAAATAACTTTAATAAAAATTGCTTGATGAAACAAGAACTTTAATAAAAAATATATTCAAACAATATGCCCTTAATTTTGAATAATGTCAAAAATAATTACGATCTGTCATCCAAAAAGCAAAATCAAAAACAAAGAACAATTCTTCAAGAAAAGAGTACAATCACCAACAAAAGTCACTCATAACAAAAATCACTCCAAATAATATATTGATATAATCCCGCATACTGATATAATGAAGATGGATAAGTGGGGAAACATTTATACCAAAAATAATAAAAGACAATGGCTCAACGGGATTGTATTATCATAATAAGTGAACATGTTCTTGATAAACGATCCAACCAGATTGATATGCAAACGTTAAATGTAATTACTCAATGATGGATATTAGATTAGCTTACTAATACATTGTAGAATTATATAATGGGTTATGTAGATATTAATTGGCTATTTGCAATAGTAATTTGTAAATTACTATTACATATTCGCGAACGCGATCATTTTGACAGTAGTCACTGTCAAAATGATCAAAGTCAGAAAGATCAGTGTGCAAAATGAAGGCATAATCTGAAGGAGATAATTATTTGTCTAGCAATGGATGATCAAGGGGCTCGTGGCTAAATGATAACCGCTGCACAGGTCAATAGAAGGTTAAAATTTTCATTCGTAGATCTTTGACAGTCGTTACGGGTAGTCAGCAGCCCAAAGGTCTAACAACCAGTCTTACCAAGGGGTATCGTGTTACCCAGTAACTGAGTTGTGGAGGTCAGATAGGCAGTCACTCCATGTAAAAAACTCAGCTGCATCCGTTAAAATTGAAGCCGACCCCAACATAGTTGCGAAAAGGCTAGGCAGATTGATTGCATGATGATCAAGTAAAAAAATCTTAAACAAGATAAAAACAAAGAACTATGCATCACACTCCCATAACTAAAGATAATCTAGACGGCAGACCCATCAGTCAAAAATATTTGAGTATTATGTATATCACTAAAGGTTTGTGTACTAAAGGGACCAACTTGACAGTGGACAGATTTTTGTGCCCCCATTTATTTTAAATTGTCTGCAAAAAATCCTCTTAAAGCCTCCAATAACCATACCCTATAAAACGTACCAGTAAAATAAAAACTTTTTTTATAACCTCTCTAAGCAAAAGTTCTAAGACAGTTCGCAAAAATGAATGCATACCAAACTAGGTCTTGTAACCCGGCAGTAAATTATACCGGCGACGGATGGTAAGTAATTGAGATTATGGTAATGAGAATAATGCAGTGAGACGATTGTACGCTACGGAAGATTTTTTACGGCCAACGGGAGATGAGTTATGTCTGGCTGGCTTATACAACTCGTTTTGTGAACTACTTACTGGAATTAAAATTTAACCGTGGGTTTTGTTGGAGTATGAATTTTGTGTCCCTATTGTGGATTGGGGTTTGTGTAAAGAAGGAAAATTTTAATGTGTATTGTCGCGGTTGTGTAAAGAAAATGGAAGCCATTTTGGTTACTGATGTGTATATTTTATCTGTGGAGATGTAGTTAAAACAAAAGGTATATAAAAGATGGGCTTACAATTGAAGACAGTAGTTTCACAGAAGATGACGTAGTAGATGTAGCTAAGTAGATGTGTTTTATTCATATCTCCGAGTGAATTAAATGTGTAAAGAAAATCGATAAGAAATAGCTACATGGTGAATCATCTGAATACATTGAACCTACTTTTCTCCATAACATTCAAAACAAAATTTCCATGAGTGAAATAAGCGTGAGAGATAAAAATAAAGACTTCATTGGAAATATCCTATGATATATGATGATGAAATATCAAAGTCAAAGTCAAAGTCAAATAATTTATTTCAATTAGGCACAAAAAGGCACTTTTGAACGTCAAAAACAAAAAATAGAATTGATTCTAGTCGCCCCTTCCAAAGGGTAGTTTTCGTATGGAGAAGAATGGGCAAGAAACTCCACCGTTACTCTTTTAAAATGTTTTACAATATTTTGTATACATTAATTATATAATTATATGTGAAAACGATGCACCTGGAATAAGATTTATATACCACAATAGGTAAAAATAAAAATGAAGCAATGATAGAAAAAATAATTATGTAATGGATACATGGTGTTCACATATTTACAAGCATTGTAAAACCTATACGATATTCCTAAAAAAATTGCAAGTGATACTAATTCGTCAGTGTGTGAGTTCAAGTAATCACAGAATGTAAAAAAAAAATGTTGTAATATTTAATTACACAATTAAATTAGCAACCAGTTTGATTTTGTCTAGACTCAAAATTATCCTATGGAGCTAGACCAGCATGTTTCCAAGCATTCTTATCTAGGATATAATCCTCTAATTTGTAATATGCTTGTTTACAAAGAGTACTTTTAATATGCGTTTTAAATTTTCTTTCAGTTAATTGTAATATATCACAAGGTATTTTGTTATAACATTTAACACAGTACCCCATAAAAGATGTTTGTACTTTGGATAATCTGAAAAATGGTTGATCTATTTTATCTTTATTTCTAGTATTAAAATTATGTCTATCACTTATTTTCTTAAAAAGATGCAGATTTTTCCTTACATACATAATATTTTCATAGATGAATTGGCAAGGTACCGTCATAATATTAATCTTTTTAAATAGTTCCCTGAGAGATTCGCGACGACATAGATTATAAATGGCTCTGACAGCCCTCTTTTGTAAAATAAAGATGGATTCAATGTCAGCAGCCCGACCCCACAGTAAAATGCCATATGACATAATACTGTGAAAGTAGCTAAAATAGACCAAACGCGCGGTTTCTACATCTGTTAACTGTCTTATCTTTCTAACAGCATAAGCGGCTGAGCTTAGCCGCCCCGCAAGAGATGTTATATGAGGTCCCCATTGTAATTTCTCGTCTAGCGTGATTCCCAGGAAAACTGTTTGATGAATAAATTCCAGTTTTTCTCCATTCAATATGATGTCACATTCGCTACTTCTAACATTCGGTAATTTAAATCTAATGCATTTGGTTTTTTTCTCATTAAGTACCAAATTATTTACCGTAAACCAATCTTGGACCTGAAGAATAGAGTTATTCACGTCGTCAAGATTTTGTGACCGTCGGTCTATTTTAAAGATCAATGATGTGTCATCTGCATCAATATATCCTATTAGTATTAAAATCATTCGGTAATTTGACAGGGCTGCCAAGACAGTGAAATAATTATTATTACGATTGAGACTATTTTAAAATGTAGAAGACACCGTTTAAACAGTGTGATTCTTTATAATATGCACATATCGAAATGAGGGAATCTATGCTTAATTTTAAAGACAGATTTTTTTTATTTTTTTTTATTACTTTTATGGGATTAAAAAAAATTGTAACAAAACGGTGTAACTTTTAAACTAAATCATCTATCGCGATGAAACAAACTCCATAATGATTGGAAGTAATTAGGCGTACTCATACAATGAAAATTCAAAAAAGAATACTACCCTCAATCGAAAATAAACATGTTTTTTTAGTAAACATCTGTATTTTTTCATCAATTTTTACAATAATTGTAAAATTTATCAATAAGATGCAAAAGAGAAACAATATTTTTTTTTTTAAATCAAATAATAAAAAAAACAGATAATTTTTTTTTACTTTTTCCGTCTATAAAATTAAGTATAGATTCCCTCATTTTGATATGTGCACATTATAAAAAATCACACTGTATTGTAGTTGGTGTGCGCTAATCTGGATAAAATATCGAATTCGAGAAACAACAGCAAAAATACCCGACCGACATTTTTCTTCGAAAAACAATAAGTTTCACTTCCAACCTTATAAAGAATTGTAACCACGTACAGTCACCGACAGTCTCATTCCGGGGACCATATTAAAAATTCCACTTGAAACACCGTTCCCACCTGGCGGCCTAATGGACCAACGAAATACGAATAGAATAAAATACATTGAAAATAAAATTTGGTGCCGTAGAAGCATTGAACTGGAGTTAGAAAAAAATTCTTTTCTCTCACGGGCACCCTACAAGGCGCCTGTAAATGGATTATTCATTTGATTATCGAAGCAGTCGTAAAGAAATTCAATTTTGGGTTCCGCGAAATTAAATTTATGAAAACTCCTTTTCTCGACTGCAAATAAATTTACAGCTGGGAAAAGGTTGGCTCAGTTTGAGTTAGCGGTGACTTGGAAATGTGTAAAACGTGCATTTCCGGTGTATTAGATATGAAATCTGGGAGACTATGTTTGCATGAGTAAACAAGCTGCAAAGCTTACTAGCTTTGCATCCAGTGGCGAGTATTTCTCCTTATTAAATTATGTTACATTTAAATTTAATGGAAGAACCAATTTGTAACGGACAAATACATAGAAACTACTGAATATGTTGGTTTAAATTTTTCTTCTACGGAGTTTATACCTAAATGGTTGAGTAAAGTCAATCTGCCTAGCCTTTTCCCAGCTATGTTGAGGTCGGCTTCCAGTCTAACCAGATACAGCTGAATATCAGTATTTTACATGGAGCGACTATCTATCTGACCTCCACAACCCAGTAACTGCGTAATACGATACCCCTTGGTAAGACTGGTTGTCAGACTTTCGGGCTTCTGACGACCCGTAACGACTGTCAAAGATCCACTAATGACAGCCGGGACCAACGGCTTAACGTGCTTTCCGAGGCACAGAGAAGTCTCGATATGTAAAGATGGTCACCCATCCACGGACCAACCCCGGCAAGCGTAGCTTAACCTGATGGACCGACCCGTGCAGCTGTTATTATTTATCCACGAGCTCCTCAAATGGTTAAGTAAAGTGTTACTTAAAATATCTCACAAGTTGTTAAACTCAAGTAGAGAAATGTGTTGGACTTGCTCTCGTGAGTGTTCGCCGTGTTTGGCTAATATCTTTCGATGACTCTTGCTTTTCTGTATATAAACGTGTATTTTTCTACTCCTGTAGTACATTGTGTACTTTTTACAGCTTTTGTAACACGTCTGTAATCCCCGAAGGGTTAGGTAGAGGTGCATCTATAGTACACCCACATTTCGCCAGTTATGTTTAAGTTCTATGTGATAAGCAGTGATCGGAGTAGAGTATGTTAATATGGACATTCCCCGGGATTCTAACTGAAACTCCGGGACGCGAAAAAATTAATAGTTTTTTTAACAAGGATAAAAGAAAGCTTGTCTTATGTATTGGCAGTGAGCGCACGACGTTGTCAAACTAACATCAGCGACGCGTTGCTAATTTACAATGCGCACACGCGCGATGTTGCAGATCATGATCTCGTAGAACGTTAGAATAAGTTTGTAACGGCTATTGATACTTGTCTCTACAAAATTGTTACAGAAAATTTTAAAAAGTTTTTAATTTCATTAACCTGAAACGTGTCCGTCTTGTACTTATACGTCGGAGGGGTTTAGGGATATGTGCTCGTTCATAATTCCTTAAGAAGTGAATAGCTTTTTAGTAATTTATAACTTGTTTAATAATATATAGTTCAAATCCCGTGATTCCGGGAGTGTCCATATTAAGACAACGTATCGCAAGCACAAAAAATAGTTCTACCTACTCCGATCACTCTTTATAAGGGACAAGCCTATTGCTTTCAACCAGATATAAATCCAGACTCCGGACTGCGGGCTCAGAAAATTCCAAATGGAAAACCCAATAACACTTTGCCCGACCCGGGTATTGAACGTTCACATCGGTGTCGAGTCGACGATGAAGTATTCCTCGACAGCCGGTGGAACTTCATGGAACCTTTCCAACGTTTGGCTCCCAGACTGGAGCGGGCCGGGGCTGCCTTGAAGCGGCTCCTGCCCAATCGAGGGGGTCCAAACGCCTCCTGCCGGAGGCTCTACACGGAGGTCGTGCGGTCCATGGCTCTTTATGGGGCGCCGGTGTGGGCGCGTTTATTGACGCTGCGACCAGCCCGCCGGTTGAATGCGTTCCGGCACCCGTCCGAATAGTCATGGCCATCCGGCTGGCCCAAGGATACCACACGGTCTCCTGCGAGGCGACGAGCCTCCTTGCCGGATTACCGCCATGGGATCTGTAGGCAAAGGTCCTCGCGCACATCTGGGAGTGGCGCGAGGAAGCGAAACGCCGGGGTTTAACTCCGCTGCCGCAAGAAATCACGGAATAGCGGACAGAGCTCCGGCGGGATCTTATGGTATCGTGGAGAGTGCGATTGTCACAACCCAGCGCTGGGCACGCCACAATTGCGGCGATAAGTCCCCTCTTTGAGGAGGCTAGAGAGGCGCCACAGCGACCTCACGTTCCGCCTGACGCAGGTGCTCACCGGACACGGCTGTTTCGTGAGGTTCCTAGGTTAAGGTGGGAGGAAACACCCGGGTGTCACTATTATGTGGATTGCCCAGAGGACGCGGTGGAGCATACGGTGGAGGTCTGCCCGGCTTGGGCGAAGCATCGCCGTGTCCTCGTGGAGGCGATCGGCGGCGGTGATCTCTCGCGTCCGGCACTGGTTCAGGCAATGGAACGGAGTGAGAGGAAATGGAAGGCCTCCTTCTGCAAAGCAGTAATGCTCGCAAAGAAGGAGGTGGAACGCGTGCGAGAGAGGAAAATTTCGCGCCTTTTCGCCCCTAACCGCCGCAGGAGGAGACGCCCTGGGCGTCGGGAATTGCGGACCAATTTCCGGCCACCGTAGGCGCGGGCTTGCGGACGGTGAGCAATGGGTAGCTCGCCGTCCGATAAGGACCAGGCCCGGATCGACGGCGCGTTGTTTTCTGTGCGCGCCTCAAAGAGATGTCAGCAGAATTGTCGGGGTCCGCTAGGGCCGATGCCTGCCGGGGTTGCGAAGAAAACGAATGGGAGATCGTGGCCCCCGGCAACAGGGCAACTGAAGGAACATGGGTGGGTTTTAGTCCCACCCCCCGCTCCACCTAGAGCAGGAGAGAAGTTATTTGATAATTACCCACCCAAAAAAAAGAGCTCATGTTTAGCAGTAGCGCTTACGACCACGAGAACAACGAAACAGCTTTTGTGTTCTTACATAACTCTCATTAATACTAGGTTTTGTTTTTTATTCACTTCTAAATCGTTTAAGAGTGGGACTATAAAATGAATGAGGAATTTGGGTAATTTAAGATAACTTTGCAGCAACCTGATAAATTGTTTTACTTTGTACACTTAATTTAGTTTGCAAATTATTCAAACAAAATATTATAATGTCTCTCTAAATATTAATACGATGAATTTGTTAAGACTAAAATAAGCTGTAGTTTTTATTGAGAAATTATTCACGTAATTTAGAATCTTTTTGAAACTTGATTATTCTATTAAAGTTTCTTAACTTCGTTGCCTAAATGGTTTTTATTTATACGATGAACTTTTTAATGAGGGCAATAAAGTTCAATAAATAAACTTCTTCAATACTTCTAAAACTATTAAAAGACTATCTTAATCAAAATTTGACCGTCACAATTAAAACACTATTTCTATGAAACCATTTTTATTCATTGATCAATTAAAAAGATACCTAAAAAAGTCCGGTTTGAGAGCAGTGGTGATGAAGTAATGTACACAAAGTAAAGTGCCTGCTTGGGTTCGAACCCACGACCTACAACTCGTAAGCGGCTATTACCACTTGGCCACCACTGCTCTAATAACTAGCTTTGATAATATTTTTTTAAGTATCGAAAGTATAGAATTGTGTTAGTTAGGCACTTGTTTTTTAATAGCCTGTATTGTATCCCACTGCTGAGCAAACACCTCCCTTTTTTCCTTCCAAATCTCTCAGTTACGTGCGATTTTTGCACAAAATAAAAAATCGGAAAAATTTAAAAATTTAAACACAAACGAGTTAAGCATATTGACGTCTGGTTGCAAAAGTTGATTAATACTTCATGTTTTTAAATCTTAGTTGTTGAGCTAAATATTTAAATAAAATCGGAACAGAAGTAAAATTATTCTAATATTAAATCGTTTCTATGAAATGCTGAAATACAATGCTTCCAATTATTTTGTGACAATTTAGACGATGTTTTACAAGTAACAGTGTTACTCGACTCTTGTCGCTGACCATTATCAAAATTATACTATATAAGTGATTTTCTTTCACCTTTAAACCGACCTCTCTAGACTAAGTCTAAACCCCAGTTTAAAACGTCGATAACCACGTTACGTAATTGACAGTTGTGACCAGAAAATGTCACTTGTCAAGTCGGGCGACGGATTTAGTCGTGGGAGCGACAATTAATCTTTGTACATGACTGTACCACTAACACGCTTGATTTGAATTGGCTTTTATGAAATCGCTCGAGCGAAATATTGTGTAGTGAGTAATTTAATGCTCACTTTTTAGAAATACCGCGAACACTGTTATGGAATAATGTATTAAATTTTTACTTCGTGAAAATAAATTTTTCGCGTCTCATCACATCAATTGTTAAATTAAGTAGGTAAGATTTTAAAAAAGTACTGTTAATATGTTTGAAAAAAAAAAAAAAATATACCTGCCAAATAATTATAATATTTTTTAAGTGATCATGTTCATAATAATAATAGTGGTCCACCGCCGTATCTCCACGTTGACGTCGTGGTGGGGCTTGCGCGCTCCGAACTCTAGGTCTATGCCGGTAGAGTTAACTTTGCCGGAACAGGTCTGAGATGAGGAGCCAGACCAAGAGAGATACAAAAACCCGTAGGGCAGCATGTGGCAAGCTGTTGGGCTGTAGCGACCACACGGATCCTATCTCCCGGGAGAAGTCTTGTTCCTCACCTTTGGCTTGCCTTTATTGGCCGGCTAGAGTGAACACTGACAAGGAACGGAGCTCCTACCTCATTCTTGCCTTAATTGGCTGGCTTAACTGGAGATTCACAAGAGCAAACGCGCTCGGAGGGAGGAAGTATTCCAGTAAGATGCTGGTAGGGATCTTGACCGTACTTCTGGGATTGTCCTGATGGCCGTGGAATAACTCTCTACTCCTCTTAAGCACCTCAGGACATGTTGCCCCCTTGCCGCTACGAAACTTTGTGCTAGCGACCGTTTTTGGGGTTCCATTATTGAGTGTGCAAGTCACCCCCTGCTATTTTATCCGTGTACATTTATAAAACATTGATTAGGCAGGGGCCATGGTCCTTCCATAGTTCCAGGTCACCAGTCAAACGAAACCCATAGTCCAATAGATTTGTTTCCATATTCTGCAATAGTCCTACACCAACCGGGGTTTGTCCTTGGGTGCACTTGCATAGAATATACAGGGATAATCGTCGGTTGGTGTCTCATTCCATATAAAATTATCTAAGGGGCCTCGAGTTGGCTTCGGCCCCTCGTACGCCTTCCAAAGGTCCGGGACCCCAGGGTCCCGAGAAATGTAAAACAACTAAAATAATAGTGGTCATATTGATAATTTAATGTTTCTTTTATCTGTGATAAAGTTTCATTAAACACAAATTGTTAATAATAAAAATACATTATTTAATAGTGTTACAAATATCTTTCTTGGAAAACATGACGAAATAATAATTATTAAGGTATGCCTCATAATAAAATTAATATATTAACCTACATTTTGAACCGTCATCATAAACGAGTCGTCCATAAAAACGGCTATAATAAATATCAAAGATCAAATGCAAACAGAACCACACAAAGCTCAAAGGATTTTTCTTTGGAGCAATGGAACCCTAAAAACGTTAAAAATGAGCAAAGTAAACTTTGACGTTACGTTTCTGAGTGCGAATGACAGTTGTTTCTACCCGAACACACTGGAGAGGGCAAAATAAAATAAAAAGCAAATTTACTGACGGTGCATTTTGCGAGAAGAATATTTTAGCTGCTGTTTAAATATGAGGGATCATCCTTGTTATATATTTGCTTTTGTGTGACTTTATTACGGTTATTGCATATTATTTTGCATTTAAATCATGTAATTTTTACGAGAATGCTTTAATTTCTCTTTAAAACGTGAATTTAATTTTGATTTACATTTCCACAAATGCTTATTTTCAACATAAAAAAAACGTGTGGCACTCGGGGACTGCCGCGGTAAAGCTATTGCATAGCATTTGTAACCTCCATACTTCCTATTTGTCAACGCTACACTTGGGATGTCATTACATGGTAGGCGGAGTGGGGGGTGTTAGGTTTTATTTTCGTTACGGAATTTCTTGATTCGGTCGCCGCGCTCAAAGCCCGCGATAAAAGCTATGCAATAGCTTAATATGTAAGTACTTAGAAACCAATACGTTAACTCCAACGTTTTAAATCCCGCGGCTAGGAATTAAAAGACATCTATATAATTAAATATGCTTATAATAATAGTACCCTCCTTTTGGGTTCCACCGCACTCAGGTTAAAAGCAATCAAAACTACTAACAAATCTGCCTAGCCTTTTCCCAACTATGTAAGGGTCGGCTTCCAGTCTGCTCAGCTGAATACCTATCAAAACTACTAACGATACATATATAATGCGTGTGATTGCGTTACAAAACAAAAAACGATCATTAATCAACCAAAAGGTATTGAAAACAGAATTTAATTACTGAAATCTAAACTCGCCAAACCAAGTTTATCTACCACGTGGACCCTTTTCAAATGGATGGTGCCACCTTAACGCCGCAAATAGAAATATTTATAGACCCGGAACGTTGGGTACGGTTGACACTTACCGAATTCATTGTTAAGGCTTACTTCGCACTTGTTAAGGGGCGTCTGAAGTTTTACAAAGTTCTGTATCGCTGTGCACTGTTTATGGTATTGTTTTTGTGTTTCTGGTTTTTTGTTTTTATTGTGTTTCTTTGGGTCGTCGAGTTTTCGGATAAAGACATCTAGTTCTTGCTGTTTGCTGCGCGTACTAGATACTAGATGCATGCAGGACGTATCGATGAAGCAGCATCATAAAAAAATTGTTTGACTACCGCAGAGCTGTCAATCAAAAATTTATGAAAGGATCAGGATGATCATTTGAACTAGATTTAATCAAATATTTTTGTGGTAGATGTGTCAAGATACAATGGAGATACGGCTGAGTTTCTTGCCCATTCTTCTCCATACGAAAACTACCTACTGGAAGGGGTGTTTTTGCACATTTTGACGTTTAAAAGTACCTTTAATGTGCCTAATTGAAATAAATTATTTAACTTTGACTTACAGTAGGCCACACGTCAGTGGTAACACTGTGACCATGAGCTGGCCTGGCCTAGCATAGATTGGAATTTCAATAGATTACGAGGCCAGCATAGACCAGCTTGTTGCACGTAACGTATGGCCTCAAACTACAAGCCTGGTCTCAATCTGCCTAGCTTTTTCCCAACTATGTTGGGGTCGGTTCCCAGTCTAACCGGATCCAGTTGTATACCAGTATTTTACATGGAGCGACTGCCTATCTGACCTCCACGACCTAGTAACTGGGTAATACGATACCCCTTGGTAAGACCGGTTTTCAGACTTTCAGGCTTCTGACGACCCGTAACGGCTGTCAAAGATCCATGAATGACAGCCGGAACCAAGGGTTTAACGTGCTTTCCGACACATGGAAGAGTCTCGGTATATAAAGATGGTCACTCATTCACGAACCAACGTACACAAGTGTAGCTTAACCTGATGGATCGATCCGTATGGCTGTTATTACTTAGTCACGAGCTCCTCGAACAACAGACCGACAAGCCTGGTCTACGGAACTTAAACTCATAACATAATTACAATGCTACCTACCAAAGGCTTGTGTTTGGACAGCAATCACGTAATCACACTTACTCTTATTAAGTCCTGGCTTACTCCACAATCTAGACTATATCCTAATCAAAAATTCTCTTTACGTATGTCAGATTCCTGAGCACACTGAGTAAGTGCTTAATCTCTGCTGGAAGAGGACTCAAAGGGAATTGAAAGCTGGTCGGTTTGGTGGGTGTGCCTTGAGTAAACTTGAAGTTTTGGGAATGAAGGTGGTGACGACGGGATTACATTTATTTATTTAGGAAAACATGTACAATATTACATATTTAAATTCACGGTATTGTACTTTAAAATTTCGATCTTCTTCTTATCGTGTGGTTAGTGATTACCCTGGTGTCAGAGTTATAAAGCCGCCCATGGGCCTCTGACTTGGCTTCACAAGCTGTCGAGAAATATTTCTCAGGCATGCCGGTTTCCTTCCATCCTTCCATCTATTGTTGTTTTCTGTTTTTTGATGAAAAATAGACATACTTATAATAATAAATAATGCACAACATTATTAAACAATTTAATTAAAACGATAAAATAAAAATAATATTGTCAAAAAAACTCATTACGTAAAGGGATTGACAGGAAAATTTACTGGACTTATTATTTATACATTTCATGAATTGTTATAATTTTGATTGCAACACTTTTTTTGTTAAAAGACTGCCTCTTAAGTCTAGAAGGTGAGCTGAGTGTAGGGTCCTGAATTAATTCACTGAGTCAAAGTTCTTTTTTTGTTTCACTACGAAATTCTTGACTTGAAGTAAATCTAGACAATGGGCTGTCCCATTGTCTGGATTTACGTCAAATCAATGTCAATACGCTCACTCTTTATTAAAAGAGACTTACAACTGGCAAAGTGTAGATATATCTACCCCTTTATGAAAAATGGGCGTGGTATTGTTTTCTAAACGTAAAAAAAGATTAACCTTATAAAAGGCTACGGACAAAAAATGCACAACAAAGTTCAAGAATAATAGTCGCCGTAGCGGATTGGGTATCAGCTACGAGTGCTACGACGTAGCCATAAGCGGACCAGCTACGGCGTAGCTGTCTTACAGATAGCGTGATCAAGGATAAAACAAAGTTACAATTAGTTCTAAAGCACTGATTGTAACCATGTACGGGCAACGACATTTTAGTTTAGGAGTTGGTGAAGTGAATATGAGACTACTCAGAACAAAGGATTCTAATGTAAAGTAATGGAACCAACTTATTTAGTGCTAATTTATTGTTTTAAAAACTAACAGACTTAAAATACATTACAATACAAGTATATAAAAAAGGGGGAAATAGTCATAGGGCATCAAAAAATTCACTCGCATCGCTGTCAACAGGAAAAACGTGCCCTAAAGGCTGGCAACATTGCCACGTTGTATGGCAATGCTGATTCTTTGGCCAAAGATTAGGCCAGCCCTCTGGTCACGTAAAGAGTCGACTAACCGTACTCGGACCCCATGTCAAAAAAAGTCAAAATCAAATAATTTATTTCAATTAGGCACAAAAAGGCACTTTTGAACGTCAAAATTTACAAAAAATAGAATTTTGATTCTAGTCGCCCCTTCCAAAAGGTAGTTTTCGTATGGAGAAGAATGGGCAAGAAACTCCACCGTTACTCTTTTAAAATGTATTACAATATTTTGTATACATTAATTATATAATTATATGTGAAGACGATGCACCTGGAATAAGATTACTATACCACAATAGGTAAAAATAATTAAAAATGAAGCAATAACAGAAAAAAATATTATGCAATGGATACATGGTGTTCACATATTTACAAGCATTGTAAAGTAGGTACCTATACGACCCATGGCCCTAGTGTTTCAACCCCAACTGATATAATTTTATCATTAGGTACGATGGAAAAGAAGGTAAATCGTTCTGTTTTCTTATGAGTTACTGAGACATCTTCTTTCGAATCGTATCAGCTTTAGCCATTTTTATTTTATTTTTTATACATCCTCATCATCATCAATCTATAATGTTCCCACTGCTGGGACACAAGCCTCCTCTCTATGAGAGGGAGTGGGCCGTAATCCACCACGCGGGCCCAGAGTGGGTTGGTAGATGTCTTCCTTCACCGTTTTGAGAGCAGTGGTGATGAAATAATTTACACAAAGTAAAGCGTCTGTCTGGGTTCGAACCTATGACCTACAACTCGTAAGTCGTGGTCGTTACGTAGTAAAACTTCAGATTCACATTTACCAGCACCCTTCAACTAAACAAAACTGCTGCACAGCACAACTCCCCCTTAACTGGTGGGGGACATCGTTAGTACGTATCTATAGACGCTTGAGAGAAACTTTAAGCCGGCCATCTGTTCAGAGTGCCGATGTCCGGCCTGTCTCGACGAACAACTTGCTGAATTTACCACTTGCAATCTTTAATTTGTTGAGTCTAAGGCATGAGTGGTAGCGGATCTTTGCTTGCTTTTGATGGTAGGGTAAAATACTTACTTGATTCTGGTATTCATCGCCAAAATAAGTAGACTATTGTGGTTATGAGGGCGATTTTTTACACCTTTTAGGCTGCCTGCCTGTCCACTGGAGCGGAGCGAGGCAGCGGAGCGGAGAAATGTGTCAATATTTACCAATAGAATCTAACCACCGCTTCAGAGCTCCGCTCTTAATGGTTAATATTGGCACACTTCTCCGCTCCGCTGCCTCGTTCTACTCCAGTGGACAGGCAGGCAGCCTAAAAGGTGTAAAAGAAAGTTGTAAATTAATGTTAATCCAAATATGAAGGAATACTGTATTTTTAGTAAGGAAAATACTTACATTTGATAAATTTAATAACGAGTTGGAAACAATGAAATATTAGGAATAATCAAAGACAAACTCATACAATATTTTTTACAATTTAAATCATTGTACACACGACTACACATCAAGCTATACATTTTCAG
Source organism: Agrochola litura (assembly GCA_949152395.1). NCBI lineage: Eukaryota > Metazoa > Arthropoda > Insecta > Lepidoptera > Noctuidae > Agrochola > Agrochola litura. Next base: position 23,740,424 of record OX424499.1, read on the forward strand.
TTTAAGCTGACCTCTCATTGTACGGAAATCCTATACAGTGCGAGATCAGCTTATACTGGAATTGTATAACTTGAAATGTAGCTGTGTATACAAACTCTTCATCATACAGTATTAAATTAAACAAACACTCCATTTCTTAGCTTCGTCAATAGAACTTATCATTACAATAACACATCGAAACTCACACAGAACTAAACTCAAAATGCCAACAGTTTATCCGTCGCACCACTGCCGCCGAATCAGCGCAATTTTCTCCAAATTACAGCATTAAATATAATTTTGAAAGCGATTGTACTAACGTTTGGCAAAACACCAGTCTATATTAGATTTTAGTCATTGTTTATAAGGATTGCTCCAATAAATATCTGTTACGAGCTTAGGAACTTGGAGGGGCAATTTTAATAATAAACGATGGTCGAATTGGGGCAGATGCAGGAGTTCGGTATTGAATAGTCATTAGGTAGACGAGAAATTGGAATTAGGAAGGAAAGCGAAATGAAAGGAATATGAGCCCGTGAGAGAATTATTGATTTGTTGGAAATAATCTATTTGTGTGGAGTGACTCAATCGTAAGCATAAGGAATCTATACCTGGCTGAAGATATATAGGAATAGCAGCCTAGATGATATGGAATGGAGATTTCTTACAGCTTAAGAGGGTTTATCCTAAAAGTTGGCAACGTCTTAAATAGCTGTCAAATATTTACCAGTTTTGGCAATATTACTGTATGTAAATAAGAAATGTGGCTAACTAGCGAACTAGAATATTAATAATGAATTGCAATTATAACACTGAATTTGATGTTGTAACCGTTTTAGGTGTAAAAAAGGCATTTGGAAAGTTTCCAAATATTTTTTTTACATCTAAAGCTATATATTCGGTGTTACGTTATTAATTATGGCAATTCATAATCAATATTTTAGTTTCCTAGTTAGCCACATTTCTTAATTCCAAACAGTAATGTTGCCAAATTAATCAAAACAGCGAAATTGACATCTATTTACGACGTTACCCACTTTTAGAATTAATGCTCTTAAAGAGTGATAAGTAAATCATACCGATAAATTAAACTTTATAACATAATCTGTACACTGCATCTAACAAACAACATACAATTATTATAACGACTGACCAACAAGGACTTTCAGTAAAGAGTTTCCAAGCTACAATTCATTTTCAAAAGGGGACATGTTGGTGAACACCATATCCATCCTCTTTTCGCGTAATAAACATACAAATATTCTTAAAACAGCCTTTTCAGCAGTAAACCCTGTAATTCCAAAAAATCTTCACAAATAATGTCACACATGAAACCGATATCTTAAAGCCTACCCCCATAATCGATACCTATACGGCCTCCACACGAACAAAAGGACATAAAACATAGCACACAATCAGCGTACCATTCATTTAAAGGATATTCAAAGACAATTTGGGAGCGTACGATTCATACAGGAAACGATTAAATCGATTAAAGCGAGTGCCGAGCAACGCTGTCTGTAATCGACGATCGTGAATAGCGATTCTTGGTAATGTGCCGTTTTGATTTCAACTGTAATTCATACCTTTGCTGCCTTTCCAATCGTTGTAGTTTTTTCAGTTTCTGTTTCAAGAATACTCTGCTGTTTTTGGGGTTTAAATCTGAAATTTATTTGAAGTTTGAAATATTTTTTTCAGAAATTTAAATACATACTACAACACATTTCTAGGATTATTTTTCTCGATTTGAGTAGTTTCGATGAAATGTGACAGAAAAACCTCGTAATTCAACGGCATTTTATTGAACTTATTACTAATACTGTGTAACCATTTTGTTTTCGATGGAAAACACTTAAAGCAATCGCGGGAATCAATTTTTCTTGACCTGAAAAAATTTGAGAAGGCTTTTCTTCACAGATCATAAGACTGATATCTTCTATCTGATTTAAGACAAAATATAACCAATTTTCTCACATTATACTGGCCACCTGGCTACTGAAGCCATATATCATTATGATGGGCTATTTAACGTGGAATGTTTTCTGTAAATCTGGCCATTATCGGATTTACAACTCTGTTCGATTAAACGTCTTTTTTATTTTATGGTTACGCCATAAATCGGTTTGTTTATGCAAAACCACACTGGTAAATTTAACTGGGTTGTGGACAAACACATCTGGATACGTCAAAATAATTATGATGATGTAACATACAGACTGTTACAACAGGTTTTAATCTTGTTTGGTTGTGGATCACCGATGTGCCTGAACAAGATTATGTTTGGACTTTAAAAGAGACTGCGACCTCTGAGTTTGTTTCGGCCTTTCTTTTCAGAGTAGTCAGATAGGAAACGCTGAACTAAGATGAGCTCGGCGTTTCCTATCTGACTACTCTTATTTTTTATTTTTTTTATGTGACATGTTAGTGATTCTGATATCCTATTTACAAAATAAACAATTTCATTTCATTTCATTGACGATCTTCAGTAAATATTCCATCAGTTATTGAAAGGTTAATATTCGTTATTTAAAGGTTAGCTGGAAGGTTAACTTGATTGAATGGAGTTTAATGAATAATCATGTGAGGTAAACGCCTTCAACTCCTTTTGATGATTAAAGTTAAAAGCTTATTCGTATTTCATTAATTGGATTGATCGTAATAACCTTTTATTCATTTTTTAGGGTTCCGTACCTCAAACGGAAAAAACGAAACCCATATAGGATCACTCGTGTGTCTGTCCGAATCTAATGGACCGATTAAGATTAGATTTTGTGATGTATTTATGTGACCCAAACACGGACGTGTAACGTAAATAAATGAATTTTGAATACAGGGGTCACTTTTGGGGGCAAATAAGAAAATTAAATTTAAAAAGTTTTTCAAACTGTATCGTGTGACATATAAAATGAAAGGGCTTATTACGAGGATCTCAATTTTTTTTTGTTATATTTTTAAATTAAATACATTTAAAGATGTTTAAGAAAATAGATGAAAATTGACCATTCCCCCCTTATCTCCGAAACTACTGAACCTAAAATTAAAAAAAAAATACGGAGAATAGATAGATTCAGAAAAACCTATAAGAAGTATATGGTCTTAAAATAACATGGTAAATCTATCAATATTGTGCGTACAAACTTATAATTGCAGTTGGAATGTATGGGAGAACATATATTTCAACTACAATGTTAAGTTTGTATATGGAATAAATTCGTCCCAACTAAGGAAACGTTCATTGTGCGTAGTCCGACGCGCACTTGGCCGGTTTTTTTTTACACATGGATATCTAATACAAAGAGCGGTGGATTCTTATTTATAGGGTCTATAGTATCAGAACCTCCTTCAGACTATTCAGACAATATATAAGTTCACTTATCCATCTATTGCATCAATTTTCCTTATTTGTTTTCCAGTACAATCAACCAGGTGTCAAGAAGCCTTACAATAGCCGGCAATTATAGAACACGCCATATAACACGCTCCTTATCCGAAATTCGACCTTTAAAGGTACCTACATCGCTTCCTGATTAAATTGATGAGCCTTTGCCTCCTTAAAACCCGTACCTATTAGTTATTACGCTAATTATCAACATTGTGCTGATATGTGCCTTATGGTAATCTTCGGGGCCAATCAACTGGGGTTTGATCTAACAAATTTTGGAGAACACGGTGGAAGAGTACACGGATTTGAGTGTTACTATGAAGAGGAATATTGCGAGATACTTAGGAATTCTACAAACGTTAGCCAATGTATTGTTTATGAATAAATGACTAATGACTAATGACTAATGAGTCAAATAAGATAAGTTGAGTCAAATAGATAAATATATAGATTTGAATTAGAATTTGGTTGAAAACATATTTATGTTCGGTGAGTGTAAGAACTCATCTAATTTTAACTTGGCGTTCAATATCAATCGACAAATAAATAATGCATGATGTGCTTACCTGTAAGAAATTTGTAAATTAGTCTATAAAGCTATTGGATGTATCTCATAACTTTGTATCGGTGTATTCAATTGTTGGTGAGACAAATAAATAAAAAAAAATACTTACTCATTGCCTAGTTAGAACTAAATGCTATAAAAGGTACTCAATGCTTAATAATATAGTTATTGTATTCCACAATATGAACTAACAAGACATGATAATTTTGGACCCTTTCGGGCACAGCAAAGTAGGAGAGAGGATGAGGGCTTTAATTAGATAGAATATATCTCTGATAAAATAAAAAAATCCTTAGAAAAAAAAATCGGTAAATACTCATCAGTATCAGGAATATGGTTTAATATAACGGTGCGTGGTTTAGGTTCCCTGTGCAAGATCCTCATGAGACTTTTGGTCTCAAAGTGATCTGCTTTCTGTGATGAATCAGACGCTCAACAAGAGCCTCTTGATGGTCAACGCTCTCGATCATTTTGCCGTTTCCCGAACCCCCATTCCATTAAAAATGTCACCAAACTCATGTCGTCTTGTATCATTGTTGAAATAATTATCGATACATGACTTAACTGTAGAGCTGTAGTGGCTCAGTGGTAACGGCCCCGACTAACGTGTTGTACGTCGCGAGTTAGAACCCATGCAGGCGCTTTACTTTGTGTAAATAATTTCATCACCACTGTTCTCAAAATGGCTAAGGAAAACATCATAAGGAAACCGGTTCTAGAACCACATATTCTAAGACATGTGACATCTACCAACCCTCACTGGGCCTGCGTGGTAGATGACAGCCCACTCCCACTCGACGAGAGGAAGCCTGTGTCCCAGCACTGGGAATATTATAGGTTGATTATGTATGTACCTACACGAGCTAACTATCACTTATTTATAACAACAACGGCCTTGCTCTAAATACTCCTTCATTATGTAACTCCAAAATCACGTGGAATCAACCCTCCTCATCAAACTGACGCAAATCAACAACATTGGTAATTAATTCTCAACAAAACTGAAGCTTCAATTTCACCCGGGGGTAATAATGTTAGAGACGCGACGTCAGACGTGTGACGTAACTTGTAATATGTAGTTAGTATGTAGCTGTGCCTAGTCTGTTGTCACAGCCTACGGAGAACGGTATACTTAGATTATATAAAAGATGTTATGTTTACTCACTGAACGCACGATGTAGGTACGCACGCACACACATATGGAGGTCTTTAAAAGACGAAAGCGCCAGGGTAGCCCGCAAAATTTAAATTTTCTTACGTTTTTTTTACAATTTGCAGCTTAGTATTAGGTTGTATGTTGATTAAAATTGATTCGCGTTCGTAACAAATAATGTGTTTACAGAATATCAGTGATCAAAATCATCGATATAACTTACCTTAGCGCAACCCCCTTAAGAAAAGTCCTAAGCTATACAAGGTATACCAAGTTTATATATGTCTTACTGAAGTTACAATTTGCTGAGAATTGTTGTGAAAAGCAGTAAAGCAATTACGAGATCGACTATACTATGTATCACAGTCTTCGAAGTGACCTGCTGTTATTTTTAGGCTATGCTGCTGAGTCAATCAACTATGAACCTGTTGGATTCAAAGTGCGAACACTCACAAGCTCTTTTAAACAAAAATAAATTTCGTAATCAAGAACATTTTTCAACGTGTTCAAAGACAAAAATGGTCTGAATCAGAATTTCGTAGAAGTAGCGCCCAAAAACAACACTGACGAAACAATAAAATGAGTCACTGAACTTCAACTGGTTACACGAGTCAAATAAGGATTAGTTCACACTTTATCACTTATAACTGTCTACAGTTATTACAATGCTAGTATTTTAGTGTTGGGTGAGACAGCTCTAATTGGTTTTCAGACAGTAGTGGGCTTTGGTGAGATTGGGTTGTTTTAGCTAACTAAACGCAACAGTCGCGTCGTCTTTTTGTTGTAGTGGCTACAGTAATTTTAACGTTTCTTAGTTTAATTCGTCATCTATCGAAAGCTACATACTTCTTGTCAGTTAGCTTCATCATCTTCATTTTCATCATAATCCCTGATTTATTTGGGGTTGGCTCAACATGTCAACATGCAGCTTCATGAATGTTTTTAATATAATTAATAATAGCTAAGAAAATACTTCAATAATAATCATATTTTCCCGAAAATTTAACCGACTTACAAGGAGGAGGTTCTCAATACAACTGTATGTTTTTTTTTTGTGTGTTTGTTACGCGATTACTCCGCCAATTATGAATTGATTTTAATGATTCTTTTTTTGTTTGGTAGGTCATACTTCAGTGGTCCCATATATTTTTTTATACCTTTGCTTGGGTAGTTTTTGAGTTATCTTCAATAATACGTATTTTTTCCCACTTAAACACAAAACAAACAAACAAAAAATTAAAAATTTTTACAAAAAAAATCGTCCGACTTCCAAAAAAAACAATACAAAGTGAAAAATAACGTTTTTCGTTTTTTGCTACCGACTTCCGAAATTAAAGTTATTTTTCACTTTGTATTATTTTTTTTTGGAAGTTGGTTGATTTTTTTTTTGGAAAAAGTTTTAATTGCTAATTAAAGTCCAATATGTATCTGTCTGGGACGAGAAACAGTCATTGCACTACAATGTGAACTATATACTAACCTAATACCGTTTCCAAAGCCTTTTGGGGCTAAAACAATATCCATATATATACATAGATAATTGTCGTGTATCTCAAAGGGATCTCGAAAGGCAGAGACGTATCACCAATCAATTACATTGGCTCTGACGCTACAAACATTAGAGTAATTTGCAGACATAACAACAGTATAATCAATATCGAATAACACCACCAAAATCATTACTCCATTTTGGTATGTAGAAATTACAGTACCTTATCAACAATCACAATTTATTCCCTTGATTACATTCTTTACATTACGATCAACACCTGTTCTCCTTCCATACAAAAACCTTATTCATTTTCCTAACAAAGGAACAACGAGATTTCCATTTTATTCGCAACAGTTCTAACCAAAACATTTTCTTAACGTGAATTATTGAAGGGGCTTTTTCGAAAATTGCCTCGAAATGAGTATGATAAAAAATCTAGCAAAATTGTGATTCAAGCTGAGCTCTAGTTATCCCAATTCGTTTCACGTGAAAAATATTGAAATACAAGAGTATTGGAGGGACAAAAATATATACATTATTCATTTTCTAATGTATGAGCGGAAGCGATTTGATTATGTAAATATGGAAGAGCGCCAATAGCGGCTAATGAATGAGTTGTTTTGAACGAATTTTGTTACTTTTTAGTTAATAAATTATTTGTTTTATGTACCGTGTGGGTTCCGTAAATAAATAAATGTTTCTTAGCGCCATTCAGTTAATATTCTTGTTTATTTATGTGTTTGCACTTTGTTTCTAATTGATTGTAATTCTATGCCAATTCGAAGATTACAGAAAAACACTGTAAACATTAATCTCACTAGAATTACTATGACTGGATTTACAACAGTGTTTACATACCTAATCTCACAATTTTAATTATAGATTCACTTCATATTTTTTTTAATGGAAAATGTTTGTCTTTTTCAATGATAATTTTGAATTTTTGATAGTTATTACATCAACTGTGAAGGAAAACATCGTGAGGAAACCTGTGAGATATATGTCTCGACGGCATGTGAAGCCAAGTCAGAGGCCCATGGGCGGTTTTAAAACTCTGACACCAAGTTAGTCTCAAACCACACGAAAAAAGAAGACCAACTGTCAGTCGTCAATTTTATTCCACGAATTTATGATCTGAAGTTGGAGAAAAATCTGCCCTAAGAAATCAAATTCACAAAGGTTCTCGTAACAATCACATTTTTGACAGTTCACGCTCGCTAATCACCCGTCACTCACACCACGTCACTCGCTCACTGAGCTACTGAATTAAAGATAGCACACGTACAGTCTTCGCTGATATGATTCAGTGCAAGTTGACTCATTGTGATGTATCGTACTCCTAGTGACGGCTGCTTCGCTCTTAATAAATTATCGGCGTTGAGAGATTGATGCTGAATGCTTCGTTTTATGTTAGTGTCACTTATGCAATGTGTGGGGTATTGAACTGAGTCGATAGATAAAATATTTCGTTGTTTTTGCCACCGAGGATTAGATCTGAGTGTATTGTTTTTTCGTTATCTCAGTCTTTTCATGTTTATCTATAATAAACATGAAAAGACATTCAGACAAAGACTTCGTAATTGCTTTACAACGTTTGACAACAATTCCCAGTATAGGATTTTTATTTCACGAAGCCACGCGTGCTTTACTTGTGATAAACAAGTGTACAAACACGCTGTGTATATGTGTAAGCGCAGGAGCTCTCGATACCGTCCGAGACACGGGTGAAGTCGGAATGTGTGTGTATATGTGTGTATTATGTGCTAACGCTACTCGTCTTCACGCACACATTTACAGCGTGTTTGTACACTCGATTACCTTAAGTAAAGCGCGCGTCGCTTCGTGATATAAATTTACTGTAATTTGGAATTTCACTAAGGTTGAAACTATCTAACTGTCCTATACACAATTAGTCCTTATCGTTTTATGAAGAACAAGTGACATTCAACATTAGGGTGTTGACGACGACGTTTCGGTTTCATGCTTTCGAAAACCTATCAAAATACTGCTTTGACTTCGGTATCATTGCTGAGAGATTGATATTCAGGATAGTTTGGCATGTAACTTATGTAATATGCAGGAGATTGAACTGATCCAATAGCGACTATCCTTTCATCCCCCATGGGCAGTAAAATATTTCCTCTTGTATTTTCTTCTTCAGGTTTCATAAAGTTCATGTTTTAAGAAATCACTTTTTTATTTTATTTAAATTCATTTCATTTATTTACAAGACAACCACAACAACTAATAATTACAGTATATCACTAGGTTCACATTATAGATTTCGACCTGATTATCACCCAAAGCGTAATCGCACAACATGATTAGCAATAATAATAATAAAAATGACAACTACAGTAAAAAGCTTAGTTCATAAAATTACAGCTACAAGGTCTGTGCTGGTTCCTTGCTTAGGCAAGGAATGTGTAGGAGACCAAACAGGCCAGGTAAAGTACATAGGTGATACAAAATTACATTATTTAAAGAGAAAAAACAGTATTTAAAGCGTTACAAGATTAAAAAGAAAGAGTACGCACATGTCTTTTGAAAGCAGCGGCAGGAGAATCGAAAATGTCGATACTGTTATTGTCGTTTGTAATTTCATTATAAACTCGACACATTCTAACGATAATATTACTGAATTCCAGTAAGATGCTGGTAGGCCTCTTGACCGTACTTCCGGGATTGTCCTGATAGCCATGGAATACCTCTCCACTCCTCATAACATCTAGCACCTCAGGATATGTTGCCCCTTGTCGCTACGACACTTTGTGCTAGCGACTGTACATATAAAACATTGATTAGGCAGGGGCCATAGTCCTTCCATAGACCCAAGTCACCAGTCAACTTAAGCCACCCAAACCCATAGTCCAATAGATTTGTTTCCAGATTCTGCAATAGTCCTACACCAACCGGGGGTTGTCCTTGGGTGCAGTTACATAGTGCAAACTGGGATAATCGTCGGTTGGTGCCTCATTCCATATAAAATTGTCTAAGGGGCCTCTGCGAGTTGGTTTCGGCCCCTCATACGACTTCCAAAAGACCGGGACCCTAAGGTCTCGAGATAATTTAAAAAAAAAAAAACTGATAATAAATATTACTGAGAATCCATATTTTTATATTTCTCGTGGAAAATAATACCTACAACATTCGGTTTTGTTTTTCCACGAAAAATAAAATTGTGCCTCACTTTTAGAAGGTGACCTTCAAAATTATTTCGAACAAAAGCAAAAACCAGCCATCTTCAATTTTTGGAAACACAAATCCCACGAAAAATACTCCGAATAATCCGGCTTTCGACTCCGTAATCCTACAATAAACATCTTAAAATTCTTGATAACACCTAGCACCTTGCTTAGCAACAACCGTAAGAAACAGTGAACTTAATTAAAAGTATTAAAAGTACCTTTAAATTCTCAACCCGCTTTTAAACTCTGGTTAACTGCCTAGTAACGATTGGGGAAGTTTTAAAACTCAATTCACATTGCGAAAGCAGATCACTTGAGCTGTATAGGAGGGATCTTTTGAATTAAAGATGTGGCTTGCGATGGGTTGAAAATCATTTTACTCTGTTACGTTTGAAATGTTTTTCTATTGTTTGATGTTTTGAAGTTAGGTGTTTATTATTTGGAATGGTTGCTTATTGGTATTTATTTATTTTAATAAATATATATATATATATATAATAAATAAACAATTCGATTAAGATAATAATAATTATTAGGAAAGGTATTACTGCTAAATTACTGCTACTGCAAAATTGACTAAGCGACATGGGATTCCCATGTCGCTTAGTCAATTTTGCCTTTCAAGCGTCGATATAGAAATTATAGGTGTACATAACATTTCAGGAAAAACAACATTGGACAGAAATTGCTCATAAACTAAAATTCAAAGTTTCAACAAATATAATACGACTGAATACAAATTAATTAAGGGGATAATCACAACATAACACACATAATTCTAATTCAAATACATAATTCCACTTTAAGATAACTCATGAAACTAAATGATAATTGTCAAGTATTATTTTCCGGTTTATGTTCTTCTCTTCAATACTATAAAACAAAGTCAGTTTTCATGGTGAAAATCGCTTAAAGCATTTATTCCGGAATGTGTGTGTATTAAACATAAATATTGAACGTAGAAATAGTAAAGAAATCTCGGTGTATTGACATATCGCCATTGCACCCGGCAAAGCAGGGGTGGGTCGCTAGTATTATAATAAGGAAATTGATTAAAAGCATAGGGATGAAGACTAAAAAAATATTTTTTTGTGTGTCAGGTAGATTATAAAAAAATATTGGACACGTATTTTTTTTTCTATACGTAATCAAAAGATTACGGCGATACATTGAGTAAAAATGTGCCATGACGTCACAAGTATGTAGATTTTACACTTGTGATGTAGCGGCCCCCACACCCCAACTTTAATACGCTTTATCTAAGTCATTTTTATTAATATGATCAACCGAAAAAATACATGTCTAATATTTTTTTATTATCTGACTGACGGACTAAATAGTTTTTTTTTTTTTTACCCAAGCATCATCCCTTATCGCGATTAAAAACTTTTATGACAAACATCGTCTTTTCTGCCAAAAACATCTACTGCTGAACATAGACTAGGCCCTAGCATCGCCATAGCGACCGGTCCTGCGTTGCCTGCAACCAGACTATTATCAATAATCATAATATAACTCAGTATTTCTAAACTTTGTTGGTTTACATTAACCAGAAGGTATTTTTTCATGCGGCGAAGAATTTTCGGCAAAATCCTAACGGTAGAGCGTATCTCTGTGTCATCTCTATTGCCTTGTTCTAGAAAGAATCTTTTTTCATATAGCATTATCACAAGAATAAAATAGTATTTATGAAAGAAAGAATGAAAAATATTACGTTAAATATTTTTAAATTCACTTACCAAAATCAATATGAGCATTATCCGTATTAAAATTTACCGATGCTTTAGAACAGCGGAATGCCTCACAAAGTGGAGATTCTCGAAGAATGCTCGCTGCATCGACTCAAGGCAATGCCTTTGAGTAGCCTGTGGAGCGTTTCACTTTAAAAGTTACCGTCTTGAATATGTTTCCAGGGTTGTAATGGAAATTTTGGAGCTTTGATATTGGCTGCCTTTAAAATGCAGTTATTTCAATTAAATCCTGTTTGACCTGAGATAGTATGGATGGTAAATAATTCTGATAGGATTAATCCGGGATCCCTTCTTTTCGCATAATGTTTTTTGTCCTAATATACTTCGGCATAACGATTTTGGCACAATTTGTTTTGGCATAATAATACTTCGGCATAATTTTTTAGGCATACATTTTATATTGGCATAATCATCTTAAAGACTAATTTGTTTTGGCATAAATTTGATTCGCATAACGTTAGTAGGCCTAATGACTATTAGCATAATAATATTTAGGCATACAATTAATAGAAATAAGGGAAACAAATTTGAGTTATTTTTACGTATTTATTTTGGATTTTCATGCAAATCATTTATAAAATAAAATAATTAAAGTATTGTCTTAATTAAAAATCACTATGTTGTGCTACAAAAGTTAGTGACAGAACCGAATCGCTGCAAAACCGACTCCACGTAGTCTTGTCTGCCCTACCCCTAGAGTGTAATTTAAAATCGCGTAGGCATGTAGGGGCGAGGCGGCCCGCGGGCTAAGGAGGAGGCGGCTGGGACCGAACCGCCGCGCCTGAGGTGGAGCCGAAGGTGCGGTGGTGAGCGAAAGCCTTCTGCGACGATTAGCACGCGTGGGGCCGCCGGAGGCCCGCAGCGCCGGAACCGTGACAGAAAGCATCCTTGCTTGCATGCTGCATGCTTGCTTACATGCCTGTTGTATGCTTGTTTACATGTTGCATGCTTGCTGCATGCAAAGTATATGCTTGTTTGCATGTTTCTTACGGCGAAAAAAACTTATGCTTGTGAATGTTATGCTTAATAAAGTTATGCCTTAGAATTTTATGCTTAATAAATTTATGCTTTAGAATGTTATGCTTAATCGTTATTATGATTAGAGAAATTATGCGTAAAAAAATTATGCGTAAGCTGTTATGCGTAATTATATTATGCGAAAATATAATTATGCCAAACAAAATTATGCTAACTTATATTAGGTCTTAAAATTGTATGCAAATGGATAGGGAACCGATTAATCCACTCTTCCCTCTTAGACGAAGTTAGTTGAAATTATTTACGTTCAATATGTTTATCATTCGGCTCTAACGTTGTAAAAGGCGATAGATTACCTGTAGGTTTATTTGTGAAAATTCAACTTGAAGCACTTCAAATTGTTCAGCAATTTTATCGATAAAATTGGTGATTGTGCTTTATTCGTCAGTAAATTGTTCTTTGCTGTATAGTAACATAGATTTCTTATTATTATGCAACGATCCGAAAGGGGCACATAGGTACTGCAATAACATTACCAAAAAGTTTTTTTTTTAATTATTATTAAAAATATAATAATTATTGCTATTTATAATTCACATTTTTAGTATCAAAATTACCCCAAATCCATTTAAAATTAGAACATTTTCAACAGGGGTAATAAGATAAGATTTGTTTTCCCCGAAACGACAGCCGCCCGCACCCCATGTAATAAACCGCTATAATACCCCATTGAAAAGGCGGGTTTTTTTCTTTTTTCCGGAAATTTACCACATAAATAGACTATCAGTACGATACCTAACAACAGTTCACGGACCGGACAGAGTTTTTTTACATTCATGTTATATAGAAAGCGAACCTCCAATTCTGCTCATCCCACATGTCAAACAATATCAATCACTCCTCTATGCAGCTTCAAGTAGGAACGTGACGTGTCTGTAGCCTGCATCGCATTTACATGTGAAATGTCTCAAACGCTATGATCAAGTATATATCCGGCTATTATTGGCATTTATGGAGATTTGCTAGGAGCTCTGATGGAGCGGTGTGGTTCCAAGTTATCAGTTGGATTGTCTTGATCTGTTTTAAATTTAGAGCAGTTTGTGGCTTAGAGAGACTCATCTGCCCTGGACACCGTGATAAAAAACAGCTGTTGGCTGATGCAGTGGAACTCTTTGAGCTAAACTTAAATAATATAGAATTGCTGGGAAGCTAAGTCACTCTGATGGTGATGAGCCTGCTTCAAAAGGATAGAACTTTACAGGCGAGCTAGTCTCAGATTTCGGTTATCAATATCTCCCATTTGCTGGTGTTAAAGTCTTGGTTTTTCATGATATCATCGGCATACAGATGACGAACCCCTGATGAACCCCAAAAGAGAGACTTAAGTTGTGACAAGATAGTGATTCCTAACTCAATACATTCGTTCCACCTGCTGAAGATCTTCCACCTGGACATGAGTTGCCTTGGGTACGCTGGAAGTCTTTAAACAGACTCCGGACCCAGGTTGGCCGAAGCAAGGAAAATCTGTTCAGCTGGAGATTCATAGACGACTCTGCCTTGGAGTGTGACTGTGGTGCTGTTCCACAAACGATGGAACTTAATTTCATGTCCAGCGTGTCCTGTCAGCAAGTGATTACGCCAAACACGTGGCCAAATTTTGGGCCAAGTCTAGTTAGATTGCCATCGACACGCTAAAAAGAAGATACATAAGATATATTTACACAAGATATAATTGTTGGACCCCATCTAAAATGATGAAGTGGTCTTAATACTAAGTTGAAATTACTTATTACAAGTATCCATTATAAACTAAAAATGACTTATGTAATATTACCTTAAGTTTACATACAACGATAACTAATACCAAAGTTTAGCACTATCTAAGAACGAACCATAGTTCTGACCTTTTATTACTTTTGTTTACAGAATAGTTGGAAACCGTTAGTTTCTACAACTACATTGTCTGACGGAGAACTATTTGATAGATGTTAATGGACTTTGAACCGTTTATCACTTTGTTTAGAGCTGTTTTTCTTTTGCTTTCTAAGAACAATCAGGAGACTGGTAATAAGGGTTTGGAGTTTGTATCTCAGTTTTATTAAACAATAGCATAGTTTTCTGTTGTGGGAAAGTACTTTGGTGTCTTGAACGTTTCTTCACTAAGTGTCAAAAACTTTTCATCTATGCAAGGACGGTTTAAAGTAGCTATGGTATATATTATTATGTCCATATTCAATAACACTAAGCGACACTTAATTGTAATTCCATAGGTGTAACCCTAGTGTCCGTGAAAATGAGCATTAGTTTCCGATGTCAGCATCAGTTCACACCTCCTATGAACTATTTTTTTGAAGTAACAAACTTCTTAAGGCGCATTGGGCATTTTTGAGATGAGAAAAAACAATTAAACTCATTAAACTCGCGACACCGTTATCGACACCTCATTTTTGTAAACGCGATTGTTCTCTTTATTTATATTACGTTACGGATCAATGTTCTATGCAAGTATTTTTACTTTAAAGGTTATGGAAGTTTTTTTTTTTTTGTATACGCGATTATGCTCTTTATTTAGATAAAGTTATGGACCAATGTTCTATGCAAGTATTTTTCTTCCACCAAGGCGATCTTGATCAAGTTTTCACTTCTGTCGGCACTCCCGGAGTGCCACTGTTTTTTTTTTATTGAAAGTAACAGACTGATGATATCTAATGACCAAACAGCCACAAAAACCCATGTTTAATATAATAATAGCCTTAGTTCAGCTGTGGAATATGGAACAAGCAGATAATATGAAATATGTGACCGTATATTACAGTGGAACGCATGAGGGATGATCTAGTTAACTGCTGTTTAATTATAATTAACACGCTGACTGGGTTCGTCCCGTTACTATCTTTCTAACAATCTCCATGTAACATACATAAATACCGAACCTATTAAACGAGCTATTTCACTGAAATTGTTGAAAAAAATGTGAACAAGATACAACAAAGAAACAATAATATTAAGCAACTTTTTTAAAGTCAAAATGCCTACAAACTATACACAAAAATTTAAGCATTTTTTAACAATGTTCAATTACTATACAACTGCGTTGCTGGCAGCGCTGATGATGGCCGAGAACGCAGCATGACGCAGCTCCTGGTCAACACAGCGCAGTCAGCATTGCAGCCCTTGATGGACAAGCTAGAATATAGCGCGGTCAGCAAGGGCTGGCAAGCAAGGGCAATGATGACCAAGCTTAAGGCCATCATAGCGTGGCTAGCAAAGCAGTAATTGTGGACTAAGGCTTATATAGATAGTGCAATCCACGAAGACGCGCCCCACTCCGCTCCGCGCTGTACTAGAGTTCAGCTTACAGTACAGTAATCGTGGAGTGGGGCGCGTCTTCGTGGATTGCACTATCTATATAGTGCTTTACACAAAAATTTAAATTTAAATAAAACCAGAAATATCACGAAAATTGATGGAAAAAATATGGAGAATTGCAAAAATGTTCACCGCGCCGCGTTTTTTTTTTTAAATGATTCAATGATGATTGTACTCACTGCCTGTACATAAACAGCCAAATTTTGAATAAAATCCCTTTGCACCTGACTATTTTTGAAACAAAACTCGACAAAATTGGCTAAAACTGAAAGCATTGAAATTCCATATAACTTTGCTGGCGCCTAGTTAAATAGCGCGGAAAGGTCGACTTTGCTCAAAGAAGGTTGTCAAAATAATGACCCCGTTACAAGCAGTTTTGAGTAAATATCGAAAGGTTCCTAAATAAATATAAATAATGAAATACCAAAATATATTTCCATTTATATTAATTCTTTAACATAACATCGAATTAATAAAATTCACCTTTCCATTTATCCCAGAACAGGATTATAAAGAGATTAACTAAAATAATATAATACAGTTTTGTATTAAAAGCTTTTATTTTTAACATTCTATAATGGAAAAGGAAAAGCGTAGCGATTGCCAATTTCCACGCACGAGTTGTTTTGCGTGGGAGGAAATCGGCGGAATCGATGTAGCCTACATAAAAATATGAAAGTTGGTCATACATTTTATATTATGGCGAAGTAAATAAAATATAATCGCTTCGGTACTTATTGTGGTCGGAAACTAAAGTAAACTGAAAATCTTGCCATAAAAAAAACCGTGAAACTCCGAGAGTGCCGACAGAAGTGCAAACTTGAACAAGATCGCTTTTGGAAGAAAAATACTTGTATTAGAACATTGGTCCGTAACCTTATCGAACTAAATAAAGAGCACAATCGCGTTTACAAAAAAAAAAAAACCTCAAAAACCTTCAGTAAAAATACTTGCATAGAACATTGATCCGTAACGCAATATGAATAAAGAGCACAATCACGTTTATAAAAATGAGGTATCGGTAACGGTGTCGCGAGTTCAATTTTTTCACTCATCATCATCTCAAAAATGCCCAACGCGCCTAAAGAAGTTTTCACTTCAAAAAATAAAAGAGATGTAAAGCTGAATGGTTTGTTTTTCATCATTACGAATATAATTACGGTTGTATTAATAAACTTCCAAAGTTGTTTTCTCGTCAGAAGAGAAATACCTTTTTGGCTATCTTCAAATTGACCGTACATATTTTACCACAAATGACAAAAACCTCCAGTAAATTCTGTGAAGGAAATTAAAACTACACTAACTATCACTATGACAACCGTAAGTTGGTGTAACAATTCCGAGGTCGACTATACATATGTAGTTCCTGAATTCCTGATACTTATTTGTAACTGACTGAGTAACTGATGGTCTAAGGACTAGCAGGGAGGGAGGGACCTCGAGGATTCACTTTAGCGTAAACTTAATGCCGGTAACCCTCCAGCGTATGAGCTCTATGAAAAGTGAGTGGATTCGAAAGTGACTGAAGTGTCCTAAAAGTTGTATGTGAGAAAGAACCAAAGATCAAATCACATAACACAGAAAGCCATTAGACCTCAATTCCGGACCAAAAAATTACACACATCTGGCAGAAATCATTCGCTCACCCCGACAGAAAATCAGATTCGCGTAACAAATTTGATCGAATACACTCGATACCAATTGGCGCCGCCAAATCAGTTTATCCGTTCCCTCACATTTATAAAACGTTTGGAATTTCGTAAATTGCTAAAATCGCCACATTAGCGGCACACAAACGTGCAATCAACCTTCATTAAGTGCAGCATTATCGATGGGAACATGAACGGAATATGAATGAACGAATTATGCACAGTGTTACGTGAAATTTTAAGTGGACGTAACTATGTCGGTGTTAGTTGATTGTTTGTCAAACGATAAATTTCGTGGAATTTTCGTGTTTGTCAAAAGGATGGTCTGTTTGAGTGTTTAGTGAGTAATCGAATAGTGTAATCGATAAGTGAGGCCAAATACGGGTAACTACTTAAACTATAGTGTCGCTTTATTTCCGGATAAGAGTCGAGTTAGTAATTATAACCTATTTTAAGCATGTTAGGTAATAGGTAATACGGGCTGGTATCCGCAACTCCACGTCAATGCGCGTATTTTGCGTACGGGTGGGAAAATCAGTTATTCGATCCACCCCAGCTCCTCAAAGAAGGCCAGCAACACCTTGGTGTCACTGACAATCTCACGTAGGGTACCTCGGTTACCGAAGTACTTGGCCCGTATGTGGCGACCACCGGACAGTTTAACAGCACATGAGCTGCTGTCTCGTTGTCCTTCATGCAGGCTCTGCACAGCGGACTGTCTATGACTCCTATGACAAAGATGTGTTTATTAAATGACCCATGGCCAGTTACAGCAGCTGTAACTGTGCGCAGCTGCTTTTTTGTTAATCGGAGAACATGTTTCATGAGGCGGCCGTCGATTGTAGGGAGTGCCTCCTTGGTCTGCCTGCACTCACTTTAAGCATGTTTCTTATCAATTATATTTTTCTAAGTCCACATTATATAATATATTTATGATTCTAGTCTGTGTATATTTAATTATGCCGTTGCTATAAAGGATACCCAAGCTTAATCTTTAGCATTGGTGCCTCTTTTAAAATTATGAAATTCTGTTGCTCCATCGTCATACTAAAATAATTATACAATAATAACGTACTCGTAAGTATTTAGAAGATAGTCGCCCAAAAATGCCTCTACTTTGTAATCATCTGCTGTTAAATTTGACGTCACTTGTACCAATATCAGTACAAGTTGTAATGACGCTTGAAAACACGTAAGTAGTGACATGTTCCTTGGCTTCAAGCCAAACCAGCGAACGATAGGCTGATCTGAAAGTACTTGTAATATTCGAAGGTTATTATTTTAATGTTGATGGAAGTGTTATACGGCAACAAAAGACACAATTGTACGTAGAAAATAATGTTTTCAATTTACTTACCTAACAGATATTATACGCAAAAAATGTATGTAATACATGTATTGAATTCTATTTAGAGGAGTGATTTTCCTTGAGGATAAATAATCAAGAAGAAATCATAACTCACGAATAAACACATGAAAAGGTTACATGAAAATGATTCAACAAATAGTAGGAGCGACCTGAAGCTTTTAAAACATAAATAACATTCGGAACAAAAATAAAACTTAAATTCAAAAGATGCTATCTCTCAACATACTCCATTTACAAACGCAGTCAACGTTAAAATCGTTATTACAATCGTACATTGCTTGTTGTGATCGTTCGTACAACCGATAATACTATGCTATTACATATACAGCCCGCTTTGGACGAGATTCAAACAGCTCTGTTAGGGACAGGAGTGAGTCGTTGAAGCCACAAACTGCATGTTACAAGGAATAAACTGTAATCGTATGCTGATGCAGGATCCGGTCGTTAGTTGTTGCTTTGATACATTTTATTACACCATAAGGAATCGGAGATGTTTTATTAGAATGGAAACGGATTATGGGGATGTTCTGAACGGTTTTGCCACAACATTATTGGAGTTTTATTGGGTACGTTTATATGGTAATGTGGCGAGGGATAGTGTGTGTAATTTTTATTGGGAACCATCCGTCATGATCGAAATACTTTAGGGTTAATAGCTCCGATTGTTAATAAGATCTATCAAAATTGAGCCAGATCAATGTTTCGTGACATACTTAATGGTTTTATGTACCAAATACTTTAAGAAACAAGTTTAATACGATTTCTAATAACAGAATCTCTCATAACCGTTAAATGTCATTAAAATCTCATAATTTCAAGACATCAAAATGAGCTTAAGGAAACTCTCAAATGTGAACGAATTATTAAACTCCTCTTAATGAAATATATATTTTATTAAAACCAGATCCTAACAAGTATGAAATACTCATCGTAAATATTTTTGTTCAGCTGTAGAATGAAATAAATACTGCTTATGTTGACGTTGTCTCAAATAAATTCCCTCGAATGCAGGAATTGCTGGTGTAATTCCGAATGTTTCCGAACACTGCCGAGTTCTGTCGAGCTGGTAAAACAGTCATACCCGCCTTATACGGGAAGAATAAGTTTAATAAGTTTTGGTGATATTGCGCACTGCTAGCGTACCCTGTAGATTTGTAAAATAAGGCTTGAAAGTTGTAATAATATCATAATTTTAGCCGAAAGACGTCCACTGCTGGACATAGGCCTCCCCTAAGCATCGCCACTTCGACCGGTTCTGTACTTCACGCATCCAGCGGATTCTTGTGGCCTTCACAAGGTCATCGGTCTACTTTGTGGAAGGCCTTCCAAACCCTCATCTTCCAGTACGCAGCCGCACTCTAGAACCTTTCGGCCCCGTTGACCACCTGTTCAGTCTGCGAGCAATGCCACTGAAGTTTGTCAATTCTTCGGACTATGTCGGTTACGTTGGTTCTCCTACGGATCTGTTCATTCCTGATTCTCTCACATAAGTTCTAGAGGGCGATGCTTGGAGTTTACTTACCTAGTTTACTGGGCACAATAATAACTCCACGTCCACGTCAACAAGTCACCCAAAGGGCAATAATAGAGCTATTGCCCTTTCGGTGACTTTCAGCCTTTTAATGAGGCCCATTGTGAGCGACCAGGTTGTAATAATAAGTCCTTGTGAAAGAATTGGTTCGATGAAGTTCTACCGTTTTATAAAATTCTGCCTCTAAATAGAATTACGGGAACGTAATGCATGTACCTAATACAATTATTGGAAATTCTCTAATGCTTGCCGAACTTAGGTAAGTACTTGTCTGTAACGTATCAGGAATTCCCTTGGTACCTATTGGTATTTGAGCAATGTTACCACTTTTTATCTTACATTTTGAATCGGGCATTCATGACTTCTAGGGGTAAATTATAATTTCATAAGTAGGTGTGGCGGCATTTGCATCGCCACATGCAAACTACGCATCAAAGGCCTGACGTCACACAAAATCCTGCATCACGCAATTAGAAAGAAGAAGAAGAAAGAAAAAACGTTTATTTGCGGTAAACATGACGCAGAAAAGTATTGTTTAGAATATAAAAATGAGATAAGGTTGGGGGAAGCATGCGTCACATCCACGCAAATCGGCTATCGCTCAGCATTATGCTACGACCCTATGCAAGACAGAGCCCCAGCGCTGGTTTTCAGCGACAGCCGGCGCCGACGTAATGACGTCAATCGGTGCAGCAAACAAATATGACGCTGTATAAGTGCAGCGTACTTAAAGAAAAATATATATATATTTTTAATATAGTGTGATGCAATATACTAAATAAATGTAAAAAAAAAAAAAAAAAAGAAATGGACATACTTTATTTCTATGTTACGAGAATATCATCCTCCAAAAAAATTAAAGTTACCAATTAGAGTTTACCGCGCGAACAACATATTTATATATCAATTTCCATCATGAATCGTTGGGCAGTTGCCTGCCAGACACGACCGATACCCATCTGGTCGGAGGATCTTCCCTTTACAATAGAGGATGAGTGAACTTTACACCATGTATATGCAAACCATTACAAATTATCTTGTCAATTTAAAAATACAGTACGAAACTACTTAAAAACTATTAAAACGTGCCTAACTTAGCTATCTTAGCTTAACTTTAAAACTTGGCAAACATCTTCAAAAGAAGAATAAGTAACAATAGCTTGCACAAACTTGGCTAGGATTATATAGTTCGGCAAAATGCGGTAACTTTAAAGCAAACCTGAAACCAGCGTTTATAGCGATTAAATTGGTATTAGTAATTCTCGATCAACTCGATCGAAAATTACTGTGTTCTGGGGTTTAGCGGAAAGAGGCAATTATATCGATAATTTCGTTACAATAGCATAAATCAAAAAAATGTTGTCCATAATCAGCCTCTAATGTTCCCACTGCTGGGACATAGGCCTCCTCTTTGTAAGAGGGAGTGGGCCATAATCCACTACGCGGGCCCAGAGCGGGTTGGCGGATGTCAGTCGTCTTCAAATTTTTAGTTCTTGGACATAGGTACCGTTTTCCTCACGATGTTTTCCTTACTATATGCCCGGAAAGCTGGAGAGCAGTGGTGATGAAATAATTTACACAAAGTAAAGTGCCTGCTTGGGTTCGAACCTACAACCCACAACTCATAAATTGCTGGCGTTACCACTGGGCCACCTCTGCGTTTTGATGAGATTTTATCCAATCTAGCCGAAATAAATGTGCACAGAACAAGTGCTTGAGTTAAGAGGAGGCTCCCTAACTTGTATATTACATAACATAACATCACGCTTTGTTTTCCCGAAGGGTTGGGCAGAGGTGTACCTGTAGTAGGTAAGTCCCATGTAATAGGGGGCGAGCCTATTGCCATCAACCGGGCACTAATTTACATTAAACCGGGTATTAATTTGCATTAATATTCTGATAAAGTCACGCGTACAATCAAAATGGAACTTTAGAATATGATTTATTGGATCTTTTTCTGTCCATTTATAAGACAGTTACGTAATTGGAACATTTTCGCTCGATTCATTTTATATTCGAAAATCATGTCTTTTTTAAAGATTATTTGAAACAAAAACAGGATTACTCGGCTTTTATGTCTAAAATAATTATTGACAGTAAGAAAATATAGTTTATTATCAAATATCTACTTTAGTTTTAAACGAAATAAGAATTGAGACTTACGACATTTAATTTCGTGCTCAAACACGACCAAAGAGCGCACGCGATATGCAACTTTATTACTGATGTGTTAGGGTTTAGCGCATAGTGGAGTAGTGGGGTGCACGGGGGCGGAGTTTGCGTGGAAATTGTCTTTGGAGTGCCTAGTCTTAAACGCGAATCGTAGTTAGTGTGATTTAACTTTTGAAAATTATATTAGAGTCAATAATTACTGGGTCCTGTCGGTCTATTCTTTAAAAAGGATACCGTGACAATTTTGGTGAAGTAAGCTGTCATTCCACTTGATGCTTAGCATTGAGACTATTGGCAGCTCACTTCACACAAATTTCACAGTGAGATTTGAGAATATACTGACTGGAATAATAGCCTGTGTATGAAGTCACCACTCACTATCTACCATGAAGCAACCAAGGAGTTGGGGTCGATACAATCGTTAATTACATCAGACCTGATTTTTCCCTTCCTGGAAACATAAAAATACTTCTAGAAAAAGACCAATCAATAAAACCATAATCCAAAATGGCGGATCCAAAAGATACATTTCACCGTGTTCATCGTTCTGCTCTATGCTTCCCCGTTTCCTGGACAACGGCGGAAATTATAATTTATATTCCACATATTTTGTCCGCAAGTATTGCTGTGGTTTGGTCCCTAGATAAATGTGCACAAAATAATACTGGGTCATCAGTTTGCATTGTACGTGGTTGTGACGTAATCTGAATTTGTTATTAGCTGATTATGCTCGGTTTTAATATTAAAGCGTTAAAATTTTGAACTATTTAAATGATTTATACATGGTTATTGGTTATACATCAACAATCCGTTAATGGGATGTAGGAGGCGTCATGTACAACCAAATGACGTCGTTTGACTCCTATGCAATTATCAATAAAATTCGCGTAATTTGCAATTTTATATTTTAGTTTCATTCGTTTTAAAATATAAAATGTCAAATTACTCGAAAATGGTTGACATTGGCATAGGGGTCATCAGGGTAATTTGGTTGCAAATTACCTCTCTTACATCCTCTTAACGGATTGTTGATGTATAACCAATAACCATGTATAAATCATTTAAATAGTTCAAAATTTTAACGCTTTAATATTTTAATATTAAAGCGTCGGCGATTTTAACCGAGCATAATCAGCTAATAACAAATTCAGATTACGTCACAACCACGTACAATGCAAACTTTGATTAATTCTAAATATACAGGGTGATTGGTTATACGTCGATAACCAATCACCCTGTATATTTAGAATTAAAGCAGAGAGAAAACAATGATCATCATCTAAGGCTTTACAGCCGCGCGAGGGCCTTAGCCTGGTACAGTATATTTTTTGGCTTTTTCTGGCCAATTTCTCACTCCAACAGTTTTTAAGAGCAAAAAATACCGAACGAAAATTCATTCTTAAGTTTAAGATTGCATCGTTTGGTCGAAACATTGCACATAAAGTTAATAATAGGTTATAAAGAACTAAAACGTGGCTAACCTTCGTTGGCTATGTCATAACTGATCTGTACAAAATAAAATAAATTTCCTGAAACATACCTATAGATATGAAAGTCGGGAACCTGAGCACTGATAAAAAGTTTTCTAAATCACGTCATGTTGACACATTGTTACATACCTTCCCTTATCTCGACACTTTTCCAATGACACGTCAGCATAAATCTTTCTGTTCAAAAATGCGGGTCGGTTCTCATCCCATCTACATTTTATTATTATCTTCAAACTTACCTTCCACACCATGGGATATAATCTGTATGAATGAAAACTGTCAAACGAACAGACAAAGTTTATTTTATTCTTGAAAACCTAGGTCTGTCTTTTATAGGGTTCTAATTGATTACAGGTTTATTTGTAAATGGGAACTTGGTGTAATATTTCTTTTATTAACGAAATCGTTACGCCTGTTATCAAAGCAGTCATTGGCAGAAAACCTGAATGACACTAATAACTCTTGAACGTGGTTTAGATGTGCTGTTGTCAGTTTTATTGATGAAATTCGCCCTTAGTCTGTCGTCAACAATATTAGATCCCATGTTTAGTGGTGAGGTTATTATGTTCACGAACGAATTTAGCCAGAATGTAGGTACACAAATATTTTTATTTTTATTAGTAAAATACAATAGACAAGAATATATTTAGTAACCTGTTCCGCTTAGCTACACCGTTCAGTAATCGGTGTGGAAACACGCCGTGTTCGGGTTCGCGAGAAGTCAATCGTCATCCTGAGGATGCCTTGTTGAGAGGTGAAACACGTGTCGATTTCTTTCAGGGTTTTTTTTATGATTCTTTAGAAATAGCTAAGCGGAACAGGATACTAAATATATCCACGTCTATTATATTTTATAATGGATTTCCGCAAGGTCACGCCTGAATCAATTAACTATTTTATTAGTTAAAATAAACGCAAGAATTAATTGTGATTTATTCAGGATATTACTTTTATATTTACCTTTTTACGCTCCAAGTGTAATTAAAAACACGTGTATGACGTCTATTTATGACGACGTCGACGATACGATTTCAATGAATGATTTATTAAAAATATGTCCTACAACAAACATTTATAATGTTCATAAGATCTACCTTACGTCTGTAATTTTCGTCGAATACATACTTCTCTCTCCATCGTTCCCTCACTGCTGAGGATCGTGACCACATTCGACGCGTCTTCAAGCTATGCAGTCTTTTGTGCTGCTATGCGGTCACTCGACATGTCCAGTATAAGTTGACCTCTTATACAGAAAGCCTACATTTACAATGCGAGGTTAGCTAATACTGGAAATGCATAGCTTAATATTGATAATATTATGTCATGCTGCTCCGACAGCTGGCCATCTGCCTTTAACCCATTTCCTTCTGTGTCTGCTCCAGTATCATGATGACCATATCTTAGGGGAGCACATACCTAGTGTGTCCGAATACCCCCTAAACATACTCAAACGTTTTCTTAAACATAAAACAGATATAAAGATACAACTTTGATATTATAAGTTTCCAATAACCAGATTCATATTCCCGAAGCGTAAAATAAAGGTAGCGATAGGATAACAAATCGATAAAGAGTTACAGTTTTATATCGGTGGGGATATAAGTCCCTTGATGTAGGTGCGACATTGAGACTGTCAAATCATCTGTTTTTATTTCGAAATGGAATATTTTGTTTGTATCTTATTAATTTTCATGTGTTATGTGGTGATGGGATATCAACAGAAAGGTCATTAAAACACGAAAGCTTACTTAATGGTCTAGACAACTTTGCTAACAGCGGGTTTCTGATTTGAGAATTTCAAATTAAGAACTTGTCAAACTCTACTTTAGTATTGGCATAATCAGCTAATAATGTTCCCACTGCTGGAACACCGGCCTCCTCTCTGTGAGAGGTAGTGGGCCATAATCCACCACTTGGACCCAGTGCGGGTTGGCGAATGTCACATGTATTCGAATTTTTGGTTCTAGGATTTGCCAAATTTAGTATATTCTCAATTCCAAAACTAAGTAAACCAATATTTCATATTTTCTGCTTTTAACTTAAGCTTAGTAACTAGCTGTCGTTTCTAACAAGGTTTCGGCGACTCAACAATTTGACCTCAAAACTTCGATCCACCAATTTCCACACCATAACGGTTACAATATACATAGTATCGACCAAACACTCTGGAATAGTCAACATAAAAAACAATACCCAACAAAATTGGATGCTCTAAAAAGTTTTGGACGCTAAAAATGGCGGCTCCACTTCGCAAAAACTAGGTATTTTACATCGCACTACACCGTACTGAATGACCGCTCGTAGAAAGTGCCATTTCATATTTATGAGCAATTTTGATCCTTTTATGAAGGTTCAAACAGCAAGATGTTTATGACTCAGTTAGCACGGCCAGTTCGTACAGTGGCACTTCCAAGTTTAGCATCATTGTAACTGTGTTGTTGTGTGAGACGTTTCAGGCCTTGTGGGGTGGGGTGTACACGTGTTTAGGATGACTAGGTTTTTGTTCGTAAACTTTTTTATTGTGATACCTTTTCGGTTTTCTTTAGCCCTTAACAATGAACTGGAATGTAAGGAACCATGTAGTTTTGATACTTCAATTAACTTTTTACAGACTGTGATGAACTTTCATGAAATAATTTATTTCAAGATCTTTTCGTCTACCCTGGTTACTATTAAAGTATTAATATAAATAGTACTTTAGAGTGTTGCCAGATTGAAGTCAAACTTCAGAATTGAAAAAAGTTTTCCAATTTTCTTAAAAGCATCTTCCGAAAGAATGATTTACAACTATTTTATTTTAATTATTATGCTGATACATTGCCACTCCGAGAGAGTGGGGCTGTTTAAAAAAAAAATCATGTTGACTTGTGATTTTTTAGTCGGTAAAAAAATACACTTTCACCAAAATGTTCACCATCTTGTTTTTCCTTCTTCCACAGGTCGTTCGGAACCTGGCATAGTACCTTCAATAGTAGGCTTCACAAAGGATTCAGTGGCTCACGAATCAGACCGGCTGGCTCCAGGAGACAGGATCTGCAGCGTCAACGGGATCTCCACTGCGAGGTTAACGAATGATGAAGTGCTGCGACTCCTGGACAATGTCGAGGAAAGAGCGTCGCTGGAGGTGGAATATTATATGCCTAACTATGGTGAGTTTTGAACTCTTCATTATTTTTATAGGAACGCTAAACATTGCGTGAGAAAAGACACCTCGTAAAATATCTGAATTTGGATTTATAATAATCAAAATCTTTATTTTCAGACCAGAGATACATAAAATAGGTAATGCTAGTAAAATAAATTGGTACTTACTAACTAAAACACGTTTATTAAACTTATTATTTCACATATCTGAATGACAATCTATGTGCCGCGATCCAGTGACATTATTTTTCCATCCACCCTGCCGGCTACAGTAGCCACAAGGCTGTGGGGGCTGTCGCGCACCCGATGGATCAGCGATGCGATTCGCAGACGCAGCAGCGAGCCAAAATACGGAACGCGTGCGTCCGCGAACATCGCCGACGCGCTACAGAAGCGCGGCAGCCCCAGCATTACCCAGAACGCGTTATTATATTGGACTCGTAGAGCATTGTACGAGTCCTGTGTATAACCGACCCACAGGGCGCACGTGTACAGCGACTGGCAGTAGGCCCTGAATAGCGTTATTTTAACGTCTCGCGTACACCGTGCGAACCTGCGGGCCATTATGTTACACTTGACAGCCAATGCTCTACGTTCCCTCTCTAAATCGGCGTCATCCGACAGCCTATCGGTGACCCAGTTCCCCAGGTATTTAAAACGAGTGACTCTTTTCAGCGGAACTGCGCCCAAGGTGACCGGTGGCACAAAGTCATATATTTTATTTTGCGCTCTGAACACTAAGAGCTCGCTTTTGGTTGAGTTGTACCTGAGACCATGAGTCACCGCATAGTCTTCACAGATTCGGAGGAGCCTTCTTAACGCACTGATCGATGGGTTCAGCAACACCATATCATCTGCGTAACTAATATCATAGTATTTTTGGATTCAGGGATCTGTTTGCGAAATATTAAGCTTTAAAGTGCTGATTTTTGTTATGCTGGGGCCGCACCTGCGTCTGTCGTGACAAAGCAATGTGTGCTGAAGCTTCGTATGTTTTGTTATCGCTAATGCGGTGGTCACATTAGAGGCTTCATAATTTTAATGATTTATCATGGAATAATCCAAGATGGCTCTCCATTATTTCGACAGAGCGTCTACGCAGTCCGGAAACAACAGTCAAAACGACCAACGCTAGTCCGACCACGCGCAATGCTTGTTATGTACCGCCACCCAGGCGATAAGTGCTACAGCCTAAACTATCGCGATGATAACCGATAGTGGTTGGTCACATCTGCGTGTATCGTATCATTGTGCGAAACTTTGTCACGATAGACGCAGATGCGGCCCCAGCATAACAAAAATTTGTATTCTAAAGCTTAATGTTTCGCAAACAGATCCTTGAATCCAAAAATGGTCTTGACACACTCAAAATATTTTTGAACGACCTTTCCAATGACACACTTGGGATGGACCAAAAAAAAAACGTACCCACTTTACGTGTACCTACCCTAAAACAAAAACATTATTTGGTTTACCACTTTGTCGGCGTGATTAATATGGATACTCATGCCAAATTACAGCTTTCTAGTACTAACAGTTTCTGAGCTAAGCCGCGGATAGACAGACGGACAAACAGACTGACAGACAGACAGACGGACATGGCGAAACTGTAAGGGTTCCTTGTTTACTACGGAACCCTAAAAAGGCTTCAAAGATAATACCGTATTCTTTAACTGTAATCTAATTTATCTCATCTCCCTTTACTTAATATTATTTTGATAGTACAATTTTGATATTGTCAATAAGATCTGTGATATCAAATATCAACGACGATGATATTCAAAAAATAAATAGGAAACTTGATTAAATCCATACGATATAGATTGGTTGATCGAAACGCCGAAAATTCAATGTGATTTCTTTGACCATTCAACTATGAAATATAACAAGTATTACTGTGAAATAAATAATACCAAATCAAATCTAATAAAAGAGGGTTTATCTTAGATAACATCAGAAGTACAGAAAAACGTTTACTTAAACGTCAACTCTAAAAACATGACTGTTTTTTATTTCATTTCAGATTGACAAAATAGATACTAGGGAAATACAATGTCAAATGGAGTGGTTTTTAAATCAAAGCACGATAATTTTTTACTAAGATTATTTTAAGCTTTTGATCCAGATAAAGAATGTTACTCAGAAAAAAAAAACGTTATTTTTACATTAAAAAAACTGCCTCTTAAATCCTCTTATTTAGAAAACCATAATCCTTAAGGTCAACAGAATGGTTACTTTCATCTACACAACTTTTTTATCTTACGAAGTCAATTTATATAAATAATATTTTCTGAACTAAGCTTAAGCAAAACCGGAAATAAGATGCGGATTAATTCTAAAAGGACGACATTGATAAATGCTTTCTTTGTAATATTACTTAGGTTACATGGATTATTTTGGTGATAGCATCGCGGTAGGTAAATATTATATTTGTGTAAACATTTAGGACTAGTATTGTATTTATTTTATTTTTGATTTGTTATTTCACTATATATGATGCACCGGTTGATGTCATCACGTCAGCACCGGCTATCGCTGAAAACCAGCGCTGGAGCTCTGTTTCGCATGGGGTCGCAGCTTTATGCTGAGCGATCGCCGTTTTGCGTGGATGTGACGCATATTGTTCCCCAATTTGTTATTTACGTGTTTTTTTTTATTTTCTTTGCGTCATGTTTACCGCAAATAAACGAATTTACTTTCTTTCTTTTCTTTCTAGGTATAATAACCTTGTTGTAAAATAGCCAATCAGAGGGCAATTCCCATTTTTTTAAGAAAATTATTCGCATTCTAATCTAAATCTGTAAAAAAATCCTCTAATTTAATAAATTTAAAAAAAAAAATGACATTGATTGTTGCCAAAATCAGAGGGTTCGTGGTTAAGTAATAACAGCCGCACGGGTTGATTCATTCGGTTAAGCTACACTTGCCGGGGTTGGTCTGTGGATGGGTGACCATCTTTACATACCAAGACTCCTCCGTGCCTCTGAAAGCACGTTAAGCCGTTGGTCCCAGCTGTCATTCGTGAATCTTTGACAGTCATTACGGGTCGTCAGAAGCCCGAGAGTCTGACAACCAGTCTTACCATGGGGTATCGTATTACCTATTTACTGGGTTGTGGAGGTCAGATAGGCAGTCGCTCCATGTAAAATACTGGTATTCAGCTGCATCCGGTTAGACTGGAAGCCGACCCCAATATAGTTGGGAAAAGGCTAGGTAGATAGATTTTTTGTTGCCAAGATCAGAGAGTATTTTTAAAGAACGTTCACATTCTATTCTCAGCCTCAATCTGCAAAAAACACTTCTAATCTTCATAATTTTTTAACGTTTTTAATTACGGGATCTGGCCTTCAAATTGCGACCGTTTTTAACAGTTTGAGGAACTCTAAACGCCCATGCGTGAAAACAATAAAGGCTCTTTCAAACAGGCGCGACACGCGACGCGACACAAAGACACCGCTCGTCGCGCAACGAGCGGTGTCTTTGTGTCGCGTCGCGTGTCGCGCTGGTCTGCACAAGCCTTAAAACTTCATTTGTGCCCTTGAATGCGTTAGTACGAGAATTGGCTTTCTGATCAATTTAGCTTCCAAAACCTGTAAAAATATTGATTTTCATAATTATCATTTCTACAATCAATAAAGTAAATTCTTCCCCTAATCTACTGTCGGCTTTGCAGGGACTGCCAATTGTGAAATTAGGTTTACTCGAGGTACTAATTGTAAGTGCTTTCTAGATTATTTTGACAGACTATTAATGAGTTTAGCGATATCATTTTATCGGAGAAATTCGAAGTATCATAGAACATTCAATATTGAATTAGGATGGCTGTCTTCGTAATTAATAATATCTGGATGACAGAGCTTTGCTCGGTTTTTTTTTTTTGGTAGTTTTCAAAAAATTTAACCTAGCTAGATCGAATTATCGCCCCCGAAACCATACTAAATTTCATGAAAATCGTTGGAGCCGTTTCCGAGATTCAGATTATATAATATATGTATATATACAAGAATTGCTCGCTAAAAAGCATTAGATTAGGGAGTTTGGCTTTTGTGATGAATGATGATACAAAATTCTTGGAATAGAAAAATAAAATTTTGTCGCTACAGATCATCATCATCATCATCATCAGCCTATAATGTTCCCACTGCTGAGACACAGACCTCCTCTCTTTGAGAGGGAGTAGGCCGTAATACACCACGCGGGCCCAGTGCGGGTTGGTAGATGTCACATGTCTTCGAATTTTCGGTTCTAGGACATGCCGGTTTCCGCACGATGTTTTCCTTCACCTTTTTGAGAGCAGTGGTGATGAAATAATTTACACAAAGTAAAGCGCTTGTCTGGGTTCGAACCTACGACCTACAACTCGTAAGTCGCGGCCGTTACCATTGGGCCACCACTGCTCGGCACACATAACAGATAATTTTGACAAATTTTTACAGATAATTTTGTCAAATTGAAATAATTATGTTGTCAAGGTTACCAACAGTGAAAACGCGATTAGTATGTATTTGCTTTGATTTTTCTGTAAATAGGTTTGTACAAACACTTTTTTCACACGTCAATAATATTTAAAAAAACTAGATGAGGTCGGTGTTTCCTATCTCACTACTCTGAGAAGAAAGGCCAAAACAAATTCAGAGATCGCAGTCTCTTTTAAAGTCCAGACATAATCTTGGTCAGATCATGTGAAGACCATGTAGATTGGTGTCTGAAATGGTCTTTTGAGGAAATAACCACAAAGATTAAGTGCACCTGTCCAGTCAATGCACACATTTGTCAGTAATGGTGCAACTCAACTCAGAACTTAAGGAGAGGACATTTGGGTATTATTATCAAAAAGGTAATGCTAAGTAAAATAAATAAATTTGCTTGCCCCTTTAGTAAATATAGTCTCTTCTGATAGACCTTTCCTAATGCTATAAAACCAATGAATTTAATTATCCACAGCTAGTATAAAATTATTAGATGTATTTTTTTTACTTTAAACATTAAGAACAACTCGATTTCTTCTACTTAGAGCTTCCTCTGTTATATTTTTCGTGAAATTTTATCAACCTGTTGATCAACATTATTCTGTTCAATCTAAAAATCTGCATCAAAATAATTAGACATCAACATCATAATTATTCAATATATAGACTTACATTAATAACGCTCTATTATGTCAAGGATTCATTCACAAAGTATATGTCTAGAATAGTATTACAATGATATTGTTTTAAATACAAAGGGCTTGAGACGGTCGGGACATCGAGACGCTTTTTGGGTATGGAAATCCACAGTACAAAGGCAATCTATTCTAATGAGTATAGTAATATACTTAGTATCTTCGTAATACGAGTATTATTAGGGACCAGTATACATTGTGTTTGTGTGTAATAATTATTCATCCGGTTATATCTTCATTATATTCTCAGGTTATATAAATGATTACTTTTGTGTTTTTAACCGACTTCCAAAAAGGAGGAGGTTATATTATTAGGTTCGACGCGTTTGTTTGTTTTTTTTTTTTTTTTTTTTTTGTATGTCCACCGATTTCTCCGTCATTTGTGGACCGATTTTGAAAATTCTTTTTTGCTTAGGTAGTTTTTGAGTTAGTTACAAAATACGTATTTTTTTCCCACTTAGTATGTAGATGATATGATAAGTTCCTGTCACTGGTAGCAGGTAGTGGTATTTGAATGTGTGTGGGGTAGGTACCACAACTAAAAAGTGAAAAATAAAAACTTTTTACAAAAAAACAACAACCGACTTCCAAAAAAAAACACTACAAAGTGAAAAATAACTTTAATTTCGGAAGTCGGTGGCAAAAAACGAAAACACAAAACCCAAGACACCGACTTCCGAAATTAAAGTAATTTTTCACTTTGTAGTGTTTTTTTTTGGAAGTCGGTTGTTTTTTTTTGTAAAAAGTTTTTCAATAAAAGAATTAATTGTCTCCAAAACGGATTATCTTCTGAACCTAAATAGCTTCAGCAAGCCTTGTCGAATATTAATATGGTTGTAGATATTTATACGTATCATCATCTGCCTAGCCTTTTCCCAACTATGTTGGGGTCAGCTTCCAGTCTAGCCGGATGCAGCTGAATACCAGTATTTTACATGGAGCGACTGCCTATCGGACCTCCACAACCCAGTTACTGGGTAATACGATACCCCTTGGTAAGACTGGTTGTCAGACTTTCGGGCTTCTGACGACCCGTAACAACTGTCAAAGATCTACAAATGACAGGCGGGACCAACGGCTTAACGTACTTTCCGAGGCACGGAGGGGTCTTGGTATGTAAAGATGGTCACCCATCCACGGACCAACCGCGGCAAGCGTAGCTTAACCTGATAGATCGACCCATGTGACTATTATCATATTATTTATACACATAACTACCATATTTTCTGGTTTCAATACTTTTTTCCTTCTATAAATTACTAACTAGTTGAATCTCTTAACTTTATATAATATATGATGATGAAGACATTATGAGAATGTTTATACAAGTAATTGAAACTAAAACAAACATTATAAATTAAACCGTTTACAATCGGACATCATTTCGCGCAAGACAAGGGAACAATTAATTTTGTTTCCAACACACCTCTTTCAGCTCTCGCGGTCATTAATCCTGCTAAACTAACTTCTAAGTCTGGATAATTTTAGAATTAATCTATTTTGTTCCGAGAAAGACTAATAGCGGTTTGAAATTATAGAAATAACTTAGTTATGGAAAACTTTTTCTGAATTATAACTCTAAAAAGAAGAATGGATTACATTTATATTCTGATTTTTTATTGATTTTATTTTTCTTCCTTGAAATTACCTTTTTGACATTGCGTTACCACTGTACTGACTTAACTTGGTTGCGTGGTTTATTTATAGGATTTAAAACCAATCCTATCCAATTAGTGTTGTAGTATCAATATAAATAACAAAACGCCAATGCACTTCTCCAATGCTAGATCAAATGGAACTATTTAAAGCGTGTAATTAAAATAAATTCTAACATCCCAAGAAGAGCTATGTATAGCGCCACCTGTCACATTGAGCAAGAACTTCCGATGCGGCGTCAGATGAGCACAGAAATAGCCCATGGTACTCATCCTTTCCCTTGATTCGTCCGCTAGTTTCCTTAGTTGTCATAAACAGCTCAGCATGTCAACTGACTCCCATTTCATTCCTCTACGTTTATGTAATTAATCGCATTTGAATTGACTATCTGTATTAATTTTTCCATCTTGACCAAGGTGTCTTGATATTATTTGAATATTAGTTTTTGATACTACTTATATTTTCAAAAAATTAAGTTTCAAGGTAATGTCAATTTGAACCTATAATAACTTGAAATACTTTATCAGACTATTAAGGTTTTATAAACTTTGTGCCCGTGCACAAAGACCATTTTCCCAAAGGACTGGTCTATGTAGAAAGTAACTATGGAACGAATTATATCGCGGTAACATTTCACTCCTTTTATTTTCCAACGTGTCCAACCGACCGCACATGGCCACAGTTGGTTAAGCTTCCATCCGTTTTAATAAAAGTACAGTGAAAACTTATATTATATTCTTTTGTTTCAGCATCCCAAAATTCTCTATACATCACTACGAAGCTAGCAGAAGTTCCTGTCGAAAAGATCAACGGTTCTCTTGGTATCACTATCAGAGGTGGTCTTCCGGAGAACTCGGCTCCTAGTGCTGACCTGGTGCTGAACAGCCGGTCTTTGGATGCTCAGCCGCTGGTAGTGACGCATGTCAGACCTGGTGGCGCTGCGTATAATACTTCCAGGATAAAACCTGGGGATAGGCTGTTGAAGGTTGATCACGTAAGTTTTAATTTTAATTATTTTAAAGAGCTACCTTTCCTACATATATTTCAAGAAGAGCTTGATAATCTAATATGAAATTTTCATCCCAGGTATCCCTAACCAATAAAACCCTATCAGAAGTCCACAACATTCTCCAAAACTGTCCACAAGTGACCAGCTTAACGATAGAATACGACGTGTCCATCATGGAATCAGTCAAGCTGGCCACCGGTCCTCTCCTCATAGAAATCGAGAGGCCTTGCAACGAAGACCTGGGGCTGTTTCTAACCAATCAGAGATGTTCGTCTGATGACGTGTACAGCTCCGGATCTGACACGTATCAGAGAGTTGGGACATGTAATGCTATTTATATTGATAGTATATTGCCAGCCAGTATTAGTGACAGGTGAGTCAGTTTCATTTATTTGTTTTCTTAAATGTGACGCACGACCACTCGAGCAAAATCAGTAATACCTACCTAGTAAAAAATGGGATCAGTCGAAGTCGATGACAGGTTTTTATTTGAAGATCCAATCAATCGACGTTGGTTGAGTGGGTGTGGAACAACGTGTGTAAAAGCGTCTTCTTCAGAAAGTACAAACTTAAGTGACTAGCATCATCACTCGTAGAGAGGCTCTTTACTCGTGGAGGCTCTCGATTTTTTTAGTAATATTGCCATAATATCAAGCTTATCATAATCGCCATAAATATTACTATGTTCATATAAGTCAAATCAATACTAAATAGCGTAATAAAACTTATTCCACCGTTCATCTAATCAATTTAATAGTATCAGTTATTCAGGCAATAATTTTCAATATAATCTAGTGAAAACTATCACGAAAAACTAGAGAGGAGCATTAGGTACAACTATTTAATACTTTTTATCAGAATAAAAAAAAACAAAATAAGTTTATTTATTTTCTCTCACATCAATATAATCTAGTGAAAACTATTACAAAAAACTAGAGGAGCATTACAACTGTTTTATACTGTTTGACAGAATAAAAAAAAACAAAATTAGTTTATTTATTTTCTCTCACAATGGTTTTGTAGCACTTAACAGTTTTGAACTATACAGCTGTTGTTGTGCTGTGTTTTGACGAGTTAGGTGCAGCGCAGACGACACACTTTTTGTGCGATCGAGTCTGTGGCGCACATTCAAATTCCTATCTTACTCGTAATGTGAGCTACAGAATGGTTCCTAAATTAATTTTAAAATTGACAGAAATTACTATCGAGCGACACATCCTATATAGAATAACCTGTATTCGGAAAAACATCGGGGACTAATAAGACATTTTCGTGCGCCACAGACTTGATCGCACAAAAAGTGTGTCGTCTGCGCTGCATCTTATGCGAATATAAATGTAGGGAACAGCTGATTTCTTTTTCGCTATTTCAGGATTGGTCCCATAGTAAAAGTTGTTCATAATGATGAGTAAAGTCACGTGTTAAAGTTTGCGCACTGGATAAAAACTTACCCTGTATGAATTTACATTGTGAAAGCTGGTGCCTGATGTAGGTTTTGGTCCCACTTAGTAATCATCGAAATAATAGGGCAAGGCAACATTGGTGCTGCAACAACACACATTGGGTTATATTACAAACTAGCTGCATCTGGCTGCATACGTTGTAATGCTACTTTTTTTTAAATATAATTTTTTTTTGGTCCAGAAACCCTTGCGGGAGTCCTCAGAACACCCTACCAAAATTTCATCAAAATCGGTCCAGCCGTTTCGGAGTCTATAGAGGACAAACATACAAACAATCATTGAATTTTATTTGTCGCCGCCTTCGCAGAATAAACGCGCAAGTGTAAAAATTCAATTTTACAGGAAAAATAAAAAACCTAAATTGATCCATAACTTTATGACTACACCGAATAGAAATTTGTTTTTATGTCGTTTATGTTTTTTTTTTGTCGATAGTCAAATTAATATTAAGTATTAAACAGGTACCGTTTTTGAGTTCTATAAAAAAACATTTTACTGAAATATTTCATTTTTTTTTTTATCGTTAACGTTACTTTGAGTTTTTTTTTTCTCGTCAACTATTGTTTTATTTTTGTTTTGCAATGTAATTTTTTGCATGTTTAGTTTTTCGCAGTATCGTGATACCGTTAATGGGCTATTACGCGCTTATTCTGGTGCATTCAAAAAGTTTCTGATAATGTAAATAGGTGATTAAGTTTTTATTCTGGATAATATATCATCAATGTCGGAATTATAACATTATGTTATGGTATATCGTGTGTATGTAACTTTGTAAATACTTGATATAAAATCTGGAAAAAATATAGGTGATGTGTTTTTGACCTATCATAACGAATATGGATAAACATCAAAACCGCCGCAAAAGCACTTACGCGTTTATTCTGCAGGGGCGGCGTTAAATAGATTTAATAAAATATAAAATACTCCTATCATCTACTAGAAGTCACATTAATCAACAAAAGCCTGAAGTGGAAGTCTCGCGCCACTGCATAATTAGTGACGGGCTCATAACTGTTGAGCTATCGATATTTAAATTGGTTACAAGATATCGGCTTAGCCTAGTTTCAGCTCACTGCACTTTGATACGTGGCGGAAAAAGTATAGCGAGGATATTATGATCCTTCACGTTTCTTGGGATATTATTTATTGGAGTAGATGATTTTTTATCGTGTGTTGATATCTTCGCGACATAACATCCACGGATTCCTAGAAAGGGTAGATAAGAGGTATGTGTAGATATACACACATTTCGCCAGTTATATTCGAATCCCGTGTGGCGAGTGACGAGGCTGCTAAACTTCGAAAATATCGAACTAACTTCGTCAGCGTGAAATTTCTTGTTCCCCTTCCCCGACCCACCGCGTCGCATCGCATCGTCGGCCCAAGCTATTTCTTAGTTTTCGCTTGGCGTTCAATCTAACTTTTTTCTCTTTGCTCGGCTCCTAAGGGTCGTAGCGTGATGATAAATAGCCTATAACCTTCCTCAAGAATTTATTTATTTATTTAAACTTTCACTTTTTTTTCCTAGTTCAGCCAGTTCTTTCGGTAAATGTATTATGTTATTAAATAATACACTATTATAAAATACATTATATGAACAAAAAGTTACACAAATTGCCTTAAGGCTCGGTAAGATGAACCCGGTTTTCAGGACAAACATACATTACTTACATAGCGAGTCACCAATCTCATAAAGGATGACATGACAAACAAAAAAAATGGCCCAGCTCTTAGGAAAACACTGCAGCGAATTTAAAAATAATATCATAAATCTTCATTCGTCATTCTATGGAAACCCTTCGAGCCTAAGGGATGTTTGACCCTTGTCAACCTTCGATGTCTTAGAGCGGATCAATGCCCAATTGTGTTTTTTAAAAGGAATAGATTTAATATGCTGTTGTCATGCTCGTTGCCTTTCAAGGTGAGTAATTTTAATCTCAAGGTGTTTTGATACCTCTTAAAGGTTACGTTGGTTTACGTTTTCATGTCAAGTAAGGGAAATGAATTGCTTATCAATTTGACTGCCAACTTAAATTGTCCGTATTTTAAAATCACAACGGTCATTCTTTACAGACAGTACATTCTTGTTCGTGAGAGTAGTAAAAAAACCAGTCAAGTGCGAGTCGGATTCGCGCACGAAGGGTTCCATACCATTATCTACTTACTAGATCTTATTCAAATCAATTTTCGGTGGAAGTTTACATAGTAATGTAGATTTTATATTTTTTTTAGTTTTATCATTCTCTTATTTTAGAAGTTACAGGGGGACACACACACATTATACCACTTTGGAAGTGTCTGTCG
Organism: Agrochola litura; assembly: GCA_949152395.1. NCBI lineage: Eukaryota > Metazoa > Arthropoda > Insecta > Lepidoptera > Noctuidae > Agrochola > Agrochola litura. The sequence goes on from OX424499.1 coordinate 23,779,232, forward strand.
CGCAAACTATTCAGTTTAGAAAAAAATGATAGTAGAAACCTCAATATCATTTTTAAAGACCTATCCATAAATACCCCACACGAATGGATTTGATGAAAAAAAAAATGTTGAGTTTCAGTTCTAAGTATGGGGAACCCCAAAATTTATTGTTTTTTTATATTTTTGTGTGAAAATCTTAATGCGGTTTACAGAATACATCTACTTACCAAGTTTCAACAGCATAGCTCTTATAGTTTCGGAAAAAAAGTGGCTGTTACACACGGACGGACAGACAGACAGGCATGAAGAATCCATAAGGGTTCAGTTTTTTGCCATTTGGCTACGGAACCCTAAAAATGACTATATCACAGCTAATTTACGTAGTGTGTTCATTTCAAAATGTGATGAGACGGTCAGAAGAAAACAGTACCAATAAGAATAACAGGATTAATATACCTCTTGCATTAAAATAAGTATTCCACTCACTCACCCTAGTTTTATTCACAACCATTAGTCTTTTGTAACCAATGATGAAGAATGGTCTCAACCTTGTTTCGTAACGCTCTCAGGCCACGTCCTATTTCTGTTCCGGATAAGGCGGGAAGAAACGCCCGGGTGTCACCATTGTATGGCTCGCCCGGAGGACACGATGGAGGTCTGCCCGGCTTGGGCGGAGCACCACCGTGTCCTCGTGGAGGCGATCGGCGGCGATGATCTCTCGCGACCGGCCCTGGTCCAGGCCATGGTACGGAGCGAGAGGGCATGGGAGGCCGTCCCCTCCTTCTGCGAAGTAGTAATGCTCGCGAAGGAGGAGGCGGAACGCGTGAGGGAGAGGCAAATTTCGCGCCCTCACGCCCCTAACCGCCGCAGGAGACACCCTGGGCGTCGGGAATAGCAGGCCGACTCCCGGCCACCGTAGGCGCGGGCTTGCGGATGGTAAGCAATTGGTAGCTCGTCGTCCGATAAGGACCAGGCCCGGGTTGAAGGCACGTTGTGTTCCACGCGCGCTTTAAAGAGATGTCAGCAGAACTGACGGGGTCCGCTAGGGCCGATGCCTGCCGGGGTCGCGGGAATGTCCGAAAGGGATACCGTGGCCATACAGACAACTAAAGGAACACGGGTGGGTTAAAACCCACCCGTGTTCCTTTAGTTGTCTGTATGGTCTGTATTGCTGACCCGGTGTCAGACTTTTACTGACTAAAACCCACCCCCTCCCGCTCTGGGCAGAGAAGTTATTTGATAATTTCCCACCCAAAAAAAAAAGGCTGCGTCCTGTTTATAAGCGATCGTCTCGCAAATTATACGCGACCATTTGTCGCTTTTTGTTCGGTGAACCTGAACGCGTGGTCGCGCCGGCAGAGGGCGTTTTCCGGTTTTTCGAAAAAAAGTGACGTATGCACGCAACGATCGCGTATTTGAGCAGCGATCACTTTGAAATTGGACTCGAGGTCACAGTTTAAAAACCGCAGCTGCAATCGATTTTACAAATTCTGGCAAAGGTAAAGGAACTCAGAGTTACTATTCTGCCCCCGATAGAAAAAAAGACGCATCTAACATTTTTTACATACATTGCCGGAATCAGAAAAAAAAGGCGCATCTGCCTGATATATAACTCAAATCTGGAAAAAATGTTAGATGCGTCTTTTTTTCTATAGGGGGCAGTATTATTCGTTCTCAGAAACATTATTCGCTACAAAAGCCTAAAATAAAGTCGATTCTCAGAATGAAGTCCTTAAGCCAAATGAAAATTCCAATTCCCAATTCTCTAATGCGATTATTTTAATCAATTAGAGAGGAAAGAAAAATTAATTACATTCCATTAGTCGCTTAGAGAAAAATGTTAGCTTTCCGATACGAGTATAAGTCTTTAGTAAGCATCCCTTTGGGGTTCCTTTATTGAGTTTAATGAATTAGGAATAATCCTGGTAGTATAAACATACTATTTTAATGAGAAAGATAATTATCTGACGGATCTTAACGGATTCTTCAGTAAACTACGTAAAATAATTAACTAACTAATTTGTAACCTACAATTTTCTATATTTTTTTATCAAGTTTGATTTGTCACAGCTGTAGTGGCGTCAACCATATCATTTGGTTTAAATAGGTCCTTATTTTTATTGTTTTGTTTATCTTTGATATAGATTCTTTTTTTTGATTTTGTGAATGTAAGAACGTTGTAGGCTGTAAACTTGTAGACCAATTTCTATTTTACTAAGTACCTGGTACTTGTTGATAGGCCTACACTGTCCTCTCATACCTATTAACATTGTAATTTGAAAACATTGTTGAAACCATTTATTTTTAAAAGCGTAACCGTGGAGTGTCTTGCCGACTCTTCTCCATAGGAAGCGACCAATTGGAACCCTTGCACTTAGCTTCTGACGTTTCATAAGTGCCGTTGTAGGTTTATGTGAAACAAAATATTTTGAATTGAATTTTTGTAAGAGCTTTTGAATCATTAGGTATTTCAATGCACTAAACAATTAAATTCAATTTAAAATTTTACCAACACCCAATTAATTTAACAAATTAAAATGACTGACAAATTAGTAAAAGATCATTTTCTGCCCCTGACTTGCAAAAGAAAATGAATCATATCAAATAATTATGCATTATGTAAACTATACACACTAAGATAATACTCGTATCTAATCGAATCCAAGCAACAAAAATATAATTTTCTGTCTAACAGGTAGCCAATTAGGAAGTATTATACAACTCTTTTTAACCGCCATTCTGATTTGACGCCAAATTTTGCAGTTCTTTGGTGTCTATTATTTAGTTAAAATGCGGCAAATTTGTTATGTACAGTCTATACCACCGCAATACTTTCAATAATTTTATTCTGAAGTTCTTAAACTAATTTAGAAACGACCCTATTTGACGACGATATTTTGTACTCGTAACAATCATCATAATCATCATCATCATTTCAGCCGAAAGACGTCCACGCTGGACATAGGCCTCCCCCAAGGCCTCCCCCCTCCTCCACTTTGACCGATTCTGTGCTTTCCGCATCCAGCGTAACAATATTATGATTTAAAAGAGTGTCCGTGGAGTTTCTTGTCCGTTTTTCTCCATAGGAACTTACCTGCTACGCTTTGGAATGGGCAACTAGCTTCATCTTTCTGACTGACCGACCCTTTGACAATTCAAAAGTGCCGGTTTAATTGAAATAAATGCTTTGAGTTTGACCCAATTTTTCTAGCAAATTTTTAAGAGTATCGAATACCATTTTGATCACTGAGGATTTCGAGACACGTCCTGATTTTTTTCTGTGGGGTATTTAAAGGGACGTGTCGTGTTCAAGCTTGAATAAGAAAAGCAGAATATTTGTGACTTTGTTAGTGGAATACTTAATAAAGTATGCGAAAATTTTATGATAAACACGATGAAAAGCGATCGCATTTTTAAGAATAAAACAGAAGCAGATTAGGCAAATCTTATTCACCCTTTAAAGTTGTCTGAATAATATACATAGAGAAAAATATCCGGTAATTTTCGTTCGTAATAAAAATAATCTTAATTTAAAGTTGTGTTCAGGGAGTATTTGGGCACCCTGTATATAATTAAAAGCAACGTCTTCAACAAATTGGCATTAGTTACAAACTACTTCTTTCACCAGAGGGCGCTTAACTCCTTCCTTCATACTTTACTAATATTGTGAGACACTTTAAACTTCAGCTGCTAATGTTTTAAGAAACTCATTTTGTTTGAATTAAAATAGTTTGAAGCTTTTATTGTGTAGCTTTGTAATTTGTTTATGAATCCGAGCTGTTGGTAAGATGAAAAGTTTCTTGATTGTTTCATTAAACTCTTTTGTTGCAGTTAATTTTGTTATTATGATAATACCTAATTGAAGTTGCAAGATTTGCTACTTCTTCGTTGGTTCTAACTTTCTAGCTTTAGTTATTTTCAGATTTTTATCGGTTTTTGTTTGAAAGTTGGAGTTTTCGAAGTTAGCTTTTACTTTATTTGGCTTGGTAGTACAGTCAGCAACAAAAGCCGATTAACAATGTTTCTTTTGCATTATCATCTTAGTTGATCCAAATGTGTTGATAAATTGCTTTTTAGCATTTCATGTTAAAAGTATCTTAGGTTTCAGTTCAAATTTTCATGAACAATAATTTGCTCAATAGTTAATTAAGATTTAAATAAAAACTACAGTTTTAATCGACTATTGTTGCTGACGTATCTATTGATATCGAATTTTTGTCTCCTGATAAAGATAATCAAATCGATTTCTTCTTACCACAACCCGTCAAGTTGAAAATGAAAATCAATAATTTATGCTTAAGAGCATTTATCCTAAAAGTTGGCATCGTCGCAAATACCTGTCAAATATTTACCTGCTTTAATTTATTTTGCAATATTACTGTATGGAAATATGAAATGTGGCTAACTAGTTAACCAAAATATTTATTATGAAATGCAATAAATAATATCGTAACACCGAATATTTAGTTTTAAATGTAAAAAAAGTATTTTTAAATTATCCAAATGCCTTTTTTATACCTAAAACGGTTACAACATCAAATTCAGTGTTATAATAATTGCAATTCATTATTAATATTCCAGTTCGCTAGTTAGCCACATTTCATATTTCTATACAGTAATATTGCCAAATTAATGAAAACAGCGATATATTTAACATCTATTTGCGACGTTGCCCGCTTTCAGAATAATCGCTCTTAAGTTTTTAAAACTTTTTATTTTTCTTTTAAATCTTTAAAAACCGCAATCTTACACATAATCTTATTTTTCAAAGCTAATACCGTACTTAAAGTAATACAAATAGAGATCCAGATAGAGCCGTTGATTGCAAGCCTAGGCTAGCAGTAAGCCCTGGGATCGCACCGGGCTTAAACTAAGCCTGGATAGAGAGATGTACAGGCGCATTGCGAATTTTTCAAGTATTGTTTCTTTTCTGTTCTTGGGGCAAAGTTAATTCGGTGATAAAAATGTGGCCTTTTTTAACGATTTTTTGGTTTAGGTTGAGCTGACCGCCAAGCACTATTTATGTACACAAATATATCCAAATGTGAAAGAGTCAGAGTAGCCCGCGAAATTCAAATTTTCATAAGTTTTTTTGGCATTTGCAGGTCATTATCAGGTTGTATTTTGATCTTAATATGATTCGTGACCGTATCAAATATTTATTTATGGAATTATAATCATAAAATCATCAGCCCAACTCTCAAATTTCATATTACCCTATTATGATGACGATTTCATGAAATCATGACAAGCAATCTGCCTAGCCTTTTCCAACTATGTTGGGGTCGGTTTCCAGTCTGATTGGATGCAGCTGAATACCAGTATTTTATCTGACCTGCACAACCCAGTAACTGGTCACTACTTGGACTGGGTAATACGATACCCCTTGGTAAGACTAGTTGTCCGACTTTCGGGCTTCGGACGACCCGTAACGACTGTCAAAGATCCACGAATGACAGCCGGGACCAACGGCTTAACGTGCTTTCCGAGGCACGGAGGAATCTCGGTATGTAAAGATGGTCACCCATCTACGGACCCCGGCAAGCGTAGCTTAACCTGATGGATCAACCCGTGCGGCTGTTATTACTTAGCCACGAGCTCATCACAGCAAATCATGACAGTTAAGACCAATTCTAACTTAAGGAGTTGTAGTGCTGATTCTACAGATAATAATTACCTATGTAAAGCCATATTTATTACGGTTGCGAATCATATTTTAACCAACATATAACCTGACACTGACCTGCAAATTGCAAAAAACCCATAATGGAAGGATCCAAAAAATCAGCATGATTTTAGATGAAGTAACTTTTTCTTGTCAAGAGTGCAACCCCTTGTAATTTAAAAAACGGTCGTCATTGAAATATTCAATTACTATATATACTAATAGGTAACTGTATGATGAAGAGTTTTTTAATGATTACCTTATATGAAACAAGATAATATTGTGTAATTAAAGTAAGTATTTAAATAGCCTCCTAACTTAGCCTCAGCCTCGCGCAGGACAGTCAGCCTCGCCAACAGTTGAGCTGCACGATTAGGTACTGACAAATAAGCTAATGAAACTTCTCTTTCTAGATGCGGAGCCCTCCACCCTGGAGACCAGATTCTGGCGTTTGACGACCACGTCATCGACGGGAACAACTACACTGCCGAAGAAGTGATGTGCTACCTGGAGAACTGTGAGGGGGGGTTCACAAGGCTGCATGTCGCTCCTAGGCATGTTGTTGGACATTGTGGGAGGTTTACTAGAGGTGAGCTTTATCCACACAATGTTTAACGTGTGTTACACATGTTTGGCATAGTCAGGCTGTAAAAGCGAATATATTATGTAGATATTGTTCGGGAAAAAGCTGTTTATCTTAGCTAGAATCATGCCGACCCGACCCGAATATGATTGAGCGGGGAAAGGTGCCGAAAGAAGTGAGCCAATCGCCGCAAGCCGAATGAAAGCCAAATATTTGTAGTAATTGCCTCAGGTCGGCTTTGTTGTACAACAACTGTTGCCAAATCAACCCATTAATATATGTAGCACCCTTAAAAGATAGAGTAACGATAAAAATCGAGAGTATGGGCAGCACAACAGTCGCAAATTGAATCGAGCGAAAGAAATGTTCAAAATGTTTGTTACCCTATTTGTTGACCCAGTTCATAATTTCATTATTACATCCTCTTGTTGTGTTCTTGCACGATTACATTGGAAATAAAGGGATGAAGAATGAAGTAATTGCATTCCTACGGCTCTTCGGTCCAAGTCTTTTTTATTCCTTTTATCCGATTTTATTCTCCAATTGTACATTCTTGACAATTTTCCTACATTTGTTTATTTTCATTCACAAAAATTTGAACGAGACCCACCAAAATGGATATTCATGACAGCAACAACAACGGGTGTCGAAAATTATTCACGAAACACTCGAGGCGAAATACCCTGACGAAACTGTAATACCTTTTCCCTGCTTCTAGAATTTCTGCAATAGCACCTTTCGTAAGCAATTCCGGAGGTATAATAATTACTGAGTTAATTCTTCGCGAGCCTGAGGCAACTTGCCGAATGACCGAACTTGGGAACTAGCTTACCCCAAGTCAGAAGCTTGTTCTCTTAGGCTTGGGTATATTCAGGATATGCGTGTTTATTAAAACTCGGGAGGCTTTTTAGAAGTGTAGAATACAAGAAGGGATACCCAAATCATTATTTTTTTATGACTAGGTCCAACCCCATCGATTTTATTTAGGATTTTTAAGCTATTGCATAGCTTTTATCGCGGGCTTTGAGCGCGGCGACCGAATCAAGAAATTCCGTAACGTAACGAAATTAACGTAACAAAAATAAAACCTAACACCCCCCACTCCGCCTACCATGTAATAACGGTTCCCATGACAACGTGATGTTGTCATGGGAACGTAATTATTGTTTTATGTCATCACGTCATCATCCCAAGTGTAGCGTTGACAAATAGGAAGTATGGAGGTTACAAATGCTATGCAATAGCTTTACCGGGGCAGTCCCCGAGTGCCACACGTTTTTTTTTTTTCGTATCTGCTAATAAAGTATGCACGATCTGTCGATGAGAAGTTAAAATGCTGTTATTTTTTCCTGTTTATTTTTAAGATCAGCCTGACCAACTTGACAGCACCTAACAACACTAACTTTGAACCCAAGAAAATTTATGCCGGAAAATATCCTTGAAATCTCTACACAAATATTTTCATAGTCCTAAAACACTCCAACAAACTGAAAATCTACGGAAAAGGTTTCAACATCTTCAAAGTTTACGAACTCTGGACATACATCCTTTAGATTTCCTCTCGTGGCTTGAACCACGACTAACAAGAACGAATATATGAGCGTCAAACTTGGCTCGTATAATTCAAAAGGCTTAAGTTCTGATGTCTGTAATATGCTTCCACTAATGTACAGAGCAGGTACATTAATTCAAGTTTAAACTTCAGTTTAGAGTTCCACTGTCAAGTCCTCTTTGAACCGGTTGAGTCATAACGTATTTTTGAAGTTGGGACATCGATGCGTCTGCTCACTACGGGGGCTGTCAAAATTAAAAAGTTCTGATGGGAGTTTCTGAGGAAATACGAGTATGAAATAGAAAATATGGTTAAAATGTTTGTTGAAAATGCAAACGGTATAATCCTAATTTAAAATATTAACTTTAGATATAGGTGGCATATGAAAACACAAAATGTATAATGCAAGTTTCACCACAAACCTTTAGTTACCCGCACGTGTAACTAATAAGACAAACAGGCCCCCAAGGGCCACAAATATTCATATGAGATGGGTCCCTTAGTGGGCCGTCTGTTGTTGTATGACCCATTTTTTTAATAACCTGTTAGAATTTCTAAATATCCTATGCATACTTTCATTATGTATCATAATTTAAAGAGTCCGTTTTATTTTCTTTCTTCAAAAATAGTTTCATCATCCATCTTTTAATTAGTAATAGCTTTGGGGAACTTGGAACTTGGGGAGATAAGGCATCACCCAATTTTAAGTTCCTTGAAAAAGTGAAATTATGATTTAATCAGATGCATTACTGCTAGCTGTAGACATTTCAAGTCTTTCCTAAGATATATTGTGATATCAAAATTGATGAAAAAGAAAAAGGAATAATAAATAACCATTCAAAATACACTCTAAAACAAAACAAAGGAAAACAGATCAGTACAAAACAAAAAGCGAAGATAATAACAAAACTAACGTATAAAAATGTTCACAGCAAATACCATCGTTATAAACTTTGTTCCAGAAAATTCAATATCGGGGACATCGACGTTGAACGCCAAGAAACATCGCCAGAGAAACTACAGGCAGAGCTCGATGCCCAAACTAGGTTTACAAGACGATTATGGTAAGATATTGGATGGAATATCGATTGTATTATCATTATGAATGAGCAAGATCGATCAGGAGTTGCAAACTGAAGTTGTGATGGAGACTTCGAGCAAAATGGTACTTGATCGAGGAGAGAATTTGTGTAGGTGTATATCTAAAATGTGTAGTTTGGCATGTAAAATGTACCTAGGTGTTTAGTTAGGTATATAAAAAAGAAACAGACTTTTTTTTAAACTGAAAGAAGTTAATTGCAATCAAGTAAAAGAAACAGATTGACTTTGGTAGGATTGAGAAATCAAGCAATCTGTACATAGTAAATAACAAAGTCATTTTTCGTATTAATCTGTATGACCGCTTAGATGTTCTAAACTACACAATAGTTTAAGTGAATAATGCATTAATATTTAACTTAGGTAAAGAATATACATCTGATGTTTTGACATATCGTCATTGCATATAAGCTTAATGAAATTATAATGGCCTATTCCGATCAGATCCCGCAATCAGATGATAATTAAATAGAATATTTTGTTATTTTTGTGATTCTTTAGGAACATGAATGGATGAACTTTAAACATTACCAGGAGTTCCTTTTTATTTTCATATACAATATTTTTTATTTGTTTTGTACATATTTTAAAAAGCTTTATAATGTAAAAATAAGGTTAGCCAAAATAATATATTTTTTTAAATATTCTGTACCTACTCTTTATTGATATATTCAAGCAGGGGATCATTTCGTTCGGATATAAATTTTATACACATTCCTAACGAATCCCACAAAGGGGATCGGATCGAAACAAAATATTCATTTTATCCACGTGCCTAACCTGGATTGTCATGGGGTCCGATTGGAATAAGCCATTATAATAGCTGACAAAACCTAGCAACTTTAAATTACATTAATATAACATTTCAATCACTTTCTAAAAACAGCACTATCTAATTGAACCATTCTATCAAGACTATATCGAATCATAGTTAACCATCAGCTTAATAAATTAAACGTAATAAATCTTCAATACTTGAACTCAACTGTATCGGAACTGGGTCGGCCCTCGATGTTCGCTTACTGTATTTTTATTAATCGAGAGGATCTTCACGTATCAAACAAGCGATTTTTTATTTAATTATTTGGGGAGATCGTTGAGCTTAATTTTGTTTTAGTATGTGATAAATTAAATTAAATTCGATGTTTGGACACTTTCATTTTAATGTAGCTACTGAGTAAGATAGTATTGTTTTCAGTTGTCTATCATCCGGCACCCGTAGTAAAACCACTCTTATTTCTACTTTACGAAGAATACACATGTTGCTTTCTATACAAACTGAATTGTTTTCTTCATTTGTGGCATCGCGCCGTTGAAATCTTTCTACACCTGTCATTTTGTCTTTATTTTTTTCCCTTTTCTACGAATTTATACGACACGTGCTGTTATACTCCACGTGGCAAATCTACACTAATATTATAAACAGGAAAGTGTTGTGTTTTTGTTTGTTTGTAATAAATAAACTTAAAAACCACGAGACAGATTTAAAAATTCTTACACCAGTAGAATACTGTATTATTATTGAGTAACAAAGGCTATAATAATTTATAAACATATCAAACGAACGAAACCGCTGGCGGTAGCTAGTCTATATTAATATAATAAAGCTGAAGTGTTTGTTTGTTTGAACGCGCTAATCTCAGGAATAGTCGAGACGGATTTGAAAAAATATTTTAGCATTTAATAGCCCAATTTTTGAGGAAGATATAGGCTATTTTGCAAAAAGAAAAAAAGTCTGAAAGAACGCTAAGCAGAAATGAAGTAAAAGCGCGGGCGGGCGATGCGATTCGACGCGGTGAGTTGCGGGAACAAGAAATTTCACACGGACGCAGTCGCGGGCAAAAGCTAGTATTATATATTTTGATACAGTAAAGAAACAAAGATTACGACCTTATCTAATTTTTACAATAAGATTGACGTGAAAAACTGTTTGTACAAACCTACTTACAACAAAATCATGTAACATTTATCATTGCCCCTAGTTCTTGCCCCGAAAGATACAAATTATTATAAAACCACTCAAATGAAAGCAGCATCATTAGTTTACCCAGTTAATCACCCATTAGGCAACTACAAACGATAGTTTAAAAACCAAAACAGCACTTCAATTAATTACAAACTCTAACCAAAAATCCGTCCACAAAGTTAATGAAACCGCATCTCCTGCCACTATTAGTACTGGGACCCAAACAGAGTCGTCGTAAACAAAATCAGGCGAACTTTCCCCAAACAAAGAGAAAAGGATAGGCGTAGTAATTAATTTGTTCCAGAAAAACCGGCCAAGGGTGAGTCACTAAATGGTTCACTAAGGACTCCGTACCGTTCCATCAAAATTATTTTAAGTTTACCTTCTTTTTATAATTTGCCTTAAAGGCTATAGTAACACGTAGTCCGTGATAATTTCAAATGGCTATTATAGGTAAGAGGGTTTATCTTAAAAGTTGGCAACATCGTAAATAGCTATCAAATATTTACCTGTTTTAATTAATTTGGCAATATTACTGTATGGAATTGAGAAAAGTGCCTAACTAGGGAACTAAAATATTGATTATGAAATGCAATAACTAATATCGTAATACCGAATTTTTAGTTTTAATATGAATTCAGAAAACATCCATATTTCGACACACACATTTTATAAACAACTAATTCACATCAAAATAAAAACAAACAAAACAACAACTCAACTCAACTGTTGCAGTATTTAAAAGAAGAGTGAAAGAACACTATCTTTCCAGTTCGTCATAGTTGCGTAGGTATTTATTTTTTATTTTATGAATATATTTTTGTTACATTACATTAGTGTTGTTTATCTTAGAAGTATGTATGTTTGTATGTATGTAAGTAAGTATATTTTCATATTATTAGTTTTATTTCATTAAGTAAATAGTTTTGATTTTATGTATTTTACTTTCTCTTTATTCTTACACACGGTATCTACATCTCTTTTTATCCTCTGTCCTATCGCAGGTATGCTGGAAGAGATTTCGTTAGAAATAAGCATCACCTTTTAGATTTAAAAAAAGTATTTGAAAAACCTGAAACGGTTACAACATCAAATTCAGTGTTATAATTGCAATTCATTATTAACATTCTAAGTCGCTTATTAACCACATTTCTTATTTCCATACAGTAATATTGCCAAATTAATCAAAACAGCGAAATATTTGACTTCTATTTGCGACGTTGCCTACTTTCAGAACAAACGCTCTTAAAAATATACCTTGACAATCAGAAAGACCTACAGACGGCGTGTGTTTAGTAATCGGATCTCGTTTTCACTATTTGGGAACGGAATCCTAAAAACAGAGTTCCGTACATCTTCCTCGCATATTTGTTTAGGACCTGCAACTTCCTAGTTTGTTCCGAGTCCCACACGTACGTTGGTCTAAAACATTATGTTAATTGGACGGAGCTTGTAATAGCATAGTTAGGAGCTGACGTAGTGTCGCTAAATACCGTGGATTTCAATGCAGGCTATTGGTTGTTTTCGTATCATGGTCGTAAAACCTACAATTTTGGGCTTTATTTTGGGTTTTTAGGGAAATAATTTTTCCGGAATTTAAGTAGGTATCTAGTTCTGTAAAAAGATTAGATTCTAGATTGTAAAAATCCAAGATGACATGGACTTAATTTTGACATTTTAAAGTAACGATTACCTAGTTATAATAATACTAATTCTTAATGGACCTATTGTAAATCATAAAATTAATATTGTACTTAGTTTAAGATTGACAATTGAATATTTGTACACCATATACTTTGTGGTAGAATGTATAGAACTAACAAAAATATTAACACCTTATTATGTAAGACTACATTCTTACAAATAAATAAATTCTGATTCTGATTCTGAAAATAACTATTTCTGCAACGTACCATTTTAGGCGTAACGTGCAAAAGATTTTTAGGGAAAGAATGTCATTTGTCCGGAGTTACAGTACTGCAAATATTTCTGTGGCCAGTAATATTTCTGTGTTACGGTTTCACTATTCCTTTATTTGTCTCTAGGGATATGCCGTTGGCTTTTTATAAAGATATATGTATATAGTGCTAGGCCATTACTATTAAAATAGGAGCCGAAAACTGTCATATTCTCAAACATTCACTTGCATTTCTTCGCAAAATTTTACATTGCAATCTACAAATTGTATTTATTTATTTTATTGTATTACTTATGTACACACTGTAAAATACATAGAAATATGATAATTATAATTTTGAATACAAAGGTACTGCTTATTTCTTAAGAAATTTCTTCAGGCAGATCTGCGAAAGGAGAAATGAGAAAAAAATGTAGACAATAGTGTGTGAGAACTAGAAGAGAAAAATATGAATATGCAGTCTTAAACTAAAATATGCCTCACGTATAACGTAATAAATTAACAAATACTTAAATAAATATATAAAGCTTAAATATGTAAACATACCTACAGTATTTCAATTTTATTAATGTCCCTCGGGAATCATCGCATTTCCGAATACAAACGAATGCTAATATCCATGTCCATCAATATTAAATGCTCTTTTACTCGATATGTGAATTGAGAAACAGTTTTTAAATCATTAATGCTAGGCGGCAGTGAGTTTCACAATCTTACTGCATGGACAGAGAAGGAATAAGAATACCACAACAGACTTATTAATATTTTTCTTTATTCTCAGATAATCAACAAAACTACATGAGCATGGGGGTATGCAGAACAGAGTCGCTGAACATACAGCTAGAAGTACCTCCTGGTCAGAGTTCTGGTTTGGCAGTCCACGAAGAGAATGCTATGCTGGTGATTTCCCATGTCGCTTCACAATCACCGGCTTACAGGTAAGTGGTTTGGGATGTAATAGCTTCTATTGAACTTCGTCTTTGAAAGAGGACTAGTAAGCGTGAACAAAAAAATGATAGATTGTGTATACAAAATGCTTCCTTTTCTGTTTCAAGACTATTTTGTAGGCCATCTAATGCCTTGTCTGAGACTGAATGGAATCCATTATCACAGGCAAACTAATTCTATTCCTCAACAAATACGTACATTGTGATCAATACGTGCCTGGTTCTCTTGAGTTTGACTACACTCATTTGTACGATTATAAAGTAAAGTAGTAGCATGGATCTGATCTTGATTTTGATCGAATGAGGGTTTCCATTCGATCAATGAGAAAATAACAATTTTTTTTAGTCATACACTGATCGATTTTCGCGGATACCGACCAACAAAAATTCTTGACTGTCTATTATTTTCAGATCCGGCTGCCTTCAAATCAGAGACAGGGTGATGTCAATAAACGGCCACGAGAACTTAACAGTGGATGTGGCCAACGAGATCCTCCAGCGAAGGAACGATTCTCACAACCCTAAGTACTTGACCCTGAATGTGGAGTTCAGTATGCCGAACACAATTGAAGCTTCCAGTGGAGTATTTAATGTGAAACTGGCGAAGACTACCGCTGGATTAGGCGTTACTATTACAGGTTTGTAGTTTTTTGTCTGTCTCATTTGATTTGTCTTGGTTTTATTCCATCTTTATTATTTTCCATCCATTCTTTGTCAATCGCCCATCTTATTAACAGATAGTCTTTTGACTTATCAAAATGTTAAAATGCCCGTTTTCACCGGCAACTAAGTGACACTTAAATGAATCCCTAAATAAAAGTGCACTGTTGGATGTTCAACTCTCAGCTCTAAGCCTAGCATTGAAAATCAAATGGTGCACTTTTATTTAGGAATTCATTTATGTATCACGTAGTGCTGGTGAAAACGAGCTTAAGATGTTCAATTATTTCGCGATTTCATTCACGCACGCTATCTGGTTTTCAATCACTTATTGAGTTCGAATTTGAAACTGTTAAGAAAACTAGGTTGTTTAACACGAGTGTTTTGAACATAGGTTCATGACGTAGTCTTTTTGACAGATACCACGCTAAGCAACATGGCAGCACAGCCAGGCTGCGTTAGCCAAACAGACGTGCATAAGGCATGTCATGGTACGTTGGACTGTAAATAAGTTCGCTTGATAAACATAATGTACTAAGCAAACATAAAGGCAGACTGCCTATTCTAAACAGATACTAACCTGCCCAATAATCACCCATTAATATTCATACATTCGAATTTCTAGTGAGTCCTGGTTCGAAGGCGAAAAAGCAAGTACTCGCTTGTCTAGTCTCTTTGGGACATCTGATAACCTGGTACTTCTTTCTACAGGGTGTAAACAAAAGCTGCTTAGCAACGAAGAGCCAATGGTGATATCAGATATCAAACCAGGATCTGTGGCTCATCGGAGTGGAGCTTTAGCACCCGGAGATCAACTTCTAGCCATTAATGGACAGCCACTACATAATTTGTCATTGGTAAATATTTGTTATTTTTTTCAAACTTTTAAAACTTTTTTATTTATTTTTATAATTAAAGCTCTTAGTAGACACCTACTAAGAGCTTTAATTATAAAAATAAATAGTTATACAACTATATCATGTCTCATGTAATTATGCTGGAGTATATTTTACGAAAAAATAACAACAGTGACTGTAATTTGATTTTATCTAAAAAGCTCTTATTTTCCTCATACAACATTAATTCATTTAAAATTATGTCGTCTAACTTTAACGACTGAGAAAGATGCCAAGATAAATTAATTAACAACTTTTGCATTAATTACGTTGATCAAAGTGAGATCTTAACACACACAAACATTTACACTACTAGGAATGTTAACTCAAAGTAAAAGCACTAAATAAATGGGAATAATTATGGAAGCATAAGTTATTTCGAAATTTTAATAATCTCAGACTAACCTTATGTCACATGGAACTGTATTTAGGTCATCGTTTACAATCGAATATCATTAGGCCAAATAATCATATCCAATTGTTCTAAATACCGTCCAATATACGCGCACTTTGCTTACTTGATGAGGTTAACTAGATAGTCAATCAATAATCAAACTACAATTTCAGTCAATCATAACATCGTCAATTTACGAAGTATTAAACAAGCATTTTTATCGAATTCCTAATATGCAACCATTTCTTTTAGGACACTGCCTTCAATATCCTCCAAAATTCACCAGAAGACATAATAACCTTAAAAATCCGTAAACGAGACCTAACAGAGGACTGGTCGAACATTCACAAACACAACGCCAAACTGACTCTCCAAAGCTTTAGCAATATCGAAACCAAAGCCGTTGTCCATAGTGGAGAAGATTCTGGTCATCATACGGATAGTCCTAACAATAGTGCTAAAGAGAGTGAAAGGAGTCATGGAAGCAATGACAACGGCAATACCGCTGTGTTTACTGTTGAACTGATAAAACAGGAAAGTGGACCTTTAGGGTTGACTATAGCTGGGAGTGAAGATGTTACGCAGCCTATTTTATTGAGTGGACTTGTTGAAGGTATCTTAATTTTTAATCCTAAAAACGAAAATTTTATAGTAAAGGATTTTAATTCAAACATTGAAAATGAAATTATTCGGATTGAAGATAAACGACATTTTTTAATCGCAGGTGGTGTGGCAGAAAAATGTGGTAAATTAGCTATAGGTGATGAACTGCTAACTATAAATGGTGAAAGTGTGCTCAACAAACCCTTGTCTGAAGCGATCAAATTGTTACAACAGAGTGGGCTAAGAGTACAGCTGCAACTGTGTAGAAAAGTTTCAGGTAAATTCCATAATTATTATAATACTCTAATTCTAATTATTTTGTGAATTCCATCATACTTATTAAAGAATTTACAAAAACACTGAGTATAAAATAAGTCAGGTTTAAATCATACTTATATATAATTAAATTAATAAACCATCTTTTCCTTTTAGGGTCCCTCGAGAGTGCAGAATCCAGTGCGAGAGACTCGAGTCATTCCACGTCAAGTCCGGGCTTATCCAATGACAGCGCCGTTGAGTCGTGGGATCAGAACACGCCAGTCAGGACCAGTGCTAACTGCGGTAAGAGACTTTATATTAAACGTGCATAATCTATGTTGATGTATTATGATTTACTGTTGAATCTACTTGTTTAAGTATTCTATTCTATTATTTTAATTCAAAATTCAAAAGTCATTTATTCAAACTAGGCTGAGAATCAGCACTTTTCGAACGTTAAAATTACATAAGACAGTCCTCCAAAACGCCCACCTTTCACCGCTTCCTAGTGCTTTAACTCCCCAGCAGCACAGCTGTCTGTTCAGTTAGAAAAATAAATAAAATTGATTCTATACAATAGTATGCAAAATAATTTACATTACGCAACACAAAACATAATTTAAATCATAAATTACTAGCCATAATTTATGTCAGCTAGCACACGTCAATATACCTACGGTAGCACCAACCAAGAATATCGGCAATGATACTCAAGCGGAAACAAAAAATAAATGTAAACAGTAAGCCTCCATGCATAAATGGCGTGCCCGCTTACATATAGCTATATAAAGCTGTAACTGAAGTTATAAATGATAAACTAGGACCATCGAGATTAAATAAATAAACAGTTAATTACTAGTTACAATAACAAAACCATGATCAGCAAGACGACGAGTCGCCACAAGCAGCACCTGTTCAAGAGCATAACGCAAAGATCAGCCATTACCATATATAATTAGTTTTGAAAGAGGAATCTTCACCTGATTTCAATTGATATTGACTATTTTCATAATATGCGCAAAGACACTACCACATTCATAAAAGATACAGTTTATGTTATAGGTAACTCTGAAGTAATAGAATACGCTGTACCAGATAAGACGAGAATGATGGACAAGCAGCCCTACTCACCTACCGATGAAGACAAACTCATGGCATCAAACTTCAATTCAGCAGCACCGTATAGCATCAACGACTTGCCATTACCAAACTATTCCCTTAACAACTCATTGAAGACTTTCCACTACGAGAACACATGTATCATTCCTGAAAATACACTCAAAAATAAACAGAATATAACAAGAGAGGACGATGTTCAGCAAATTGAAATTCTAACATCAAACATGAAAGATTGTCAATTGCATAATATGGAAAGGTCTTCCTGCAAATGTGATTACGTTCAAATGGGTCCTTACGGAATTGTGTCACCGAAAACAAGAAGACCAAATTGGGATAGCGATTATTTAAATAATGGAATATATACAGTATCAACGCCACAGAAATCGCCAATGAAGCCTGGGGTTCCTGGAACCAGTTTTCAATTTTCGACAAGTCCAATTTATGAAAATGAAGTCCCAGGTAAATTCTGTACGATATTACAACATCCATCGGTCCTAGTTGTTATGCAATTAGGCTTTCCAGTTTCCTGTAATGAATGTTTACTCATTAACATAGCAATTTGTTCTAAAACTACTGTTAATTTGACCTGACCTCCAATCTGCTTTTAGAATAATGATGCCAAAGCATTTATAAAAATTGCTTAATACTCTGATAAATAATTTAATATTTTCATCAAAACAGTCACTAACTGGCGTTTCAAAATAATATGTTTAACAATACAAGCAAAGTTTTTGCTTCCCAAAAAGCTAAAAATAAAAATAACAACTGCTCTTTCCATTTTGTTTATCTAAGTGGACACAAAATGTATGGAGTAGCTGATGGTTTCTTGGTACAAAAGTTGCTCATAATAATGAGAACAATAGGTTTTCAGTTATTTCAAAAACACCTTGTATGCAGGTTTGACCTTGTAACGATTAAGTCTATCTTCACAGGCCTCTACAGTACCGAAGCAGTATCACCAGCCAGAGGCTCCGTGCATCACGTGATCTTGTACAAAGATGCTATCTATGATGACTACGGTTTCTCAGTGTCTGATGGGCTGTATGAACGAGGAGTGTATATCAACCGAATTCGGAAGGGAGGACCCGCTGATATTGTTGGGTTGTTGAGGCCGTATGATAGGATTTTGCAGGTTTGTACCTACTGGGTATTTATTACTTGAAATTACCAAACTTTAAAAGGAATTTTCATTTGAAAGTAGATCAAAAGATAACGCATATAACATAACATCACGCCTTGTTTCCCCGAAGGGTTGGGCAGAGGTGTACTGTAGCAGGTACACCCATATTTTGCCAATTATATTTAAGTCCCATGGAATAGGGGGTGAGCCTATTGCCACCAACCGGTTACAAATCCAGACACTGGGCTGCTACTGAGAAATTTTAGATAGAAAACCCTAAAAATCTATAAAAAGAAAAAAAGAAAGTTCAGAAGATAGAAGCTAAATTATTACAATTTATTGCGAGGTTTTCTGGCTACCAACATATTTTATAAATTTAGTAAAGTATTACCAATTTTAGCATTAAAAAATTATAAGCTCGTAAATCAATGTATTTTTATCTTCAGGTTAAACAAACATAGTTGTTTATTCAATCTGAATCTAGAGACAGAAAACTTAGTCAAATTTTCCACTAAACACTAAATAACACTAAATATTTGAACTCTGTTGACTAAAATTAGTCTTAAAAAAATATTCTAAAGTCGTTTTTCATACAGAATTTGACTTTGCTTTTATAAAGCAAAGTTATTTTACCCATTACGTCGTACAGGTGTACCTAATGTTGTGCCCTGTTTTCGACCTCCAGTTATTTATAAACTTAAGTGTTCAGGTATTTATTTTTAAAGCCCTCATATACCTTTTGATACTATCTTTATTAACTTTTTTGCAGTATTTATGCCTATAATTATAATAGTACTGTTACGCAAGATATTTAAAACAGTCAATCTTTCATAATCTTAAGAGTTATTAAACTTCCATTCAGAATCTCACATAAATATCATGCTAAGGAACAACAATCTCAACATCATACAAAACAAAGGTCAAAGTCCATTGCAATCAATATTTTATTTAGTAGGTACCTTTTATTACAAACGGTCACACAAAAATCAACTTAGACTTTATAAAGTTAAAGTTGATAATTGAGTAAGTGGTAATAAATGTAAAATATCTGAGGTTCTGAATCCAAGTATTTTTATTTTACAAACAAACACTCTTTGCTTGTTGGCACACTTGTTTAATCTGGAAAAAAATCCTCATTGACATCAGCATCACACTTTTTGAACGAGGTTCCTTCTTTCTCTGATACATTGTATTTCTATTTTCTTATCATCCCTCAAAAAACTTCGTGTTTCGTCAGTTGTCGGATTTCTATCAGTTGCCCTTTGCACTTGGAGCAGATCGGACGCTCTCAATCGACTTGGAAGTATGTATAATAGAGTTGTTAATACTCTTTTAACTTAATGTAATTTATTTAAAAAATGGGAGGAAAGCCGCTAAAGTCGCAGGCGCGACAGATAGGAAAATAGCTTTACACTCTATATGTATAGTTTACACGGAAATCAAAACAAAACAACAATAAAGTACTTAGTTCTGAATTCAAATTATTATATACGATAAATCTAATAATTTATGAACAAGGAAATTAGCATTCGTTTGTATTCGGAAATCCGATGATACCCGAGAGACATTAAGAAAATAGAAATACTGTATATACTTTGATCCTTTTCAATGTTTTCGCCTGTTTCTCATTTGTTTTATTGTTACTAGGTGAATGGAACAAGGACAGTGGACTATGACTGCTGCCTCACTGTGCCTCTGATCGCGTCCGCTGGTGACCGGCTCGAGATTGTCGTGCAGAGGCTCGTCACTTCCAGGGTAAGAATGATATTGATATTAGTGGACGTTGATTTGAGTGCATCGATATACGGAAAGTTCATAACTGCTACGTAAGAAGTTGGAAAGGGACTTGCCATACTCTTGTCATTGCGTGGATGCTATAATACCTAATCCGTTATCAACCGGTCGTACGTTGTCGCGTCGGCCGAATTCGGCCGATCGTACGCGCTCACTTTCTTTATCGTACGATTCCGATTGGGCTGATGACGGATACGGTGTATGTAAGCCGATATATGTAGGTATATATTTATCTAGTGGCTGGACCCAAATTAAGCAGAAAATCAAAATAAGCTTGTTGTGTGCTAATCTCAAAGAATGCTTTATCGTGGATAAAAAAATTGCTTAGTAAACAAGGTTTATAATCAACACGAGACTGGTTATTTTAGCGTAAAGCAAACAACGTAATGCTAGAATTGTTAAACAGCTGCTTTTGTGAAATTTTTGGAGCTCTAAGAGCTTTTCTTGCTTTCCGGACAAAACTAACCAACCCAGTGCTAGTGCTGCATAAAATTCTCTTCTCATTTTCCAACTTTATTTTAAACACCAAAAATGTCCAACACTCTCTCAGTATAATATTTCACAGTCATCTAAAAAGCACAAAGGAATTCCCAAAAGCAACTGTATATTTTACGTCTGCGAACATATTCAAATTTGATGTATGTAAAATTCCTTCTGAACCCAATAATGTGCCGTTTTCATACTCGAATGACAAAGAATTGTCGCTTGTGTGAGCTAATCACAATTCATTGCTTTTTGCTTCGAGTAAATTGATTCTTTTGTCAACGAGAATAATGTTATGACCTTCATCTTTGTGATAAAAAAATAAGAAAAAGGTTAGAAATCACATAATTCCTTTCCAGAAAAATACCTATGCCATCAAAAACATAACATGTAAAAAATTATTAGATTGCCAAGTCACTCTATTTAATAAAGAAATAAAGATGACAAATAGATAGGTTCTGAATAAATTAACAGACTTCGTTTTACATTAGATCTCACATATTTTTACGGTAGAAGAACTGCGTTGCGAGACTAATTTTTTACATAATTATAATGTTTTTGATTCGATTTCTTTTGTATACCCCGATACTGATACTGAACCTATATCAGTTTAATAAAACATGTGGGTTTGTATGTCTATCTGCAGCATCGTAGGTAGATCGCAAAGGTTGTTATACTTAATCATTGTTGCTTTTTCATTCAATTTCAATGTAGTTTAATTTGACAGTTTAAGTAACTTCGTAATCCCATATAAATAATATGCGATTACAAAAATAGTTATTCAGTTAGTATATCTAGAAAAGGGGACTGAAATTGCGGTATATTTTAATTTTTCCTTGCTTTATAGGCTAAACACAAATTGTGTTCAAAATTTGAAGCTTGTGTGTCAGCTAGATATATATACCTTAGAATTTTGATGATCTGTGAGTCAGTATATCAGTGACAAATTTGAACTGCAATAGTTCTTAAACTACTAGTTCAAATTGAATGTAATTTGGGAAGATACCTAGTTATACTAAGCCCTCTTAGTAACTCAAAATTCAGGCTTCTAGCTTTATCCACAACGAAGTTACAGGGGGTTGAAAATATCCAGAATGGCTTCGAGAAAAGATGGTACGGCTGTGCCTTTGTGTTTGTTTTGCTCAACTTGGCGTAAATACAACCTACATTTTTAACAGTATAGCAAGCTTGGCTTAAATCCTAGCCCATACTATGAAACGAGCAATATTTGTATATCTAAAAATATAATGTATATAAATATATGTAATCACGGTCTCGAAAACGGCTCTAACGATTACGATTAAAGTTGCATTTTTGGGTCTCATATCTGGGAAAATTCGTTTTCTCCGTATTTTCACCCGAGCAGAGCTCAGCCGTCCTAAGTTTAGAACAATATGGCTACCTTAGAATAATGACATGGTAGCATGGAATTAGTATGTACTATACATGGAATTAGTATGAACAGACTATCCTATACTATTAAATGAGCATTCTCTAATTCCACCCGAGCAGAGCTCGGTCAACCAGTACCCTAATTGCGTAATACACGATCAATCACAATTTGTTTCGATTTGAAACAGATTGCTAATCCATTGCATCATAAGTTGGAAAAAAAATCTGCTCAACAACGTAAATAACGCAATGAATGTTGTTGAACTGTCAAACAAATTAGGTATAATCGTTTACGAAAATAAGTTACGCAATTAGGATACAGGTACTTAATACTAAAACAAATTACGAAGAGATAAGACCACAAAGAGGATTGCAAAAACCAACCCTAAATATAGAACACCTAAACCCGGCAAAGGATGAATAAGGGGTGAATATTAATTACATTAATGAATTATTAGGGGCAGAGGTGAACTTAAATTAGCCTATCACGATCGAATACCAATAATGGGTAGTTTTGGACGCAGATCTTATTACATAGCCGGAATTATTAGGTAGGGAAACGTGTTGGAGGATGTAATTGAGAAATGCTTGAAATATGTAGGGATTTATTGTAGTTGTAACCATTGTTAAAGTAGGTAATACACGTACTTTAGGTGCAGTAGAGCGAACTGAAATAATAAAAATTACGCTACTGAGAATCAGCCGTATTCGAGAATCAGAAACACGTATCAGAAAAAAATAATTGTGACGAAAATGCCTATATTTCTTTCTTTCTTTTTTCTTTTCTTCTTTATGCTTTTCTTCTTTCCTGTGCGAGTCTTAATAAATACTTTTTTTTCTTTTGTCTCAAACATACAGGCCATTGTTTAAATCTTAACACCTTACAAACTCCAATTTGTCAGTAACAGTATATACTCGTTTTCTAAAGTAATGTTTTATACAGGTAAAATTTGTTTGTTTGTTTGTTTGTAAAATAATAATTGAATAACATAAAAAAATATTAAAGATAGACCCCTTTTTAAAGTTAATTTACGATAATAATTTTTCATGAATATTCAGAAAAATACTGAGGTCACATGTGGCCGACATTGTATTGTTTTGGAAATAAAAATAATATTGTTTTTGTTATAGGAACTGCGGAACCAGCGCCTTGATGACAGCTCAAGCCCAAGTGACAGTAGTATTGTGACTAAGACGATTTAGTGTATAACCCGACTTTAGTGAAATCACTCCAAAGACAATGAAACGTTTAGCTTTAAGTAACCTACTTCATACGGCAGTGTTATAATTAGTGCATAAAACTATTTTAAGGATTGTAAATAATTATTAGTTATTGAATGATAATGTAAGAATAGTTAAGCTTTGGGCCTTTCTAATTGAAGTTGAGAACGGATATAAGGCTTTTAATAATAACGAGTAATGCCTTAATTAATTTTCATTTAAAAATATGTGCGTAAATGTGTAAAATTGCATAAAATTAATGACATTTGATTAGAATCTACGATAAAAAATAAGAGCTAGTAGTACTCTCTGTATTGTCATACTTTTCATTGGAGTTTATTAGGTCAAATGAATTGTAAATGAAAAAAATAATTATTATATTTTAAGGCGTTCATGTTATTTTATAGAATGGTGCAAATAATAATAAATGTAAAATAATTAAAACTAACTACAAGGGTATGAAAATAATATGATTGTTTATGAAAGGGTAATATCGCGAAGGTTACATTCTTTGAGATAGACAATTACGTATGGGTTTGATAGTGTCGAAGGACCAAAGGTCAAGAATATTCAGAATATTGTGCGATTTGTACAATAATATTGGAATATTTTAGAGCAGACCAATGTCACATTGGTCTGCTCGGCTCGGACAGATCAGAAACAGTTTCTATCTTAATTCAGTAAAATCCATCTTTTTACTTGAATGTGTCGTAGGTAATTCTGGCTTGTAAAATATCTTCCCATTTGCTTATTCCTGATGAACATAAAAAATGCTGAATTACTAGTGTCATCATATTATAGCAATGAATACCTACTCACGAAATTCAAATTGTACAGATTCGTTCATTTGATAAAGCCAGTAGATACTATGAATAATAATTGTATATTAATAAAAATTATAACGTAATCGCCATAGACGATTTATCAGCATAATAATTATAATTAATTTAATATTAGGCATCGATTAGTTAATTGTTAATAGATTTAAATGTTGTTTTATAATCCCGTAATGTGCCTATGTATTGTAATTATGTCAGGACACTAAACTGAATACATGATTTTGTGGTATTAAAAATGTAATTTAAAAAAAAGCATGATCATGCATTTTCACAAAATACCTATTTCTGTATTCATTTTACGTCGTCCAAGCATTATTTCGTACCTACTTTTACCAAAGATATTTTCAAAACAACGCTGTTTTTTGCCAAAATAATTAAATAAGAAACAATACCTAATTTTTTTTTTCATAAGTCCCACTGAACTTGTGCGACTTATGCCACCGACCCACACATTGTTATTCGGTAATTAAATTAAAATTTCGAGTTCATTTACAAAGAAAGGTTACAATTTTTTTTTAATGTAATGATTGGCTAATAAATTATTTTAATGATAACAATGAATGGCAATTTTCGGATGAGGATTCACACATGTTTTAATAACTCAATAATTAAAGAGTTCAAATATGGTTTCAGTTTATTCAATAAATAAAATGAATAAATATGGTTAAATGTAATCAGAACTTTGATTAAAAATTACCTTGGTAACTTTAATGATGCAGTAAGTGAATTAAACATAAATCCATATTAAACTGTAAATAATTATTAAATAACTGTGTAGTATTACTGTTGTTGAAATCAGACTGATAGCGATTTTAAAAATAGTTATTTAGACAATGTATAAATAAACTTATAGTATGTAATCATTAACTGGTCTGTTTCTAGTGAATTTGTCAACTATCTCTACTCACATAAATAATCAGCGTGTTTTTTTTATTAATTTTACTGGCATTCGTTATCATTCTATGACAAAAAAAAATTACGTTTTTATTTTTATTCTGTATTTGGCTTCCAACTTTCATCAGAGTTTGTAAATAAAATTAAAATGATTTTCAGTTTGATTTAATCTGATAAATAATGCCAATAAAATTGAAGTTGTGTATAATAATAATTACATAGAAAATAATTCGTAAGGTTTGTTAACATAAAAAAAAAAACTTAGAAAACAGAAAGACTTTGTAATCTAATAGGAGTTATTGAATAGATACTTACGAAGTTTGTTGTAGATAGAAAAAATATACATTATGAAATTGACTCTTTTCAAACACAACATTGAACTTGTTTCTCCCAATCACATATTATTTTAATATCAGTTTTCTTACAAATCTTTTGAAAAATATTGTTTCCAGTCCGTTAATAATTTACATTTTCCATTTTTTTTAAATAATTATGAGCTAAGTTCCTAAGTTATGAAATTATTTGCCCAATCTTAAATTGATAATATTCCAAAAATAATAATTCAAAGAAACCATTAAAAATCAATGTGTATTTAATAATTTATTGCTATTTCCTCAAACTAAAGCTTTGTTAATCGAAAGTTATTTTGGAAAATTATTCCGAATTTTAATAACATGTAGGTAAATTCAAATAAATCTTGACATTTGGCAAAAAAAGCTGTCTCCCATACTTTGCTTGGTATTTACTCATTGACGTACATTCTCCTGTATCGTAATTACGTGTGTAGATAGTTTGTAATTTTTTACATTTTATTTTTGTACCCTTAATTGTAAGGATAATTTATATTATTGTCAATTAATGTGTAATTAATTGAAAAAATAGAAGAGAGCCTAGCTACAACACTCTTAATAAAATGATATGCGTGATTGAATATTTGTTTCTTTATTATTTTATATTAAGGCACTTTCCCTAGCGAGCTACCTTGAGCGTTCGGTCCCGCTCTGTCCCACTACCTGCGCACGCCGAATTCACACAATTTTTGGAATTATTTTACAAAAAAAAGAATAGCGATCTTTTAAAATAAAATAAAACGTGAATTATTCAGATTTTTAAATTATCTATCCATTAGTTAGTGTACCTAATCCTCAAATTATTAGAATGTCACCTTTAGCAAAAACTGCATGCAATCAATAATTTTTGTATATTTTTTACAAGAAAATTTTAAATGTATTTTTAACACATAAAAACAAATAATAACGTGCTATGTTAAGATATGATATCGGACATTAATAATGTGCTTAGATGATGAGATGTACTTAATTTCTCTTAATTAATGATTTAATAACCTCTGAATAACGAATAAAGACGTAGGTATTATCGCAAGGTTTTGCTCGGGGTAGTGCCTTAATTTATTAACCTGCTAAAATTCATCAAAAATTCTATGAAGCATTAGGTATTGTAAATAAATAGCCCTGAAGGTAAAAAAAAGCCTTATCGCAGTGAGCAGTGTACTTCCAACTTGTGTGAGTACTTTCCAACATCTCCAATAACTA
Source organism: Agrochola litura (assembly GCA_949152395.1). Taxonomy (NCBI): domain Eukaryota; kingdom Metazoa; phylum Arthropoda; class Insecta; order Lepidoptera; family Noctuidae; genus Agrochola; species Agrochola litura. Next base: position 23,806,166 of record OX424499.1, read on the forward strand.
GTATGTTTTCCGTTAAAATAAAAAACTGGCACTCCGGGAGTCGGGAGCCGACAGAAGTGAAAACTTGAAAAAAAAAACAGTGGCACTCCGGGAGTGCCAACAGAAGTGAAAACTTGAAAAAAAATCGGCATCGCAGTAATCAACGCGTTGATCTCTTTTTAATGGTCAAAAGCTGGTGACGTAACAGTGTCGCGAAATCAATGGTTTAGTCCCATCTCAAAAATGCCCAACGCGCCTAAAGAAGTTTTCACTTAAAAAATTGGCACCCCGATAATCAAAGCGTTGATGTCTTTTACTCCACGCACCGCAGTAATTAACGCGTTGATGTTTTTTAATGGTCAAAAGCTGGTGTCGTCACAGTGCCGCGAAATCAATGGTTTGGTCCCATCTCAAAAATGCAAAACGCGTTGAAAGAAGTTTTCACTTCAAAAATGTTGCATTTAAGGAGCCTTGGTGCACAAAAAAATAATCGAAATTCACCCCTGAGAAATGCAACGGGTAATTGAAGGATGCCAGTGTATTCAAACACTATCTAGGAATATTTGTACCGTATACAATATACAGGCCAATACCAATACGGTATTAAATTGATAGCTCTTTGGCGCATCGTCTCAGACTGAATGCAATTCTCCTTTGTTCCACACAAGCTGGATTATCTCTGACCATTATGTACAAACATAATTTGATTTGACTGCCTTGTTGGTCTAGTGGTCGCAAGCGCTACTGCTGAGCATGAGGTGCTAGGTTCGATTCTCGGGTCAGGCAAAGTGTTATTTGGTTTTTCTATCTGGAATTTCTCAGTAGCAGCCCGGAGTCTGGATTTGTGCCCGGTTGATGGCAATAGGCCGCCCCCTATTACATGGGACTTAAACATTTTTTTTTTTTTTTTTTTTTTTTTTTTTTTCTTTTATAAAGTTTCACAATTTGTGATACTTTATTCACATTACAATCTAGCCTATTAGCTAATAAGTAATTTAAATATAACTTAAACTGCTATGTAACTATAAAATTAAGAAGTCGTCCAATAACGTCTTTCTTATTCACTATAAGTTAAGGGGAAGACACTTGATTCACGTGTTCTTTGTAAGTCAGCACTTGCACTACAGTTTAAGTTCACTTACTCTGCACTAAACTAACTCAAAAGGTTTAACCCTTTTTAGTCTTCGCACTAATTCAGTGTTGTCAAGGAGTTGGATCGCCTCAACATTCACGTGATGATGAAGTCTGTGTTCATGAGCTTCTGCATATTTTTGTATAACTATGTTTACGACATCCATCTTGAGGTCCCGGTGGAGGTCACTATTTCTAATGTACCAGGGCGCGTTGACTATATCCCTTAGTACTTTGTTTTGAAAACGTTGTATGATTTGACGATTGCTTTGGCTGGTGCAGCCCCACAGCTGAATACCGTAGGTCCATACAGGCTTTAAAACTTGTTTATATAACAACAATTTGTTAGGTATTGACAATGGCGACTGTCTACCAAGTAGCCAATACATTTTTTTGTACCTAATATCTAATTCCGATCTTTTCTTTTTGACATGCTCTTTCCAGCGCAGTTTTGCATCCAGGGTCATGCCGAGATACTTAGCAGTATTCGCGTATGGTATTTGTTGGTTATTGATGAATACCGGGAAGTATTTTGGCTTTTTATTCGTGAAGTCAATGTGGATAGACTTGCTTTCATTCAGTTTGATACGCCATGTTGTAGTCCACTCATAGATACGATTGATGGAATCTTGAAGCTTTTCTACAGCTTCCTCGTGACTACTTCCAACAGCCATGATAGCTGTGTCGTCAGCAAAGGTTGCAATAAAATTATTTTCTAGCTCAGGAATATCGCAGGTGTATAGTAGGTACAGGACCGGACCAAGTACACTTCCTTGTGGTACTCCAGCTTTTATCTGCCTAAGGTCTGAATAGGCGTTTCTCTGTCTTATCATAAACAATCTGTTTGTTATATACGACTCTAGGATATCTGAAAATTGTTGAGGCAGCATCGTTCTTAGTTTATATATGAGGCCTTCATGCCATACTTTATCAAAAGCCTGGGCTACATCAAGGAAAACCGTGGAGCACACCTTCTTCTCCTCTAGTGTTCTTTCAATAATATTGGTAATTCTGTGTACTTGGTCGAGCGTGGAGTGTCTTTCTCTAAATCCGAACTGATAATCGGGGATCAGATTTTCACTTTCGATTAGGGGCTTCAATCTCTTTAGAAATAATTTCTCAAATAGTTTCGACAACACAGGCAAAAGTGAGATCGGTCTGTAAGATGTTGTTTCATGAGGTGGCTTCCCAGGCTTGGCTATCATTATAACTTCAGCTACTTTCCATAAGTCAGGAACGTGCTTTAATCGAAATGCAGCATTAATGAGCGTGGTAATCTTGACTATGGCTTTGCGTGGGAGATTTTGTAAAACTTCCCCTGTAATTAAGTCGTAACCGGGGGATTTTCTCCGATTAAAATTACTCTTAATTTCTCTAGATACTTCTCTTGGGGTAACCAACTTAATGTCTGAACTAATTTGTACACTCTGTATTACCCTCGCATTGTGACCCAGGGCTTCGTTTGGTTGGAATATTTGTTCTAAATGGTCAGCGAAACTTAAGGCCTTTTGTTGGTCCGTCACTGCCCACTTTTCATTTGGTTCCTTAATAGGAGGAATTTGTATGATCGGGCGTTTCATGTACTTTGTAGCCTTCCACAGCGAGTAGCCTGTTTTGGTATCACTCGTCAATTGGCTAAGGTAGTTGTTTGTTAAGGTGTCGTTGTAGTGCTCAATTTCTTTCGTAAGACGCTTACTAAGCTTGTTTAGCAGTCTTTTATCTTGTGGACATCTGGTCTGATGCCACCACTTAAACATAACTGGCGAAATGTGGGTGTACCTGCTACAGGAACACCTCTGCCCAACCCTTTGGGGAAACAAGGCGTGATGTTATGTATAATTTTATATAACAGTCGCTATCAACAGAGGGGTATCTTGAAGATATCCTGTGACCTAGATTTTAGAAACTTATAGATCTTAAAACAATTGTTAACCTATACTCACACCAGCTATTATGACTTCATCTGCGTGTATTTAGTATCTGAAAACAAAAATGTCGCGTTTTTTCCTTCTCAATTCTCGTAACATAGAATAAAGTATGTCTGAATGAATTTTATTTATTTATTTATGTTTCTTTTTTATTATATCTGTTTCGTATATTATATCACATTTTAATTATAATAAATTATTTGTCTTTAAGTACGCTGTACTGGTACAGCGTCTTAATGTTTGCTGCACCAGTCGACGTCATTACGTCAGCGCCGGCTGTCGCTGAAAACCAGCGCTGGGGCTCTTGTCTTGCATAGGGTCGCAGTATAATGCTGAGCGATGGCCGATTTGCGTGGATGTGACGCATGCCTTTATACCTTTTCTCATTTTTTTGTTTTAAGCTCTTTTTTGCACCATGTTTACGACACTTAAACGATTTTTCTTTCGTTCTGGTAAAAAATAACCTATGTCCTTCTTCAGGTCCCAAATTTCATAACAATTAGTTCAGTGGTTTAGGTGTGAAATGATGACAGATAAACTTACAGACCGAGCTATTTCAGCATTTATAATATTAGTATTTATTAGATTTAAGCTAATCAAAAGCTGTTTACTGTGCCTCATTGCCACAAAACTCATTGATATTTGTACATTTTTCTTTCTCTCGTAAAATATAATCGATGTTTTGGTTTTTTGGTCTCCTCAACTCTACCTGAATTTTTCACGATAAAGTTTTAAACAATTTCTCTATTTCATCAGCACTTTCTACGATAAAAATCGACTGCTAACAATCTACACCTGCATTTTGTCTTGGCACACTGAAACTCAAGAAATAGCTCCAATTCAACTTTCATGCGGGTGAGAACTAATTTATTTTACAAATCCAGACAAGCTTTTATAACGGTTTTATCAGCCTGTGAATTTCTACTTCTACACATAGCATACAAAATGTATGTAATATTAGCTATACAAACATGTTAGATGAGCTAAAAGAGCCTCTGAGTCCCATTGAACGCTAGGCGACATCGCAGCAGGCTAAGATGGAGGGACCAACATGGCTCCTACTGAAAGAATTGGTTCACGATAGCAGAAGACAGTACATGTGGAGAAAAGGAAGAGGGAGGCATTTGTCGTGCAGTGCTGGTTATACCTACTCCATTTGAAATAAGATAAGTAAGACATTTAAATAAACCTTTTTACAGTCCGTTCAACCGATTTTGACTTCTATACCGTAGGCATAAGGATGGCATTAAAAGAAAAAAAAATGGTTACAATGCCAACTGTTTACTGCAGCTGCTTTTTGTCATGCCATCAACGCAATAGAAGTCAAAATCGGTTGAACGGATCAGACGGATCAGTAATGACAGACAGTACGAGAAAGGAAGACGCTCTTACCACTAAGCCTCTTGATATTATAACCACTTCGGTAAAGGTATGGCAGGAAATGTATCTGCTCCTTTTTTGGTTTATCTGAAATGCGACATAATTACGTAACACACTATCAATCACAATCTGAATGAATTTTTGGCAGCATTTACATCGCCACATGTGGACTACGCATCAAAAACCTGACGTCACACAAAATCCTGACGTCATACAAATCCTGCATCGCGCAACTTATATAACTTCCCCGACTTTAATCGTTAGGGAGTTGTCCGCCAGACATGACACCCGCCTAGCTGAAGGATCCTCGCTTTTCTATAGAGGATGAGTAAACTTTACACCCTGTTCCTCATACCTATAAAATTTTGAAGGATATTGCTAATCCATTGCTACATAATAATGTTCGAAATTTTTTTCTGCTCAACAAAATAAATAACGCAATGAATGTTGTTGAACTGTCAAAATGAAAGCCATTGCTACTGTATGTTACGCAAACCCTGCTGTTTAACTTATCTAGCAGATGGTTTCAAACATCATCGACTGCTTAACCTATTCTCAAATGTCTTGGAGAATGTTACCTTTGGACATTGACTCAGCACTCGGCCCGGCTCACGCACGGCCCAGTTAAAATATTGATTTGGTTGCATCTCACTCGCATAGAACACTAAGAATTTATGTAATAGTGTGTGTTAAGTAATTGTAGTATATAAGCTGTAAAATATTGTAAATAAATCAGATTTGAATTTTATATTCTTGTCTCACTACCCCTCACTGTGGCCAAGACACCTTTAGCCATCTCTGATCAGTCTCGTCAGTCTGAGGGACTGGCAGTGAGTGTACCCTTCCCGAACCTGGAAATCCTGTCTACTATCCGTCTGTAACCTTAAGTCGCATGGTGCAGACATCCTGAACTTATTTATATATTTATCTATCACACTAGGTATCTGATAGGTTAGGGCTATAGGGCTTATAAGGCTTAGAGTCGTAGGGACTGTTAGGCTTGTAGGTCTTAGCAATTTCCTTTAACTTATCATATATCTTCATGTATTATCACATCATTAACAGTATAGCGGCCTTACGTGACGTTTGTTAAGAGTGGATGTACAGAGACTGACCTTCAAAACCGTTACTTAACCTTGATCGATTGACCCGTACGGTTGTTACTTAGAATAGAATAGAATATAATTATTTTTATTCAAGTATCATATAACTTACTAATGATTAATAACAATCTTTTATGGGGTACTGTGTTAAATGTTATAACAAAATACCTTGTGATATATTACAATTAACTGAAAGAAAATTTAAAACGCATATTAAAAGTACTCTTTGTAAACAAGCATATTACAAATTAGAGGATTATATCCTAGATAAGAATGCTTGGAAACGTGCTGGTCTAGCTCCATAGGACAATTTTGAGTCTAGACAAAATCAAACTGGTTGCTAATTTAATTGTGTAATTAAATATTACTACATTTTTTTTTTTTTTTTACATTATGTGATTACTTGAACTCACACACTGACGAATTAGTATCACTTGTAATTTTTTTAGGAATATCGTATAGGTTTTACAATGCTTGTAAATATGTGAACACCATGTATCCATTACATAATTATTTTTTCTATCATTGCTTCATTTTTATTTTTACCTATTGTGGTATATAAATCTTATTCCAGGTGCATCGTTTTCACATATAATTATATAATTAATGTATACAAAATATTGTAAAACATTTTAAAAGAGTAACGGTGGAGTTTCTTGCCCATTCTTCTCCATACGAAAACTACCCTTTGGAAGGGGCGACTAGAATCAATTCTATTTTTTGTTTTTGACGTTCAAAAGTGCCTTTTTGTGCCTAATTGAAATAAATTATTTGACTTTGACTTTGACTTTGACACTTACAACTGTATTAGTAACAGTGGCACTCCGGGAGTGCCGAAAAAATTGAAAATTTGAAAAAAAATCGGCACCGCGGTAATGGTCTTTTTAATGGTCAAAAGCTGGTGTCGTCACAGTGTCGCGAAATCAATGGTTTAGTCCCATCTCAAAAATGCCCAACGCGCCTAAAGAAGTTTTCACTTGAAAAACTGACACAAATAGTAGTGGATCAACGCTGTGACAACCCATGTGAGATGGCACAACAGCGACCCACGAAAACACAGTCTAGGCGACTTGAAATTATGTTAAGGATAATGTTGGAGCTGCTCCACACCCTGCGCACCATGGAACCGCACCATTTGCGCATGGTTGTATAGAAACTTAAACAAGAGCTTCTTTCTACACTCAGATGGTTTCATACAAATTCTGGTGAAAAAAGCCCTAAGTTTTTCCAAAGTCTCGAATTAATTTCTATTCTTTCAACTTGTAAAAGCCTACTTACATTTGATTCAACGTTCAATAGTTGACCTAGTAAACCCCATAAGATTATTCATATCTTGAGAGTCTATTAAGGCAGAATTAATGGCGTCTTCATAATACGCCATTAATTCTGTTGCTTAATCTGATATAGTTAGTGTAATTGATATGAATGTTGCTGATTTCTTACATTTAGTATTGTGGTATTAGAGTGGGTATTAGCAACGATATTTAAACGATAATGGTTTATTCTAGTGTCCGGATGAGCACTATCTAATCTAACTGATAAAATAATTGAACAATATTTTATAAAACTGGTCTGTCAGATTACATAATCAGCCTAGGCTGCCTGTCCGCTGGAGCGGAGCGAGACAGCGGAGCGGAGAAATGTGCCAATATTAACCAATAGGAGCGAAGCTCTGAATCGGAGTTTAGATTCTATTGGTTAGTATTGGCTCATTTCTCCGCTCCGCTGCCTCGCTCCGCTCCAGTGGACAAGCAGCCTGATCCTAATGCTAGGACACAGGCCCACTCTCGGTGAGAAGGACTGGGACATAATCTCATCACCACGCGTGCCCAGTGCGGGTTGGTAAATGTCACTTATCTTCGAATTGGTTTTAGGACATGCTGGTTTCTCACGATGTTTTCCTTCACCGTTTTGAGAGCTGTGGTGATGAAATAATTTACACAATGTAAAGCACCGATCAGGGTTCGAACCTACGACCTACATACAACTTGTAAGTCGCGGCCGATACCATTGGGCCACCATCTGTCAGATTAGTGAACCGAAACTTATTATATAATGTGAAACAGACCATTCATTTTTTTTAAATCTCTTTGTTTTTTTTTTAACTTTGTCATTACTCACAATAAAAATGTTCAACGACCAAAAGTTACTATTTAGTGCGTAGCGGATTATTTGCTACGGAAGTGTAGCAAGTGTAGCCTGCACAGCTACGAGAGCTACGACGTAGCATCGTCCTTTGAAGGACGCACGTTGTTGCACGACACAGCTGCTCGTGTTTGAACTTTAAGCTGAGGTTCCTAACTTCATGGGTCTTAATCTTATTGGTAAGGTTTAGCCTGATTTTTTATTCTTTTGTACAATTACTATCCATCAGTCCCCCCTCTCCTCTCCTAAATATATTATTCCAAAATATACTAAACAGGTTTTGCCAATCAAAAAACCTACATCCTTTCATTGTCTTAATAATTTAGCCAAAGAAATTTTCCGTTAAAATGTCACATGTATCACTTTACACGTATCCAATTCACCATAATAACCGTCAACAAAATGTCACACGCAGTCATAAAAGAGTATCAAAAAGCCGATATAAATAATTATAAGTCACCGACAGGACCGTATAATAAAATTTCCAGCGGAATTCCCATTAATCCAGTCGGCCACACCGATTAAACTGTGATTCAACCGGGAGCCGAACGCGTGACCGAACGCAGTTAGGTTGTGGTGTGACTCAATTTGGGGGAGCATATTTTTTTGTGTTGAGTTTATCGAAATAAGTATTTGTCTTATGTTTCACGTTTGTTACTAATCGGTTTTATGGAACGAAAAAAGTGTTAATACTTGCGTCTGTCTTCTTCTAATTCAAAGAGAAAGAAAGAGAGAGAGAAAGCCGGCAGAAAAAAACTAAAGAAATGCGTAAAGTAATTACAGTGTCGTGGGATAAAATTGTAGACATCGGCTCGACTATACTGCATGCAAAAGAGAGAGAGAATGTGTGAATTTGGTCAAAATGAAAATCCAAGATGGAAGCTTTGAATTTCGTTTAATTTTTCATCATGGGCATCGTTTTCATGGTTTTCGAGGGTGTTAAAGCTGATAATTGGGTCGAAATGTAAATCCAAGATAGCGGCTGAGATTGTTTTTTAATTTTTCGTCGTGTGTGTCGGTTTCATGGTTTTCAAGGATGCAAAAGCCGATGATGAGATCAAAATGTAAATCCAAGATGACGGCTGGAAAAATTTTGTTTTTGTTTTAAATTAAACGTAAAAAAGAACTTCGTTCCTGACGGGGGTCTATAATGGAACGAGCATGCCCAGAAGATGCCTGGTCACTCTTGCTTTGAAGGCAAGCGGGTTATATGTGGAAGGGAAAACAGACGCTGGCAGAGAGTTCCACACTTAGGCTGGAAATGTTAGAGCAAATAGGTTATTTATTTATTTTTAGCCTATGTTGTCCCACTGCAGGGCAAATAAGTTATTAGACGCATTATTCATTATTTTCTTTCTTCGCTACCTATCTTGTCCTAACCTAGACAAGTTTTTTAAGCTATTGCATAGCTTTTATCGCGGGCTTTGAGCGCGGCGACCGAATCTAGAAATTCCGTAACGTAACGAAAATAAAACCTAACACCCCCCACTCCGCCTACCATGTAATGACGATTCCCATGACAACGTGATGTTGTACGTACGTAATTTTTGTTTTATGTCATCACGTCATCATCCCAAGTGTAGTGTTGACAAATAGAAAGTATGGAGGTTACAAATGCTATGCAATAGCTTTACCGCGGCAGTCCCCGAGTACCACACTTTTTTTTTTAATTACGTTTTTAGGTTTATTAATGATCTACCCCATCTATTAAAAAACCAACCTCAAATGGTGTTATTTGCTGACGATACTTCCCTAATTTTTAAGATAAATAGACGTGCATCAAATCTTGACGACGTAAATAACGCCCTACTGCAAGTCCGAAATTGGTTCACTGCTAATAATTTAGTATTCAATGGGAAAAAAACTAAATGCATAAGATTTGCTTTACCAAATGTTAAAAGTAGTGATTGTGACATAGTATTGAATAAAGAGAAACTAGAATTCGTCGATAAAACTGTTTTCCTGGGGATCACGCTCGACTCAAGGCTGCAATGGGGTCCTCATTTAACATCTCTTACGGGACGGCTAAGTTCAGCAGCATATGCTGTGAGAAAAATCCGTCAATTTACTGATGTAGATACCGCGAGACTAGTCTATTTCAGTTACTTCCATAGTATTATGTCTTACGGTATTTTACTATGGGGACGGGCGGCAGATATCGAGTCTATTTTTATTCTGCAGAAGAGAGCCATCAGAGCAATATATGGCCTCCGCAGACGCGATTCTCTAAGGGAACTGTTTAAAGATATTAACATCATGACGGTACCTTGTCAATATATCTATGAAAACATCATGTATGTAAGGAAACATCTAAGTCTTTTCAGTAAAAGAGGTGATAGACACAATTATAGGACTAGAAATAGGGACCAATTAGTTCAACCGGGTTTCAGACTGGCTAAAGTAGACTCATCCTTCATGGGGTACTGTTTAAAATGTTATAATAAAATACCTCCCCATATACTCCAACTGAACGAAACGAAATTTAAATCTTGTATAAAACGCACACTATGCTGCCAAGCATATTATAAGTTGGGGGATTACATCGCTGATAAAAATGCTTGGCTTAGCGCTGGTCCAGCTCCACAAGGGCACATAAATTAATTGATGAGCATTCGAAAGCGTTGTTGCGGCTGATGAAGATTGTAAAAACTATCTTTCTTTGTATAAATTCAATCTCTTTGTATTGTATAATTGCATATCTCATGTGTGGGCATTGTGACCACGTACATTCCATAAAGCCACCATTACCTGGGTACGTCTTTCATTGACTTGAATGTGCCTTGGCGGCTGAGAGTGTCATGCTCACTCAAATGTCTCGCTGATGGTGGCGTGTGTGTTGGATCATTAAGTTCCCTTCAAAATGGTTGAGCTAAATGGTGCTGATCCATGCGTCATGTTCGTGAACGGGCGCCGTCAGTAGGGACTGGTCATCTCTTAACTGCCACGGTTTATTTTAATTTTTGAATTGTTTTTATTTTTGTTTTTTGTTACGGACGCTTTTAACGTGCACGTCTTTCTACATTGTTCTCACATGTATAATTTCAACATGAATAATGTAACCAATATTTTGTAACAATTTTTTTTATTTTGTTTAAAAGAGTGTCCGTGGAGTTTCTTGCCCGTTCTTCTCCATAGGTACCTACTACGCTTTGGAATGGGCAACTAGCTTCATCTTTCTGACTGACCGACCCCTTGACAATTCAAAAGTACCTGTAATTGGTTTATTTGAAATAAATGCTTTGAGTTTGAGTTTGAGGTCCCCTAACAGTTGTTTATATTCAAGTTTGCAACCCTGAAAACCTTTTGCTACTTCCACGGTGCTCGAAAAACTGCAAAATTCTGGCACTTATTTCAGTTTTCTTGAAATAAAATCATTATTGACGCGTTTTTAAACTCAAACTCAAAGCATTTATTTCAATTAAACCATTTACAGGCACTTTTGAATTGCCAAGGAATCGGTCAGTCAGAAATATGAAGCTAGTTGCCCATTCCAAAGCGTAGTAGTTGAAAACATAGCTGACGTATCCCGCCACAATGGCTCTGACTAAATCATTTCGATGCCAGATCAACTTGTGCAGGAGGTAACCACCATCCACCACTGTGAACGTTCCGTTTACTGGGGTGATATTTTCAGTGATACGTCGCTGACCACCCGGAACGACTGTCAAAGATCTACACATGACAGTCGGGACCAACGGTCAATGTGCTTTCCGAGGCACGTTTATGGAAGTGAAATAAATTGTTATTATTATTAACTTGTCCTTAAGTACGCCACGGTTTTGTCATAGTCGTGGCATCTTGTGTTATTTTTTAACCGACTTCCAAAAAGGAGGAGGTTATATGTTCGACGCGTATGTTTGTTTGTTTTTTTTTTTTTTTTTTTTTTTTTTATGTATGTCCACCGATTTCTCCGTCATTTGTGGACCGATTTTAAAAATTCTTTTTTTGTTTGAAAGGGTATGCTCCCAAATTGGTCCCATATAAATTTTATTACCTTTGCTGGGGTAGTTTTTGAGTTAGCTACAAAATACGTATTTTTTTTCCCACTTAGTATGTAGATGATATGATAAATTCCTGACACTGGTAGTAGTTAGTGGTATTCGAATGTGTGTGGGGTAGGTACCACAACTAAAACGTAAAAAATAAAAACTTTTTACAAAAAAAAAAACTACCGACTTCCAAAAAAACACTACAAAGTGAAAAATAACTTTAATTTCGGAAGTCGGTGGCAAAAAACGAAATCACAAAACCCAAGACACCGACTTCCGAAATTAAAGTTATTTTTCACTTTGTAGTGTTTTTTTGGAAGTCGGTAGTTTTTTTTTTTGTAAAAAGTTTTTTTTACTTACGATGTTACTTTAAAGCTTTTTTTGAATATCTTGCTTAAACTAAAAGAGTGCCCATGGAGTTTCTTGCCCGTTCTTCTACATAGAGATCTGTTTAGGAACGGGTAACTAGGGTCAACTTTCTGACTATCTGTATGAAACTGCCTATAAATGGTTTATAATTGAAAATACGTAGCGTGGTAAATACTTTGAGTTTCAGTTAAGTCTTATTTCAAAAACATAAGCTGGAAAAAGGGTTACCCCTTTCCTTTGAGCCAACTAAATATTGAGTGTATTACATTTTTCTTCATAAAGGGTCAGTGAACCCCGCTCCCCGCTACCACTATGGTCTCACCCTAAATGTCGCCACCGCCGGTCGTTAGCCGCACGTCACTCAAGAGCAGTGAGACGTGAATTTTGATTGTGGACACGGATATAATGATAATAAGCCTCTGAATTAGAACAGGCGTGTTTTATAATAGTCTGGGATAAAGTAGTGCTGGTATTTTCCGAAGTTTTGTAAAATTTGTTCTGTTTAGAGTTCGATATTTAAAGTTTGATGACTGCTGGTCTGTTGGCTTTGATACTTGTGCAAAGCTCATGGAATTTTCGCGTTTTGTGTTCAGTGGTAACAAATTATGTGTAATCTATTGTTTTGAAACTCCGTAATATGACTACCTGCAATATTGTTTCTCCTTTTCCATTTAAATCCATCCAAAGGTTGTCTGTAAGAGATCGCTTTTAGCGCTAAGACCGCCCATTGTGTCACCCAATGTAAAATTTCTAAATTTATGTATGTAATTTTTATGGTGTACAAAATAAAGATTATTCTATATATCTCTATGCCAGCCTAAGGTCGAAGTGTTACCATAGACGTGCGGTCAACTATACAAATCTTGGAGAAAAAAAAAACTTTTTAGAATGGAAAACTACGTGTATTTTTGTTAAAAGTAAAACAATAATAATTGTTTATTATTGTCAAGTAAAGACAAGATAATATTGTTTATTATAGACGAGTGGTCTTGTCTATTTGATAAAAACTGTCGAAATAAATACTTTTTCTTCCTTTCCCATAAATGAGAAATTTAAAATACGAATGAAGTCAAAGATTTTGTATTAGAAATTGATAGAATCCTGCAGCTGAACGAGCAACAATTTCAATTTCCTCGGTATAAATTTTAAAAAAAATCTTAACAACTTGCAAGTCAGTTTGCCAAGAAAGATTAAATTTGAACATCACCGACCGATCTATTAATCTATTAATAGATCGCAATCACCGTTCGACCGAGAAAAACTTAACTTTAAGTTGGTTAGATGCAAATCCCCACTATAAATTGGCGAAGCGCGGACGAATTCGAAGCATTAATTTGTGGTAAATCGCGTGGAAAATGGAAATTTTGTGCAGCCTCCGGCTTCCAAGGTTTGACAAACTTACGTTTTCCTTCACCCCAACCTTAAGACCCCACACTACTATTCAATAATCTACCTTATCTCATTACGCTTAAGGTGTAGTTTTGATGTGTGTCGGGTTTCGTGATGGCAAATAGGGTAACCAAAAGCATGGTCGCGTGAGACGTGATGAGAATATGCGCCGCGTTTTTAATGAGAATCGCGGATTTTATTTATAAATATGACGTAAACAAGTTTATTAAACTAAATGTAGACGAGTCTTGGATTGTGATTTGTGAGGGCTATTACTAACTGGCTTGTTACTTTCACATGGTTAAATCTTTCAGAAGAGAAAATGAGGGCAAAACATTAATATTATTATGACCACCTATTTTAAAGCTGTTCTTTTTTTGTTTCATAGGGTATACTTTCAACTTGGTCCCATTGTCATTTGATCACGATTTGATGATGAGATCTTGGAGAAATCGAGGGAACTCTTCAAATAATATAGGCACATCATAGCGATTTGGGTATTTTTGATTAGCAGTTGACATTAATTAGGCTATTGTAACTTAGATAAATTACAAACCAACCCACTAAACTAAAATACTGATCCAAAGACACCGACTTGCAAAATGATAGTTATTTTTCACTTTATAGTTTGGAAGTCAGTTGCATTTTTCGTAAAAAAGTTTTTTAACCCCTAATTATTAAGTTTACCAAATTCAAATTCAAAATATTTTATTTCACATAAACCTACAAGGGCACTTATGAAACGTCAGAAGCTAGGTGCACGGTTCCATATAAGTATAATTTATTTATATAGTAAAAATGAAATGCTGTTCGTTGGTTAGCGCATCACTTGAGAACAGCAGGACCGATTTGGCTAAACGGAAAGAAAAATTTGGAAAATTGCTGAAAACACAACAAAAAACTGGAAATTCATTTTCTATGGGAATTTTGTATGAACTTATTGAAAACAAAAATTCATTATAGGCGACTAACAAAATGTACAAGGCAGATGTGAGTGGAAACGTCGGGAGGGGACGCCCTAGGAGGACATAACTATACTTACCTTATTGGAAATGTTCTTCAGAAAGTCAGGTGCGTAGTACTCTCAACCGGCGCGTGTGTATCTCGCGCTTGTCATGTTAGCCCTGATGGATGTATGAACGTAAACGAGGCAAAAGGAGTATGTAAGGATCGTAGCAGGTGGCGTTCTGTAGTTTCTACCTACCCCCATTGGACGAAGGCGTGAGTTTATGTATGTATGTATTAAAAACATCTGTCTTGTCAGCTAGTATATAAAAAAAACAGTAGCACTCCGGGAGTGCCGACAGAAGAGGAAATTTGAACAATTTAAACAAATACTTCCATAACCTTCAAAGTAAAATTACTTGCATAGAACATTGATCCGTAACGTAAAATAAATAAAGAGCACAATCGCGTTTACAAAAACGAGGTGTCGTTACGATGTTGCGAGTTCAATTGTTTTTTCCCATATCAATAATGCCCAACGCGCCTAAAGAAATTTTCACTTCAATAATAATAATAAACTTTCGAATCCTCCTGAAACCCATCCTGCTTTAAAAATCGATCGTTTAACTATGCATAGTGACAATATACCCTCAATCTTAGTAGAATAACGTTTATATTCAGAGCTGGGAAGCGGATAAGTCAGATCAGATTTACTTTAAGCTTTTAGTATTAACGCAGTTAGATTGTTTACCGGCTGCAGAATTAGTGAATCGAGAAGATACTAGAAACACCACGCTTGCGTTCTGCAAAATAGTTTTACAAAGCCATAAAGGATTTTTAGCGGGGTAAACAACTGCATTCTTCTTCTACCATATCGACACTGGAAATTTCAAATGTCGTAAAGGACAGGGAATACAATGTCCTTTACGACAATTGAAATTTCCAGTATCGATATAATAACAGCTCCCTAAATATGGCAATGGTGGTTTTTATCTACCTTCTGTTCTTGTGCTAATGGCCGATTCCTATAATTTACGGACCGTTATTGGTTTTCTTCTTTTCGTGTGGTTAGTGACTACCCTGGTATCAGAGTTTTAAAGCCGCCCAAGGGATTCTGACTTGGCTTCACATGCTTTCGAGAAATATCTCTCAGGCAGGCCGGCGCTGCGAAGACCGAATAGAAGATCGTGGCCCCCGGCAACATGGCAACCGAAGGAACACTTTTGGGTTTTAGTCAGTAAGAGTCTGACTAAAACCCGTTCCACCCAGAGCGGAAGAAGTTATTTGATAATTTCCTACCCAAAAAAAAAAAAACGCGTGCCTGTTTCCCTACGTAATAACAGCCGCACCAGTCGATTGATCAGGTTAAGCTACGCTTTCCCCGGTTGGTCCGTGGATGGGTGACCATCTGTACATACCAAGACCCCTCCGTGCCTCGGAAAGCACGTTAAGCCGTTGGTCCTGGCTGTCATTTGTTGATCTTTGACAGTTGTTACGGGTCGTCAGAAGCCCGAAAGTCTGACAATCAGTCGTACCTAGGGGTATCGTGTTACCTAGTAACTAGGTTGTGGAGGTTAGATAGGCAGTCGCTTCATGTAAAAGGTTAGACTGGAAGCTGACCCAAACATAGTTGGGAAAAGAAGAAGTCATGCCGGTTTCCTCTCAATGTTTTCCTTCACCATTTTTGAATCAAGTGATAATTATACAATACGCACATGAATCCGAAAAGTCAGAGATGCCTGCCTTAGGTTGGAACTCGAGACCTATGACTTGGCAGACACACCACTAGGCTATCACCGTTATTGGTTAAAATTAGGACTCTTGTATCTTTACCAATAACGAAGCAATGTCGTCATAGCTTTGCATAGAAGACCGTCCTTTATGGAAGTGACCATCACAGGTAAATTTAGTTTACGAATCTATTAATATGCCCAGTTTGGCAATACAAAATGTTTCCTTTGGTAGGTTAAAGTTTAACCTACCAAAAGTAACATTTAAACGATTCCTTTTCGTTTATAGGAACCGAGCATGAATCTGTTAATTCTTCTTCGTCGTGTCAACGGCATGACAATGAATTTAAGGTTGTTGGTTCAGCGGACGGCGAGCAATGGGTAGCTCGCCGTCCGATAAGGATCAGGCCAGGGTCGACTGCGCGTTGTGTTCCACGCGCGCCTCAAAGAGAAATCAGCACAACTGACGGGGTCTGCTAGGGCCGATGCCTGCCAGGGTCGCGGGAAAGTCCGAAAGGGATACCGTGGCCCCTGGCAACATGCAGGCAACTGAAGGAACACGGGTGGGTTTTAGTCAGTAAGAGTCTGACACGCCCTCCCGCTCCGCCCAGAGCGGGAGAAGTTATTTGATAATTTCCCACCCTTAAAAAAAAGGTTGTTTGTTCAAACTTCGCCACTTCCACGTCATCGTCGCCTGTCGGTGGCAGCGCAGAGGTCATTATGGCTGCATATTTTGGGGCACAGAGGACGGGTTTAGAGGTGGGATATATTTTCCGATAAAGCTTCACATCGACACCCTGCTTCCGTTATATGTAGTTTATTTCGAACAGATATAGTGTCTTGTTCTCTATCCAAACATTGAGATACCAATACGTCCGGAAATACACTAACTTTCAAATAAATAAAAAAAGGAACGGAATTTGAATGAAATTACCAGTCTAATTTTTTTATCTTCTACTTAATAGGAGGTGGTGAAACAAGTGATTAGTAGGTATAACGAGAGCAAATCCTTGTAAGGTTCGGTAAGTATAGTGTTAATATATACATTATCAATGTGTAATTACAATAAAGTACCCAATGTGTAATAGGTTTTGTGGTAACACATTGATACAATATTACAAGAACAGAGATTGTAGACAATTAAATGAATTACTGTCGATGGTTAATTGATTCAGGTGTGACCTTGTGGAAATTCATTATAAAATACAATAGACGTTGATATATTTAGTAACCTGTTCCGCTTAACTAATTCCTGAAGAGCCATAAAAAACCCTGTAAGAAATCGACACGTGTTTCATCTCTCAGGACGACGATTGACTTGTCGCGAAGCCGAGCACGGCGTGTTGCCACACCGAGCGTTGGTCACAGTTTTTTTGAGGCTGACTGTACAACGATGAAACCTGTAATTATTTTGAAGCACATCTAGTAACTCTACTTCTATTGCCCCGTAAGAGGCTTAGTTCCAAGGTGTGAGTTAGCGCAAATAATTAGAAGGAAAAGGTGAGCGCGTTCGATAGGCAAACTTAGTATATTATGTTTATATACCAGCACGTTGTGTACATTTTACTTCGTGATTACTTGTCGAGCGGGTTCACTTTGCATAATATATAATATTGTATTTCCATAGATAGACTGATTTTTCCGTGAAAACTTAGGCGACGTGAGTTTAAAGTGTCAATAGTCAATAGAAAGTCAATAGTATATCCTGAATGTGTCGGACCGGTGGAATTCTCCGATGCTTGAGTGCTGGATACGGCTGCACTCAGTCAAGACAGTAAACACGCGCACGGGTATCGGAGTTTCCGATAGTGTTATGTAATTTGTTTTTTGTGTTCAGTTGTCTTGTCTTGTCATTACTAACATTAGTTTCTTATAAGCATTTCTGTGTTACTACCAACTATATGGATGTTTTTTTTTAAATCCGAAATAAATGAATATAATAATAATAACACTGTGCTAGCGACCGTTTTCGGGGGCCCATTATTGAGTGTGCAAGTCACCCACTGCCATTTTCATGTGTATTTTATATAAAATATTGGTCAGGCAGGGCACAGTTCCAAGTAACCAATCCATTATAGCCACCCAAATCCATAGACCAATATGTTTTATTTCCATGTTCTGCAATAGTCCTACACCAGCCGGTGGTTGTTCTTGGGTGCACTTGTATAGTGCATACAGGGATAATCGTCGGTTGGAGCCTCAACACTTAAAAATGTGTAAATGGTATCTGCGAGTTGGCTTCGGCCCCTCATACGCCTTCCAAAGGTCCGGGACCCCAGGGTCCCGAGATATGCCAAAGACATTTAAATAATAATAGTAACATCAGGTGGAATGAGCCCTCACTTTTAGCTCATACCAGCTGAGTTTCCACTGTAAGATTTTTACTACACAAAAATCGAATCCTAATTCAAAAAAATTTACCTACAACATCAATAAGGAATTATTGAAAGAATAGTGGACGTCGCGCGGTTTCACCCGCGTGGTTCCCGTTCTCGTGGGAGTACGGGGATAAAATATAGCCTATGTTACTCGCTGATAATGTAGCTATCCATTGCTGGAAGAATTTTTCAAATTGGTCCAGTAGTTTTTAAGTTTATTCGTTACATACAAAAATTCAAAAATACAAATCTTTCCTCTTTATAATATTAGTATAGATAGCTAAACTTAGAACCAAAATTGAGTAATCTCACGTCTGGCGTAAACGGTACCGTTTTCAAACCAGACGCAGACAAAAACGGGTAGACATTTCCCGTACAAACTTTTATCAAGGAGGCACTATGTAATTCAGTAAAACATTCCATAAACAAATTGGACTCCCGCCAACTTACTAGCCGAGGAAAAATGTAAAAATCATTTGAAAATGGAAAAGTTTAAAATTGTTCACAGAAAGCTGAGCTAGTAAGTGGCCAGTGTCCGATGACCATCGACTGTCATTAAATCCAACTGCAAGTGCTCCAAAAGTAATCACTTTGAGGCTACAGTTGCAAAGAGAAACGAGGGTTAAAAGACCTAATCAGAGATGCAGTGGAATGGCTGCGTTTCGCGTATTCAAAAGGCTGTAAAGATTTTTCGCTTTGATGCTGTGACTGGGAAAGATTTAGAGAGGTTTCCAAGTGAATTAATAATTCATGATGTTAAGGCTTTACCATGATAATAAAAGGATTAAACTTGCCTATAATGATATAACGCCAGTTCTTATTAAAACCAACTACTTCATAAGAATCAATCAAGCCCAACTAAAATGGAAAACGCATCACATTGGTCCTTAAAAAAAACTGAGTTTTGAACTGCTGATAAGATTAATAGTTAGAGTTGTTTCTAAACAAAATTGGTGCTATTACACGTCCTCAATTAAAAGCTTATTCTTAAATTACTTTGCTTAATCAACTCAAATCTCTCTACAAAATAAATACCGTAAACACACCGTGTCAAATGTCTAATCGCCCAAAATTATCCTCCGTGTGGAGTGTAATTTAAAACCGAAATCCTTCACTAGTCTCATCTCTTCCGAAGAAAATTAAACCTCTCACAGAAACAGGCAGGTAATTTAATTAAAATTCAATTCGATTGAATTGGACCACCTAATCCGGTTCATCTATATTGCCAGAGCTGAATCTAGGTAGGAAATAAGTTAGGGTCGAAGCAGACATGATACTTTTAGCATGACGAGTGCATCATAATGTGCTTGCTGACATAATTATGGCAAATAATTTAATATTTTATGTTTCGTAATATCAATTACTTTACATAGGTACTATTTTATAAAATCAAGTTCACTTATAAGCTATGCAGCTGGGGATTTTATCGTACCATTTCTGCTCCCCACCTAAAGCACTAGGAACTGGACGGTGAAAGATGGACGTTTTGAGGGACAATCATACAATTTTGACGTTCAAAAAGTGCTCATTCATAGCCTAATAAATTTAAAATTTAAATTTATAGAGATTTTGCTGTATTGCATGCTTTTGCCGATCGGCGATGCTAAAAATCGCTGGCCACTGATGCTAAAATTCGCCTTATCAAGGTTCTGAACAGCAACTAAACCTCTGGTCGCTGATGCTTAGGTCGAAATTAATAAACGTTGCTTTGGCAAAAAAAAAACATTTCACTGTCGCACAACTGTTAGACTCAAATGTAAGAGAGAGACGGGGGACATAGTCTAAGCCGAAACACGTACTAAGTATCGATTATTAACCTCAGTCTAAAAGTATCGTGTCTGCTACGGCCCTAAGACTTGCTTTCCTTTACTTTGCACCTGCTCTTCTTGCAGATTTTGCAGTGCAGTTTGTTTATTTGTTTTTTTTAGTTTATCTTTTCTAGGAATTGAAGGAAAACATTGAATAACAGATGCTCTGAGAGCATGAGAGGGTTTTTGTGAAAGTTTTCTGTTGCAAACTGTTTTTGAACAAAGAGCTAAGATGGTATTAGTTGTATTGGAGTTCACTTTGAAAATAGAATGGTGAGGAAACTTAAAATATTTAACGAAATGTTTTCTGTTGAAGAAATATAGTCTGTATTTTATGCTTTTAGATAAAAAGGCGCCACACGTTGAAAGAACAATGATGATGGTGTGAATTAATCCTACTAATATTTTATAAGCGAAAGATTGTGAGTGTGTGTATGTGTATGTTTGTCTCTTCTTCACGCTCAAACGGCTGAACGGATTTGGATGAAATTTGGCACACAGATAGTTTATAACCTGGATTAACACATAGGATACTTTTTATTCCGATATTCCTACGAGATCGAGACTTATGCGGGTGAAACCGCGGGGCGCAGCTAGTATTTATATAACGTCAACTCCTCTGAGGTCATATAATCTGACCCACAAGGATGTTTCACCATAACAAACTATCACATGGTCCGTACTAAGCAATGATCGTTTATAAGCAGATGCGATGACTGTGATCATCAACACGGATGTGTTAATTGGACCAATACCGTCCCTAATCCGCCCCTGCGGCTATTGATGCGAAACCGCGGCAGCTCACAGAAATTAATCGCGGATTCGGGACCCGGGAATTAATTCTTAATCCGGTCTAAATGAGCGCCTCCCCGATTGTCGGCCACTTACAGGCGAACGTGTAGCTAATCAAAACTCGAACAAATGGCCGACTGGAGAATTAAGCATTATGTGTGATTTAGGGTTTTGTTGGTGAAACGGTCGAAAGGGAGCGATAAATGTTTCTTTAATGGAGTTTAGGCAGGGTACATTGTTTATGTTGATGTTCTTGCGAAATTCGGGTCGGAAGATTAGAAGATGAAACTTAATTGAAATAGAATGTTTATTATCCTTATACGCATCCGTACTATAGTACAGTATAGCAGTGATAGCCTATGGTGTGTCCGTCGAACTGCCAAGTCACAGGTATCGAGTTCGAACCCAAGGCACGCACCTTTGACTTTTCGGATTCCTGTGCGTATTGTATAATTATCACTTGCTTCGAAAACGGTGAAGGAAAACATCGTGAGGAAACCGGCATGCCTGAACGATATTTCTCGACGGCATATAAAGCCAAGTCAGAGGCCCATGGGTGGCTTTAAAACTTTGACACCAGGTTAGTCACTAACCACACGAAAAAAAGAAGAAATACTAAGTTCTGTGTTTTAATGCTCAAACCTTGGAGAAATTATCTAAAGTTGGGGTTGAAAGCTTCGGGCCGTGGGGTCCGAGTGCTCATGGTCTCTTCAAGAAAATCGCGAAATGGCTGGTTAACACTTCCCGTGATCAAAGGGCTTGCTTTTATCTTGGCCATAGGCTAAGCACTATGACAATTCATACAACGTGGCAATGCGGCCAGTTTTTTAGGCAAATTACCAGTCGACAGCGATGCGAATGAATTTTTCGAAGCCATATTTTAGTTTGTGAATAATTTTAGTTGAGTTGTAATATAATTTTGTTATTATTATTAATTTATTAGCTGTAAGTTTTATAATAGTATCAGAGGTATACACGAAGTATTATTTTTTCTCTAGTATTTCTTATTAAATGAAAAAACACGATAACTGTAGAAAAAATAAATGAAAAGTAAAATCGAAACTTGTCAGTACTCATTTATTTTAGATCACATAACTACATATTATTATTCACAAAACATCTACATCGAAACTGAAAATTTAACATAAACAAATGCAACGAAATAGGTCAATCGACCCTCAATGAGAAAAATGGTTACCCATAACTTATCCAAAAAACCAATAGCAGAAGATGACATTCAACACCAAAAATTGCAAAGTCACCTTCCAAAAACAATTTGCAATAACAATAACTATTCTGTACCCAGCTTAACCCGTCGCAGATATTAAATTTTATATTCAAACTCTGAAACATAGAGATAATCTTACGACTTGCATTCTCCTTAATGGCAGAATCTACAGCTAAACTGACATTTTAAGTAAGATTTACTTGATATTTGGCTCCTTGTATTAGGTGTTCTGTGAGAAGTGTGTTGAACTTTGACAAAGCAAGGGTCATCAATAAGATCAAAAAAATATATTTTAGAAATCATAATTTCAGCAGAAAGACGTCCACTGCTGGACATAGGCCTCCCCCAAGTACCGCCACTTCGACCTGTTCTGTGCTTTCCGCATCCAGCGGCCTTCACACCGTAGCCAAGGGCCATTTCTTGTTGGTGCTTGTCATTTTTTGGGGGTTATGCCATAATCGCCACGCTTGGCAGGCAGTCTGGCGATCGCCGTTTGGTATTAAAAATACAAAGAGAACGATGCTGCCCATTCTCTAATAAGTCCCTTACTCGCCTTTTACGACACCCATGGGAAGAAATAGGGTAGTGCTATTCTTTAAGACCACACGGACAAATACGACAATAATACCTGCCAATATATACTCATGATATTTTCCTTCACTGATGTCAATAATGTCCAAGATAAACTTAGAAGGTACTACACATAATATGAAATGAAAAAGTCATTGTTACTTGCCCGGATTTGAACACACAACCTCGAGCATGGCCGTGACGACATTATTAATCAATAATGGTGGATATTTTTACTTTCTACTACTACGTTAATTAAAATTATGAGTTTGGACTATTTATCGTCATGCAATATCGATACCAATCACATAAGTGAAGTTTTGCCAGCTAATTTAGCTTGACCTAGTATACTGCCGCAGCCTCCTCACACCACACCCTATGTAATGCAATGTACGATTACTGTTAGCAATTATTTAACATATTATGTTCAGCTAACTTTTTCGTAGCTTTAAACTAAGTATCCTTCCCTTTTCCTGCATTAAAGAAAATAACGTATTTGTTAAGAAAAACTACCAACAATTTCCTGGACAAAGATTTTTTATTATTCTAATATTCCCATTATGACGCGGACACGATCAAAATTATGCTAA
Organism: Agrochola litura; assembly: GCA_949152395.1. Classification (NCBI taxonomy): domain Eukaryota; kingdom Metazoa; phylum Arthropoda; class Insecta; order Lepidoptera; family Noctuidae; genus Agrochola; species Agrochola litura. The sequence continues at coordinate 23,829,620 of OX424499.1, forward strand.
TCCCATCTTTAATGCATTTTTAATAACCTATTTAATTTAATAATAACCGGTAAAATATCGTGCATAACATGTTTAAAAGTTCCAAAAATACACACTCTGACAGTATGTAACATCATACTCCAAAAAAATCCAAATCTTACTAAAGAACCAAATATATACCATCTGGTAAGGTCTGGAAAACCCATTATGTTTACAAACGATACTCATTAACTTTTATCAAGCAGATTACAGGCCAGTGCACCATTAAAGCAAGGAGATTGAAAACCTCAACGAAATTAAAACAGAACCATTTTGCTCGATAACTTCGAAGTCTATATTTGACTGTAAGAATTGACAGTAAACCCATTCTCGGAAATTCACGAAAAGAATATGAAAAAAACAGTGGCACTCCAGGAGTGCCGATAGAAGTGAAAACTTGAACAAGATCGCCTTGGTGGAAGAAAAATACTTGTATAGAACATTGATCCGTAACGTAATATAAATAAAGAGCACAATCGCGTTTACAAAAATGAGGTGTCGGTAACGGTGTCGCGAGTTCAATTGTTTTTGCCATCTCAGAAATGCCCAACGCGCCTAAAGAAGTTTTCACTTCAAAAACTCGCTATGTATTTTAAGAAACTGGCTCAGTGTCCAGGTATCTTATCTTGTCTAAGTATCTAATACAAACAAACTTAATTCAACCGCCAAACAGTGTTGCTATATTCCAGTTTAAGTATACCTCCAGTATGTAATGGGTGCATGTACATGAAGTTTCCTGATTTGTATCTTGAGATTGCAGTACACTTGCGATTTCTCTAGTGACCACTAAGCATCAGGCGACGAAACTAATAACATGAAAAAAAAAATATTGAACAGTTTACAACCGTGTCACATAAAACCACAGTCAACATATCGCAGATGGCATCGTACAAATGGAATATCAGGAATATGTTGCATATTTTTCCATACTTTTAATTCAGGCTGATGCAAATAAAGTCCACCACTGCAAAAAATGGCTCTACCACAAGAACTCTGCATGTTTTGAGCCAATTGGAGACACTAAGTACCTACTTCATAATGTGTTAAGTTATTATTCGGCTTGGACTGAGCATGCACGGCGGATCCCTGTTATGCAATGCTTAGGTCAACGCAGAAAGAGCTGCAAATGCTCTAACATGCACGAACACACGCCACAAGGAATCATGTCTTGCACGCTATATGGGACTTTATTTTAGTTCTTATTTAGTTTATTTTCAATTGATCAATGAAAAACTGCTCGAGCATTTTACTGCTCTGTCTGCGCTGAACCTAGCTGTGTTTTGTATTCAAGATGGGACTTCTGTGCTTCATGTTTTGTGTCCCTATAGAGGGGAAGGCAAAGGTCTATTTAATCTGGACGCATTTACCTGCAGATTGTGGCCAGAGCGCCAATTAGCTGGCCTTCAAAGATTGAGTGAATTTTTTGTGGAATTCTAGAGGATATTGGAACATTAAGTAAATGTTGAAGGTAAAAATTGCATTTAGTTTTATGAAAGAAATTCGAAGCTGGTTTGGATGTTTGATTACCAATTATATCAAATTAAAATACCAAGATTTTATTTAATTGATCTCCATATTACTATTTTACATATATGCGAAAGTTAGTAACTCTATCGGTCTGTCTCCCTGTCTGAAACCTTTTTACGCCTAAATGGTTTAACGGATTTGGATGAAATTTGGCACACGGATGGACTATGACCTAGGTTAGGACATAAGATACTTTTTATCTCGGTAGTACCTACGTTCCCGTGGGATAAGCTGTAAGTATTGGTGTAGATGAACTGGGCTATTTTAGATACTAAGGTTGAACTAGTCCCGGGCTCGAACTCACTGGTGGGCTTTTTCAAAAAGCACGCTGTCTCACATGGCATCATGTCCGACAGAGATAGTATCAGTGATGAGCAGTTAGACCCTAGTCTACATGCACAACGTCTAATTTGCACGCACACAAACACCGTTCCGAACTATTTTAGTAAAACAAGCGCGTAAAAAATTACGAAAGGTCTTTTGGAAAATCAAGTTTTATGAAAAAACTACTGCATAAATCAATTACAATTAAAGTTTATTAAACTTTTCTATAATTAAGCTTTGTCGGTGCTGACTTTGTTTTGGAGATTTTTTACTTCTTTTATTACCTACGTATATACGCTCAAAATTGCATGAAAAACTAATCTTTGTGGCCTCATAACTTTTATTTTCCTATTCTGTTTCCACACAGACAAAATTAATAATGAGACGAAACGATATCGTGTTTAACTCTGAATGTACAATGTCAAACAGTGGAGTAAAACCCCCGAAATAGTGGTTCCCATATGGATAATTCTAGACTGACTGAAATCGATTGCCAAACAAACACACACGTGCCATACCAAGTTGTACAAAAAGTAGATTATCATCATCATTCATCTCTCACGCTATAAGGAAAAACTGTTATTAATTTACTCAACCCTCTACCACGGAAGGAAAATAATATCATTCAGAATGTCAGCATCTTGTTTCCTCACTAATCCTGTATGTGATAACGAGGTAAACATCCGGCTACACTGTCTTTATGTGCCGTAGTATGAGGTGTACATAAAATGATTCGGGCGGCCGACGGCGGCGGTTAAGAACGGTATTTTGTAAATGAAATAAGCGTTAAGTATATTTATGTGGGAAAACATCAGGTTTTGCAATATATTGCCTTTATGTTGGTGAAATTGAGCTGGAACTGGTTAGACTGGAAACTGACCCCTATATAGTTGGGAAAGGCTAGGCTAGGAGGATGATGTTGGTGTAATTTGTTTTCCCAATTTTCTTACGGTTTGCAAAAAAGACGAAGTATGAACTACTAATTTCTTAGTTTTGGACAGTATAAGGGCTCATTTTTCAATAGTCAGATATCTTTTATCTGAAAAATTAATATGAAAATGTGACATACTTTCAAGACAAAAGTTATCAAACAGCAGTAAAATTATGTATTCCTCTGATAAAAGTTACCTGACTTGAAAAATCAGTCCTAAATCAACTTATGTTTTATAATAGTTTTAGGAAACAGGGAACAGGAAACTGATCAATTTAATTTTCTAACAGTTTATAATTGGATCATAGACACAACTCACTATGGTCAAATTAAAAACAGGAAAGCAGGAATGTTCTAACTTGTGATCGGACAGACGAATCGGAAAGGTCGAAATCGATTCCAAAAACAATATACGGTGCGGTGAAAAAAAACCTAGCCCCTAGGGAATCAATCCGGCAAAGTAAACAGACGTATCTCCCGAGTCCCCTGTTTTTGTAACATCTCGTTGAAATAATCAGTGAACTTAGTTATATGGATTGACAGGGTCGCCATCTTTGTTGTTAGGTAGTGGAATAGTATTGTGTTGTAGCAAAAATGTTTTCTGCGCTATTTTTGCAGTAGAATGTTTAAAGCAATGATTGGTAACTGTCCCACTGGAGGTCACAGGCTTTCATACTAATATAAAACGAGCATTTCACTACCATTGCTCACCACAATAAGTAATTTTGAAGCTATTAACAAACCAAGTGTTCTCATGATTATTACATTCACCAACAAACGCTGTTACTGTTAGCTTGTGACATCCCACTGCTGGGCAACGGCCTCTCCCCATGACTTCCATTGCTTGCGATCCAATGCTAATGTGAACCTCTGGTAGTTTGGTTTTGTCCAGCTTTTCCCGTCAACTTCCGATGAGCCAGTCGTATCGTGCCGGTGTACCGTAAGAGCTTGTGCACGTTGCGGTGGCGGCGCGGTGCCGGAGCGGTGTCGCTGCGGCGTCCTACATACAAATATTCATGGTATGTCACACAGTGCGACTTGGACGGTGGACTTGCAGCCCGCGAGTTGAGGCGAGCACCGCTCAGCGCTTTGCGGCGCGGAGCCACAGCGCCCGTGTGACCGCTAATGCGGCGAAATCTTTGCAGTGCGGCACCGCAACGCAAGGTGTGCACAGGCTCTGATGCCTTCTAGCAGTCTCAGGGCTCCAAATAGTAGTTACTTTGGCCCACAGCTCATTGGGTATGCGGCAGACGCAGACAGCCAAGTCCCACTTCAAATTTGCGGATTTTTGAGCAACGTCAATAATCTGTTTTGGAGCGCAGTATGGTGTTGTAAATATGATATGTTAATTTGACGCCTAGAATACTGCACTCCAGCGCACGCTGGCAAACCTTGAGTTCTTGACTTTTGAATATCAGTTAAAGTCCAAGTCTGGGATCCGTAGGTCAAAATGGGAAGAATGTACATATCCATGATTTTTCGCTTGAGTGACAGTAGGAAGTTTCCTTTTATCAGCTCTTTTATGGACCAGTAGCTCCTCTAGGCATTTTCGGTTGGTCTTAAGACTCCTGTCTGGATTGGAAAGAGACATACTGGCCTAATTAGATGTATTCATGGACATATTGCAGTTAACACCAATCACTCTGATCCTATGTTTAGTGGGAGTTTGATATCAGTTCATTATTCATTCAAGTTACAATGACTCATAGACAATTATTGAATACATTACACATACAATAAACAATCACACTTTAATACAATACAAAAACCAGCGTACTTTCAACAATGGCCGACGACTGTAGGTGACGTGCAAGTCACTGCAGCGTCTAATGTATCGACAGTCGAGCCTGTCAGCTATCATCATCAGCACGCTGTTATGGCTGCCGCGCACCCTGAGCACCAGAAAGCCAGTGCTTGGATCACTGAGTTGGTTTAACATTCGATCTAGTTCTGCCGCCGTGGAGGAGAATACGACAATTTCATCAGCGAAGCCGTGTTCAAGAAACACTAACTTTTAGAAAAAAGAAACGCGTCAAATTAAATTTTGACATCCTACTTTTTTGAAGTAGTTTAACTACTTTACAAATAATGTTAATATTTATTCAAAATTCAGGGAATTATGTCAAAAATATTTATTCCTAATAGCTATGAAATTAATTTGCTAATTAAACTCATTCGATTCTCAGTTTAAATTATTACTGATGTGTGTTGTATTACTGAAATGTTATGTTGGTAATCAAGAATTCATTATATTTGCTGCCTCTATAATTAGTTAGGTACTGTGAGATATTTTTCATTTTCCGATTGTGCTTATTTATATAAAAATTCAAGATATTTTAATGGATTAATTCGGTTTTTATTCATTATTAGCGACACGCCCCCCCTGCTTCGCAAGGTTTTACGACTTGACAAAACACCGAGATTTCTTAATTATCTGTCATTTGTTTAATATTAATATATAAAACATTATTTAAAACCTACCGGAATACATTCTCTAAATTATGTTGAGAACTTCATAAAAATCCATTGCGTATTTTAGAAGAACAGCGCGGACATACAGACAAACGCGAAATGCGACTTTGTTTTATAATTATGTATAGATACATTAATTTGTGTTTAGGTTAGGTTAGGTAGTCAGCAAATATTTATCCAGGATGGATTTTTGAGACAGGGCAACAGCAACTGTGAATGCAGCTTAAAATTTCTCAAAAAGTCAAGGAAAGTCTCCTAAGATCGTTATCCTGTAGCTACAACGGTGAAGGCCCCATCTCAAAAATCCACCCTGTATACTCGTATCTAACATAATGGTAAAGCTTTCGTTTTCATTACATTGAAATAATTTTACCATTGAAAACATGTTTGGCTTTGCCTTTGTTAAGTGTTTGAAAGAGATCCTTAACGAATTTCTTAGAAATACTGGTTTTATTATTCGGAATTATTTTCGTCTATAAAGAGATTATGGTATTATCTGTCCTCAAGTATAATAATAAATCTAAGTTCATTTCTTCATATTAGTAGATAAAATTAAAGAGGATTGCAGCTTTTATAATTATTTTATTAAATCAAATTTTGTTAGTATTTTTTTCAAAAAAAAAGCAATGTCATGCAAGCAATTCTGCTGGAATAAGGAGTCCTCTATCCAAAATAATTTCTAACTTACCTACCTACAGGAGAAAATATTCAAAAAAGAGTCCAAAAAAACACTATGAAATGCACAACACCTTTGTAGCAAAACCTTTTATTCGTATCTTACATTATTTTTTTGTTTACTTTTTTATTTATTTATTCAGGGACAATAAACAGCTACAATATGTGTTGGAACAGACAAAAGATAATACAAAATAATAACAATATTACAGCCCACTATTATCCGCATATTAACAAAAGAAATATGATTATGAGTGCCACTAAATAAGTAATAAATAATAACATCACATTGTTAATCATTAATAACATCATGCAAAATAGAAATTTTAATTAATTACTTGGCAACAGAGTAATAACTAACACTAAAAACAAATAAATAATTAAATATAGACTAGCTTACATTCCTAATAACATTATTGGTTATTAATAATTTTCATAACTGGATTTTGAGCGTTGGTAGATTATCAACGCTATACCGTGGCACAAAAGTACAAAATTCTTATCCTGGCCTAAAATCATTGAAAGAGTAAGAAACTTTAGTATCCAAACAAGATTCACTGAAATCAAAAGTAGTAGGAGATAATATGACATTAGTGACGCTTTATATGTTCCGTAACCTAGTCACTGAATATTTTTTATGCCGGGGCCACTTTTATTCTTACGGGTTAGCATCCATCATCGCGATAATTAACGGCGTTTTCCATTGGTGTAGCCCCAGCATTATAAAGTCGTCTGTAATTTATAGGAATTTAGTAGGTAATACATGAATTGACAAAAATCCTCTAATTGTTTACACCAAGTTTTATTAAACATGTATTCTACATAATCTGTCTATTGTTTTGGTTTATCGTTTACACCTAAAGCAAGTTGTGAAGAATAGTTGTATGAAAACTTGTAGTAAACTTGTCAAAGCCTTAAGAAAGCAACCAAAGAGGATGTTATTCATTGGGTCTAAATACTGTTATCAAATCTGTCACAAAAAATACCGGACTTGACAAAAAACCTTTAAAAAAAATGACTGCAAAGCATGAGTTGATTTCACAACCGTTTTCCCACTTTTCTTACGGGTCACTACAAAATAAAGAAATAAACTTACATGAGCGATGGAGCGCGTAACCCGGTTGGACCCGGCTGTAACCGGTTATACCCGAATAATTCCCAGTAGAGTACGACTGACGGCGCAATCTTCGTTTACATAATCACAAATCTTAATATTAATATTGTACCTACTTAGTTTAAGATGACAATTGAATATTTGTACACCACATACTTTGTGGTAGAATGTACAGAACTAACAAAAATACTAACACCATACCATGTAAAACTACATTCTTACAAATAAATACATTCTAATTCTAATTCTAATGTTCAGACTATTTTAAGCATCGTTGTTACTCTTTATACGGTCGGTGAAAGGTCAGTGACCGATAAAAACCTACCTAGTCTTTTCCCAACTATGTTGGGGTCGGCTTCCAGTCTAACCGGATGCAGCTGGATACCAATATTTTACATGGAGCCTCCACAACCCAGTAACTGGGTTACGATACCCCTTGGTAAAACTGGTTGTTAACTCTCGGGCTTCTGACGACCCGTAACGACTGTCAAAGATCCACAAATGACAGCCGGGACCAACGGCTTAACGTGCTTTCCGAGGCACGGAGGAGTCTCGGTATGTAAAGATGGTCACCCATCCACAGACCAACCCCGGCAAGCGCAGCTTAACCGGATGAATCGACCCGTGCGGCTTTTATCACTCAGCCACGAGCTCAGTGAGTCAGTGCGAGGTCAGTGACCGATAGATTACTTTAAATGCCTAAACAAGTGAGGCTGGTATTGGAACGTACATTAATAAATCAAAAGGTATTCATTGCTGATGATTTTTTATAAAAAATTATACCTACACCGCAGCTACTAATTTTATTTCTCATTAGTCTGTGGGTTTCCTGAAGCTCAAAGGTTGCAGCAGCTCATACCTACTTTTATGTCAAAGTCAAAGTCAACTAATTTATTTCAATTAGGCACAAAAAGGCACTTTTAAATTTCAAAAATAAAAAATAGAATTGATTCTAGTCGCCCCTTCCAAAAGGTAGTTTTCGTATGGAGAAGAATGGGCTAGAAACTCCACCGTTAACTCTTTTAAAATGTTTTACAATATTTTGTATACATTATGTAATTATATATGAAAACGATGCACCTGGAATAAGAATACATACCACAATAGGTAAAAATAAAAATGAAGCAATGACAGAAAAAATAATTATACAGGGTGATTGGAAGATGGGTTCAAAGCTTTAAGGCGAAGATAGTACAGACAATTTAGAACCATTTAAGCCATGGTTGTCTTAGACGAAGTCTTACCAAATATTTTACAAATTTCTTATTTTTTCTAATCGTATTGTACAATTTTTTAATTTTTTCTGAGCTTTAAATGTCTGTAAAAAAAATGTCTAATGACACAACCCGTGTTCCTTCCTATGCCATGTTGCCGGGGGCCACGATTTCCCCATCGGTTTTCTTCGAACCCCCGGCAGGCATTGGCCCTAGCGGACCCCGTCAATTCTGCTGACATCTCTTTGAGGCGCGCGTGGAACACAACGCGCCGTCGACCCGGGCTTGGTCCTTATCGGACGGCGAGCTACCCATTGCTCACCGTCCGCAAGCCCGCACCTACGGTGGCCGGAAATCTTCCTGCGATTCCCGACGCCCAGGGCGTCTCCTGGTGCGGCGGTTAGGGGCGCGAGGGCGCGAAATTTGCCTCTCCCTCACGCGCTCCGTCTCCTCCTTCGCGAGCATTACTGCTTCGCAGAAAGAGGTGACGACCTCCCATTTCCTCTCGCTCCGTAGCATGGCCCGAATCAGGGCCGGACGCGAGAGATCACCGCCGCCGATCGCATCCACGAGGACACGGCGATGCCCTGCCCAAGCCGGGCAGACCTCCACCGTATGCTCCACCGTGTCCTCCGGGCGATCCACACAGTGACGACACCCGGGCGTTTCCTCCCGCTTTATCCTGAACAGGTACCTCCCGAAACAGCCGTGTCCGGTGAGTACCTGCGTCAGGCGGAAGGTGAGGACGCCGTGGCGCCTCTCTAGCCACTCCTCAAAGAGGGGTCTTATCGCCGCAATTGTGGCGTGCCCAGCGCTGGGTTGCGACAATCGCACTCTCCATTCCGCCATGAGATCCCGCCGGAGCTCTGTTCGCTGTGCCGCGACTTCTTGCGGCATCGGAGTTAAGCCCCGGCGCTTCGCCTCCTCGCGCCACTCCCAAATGTGCGCGAGGACCTTTGCCTCCAGATCCCATGGCGGTACTCCGGCAAGGAGGCTCGCCGCCTCGCAGGAGACCGTGCGGTATCCTCGGGCCAGCCGGATGGCCATGACCCTTTGGGACGCGTTCAGCCGGCGGCCTGGCTGCCGCCTCAATGAAGGCGCCCACACCGGCGCCCCGTAAATGACAAAGAAGCCTAAAACATGTTTTGCTTGGTTTCTTACACATTACTTTAATTAAATAAATAAAAAATGAATTGATTTATCATTCAATTTGGCCATAATTATGCAGTTTACATTAAATTTTGAGAATTTCCGAAAAAAGAACTTAAAAATTTGGTTAAAAAAATTTGGTAAGACTTCGTCTAAGACAACCATGGCTTAAATGGTTCTAAATTGTCTATACTATCTTCACTTTAAAGCTTTGCACCCATCTTCCAATCTCCCTGTATAATGGATACATGGTGTTCACATATTTACAAGCATTGTAAAAGTAGGTACATATACGATATTCCTAAAAAAAATTACAAGTGATACTAATTAGTCAGTGTGCGAGTTCAAGTAATCACAGAAAGTAAAAAAAAAAAATTTTTATAATATTTAATTACACAATTAAATTAGCAACCAGTTTGATTTTGTCTAAACTCAAAATTGTCCTATGGAGCTAGACCAGCATGCTTCCAAGCATTCTTATCTAGGATATAATCCTCTAATTTGTGATATGCTACTTATTCACTTCAAATAATTAATTTTCCTTAAGAAATGAACAGCTAATTCAAAGGTATTGAGCCGCTCCTATTGGCGTTGTTAGCGTGCAAATAAATTTCTATGCGATCACCCTTAACGAGGGCTGGGCAATTTATTGGTAATTCAGTCGAAGTTAATGAATTAAGCAGCCAAACATTAGTAGATACTGTAAAAACAAATGTTTTTTTTTCAGCAGAGTTACGTAAATATACGGTTTTGTAGAATGATCGTAACCGCGGCGTAACTCATGACTATTTCTGTCTTATACTCATCATCTGCTTATAATGTTCCCACTGCCGGAACACAGGCCTCCTCTCGGTGAGAGGGAGTGGGCCGTAACCCACCACGCGGGCCCAGTGCGGGTTGGTAGATGTCACATGTCTTCGAATTTTCGGTTCTATTACATGCCGGTTTCCTCACGATGTTTTCCTTCACCGTTTTGAGAGTAGTGGTGATGAATTAATTTACACAAAGTAAAGCCCCTGTCTGGGTCCGAACCTACGACGTACAACTCGTAAGTCGCGGCCGTTACCACTGGGCCACCACTGCCCTTGTCTTATACTCATGTTTGCATATTATGTACTAAGTTATACTTATTTTGTTTTCTGCTTACCTACTCTTGTCTTTGTATGCACGTGTTTCTGTGACAAAAAAATATATTTTTCTTTCTTTCTTTCTTTCATGCATTCATGGACATATGTCTTTTTCCCAAAGAAGTAGGCAGGAACTACAAAACGCCACCTGCTACGATCCCTACATACAAATATTGCTTTGTTTACGTTCAAACATCTGGTCATATACGCACGTCGGTTGCGACTATTACGCAACTGACCTTTCTGAGGAACGTCACCAATAAGATCAGTATATAATAATAGGGGGTGCACTTGCATAGTGCATACAGGGATAATCTTCGGTTGGTGTTTCATTCCATATAAAATTGTCTAAGGAACCTCAGCTTCCAAAAAACCGGTCCTGAGATATTTAAACATATAAAAATAATAATACCATTTATTTCAGGCGACACAGGCCCATAGAAAAATACCTTAACCTAAACATACATATTTTAATTTAAACAGAACTTCAAAACTACCCCCCTTGACTTATATCCCAGGGCGTCCTGGCCAGGCGTTTCCACATATAAATAACTTTTGTTAATCGCCTTTCAGTCATCTTTTCAACATGGCCAAACTTTCTAAGCATACAGTGTGTAGTATGATAATGGTTATGTCTTACATAACTCGAAAGGGCCTTTAAAACCCTTACTTCTAAATAAACATAATACGCGAAGCAAACCAGTAAGATATCAAAGAAGGAAAGTGTGAATGACGAAAGAGTAGTAGAACAGAAACAAGATAACACGAAAAAGAAGTGGAACTGGTATAAACTGAAATCGTGACGTATCATCATTATCTTAGCCTACATCATAAAAAGTTTAAGCAATATATATATATATTTGTAGTCACGTCGAAAACGGCTCTAACGATTTCGATGAAAGTTGCAATTTAGGGGTTTACAGAGACGAAAAATCAATCTAGCTAGGTCTCATATCTGGGAAAATTCGTTTTCTCCATATTTTCACCCGACCAGAGCTCGGTCGCCCAAAGTTTAAAACAAAATATGGGGTATATTTTGTTTTAAACTTTGGGCGACCGAGCTCTGGTCGGGTTAGGCCCTAGAATAATGACATAGCAGCATAGAGTTAGTAAGTACTAGACATGGAATTAGTATTAACTATCCTATACCTACTATTAAATGAGCATGAGCATTCTCTATTTTCACCAGAGCAGAGTTCGATCGCCCAGATACTAATAATAATAAACCCATTTATTTCCAACAACCTTAAAAACTAACTTTATTTTTTTTTTTTTTTTTTTTTCGGTATGGCATCTCACAGTTGGTTTAGAAAAACCATGGCTGTTTAACCGGTCAATCCTGTGGCTGCCTCAAGCTACTACACTCAAAGCCTCCAGCCAGGGCACATATATAAAACTAAGCTAAAAAGCTTAGGATGAACGCGCACTAAGGGCACCCCCTGCGGGGTTCGAGCCTCGGCTTAGGGCGTTATCCGGAGGGAGGACATCAAAAGATGGGACGGGCTGGATCAAGAGGTTTTGATCATTATTATTAATCGGGGAATTTAAAGCTACGTGCACAGCTGCAACAACTGCTGGCACCTCGTTTTCGAGCAAGGGTCGGGGGGGAGTATCATTTACTCGGGGGCGCGGCGGTCGGGAACGCAAAGGACCTCGGCGGCGAGGTCGGAATGACGGGAGGCGTCTGTGTTTGTACACTGTGCTTGTTTCCCTATTGCTCTCCTGGAGGAGGGTTATGGGGTCATCGGGGTCTACTAGAATATGCCTTGGACGGCGAACTTTACTGATTCTACTCGGGACATAACTGGCGGCCTCGACAACCAGAGGGTTGCGATGTTTGGCCGCGGACTCAAAGAAACGCTTTGAAAGGCGTTTAAGAAACTGGTGGATTGTGGGAATCTTTAGGTCGAGGTGGAGAGCCTCGTTCCTGACGAACCATGGGGAACCTGTCGCCCTACGAAGGAATCTATTCTGCACCGTTTGCAGCCTATGTATATGACGGGGTTTTGCATGAGCAAAGACGGCACCCGCATAGGTCATGATCGGTCGAATGCACGCCGTGTAAACGCGCAATTTGCACCTAAGTGACAATTTGCTACGTGCATTCACCATGAAGAAGAGTCTACCGAGAGCTAAAGCGGCTCGCGAACGAACCATCTTTATGTGCTCTGCGAAGGTCAAATGATGATCGAGAACGACACCGAGATATTTGGCTCGCTTCTCCCAAGGGATCGGCTTGCCGAATATGGTGATCGGTCGGGGGAGGGGGTATCTGAGCCTTTTACGCGGTTTCGTGAAGAGAACCGCTTGGCTTTTATCTGGATTTACTTCTATCCGCCACTTTGTAAACCATGCGGCCAGTCTGTCGACTGCGCGTTGGAGAGTGAGGCGAATAGAGTCAGGGGATCTAGATTTGCAATAGATGGCAGTGTCGTCTGCGAACAGACCCAACTGCGAACTACGGCAACCTTTAGGGATGTCGCTAGTGTATAGCGTGAATATGAGGGGGGACACCACAGAGCCCTGAGGGACACCTGCGCGGATGGGACGGGGAGTGGATAGCGCTCCTTCGATGCGATAGCGGAAGACGCGATTCGATAAAAAGTCTCGTAAGATGAGCACGAGACGATCTGGCACACCGAGTTGGTACAGCTTGTATATTAAGCCGTTGTGCCAGACTTTATCGAACGCTTTCGCTACGTCGAAGAATACTGCACCGGTCATAGAACCGTGCTGGAAGCCAGCACTTATGAATTCTACGATCCGGTGGGCCTGATGCACGCTAGAGTGCTCAGTTCGAAAGCCGAACTGTTCGTTGGGGATGAGGCCCTTGGTCTCGGCGAAGTCTCTGAGGCGCTTATAAATAAGCCTCTCATAGATTTTTCCGAGAACCTTGAGCAAACTAATGGGACGGTAACTGGTAGGCTCGGTTTTGGGCTTGCCGGGCTTAGGGATACCGATGACGGTGGCTTCTTTCCACGACTGTGGGAAGATATTGTTGCTTAAGGCACCATTGAAGATGGTGGTCAAAAGCATTATTAGGTGGGCGGGGAATAGTTGGACCACCCTATTGGTGATACCATCTGAACCGGGGGCTTTACGGGCTTTAAGACCTTTGATGATGTCGTGCACCTCGTCCGGGAGGACGGGGGGCAGCGGACAGTCAGGGTCATCAACGGGAGGGAGGGAGGCTCTACGTTCGACTTCCGCGTCGACCTTTGACAGGTGAGCTTGGTCTACTGGTAGGGAACTGGGAGTGCATTGGGCCTCGAGGCTGTCTGCGAGGCATTCAGCCTTTTCGGCATCGTCGAATGCAATGGTTTTATCGGGACGGGTCAGGGGGGGCATACCGGAAGATTGGGGAGACCTGAGTTTCCTCTGGAGCTCCCAGAAGGCCTGATGGTTTGGCTCTAGTTCGCCGAGTAACTTTCCCCAGCTCGCGTCCCGCAGCTTCGCTATACGTTTCTTTACAGATCTCTGTAAATAGCGCATATGGGCTTTGTTGGCGTTACAGGGAAAGCTATCGTACGCACGTATGGCCGCGTTCTTCTCAGTCAGTAATGCACGCACATCGTCCGGCAAGCGCCAGCGACGGTCGTCCGTCGCTGGCACTTCCCTTGAACAATCGTTCAGGACGGATTGTACGTGATCAGTGAGTGAGTCGATCGCGGCCGTGGTGTCGGCGACAGAGTCAAAGAGATCGGGGATAGAGTCTAACTGAGGGGACGTGTTGGATTTCAGCTGTGTGCTTACTTTCTTCCAGTCCGTGATCCTCTTAGTGATAGGGGGGGCGTTTGGGTCGGGGAGACCTATGCGGGGGTCTAGTCTCATGACTACCGGGCGGTGATCAGAGTCGAGCTCTTGTACCGTTTCTATTGATTCTAACTTTAGGTTGACGTTCTTAAGGAGCGCCACATCTAAGATATCGGGGGTATAATTGGGATTGATGAGAGAGTAATGAGTGGGAGTCATCGGAGCGATGACGTCAAAAGTCAGGGAATTAGAGAGGTCGAACAGGTGTTGACCTCTGGGGTTGGTTACCGAACTATTCCAAGAGGGATGTTTGGCATTAAAATCGCCCGCTATGATGAGCGAGTTATTCATAGCGAGTAGGATCGAGAGATCGTTTGAGAGGGATTGATAGTGCCCCGGGGCGTTATCGGGGGGATTATAAGCCGATACGAGAGTGATCGGCTCGTGACCTGACATACCTAGGCGACAGGCGGAAACTTCTAATACCGAGAGGGGAGGAGGGTCTAATGGGATGCAGTGAAGCTGCTTTTTATAATATATAAGGGTGCCACCCTTGTGACAACGAGACCTGTCATTGCGAACAATCCGGTAGTTGGCAAGTGACGGGTCTCGATTGCAGGGCTTTAGGAACGTCTCTTGGATTAAGAGAACGTCAATATCGTGATCGCGGAGGAAGAGCCCTATCTCTGCCCTTTGGGTTGTTAAGCCATTGGCGTTAAAGAAGCCTATTGTTAGGGATCGGGGTTTGAGCCTAGCTAACACCGTATTATCCATTGAAGGTTTTAGGTGTGATAGCTAGGCTATCTAGGACTTGCGTAATATCCGGATACGCATTATAAATAGACTGTATCTGAGGGATATTGCCTTGAGCGGAGATGATTAGGTTGGCCATTGCCTTTGCGCGCGGGGAGACAAATGCCATATAGGTCGAGGTAATGATATTGAATGAATCAAGACCTTGGCGCTGCGCGGTCGCGGGACCGGCAGTCGGGGGACGCGGGGCTTGAGGAGCGGGAGCGGGCGCGGGTTTAGCGAGGGGCGCGGCGGGCGCAGCGGGCGCGGGGGGCGCAGAGTGCGCGGGGGGCGCTGAGGGCGCGGGTGGCGCGGTGCCACGGAAGCGGGGGTCCCTAAGGTTGAGGAGGGGGCGGGGGGGCGGGGGAGGGAAATGACCGTAAGAGGGCACCAAGGCAGGGAAAGACTGCTGGTGGTGGAGATAGTTCCACGGACTAGGCCTCTGAGGGCTTAGTCGTTGGGGCATAAGGGCGGAGGGGATCCTGTAGGAGGATGAGGAGGGAGTTTCCCTTTGCTGGCGAGCGCCGGAGCGCTTCCCCAGCTTGGGAGAAGATGCCTTAGGGGCTTTAGAGAAACCCCGGTAGTTAGCCGGGTGGCCCTCTTTGCCGCATAAAACGCAGCTGGGAGGTACGGTACAGAGGGTACGGTCTTTGGGTCGCGAACAGTCGGAAGTGCTATGCTCGCCCAGGCACTTTACGCATCTGGGTGTAGCATGGCAATTCCGCTGGGAATGGCCGTATAGCTGGCAACGGTGGCATTGTCCGACAATGCCACTCTTTTGGGGTTTCTCAATCTCGAACCCTGTGAGATGACACAGGGAGCGAATTTGGAAAATCGGGTGATGGCCCTCAACGGGCGGGCATATAACTAGGACCATGTCGTAGAGGTCACCGCCTCTAGAGCGGTGCATGCGATGGACCTCGTCTACCGGGACGTTTTGCGACTGAAGGTCGGCAAGAATATCGGATGGGAGGATCTCCCTGGGGATGCGTTTTATTACGACGCGGACTTGTTTTTCTTCCGGGAGGGAGTAGGTGTGGTATGACACACCTCTCGCTCTCAGGAGACGGGTTAGTTCCCTATAATCTTTCGATGTAGGGACAAGGATTTTAATACCCTGTTGGGTGTTTCGGGCCGAGGTGAAGTCGATCTTGTGATCGACGCACCATTTGGAAATGTCCGTCCACTTCCCTTTGTCCTGAATGAACAAGGGGGGTGGAGGGGCAATCTTTCTCGCGGGGGGCGCGGGGGAATCCTTCGCGGAGGATGACGCGGTCGGGGGGGCTACGGGAGCGGGGGGCGCGGGGGTATCCTTCGCGGAGGATGACGACGACGCGATCGGAGGGGCAGTAGAGGTAGAGGGGACGGGGGCGGGGGCGGGGGGGGCTACGGTAGCGCGAGTCGCGGCTGTAGCGCGTTTGCCGGATTTAATGGTGATGGTGGACGAAGAGGAGTCAGAGTCCTCTACCGCGGCGACCTTACTGGCCTGCGCGGAGATCTGCTTCCTGTTCTTCCTCTTTCTCGCCTTTCCTTGGACGGCTGTGAAGCCGTCTTCGGAAAGGGAGGAAGAGGTAGAAGAGGCGGCAGCGGACCTTTCCTCGTCTTCTTCCTCTGAGTTATGAGAGTACGGGGTGGGGGGGCGCTTTGAAGAAGCGGGGGCGGGGTGGGGGGCGTCGGTGTCCATTGACACAGACGGAGGGGGGGAGGGAGATCGGGGTGAATCTATATTTGGGGTATCTAAAGCATCGCTGAAGGTAGTGATGCTGGAGTCAGAGTGACTCTTAATTTGGTCTAAGACCTTGTCTACTTGGTCCCCATATTGACCTTTAAGAGAGGGTTCCTTATGGAAGAATAGGTCAATCAGCTGTACGAGCAGCTTGATTACATTTTCGTAATCTGGCTGTTTAGCCATTATTGGGGGGGGGGGGGAATGCCTATATAATCCTATCTCCCCGGTGGGTATGCCGGGGATGCGTAACAATCCCTCCCTGTCGGGTAAAGACAGGGAGGATGAGTGCCTATCGGTGAGCCCTAAGCTTGCTTTGGCCCGTTGCCTATCTTAATGTGCAACGGGGTCCTATCCAGTCTAGTGCGCCGGGTGTAGACACACCCGATCGACACAGGGTGTGTAGCTGTGAAGGGAATACTGTCACCACGTGTTGACTAGGAGATCCCCCAAGGCCAAACACTGGGACCCGGCCAATTCACTGCCTCACCCTGAAGGGGGTCAGCGGGTGTGTTGGGTCAACACCCCACTCGGCTTCGTTGGCACCGTATGGTATCCACCGAGTGACCACGAAACTGTGGTTTTACCCAGAAGGGGCCTAGTGAAGCTACACACACGTATTTTCTGTTATAGAAATAAGATAGCCTTGAAAAAGGCCGTTTTTCGATCTTAGTCCAATCGATTGACGATCGGAGATCGGAAGTAGTCGGGAGACTACGAGAATCGTTACGTAAACGCAACGGAATATGACTCAAGAACACTGAGTCATGAACGGGAGAGCGCAAGCACACAACCGTCCGTGACCAGTGCCGAGCGTCGAGTGATTTTGGCTAACTTTACTTAGAATCTAGTGTTTTATACAAATGACATGCAAACTTATTTAAATATTATTTTTTCTTAGTTATCTGATCCTGGAACCCTAGTCTGAGTATAGGTCTCCTGCAGTTTACTCCAAATCTCTCTATCCCTTGCTTTTATTCGCGATTCTCTTCTTGCTATGGTTATTATTTCACATAACCAATTCAAATTAGATAAAAAGATCCTGCACAACATTTCGCCCCGTATCTCCACAATTTTCACAATAAGACCATTACATTCAACCGGAGGGTATGGAGGAACCCTTGAGCGTTAAAAAGCCGTTCCGTGTTTAATTTAGTTTAAAGGGAATTAAAACGTTTTGATAGCAGAATCTTCTGCTTAAATTATTTCTTAAAAAAATATTGTGGGGCATTCCAAACACCGGAATTTGCAAATTCGGTCTGAATTGGGTTTATTTATTTAATTGTTTCCTTAGTCGATTAAACCGCAAAGTTTTGATTGTTGGTGCTTTGTATAGAAATTCTATCTTTGGAAACTTTTGCGGCTTTACTTAAGAACTGCGTACGTACAGAAATTGGGCTGGTTGGAAATTAGTTTTCATCCAGCCTAGAGGGAATTAAAACTAATTAGGGAGCAATATTTAGGTTCTTGTAAAATTTTATGATTATGTTTAAAAAAAATCTAAGAAGAAAATTATCAATAAGCGAATGAAATGAAACCTTCGGAGTTATTTAAGGTTTTATAAATTAAAGCTTGAAAATAAAACTGATCAAAATAGCTCACTAAACTAAGTAATATAAACGTAGAAGTTGAGATGAATTCTAAAATATCCTTGAAGTAACTACCAAGTGACTTTACCAAACTCTTGAAGATCCACCGAATTTTGTGACTTCGTTAGTTTGAATGATACTAGACTGCGATAGTTTTTAAAATCAACTTATTCTTCTTGTTCTCGTGGAAACCTAAAGTCAGCTATTGGATACTATCACCGAATAAAAGTCGGGTTTTAACTTTATCTTGTTTTGACAATTAATTAATCCACAATATACAAGCTTACGCTAAACTATATATACTACTAGCTGACCCAGCAAACGTTTTGCCATATAAATGGTTGGGGTAGACTAACCTTATCACTTAGAGGTATGAAAAATAGATTACGACCGATTCTCAGACCTACCAAATATACATAACTAGCTTTTGCCCGCGGCTTCGCCCGCGTGGATGTCGCAAAATATTCCACAGGAATATGCTACCGGAATTCAGAGTATCCTATGTTCTAAGCCAGATTATGGCCTATCCGTATTGCCTTTCATCTAAATACGTTCAGCCGTTACGGTATTAAAAGGTAACAGGCAGATAATAAATCTGTACTCAAAATGCAAAATTGAAACCGTTAAAGGATAACTTCGCTGTCTGTCAAGACCCTTTTTCTCAGAAACGCCTGGATGCATCAAATTGAAATAGATATCAAAAACTTAGATCTACGGTCCCTTGGAGCTGTAAAGAAAATCAAACTTCCAAGTAAATGCAATAAAAAAATACGACCATGAAATTATACCGCATATTTATATTGACACTCGCAAATAAAACAAAGCCTATATGGTGCTTCCCGTTGTCCTAGCAGGATGAAGTTTGGCGAGAAAACTTTCATTACCTATCACCTCCTTTAGGATTATTTTTGAGACAAAAAGTAGCCTATGTCCTACCCCTAGGATGCTGTTTATCCTCTTGGCAAATTTGATCGAAATCGAATTCGAATTTGGAATTTGATTGTGGTTTAGGCGTGAAAAGTTAACATACACACAGACATTCTTGTACTCAAACCTCAGAGTTGGCTCGATATAGTTTTTGGAAAAGTTTTTGTGAAAATTGCAATTTTTAAGAAATCTGTGAATGCAAATCAGCATGTTTCAAAAAGTTAAGGACAGTCTCGTTAGGCCCTTTCCTCATTGGTCGGTACGGAATCGTTTCGGTACCGATTCTGTACCATTTCGGTACTGCTTGTTTCCTCACTGGTCGGTAAACTGAAACGATACCGCACGCGCGCACTGCTTTCATTTAGAATTCTAAATTCAAATTAATTCTAATGGTTGGCGAGCCCATGACCAAAATTTGTGTACCTCATCGTTTTATAAACAAAATCGTATAAAATCGATAGATTTGGTTATTTTGAAATTCAAAAATCCTAATTTTATAAAATTTCCGCTTTACCTGACATTATTAAATATGTCAAAAAATAATATATTTTTTAGCAATAGTTTTAGCACTCTGTCTGATTTTCAGAATGTAGTTGAACGATAGATACCGAAAACACAATTTTCAGAAACCAGTAGCGTCACACGTACCAAGGAGACCATAATTTGAGTAAATTAAAAATGAGGCGAAAATAAAACCCATAGCATCCCGTCTGTAAATCTTGTTTCTATGTGAAGATTGGTCAGTTGATGCGAATGTTGGCAACGTCGCAAATAGCTGTCAAATATTTGCGACATTTTATTTTTGAAATATAGCTAGTAATTTAGTAGTAGGAGCGTTTTTTGGCTCCGTGAAGTCCAAACCCCGCTGCCCCCATCATTTTCATGTGGCGGCCGTTATTTGGCAGCTGTTATCTAGCGGCCGTTATGTGGCGGCTGTTATGTGGCAGCCGCAATTTGGCGGCCGTAAAGTGGCGGCCGTAATGTGGCGGACGCAATGAGGCGGCCGCTATGTAGCGGCCGTTGTGTTGTGGCCGTTATGTTGTGGCCGTAATGTGGCGGCCGTAATGTGGCGGTGGTTGTGTCAAAGTCAAAGTCAAATCATTTATTTCAAATAGGCCCATGTATGGCACTTTTGAACGTCAAAATTTACAAAATATTAAAATTGATTCTAGTCGCCCCTTCCAAAAGGTAGTTTTCGTATGGAGAAGAATGGGCAAGAAACTCCACCGTTACTCTTTTAAAATATTTTAGAATTGTTTGTATATGCACGTACATTAGTTAAATAATATTACCTATATGTGAAGACGATGCACCTAGAATAAAATTACTATACCACAATAGGTAAAAAGAATTAAAATGAAGCAACGACAGATAATTTAATATGTGATAGATACATGGTGCTCACATATTTACAAACATTGTAAAAATAGACGATTTTCCAAAAATTTTGTAATTAATAAGTGTGTGAGAAAGTAATCACAGAATGTAAAATCAATGTCATAAAACACAAAATAATCAATTTTACAATTAAATTAGCAACCAGTTTGATTTTGTCTTGATTCTAAATTGTCCTATGGAGCAGGACCAGCATGTGTCGGCCGTTATGTGGCGGCCGCGATTTGGCGGCCGCAATTTGGCGGCCGTCAAGTTGCGGCCGTAATGTGGCGGCCGCTATGTGGTGGCCGTTGTATTGCGGCCGTTACGTGGCGGCCGTTATGTGGCGGCCGTTTTATTGCGGCCGCAATGTGGCGGCCGTTAAGTGGCGGCCGTAATGTGGCGGTCGCTATGTGGCGGCCGTTTTATTGCGGCCGCTATGTGGAGGCCGTTATATGGCGGCCGTTATCTAGCGGCGGCCGCGATTTGGCGGCTGCAATTTGGTGGCCGCAATTTGGCGGCCGTCAAGTTGCGGCCGCAATGTGGCGGCCGCTATGTGGTGGCCATTATATTGCGGCCGTTACGTGGCGGCCGTTATGTGGCGGCCGTAAAGTGGTAGCCGTAATGTGGCGGCCGCTATGTGGCGGCCGTTTTATTGCGGCCGCTATGTGGCGGCCGTTAAGTGGCGGCCGTAATGTAGCGGTCGCAATGTGGCGGCCACTATGTGGCGGTCGCAATGTGGCGGCCGTTGTATTGCGGCCGTTAGTGGCGGTCGTAAAGTGGCGGCCGTAATGTGGCGGTCGCAATGTGGCGGCCGCTATGTGGCAACCATCATATGGCGGACGTTATGTGGCGGCCGCTATGTGGCGGCCGTTGTGTTCTTCAGACTATTATTTTAAAAATCTGTGAGTGCAGATCAAAATGTTTGTTAGCGACAACGGTTAAGGTTATTATAATTATTATACCCTTATTGCCCCATCTCAAAATTCACCCTATATTATGTTATGATTGCTTAGATCCATAAATAATCTTTAAAAAGTTTAGGTTAGGTTAGGTTAGCCTTTTTACAATTAAACGAAATAAAAAATAGCACGATAATAATTTTTGAAAAGTATATTGTGACGTTCCCATTATTTGACTTATTGATTATTTATTTATACCAATTTTTAAGTTAACCAAGCCACACAATTAAATCCTCCCCTGTAAAAATGAATACCCCTTTTCGCCCGGTTAGGGGTAAATTTAAAAAATCCCTGATATATGTTTTTATTTTTTTTTCAATCTTAAGTATAAATACTGAGTTTTGAGTTAATCAGAACGCGCGTTAAAATTATTCCATACAAACTTTGATACCCCCCAATCCTCCTTTAGGGGATAGTTTAGAAAAACTAAAAATGGCAAAGTTTATAATTTACATAGATAAATATTCGTGCCAAGTTTCAAGTTTATTAACTCAAGGAATAAGATTTTTCATACAAACAAAAATCTCCCTTATCACCCCCTTAAAGGTCGAATTTCCAAAAATCCGTTCTTAGCGGACGTCTACTAACTATGAACTACCTCCCTACCAAATTTCATCTTTATACGTCCAGCAGTTTTCGAGATTTCGTGATGAATGAGTGAGTGAGTGAGTGAGTGAGTGACCTTTCGCTTTTATATATTTAGATAATATAAAATTTCATAAAAATCGATCAAGCCATTTTGGAGGAGTATGGCAACTAACACTGTGACACGAGAATTTTATATATATAGATGTACAAGTATATAAAAATCGGAGAAGTGCGTGTCAGACCACGCACAAGAAGGATTCTGTAGTTGAGATGAATTTATCAGAAGAACAAACTTAACATTGTAGATGAAAAATACGTCCTCCCATACATTCCAACTGCAACTGCAAAGTTGGTCGACTATTACTCATTAACTTGTAAAGTCTACTTAGCTGTTATAGTTTTCTTTTAACTTAATATAGGTACCTACTACTGCCGTGATTTTTTTCACGTATCCAAAAACAACCATTTAGCTAGCATGGGGACACTTGAGTCTAACAAAAATCAGCGCTTTACAGCTTAATACACAAATGGATCCCTGAATCGAAAAATGATTTTCAGAGACCAGCAATATTTTTCAAGATTTTATGCCATTTTGTCGGCGTGATTAATATGTATACCCATGCCATATTACAGCTTTCTAGTACTAAGAGTCCCTGAGCTAAGTCGCAGACAGACAGACTGACGGACATGACGAAACTATAATGGTTCCTTGTTGACTACGGAACCCTAAAATGGGAAGCTAGAGCTCATTAGGCATCAACAAATCATCCGCATCTCTGTCAATGGGAAAAGTGTTCAACTATTCTTCTTCTAAGCGTGTCGATGGGAATCTATATAGAGTCAGCCCAGAATTTGGCTACGAGCTTTGGCACCTCAATAGCGTCCATCAGCTCCTGTAGCGTACAGACAGCAGGACACACTGGACACGATATTAAGTGCCCCATTGTTTGCCCAACTGTTTATAGCAAGAGATACGTTGTCGGCAACAAGGTGCAACATTTGAATGTATAATTATTAATCTATTGGTGACTCAAGAAACAACTTCGAACAATATTAGGACATTTGCTTTGACATTTTTAAATTATTATAATCTCGATCTTCGATACAACTATTTTTATTTCTAAACCCATATTTTTGTATAAATAAGTATTTAGTGGTATGAGGAACAGGGTGTAAAGTTCACTCATCCACCATAGAAAAGGGAGGATCCTCCGACCAGACGGTTATTGTGTCTGGTGGGCAACTGCCCATCGGTTTGAAGTTGAAATCTTGTATATATGTCGATCGCTCGGTAAACTCTAACTGCGCGATGCAGGATTTGTGTGACGTCATGTCTATGATGCGTAGTTCGTATGTGGTGGTGTAACCGCTACAAGTATACTCCCAGCGGCCGTTGACCCCGTTATCAGCTGCAGTTACTTAAAATTATATAAAATAATTGCCTGGATTGTCCCACTGCAAAGGGCTCCCTTTCCTTTTTCCCACTCAACTCGATCCTGAGCCGATATGGACCAATCCCTCCTATAAGCATCAAGTTCGTCCCGCCATCTACGCCTGGGTCTTCCACGATGCCGCTGGACGTTTTCAGGAACCCATGTTGTAGTGGTCTTAGCCCACAATGCATCCGACATGTGGCAAACGTGTCTGGCCCAGTCCCACTTGAGCTTGGTAGGTTTTTGGGTGACGCTAGCGATTTTTGTTTTAGAGTAAGGTAAGTCAAACTACCAGATCACAAAAAAAATTCATGTTTTTTTTTTTGTCTTCTTTAGTTATCGAGACTTCGATACCGATCACGTCTGCGAAATTTTGCAAGCTAATTTAGTTTGACATTGCATACAAATTTACCACAAAAATTGTCATGATTTGTATCTACCATAAAAATTATGTTAACATTTTTAACAATATCTCCAGCCCCAATCCTCCAAACTCCATTCCACTTAATAGTTTCAGTTATGATATCGAAAATGGCATTGCACTCGATATCTGTCTTGCACAGCTACCTCATGCCAAATGCAACAGACCACTTCTACTGGACCGCATTCTGCTGCGTTCACAATTTATTATTTTCTTTTAAAACTTTTGGCACAGGAGTCATAAACATGCGGTCTTCCACAAGTTATCTTACTTCGCCGGTTAAAACTTTGCTAGTGGTTTTAGAAATTGATGATTTAGGAAACTTCGATATCGATAAGTGTGGTTTTAGTGCGTACCTACTATTTAAAAGCGACCATCGCGTGAATATGTGATCGTCGCGGTCTTAAGTCACTTTTTTGCGGACTTTCATAATTTGTAATGTAATGTAGATTTTGACAAATTCTCAACTTAAAATTGGTAAAGGCGTTAGAATTATCATCACATTTGATGCTCTGTAACCCACGGCTATAATTATTAAGCTGTTTACCAGAGATGTTGACTGCTGAGCTGTAAATTCTAAGTCACTGGACACGCCATCAAAATGTTAACTATGCCCATCAAGTGGAACGGACGACGACGGATTCTGATTGTCCAAATACGATGAAAGTATCTCAAACAGGTTGACAGAATGAAATCCAGGTACCAGGTTTAAAAGCAATGCAGCACCCATGTAGCACCTAATACACCAAGGTAATTCCTGGTTTTTAAGATAAAGTAAAAAAATCTCATGTTCCTTCAATATTTTCTCCCATATCTTAAACTAACGTGAGAAAAAATATTTAACGAAAAACTTTTATCAGCTTCAGCGCAAACCATATACGCTCCAACAGCCGCGTATTATCACATCGGTGCGTATTATATTTCTGTTTACCTACCCTCACCTAAGTAAATGTTGGGTTTTGAATTTTAGAAATAAACACGTCTTACCCTTTTACGAGGCTCCCAAGACTTACCGCTTACTGTTTGCCTTTCAAGAAATTGATGTTGGAAAATATGCGGCCATTTTAACTGGTGCGAAGTATGATTTTTTTTACTTGGCTTAAAAACATCTTGGTTGACAAGCGTTCTTAATACTTATTCACAACTAAAGGTTGACTTTTTACCCGACCGCGGCAAAGCCAAAAAGGAGGGTTATGTGTTTGACCTGTACATATGTTTGTCCGTCCCTATGTTCTCTCGTAATGTCTAAACGGGTGAACTGATTTTGATGAATGGTAATAGTATGTCGTTAGATTTGTCTTTATCGTCACTTAAAATTTTAAATACTCAAAATGGTGGATTTTTGTCGCCAAAATAGATAGATATATAGAATATTCTTGATTAATTAATGTACACCATAAAAATTACAGTAATAATTTAGAAATTTTACATTGTGTGACACAATGGGCGGTCTTATCGTTAAAAGCGACCTTTTACAGACAACCTTTGAATGGAAATGTGTTTTCAAAAAAACATTTCACCAAAACCTATCGAGTGGGGTATCGAAATTAAGGTTTTTAAAAGGTGATTACTAAAATATTGTTAAAATGTAATACACCATAATTGTTAAAATGTAATTTGGGATGAAATGACATTAAAAAAAAACTAAAAAGAGTAAAATACAGCCCGAAAAGTGAACTTTAAAAATATACAGGTCTTTATTGTTAAGCCAATCAATCCAGATCAATTCCTAAGCATAGCCATATTAATTATGGCCATATTATTAACAAAGTAAACAATACACCTATTCCTAAACCACACACATTATTCTTTTCGATTGGTATTTAAAGTTTCATGATTTAAAATTAAATCTACTTATGACGTGACAATAGATTCCAATTTCTAGTAATTCAACTTTAGATGCATCTCAGACACGCATGTATAGGAAGGAGGAAAAATATTCCTTAAAATAAATCACCTTAAATCCTCTCCAACTGTCCTCTGAATTCCACTTATGGCATAAACCCGTGAAAAGCTCCATGAATCCACAACTCAATCACATCAGTACTCAGCCGTACAGATAATTGAATAGTGAAAATCAGAGGCGAAATAAAATAAAATTGCCGGCTGCAATTATTTGCTGACCTCTCTGAAGGGCTAAGGTCAGCTTGTCCTACCGTCACACCCAAGTGTTGTCGATGGAGACAATGTTCGTCGAGAAAGTTTTGTAATGCAGGTAGACATTTTGTAAAGAACGGAGATCAGAATGTTTTTGTAAAAGTGGTATATTCAGACAGTGCGTGGTACCAGGATATTCATAGATTGCGATTAGTTTGTCCATAGTTTGAGTATTTATTGCAGTGTTTCATAAACAAAAGCGACATAGCTTTTAAAAAATGAGTAATCTTTTACCTATTAATGCACTTTGAAACAAAAGCCATTCCATATTTTTTTTTTTTTTGTGTGGGAAATCATCAAATAACTTCTCCCGCTCTGGGTGGAGCGGGAGGGCGTGTCAGACTCTTACTGACTAAAACCCACCCGTGTTCCTTCAGTTGCCTGTATGTTGCCAGGGGCCACGGTATCCCTTTCAGACCGTTCTAGAAAGAAAGAAAGAAAGAAAGAAAAAGTATTTATTGAGACTCGCACAAGGAATAAAAAATTAAACTAAACACCTTCACCTTAAAACATTAATAAAAAATAAAATAAAAATTAAAAAACAAGGTAAAAAACCAAAAGCAAAGTCCTGTACGAGGCCAAAAGGCTCCTATCTCAGCATATGCTGCGACATTTAAAAAATTAAATGTCGCAGCGCTGGTATTCTGATAGGGCCCATCCTATACTAAGCCTTACGTTCCCTAATAGAAAATGTATTGTAAGTTCTGTTTTACTAAAACTTTCAACAACCCCTCGTATTCAAATTTCCATCAAAACAGTTTCATCTATAAACAAAATTTTCGCAAAAATAATAAAATATCTGAAACCGTTACACTACAGCGTATAACTACCCCCGTTTCACGTTAAATGAGTTCTCTGTTTATGTAATGGAGGCCCCGTCGGCCGTAATTGATTCCGAATTAATCCGGGCCAGTGATAAAATTCACGTTTTGACCGACAGTCGGCTGGGGGACTGCCCGTCATTATGTAGCTAAATCTTCGTGGATGCTTCCAAAAATGGCCGCTTGCGTAGTGAAATTGACGCTTGGTTTTGTTTAGCAAATGTTATCTTGGGAGTTTATCTTGTTTTTTCTAATAAATTCTGTTGCTGCTGGAAGTTATTTTGAAGTAAGTACTTGTTTATGTGCTATTAACGAAAAAATCACAATAGCTTTAGAGTTGTTCGTGATCATGTACTGAATGAACTTTGTCTACATAAATATATTTTTATTGAACCAAAGTTATTTATCATCTTATAATTAGCTTATCTTAATGTCGGTCTTTAACTGTTAGCGATCTTATTTTTGATCTTTACAACGGTCCCCAAACTAGGCGGCATCTGTATTTTGGAGACCAGAGTTATGATACATAAAATAATGCTAAATAGAGCCGTAAAATATTAAACAATTAAAAATAAAAGTTAAACAATCAAAAATATGATGTAAAAATCCAGTCAAGAGCTAGTCATACTCGGGCACCGAGGGTTCTCTTTATTCGTCAGAGAATTTTAACACTGCACACTGCCAATATTGTAGTTTTAGGTTAGCGCCATCTCTTAACCGATAGTGGAACTAATGTAATTTAAGTTGATGATTTCTGAAACCCAACCCTTCGGGGAAACAAGGCGTGATGTTATGTTATGATCTCTGAAAAAGTGTGCTATTTAGAGACATCGTTTTATTTTTCCTGTAATCTTTACATAAACTTCTATCACACAAAATAATTTCAGATTTTTCTCTATGCAAACTTCGGAGATAAGTATTTTTTTTTCAATTTTTCGTTAACCGTTGAAAACTAAGAGGCCTAAAAAAAATGTTTGAGAATGTGCAAATAGCGCTCTTTTCATATAATACCCCACAAGCCCTAGTAGGCCCACTTCGAATTTTTAAGACCCCCATACAGTCTGTGTTGCAAAATAAAAATACATATTTTTATTTCTTTCTTAATTGTAAAATAGTTGGGCTAACGTCATCTAAAACCATTCCAATTTCAAGTTAATAGCATTAGTAGTTCTTGAGATATCTAGCTGTGACAGACAGACGGACAGACACTGAGTTGGACCATAAGGGTTTCTTTTTACCACTTTGGTACGGAACCCTAACAATCAAAGATGAGGTATGGGTGTGTTAGTTCGTGCGCGTGTGGTGTGTAAGTGTGTTCTATAATCTACTTTTCTTTGTGTTATTCCAACATTGTTTATTAATTACTCTGCCTAACTGCTATAGTTCAAAGCAATGTAGACTTGCAGACCTATTATGAACACGTTAGCTATACATTACAACAATTAAGGTAACCAATCATATATGCCTGGACCATAACCGTTTGCTATTCACTACGTATAAATATCGGTCTATTCCACAAAGCACCAAGACGTCGCACAAGACAGCCGGGTGAATGTACACACTGCGTTACACAAACTACTACTGTTACGTTACATCATAGTATAATATTATTGTTGTATGTTCACAACGTCCGTATGAACGTCTTGCTGCCTATATTGGCATCTGTTTTAAGGGGCCGTGCACAAAATCGACTGATTTTGATCAATTTTGTTCATTGGTTGTGAGAAGGGAAAAAATAATTTAAACAAAACTGTTTGTGATCGAGTTCTTTGTTTTGCATGTGGCTGAAAGGGATTTAACAAATAAATTAAGCACTCATGAAAAATCACTAATATTCGCAACAAGTTTTCCGAAAAAATTACACGACACTGACGTTTGATCATTTTGTTACAAGAAACTACTAATGATTTTGAAAATTAAAAAATATTATCAACATCATAATAATGGTCTACTTGCACTAAACCACTTTTGTCAAATTCCATACAAAATATAGCAAAAAAATTATGTTGAAAAAACCATATTTTTTTTAAACCCAGTCAATGTTGTATTTTTTTTTCTATTATTTAGCAAACTATATCAAGAAATTTAAAAATCACACATTAGTCTTCAGCTACCCTTGAGATAAAATCAAATGACACGAATTGTTTAGCACCACGAAAGCTGTACCTACTTTTATAGTCAAACTTAATTTTTTAATTATTTCAAGCTTTCTTACCATTAGATAAGTTATTGACAAAAACCAGCCAAGGTGCATGTCGGACCATGCACAATGTAGGGTTCCGTAGTTGGGATGAATTTATCCCAAGAACAAACTTAACATTGTAGTTGAAAATAAAATCTTTCACACGGAATGTATGGGAGAACATCGCAAACGGATCTCTGAATTAAAAAACGGTTTTAACACACTCATAATGTTTTTGAAAGACCTTTCCAACGACACCCCAAACGAAGGGATAAAAAAAAATCATCCCCACTTTACGTGTAGGGGAGGTCCCTAAAAAAAAATATTTTTCATAACTTTATTTTACCACTTTGTCGGCATGATTAATATGTACAGTACCGACCAAAAGTCCATAAGCAATCTCACAAAACAATAGACTGACGCTTCGGTTTGACTTACGACCTTCTTCTATAAGTTGTTACAATACTGTAGACACGCACATTACACACACACACTCACTTTGTCTGCAACCAATGACTAGTTCGATAATCATCATTCGTTTTTAGTTTCATTCGTCTTGTTCACATAAATATTAAAGTTTAGCAGGTAGACCACAAAAAACTAAGTAAATTATTTCGATTTCTGTGGGGTAGATGCAGTTTGTTACAAGTATTCAATTAATAGAACTTTGTTGGTTCGTGGATAATATTGGTGACGAGTATTTAGCGTTGTGGTTATTATTATCAAAAAGCAGGCATAAAATATATTGAAGAAATCAGATCAGATCAGAGAATATTATTGCGCTGCGTAAAAGTGAAGTGAATATCTAATGAAACCGGACTAAGTGTGAGTGTTATCATTTATATATTTCATATTTTACTAAACATAAAATTAAATCTTAATCAAGGGTATTGTTGATAGAACAGAGGTATTGTTGAGACAGAAGATGCCTTTAAAGTTTTAAATTCATTGTGAGGTTTAATTCGATTAGTGAATAATAAATAATTAGGTATTATGTGTAATAAAAACAATGTTTTTCTTTGTTCTAGAGAAATACTGTGAGGGTTAAGAGATATGAGGAAGGGGCTTATTATCGAGTAGCAGCGACGTCAAATGATGAATGAAACAAATGGTTTCATACCAACGAGATATTTTGCTGAATTATTAAAAACACGTCATTATGAACCGTTCGCCGTGCACTCTGAAGGCTTGCATCACTGAAGACCAGCTAGAAAACCGTTTTTGACCTTAAAATATTGATCGTACCAACTTAATAAACAACAGATTCGTTATTGCATGAATTTATGGTAACGAATTTTTTAAGCACGTTTCAATAGGGTGTTTGTCGTATTTCTTGCAGATATACCGAAATTGTTCAATATTATTTTAGTAATAGTATTATTTTAGGATTAAAATTTGAGGTTTAGTTTCAATCTTCTTTTCGTAAAGAAAATGAATACTTAAGCTATAACCTCAATACCAACCAATATTTACTAAAGCCAAATAAAGTTTAAAATAATTAATATGAACAACTGCCTTTAACCTTAAAATCAACAATTTTGTCAGTAGATTTTTTTACATTTTAAGTAGTCTAATATTCTTATTTATTGCTTAATTACTTAGACCATGATCAAAGCTTAATATTTATGGTGAAAAAAATCCATTTAAAATTTAAAACATTTCAAAATTTAAATATGTCAAAATAATACAAATTGCTTCTAAGTTTCTAGACATCTATTTCACATATTATTCAGGTGAAGTAATGATAAATAATTGTAGCAGTTTGATAACTATACTTAAGTAAAATAAACATAACGAATAAATATTATTTATTTTTTATTATAACATATCACGCATTTTTTATTCTAAACCCTTTATTGCAATAACAACATTAATAAATAGGCAGGATATTTAAAAATATTATTATTGCAAACAAAAATAATAATATTTGCAAAAACAGCGCTGTGATTTACGAGATTAGAACCTTAGCCATCTTGAATCTAAGACCAACGCTTAACGCCTTCTGCTATCTGCACATATAATTTACTTTCGAATTTTAGCAATGCGATACACTGGCCAAGGTCACGCGTACGAGTATGATGCGTGCTAACAAAAGTTATGGAAATATAAGTGCGGCGCCCGCGAACCGTGACGATACGATAGTGTGTAGTTCAAAACTGCGTTCTCTGTGGTGTGTGTACGGCACTCACACCACAGACGTCTGACTGTTTACACATACAAATGTACGGACTATACCGCGTGTTCACAGCAATACGACTCTTAGCGTGCTCATGCACTTTTGAGCGCTTACTGTACATCCATGCCAAATTACAACTTTCTAGTACTAACAGTCTTGGAGCTAGACCGCGGACGGACAGACAGACAGACAGACAGACAGACGGACATGGCGAAACTATAAGGGTTCCTTGTTGACTACAGAACCCTAAAAAGGATTTTTTTCGTGCATGGAGCCTTAACATAAACAAACAAACCATCCCATCTGATCACTCACATGACATATCGCATCACGTATCCCTTTTTTGCACTTCAAAAACAACTTTGTCAAACTTCAACGGCGAAAGGATGAGGGGCCTCGTCCAACCACATTATCTTTCAAAAGTCACGGCAAAAACCTTCATATCTTACAAAAATAAAGTTTTCCCATAAAATAACGTTACTGGAATATCGCAAACGTTAAAAACTCTTTAATAGTATCGCAGCGTTGAGCGGAGGCGCGAATAAATCGGGAGGGAGTTGGAACTCGGCCGCGTTCAGACCATTACCGCTAGTTCCGACAACTCGTTACAGACTCAAGCGCACACAGAAAAAGTTTTAGAGCTACTACTGAATCGACCGCGAGCCACTGTGTAGGGGGTTGAGTGAATCAAGTCCTCGTTTGCACATGTTGGATGGTTCAATTACAGTTTTGTGACTGAATGTTGAAGAGTTTCGGATTCTTTATCACATTAGAGATTGGAGGATGTCAAGTGAATAATTAATGAAAATTTATATCTGAGTATTTAAATTGCTGAGTCACATTAATGGAACCAAATAAAACCCATAAAAATAACGTTATCAGCTTCACAAACCAAAATACCTAGTAGTAACCAGAGTTGCGGTTTACATCGCACAGGAAAACCAATCAGCCCTGTAAAAATTGACGTGAAATTGTAACTTTCAAAGTAGGTATTATCCAGGAGAAAGAATTACAAAATTCAAAATTAATAATTTAAAAATTCAAAAGTGATTTAATCAAACTAAGCTGAGAATCAGCATTTTTTGAACATGAAAATTACATAAGACAGTCCTCCAAAACCCACCCTTCACTACTACAAATGTTTAGGTATTCACTGGTTTTTTGCAACTGTCCCTCTCTCTCTTTCTGATTCTTTAAATAATCTAAAGTTGACTCACTGCACTTCAACTGTGCCCCCCCGCTCAGTATTACCGACCTTGCACTTTTTATCAGTGATTCACGCCCTGAAGTACAATTTGCAACACAGCATCCGAAGTAAGTTGCAGCCCAGTACAATATGTACGTGAGTTACATTTTAAATTTTTCACTGCAATTCCCATGACGATACCCCGCGAAATATAAATCAGATGGCAAAAATTCGAACTTTTGGTTGAGGAAAAAATGTTTTTGTATAACAGACTTTTTTGCATGATATTTTTTCAAGCGGAAAATCCAAAGTTCTGAATAAAGGCCTTATATCCTTCAAGAATGGACGTTTGTGCTTTCAATACTTCACGTGATATAGTACTCATCTGCCTTACAATTTTCCAACTATGTGTGGTGGTGACGGTTTCCAGTATGTACTTACTTTATACGCGACTGACTGGAAGAATGGGGCAGCTGCCATTTTATATCAACTTTTAACTTGTTTTTTGCACAACCATAATATCTACACTATTGTATAAAATAGCCTCTCGTTGACGCACATCAGTGGGAACATTTTGATATTGACAGAGCCTTTTTGTCGTAGCAGTAAGGGTGATTTTCGTAGTGCTAGTTTTTCCACAGATGTGTAGTTGACTGTACAGTATATTCTACGTTTTCTGGGTATTCAGCACATTGCTGACTAGCTAATATTTTTCTCACCCATTTTAATTCATGCCAATACGAGAGAAGAAGGAACAGCACTTTGTAAACAAACGGCTATCCTTATTTATTGAAGTACGAAGCTTCAACTGACCACTGAACCAATACATGTAGTTAAGTCCGTATAACTAATGTGCTAACTTTTCTTGATGAACTGGTAAACTTGTGCTGGTCTAGGTCTAATGAATAGCTAGTACAAAACATATGCTTGGAATTTACAGCAGTGCTTTGTTTAGAAAGCTTTGTATTTCTGTTTGTTTCATGGATGATGATGATGTTTTCGTAGTATGCTTATGTGAATGCGATTATTGCCGTGAGTGGAATACACACACACACACACACACACACGCACACGCGTACACAGTACAGACACACACACAGCACAGCACACACAGCTCACAGTTTTGACTTGACTGCCTCAAATAGTGGTCACAAGCACATCTGTTGAGCGTTCTGGTTTCTCGGGTTCAATTCCCAGGTTAGGCAATGTTATTGGGTTTCCTCAATAGCAGCCCAGAGTCTGAATTTGGACCCGGTTACTTGCATTACTTGGTTTTCCTCTAATTAGGAATATTATAGTCTTCCTGACCAAATTTCGGCCATGGCGGCCAATCTCAGCGGAGACAAGCCATTGACGTAGGAGATTTTGTAGTGCACAAAGTATATGCGTAAACACAGGTACACTCCCTCTTCCCTCACTCTCATCCGTCCCGTCGGGTACATTATACATGACAGCACAGCAAGTGGCACCACCTCGTTTTGTTACGAAGTTACTGGAATCACCGAAAAGGTCGTAAGAGTGACACTGGCTGATTACTGTCACTCTAGCAGAGCATCGCATCAATGTTTGCATGGCGGCTGTCTTCTGATAACAGGGATGATATCACGGGAGCCGCTGTCGTACCACGTCCACGAGACTACTATATTCCTGCACAGTCCTAATGATTTTCACTAATACGATGACCACGTCTTCTGGTAAAGACTATCCTGCGCCGTTATACAGATATTTTGTAAAACATCGTAGCTTTCGCATAATTTATGTTCAAATGCTAGTGAAGATTACGACTGGCATTTAAATAAGTTTGACAAGCGTGAGTTTTACCAGCGTAAACTCCCAGCAGTCCACTGCACCCAGACATGTAGTTCATTAACATGAACTGAACTTACTGAATGTCTTAACTTTTCTTGATGAATTTGCGAAGTTGGGCGTGTGTACTTATGTGGTTGCAACTAAGTACGACATTTCCAGTGTAATTATGTTACTAATAGTGCTTTGTGCAACTTTATAATTCGCGTTCTTTTTAACCCCGACGAAAATAGAGGGGTGTTATAAGCTTTACCGTTATGTGTGTGTGTCTGTCTGTGGCACCGTAGCTCTCAAACGGATGAACCGATTTGGATGCGGTTTTTTTTTTTAAAGCATGATTTCTAGCAATGGTTCTTAGACATGTTTTATCAAAATCGATTTAGCCTTTTGAAGATTATTAGCTCTTTTCTAGTTGATGAATGGATGTGAGTATCTTCCAAAGGTCTGATCGAAATGAAATTTGGTATTCTGTTACTTCAATAATATCAGAAGAACATAGTAACCCTGAACTAATGCTGCAGCATCATCTGGAATTTGCAGGATACCCAACTCCCTTACCACCTTACAACACAGGTATCGCGTTTGAGCTCATTGGAATGGTCTCAATGAATAGGTTATAGATAGATGGTGAACAGGGTCTGGTGATGGAGTAGGAAAGAAAAATGAGAAAACGTTTGTGTCGGGAGTTTTTTAAATTTAAACTGTTAAAACTATATTTGTTGTGTACATACACAACACCGTTTCTGAAGCAGGATCGTAGCAGGTGGCGTTCTGTAGTTTCTGCCTACCCCCATGGGAAGAAGGCGTGAGTTTATGTATGTATGTGATAATACATTAACTAATTCGGCCTGTTAGCCTACCCCATGGGGAAAAGGCGGGACTTTATGTGTATGTAATTTGTAGTGATGCATAATGTTGGAGGTCAACCATAATTATATTACATATTTATTTATTAAAACTTTAAGAACAAGCAAAAAAAAAAAAAAAGTGGCACTCCGGGAGTGCCGACAGAAGAAAAAACTTGAAAAAAGATCGGCACCGCGGTAATCAACGCGTTGATGTCTTTTATTCCACTCACCGCGGTAATCAACGCGTTGATGTCTTTTACTCCACGGTGTCGGTAAACTTGGTAACAGTGTCGCAAAATCAATGGTTTAGTACCATCTCAAAAATGCCTAACGCGCTTAAAGAAGTTTTTAAAAAAAACTGTACAAGGGCAGACTTATTGCCTGAGGTATTTTCTACCAGTCAACCTTAGGGTGATGCAGAGACAAAACATGGCAGGTGCAACATAAGGGATTGATAACACGAAAATAACTATAAAATACAAGAATAAATACATGGATATATATACATACCATATAAACAGAATAAACTTTGTCAGAAGTAACTTTCGGTAGAGGAGAAATAACGATCAATCGATCTATCGATTATATTTGGTTACGTGGGAAGCAAGTTGAAAACTGCTATATTATTTCATGGCCTCGACAGATAATTATAATAATTATTTTCCTTCACATTTTGTTTTATCTGTCAGAAAATGCTGATACGGATATTGTGATAGTATCCGTATGTTTAAAAAATATCATTAGGCTAATTTTGAAACCGGTTAATTAACTGGACTAACATTTTCACGACTGAAATCAAAGTTTTAAATAACAACACTAATCTAAAACTTTTTCAAAAACCGTTGAAACCTCGAAAAATACAGAGGAATTAGAATTCAAAACACGGATCTAATAATCTCTTTATCTAGATAAACTAGCAAACTTCCACGTCTGTACCTAACACTAGAGTGCGAGGGATTCGTCCGATTTTAAGCTTTTATGCAAGAGATGTAAGAGACGAAGTTTGTGCTGAGTTTTAGTTAAAATCTGGTGCGCTTTGACAGTTCAAGTTTAATTCTGAAAGGTGTTACTTTAATCCTTTTTAGTTGTATCTTATAAAAAAATGGTTAAAAATCAATCTTTAGTTTCACTACTATCCAATATTTTTACTACTCTACTAACACATTTAATAGGTTTTTTTTTTATCATGCCTCTTTTGATTTTTTTTTTAAATTAAAATTTCATTGAATTTGAATGTTGTTTAATATATTTTTATGATAATTTAATAAAATAACGAATGTTTTTAAATACAAAAATAACAATAAATAATTTTGAATAGTTATAATTTAGTTTTATTTATTAGTTTAAGTGTAATTGATTACTAATTAATTATAATATTTGTGCTCCGTTGATGGCAAGACGTTAATTTTATGAACATTGACATCTGTACTTTTTTGTTTACCTAATAATGTTCTACAAATTAAAAAAATTTAACACTTTTTTATTATTATAAATTTATTTAATTTTGGTATTATTAAGTTATTGATTTTATTATGAAATTAAAAACTATGTAAGTCCTGTGCACACCTTTAAGTGATAAGTTCGCTGCATAAACATTAAGTCTAAAGTATAAACTTTAGACTGAGCTCTCTGTTAATGTTTTTGTTGTTGGAGTGCCATAAATACATAAATAAATAACTTTTGTGTCGCTATGTGTCACTTTTACGTCACCGTGTTTCAATTTAGTGCCGAGTGTCACAAAGCCCACTATTGGGTGACTATGAGTCACTTGGTACTCTGAGTGTATACGAAGACTCGTTTTTCCCCATGACCACTATACACCGTGAAATTTGAATCACTGTTTTGCTAGAACAAACGTTGTTTAAACCATGGTCTAATACCATTCTAAAGCATCCAATAAAAAAAAAAACATAATTGGTTTTTGAAAAAACACAAAAAAGACAAAGTTTAAAATGTCAAGATTATCGTTATTCCCTACAACGCAGACACCATGCACGGGACACAGCATTGTCTACAGGGAAATGTACCTCCATAAACGAAATTTAGTAAGCAGTAGATAATCTTGACATTTTAAACTTTATCTTTTTTGTTTTTTCAAAAACCAATTATGGTATTTTTTATTGGATGCTGTAGAATGGTAGTAGACCATGGTCTGAACAACGTTTGTTCTAGCAAAACTGTGATTCAAATTTCACGGTGTATAAGTACGTACTTTCGGTTTTGAACTAATACCTACTTATGACATTTGGTCCACTTAGCCTTTTAATTTCGTCATTCCTTTTCTAGAAATCTTTTCGTTGACATAATAATGAATTCAGTACACAACACTAAACGTAGCAGCACTTTCAACAACAACTTTCCGCCGAGATTAATACGAATATGACCTATTAAGTCCTGGAACTACGTGTGAAGAATCTCATACGTGACCGGGAATCAGAGAAGGATAGAAGACCGTGCTTTCTCTTTCTCTAAGAAGTACTTAAACAGCTTAATAAGTTTCGGATGTTTGTTAGATTGCAACGCAAAATGAATTGAGAAACAGCCTCGAGTTTCGGGTGTTGGTTCGTTTGATTATTCTGGTAGCGTTTAGATAAAGTTTGTTTTATTTGTTACTTCGTGTAAGGATTGAATGATTATCGTAAAGATAAATAGGATAACATTTACAGGTAAGTATATTATGAGAGGTTGTTAAGCTATTGCATAGCTTTTATCGCGGGATTTGAGCGCGGCGACCGAATCAAGAAATTCCGTTACGAAAATAAAACCTAACACCCCCCCTCCACCTACCATGTAATGACGGATGATGACATAAAACAAAAATTACAAAATTAAATTGTCATGGGAACGTAGTTCGAACGTAATTTTTGTTTTATGTCATCATCCCAAGTGTAGCGTTGACAAATAGGAAGTATGGAGGTTACAAATGCTATGCAATAGCTTTACCGCTGCAGTCCCCGAGTGCCACACTTTGTTTTTTTAACTTTGTCTCTAGATGACGGGCGAAATGTGATTACACTTTGGGCACATCCTTAGACTACGTGACCTAAAGTATTGCAGTTGATAAAAATTTAAGCTTACTGTAAATAAATACAGACGCCTCCCGTCATTCCGACCTCACTGCCGAGATCCTTTGCGATCGCGACAGTGCCCCCGAGTAAATGATACTCCCCCCGACCCTTGGTCGAAAACGAGGTGCCAGCGAGCAGCTGTTGCAGCTGAGCACGTAGCTTTAAATACCCCGCATAATAATCATAATGAAAATTTTACTTTGATCTAGCCTGTCCCTTCTTGCTGTCCTCCCTCCAGCGAGCGGTCAGCGAGCGTTCGCTTAATTTTAATTTAGAATAGTTTTTGCCCCTGGCTGGAGGCTTAGGCACCAACAGGAAAGGTTAAGCAGCCAAGACCTCAGTGGTCAAAACTGCGAGAGGAGCTAGTTAAAAAAAAAAACAACAAAACGTGATCAAGGTAAAAAGTTGAATTTCATTTCAGAGGGACTGAAATATTCATTCCACTTGTCAAATACGCTACATTTTGATACTAATTATAATGTAGGTATTCTTTAAATCAAAGACATGCTTCAAAGATTAATTCATGTATGTCTAACTTAATTAAAGTGTAAGTAATGATAACTTATAATTCTCAGACATTGTCTGCGTGAGACGAAACAAAGCCTGCTTGTTATAAAGTATTATTACTATTATTACACGATATATTATCAAAGTTTATTATTACTCGGTTTGTGATTAAAATGAGCTATGGTAGTTTATTAAAAGTTTGATAAGCAATTTACCTATTGTGAATTAGTTAATTTTGCGTTGATGGTTTTGTCCGAAAATAAAATAAAGTGGGCTCAAAGGTTATCCTATAAAAGATCACTTTTACCAGCAAAACTGCCCATTGTGTCAACCCTACCTATGTAATTAGAAAAAAAAACTACATTTGTATCTGTAATATTTGATATGTACATAATAAAGAGTATTCTATATATCTTTCTATCTTTTTCAAAGAAGCAGTAAAAGTATTATAATTTGACATTATCTACGTGAAAAGCTCACTGAAACATGACTAGCTAAGTACCTGATTTTTTTTCTAATTTTTAGGTACGTTTGTAACCAGAATACTAAGGTTATCCGAATTACATAAATGCCTTTAAAAACAAGAGGATATAATAAAAACCGAAAAATGCGAGTCAGACTCACACACGAAGGGTTCCATACCGTATTAAGAACGGGCAAAAAACGCATTTCTTGTATGGGGATCCTCTTTAATTGTTAACTTTATTTGTTTTTTTTTTTATACCGGCAATAGAAATACACAATCTGTAAAAATTTCAACTGTCTACCTATTACGGTTCATGAGATACAGCCCGCTGACAAATAAACAGACGGACGGAAGGACAGCGGAGGCTTAGTAATAGGATTCCGTTTGGTAACCTTCGGGTACGGAACCCTAATAAAGGAAGGTACGTTATTCTCAAGTAGACTTTATATAATTAAATTAAAAAACAATATGTACGCCAAAGACACCATTATGATAATGAACACATGTTCTAGAGATGTGAAAAAGAACGCAAAGTGACAATGACTTATGATGGCACAACCCTAGTGATATAAATCATCCTTCGAGACCCATTTGTTAAATAACATAATTTATCTATGACTGCATCGGAAAATTGTGGTATTTCTGCAGAAAATTATCATATAGCCGGATTTGTGGTATACTAAATTATTATGCGTAAAATATTGTTTCCGTAGTGACTTGAAAATAAGAAAAAAGATGGTTCTATCCATATTATTTTCATTTTGTTTACTCATGCGATTTTGTTAAATCGCATGAGTAAACAAAATGAAAACAAAATTAAAATAATATGGATAGAACCATCTTTTGGATTGTAATCGTAGCTTCAAGGAGCGTATTTTTTTTTAAATAGATTAATTATCAACCGATTATATTTCTTGTGATAGTGGGAACTGAAGCACATTTTTACGATAAGGCAGAAAATAGGTACTATAAGAGCTAAGTAAACATAAAATATAAATTTATTTAAAAACAACATTCTAAAAAGCTAAGAAAACAATCATCATCCTTGTCTGTGCAAAAAACTATGATTTTATACAAAATTATTCTGACACGTGCTAACAATTATAAACCCGACTTACTAAAGACAATTGAACAATAATTAGTCGCCTGTCTTTTGTTTTACTTTACAAATTATAACGAACAAAAATAACTTTCACTAAATCCACACCTCGTAAAAAGTTGAGTACGGTCGGAAAGCAGAAAAGTAGGTATTTAAATGAGAGTAATTATGCCTAAAGTTTAAGCGAGTTTGGCTGAATTTTAAATAAAGGTAGACTTTTATAATGCTAATTAGGACGGTATATGTATCTGAGCTTTGGGACTGAAGAGCTTAATTAGACGTTTTCCATGTTGTTTTATATTCAATTGAAATTAAAAACAAATTAAAAGTCTCTTAGTCCTATGACTTTTGCGAAAATAAGTGTTGGAAACCAAATAAATGAGTTTGCTCAACCTTTTTGCTCACAAAACGACATAGTTTATTAAACTTTTTTTGGATTATAAATATAGCCTATGTGGAATATCGCTCCATGTAAAATACTGATATACAGTTGCATCCGATTAGACTGGAAGCCGACTCCAACATAGTTGGGAAAAGGCTAGGCAGATTGATTGATTGATTGATTTTGATAATCACTAAACAAACGGCAAAAAAATCTCCTGCGTATTGGAGGTACAACAGCAAATTAAAAAAAACTACTATGTACTTGGTATTTTTACTATGGCTCGTTGGTCACTAGACCACAAGTGTTACTGCTGAGCATGAGGTTATGGGTAAGATTCCCGGGTCGGGCAAAGTTTTATTGGGTTTTTCCATCAGGAATTAGTAGCAGCCCGGAGTGTGGATTTGTGTCCAGTTGAAGGCAATAGACTCACCCCCCGTTACATGGGACTTACACTTAACTGGCTAAATGGGGGTGTACTATATAGACACACCTCTGTCTAACGCATCGGGGGAAAATACTGACGTAATGTTATGTTATGATGTTATTTTGTTCATGCTAACAGGACTCAAGAAGCGAAAGCTCCTATCACCAATGAGTATTTTAAGACGTATCTTCTCAGCGTTAATAATTGTTTGGTGAACGCTCAGTCATCCTCTCAGCCCCTCACCCCACAAGCGAAATAGAGCATAAAGATAATTATGAAGTCATAATTTTATCACAGC
This sequence comes from Agrochola litura, assembly GCA_949152395.1. Classification (NCBI taxonomy): domain Eukaryota; kingdom Metazoa; phylum Arthropoda; class Insecta; order Lepidoptera; family Noctuidae; genus Agrochola; species Agrochola litura. Next base: position 23,871,159 of record OX424499.1, read on the forward strand.
CCGAAAACTTTGAATTTCCAAACTACGCTTATAGCCGACAAATTGTCGCAGAACTTGAAAATTATGGATCATCACAATGAATAATTTAATTAATGTCTTTAAATTAAGATAAGTTACTGCTACAGCCAGTCACGCAAAGATTTAAATACCTTACAAATGTTGTTAAAAAGGAACTCTTTTCTCACTTTATTAAACGAAAGAAAGAGACAGGATGATGTGTTGTCTTTTTCCCGCTAGTTATTTATAATTTTTGTGAGAGCAAACGAGCGACAGAAAGAACTCTTCAAAGTAATATTTCGTGTTTTATAAAACTTTAAAGTAGCTTCGTGGAATATTTAAGTAAGTATTCATATTATTATAATTTATGGAGCCGTCGCTCGAGGTATCAGTGTTCATGTCACAGGGTCCATGTCTTGTATATTTGGGATTGTCGCATCAGCGTAATATTCAAAATTAATATCACTTTAAAACATCACTGCAAAATGCTGTATAGTATTTTTATCTTACGAAGCGTCGCGTACTTCGTGTTTGCTGTGTGTCTTTCTGAAGCTGCATTTTCTGGATAGGACAGTAGGTTAAACTTCAATAAAGTTTCAGAGGATTACCAATTCTTTTTTATTTTAGGCTGGGATTCTGTTTAATTTAGTTTGGTTTGATTTAATTTAGTTTAGTTAGTAATGCAATACTAATATAATATAGATAGATAGTAACACTTACGATTAAGATCAGTTGGCGTCCTTTATGTTTTGCATTCCGTATATTTCGGTGGATCTTATTCCTTCGTACATCAATGTGAATGGATTCTCATCCCACTAAAATAAAATTAAAGAATCTATAAATTAATCACTATAAAGCTGTATCAATTAGCTTATTTACCGCTATAATCATAAAAGTAGTTAACTCTGCAATCGGCAACTTGTGTTTGTTATGTTTTTGTTTTGTTGTCATTTGCCAAGGTTGCATCAGTAGGTTATTAGTAATTACCATTGAAATAGAAATAATATATTGTCTTTGGTCTGTGGCCTTGACATCAACTAATGAACCAGTGATATTTAAGCCATAAACAACAATGTCAAACTTTTTCTGGATTGAATACGAGGCTTGGCTACTTTTGTATTGTGTGTATTTTATGTCTAGTTTTTAAAATGTGCGTTTTGTTTGTGCAGAATAAACAAGTTTTCTTTCTTTTTTTTCTTTTACTTTACTTATGGTTACCAAGTTTACAAACACGCTGTGCATGTGTGTGTAAGTGCAGGAGCTCTCGGTACCGACCGAGACAATGGCAAAGTTGGAAGTGTGTGTGTGTTCATGTGTGTATTATGTGCTCACACTACTCGTCTTCATATACACATTTACAGCGTGTTTGTACACGTGGTTACCACAAATAAAACGCGCGTCGCTTCAATAACGTACCACTGAAATTTTTCAAGAAAGGAATCGCGAATTAGATGTGAAAACGCGCAATCAGTATAATGTTTAACACTACAATCGCTAATAGTATAAGGCTTCCTCTTTTGAAAAAGCTATACGCGCATAGCACACATAACTAAACAATTGTTCAATAGTAGATAAAACACTGCTACAAACTGTGGACAGAATACCTCCTTGCGTAATTCCCTTGCGTGATTCAATCCCTATCCAAAAACAAAATGGATCAACTCTAACACAACACAGTTCGTATTTGCCCTCACTAAGTGGAAAACATAACGACTAAACTAAGTTTCCCCACCCCAGACTTATTAAAGTTTCCGGCCGATTTCCGGCCACCGTAGGCGCGGGCTTGCGGACGGTGAGCAATGGGTAGCTCGCCGTCCGATAAGGACCAAGCCCGGGTCGACGGCGCATTGTGTTCCACGCGCGCCTCAAAGAGATGTCAGCAGAATTGACGGGGCCAATGCCTGCCGGGGTTCGAAGAAAACCGATAGGGAAATCGTGGCCCCCGGCAACAGGGCAACCGAAGGAACACGGGTGGGTTTTAGTCAGTAAGAGTCTGACACGCCCTCCCGCTCCGCCCAGAGCGGGAGAAGTTATTTGATAATTTCCCACAAAAAAAAAAAAAAAAGACTTATTAAAGTTCATATCAATAACAACACCAAACCACTTACTATTTTTAACTACGATCACAATCCTAGTTTAGACCCGGGAGAACTCAAAACTCAAAAGAATGTTTCTAACAAAGCGGGTTGCAGTAAGACTTTTCAATTGGTCTTCCAAAGAACTGTACCGCGAGAAAACTTTCTCGTAATCTTGTTCACTTTTGTCATCAAAATGTCGAAACTTTCGCTTTGGGGAAACTTTATGTAGTATCGACATGACACGAGGTAATGAGAGCAAAAAGGTTGCTTTAATTTTTGTTTCGGGAATGTGTTGGTCGTGTTTGGAATTTCTTGATACTTTTTTCGGTTGGTTTTTGAAGTTTATGAAAGGAATCTTAGTGGATCTATGTCATCTTGAGAAGAGCTCTAAAAGTGAGAGAACACAGCAAGATTTTTTAATGAAACAGCTTGTTGTGCTTCCAAACGGGCATAATATACGTAGGCTAAAAGGTTTCCATGCTTAAATGGAATTGGGCGGGTCACGTCAGCCGCACCCACAATAACCGCTGACCTAGAGTCTCCATACAATGGATGCCTGAATAGAGAAGACGCCGTCAGGGTGCTAAGAAAGTGGTAGCAAGCTGACGAAGACCCTCAGGCACATCATGCTTTTGAAATGAAATGAAATGTTAAAATGTATCTAAGTAGATTTTTTAAGACACTTTTTCACGTCAAGTTTGTGGTCAATATTTAAAAAAATTGATAGCTCCGGCCTTTCCTAGTTGTGTGATCCCTAAGAAAAAATTCCGAAACAAACTCAAAAGTCATGGTCTCTTTTGAAGTACTGATCATCATGATTTAAGTTATTTTTATGTGCTAGGTACCTTATACGACGCATATTTTACAGTCCGTAAGCTACAGGCTAATAATTATGTGAGCACCACTAAATTCTCCAGCCCGAAATTATGCAACAGCGTCAGTCAATGGCGATAAATGCCAAAGGAGTGCTCCCTCGTAGTTACCCTTGTAGTTATGAACTAACTTGTAAAGGAGTTGTTTAACATTAAACGCACCTGGCTTGATAACGTTCAGAATTTTGAAAACAAGAACAGAATTGAAACCCGTTTGTTTATTATTAGAAATAGATTTATTTAATCTTCCCACCCTTTTCCTAATTGTGTTGGGGTAGGCTTCTAGTGTAGCCGGTTGCATCAGAATACGAATACTTTATACGAAGCGATTTTCTATCTAACCTCCACAACCCAGTTACTGGGTAATACGATATGCTTTGGTAAGACAGGTTGTCAGACTTTTGGACTTCTTTTACCCATATCGACTGTCAAAGATCTACGAACGACAGCCGGGCCCAATGGCTTAACATGCTTTCCAAGGCCCGGAGGGAGGGATCTCGATATGTTGAATGGTACTTCATGAACCGACCTCGAAGGCATTGCTTAGCCTTCCTTCGACCCAAGCGGCTATTTCACCACAACCCCTTCGGCTTCCATAAGAAGGTATCTATTACGTATTAGGTTTAATTTAGCCACATACCTACTCGATTTTTCCAAGTTATGTAGGTTATATTTTTAAGAATAAGTTCGCTTGATCATTTTTGTTTGATCTTGAATGCTTTTGCTTTAGCTTTTTGTTTGAATGTCTTGGTACCTTCAGACTTCGACTGCGGCAGTTTCTTATTACCTCTCAGCAAAAACTGGGTATGGCTGTTACGAACACGTCCATTATATAACTGGCTGTCGTGTTCTTCCCGACTCAATCCGTTTATTTAGCGTAACTCGTGATCACAAACCTGTGAACAAATAAGGGGGTACTTAGAAATTGAATAGCTGGGGATCTTATGTTGGATTATAGTTATAATTACACATTATTTACCTATATTTATTTACTGTAAACATTATTATTTTATACTAGCCAAAACGTTTATTTTACTTGCACCTACGCCACTATATTATATTAAGATTATTCATTTAAACATTATACATATGACTATATATTTTATAAATAATCAAGTAATCAAAACATAATCGACACATTAACGAACAAAAACCTTTCCCAATGCAAAACTTGTTGTAGATAGGTACATAATTTAAATTAAGGGTACTTGTAAGTAATTACATAATTGTACTCCACGCATAACACTGTCACAATCACAACACTAATATTTATCTCGTCTGCTCGACGTCCGTATGTCACTGCAGGGATCCAGCAGAATATCAGCGTCAGGTATATTTGCCTGACATATGCTGAGTTGAACTCCCATTTGGTGCAACCTTGAGACGCACACCGCACCTTATATATTTAATTATTCCAAAGTATGTCATAATGTCACTCCATTTCTACACTTATGTTTCTTTATTTAATTTTTTTTTGCATTGGCATCTTGTTTTTATTTAATTTGTTATAATTTAATTGTGTTTACGTGTGTCTTTTGTGTGCACTAAATAAATGTTTTATCTATCTATCTATCTATCTAAGTATAATAAACCATCAAATTTAGTTTTCATACTTTACAGACAAAATTCGAAGAAAGGATAATTAAAAGCCGTAGGCGTAGTCTTGTACTCGACTTTAATCATTTAAGACTCACAAAATAATTCCCAGGAATCCATCCTTCAATCTTCAATCAACCCTAATTAGTTTACAACTAAATGAGCTGCATGTCAAAAACGATCAAGAAATTACCCAAATTATAAAGTACCCAAAATCTTCGGAAACTCTTCATAGACACAAAAGATAGATAAAGAAGGATTACTTCATACAATCAACGAAAAAGACGCCCCACATAAATGCGTACAGTACAACTATGTTCTTAATGTCCCTAGGCAAACCTCGGGTTTCGTCAGTCGTCGGAATTCTATCAGTTGCCCTTTGCACTTGGTGCAGACTGAACGCTCTCCATCGACTTGAAAGTATATAGAGTTGTTAATACTCTTTTAACTTAATGTAATTTATTTTAAAAATGGTAGGAAAGCTGCTAAAGTCGCAGGCACGACAGATAGGAAAATAGTTTTACAGCTCTACATAGTTCACACGAAAATCATAACAAAACAACAATTCAGTACTTCGTTCTGAATTCAAATGATTAAACAAGATAAATCTAATAATTGTTGGACATGGAAATTAGCATTCGTTTGTATTCGGAAATGCGATGATTCCCGAGGGACGTTACTTACCTCTCATTGAACGTAGACCATATTGTGTCCAAGTGTGCATGTATATAGGTATGAGGAACAGGATGAGAAGTTCATTCATCTTCCATAGAAAAGGGACCATTCTCCAACCAGACGGGTGTTGTCTGGTGGGCTACTGCCCGACGATTGATGGTGGGAGTTTGTATATATGCTAGTCGCGCGGTAAACACTGCTTGGATGATGCGTAATTACCATACATGCCACCATACATGTATTATCGCACGTTGTATGGAGTCACTCTTCATCATCTGTCTAGCCTTTTCCCAACTATAGTGGGGTCGGCTTCAAGTCTAAACTGATACAACTGAATACCAGTATGTTACATTGAGCGACTGCCTATCTGGGCTCTATAACCCAGTTACTGGGTAACACACTACCCCTTACGAGACCTGACTTACGAGTTGTAGGTCGTAGGTTCGAACCCAGACAGGCGCTTTACTTTGTGTAAATTATTTCATCACCACTGCTCTCAAAACGGTGAAGGAAAACATCGTGAGGAAACCGGCATGTCCTAGAACCGAAATTTCGAAGACATGTGACATCTACCAACCCGCACTGGCCGTGGTGGATTACGGCCCACTCTCTCTCACAGAGAGGAGACCTGTGTCCCAGCAGTGGGAACATTTATAGGCTAATGATGACACTACCCCTTGATAAGATGCTTGTCCAGACTTTCGAGCTTTTGACAACGACTGTCAAAGATCTATGAGGGGTTTCGATATGTAATGAATTTGGAGCTGACCTTTTGTACCATTCTATTTTGTGCCTTAAACCTTCAGGGCTCCGTGTCAAATACACTTTACGAAACTTCCAAACATTTCAATAGTACAACTTTGATTAACCAGTTTCATGATAACTTGGTCCTAAGTGACCGTTTGGGATGTTGTAATTCAATTTAGCTGTAGTCTGAATCTAGTGGATTTAATCGACTGTTTAATCGTTTCTATGTAAAGATATGTTTACTTTGGTTGACGTTAGAGATCCGTAAAGTTGCATATTATATGTTTTTTTTATTCTAGGTACCTGGAATAAAAAATTGCATCGAAGTTGTTAAATCTTATAGTTATGAACCGTTTCTATTTACTCGAATTGGAGTCAAACATAGATAAAAAATAGTAGATTTAGACTGCATTTCCACCAGAGATGTGCGACGTAGCTGAGCGGTGCGGGGATTCGTAACAAAGCTGTGAAACGATGGGAGTGTTTCCACTAGAGATGTGCTAGGCCGCTGAGCGGTGCGAGGATGCGTAGCGACGCTGTCAAACAGTGCGCAGATGAGCGCTGCGAGGATGTGTAGCAGGCTCTTTTCAGATACAATTTCTCACTCGCGTCCATCCCTATTACACATCCCTCGCACACATCTCTAGCACACATCCCTCGCAACCATCCCTCGCTTGTTTTGTACGTACAAAACCTCGCACCGCCAAGCCGTTTCCACCGGAGCTGTGCTGAGCGAGGCTAGGTAAATGAAGCAATTCTATTGGTTCTTAACAAACACATCCCTCACTACGCATCCTTGCACATCTCTTTTGGAAACGCAGCCCAGTCTTATGTTCCAGTTATTGCATTTCACAAATTTTGTAATATAACGTGACGCCTGTTTTCCCGGAAGGGTTAGGCAGAGTTGTACTTACATAGTACACCCACATTTCGCCAGTTATGTTTAAGTCCCATGTAATAGGGGGCGAGCCTATTGCCATCAACCGGGCACAAATCCAGACTCCGGGCTGCTACTGAGCAATTCTCAAACCACGAATTTTATGAGATTCTATTATCATTAAGTACCTACGTGAAGATGGGCTGCAAGTTCCTTCTACCAGTTTTGAACAACAAATGTTTGGACATCATAGTAATTATCACTTCAGAAGACTTTACGACACAATGATGATAATTATCGGAATAAAATTTTTACATCGATAATTTTAATCACCAATCAATTTGAAGTGCCTACCAATAAAATAAATGACATTAAATAAAACAGCTGTAATATAAACATTTTAATTACTCTCATTAAAAATAGTAGTCAATAAAATAAATCCGCTCATTACCCCCCACCCTGTAATTTGTTTTAATCACTCGAACGAACGCCACAAGTTATCCGGAGTATTTCATTTAAATGCAATCGGTTGAAATCGACGCGAAATATTAATTAATATGTTTGATTGGAACCAACCGACCGAAATATTATGTTGAATGATAAACCTATTTAGTGGGGAGTGGCCACTGGTCAGTGTGTTCGGTATTCGACCTTTGTATTGAGATTAGGAATTAATTTGATGGTTATGGGTGATTGGGTGCATGGATGTGGAAGGAGTAGAAGACGTAAAGGCTCAAACAGGCGCGACGCAACTATAATAAAACAATTTCTAAGAAAACTTCACGGTAGAATAATTATCGCGCCTTTCTGCACGAGCTATAATAAGGTTCTTATAATATGCTGTGTTATGAAATTGCTTCTTTATTACACTGACGAAAAATATAAAAAAGCCAGATAGATGCAAGGTGCCAAAAAAATCTAAATATCTCCTAAACCACACATGTTAGCTACATGAAGTAAAAAAAAACATGAAAACTGTTTTATATGTATTTTTATGCGCTATTAAATACACTTGAATGTTGCTTTTTACTTCAAGAAGCTATCTTGCGTGGTTTTGGAAATATTTCATGAAAAATTACTGGCTTTTTATATTGCTCGTGAGTGTATTTAGTTTATAGAAACAACTGTCATTTAGCACAGTTTTTTTTTTACTCTATCAACGACTGTCACATTTTTGTTACTTACCACTTCATAATATTACAATAGGTATTAAGTTACGGGTCGTCAGAAGCCCGAAAGTCTTACAACCAGTCTTACTAACGGGTACTACCCAGTTACTGGGTTGTGGAGTTCAGATGGGCAGTCGCTCCATGTAAAATATTGGTATTCAGCTGCACTGGAAGCCGACCCCAACATAATTGGGAAAAGTCTAGGCAGATTGAATAGGTACCTACCTACTTCAACTTTTACTTGCGACAGCCTTAATACCCCGTAGTAAGCTTCAGCAAGAACTTCTCAGTATTTATGTGCATATAACTAAAGTCAACATGAGTTGACTCTTCTAATTTGCTATTGTAAAAAAAGATTTGTTCGTTTGAGCTTCTTCTTCTTTTCGTATGGTTAGTGACTAACCTGGTGTCAGAGTTTTAAAGTCACCCATGGGCCTCTGACTTGGCTTCACAAGCCGTCTAGAAATATCTCTCAGGCATGCCGGTTTCCTCACGATGTTTTCCTTTGCCGTTTTTGAAGCAAGTGATAATTATACCGGGGTGTACCTACTACAGGTACACCTCTGCTCAACCCTTCGAGGAAACAATGCGTGATGTTATGTTATGATAATTATTTAATACGCACATAAATTGTTTGAACTTATAAGTAGACTGTTTTTCACAATTTTGGTTTTCATTATTAAAACAATTATCTTTCTTTGAGCGTTCTTCTATAAGTTTCTAAACTAAAACTAAGTCTGTGTTGAGTTGGTTATATTAAAATAATATCCAGATTCAACTTGAGTTGAATCTCGTTATTTGCATTTGTAAAAAAGTTGTGCTTATAAGTTTGAACAGAACTTTCACAATTTTGATTTCCAATCATAACCTTCACCTTTCTCTAAGCTTTCTTCTACAAGTTAAAACCATACCAACATTTCAGGAAAAGTGTTAATTGGGTTTTTCCATCTGAAGTTTTTCAATAGCAGTTCGGAGTCTGGGTTTGTGCCCGGTTGATAAAGATAAAGATAATTTTATTTTGCAAATGATGACAAAAAAATAAATAAGAGTTCAGCCATATTTTACCATGCAGGCATGCAAAAGATTTAAACATTCAACTTATAACTAAATAATTAAATACAATTTTAAAATTACACAATGAACTAAGTACAAAAAATAATATGTATACACTAGCTTAAATTATTTTTCTCAGTTAGAAACTCCATAATATTATAATATGCTTTTGCCACTAAAAAGCTTCGGAGTTTCTTTTTAAATAATGAAAGCGGTAGCTCTTTCCATTTCTTTGGAAATTTGTTATAAATGATTGGAGCCATGCAGTAGACACTTTTGCGCATAAGTGCTGTCTTGGCTGACGCCAGACATAGCACACTATTATCGCGTCTATTGCGGGGTACTACATACGATAGACGCCTAAAACGACTCGGACATGTCTTTACAAACACAGCTACTTCTAATAAGTACAGACAAGGTAATGTTAATATTTTGTAATTTGATTTAATTTGATGGCAATAGGCTCGCCCCCTATTACATGGGACTTAAACATAACTGGCGAAATGTGGGTGCACTATAGGTACACCTCTGTCTACACTTCGGGGATACATGCGTGATGTTATATACATGTATGTTTAAAACCATCTTTAAAACCACATGACTCACAACAATGAGTCAGAAAGGGTTTAAGAATCGCGTGTGGATTATGACGCGCAACTTATTAGCACTAAATGTTAGGGTTATGGCGCACGCAACACATTTGCAGTATTAAATTAGTGAGTAGGGTTAACTGACAGAACCGTTACAAACAACGGTGCGTGACTAACTAATTCAACCTAAATGTATAACTAAACTACCTATGGTTTGATAGAATACTAACAGCAAAACCGATTTAATAAAAAAACGTATATTGGGGAACAGTATCAGAGGAGCTCGTGGCTAAGTAATAACAGCCCCACGGATCGATCCGTTGGGTTAAGCTACGCTTGCGGGGTTGGTCCGTTAATGGGTGACCATCTTTACATACCGAGACTCCTCCGTTCCTCGGAAAGCACGTTAAACCGTAGGCCCTGGCTGTCATTCGTGGATCTTTCACAGTCGTTACGGGTCGTCAGAAGCCCAAAAGTCTGATACTGGGAGTTATTACCCAGTTACTGGGTTGTGGAGGTCAGATAGGCAGTCACTCCATGTAAAATACTGGTATTCAGCTACATCCGGTTAGACTGGAAGCCGATCCCAACATAGTTGGGAAAAGGCAAGGCAGATAGATTGGGGATCAGTAACTAGTAGTTATTTTTTTTTAATCTTACTGGTCTCTTTGCGTGCTCCAGAGAGAATAGAATATGACTGTTACTAAAGCTGAGCGGCCACATACAGACGCGAATGACTCATTGGTGGTCGAAGAATGTTTACGATGTCGTCATTATTTATCTAACATAATCTGTTGATTAACTTTTAATTCGTTCTGAACTGACATATTTTTTAAACTAATAACCAGATGTAATCCACATTTTCAAACTTTCCAGAATAAGATATGATACTTAATTTACGCTTGTATGCGACGAACCGATCCATCCACTTAATTAACTTTCAACGCGTCTTTTGCTTAAACCGCATGCATGCTTCGCTAATAATTAAGGATTAAATTCGGTTTGATTTAATTAAAATTAGGTGGTAAAAGCATCTTTATTTAACACTTCAAATTTGGAGATTATGGCTTACTTTTAGAACGTAATGAAATGCGTAAGATTTGATAGATTGTAATGGTTGTACTATAGACCTGTAGTTGTTTCATATAACGCACTGGTCGATTCTTCAGGTTAAGCTACGCTTGCCGGAATCGGTCCGTGGACGGGTGACCATCTTTACAAGTGCCTCGGAAAGCACGTTAAACATTGGTTCCAGCTGTCATTCGTGGCTCTTTGACAGTCGTTACGGGTCATCAGAAGCCCGAAAGTCTGACAACCAGTCTTACCAGGGGGTATCGTATTACACAGTTACTGAGTTGTGGAGGTCAGATAGGCAGTCGCTCCATGTAAAATACTGATGATATTCAGCTGCATCCGGTTAGACTGGAAGCCGACCTCAACTTAGTTGGGAAAAAGCTTGGCAGATTGAGTTGTTCCAAAGAACGCCCTTTGGTTGCCTAGATTGACGACACCACACTTTTGCGTGCGCTCTTCATGATGTCTCTTTTTCCTTTAACGTAGAAGTTCTAAAATAATTCGGTATTGACAAAGAAAATCATTTGGTATCAAACGCGAAGACACTTTATATACCTATGTGTATACATAATCAGTGTCACCATAGCAGAACATTCAAGTAACTATGAAAAACTCCCAAAAATATACCCAACCATTTTTAATTCCACAACATATCTGATCGATACATTACTATCCCAAACGCGGCCATCATAAAAACAATTACAATAATGAGCTTATCAAATAGACTGCAATATTCACAATATTGTATGAATCGCTCCAGGCTATCGAGTTAATATGTTGATGCTCTTCCAAAATATTTGCCGTTTTATTGCAGGTTGATAAAGTTGACTGTTTAAATTATTTTAGGATTTTTTGAGGTACCTTAGACACTGATTTCATTTTGGGTTGGACATTGTTCAAAGGAGCACACAGCTGTTTTACTCCCATGGATAACAAAGATTTTTTGTTTAGTACAACATGTAAAAAACCCTGTCCGATCCGTGAGGGTGTTGTTAAGTATCGTACTGAGAGTCTATTTATGTGGTAATTTTCAGGAAAACCGAAAAAATTAATTCGCCACATTTTTTTTCAATGGGGTATTTTACCGGGTTATTACATTGAGCGCGGGCAGCCGTCGTTTAGCGGGTGTCTAGAATTCATAACTTATGATCCCTGTTAAAAAAAATCTAGTTTTTAATTAATTTGGGGTAATTTTGGTACTAAAATGTGAATTTTAAATAGCAAAAACTTTTAATTTTCAATAATTATAAGTTTTTTTAAACTTTTTGGTAATGTTATTGCAATAGGCTATATACCCCTTTCAGATCGGATAGGTTATTTTTGCATATTTTAATATAATATAATCTGTCTGCCAGGTAAATTATCGGTCATAATAGATCAACTAGTTTGACTCGAAACAGGGTCATCTTCGAAACATTTTCCTGACAAAATATTGTTACAATGCTTTGTAGACACATTGGTGATCGGAAACGGTATATAATGTTGATGGGCAAACTCTAGCTGAACGCGAGAATATCTTTCATAAACAACAGAAGATCCCAAACCCCCGAATATAACTAATTATTTTATTGCCATTAAGATAAAACTAAAATATCGCAATTAACAAATAATAAGCTTTCCATAATTCGCATCATAGGCAGCCTGCTGAATATCGCAATAATAAAATAATATCAGATATTATCGAATTCCCCTATGGCACGTAAATTACTTTCGCACGCGCTCCATATGTATTTAATTTTAAATAATCAGGTCAGTGTGGATACCGGCACAATTTGAGGAGAATATATTTTGAATAAACTCCCAAATTGTTGTGAAATATGTGTGTGATCAGAATGATAAATGAGATGGGTTATTTGAGAATATGGGGGATATATGAATAGATGTGTAGTTACCAAGGGTTTGTTTATCTGGTGAAAGGGTGGCAGATTATAGTCAAACCAGTACAGAGACAGAGGACTCTAAGCTGAATTCATTGATGAATAACGATACAAATCCAAATATAGATTTGTATACAAAAGCCGGCTTATCACAAAGACGTAAGTTCTATGGTAAATACAAGATTTAGTGAATTAGACAAAATAATTGGTGAAATTCAACACAATATATAGGTATAGCGCCACAAGATTTTCTATGCGCGTGGCCAAAATCAGTACTATTAACGCCGCCATCTTGCTTTTAGAACACATTTCAAATGACATTATTTTCACATAACAATGAGGGTTTTTGATAGCACTGAGACGTCAGGTCCGGGCGCCTGTCAGAAGTGTCCAAGCCTATATTTTCTGTAGTCGTGACTGAAAACATGAAAGATTGATGAACGTCATCTTATATTTTATATTCATTGTTGAAATCGAAGATCTCTTGCTAATGTGGCACCAACTGGTAGTGTGAATTTTCATTAGATAGATGGAGATTATAATTAGATAAGATAATTATTAAAAGGTTGGTTTTAAGTAGTTTTTTACTTTTTTTACAAATATTTGTATTGTGCGTGAGCATCGTCGAGCAATATCATAATAATATTAATATATATTATAGCGTGCATATCATCCTAACTATATATTAATATTATAAATGCGAAAGTTTGCCACAAATACCAAAAGATCCTGTTATTTTCAAAAATCGAGTCTCCAACCTAATCCTTCGACAGACAATCCTTATTTACATTTATAATACCTATATACATATTTTATCTATGTATTACTGAGTACACTAAGCCGAGAGATTTGAGCCAAAGATTCTGGAAACTTCTATTTATATTAAGAAGTTAGATAATTTCGTTATCGCGATTTAGACTCGGCTGCGATGTTATCTCGGTAGTAAAAAGGTTGTTACTGAAATAGTTTGTTGGAGATAATTAAGGGTAAATGGCGCGAGTTTTGTTGCTATTGAATGAGTATTTTCTATTGTGGAAGAAAATTGGGGTCGTTAAAGCTTTATACCGTTTGCAGTTAGATTGTATACACCATGGTCCATAAAATACATTTAAGTCCATTCTCTACCTTCTGACCCTAGTCGGTTCTCTGTAACTGAGTTCGGCCTTCTTGAACATGCTACAATCATGCCCGTTCCCTTGATGAAACGAAGTATTCCACTAAGAGCACCAATTTCAACGGCATGTACGCAAGCTATTCCACTTATGGCACTAAAACAATTTTTTTCGACGTGCCGTACGGTGGAATAGTTTAGATTTTTTTCAAAACCGGTGCTCTATGTGTAATATTTTGATCAAATAATGTGATCACACTATCACTGGGAGTCGACGTAAAGTAAATCGACTCAAACTGATGCAAAAGTGTGAAGTTATGAACTAGTCATAAAGCTAGGAAGTTTGACATAACCAAGAACTTTGAATAGTTTATAACTAGAATAGAGATGTGCATGATCTTAGAGATAACATTCTAATACCTAGTTGAATATACACAAGACGGCTTGTATTAATATTGAAGGCAAGTTTACCTAGGGAGCAAACAACTATTTCAAAGGCGATAGTGTTTCTTCACCTCACTGCGCTTTGGATTTAAAGTACGTCACTTGGACTTAAAATAGTGTTGCTCCCGAGGTGGACAATCTACTTTCCCTCTATGAGAAAATAAGTAAGTGCAACTTATGAATAAGAATAGTAGGTATCTACATTTATTTATTTAATTTTCACTACTTGGGGAATACACACATTTTTTTTATAAAACGTAAAATCCAAATTTGAGTAAACAACTACGAACGAAGGCTGAATGCATTTCACGCGTTTTATTTTATCATTCAGCCTGTTACTTGTTCATACAATGTTCGTGATTGGAACTTTTATTAACAATTTCCAAATTCAAATCCCTTTTGGTCCCTAGGGATTAAAGAGCTATTTTGTGTTTGCAAAGAATAATATTATAGCTCTTTTTGAATGGATGTGATAAAAACGAAATTAGAGCTCAAACTCAGCAGTACACTTGTAACCACTAGACCAACGAGGCAGTAAAAAACAAAACGACCTTAAAATTATAATCAATCTGCCTAGCCTTTTGCCAACTCTGTTAGGGTCGGCTTTCTGTCTAACCGAATCCAGCTGAATACCAGTATTTTACATGGAGTGGCTGCTGAAGGGGCTTGTGGCTAAGTAATAACAGCCGTTCGGGTCGATCGATCAGTTTGAGGTACGCTTGCCGCGGTTGGTCCGTGGATGGGTGACCATATTTACATACGAAGACCCCTCCGTGTCTCGGAAAGCACGTTAAGCCGTTGATGCCGACTGTCATTTGTAGATCTTTGACAGTAGTTACGGGTAGTTAGAAGCCCAAAAGTCTGACAACCAGTCTTACCAAGGGGTAGCGTGTTACCTAGTAACTAGATTATGGAGGTCATATAGGCAGTCGATCCTTGTAAAAATACTGGTATTCAGCTGCATTTGGTTAGACAGGAAGCCGATCTCAACATAGTTGGGAAAAGGCTAGGTAGATGATGACATGGAGTGACTCCTTATCTGACCTCCACAACCTAGTTTCACGAATAGTTCTACGAACGACCCCTGTGTTTGTTATAATTTAGCCACGAACCTTAAAAAGAAAATAACATAACATCACGCCTGTATTCCCCGAAGGGTTACGCAGAGGTGTACCTATAGTACACCCACATTTCGCCAGTTATGTTTAAGTCCCATGTGGTTGAAACTATCTAGCTGTCCTATACACAATTAGTCCTTATCGTTTTATGAAGTGCAAGTGACATTAAACATTAGGGTGTTGACGACGACGTTTCGGTTTCATGCTTTCGAAAACCTATCAAAATACTGCTTTGACTTCGGTATCATTGCTGAGAGATTGATGTTCAGGATAGTTTGGGATGTAACTTATGTAATATGCAGGAGTTTGAACTGATCCAATAGCGACTATCCTTTCATCCCCCAAGGGCAGTAAAATATTTCCTCTTGTATTTTTTTCTTCAGGTTTCATAAAGTTCATGATTTAAGAAATCACTTTTTTATCTTACAACACATAACAACACGCCTTGTTTTACCGAAGGGGTGGGCAGCAGAGGTGTCCCTGTAGCAGGTACACCCACATTTCGCCAGTTATGTTTAAGTCCCATGTAATAGGGGGCGAGGCTATTGTCATCAACCGGTTACAAATCCAGACTCAGTGCTGCTACTGAGAAATTCCAGATGGAAAAACCCAATAACACTTTGCCCGACCCGGGAATCGAACCCAGGACCTCATGCTTCGTATTACCGCTTGTGACAACAACGAGGCAGAATAACGATAAAGATATAAGACCTATGAATCGTTGTAACTGATATTCCACGTAGTAAAACTTCTCTAGGATTCCTGGCGTACGATCCCGAAACGATAAAGTCACTTTAAAGGTTCTATCGTGGTTTTAAAACTAACACTTACTGCCAAACGGAGCTTCGAATAGTGCCAAAGAAACGTGCCTGAGACTTTTATTTTGTTCACTGTGCGGCTCTGTTGGAAAATAATTTACGAGGTTGTAAGATATTGTAATGAGGTTCTGAAGGTATTCAAATTTTACATGAGAAGCCAGTCGTACTTTAATAGAGATTTTTTTAGTTATGGCTATTTTAGTATTATTTAAATTTTATACTTTAAATTATTAGTACTGTCTCATTGGTCTAGTGGTCGCAAGCATAACAGCTGAGCATGGGGTCCTAGGTTCGATTCCCGGGTCGGGCAAAGTGTTATTTGGTTTTTATATCTTGAATTTTTCAGTAGCAGCCCGGAGTCTGGATTTGTGCCCCGTTAATGGCGAAAGGCCCGCTCCCTATTAGGCTCTAGACAGACGGACTGCATTTCAACGGACTTCACAGTCGGTTGGCAGTTTCGATGCACTTATGTAAACTCACAAGCATTCAAACTGCAACTCACAAACATTGAAACAGCAATTTTTCAGTTGGCGTGCTGTTCAAATGCCGTTCGTCTGTTTAACCCTTACGTGAAAATTAAACATAACTGGCAAAATAATATGGGTTTATTAATAGGCACACCTCTACCCAACCATTTGGGGAAACTTGGCGTGATGTTATGTTATTTAATATTAATGTCAAGACGTGCAGACAGGGTGAAGAAAATGCTTCAACATATTTTTTTTTAAGCAAAATTGGGGGAATCTTTTTCTCCCAAACACCTGATTCGTCAAAAAAATGAAACATCAGCGTAAAGAAACACATAAAAGAATACGAGAAAAAAATCTGACTGTTATCTTAGGGGTCTCTAGAGAAATAGTAAAAAACGACATTACTCATCTTCGCTGGGGTCGGTATAAAACAGGTATCTGATTGTGGCAGGCCCTTGTTAATCATTTTATTCTTTACCAGGTACAGAACACCAGAGTTGTTTGTCATTTTGGAAAATGTCTCGGTAGTCTGAAATGAAATAGTACTTGAATAATTTTCATATTAATTTTCGTAGGATTTTTATTTCCGTCTTAAAAGCAACTATTCATTCTGTAAAAATCCTTGAAGGTAGACTCAGGATAAATTTCTTGCATTGTACTCTTTGGGCTGTGACTACATTTTCTTTGATATATATATTTTCTTCTTTCCTTTTGAGTAGTGTAAAGTATTCCCACATGTAGATTTTCTATTATCAATCTAGCTCTTGCTCGTCAACAAATATTGAAGATTCAAAGATATTTTAAACCCAGTTCTTGCACACACAATTGATTCCTAATTTCCACAACTCAGAAAATCATAACCAAAACCGTCAACTCTCCAATTGACCCGATTGATACACAAAATCAGAGCCATCAATCCAACACGGAAATAAGGTAGACACACCAATTCAAAGCCTTTCAGGAGCCAGTGAACCCAGAACTCATTACGGCCCTATCTGCTAATATTTCGGAACATCAATCTTGTATCAAGAATACAGGGGCCCATCAAATAACCATTACCTATGGAAATTTAAAAGCGTTTCTCTGCCTGAAGAAGCTTGATGGCTTGACATGTTGCGTTTTATTACTTTCTGTTGATGGTTTGATGAATCAGGTGGGCTGAGTTCTATTTGGTAATGGAAATCTGTTGCTGTGATTGTGTTTATTGGTTAATAAAATTAAATAATTGAAAGATTATGCTAATAAAGCTCGTCAAATTGTATTTTCATATGCACAAAAGTCACTTTTGGCTTCTGCGCACTTGCTCTGCAAGAGTTAATCAGTCTAATGCCCGTTTTCATCAACACTAAGTGACACTTATATTAATCCCTAAATAAAAGTGCACTGTTGGATTTTCTACGCGAGGCTTAGCGCTGAGAGTTGAAAATCCAACAGTGCTCTTTTATATAGGGATTCATTTAGGTGTTACTTAGTTGAAAACTTAGTTGAATCGAATCTTTATAATTTTTGTAATTTCAATATAAAGATTTTTATGTTCTACATTTCGATAACTTACCATAAAAATGTTTAATTTCTAAACTAGCTAAAATACTTTTGTGAAACCTAAAACAAAGACATCGGATATAAAAGTAGGTATAGAAAATCGTTCCGAGCTCTAACCAAGAATTCTTTCATTCCTAAGCGGATTGTAACTATAGGCTGACAACACACTAGTGGTACATTGTAGAAAGAGAAAGAAATATATCTATCAGAGCTAGACTCGACCTCGCTGCGAGTTACCGCACCTACTGGATTGTATTTTAGTGAATTAAGTCCATTTAAGCTCAAGAGAGAAGTAGCAGTGCAAGCGAAGAGCGACTTACAATCTTAGGAAAGTTTAGGTTAGTTTCGTTTATCGGATCTGGACGCGAAAATCTTTGCGTCCCTCTATTGTTGACGGAAGGTGGAAGCTAGCGCGTGGTCAGCGTCTGATTCCCCGGGAATTCGATGCACGAAGCACTGAGCTCCATCAGATCCTACTCATGCTACAATAGTGACAGTAAGGCCTGTTATGGAGGGATGGCAGGAGAGTTTTTCGGCTGACGCAGGTGCTTACTGTACACTAATGTTTCAGGAAGTACCTGCTTCGCATAGGTCAGAAGCAGACGCCTGCTTGTAATCAGTGAGTAGACTGCCCTGAGGATACGGCGCAACATATACTGAAGGAGTTAAGCTTGTGCCCTACAGCGCTATGCCCTCGTCACGACACTTGGTACGGGTGATCTCTCGCTTCCAGCCGTAGTTCAGTCCATAGTTGGAAGCGAAAACGCGTGGGATGTTGTCGGCTCTTTTTCCGAGAAGATGACGCATGCAAAGGAGGCGGCGGAGAGGGAGAGAAAGAATACCTCTCACTCCACCCACACCAGAAAAGCAGCCGGGCGTCGAAGGGCGCTTAACGATCTTCGGCCACCATAATGAGGGGCCTGCAGGCAGTGAAATTGGGGCTGTGTCATCGCTCGAATAGTCAGGGCCAGAACACGTAGTACTCCATCCGTGCTTTTATGGGAGGACGCACGGTCCATGAGGATTTCACCACGACAAAATAATAAAATTTTGTTTGTTTAAAATGTAACAATAAATTAAGTGAGACCTCAACGGATAGAAACAGATAACGTAAACAATTAAAGGCAGCTCTGATAAAATATGAATACCTACATTTTTAAATGAACAACGTTATCAACAGCAAGAAAAGTTACAACCCATACATCATAATATATTATAAGACTGTTTAGGGAAAAAATGTACCGAAATATCCATCACTTATCTAATCAAAGTCAGATTTTAACATTTATCCAGCACTTTTTCCTTATCTCTTTAATTCCGCCATCAGTGAACCCCCAGCTTTATTCATCGCCGGGATCGTTCAGGGATTTACCAAGGAATTTGTTCGCGGTTCAAACGGGAAAATTAAGGTATTTTTTTTATATAATAAACGCGGCGAAAATAAGTTTTTATATAATATCCTTGGAAGATATGAGATTCTTTAAAATACGTTATCTTTTCGCAGCTTTTTTTCGTAAAACTGATTCTTTTAGAAAATATTGAGCTGGGAGAACAAAAGATGGCGCGGACATGAAAGATTTTGAGTGGAATCTAATAACGTTCGAAAGAGGTATTTCTATAATGTTATAGTTTATATATGATGAAGGTAACATACGCGACACATACTTGAAGTTAAACAACTTGGTCAGAACACAACGAAAAATTTTCTCTATTACTGAAGCCAAATAATTCCCTTTAAACACGCTTATTTTCCATATTGTTGTTTCATTGTTGTAAACTTCCTTTATGTAACAAGAGTTAGAGCTTCATTTCGTTCTACATAATATGTAGCTAGGTCACCAAGTTCTGTTTTATTTCGAACTAACCAACCAGTATGTTTAGCGACAATCAGCAGTGTTTGCGTCACAAAGGTAGTTCCGCCGTCGAGGTCGGAATACCTACTTATTTTACTATTTACATGAGACTCGCTTTTGTTTTATTTATTGTAGCTACCTTTATTTTGACCTACGTACGATTTGATAGCTTGTCTGTCGAGCTTTTTACATTGTGTCTGAATGTTTTACAAGTACGTGTGAACGATGAACCGGTTTAGTAGATAGCATCTATTGTCTCCAATTCATTGCTTTTTTTCCGCTTCACCGTGTTTTTTATATCTTCAGTAACATTTCCCAATGTTAATTTACAGATACAAACATCAAGGATTTTACTCCTTTTTTTTTCTGCAAATAAAACTACGATTCTGGGAAATACTCCTTTAAATCCATCAAAATTACAAGCGTAGGAGGGAAGACAGTTATATCAACAAAATGTGACCTTTCCTGTGACCTTTAAAATGATGTTAAATTAGAGCAGTTTACCGTACAGGTACCAGGCACCCAGACATTCGAAGGTCTATCGTTAAGAACCAGACAACTAAACGGGACAATCAGCAATATTTGTGCTACGCAGTCAACTCGCCTCTGAGACAAATATTTGAAAGGGTGTCTTGCACAACAAATTAGTAGTTTCGTATTTGTTCAGGCTGTGTTTGTGTAAGTCTTAATTTGGATTGCCGGGGTTATTTTTGCGTTCACTATTATTAGAGAATTGTTGATTTCGGTGAGTAATTATTACAAGTCATTACAGAATTATTTCGTGTTCTAATTTCTGTGCCAATAATTTAAATTAGATTATAAATCCACCATCAACAACTAACCACCTAACACCAACGTTAACTTTCCATCTTTTTAAAATCAGGCAGTTCAGGGATGATGCACGAATTCAGTACCTATGTATGTTTCAATTGCGTTTACAGACGAGTGTCCCAATACGTATGTAATCGGAAACAGCTGTCAACTGCCGACATTCCTGATCGGTGTATGTCGTCAGCAGTCGACGTCTGTATTTGAGGGCATGGTATTTGAAATTTTCGATGACATATCTCGCTTGTCTGCTAGAGTTCACAATCGGTCTACATAATGAACTATTTTGCAACATAGAGCCACGAAACACGAACAAGTACGTAACAAATAGGTAGATGCTCAGGTGTAGGAGATGAAGTAAGAAGCATCTTCAAGAAAATCTCTCCTTTTAAACAGCATTAGTCCGAGTGTAATACGGGTCTGTTTTTATTCAGAGTCGCCATTAGTTCGTAGCAGATATTTTGCCATGTAAAATTTAAATGCAAAAGGCGCACTACATACAAAAAGGACCTCCTGTACATAACGAAAAAAAACATGGCCAACCTAAGCATCATGCGATCTGTTTTATACTGATAGCTGACAAAGTTTAAAAGCACGGCAAAATAAATAGAAAAATTTAAATTTAATTTAATTTATTTACTTATGTCAGCATTGTAAATGTCAATGAATGTTGTTATATTTTTTTGAAGTGAAAACTTCTTTAGGCGCGTTGGGCTTTTTTGAGATGGGACTAAACCATTGATTTCGTGACCTGTTACCGACACCGTGGAGTAAAAGACATCAACGCGTTGATTCCGCGATGCCGATTTTTTTTCAAGTTTTCACTTCTGTTGGCACTCCCGGAGTGTCACTGTTTTTTTAAATTCTAAACTTGTATTTTAATATTTGCACACCATGACAATATGGTAAACATGTTAGCACAACTCCATGTATTTATAACACCTTGCATGCGTTGTATTGTGTACACACATGTTTGATCAAATAAAGATATCTGAATCTGAATAAACCTAACATGAGACTAAAGTTAGGATGAGAGAGAGATACCTACATGTTGAAAGGCACATGAGGACTGATGGTAGTATTTCTCCGAACGAGCTGATTCACACAGTCAGGGCCGCGCCGCCCGTATGTGCGAAGTGTGCGGCGCACACAGGCGCCAAGGCACCAGGAGCGCCGGAGGCGACTTTAAGACTTAATTAAATGTCAGCGCCTATAACTGTTTTTTTTACACATATCATGAAGCTTTGGCTTAGATTATGAGTATTAATAAATACGCGGCGAAACAGGACGTCAAAAAAGAGGCACTTCATAAGTTTCGCACACAGGCGCTGCCGAGGGTCGGCGCGGCCCTGCACACAGTTGTCACACAGTTGTACTACACAGATAGATGAAACTTCTGTTCATATCTTTTTATATTTATTTACTAAGAACATTGTATCCATTTTGTTCTGTTCCCTTTTATTTTAGTAAAATCTCATGGGTTTTGATGATTTTTCCTTATACAATCTTTTGTTTGTTAGAAGCAAGTTTCTTTCCATTGTTTTTATGTTCGGTTTTTCTTTTGCCTCGTTTTGTTCAGATTGGGCTTAATGGGAGTTTTGTGACCTCATCTAAGGATCATTAGAGTGAGGAAGCTAGGAGCTCTCATGTTAAATGTTTAAGGCCGTAGGTAGTTACTGCCGTATGGTGCGTAAGTAGGTTTAGAAACCTGTTGTAATGGTCATCAGGATTAAATCAATCTGCCTAGCCTTTTCCCAAGTTTGTTGGAGTCGGCTTCCAGTCTAACCGGATGCAGTTGAATACCAGTATATGGAGCGACTGCCTGTCTGACCTGCACAACCGTTACCCCTTGGTAAGACTGGTTGTCAGGCTTTCGGGCTTCTGACGACCCGTAACGACTGTCAAAGATCCACAAATGACAGTCGGGACAAACGGCTTAACGTGCTTTCCGAGGCACAGAGTCTCGGTATGTAAAGATGGTCACCCATCCACGGACCAACCTCGGCAAGCGTAGCTTAACCCGATGGATCGACCCATGCGGCTGTTATTATTTAGCCACGAGAGTTTTAAAATCTAAATTCATTTATTCAAACTGGCTGGGAATCAGCACATTTCGAATGTCAAAATTACATGAGACAGTCCTCCAAAACGCCCACCCTTCATCACTTCCTAGTACTGCTGCTGCTGGGAAGAAGAAGTGGCACAACAACTCCTCTCTCCTTTCACCCTTACATTCGCGATTAAGGATTGTGTTTACATTTAATTAAGAATGTACAAACAATTTAAATGTCAAATTAAAACTTCTACATAATTAACCAACTAACTATGCACATAAATAAATAAATAAATTAAAAAAACATACAGTCGAATTGAGAACCTCAGTCTTTTTGAAGTAAGCAAAAAAATATTGGTTGTCTGTAAAGTCGGTTTACGGACGATAATTTTACGTGGTAACGTCACCAGCCAAACGCTTAGGCTGAGCGTGCCTCTCTATCGCTTGTTCCGCGCTCTCGCTTGCACGCTCGGCTCAGGCGGAACGTGACGAGGCGGAGTGGTTCCGGGAGGCCATGTCCAATATATGTGACGTGGCAATGCCCCGAGTCCACCCTGGACGCGCTTCGCGCCAGGTGTACTGGTGGTCGCAAGAGCTGGAAGCTCTACGCAGGGCGTGCGTTGCTGCGCGACGCCGGTACGCCAGGCACCGCAGGCTCCGTATCCGTCCTCCGGATACGGAAGCCATTCAGGCGGAGCTGTACGAGGGGTACAGAGCGGCGAAGACCGCCCTCCAAGCGGAGATCCTGCGGGCCAGGGCACTGGCCCGCGAGGAGATGCTGGAGACTCTGAACAGAGACCCGTGGGGACGCCCATATAAGATGGTGCGGGAGAAACTCCGCCCATGGGCTCCCCCGCTGACGCAGAGTCTCCGGCCCCAGCTTGTGGAGGACGTGGTGAGCGCTCTGTTCCCTTCAAGAGGGGAACATACGCCCCCGCCCATGGCTCCGCCCATTGCGGTGCCCGATGCGGACCACACCGCCGACGACGACGACGATGCTCCGGAGGTGACCGAGGTAGAGATGAGAGTGGCGGTACGCAGGATGAGTGCGAGGAATACCGCCCCAGGACCCGATGGCATACCCGGAAGGGCCTGGGTCCTGGCCATGGGGACTCTCGGGCCTCGACTGAGAGGGCTCCTAAGCGCATGTATGGAGAGGGGCCAGTTCCCACTTTGCTGGAAGACTGGGAAACTGGTCCTCATCAGGAAGCCGGGGCGCCCAGCGGACTCTCCGTCCGCCTATCGGCCCATTGTGCTGCTCGACGAGGTGGGCAAGCTCTTTGAAAGAGTCATTGCAGACCGCCTCGTCGGGCAGCTGGTGCGAGTGGGGCCGGATCTGGCGGAGAGCCAGTTCGGTTTCCGCAGGGGGCGCTCTACGGTGGACGCCATCATGCGCGTGCGGGCCCTCACGACGGGGGATGCTGTGGCCCGGGGTGGGGTCGTCTTGGCAGTGTCTCTAGACATCGCCAATGCCTTTAACACCCTGCCCTGGAGTTGCATCAGGGAGGCACTTCGGTATCACCGGATGCCGACCTACCTCTGTCGTGTGGTCGAGGCCTATTTGACAGACAGGTTTGTCATCTACCCCGGTCACCAAGGAGAGTGGAACCGGCGAGAGATGTCGTGCGGTGTCCCACAGGGATCGGTCCTGGGGCCGCATCTGTGGGACATCGGATACGACTGGGTGCTGCGCGCCGACCTCCCTACTGGCGTCAGCGTCGTTTGTTACGCTGACGACACGCTGGTCCTGGCGCAGGGGAGGTCGTACCAGGCGGCGGCCGACTTAGCGACACGCGGGGTTGCGACAATCGTCGACAGAATCCGGCAGCTGGGACTCGAGGTGGCCCTGCACAAGTCCGAGGCCATGGGTTTCTATGGTCCTCGTAGTGCGCCACCGTCGGGCTCCCAGGTATTGGCGGGAGGGGTTCACATCGGCGTCGAGTCGACGATGAAGTATCTGGGACTCGTCCTCGATAGCCGGTGGAACTTCGTGGAGCATTTCCGACGTTTGGCTCCCAGACTGGACCGGGCCGGGGCTGCCTTGAAGCGGCTCCTGCCCAATCTGGGAGGTCCAAACGCCTCCTGCCGGAGGCTCTACGTGGGGATCGTGCGGTCCATGGCCCTTTACGGGGCGCCAGTGTGGGCGCCTTCATTGAGGCGGCAGCCAGGCCGCCGGCTGAACGCGTCCCAAAGGGTCATGGCCATCCGGCTGGCCCGAGGATACCGCACGGTCTCCTGCGAGGCGGCGAGCCTCCTTGCCGGAGTACCGCCATGGGATCTGGAGGCAAAGGTCCTCGCGCACATTTGGGAGTGGCGCGAGGAGGCGAAACGCCGGGGCTTAACTCCGATGCCGCAAGAAGTCGCGGCACAGCGGACAGAGCTCCGGCGGGATCTCATGGTGGAATGGAGAGTGCGATTGTCGCAACCCAGCGCTGGGCACGCCACAATTGCGGCGATAAGACCCCTCTTTGAGGAGTGGCTAGAGAGGCGCCACGGCGTCCTCACCTTCCGCCTGACGCAGGTACTCACCGGACACGGCTGTTTCGGGAGGTACCTGTTCAGGATAAAGCGGGAGGAAACGCCCGGGTGTCGTCACTGTGTGGATCGCCCGGAGGACACGGTGGAGCATACGGTGGAGGTCTGCCCGGCTTGGGCAGGGCATCGCCGTGTCCTCGTGGATGCGATCGGCGGCGGTGATCTCTCGCGTCCGGCCCTGATTCGGGCCATGCTACGGAGCGAGAGGAAATGGGAGGCCGTCACCTCTTTCTGCGAAGCAGTAATGCTCGCGAAGGAGGAGACGGAGCGCGTGAGAGAGAGGCAAATTTCGCGCCCTCGCGCCCCTAACCGCCGCAGCAGGAGACGCCCTGGGCGTCGGGAATCGCAGGAAGATTTCCGGCCACCGTAGGCGCGGGCTTGCGGACGGTGAGCAATGGGTAGCTCGCCGTCCGATAAGGACCAAGCCCGGGTCGACGGCGCGTTGTGTTCCACGCGCGCCTCAAAGAGATGTCAGCAGAATTGACGGGGTCCGCTAGGGCCAATGCCAATGCCGGGGGTTCGAAGAAAACCGATAGGGAAATCGTGGCCCCCGGCAACATGGCATAGGAAGGAACACGGGTGGGTTTTAGTCAGTAAGAGTCTGACACGCCCTCCCGCTCCACCCAGAGCGGGAGAAGTTA
Source organism: Agrochola litura (assembly GCA_949152395.1). Classification (NCBI taxonomy): domain Eukaryota; kingdom Metazoa; phylum Arthropoda; class Insecta; order Lepidoptera; family Noctuidae; genus Agrochola; species Agrochola litura. The sequence goes on from OX424499.1 coordinate 23,897,177, forward strand.
TTTGATAATTTCCCACCCAAAAAAAAAAAAAAAAAAAAAAAAGGCGGAACGTGACACTTTTTCGTGCGTGCAGTCGGCGTTCATCGATTTATAAGACGTTATCACGTCAAAAAATAAAAACACGTAAAATATCCTAACCCATCTACAAACTATAATGGCGTGAAAAAATTCCATTTTATCAAGTAGATTTGAATGCTCTGTAATGCTACTTAACTTTTCTAATCAAATATTTCATGATAAATTATTATGTAGTATTTATAAGTAAGTACCTGTAATACTGAACATCAAAGTGTGTTGCTAAAACTTATGTTAATAATAACATTTGCCCTCGCATCTTATGCATAAAGAACATAAAATCCCTTAAATGCAGTAAGTAAACAAATCATCCGTCATTGTATCCACTAAATCTTAAAAAGAAACAGCATCGAAATAATCACTGTCGAGCATAATCAAATAAGCGACGAAATGCGAAAAACGTGTATATTTGTGACGAAACTGAAAAATATTCGTTCGTTATCCGTTGACAGAGGACTGAGAGTAACGCGGGGGATTTAATTACGTGCCTGTGGTTGAACGTTGCTTAAAATTATACTTACGACGTTACATCCTCAAGATTTAATTATTACTATGTAGTTTCACTTCTCAATGTACTAGGCGTCGCACATAATTTTTAGAGCTATGGAAATAAAAATCAAATTATGAAATTCAAATTGGTTCCACTACATCCGTCGACCGCAGCGCCATCTCGACGTAACTCCATTCCTTTTTTATGTGCGGGCGTCGTAACATCGCGTCTTTTCAAAAATTTAGATTTAGTTAAAATATAGTGTGTATTTTGTGGAAAAAACGTGTTATTATGGGAAAACGAAAAAGGGAACGTAGTCATTCGAAAATTCGACGAAAGATAAAGCGTTTGGAGCGAAAACTACGTGTTTCATCGTCAACAAGTAAGGACGAGGAAGGTTAGTACCTACATGTACACATCTTTATGTTGTTCCTAATTTGAATATCGTAGCCAAATAATTGGTGTGTCTTTATGAATCATTATAACTATGCACAAATTTGTCTAAATATACTTTTTATTCGTTTTGTCGTTTTGCGATAGTTTTTACTGTCTACCTTCATTTAAGGTAATTTTTTAATTTTGTTGAAAATTGTTCTTTGTTGCTTATCACGTTCATAATAAGGGTTAAGTTCGTATGTTTGGCGTTGCGTTTTGTTATTTTCGACTTGTAAGTATAATTATAGGTCCTAACTACGATCGTAAATTCCTTGAGTTCTTGCATCTACATTAAGTTATACTCCGTGACGTGAGCACGGCTGATAACAAATTAGTCTAGTGGCGTATCGGGAATACGTACAATGACTTTAAAATGTATACAGACTGCATACAGCAGCTAGTTAAATAAACAGTCGAATGGCGTAACGTGAGTACGTACAAAGACTAAAAGACAACACTGTCAACTACAACAGTTGTTCTTTTTCTTTTAACTTACAGAATATGACCGTTATCACTCAAGGTCGCCAACACCAGACTCACTACGGTTGTCTTTGTATTCAGATGAATTAGAAGATAATATTCCAATCAGATCTGGCGTTGTAGTCCCCGCTAGTCCACCGCGTACCGGCGATGCTACAGATAATGCAGATGCATCTATTTTGCTCCTTCAGGACCCTGGTCCTAGCTCAAATGAGGTCCCAATAGCTGATTCCGAGGTTTTACCGCCTGAAATATTAGAGGCGCTAGGAGATTCAACGGGCAAAGAAGAGGTCTTAGGCCCGACTATAAATGAGGAGATTTCTAAACGTTGGGGTAGGATCCTTGTAGAAGGGTTGACTAAAGACGTGAAGGAAGCTACTTTAAAGAAAACTTTAACGCCCGAAAACTTCACTTTATCGAAAGCGCCAAAGCTTAATTTAGAAATTTCTGCCATCATAAGTGACAACATCAAGCATCGGGATAAACTCCTCGAAAGAGCTCAGAACCAACTTGGGTTGGGCATTGCTGGTCTTAGCAATATGGCTTCGTCTCTAATTAAAGAAGACCACCCAAAGGTGGAAATCTTGAAAAAACTGTCAGAAGTCAGTAAGATATGTCTAGATTTACACTACGAGAACTCACAACACAGAAGAAAGTTGATAACTTCTTCACTCGATAAAAAATTTACCACTACAATAACTGATATAAAAAGAGATTCATTTCTATTCGGAGCTGACCTTGGAGAAAAGATTAAGGCCACAAAAACAGCAGAAAAATCAGGTCTTCAAATAAAGCGCAGCAATGCTAGCGTTCCTTCCACATCCAGACAACAGGGAAACTGGAGAGGCCCACCCAGGTTTCAATCAAACAGGGGTACCAAACCGGGTGGGTAGAAGCCGAAATACACATCCAATCAAGGACACTCGACACAGCAAGGTCAAAGGCAGCCAGCTGCGAATCGAGCCCCTCCTGCCCGGAAGATGGACTACAGAACTCGCAGGAACCAGTAGAGGTAATAGTTCATGCGGGTAGATTGCGCCACTATGTTAGCAACTGGCAAGCAATAACCAAAGATCCAATAGTCTTAAACTATGTCAAGGGGTTAAAAATTACTTTTGATGAGCTTCCTGTTCAAAAATTTGAGCCATCTAACCCAAGGTTTAGTAAAATAGAGCTTGAGCATTTAAAGATGTCTATTTCAAAATTATTGTCTTCAGGGGCTATTAAAAAATGCCGTGATGTGCCTGGCCAGTTTATTTCTAATATCTTTTTGATTCCTAAAAGCGATGGGTCATTTAGGTTCATTTTAAATTTAAAATGTCTAAATAAATTTATCAGCCCGGAGCACTTTAAAATGGAAGACATTCGTACTGCTACTAAATTAATCAGTAAAGATTGTTTCATGACAACTATGGATCTACAGGAAGCATATTTTTTAGTGTCCATTCACAACTGTAGTAAAAAATATCTGCGATTTAGATTTCAAGGTTCTACTTTTGAATTTCAGTGTCTCCCTTTTGGCTTGTCTATAGCACCTTTCGTTTTTACGAAATTAATGAAGCCAGTGGTAGCTCATCTTAGAAACCAAGGGTTACTCCTAGTTGTTTACTTAGATGATTTGTTATTTATAAATAACTCTTTTAATAGTTGCCTAGAAAGTACAGCAGTAGCAGTACAAGTTCTTGAGAGATTGGGCTTTATCATAAAGAAAAAAGTAGCTTGATACCAAAACAAATTCAAAAGTTTCTAGGTTTCAAAATAAATTCACAAGATATGTGTCTAATGCTGCCAGATATGAAACGTCAAAAAATACTTGACCAAACAAAACGAATTGCTAAAAAAAAGGTCTTTAACAATTAGGGATTTTGCAAAGTACCTAGGTTTACTCTGCTCGGTTTGCCCAGCAATTTCTTACGGTTGGTTGTATACGAAATGTTTCGAACGCGAAAAATTTCTAGCTTTGAGTAATTCTAAAGACAATTATGATTGTGTCATGAACCTTTCGCCCAATCTTAACTCAGAGTTTTCCTGGTGGCAAAATAATATTTTAACATTAAAAAATCCAATACGTAGTGGTAGGTATGATCTGGAAATCTTCTCAGATTCATCCCTTACAGGTTGGGGTATATATTGTAACGGAGTACGTGCTCATGGTTTTTGGAGTGACACAGAATCTAAAGAGCAAATAAATCTTTTAGAATTGAAGGCAGCTCTTATTGGCTTACAGTGCTTCACTAAAGATCTATATAATAAAGAGATTTTACTTAGGATCGATAATACTACAGCTATAGCTTATGTAAATAAGTACGGGGGAATTCAATATACACACCTTAATAATATAGCTAGAGAAATCTGGCAATGGTGTGAGCAAAGGAAACTCTTTGTCTTTGCGTCTTATATCAAGTCTAAAGAGAATACAGAAGCAGATCACGAATCTAGACGATTAAATATCGACATTGAATGGGACTTAGCATTTTCTGCTTTTGATAAAATCACAAATACTTTTGGAAACCCTCAAATAGATCTATTTGCCACACGATTGAACGCAAAATGTAAAAAATACATATCGTGGAAACGAGATCCTTCAGCGTATAACATAGATGCGTTTACAATAGACTGGTCGCCTTATTTTTTTCTACGCGTTTCCCCCGTTCTCACTGATTCTTAAATGCTTAAGAAAAATAATTACAGAAAAAGCCACTGGGATTGTAGTTGTACCTTATTGGCCTAGCCAGCCATGGTACCCACTGTTTTTATCTCTTTCTCAAAACCAGGTTATTTATTTGGAACCGAGTCCCTCATTGCTTTTATCACCTTTCAGAACCCCACACCCTCTTTGGAAAGGACTTACCCTGGTGTCGTCAGTATTATCAAGCAATCGTACGTAAAACAATCGTTACCAGATAATGCTATTAAAATAATAATATCATCGTTAGCTGACAGCACCCTTAAACAATATAATGTAGTTTTAAAGAAATGGTGGGATTTTTGTAATACAAAGTTGATAAGTATTATTGATAACAATATTCCTAATATTCTTGAATTTTTGGTTAATGAATATCATTTAGGCGCAAATTATTCAACCCTCAACACGTGTCGTTCCGCACTTGCATTAATACTGGGTAAATATATAAGTCAAGACGATCGAATTATAAGGTTTATGAAAGGAGTCTATAGGACCAAACCTTCCTTCCCTAGATATAAATCTACATGGGATCCTAATCTTGTATTAGATCACCTTTCAAATTATTATCCAAATGAGAACCAAACCTTGGCCTCTTTATCCAAAAAATTAGTAGCTCTGCTCGCATTGTCAACTGCAACGTGTGCAGACGCTATCGCTTATACGTTTGTCTAGTGTTGAAGTAAGTAGCGCGAGGATAGTTATAGATATAAATGATCTGAACAAAACTTCGGCTCCTAACAGATCCGCGCCTCATTTAATTATACCCTTTTTCTGTAATAGAGAACAAATCTGTCCGGCAAAAACATTGTCCGCGTATATTGAAGCCACCAAGAATTATAGGAGCTTACCACTAACCGATAGACTTATTCTTACTACCAAAAAACCAATCCATAATGCTAGTGCCGCAACTATAAGTAGATGGATTAGAAACGTGTTAACTGAAAGTGGTATTGATACAGGGGTGTTTACGGCTCATAGCACCCGCCACGCTTCAACCTCGGCGGCTAGTCGCAAGGGGGTTTCTGTAGACATAATTAAAAGAACTGCAGGTTGGTCAGGGAACTCTTTAACCTTCGCTAAATTCTATAATCGTCCGATAACAGTGGACGAGGACAACGCATTTGCGGAGGCAATTTATAATTGCTAATTTAAGGTAACAACAATGATTGTTCAATAATAATACCTACCTAACATTAGGGGTATTAATATTATATCCTAGGTTACATTAAGCAGAGGATGCAATTTTTGTTTATTATGATTAATGTATTTTTATATATACCTACTTACGGTTTAAGTATGTACTCAATAAATGTTATTTATTTTTAATGATTTCATATTTTCGTGTTCATTCTTGGAAAAAACCCTTACCAATCTCGTTTGAATTAAAGCGCTAAACATCTACATAGTAATAATTAAATCTTGAGGATGTAACGTCGTAAGTATAATTAATGGTTAAACGAACTTACCTTAAGTGATGTTCGACCATAATTATACGAGACGTTACATCCGAAGAGATTTAAAGTCCCTCCCGAACCCATAAACTAAAGCCCATCAAACAATTCATCAAACGAGAGTAACGTCTCTAAAATTGAATGGAGTTACGTCGAGATGGCGCTGCGGTCGACGGATGTAGTGGAACCAATTTGAATTTCATAATTTGATTTTTATTTCCATAGCTCTAAAAATTATGTGCGACGCCTAGTACATTGAGAAGTGAAACTACATAGTAATAATTAAATCTCTTCGGATGTAACGTCTCGTATAATTATGGTCGAACATCACTTAAGGTAAGTTCGTTTAACCATTAATTATTTATGACGTATGAACTGCATGAGGAAGAGTAAGTTTTATTAGCTAGCCCAAATAATTTCAGATAACTAATAAATTTTGGATGGTATTTAAAATTAATCGTACCATCTGGAATCGGTGACCCGACGATAGTTCTTTTGTAATAAGAACGTAACATTTCAAAAACTGACAACTCAGTCCGGTACCTACTAAGTTGTCGGAATTAGGTTCGAAATTCAAAAATGACTTTTTGTTTTGGGTCTGACGATAATAGTACATTACTGCCGCGGTCTATAATGACTATTTTGCTGGTCGCGCTGATGATGACCGACAGCGCAGCTCCAGGCCGACACAGCGCGGTCAGCGTGCAGCACTTGATGGACGAGCTGAGATAAAGGCCGAGGCCGTAGGTCGAGGCCTTTACAGCGAGGACAGCAAGGGCTGCAATGATGGCCAAGCTGGAAGGCCTAGAGCGTAGCTAGGCTAGCTCGAGGCAATCATAGCGTGACCAGCGAAGCAGTCATAGTGGGCCAAGGCTTGTATAGTATAGTGCTTTACTCAAAAATGCAAGTACCGAATCTAAATAAAACCAGCAAGCAATTTCAATAAAACATATATTCATTAATTAGAAATTTAATTAAAATGACAATTATGAAAAGTACAGTTACTAAAATTCAACACCGACTTTCCCGGTTTGATTTTACTAATAGTTTGCGATAGTTTTAATGCGGTGTTTGACTGCTGTATTATTTCTTCATTTATTACGCAAAAAAGTTCCTAAATAAAAATAAAATTTTCGCTGAACCGCGCTTTTGTTACTTCTTTGTTTTTTTTTTTAACAATGGTTGTTGGAACTATACAGCCAAATTAATATGGAATAAAATCTTTTTGTACCTATCTCTATAAATACAAACAGCTGTGTTTTAAATAAAATCTTTTTGCATTTGATTTTTTAAAACGTTGTAACGTCAAAATTTTTTTTTTTTCAATCAAACCTAACCTCAATCCAACCTAACCTCAATCCAACATAACGTCAGATGGCACACTAAAGTATTTGCGTACTTACTAATATCTATTTTGTATATCTTCAAACAATCCCATGTTGCTAATAAACCTAGTCTAAATAAAATATACTGGGTTATTTATTATTTTTGCCCCAGTTTCATTGAAAATTTTGATTGTATTTCCTTATATTTATGTTAATATCTGTCTCGGATGAAGGGAAAATGTAAGTAGCTGTCACTCAGGACTGTTTCATTATAATTTGAAAGGTAATGGTACGTCATCTGTTTATTTTCATCTCCGTTATGGTGCGAGTAAATATAGGTTGTGTTCTAATAAGAATTCAGGTAACATTTTCATGTATATTTTCATCCTTTCTCAGTGTTTTTTTTTTTAATTATGTCAAAGTCAAATAATTTATTTCAATTAGGCACAAAAAAGGCACTTTTCAGCGCGAAAAATTTACTAAAAATAAAATTGATTCTAGTCGCCCCTTCCAAAAGGTAGTTTTCGTATGGAGAAGAATATTCAAAAAACTCTACCGTTACTCTTTTAAAATGTATTTTGTATACATTAATTATATAATTATATGTGAAGACGATGCACCTGGAATAAGATTACTATACATAGGTAAAAATAATTAAAAATGAAGCAAGGACAGAAAAAATAATTATGTAAAGAAAAGTCTGACTGAAGTTACTAAGTTTACATTTATTTATATCTAGCCGACGCGCTAGACGTCGTCCTGTCAAAATTAAAAAAGCCCATAGAAAATCGACGACGATCACATTTTTCTGAATTTGAAATTGTTCCGCAAAACTTTTTTTTATTTCGTAAGATCTTGTTTCGGGAAATAACGAACATTTTAAAATGAAAAATTGCCAAATTGGTTGATTCGTTTTCAAGTGATGTGCATTTAATTTTTATTAATAATAATTATATAGATTTTGACTGGTTCAAATAAAATCAAAGTCCAATTTGACTGTAGCAAGTTTGACTGCAGTTTGACTTTGAAATTGGGCAAGAGATGCCTCGCAATTTCTTTAAGAGATTTTTTGTAACATTTTATTAGAGAAATGCTCACATGCTATTATAATATTATACCTTTACCAATATACCTTTTTATTAAATAATTTCAATCAATTTCTGTCTGTATATCTAAAGTCTACCTAAAAATGTACCTAAGACTAATTTCCTTCAGCAGTCTGACATACAACACTGTACTACAATAGTAATACACATTTCTGCTAACTCAAAATCTGTCAAGACAGTTCCGTAGTTAATTAAACGTGAACATAAAGTCACCTTCACTAATAACTCTCCCAACTATTTCCTGCACCCCATTCATCTTTAAACCTCTAAGATATTACGACACTTTCACAATATTATTTCAAAAGACCAATGGCTCCTTAGACAAAGCCGCTTGCAACCTCTTTGCCTCCGTATCCTTTAGTTTCGTCTGTCTTTAATCCTTCCTTGACTACCACCTTACCAATACTACCTTATCCACTCTTATCACCTGCCAAATAAATTTCAATTTCGTATAACTCAGTAACAACTCTAATATTGTGCTGTTAATGACTTTCATACAGATAGAAACGTCTCTGTTTCTCAAAAAATAAGGTTGAATTTTGCTTGTTGGAATTATTTTGGTAGGGTTGTCTCGTGTAATGAGCAGTATTGACCAGTGTCTCCGTAGGGGCGACGAGCGACATGAACAAATTGTAGAACAATAGACAATTTGGGAGGCCGAGGGTAGTTTTGATTGTAGGTGTTACAGTTAATTGTGGTGACATTCTTAGGGATTCGCTTAGAGGTTCCGTAGTTATTCAAAATCAAAATCAAAATATTTTTATTTCACATAAACCTACAAGGGCACTTATGAAACGTCAGAAGCTAGGTGCACGGTTCCAATTGGTCGCTTCCTATGGAGAAGAGCCGGCAAGAAACTCCACGGTTACTCTTTTCAAAATAAACTGTTTCTACAATGTTTTCAAATTACAGTGTTAATAGGTATGGGAGGACAGTGTTGGCCTATTAACAAGTACCAGGTACTTAGTAAAATAAAAAATGGTACACAAGTTTACAGCCTACAACGTTCTCACATTCACAAAATCTAAAAGAAAATAATCTATATAAAAGATAAACAAAATAATAAAAAATAAGAACCTATTTAAACCAAATGACATGATTGCCACTACGTGTCCTCGTAGAGGCGATCGGCGGCGGTGATCTCTCGCGTCCGGCCCTGGTTCAGGCCATGGTACGGAGCGAGAGGAAATGGCAGGCCGTCACCTCCTTCTGCGAAGCGGTAATGCTCGCGAAAGAGGAGGCGGAACGCGTGAGGGAGAGGCAAATTTCGCGCCCTCACGCTCCTAACCGCCGCAGGAGGAGACGCCCGGGGCGGGAATCGCGAGCCGATTTCCGACCACCGTAGGCGCGGGCTTGCGGACGGTGAGCAATGGGTAGCTCCGTCCGATAAGGACCAAGCCCGGGTCGACGGCGCGTTGTGTTCCACGCGCGCCTCAAAGAGATGTCAGCAGAATTGACGGGGTCCGTTAGGGCCAATGCCTGCCGGGGGTTCGAAGAAAACCGATAGGGAAATCGTGGCCCCCGGCAACAGGGCAACCGAAGGAACACGGGTGGGATTTAGTCAGTAAGAGTCTGACACGCCCTCCCGCTCCACCCAGAGCGGGAGAAGTTATTTGATAATTTCCCACCCAAAAAAAAAAAAAATATATATTATAGAAAATTGTAGGTATGTAATGTCAAATACTGAAAAGATTATGTCAATGAAGTATTTACAAAAAAGGAAAATAAAATAATCATAGTAATTTGGGAGCAGTTAATAGACATTTACATTGTTATGCCGTTAATGAGGTACCAGGGAAGCCACATGTGCAGAAGGAATTATTGCCAAACTTCCTTGTCTTCAACATAGTCTTTAATCTTATAATATGCTTTTTTGATAAGGACACGTTTGATGTGGATTTTGAACTTCCCATCGCTATCGCAGCAGCTGTACTTTTTGCACCATAAAGAAAATTGAATTATACCTGTATGCTCAGGTGGGATAAACAATTTGCGTTAGTACACCAACAAAACCACGCTAGTTACGATTAGTCTGATGTGGGGCGAACCTACACTAACTCTAAAGGAGAATGGGCATTCTAGCCTAAGATCCAATAACAACATGCGATATATCATTGGAAAGGTTTTTTTTATGTACTTCAACTATTATTATGGCGGGAAGTTCCAAATCACTGTGTGGAAAAGTTATTGCATAATAAAGCCAGACTTAAGCGAATAATTTTTTTTTCAGCATTTTAGAAATGTATACAACCTGTTTTTTTTTTATATCCCATAACTCTAGGGTTATATTCTGTAGGTAAAAATAATACTAAAACTCCTAGAATAGGTGGTCCAAAAATGCATCGTTTCGGAGATATCATCAATCATAATTAAATTAGGTCAAAAATTGTCACCAGTATGACGAATCTTTACTTTTGCGAGGTTACTTACCTTACCGTACAAATAAACCCTCGATGTGTCTAGGTATCTAAGTTTCATTGATAAATACAAGTAATTCATTTTTATTCAAACCAATCATTCATATTTAAAGCTAAGAAAATGCGACGTTGTCATATTTCACGTAAGGGTGTTTTACATTAATAATCGTGACTTTGCCGAATTATTTTGTATGAAAAATTTAAAAAAAAAATAACGAAGGATTGGAACATAACTCATATGCCAGTTGATTCTTTGATATGGCCTCAATCATACCCTAGAGTTATGGGATATCAAAAAAAACACGTTGTATAATAACCGTAAGGCGTCGTCCTTTTGTTCGATGAACCGGAACGCGTGGTCTCGCCGACAGAGGGCGCCTTCCGGTTTTCCGTACAAAAAATGACCTGAACGCGACAATCGCGTATTCGCGCAACGATCGCTTTATATTAGAACCAAACAGGCGCAACACGCATGCCGCGCCTGTTTGTGGGAGCCTTTACTTGACTATCCACTGGTTTCTTATGTTTTTCCTTATCGCGTCCGATGAGACAGCCAATAAGAGTGAGTGGCAAGAGGTGTTTGCGGAGGAAAGGGGCAAGTGAGCCAGACTGGCACATCAGACGCGCGCGCGCATGTTCGTTAGTCGTTATTTTGATTTGAGTGTAGCGAGTACGTTTTACTATTACCATTTACATTTGTCATCATTATCATTCGACTACAACCTTTGGCTTTGTTAATCGGAATCTATGATTTGTTACATGTTATACCACTGGCTTTGTTTATCGGACTCAGAACTAAGCTCTTAAAAACGGCCTGCTTTAGTCATGGATGAACACCAAAACAATTGTGTTATGTGCCAACGTGGGCAACACAACAGAAGGTATCAACGTCACATTTTGGCTGAAAATATTCCACAAGATCAACCTGAGCTTGCAGATTATTTACGGGAACATGCACTATTGGAGGTTTGTTTATTTGTTTTTTACAGTGGATATATTATTATACTAGGGTTATATTGTGTTCGTTCATCTTCTGGTAATACATAAATAGCAATAAAGACTTAGACTGGTATGGGCCCTTATTTTAAAACCCTACTTACTAATAAGAATCAGCTTAAACTAGCCAAAATCATATTGTGCAGAGCATTTGCATAATGGCCTATATATAATTGAAGTGAAAAGAGATAATTTAATTGGGGATTTGCAACGGTACAATATGCTTCAAAATGTCTGGTTTTTAAGAGGCCTTATACAGTCTCGCCATATAAGGGCAAAAATATATCTATGTTACCTTTTGGTTATTAGGGACGTAATAGGTATTAGTACGATAGCACAATATTATTGCACTTAACAGGGCGCCGGACAATAGAGAGTTGTGCTCATACAACTTCTTTTGTCTGGTATCTAGGTGTAGGAAGGCATGAGCCGTTTAATTTTCCAGTCGGGGATTTAATTGGTATTCTAATTGATGAAGATTGAAAAGGAGTTTTGTTACATTACTGTAAAACTTTAGTATTATTTAACCAATAAAAATAATTTATGAATTTGATTTATTATTGCATTGTATTTTTATAAGGCAAGTGTTAGGGCGCGCTAGAGTATTCATACTTTTTTTTGTTTTAAATCTTTTAACTTGTATCTTGTGTTGACCGTCTCAAATGTTTCGTTAGCAAAATATAACATTGTAAAACGTTTCAATTCATTGTTATGAATCATTTAAAAAAAAATCACGTGTTTGTTTTATTTTGTAGAGCATGAACTTAGGTCCCCCAAACCTTACTTATTTTCTCAGAAATAAAATATGTGGGATAATGAGATGAGCCGAAAGCATTAAGGCTCCTTCAAACAGGCGCGACACGCGACGCGACACAAAGACACCGCTCGTCGCGCAACGAGCGGTGCCTTTGTGTCGCGTCGCGTGTCGCGCTGGTCTGCACGAGTCATTAGGCACTCCTATAAAATACGTGCAACTAATAGAGTATAACAAAAACTAAGCTATCTGTTAAACAATACTCCACGTGGTGTATTCAAACGTTAATTTAACAATAGATACGGTATTAAGGTATTTTGAGGTACCATAAAACACCTGGTCCACAACACAATTAGCTAGCTTTATTGCGCCATAACTTCATCCACACAGCGATTTAGGACTTTCCGCCATAACAATAGTTGAAGTACATAAAAAAACCTTTCCAATGATATATCGCATGTTGTTATTGGTTCCTAGGCTGGCTTCCATACATTTTGTTGAGTCGACAGTTTTTCTTGGAATCACTATTGACGGTAAATTACAATGGGGCCCACACATAGAAAAATTGTCAGGAAGGCTAAGTTCGGCCGCCTATGCTGTTAAAAAAATTAGACAGATAACTGACGTAGATACAGCCAGAATTGTTTATTTTAGTTATTTTCATAGCCTTATGTCATATGGGATTCTTCTCTGGGGAACCTGTGCGGACATTAATACTATCTTTGTTCTACAGAAAAGGGCTGTTCGAGCCATTTACAATCTAGGTCCAAGAGATTCCCTTAGAGAAAAATTCAAAGAAATAAATATTCTGACTGTAGCCTCACAATATATTTTTGAAAACCTATTGTATGTGCACAAAAATATATCAAATTTTAAGAAAATGTCCGATATTCATAGTTTAAATACCAGGAATAAACACAACCTTGCTGTACATCGCACACGTCTCCACAAAGTAGGCAACTCATTCATGGGTCAATGTATACGTTTTTACAACAAACTCCCCATTGACATTCGAAACTTACCCATTAAACGATTTAAAATCTGTATTAAAACCAAACTTTGTAAAAAAGGGTACTATACAATTTCAGATTATTTAGAAGATAAAAAAGCTTGGGATTGAACTGCTCGCTCTGCTAAGCCTTGTGAAAAAATCATAAAACTAGACATTTTAATTATGTAAAATCAACATATACCAGTTTTATAAACACATTGACATTGTTGAAAATTATATTCAAAATGACATGATTACTTTGTAAAGTATTATATTATTTTAACTATTGTGAATGTGAGGACTATGTGGATATTGTTTTTATTTCTCGGCTAGTTTTAGTGATGGTCTGGCAGTTTGAGTAGTTTATGCGGCCTACCCAAATGTCCTTTCTTTGGTATTGTTCGTCGAGTTGAGCTCCTTAAGTTCTGAGTTGAGCTCCACGATTACTGACAAATGCTTGCACTGACTGGACAGGTCCACTCAAATCTGTGTGGTTCTTTCCTCAAAAGACCTTTTCAGACACTTATCTACATGGTCCTCATATGGCCTGACCAAGATTATGTCTGGACTTTAAAAGAGACTGCGACCTCTGAGTTTGTTTCGGCCTTTCTTCTCAGAGTAGTCAGATAGGAAACGCCGAACTCATCTAGCTTATTTTTAATATTTTTTTATATGACGTGTAAAAGTGATTTCGATATCCTATTTACAGAATAAACAATTTCATTTCATTTCATTTCATTTCATTTCATTTCATTTCATGTCCCGTCCGCTATGAAACTACAGCTATTTGGTATGTATGGCCTACTTTGTATTATTATCCTTTATTACATTTTCATACATATAAATTATATTTTGAAATATTTTGATGAAAAAGAAATAAAAACATTGTACGAGTATTATGATTATGTCGTTTATTTATTTTCTTTCATATTATGTTTACATTTTTAAATATTTCTTACACTAAAAAAAAGATATGTATACATATTTTTTTATTAGATTTCCATCTGTGTCGGGAGCAGGGTCCAAGCTACCGGTGATTAGGGCTGCAGAGACAGGAACCTCCGCACAATTCGAGCCGTATCGAGGAGTACCGCCTTCTGAATCAGGCCCTAACCAACCGCCGAGAGCCTCGAGAGATGTTGGTCAAGGCTTTCAGCAATCAGGCCTTTGGCCGTTATGACAATCAACACAATGATAGCCGAGCTCACATTAGATATTTTATTGTTATTTTATTTTCATTCATTCATTTTTTTTACATATTAAATACATTTTTAAATATTTTTATAAAAATCATTAAAAAAACATTAAAAAATATAAAAAATAGTGGCCCATCGGCATCAGGAACAGGATCCAAGCTGCCGGTGGTCAGGGCTCTAGAGAGAGGAACCTCCTCACTATGCGTACCGTGTCTAGGAGTACTGCTTTCTGAATCAAGCCCTTGACCCAGCCGCGCAATGAGAGCCTCCTGAGGTGTTGGTCGAGGCTCTTCGCTATTAAGCCATTAACCGTAACGATTATCAGTACAATGATTGCAAAGTTCATATCGCACATGTCGACAACCTCGTGTGCTAAGTCAAGATACTTGATTTTTTTTATCTTTCTCAGCTTTCACGAGATTCTCGTCATGAAGGACAGCGATATCAACTTATGTTATTTTTATTATGTTTATTTTGTAGTACTGCCTCGTTGGTTTGGTTGCAAGCACTACTGCTAAACATGAGGTCCTAGATTCGATTCCCAGGCCGGCCAAAGTGTCATTGGGTTTTTCTATCTGGAATTTCTCAGTGGCAGCCCGGAGTCTGGATTTGTGCCCGGTTGATGGCAATAGGGTCGCCCCCTATTACATGGGACTTAAACATAACTGGCGAATTGTGGGTGTACTATAGGTAAACTTCTGCCCAACCCTTTGGGGAAACAAGGCGTGATGTTATGTATGTATTTTATAGTGTGTATCTTATTGTTCAGATTTTTTTTCTCTCCTTTCTTTCTTATGAAAGTTTTCAAAAGTGCATTCTTTATCCTTCATCTACATGTTTTTGTAATTTCACTACCCAATATTAATAAACACACGTAGCATTTTACAGCCAACATAATAAATGGCCGAACCGATAGAGACAAATTGTATTTGTCTGTGCACAGACTCCGTCGATTCGAAAAAGTTTTGGGTGGTAGTCGATATCTACTACGGTATATTAGGTATACAAACGAGAGCAATCAATGTTAGATCAGGGTGTTAAAGCAAACGATTTGTCTCGAAAAATATTTCACTTAAGACGCACATATATGGCAGTGACCTTGAGTGGTTAGCTTGCGTGTTCTGGAATAAGCTCACACACACTCGCCCATCAAAGAGCGCTGTCCAAAATTATCAAATTATTAATTTAGTATACATAAAACAAAAGGTAATATTAATAAAACACGTATACTTAAAGATCAATTATTAAATTATCTTTAAAATGATGAAGGTTTTACAAAAACATGCTTGACAGATTTTGCGTGATTCTCAGTTTTTATATCCGCGTTAGACATAACTTTACAAATTAATTTCACTTTGTAATACAAACATAATCTAAAATATTCCTATATGAATTTATTAAGAAAATGCTCTTATTTAACATTATATTTTTTTCAAATCATTAATACTACTCGTTTAGACGTGATCTTCAGTATAAAATCATTAAAAGTCGGTTATCGTCGCCTTAAACAGCATGTATCAGAAAGGTGTGGTCATATTTAAGAGTGTGGCACCGACCTAAAACCTTTCAAACCTTTTTAAACCGAAAAACTTTCTCTATGGGACCAACATTTTAATCGCGAAAAAATAATCAGCCGTCCCATACGTTTTGGTCGAGTAGGTATTGAAATTTTGTATGGAACAGTCGATAATTTTTTCACGATTACGATGACACCACACCTTTCTGCTACTCGCTGTATTTACTTTCGTCGTCTTGCCATCGTTCATCGTCCGTCAATCATACTTCCACATGGTGTTGTCGAGTTGTCACATTTTTAGGGTTCCATAGTAAACAAGGAACCCTTATAGTTTCGTCAGGTCCGTCTGTCTGTCTGTCTGTCTGTCCGCGGTCTAGCTCCAAGACTGTTAGTACTAGAAAGTTGTAATTTGGCATGGGTATACTCGTACATATTAATCAAAGTGGTCAAATAAAATTATGAAAAATATTTTTTTTTAGGGTATTTCCCCTACATGTAAAGTGGGGATGTTATTTTTTTTTTTCTATCCCTTGTTATGGGGTATCGTTGGAAAGGTCTTTCAAAAACATTGTGAGTGTGTTAAACCATTTTTGAATTCAGAGATCTGGTTGCGAAATATTAAGCTTTAAAGTGCAAATTGTTGTTAGAGTCAAGTGCCCCCCCCCCTGCCAGCTAAATGGTTGGTTTTAGATATGTGAAAAAATTCACGGCAGTAGCTTATATAACAAATTTAAAAGGAAAACTATCACAGCTGAGTAAGCTTTACAAGTTAACGAGTAATAATCGACCAACTTAAATTTGCGGTTGTAAAAACATGTTCACCCATACATTCTGTATGAAAGATTTTTTTTTCAACTACAAAGTTAACTTTGTTCTTGGGATAAATTCATCCCAACTACGGAACCCTACATTGTGCATGGTCCGACATGCACTTGGCCGGTTTTTTTATTTTTAATGTTGCAAAAAAAATCTTGATTATTTCAGCAGAATAGACAGAGAAGAGTGGTGACAGCAGTGGTGGCCCAGTGGTAACGGCCGCGACTTACGAGTTGGAGGTCGTAGGTTCGAACCCAGACAGGCGCTTTACTTTGTGTAAATTATTTAATCACCATTGCTCTCAAAAACGGTGAAGGAAAACATCGTGAGGAAACCGGCATGTAATAGAACCGAAAATTCGAAGACATGTGACATCTACCAACCCGCACTGGGCCCGCGTGGTGGATTATGGCCCACTCCCTCTCATAGAGAGGAGGCCTGTGTCCCAGCAATGGGAACATTTATAGGCTGATGATGATGATGAGACAGAGAAGTGAACGGAACATCTTGAACCACTTAAAATGCCTACCGTTTCACCAAATAAGTAAGATAAGTAAGCATGGTGGTGTTCTATTTCATTCAGTCCTTTTTATGAATGTCATAAAAAGTAAAAGGCTACTGGCAGTCGCATTTCCTGTCTTGTCCACAACCGGAGAGTAGGTACAGTTTAACCATTTTCTTAACGTCCCTCGGCAAACTTCGTGTTTAGTCAGTCGTCGGATTTCTATCAGTTGCCCTTTGCACTTGGTGCTGACCGGACGCTCTCAATCGACTTTGTAAAGCTCTTCGATCGTTGATGGAATCCTCATCACATAAACATAAATTGATCCTTAGACTACATCCCACTTCCCACCAAGCCGTTTTCACATTAAGTTACAGGTACTTACAACACAGGACACGTGTCGAGCTGTGCCCGTAATCAGCATAATAGGTGCACCTAATTGTACCTCATCAGTTGTGTGCTCCCACGGGGAGAGCAAGTGTTTCTATTTATAGTTGGGAAGATCCACGAGTCTTTAGCTGACTTTACATTAAATGGAGTGGCATACATACAAATAAATTATATCGATTTATGATGACTCTCACGATGATGATACCCTCAAACGCTTTAAATGTTTAGCCTCTCAGTGACCGATATAATGAACAAAGGATTTTTCTATTTTCAACCCACTGAGTTAGCGGAATTCCTGTCATTGCAGTTTTTTATTAACAAATACTTCAGATAGGTGGACCATTTATGCATCTTGATATAATAATTTAAACAGGCTTTTTTTACAACATAATTTTCTACCAGGAATGATTTAAACCTCATCACCAAAACCATAGCGCTCTTCATACAAGTTACAAGATTATTTCCTTACAGCAGAAATGTATAAAAAAATAGGTCAACACTCAATACTTTATTTGCATTCCACAATGTGTACATAAGTGGTAAGTTAAAATGATATGTGATCATTATGGACCCTATCGGGCACAGCAAAATAGTAGAAGAGAGGAAGCTTTGAAAGAACTTAGCATATCTGTCTTCTAAACTTATATATTATTATTATTAAATACTTTACTGTATTAACACTTATTAGATTATGTTAGCACTTCATTTTATCGTTTAAAAATACGTTTAACGTATAATAGCACTTTCTTATTAAAAATTGTTTTAGTTTTAAGCTATTGCATAGCTTTTATCGCGGGCTTTGAGCGCGGCGACCGAATCAAGAAATTCCGTAACGTAACGAAAATAACGTAACGAATATAAAACCTAACACCCCCCATTCCGCCTACCATGTAATGACGGTTCCCATGACAACGTGATATTGTCATGGGAACGTAATTTTTGTTTTATGTCGGTCATCACGTCATCATCCAAGTGTAGCGTTGACAAATAAGAAGTATGGAGGTTACAAATGATATGCAATAGTTTTACCGCGGCAGTCCCCGAGTGCCACACGTTTTTTTTTAAATAAATATATTCAATTTATCTTCTTTTTTTATTAATTCAGGTAGTTTGTCATCATCATCGTTCCCCAATCATCATCATCATGATGTCCTGTCATTATTTAATCGTGTCCCTGATACCAATTTATTTGGCTTTTCTCCCATACTTCTCCATTAGTCGGCATCTTGTAGTCACCCCCTTTATTACAGCATTTTTATAGCTTCCTAAATAAAAAAATGGTACTCGCACAATTGTAACCTTTCAGACCACGAAGTAAGTCACAGCTTCTATTTATAGCAGACTTCAACAGAAATACATCCACACAGTAACGTGGCACTCTGTCCACAATCAACATAATAGGTGCAGCTAATTGTTCGTCATTTGTACCGTGACCTCTCCGGACTCCGGGCTGTCGGAATTACATTGTCGTCGTCTGTGGGGAGTGATGTACATGTAGCTGATGCAGGTTCCTTTATAAGGAAAATACGAGGATAGATTAGTGACTCTTTTCCCCAACTTTCAATACAATCTAGTGTTTTGAAAATTCCACTTTTGAATTTTCAAAGCAGCTATAAGGTGGCAAAAAGGTCGTTTTAAGAAGACTGGCAGCAGTGATCTCCTTTCAATATTCCGTTAAAATTTTCGATGGTTTTAAAGTTGAAGATGAGTGACTATTTTTATTAATATTTCATAACATAGCACCTGGTTTGCCCCGAAGAGTTAAGCAGCGGTGTACCTGGTATTAACCCTTATTTTGCCAGTTATACTTTTAATGTACTTTCAGAAAATGCGTTAAAGCCAACAAAATGTTCTCCATAGTGTTATAGTTTTAACCAACAACGTACGGTGAGATAAAAAAAAACAATTAAATAAAAAACTTCTATAACTAAATATTCTGTGTAAAGATATTAATTATTGAATTTCATAATCAATAATTTAGTTCACTAGTTAAGTATTTGGGTTTTAGGTTTTTTCTAATGTATACACAAATTATAAGCTCTAACATTCAATGAAAAAAGACACTGGACAGAAGGCCAGAAGCTGCTTACTAAACTAATAGTAAAACAAAGTTACTGACGATGACAGGTCTGGTACACATGAATAAACAATGTCCTCAATCTGTGTCATACACGGAGCATAATGTTCCGAGGTAATCGCCCATTAACATATAGAGTTTCCCCGATCCGGTCACAATATTCACTTGAATCTGATAAATGGTGTGGTGAGGTCGACTGTGTAATTAGGAATCAGTTTTAGTGAAGCCCTTAAAATTATCGACCAGCAAATAAAAACAGTATTCAATTCAGTATTAAACACTTGTAAAAACTTTTAAACTATGCTGAAAGTAATAGAGATGGAAGCGCTACTACTGAGCATGAGGGGTTCTAATCCCAGGCACAGATAATATAATACTACGTCCCAGGTCAAAGTGTTATTGGGTTTTTTCATTAGGAATTTTACGGTCTGGATTTGTGCACGGCTGATGTCAATATCCTAACTATTATTATAAATGCAAAAGTAAGTTTGTTTGTTTGTTACGCTTTCACGCTAAAACGGCTGAACGGAATTGGATATAATTTGGCACATGGATAGACCATGACCTGGGTTAGGACATAAGATACTTTTAATTCCGATTTTACCATGGGATCGAGACTTATGCGTGAAACCGTGGGGTGCAGCTAGTTTAACCTTTCGAATGCCGTAATTACAGAAACAATTAAAAAACCATTGTGTCTCGCATGGATCCACGTTCGATCCACGATCCACATACCAAGGGTTAAACATAACTGACGAATATACTACAGGTACACCCCTGTCTAACCTTTTGAAGAAAATGGGTGTGATGTTATGTTATTTAGAAAAAATCATCTTTTCACATCTAATTTTACTTACTTAGTATCATGAAAATGTCTCCTTTCAGCATAAAGCTGCTACGCAACACTAAACCGCTTCAGTGGAAGCCTCTCTCCTCCGAGACCTTAGAAGCTGGGAAAGCCGCCTCACAAAGGAAACACTTGGCTAAGAAAGCACAAGATCCCCAAACAAACGTTTTGTATGCTTTCTGACTTAGCTCGAGAAACTGAGGCCTGAGAATGTATACTGAAACATGCATTGGAACATTCAGACATCAAAAACAGATTAGATAGCGCAAGAGTCGTATACATATTATGGACTGTTAGCGTTACTGCTTGGTTTGGTCACTTTAATTGACACGTGATTAAATATTTGACCACTTAGGTTCTTATTGGATGTTAAAGAGCTTTGTAAATAGGTTCTTCTAGGTAAATGCTCACCCGCATGTTATTTCTTCTACCAATCAGCCATTTTCGAAGTAAAAACTTTTAGGCGCGTTGGGCATTTTTGAGATGGGACTAAACTATTGATTTCGCGACACTGTCCTCATTCACTCACCTTATTTTTGTAAACGCGATTGTGCTCTTTATTAATATTTAGTTACGGATCAATGTATAGAACATTGATCCATAAGTATTTTTACTATAAAGGTAAAGGTTTTGTAAACGCGATTGTGCTCTTTATTTATATTACGTTACGGATCAATGTTCTATGCAAGTATTTTTACTTTAAAGGATTCGGAAGTTTTTTTTTTGTAAATGCGATTGTGCTCTTTATTTAGACAACTCCGCTTTTTTTTCCAGTTTTAAGTGGACCAATTATCGACATGATGACAAAAAAAGAAAGAAAATGTATTTATTGGAACACGCACAACACGGCCACAAATTCTTCTTCTTTTCGTGTGGTTAGTGACTAACCTGGAGTCAGAGTTTTAAATCCGCCCATGGGCCTCCAACTTGGATTCACATGCCATCGAGAAATAACTCTCAGACATGCCGGTTTCCTCACGATGTTTTCCTTCACCGTTTTTGAAGCAAGTGATAATTATATGTCGATGACTGGTATGTGACTCTTTCGGTATTTTCAGCGATATTTTAACTACTGTGGGCGTAGTGTGGGTAGTGTAAGTTAATGCGCAATAGAAAAACCGTTTGCAGTTCAGATCACATTATAATTTACTATCAAATTAATCACACTAGCAAAATTATACACACACTGGGTGCAACGGCGTTTATTAAAATCACAAATTAACACAATGATCACAAATTACAATTAACACAATAACTGAACACCACGAATCGAGAACAGTTCCACGACGTCTTAACTTCGATACGATCCGAGGCTGAATCCCCTCCTCGCCGTGGCCTTAAAACATCACGACTCTGTAAAAGCGCGTTTTTTGGTGTGGGTAGATCACTTGATGTCGCCAGTGGCGCGCTTGCGATTCGTTTCGTGTCCGTACTAATGACCGGATCCGACATATACAATACGCACATGATCCGAAAAGTCAGAAGTGTATGCCTTGGGTTCAAACTCGAGACCTATGACTTGGCAGTTTGACGGTCACACCACTAGGCTATCACTGCATATAAAAAGGTCTCAAATAAAAAAGGATAAAAGGTTGAAATATTTTGTCTCATGTCAGTAATTTCGTTGATATTTTAGGCTTATGGGACATTCCACTTTGTCTCTGAGATTGGGAATCCCGAAGTTTTCAGTCCAAAATTAATGTTTTCTTTTACCCTAAATATTATAATATTTATAAACTACTGATGTGGGTGTACTATAGGTGCCTCTGCCTAAGCCTTTGGGCATTGACTCAGCACTCGGCCCGGCTAATGCGCGACCCAGTTAAAATATTGATTTGGTTGCATCTCACACGCATAGAACACAAATAATTTGTATAATAGTGTGTGTTAAGAAATTGTAGTATATAAGCTGTAACATATTGTTAATAAATCAGATTTTAATTTCATATTCTTGTCTCACTACCCCTCACTGTGTCCAAGACACCTTTAGCCATCTCTGATCAGTCTCGTGAGTCTGCGGGACTGGCAGTGAGTGTACCCTTCCCGAACCTGGAAATCCTGTCTACTCACCGTCTGTAACCTTAAACCCATGGTGCAGACATCCTGAACTTATTTATATATTTATCTATCATACTAGGTGTATGATAGGTTAGGGCTGTAGGGCTTATAGGGCTTAGAGTCGTAGGAACTGTTAGGCTTGTAGGTCTTAGCAACTTCCTTAAACTTATCATATATTTTCATGTTTTGTCACACCCTTAAAGAAAGAAAGAAGAAAGAAAGAAAAATATTTTATTTGCGACACGCACAAGAAATACACACAGTAGGTAATAAAAAATAAAATAAAAATAAGAAAGGAGTATTTTAAACTAGCAAACTAACAAAAAATAGTAACGACCTGTGCGAGGCCAAAAAGGCCCATATCTCAGCATAATGCTGCTATATTATAATAAATACCGCGGCGCTGGTATTCTGATAGGGCCCGCTGTGATGCCACGGACACACCTACGGACATATATAAATCCCTCTAAGGGATTACAAAACAAATAAAACGATAAAAAATTATAATATAAACAAATAATAAAAATCAAAACCATTGTTAATACTAAAAGAATCGACGTACGCCCGACGTGACGTTCCAACCTCCACATCACTTATCTGGTATGGACTATTATAATCTATGGTGACAAGCGAAGGGACGCGGGAGTGTGGATCGGATCACGCGGATCTATGGCGCGATTCTGCGATGCAATCGGCTGTGCAATAAAATAAATAATATTAATCAACAAATATACTACTCTATAATAAGAGGTATTGATACAAATAAAGCAGTGAGCGAATAATATAAGATAAGGCAAGAATTGCGGCCTTACCTTTTTTTTTTTTTTTGGGTGGGAAATTATCAAATAACTTCTCCCGCTCTGGGCGGAGCGGGAGGGCGTGTCAGACTCTTACTGACTAAAACTCACCCGTGTCCTTGGTTGCCCTGTTGCCGGGGGCCACGATGTCCCTATCGGTTTTCTTCGAACCCCCGGCAGGCATTGGCCCTAGCGGACCCCGTCAATTCTGCTGACATCTCTTTGAGGTGCGCGTGGAACACAACGCGCCGTCGACCCGGGCTTGGTCCTTATCGAACGGCGAGCTACCCATTGCTCACCGTCCGCAAGCCCGCGCCTACGGTGGCCGGAAATCGGCTCGCGATTCCCGCCCCGGGCGTCTCCTCCTGCGGCGGTTAGGGGCGTGAGGGCGCGAAATTTGCCTCTCCCTCACGCGTTCCGCCTCCACCTTCGCGAGCATTACCGCTTCGCAGAAGGAGGTGACGGCCTGCCATTTCCTCTCGCTCCGTACCATGGCCTGAACCAAGGCCGGACGCGAGAGATCACCGCCGCCGATCGCCTCTACGAGGACACGGTGTTGCTCCGCCCAAGCCGGGCAGACCTCCACCGTATGCTCCACCGTATCCTCACCACACAATGGTGACAACCGGGTGTTTCCTCCCGCCTTATCCTGAACAGGAATCTCCCGAAGCAGCCGTGTCCGGTGAGGACCTGCGTCAAGCGGAAGTGAGGACGCCGTGGCACCTCTCAAGCCACTCCTCAAAGAGGGGTCTTATCGCCGCAATTGCGGCCTTACCTGACGTTTGTTAAGGGTGGATATACAGGCCAATACCGGTGTTATATTATGCTATGTGTTATTAAAAACTACTCTTTTCATGTGTGAATTATTCAGTTTTGTTATTTTGCGTGTAACAAAACCGTCGGCCATCTTGCCACTAACATACAGAACGATATAGATATATAGCCGAAATTGGTGATGTAGATCCGTTCCTAACTAGTGTGTCGTCAGCCAGGAAGTGCTTAAGCCGTAATTTCTTCATATAGTTCATTTTGTTATGATGATTGTTATGCAGTGCGAGCAACATAGTAATTATGCTGTAGTTTATAGTAACTTGGTGTGAATGTCCTTAGAATATACTTTTTGCCTTTTTTTTTGCTTTTTTCTCTGCCCAACCCTCCGGGGAAACAAGGCGTGATGTTATGTTATGTTATACTTTTTTTTCTGTATTTTATAAGTGGAGACCCGTAATTGGCTTTCAGACTGTCCTTGATCTGTTTGTTTTAGCTGCAAGTCTCCCATGTTATTTAAATAAATAAATAACATTCTGGAAATTACATTTTGACGTTACAAAACACTAAAACCTATGTTACCAACAGGTGGGAGCTAACCATAATAATTACCCACAGTAATTAATTGATAAAATAAAGCACTAGTCCAATTATAAATGCTAATCCAATATACCTAGTGATTGCTGTTAATTAAGTTAAATAACATTCCAAATAATGCCAAAACTGTGACGCTACCACACCACAAATTGATTTCAATATTAGTTCTATAAACGTGAATACAGGGTGTGGATAATTTTCACTGTATTTCGGTTTTAAATATGATGAAAATGAATCTATAATGAAGTCTTACATGTATTTATGTAAAATTTCTACATTTATATCTGAAATTTTTATAGTGTACATAATAAAGAGTATGTTCTATTCTTCACGTCTTCGTGGATGGCACCATCTACCAGAATAAATAAAAAATAAAGTAACAGAATGTGTATGAAATTAGCCAGATTAATTAACCGGAACCTATCCGGAGATGGCAAAACAGGACTTTAGAATCTTAGATTATCGTTAAGGTGGTTTACCACTTTGTCATCACGGTATGTTTTCAGAGCAACCAAACACAAACCATAGTATAAAGATCTATGCACACAAACAGAGGTCTGTTCTCAAAGATAATGGGGTTAATATTCTAACAAGTTTTTTTTTTTTAATCACCTACGCCTGTAATTCCCGAAGAGACGAGGTGTACATATTAGTACACCCACATTTCGACAGTTATGTTTTAGTCCCATGTAATAAGGGGCGAGCCTATTGCCATCAACCGGGCATAAATCCAGACTCCGGGCTGCTACTGAGAAATTCCTGGTGAAAAACCCAACAACACTCTGTCCGAACTGAGAATGGAACCCAGGACGTCATACTCAGCAGTAGCGCTTGAAACTACTAGACCAGCGAGGTAGATTTTAGGGTTCCGTACCCGAAGAGTGCCAAACGGAACCCTATTACTAAACCTCCGCTGTCCGTCTGTCTATCAGCGAGCTGTATCTCATGAACCATTATAGGTAGAAAGTTGAAATTTTTACAGATTATGTATTTCTATTGCCGCTAAAAAAACAAATAATAAAAATAAAGTAAAAATTTAAGTCCCCATACAAGAAACGTGTTTATTTTTCGGCGCTATTTGCTAAATATTGTACGGTAGTACGGAGCCCTTCGTGTGCGAATCAGACTCGCACTTGACCAGTTTATTATAAGTTGATCCTTAACCGGTTCACAGTCCAATGAACCATATGTGGTGTTCAATTGTTTTAACTATTGTGTCTACATATGGGACAGTGAACCTGTTAAATATGGCAAAAATACAAATCAACACCCTGTATAAGCCCACACTAATTGCGTAGATACAGTAACAATCAAATACATAATTAAATATCAAATTATAATTATCGTAGTATTATTTATCAAAAACAATTGTTGTTTGTTAAACAATCTGCGTATCAACTGACATTAATTTTATATTATTCAAACAATAATTGTTGTTCTAATTGCCTGCGCTACCATAATTACTGACTAAGATGATTGTGCCCAACTACTAAGAAGATTTATCTCTAATATAACTGAAGTACCTTGATATTTTACGTGAAAACAATACGGTATTCACAGAATTTGAAGAGGTAACCTAATTAATTTACCTTCGCACTCAAAGACACCCACTGATACTCTTGTTGAAAATTCTAGGTTAATGAGTGTCAGAATCTATACTATTTACTGATACTATTTAATTAAACGAACAATATTTTTGTATATATATTTACAATTGACTGCCTCGTTGGTCTAGTGGTCGCAAGCGCTACTGCTGAGCATGAGGTCCTGGGTTCGATTCCCGGGTCGGGCAAAGTGTTATTGAGTTTTTCTATCTGGAATTTCTCAGTAGCAGCCCGGAGTCTAGATTTGTGCCCGGTTGATGGCAATATTCTCGCCCCCTATTACATGGGACTTAAACATAACTGGCGAAATGTGGGTGTGCCTACTACAGGTACACCTCTGCCCAACCGTTCAAGGAAACAAGGCGTGATGTTATGTTATGTTATGTGTATATTTAAAATTATAAATATTTATTTTGTTCTCACGTTCTCGAAATCGGCTCTAACGATTTCGATGAAAGTTGCAATATAGAGGTTTACGGGGGCGAAAAATCGATCTAGCTAGTCTCATATCTGGGAAAATTTGTTTTCTCCGTATTTTCACCCGAGCAGAGCTCGGTCGCCCAAAATTTAGAACAAGATAATAAATAATGACATGAGAATAATGACATGAGAAAAATGACATGATAATAATGACATGAGAATAATGACAGCGGCATGGAATTAGTAAGTACCTACTATCATGGCAGCATGGTATAAGTAAGTACTTACTATCATGGCAGCATAGAATAAGTAGGTACTATACATGGATTAGTATGAACTTTCCTATACTATTAAATGAGCATTCTCTATTTTCACCAGAGCAGAGCTCGGTCGCCCAGGTACTAATTATAAATCGAAATTGCTTATCGTGTCTGTGTGACCGCGTTGTTCTTCTAAAGTACGCAACGGATTTTGTTGCGGTATTCAACATCATTTAAAGAATTTATTCAGGAAGGTTTATGTGTACAATACATTAATATTTAACTTAGATATAACTAGCTTCTGCCCGCGACTTCGTCCGCGAGCCTATAACCTTCCTCAAGAATTGGGCTATCCAATGCATTTTTTTTTTCATCTCGTTTCATTACCACCTACATACAAACTTATAAACAAACATGCAAACAAACAAAATTTGCCTCTTTATAATGTAATTATATTTTTAAATTATATATCATTTTATATATCATGTATATTATAGTATAGATAAAGAAATTTATGATTTGTCAAATCGTAAAAACCGTCGCTAGTATAATATATTTTGCGACTTTTAAAGCAAAATATGGCAACTATGCTTCGGCATATTTTACGTTGTGTTGTGTGGATGCGTTTAGTGTGTTGTTGTGTGTGTTGTCTATCGGGTTTTCTCATTATAAATTCCCAGTGGCAGCTGGATTCTGGATAGTGGGATTAATAACATAAGTAAAAAATTGTGGCTGTTACATTTTACCTCTCTCACTACTTACTCTTTTGGGAAATGTAGCGGTTACACCGCCACATACAAACCACGCATCATAAACATGACGTCACACAAATCCTGCATCGCGCAGTTAGAGTTTACCAAGCGATCGATATACATACACACAAGATTTCAACTTCAAACCGAGGGGCAGTTGCCCGCCAGAAACAACACCCGTCTGGTCGGAGGATCCTCCCTTTTCTATGGTAGATGAGTGAACTTTACACCCTGTTTCTCATACTCCTAAAGGAAATATAAGCGCATTACTATCTAAAATCGTTGGCAATGAAAAAGGAAGAAACGGGAGAAGAAATTGCTCAACTCTCAGCCCTTTTTTTTTTTGGGTGGGAAATTATCAAATAATTTCTCCCGCTCTGGGTGAGGTGGGGAGGGCGTGTCAGACTCTTACTGACTAAAACCCACCCGTGTTCCTTCCTATGCCATGTTGCCGGGGGCCACGATTTCCCTATCGGTTTTCTTCGAACCCCCGGCAGGCATTGGCCCTAGCGGACCCCGTCAATTCTGCTGACATCTCTTTGAGGCGCGCGTGGAATACAACGCGCCGTCGACCCGGGCTTGGTCCTTATCGGACGGCGAGCTACCCATTGCTCACCGTCCGCAAGCCCGCGCCTACGGTGGCCGGAAATCTTCCTGCGATTCCCGACGCCCAGGGCGTCTCCTGCTGCGGCGGTTAGGGGCGCGAGGGCGCGAAATTTGCCTCTCCCTCACGCGCTCCGTCTCCTCCTTCGCGAGCATTACTGCATCGCAAAAAGAGGTGACGGCCTCCCATTTCCTCTCGCTCCGTAGCATGGCCCGTATCAGGTCCGGACGCGAGATATCACCGCCGCCGATCGCATCCACGAGGACACGGCGATGCCCTGCCCAAGCCGGGCAGACCTCCACCGTATGCTCCACCGTGTCCTCCGGGCGATCCACACAGTGACGACACCCGGGCGTTTCCTCCCGCTTTATCCTGAACAGGTACCTCCCGAAACAGCCGTGTCCGGTGAGTACCTGCGTCAGGCGGAAGGTGAGGACGCCGTGGCGCCTCTCTAGCCACTCCTCAAAGAGGGGTCTTATCGCCGCAATTGTGGCGTGCCCAGCGCTGGGTTGCGACAATCGCACTCTCCATTCCGCCATGAGATCCCGCCGGAGCTCTGTCCGCTGTGCCGCGACTTCTTGCGGCATCGGAGTTAAGCCCCGGCGCTTCGCCTCCTCGCGCCACTAACTTCACGTAGCCATAAATCCCAATTCCCTTAAAAAAATTATAGAAGTAAAAATTATGTTTGCACCTGAATATCTTTTAGTTGATTTTGAATAAACATTGGTTTATTTACTTACTAGCCGCTGCCCGCGATTTTGTCAGCGATCCAGGATGAAAATTTACCTATGCTCTTCTCTGGAGTATGGTCTACCCATGTGCCAAATTTCATCCAAATCCGTTCAGCCGTTTTAGCGTAAAAGCGTAACAAACAAATAAACAAACTCACTTTCGCATTAATACTCGTAATATTAGGACGTTTAAGCTTTTAGATGATATTTAAATATTTCCAACACTCTCTGGTAGTTCATAGGTACACATAATCAGCCTGTAATTACCACTGCTGGGGCTCAGGCTCTTTTCTTGAAGAGAGAGTTAACTCTCTCTTCAAGAAAAGAGCCTACGCTACGGTTTCCAAACTGAGCAATGGCCGCCACATAACGGCCGCAGTGACGGCTGTCATGAAAATGACGGCGGCGGGTTTTTTTTTAACATCAACGGTGATCTCTTGGCCTGCATCTCACCCGATGGTAAATGATGATCAGGCCGAAGGTGGAAGTGAGCTTCACCTGGAATCCTTAACCACAGAGGGATATTTTACCTCTAACTGCCGAAACACAACAATGTTCTAAACATTGCTGTTATGGTGACAGATTTAGATAAGATGGTGTAGCTAGCCAGCCAGGATTGACTTCATGATGTCTAAAAACGCTCTCTAGGAAAACACACCTTACTTTCTTAAATAACGTTTCAGTGACGTCATCCGATGACCTTGTGTAGGCCGCAGGAATTCGGGGGATGCGGAAAGCACAGAATCGGTCGAAGTGGCGAGGCTTGCGGGAGGCCTATGTCCAACTGTGGACGTCTTTCGGCTGAAATGATGATCATGATGACGTCATTCGCCGGTAAATTGTGGACACTATGTGGCGGCCACCACTCTTAGGCTAAGCGTATGCTGAGACGCAGGTGACGCAGCACAGCACAGTACAGATTTTGCAGTGTAGGGCAGGCGAGGCAGACATAGGCTGCGCACGCATGCTGCGACGCAGCTACACAGACACATTCGCGTTCTAGCTAGTACAAACAATCTGTCATTGAAACAAAATTACGAATCAGTGGTAAAGAACAAGTGACGACCTGCATGCGTCGAGCAGAAATCTGTGCCGGCTCTACAACGAGACGCAGAGCAGGACAGACATGTCTGCATCGCACATGCCTACGCAGCAGCGTACGCAGCTGTCAGTACGTTCACGCATTACAAAATCTGCTCTGCCCTGCGCTGCGTGGACCTGCGTCACATGCGTCTCAGCATACGCTTAGCTTTATAGTCCACCACGTCGTTCCAGTGCAGGTTGTTGGACGCCACAATGTCTTAGAGTGTTTCATCCTGGTTAAAATTTCTATTCTCCACGACCTATAGTTGTTTCTTATAAAATGTGTAGGCACTAGATCCCGAAAAAAAAAAACATCATTCCCACCGTCACAAACGTCGAGACACAAGACTTAGGTACAAAAGTCAATTGTATGTAACGTGAAGACAGATCGCATCGCTTGTCATGTCGACCATATATTACATACGAACGTGGACGGTTGTAGCGCCAAGTATTTACTACTATGATTTATGTTTCGTAAGCTATTGGTGTGTGCGTCTGTTTTCTGTCCACAGTAAATTACGATAAGACAAGATAGATAAGATATTTATTTTTTGTAAAACATGAGTAGGTACATAAACAATAGATTTGCATGGTCTTAACATTGGGGAACAGGATCTACATGTTTTGCTATTGATGGCGTACAAATTTTGTTGGACAACTTAACCAATAATTTAAATTTATACTTAACAAAAAATAATATTGAATAAAATTACGCGGGCAGGCATTTAAAGAGATAATAAATAAATAAACAAACTTTAAAAACTAAAAAGTTTTTGAGATCGAAGAAATGTCATAATGACAGGAACTAAGTATGATCTTTTCAAAATACTGTTAGTCTATAATAACATTTGGTTTATCGAGTAAAGTAATTAATCTTGATATTATAGCGTTCTCACATAATTATAATTATAAATTCAACATTAATGATGTATCTATTATATTTTTATAACAATATAATTTAAAAGACTGTCCACGGAGTTTCTTGCCCATTCTTCTCCATAGGCAACTAGCTTCATATTTCTGACTGACCGACTCCTTAACATTTCAAAAGTCCCTGTAAATGGTTTTATTGAAATAAATGTTTTTTAGTTAGATTTTTCGAGTTTTAGTTTTTGAGATTTTGAGTCTGAGTTTTTGTGTTTGAGATTTAGAGTTTGAGTTTGAAATAACTCAGGTCATAGTTTGGCTAGGTAATTAAGTTGGGGTCGTCACTTTTTTTCTGATCCAAGTTTTCTTATCATGACACATAACATAACATCACGCCTGTATTTTTCGAAAACTTAGGCAGAGGTTTACCTATAGTACACCCGCATTTCGCTAGTTATGTTTAAGTCTCATGTAATAAGAGGCGAGCCCGTTGCCATCAACCTGACAAAAATAAAAACAAATAAAAATCATATTTATCATAACTTGAGTTCTAAGCCCTAAGGCTACATGACGCCGGAACCGCAGCGGCGCCGGACCGCATTGTGCAAAGGAATGACTATCACCCAAGCGCCGCGCCGCTCCGCCGCTGCACCCCGCCACCGCACGGATGTCGAACCGCAAAATGAAAAAAATTCAGAAGATCTTAGAACGAGTGTAAAATCTACGCGTTCAGGCGCCGGTGCTGCTCCGGCATCGAGTATAAGAAGCCGTAAGACGCAGTTTACGGTCTAGTTATCTAGTACCTGTGATGTACTGTAAAATTATTAATAAATACCTCCTGCGACCCGGCCGCTCGGCATTACGTTGACAGCGGTTGAGGCGAGCGGACGTATCGCACACACACTAATAGAAATATAACTGTGTTTAATTAAACCACCCAAGGGTTAAAGCGAGACATAACAGTACCGAACTACAAATGCATGCTAAGTGTGCACACTGATATTGTTGAAAATTATATTCAAAATGACATGATTACTTTGTAAAGTATTATATTATTTTAATTATTGTGAATGTGAGGACTATGTGGATATTATTTTTATTTCTCTGCTAGTTTTAGTGATGGTCTGGCAGTTTGAGTAGTTTATGCGGCCTACCCAAATGTCCTTTCTTTGGTATTGTTCGTCGTTTTGAGCTCCTTAAGTTCTGTGTTGAGCTCCACGATTACTGACAAATGCTTGCACTGACTGGACAGGTCCACTCAAATCTGTGTGGTTATTTCCTCAAAAGACCATATGGCCTGACCAAGATTATGTCTGGACTTTAAAAGAGACTGCGACCTCTGAGTTTGTTTCGGCCTTTCTTCTCAGAGTAGTCAGATAGGAAACGCCGAACTCATCTAGCTTATTTTTATTTTATTTTTTTATATGACGTGTAAAAGTGATTCTAATATCCAATTTACAGAATAAACAATTTTATTTCATTTCATTTAATTTCATTTTATTTGTGCAACTAACATAAATTCAAAAAAAATCTGTCTATTTAGGTACTCCCTGCAAGTCAAATCTCGTATATTCTTAAAAGATATGGAATGAGCAATAATATAAGAAAAATTTAAGTTGTGCCTTTCTACCTACAAACTGTTCATAAAAGCAATTTTCTCATAACCTTTCTTACAACGTTTTTTAAAAGGAACAAATTAACTCCACAATATACGAACAACTGTTAACTCGTATAACACGAACAATAGCCACAAAAACCGCCCACTTGAGCAGCCCTACAAAGAAAACTAGGAAAGCGCCACAGTCTACCAGAGTCTAAGTAAAAGCTTTCACGGCATAATAACCGGTTCTAGTGGTAAGGCTGTGCATTTTTCACTCTGTGCCATTATGCGCGCACACGACGTTCGTAATGAAGTGGTGTGCCGTGACGTCACCACAGTTACTCTACGTGACCAAATGGCGGAGTGACGAATTAGATGCAGACCGAACAGCGAGACGTTCTTTTTTTGGTTGGTAAGTAAAGAAAGAGTTGTATAGAGGAAGTATAGTGCTAGAATGTTGACATTACACACTGCAAGAAATACACCAATTGAAAGAGCTTTTCAAGGAGAACCATTGATACTAACTAGACTTTTGCCTATTGTTAGTCAATTCGGAGTTAATGGCCTAAATAAGTGACTACTTGGCCACCTAAGTTTAAGAATGTTATTGGCGCCCAATAGCTCTTTGTGCTTTTTAGGGTTCCGTACCTCAAAAGGAAAAAACGGAACCCTTATAGGATCACTCGTGTGTTTGTCTGTCTGTCTATCTGTTACAGCCAATTTGCTCTGAATCTAATAGACCGATTAAGTTGAAATTTGGTACACATATGTAATTTTGTGACCCAAATAGGACCGTGCAACATAAAAAAAAATATTAATATGGGGAGCAAACAAGAAAATTTTAAAAAGTTTTGCAAACAGTACCGTGTGACAATTTTGAAATAAATACTTTAAAAGATATTTAAGAAATTCGATGAAAATTGACCATTCCATTCATTCATTTCATTGACCAGACAGACCCCTTATCTCCTAAACTACTGGACCTACAATTTTGAAAAAATACCTACATAGAATGACTCATAAATTACAGGAAAACCTATACGAAGTCTATGGTCTTAAAATAACATGATACATCTCTCAATATTGTGCGCACAAATTTACATTTGCAGTTGGAATGTATGGGAGAATATGTTTTACAAATACAATGTTAAGTTTCTTCTTTGGATAAATTCATCCCAACTACGGAACCCCTCATTATGCGTAGTCCGACACACATTTGGGCGGTTTTTTTTTTTTTTTTTTGTTAATAATAGTCTGGTCAGGAATGATATAGCCAACCCACTCGCGATATATATTTTAACATACAATATTTTGATATAAAATACTTTTCATCCATTACACAGATGGGTGAAGGTCGTATCTAGGTCGGTTCTTAGACCAATACGGTTTGCCAAATGCAAAGTCAGCCTTAAAACATTGCATTCCCTTTCCCAACAACACTTGGCAACCCAATCAAGTTTTGTAAATTACCAAGACTCCTCCGACTCCCAGTCCGTTTCCTAGTCGTAAACAAATCTAGTTATAATGAATTATGATCACGTAGTGGTGGTGTTGTCGCCGACTATACGCGAATTAATCTCTGGCAGCCCTCGACCATTCCTCTCACGTCCCTCCTGCACAAATAAGCAGACCTCTACGTGACTCTCTTGAAGCACTAAATGAGTTAACGTGGTCATTATTTTTTTGTAACTTTGGTGGAAAATGGAACATTATAAGTATTTTTTTGGTTGAAATCTAATATTAGATTTATTAATAAAATTCTGCGTTTTACTTTCGTTTGTATTGCTTCAAAACACGCTACTTTGAGTCAATTGAATTCAACATGCCATAAATAACATCACGATGTCTGTATTTCTCTGTAGGAGTAGGGAGAGCACATTGCCATCAACTGGACTCAAATCCAGAGTCCAAGTTGTTACTGAGTTTTATAGGTAGTACTGGAAAACACAAAAATACTCAGATACACAATACATGTCATTAAGATTTTGGAAGTGAAAACTTCTTTAGGCGCGTTGGGCATTTTTGGGATGGGAAAAACAATAGAACTCGCGACACCGTTACCGACACCTCATTTTTGTAAGCTCGATTGTGCTCTTTATTTATATTACGTTACGGATCAATGTTCTATGCAAGTATTTTTACTTTAAAGGTTTTGGAAGTATTTTTTTTTCAAGTTTTCACTTTTTTCTAATTCACAGCTAGTTGCAGAAACGAACTTTAACTTTAAAGCTGTCATTAAATACTATTCTTCCATTAATTTGTTTTAATTTGTTGCAGAAAACAACATTAGACTCGATTTTAAAATCGAGATTAATGAAATTAATTAAATCATTAGCGTTAATGATCCATTACGTAATGGGGCATTTGTTAGATAAGTTTCTAAATGAACCATAACGTTACATCTCTCATTTCAGAACCTTCCATTATAGCTCTTGTAAAACACAATCAACATAGTAAAGAGACTTTTAATCGATTCATCGATTAAAATCGGTTCATCAAAGCATCGTATTTCATGCCTTGTAATCGAATTAAATCCCTTTCTGTTGTGATCCATGGTTTCGTATAAATTAGAAACTTTGACGTCTGTCATAGTTTATTAACTTAATTAAAATAAATTATACGTTACATCATATTTCGGTTTTGATTCTTGATGAATTAAATCAAGCAGCCAGAAGATAATTATCGATTTTATCAAAATTGTTATATACTTAACCCTTGGTATGCCGTACGTGGATCCACGCGAAACACAATGGTTTTTTAATTGTTTCTGTAATTACGGCATTTGAGAGGTTAATGTTTAACAGTCACTAATCATTACTTAACTTTAAGCAACGTTTAGGAATAAAGGGGTATATTTATAACTAACAATAAATCTGAATAGTTTGTTTTTATATTTGTTTGTTTGAACGTGCTAATCTCTGGAACTATCAGTCGGATTTAAAAAAATCGGTTTGCATTTTTTTGCCCAATTCTCGAGATAGTTATAGACTAATTAATTTCACGCTACTACAAAGTCGTAAATAAAAAACCTCAGAAAGAACGCTAAGCGCAAAGGAAGTAACATCGCGAGCGGGGGCGATGCGATGCGACGCGGTTGGTCGGGAGCCGAATGCGGCCACCCGACGAGAACCGAGCATCACGGAGAAGAGCCGAACTAATGGCAGGTGTAACCGTGGGGCATAGCTTGTATTTTATTTAAAAAAAAACATGTGCGGTCGTGGGACCCCTGTCAGGAACGAAGTTCTTTCTCACGTATGATTTAAAACAAAAACAAAATTTTTGCAGCCGCCTTGTTGGATTTACATTTTGATCTCACTATCGGCTTTAACACCCCCGAAAACTATGAAAACGACACCCATGACAAAAAAAAAAACGCAACCGCCATCTTGGATTTGCATTTCAACCCCACTATCGACTTTAACACCCTCGAAAACCATGAAAACGATACCCATGATGAACAATTTCAGAGCCGCCATCTTAGATTTTCATTTTGACCAAATTCACACTTTCTCTCTCTCTCTCTCCGGCAGTGTACTCGGGCCGATGTCTACAATTTTAACCCACGACACTCCACTCCACTCCACTTGCTCTTTTCTTTCTTTTTTCTTTTGTTTTTTTCTGCCGGCGTTCTCACTTTCTTTCTTTCTCTTTGAATTAGACGAAGACAGTCGCAAGTATTAACACTTTTTAGCGTGATGATTTCTGAAAATTTACAAGCCGCGTGAAAGAACTTCGTTCCAATATCTGAATTTCTCATCTGCCCTCAAGCCTATCAAGTTTCAATATTAAACCACTAGGTTCAATATAAATCCCAGGCGGGTTAGTAACACACAAATTCAAGATATTCCAAGAATCTTTATAGTTACTACGTTACTCATCATTATCATCATTTCAGCCGAAAGACGTCCACTGCTGGACATAGGCCACCGGTGGACTATGTTACTACTTCTACGTTACTATTTAAAATTTAAATTTTCCTATTCCTAAAATTGAAATAGGTACCTTTTTGCTCTGTTACACACGTTTGGAAATAACTGGGGTAAACTTTGCTGATATCCCAAGTTAGATAGTTCAGATATAGTTCAGGTCTCTTTGACTAGATTTTAGATGGATTTTGCTAACGAAATGAAGTCCTATATTTGGTATATTTTATTAAAAGCCTGTATTGATATCTGCGAATTCACCAGATTATTTAATAGGTTGATAGATCATAATTTAAAAAAAAAACAAAATTCAAAAATTCTATGTTCAAAAGTGATATAATCAAACTTGGCTAAGAATCAGCACTTTTGGAACGTCAAAATTACATAAGACAGTCCCCCAAAAACGCCCACCCTTCACCACTTCCTAGGACTTTAGCTGGGAAGAAGAAGTGGCACAACAAACTCCCCAGCGGCACAGCTGTCTGTTCCGTTAGAAAACTTAATTCTATATACGTATTAAGCAAAATAATTTACGCAACACAAAACATGAAATTAAAATTATTTACTAAAGTCAGCTAGCACAACATCGAAGTCTATACTCAAGCGAAAATTAAAACTAAACAGTAAACAGAACTTAATACTGTAGAAGAAACTACCTTTGCTCTAAAATACTAATTTAATACCGAATATAACTATTTAACCTCAAAATAGAAATGTCGTAACCCCAATATCATAATCTAAAACTGCTTAATAAAACTACCTATCCACAATATCTCAGGGATAAGGAAAATTATATGAAACACCAAGATATTTTGTCATTCATTTATATTACTTTGCCAACATCAAATTCAATATTCTACACCATACAATCACATCTTCCATTCCCCACATAATATCACTATTTATTCAATATTCTAATATTTACAATAAAACTAATAGGTTGCCTTAATTTACAGTAGATCTCCAACAATTCCTTAAATTACCAATGTATATTTCTTAAGCGAAACAGCCATTAGCACGTCATAGCGTCAAGCACGCCCGAACCAGAAAACCGTTGTTTCGCCATTTTGACATATCGAATCTTTCGGTGTTGCCAGTACAATATCCAACAATTATGTGGTAATAAATTGAAACCTAACAATAACCTATAGGTGTTATTAAAACTACCTCCTTAGCATTGTTTGAAGAAAGCGCCAATTATTTCTTGAACTTCATCGTTTGAGGGTCACGGCCATCAAAGAATAAAAGATTCAAGAGCAATCCATTTGGTCGAAAACTTTGACCACCACCGTTGAGTAATGAGGGCTTGTTGTTCTTTTTTGTTGAAACTAGTTTTCACACACTACGGTAACTACATAGCCTTAATTTTTGTTTACCCTATACCTCTTAAGGGGTCGTTGTACCTACTCAAAATAATTATAATCATTTAATGTTAATGTTTTGTTCATGTCGAGTATGTAGGGGGGCTTGTGGCTAAGAAATAACAGCCGCACGGGTCGATCGATCAGGTTACGCTACGCTTGCCACGATTGGTCCGTGGATGGTTGACCATCTTTCTTAACATACCCCTCCGTGCCTCGGAAAACACGTTAGTGCCGGCTGTCATTTATAGATCTTTGACAGTCGTTACAGGTAGTTAGAAGCCCAAAAGTCTGACAACCAGTCTTACCAAGGGGTATCGTGTTACCTAGTAACTAGGTTGTGGAGGTCAGATAGGCAGTCGCTCAATGTAAAATACTGGTATTTCACTGCATCCGGTTAGACTGGAAGCTGACTCCAAGATAGTTGGGAAAAAGACTAAGGCAGGATTTGGTTCATGTTTACTATGACATGCAGATTACAATTAATGATCAACTTCTACCATGGCACTTGATGGGACCAACCTGAAATCGCGAAAAAAATATTAGCTGCTCCTTACATTTTATTACCAGACTATGGCGAAGCAAAAAGGAGGGTTATAATTTTCATTGAATTTTTTTATGTCAAACTCAAATTCAAAGCATTTATTTTAATTAATCCATTTACAGGCAATTTAAAATTGTCAAAGAATTTTTAATTAAAATGTTAATTGTCAAAAATGTACGTATGTTCATCTGGTCCCTCATAACTTCTAAACTACTTAACATAATTCGACAAATTAGGTATCATTAGAAGGTCTTGATCGTTCACTAGTTATCAAATGAAAGGGCTTAATTAGCACATTTCAAAAACATAAAATTATAACCACAAAATATTTTAAATAAAATAAGTCTTAAGGCTTAAAAAACTAAAAGCCAACTACGACAAAAATGCCAACTAAAAAGTCATAAATAAGACATCACAGACAGACATTACAAATCCGGAGGTCACACGTAATCTGTTTAATTTATGTCCTAAAACGACGTTTTCAAACCATTAGCGAAATGATTCTGTCAAGACGTAGTTTATCTACTAACCATATTTAAACAAACTCAACTATTTTTACTCACGGTAAAGAAATAAACAACTAAATAACACATAAAACGTAGTATCATACACCAGAAATCAGAGCTCAAGTGACCAGGAGCACATAAATCAGCAGGAATTTAAACTGCGTCCGTGCCTCCCCAGGGAGTCCACTCGCAAGGTGAGGGTAAAATACTGAGTTAAGAGGTAGAAATATGTTCCGAGGTATAAAAGTTTGCGAGCATCTGAACACTAGCTCCCTCAGTGGTGTGTGTTGAATGTTGAATGGGTCAAATATTTAGGGCCCATTTTTTGAGACCACTACCTAAATTGCGCAGATATCACATTTATCATTATGATTACACAAAAAAACAATTCCAAAGTAGGACAGCTAATAGTGGAGAAGCTAACAAAATTATCAAAATGTAAGCCATTGCCATTATGAATGTGTAAAGCTTCGTGCAGACCGGCGCGACGCGACTTTGACAAAACAATTTTGAAGTGAAAACTTCTTTAGGCGCGTTGTGCATTTTTGAGATGGGACTAAACCATTGATTTCGCGACACTGTTACGACACCAGCTTTTGACCATTCAAAAGACATTTTCATTTTATCACCAACAGATTAAAAGATGTATTCGGCGACTCGAAG
This sequence comes from Agrochola litura, assembly GCA_949152395.1. Lineage (NCBI taxonomy): Eukaryota > Metazoa > Arthropoda > Insecta > Lepidoptera > Noctuidae > Agrochola > Agrochola litura. The sequence goes on from OX424499.1 coordinate 23,936,865, forward strand.
CGACCCGTCACATCTGAAGATCTAACGCATCTCAAGTATATGGATGCTGTGATCAAGGAGAGTCTGCGACTATACCCACCAGCACCAACGTTGTTGAGGAAATGTGTCAACGATCTTGTGCTTCGTAAGTACAAACTAATTATAGGAGTTTTGAAGTGAAAACTTCTTTCTTCATTGAGCATCTTTGAGATGTGACTAAACCATTGATTTCGCGACCTGTTACCGACACCGTGGAGTAAAATACATCAACGCGTTAATTACCGCTGTGCGTGGAGTAAAATACATCAACGCGTTGATTACTCCGGTGCCGATTTTTTTTCCAGTTTTCACTTCTGTCGGCAATCCCAGTGCCACTATTTTCTTTTTAAGAAAACTTCATGGTAGAAAAATTACCAGTGACGCGTCGCACCAGTTTGCACGAGGTTTAACGCATTCTGGCTGAAGTTAACGAGTGGACCGAATACCTAGTGTCGTCTATTATTTAAATACGTACTTTATTATGCAAAAAAGGACAAACTTTAAAACTAGTGTACAATGGGCGATCTTATCGCTTTGAATGTGTTGAAAGAATGAGTCATTCGTAATTATAGTGTCGTTCATCCGTTAATCAATCGTTTTCATGGACTTTATTGAACATGGACTTAGTCTCAAAATGTTCAAAATTCCGAAGACTTTATTTTGTTCTTCCAAAAAAACTGGTCTGGTTTATTTTCCTCACTCCAATCTGCGTGATAGCAATGGGCCTCTCACTAAAAGAGATCCATATCATCACTCAGGTTAAGAAAATAGATGGCCGTTCTTTGAATAGTAGATCATGATCTACAATTGAGGAATCCGAATTGAATGTAGGTCAACAGTCAATCGGGGTTCAGTGAATTGGTGACGTCAGTAATTAGACCAACCAATCGAAGCCAATTGGCTTCAGACATTACAGCGACCAATTAGGGTTTTAGAGTTCCTCCTTATCCAGGTCTAACTTTCGTGACGCACTGAATTATTAACGATCCTTTTGTCATTGAATTTTTAAGTTTTTAATTGGCACAACACAAAAGCGATGGATTAATATGAGGATATGAAACTTTTATTTCGAAAAAAGTGTGTTATAATAAAGTATGAAGATTGCCTGGAAGAGATCGCAGAAATCGATAAGGCCGCCCATTGTATGTTTGGTTGAATTATTTCTAAATAATTTATTTAAAGTATATATGAATAAATATGAAACGTTTGAAGATTTACCCTATATTTGCATCTGCCCTTTTTTTTTGGGTGGGAAATTGTCAAATAAATTATCCCGCTCTGGGCGGAGCGGGAGGGCGTGTCAGACTCTTACTGACTAAAACCCGTGTTCCTTCGGTTGCCCTGTTGCCGGGGGCCACGATGTCCCTTTCGGTCTTATTCGCAACCCCGGCAGGCATCGGCCCTAGCGGACCCCGTCAATTCTGCTGACATCTCTTTGAGGCGCGCGTGGAACACAACGCGCCATCGACCCGGAAGTCTGCCTCCAGTGGGAGTGGAGCAAGGCAGCGGAACGGAGAAATGTGCCGAAATGTGCTGAAACGGAGAATAGAATCTAAACTCCGCTTCAGAGCTCCACTCCTATTGGTTAATATTGGCACATTTCTCCGCTCCACTGTCTCGCTCCGCTCTAGTGGACAGGCAGCCTAAAACTTTGTTATCATTAAATAATTCCGTAAAATCGTATCGTATGGTTTCGTACTTAATCGCAGTAGATACGCACCCGGACACTTTGATAGACTACACGTGTACTATGTAAGTAGTGGCAAAGCTAAAATTAATCGTGTGTCACGGATTCAACCATCGGCGGCTGACACAAGATTAGAAAATATCAACGTGTCAACGCACTCACCATACGTCATGTCGTGTTCCTATATCATTTTAATGGATTTCTAAAAGACTTTAATAACTGTGTAATAAAGTCGTAAGTCGAACGAGAAAAGTTATGATTTTATTTTAATTTTGTTATTGATGTGTAACATCTTTCCTCTCATTTTCCTGCAATCTGTGGGAGTGATTTCGTGAAAAGGGACGGAAGTGTGTAACAGTAAGCCGAGGAAGCGCACGCTATTTGATTTGACCAATGAGCGCGTGCGGTGCTGGAGTTGGCTGTCAGATGGTACCAACAACGGACAATAAACAGACATTAACAAGATATATATGACGGCGGGAACGTGGGCGTAGCGATAACGGGGTCATCTTCTTCGTTTCTTGGTACGGATTCCATGAGGTAGGTAAAACCAGTAAAACGTAGGTACAAGTACAATCAGAGTCACGTTTATTCGGCAATTTACAGTAGTTGTCGTTATTAGTAGCAAGGAACAAAGGCTTGTACGGTGAACGTGACAGTTTCGATCGTATGATCTGCACTATGAGGCGTCAGCTACCGCAATGTGAATCTCGCATTCTCGATCGACTCTGTCCACGTTTGTGGCGGGAAAATTAAAAGCGCCACCTCACGGCGTTCACTGTACTAACCGATCAACCAATAAGAATTAAGTTACAGTATGACCAATATTATGAAATCAACGGGTACCTAGTAATATTAATAAAGTTGTCGTCTTGAAATCGCTTGCGACGACATATATTATACCTTCCTGGCTTCGTTATGACTTAACCTAACTAGTTATACCATTAAATAAGCAAATAAAACTGACCTAATCTCGCAGTGATGTGATATGTTTTCATTTTGTTAATTTTCACTTGCATAACCTTAAAACTTTATCACAATATATCGAATAGACACACTTATTCCCAAAAAAAACACTTGGTTACGATAGCACAATATGTGGAAGCCACACACAAATACGATAACACAACTCATTCTACTTGAAACAATAAAAACACCATAAAGACTTTGTTTACACAACGAAAAATCTTCCACAGCCGACGCACACTAGCCGGTCATAAAAATGTATTTATTTATTTTATTTCTTTATTTATTAAAAAACCAACTTATACTAACAGTTTGCACCACACATACAAGTTACAGGTCAATATTTATCAGTAATTATAATTACACATACAACCATAAAATTAGATTAAATTACATAAAAATTGACAAAATTTATGAAATTAGTCAAGATTAGGAAAAATTAGATAAGATCAGATACAATTGGGGTAAAAAGTTGGAATAACATTATTAATAATAATAAACATTAATTTATTCACTCTGAGCTTGTACTGGTAGTGGCAATAGATTCCAGGTATCGAGTGTTCAGGAATCTCAGTTCAGTACTCGCGAATTCGAGAATCTGAAAAGAATCTGAGAATTCGTCATACAGCAAAATGTTGTTAATATGGGTTAGGGCTAGGTACAATGGACTGGCCTTGAGGGTTATGGTTTCCCGCCGGGGGTTCGAAGAAAACCGATAGGGAAATCGTGGCCCCCGGCAACAGGGCAACCGAAGGAACACGGGTGGGTTTTAGTCAGTAAGAGTCTGACACGCCCTCCCGCTCCACCCAGAGCGGGAGAAGTTATTTGATAATTTCCCACCCAAAAAAAAAAAAAAAAAAAAAAGGGTTATGGTTTGAGGTATTGATAATAAAGGACGCTGGCGAGGGCGAAGTGTGTGTCTAATGAGTAGTGAGATGTTAAAAGAGATGTGCTGTAGTAAAAAGGAATTGAAATGGGTACCACGAATTCGACCTCTAAACTTTGATAGCCCACCATACCCAGCACAAATGGTGTAGGGTACATGTACGGGTATTATCCATACAGTTTTAAGTATAGGTAGCGAACAAAAGACTTTTGAACCTTTTCGATGACCAGTGTATACACTTTTTCATGGGGGTTCCAGAGTGCATAGTTAGTCTCTAACAAACTGCGGATGAAGGAGTTGTATAGTATCGTTAGGGCTTGACAATTTGTGAAAATTTTGACCTGGCGCAAGACAAAACTTAAGTTTTTACGAAACTTGTTGCAGGTCTGTAGTATGTGCTGGTTAAATGTAATGTGTGGATCAAACTGAACACCCAGATCGCGTACGGTTAAAACACGGTTAAAATTGGTAAAAACTGGCGACGTGGTACTGTTGGCCGTCAGATGGACGAAATGGACGATGACGATGATTATGGATGACTACGGAAGAAAAACCATTTCAAGTAATACCTGAATAATTTCGTCAGGATAAAATGTTAATGTTGATTATTACCAAGGTAGAATGTTACACATCATATACGACTGCTGTAAGGCTCGCTAGTTTTTTTTTTTTTACAGCGTTGTTATTCGCTACGCAATGGTTCCGCAGCTACCTTAGTGATAGAAAACAATTTGTGAATCTACATTTGGGTGACGGAACTGCTCTTACATCGACTCTCACTTTCATTGAGAGAGGGGTTCCACAAGGATCTATGTTAGGCCCAATTATGTTTATTTTATACTGTGCAGATATAATTAAATGCCTCCAAAGGTGCAAGTACCACATATACGCCGATGACGTCCAACTTTACATATAAAAGATATGTAAAGCTGGACGTCATCGGCGTATATGTCATCGGCGTATATGACCAGATGAGTACGATAGTGCCGTTAAAGATCTAAACGATGACCTACGTAGAATCGCCGTCTGGTCTGAAGAGCCTGTCGCTAAAGCCAACCAAAACCTAATACATAGTATTTGGCACAAGACAGCAACTAGCAAAACTACCCGCAACGTTTCACTTTGAGTTAATGGGCGAACAAATTGACAGAGTCAATGAGGCCCGGAATCTTGGTCTTATTTTGGATAAAGATCTTCGTTTCGAAAAACATGTAGCTGATTCAGTAAGAAACTGTTTTTACCGCCTGTAAGTTCTGTACAAGATTAGGCCTTACTTGTCTGAAACACTACGGGAACAGCTTGTGGAAACCCTGGTTCTATCTAGGTTGAACTAGGCTGACACAGTGTACGGCCCACGCCTATTAGCTCGTACAGACCGCCTCATCCAAAGGGTACTACAAAACGCTTGTGCGCGGTTTTGTTACAAATATCCCTCGCAGAAGCCATGTAACACCTTTCCTAAACAAGCATTTTTCTCTAAATATGAAATCCAGTCGCAAACTACACTTGGCTTGCCTTCTGTTCGGTGTTGTTAAATACCAGAAACCGGACTACCTGTACGACAAATTGACTGGGATAGCGAGTAGACGAGAATGTGGGAGAAGGCAATGCTCGCAGCAACTCTGGACTCAATCTCATAATACAGCAGCTTTTAGAGGTAGTTTCCGTCATGCGGCTTCTAAAGTGTGGAATAACCTGCCACCACCTCTTCGAGTGGTAGAAACGATCGACACATTTAGAAGTCGCCTACGGCAGTATCTCGTGGATGCGCAACGGAAGCTAGACATGATCAACCTTAATCTTTCATTAATATAAATTGTATTATGATAAAGTTATCTATTATTTATTGAAGGACAGTCCTTTGTTTATTGTTTATTGTGCAACCATGCCATTTTCATTATTTTGTTGAATACCACTGTATAAATCTTTAATTATCTTTTAACATAATTGTATGTATCATATCGATTTCATTATTATTTGCTACACATATCTATTTATTCACTATTTAAATATGACAAACACTATAAAACTGATTTACATCCGTAAGACGTACTCGTAACATAAGGTTCAGTTGAAAACCAGCGTCAGGCACTAGTTGTCTGGCATTTATGCTGAACTGGGCCTATTTGTCGCAGCCGTGAGGCACACAATACTGTTTTAAGCTTTCTTTGTTCTTTTTTTTGTTTTTGAAAACTATGTGCCATAATCTGTGTCAAATAACTTTATTTTCTTTCTTTCTTTCTGTAAAAAAACTGCAAAACTGGTAGCTTTGAATATTGTTGTGGTGTATATTTTTATTATTCCGCGTCTTCAAACAGATCCTACATCCTAACTGGTGTAAAGTAGCCACGCACGTCGCTTAGGTGGATGTTTGAAAAAAAGGTTATCCGACACGTTGTCAACCCTAGCCCATGCAAAGGTCACAATATTATGTACCTGTAATTTCACCCGCACACTTTCCTTTAAATATAATTTAAAAGAGTGTCCATGGCGTTTCTTGCCCCTTTTTTCATAGGAACCTACTACGCCTTGGAATGGGCAACTAGCTTCATCTTTCTGACTGACCGTCTCCTTTGACAATAATTAAAAAGTGCCTGTAAATGATTTAATTGAAATAAATAAAAAAAGAAGAAAATAATTTTGTTTGAACAAACAATGCTGCTTTGTCGCAGAAAATATGGTTGTGGTAGCACATCTCCTTACGAGTACTTTTTTCTAAAAGTGCTACTGCCACTTATACCACGAGAATCTTAGGATCTGATCTAATTTTAACAAGCTGCAATCAAACAGCAGTATCTCCACCATCCTATGAATATTTTCTATCACTCTCGGCTAGGAATGGGTCCGGAGTGGAATTGTAACAGTTACGGGGACATCACTGCGAGCTGCGCCCAACGATAAGTGATATAACCGACGTTTTACGAAGGAGGCCACTAAGGTAGAAGAAAAGCGACATTTCTTAGAACGAATGGTATTTAAAAGGTTTATTCATATATTGCGCGTGGAAAATTCTTTGAACAACAAAAAAAACTTTGATTTACCCAGAAAAATGTTATTAGTTTGTAATGTTAAAGGTCTCGTTATGTATTCAAATATGCTAATATTTGTTTTTTCTTTAAAAAAAATAAAGACGGCTAGCAGTAATATTGAAAAAATAAATAACAAAGTTCGTGAAAAGTATTTACATTATCACTAAAATAAATTATTTATTTTTGCTTCTGTTTTCAAAAGCTTGTGATTTAATTGTTGGTAAATACTGCCAGAGCTGTTTATAATGCACGATTACTATGTTTAACATTAAATGTAGCTCAAATCCACCAAAATTAAGCCCTTACACAAACATACATCAAAACTTAAATCTCATTTTAAACCGATTAACGAATTTATTTTAATGTTTGACTTGCGCTACTAAATTACGTATTTAAATATTGAACGTTAGCTGCAACCCGTTTCGAATTCGAAATCACTTTGGCAAATTAACTGTAAACGATTTTATTTAAATCGTATGTACAAATGTACTTCGGCCGCCATGTTGTTTCGACACCTAAAAGCCACATGCTTTTAAAAATAATTATAATTGCCATCAAAGCATGCTGATGATGAATGAGGTATCTAGATTTGATTTAATAAAGATTTCGATTTTTAAATAATAACTTGTAAAAGTTAGTCATACAACTTTTGAATTCGGAAAATGATGAGTGAGATAATTTACCTTGGTTGGAAAATTTATGGCTGTCAAAAATGTTGAAAATTTAGTGTCATGATTTTGCTTATTCAATGCTTAATTTCTGGTTTTAACTCAACTCAACACAAACCAACGTAACCAATATCACGTAATATCATGAATCTCCAAACGCTGGAATTTGTACAGTAAAAATAATTTAGGCCAGTCAGTGAGTGTTTAAATATAACTATAACTCAATCACTTCATACGTTCATGACAGTTCTGACAACCGCCCACCACAATGTGGACTGCACTGATGAATCGATTGTGTGATGCGGTAATGGGTTTTTGATTGTAATGATTAATGATAATTTTGGAAATTTGATTGTAACAAACCTTAAATCCCAATTTGCACCGAAAAGCGTTGATAATAATTATTCGAAAGTAGCTCCAAAATATCGCTACATTTCAGTTTTAATTTTCCAATTTAAATTCGTGAATTATCCTTTATTTATTCAAACTTACTTATTTATTTTACATTCTAAATTAGTAAATTATCTAAACTATGTAAATACAACTAACTATTATATATTTTATATGCAAGTACATAAAGGAAAAAATAAAATAAAAGGGAAGAGCTCATTGGGCGTCAAAAAATTCGTCCGCATCGCTGTCAGCGGGAAAAGTGCCCAAAAGGCTGGCAGCGTTGCCACGTTAGATGGCAATGTTGATTCTTTGGCCTGAGAATTGGCCAGCCCCTCTGGTCACGTGAAGAGTCGACCAACCGCTTGGCGATGTCCCGAAATACTCGTGGGCCCTAACGTTTCAACCCCAAACGGCTCAAAAATATGGCTATCACTTAGGTTGCTATATTTGCGCCGTTTGAGGTTTTCTGCACCTGCAGCAGCCGCCCTGGCACAGCCCTCAATGCATGGAAGATGGGATGGCGCAAGAGTGTCGACACAGGTTGCTTTTTTCCAATTAAAATCTGACATAATATTCATAAATATTTATTTCGTGCAAGTATTGAACCTACCGTCAAACTTATTTTTACTTTAATAGTTTGGGTGGTATTATTTGTATTTATCCTTCCAGTAAAATCAGCTTATCAAAATGGAATGAGTTGAGGTCTTTCTTTCAAAATAAATGCAATTTCTGACGTGAAACAAAAACTGATGATAACAAAGTCGGGAGATATAGTTTGATGTTGCAGCTATCTATCTATCATCTACATCCAAAATTTAATTATACCACTCGATGGCTAAACTATCAAAGAATTCGGCTCAAAGAAAATATTACTCGCAACGTACACGTATTCACGTAAAACATACGGCCGTGTCCACGACATAGCCACACCCCATTTTTTTTAAAAGGCATAAACCCAAATTTCTCTCTTTCCATGGCCCAACACTGCCACAATCTCTTTATTAGACTCCTGTTAAATTTGCAAATGGTACAAGCTATATAGCATTAAGGACGTAACGACACCGATATGCATAATTAAAATATCTTAAAGTGTTTGACGGAATCTGCTTAAGTGTTATAAATTGTTACAATTGTTCCGTTGAGGGTAAATTCAAACGATTCAATGTGAATATATAGAGTTGAAGGTAGTTTTTACAAAATGATTTGCAATTATTGAAATTAGGGTAGTTTCTGTAAGTATATTTATTATTAGTTCTAGTGTTTTTATTATTTATAACTCTATTGCTACAAAAAGATGTTTTAAATTACTTGTAACATTCAAAACCAATACATTTTATAATAATGTTGAATGATATCATTTAAATTACAACATTATACACATAGGAACTTAAATGTGGCTCATGATATAAGTTTAGTTTTTTTTAATTATCTCAGATTATAATATTTTTTTAAAACAAACAAAGCATATCCGATGTAATAATAACAATTTTCAATTCATAATAGTCAAAACGTCAAAAAAAATCAGTAATAAAAAAGTTGTAGCCATTTAAAACATTCAAAACTTTCTATTTAAATTTCTCAAAACGGACATTTCTGACTTGTACCACTTTTCACTGAGGGTACAGATTTCTGTAGGTTGACTGTGCAAGTAGTTTTAATAATTTTACTTGTAAACGAATACATTGCTTGTGTTGTTTTTCTGTAAATGACCCACTACATTAGGACAAAGTACCTTCTCATAAGAAACGCAACTTTCAGATGTTTTTCACGATATTTTCAGCCACTTTAGGTCACTGGTATCATATAGTAATACATATTAATATCAAAATGCCTCCTTATATTGGGCAGACAATCTGCACGAGTAAAGTCTTAGAAACACAGAAGGCTTTTCCTAGCAGATATCAATTGTAAGATCCTGTCAAAATGTCCATGAAAAGACGATATAGGCAATTATTTTATATTTTCCTTTTGTATTATTGCTTTTAAAGAAAAATTACATTGTATAGGTACGTATTATTTACGATACTAACATACTTGAAAATTTATTGTTATTATTCGTAGTTTTTTTACAGAGAAGAGCAGTGGTGGCCCAGCGGTAACGGCCGCAACTTACGAGTACGGTCGTAGGTTCGAACCCAGACAGGCGCTTTACTTTGTGTAAATTATTTTATCACCACTGCTTTCAAAACGGTGAAGGAAAACATCTTGAGGAAACCGGCATGTCCTAGAAACAAAAAATCTAAGAAATGTGATATCTACCAACCCGCACTGGGCCCGCGTGGTGGTTTACAGCCGATCCCCTCTCAAAAAGAGGAAGCCTGTGTCCCAGCAGTGGGAACATTATAGGCTGGTTATGTATGTTATGTTGAATTTACAAAGAAAACAAGTCGCGTATTTTTTTAATGTCGTTCGTTATAAATTATTAATATAAATACAGCATGAAGTTAACCCCATCATAAAATTTAAATTCTGATGTTTCCATAAATATTACGTTTGCGGTTGTATTGCTCTTAAATAAACCATTTTTTAAATAAAACAGCGATTTTATTTTTTTTGAAAACGTAAACTTAACATAACACAACATCACGCCTGTACTCATCGAAGGGATGGGCAGAGGTGTACCTATATCACACCCACATTTCGCCAGTTACATAACTGAAAAAGTTAGTTAAACATTTAAGTCCCATGTAATAGGGGGCGAGCCTTCCGCAATCAACCGGGCACAAATCCAGACTCCAGCTTGCTATTGACAAATTCCAGATGAAGAAAAACAACCAACTTAAAAAAAAACACCACAAAGTGAAAAATTGCTTTAATTTCGGAAGCGGTGTCTTTGGTTTTGAATTTTCGTTTTTTGCCACCGACTTTTTTTTTTTGAAGTCGTTTGGTTTTCTTTGTAAATAGTTTTTATTTTCCAATTTTCAGTTGTAGTACCTACCCCACACTTTGAATACCACTTCCTGCTATGTATCGTCCATATAGACTGAGTGGGAAAAATATGTATTATGTAATGTATTATATATTAAGCTGTCTCAAAAACTACCCAAGCAAAGTTAATAAAAAATTTAAGAGACCACCGCGCAAGCTCTCTACCAAACGAAAAAAATATTTTCAAAATCGCCCACAATTAACGAAAATGTCGAGGGACATACTTCTATCCTGTATTAATTCGACTAGGTAATGCGTTTTCCCTTACCAGACACCAACTCAGACGTTAACTAACAAATTAAAGTGAACAAAAACAGCAGAAAAATAATTCGTTACAAAAGTTTCCTTGTTTTGCTGCCTGTGGACTACAACAACAGACTATCTTTGTTTTCTCTTCTTTCTTTCTAATGGAAAGATAATGATTCATTAACTTTAACAGAAATCTACGCGTGCAGGGATAAAACAGGCTCGTGCAATAAATCTTTCAAAGATAAAAAAAACCGCCCAAGTTCGTGTCGGACTACGCACAATGAGGGGTTCCGTAGTTGTAATGTGCTGTTAGACCTTGCTTCCTGCCAAATTTTATGATTCTAGGTCAACGGGAAGCACCCAGTAGGTTTTAATTTATTTGCGAGTATCACAATATGTCGCATAAATGGCCGTATTTTTTTATTGCGTTGACTTAGAAGCTTGATTTTTTTGAGCTCCAAGGGAACGTAGACCTACATATTTGACATTAATTTCAACTTGATACCTTCACGCGTTCCTGAGAAAAAGGATCTTGACAGGCTGGCGGACGGACAACGAAGTAATCCTTATAAGCCTTATGCCGGGGCCACACCAACGGGAAACGCCGTTGATTATCGCGATGATAGACTTTATTCTGACGGGTTAAGGTCCATCATCGTGATAATTAACGGCGTTTCCCGTTGGTGTAGCCCGAGCATTATAGGATCACTTCGTTGTCCGTCCATCGGAAACGGAACTCTTATAGTATAAGGGTTCCGTTTTTTCTTTTCGAGGTACGGAACCCTAAAAATACACCGAAATGAATATTTTTGAGCCGTTTGGGGTTGAAACACTAGAGCCACTAGGCCATGGGGTTGACACACTAGGCCATGGGGTCCGAGTGCTCACCGAGTATTCCGGGACATCGCCAAGCGGTTGGTCGACTCTTTACGTGACCAGAGGGCTGGCCAATTCTTAGGCCAAAGAATCAGCATCGCCATCCAACGTGGCAATGCTGCCAGCCTTTTGGGCACTTTTCCCGCTGACAGCGATGCGGACGAATTTTTTGACGCCCAATGTGCTCTTATCTTTATTTTTAACTTTTTCCTTTACATACTTGTACATAATATATATAGTAGTTAGTTGTAAATATGTTTGTGTATATTATATGCGATAAAGTTGAAAATCGATTAAATAAACTCATAAATTCCAAATCCGAAATGAATCCTTTCATCATCATTATTCACTTGCCTATTCTAATTATTTGAGGTCGGCGCAACACGTCTTTTTCTTCCATAATAATTCTCTATTAGTCGTCATCTCGATAGTCATCCCCTTTCTATCCATATCATCTCTCACACAGTCCATCCATCGTTTCTTTGGTCTTCCCCTACTCTTATAGCCATCGACATTCATACTCAAAACTTTCCTGACGACATTTTCCTTGCTAAATTAATCCTTTTAAAATCACCACTCAGATAGTTGTCCCACTGCCGGCGGTTAACGAGTAGCGAGTAGGGCTAGCAACTGAAAACAAGATGGCGAGCAGCGAGTGTGTAGTTCCGATAATTTTGTCGGCGAGTGTCCGAGTGCGACGGGCGATTACTCGGAGCGAAATTACTGTTTGATCTCTCAGCGTGAGTTCTGACCGCCAAACGAGCATCGCTGTGCAAGTATCGCTGAGCGAGTATTATCTTTGATAGCTCTTATCGCTCACCGACAAACTAGTGTGAACAGTCAGCGATCAACTAATAATATACGTGTCGGATCCGGTCATTAGTACGGACACGAAACGAATCGCAAGCGCGCCACCGGCGACATCAAGAGTGATCTACCTACACCAAAAAAGGCGCGCTTCTACAGAGTCGTGATGTTTTAAGGCCACGGCGATTCAGCCTCTGGTTGCATTGGAGTCAAGACGTCGCGGAACTGTTCTCGATTTGTGGTGCTCAGTTATTGTGTTAGTTGAATTTTGTGATCATTTTGTTAATTGGTGATTTTAATAAACGCCGTCGCACGTTGTGTGTGTATAATTTAGCTAGTGTGATTCATTTGATAGTAAATTATAATTTGATCTGAACTGCAAACTGTTTTTCTATTGCGCATTAACCAACACTACCCACACTACGCCCACAGTAGTTAAAATATCGCTGATAATAACGAAAGTCTCCGACATATGCATCTCTTTTGTTTACACGGAATGTATATCTATTGTACGTTTTTTGAGCGCGAAAATAGCCGATAGTTAGTCGCTTCCTCGCCGGCGGTGGGACAACTGACTTAATCCATCTCTCATACATGTGTAGCCCCCAATCTCAACTCCAGTACTCCACATTCGAATATTTCACAGAGAGCTCAGTTGAAGCCGCTCTGCGCACTCGAAGCCAATGAATACATGATTACCACATCACTACGGTATACCCTAACTGAAGGTAGACTGTGTCACAGGTTAAGTGCGGAACCTTGTGAATTCGAAGTCAGATTGTTTAGTGACTTTGGAATTCTTTATGATGTTTCGCAGTAGCTACTATTTGGTTGACTTCTTGGTCGGCTGTGGTGAAAGGTTGATGAGGTAGGAGCTCTTCATTGCTGTAAATAGGTTCTTTTCGTGGGTTAGTGACTACCCTTTTTTTTTGGGTGTGAAATTATCAAATAAGACTCTTACTGACTAAAACCCACCCGTGTTCCTTCAGATGCCATGTTGCCGGGGGCCACGGTTTCCCTTTCGGACTTCCCCGCAACCCCGGCAGTTAGTGACTAACCTTTTGTTAGAGTTTTAAAGCCACCCATGGGCCTCTGACTTAGCTTCACATGCCGTGAAAAAAAAAAAAAGTTCCTGCAGGTTTAGGGTATGAGAAACAGGGTGTAAAGTTCACTCATTCTCTATAGAAGAGGGAGGATCGGGTTTCGTGTCTCGTGGGCAACTGCCCGACGATTGATGTCGGATAGTCATTATATATAATGTGGTTCGCGCGGTAAACTGTAATTGCGCGATGCAGGATTTGTGTAACGTCACAATTCTGTGTTATGTCAGGTCTTTGATGCGTAGTTTGCATGTGGCGATGTAGATGCCGCCACCCTGGTTTCCCAGTAGGTCCCTGAGAAGCTGGATTTCAAGTAGTGGATTTCTGTAGGCTATTTTGATGGATAGTGATGGTATAGTTATGGGTTTTGCTTTGCCAGAATTCAGAATGATAATAATTTAGATTATGATAATAAAACATCACGCCTGTTTACCTGAAGGGTAAGGCAGAAGTATACAGTTACGAGCATAAATATAATTAATTGATTCACCAAACGCTGAGTCTGCACTCAGCGCTTGGTGTGGCAACACGTCGTGTTCGAGTTCGCAACAAGTCCATCGTCATCCTGAGGATGCCTCGTTGAGAGGTGAAACACGTGTCGATTTCTTTCAGGAGTTTTTTATGGCTCTTTAGAAATTGTTAAGCGGAACAAGTTACTAAATATATCCACGTCTATTGTATTTTAGAGCATAAATATGTTAATATGGACAGATCGGCAATAACATCTGATTTCGTGATTCATGATTCAAGATTTCCTATTAAATACTAGACCGGATCTTTAAGAAAACCTGAAATACTACTGTCAGATATTTATGGTTCCAGTGAATGTCACATATTTTGCAGTATGAGCGGCACTGATTGTGATATAGAAGAAAACTTGAAACATTGTACTGTTAGGTTTTTATGCTGCCAAAGTGATGTCAGATATTTTTGATCACATTCTTTTGAATTTAACGGAGTAGGCAGATATTTATTTTTATATTTTTGAAGCCGATGCAGCATCATATAGTTTGGCGTCGCTTGTCTTGTCAGATAGTTTTGGTGTTCATTCGATGTCACATATTTGTGCTGCTACTTGTATATGCCTTCCAAAAATGATCACATATATTTGCCGTCATATATTAATGGATGAATTATGAAATCAGATATTTTTGCCGAGCTGTCCATAGTAATATATTTAAGCTAGTGACTGTACCTATAGTGTACTCACATTTTTCTCATTAGATTATGAAAATATCCCTTCAAATCCGTTCCCCGCGGTTTTGCCCGCGTGGAGGTCGGAAATTATACCGCGAGAATATTCTACCGAGATTAAAAGTATCCCATGTCCTTCTCCAGGTCATAGTCTACCCATGTGCTATGTCAAATCCGTTCAGCTGTTTTAGCGAGAAACCGTAACAATGAAAACAAACTAACTTTCGCATTTAATATAATTATGTCGGAAATACGTTACTGAGTTGACTAATCGGGACGCCAGCGCCACCTAGCGGTGTTCGACAGAGTCTACAACAGAAAGCTCGGACCGGCTGGATTGGAGCTGGGCAGAGTTCATCGGTGGCGGTCAAGCAGTGAACACGTTTAGAAACTGTCCCGCGTTCTGTATAGTTGTGTTATGTACCTAATTACAGTGTGTGATTAATTTTATAGTATTAATGTGATCTGAACTGCAAATGGTTTTTCTATTGCGCAATAACCAACACTATCCACAGTAGTTAAAATATGGCTGATAATAACGAAAGCGAGACCCTACCCTTCTCCGTTATATATAATAAATTAGTAAGAATAGTCAAGGGGACCCTGCAAATATCATCTTGAAGTGATGACGTTGCACAACTAAGTTATTAAATGTATTACAAGAAACGCGAAACCTCAAAGAAAGACGAGAAACTCCTAAACATTCACCCATTTTCACTTAAATCGTCAAATGCAATAAATATTTCGCACACATATCAAAGAATTTCTGGTGGTTCTCGAATTTTCTCGAACACCGAGGGCGGTTGCACCGGAGCGGATCCAATGAATACCTAATCAGTCCATATGGTGTGATCTGAAGGAATTGAATGCACGACTCAGCTGTGTTTCAAATTATTTTATTCTGTACTCTATATGGTAACTTTAGGTTGTGTATATTTCATTTTTAACCGACTTCTTAAAAAAGGAAGAGGTTCTTATTTCATCTGCATAATTGTAATAAATATATATGTCGCAGTAAGATGATTATAGCCGTGACATAGTAATATCCCTAGGGATATAGTTATATACCGTAATATAGTTATATGAAAGCGGTTCATAACTGTCTTACTAGGAATATAACTATGATACGTGCACGATCTATTAGTATAACTATTAGGGCACTCCGAACAAATAGGTTAGGTTAGAACTGTGACCAGCTACGTCGAAATTGATCGCAGTAACAAAATTAGGGCACTTCAACAGTTATGAACCGCTTTCAAATAAGTATATTACGGTATATAGCTATATCCCTAGAGATATAACTATATCACGGCTATAATCATCTTACTGCGTAATCATATGATTTTTTTTTTATTTCACTCTCAAAGTACAACAAAAACACTTAATTTATGAAGTACAATTTTCAAGGTGTTTGATGGTTGTACAGCAGCAAGTATTAATGATATACCAACTCCCAAACTAAGTCAAGCTTGTATTTTGGGAGTTAGTGGTTCTACACAGAACTTAAAATATACATTCTTGATATAGGGTCAGCGCAAACATAATGTTGTATGTAGAAAACTCTAGTGTTTCATACAACCCCCGAGCATATGACATCTGGAATATTCATACCACAGTTCCGGTTATTTGAAAATATTCACTTTTGACACACATAAAAGAATTTTGTTCTGACTGTAAAACATGGAAGGCTCTCATTTTTTGTTTGAGTGTTACTTCCGAAACTGATGATGGAACAATCTTAAATACCAAACGCGATTATACAAATGAAAAACAATTAGTTCTTACACTATATTTTACTTACACTTAACTTATAATTATTAATTTTTGTTTTCTGTTTGTTATGATATGACGTATGTTCGTATTTGTTGTGGTATTTACGTAAAATACATGAATTTATTATAAATATAATTATATATATACAACGAGTTTCTTGTGATGTCCCATAACTCTAAGGTTACATGCTATAAATAAAATAATACAAAAAGTCCTAGAAAAAGTTCAAAAAATATTTGCTGTTTCATAGAAAAGTGTTCTTCTCCATAAGTACCTACTACGCTTTGGAATGGGCAACTAGCTTCATACCTATTTCTGACTGAACGATTCCTTGACAATTCAAAAATGCCTGTAAATGGTTTAATTGAAATAAATGCTTTGAGTTTGAGTTTGAGTGAAAAGTAAAAACCTACGCGGTCAAAATGTATGGAACAACAGTTTTTTTTTTTAATAACCGACGAAAAATTTTAACGCAGGGTTTTCAAAATAATGTACCTACTGAATCCATGGTAACAGTTTTCGCGTCGATAGCCCTGCCACCATGTATAATATTTTGCTTTGCCCGATAGGGTCCATAATGATCTCATTAAATTTTAAGTTCCCACCTAAGTACACATTGTGGAATGCAATAAGTGATTGAGCATTGAATATTGAATCACAGCAAGTTCTGCTTCCTTACCTCACAAATCGAACAGGTATACAACATCAAAGATATATCCCAATATTGATTAAAACTGATTTCTGAAATATATTCGTTGTCGTGGCACTAAGTAAGATTCAAGACGCAGGATGCGAACAAAAGGACTCAAGTAGAGTTGATTAAGATGTACAGCTAGACGAGATATTGCGGAATCAGTGAATGAGAGATTTCCAGGGACCATCATATTATATTAAGCGTAAAATTAATAAACAATTCTTGTAAAATTATCTTTTATGTAAAATTATCTTGCTGTGGAAGAGCGGAGTCTCCTAATACAGGCATTTTTTGCTTAAAAGGAGGCTCCAATCACCAACCTGTTGTCATGTTTTTTGGTTCAGAAATAAACAATTTTTTAAATTTTTTTTTGTTCGTATCTATTGAAATTAAATTAATCGGTGGAAACGATATTTAAATCGTGAGTAATTTAAAGGTGCGTCTTAGTAGCAGCCCGGAGTCTGGAATTTGTGCCCAATGGTGGCAACAGGCTCGCCCCCTATTACATGGGACTTAAACATAACTGGCGAAATGTGGACCCCGTGTACTATGGGTACACCTCTGCCTAACTCGTCGGGGAAACAAAGCGTGATGTTATGTTATGTTATTTACTTTGACATAATCGATAAAGAAGATTTATGTTGCTCAGACCCAAGGAAACCATGGTGAGTTACTGAAATATTTACATCAAGGTACTTTTTATCGCAATGAGCACATGAGTCCCAAAATCAACTAACAATTTCAATAAGGATGATGCCTGGGTCAAAAAAAAAGATTAAATCCGTCAGACAAATAATAAAAAAAAATATGAAAAACACGTACCTATTTATGCTTTATCATGTTAGTAAAAAATGACTTAGATAAAACGCATTAAAGTTGGGGAGTGGGTGAATATAAAATCTACATACTCGTGACGTCATGGCACATTTTAGCTCAATGTATCGCCGTAATTTTTCGATAACGTAAGAAAAGAAAAAATACGTGTCAAATATTTTTAAGGACAATTTTTTTTATCCTCATCCTATTCCCAACCTAAAACGGAAAGATAACATAACAGAAAAGTTTCCACTTTATAACACAAAGCAGATAGTCCGAAGTCTTGCGACATACATAACTCACAAACTGCTGAAGTGTCAGTGCATGTAATATGTTCCATTTTCCTCCGTCTGTGGCATGTGTACGTTGTCTTGTTCTTGTCGGGACAGTTTCTGGTAGTAGAATAAAATGTGGTGGTAGTAAATATTTTTGGTGATAGAGGTTTTGTATATCTATCTAGTTGTTTTCTTGGTTGTGGTGAGTTTGCGATTCACGCCTTGCAGATGTTGTGTTTATGACGATTTGATTCAACAGAAATCGAAAGATCTTTCCTCCAATGTTCAATTTGCTGGCGTGAACCCTAGTCTGCTGCATATTCATACACAAGGTCTCGATAAAACCTAAGCGCAATTTAGTAAAATTCAACATTTATTTCACATAATACTACATGGGCACTTAAGAAATGTCAGAAAATAGGTGCACGGTTCCTATTGGTCGTTTCCTATGGAGAAGAGCCGGCAAAAAACTCCACAGTTACGCTTTTAAAAATAATTGGCTTTTATAATATTTTCAAATAACAGTGTTAATAGATATGGGAGGACACGGACAGTGTAGGTCTTTCAACAAGTACCAGGTACTTAACAAAATGGTCAACAAATCTACAGTCTACTAAGCTTACAGTGTTCTCACATTCACAAAATAGAAAATAATCTATACAAAAGATAAATAAATTTATAAAAATAAAAACCTATTTTAATTAAACGCAATTACATAATTGCTATTACAACTGTAACTTATGCGACCCACACCTAAACCTGATTTAGAACAAAAGAAAAATCTCTCAGTCAACCTTACCATGAAACTCAATTCAAACCCTACCTCAAAAACTAATCTTATAGGATTATTTCAGTAGGTAAACGTATAAGACAAAAGGTAAGTACTCTCCCGTATAAAAGATAAGCCTAAGCCTCGGCTGGTATAAGTAAGTGGATAGTGACTCAGTAGTAAATAATGAGCGTTTGAATGCTGCCAGTAGAGCTCTCTCGAAGGTTGATATCGCCTCGCTCAGCCGCCGGGGAAGACGACAGTATTGTTAGTGGGGGGATTGAGAGGAACGATATTCTAACAGTGTGCTGTGAATTCCTTCACAGAGCTTTCTTTAACAGTCAATTTGGCGAAAGAACTGTCACTGAATGTCATCGACAAGGTGGCCAACAATAAAAAAATGGTTCTTTTTTTTTGCACTGTTTAGAATTTTATCGACTCACACGTGATCTAGTTGACTCATCCTACTAGATATCCCCCTTGTGAAAATGTGACGTACCTAAATATGAATTTAATAAAAATTATGACCGTTGAAATAACGCTTTTAAATATTATCTTTTCCTGAATATTTTTGTACGAAAAGCAAGACCTTTCCAAGTTACTTAAAAACTTACAAATCTATAGCAGGTCGAGAATACTCCCCTGATCGATGGGTTGCGTGATTTATATATGTTCAACTAAACAAAAACATGCGATTTTAAATCGAGAAATAAAACCCGCCCTCGGCATAAGAACATTGTTTTCAGCGCATCGATGTCAAAGATTTAATATTGAAGCATCGCTCGCTCTTGCCGCTGCGTCGCCTGAATTATTCATCACACCTGGATACTGATTTTAAAACTATATTTACATTCGCAGTTTGTATGTTGACTCTTTGAATAGCGTAGTTTATTGGAACTGCATGTCGTTGTGATGTGGTTTTCAAAGGAGCAAGACTTTTGAATCATTCAAATGATAATTTTCATGTGACCTCGTTTGTCCTAGCTTTCTGAATCTTTAGACTGGAACGGAGCGAGAAATGTGCCAATATTAACGAATAGGAGCTTGGATTCTCTTAGCTCCTAGCTTAAAGTTCTGAAGCGGAGTTTAGATTCTATTGGTTAATATTGGCACATTTCTCCGCTCCGCTGCCTCGCTCCGCTGCAGTAGACAGGCAGCCTTACAACAGGTTTTATTCAACGCTTCGCTTTTTTTTCCGATTTTGAAACAACGATGTTGTTTTAAAGTGACAAAGGACCAACTAGTTTGGCCTGTAGCTAAAATGGCATTAATACTAATTGATGAAATCTTGATAAAACACACATAATTCCACGTCTGTATTCCCCGAAGGGTTAGGCAGAGGTGTACCTACAGTAAAACCAGTAGAAGTAGTACCAGTGTTATTGGGGTTTTCCCATTAGGAATTTCTTAGTACAGCCCGGAGTTTGGAAGTTAGCAGTGTGATACCCCCGTGCCTCGAAAAGCACGTTAAGCCGTTGGTCTTGCGCCTGTTCTCTCCCCGGTCATGTCGGATTACCGTCCCATCGGACTATGAGACTGAGGGAAGAGAGAGTGCACCTGTGTCTGCGCATACACTTGCGCACTATAATATCTCCCGCACAGATTGCAAGTTTCCGTTGAGATTGGCTGCCATAGCCAAAATACGGTCTGGAGGACTATATAACTATACCTACAGTACATCCACGTTTCGCCAGACATCTTTAAGTTCCATGTAATAACAATACAAAACAGTTTCACGTCGCATATGATGTCTGTTTACACTAGAACCATTGCATTTCCTCACATCCACCTAAATTATTAGCGGTCCATAAAGCACTGGCTATTTACGCGAATATCAAAAATGATTACCATACTAAACCGCGTCAATATCAACACATCATAATCAAATTATTGTAGCATTGGCTAAAAGCATGTTAACGAGATAACAGGCTCTAAAACAATTACATTATTGGAACGAACAGTAAATAATATTATAGTGGCGTACTTCGAACCGTCCTCCGTGCTAATATTTATGTACGCGAGTCGTAACGCAAACACTCGTTAAGCTGAAGGTGCACTAATAGCATTACATTTTGTTACGGTAATGACGTTTTTCCATCTACGACCTTAAGGTGCAAGTTGCAACTATAAATGCATTAAATGTGCTGATGACTCTCATGTAGTGCGGTCTTTCATTGAGTATTTTGAAGTTTGTGACAAACAGTAAGAAATTCAAAATTGGTTTGCGACAAGACAGTCAGAAATTAAAACTTGCAAGAAAATGATAATGACTGACCTAATTCGCCCTAAAAAAAATTACTTCGTGCGAATCGCCTGAAGAAAAAAAAAATTATTTAAAAGTGTCGATTCGAAAATGTCGCCGATTGAAAAGTGGCGAGTAAATTCATGCGAGTCACTAATAAGTCAAACATGTACCTACCTACGAATGCTACAAAATATTACTCTCTAACGCATTCGGGTGAAAATTTATATGATCCCGTTTCATTCAATAATAAAATATGAGTTTTTTCAGAAAATTCCAGGTTTGAACTAATTTTGTGGGGTAGACATCAAATCAAGATGCTATAATGTTTCATGACGTTTTCTTATTATTATTTTTTTGCGAATAAGGTAGACATTTATTTTTTGTTATTAATTATATCAATAAACCACTTAATTGTATTATGTCTATACATCTTACAACAAAGGGGCTCATGGCTAAATATACGATAGACTGGGGATTCGGCTCTGGCTGCAAAACTGTAGCCAGAGCTGAATCCCCAGACTGTCGTACCTTAAGGATGCTCAATGCCTTTCTGACTACCAACCCTGAATGTGATGTGTTTGCGGATGAATGGAGTAAAATTGTGCGTATATTTCTGGTGTTCTGTGAGAGAAAGTATGCTAAGGAGTCCACTATTCCATGTTAGTTTTAAATTAAATTATTGTCAACCTTCTAATTGTTTCTGTGTTAATTAATGTAATTAGTGTTGTGCCATTTTAATTAACTATAAATGAATAAATGGTAACAGCCGCACAGGTCAATCAAAGGTTGCCGCGGTCGGTTCGTGGATGGGTGACCATACTGACCATTCATTACCCAGCCTCGAAAAGCACGTTAAGCCGTTTGTCCCAGCTGTCATTCGTAGATCTTTGACAGTCGTTACGGGTAGTCAGAAGCCCAATACTCTGACAACGAGTCTTACCAAGGAGTATCGTGTTACGGGTTGTGGAGGTCAGATAGGCAGTCGCGCCGTGTAAAATATTGGTATGCAGCTGCATCCGGTTAGACTAGAAGCCGATCCCAACATAGGTTAGGCAGATTGATTGTCTAACAACAAAAGCATAGTAGATCTAGCTAGCACTACAAATTTTAGCGAACCTAAGAGTTGTCGGTACAATATATGAGACGGAATGCACCGTGGTTTCTACAGCGTATTTATAGGGTCAGTTCCAGATATGTAGATCCTGGCTTCCAAGTACATCTAATTAAAGAACATTGAACCTCAGAAAATTACGAATAGGTACGCGCTTCACACCTTTTTGTAAAATTCCCAGAAAAGAAAGGCACACACTGTGTAAGACCGTGCAGAGCGCCTGGCGTAAACACCTGGTTACTGTAGTATGATTTATGTTGCGTTTTTTCAAAAACTTACGTCCTTTGCTGTTTTCTTTGAGTTTCCCTTTATTTGAGTCTTGTGGTAAATTACTTTTTTGAGGCAGGAAACAATAATTATTACCTATTTCAGAATTAATTTGTACGAGTTTCACATAATTTGCGCACAATTTAATTAGCTCCTTATAAAACTTTTTAATGGCTAATTGTTTTTCCATGCGTATAATCGACCTCGTATTTCCTTTAAGGTTCATGCACACACGTTAGTCACGTCAACTTCAAGTCGCCGATCAGTCACGACAATAAAAAAGGGAAATCCAAAATTCAATAGTCATATATTCAAACTAGGCTGAGAATCAGCACTTTTCGAACGTCAAAATTACATAATACAGTCCCTCAAAACACCCACCCTTCATCATTTCCTAGTGCTTTAGCTGGGAAGAAGTGGCGCAATAAACTCCCCAGCAGCACAGCTGTCTATTCAGAAAAAAATATTGAATCTATACAACATAGTATGCAAAATAATTTACATTACGCAACACAAAACATAAATTAAATTATTAGCCATATGTCAGCTAGCACACCAACCAAAAACATCGACAACTATACTCAAGCAGAAATAAAAAATAAAAACTAAATGTACATAGAACTTATTATCTAAATAAAAGCCTCCAGGCATAAAGGGCATGCCCGCTTACATGTAGCTGTAATAGTAGTTATTTAGAAGTTGTATGACGTTGGCTACACACATCAGTCACATCACTATCGACGCGTCTCAGTCGACGTCGCGTCACCGGCAAGTCAAAACTTGTAGGTATTGCTACGAACGAAACATGGATATAGAAATATTATTTAGTGACTATCTGTTCACACACGTCCCTGAAATTGACGTGACTGACGTGTGTGCATGAACCCTAAGGTTGAATGTCACTTGCGCGTTGCGCGTCATAAAACGACAAGGTCTGTTCGCATAAGTGACAGTTACATTTATTTTCAACCTAAGTGAAGTTTGAATATACTGGGGATTGTTTTCAAAAGTGGTAAAGTGATTATCAGGGCGACTATACTAACCATTTGTGTCGGTCCAGTTGTACCTCAAACCTAACCCATGTACTAATACGTCAGTTCATTATGCTCGGTATCACAATACTCATGTCTGGCTGGTCTTTGCCGAGTCCAAACACTACAGTAGGTACCAATGGCCACTGTTTTGTTAAAGTCTCTCATTGTACAGTTCCCCATTTAATTGTTTGAAAACTAATTGAAACTCTGTACTTAAACAACATTTCATGTTCATTGAACATGTTCGTCACATGCCAAACGTATTTATAGAAGTTATGGAGCATTGTTTATAAGAGAATGTTGTATGTGCCGTTCGTGTCAAAGTGAATTCTTGAAAAGGTTTGTTTATTAATTTTGTTTAGGCGTTGAAATATCAATTTTCCGGTAAGTACGACGAAAGCTCGCGTAAATGATGATTTGGGAGTAATGTTGTGAATGTAGGTAAGTTACAAAACACCTTAAACATCATCTGGCTAGCCTTTTCCCTGCCATGTTGTGGTCGGCTTCCAATCTAACTGGATGTAACTGAATACCAGTATTTTACATGGAGCGACTGCATATCTGACCTCCACAACTTAGTTACTAGGTAACACAATACACCTTGGTAAGAATATGACAAAACACCTTTATATTATCATCTAAAGCGGGGTAAAGTCCAAATAATGAAAGCAGATTTTCTGTGCTAGAAGCTGACAGAACCAGTCTTGTTCTTTAGTCTTTGATGCTAACATATTTCACAAAAGTAGAATTAGAAGAGGACCGACCCCATGATGACCCTCACAAAAATGCCTTGAATCAATAAAACCACATTCAGAACATTTCCATGACATATCACATTTACAAACACAAAATCCTTCCCATATCATCAAACATTAATTTCTTAATCCAGATACATCTAAAGCATCCTTAACGACAGTTCACACAGATTTGATATCGTGCCGCCACCCTGCATATTTCAGTAGCATTTCATCTAGTGGTTTTTCAGCCCTTAAAACTTTACCGTTGGATATTCCCATTCCCAAAGTGGGGAATTTCAGAGCGCCTGCTGTTCACACGGATCCATATTTTATTAGGAAACCGGTTTTGATTTAAATATTTTAGTGTTTGCCTAAAAATTGCCTAGGCTTGGATGAAATGTAAGGAGTTTGATTTGTAGTGCCTAAAAATACTTTATGTTGTAAAAAGTGATGATTAATCGTCTTTGGACATGATCTTCTTCTTTTCGTTTCGTGTGGTTAGTGACTAACCTGGTGTCAAAGTTTTAATACCGCACATAGGCCTCTGACTTGACTTCCCATGCCGTCTAGTAATATCTCTAAGGCATGCCAGTTTCCTCACGATGTTTTCCATCACCTTTTTGAAGCAAGTGAGAATTATACAATACGCACATGAATCCGAAAAGTCAGAGTTGCGTGCCTTGGGTTCGAATTCGAGACCTATGATTTGGCAGTCCGACGGTCACACCACTAGGCTATCACTGCTCTTTTGGATATGATAAGACTGTATTTTGATTGAGGGCTGATTTTTCGGTTCTCAGATATCTTTTATCTATTAATTTATATTTAAACTAACTAACATACTAACATAAATTCACGCCTTGTTTCCCCAAAGGGTTGGGCAGAGGTGTATCTGTAGTTGGTACACGTCCCATGTAATAGGGGGCTAGCCTATTGCCATCAACCGGGCACAAATCCAGACTCCGGGCTGCTATTGAGAAATTCCAGATAGAAAAATCCAATAACACTTTGCCCGACCCGGGAATCGAACCCAGGACTTCATGCTCAGCTGTTATGCTTGCGACCACTAGACCAACGAGGCAGTCTATTTATACTGTTGTGTATTTGTACTGTTTTTCCATACACAAAGTGAAACACCTCAAATTGCTTAGCGTGATCCTCCGTTACATCGAAAATACTGAATAATATATGATAAAGTTGAGGATTAATATTTTAAGTACTATGTTTGACAAAATAACGATTCAATAAAAAATTATCGACTGAAAAAAAATCCAAAGCTACCTCCAAACTGAACAATAAACCGCTGGTATTAAAAAAATACTTCAGATTAGATCATGAAACTTTGCATAATAACTGAACTAACCATAAAGCAGATACTATTTTTTTAATAATTACTATTATTTTCACCGTAAAAAAAATACCTAAACTATTGGCGCCTTGGAGCCTTCTCCCGAGCGCTCAGTCTCACTCTCACTCAGTCCGCGAGCCGTATCGTGCTAGCGAGATAAGAAGTGAATATGAGCTGACGTATTATGAACTCTTAATTCCACGGCAAAAACCGGCCCTTATTACATACAACGCTACAAGGTTATTTTAGCGCGTGGTCAAAATCAAAACTAACGACGCCATCTGGTTTTTTCAATACACAATAAAACTTCACAAATTTTTACCAACAACGGCCCCTGTCAATTTTATTCAGACACCAAAATATCCGGGTAGAACTCTAAATAAAGATACGATTTCTAAACAGCACGACGGCCATCTTGACGGCCAATCTGACGGCCAATCTGAGAGCCAACCTGATGGCCAATGTCATTCAGGCGCCAGAATATCCTTGTAGAACTCTAAATAAAGATTCGGTTGCTAAACAGCACAACGCCCAACCTGGCGGCCAATCCTTTTTTAAATAAAGTCTGTTAAAAACCAATTCAGTTTTGCTCTCTAACCAAAACATAAAATAATTACGATGGTACTACCTACGTCCCCGGACAAGACTTTTCACAAAGAGCTTAACATTGGTGAAGCTATTTCAATGTACAATGCGCGCTCACCCTAATAAAATTAACTAATGGGGTCAAATTAGGGGAACGGCACGATACCCCTTTTTCGCAAAACCAACGGGGCTCTGACTATCAGAAAGACGGGTAGAAAGCCTCTCTATGTTAACCATCACAGAAGCCAAAACTAGAACTCCAAGATGCGACCATAATCTGAAAACTAAAAATGGTGTTTGTCAAATACAAAGTTTTCAAATGTTTTACTACCCACACTAATTCTATCATTAATTAAAACTACAATGTTTTAGATTCAAAATAAACTGTTCTTAAAACCTTAAATCTCTCACATTATTTAATGCAAGTATTCCAATATATTACAAACAAAATATTTAGGTCAACGTTGTACTGCACATGCTTAAAACTCCAAAAATGGTAATAACCACCGCCTTTTCAAAGAAGAAAAGCTGACATTTTACAATATTTTAAAGCTAGATGCTTTTAACTACGAACTCGGTAACATCGCTTGCATATTTCTCCAAGAATAACAAGTTTAAGATTCAGAGAAGCCACGGTAACGGGTAGAATGGCTCGCGGCAGATAAATTAATAAAATACTTTAGCAACGGAGCCGTCTACGTGATGAATGGAATCATGCCGGTTGTTCCGCTCGCAGGTTCGTTGGGGCCACGGAAACGGAGGTGAGTAAGCAGATTTTGCCTGTTGAAAGAAAGAAAAAGTATTTATTGAGACTTGCACAGGAAATCACAAATTAAACTAAAATACACTCATTAAAACAATAATAAAAATTATAAAAAAATGAAAGTAAAATTAAAATAAAAGCATAAAGTCCTGTACGAAGCCAAAAGGCTCCTATCTCAACATATGCTGCGACATTTAAAAAATAAATGTCGCAGCGCTGGTATTCTGATAGGGCCCGCAGTGATGTCACGGATAGATAGGTACAGAAATAAATAAAAATAAAAATTGATATGTGAAGTACAGACGCCAGCCAGCACATCAAGCTACCCAAAACTGTCAAATTTTCCCAATCAACTTTGAACCTTACATTTCAGTGATAAAGTTGAAAATCTATTAAATAAATTTGACAGATTGTAGTAGCTTGATGTGCTGGCGTCTGTACATTCAATAAAATATATGTTGTCCGCGTGTCTGCACCCGACGTAACACCAGTTACTTGTCTATGCCTTTAGTGTCTGTGGTACTCTAGGCATCGTTGTTGTTGTTGCTACTTTTTTCAAGAGAACTTCATTAATCTGGATAATGGCCCACTGCAATCTTTCGCTGCATTCCATGTCACCTGCACAAGAATGCCTGCGTCAGCAAACGGCATACGCGTTGCTGAATTTTGGTCCAATTATTTTTTTTTGTCTTTTGTTTTACGTTTCCCATCGACACGCTAAGACAAAGATTAATCTGGACCGTCTAGCCTTGAACACGAGTATTGGGTAAAAGGCAATCTTGATCAGTTTCGTTTGGCTATTCTGTTATCAGATAAAAGTTCAGACTGGGTCCATTAGAAGTAAGTAAGACAAGGTACCTGAACGTTAAAGTTGATAGGTTTTTTATTGTTATTTTAACTTACCTTTTACCTCTTAAATGATACTATTACTCTTGTGTGTGCAACAAAACATTTTGAACTTTTACACTCTCCAGTGTCATTAACATTTTGGTTCATACACGCTTGTTCATCTAACCTACTTCGTTCAAATCTTCTACTTCATCAACATTTGCAACAAAATCAGCCACATTCCCGCTGTTTCCCTGGTCTCATCTGTCAGCGTGTGAGGTGAGTTAGCTGGATATCTCGCCGAGACTTCCGCGCGGCATTGTATGCAATCGTATTTCATGCCACTGTTGCTTCGGCATTATGCACATAGATGCTCGATTGTTCTATACAAAGATAACGCTGTCTCTGATTAAGATGTTTGGGGTGGTTGTGGATTTAGATTATTGAGAGGGTTGGTTTTGTGGGCGTGTTCTAGAATCATATTTGATTAATTGCAAGTAATTTACGTTGTGTGTGGTCTGTCTTTATTGACCATGTCACAGTATAAATAAGTAACAGTATTTATTATGTCTTCGTAGAAAACGGCCAAAACAACGTGCTTCGAAATCTCAGTGAATACTAGTATGCAACAGTCTCGAATGCCGCAGTTACGCACGGACGCCGAAGGTTCCGGCCGTAGGTAATTATTTCAAGGCTACTGCTGCGACATAATACTGTTACTTTATAATACTGTGACCAAGAGAAACATTAAAAATCATTGAAAAGGGGCGAAATTATTTAAATTGATGAAATGGCGTTGTAGTACGTCAAGTTTTAGCAAGACTTTATAAGTTTTGTACATAAGAAAATTATATTAAGCGCCGACCAAGTACTAAGATGGTTATAAATAAGTTGGTGTCTATAAAATCATTTCACTTTGTGCAACAATGCCTGGTTCAGCAAATTACACATACTCAAGTTTCATATTTTAAGTAGATCAACAACACTACCGAGAAGAGGTCACTGACCCAAAAAAAACATAGTCTTCTTTATTTTTAACCGACTTCTTTAAAAAAGGAGGCTATCATTTCGACATATGTATGTAATATTATTGGAACTGCAATATATTCACAAATGATAATCTACATATTAGGGCTTCCAAACAAATATACAAAATTTCATAGGTGTATGTATATTTTTTATCCACTAATTTTTCCGAAACTATTAATTGGATCGTTACCATTTTTATTAGCTTAAATTTACTTCAACTTAGGGAACATTACAAGTTTCGTCAAAATCGGTTCAGCAGTTTTCAAGATATGGACTACTAATACGTAAGAGTGATGGCCTGGCTTAGCGATACGAGCTACGGGTTTGGTCATCTCAAAACCTTGGTCAACCACAGCAAAAAAGTGAAAATGAAAAATAAAAAACTGTTTAACAAAAAAGTTTTAAAAATTACTTCAATTTCGGAAGTCGGTGACAAAAAACGAAAATACAGAACCAAATACACCGACTACCGAATATAAAGTTATTTTTCACTTTTTAGTGACTTTTTTGGAAGTCGTTTTTTATTTTGTAAAATGGTTTATTTTTTATTTTGTCGTGTTTAGATATCGATACTCATCGCGTCTGCGGAGTTTTGCTAGCTAATTTAATTTGACCCTTAAGAAAACCAATTCACCACTTCTTCAGACTGCGAATGTGTAGCTATTCCTTAATCTATAATCATTTATACGGTTCAAATTTCAGCCAAATAAATCCACCCAGATCTCCATTCAAGCACACCTCACTATCTCAATATAAACGGACAGACACTTAATTGAAGCCTCTCAACTCGAGACAAGCCCGAACAAGTCCCTCGACACGTTGACATGTAAACAGGCTAATTTCAGAAGCGGACGTGTGGCTAACTACCTTGGTAACTTAAGTAGGTATATATGATACACCGGGACAGGTAGGGTAATGTTATGCTGGAGTAAATATCATGTTACTTCAGCTATTGCTGTTTTTGTTGGCAGAAGCTAAATTGAAAGAAAGAAATAAATAAAATACATTTATTTACGGTAAACATAACGCAAAGAAAGAACATAAAACAAAAAATAACAAGTTAGGGGAAAATATGTGTCACATCCACGCAAAACGGCTATTGCTCGGCATAATGCTGCGACCCCATGCGAGACAGAGCCCCAGCGCTGGTTTTCTGCGTTTTCAAATTAAAATAACCAGACTATTATACCTATCGTCTCACTGCAGGGCAAAAGCCTTTTCTCATACAGAGAAGGCACAACCATTGATCATCACGCTTGCTCAAGACGGGTTGACGATTTCACTGATTAGGTACTTATATCGGTTGAAGGATACTGGACGAGACACAATAGAAATGTTATTTTAATTACGTCTGGGGGCGTTTAGTGTCCCGCTAAGTGTTAACCATAAGTCCAGGTTTCCTCACGATGCTTTTCCTTCGCCAGTAGGTAACACACATACATATTATACACGGTGGCAGGGACATCGTCGCGAAAACTGTTACCATGGATTCAGTATACAGTTATTAAAAAATAAATCAGCTGTCTCATAGAAAAGTGCAGTCAAAATGTATGGAACAGCAGATTTTTAAAGTGAAACTTTTATTACATCGCCTCAAACTTTTTCGTCTGTGTGTTGCATGTCGCGTGACGGTCGGCCGCGGAGTAGGGATAAAGTGAAAGGCGCTCGTCAGAGCAGCCAAGGCCAATATGGTGGCGCCTATAGTTCGCTTAAAAGTTTCACTTTTACCGTGGTTTCATAAAACCACACAATCCTTTTTTTTTAATAAGCGACGAATAATTTCAATGTAGGTAGTAGTAGGTTTCGTTCAAAATGACGTCAAAATCAAAATCAAAATATTTTACATAACATAACATCACGCTTTGTTTCCCCGAAGGGTTGGGCAGAGGTGTCCTTGTAGCACGTACAGGTACACCCACATTTCGCCAGTTATGTTTAAGTCCCATGTAGGGGGCGAGCCTATTGCCATCAACCGGGCACAAATCCAGACTCCAAGCTGCTATTGAGAAATTTCAGATAGAAAAACCCAATAACACTTTGCCCAACCCGGGAATCGAACCCAGGACCTCATGCTAAATATTTTTTTCACATAAACCTACAAGGGCACTTATGAAACGTCAGAAGCTAGGTGCACGGTTCCAATTGGTCGTTTCCTATGGAGAAGAGCCGGCAAGAAACTCCACGGTTACTCTTTTAAAAATGATTGGCTTTTACAATACTTTCAAATAACAGTGTTTCTAGGTATGAGAGGACAGTGTAGGTCTTTCAATAAGTACCAAGTACTTAACAAAATAGAAAATGGTCAACAGGTCTACAATCCACTAAGCCTACAGCGTTCTCACATTCACAAAAATGACTGTACTGAATCTGAAAACTGTATGTACCGAATCCATGGTAACCGTTTTCGCGTCGTATTCCCTGCCACCCGGTATTATTATGAATTGAAAAAGACACATTGGTACTTGCCTATATTTGTACCCACAACCTCGTACATGAGAGGAGAATCTATATAAATAAAATAAAAAGTCAGGAGACTGACTGACTGACTCATCAACGCCCAGCCTAAACCCTTGGACCTAGAAAGCTGAAATTTTATTTATTTATTTTAAAATTTATACACACAACAAAATACATACAGATACGACTTAATTATAATTTTGAGTACAAAGATACTGCTTACTTCTTAAGAAATCACAGAAGTTCCCTTTTTAATGAAGACAAGGAATAAGGAAGGATTTTTCGAAATTATACCCCTAAGGGAGTAAAATAGGGGATGAAAGTGTGTATGGAAAATCGTCAGTTTTGTATTAATTGGTATTTAGCATTCCTTGTCAACATTATAAAGGGAACCTCTGTGCAAAATTTCAGCTTTCTAGGTCCAAGGGTTTGGGTTGGGCGTTGATGAATCAGTCAGTCGGTCAGGACTTTTCATCTAAACTTCTAGACTAATATTATAAAGAGAAAAGATTAGATTTTTTGTATGTTTTTTTGTAACGCTTTCACGCTAAAATCTGCTGAACGGATTTGGATGTTGACACATGGGTATAACATGACCTGGGTTAGGACATAGGATACTTTTATCCCGATATTACCACGTTATCGAGACTTGGGTGAAACTGCGGGGCGCAGCTAGTTTATATAGATAGATAGATTTTTCTCCCTTTCTTTTTTTAGCTAGTTTAGTCCTTTACGGTTATTGTTTATATCAATTTTTTTTTTAATGTTTTAATTATTAATTTGTTTTGTATTTAATTTTGTTTCCTTTTATGATTATTTTCGTGTTTTATGTTTTGATTTATTTTATCATTATTATTATTTCACTTTGTCAAGCTTTAATGTTTTTACCTAGATTATAAGAGAATGATGTGGTCTCCCATAATTGGAAGCGCACACTAGTATTTGTCTTCGTATTTGTAATCTTGCATGTAATTGTGTAGCCTCTGTTGGAGATCCAATAAATAAATAAATAGTTGTCGTCTGTCATGTATGATCATTATGTTCCTGCATCTACTTTGTACACAATACCTCATCATAAAATTACAATCAATACTTTCACTAAGTGAACGAGACTGTGCAATCCAGTCACGTTTCAATTTTATATAAATTTTGTTGGTGCGTTCCCAGAGGTGACAATTTAACTAATTCTCTTAAGCCCAATTAACTCATTGCGTGAACTGAATTGTTTGAAGATAAGGAACGACTGGTTAATTTAATTTTGGTTTTAAACTCTTGGTTAGAATATAATTGCTTGAAAAGGGTGGGAGTTAAAATAATTAATGAGAATGGTGTGAAATTATGAAGTTTTATGTTTAGGTACTAATTTGGAAGAACCTACCTACGTCCTACAACACTGCACACAAACAAAAACTGGTGATATACTCAGCATTACTTAGATGAAAATGGTTTATTTTTAAAGAAGAAATATATTGTGTTTCATCAGCCAAAGATGCACTTAGGCATGATATTTAAGTGGCACCTATACGATACCTATCTGCTTCTTAGCGTGCCGATTGTATAGAGTCAGCCCATTTGGCTATGAGTATGGCACCTTCAGTAGCGTTCATCAGCTCCTGCAACGTGCAGGCAACAGGACACCTGGACACGATATTAAATGCCCCATTGTTTGTGTCATCTGTGAATCTCACTAACCTGAGCAGGTTTTTATCGCTTCGACCTACCTGGGTCCAGTCTATTTAAAGACTTCCAGGTAAGCCAAGGCAACTCATGCCCGGGTGGCAGATTTTCGTGATTTTTCGTGGATGTGACGCATATTTTCCCCCAAATTGTTATTTTCGTGTTTTGTTTTTTCTTTACGTCATGTTTACCGCAAATTAATGTATTTTCTTTCTTTCGTGAGGGATTTTGGGGGGGGTGGAACGGGTGGGTTCGGTAGAGAAGCACTATACCTATAAGATGGATCATAAATAGCACTTGCTACTAAGTATGGCAGAAATAGTTACGAAACGACCCTTTGAATATATGTAAGGTGTTTTGTTATCATCAGCGAATCAAAAAGTAGCCATAATTGTGACATAAAAAACCAAAAAACACATCACATTATTCAAAGAAACTATTCAGCTAGGCACATATTACGAAATACTCAATAATAATGTGTTTACATAAGCAAGTTTTGATAAACACACGTTTAGGAAAATGTGTATATATGGATAAACTTGCCACAATAGAGTTTCGTAGAGACAATAAAACCCTGCAGGCGAGTGTACGTAACCGCTGGGAAATCACTAATAAACGCTCTTGTGCGTTCCAAATAATAAGGCTGTATCGAGGCTGGGCAGTTGGAACGCGGGGTTTCTAGCGGTTACGTTGAAAATGTTGATACTTATACTGTATATTCCAATTAAACGACTTAGGGCTGATTTTTTAACAATCACTTATTTTATATCTAAGGAATAAATATAATTAATTGATTCAGGCGTGACCTTGCGGAAATCCATTATAAAATACAATAGACGTGGATATATTTAGTAACATGTTCCGCTTAGCTATTTCTAAAGAGCCATAAAAAACTCTTGAAAGAAATCGACACGTGTTTCACCTCTCAACGAGGCATCCTCAGGATGACGATGGACTTGTTGCGAACTCGAACACGGCGTGTTGCCACACCAAGCGCTGAGTGCAGACTAATTTACTAAATATATCCACGACTATTGTATTTTATATCTAAGGACCTAAATAAAGTGATTTGTCAATTTTATCATAAGTAACCCAAGTAACTTGGAACAAGGGCAGGAAGATGATGGCCACTTTTATATAAAAATATGCCAAACCACCGTAACAGGGTCAGGAGGGATCTCGCACTCATTTCGTACATATTCAAAGTACTTAGAGGGGAAGGTACATGATGTGGACATTTTAGGATACATACGTTTGTGTGTTCCGGACAGGTACAGTACCGACCAAAAGTCCATGAGCAATCTCACAAAGCAATAGACTGACGCTTCGGTTTGACTTACGGCCTTCTTCTATAAGTTGTTACAATACTGTAGACACGCACATTACACACACACACTCACTTTGTCTGCAACCAATGACTAGTTCAATAATCATCATTCGTTTTTAGTTTCATTCGTCTTGTTCACATAAATATTAAAGTTTAGCAGGTAGACCACAAAAAACTAAGTAAATTATTTCGATTTCTGTGGGGTAGATGCAGTTTGTTACGAGTATTTAATTAATAGAACTTTTTTGGTTCGTGGATAATATTGGTGACGAGTATTTAGCGCAGTGTTGTGGTTATTATTATCAAAAAGCAGGCATAAAATATATTGAAGAGATCAGATCAGATCAGAGAATATTATTGCGCTGCGTAAAAGTGAAGTGAATATCTAATGAAACCGGACTAAGTGTGAGTGTTATCATTTATATATTTCATATTTTACTAAACATAAATCTTAATCAAGGGTATTGTTGATAGAACAGAGGTATTGTTGAGACAGAAGATGCCTTTAAAGTTTTAAATTCATTGTGAGGTTTAATTCGATTAGTGAATAATAAATAATAAGGTATTATGTGTAATAAAAACAATGTTTTTCTTTGTTCTAGAGAAATACTGTGAGGGTTAAGAGATATGTGGAAGTGGCTTATTATCGAGTAGCAGCGACGTCAAATGGTGAATGAAACAAATGGTTTCATACCAACGAGACATTTTGCTGAATTATTAAAAACACGTCATTATGAACCGTTCGCCGTGCACTCTGAAGGCTTGCATCACTGAAGACCAGCTAGAAAACCGTTTTTGACCTTAAAATATTGACCGTACCAACTTAATAAACAACAGATTCGTTATTGCATGAATTTATGGTAACGAATTTTTTAAGCACGTTTCAATAGGGTGTTTGTCGTATTTCTTGCAGATATACCGAAATTGTTTAATATTAATTTAGTAAAAGTATTATTTTAGGATAAAAATTTGAGGTTTAGTTTCAATCTTCTTTTCGTAAAGAAAATGAATACTTAAGCTTTAACCTCAATAACAACCAATATTTACTAAAGTCAAATAAAATGTAAAATAATTAATACAAATAAAATATAAACAAACTGCCCATATTTAACCTTAAAATTACCTATTCTGTAAGTAGTTTTTTACATTTTAAGTAGTCTAATATTCTTATTTATTACTTAATTACTTCGACCATGATCAAAGCTTAATATTTATGGTGAAAAAATCCATTAAAAATTTAAAATATTTCATAATTTAAATATGTCTAAATAATACAAACTGCTTCTAAGTTTCTTGACATCTATTTCACATCTTATTCAGCTGAAGTAATGATAAATAATTGTAGCAGTTTATTAACTAATGTAAAATAAATATAACGAATAAACATATATTTTTTAATTTTGTTATCATTATATCACGCATTTTTTATTCTAAAACCTTTATTGCAATAACAACATAAAAAAGCAGCAATATTTAAAAAATATTATTATCGAAAACAAAAATAATAATATTTGCAAAAAACCGCACTGTGTTTCACGAGATTAGAACCTGAGGCAGTTTGAATTCCATACCAACGCTTAACGCTTTCTGCTATCTGCACTTGTTAAGTTACTATCGAATTTTAGCAATGCCATTAACTGGTCAAGTTCACGCGCATAGTGCGTGTGTGCTAGCATGTTTAAAGCGACGGAAATATATTGTTGTTTCGTGTAACTGCGTTATCTGTGGTGTGTGTATCGTGTTGCTTACACATACAAATGTACGAGCTATACCGCGTGTTCACAGCAATACGACTCTTAGCGTGCTCATGCACTTTTGAGCGCTTACTGTACGTGTGGGGACGACGACAATCACGGCTACTAGCGGAGCCGCGCCCTCTCGGACCAATCTTCGCTTCTAAATGAGGCGCCACTGACGCGTGTGTCGGAATATGTAGCATTATATTAAATTAATCTTCGATTTAATTCTTATTCCAAACTGTCGCAGTATTTCTAGATGAACAAGTAATACCGAACGAAACCTGTGATCTGTAAATCTGTCTAAATAAATACAAAAACTTATTTACTTTTACCTAAAATTTAATGATAATAGAATTATGTAATATATATGGATTAAAAATACAACTTGCAATAATATTGTCAGTTTGGCCGAGTGGTGTTTTGTTTTGATTACTTACTTACTTTAATGAATACTAGATAAGGTTTGATCCAATGTTTACATTGATAAATTGTTGCTTTTCAATTGTTTTGTAACTGAATAGTAGGTGCTGCTCTGAAAAGACTATTAATATGATAAAAGCACCTCGGGTTGACTATTTACTGGATACTATTCTTTGTCACTAGCAGCAGAGTGGGTGTCTAGATAAAGTAATAAAATTGTTACTGACTTTGTGTAATCTGATCACTTAAACTGTATGTACTTCGAGAACGAAGTAATGGTTAGTATGGTCGTGTGAGATTACTCATTATGTGTAGGAGATTTTAGGAGAATATCTAATTGTATTGATCACATTAATGATTGTTTACAAGAATTTATCACAGTATGAACGTCAGCTGTCAGAATGATAGATGACATTGACGTATGGAAACGTTCCATTTCAACAATATTTTAATAAACTTAAACTAATGTTTTGTGAATAGAAAAGGTTGTATTTATTTGCATTTCTTTAATTAATATTTCATAGACAGATGTATTTCCTATAAATAGTTAATAATGTGACTTAAAAGGCTGTTTCACAAACAACGATTCTTTAGTTTTCGAACAAGTCATGATTTGTGGTATAGAGAGATCAAAACAAATGTTTAATATATTAACAGTACAATAAATGATTATATAATAATTAATAAGGTACTAATAATATTTATCACGATTTTATATTGCAATTTAGAGTAACATGCTGTGAAATTGGTGTTTGGAAATGATTTTCGGAACATCCAGTAGATGTTATTATATTATAATATTTTACTTAGAGATTGTTAATAAATACATACTAAATTGCTATATAATCTTATTAAGTTTTAAGATAGTTCCACTACATATGATTTGTTAATTATTACTTAGTTGAGATGTTATTTAGCATTTATATATGACCATCTAGGGTTGGTTAAAAAATGGCGGCAATGATATGACGGGAGTGTAATACGGGGAGACGATAAAAAGGGGGGTACCCGCCAATTCTGGGACTTTTTGATTTAACTGTGGTGAAAGATGGACTACCTATATAGGTAGTCCATCTTGAACCATATGGTTCACGTAAGTTAATTGATCACATAGCTTTATTATTGCTGATAACTGTTTTTCTGTATGTGTTATAATATGTATTGTCTTATATGTGTTAAATCGAATTAGGAAATATTCATGTTCTGTTCCTTTTCGTTGATATGTTTTGCTATATCTTTGAGAGACCTATTCTCAAATACCCAAGAGATTAATGAGATAGGTAACAATGATTTATTCCAATGTAACATAATGTGTAATACTTTAAAAACAAGCTACCGTGGAGTTTTCTTGTCCTTCTTTCTCCATGATGACCTAGTTTTGGAACGGACAACTAGCTTTCTCATTAACGATACCTATCTATTTATTGACAAGCCGAATTTAAATAAATGCCTAGTCTTGTCTTTATGTGCTTTTCTTCATAAAATCCTTTCCCTACACACAAGTATTCAAAGACACCTACATACATAATAATTAACTAGTAACCATTCTGACACTCAAAACTTACTAAGATAGGAAATATCATGATCTATACATATAGTCTCTATTCCTCTTTCTGACACGTGCATCCGCACTCTAAACCTCATAGCTTATGACACGGACCTATTCTGTTGTTCTCTGAGTAAGTTCCCAAAGAATGCATTATTTGTAGTAAGTTACAAAATTTAATTATAATAATAAAAAAGTAAGTAGTAGTAGTAGTAAATTAATAATAACTATAATATATATTTTGAAGGACGGTATGGTTGACGTGTGTCGGGCTTGCCATCGTCCGGGTGAGTCCATCAGACATATTACTCGTATCTCCGGTTGTTCGCGTCTAGCTAACGGCGAGTACCTGCACAGACATAACCAAGTGGCTAGGATTATTCGCCAGCAACTTGCTTTGAAATATAAACTTGAGGACTCTGAGGTACCGTATTACAAGTATGTGCCCGACCCAGTTCTCGAAAATGACCATGTCACGTTGTACTGGGATCGGTCTATCATTACTGACAGGACTATTATAGCAAATAAGCCTGATATAGTAGTGATAGATCGATTAGTGCGCCGCGCAATGATAGTTGATATTACCATTCCACATGACGAGAACCTCGAGAAAGCTGAGCAAGAGAAACAAATAAAATATCTCGACTTAGCACACGAGGTTGTTGACATGTGGAATGTGAGCTCAGCTATCATTGTGCCGATTGTCGTAACGGCAAATTGCCTGATGGCCGAAAGCCTCGACCAACATCTCTTGAGGCTCTCGTTAGGCGGTTGGATCAAGCGCCTGATTCAGAAGGCAGTACTCCTCGATACGGCTCGCATTGTGAGGAGGTTCCTGTCTCTACAGCCCTAACCACCGGTAGCTTGGACCCTGCTCCCGACACCGGCGGAACTCTATTTTTTTATATTTTTTTATGTTTTTTTTATCCTTTTTATTTAAAGAAATATTTAAAAATGTAATCGAATAAGAATTGAAATGAATAAACGGGACTATAATAAGTTAGGATAAGAGTTGGATGAGAACACTATCGCAATAGGTTACCCTGTAATGATAGATGTAAGTTGGAAATAAATAAATAAAAACTGTTCTTCAGATAAAAACCTGATGGTTTAAAAACTGGGCTTTACTAGAATAAAATGCATTATATACCCATTCCGTAAAGGTCAACATTGACTGCTGCAATAAACAACCATTAACCATAGGTCAAAGATAGCATGTCCTATAAAACTTTAAGTACAGCTTCATAATAAGGACAACCCTCAAATTAATTAGCGAAAAATTATTCAAAAAGCCTTTTATAAAGAATGTGGGATGCATGCATTCAAAAGCACTTGACGTGAGCATTCAAAGAAACAAGCGAGTTTATATTTTATTCGTCCGGCACATCACATGGGTAGACTTTTCTTTTTATTACGTCATGAGCCCGTATAGCTCATGCCTACAAGAGTGAACGAAAAAAAAGATCGAGATCTATGCAGTAGGTAGAAAGTATGGCGGTTCAACAGCCAAGTTTGTCCGCGCCCTATTAAATACCTAAAAGACGCTTGCTGTACCGTTTTCTCAAATAATACTGAATATTGTATTTACTTGTTACCTTTCGTTGAGATAACCGAGGATTTTTCGTATATACGTGTGTATTGTCTTACTTTTCTGTATCGTGAGATGGGGAAACAATAAGGTCGACTTCTGTGTATTTGTGACAAAAATAAAAGTAAAGTGCCTGCTACACGGTCGCCAACCGCGTCCTGACAGAGGTGACCTTGGTGGTTTACAACCGTGTAGATGGTGGTTTACGACCAAATTTCAAACAGCTCTGCCTGTCGCCAGCCAAGGTCACTTCTGTTGGGGATGCGGTTGGCAGCCGTGTAGCAGGCACTTAAAATAAGCTTATTTACATTGCATTTCCTACGTTAAGTAAATTAGTTATTTAACGGGAAACGTCACGCAGTGGGTGCGACAAGACGGACGTCGTCGCCGATGGAGCAATTGGAAAAGCTGACGTGACTACCTAGATGCGTTTAAGGAAGATTAGTCGAAGAAGGCAACGTACAGACGCCAGCACATCAAGCTACCCGAAACTGTCAAATTTTCCCAATCAACTTTGAACCTTACATTTCAGTGATAAAGTTGAAAATCTATTAAATAAATTTGACAGATTGTAGTAGCCTGATGTGCTGGCGTCTGTACAAAGAACAATGAAAAGCTATGGCGAAGATCTTTGCCCAGCAGTGGAGCAAAATAGGTAAAAAAAAAATCAGTGGCACTCCGGGAGTGCCAACAGAAGTGAAAACTTGAACAATTTTACCGTGCAGGAAATACTTTTCTTTTTGAAGTCGGTAAAAAAGAGGGAAATGTCAATCATGTCATTGTCATGTCTCAATGACATTAATCCCAAAGAAAATGTATCACGCGTTGATGTCTTTATAATAGTCAAAAGCTGGTGTCGGTAACAGTATCGCGAGTTCAATTGTTTTTTCCCATCTCAAAAATGCCCAACGCGCCTAAAGAAGTTTTCACTTCAAAAAAACTAAATCACTTTTAGAAGACGAATAGTCACAGCTCGATGTGTGCTCAAATGTACAAAGATAATGTAGTGTTCTAACAAAGTCGACACTCTTATTCATCATGTCAAATTAAAGCTTCCTTTGACTGTTTAATGTCCAAAACTAAAACGTTTTACAAAACGTTCATGCTTGAAGTTTCAAAATAAGAACCAGCAACAGCGACAAGCTGGTAGTAAAAATTGTAATTACGTATTTTCATACATTCTAAGGCTGAAAGGTTCTGGAGTGGCGACCGCGTACCAGAAGACGTTAGCGTTGAAAGGCGTTCCACAAGGTGGACCGGTGACCTTGTGA
The DNA here is from genome assembly GCA_949152395.1 of Agrochola litura. NCBI lineage: Eukaryota > Metazoa > Arthropoda > Insecta > Lepidoptera > Noctuidae > Agrochola > Agrochola litura. Next base: position 23,977,965 of record OX424499.1, read on the forward strand.
AGGCCGCAGGGATCCCCTGGATGCGGGAAGCACAGAATTGGTGTGTCGAAGTGGCGTTGCTTGGGGGAGGCCTACGTCCAGCAGTAGACGTATTTCGGCTGAAATGATGAAGATGATGATGATGATGACTTGTCAATTAACAAAACAAACCACCTGCATCATTATAAAGAATTCAAAGAAAAATGCGTTTCCTCACTCTTTCCGCCACGGTAACATTAGCAGTTAACATCGATCGCAGGTGCAGTCAACTTTAAACCAACATCCGCACACCGCAAACAGTTCATGTGAATTGCAAAAAACATTAATTGACAGCAAAAAGGCTTTTAACACTAGTTGGCTCCCTTGAAAAAATTAATTGAAACATTAAAATATGTAAAGCATAATTTTACATACCATCACGCCTGTATTGCCATGGGGATAAGCAAAGGCGTAGGAACACACATGCTAGTTATGTATAAGTCCCATGTAGCAAGGCAACCACTATCTCCCAGACTCCTGGACGCAGAAACCTAAAAGTCTTAAACTCAAAGGTGATTTTGAAATATTTTACGGGACCCTTTATTTCCATTTAAACCTAAATAATTTTCTCTTCCAAACCGCTGTTAAAGTACGTAAAACTTTCGTCCGTCGCCCAAGTGCCTCGATGTGCGTGTCAAACACGTCATGTTCGTGTAAACAAGACGTTGACGAGACTGTCACGAGACCGTGACGACGCCGTGACGAGCCCGTGACAAGTTTCCGCTAGTCTGAGCCCGTCTAAGTACGTACTTTAAAAGATACTTACAGTCACAAGGGTCCTATCAGTTGAAATCGGGGGTTTTGTGCAAGACATGAGTGAACAGCGGAGAGAAATAAGGAAGTTATCTTTGTACTAGCAACTTGTAGCGACAGCAAATTCAATGGAGTACCTAATTATCTCAGAAAAGGTACAGTAGGCTGATGCAGCCTACTGTACCTTTTCTGAGATAATTAGGTAATTGGGTACCCCAGTTGTATTAAAATTTTAATACAACTGGGGTACCCAATTGATGTAGCCCACCGTACAAGTCGTGCCATTAAAGTTGAGACTTGACCGCGCCTCCCGCCGCCTTTTCCGTCGCCCCGATGACGCCCCGGCGCAGACCTTTTTTTTTAGGGTGGGGAATGTCAAATAACTTTTAGATTCTTACTGACTAAAACCCACCCGTGTTCCTTCAGTTGACATGTTGCCAGGGGCCACGGTATCCCTTTCGAATTTTCCCACGACCCCGGAAGGCATTCCAGATTCCAGACTTCCACGCGAACGAAGTCGCGGGCAGAAGCTCGTTCTACAATATAAAATACCTTTCGTACGCTTTCGTCTTTAATCCCAGGCACGAATAAGTGAGCCTTTCTTACAATAACTATTATAAAATAACTAATACATCACTCTGAGAAAGTTTAATTTCCCTACGGGACGGGGCAAAAAGACTTGATATCATGACTATAGAAGACGTCGACTGCTTACTAAATAGAGGCTGTAAGGTATACAGGGCGATTAAAAAGAGAGAAACCCACCTTTCATATTATTATAGGTTCATCTTTTTAACCGTCTTCAAAAAGGAGGTTCTCAGTTAATTTTTTTGCTCTGGTCGTTACCAGGTTTAGGAGAACAGCTCGCTCGTTTCGCGCATATCGTTATACTAGGTGTTGGGTTAAACGAGGGATATACAGTCTGACTATTTACCTAATGTCCCTCGGGAATCATCGCATTTCCGAATACAAACGAATGCTAATTTCACTGAACATCAATTATTAAATGTATGGTGTATAATAATTAGAATTCAAAACTTAGTACTTTATTGTAGTTTTGTTTTGATTTCTGTGTGAACTACATATAGAGCTGTAAAATTATTTTCGTGCTTGCGACTTTAGCAGCTTTCGTCCTATTTTTTAAACAACTTTGTATACTTCCTTAGTCGATTGAGAGCATCCGATCTGCACCAAGTGCAAAGGACAACTGATAAAAATCCGACAACTGACGAAACACGAAGTTTGCCGAGAGACATTAAGAAAATAGTTATACTGTTTTTTATTTAACAACTTTTAGTATGCGGCCTGGGTTCCTGGGTTCGATTCCCGGGTCGGGCAAAGTGTTATTGGGTTTTTCTATCTGAAATTTCTCAGTAGCAGCTCGGAGTCTGGATTTGTGCCCGGTTGATGGCAATAGGCTCGCCCCCTATTACATAGGACTTAAACATAACTGGCGAAATGTGGGTGTACCTGCTACAGGGACATCTCTGCCCAACCCTTCGGGGAAACAAGGCGTGATGTTATGTGTGTGTGTAGTATGCGGCCAAACCATATGTTTATGTTCGCATAACTCGACAAAATGTAGGAAACCGCTAATATTTTTTTGTGATTTCTGGGTTGGTCAGGGTTGACCACAATCTGTACGATGACCCCTTAAGAGACACGTCATAACATCATGCCTGTATTCCCCTTAGGATTAGGCAGAGGTGTGTCTACCTCTAGTACACCCACACTTTGCCCCTTAAGAGATTTTCAGATATATTATATTTGTTTGTTCTTCCGTAATTAGCAGAAATATGCTATTTTTTTTGGCTTGATTTTATGCAGACTATAGTCAAAGCGTCTGTGATTTTTTTCAATTGTAGGGTTCCGCATGTCCGAAAAAAAAATGAATTATAGGATCACTCGTGTATCTGTGTGATTGGCTGGCTGTCTGTCTGTCCGTCCGTCTGTTATAGCCAATTTGCTCCGAATCTACGGGACCAATTTAGTTGAAATTTGGTACACATATGAATTTTTGTAACCCAAACACGGACGTGTAACGTAAATAAATGAATTTTGAATATGAGGGTCACTTTTTGGGGGCAAATAGGAAAATTTAAAAAAAAGTTTTGCAAACTGTACCGTGTGAAATATAAAATGAAAGAACTTGTTCCGAGAATCTCAAATACATATTTTTATAAGTTTAAAATAAAAACTTTTAAATATATTTAAGAAAATAGATGAAAATTGACCATTCCCCCCTTATCTCCGAATATACTAAGCCTAAAATTTTGAAAAAAAACAGAAATTGTTTCTTAACTCATAGATTACAGGAAAACCAATAAAAAGTCTATGGTCTTCAATAACATGATAAATCTCTCAATATTGTGCGAACTAATTTACATTTGCAGTTGGAATGTATGGGAGAACATGTTTTTCAACTACAATGTTAAGTATGTTCTTGGGATACATTCATCCCAACTACAGAACCCTTCATTGTGCGTGGTCTGACACGCACTTGTCCGGATTTTTTATTTTTCATTATCCAACCTCTTCTGTCTTTCACCTTATTTCCCTTTACCTGCAATTCCGTCAATACCCTGTTGGGCTGAGTTAAACTTGCCACGCTCCCCGGTGATTACACCGAAAACTATGCACGTTACCACTTACGTTGTTTATGAACTGAAGTTGTCCGAGTTTCAGCGAGTTTCAGTCAGTTGCAGAACTAAATTGTGGCAATTATCGTTTGTGTTGAAACTGCAAAATATAGTTGCCTCACAAATCTTTGTAGTTGTGGAGCTCTTTTTGTAGCAGTTTGTCTGGGAAAGTCCACCTACTACGAAGTTAAAAAATTGCTTCGACTTTTTCTTTTGACGAGCGGTATCGTTGTCATAATTGAGTATCAATAAAATCGTAGGTAAGTAAGTGTATGAGATTTTTTTTCTAATTCCACAGTCTGCAATCATTTGAGTATTACTGATCATTGGCTGTGGACTTTTGTTATAGGTACCAAGCTAAGCCTGGAAAAAGCTATGATAAAAACAAAACATTATAACCACATAGTTACTGCAGGTTAGTTGACGATTTTTTTGCAATAATCATAATCCAATAATCACCATACATCAGGTCATAAACGTCTACCACCAATTGCAGTATCTTCCAAACTTTGTAAAGGTCTTATGACACTGGCAATTTGCGAGCAAGTTATCAGCGAGGCGATTGTTCAACGCGCTCTATGCGTTTGCGTAACGAAAGCGATTGACGTGAGTGTACAAGAAAGAGTGAGATAAGCATGTGTACAATATTGTGAAAACGCGGCGTATACGTCGCGTAGTCGCGGTTAACTCGCTTCGTACTCGCACCGCGGAGCGCACGTTCACAAATCGCCTCACTCGAAACATGCTGGCAAATTTTCAGTGTGATAAAACTCTAAAATCACCATCCTCCACAGATATTCTTCAAAACCACTCTTGCATCCCTCTCTAACAAATCCTTACAAAACAAAGACAAAAGAATTTTCCTTACATTTCTGTAATAGGTCCCCAAAACAGGGTAATCCCCAATTGTTTATAGTTATCCCCGTAAGTAATCGCGTCGCGGGTATCTGCGGTAGCTACGGTATTATAGACTTTAGTACTATATAACTACTGTGTTCTGTTTGCTTTACCTCGTTAATTAATTGGGCTTAGCGTATATTAGAAACCTACCTTGTGTTCAAGCTTCAATCCTAATAGATAATACTAATATACAAAAGTAACTTTGTTTGTCTGTAATTTTTTCACGCCTAAACTACTGAACCGATCGTTATGAAATTTGACAGAGAGGTAGCCTGGGGCCTGGAGAATTTTGCATCCTCGATATTTGTATTAAAAATAATGAACTCTATAAAATACACGCAGACGAAGTCGTGGACAACAGCTAGTATTTACTATAAATATTTTAAATTAATTTCTGCCCGCGACTTCGTTTACGTGGATTTCGATAAAATACAACCTATGTTACTCGCTGATAATATAACTTCCTATATAGGTGAAATAATTTTTTAAATCGGTTAAGTATTTTTTTGAGTTTATCCATTACAAACTAACAAACAAAATATCAAATCTTTTCTCCTTATAATATTTGTTCAAATAAACGAAAATTATTTGTACTATTTTTGGAGTTTAGGTTTCAAATATATTTCTACAGCATAGTCTAGAGCTCTTCCTAAAATATACTTTATATCGTTAAAATAAATAAAGATGAAGTGGACTGTTCACATGGTCGCTCCTCCGTGACTCCATGCAAAATATTTTATTTTATTAATTTTAGGAAAACTTACAGCTAATACATTTTAAAATCAAGCACAATATGTAAACGATGGCCAATTACAAGCTTCCACTAATGATTAAAGTGAGTAACATTAACAAATACGCGAAAACAGCGACGTAAGAGATACGCAAATGAATTATCTCACGTTCAAAAATGACAATAATAAATATAAGAGAAAAAAGCGAATAAAAAAAATGGATATACCTACATTGAAAAAGCAATTGTTCAAACTTTTCTTTACTTCCTTAACGCTACTAGTAAATAAATCTAACTCGACATTCTGACACACCACATTAAAAGTACGACAAGCTCTTATTACGTACGGGTTCTGCCTGTGGATAGTTCTGACTTGAGGCACATGGAGAAGACGTGGTCTCCGAAGAAATGCATTTGGTATACGAAGCCCAATCTTGCTCACCAACTTAGGGACGTCAGTAGATCCGTTCATAACGCTAAACAAGAAAGCAAGATCTGCAATTTTCCTTCGCTCGTGTAGAGGCAGAATATGAATTTTTTTACACCGACTTATACACCGTGAAATTTGAATCACAGTTTTGCTAGAACAAACGTTGTTCAGACCATGGTCTACTACTATTATACAGCATCCAATTAAAAAAAAACATAATTGGTTTTTGAAAAAACACAAAAAAACAAAGTTTAAAATGTCAAGATTATCGTTACTCCCTACAACACAGACACCACGCATGGGACACAGCATTTTTTACAAGGAAATGTACCTCCGTAAACGAAATTTAGTAAGCAGTAGATAATCTTAACATTTTAAACTTTGTCTTTTTGTGTTTTTTACGTTTGTTCTAGCAAAACTGTGATTCAAATTTCACGGTGTATAATTCGGGAGATAGGTATTCGAGCGATATTGAGTGTACCTCAAAAATCGCCTTTGTATACCTTCAAGCCGATTAATGTACACATTATAATTTGGATTCCAAACCTGAGAAGCATATTCAAGGACAAACGCACAATAACGAAGTTTCATTGTTTTAACATTCTTAAAATCTGAAGAGACCCTAAAAATAAAACCCAAGGCTTTAGAAGGCTGGTTGACTATATTATTAATATGTGCATCAAACAGAAGCTTAGAGTCAAAGGTAACTCCAAGATCCCTGATGACACTCACTCTGGCTACCAAGGCATTCGAAAGCCTATAATCGAATTTAACAGGGTTTCGTTTACGCGTAAATGTACAGACGCCAACACATCAAGCTACCCGAAACTATCAAATTTTCCCAATCAACTTTGAACCTTATGCTTCAGCGATAAAGTTGAAAATCTATTAAATAAATTTGACAGATTGTAGTAGCTTGATGTGCTGGCGTCTGTACATACATAGCATTTGGATACATTTAAATCCAACCTATTTCTAGCGCAGTATTTATGGAACCTGTCAAGATCATCCTGTAATAGGTGTGCGTCCTCAACAGTTGACACTTGACCCAAAATCTTCGTATCATCCACATACAATAAGACTTTAGAGTTAAGGAAACAAGAGGCGATGTCATTTATAAAAATATTAAATAAGAGAGGTCCCAACAAGGATCCTTGGGGATATTATCTACACCATTCACAGTCGTGGAGTGGAGCTCGTGGCTAAGTAATAACAGCCGCACTTGTCAATCCATCAGGTCAAGTTACGCTTGCCAAGGTTGGTCCGTGGATGGGTGACCATCTTTACATACCGAGACTCCTCCGTGCCTCGGAAAGCACATTAAGCTGTTGATTCCGGTTGTCATTCGTGGATCTTTGCAAGTCGTTACCGATCATCAGAAGCCCGAAAGTCTGACAACCAGTCTTACCAAGGGGTATCGTACTAACCAGTTACTTGGTTGTGAAGGTCAGATAGGCAGTCGCTCCATGTAAAATACCGGTATTCAGGTGCATCCGGTTAGACTGGAAGCCGACCCCAAAAGGCTAGGCAGATTGATTGATTCTTCTATTTTCTACTACGCTAAAAGAGTTTTTCAACAACATTTACAAACATTTTAAAGAAAATGCTTACATTCTATCTTATACTGTATCTGCTCCTTGCGAAGCGATTTGCAATTTCCGTTGCTACCTCAAACAGAAACATAACTCCGCTTACGTCGTAATTTTTTCATGAAAACAAAAAGCACATCGTCCTTTGAACTGTTCAAAGTAAAATAAATACGATTACAGAAAGAATTCAACCTAGAAATGTGCATTGAATACGGTACGGCACTCGCTTTTGTCTCTTAAAGATATTAAATTTTCTTTTACCGCACAGTTACCAGAGTTCATTACTTTACGGCATCTGTTCTTACAGAGACTTACTACTTAGTTCGCATTACACGTCTTTCTCCTCCGAGACTGAACCAAATGTAAACTTAATAAGATAACTAACAAAGGAACTACATAGTACATAGTAAAATCGGACGACCAACAGAACACATACACAAAGACACTTGTTTGTAACGGTCCCTAAAGATCCGTGATTGCTGCGCTGTGATCACCAAATACCACCTTCACTCCAATCATAGAAAACTAAACTTTATGTCTTCGGAATAGGGGTATTTGCTATGCAGATGTAAAGGTGTTTTTCAATAAGCATCAGTTCACTATTCTAGGCACGCGTTCGCTCGCGACACGGAAATAATGGGGGGAGGTGGGGGGGTGGTAATGACCATCGGTGTTTAAGAGCCGGTGTAAATTCCCCAGGGAAATGCGCAGTTATTTAGGATACAGCCCTAAGTGACGCCGGGCAAGAATGCCCGAATGCCCGAATTACCTCATACTTTGTGAGGTGAAAACCCTATAAAAGGTTACTTGCAAACTGGTTGTAAACCGGGCTTATGTTCCGACGGCGACTGCTAAATGGTTGGAGAAAATTTTAAATATTTTTCTTTTTAAAATGTAAAACACTAACGAGTTGTAGTCTATGTTTTTTTTTTCTTACAGCATTTTTTACAACTCCTTACCTAATTTCAAACCTTCTAGTTCCAATGGTTTTAGGTATCTTTGAACTTTATAAGACGAATTTTAGCAGAAAACTGACAAGTAACATGGCTTTTTTAACCAGAAATAAAAACGCAAGCGGATGGAAAACAGTTTGTTATTTGGAAAGCTTTTTTTTATTCAGTTTAATAATTCCGTGGCATAATGCGACATTAGTTCTTCTGTATTGCCTTTGATACAAAGATAATAATATCAATCTTTAAGGGCTACGGCAGCGCCTCTTAGCAAGAACTTAGAATGCTGAAACATGTGTGTGTCTTTTGTGTGCAATGAATAAATGTTTTATCTATCTATCTCAACACACGAAATATAGCGAGCTAGTTTATATAGGTAAATAAATAAGTGATGTCAAAAGATTTTGAACCATAGATTCTCGCTTTATCTGGTGGGTATCATGAGAATAATAATATAATAGGTAGCGGGCGGTCAAGGAGCGATAATGTGAAGCCATTTCCAAACAAATTCTTTTGCCACATAGCGGACGCGTGTCACCTTTTCAATGAGTAATTTTCATTGTGTTGGCAATGACGAAGTCGAAAAAATAAGGTAGGTACAAGTAAAAATGTAGCATTAAGAGCGTTTATTCTGAAAGTGGGCAACGTCGCAAATAGATGTCAAATATTTCGCTGTTTTGATTAATTTAGCAATATTACTGTATGGAAAGAAGAAATGTGGCTAACGCTAGTTAGCCACATTTCTTCTTTCCATACAGTAATATTTCCAAATTGATCAAAACAGGTAAATATTTGACAGCTATTTACGACGTCACCAACAATTAGGATAAAGGTGCTTAAAACATATTTTTTATAACAAAAAATACAAAAATTCTTGAATGTACACACAGATAAAGTATTTATATGTATCTTCTCTCACAAAAAAAAGAAAGTACATTCCCAGAATTTTTATGCTCACCTACCACACGAAAACCTAATAAATTTCCCTGCAGGAGAAAGCCGAGGGCTAACCTGACCTGCGATCTCTCTCTTGGGACTAATAGGGAATTCATTATCCTTTGTTCCCGGCTACCAGCCCTTTCAACCTCGCTACCATAGCCGATAAGGGCACTTTGATAGGACTACCTCAAATTTTCTTACGCGGTCGACGGCGTTAACGCATTATAAAGAAATATGGGTGCTATATTAAAGCTGGCGCGTAAATTCGGAGATGTTGGTCATATTAAATATGTGTTTAGGTGAATATGTTATTTTAAAGGAAGGGGTTTGCAGCATCATTATCTCATCATCCTACAAGGTGAACTACGAGGGGCTTGCGGCAAAAAAATAACAGCCGCACGATCGATCTAAGGTTAAGCTACACTCGCCGCGGTCGGTTCTTGGATGGGTGACCATCCATTACATATCGAGACCCCTCCGTGCCTCGGAAAGCACGTTAAGCCGTTGGTCCCGGCTGTCATTCTTAGACATTTGACAGTCGTTACGGGTAGTCAAAAGCGCAAAGTCTGACAACTAGTCTTACCAAGGGGTATCGTGTTACCCAGTAACTCTGTTAGTCTGTGAAGGTCAGTAAGGCAATCGTTCTATGTAAAATACTGTTATTCATCCAGTTAGATTGGGAGCTGACCCCAAAATAGTTGGCAAAAGGCTAGGCAGATTGACAGATTGACTAGAAGTCAAGTCATCCGTCAAGGGTGCCATTCTACCTGTCATACTGAACAACTTTCGCTATGAAAATAACTGATTTGTAAAAAAAAATAACATAAATGCATCGAAATTGTCTGTCTACTGTTGTATAGAAATTTCTTATTACCTATTTACCTCGAGTCGGATATAAGTTTCATAGCGAAAGTTGTTTAGTATAAGAACGAAATCTGACCACATGTAGTTTTATTACGTATCAATTTAATATTTTTTGAGAATATTTTATATATATTTTTGTTTTCGATCATTTTTTTTTTTTGCCATCTTATTGACGCTATACTATTGCGGGGAACGCCCTCTGTTAGTTAGCATACTCCATAAGGTGTTAAAAAATTAACTTTACAAACTTTAAAAGGTGCTTCAGACTAGAACTTTTAAAATAATAATAATTTTTTTTCGTGATTGTAAAGTTGGTCCCATGGTAAAAATTATTTAGTTCGATGGTCTAAAGCACCTCTTAAAATTTTTAAAATTAATTTATTCAGCTTATAGAGTATGTATACCTCTTAAAGTTTCTAAAGTGAGTTTTTTAACACCTTATATAAGTACATTCATTTATGCGTATTAAAATCGTAATCTATAACTCTCTGAGCGAGATGTACAATTTACGCATTGTCATCTTAAAATATATATAATAACATAAAACATAACATCACGCCTTGTTTCCCCGAAGGGTTGAGCAGAGGTGTACCTGTAGCAGGTACACCCACATTTCGTCAGTTATGTTTAAGTCCCATGTAATAGGGGGCGAGCCTATTGCCATCAACCGGGCACAAATCCAGACTCCGAGCTGCTACTGAGAAATTTCAGATAGAAAAACCCAATAACACTTTGCCCGACCCGGGAATCGAACCCAGGACCTCATGCTCAGCAGTAGCGCTTGCAACCACTAGACCAACGAGGCAGTCTGCGACCACTAGACCAACGAGGCAGTCAAAATACATATTTTAATAAAAATAATATGTTTGATTAATTTACGTGATAATTTTATTTTAAAATATTTTACCCTAATCACTTCTGTGTGCCAGTGTACTTTACTACTACGTATTACTGGAGTTGTCGATTCGTCCACAAATAAATTGAGTTCGTGCGAATCGCCTCAAGAAAAACTAATATTTGTTAAAACGGTCGATTCGCCCGGATTTGGGCGAGTCACCAATAAGCCGATCCATCTAATGCAAAGCCTTAATGATTATTATGATAAAGTATCACCAACAGGAAATAACATCGTAACTTGGTCTACATAAATATGTAATTAATGCCGTTTTGACCTCTGTCGTAAACGTTTCTTTATTTCTTTTATGTTTTTGTGTTATTTCCGGAACATTTCCATTCGAGAAAAAATGATAACATTAATATTAGTATTTGCATTATGATGCTAACATTAGCTGACTTGACAGACGTTGAACTGTTCAAATCCCATAGAAGAAAGCACTTTCAGTTTTCCAATTTTATCGAAAATCCTTATTTGGACAGTTACGAACAGTTTTAAATAACCAAACCGGTCCAGCCTTTCTCAAGTGATTCACTTACCAACGCATAGCATTTAATTTATATTTATTATTTTCGAATAAAGGTTCGACAGTATCATGATCTGTTTTAAAACTGACTTTTATAGTTGAAATGATTTATTTAGGATTCATAATTACAAAATTCTTGGCGTGTTGCGTGCTGCACATTTACATAAAGATGGCGAGAGGAACCCCCGGCATAACTCTTTTAATTTTTTTTGGCAATGGCTACTAGCACATTGAGCTAATGCCAATAAGATCTGTTTTCGCGTTCTTGACCTGAAAGTGACTGCCCCTGCTTATCCTGGAAGCAGTATATAGTGCATTACTATCGCGGCCTGTAACGGAGGCATTGATGGACGATCGTGGAAACGTGGCGAGGTCGAGGCGAAGCTGAGGCACACATACGTGAGTCGGTGGGTCGTGGTTGCGGTTTTATAGTACTTTTCTCAAATAATGCGCGGAAATTCAAATTCATCATCATCTGCCTAGCCTTTTCCCAACTATGTTGGGGTTGGCTTCCAGTCTAACCGGATGCAGCTGAATACCAGTATTTTACATGGAGCGACTGCTTATCTGACCTCCACAACCTAGTTACTAGGTAACACCATACCCCTTAGTAAGACTGGTTGTCAGACTTTTTGGGCTTCTAACTACTACTTCTAACTAACGACTGTCAAAGATCTACAAATGACAGCCGGGACCAACGGCTTAACGTGCTTTTCGAGGCACGAAGGGGTCTTGGTATGTAAAGATGGTCACCCATCCACAGACCAACCGCGGCAAGCGTAGCTTAACCTGATCGATCGACCCGTGCAGCTGTTGTTACTTAGCCACAAGCCCCTTCAAATGCGCGGAAATTCAAATTAAGTAAATTAATTTTAAATTCCAGAATTAATGATGAACAACGATATTTTTTTACGCGCCAATATGTTCATGTGTTTCTTTTTTACTATTTTCAAGCTAAATAAAAACTTAAATATAATCTTTGTTAAGTTACCTTCTTGGTTGCCATGCGTTGAAGTAAAGTTTAAATAATACCTACGAACGATATGAGTTTTCATAATAATTTATTTGGCCGCTAAACACGACAGACAGATATGGATTTTCATACAAACATTGCCGGCCGGGCACTCGCATGTATTCAACCAGTACAGCAATTTCGATTTATCTCGAAGAAGGTTGTCAAAATAATGCTCGAATTTCCAAACATGTTTGAGAAAAAATACTTAACATAGTCATCGCCATTCCGAAGAACTGCACGACATTCAACAAGGCGACATCTATTGTACCATATTGGAACAACGAATGGACCAAGCTTCTCTCAGTAGTGAAAGTGGGTTCCTTAGGTTGTATGTAGTCGTGTTTAATTGACATAGATGGCGCTTCACGGTGCGGTGGGTGTTGCTATCTTACTCTACCTACTACTATAATAAGTTATTGCAAAGCGATACCTAGACGATGTCCATCTAGAACGTTCTTCGTTCCTATATATGTACAATATTTATTAGATAAATTCATATAATATAATATTCATAAAATATATATTATTAATATTAATTCATTAAACAAATAATTTAGATTTAGCTTTGCATACATAACAGAAATTATAGGAAGCAACAAAAAATAAAGTTCTATAAATGTAACGCCTATTTTGGTATAGTAATTTTATTTTAAGTGAATCGTCTTCACATACAATTATTTAACTAATGAGTGTAAGCAATTACAATATAAATCAAGATATTTCAATGTGATTTTAAGATTTTATTAGTACGCAACTTGACTTGTAACAGTAATTTGGTTCGATAAAAGATGATAAATGATAATGTGTTTAAATATTATGTTATGATTAAATACGTAGAAATTAACTTGAGTTCAAATACAAAACATTAATGAATAATATAATAAATAGTTACCATTTTATATAAGTTTAACATCCATCTATTGACTAAAAATTCGCGCACTTTGCCGCATTTTTGTAACGTGGTATCAAGTAAATCGAGTACTGTTTTCTGGATCATTATATTCTAGACTGTTGAGCTGTATGGACAGTACAGGCTACAAGCTAAGTGTAAAAGTGTAATTATTGTATACCTAAGTGTTATTAATTAAAAGGAGTTACCACAGTTTATGTGTCTTTTCTTTCAGTAGGCACTTATACAAAATGTTGTAAAACATTTTAAAAGAGTAACGGTGGAGTTTCTTGCCCATTCTTCTGCATTCGAAAACTACCTTTTGGAACCCCGGCGACTAGAATCAGTTCTATTATTTTATAAATTTTGACATACAAAAGTGCCATACATGGGCCTATTTGAAATAAAACATTAAAAAAATAAAAAAATTACAGGATTTACCTGTAAATCATTGTTTTTTTTTGCAGCATTTTCTTACTATAACCTACTAGGTGTTTAATCTAGGAATGCAATTAAAATGATAAAAAATGAAAATGAATACAGTCATCTCTTATCTTAATAGTAAACAACCGGATCCGGATCCGGATCCGGTTTACCGGATCATAAATCAAACACTTGTTTGTGATATAACTCGAATAATTAGGTATTTGTTAAAACTTTTTTTTTTTTCATGACATGCTTTTGTACTCGGGGAGCCGACTTACTAAGTAAATATTTTCTTCTTCTTTATACAAATCAATGCTTGTTATATATTCATGCCATATTTATAATAAACCCGCGGAAGTTTCATGCTAAACCATGCTATGTTACAGCCTCTACAGTACCTACTACTATTTCTATAATCTACCAGCAACGACTTTAATCAAGCATTTATAACCACTTCTCCTGCTGGAACACACAGCCAACAGCCAGTTCAGCACTGGCTTTCTAATTCGAACAGACTCCTAAGGTTCTCTCTTCCACGAGTTTACTAAAAATAAGTACCTAGGTGTTACAACACCTTTTTATGCTAAAATTTTTCTACTACCTTGAACTGCGTTGTTTCAAAATAAAATAAGCTTTTCACAATTGTTCATATTCATCATATTTAACACAAAAAGATTCTTAATATCATACATAAATTCTTCATCAAAATTAACATAATTGAGAAATGTTAAAGGTTTTTGCAATTTCAACAGCAAATACATTCTTGGGTCATTTTATCAGATATTTATTTATTTTATTTTAAAAAAAACAACTCATATGTACATACAAGTTAAAGGTCAATATCTATTAGTAGGTAATTATAATTACACATACAATCATAAAATTAAATTCAATTACATATCAGTAGACAAAATTTGTTGAAATTAAATTAGTCAAAATTAGATAAGATTAGATACAATTAGATATAATTGGGATTAAAATTGGAATAAAATAAATAATAATTATATCTGCAGTTAGGTATTAAACAATAAAGATAAAATCTAAAAATATTTTCAACAACATTCAAGTAAAACTACACATAACATAACTCACGTCTGCCATACGCAAAATACGCGCTTTGACGTGGAGTTGCAGATACCAGCCCGTTTTACCTATTGCCTAACTCACGTCTGTATTCCTCAAAGGGTTAGGCAGAGGTATACCTACCTTTAGTATGCCCACATTTCGCCAATCATGTTCAAGTAAAACAACAAAAAAATCAATTAAAACATAAATTAAAGAATGATGGTTATGAAACAAATGACCCTTTGAACTGATGTACCTACAACAACAGATTATTTCAATCTTTATAAGCAATATCTGTTAGACTTTTTTTTTACTATGCCAAATTGTACAGTTTTTTCATTTAAATAATAATAATAACTTCCCGATACCGGTGGGCTACTATTTTTTATATTTTAAAATGTTTTTTATATTTTTCATATTCTAATATTTAAAAATGTAAATTTGTAAATATTTTAATGAAATAAAAGACATAATAATAATTATCTATATGCATATAAAACATAGATCAGGCAGGGGCCATAGTCCTTCCATAGTTCCAGGTGACTAGTCCACTTTAGCAACCCAAACCCATAGTCCGAAATCTTTGTTTCCTCAACTTACAATAGTCCTACACCAACCGGGGGTTGTCCTTGGCTGCACTTGCATAGTGCGAACAGGGATAATCGTCGGTTGGTACCTCATTTCATCAAAAACGTCTAAGGGGCTTCTGCGAGTTGGCTTCGGCCCCTCGTACGCCTTCCAAAGGTCCGGGACCCCTGGGTTCCGAGAAATGTCAAAGACGTTTAAATTATCTAAAACTAACAAATGACATTGAGTTCGAAATTGAGCTATCCAAGTTCATTATGAACATTAATTTAATACAATATCGTCACATTTCGTTTCCGCATATATCTTAGAACCGCAATTTTTAACCTTGCCTAACTAGCCACGTGTAACGAGTATTTTGTCGGCTTTTAATATTATCATTGTCAGTAGTATTTTGTTTTTATCTGAAACACAACACGTTTGAATATTCAGTTTAATTTTTTATTTTTATAAAATCGTGTTTGGTACTTTAAAGACTTTCATTTTAAAACTTATTTTATTTAAATTTTAAATATGATTTGGCAGTTATTATTGGGAGTGATAATTATCTATTGTTTGGTGATACGATGGAAAGTGAGACATATGATAAAGTTTTCAAGATTATTCAAAAATAGTATCAAATCTTTGCCGGTACTTGGACACTCGTTTTGGTTCTTCAAATGTAAAACTGATGCTGGTAAGTACTTTTAAATGATTTATTATTTAATTGATTATTTTTTAATATTATATTTTATATTAATTATTTACATAACATAACATCACGCCTTGTTTCCCCGAAGGGTTGGGCAGAGGTGTCCCTGTAGCAGGTACACCCACATTTCGCCAGTTATGTTAAGTCCCATGCAATGTAATAGGGGGCGAGCCTGTTGTAAATCAACCGGGCACAAATCCAGACTCCAAGCTGCTACTGAGAAATTCCAGATAGAAAAACCCAATAACATTTTGCCCGACCCAGGAATCGAACCCAGGACCTCTTGCTCAGCAGTAGCGCTTGCAACCACTAGACCAACGAGGCAGTCACAGTCGAGTCAGTTTAATTAATTATTTAGTAATGTTATTATTTTATATTAATTATTATTTATTTTCTCTATTCCGTTGGAATTTTGAAAGATCCGGCCATAAACCTTGTCTACATCTTATAGGGAACTCTGTATAAATTTTTATCTTTCTTTGGTCCTAGGACTGGGCTTTGATGTGTCAAATATACTGAGTGATACAGGGGGCCTAGCACCAGCTCATAAAGCAATATTATTTTAATATTACTTCAGTGTGGGAAAGAGATGAAGCTCTACAGGTCGTATAGCTCCAGCTCTTTCTCCCACTGAAGTAATATTAAAATAATACTGTTTATGAGCTGGTGGTAGGCCCCCAGAACTTATCTTTTTATATGTATTGATATCGACATGAAACATGGCCGTGAAAGTTATTAAGGTAATCTAAAAACAAAAGATACATTTATCAAGAATATACTTAAAGTGATTGGCCTAGGTGCAAAAATAGAGAGTCAAGGGCAATAGGAACGTTAAATTTGGCAAAACGCACACAACGTTTCACGTGATTGATTCCATGTTTTTAATAGATTTACTTTGCAAATATCCAAAGGCTCTCGATGAATCGAGGCCCCGAAAAGCGGGTGTTATGATGCAACTTAGAAGTTTGCAAGAGGCGTAATTGTTTGATTGAACCAAAAAGTCTTAGATGTCACACCATTATAAACGGTGTTAACATTGATGTGCAAAACTGTTAGGTACCATGAGTTTAACACGTTATCATGAAATTATTCTAGATCCCCAATGTAGAATTTTCTCATCAGTTTTTTTTTTATTGCTATTTCATACAAAAGTGCAACACCTACACGGTCAAATGGTATGGAACAGCAGATTTTTGTTCAATTAATCGACAAAAATTTTAATGCGCTTGTGGGTCTAGAATCATGTAATGAATTAATGGTAACAGTTTGAAAGGAAGAAAGGCATACTATTGTATCAACGACTACTTAAATGATAAGAATAGTTGGTCGCTGTGATTAACTCAAGACAATGTTTATGTTCTTTCTCCAGAATTAGCTTACCTACTGACAGTTTATATGAGTTTATATAATTGTTTATTTTATTTGAATTTATGATTCCATTTTTTATTTATTTTTTACTAGTCAATTTTATTTTATTTTATTTTATTGTTGACATAATCTACTCATTACAATGTTTTTGTTATGAGTTGTATTGCAATTTGTGGTTAGCTAGCGACCTCGACAATTGATCAAATTATTTTTTGCCTGAGCAACCGGCAGCAAGTTCGTCATGCTCCCTTAGATGTCACTGCTTGCGGTAGCGTCGGGGGTCGGGTTGCCTCCTTCCCTCAAATATGGCGAGGGGGGTAATGGCTGATCTTTGCGTTATGCTCGTGAACGGGTGCTGCTTGTGGTGACTGGTCGTCTTGCTGATCATGGTTTTGTTATTGTTACTAGTAATTAACTGTTCATTTTTTTTATCTCGATGGTCCTAGTTTATCATTTATAACTGCCAATTACAGCTTTATGTAAGCGGGCACGCCCTTTATGTCTGGAGGCTTTTATTTAGATATTTAGTTCCGTTTACGTTTAGTTTTATCTTCTTTTCATTTTTTTAAATAATGCTTGAGTATAGTCCTCGATGTTTTTGGTTGGTATATTGGCGTGTGCTAGCTGACATATGGCCTATAATTTATCATTTGAATTATGTTTTGTGTTGCATAATGTAGGTTATTTTGTATACTATTGTATAGAATCATTCTCTAACTTGAACAGACAGCTGTGCTGCTGGGGAGTTTGTTGCGCCACTTCTTCTTCCCAGCTAAAGGCACTAGGAAGTGGTGAAGGGTGGGCGTTTTTGGGGGACTGTCTTATGTAATTTTGACGTTCGAAAAGTGCTGATTCTCAGCCTAGTTTGAATAAATGACTTTTGAATTTTGAAAAAAAAAAAAAAAAAGTACATTTATTTGCAACTATAAACACAAAAAGAACAATTTGAGGGAAAATATGCGTCACATCACAGTGGTGACCCAGTGGTAACGGCCGTGACTTACGAGTTGTAGGTCGTGGGTTCGATCCCAAGCTGAAAAGCGGGTGTAAATTATATCATCACCACTGCTCTCAAAACGGTGAAGGAAAACATCGTCGTGAGGAAACCGGCATGTCCTGAACCAAAAATTCAAAGATATCGCTGAGCCGCACTGGGCCCGCGTGGTTTAACCCACTCCCTCTCACAGAGAGGAGGCCTGTGTCCCAGCAGTGGGAACATAGAAGGCTGATTATGCATTATGTACGTATGCGTCACATCCACGCCAAACGGCCATTGCTCAGCATTATGCTGTGACACTATGCGAGACAGAGCCACAGCGCAGTTTGCGCGTCGATTGCCCTAACACCCTGTAGGCCGTGCTTATCATATATTGTAGAGTGTTGTGAAGACCTTTGCTCGTGGTTTTCCAGATCGATGGAGATTATTGGAGATGTTCAGTCGGGAGGCGCTGAAGCAGGGTGGCCTGACAACTTCATGGATCATAAACAGAGTTTTTTTCTGTAAGTACTTACTTATGCTGAGTCACAATACACTAAGGGAAAAAAGTTGGTTTAAAAAATGTTATAAAAGAATTAAAAAAGTTTCTGTGAAAGACACGTCTTTTGGTTAAAGATACGAAACTTTAAATACAAAGAAAGATAAGTAAAGAAAGGTACGTACTCATCATCTGTTACGACGCCTCATTGAGGTGGATAACAATTAAAATTCTATTGTGTCTCGTTAATGACAGTTGAAAGGCAAAGACAAATTATAACATTTCTATAAAAAACATCGATATTCCGGTAACGCACCCGTCCTCTGTGAAATCATCCAGTATGTACCCTAGTACAATCACTTTTAAATTAACCTACCTACAGTATTTTTTTTAATCAAGTCTTACCCACGTTCGCACGGACATAAAAATAACGCGGCAGGATTTTATCGCGCACTGGATTTTCAACTCTCGGTGTTATACCAACAGAGTGCAACTCAACACGTCGAAAAATCACGCTGTTGAATTTTCAACCCTTGGCGCTAAACAGAGCGTTAAAAATCCAGTGTGCGAAAAAAAATCGTCGCGAGGAAAATTGCCCTTGCGAACCTGGATTTAAAGACTATCAGGTGTTTTAAAACCCGCACGTAACCTGACTTATTTTAAAAGCAACTTTAAGTTTCAAATCAAAGAAAAGGTGGAAAAAGAAAATATTGCTTTTCTAAGCTAACTGCTGCAAAAGCTAATGCTGAAATATGTTTTCTCAATTTTCCAGTCGTGGCAGATCCTGTGGTAGCAGAGTATGTGATGAAGCATTGCCTTGAGAAGGATGATTCCATGAAACTGACGCTGTCTGTCGGTGGTAACGGCAACGGCAGTGCTATTGCTGACGGTAAGGAAACGGTTATTATTATTATAACATAACATCACGTAACAGGGTTAGGCAGAGGTACACCCACATTTCGCCAGTGATATTTAAATATCATGTAATAGGGGGCGAGCCTATTGCCGTCAACCGGGCACGAATTCAAACTTCGGGATGCTATAGAGAAATTCCAGATGGAAATCTCAATAGCACTGCCCGACCTGGAATCGAACCCAGGACTCGGCAGTTGCGCTTGCGACCACTAGACCAACGGGGAAATTCGGTAGCCGGTGTCTTTGGTTTTGTATATTCGTTATTTGCCACCGACTTCCGAAATATAAGTTATTTTTCACTTTGTAGTGTTTTTTTTAGAAGTCAGTTTTTTTTTTTTTGTAATATTTCTCTTTTTTGTGGGTTGGTTTGTAATTTATCTCAGTTACAATAGCTTAGTGTCAACTGCTCATCACCTTTTACAAAATATTGCTTATCCTGATGCAGGGACTTTAATCGTTGAGGAGTTCTCCTGGTACTTCACCATCAGCTATATTTCTCCATATGCATTGTGACGAGCATAAATTTCTTGGCAACCATCGATGAAATACTAACTATTGAGTAGTTCCGGTGGCCATTTTTGGTCTTCATCATCAGTTCCACTTCACCAAATGGTGCTTTCCGAGAGCAACTGCACGAGTTACTATAAACAAGGTAGCTACCGTAAAACGTTGAGGAGTTCCCTTGACTGTCCTTCGTCTTCATCATCAGACCCTTAATGACAGTCACAACCCATCTAGGTGTAAAGTTCTCATTAATACAAATTAATCAAGCCCAATCACCAGGTAATAATAATAACTACATCATCAGATCGACTCCAGACCTTCATTAAATAACGCACTAGCCGCCACTACGATTTTCGAAGGTTCCCCTCGATTTCTCTGGGATGCCATCATCAGATCCTCCAACAAAATAAGAATCATCAGAATCGGTTCATAAACGACGAAATTATGCGCGAACACATAAAAAATAAAAATCAAATATACGGTTGAGTTAAGAAACCTCCTCCTTTTTTTGAAGTTGGTTAAAAATATCTCAGAAGCATAACCTTCATAGGGTTGTCAGTTGGTGGTCCACCTTCCTGTCCATTGACGTGGAGCGAGGCAGTGGAGCGGAGCGGGGAGTAATGCGGAGCGGAGTTGCGGAGCGGAGTTGCGGACTGTGTCGCTCCATTGATGCGGAGCAAGGTAGTGCGGAGCTAGGCCGAGTTCACGCGACGAGTAATTTGAGTGGGCGGCAGTTCCCCGCTCCGCTTCCTTGTTCTGCTTCCTCGCTCCGCTTCCCGGTTTTGTAGGAATTTTCAATCTTTTCGCAAATTCCTGTCCACTGAAGCGGAGCGGAGATTTTATGCAATATATTGGTTAATATTGGCACAACTCCGCTCCGCTCCTCTCCTCTCCACTCCAGTAGACAGTCAGCCTAAAGCTGTGGCCGCACTGAGGCGAATCCCACGCGGAATGTTGGACGCGACTTTAGTCTCGCAACTATTTTCGTCTGTTTGAACACCTCCATACAAGTTGACACAAT
This sequence comes from Agrochola litura, assembly GCA_949152395.1. Classification (NCBI taxonomy): domain Eukaryota; kingdom Metazoa; phylum Arthropoda; class Insecta; order Lepidoptera; family Noctuidae; genus Agrochola; species Agrochola litura. The sequence goes on from OX424499.1 coordinate 23,999,152, forward strand.
CGGCTTGAGCGAATTTGGTCTACGTACCATTATACGTATGGAAAGAGCGCCAGAAGATGTATAAAATCATGCAATTTCAAGGAGCCCTCGACGTCGGAAAACTGAGTGCGGTGCAGTCTTGTTTGTTGGGAGACTGCGTTACCGCTACAGAGAACCATTGTTTGTGCGTGATAGACCGGAAGTCAAGAATCAGTTTTCTAGTGGACACAGGTGCGAATGTCTCAGTTTTACCAGTGTTAAAAATTGTGTGCGTTCTGAAAGCGGTTATAAGCTGTACGCTGCAAATAATACAGAAATTAAGACTTACGGTGTAAAATCCCTAGAATTAAATTTAGGTTTGTGTAGAGCTTTTAAATGGTCACTTATTGTTAGTGACAAGCAAGCAATTTTAGGTACAGACTTTGTTGAGGCGCACAAATTGACTGTACATAATTTTACATAGGTAATAAGAGGCTAGTAGATAGTGTGACTAATCTAAGGTCAAATGGGTCAATCATACAGTATGACGAAGCGTCAGTTAAAAGTATACAAGATGATAATCCTTATCGCGAATTGTTGGAAGAATTCACAGAAATCACAAAACCGATGTCATTCAAAGAGCCGCCAGCACACGCGGTAGTACATCACGTCGGGGTCACCAATGTTGGGACCTTATGAGTGGTTGGAGAGGGATAATAAATGAAATTCAGGTGTACAATATAAAGTCTATTCATATGACCATAAATCTTAAGCACAATGACGGTTCTTATATTAGTTACACGGTACACAAGTTATTGCCACGGCTCTGCGAAAACGACTGGCCGCTAAACCTAATGCGCGGGGGACATTGCATTCTGCACCGCTGACATTACTGCTACTTGCAGTCCCTACAAATAAAATACACACAAAGATAACGTTAAACAAACAATACTATAAAGAAAACCGACCCACCATTAGATATAGGCCTTCCCCGATGCAGCAAGGTGTCTTTCCGTTAATGATAATAATGAAAGTTACTGTGGGAAACACCTTCATGATTATTTTTACTGAATTATATTTATAAATATATTATAGCTATAAGTACCTACATTTCTTAGAAGGCCATCCTGCGATGTGGTAGGTATTTATTATTCACAAAGTTACTTTTTGACAAGGTTCAATAAGTAAGTATTCATGAAAAAAAAAAAACATTATTCAATGTTCTCTAAATGGCTTGAAATAAGACATTGTCTTAGTTAATATTTTTTCTGAAAAATGTCTAAATAATTATTATAATTTATTCTGCTAATCTTTTTGTCCTCTGTATGCCACTACTTTCTCTTTTTTTGCATTTTTATTTATATATTAATTTTGCCCTTAAAATTGTTTTTTTTATTTTTATTTGTGCACGTACCACACTATTGTCCTTTTTGACCAAAGGACACCTGGTAGAGAATGCCTTGCAGCATGCCTTGTGGCATTAAGTCCGCCTATGTACCACCACTGTACATGAAGAGTAAATAAAATAAAATTAACACCCTGGCAAAAGTAAAAGCCTCACTCGTAATAACTTTGTTGGATCCATGTAATTGAAATCAGCTTTTATCCTACTGTATTAGTACACACGGCTCCACATCAAGCTATACATCTCCTGTTTATTCTGTTCTCGCATTGTATAGGATTTCCGTACAGTGCGAGGTCAGCTTATACTGCAAATGTATTTATTTATTTATTTATTTATTTACAACACAAACTATCTTTACAGGTTAACCTAAAGTGATAGAGTGGTACAGAACACAATTAAACTAAGATATAATCTTAAAACTAGGTACTTAAATCTAACTATACATGCAGATCAGAATAACACAATACTCTAGTGGTCGCCAGAGTAAAATCGTTCAGTGCACAAGAGAACAGGTCCAAGCTCATAGCCACCGCGTTGAGAGTGCACAGCGCACGTGTAAACGGGGCACGGCGGAGAAGGTTGGTGCGCGCTTTCGGTACCCCCAGCAGCCGCGGCCGCCGGCGCCTGTTTACGTACTCGTCAGGTACCCACAGCTTAATTTTCTGTAAAATGTCAGGATTGCAAATTTTTCCCCTTATTACTTTAAATAAGTATGTGGCTAATGCAAGCTCCCTCTTTACTTCTAATCTAGTATAACCTACCATGCCTAATACAAACAAGGTAGGATACAGCAGTGGGTATCCCGGATACACTCCATACATCTTATGGTACATAAACCTGATATATTTGTTTTGTATCCGCTCTAACATTGTATTGTATTTGGCTTCGCTAGGACTCCAAATAGCTGCATTGTACTGTAGGTGGCTCTTCACCAGTGCTTCGTACAAAGCCCTTAAAGCACTCATATTAGTAAACTGGTTGGCCTGCCGTAAAAGAAACCCAAGGTTACGGTATGCCTTTTTGCAAACCGCAACAATATGTTTTCTAAACTGCAAATCTGCGGCGAAACAAACACCTAGATCTTTGACCTCCATGACACGCTGCAGCGGTTCACCTCCCATAAGGTACTGGTGGCGACGCGGGGTGTGCGCGCGGGTGTATGACAGCACTGAGCATTTTGACACATTGAAATACAATTTATTTTCCTGACTCCAATCAGTGACCCTATCTAAATCTCGTTGCAGTGTGTCATGATCGGCAATATCTTTCACCACATGAATCAGTTTGAGATCATCAGCAAAAAGAAGGCAAGTTGACTCCTTAACTACTTCCGGTAAGTCGTCCACCACGAGGATAAAGAGAAATGGTCCTAAATTGGTTCCCTGACTTACGCCCGATCTCGTGAAGTTAATTTCGGAAAAGCTCCCCCCACAGTCAACATATTGACGTCGGTTGCGCAAGTAATCGGCAAAGAATTTAATAATATATAGCTTGATGTGTAGGTGTAGCCGTCTGTACCTACCTCCCCAATGTTACCCTTTTTCTGTTTATTCACAGTACCAATATGGCGTCCTCGTCGCAAAGTCCTAGTACCATCCTTCGGTCCTAAGAATCTGCAGAACTTCTCTCAAATATTCTCGAAGCAGAGTGTGATCATGGTGGAACAGCTGAAGAAAGTGGCAGGAAAAGGAAACTTCTCCTTGTCTAAATATATCTTGGCGTATGCTATGGATTCTGTTTGTGGTAAGTGTACTTTTAGAGCCTGTTATTTTATTTTTATTTTATTACATACCTTTAAATTCAGGGAAAGTAATTGTTACGCAAATTGCCAACTTAAATTGTCCGTACATTAAAATCACAACTGTCATTCTTTGTGACTTGTATGAAATGGCTATAACACAGCATATTGTGTTGGGTGTTAATTTGCTTAACAATAAATTTTCCTAACAGCACACAAACAGCAGCCTATATATACAAGATCGTGAGCCCGATATATACATATTTATCTATAGCAGTTTGCATGAAGTTTTTTAGCTAAGTGTTGTTATTGTACGTGCAGCAAGCAATTATTAAATAAATAAATAAATGAGCCTGTTCCACCTCTTCTGGATAAGTTCCAGACAGTATGCCAGATAAAATTATCCGTCAGATAAGTTCATAAAACGTCTGTAATTTTTTTTAATTATCGTCGACTTTCCTCTGAATTTTAATTCTTTTTGAAGTGAAAACTTCTTTAGGCGCGTTGGGCATTTTTGAGATGGGACTAAACCAGACTAAACCATTGATTTCGTGACATCATGACAACACCTCATTTTTGTAAACGCGATTGTGCTCTTTATTTATATTAAGTTACGGATCAATGTTCTATGCAAGTATTTTAACTTTAAAGGTTTCGGAAATATTTTTATTTGTAAACGCGATTGTGCTCTGTATTTAGATAAGGTTACGGACCAATGTTCTACACAAGTATTTTTCTCCCACCAAAGCGATCTTGTTCAAGTTTTCACTTCTGTCGCCAATCCCGGAGTGCCACCACTTTTTTTTTCTTTCCACGACGAAAGCAGCTATACAAGATTCATAGTTTAGAATCAACAATCAATTTAGTTGGTTTTAATTGAGCTAGATTATGAAAACTTACTATTACTTTTTGTAAAAAATAATGTAGGCACAATTTGAAGAAGTATATCTTTGATTTTCAGAAACAACTCTTGGCATCACAGCCAATGCCCTACAGAATCCTAACCAAAAGGTGTTAGGAGCCTTCACTGGGACCTTCCAACTGCTCTCAAACCGCATCATAAAGCCATGGCTACACTTAGACCCGGTATACAAGCTGACGGCAGATTATACGCAGTTAATGGCTTATAATCATATTATCACCGAATTTATTAATGAGGTAGGTAATTGAAATTTTATCGATTGAAAACCCAAATTTTTGAAGTGAAAACTTCTCTATTTTTGAGATGGGACTAAACCATTGATTTCGCGACACTGTTACGACACCAGCTTTTGACCATTAAAAAGACATCAACGCGTTGATTACCGCGGTGCCGATTTTTTTTCAAGTTTTCACTTCTGTTGGCACTCCCGGAATGGCAGTTTCTCTTTTCTGTTTAGGTAATTGACACGGAGGCTTCGAGAAGATCGAGTCTACATTAAAATTGCTAGTGAATTTTAACAAAACGTTTTCACTGCTATAAGGTCAAAATTACATTACATAAAATTATAGAGTTATAAGCAGTGATAGCCTAGTGGTGTGACCGTCAGACTGTTCGAACCCAAGGCACGCACCTCTGACTTTTCGGATTCATGTGCGTATTGTATAGTTATCACTTGCTAAAAAAACGGTGAAGGAAAACATCGTGAGGAAACCGGCATGTTTGAGAAATATTTCTCGACGGCATGTGAAGCCAAGTCAGAGGCTCTTGGGTGGCTTTAAAACTCTGACACCGGGTTAGTTAGTACACACGATAAGAAGAAGATAGGGTGACTTTTTCGCTGATGACAGTCCCATGTTTCACGAGGGGATCAACTGACGCTCCCTCCCGCCAGGTGGTCCCGCCGCCTGCACTCTTTTTCGAAAAAGTCGCCATAATTTTATGTCACTAATTTTGTAATATGTTTTTGACTGAAGGTCTGCTTGCCACACAAATCACTAAATGCGTTTATCGTTAAATTGAATCTTAAACATCATTCTTTATGTGTCATCTTCAAACTATGGGCAGAAACAGAGCGATTTGTAAACGTGTTCATCATTTGTGGTGCAAGTAGGCATAAAAATCTAGGTAATAAAATAAAAATTTAGAATACGTTTGAACGAACAAAAAAAATTGGATTGTTTGTTGTTGTTGTTAAGCTATTGCATAGCTTTTATCGCGGGCTTTATGCGCGGCGACCGAATCAAGAAATTCCGTAACGAAAAAAACCTAACACCCCCCACTCCGCCTACCATGTAATGACGGATGATGACATAAAACAATTTTGTTTAATGTCATCATCCGTCATCATCCCAAGTGTAGCGTTGACAAATAGGAAGTATGGAGGTTACAAATGCTATGCAATAGCTTTACCGCGGCAGTCCCCGAGTGCCACACGTTTTTTTTTTTATATAAATAAATTGTAGCGCCTACAACTATTCATATGGCAAACCACAGTGGATTGTCTAAAGATGTTTGTTTTCTGTAACTGTATGTATTTTCTTGTATTTATAGTGTATCCGAGATAAACGGAGAGAATTAGCTGAAAACAATTATCCTAAAAAAGGTGATGAAGGTAAGAGAATCTTTAATTCATTATTTTGAGTTTAATTAATTTTGTCTTTGATTGAAAAAACTTCTTTTTCAACGTATTACTTAAGTTAGTACCTGGTCGACCGAGCTCTGCTCGGGTGAAAATATATAAACATATCGTCTGGGTACTCCAACGTTTTATCACATTCCCGAGGCTGTGAAAATAGAGAAAACTAATTTTTCCAGACATGAGACCTAGCTAGATAGATGTTTCGCCCCCGTAAACCCCTTTATTACAACTTTCATCGAAATCGTTAGAGCCGATTTCGAGAACGTGAGTAGAAATCTATATACAAACAAATAAATATAAATATACAAATATTGCTCGTTTAAGTATAGGACATTGTGTACATTAATTTGTTTTATTTGCAACTCTTGCAATCTAATTGCGTAACACACTTTGAATCACAATCCGTGAGTTTTAAAAGATGTTGCTAATCCATTGCTTCATAGGTTTGAAAAATTCGTCTGATCAACAACGTAAATAACGCAATGAACGTGTGTGAACTGTTAAAATGAAACCCATTGCGATCAATTGTCATTTTATATGTGTTACGCGATTACCCCGCTGAATATTGTTCTTCTGAACACTCTCCATAGCTGCTGAAATATAAAGCCTGATGTACACAGTGTGATTAATTGCCTATGGCATACCTACCATAATTTGGAGAAACGATTATTTTGTTGCTTCTATTATCGCATCGCAAATGGGGCTTTATTTCAAAAGAGTTCTGTTCCAAGTACAATTGCACCTCTTTTCAGAAGATGACCGCTTCAAACCCTTCCTAGAACTCATGATCGAGTCCTCAGGAGGGGACAAGGGGTACAGTGACACAGAACTTCGGGAAGAAACAGTGGTACTCTTCACAGCTGGCACCGATACTTCCACGCTTGGGTCTTCATTCACCAGTGTACTGTTAGCAAGACATCCTGAAGTGCAGGAGAAAGTTTATCAGGAGTGAGTAACTGGAAATAATACTTGTTATTCATAGAACTATAAAGGTCATACTAGGGCAGATAGCAATCCTGGATTGTGAAATGCAAGTCATCATCATCATCAGCTTATAATATTCCCACTGCTGGGACACAGGCCTCCTCTCTGTGAGAGGGAGTGGGCCTTAATCCACCACGCGGGCCCAGTGCGGGTTGGTAGATGTCTTCGAATTTTTCGTTCTAGGACATGCCGATTTCCTCACGATGTTTTCCTTCACCGTTTTGAGAGCAGTGGTGATGAAATAATTTACACAAAGTAAAGCGCCTGTCTGGGTTAGAACCTACGACCTACAACTCGTAAGTCGCGGCCGTTACCACTGGGCCACCACTGCTCCAAATGCAAGTAATATGTAAAATCTAAGTCATTTCACCTTTAGCCCAGGTTAGCACGGGCGATTTTTTCCCGCGGCAATTTTTTTCTTACACTGGAGTTTCAACGCTCTGCTCAGCGGCGAGAGTTGAAAATCCAACAATGTGTTTTTCAAAGCACTCTGTAAATCCAGTGTGCGATAAAATCCCGCCGCGATATTTTTAAGTCCGTGCGTACATGGGCTTACTCTGGGATGACTACGCAAGCTTTTGTGGCAGTCCCTGGCTGGACACCTTAATGTATTAAGGCACCCACAGGATAGCCCGTTCAGGCAAGCGACAACCTCATAGGTTGACCTGTGAATTCTATATCTAATACCTTTAAACGAGCAATTCTTGTATAATATAATCTGAATCTCGGAAACGGCTCCAACGATTTTCATGAAATTTAGTGTGCAGGTGGTTTCAGGGGCAATAAATCGATCTAGCTAGGTTTAATTTTTAGAAAACGTCGTAAAAAAAAACCGAGCAAAACTCGGTCATCCAGATATTAATAAATGATAGTTCGTATTCGTAAAACGTGCACAGAAAAGCATGAAGTTTAGGCATCTTTTGCCATCTTTGGTTATAATAAAAATAAACATCTATGGTTAGCTGATTGTTAATGAGAAATCCCGTGGGTTTACAATTTACTGTTAAATTATTTTAGTGATAGCCGTTCGTCAGGAATAACCTGGAAGAATGTATCAGTCCGTGTACCAGTGTTGAGCCATTAGGATATGCAGGAACGCAGGATTCACTAAAAACGAAAAACTTCGCAAGCAATAGGGTATTGCTACTGATTGCGGGTACGAGCTGCTGCAAGATGTGATTGTTATTTTAGTAAATTGTGGTGACTCACGACTTCCACGCGAACGAAATTGCGGGCAAAAGCTTGTTACATTTACAAAAAAGAAAAATGCAGATAGGTGAAAGATTATTTACCATCAGGTGACCCGTCGACGTGTTTGCCATCCAATTACATAATAGGGATGATGCCTGGGTAAAAAAAAAAACCTATTTAGTCCGTTAGTCAGATAATAACAAAATATTAGACATATATTTTTTACTTTATCATATTAATTAAAAATTACTTAGATAAAACGCATTAAAGTTGGGGAGTGGGGATCTCTACATCAAAAGAGTATACAATCTATATACTCGTGACGTCATGGCACATTTTAACTCAATGTATTGCCGTAATCTTTTGATACTATAAAAAAAGAAAAAATACGTGTCCAATATTTTTTTATATTATAGCTGACGGACATTTTTTTTTAAATCATCATCTCTATTATAAAACCGAAAAATAGCCTAGGTAGAACGCAATCAGTGTACATTATAGCAACTGAAGAATGAAATCCCTCTAACGAATTTAACGATGTTTTATCACCAACAGATTAAAAGATGTATTCGGTGACTCGAAGCGACCCGTCACATCTGAAGATCTAACGCATCTCAAGTATATGGATGCTGTGATCAAGGAGAGTCTGCGGCTATACCCACCAGCACCAACGCTGTTGAGGAAATGTGTCGACGATCTTGTGCTTCGTAAGTACAAACTAATTATAGTTTTTATTACAAATACTTGCTGATTAACCTTCAAGCCCGAACAGTAGGTATTAATTAACTTTACTAATAGTTGGTACAAATTACAAAATCATTGGAAAAATCAACAGGTCTCCAGAAACATCGATGCCTATCCAAACGTTATGATGATATACCTTAAAGAAAGAACCAGCTTATTTTAGTTTCCACTGAAGGTGGCAGGGACATCGACGCGAAAACTGTTACCATGGATTCAGTACGTGATTCTGAACCCCCTGCGTTGAAATTTTTGGTAGGTTATTAAAAAAAAAACTGGTGTTTCATAGAAAAGTGCAATAACTACGCGGTCAAAATGTATGGAACTGCTGATTGACGTACTGAATCCGTGGTTACAGTTTTCGTGTCGATGTCCCTGCCACCCTATATAATGTAGATCTCTCTTTTAGTTAGGAATTTAGGAATCCAACAATGGTTTTTTTCTAATAGTTTCTATTGACCCAAATTAGTTAAAATAAGCATAGCCTTATTTTAACTAATTTGGGTCAATAAATGAAAACAGTAGTAGCACAGTGGTAACTACCCCGACTTACATGTAGTATGTCATGGGTTCGAACACCCAAGCAGACACTTTAAAGCAGACACTTTAATCACTTTTTGTAATTAATTTTATCACCAATGTTCTCAAAGCGGTGAACAAAAACATCGTGAGGAAACCGATGTGATGTCCCAGAACCAAAAATCAAAGACATGGATGATGACATCCACCAACCCACACTGGGCCCTGCGTGGTGGATAATTATAAATACCACCGGCCGCTCCTTCTCACCGAAAGGAAGCCTGTGTCCCAGCAGTGGGAACATTATAGGCTAATTATAACAAAAGCTAGGCTATCATTTTTATTCAACACAATTTTTCCATGTTCTTCTTTCCAGCCTCAGGAGACACGTTACCAGGAGGCACAGGCATCATATTGAGCCTGTTCGCGACCCACCGCAACCCTCAGTACTGGGGAGATGACGCTGAGCTGTTCCGACCTGAACGGTTCATTGACACGCCGCTGAAACACCCTGCTGCTTTCTTATCTTTTAGCTACGGACCGAGGAATTGTATTGGTGAGTTTATAATGGGTATCTCGAATTGATTTGAAAGAATGGAATATAAACCGAGAACTTTATTGACCAAAGATTATTTTTGAAATTGAGAAAATCAAATAATTTTTTTTTTGTAAATTATACAATTTCGCAAATTTCAGATCTCTAATAACCCTTTTGTCATGAGAAGAAAATACAGTCAAATTATTGCAATCGCAGATTTTCCACAAAAGATACATTTAATTGGAAGATACATTTCTGACTTCATATTATGGCGACATCTGCTCTCGAATCGGTAGAGGAAAACTTCGTGAGGAAACCGGCATGTCTTAGAACCAAAAATTTTAATTTAATGGGTATTTTCCTCACGATGTTTTCCTTCACCATTTTTGAAGCAAGTGATAATTATACAATACGCACATGAATCCGAAAAGTCAGAGGTTCGTGCCTTGGGTTCGAACTCGAGACCTATGACTTGGCAGTCTGACGGTCACACCACTAGGCTATTATGCTAATAAGGACTTATTAACATGACAATTACCACTCTTTCTTTTTCCCCAGGCTACCGATACGCAATGATGTCAATGAAGTCGGTACTGTCAACTCTTCTTCGGCAATACAAAGTGTTGCCCGTCTCCAAATTGGACCTAGGAAAACCTTTGGACTTGAAGTACGATATTATGTTGAGAGCTGCAGACGATTTCCAGGTCATATTGGAACCTAGAGTTTAAATTAATAATGTACATTAAAATGTGATTTAGGGCAGTACACACGGCTACACATCAAGCTATCCATTTCCAGTATAAGCCGACCTCGCATTGTACGAAAATCCTTTACAATGCGAGATCAGTGTAAACAAGAAATGTATAGCTTGATGTGCAGCCGTGTGTACAAGATAATATTGTATTGATTTAAAAAAAAAAAATGTTTTTTAAATAAACACACCAAGGGCAGAGTTCACCAATGAAACTGAACACGATCAGCACATCTAAACCTCGTTCAAAAGCTGACAGTGTCATAATTCAGGAGCAACTAGAATGAATTATATTTTTCTGTAAATTTTGACGTTCAAAAGTGCCTTTCTATTCTAATCTATTTTTTGTTATGGCAAGCAAAGCCGATGTCGACCATTCTGCCAATGTGAATTGGAAAAGCAAGTGTGTATTGCTAAAAATTAAAAAATAAATAAATGGAATGATAAAAATCTTCGAAAAAGTGCCTTTTATGTGCCTATTTGAAATAAATGATTTGTCTTTGACTATAACTTTGACATTGTTATGGAATATTGACACTTCGCAGTTTAGTTATGCTGATCGCGTTCAGTTTCACCAAACAACTGTCAAAAAATGTCAGTTGTGATTTGTAATAGACGGACAATTTAAGTTGATAGTCAATTTGCAAAGTAATTAATATTCCTGACTTTATAGTAGTCGTTGATTTAGTTCCTACTTATTTGTAGTTTTTGTTTTCTAATGTTGCAAATCAAAAGTAACATTTGGATGGATTGATTTCTTATGTATTAGATTACTGTTATTTTTGTTAACAATAAATAATTAATAACACTTTTATTTTCAAACCAGCTGCTCCCCGCAGTGTCACTCGCATAAGTCTCGATCCCTTGAGATTATCAGGATAAAAGTGTCCTAACCTAACCTAACCCAGGTCATGGTCTACTAATTTTATCCAAATCCGTTCAGCCGTTTTAGCGTGAAGGCGTAACAAACAAACAAAGAAATTAAAAACAAACACACTTCCGCATTTATAATATTATAAGTTAGGATACTATAGTCTGTAAGGTACCCCGCACCCCACTCCGCGCACCCCATACCTCATTTAGAATAAAAAGCCAATATAGACCACAGATTAGCGAAGTTAAAGAAACTTATATGGGATAGCAGGCAGTAGGTCCAGTTTCTATTGCCTTCCTTGTTAGGCTGTTAAATAAGTACCATTTAGTTCGATGACACATCGATTGGAAAGGATGCTATTAGTATCCTGGGAATCAGGTTGGTTAAGTAATCAATTCTAACTTAGGGCACGCATGTGTTCGTACTGCCTTAATGTATATTTTTTCTCTTTTCCTTAAGTTACGAGAACTCATTGAAAAAACACTGGCACTCCAGAAGTGCCGACAGAAGTGAAAACTTGAACAATTAAAAAAATTACTTCCAAAACTTTTAAAGTAAAAATACTTGCATAGAACATTGACCCGTAACGTATTATAAATAAAGAGGACAATCGCGTTTACAAAAATGAGGTGTCGGTAACGGTGTCACGAGTTCAATTGTTTTTCCCATCTCAAAAATTCCCAACGCACCTAAGAGTTTTCACTTTAAAAAAAATTAAGGTAGAGAGAGAACAAAAACGAACTAGAATTGTTATAAAAATTCAAATGCTGCTGTACCAATAAAAAGATAAATAAAAAATATTGAATAAAAAATCTAAAAACAATACATTGCTTTCCCATAATCAGTTCTTGAACCTACAATAAAAGAACATTGCAAGCAAAAAATTACCACGTTACACTTTCATCCAAACTCTCCCTTTTCCCATAAAAATAAGGTTGCTAATCACCCCATTTATTGGCATTGATATAATGGCCACAGTTCCGGACATCAGAAATCTAGTAGTTCCCGACAAGACAAGTTGCTATTTAATTCAGGACAGGGGTGCTGCAGTCTCAGCGCGTGTTTGCTATTGGAGTATATTGTTGAAGATAGATCAGAGAGATACACAAAATACAGACAGAAAAGAGATATTGACAAGATCTTCATGTTGGGTATGTCTTTTTTTACTTCCCTCGTATTAGAACAGTTAGTGTCAAACCCTCGGGCTTCGTGAGGGGTCACAATGACACTACCTGATGATTCCCTACGTTCTCAAGGCTGAATTCAAAAATAAAACATAGGCTATCATAAACCAAATGTTTAATCCACCTTTGCTGAATAGAATAGAATAATTATTTATTTGCATAGAAAGTAGGTACAAAAAATGCAGATGTTTTATAATTAGAGATCCTTATACTTTCTACCTTAAATTAGGCATGCAAACATTTAGTACAAGTGCTTAATAGTCTAAATATACTGTCAATATGAAAATTCTTATAATAATATGGTCAATAAAATAAAGATTTAAAGATGGAAAGAAGAATAAAATTAGCATTAATTCGTTTTCTTGGACGCTAAACCTGACAATGATGTGTTCGCGGTTGAATGGAAGACGATTATGAAAGTGAGATGAGTGTATGAATATTTTGTCTTTTGCAAAAATAAAACACGACTGCGATTGTTTTAATTTGTCCGGCACAAAAGTTTGCAACAGGAGGAGAATGAGCATTTATCTTTAGCTAATGTAATTAGCAATGTGCCGTTTTTTGGACTACCAAACTGAATTTCCACAAACTGAACTTCGACAAGATTTAAATAAATAAATAAGACATTTATTTAATGTTAAAAAAAAGCCATCAAGATTACAGATAGGTTGATTGTCCAGGGTGCGCAGGACGTAGGCACATTAAAACATGAACAGTTGTGGAAAAATAATATTATAATATATTAAACATCAACTTACAGCAGTCCACTGCTGGACATAGGCCTCTCCAATTGCACGCCATTCAGCTCGATTCTCGGCAACTCTCACCCAACTGCTACCAGCCACTCTGCAAAGATCGTCACTCCACCTAGCCTGAGGGCGTCCTACCTTACGTTTGCCAATTCGCGGTCTCCACTCAAGAACACGTCTACCGTCTACCTCAACGGTCATCGGTTTTACGGCTAATATGGCCGACCCATTGCCACTTCAGCTTGGTTATTGTATGAGCTATGTCGACTTTGGTTCTCTGCCGGATCACCTCGTTCTGGATTCTATACCTTAGAAAAATTCCAAGCATAGCTCGTTCTATTGCTCACTGAGCGACCTTCAATTTTTGAACCAGCCTTACCGTGAGTGTTCACATTTCGGCTCCGTAAGTCAAAATAATCTTCATTTATCTCATAATCTAGTATTCATAAGTCTTCATATTTTTTTTAAAGAAGAGTTGAAGCTTGACTACTTGAAACCCTTCACATGATGGGATCTATCATTATAGAACAAATGAACTTCACATAGAGCAGTGCATTTGAGACACTCTAAACATTAATATTAGAGAAATCAAATCGATATAGAAAACGTATTCCTATCAAGCTTGCAAACCCCTGTCTCTCAGTTCAGGCGAGTTCAGTCAACCTTTCGAACGCTTCCCGGTCGCATCTCGCCACTCCTGCGCAACTAGTTGCTCCGTAAACGCGATCCACGGAACACTATCAAGGTGAGTCATAATAATAGCCTATTCCTGTGTTTTTACTTAAGTTCTGTTCATGTGCGTATTGTATAATTATCACTTGCTTCGAAAACGGTGAAGGAAAACATTGTGAGGAAACCGGCATGCCTGAGAGATATTTCTCGACTGCATGTAAAGCCAAGTCAGAGGCCCATGGGCGGCTTTAAAACTCTGACACCAGGTTAGTCACTAACCACACGATAAGAAGAAGACTTAAGTTCTCCTAAAAATGTAGTTACTATAAGCGACGAGACGGAATGATTTAGGGAGAGTTGGGTTGAATTTCCGTGTTCATAACTTGAGATGATCCTTTACTAACTTAGTGATGCCCGTCTTTCGGATTATATTTGGGAATTAACAATTTAAAGATTACAGTATTATTATGTACATTAATATACAATCGATACTGACAGACAGTACGAGTAATAGGATATTCTATTTGTACCGCGTAAAACAAAAAGGTACAAGATTTTATAAAGTACAACCTTCTGTAATGATCCTTTTATTTAACTAGCTGTAGCCCGCAACTTCGTCTACGATCCAGAATGAAAAGTAGCCTATATCTTAACCCAGGTCATGGTCTACCCATGTGCCAAGTTTCATCTAAATCCGTTCAGCCGTTTTAGCATGAAAACGTAACAAAACAAACAAACTCGCTTTCGCATTTATAATATTAGTTTGGGTAACAGATAATGTTTATATACAATTATTGTACAACTAACTATTTACCCTAGATGCTACATTTAATTACTAAAAACTATTCAAAATATAAAAACAAAAAGACACTTAGGTGTCAAAGTGCTCCTCCTCATCACATTTGTATTATGTCCTTATTTGTAGTATATCTTGCCAATACTAGGATATAAGCTGCAACACCTGTTCACATACCGTTGCAAGACAAAGAAAGTATAAAGACAGCTGAAGAAAGTTAGATTTCTAAGACTGCGGGTTTGCTATCGTCGTTTATGATAAAACGCTTTGTTCAATTAAATGTACTTGTTCTTCAATCCAACACTTCTACCGACCACAAACCGGCTTTTAGGCCAGTAGGCCAAATTACTTTTATACGTAACCGCATTATCGCTGCAATAATAACATTAAAAGTAACTTTGTTACAATCTAATAAACTATCTAGTGTAAAAAACATGAATAGGTTGTAATTAGCCTTTAAATTTTAGTGTTTGAAAAGTTGATTTTACTATTACAGATGCAGTGCTTCATCTGCGTCACGTACATGATCATTTTATGCGGTTCAAGTCCAACAAAAAATCGGGAAATCACCACAACTCACGAGAAACGTTCCTTGTTCCGCGATGTCATAGAATCTCTGAGGATCCATTCTCAACTGCCTGAGGATATAAATCAAAATGATGAAAATAATTTGTCCCAAAATTATGTCAGATATGGATATGAAAACGAACCTTCTTTACCGAGTGATGCCAATTACATTCCAAGAAGAAACGATAGAATTGAAATGCCATCGATGAAGTATCGCTTCCCCAAAAGCATCAACACCAATACAAGTAATGAAATGATGACAAGAGAAGAAGTAGTGGTGTTTATAGATACTAATAAACATAAAACCATCACCTCAAAACCAAAAAAGGACAAAAGTCCGCGACCAACTTCTAATAAAAATAAAAACCCGAACAAGAATAAAGAAAACGAAGACGATGTTAATTCAGAAACTGATGCTGGTAATGAACCTGAAGATTTAGCACCACTGACCAACACAATGGCTGGACAAAGCCAGATTGGGAACAGGGAATCCCAAACAGTACTAAAACCAACAGTCATTGTCAATATACGAGGCACTGTTAATCATAGAGACAGCGATATCAGAATCGAGGGAAGAGAAGAATCACTCAGTAACAAAACCGAACCATTTCAGAACATTTTCAACATAAACCAAGAAATCAAAATCGAAAGAGAAGGAAACAAGAAAAAGCCTGCAAATGTAAAACAAGAAATTAAAATGGTTACTGCAGATGAAAATGCTAAAATCGAAGAAGATATGATGATGTGTGAGACAGCTACATGGAAACCCGACAAAAGTCAGGAATCTCGGAAACTCGACAGTGTTTTGCAAATCCTGTTTTCCATTTAGAGTAGAATTTTCGAAAACGTGGTTATTTTAATGTTCGTTTATGGCTGAACAAAACGTATTATAGTTTTAAAATTGAGTAATAATTGTGATAGACTGATAACTAGTGATAAAATGCTCAATAACAATTTGTCTCTAACATTCAATTAAGATGAGAATCAATTTAAGTTAAATCTTAATTCATGTATTTTATTATAATAAAATATTGTATCTCAAAGAAGGTGTGTATCATTGAAATACATAATTCATCGCAATAATGATTCTTTACATTGATTAAGTTGTATTCATTATAGGTTAAAGCTTTTAACATTATAATTAATTACTGTTAACATTTTCATCGTGCCTTTCACTCCTCTAAAGCAAATAAGTTATTGTTGAACTATACATTTATGATGTTTAAGATTTATTGGTTAATGCCTTAATTTAGCTACACATGAGTCTAAATCAGTCAGAAGTTATAAATGGATTCAAAGGTCTACTGAACCTACACATGTTCTTTGAATGTTCTTATGTGACTATCACGAAAAGGATTTAAGAAATAATTATCATTAAAATTATTTTTTCCTAGCCCTATGTTATCTGATACTTATAACAATTAACGATACGATACGATTATTATTATATATTATTATTGATTTACGATTGATTACGATTTTAGAATAATTTATAATGTTTTTCTTTTTCATATTTTTTCGTACTTTTCATTTCTGTTATTGTATTTTATTTTGTTTTTACCCTTTAAAATTGTATTTTATAACACATAATATTTGTCTATTCCTATGTTGACGTTAGTATCTAAACCAAATAATATATAAATGGAAAAAATAATAAATGGGAGAGGGCGCTGACTCGACATACACCTAGTTCAGAAGTCAGAGAGTTCAAACAAGTTTCTGTAACCTATTATGTCAATAAAGAATTATCTTATCTTAATTTTGAAGATGACATTACAACATGTAACCTTGGTAAATCGGTAAAAGGCAAGCCAAATCATTTCAGTTCATATAGTTCTGTTATACAGTATGTCTTGGTCAAAGTTTATGATCATCAGTTTTCAAATCCGCTGTCGTTAAACAAGTGCTACCTTCCTCACTAAAGTTTTCGCCAGGTCATCGACCCACATCGCCTTAACAACATGGTTGAGTTGTTACCTCTACACTCTCTTTAGGCAATTTCTCATCAACTGCCAACTGTTTGTCAGTGGGTGCCGTATGAATGACTTACTTTTGTGATTATGACGCAGTTGTAGTTTTTCAATATGGGCAGACGACAATAGCAAATTTTTCGTGTGTGTAAAATACTTATTTTTTTTTCTTTTTTCTATTAGCAAAACGGAACTCAGTAGGGAGCTAGTTGATCAACTTAATACAAAAACAAAGACAGAATGGCAGAAAAGCAAAAATTAAAGAAGTCGATGATATATTTTTAATTACCAGTCTGACCTTACCTTCGGATTCTTAAACAAAGTTACTTTAGCTGATCCATACATCTCATCAGGCTAACTGCCAAACATGTTCAGTGCCGGGAGCCCTCCTCGAGGGTTCACCTAGTCGCATATGGGATGCATTGCAGGCAAAGCATTTTAAATGTAGGTTTTTCTTAGCGAACACAGCATTATAAACCGTGAAAATAAAGTTATAAACCGTAAATTAGTAGTTTTTTTGTTTTTTATTCCAATATACAAAATATTCACAAAAAATTTAAAAGGTTGGAAACCACCACCACCACCACCACCTGAAAACACTATTTTACTTCTTTTTACATTGTTTTATAACACGGTTTTAAACCTAATGCCGTTGACCGTCTGCGATAGTAAACATTAGCGCAAACGTAATGCCGGCAACCCTCCCGGAGGGTTCACTTCCAATATGTATGGCGGCATGGCGTATGAGTCCTATGAAAAGTGGGTGGAGTCGAAAGTGAATAGACTGTCGGGGTCTATAAAAAAATCTTGGAGTATATATTTTATGGTATCCAATCTGATTGAATTATTGGCTGTGATTTCCACATTTATGATTTTTGAAGCTTGGAAGTTCTGAACTGGAATTGAAATATTCCTTTTACGATATTCTATTAAAGTTTCTAGCACACAATTCAAATTCCCTCGTTTGTATTTATTACAATGCACCGTTATCATCCTACGCTTGTGTGACCAAAATGTCACAAACTATTATAATATTAGCCTTATTAAGACAACAATCATTCTTGAATGTCTTTTTGCCTTTAAAATTTACTTAACAAGTTTTTTTTTTATTGTGTGTTTCTGCCATCATGAAGGCAAAAACTTAGATTTTATAATCTACTATTACCTACAAATTTCAGTCTTAACTTACGTGTGTATTTAAAAGTAGTCTTTAGCTATCAGTTCCAAACAGGCAAGTCGACATCTCAAATGCCAAATGAATGTGCATAAATTCACTATTTCAAAATACAAGGAAGTCCCTGACAGGACATAAATACATTGTCGAGCGACTCAGTATTCAGACGTCGGTAATCACAAGAAAAAATAATCAGCTTAGAGCTAAAGACTTTTAATATGAATGAACATACAACATGTTTAACACTTAATAATCCAGCACCAGAAAAGCTGGCCCTACTGAAGCAAGCGAGTGAGGGGGTAGCAGGAGAAAATTCGCTCGCGCCGATTGTGGCAACTAGCTTATATTTGGAAGCCTTCAAACTGCCGGGAATTACCTCCCGCCGACCCTTGTTCGAAAACGAGGTGCTAGCAGTTGTTGCAGCTGAGCACGTAGCTTTAAATACTCCGCATAATAATCATGATGAAAATATAATTTTGATCCAGCCTGTCCCTTCTTGCTATCCTCCCCTTAGCGAGCGTTCGCTTAATTTTAGTTTAGAATAGTTTTTTGCCCCTGGCTGGAGGCTTTAAGTGTAGCACCTTAAAGCACCCACAGGAAAGTTCAGTTAAGTAGCCCAGACCTTAGTGGTCCAAACTGCGAGATGCCTTATTATTTTTTATTTTTTTACTGCCGCGAATAATCGCATGACTTCCTTGCGCGCAGTCGCGTCCCTCATCCCATTAACTCGCTCCCTTCAGTTTAAACAGAGCTTTAAATGATCAATAACAAACATTAATCCATTGAATATCACGATCCTGTATTACTCGACCAAAGTTATCTTACAACATTCAAGCCATTATAAATTTCGGACGTCAAAATGTCAATGAGCGTTAATAATATCTTCCTGATGTAAGTTTACCAGTCTCTTTGCAAGGCCGGTTAGCATCAAACAGCGATCTAATTCCTTGTATGTCATTAAAATATATAGAGCAAGCTCTGATTCAGAGATATCGTAGAGAAAGAAGGTAATGTCAAGGGTATTTATATGTACAGCAGTTCTAACAATTGATTAAAGATTTTTTAACCACAACGGGTTACCTCTTGGCCTGCATCTCACCTGATGGTAACTTACCTCTAACTGAAAAATTTGCCCCCACTGGGAATCCAATCCGTGATCTCTAGGTCTGTGACAGATGGTCTAACCGCTAGACCACTGTGAGGCGGTTAATAAAAGGTTTGAGGAAACTTTTTGTGTAAAGAAACAGTGGTAGGTACTATTCAGTAATTAATTGTGAAAACTTCGGTGAAGTGAACATGGAATTGTCAATTCCTAACATCAAATAGGTCATATTGTTTGATGAAATACATTAAACACTTACATATTAGGACAAAAGCTTTTACCACCCAAACTAAAAAGGATAATTATTTTACCGACGCACGTGGGATTCCCTATTTTTAAATTCTTATTTTGATATATCGGTGTCGGTAAATGATACGTCAGTAGGTTTCAACATTCAAGTGCCTCGGCACTTTGGATGTTTGGTGTAGGTACAGTAAGCGCTCAAAAGTGCATGAGCACGCTAAGAGTCGTATTGCTGTGAACACGCGGTATAGCTCGTACATTTGTATGTGTAAGCAACACGATACACACACCACAGATAACGCAGTTACACGAAACAACAATATATTTCCGTCGCTTTAAACATGCTAGCACACACGCACTATGCGCGTGAACTTGACCAGTTAATGGCATTGCTAAAATTCGATAGTAACTTAACAAGCGCAGATAGCAGAAAGCGTTAAGCGTTGGTATGGAATTCAATCTGCCTCAGGTTCTAATCTCGTGAAACACAGTGCGGTTTTTTGCAAATATTATTATTTTTGTTTTCGATAATAATATTTTTTAAATATTGCTGCTTTTTTATGTTGTTATTGCAATAAAGGTTTTAGAATAAAAAATGCGTGATATATGATAACAAAATTAAAAAATATATGTTTATTCGTTATATTTATTTTACATAAGTTAATAAACTGCTACAATTATTTATCATTACTTCAGCTGAATAAGATGTGAAATAGATGTCAAGAAACTTAGAAGCAGTTTGTATTATTTAGACATATTTAAATTATGAAATATTTTAAATTTTTAATGGATTTTTTCACCATAAATATTAAGCTTTGATCATGGTCGAAGTAATTAAGTAATAAATAAGAATATTAGACTACTTAAAATGTAAAAAACTACTTACAGAATAGGTAATTTTAAGGTTAAATATGGGCAGTTTGTTTATATTTTATTTGTATTAATTATTTTACATTTTATTTGACTTTAGTAAATATTGGTTGTTATTGAGGTTAAAGCTTAAGTATTCATTTTCTTTACGAAAAGAAGATTGAAACTAAACCTCAAATTTTTATCCTAAAATAATACTATTACTAAAATAATATTAAACAATTTCGGTATATCTGCAAGAAATACGACAAACACCCTATTGAAACGTGCTTAAAAAATTCGTTACCATAAATTCATGCAATAACGAATCTGTTGTTTATTAAGTTGGTACGGTCAATATTTTAAGGTCAAAAACGGTTTTCTAGCTGGTCTTCAGTGATGCAAGCCTTCAGAGTGCACGGCGAACGGTTCATAATGACGTGTTTTTAATAATTCAGCAAAATGTCTCGTTGGTATGAAACCATTTGTTTCATTCACCATTTGACGTCGCTGCTACTCGATAATAAGCCCCTTCCTCATATCTCTTAACCCTCACAGTATTTCTCTAGAACAAAGAAAAACATTGTTTTTATTACACATAATACCTTATTATTTATTATTCACTAATCGAATTAAACCTCACAATGAATTTAAAACTTTAAAGGCATCTTCTGTCTCAACAATACCTCTGTTCTATCAACAATGCCCTTGATTAAGATTTATGTTTAGTAAAATATGAAATATATTAATGATAACACTCACACTTAGTCCGGTTTTATTAGATATTCACTTCACTTTTACGCAGCGCAATAATATTCTCTGATCTGATCTGATCTCTTCAATATATTTTATGCCTGCTTTTTGATAATAATAACCACAACACTGCGCTAAATACTCGTCACCAATATTATCCACGAACCAAAAAAGTTCTATTAATTGAATACTCGTAACAAACTGCATCTACCCCACAGAAATCGAAATAATTTACTTAGTTTTTTGTAGTCTACCTGCTAAACTTTAATATTTATGTGAACAAGACGAATGAAACTAAAAACGAATGATGATTATTGAACTAGTCATTGGTTGCAGACAAAGTGAGTGTGTGTGTGTAATGTGCGTGTCTACAGTATTGTAACAACTTATAGAAGAAGGTCGTAAGTCAAACCGAAGCGTCAGTCTATTGCTTTGTGAGATTGCTCATGGACTTTTGGTCGGCACTGTACCTATATCGGTAAACGAAACGTAAAACCACGTTTGAATTTACGTTAAGTATCTATGTAAGTAAAGAGGTGGAGGTAGGGTTTCAAAGGGCCACAGGCCCGTAAAACCTCGCTTTAATACTTTAATAGGGAAACGAGAGAGCTCGTGGCTAAGTAATTAATAACAGCCACAAGGGTCGATCCATCAGGTTAAGCTACGCTTGCCGGGGTTGGTCTGTGAATGTTTACATATCGAGACTTCTCCGTGCCTCGGAAAGCACGTAAAGCCGTTGGTTCCGGCTGTCATTCGTGGATCTTTGACAGTCGTTACGGGTCGTCAGAAGGCAAAAAGTCTGACAACCAGTCTTACCAAGGGGTATCGTATTACCCAGTTACTGGGTTGTGGAGATCAGATAGGCAGTCACTCCATATAAAATACTGGTATTAAGCTGCATCCGGACTGGAAGCCGACCCTAACATAGTTGGGAATAGGCTAGGCAGATTTGAGGGCGACGAGAGAGACATTGTTAATTTGTTACCATCGCAGGCTGAACCTACGTGAGGCTAGCACAGGAGTGTGGAGATTGGCACTTGAATAGAGAGACCTATGCCCAGCAGTGGGGAAAGTCAGGATGTCGATGATAATGATGATAATAATAGAGAGAATTAACGTAACGTACATACAAACGACATCGATTTTAAAACTAGTTTTAAGACTTTATTCATATCTGTGAGTAATATTTATTGTGCTTGTTACAATAATTTAAATGTACATGTTATTATGGTAGTCGTGTTTTATTGATTAAAACATCGTTCAAATTATAGTGGAGGACATGGAGCATTAAAAACATGAAAACCTCGGATTTCTATAACAGTGAATGAAATTTAAACATTCAAAATGGAATGTTTAGCTAATAATATAAATATATATAAAAGTTTACCAAGCAAAAAATTGCGATCTTACAATTTTAATTTAAAATATGTGTGTGTGTATATATGGCTGTAGAATATTTTTGTATTTCAAAATTAAATTAATATATCTATTTAGACAGAGATAGTAATCGAGAAAAAGAAGTTAATTAAGGAAAATTAAATAATGAAGAAAACGGTTAATTAAATATTTGTTCATTTAAACAATTTACATCGTTGACTATATCAAATATTTTCTTCGACTTCATTTATTTGAATGTTAAGCGGAGTATTGAAACAAATATTTCTAGTTAGCGTCCTCAATTATTATGATAGAGAAATTAAAATGATATCAAAAGAAACGTTACTAAAACGGCTACAAAACTGCAAGAATAAATTGTAAAATGTTTATGTATTTTTTTAATTAAAAAAAACCAGCCCGGTCGCACTTTTCTTGAAAACGGGTACTGAAGCGATTGAAAAAGCATTTTCAATGCTAAAAATCAAAAGCACAAAAAAAATTGGTAAACATTGCAATTCATTCACTGTTATAAAAATCCGAGGTCAAAACCCCCAGGCGCTCCACTATTAACATTACGATTACGTCGCAAGTATGTTCTAGGTATTGTAAATTAGATGCAAAAGGTGAATCGTGGCTGTTTTATTTAATACAAATTCGAATCCCACATAAGCTTGGTGACAAGGATTACTTACAAAAGTAAGATCATTACCCCAATAAAATTACGAGTTTTGGAAACAAGTCCAAGAAATAGGTTAGGTATCATAAAAATAATCACTCTTCTCTAAGCATTCGATTTAATTACGAAAGACGATGAATAATGTATGAAGACTTTAAAAAAAATCCTTTGCGATCCGTCATTCAATTAGTGTCCTGTTAAAATGATCTAATTTCCTGTTTTGGAAGACCAAAGAGTTAATTGAAATACCTATAAATCAAGTTTGTACGGTAGATGTAACCAAATCCTGATGTACGGGATCATCAAAGATAATAAATTGTCTTCAGAGCCACTTGACGAACATTATTGCTACAATCAGCCTCAAAAAGATGTATCGATACATCTTAAATTAATTTTCATTCTTGTTGATGTCTTCATATACATCGACAACAATTAATTTGATTGTCTACAGTTTGTGTTCCATAATATCGTATCAATGTATAACTATACAATTATAATAATAAAGAAAATTATGCAAAACACTGGATAAGATGACTCGGAACAATTAATATAAAGACCCTGACCTACACCCAATCAAACGAAGCACAATGGGATTAAACGCGCACACTTACACACACACCACACACTCACCACCCACACACCACACACACCACACACTCACCACCCACACACCACACACACATCATACACACGTTACACATAAGGCTGGTTTCACAGCTGTCCGGGAGACCCGTGCGGACCGCCCGTACGAGCTTCTGGAACGAAGACACACAGGAGGCGCTAGAACATTGTTTCACAGCGATGCGGATTGGTCCGTACGCGACCCGCTCCGGGTAGAGCACGTACAACGCTAGCAAACTCCCTCGTTTCAGAGCACTGCAGGCGCTACCCGTACGGGTCTCTTGTGTGCGGGCGACCCGTGCGTGTCTCCCGGACAGCTGTGAAACCAGCCTTATTCACATATACCGTACCACACCTAAAATCACCATCATCTCTGGTTTCCACTCTGGACTTCGTACCCTGAGCCCCAATATACAGACTGTCTAGTTTGGGGCTTACTGAAAATATATTGTCATCTAGCCTATTAATTATTATTATTAAAATATTACCTACAGGGTAATATTTTAAGCTACTTATTTCGTCTAAACGTGCTGTTAACCTGTAAACCTACTTACTGTATTACTTGGACAATAAAATATATTTTTTTTCTAATTAATTAGGTATCCTATATGATAATGTGCAATAGGTATGTTTTTGTGGTTATACATTAATACGATATTATGGAACAAAGACTATACAGTTAAATGAATTCTTGTCGATGCATACATCTTATTGAGGCTGACTGTACTCATGTAGATAGAAAAGCAATTAATTTATTAATCTGCACTAATAATAATATTAAAAAAGAGAAAAGATAGGTTTAAAAACACTATTTAAAAATAAAAGGTGTGTTTGTATTTTGTTTCTAAAGAATAAACTCAAAAATTACTCGACCGATTTAAAAAAAATCTTTCACCAGTAGAATGCTATATTATCACTGACTAACATAGGCTATAATTTATAATTATATCACGCGGGCGAAGCCGCTGGCGGAAACTAGCCAATTAATAAATTCAGGAAATTATTTCTGCGATCTCCCAAATGGAAAATGAAAGGTATATATCACTGTCCCCGGCGAATAAAATGGTAATGTGCTACTACGATAGTTTTAAGGTTATTGCATATTCGATATTAAGAGGTCCGATTACACTCTGTCAATTTTTTCATTCATTTCCTACGGTTATTTCAGATGTTACAAGATTTTAAGGTGTATTGTAATGAATGCAAAAATCACTTTTCTTTTGATATTTGAACAATTCCGCTATGTATATTAAGTTAATAAGATTTTCAAAAAAAAATGTTTTTTTCCTGTAAAATTTTGTTTTTACTATTACCATTTTATTCGCCGGGGACAGCGATATGTATAAACAGGGTTACAAATTCGTTATATGTATTTATGCTGAATTGAATACTACCCTCAACAAATCCAAAATGTTTGCTCTGATAATTTCAAGACATCTGGAAAATGGAGTAAGTACCTGCGTTCCGGCTTTCCTTAATTTTCTTGTCTGTTATAAGGAGAGGTTTATGAACCAAAAAGGTCATGGTGAATAATTTAACAGAATAAAGCTGATCGTCAAGATAAAGAAAGTCGCTATACTAATAGCTTGTGGAAAGATACGAATCATTGGACAAAACACGTGTTTAGAACAGAATGAAAGTGCACCGTAACACAGGCAAATGATCGTGTAAAAACATTTAATCTAATTAAAATGTAGCAGAAACATTCTTTTATTAGTTAAAATAAATTTTAAAAAGTGCAAAAAAAACCTCAATTTCTTTGAATAATTTACTTCGCTTCAAGTTTTTCACTAGAATTTTGCATCAAAGATTAATGTCTTGTATCATTCAAATGTCAAAACACAATCCCAAGTAAGCCAGTATATCTTGGAACTTCAATAATAGCGCTGTTTTCAAATACTAGTCAAAATATATCTAATATGTCGTTCCCTAGTCCACCGTATTTCAAGATTAATTGGTTGTAATTTAAAAATTCTTCTGATAAACCGCTACATGGATAATAATAATTAGCTTTACCTAAGGTAACACCTACAATCCTACATTTTGATAGATCATAACAGTTATCAATAATTTATAATAATTACTAGATATAAACAAAAACCTGACGGTGATATTTGGGTCAGCAGTCTTTAAAGTCCAAGGTCAAGTTCAAGTATAGTTAATTTAAAAGTGATTGTAATACGGTACTCTATGTTGTCATAGTGATGAGCGGGTGCGGTACCGGAATATCGATGTTTTTCAGAAAAGTTTTGACAAATGGTGTAGAGACTTTCCGAGGTTTTGAAAGCCCATAGTAGTGATGCCCAGCATAAAACAATAAGATAATCGTGAACATAAAGTCAGTTTAAATTCCCATATATTCGCTCGTCTTTAACTAAACATTATAATAGAACTGACTGCCTCGTTGGTCTAGTGGTCGCAACCGCTACTGCTGAGCATGAGGTCCTGGGTTCGATTCCCGGGTCGGGCAAAGTGTTATTGGATTTTTCTATCTGGAATTTCTCAGTAGCAGCCCGGAGTCTGGATTTGTGCCCGGTTGATGGCAATAGGCTCGCCCCCTATTACATGGGACTTAAACATAACTGGCGAAATGTGGGTGTACACCGGCCCAACCCTTCGGGGAAACAAGGCGTGATGTTATGTTATGTTTATCATAGAACTTGGGATTTAAATTCTTACCTATCTTTTGGGATCTAAAATCGCGCAATGTTGGATCCGGCTTCTAAATTAATCGATTTTTCTATTACTGCAAATATTTGCCAGTTATATTACATCGTTGGAGCTATAAATGTAAAACGTGTATGTTTATTAAAGTACGCAATAAAATTTAATTGCCAAAAACTTCGTGCAATAAAATAGCTAAACATAATAAAAATAAAACACTCACCAAATTGATCTGATTAGTTTTTACCAAACATGATTAATGTAACCGCTGTCAATTTAATAAAAAAACTGATTGTTAATTTAACATCGACGTTTAATTGCAATTAAAAAAGGTTCGATTCTTCTTGATTGACTTAAATAAAAATAAATTATAATTAAGCCTACGTTTCACACATTGTACGACAAAATATTGATTCCAACATCTTGACAATCAAAGAAAAAAATATTACAACAGGTTTTTCTCATTAATTACTGTGAATTTATTCTTAAAATTATGAGCATTGCTCGATTCGGAGGACATTTTTAGCAAAACATAACTAATTTGTAGCATAAATAATCAATCTAAGAGGTACATCCACTTTCACAATTCGCATCCCTGTGTCACAGTACTAATGTAACTCGAAACTTACGAGTTTCGATAACATCTTGGTTGTTCACGTATGTGAGACCGATGTTATCTTTTCTTTTTAAGCTTATAGGGTAATTCTCTTTTGTTTTATGTGACGTCAGGGGTAAGTTGTGTGCTACGCAAAGGTCATCTAGGAATGGAGTTTAAAGTTTAATGAACAGGCATATGAAAATGAAAAATAACAAAAAGACAACAAATGAAAATGGGACAAAAAGACTATAATAGGATACCTACTGTTTCAATTTTTTTTATTTTTTTTTATTTCTAGCGATTTGATAATAACAACTGAATAAATAAATTAAATAAGTGTTTTGTTAAGTTTTGTGGTTTGTACGATAATCTTTACTCACCTTACTGATTTTATACAAGTTGGTTATAAACTAGATATGACTTACTACACTTTGCACTTTCATCTCACATTCACTAGAACACTTTTATAATCGAGAAACAAGCTCGTAGTAAAATCATTTTCAAAGTGAAGCAAAAAGCTGGCGGCTCGGTTCAAGCTTCAAACTCGCCAGTGGACAGCGCGAGTGACCGCACGTGTTCCATATTCAAATTTTAAATACCTACCGATACTCGATTATTTCGAAGTACATAACGTGTTTTATTTATCGATATTTTTTATACTTGGAAAGATGATGCGTCCTTATCTTTTTGGGATTTTGGTGAGTGCCTTTGAATTAATTTTTTGTGCGTTTGCGTTAACCCTAATTTTAAATCAATTACCTTTATTTAAAATCAATTTACAATAACGATTTATATTGAAATGCTCTATAAAAGTATGGTTAGAATATCAATATTTTTCTGTCAACAAATATATGAGGGCTTGCAGAGATATAATTGAAAGCCAGTTTCCAAAATAAATATCTACTTATCATTTATATTGTTATTGTTTTTTTTACTATTAGAAAAAAAAAAAACTGAACGCAAAAGCTCATTCGACACCTCATCTGTCATTCAACTGTAACCATCTCCAAGTAACGAACAAAATGAAGCGATTTAGGGAAAAAACGAAAGCATGAAATGCCTAACGGTTCACACTTGTCTGCACATAGATATGCAAGTACGCATGACGGTGTTTACAAAATTTGTTAGCATACAACACTCACACTTGACCGTTTTACCCAGTAATGAAATTCAAGTGCTCCGCTTACACTGTTTAAACTTTAAAGGTTGTTTTCCAAATAGATTTTACACTTTTATAAGGTCAAGAACGTTTGTATAAAGTGTATCATTATTATCTACCAAGTCACATTGCTAATCCTATCTGTCAATCTACTAATGATTGTGAAGTTATTTTTCTTTAAAAACATATTTCGCGAATTAATTTAATATAAAGTGTTGTACAGACGCCAGCACATCAAGCTACCCGAAACTGTAAAATTTTCCCAATCAACTTTGGACCTTAAGCTTCACCGATTAAGTTGAAAATCTATTAAATAAATTTGACAGATTTTAGTAGCTTGAAGTGCTGGCGTCTGTACCCAAAAAAGCTCCCTTAAATCATCAACAAGCTTAAGTTTCTTAAGTTTATGTATTTGAAACTTAGGTACAACAAGTACCTACTGCAAGTTATCACCTAGTCACGCATAAAAACTAATTAAAAAAACTCATTACCATAGCGTGGATGTTGAAAGACTCAACTTCCAAGAATGAACATAAGTCTAATTAACCCCTCAGTACTTATTAACAGTCCCTACAGAAGTACCAATCAAGTATCAAGACTGATCATCATCTAGAAATTACAAGTAAACGTATTACCGATTCGTAAGGTAATGAAATGGTGCAGTTGAAGGCAAACAATTTTACTGGAAAGAAAAAAAACAGAAATACATAAATAATAAATGAAGTGTAGGTATCATCCTGTTGAACCTGCAAAACTGCTATATTACAGAACGGGTTACTCAAAACATGGACTAATAATGTAGGTACGTAAAAATAGTAAATGTCACAATTTGTTCTAGGTATTGCTATTTTTGTACTTGACGATCGAAACTGCTGCATTCTCAATATCACTTGAGTACTTACCTACGCCTCTAGCAAGAGATAAATATTTACTTACAAAAACAACTAGGAATGAAAATAAAAACTTAAGAAACTGGAAAAAAATTCACCTGCTTTTTTCTTGTAATTAATTATTTATTTAATAAATTGACCCATTATTTTACTATGCATGCTAAAATCAGACTCTTTTTAGATGAATGTCTAAATGATCATGCATTTAGACGAACATCTAAAAAGAGTCTGATTTTATGCCCGGGTGATGGCAATAGGCTCGCTGCCTATTACTTGGGACTTAAAGGTGATGTAGGTGTACTATAGATATACATGGCTACATTTCGAGCTATACATTTTCAGTATAAGCTGATCTCGCATTGTATAGGATTTCCGTACAATGAGAGATCAGCTTATATTGGAAATGTATAGCTTGATAATGTAGCCCTGTGTACACAACTGCCTAACCCAAAATCAATATACCTACATAATTTATTGCACATAAACCTACATGGACACTTTTGAAACGTCAGAAGCTAGGTGCACGGTTCCAATTGGTCGCTTCCTATGGAGAAGAGCCGGCAAGAAACTCCACGGTTATTTTGAAAAATAACTCAATATTTTAAAATAACAAAGGACAGTAAAGGCCTTTCAACAAGTACCATGTACTTAATTAACCAAATGGACCCTTCGGTGTTATGGTGTTTATGATTAATCTAAAAAAAATTACAAACAAACATAGAT
This sequence comes from Agrochola litura, assembly GCA_949152395.1. NCBI lineage: Eukaryota > Metazoa > Arthropoda > Insecta > Lepidoptera > Noctuidae > Agrochola > Agrochola litura. The sequence goes on from OX424499.1 coordinate 24,029,179, forward strand.
GTACAAAAACATTATGATTATCTTAGCCCTTGTCATATTTAACGTGAAGACACTTCAAAATAATTGTTTTGGATAAGTCACAAAGCTAAAACAAACTTGTGTACACACTTTTACTCTGACTGTGTTTTGAGCCAAAATTATATTTGTCAAGATCATTGACATCAACAGTTTACAAAGGTTTAATATGTTTCGACCTTTTTCCTTTAATTAACAAGTTTTTCTAAATACAATATACGGGGTTATTGGTAATCATTTTCGAGTAATTTTACATTTTAAAATTAATGAAATAAAAATATAAAATTTCAAATGACTCGAAAATTTTTGACATTTGCATAGGAGTTAAAAGGGGTCATTTGGTTGTAAATGATCTCTCCTACATCTCCACAGATTGCCGACATATGACCAATAATCCTGCATAACTAATATTATCAAACAAACCTCTAAAATCTTCAGCATGTACATAAACTTCTTCTTTAGAGATGTTAACAGACATAGCTTTAATGTTTCTTTTGGTAAATAGCCAGTCAAAATTTCCCGAAATGCATTTATAACTTTTCACAATAATGATTCATTAAGAGAAACTTTTGAAAGAAATAACAATCCCACGGACTAGTCACCTCTGACCAGACAGAACTCTTTACTAGCCCAAAATACAAAATAAACGTATAATTCACACAGCACTTTCCATCTATTATCTCACAGCATCATAATTTTACTTACACTGGTTCTATGATATTATAAACGTTGCATGTTTAGACACTGCCCTCATTGCCGTTCATTTTCAACTTTCCATTATAACTGCAACTTGTTTTCAAAAGAAATGTCATAAGTATCACTTTTACTAATAGTTTTCTACTATGCAATAATAATTGTTCATCAAATAAAATAAAAAATTAATGCCCATCACTAAGTTTGCATGTTCATCAAGTTCTAATTCTAATTTCTAAAGGTGTAGAAAAAAATTATTACGTTCTTCATGGTCATGGGTGATACAATAGTGATGTTACGTCGTTATGGTTATAAATATCGATATCACAAAATAAATTAAAAAGTAAGACTGCCTCGTTGGTCTAGTGGTCGCAAGCGCTACTGCTGCTGAGTATGAGGTCCTGGGTTCGATTCCCGGGTCAGGCAAAGTGTTATTGGGTTTTTCTATCTGAAATTTCTCAGTATCAGCTCGAAGTCTAGATTTGTGCCCGGTTGATGGCAATAGGCTCGCCCCCTATTACATAGGACTTAAACATAACTGGCGAAATGTGGGTGTACCTGCTACAGGGACACCTCTGCCCTACCCTTCGGGGAAACAAGGCGTGATGTTATGTATGTATGTAAATTAAAAAGATTCGTTTGAAAAACGTCACAAATTTTAACAATCAAATAAATAAACAATCTGCTTTTCCTTTTACGATCACAATAAAATATGGAAATGAGGGCTAGATTTCGTTTTGATATTTAGAATTAATACTGTCTAAACTATCAATATTAATGTTAAATAAAATAGATACCGTTGATAGGGTTCGCAAAGGTTGTGGTAAAATTGCTAATTTATGTAAATTGATTTTTCTATACATCACAGCAAAACAAAATTTGTATTCAGATCACTCAAAAAGTAACGGTCGAATTTTGCTAACACTTTCACTGTTGCCAAATGCAAAAATCAATTCTGCTACCAATGTTATCGATGTATTTCTGCACGCAAAATAAATGTAGAAAAAATGTAAACAAATATTTTTCTTTTTTTTTCTTGTTAAGTAGTTAGTAGCTACGGCTACGACTCTACGAGGAATGGAAACGAGTCTGATGCCAAAAATATAGTTTTTAGAATTTATGTCCGTTTGTCTGTTTGTTTGGATTGGTGTAAAAACGACTGAACGGATTCGGATGTAATTTGGCAAACAGATAGTTTATAACCTGAATGAACACATAAGGTACTTTTGATCTCGATAGTACGTTGCCGTGGGATATTTTCCGACATACACGCGGGCGAAACCGCGGGCAAAAACTAGTATTTACTAATTGGGAAACAGTGAGTAATTATGAACATTACGCATTAAAACGTGCAGTAAGTAAGATTTAAATCAATGCTCTTTCCGTCACCAACTGTCAAACAAATAATATAATTAATCTCTCTAAAAATAGGAACAAGCTCTAGGAAACTTTATATTCATCACCTCTCAAAGTTTTAACTGAGACACACAATAAAACAATAAAGATTTACAACCGATACAGGCTTGACGAGCAACATCTAAGATTAGCTACCAAATTGGTATGCATGTTTAGATATGACCGGTTTGCCCTTTAAAGTTAGCCGGAACTAAAGTTCTTTGTGTTAAAAGATTTCGGCCGTTAAAGCCTTTTAAGTCGTCCCTATACGACACTGGTTATAAAAAAAAACAGTAGCACTCCGGGAGTGCCGACAGAAGTGAAAACTTGAACAATTTTACTGTGCCGAAAATACTTTTCTTTTTTAAAGTCGTTAAAAAAGGGAAATGTCAATCATGTTGTTGTCATGTCTCAATGTTTGGAATATCATTAATCCCAAAGAAAAAGTATCGCGCGTTGATGTCTTTTTCATGGTCAAAAGCTAAAACTAATGAGGTGTCGGTAACAGTGTCGCGAGTTCAATTGTTTATCCCATCTCAAAAATGCCCAACGCGCCTAAAGAAGTGTTCACTACAAAAATGTCAATACTAAAAACGGATATAAAAAAACCTTAATAGATAGTCTTTTCTTCATAATAACAGTTAAAACGAGCTTTTGAAAAGAACTATTCTAAAGACAGAGAACAACATTGATAAACATTCTACCACACCTGCATACAGCGTAGTCATAGAGATTATAATCAATGGTTTCCACACGTTATTTCCTTTACCAAAGTGCAATTAATTAAAAAAGAGAAATTGAAAAAGTCTTCAACACTTTCCTACATGCTAGGTTTTCGAAAGTTTGAAATAATTGACGAATGTGTTCCCTCCGGAAATCATTCATTTTCATATCGAACTGTTTTTAAGATCAAGTTGTTAATATTTACACAGCATAGATTTCAGATTCTTATCTGAGATGCGATGTAGGTTTTGAGGAAGACACTTTCAAAAGATATTATGTGAATGTGACCTTATCTAAGTGCCCTGTTTCCTTTTCCCTTACGTTATGGTTATGTTGAGCTGCGAGTGAGATTTTCGATAAGAACTAGTTCGTATGCAAGATCAGTATGACTTTCTGCCCTTGGAAGTTTCATAGTACCTCCAACAAAAAAAAAATATGATGCTTATTTCCTTTTATGGTAAAGAAAAGTAAGTCACGAGGCAGTGAAAAGGCCGTGTGTTTTTTAGAGTACCATAACGTTTCCAACTATTAGAGCTTCACACTCAAAATTTCAATGAGTCATCTATCCAATCCGAACGTGAAGTATATTTTTGCTTTTTGGAAGTAATGAACTTATGACCCAATCCATTTTAAGCACCCGTTACTTTTACCCGTCAAGAATAATCATCATTATGACTGACATTTTGACTAATTACCGAAACAAATGAAGATACTGGCAATTATACCGTCAACACGTCAATCAAAATAGAGAAAAACAAAACCAAATCAAAGAAGGCAAGTAAGGAAAGCACTTACTTCTAAGTAGAGTTTACACAGTCGTTCAACGATAGCGGCCCAATTTTTTGTAGCCACCAAAAGGCAATATGTACAAATAAGTAAAGCTAACGGTACTACTGCCAAATACCAACACAATAAGTGTACGCGACCCAGTAATTTCCTTCTTAGGTGTACACTGTTTGAAATAAGGTGCGGCCTCATCGTTGATGCAGCGAGAACATAATAATATAATTAAAAATAAAGGTGGCTTATACTTTATTGTACTGAAAACACTCAAAATTAGCATGTTAACTAGCAATGTTTTCACACACATATTCTTAAGCAGTTTTCTTGAATATAAGTTTTCCAATGAATAGTCAGTAGTGTATCAGAATGGAGTCTAATTTTGCGCCAGGTGGTGCCAATGCTCTTAAACATGACTGGTGAAATGTAGCTGTATACTATAGGGTACAACTTAGTCACGGGATTCAATCGTTTTAAAAACTCCTTCTCTAATATCGTCTTGTATTTTACTCGCATCTCTTTAATCTTAATACAAAGATACGTCAAATGTGCTTGCTCACTGCTTTTTCGCTCAGTTTTCGGTGCGACCTCGCCTTTCTCGGGCCGATCGCCAAAACAGTATCAACGTTTGGCACAGTTACCTTTATTGACACATTATGCGTATTTGTTTTCCGTTATAATTTATACTGTTTCGGTAATTTAGACTCTTTTACGATGCTATTAAAACTTTACGATTGAAAAGTAGTATAAATTGATAAAACTTGCTATTGTATCGTCTCATTTGTATTATATAAGAAACCATTTAACAGAAATGAATAAGTAAATTACAATAACATCATATTCATCATTATTATAAGATAATTAATCTTCTGCACCCAACATCCTTACTTATTTCACTAACTTGAAACACACAACATTATCGACATTTTCATCGGCACCTCTAAATATTTTTTTAACTATTGTACCTCGTTAGATAGCTGATTAAATGAAGATGTCTGCTCCGTAATTTGTATGATTAATGCTATAGTAAAATTTTGAGATAACTGGTGTCAAAGTTCGAGAACGTAGAAGATTTGTGAAAATGGTTAATAATTTTCTTCCTTTATTTTTTAACTGTTTGATGTTTTATAAAATTTGGTTACATTGAAAGTTTTATTAAAGTATTAGGTACCCCATGGAAAAGCAATGAAGGCCGTTCAATTTGAGAGTTTAGAGAAAGTGATATGTAGTGATGAAATCTGGGAAATTTTTTAAATAACATAAAAATTGTGTTTTCTCGAATGCCATGAATTTTCGCCTGGGCTTTATGGGGTGCTTAATTGTTGCAAATAGGTCACACTATCACGTCGTGGAAGGAATACGTCAAATTACAAGTCACCTTGTATAACCCACTCCCTCTCGAAAAGAGAAGGCCTGTGTCCCAGCAGCGGGAACATTATAAACACAACATAACATAACATCACGCCTTGTTTCCCCGAAGGATTGGGCAGAGGTGTACCTGTAGTAGGTACACCCACATTTCGCCAGTTATGTTTAAATCCCATGTAATAGGGGGCGAGCCTATTGCCATCAACCGGGCACAAATCTAGACTCCGGGCTGCTACTGAGAAATTCCAGATAGAAAAACCCAATAACACTTTGCCCGACCCGGGAATCGAACCCAGGACCTCATGCTCAGCAGTAGCGCTTGCGACCACTAGACCAACGAGGAACATTATATAAGCTGATTATGACTGTATGCCTCACTATCCATACCAAATTTATGACTCCTGTAATTTTATTATCAAGTCTCAACTCGTCATTCCAATACACATTCTTTCCAGATCCAAAACCAGACCAATTTAAAGCCACATCCTTTCGTCTTCATTACTTAGTACCAGATGTACCTGTACTAGGTACATCTGGTACTAAGTTACTACAGTTACAAGGCAAACAAACCTTCATTAAAAAAGCTACCATGCAATTGTTTGTAGAGACATCGAAACCGGTAGGTGGTCAAGCGCCGGACACAGAGTTTCACTTCGATCTCAAACCATTTCACTTTCTATCACCACAGTCTAGATTAGAAAAACACTTAAAAAGTCCAGATACATTTGACTATTCATATACCTAGTATAATAAGATCCATTTCAATAGGTATTCTCTGTGATTTTTGGTTTGTAGGTTAAGTAAATATACGGTTATGCTATTATTAATGTATCATTAAGTTTTGTGTTTATGGCTTCTTGATGCATGACTTTCTCTAGAAAGTGTATCGGAATCGAATGTGATACAGAAGCTTATGAATGTTGTTTGTCAACACTGATTAGGAGTAAGCTACTGAGGTATTGTGTGATTGACGATCTGTAACTGTGTTATTGTTGAGCAAGCTTATAAACACAGTACAGTAGTAAATTGAATCCTTACCGACCCTGACGACCCCATTACCCTCCTCTAGGAGAGTAGTAGGGAAACCAGCACAGTGTACAAAAACAGACGCCTCCCATCATTCCGACCTCGCCGCCGAGGTCTTTTGCGATCGCAACCGCGTCCTCGAGTAAATGATACTCCCCCCCGACCCTTGCTCGATAACGAGGTGCCGTCCCATCCTTGATGTCCTCCCTCCGGCTGACGCCCTAAGCCGAGGTTCGTACCCCACAGGGGGTGCCCTTAGCGAGTGTTCACCTAGTTTTAATTAGCATAGTTGAATAACCCCTGGCTGGAGTAGTAGCTTAAGGCACCCACAGGAAAGCCCGGTTAAGTAATCATGATCTCAGAGGTCAACTACAAAATAACCAATGTAAAAAAAAAAAGTAAATTAAATTGATAAGTGTTTCAACATCAGTAGTAAAGTGTCCATTAATGTATGTGTAGGTTACTGTGGGTAATCAATTGTCACTTTATGTTTCAAGGAACAATTTTTGAATGTTTTTGTAACCTTTCTTATGATTTATTTTCCAATTTCAGGTGCTACTCGCGTGTGCCTGCCTGGAGGTGTCGTCACGACCGTCAAATAATGAGTAAGTTTCATTCTAACAAAAAATAATCATTCATGTTGTAGATAATAATAGTATACATAACGTTAACGTTACGTTTAAAGCAACTATAAATTTTTGACACGAACTAATCATTAATTTTATTTTCGAAACTGATTTCATTGTATCCGCATTATCATTTTATTCATTAAGCATTTGGATAACTTGCATAATTACTATTCCCATTTAAATTCATTTCATCTTGTTTGAAATATCAAATCCTTTTTCAATACTTTTAACAAATTGGATAATGAAAGTGTATCATTCCTGAATGTATAATCTTGTCTCGACAAACAAATTCAATGATGTCAGTTTCTAACATAAATAATTAACGCGTTTATAAAATTACTGATAATTCTTCCACAGTAGATTTTTTTTTATATATATTAACGACGGTCTTACAACAGTAGAAATGCACATTTACGTAGAACCAGCACAACTAACATAAGTAGTAGAACTAAAAATATTTGTGAAAAACTACATGGGATCAGCAGTAGTTCAGGTATGGTTCACTTTAAATACTATGTTATAAGCTTCAACACCGCTTTATGATTAAATACACGCTAAAACTATAATGCTTATGGATGAAGGTATCTCAAATAATCGTTAGCAATATTTTGGCTACAAACAAAAACTAACAATAGATGATATACATTTCAGGGCGGCGACATCTGTTGATGAATTAAAACAAGCTCAAATAGAACAAGAGAGGTCACTAGCTTACGATGAAACTAATAGAGAGATTGAAGATACAAGTAAAGACATTTTGGAAAAGATAAAAGCTATAAATGATGCTCTCCAAAAACCGAGCAGGCGAAATCAATTCCAATGGAATGCCCCGCATCAGTCGGGAGGAGAATACGTCCTTGATAAAGAAATATTGGAAAAACTTCAACAAGTTATAGCTTCGGGAAAACTGAACCAAAAACATAGCAATATACAACAGCAAGAGAGTAATACGATTTTCAATGGAGATCTAGATGATACCAGATATTCAAGACAGCTATCTTCTCTATTAGCTGGAAACCAAGCACAAATGGCAATGATGGCTGGACCATACATAATGAATATGCCTGTTCTTGTCATGCCATCTATGAATAATATGTACAATAATTACATAAATCCGATGGAATACGCTACAAAAATGCAAACTCGACAAGATGGTCCGACATCTCCTTCACCGTTTCCTTCTTTTCCATCTTTGCCTAGTCTGCCACCTTTTCAATGGCCCTTTGCGTCATTATTTCCAGTTCTTATAAGGGACCCATTACTCAGTATTATGAATGGAGGAGGATGGAACAATTTTATTGAGTATGGTCAAAACGCTGATGTTTGCAGGAAACAAAAATCGAATGAGCCAATTATTGAGGATATAACAAAATATCAAGATGAAATTGAAAAACCTGAAGACTTAATCGTGCACCCAACTAGAGAAGCAAGATCAAGGCAAAAGAGGGCAGTAAAGAAACGCACTGTCGCTCATGGAAATCAATTGCAAGAAATTGACCCAATAAAACTAAATAAATTCTTTGCGCTTAAACCTAGTTCTACTACTGTGAAACCTACGAAGCGAGAGCCTGCTAAAACACAAAACACTAAAACCGTTGGTGATTATGATGGAGATGTGAGATTTCACTTTTTAGATCTGTTTGGAAACAAACAATCAAACAGACAGCCAGCTGGGCCTGGTTTCTTCATAAACAGACTGAAAGTTAGGCGAGGAGGAGTGGCCATCGCTGGGCCTGGAGGAGTGGCGACTGCTGGAAGAGGTGGTACCGCGATTGTAGGCCCCGGAGGTCTTGCTTACACACAACCAGGAGGGCTCGCTGTAGCCGGACCAGCCGCACGAATTGTAGCATTATCCTCCGATGCTGACCTCACATCAGTTGCTCATCGTCTACAGGAACAAAGTAAAATAGATGGTTCTATTGCACAATTATTACAAGCTATACCTGAAGGAAAAATTGTTGCTACTGGTCCTATTATTTATTACCATCCTAACAACCGATAGTCATTTCTAACTAACCCACATGTATCATGTCTTCCTTCTCATTAAACTATTCTCTTTCTCACTTATTAGATTCTACAACGGACGAGGATGGCGACGAGACGGACAGTGGAGCAGATCAATGAAGCAATCAGATCAATACATATACGATGGCATGAATTTTCGGGAAACGCCCTTGAAATTGGAAGACACGAAATTCATGCTGTTTATAAAACCCATAGCTCACGCTCTGAATTCTCAAGGGGCAGCTTTGGCAAATCCTATATCCCATGTAGTAATAGCGAGGAACCAGAGTGGAAGTATATTTCATGCACCTCTTGCGACTGCCGTGGCAGGCCCTGGTGGCATAGCTCATGCGCAATCTGATCTTTATCTATACGAATTTGTAGATCAATGATAATGATATATCATTAACTAGGAAGTAAGAGTAATATTAATTGATTTAGTTTCGGAAACTAATTTTGACTGTAAACTTAAAATTGATTTTCGAATTGAATGTATCTTGGAATAATATAAGATTGATGTAAAAGGCGAGAGTATAATAAATGTTAATTTTATTTGAAATCATGTTTGTTTTATTTTATTTGAAATACTTCCAGTAGCTAATGTCATGGTCAGTCGCATTATGTTATTATTGAAAGATTATCATAAATGTGACAAATAATTCGGATTAGCCTAAATTCTGCTTAAAATTAAAATTATCTTTCGATCGTCTATTTTACCATGTATCTGGAACATAATGAAAAAATCCTGTTATGATTTAATAAAGTGGACAAATCCAAAAAATACCGGATAAAAGTTCATCCACCATTGGCCAATTTATCTTTATTATTTATAAGTTATGAATAATAATGTTCAAGCTTTTAAAATAATTCAAACATTCTTGCGATAGGTCACTATTCTAAATGGATTAAAGTTTAATCCATTTGCGTGAGCGTGGCTTTTATATTATAGTTTAATCATTAAACAATAATATAACAGCCACGCTCACGCATAAAGAACGGCAGAATGTAGCAAATTAAGTAGAATTGATTTCCTGTACACCCACAACTTCCCAAATGTAGAATTACTGTTAGACCATTGAGACTATGATGCATACTTTTCTCTAGATTATATTTTTATGGTTCTGTTACACACCTACACAAAGAAGCTAGAAAAAATTGAAAAAGTTCACGGTAAAAACCACAAAAAATTACCCATAACTTTTAACCTTTGTAGGGCATCAGTACAATACGTACCATTCTACGGAGGAGCCAAGGGTCAATACTTGGAAATTAAAAAAGATAACCTTGGCAGGATAACTGGCGAGAAAATAGTCTCCGAAGAAAATATCAGCAGTGAAAATATCATCAAAAATAGCGATGAAAATCTCCTTGCTAAAGTCATGGCCAAGAACCTTCAAAATCTTAAGACACTGTCAACGAATCTTCTAAAATTGCATAACCTTGGTCGTAAAACTGGTTCCCTGGGCAATGCTGAAAAAACTAGGTTTAAGACTCAGCTGGCCTCCTTGGGTGAAGCTGCTTCGAATATCATAAAGCTGATAGAAGAGGTTGATGATGTTGATATGCTGTTCAAGAAGAATGTCAATGTAAGGACTAAGGAAGAAGAGGATAATGACTACGTAAGTTTATGAATGATACCACGTTATCTATATAAATGTATCTTAGATGATAAATAAGAATAACACTTTGCAAACACCCATATTCGATGTATGATCAAAGAGCCTTGCATGCACTGATAGCACCATGTTACAATAACCAATTTATTTGCAAAACATTGTGATTCAGAAATCGCCCAACCTAATAGAAGCTTTAGTTTGGAAGTTAATGACTAAATTCTTAGAAAAGTCTTCAGAATAAAGTAAACCTGTACTTTTTGAAGTTGAAACCATTTTTCTGGACCTAAAAAGTTAAGCACAAAACAAACACTTAGGTATATCTATTTTATTCAGATTGCAGAAGAGGGCGTCGGCATTGACGCTTCGGACACCGAATACGACGAAAGCCATGATTCCGACTTCCTAGAAAAAGGAACCATTGCTGAAGCCAAACCTGTTGGTAAGTCAATCAACAATTTTTTTTTATCCTATTTGAATCGTTCAGTTTTTTGGATAGAAATTACAGGAGTGCTGCCAACGAAACATTGAGGAAACTACTAACCGCTGCTTTACGTTGTGTAGACGACGCTACTAGTCGCGCATTTAGCTTAGTAATGTTCAACTTCATAGACAGATGTCGCTACTTTACATCTCATGTCTTATGCAATGAAAATAGGTTCGGTAGTTAGATTCACACAGTAGCTTTGAGATCTTTGAGTTCGAAACTCGGGCTAAGAAGTGTAATACATTATTTTTCACCAAATTTTATTTACTGTTCTTGTGAAGGCAGGTTCATTTTCTAAATAAATATTACTGAAGTACTATTTAATTTTCTTTCAGGTCTTGCAGTCGTCGGTGAGCATGGCCTGGCAGCTTCAAGACCGATGGCCACTGCTGTAGCCGCTTCTGGCGTGGCCCTGGCCAGGCCCATAGCAACCGCCATTGCCGGCGTGGACCCAGCTCAGTTGGGCATTAACATCCAGGTGAATAAGTCGAGGCAGTGAGATTGAATGCTGAATCCTACGAATATCTGTTTAGACAGCAAGAGAGTATAATGCCACGTGTGTTAATTGTTAGTGAAATGTGCTCCTGGCTCCGTCCTCGAGTAAATTTTTAATGTTCCGGAAGAAATATTAATGTAATCTATTTATTTTGTCACCTCTCTACTATTTTGCGAAGTTGCTGATTCTGCTTCTGCATTTAAAATGTTAGTGTCAAATAAGTATCAAAATGCGATCACAAAATTGTTGGAGTTAGTACTTTGGCTAAATGTTCATTTCACATTTTTTTAAATAAAAAGAACACAGGTTATTTTCACCAAAAGAGCACAGCAAATTACAACCATGCAAACAAATAATAATCAGAATCATAATAAATCTTTATTAATCTCAATATCATATTACAGGCACTGGTTTTAATAAGATCCACAATCTTAAATAAAGAAAGGTTTCTGAGGTAGGAGGATCCTGAGTTACAGTTCACCCGACTCTCTAATAATTTTATAATAGGCATGACGCTGTCTAAAATAATAATTAAGTTAGTTGATCATGACTTATTGGTCATGCTTGACTTTAGGTAAGCAGTGATACTTTAAATATCAGATTCTACCCACTGATACAAATATCACCTAGTGGTGGTTATCCACATAAGATGAAATTGGTTACCCTTAGAATAAGATTGCATGCAGATTTTACAATTTCAAATCCAGTACACAGAATACCAGAAGAATGCAAAACGATCTCTACGGCATACAATAGGAATGATGCCTGGGTAAAAAAAAGGAAATTCTATTTAGTCCGTCAGTCAAATAACAAAAAAATATTAGACACGTATTTTTGCCTTTATCATATTAATAAAAAAATACTTAGGTAAAACGCATTAAAGTTAGGGAGGGAGTGGTGGTCGCTACGTCACAAGTACCTAAGTATAAAATCTACATACTCGTGACGTCATGGCACATTTTAACTGAATGTATCGCCGTAATCTTTTGATTACGTAAAAAAAGAAAAAATACGTGTTCAATATTTTTTAATAATCTACAAGACGGGCAAAAAATGTTTTTTGTCAACATGCCTACAGACTGTACAATAGATATGATACTGTTCAAAGAGGTTACGAAATTGTAAGTCTGCACAGCTAAGTAAGAATTAAATTTGCCATAACTGTGTGAGTGAATGTGATAGTAATGTCTTATAAAGACGAAAATTCTATTTATTTATTATTTATTTAGACTTAATGCTAATAAACTTTGCAATGTGATTGTCGTTTTATTTGAAACTAGCTTCTGCCTGCGACTCCGTCCACGTGAATGCTAACTATACCATAACAAATATACTATAGCACTCGCCAATAGTGTACTTTTTGTATCAGTGAGAGTTTTTGAAATAGAATTAGTAATTTCGGAGATTACCTCCTACATCCAAACTTACAAACTCTACCTTTTTACAATATTAGTATAGAGCAAGTACCTATCTAATCAACTGATGTTTATTTAGTCAATTAATGTCAGCTGATCGGCACAAAAGATTATCAACCCACGGTGCCAAAGTAGAAGTTTTTTAGAGTGACAACAACAAAACGAAACTGATTTCTCAACTCATACTTTAATTACAGTATTTCTATTTTCTTAATGTCCCTCGGGAATCATCGCATTTCCGAATACAAACGAATGCCAATTTCCATGTCCATCAATTATTGATTTATTGTGTATAATAATTTTAATTCAGAACTAGAGCTGTAAAACTATTTTCCTATCTGTCATGCCTGCGACTTTAACAGCTTTCCTCCCATTTTTGAAATAAATTACATTAAGTTAAAAGAGTATAAACAACTCTATATACTTCCAAGTCGATTGAGAGCGTCCGGTCTGCACCAAGTGCAAAAGGCAACTGATAGAAATCCGACGACTGACGAACATGAAGTGGGCCGAGGGATATTAAGAAAATAGAAATACTATACACTACTAGCGGTCGTTGACACCAAAAAAATAATTATCAATATTTTTTGTTTTATCGTGTTCAGATATCGTTACTCATCACACCTGCGGAGTTTTGCTAGGTAATTTTATTTGATCGTACCTGACAAAGCTGCTGGACATCTGGGAATTTATTATAACACACATAACATCACGCCTGTATTTCCCGAAGAGTTAGGCAAAGGTATACCATTATAGTACACCCACATTACGCCAGTTATCTTAAAGTCCCGGGTAATAGGGGGCGAGCCTATTAGAACTATTGTTTAGGATAACCCTGCTTACCTGCCATCGGAGGAGTTAGTGGTGTTAGTGTCGTATTATCCTTACTTGCTAATGAGGAGCTTGAGGAGCTTGTGGCTAAGTAATAACAGCCGCACGGGTCGATCGATTGGGTTAAGCAACGCTTGTTGTGGTTGGTCCGTGGATGGGTGACCATCTTTTCTTTCCCTCCATGCCTCGGAAAGCACGTTAAGTCGTTGGTCCCGGCTGTCATTTGTGGATATTTGTCAGTCGTTACGGGTCGTCAGAAGCCCGAAAATCTGACAACCAGTCTTACCAAGGGGTATCGTATTACGCAGTAACTGGGTTGTGGAGGTTAGACTGGAAGCTGATCCCGACATATTTGGGAAAGGCTAGGCTGATGATGATGATCCTTACTTACTCATATCTAATTATGTGAAACGAGATGAGAATATTTAGAACGTAGGCATTTTAAACAAACTTTGCTTGTAAGGCCTCTGCCTCGAATCTTGCGGGCAGCGGGGCGGCGGCGGTGGCGGTGCGGGAGCGGCGCGTTCCAATGCATAGATTCATATGTAACTAGACTCGAAAGCAGCGGCGCGGGGAACGAGCGGTTCCATATAAAACTATGCGTTGCCGCGCCGCCGCCGCCCCGCTGCCCGCAAGATTCGAGGCAGAGGCCTTAAGAGTAGTACCTACTTTCTGGGTACATGGATCACAAACTTTATATTATTTTGCAATTCCTTACTTCGGCTTTCCAACTCTAATTAGATATATATATATTTATTTTATTTCAGACCAAATTACACGATCCATAAGTTGTTAGTAAAGGGCTTAACCTATTGTTAGTAAAAACCACACTATATACAAAATTGAAACGACTGACACCTACGTGTGCAGTCGTATCCAGTGAGCCAGCATGGGGCTGTCCCACTTATCACACAATACACTCAGGATGCTGTGGGAGCTAGCACGTATTCTACCGAGAATAAAAGCGCACCGTTTCCCTATAATGGCATGAAAACCATCAACCCTGGCCTCGGTGAACATCCCGGAAGCGCTACAAAAGCGTGGTAGACCCAACAGCATCCTGAATACATTGTTATACTGGACACGCAGGGCGTTGTATGCTCTCAGCGTATACCTGACCCACAGACTGCACGTGTAAAAAGACTGGCAGTATGCTCTGAAAAGGGTTATTTTGACTTGCGTCGTGCAACGCGCAAATCTGCGGATCAGCATATTACCTCCGACAGCCATCGCCCTGCGTTCCCTTTCTATGTCCAGGTCATCATTCAGGTCAGGTGCGCCATGCTTCCCTGGTATGTGTGAGTCCCATCCAAGTCTTCCCTGCGATCTTCTGTGGGTCGTCCACCCACCTGGCTGTTCTGCCAACGCTCCTACCGTTTCTATCTTTCTTCTTTTTCTAATTGTGTACGCACGACTACACACATCAAACTTAGCATTTCCAGTTTATACTGATCTCGCATTGTATAGGATTTCCGTACAACACTGCAAATGTATATTTATTTATTTATCTATACTAATCTATATCTATACTAATATTATAAAGAGGTAACAGTTGTTTGTAAGTTTGTATGTAGGGGGTTATCTCCGGAAGTAATGAACCAATTTAAAAAATTGTTTCACTGGTAGAAAGCTACATTATTCGTGCGTGCTATAGGCTATAGCCGAACTATCTCAATTTTTGTCTAGCCAGGCGGAAAAAAATAGCTCTTACAACAGAGTTATTTGCATGCGCTGCCTTAACAGTTGTATATAATTGAAAACAATGTATAGCAACCTGGTCCGCTTTGAATAGTTCTACAAAAAAGTTCGCTATACCATATTTCTATCTTTTATATTTTAGCAGATATAGTAGCTTTTATGTGTTAAAAAAAGTATTTTTCGACGTACTTACCTTTGGACGATTTTTTAAACAACAAAATATTAAACCTCATCGAAAAAAATATTATTATGATCACAAGAACATTATAGAGATACGATTTGCCCTAAACAGTATGTCAATTGGTTAAATAGTTTCGAAGATAAAGGTAATCACAACTTTCCCGTCAGACATCAGCAGCTCGAGTACGCCGTACGTAAGAGTCTGCTCTTGAAAATCATCAGCGCCTCTCGAGGAATAGAGAAAATATTTCGCAAGCACGCGCTGGGGAATCTAGCTCCGAGCGTTCACAGCGGCTTGCTAACCAAAGCTGGAGAACATCGCAGGTCCGTGCTCGAGAATCTAGCGCTGAACGTGCGCAGCGTCTCAGTGATTTAAGACAGCATGTCTCTGCAACAAGGGATAGGGAGTCTAGCGCTGAGCGCTCGCAGAGGCTTGCTAGCCAAAGCGCGAGAACATCGCAGGCCCGTGCTCGGGAATCTAGCGCTGAACGTGCGCAGCGTCTTTCTGATTTAAGGCAGCATGTCTCAGCAACAAGGGATAGGGAGACTAGCGTTGAGCGCTCGCAGGAACCACACTCATAATTTCATCACAAGTTAAAATGTTTACCGCCCAACGAAGTGGGCACAGGTCAGCTAGTATTATATACTTTATCTACTCTCATAGCGTAATATTCGAATTATGAACTTCAAAACGAGTTTATATTGACATACTTTATAAACAGAATACCGAAAGTTAAAAATAAAATCATATTATAACACTTTTTCTCTAACAAAATAATGCTATAAAACATTTTTTTTTTCTATTACGATACAGCGCTAATCCAAGAAGTTAATATCAAGAGTTTCCATCAACTTTTGGCGGGGGACAGCAGCACCCGCTGTAGCGCATGTGCGGTGATGTGCTGGTGCAGGCGACATTCATTTGTTTTGTAGTACTTACTGAATTTCGTGGGATTTTTAAATTTATTCTTGATCTTTAACTTTGATCTTATAATTAGTATTTGTTTCAATCCCAATGTTTGAGTGTAGATAAAGTAGTGTATGAAACTGCACATAACTAGGTATTCAAACATTCGTGTGATACTATTAAAAACCTCGCCTATACGGCTCGGTTTTTAAACACACACTCATGTTTTAATACCCCTTATTATGCAACAGTTTCATAAACTACTATTATTGTACACCACAAAAATATATAACAAAAAATAAATCAAACACTACAAAATATACAATGGGCGGCCTTATCGCTTTCTGCGAACCTTAGAATGGACAGTGATTTGATGATGTGAGCTTGATGTGAAGCCGTGTGTACTTATTATTTATCAGCTAATGCTTCATTTACAATTACGAACATCTGTGAGTTTCCTGAGTTTAACACTAACAACTTGCACATTACTATATTCTGTACAAACTTTCCTTTCATTTAATTGTAACAGGAAAATTACAATAATAATAAAGAACTATAAATCTGTTATAGGAAATAATATGCATACAATGCAAAAGGTATGGACAGTGATTCAAGTTCTACACTCATATTGGAAATCCCTATGTATTGCAATTTCTAAAAATTGCATAACTTAAAAGTTTTCGGGAAAAGCCCATATTCAAAACTAGCTAATATACGAGTACAGTGTGATTCTTTATAATGTGCACATATCGAAATGAGGGAATCTATGCTTAATTTTAACGACAGAAAAAATATTTAAAAAAAATCTGAATACTATTTTATACTTTTTATGGAATTTAAAAAAAAATTGTACCAAATCGGTGTAACTTTTAAACTATATCATCTATCGCAATGAAACAAACTCCATAATGATTGGAAGTAATTAGGCGCCCTCATAAAATGAAAATTGTGAAAAAAAAACTACCCTTAATTGAAAATAAACATGTTTTTTTTAGCAAAAATCTATATTTTTTTCATAATTTTTTACAATAATTGTAAAATTTATCAATAAGATGCCTAAGAGAATTTTTTTTAATACAAAAAAAATAAAAAAAACCGAAAAAAAAAAATTCTATGTTTTTTCCGTCGATAAAATTAAGCATAGATTCCCTCATTTCGATATGTACACATTATAAAAAATCACAATGTGTTTAATAAGCTACTGGAAAGTTTAAAATCCCTACCAAATGACTCAATTTTCTTGAAGCAGTTGAAATCTCTGTTAATAAAGAAAGGCTACTATGCCATTCAGGAATTTAAAGCTGACAAATTGTGAATCGATTGACCTTGTAATAATAACTTGACGTAAATGTGAAATAATAAAAGATTTAACTATATTATGCTTACAATGACTAAAATGAATGAACGAATTAATAATAATGATTTATTTGAATTAAAATGTAATAATTAATGTTTATCAAAATGTAATGAATTGTAATAATTAGAATCAATATTATATAGTGTAATTTAATCATTTGATATGTAAACATTTGCAATGCCCTTACAGGGTGCATGTCTTAATGCTGTGTCATGAAATTTTAATGCATGCTTACTAACCAGTGTTTTACATTTTAGTAAATAAATATATAAATAAATAACTAATTGTCTTGTGTGTGTAATGTTAACAGCATTGTTGTGTTTTTGGCAGTTAGAGGTAAGATAGCCAGTTCCTCTGTGGGTGAGGATTCCGGGTGAAGCTCGCTTCCACCTTCGGCCTAATCATCACTTACCATCAGGTGAGATGCAGGCCAAGAGGTTCCCCTTTGTGGATAAATTAATCTAAACTAATATTATAAAGAGAAATGATTATATTTTTTGTATGTTTGTTTGTAGTAAATAAATTCAAAAACTACTGGACCGATTTAAAAAATTATTTCACTTTTAATGTGCTATGTTTTCACCGAGTACCATAGACTTTAGTTTATAAAGATACCACGCGAGCGAAGGCGCTGGCGGAAGCTATATAAGATAAGACGCCTGTCTCCTCTGTGTATGACACATTATTTTTCATTGAAATCTAAATTAGAAATCAAAAGTCATTTATATAAATTAGGCTGAGAATCAGCACCTTTACGTCAAATTCCTGGCCTTCACTATTGGGAAGACGAACCACCAACAGACCACCATTGAAATACTAATGCTGTGGCTACTCATTGATGGTTTGAGATTGCAAGTAAATTTTAAGTAGCATTATGGACGATAGGCCTCTCATCTAGTATTTTATTTTCTTAATAACCCTCGGGTATCATCGGATTTCCGAATACAAACGAATGCTAATTTCCATGTTCATCGATTATTACATTTATCGTGTTTAATAATTTGAATTCAGAACTAAGTACTTTATTGTTGTTTTGTTTTGATTTCCATTTGATCTATATAGAGCTGTAAAACTATTTTCCTATCTGTCATGCCTACGACTTTAGCAGCTTTCCTCCCATTTTTTAAATAAATTACATGAAGTTAAAAGAGTATTAACAACTCTGTATACTTCCAAGTCGATTGAGAGCGTCCGGTCTGCAGAGCAACTGATAGAAATCCGATAACTGACAAAACACGAAGTTTGCCGAGGGACATTAAGAAAATAGAACTTGCAGTAAGTTGCAGTTTTCTTTCCTATTTCCAATAAGTTTTAATTTTACAAAAGGTACGCTTAATGGGAAAACGTGCTCTTAAGTTATAAAATTAATACCAATTTCTAACAAATAGGTGCTTCACACCCCTAGTCGCCTCCCATACATACAAATAGCCAAAGTTTGTTTATTTGAAGCCCTAGATTTTAGTGCGTAGTAAAATGAATTAATAACGTGTTTATAACATGAACTATTACCAATACCACGTGTTTGAAATATTTACATTTTCACATGGTCAGATGTTTATAGATATAATGCATGTTACACTTTTTTACTTACGCTGTTGATTATAAATAGAGAATTTTACATAATTTACGCGATCTTAGAGTACTCGTAATACTAGTTACACAGGTTGTATTATTATTGTGTGTACTAAGCCAGCCCCTCTGTTCATATAAGTATTAAAATTGCAAAGTTTTAGTAACTTCCAGATACAAGTTTTAACTTATGGCAATTATGTTCTATGTTGCGGGGTTTGGTTTCCGCACTTAGTCCGTCAGGTGGGCCATTGTGGCTGTTTGGTTGTTATTCCAACCAGCCCACCTCCCTCCAGAAGTTAATTAAAACTCCCGGTCTGTTCAGAACATCAGTGTAAGATCTGGGTGACCCGAGGGTTTCTGCTCTTATCTGGGTGACGCCTGTGCATTTGAAGAGTACGTGCGCGACAGTTTCCTCAGCCTCCATGCACGCCATGCACAGAGGACTTTCCGTTATGCCTATTGTGTGGAAGTGTTTGTTTAGCGAGCAGTGCCCCGTGATGGTCCCCGTCACCAGGCGCAGGTCGTTCCTGTGCAGGCGTAATAAACGCCTGGTTAGCCTGCTATCCAAGGATAGCATAGCTGGCTTTTGGCAACTAATTCTTTTTCATGACTAAATATTACGTTAAAGCGAAAGCGTTAGAGTAGCCCGCGGAATTAAAATTTTCTTAAGTATTTTTTTGTAATTTGCAGGTCAGTATCAGGTTGCATGTCGCTCTAATTATGATTGGCGGCAGTATCAAATATTTATTTATAGAATTATAATCATAAAAATCAATACACTTGTCTAAATTCGTATTATTATTGAAAGACTATTTCACGAAATCATGACATTTGAAGCCAATTCTAACTTAAGGAGTTGTATTGCTGATTCTAATGAGTATAATTCCGTAAAGCCATAACGAAGATTCGTCTCATCACGATAAACTGTAGACAAGAAAGTATAACATCTTGCTCGATATTGTAAGAAAATGTCAGCTAAACTGATTTCGTTATTTCGCCAAGAAAATTCTTCTTTTTTTTGAGTTAGGATTAGCATTAGCATAAGATCATTTCAAGGACCCTCTAGTTATTAAAAGACCACACAGAAACATGCAAATCCTTTACCTTTGTGGTCTTTTTAGGGTTCCGTACCTCAAAGGGAAAAAACGGAACACTTATAGGATCACTCGTGTGTCTGTCTGTCCGTCTGTCGAAGCCAATTAGCTCCGAATCTAATGGACTGATTAAGTTGTTTGGTACATACATGGTGGCAGGTACATACAGGGTACTGAATCCATGGTAACAGTTTTCGCGTCAATGTCTACGCCACCCTTTATTTATTAGTATTTGTTTTTATTTGTATTTATTTATTTCTCAGTAAATGGTACATAGAGATCTTAAATTAAACATTGCTTCACACATACTACAATTGCTGGTATAGAAATATTAAATAATAAGCTAAGTACATGCAAATGAGAACTAGGTACATCATAAGAATATAAAATTAAGAAATCTTGTATTAAGTTATGAATTTATAATTTTAATGACAAATTAATAGACTGCTTAAGATTAATCAAAAACTCATTATTTATAATGTCATAATATCAATAATAATTAAATCAAAAATATAAATCATAATGTCGAAAATATAAAACTTATATGTATAAAATTTATATGTATTTCTGTGACCCAAACACGGACGTGTAACGTAAATAAAAGATTTTTGAATATGGTGTTTTGAAATTTAAAAGGAAAGGCTTATTGCAAGAGTCACAATTTTTTTTTTTTTTTTAAATAAATACCTATTTTTAAAGATATTTATGAAAATTACCCATTACCTTATCTCCAAAACTACGGAGCCTAAAATCTTTAAAAAAATACAGAGAATAGTTCTTTAATCATAGATTACAGGAAAATCTATAAGGAGTCTATGCTCTTAAAATAACAAGGTAAATCTCTCAATATTATGCGTACAAACTTACATTTGCAGTTGGAATGTATTCCCAAGAACATGTATTTCAACTGCAATGTTAAGTTTGTGTTTGGGATAAATTCATCCCAACTACGGAACCCTTCATTGTGCGTAGATCGACATGCACTTGGTCGGTTTTTTTCCTTTTTATCCCCAAGTTATCCGAATTGATTCAGGTCAAACAAATCCTCTTGACGCATATACACATACGTCACTACAAACATCCGAGCCGACCCAATGATGCTTGCTTATTTACGGGAACAAGGTAGCCAACCGCAAAACAAGCAAAAATATTAACTCCGTGAGTCAACAGTGAGAAGGTTAAAAGGAATCTTGACTTGCAATGTGGTTCTAGGAAAAACCTTTAAAACTGGCACTGTTGTGTTTACCTATATACAAGAATTCTGGTTTCACTTGCTTTTCAAGCTAACGAATAACTTATTTAATTCGTTATATTCTCAAAACTCTAAGCATTTATTTCAAAATAAACCAATTACAGGCACTTTTGAAGTGTCAAGGGGTCGGTCAGTCAGAAAGATGAAGCTATAGTTACCCATTCTAAAGCGTAGTAAATTCTTATGGAGAAGAACAGGCAAAAACCTTCAAGGACACTCTTTGGTTGCAGTATAGGCCTTGCAATGAGGAAAGTCCAAGTCAAATATTTTATTTCAATTAGGCACAAAAAGGCACTTTTGAACGTCAAAATTTACAAAAAATAGAATTAACTCTAGTCGCCCCTTCCAAAAGGTAGTTTTCGCATGGAGAAGAATGGGCAAGAAACTCCACCGTTACTCTTTTAAAATGTTTTACAATATTTTGTATACATTAATTATATAATTATGTGTGAAGACAATCCACCTGGAATAAGATTAAGGATAGGTACAACCTTTAGCTTGCCGCCGCACCGTAGGCATTTTCATAATAGCATCATTTTTCATCTTTTAATTATTTTTAGGGTTCCGTACCCGAAGAATGACAATCGGAACCCCATTACTACGCTTCGGACGAACAGCGGTCCGTCCGTTCGCCTGTCTGGCAGCGGACTGTTTCGAATGAACCGTAACAGGTAGACAATTGAATATTTCACAGATTGTGTATTGCTATTTCCGCTATAACAATAACTAAATTAAATAAAGTTAACATTTAAGGGGTCCCCCTTCCCAAATTTCGCGCCCTCATACCCCTAACCGCCGCAGGAGATGCCCTGGGCGTCGGGAATCGCAGGCCGATTCCCGATCACCGTAGGCGCGACCTTGCGGTCGGTGAGTAATGGGTAGCTCGCCGTCTAATAAGGACCAAGCCCGGGTGGACGGCGCGTTGTGTTCCATGCATGCTTCAAAGAGATGTCAGCAGAACTGACGGGGTCCGCTAGGCCCGATGCCTGCCGGGGTTGCGGGGAAGTTCGAAAGGGATACCGTGACCCCGGCAACATGGCAACTGAAGGAACACGGGTGGGTTTTAGTCAGTAAGAGTCTGACACGCCCTCCCGCTCCGCCCAGAGCGGGAGAAGTTATTTAATAACTTCCCACCAAAAAAAAAAGGGGTCCCCTCCCGATAGAAAAGTGTTTTTTTTTGTAGTTTTTTGCTCGATCTTAATACGGCACGGTACCTTCGTGTGCGAGTTCGCCTTGCACTTGGCCGGTTTTTTATGTGCCGCAGCCTGTCTTGCAGATGATCTGTTAAAGGCAAACTATTGTTGTCATAAACGTAGACATCATTATGGTATGCATAGAACAGTGGTAGGCAAACCGCGTCTCGCGAGCCGCATGCGGCTCTTTGTTCTATAGAGTGCGGCTCTGGTACAAATGTAGATGAGTGCGAGCGTAGATACGCGCGGGGGTCGGGGTTTCGGTCATTGCAAGATATCAAGTTTTATTTTCACCAAAAATTTACAGGACATCGAAAATTTCTCATTTACTGACCTTTCCAAGTTTTCCAAGGACAACTTGTTAATTAAGTAAGATGCCTTCATCATTATTATTAAACCTATTAGTTACTGTATGATTCTACCGTTACCATTTACTACTTACTCCAACACAACCGTCTTTTGACTTCTCGTACTTATATAAAAGGGAACAATGAAATACCTCCAGTTGACCGCGTATTACCGTTTCTATTATCTAGTAGTCCACAAAATTGTCTTCTTTACGTAACTTCCATAATAGTCCGCTGAAGAAAGAAATATGGAGTTTGTATTGTGTGTACAGTGACGGGTCAGTGACACAATATTATGTCATACGAATATGAGTTGAAACTATATGTAAATAGGGCTTAATGTTTGTGTTATTGTGTCTGTATTGTTATGAAGAAACGTATCAGAAGGCGGTATTCGTTGGTCAAGCGTTTTAAATAAGTGTCCATAAATTAGAATGCACAACAAAGTCTGCCTTTGCAGAATATTGTAGTTTTTCAGATACAGACCTGCACCCTAATTGCGTAACACACGATCAATCACAATCTGTTTAATTTTGACAGTTCAAAAACATTTATTGTGTTATTTACGGTGTTGAGCAGACAAATTTTTCGAGCTTATGAAGCAATGAATCAACAATATCCTTCAAAATGATTCAGATTGTGATTGATAGTGTGTTTCGCAATTGGGGTGCGCGTTAACTTTTATTATAGATAAAGTTAAAAGAAATCATTACTTTTTATACTTAGTAAATTGGTGCTTGACTGTAGTTAAAAGGAGTCAGAAAGTCTGTCATCCCATGTTATCCAGAAAATGGGTAGTGCGGTAAAATACTGGTATTTAGCTGCATCCAGTTCATTGTTGGAAAAACCCTTGGCAGATGATGAAGATCACCGCTGCATTGCTACAGTCAATCTTGTAGGCGTTAATTTTAGCAGGAGCAGTCAAAAACATAGAGCAGGTAACAACCATACTTTTCTTTTTTGTGACAGGGTTTATTAGCCGCCCATCGGCCTCTGACTTAGCTTCACATGGCGTCGAAAAATATCTCTCAGGCCGGTTTCCTCACGATGTTTTCCTTCACAGTGCCTTATTACCGTTCTTAAGGAAATGTACATGACTACTGAAATGTGCCTGAACCAGCAGTCTTGGCAAAATATTTACTTAAGATCGACGAATGCAGACAAATGTGTTCGTCAGTTAGCACCTATTATTATTTATATTCTTAACATCCATAACCAAACATTACGAGATAATTATGATAACACATTTTTTTGTTGGGTGGGAAATTATCAAATAACTTCTGGCGGGTGTGTCAGACTCTTACTGACTAAAACCCACCCGTGTTCCTTCAGTTGCCTGTATGTTGCCAGGGGCCACCGTGTTTTCGGACAAACCCTATCGAACCCCTTCAATTGTGCTGACATCTCTTTGAGGCGCGCGTGGAACACAACGCGCCGTCGACCCGGGCCTGGTCCTTATCGGACGGCGAGCTACCCATTGCTCACCGTCCGCAAGCCCGCGCCTACGGTGGCCGGGAATCGGGTTGCGACTCTCAACGCCCAGTGCATCTCCTGCGGGGCGTGAGGGCGCAAAATTTGCCTCTCCCTCACGCAATAATGATAACATCTGGGTTTTCTGTGTAGAAGTACCTACTAGTATTTTATGGTACACACGGCTACACATCAAGCTATACATTTTCAGTATAAGCTGACCTCGCATTGTACGGAAATCCTTTACAATGCGAGATCAGCATAAACTGGAAATGTATACCTTGATGTGTAGCCGTGTGTACCACGAAAAATGGGGATATGACAAAGATGTAAACACTTGTTCCTTTCTTAGCTTCCTGCAATCATTATAAATGTACTACAATAACTTCACTATTCCTAAGTCTGTACCTATTTTGGTATCATGCCAACTATAGCCATACATAGAACCAAGGAAATTATTTGTTTGTTTGTGCATATAATCATTCGTCAACAGTCATCGCTTTTAATACATCAATGTTTCCTAGTTCTTGTCAATATGATGATGAAGATGTATAGATTATAGTCATGATTCAAGAATGTATGGTTGGTAAATAAATACATTCTTTATGTATCATCAAAGTCTTCTGTCACAGACCAAGAGCGGTGGCTCATAAATTGTTTTTGATTGACCACAAACACAGACATTTGTAGTCTTTAAAGATCCAGGATCGGTCGCAAGTCAAACTACTAAAGACTGGTTTACATTGATCCAATATATTAATCAAAAGCGCTGGAATCCAGTGATACTGGATCGGTTATCAGCCAATTAGCGGCTGCTATATTAAAATCCAGCGCTAGAAAGTGTATGTTGAACTGGATTGAAAAATGTTGGTCAAATATCGACCCAGTGTTACTGGACTTCAGCTGGAATGAGATACTGGGTAAATAAGAAAATAAATTTATTTGAGATTCAAATAAAAACACAAAAAAACAACCAGTAGGCATAATTAGCCTATAATGTTCCCATTGCTGGGACACAGGCCTCCGCTTTCTATGAGAGGGAGTGGAACGTACTCCTCTAAGCGGGCTCAGTGCGGGTTGGTGGATAGTGCGGGTTAGTGGAAAGAGTGGTTTGGTAGATAGTGCGGGTCGGTGGATAGTGTGGATAGTGCGGGTTGGTGGATAGTGCTGGTTTGTGGATGATGCGGTTTGGTAGATGGTGCAGGTTGGTGGAGGAAAAAAAGCGAAAAGTTAATATGCACTTCAATAAATAGAAAAGTCATGTTACACTAATATATTGTTTCTATATTACTCTTGAGTTATAAACCAGCTGTCTATCAAACTTTAGCCGAAATATTTTTCTTAATAAAGTGGCTGGTGTGCTGATCTACTGAGTCTAGATTACCAACTCAGCTCTCGACAGACAACCTGAATTCATCGAACGAGTTTTTTGTGCAAGTCAGTAGTTATTTAGATCATCTTTATGGAAATAACTTACCTAATCTCAAAAAATATTTCAACTATTGTTCTTGTCTTTCTTACAAATTGACCTAGTTCCATCTTCTATAAAAGCATTTTTCTAAATGTCCACATTTCCTACATAAACTGCGAAACTTTGGTAACATCAACGATAGCTAATTCTGGATATTCGGTCTCAATTTATTTGAGGTCGACGCAAAATTTATTCTTCTTCCAATCGTCATCGGTATTCACTCCCTTTCTAGCCATATCATCACACAGTCCATCCATCGTTTATTTGGTCTTCCCCTATTCTTATAGCCATCCACATTCATACTCAAAACTTTCCTCATGACATTTTTATCATAGGCTGTTTCTTAAATTTAAAGCAGCTGAAAAATAAGAAAACCATTGCCGTTACTGGCACATGAAATTAGTTTCCAGGACAATACATATAGTCACAGTTGAATATCTAACGCTTTACCGTTTAACACTAGATATTTGAATAAAGCAGACAATCGTTTGGTCACGTCTGTATAGAAACCGAATGCTTTTGTCATCGGTTACTGCTCTAGGAGCACCACAGTCCATCTGCCTCAGTTGAGGCATGAACGTGAGATGAAAACCATGATTTGAACTGAAGTGAGTAAGAAAAAAAATCTAAGTTATTCTATTTTACACAACACAAACACCATCTACATCGAGTTCTGGTTTACTGTGAAGTGACCTATGTGGATTGTGATGGGCTGTACTTAATTTAATAATCATGGTATTTGAACAGACATCGTTAATTACTGATTATTCAACACACTGCATCCATCCTCAAGAACTCATCTGCATCTCCTAAAAACTGTTCAAATTTAGTCATTATCTATGATCATCACCGTTATTCAGAAACAGATTTTTCCAAAAAGTTCCTAGATCTGACCATAAAGCCAGGTGTATAATTTATCCCTATAACGTCGCACACGTAACCCGCAAGTCTCATATAAGTGTGCGCGGATCGGCGTACGCGCATTGTTTCGCTGAACATTATAGTGCGCGGGTCAAATCGTGTTGTGAAAAATATGGCTGTTCATTTTGTAAGTTTTTTAACGTTTTCTTTTCGTGTGGTTTTTTAATGTTAATTGGTTTAAAGAAAGTTAGAAAGATCATTTCTAACAAAAGTTTGTGAAATGCTGTTTTTGCTTTTTCTCAGCCACTTGTTATTTTTTACGGAATTTAATGAAAATAAAACCCCCCTATACTGTCGAATTTGGAAAACCGGTATTTCAAATCAAGGAAAAATATGGAAAACATGATTTTTTCAATTATTAGGTAATTTAGTAATACTAACCAGTATTACCTGCGACATCATAAAAAGTAAAGGACATATTTAAGCTATTTATTTACATAACATAAACGTTAACGGTATTGTTTCCAGCCAAGAGGTTAGTAACCCAAGCGATCTTTGGAAATTAGATCATGCCGGCTAAAACTGAAGGTCCAAATTCTAATCCCATAGAACCCATATCCTATTTAGTTAACTAAAACAATATTATTAAAGTCATTAGTTTATCAAATGCCTTGTTAGTGCAGTGATCACAAGCGCAACTGTCACTATACTCACTGAAGGGCCCTGGGTTCGATCCCTAACAAACCTGACTCAGTTATACGAAAGTGTTATTGAATTCTTGAATAACCTATATTCTCAATTGCAGTTCGAAGTCTGAATTTGTGCCCGATTGATGGCAATATGGTCGCCCCTATTTCTTGTTCCTTCTTATATTAAACTGGTTAAATGTGGGTGCATATGTTCTGCCTACTCTTATGTAAAAAAGGTGTGATGTTATGTTGTAATTAACGAATCCTCCTTCAATCAAATCAAATCATTTATTTGCATAACACAGGTTCAGAGGATGTTACAAAAGATTCGGAATTATTTTCATAACAAACAGACAAATTTCAACAAATCCGTGTTTGGTAACATCTTTGCATTTCCCCGATGCAGTTTTTAAAAAGCCGATTTTGTACCTTTTTTGTTTTTATTTCATGATAATAGCATAATGTTCAAATGTAGACACCGTTTTTCACGTTCATTATGGTTTTTATAAGTTCTTGTTGTAAGGAATGTACTTCTTCTGATTCTTCGCCATTGTAGATGTTAGATTTATTAAAAAATCAACTACATATCTTCGTGATTAAAGACTTCTTCTCTCATAACAATTCACAATTTAAATGTAGAGTGCTGTCTCGAAAGTCAACAACAAGCTTTTCTGGCTTTTCGTAGTTTGTTTATATTGTGGTATAGGTAACAATTTGTTTTTTGCAGTTTTGCAAAATTGCTAAACTAGAATAAAGCTGATCACAAGGTTTTTTCGAAGAGCCTATTTTTCGAATTTGCGCAAAAAAAACACATTTACATTACTGTAAAAATAGAAAAGTTTCTTGAAAATGAAAACTAATGTCAAAAAAAAAGATATCTAGCAGAGCGTGGTTTCGATCCACGGACCTCTGGGTTATGGGCCCAGCACGCTTCCACTGCGCCACTCTGCTCTTGAAGCGAGTGCTGAAATACGCGACTATGTGCAAGATGGCGCCCACATACCTACATAAAGTCGATATTTTGGCAGAGTTCCAATTGTAGTTCTACTGAAATGATCTATTCAGATAAGTAAAAGTAGGTACTCACTTAATGTTAATACTATTACTTTTCTGAAAATAAATGTTTATTTGTGTATTCGTACACCAACAGCAGTACATACAAAACCATTTAAAAAACAATAATAAAATAATTAACTGTCTTTTTGGTCTAGTGGTCGCATGGGCTACTACTGAGGTTCGTTTTCCGGGTCGGGCAAAGTGTTATTGGGTTTTTCCATCTTGAATTGCTCAGTAGCAGCCCGGAGTCTAGATTTGCTCACCCCCTATTACATGGGACTTAAACGTAACTGGCAAAATGTGGGTGTATTATTAGGTACATCTCTGCTAACCCTTCGAGGAACACAGGCGTGATTTTATGGTTATGTTAATAAAATAACAATTCTGGTTTATAAAATAAAAGTGTAAATTTTAACCATCTGCAAACTGTTTGTGATTTGTAATGATATTATGAGAAAAACCAAACGGAAAACTGACCAATCAAAATGAATCATTTAAACAAACAAAAGACGATCTGACTGATAAAAAAACAAAAGACAACTTGTGTGTGATTATTACCAGCCAGTACGTGCTTCCTCTTTCTTTTGATTTCGTATAATTAAATGTGATAATAATCTTATAACGTACATTATTTCATACAATACACAATACGGTCTAAGTACTAAACATTTTAATAAAGATATTAACTATTCTGTCCGCTACATCGTCCGCGTGAAATTATTGCCCGCCCGTGCTTTATCTTCTCTTTTGCTTAGCATTATTTCTGACTTTTGTTCGTTTTGATTGACTCCTAGCGTGATGCTAAATAACCTATACCATTCCTCAAGAATTGGGCTTACAAATGCAAAAACAAATTTTCAAATCCGATTGGTAGTTTCAGATATTAGCGCATTCAAACAAAAAAACAAACAAACTCTTCAGCTTTATTATATTGATATTATATGGTATAGAATAGATGAAACGTTTATTCGTTTACCTAGAAAATCACAACACGAACTTCCTTTACTCAAAACCGGGTCGCATAAGAGTACTATGTAGGCACAGCCAGCGACGCGCGTCCCTAACTGTCCTCACACATAATTACGACCACATTACACTTTTGAGCTTGCGTTACATTATGTTGCAATAAAAGGAATCATTCAGACACTTACTTACCTCCATGCCTCGTGTTTAAGTGCGTGTGACAGTTTGTCATTGTTGCGTTTTGCAATGATTTTGCAACACTTTGTGACCCATGTGTTAGGGAAAAACTACGGTGGTCTTAGTTATCTGATGAATATAACTGGTTGGCGTGTTACGTCGTTTTAGAGGACGATTTAGCGAGGATTCTAGTTCATCTATTTTTGTAATGTAATGGCGAAATATGAAGAATTTTATGAGATTTTTGCTGTAGGTATGTGAGCGGCATATAAATTGCCACAGCCACGCAACGGGTCAACTTAAATCAACTTAACTCGTATTTTACATTTGCCAAACTTTTTAAGATTTAGCGTTTTAGCAGAATTTCACATTAATCAAACTTGAAGTCATTTCCAATATAATTATTTTTATTTGCATAATTTTCACATTTTCTGCCATTTTCTTTCGTAATATGCGTGGTGACCTCTTTAGTAACCTAATCAAGCTTCACTGCATTTATATTAATTAATAAATACAAGTGTTGTACCTACCTAGTACCAACTTTTGTGCACAATTTATATTTTGATAAAGAAAACTTTAGTCACTGTAACATAAGTTGTATGTTCTCATACAAATAAAAAAATCTGCAAAATAATCAAAACAATGCATTTCTCAGACAATGCTGCGATACAATTAATTTATCAACCTTGCATGGTTCTCACTGAGTAGTCAACAACTGTAGGACAGAGTTGAACGATCCCTTGATGTGTCACTCAGACGAAATTGTGGCGCCAAGGTCAAGGGCGCCGTGTTATACGAATTTTATATCACATAAAAGTTATGTCAACTTACGATTTCGAGGAAAACATGTTTAAGGCATCAAGTTCAATGTTTTTGGTTCACATTTTTTTGTTATACATAATGAAAAAATGTCGTCGAAATTGTGTGTTATAAATAGTCGCATAAATAGAGGCCCACTAAACGTCATAATATTGAAAAAAAATACATATTGACAAATTTAATTTACAGAGCCTTAGTCATTAGAAGCGGTTATGCCATTTTTTATTTGTTTTAATTTTTTTGAATCCTGCTCGTCTCAAACCATATTGGATGAAGACTTACTCCCAATAACAGCAAGGTCAAAACGTCACATCGTATGTGACAAATTCCGTTTACGATTGCAATGACCACGGCATATGATATAGTAAGTGGGTGAAGGTCCGGACGTCAGTCACATACTAATGTGACGGCTACTTACTTAACGGCTTCCTTCCGTTTCGTGTCATCAAATTACGTAGATGTGATGTGTGTCCGGTGAGAGGATGAGAGGAATTATGATGAGGATGCTGTATCTGACTGTAGGTCAGGTATGTCTATGTGGATGTTGAATTGATATTCAATCTTGCCGTTTAATAATAACAATAGTGCTCTTTTGCACGCAAAATAACCATATGGTGAAAGTTTCTGAGGATGGAAGGAAGGATGTTTGTTACTCTTTCACGCAAAAATTACTAAACGGATTTTGATGAAATTTGGCACATAGATAGTTTATAACATGGATTATCACTTAGAATACTTTTTATCCCGATATTCTCACAGGGTCGAGACTTATGCGGGTAAAATCACGCTGCTAGTACAAAAATAAAGTAAAAATAACCCATAGTCTCCTTTAAAAAACTTTTTATCGTAATTTTTTGTTCTCGTTCAGGTGAACTGAAATCCGGTACTAAAATATGAGACTTGCTAGGCTACACGAAACGACCCTCAAAAGGTTTAATAATAATGATTTACATCCTAAAACTGTTTGTCTACAGGTAAAAGCCACTTACAATGTAGAAATGAGCATTGATCACCGCGGTTACATACTGCATATTAGAGTTTTTGGACTGTTACGTCCAAGTTTCCTGAATGGAGTCCACCCTAACCTGTTAGGTTTTAAAACTGCAACATTGAGATTACAAAACGGTTCCATATACATTCCGTTCTAATTTACAGCTTTAGAAAGTTTACGTCACGTTTACTTAGCTGTTGACGTCACATTCTTGTAAAGGACCAAGAACCTAAAGATCACAAATTCTTCATGTCATGAGGTCAAGAAACTATTCAAAGATCTAAAAGCACATCAAAACTAGGAAGTAATTATTCTTAGAGATGGAATTACATAGTTCATTTAACTTTATACGATAATTTACACACATCATATTATAAATCATACAAGGCTCTTGTTAATAAAAAAACCGGCCAAGTGCATGTCGGACCACGCACAATCAAGGGTTCTGTAGTTAGGATGAATTTATCCGAAGAAAAACTTAACATTGTTGTTGAAAAACATGTTCTCCCATACATTGATATAGTTCACGGTCAATTCTCCAACTGCAAATGTAATCGCAATTTTTTTATTTGATATTAATTTCAACTTGTTACCTCCACGCGTTCCTGAGAAAAAGGGTCTTGACAGACAGACAGACGGACAACGAAGTGATCCTAAGGGTTCCGTTTTTTTCCTTTTGAAGTACGGAACCCTAAAAACCAACACGTATAATAACTAAATATAAGGTGCAAAACAGCGATTAACTTCAATTAGTCAGAAAAATCAACAAAGATCGGTCTCAGAACCAACAAACTGAATATGTATGATTGATAATTAATTCGAATTAACGCAACCAACTATACTTGTACGAATACCTAGGGTAATTGTGTTGGTAATTGAGTAAACTCCATTCAGATGACGTAACGTGTCGTTTATCAATGGAAAACTACTTCCACGTTTGACTTGTGGTCATCAAAGAAAATTCACTGTGTTAATAAAAGCTAAAGAAAAAAAATATATATTTATCTCCGTACAAAGGTAAACTCTTTTTTCCAAAGGCTAAGATCGCGACCGCCGCGTCCCCGAGTAAATGATACTCCCCCCGACCCTTGCTCGAAAACGAGGTGCCAGCAGTTGTTGCAGCTGTGCACGTAGCTTTAAATTCCCCGATTAATAATCATGATCAAAACTTTGATCCTGCCCGTCCCATCTTTGATGTCCTCCCTCCGGTAAACGCCCAAAGCCGAGGTTCGTACCCCACAGGGGGTGCCTTTAGCGAGCGTTCACCTAGTTTTAATTAGCTTAGTTGAATAACCCCTGGCTGGAGGTTTTAAGTGTAGCAGCTTAAGGCATCCACAGGATTGACCGGTTAAATAGTCATGACCTCAGAGGTCAGCTATGAGACGTCCAACAGAAAAAAAATAAAAAAAATACCAAAGGCCAAAAAGAAACTACAGAACCCCATGAACAAATTCGTTACTATATAATACAAATGAAATGATGCTCGTTGGTAAGTGTAATTTTTTAAGTGAAAACGTCTTTAGGCGCGTTGGGCATTTTTGAGATGGGACTAAACCATTAATTTCACGACACCATGACGACATCTCATTTTTGTAAATGCGATTGTGCTCTTTATTTATACTACGTTACGGATCAATGTTCTATGCAAGTATTTTTACTTTTAAGGTTTCGGAAGTATTATTTTTTGTAAACGCGATTGTGCGCTTTATTTAGATAAGGTTACGGACCAATGTTCTATACAAGTATTTTTCTTCCACCAAGGCGATCTTGTTCAAGTTTTCACTTCTATTGACACTCCCGGAGTGCCACCACTTTTTTCTACTTTCGTCATTGAAAACCCTTGTCTGAACCCCGACGTGTTATATTTCCCAAGACATCCGAAAAGTCCTACTTGAAAATAATAAACGTGCAGCTCGCCGTCCGATAAGGACCAAGCCCGGGTCGACGGCGCGTTGTGTTCCACGCGCGCCTCAAAGAGATGTCAGCAAAATTGACGGAGTCCACTAGGGCCAATGCCTGCCGGTGCTGTGAATAAGGGCCGAAAGGGAAATCGTGGCCCCCGGCAACATGGCAACTGAAGGAACACGGGTGGGTTTTAGTCAGTAAGAGTCTGACACGCCCTCCCGCTCCACGCAGAGCGGGAGAAGTTATTTAATAATTTCCCACCCAACAAAAAAATGTGTTATCATAATTATCTCGTAATGATTGTTATGGATCTTAATACAAAACTACTTCAGAATCATCATCTGCCTAGCCTTTTCCCAACCATGTTGGGGTCGGCTTCCAGTCTAACCGGATGCAGCTGAATACCAGTATTTTATATGGAACGACTGCCTATCTGACCTCCACAATCCAGTAACTAGGTAATACGATACCCCTTGGTAAGACTGGTTGTCAGACTTTCGGGCTTCTGACGACCCGTAACGACTGTCAAAGATCCACAAATGACAGCCGGGACCAACAGCTTAACGTGCTTTCCGAGGCACGGAGGAGTCTCGGTATTTAGAAAATGGTCACCCATCCACGGACCAACCCCGGCAAGCGTAGCTTTATTTTCTGTGCCCGAAAGAAAACAGACTTTATGGTCATCGCTTACAAAACTTTCTCGGCGTGATCAGCACAGACATCACCACAATCTTTTGAAAGGACCTACGCTTAGAATTAAAGTAAGTACCTACTTAGCAATAACATAATAGTCTTGCGTGATTCCCATTATGTAGTTTGTATATGCAAGCGTTAGTTCCGACAGCAATATTATATAAATCACAGAGAAATCATGCTATTTCCCTGTCCATTGTACTGGAACTATTAAATAATATGTTACGAATAAAGTAGTGCGTAACGAATTACAGACTAATTTCAATAACTACATGTGTAATTATACGGTTGTTTTTTCTTTGTGAAATATTGTTTTCTAGTCTGTTGCCTCCATTGGCTGGATCCCAGATAAATGAATAACGTGCATCAATCAAAATCCTTGTAGAAAATTCTTGGTTCAGACTATTTTCAAAATAAAATATTCAAAAGTCATTTATTCAAACTAGGCTAAGAATCAGCACTTTTCGAACGTCAAAATTACATAAGACAGTCCCCCAAAATGCCCACCCTTCACCACTTCCTAGTGCCTTTCATCTACGACGTCTCTTTTTATTATTATTGTCCTCTCTCCCATTTTGTCATCTATTTGAAGAAGGAAATTTGGCAATAATTCCTTCTGCACATGTGGCTTCCCTGGTACCTCATTAACGGCATAAATAAGTAAGAGTCTATTAACTGCTCCCAAATTACCATGTTTATTTAAATCTTTATTTTTTTTTTTTGCATTCGCCCTTGACATATTTACTATTCTATTATTTGACATTATACCTATACTTTTTTTTTTTTTGTGGTTTTTGTGGACATGATAATTATTCAGATTGATTACAGTTGTAATAGCAATCATATAATTGCGTTTTTTTTAAAATAGGTTTTTTACTTTTTTAATTAATTAATTTTTTTGTATAGATTCTTTTCTACATATTTTGTGAATGTGAGAACGCTGTAGGCTTAGTGGATTGTAGACCTGTTGACCATTTTCTATTTTGTTAAGTACTTGGTACTTATTGAAAGACCTACACTGTCCTCCCATACCTAGAAACACTGTTATTTGAAAGTATTGTAAAAGCCAATTATTTTTAAAAGAGTAACCGTGGAGTTTCTTGCCGGCTCTTCTCCATAGGAAACGACCAATTGGAACCGTGCACCTAGCTTCTGTCGTTTCATAAGTGCCCATGTAGGTTTATGTGAAATAAAATATTTTGATTTTGGATTTTATTTCATTCTCTCTTTTAGCATGTTCTTCTGACTGTTTTTCTTAAAGGAAAAGGCAGAGAAATTTATGATTAAGCAAACTGACTACAAACTTAAATTGTCCGTTAATTCAAATCTTAAACAGAAATTGCTCTAACGCGGCAAATTGACGTCGCTTCTCAATTTGTTTATCAATTAATATCCCTGGCTACGTCAGTCCTTCTATAAGTATCCAGTTCGTTTCTAGTTTTGAATACTAGGTCATCTGCTTTATCATTTCCTACAAATTCAATACCAATAAATCGTACACAGTCATTACGTTAATACCCGAGTTAATCCAAGCTAAGTGCACCGTTAAAGATCATGAATAAGCCAATAAAAGTCCATGCAACTTGTATGGCATGTCAATCAGCTGACACATGCATGTTTGTCTTTGTACCACCATCATGTAAATCCAATCGTTACATAAATCATTTAAAAAAACAACGATGATAGGCATTTGTTTTGTTATAAAGATGATTTACTGAATCGATTTGCTAATTATCCTAGTGACTTTAAAGTTTTATTTATTACGAGCATTTATCTGAAAGTGGGCAACGTCGCAAATAGCTGTCAAATATTTACCTGTTTTGATTAATTTGGCAATATTACTGTATGGAAATAAGAAATGTGGATAACTAGAATATAAATAATGAATTGCAAATTATAACACTGAATTTGATGTTGTAACCGTTTTAGGTGTAAAAAAGGCATTTGGAAAGTTTCCAAATACTTTTTTTACATCTAAAACTAAATATTCGATATGAAAGAAAAGAAAGATAGAAAATACGTTTATTAATAAAAAAAAAAACGACATGAATTGTTGCATTTCATAATCAATATTTTAGTTCACTAGTTAGCCATATTTCATATTTCCATACAGTAATATTGCCAAATTAATCAAAAAAGCGAAATATTTGACAGCTATTTGCGACGTTGCCTACTTTTAGAATAAACACTCCTTTAATAAATAAAACTTTACAGTCACTAGGATATTTTGCAAATCAATTCAGTATATCATCTATTACTTAAGTTAAGTTACTTATATTTTTCTGTTTGTAATATTGCCTAGCTGTTTGTTGTTCCTATTTAATTAAATAAAAATTTACTTGTTTTCAATTCTTTCCCGTATGATCTGTATGATCATTATGATTATCTTTCAAAGCGAAAGCACGTGAACATATTCGTGAAAAGTTGGCAGAATCTTTGCAGCGCTGATTTGCTGATTTTGTTTTATTTATTTATTTATTACAAGGTAGCTTCACAGCTGACAGTAAGTATAACATTATTATTATTCTAAACATTACGCCAATTACGAAGTACACAGAAAAATATGAAATACAGAGAGTGACACAATTAATAATATTTATAGTGTGTGTGAGGGGGTGTGTGTGAGGGTGTGTTTGTTTTAAGTACCATCCGAGGACGTGCGTATGAATACACAAGGCACGACCGAGGACCTTTTCAAAGCGAGGACCTTTTCGAGGGTCCTCGGTTTGACTTGACCAAAGATTCGTATTCTGCAAGCGATTTTGAGCCTTTCTGTATACTTAATAAGAAAAAGTGGTCTGAACCTCGGTTTGATCAAGGTTTTTCATAATCTTACACACGCATTGTGTATCCACCAGGTGGCGCCACTGTCGCCTCATACACAGCCTCTTTACATTCATTTCACGTTGGTTGTATTATCCGAGGACTTTTGTGTTAACTTTAACACAAAAGACCTCGGTAAGGTAGCTTTTCCAAACAATGTGTATTTAAGACCTCGGTTTGCTAGATTTTCCGAACAGTGTGTATTCTAGTCCTCGCTTAGACAGTTTTCCTCGTGTGTACAAGACGAATTATGTGCTATCATTTAAATACAATTATGGAAGAGAAAATTGAAGGTACACTGAATCCTTAAACAAATCGTTAGTAGCGACTAGGTGCACAAGAAATAAGGAGGCTTCTTCTGCAGTATGTGCCTACTTAGATTACACAACATTATGATTTGAACCATAAAATATTGTATTGTCATGGGAGCTGAATGCATGTGCTCTTCATGAAGAATTTAAAGTAGAAATGCCTTCCTACGTGAAATGTCGGCACCAAGATTTGAAGCAAACAAAGAGTATAAAAAAATAAAGAAAGTGAATGTAATAAAGAAGACAACATAAACTTTACTGAAATAGAAGTAGGTTTATTCTAAATTGAAACGAATTATTTAACTAACTTTTACCAACGCTATACTCATTGAAATAATAATCAAGTTGCAGCGACATCTTTGATAAACATGAGCAGAAAACTTACTTAATAGTTATAAAACGATTCAAACAAGGTAATTATTTTTATTTCACTAGATACATCTAACGCGTATGCCAAATTTGATGACGATACTATCAACTGTTGAGGAGTTCCCTCATGAAGAAACGACCTTGGCTGCAGCATCAGGACAAACTGATAATTATTTTAGTTTTACTATATAAACCAAACGCGTTTGCCTTTGAAGTCGATACTATCAACAATTGTGGAGTTCCCTCATGGGCACGCCACAATTGCGGCAGTAAGTCCCCTCTTTAAGGAGCGGCTAGAGAGGCGCCACGCCGTCCTCACCTTCCGCCTGACGCAAGTTCTCACCGCACACGGGTGTTTCGGGAGGTTCCTGTTCCGGATAAGGCGGGAGGAAACGTCCGAGTGTCACCAGTGTGGATCGCCCGGAAGACACGGTGGAGCACTGCCCGGCTTGGGCGGAGCATCGCCGTGTCCTCGTGGAGGCGATCGGCGGCGGTGATCTCTCGCGTCTGGCCCTGGTCCAGACCATGGTACGGAGCGAGAGGGCATGGGAAGCCGTCACCTCCTTCTGCAAAGCAGTAATGCTCGCGAAGGAGGAGGCGGAGCGCGTGAGGGAGAGGCAAATGTCATGTCCTCACGCGTCTAACCGCCGCAGGAGACGACTTGGGCGTCAGGAATCGCAGGCTGATTTCCAGCCACCGTAGCCACCCATTGCTCACCGTCCGCAAGTCCGCGCGGCTTGCGGACGGTGAGCTACCCATTGCTCACCGTCCGCAAGCCGCGCTATAAGGTCCAGGCCCGGGTCGACAACGGCGCGTTGTGTTCCACGCACGCCTCCAAGAGATGTCAGCACAATTGAAGGGGTTCGATAGGGTCAATGCCTGCCGGGGTTGCGGAGAAGTCCGAAAGGGATACCGTGGCCTCTGGCAATATGGCAACTGAAGAAACACGGGTGGGTTTTAGTCAGTAAGAGTCTGACACGCCCTCCCACTCCGCCCAGAGCGGGAGAAGTTACTTGATTATTACCCACCCAAAAAAAAGGAGTTCCCTCATGTAAGAACGACCTTGGCTGGTTATTATTTTAGTTAAACTATATAAACCTAACGCGTATGCCAAATTTAAAGATGATGCTATCGACTGTTGAGGAGTTTCCTCATGAAGAAACGACCCTAGCTGCAGCATCAGTACAAACTGATTATTATCTTAGTTAAACTATGTAAACCTAATGCGTATGCCAAATTTGAAGACGGTGCTATCAGCTTTTGAGGAGTTCCGTCATAAGGAAACGACCCTGGCTGCAGCATCAGCTAAAACTGGTAATTATTTGAGTGTTACTAAATAAACCTAATTCGTATGCCAAATTTGAAGACGATACTATCAGCTTTTGAGGAGTTCCATCATAAGGAAACGACCCTGGCTGCAGTATCAGCAAAAACTGGTAATTATTTGAGTGTTTCTAGATAAACCTAATGCGTATGCCAAATTTGAAGACGTTACTATCAGCTTTTGAGGAGTTCCATCATGAGGAAACAACCCTGGCTGCAGTATCAGCGAAAACTGGTAATTATTTGAGTGTTACTAAATAAAACTAATGAGTATGCCAAATTTGAAGACGATACTATCAGCTTTTGAGGAGTTCCGTCATAAGAAAACGACCCTGGCTACAGCATCAGCAAAAACCGGTAAATATTTGAGTGTTACTAGATAAACCTAATGCGCATGCCAAATTTGAAGACAATGCTATTAACTGTTGAAGAGTTCCCTCATGAAGAAATGACACTGGCTCCAGAATCAGCACAAACTGGTAATTATTTTAGTTTTACTAGATAAACCTAATGCGTATGCTAAATTTCAAGACGATGCTATCAATTTTTGAGGAGTTCCGTCATAAGGAAACGACCCTGGCTGCAGCATCAGCAAAAACTGGTAATTATTTGAGTGTTACTAGATAAACCTAATGCTTATGCCAAATTTGAAGACGATACTATTAGCTTTTGAGGAGTTCCATCATAAGGAAACAACCCTGGCTGCAGTATTAGCAAAAACTGGTAATTATTTGAGTGTTACTAGATAAACCTAATGCGTATGCCAAATTTGAAGACGATACTATCAGCTTTTGAGGAGTTCCATCATAAGGAAACGACCCTGGCTGAAGCATCAGCAAAAACTGGTAGTTATTTGAGTGTTACTAGATAAACCTAATGCGTATGCCCAATTTGAAGACGATACTATCAGCTTTTGAGGAGTGTCCTCATGATGAAACGACCCTGGCTGCAGCATCGGCACAAACTGGTTATTATCTCAGTTATACTACGCAAACCTAACGCGTTGGCCAAATTTAAAAGTGATGATAGTTTCTTTCTCCTGTTGAAGAGTTTCTTCATTAAGAAACGACCCTAGGTACAACATCAGCATAAAATGGTAACTAAGCCGTTACTTTTAGAAAGCGCCGGCAAACGTAAAGACTCGTCCTCGCTTGGTACTTTATTTTAGAAAATGTGTGTAAGAAATAAATCGGAACGTTCTACAATAAGTAACCTTACACGTAAAATGGTTTAGGTAGGTAGATTTTCATGTCCTCGCTTTGTACAAGTTCTACGCGAAAAACTGTCCTCGGTTTAGTAATATAAAGTCTAACACAGCGTCCGCACTTTGTACAAGATATAAGAAATATTGTGTAAAAATACGTCCTCGGAAGGGCGTCGCAGGGCTTACATAAGGGGTCCTCGGTTGGCCTACACAAAGTCCTCGTATGTGCATCGCTGGTCACATTTAGCTGTGTATTTCAGGTCCTCGGTATGATAGCCGTAATTCATACAGAAAAATGTTGAGATAGCATTATTCCAATAAGCTCATCACTATAGATTTACTCACCTGTCTCTTTCTATCTCATTCAAAAAGGCCAACGACGTATTTAAACCAGTTTTTTGGAGGGTCCTCGGTTCGTTCTAAAACTAACAAGGTCCTCGTAAGGGTGTCTGTACAAACAAGGGTGTGTGTGTGTGTGTTTCTCCTCTACCTATCGTTATTTCTCCTGACAAAGTTTATTCGGTTTATATGTATGTATTTATGCATCTTTGTATTAGTATGTATTCATTTTCAAGTTATCTGTCATTTATGTTGCACCTGCCATGTTTTTTCTCTGCATCACCCTAAGGTTGACTGGTATAAAATGCCTTAGGCATTAAGTCCGCCTTTGTACAGTATTTTTTTACTTGTGCATAAAGTTTTAATAAATAAATAAAAAAAATAATTATAATGACGACCCTGCGTAACGTAAAATCTTAGTCACTTTTAACACCTATTGTGACCAATTTTAAAAGTAGGTCTGTCAAGCCTTGTTTAATAAGACACAATCAAATTACTTCATTATAAAGGGTTGCTTAAAGTTAAGTAATGATTAGCGATTGTTTTATACATTTTTGACATTTGAACGTCACTTAACTTTAAGCAACATTTATAAATAAATCCCTAATTGTTAAGTTACCCGGCGAGGGTCAACGCACACCAATAAGCTACATGATCGTTTTCTGATTCAGAGGTTTTCTGTATATTTTCTAATACTTTTCTGAATACAAGTTATGAACTTAATTATGAACTCAAAAACTATGCTGCTTTATTATTGGCAAAGAAAATATTTGGAATCGGCTTAATTGTTGTAGGAACCTGGAGAAGTCAGCAATAAAAATAAAACAACCTCTTTTCAACATAACGCTCCTCAGTTGCATTTCAAACGATACTGTTTATAAAATATTCAGTTTTAAGGAAACAAACCTAAACTAAACAAAACAAGGAAAACGTACAACAATTATAATTCCAATACATAGGTGGTAATGACTAATGAGTCGAATTTCGCGACGGTGACTATGACGAAGCCATGTCATATTATGTATGCAATAATCTGACCTTAGTAATGGCGACCTGTGCGAAGGCTAGTTAGGAAGTCGTACAGAATTGTAATTGTGTAGTAACGGTTGAGATGAAGTGTTGAAGCAAAGGTGATTTGAAATGTCCTTCGTTTTAAGGTGAATTTTGAGATTTAAAGTAATGAAATGCTTTTCTGGCTTAGCTTAAAAATCTGGTGACTTTTGGACTTGATGACCTTACTTAAATACGGTCTTAAGTTTTTAACCGACTTCCAAAAAGGGGGAGGTTATATGTTCGTCGCGTATGTTTGTTTTTTTTTTATGTACGAGTATGTCCACCGTTTTCTCCGTCATTTGTGGACCGATTTTGAAAATTCTTTTTTTATTCTGAAGGGGTATGCTCCCAAATTGGTCCCATATAAATTTTATTAACTTTGCTTGGGAAGTTTTTGAGTTAGCTACAATATACGTATTTTTTTCCTACTTAGTATGTAGATGATATGATAAGTTCCTGTCACTGGTAGCAGGTAGTGGTATTCGAATGTGTGTGGGGTAGGTACCACAACTAAAAAGTGAAAAATAAAAACATTTACAAAAAAAAAAAAAAAACAACCGGCTTCCAAAAAAAAAACAAAGTGAAAAATAACTTTAATTTCGGAAGTCGGTGGCAAAAAACGAAAACACAAAACCCAAGAGACCGACTTCCTGGGCACGCCACAATTGCGGCGATAAGACCCCTCTTTGAGGAGTGGCTAGAGAGGCGCCACGGCATCCTCACCTTCCGCCTGACGCAGGTCCTCACCGGACACGGCTGTTTCGGGAGGTACCTGTTCAGGATAAAGCGGGAGGAAACGCCCGGGTGTCATCACTGTGTGGATCGCCCGGAGGACACGGTGGAGCATACGGTGGAGGTCTGCCCGGCTTGGGCAGGGCATCGCCGTGTCCTCGTGGATGCGATCGGCGGCGGTGATCTCTCGCGTCCGGCCCTGATTCGGGCCATGCTACGGAGCGAGAGGAAATGGGAGGCCATCACCTCTTTCTGCGAAGCAGTAATGCTCGCGAAGGAGGAGACGGAGCGCGTGAGGGAGAGGCAAATTTCGCGCCCTCGCGCCCCTAACCGCCGCAGGAGGAGACGCCCTGGGCGTCGGGAATCGCAGGAAGATTTCCGGCCACCGTAGGCGCGGGCTTGCGGACGGTGAGCAATGGGTAGCTCGCCGTCCGATAAGGACCAAGCCGGGGTCGACGCGACGGCGCGTTGTGTTCCACGCGCGCCTCAAAGAGATGTCAGCAGAATTGACGGGGTCCGCTAGGGCCAATGCCTGCCGGGGCTGCGAATATGGGCCGATAGGGATATCGTGGCCCCCCGGCAACATGGCATAGGAAGGAACACGGGTGGGTTTTAGT
Organism: Agrochola litura; assembly: GCA_949152395.1. Classification (NCBI taxonomy): domain Eukaryota; kingdom Metazoa; phylum Arthropoda; class Insecta; order Lepidoptera; family Noctuidae; genus Agrochola; species Agrochola litura. Next base: position 24,072,120 of record OX424499.1, read on the forward strand.
CAGTAAGAGTCTGACACGCCCTCCCGCTCCACCCAGTGCGGGAGAAGTTATTTGATAATTTCCCACCCAAAAAAAAAAAAAAAAAAAAAGAGACCGACTTCCGAAATTAAAGTTATTTTTCACTTTGCAGTGTTTTTTTTTGGAAGTCGGTTGTTTTTTTTTAATAATCAACTGATATTTATAATATGTTTCGATTCAACATAATTTATTTTATTTTAATTGATGTTTGATTTTATTGTATTTTATTTTATTGATTTTATTTGTTAATTTATGTTTGGCTATGGGTTTTATTTTTTACCTGAAATAAATTAATTTATTATTATTATAGAGGTTAGACTAGGATTGCTAACTAAATAAAGGATGCGAGGACTAATTAACATAATTATTGGCTGGTCAACTGGAATGTGTTCTTAATGTTCATGTCAATAGAATCTAAATTGAAACCAGCTGATTGCAAACTTAATGAGAACGATGGTCTTCGCTTTGTTTAAACGTTACTACATCTTATTATTATGTTTCCACAAACAAGAATTTCTAAATACCTACGTATACTGTTAGCATTGAATAACAATTAGTGCTTTAGAAGTAAATAAGCGTGATTCATCCATTCAGATCACGTGGCTCTTTACCACGAATGAACAACATCATCCTGATTCAGAAAGCCAATAGCGGCACCTTCATTTAAGTATTTCTCTTCTATTGCAGTACCTAATAGCGGCAGTGGTGGTGGCAGTGAGCGCTATTCCCCCCGGCCCTCAGCAGAGATATCCACAGCAAACGGGGCTTCATCAGCTTAATCCGTAACTATCACTTTTTTTCTTCATTGTAAAATTCTCACTCTCACCCTTAGTTCAAAACGGAGGGTTAGGTATATCGGACTCATACCGACTAAAATCCCACGGTTCCTTCCACTACCATGACTCGGGGGCCCGAGAGATACTTGTACAAGTATTTCTATTTTCTTAATGTCCCTCGGGAAGCATCGCATTTCCGAATACAAACGAATTCTAATTTCCATGTCTATCAATTATTAAATTTATCTTGTATAATAATTTGAATTCAGAACTAAGTATTTTATTGTTGTTTTGTTTTGATTTTCGTGTGAACTATATAGAGCTGTAAAACTATTTTCCTATCTGTCGTGCTTGCGACTTTAGCAGCTTTCCTACTATTTTTTTAAATAGATTAAGTTAAAAGTAAAAGTAAGTGTCATGTAAAATTAACTAGTTTTAATTGTAAATCTGCGAAAAGATCAGTTGATAATATAAGAAAAATATGTGACTGGTCTGATTTGATATGCCTGCAGGAGACTTGGCTGTTACCTCATGATATTTCAATGTTAGGAACGATAAGTCCTGAATTTGAGTACACTGGTAGGTCTGCTGTAGACACATCGGAAGGGCTTCTAAGAGGACGGCCGTACGGAGGAGTGGCTATTCTATGGAGAAAGGGTGTTTTTGAGTCTGTTTCGGTAATATCCTGTAATAGCTCTCGGTTAGTGGCCATTAAAGCTGTCTCGGGTGGTCACAATATTATTGTATTTTCTGTGTATATGTCTACAAACTCACCGGAAAACCTGCCTTTGTTTACCGAGGTATTAAGTGAGGTAAGTGCAATAATTGCGACATTTGATGTTGAAAACATATATATAATGGGCGATTTTAATGCACACCCACAAGAATTATTTTATGTTGAGCTATTAGGTTTTTGTAATGACCAATCCTGGGTCTGTGCTGATACAAAGAAGTTAGGTTATGATCAGAACTGCTACACCTTCATTAGCGAGGCTCACGGCTGTAGGAGGTGGTTGGACCATTGTGTGGTCTCTTCGTCAGCCTGGCAGACAATTGTTAGTGTAGGTATTGATGAAGATGTTTATGTGTCTGATCATTTACCTATATTTATTATATGTAATTTAGATGTGGTTAGACCAAAGTTGACGACCGGGGCTGCACCCCGCAGTGCTGTTGTCTGGGGCGTCAGAAATAAAACAGAGATCGAGAATTATCACGGTATGTGTTTTGATAAACTGAGAGAGATAGACTTCCCACAGGAGTTTGCGGTGTGCAGTCATGGGTCATGCAACTTGGCAGATCATAAACTTGTCCTTGATAAGATGTACAGGAATATTGTAGACGTCCTTTGTGAGGCAGCGAGGGAATCTAATACAATTCACCAGAGACCTAAACGGGGTAGTCCGTTATGTGGTTGGAACAAACATGTTCGAGACGCGCACCGAGAGGCCAGGCTTAGATTTCAAGCCTGGGTTTTGGCTGATCGACCAACCTCTGGTACTATTTATGACCAAATGTACGAGACGCGTAAAATTTTCAAAAGCCGGCTAAAGTACTGTCAAAATAGGCAAGACCAAATTAAAATGGACATATTAGCAGAACAACGAGCGAATAACAATTTCTGTGCATTTTGGAAGTCCACAGGTAGGTTGGAGGCTAAGCCTGGTCTCACGGTGGATGTAGGAGGGGTTACTGAGCATGGAGACATTGCTAATTTATTTAGAGATCATTTCGAAGTGAGGTCTCCACTTGGCCCCTCAGTATTGGGAATAGATTTCGGATCTCATAACCAAGGGGATGAGCCGCTACTACGCTTCACCACAAAGCAAGTAAGGTCGGTCATAAATAGTATGAGTAGGGGTAAGTCCCCTGGGCATGATGGGCTCAGCATAGAACATCTCAAATATGCAGGCATGCATATGCCTAGGGTCCTGTCCTTGTTCTATACGATGTGTCTGAGCCATTCGTATTTACCGGCAGACTTAATCAAGACCATTGTTGTGCCCATCGTGAAGAATAGGACAGGAGACATCTCGGACATGCACAACTATCGCCCGATCTCTCTTGCAACTGTTGCGGCCAAGGTGTTGGACAGTATGCTTGACTCTTATTTGGCAAGATATGTTAAGTTGCACGATGCACAGTTTGGGTTTTGTCCTGGACTATCAACTGAAAGCGCTATCGTAAGTGTCAAGCATGCTGTCAAATACTACACTGATCGTAAGACGCCGGTGTACGCCTGCTTCCTTGATCTCTCCAAGGCTTTTGATCTCGTTTCTTATGACGTGCTTTGGAGTAAATTGAGGAGTAGGGGTATACCGGAGGAACTACTCAGAGTGTTGCAGTTTTGGTACCTTAGCCAGACAAATCGTGTCAGATGGTCAGATGCGCTCTCGGAATCATATGGGTTGGAGTGCGGGGTGAGGCAGGGTGGTTTGTCGTCTCCCCGGCTCTTCAATCTATATGTTAATGACCTCATTGGCGAGCTCAGCGGCATGCGTGTCGGATGCAGGGTTAGTGGTGTTAGTTGTAACAACATCAGTTATGCGGATGACATGGTGCTGCTGGGCCCGTCGCTGGGGTCAATCGCCGAGATGCTCAAAGTATGTGAGACCCACGCTGCTGCACATGGACTGGTCTATAATGCCAAAAAATGTGAGTACATGGTCTTTGGGGTCGCTGGTAAGTGCCGGGAGGATGCCTTCGAACTTGCCATAAACGGTACGACAATTCGAAAAGTCACAAAATATAAATATCTTGGGCATTTTCTTACCAGTGACCTCAGCGACCATAGTGATATTGAGAGGGAGCGTAGAGCTCTGGCGGTCAGGGGTAATATGTTGGCACGAAGATTTGCTCGGTGTACTGACCAAGTTAAAATTACGCTTTTTAAAGCTTACTGTCAAAGTTTTTACACCGGTAATCTTTGGGTCAACTACTCGAAAAGGTCGCTGGATGTTCTACGCGTCCAATACAACAACGTATTTAGGATGCTGTTGCGACTGCCTCGTTTTTGTAGTTCATCTGAAATGTTCGCGGTAACCTATACCGACGGATTTCATGCCATCATCCGCAAAAAAACGGCCTCACTCCTGAGCAGAATAAGAGGCAGTCACAATAGTATCCTGAAGGCTGTGGCGGCAGATATTTCTTCTGCCATAATAAGGCAATTTGTGAGAAGACTCATACCATAGTTAGACTATTTATTATTTTGTTATCTTTATTGTGTCTAGATGTTGGGTGGTCTTCTCACAAATTCGTCTTTAGTTTTAAGTTACTAACAATAGTGGTTTAAGTGCATACATGTTACTAACAATTTATGGATCTTTTTGTTATCCGAAATAAAATGATTTTATTTATTTTTTATTTAAAAGAGTATTAACAACTCTATATACTCTTTTTTCCAAATTAATTCACTAGTTCACACTAACAAATAATTATTTGCCTTAATTGGGAAGAAACTGGACCCCACGACACATGGAATCCTAGTGTGGGGTCCAGGGAATTTGTAAAAAATTAATTAACACCTGAGGCTCCTATGTAATCTGTTACTTGTTTTTTTTTAATATATTGTACCGTGTCTTCGTGAACTGAATAAAGCTTTTTTACTTTCCAAGTCGATTGAGAGCGTTCGATCTGCACCAAGTGCAAAGGGCAAGTGGTAGAAATCTGACGACTGACGAAACACGAAGTTTGCCGAGGGACATTAAGACCATATTTGTACTGTACATTCACCGCATCCCCGACTGGTATCAGCCCGCCATGCCTAGCGGGCCCCACCGCCAACTAACCCATCATAGTTCATACGTGGGGCAGCAAAGACCCTTCATGAATAACGTCACTTTAGTACGTCCAATTGACCATAAGTAGTATGCTTCTTTGTACAAACTTCTTATCAACTGGACGTAGGCAAGCTTACAAAAAAAATACCAACATATCATTTTGTGAGCTTTTTTTTTAAGTTTTAAGAGCGTTAAGCCTAAAAGTTGGCAACGCCACAAATGGCTGCCAAATATTTACCTGTTTTGATTAATTTGGCAATATCACTGTATGGAAATATGAAATGTGGCTAACTAGTGAACTAAAATATTGATTATGAAATGCAATAATTAATATCGTAACACCGAATATTTAGTTTAAAATGAAAAAAAAGTATTTGGAAATTTTCCAAATGCCTTTTTTACACCTAAAACGGTTACAAAATCAAATTCAGTGTTATAATTGCAATTCATTATTAATATTCTAGTTCGCTAGTTAGCCATATTTCATATTTCCATACAGTAATATTGCCAACGTTACTAACTTTCAGAATAAACGCTCTTAACACTCGTAGTTAGCTACCATTACCATTGGTAGTAAAAAATGGTTTCTTAATTTCAGACTGGATTACTTTTTGGACCAACAAGTGGAAAACTACTACAGACCAGCGGAACAGAAGCAAGGTTGGTTCTAAAACATAATATATTATTTTTTATCACATCTATTCAAAAAGAGCTAATTCGTTCTTCGTAAACAGGGACTAAAATAGCTTTTTAATCCCTAGGGATTAAAAGTGATTTGAATTTGGAATGTGGATATTGTTAGTAAAAGTTCCAATTACCAATAAGATCAAACACGAACATTGTATGAACAAGTAACAGGCTGGCAAGAGAGAGAAAATGTGAATTTGGTCAAAATGAAAATCCAAGATGGCGGCTTAGAAAATTTTCAAATTTTTTGTCTTTGGTGTCGTTTTCATAGTTTTCGAGGGTGCTAAAGCCGATAGTGAGGTCAAAATGTAAATCCAAGATGGCGGCTCTGAAGATTTTCAAATTTATCATCATAGGTATCGTTTTCACGGTTTTTAAGGGTGCTAAAGCCGATGGTGAGGTCAAAATGAAAATCCAAGATGGCGGATGCAAAAATTTTAAAATTTTTCGTCATGGGTATCGTTTTCATGGTTTTTAAGGGTGCTAAAGCCGATGGTGAGGTCAAAATAAAAATCCAAGATGGCGGCGGCAAAAAATTTCAATTTTTTCGTCATGGGTATCGCTTTCATGGTTTTTAGGGGTGCTAAAGCCGATGGTGAGGTCAAAATAAAAATCCAAGATGGCGGATGCAAAAAAATTCAAATTTTTCGTCATGGGTATCGTTTTCATGGTTTTTAAGGGTGTTAAAGCCGATAGTGAGGTCAAAATGAAAATCCAAGATGGTGGCGGCGAAAAATTTAAAATTTTTCGTCATGGGTATCGTTTTCATGGTTTTTAAGGGTGCTAAAGCCGATGCTGAGGTCAAAATGAAAATCCAAGATGGCAGCTAAGAAAATTTTCAAGTTTTTCATCATGGGTGTAGTTTTCATAATTTTCGAGGGTGCTAAAACCGATAGTGAGGTCAAAATGTAAATCCAAGATGGCAGCTGCGAATAATTTAAAAATTTTCATCATGGGTATCGTTTTCATAGTTTTCAAAGGTGCTTAAGTCTATAGTGAGGTCACAATGTAAATCCACGATGGTGGCAGTGATTTTTTTTTAATTTTACTTGCGTAGGAACTTTGTTCCTGACGGGGGTCGGATCATACACGTTTTTTTTTCTCATAGAGGGTGATAAAAAGTAGAGTGTTCACCTCGGGAGCAACACTATTTTAAGCTCGAGTGGCGTACTTTGAATCCCTCGCCTTAAAAATAGTTCTTTGCTCCCTTGGTAAACAATCTACTATTAAACTATACAGCAAAACATTCACGGCGAAATTTGAATGATGTAAAACCAACTTTTAAAGACACAAAAATGTAACGTGAGCCAATCAAGATGTAAAACTTTGGTGTCATTCAAAACCAAGGAATTGACTCAAATCAATGTAGACACCAATGCAGGGCAGTGGTGGCCCAGTGATAACCCTGACTTACGACTTGTAGGTCGTGAGTTCGAACCCAGGCAGACGATTTACTTTGTGTAAATAATTTCATCACCTCTCAAAACGGTGAAGGAAAACATCGTAAGGAAACTGCTGCTAGAACCAAAAATTCGAAGACATGTGAAATGTACCAACCCGCACTGGGCCCGCGTGGTAGATTACAGCCCACTCCCTCTCGAAGAGAGGAGGCCTGTGTCCCAGCAGTGGGAACATTATGGGCCGATTATGCTTATGGTTATGCACTCACGATTTATTCCAATAGCATCGCGCATTACAAATATGTTAATGCTGAATTAAAGTTTTTTTTAGGTATTAAACGTTTTAGTCACTTGCACATTTTTGGGATTGCCAAAACAAATATTAGGAGGAAACTACAAATACCTAACATACAAATGCATTTAAATGTCGAAATTTATCTCCGTGACGTATGTTTCTAGAAAGTGAGTCATGAAACATTCCCATTATTCATGGAAAGCGGTAGCTAGTATCCCACAAGTGGACTGCTCATAAGAGGTTCTTTGAAAAAATTGGTACCTACATGTAAAATAAATAATAATAAAATGTTTTATTGACATAAAAACCCGTGAACACGTGTTTCATTGTAATTTGTAGCCCTGACTCCTGAGCTTGGTGGTACCCATGTTACAGGAGTCAGTGTCTTCACCCGTTTTTAGAACATTAACAATTTATGCAAAATTTTGCGGGCTTAAGACAAAATCCTTTTTAGAAGTGTATATTTGATGAACGATTATTCACCACAGCTGTCCAACGATGAAGGAAAATCTGTCAGGAAAACCAAATAATAGGCTGGCAATAAAATACTCAACGTGTGCGATGCAGTACTAACAATGATTATCCTGATTATGTCATCATGGCATGTCCCTAGATAACATGCACTGTCAGTAGAACACAGTAGTGATGAGGTTATCTAATTAAATAGTACAGCGGTTAATACAAGTTGATATATCTCTTCTACCTAGCCTTTTCCCAACTATATAGGGGTCAGCTACCAGTCTTTCCAGATCCAGAGCGATTGCCTATCTGGCCTTCACAACCCAGTTACTGTGTTGTCTTTTTTGTGTACAGTAAAGCATAATTTATCTATATATCTAATAATAAGTTACGTGTTGTTATGTTAGTTCCAGTAAGCGCAAGCGGTCCAAATGGTGCGCCGGCGCGGCTGGAGTCTTTGGAACCGGACAGTGAAGTCGAGCTGGTACCAGGAGTGCAACAGCCACAGCAGCCTCCACAACAGGTACATAACATCTAAATATAATAATAATAACATGCCTGTTTTCCCCCAAGGTTTAGGAAGAGGTGTACTTAGTCCACCCATATTTCATCAATCAGATCAGTAACAGCTTCTGCCCGCAACTTCGTTTGCGTGGAAGTCGATAAAATACAGCCCATGTTACTCGCTGATAATGTAGCTTTCTATAGGTGCAAGAGTTTTTTAAATTGGTTAAGTATTCTTTGAGTTTATCCATTACAAACAAACATACCAAAAAACAGTGGTACTCCGGGACTGCCGACAGGATTGAAAACTTTCAAATCGTCACCGCGGCAATCAACGCGTTGATGTCTTTTACTCCACTCACCGCGGTAATCAACGCGTCGATGTCTTTTACTCCACGGTGTCGGTAAATTGCGTTACAGTGTCGCGAAATCAATGGTTTAGTCCCATCTCTTAAATGCCCAACGCGCCTAAAGAAGTTTTCACTTCAAAAATTAAATCTTTTTTCTTTATAATAATATTAGTATATTATTAGTTTAGATAGAGGGTGAACCTATTGCCATAAACCGGACACAAATCTAGACTCTGGACTGCTTCTGAGAAATTCCTGATTGATAAACCCAATAAAACTTTGCCCGACCTGGGAATTGAACCCAGCACTTCATGCTCAGCAGTAGCCGTTGCGACCACTAGACCAACGAGCCCGTCATCTGTAATTTTAATTATTTATCAATATAAAAACTCTTCCAATCGCTCGCTGCAATAATATGATACAATGCTGACATTGCCTTAGGAAACTTAATAGCAAGGAGACGTAGAACTTATTTATCAAAGTCACATCTGTTATCAAGGCACAGCTGTTATTTAATTAATTAATACTCTGTCTGCTTTTAAACTTATATTTTTATTTAATTTCCAGAATCCTGTTGCTCCAAGAATACCTGGATTATTGCCCGGACAACGAGTGTTTATAGTCCACATGCCAATACCTGGTTACAGGTGAGAATCTAAACATAATAAAAAAAACAAATTGTATGAATGATTAGTGAAGATAAATAATGAAGGAAACGTTTAAAAGTAGGTGGCCAGTATTTTAATATCCCATCACAAAATTTTCAACAAATAGCTTCCTAGCCTTAACCTAACTATCAGCAAGTTTGCATCCATTCCGACCCCAACAGGGTCGGAATGGATGCAACCCAGTACTTTGTATGTGGCGATTGCCTATCTGACGTCCACAACCAAGTTACTGGGTAACACGATATCCCTAGATATCACTGTTTGTTAGTTGGTTGTCAGAATTCTTGCATCTGACCACGCGTAACGACTCTCAAATATCTACGAATGACTGCTGGGATCGAGAGCTGTAACTAAACAATGTAAAGATGAGCTCCCATTACCAAAAATAATGAACTGTTACTTGTTTCAGCCCCGGCAGCATAGGAGGCTACCAACCAGTGTACATTGTTGCTGCAGGCCCTCAAGGAAACGGTAGATTCCCTGGAAATGGTAAATTTATTAAAAAAAGGCAAATGGTATACGCTTATGCCCTCGATCATTAACTTGCTAGAAGAAATCACCTATATTTGAATTCAAAATCTGAGATAATCCAAAAATTGTTGGATTTTTCTAACAAACAGTCACGCAGAAATCAACTTAGAATACACTACGCTAAAATAGACAGTTGAGTAGGTGGCGATGAAATGAAAATTACCTGAGATTATGAATTCAAGTATATAAGAATGATTGATTCCATTTTCACTACATTAGTTCCAGGTTACCACAACGCAGTTCTCCTGGACCCATCAGGTCAGGGCGTTCTGAACCCGTACGGAGGGTACCCCAGAGGATTAGTTCAACCACAAGTCCTGGGTCCCCTTGCCTACGCCAACAGACCTTATGATCTAGTATACCAAGAGCAAGGACTAGCTAATCCGTAAGTACAATTAGTTTCTAGCTCACCAGACGTATAAAACGATGATGAATGATTGAAAGAAATATCAATTTTATTGCTAGCACACCAATTTTGAGAAATAAATTGTTATTGAGTTTTTGATTTTGAAATAAAAAAATATTATTTCTTTGCTGTAATCTGCAACTTTCTACTTTCGCCTTTGATTGTAATAATTCGTAGCAATACACTTTTGGATATCTCAAAAAACGAATAGTGACGTAAATATCATAATTTAAAAAATACAAATTAAAATCGTTACCCAGTTTGCCTTAGAAGAGGCACTATATTAGGTTATTAAATTTATTCATAATTTAATTTCTTAAAACGAACAGCCTTTAGAAGCAATTGTGATATCTCCTTTTTCTTTCACAGTGCTGGCCAACCTATCCAAGGAGAAACTGGACGAGGACCTATTCACTTCTCACAAAACGTCGGTCTCCAAGGACCGGTCAACCATGCTGCCTATCCAGGACCAGCTGCCCAACTTGTCCACCCAGGTCAAGTGAACACGATAGCCCCCAACGGTAAAAACTTGTATAGTCATGCTCAATATCAATGCTTGTGATTACTTTGTCTCATAACACTATACATAATAATATATGAATTGTTTTTACATGTTTAATGATGGGTTTAAAGAAGCTAAAACGCATATAAAACTAACAACTGAGAAAATGACGATGGCACGAATTAACACAAAGAGTATTTAAAAATTCAGCCAGCGATGTAAAAATGAAGAGTAACCAGATAAAGATAAAAATAAAAACATTATACAAAGAGACAAAAGGAATAAAAGAAAATGCTAACAATGCTTTTCTTTTATAATTTCAGGTGCTCCTCCAGCTCAACTAAAACAAGGAAGCGAAGAAACCAAAGAAGCTGTCGAAGCTAAATCGAACCACCGAGCACAAGCCCTCACACGAAATAAAGCGTAGCTCAACGATACACATTAGTTTATTGTGATTAAACAAATTGAAACTATACCAGCTCAAATATTCGATTCAGATGTTGTACTGAATCAAGTGATTTTAGTTTTAGAACTAATATTTCGTCAAAATGTACTTTGATATAGGTAATTTTATGTTTGTTACCAGTTTTTAAAATAACAATGCAATTATAGTTTCTTATATTTATTACAAAAATTAAATGTTCGATACTGTTTGAGTTTTTATTTTTTATTTAATCATCTTTTCTCTGTCACCGTATTGCATTGCTGACGTAAACATGCAAAACTGAACATAAAATAATTGTTGGTCCTGCGATCCGTCTAGAGTTATTTTTGTTGTTATTTGTAATAAGGTAGGATTCGTGCCCAAACCTCATGAATTCATGGTAGACTGACATAGCAATAAATATAACAGCGACCCAGCGTGTTCCCATCAGCCGTAAAACTTACAGAGATTGATGATACGGGTCATTAGTTTGATTTTTGCCATCAACTCCAGGATTTGACGTTTGGAATACGTAATATGAAATTTGTACATGAGTATGAAATTGGCTTCTTTAATGTAATGAGACTCAAATACACAAAATAAGACATTGATAAAATATGTCTATAGATAGAGATGTAACAAAATTAGAATTAGAATTTCTTTATTTTGCATAAAATATGGTACATAAAAGGTCATAAATATAAGAAGTTTTACATATTTTGATAACTGTTTACATCAGCATGCAAAAAATACCTTATTGTACAATTATATATGAACACACTTCTATTTACTAATGAAGATCATGAAGTAAAAAATAAAAAATCTTAGTAAATTATGTTAGCTAATTAAGAATATTACTAGTGAGATCATTTATTTCAAACTCTATTTATAATTTAAGAAATAATTTATTGTAAAGAACGCATTATTATAGAGCCATTTCTTAAGTTTATTTTTAAAGTAATTTAGTGCAGCTTTCTGATCTGTTTGGGTATTTGGTTATAGATTTTAACAGACATATTGTAACAATTGTTCGAAACAGTGTGCTTCTACATTTTGTGACAGCCAGTCGGGTTGGATCTCTTGAAAGGATTTTTTTATTTTCTATGGCTTTAGTGTTTATGCTTTTTAATAAATAATCCTACTTCTAATATATACAGACTAGGTAGAGTTAGTGATGTGAAGAATGAGGAGTTAGTAGATGCAATTATAGAAGTAAATACATACAAGCCACTACACATACACTCTCAATTCTATTACCCAGTTCTCCCTTAAAATAAGTTACTTAAGTAAACAGCAATTTCCAGTAAATTCCTTAGAAAATCAGCGCTAGCAACTGTACAGCTAATATGGAGCGATATCGCCCTACTATCGCCAGGACCGGTCGCTTTCTCCTATAATAAATTAACAGCAACGCGAATTATGGTGCCATCTATCAGATAAGTGACTAGTACAACTGGTAAAATTGCCTTAGATTTATTATCAGCACCATTTTCCTTTATGAGGTGAAAAACGGTTCCATTAAATATGTCAGCTTCATTCATGCATGCAATAAGATTAATGATTTGAGATTGTGAGTTTTCGTTTTCAAGTCGTTGTAAAGTATCGTAATTTGACGGGTTGCAAATTTGTCAATATTGTTTGCGTATATCGGATTCCAAAAGTGTATTTTATGATCCTCGTCATCTTTGCTGATTAGGACCTACTTATACTTATTACGTAATTTAGTTTTATACAGATCAGACAAAATTTGAACATGACTCGCGAAATCTGGGTCTGGTATAGATACACCACTGCCCTGTCCTCCGAGGATTATAGGCGTGATGAGGCGATCATTATGTTTATGTTTCAAGCCTGATTTTGTCAAAAGTAAATGTTTAGCCTTTAAGATTAGAATATAACCATTTCCCTAATTAAACTTGTTTTATCGTAGCCAGCATCTGATAATATTTTTTTATTAAAACCGCTTATAAGCACGGATAGGAAGGTAATTAAAATAAAATTGATAAACAAAAACTTTAACTTTCCACAAAGCGCAAAAAAACGAAAGTGTCCAAAAACTTGTTTTTGACTAAACCATTACAAAACAGTCATAAAACAATTAATTCCAATCAACACTTCCTGAAGTGAAATTGCCATCATTAACAATATTAATACTTCCTTGTGGAATCTAACTTTTATCTGCGAAACTGCTACCGTTAGCACTTAAGCTTCATTTTATCGTCTCTAACGGAGCCTCATCCTGTGGTGGCGTTCAAGCCTATAAAGTATAACACACACCAACTTACATTTACTCTCCAGAATCATCCTCATCATCTCTATGCCTTTCTAATAAGATAGAAGTTGTCATGGCTAACAATTCTTCGGCTTCAGTTCTAAAATTGTCAGGTTCCAAGAATGGTTACCAGTTTATGAGCTCCAAAGGAATCGGACGTATAATTATGGCCAATTGGAAATGTGATTGGACATAAATAACGGATAATTGACTCGAGATAGACGTGGACGATTTAATTCAATTAAATTGTAATGCGGTTTCAATTATTGTGTGTTCTACCATTAATCTTTCGCACTGGTCAGGTATTCTGCTGTGATTTTAGAATATTTGTGATATATGAACGATGTGTAATGTTTTTGTCACAGATGGTGTTTTCGGAATTTCATCAAAATGTTACTGATATTGTAATAAGTACTGATATTCAGCTGCATCTTGCTGGAATGGAAGCTGACCCCAACAGGGAAAACGGCTAGGCAGATGATGGTGGTACAGCTAATCGATTTATTAGGACTTAAAACATTTTACAAATATGATCTTCTCAAAGATCTTATTTAACTTAAATAAATAAGTGTTGGAATCAACGACACGACAAAGAAAAAAAATTATACAAGACTTAACTGTCATAGCCATTCTCTGAACATGCATTTCACCAAAATAATAACCGTAAAACATATCAAATTACACACACTTATCATTTTGCTAAAATAAAAAGTAACAATTCGTTCCAGCTAATTGGCCATCAAAATTTCTATCATTAAAAACAAATAAAAGCTAAGAACAATAGCAAAAAGCCCACAAACCGCATTTTGTTTATTTTCATTGACCTGCATTGTAGTGACCTTGATACTGCATCATTATATTATCATCAATCACGTACACGAGCTGCGCATGATTGATGGCCATAAATATGATTTAAAACTACAGGTGCAGTAATGTGCAAATTATATCACCTCCAGCACAATCAAATATGGTCCTTAGAGCCGATAAGTTAAGGTTCACTGCTTTAGCACAACATTGACACTATAGCATCAGTATCTTTTTATTCAGACTTTAATGGTCGATTCAAAACCAATCAAGCTTGAACTATCTCTATGTTTGTGGATACCTAGCTTAAAACAGAATTTTGTGAACTTCGTACATCAATGAAGATCATCAAATTTTGGGCATCTGATAATGATGACTCACTTGAATTAAGATAGAATCGCTTTCCAAAGGAAAGGTGTCGAGAGATCGTTGCAATTATCAGACGTTCGGTACGATGCGAGGCAATTATGATCTTTTTGCCGTGGACCCGTTATCTTGGCTTAGATGCGCGGCAAAAACGCAACTGGCGCAGTGTGGAGTCTTTCGCCGCCGTGGGCGCACGCTACCGCCTCGCGTACTCACTGATACACAATGTCACCTCGCGCACTGCTCGTACTCGTCGCAATAGCCTGCATCGCGCAGGCAGCGGCCCGGCCGGTCAAGAAGACCCTAAACTTCAACATGTTTCTGCTCCGACCCAAAGAAGGAGCGTCCGACAGATTCTTGCTGTCAACCGATGGGGTGTCAAGGTTTGGGCCAATACTGGAGATGTTCGTCCAACGCTTCCAAGGGTTGATGTCCGTGAAGGTGCCTCAAGACCAGCTTAACAGTATATCTGTTCCTGATGGGGCATCGGGAGTGAAAGGTGTGGTGCCTGTTGGTAACAATGCGGAGAACGAAGTTGATGGAGTGCAGGAGTCCAAAATGCCTGGAATAGTGGTCAGGCCATCGCGCACAAAGCCAGGGACTTACGAAGTTGAGATAGACATGGTTGTAGACGACGGCCAGCCAGATGAGAAGACAACGTAAGCAGCTGATGCGTTATGTGGTAGAACCGGTCCAAAAAGCACTGATGTAGTTGTATGGAAACAATTAAGTACGACTATATTATTAGAGCATGTTCGATAGCTGCGGAGAAATACAAAATAATAATATTTTTATATCAATAAGTAGTTGTATAATCTCGGTGTATGATATAACATGTTACGTAAATATTTTTGTGCGAGTAAACAAAAATAGAAGTGGTTGGAAAAAGTCGTTTCTTTAGAAATGTCAAAGCATTTCACTTCCGTAGATTTTGTTTGGTTTTAGTATCGTGATATCTTTATTTCTGCATTTATTATTATTAATTTAGTTTTAAGTTAAAGTCGTAATATTATTTATTTTGTTTATTCTTGCCATATCATTAAGGTTTGTAATAAATTATTTTACTATTTTTGAATTTTGTTTATTTTTTTTTTTTTGGTTTTTGACAAATCTGTATTATCTAAGACCTAAGACATATATGTAATTTTTTGTTTTTTGCAATTTATTTTTATTAATCTACTTATTATTTATTGACGTTGTTACATATTTTATTTATTGATGAAATCTTATGAAGTTAATCGTTGTCTTCAATTTGGCAGTATTTTTTTTTCCGTTCATTTAAAATCTATTTAATTTTCCTAAATTCGAATCACAAGTTAGCCAAAACTTGGGATCCTATACAAGTTACTTTTGAGAAAAGTTGAACGAAAAAGACTTGACGAAAATTGATCCACAAATTCTCAACATTTTCCCGAAACGTCATTTGTTACAATATTCTCGACTTAACAGACTGGCTTAAATTAAACTAAATAGGTACCTACTTTAATCAGCAATAAGCTTTCCAAAATGTCGTAGAGCCCTTCAAGTACCACAAACTCCTCTTTTTCCTTTACCAATGATGTGACATCAAAATTTCAGCTCAATGACTGAAAATCTCTTTCAAAATGCATGAAATTACTCATAACTTGCCATTTTATAAAATAAATATAAGTTTAAAATTGAGGTTCTTGAACCCCAGTAGCCATCGTAATTTATTGTCATTGCTAACTGCTGTCAGGACCTTTCTTGATTACTTTATTGTTCTTTTATAAATACCGTTAGCTTTTGTTTCGGAAAATAGGAATACCAATTCTAGATCCTTTGTCCATTATGCGAACTTGATATCTAACACCTACCTAGCTACTCCCTTTGTTTCCAGACAATGTTATTGAAGTGAAAACTTCCTTAGGCGCGTTGGGCATTTTAAGATGGGACTAAACCATTGATTTCGCCGCGACACTAACAAAATTTACCAACATCGTGCAGTAAAAGACATCAACGCGTTGATTACTGTAAAACATCATGGAGAAATCTGAACCTATCCTTGTAAATCCCGAGTCAAAGGGCCTTAATCGCTAATCCACACTACGTTAGCCTCAGACTAAATAAAAAAACTGTGGCACTCCGGGAGTGCCAACAGAAGTGAAAACTTGAAAAAAAATCGGCACCGCGGTAATCAACGCGTTGATGTCTTTTACTCCACGGTGTCGGTAAATTGGGTTACAGTGTTGCGAAATCAATAGTTTAGTCCCATCTCAAAAATGCCCAGCGTGCCTAAAGAAGTTTTCACTTCAAAAACTAAGACAGCGCTGTCAACAGTGGTGTGAGTACGGTTTCGTAAACATGTGTGCACTTAGTGAGGTGTGGTTTGATTGCAGTTTGATTGTAAATGGTTGTAAATGCGTGCGTGTGGGCCATGTATGCACAGAGCGGAGGTGTAGTTTTGGCATGTTTCACTGTATTGTTCGCAGTGCCTATGTCTTGGTTTTATATTTGGTCTGAGACGTTAGCCTGCTCTCTCGTTATGAGAGGCCTGTGGCGCAATAGATTCCATTGAAATACAACTACATATTTTATAAAGACTGGCCCTGTAACATTAAAGTCCAGTACCATAACTTAAAACCATATAACAGTTAGTAATAAATAACAAAATAACAACGTTGCGGCTGCAGGGATAAACTAAGGCTTAACACATTAACGGTAGTTACTAAACCGCACCAAATTACTGCCGCGTACTGATTGTGTTGCACACCTCTATTATAGGGTTCTCTCTTTTATTTTAATGTTATATTTTAGTTCTATGGTGAGACCGTAGTCTGTACTTTATCAAGTCAAGCAAAGGCGAGGCAAGGCGTTTGTGGTGCGAGTACCGAATTGTTATCTATCCGTCGTCATAGAAGAAGACTTTTGGCCGCAGGACGTGGTGTGCCGTCGCGGTCGCTTCCGCGGACAAGTACCACAGGACAGCACAAGGACAAGCTAGTGAAGTGATGTGCTACTAACATAGTTTGAAGCTATTTATTGACACAAGTTTTCAAGTTTTGTGTATATTAAAATATGTAGGTATATGTATTTTATTAAACTATTGCATAGCTTTTCGCGATAAAAGCTTAGGCTTTGAGCGCGGCGACCGAATCAAGAAATTCCGTAACGAAAATAAAACTTAACACCCCCCACTCCGCCTACCATGTAATGACGGATGATGACATAAAACAAAAATTACGTTCCCATGACAACATCACATTTTTGTTTTATGTCATCATCCATCATCATCCCAAGTGTAGCGTTGACAAATAGGAAGTATGGAGGTTACAAATACTATGCAATAGCTTTACCGCGGCAGTCCCCGAGTGCCACACGTTTTTTTTTCTATGGGCCGGTGTCGCCTGAAATAAACGGTATTATTATTATTAAAGGAAGCAATTTCTGTCAATAAAAGGAACAGTTAGGTTTACGATCCTAAATTGTTGTTTATCATACATAAAAAATCACCTATCTAATGGAGCAATAATTGAATAACGACATTTACTTCTTTTCCCTGTCCCCTCTTCTATACCTTAAAAAACTCGATGAACCATGTCGTAAATACTACTACGAAGAAGCTCTAGAGGAATTTAATTCTGTAGAACAGATGTAAGATTGTGACTACAACAGCGAAAGTGCACTAAACACGGAAGTTAAGAGCCCACTATTCGCATACTAGTTAGGTGCATCTCTGGTTGAACACACTCGCTAACATCACGAGCACGATTATGTAGTCGTCATAATGTATGCACAACGGTGCATGTAGCATCTCTCTTGGTAAAGCCAAAAGATATTTGGAAAAGACAATGGAGAGGTTGTTTAGGGTTCCGTACCTCAAAAGGTAAAAACGCAACCCTTATAAGATCACTCTTTTGTCCGTCTATGTGTCCGTGTGTCACCACCGATTTTCTCAGGAACGGTTGGACCTAGCAAGTTGAAATTTATACCAAATAATGAGGTGTATAGTTTCTATTACGTGTATAAAAATCAAGGTCCTGAATCAACACGATAAAAAGATATGGTCAAATTTAGATTTTCGCGAAAACTTGCCTTAAATTACCAAAATTTACCTTAAATTTCAACTTTTTAATTTTTCTGAATTTTCCCTTTGCTTGTGCAGGACTTTGCTCTTAACCAAAATTGACAATTCTAGGTCAATCGGAAGTACCCTACAGGTTTTCCGCACCGCTTCCTTTAGAACCGCTTCCTTCTAGGGTTCTAAAAAACTACATATCATTCTCATTGTTAAGGCACCAGTTCAATAGGTACTTGTAGGGTCTATTCCCACACTTTATAAGGCAGACGGCTTTATTATACGTAAGTTGGCAGCTTATTTATCTATATCAGCTATCATCATCAGCTATGAGACTCATTCTTTGATTCTTATTCATAAATCATTCGCCCGGAAGACACATAAAGATTCGAGTAATACAAAGGAGTGTAATAATAATATTAATTCATTGACGAATACTCAACGAATGCGAAAGCTATACGCATCGCGCATTTTAATTAGGAAACCGCAGGTTTGCTAAATACGGTGGGTAATGTTAGCGAGCCGATTGCGAGTGTTTGGCGAATATTTGATAATCTGTAGGAACCCTATATATATTTATATTGTCCTGGCTTGCTACACAAAATATGTATCTACGGGTTCATCCGGCAGTTTGGATAGCATTATGTGCCATAAACAAAATTGTATGACGCTAATGCGTACACGCATAGTTTATGCTCAAACCACGCTAGAATTGTATTTTAGCGCGCCTATTAGTATGAATACTGAGCAATGCCTAGGGTTAGCACTAGAGATGCCGCGAATAGTTGTTATAGCGAATAGTCGAATACCGATTAATTGCCATTCCCTATGGCGAATAGTCGAATACTCGCCATTATTACTCGACATAAAAAAGGAATATAAAAAAACTTTATTCATTCTCAAATAATAATATTGTTTATTTATTTTCTGAGGCAGGACTTGATCCCAACAAACACTACACCACAATCTGCCCCTTTTGGACTTTAAATATTAAATTATTAATTAAGAAGCCGAAAGGAAACCGGCATGTCCTAGAACCGAAAATTCGAAGACATGTGACATCTACCAACCCGCACTGGGCCCGCGTGGTGGATTACGGCCCACTCCCTCTCACAGAAAAGAGGCCTTTGTCCCAGCAGTGGGAACATCTATAAGCTGATGATGATGAATTAAGAAGCCTAACTAGTTAACTTCAACAGGACTGATTTTTGGCAAACTTTTTATATTAATGAGAATAATGCTAAGTGTGTTTTGTTTTTAAAGATTAATAAAAGTTTAATTATTTTGCAGTCTATGGTTTTTCTGTTCATTAAAAGTTTATTTTTAGTTAGAGACAACTATTCGCCAAATATCGAATAATAGACACTATTATTCGGTATTCGACAAATAACAAAACAAATGTCGAGAAATGCCGAATACCGAATAATAGCGAGTATTCGCGGCATCTCTAGTTAGCACTATGACTTTAGATAGAAGTTGCCAAGCTATATTTCATATTAATATGAAATATCGCTAACTATTGAACTAGAACATTAATAATAAATTGCAATTATAACAATGCATTTGATGTTGTAACCCTTTTAGGCGTAAAAAAAGCATTTGGAAATTTTTCAAATACTTTTTTTAACATCTAAAACTAAATTGTTCGGTGTATTGAATTAATTATTTAGAACCTGGATCTTTTCAAAAAAAAAATTAAAAACATAATAAATTACTGTCAGATTTTCTGGTTTCTGAAACCCTATAACGAATTGATCTTTTACTAGAACCTGTAGTGCTATTCTGTAACCATCTCACCGTGTATCTTAGGTGAAGTGAGCGTGGAGTGAGCTGTCAATTGCTAAGGATTGACACTATTGGCAGCTCACTTCACCTAAGTTATCACGGTGAGATGGTTACAGAATAGCACTACTGGTATTATTATACGTCTGTGAAAAAAAATATTATCACCTTTTGTGAGTCTACTGCCTGTAGCAAGCGCAGACAGATTGCATTCATGCGGTTCTTATTATTGACCCCCAAAAGAACTGGGTGGAAAATGAGGTTTTTTCTTTTTTTCTACCTTTATTTTCTTTCTTGTCTTTATTTTCTTTTGTTTTCTTTCCTTTCTTTCTTTCTTTTCTTTTCTTTCTTTCTTTTCTTTCTTTGCCTTCTTTTCTTTCTTTTCTTTCTTTTCTTTCTTTTCTTTATTTTCTTTCTTTTCTTTCTTTTCTTTCCTTTTCTTTCTTTTCTTTCTTGTTTTTCTTCTTCGTTTGCTATCGAAAAAACCAAACCTATTTCTCACTACCAGCGTAATGACAGCCACACATGGTTACAATGAGAGAGGGAAAACTAGATCTCCGGTTACTAACCAACCAATTAGTACACGGAACAACCAACGCCCCCTCCTTCGTCTCCTAATGGGAAAATATTACAATTAGTCCACGGAACGACCAATGCCTCCTCCCTCGTCTCCTAATGGGAAAATATTACATAACCAATTAAGGTCTGACCACCCTGAGGCGAAAAGCGCGCGAGACGCGGGACGAGACTGCGAGGCTTCTATAGTTTTAATGATTACAAAGTCATGCGACTATTCGCGCCAGTTTGAAAACTTCCATACTTGACACAAACGGCGCGAGCGTCCCGTATCTCGCGCGGAATTCACTTCAATGGCCAGAGCTTTACCAAGAGCTAACTACAACATACTTAGTAGAAGAGACTAAAATCATTTTCTTCCTACCATCACTTTAAATACACAGTCATGCCATTATTATTTACTAGCTTTTGCCCGCGGCTTCGCCCGCGTGGATGTCGGAAAATATCCCACAGGAACGTGCTATCGGGATTCAGAGTATCCTACGTCCTAACCCAGGTCATGGCCTATCCTATGCCTTTCATCTAGAAATCCGGGGGTATTTTAGAAAAACTAAAAATGAAAAACTTTATAATTTACATAGATAAGTATTCGTGCCAAGTTTCAAGTTTATTAACTCAAGGAATAAGATTTTTCATACAAACAAAATCCCCCCTTTTCACCCTCTTAAAGGTCGAATTTCCAAAAATCCGTTCTTAGCGGACGTCTACTAACTATAAACTACCTCCCTACCAAGTTTCATCTTCATACGTCAAGCGGTTTTCGATATTTCGTGATGAATGAGTGAGTGAGTGAGTGACCTTTCGCTTTTATATATTTAGATTACAAACATCACCACAGGTTGTTAACCTGAAACCCACTACCGCAATACTGTTTTGCCAGCAATTAGTTATTACGACTTGTGGAAATGACATGTTACGAGAGCTTAACAACTGTTTATTTTTCAGTCATAATCAACATAATATCATTTTTCAAATATATTTTCAGGCATAATCAGTTTATCATATTTTTAGGGTTCCTCAAAAGGAAAAATCGGAACCCTTATAGGATCACTCGTGTGTCTGTCTGTCGGTCTGTCTGTCTGTCCGTCTGTCACAGCCAATTTGCTCCGGATCTGATGGACCGATTAAGTTGAAATTTGGTACACACAGTATTTCTGTGACCCAAACACGGACTTGTAACGGTAATAAATGAAGAATTTTGAATATTTGGGGGGCTAATAAGAAAATAAAAAAAAAAGTTTTTCAAACTGTATCGTGTAACAAATCAAATAAAATGGCTTGTTGCGAGGACCTTTGATATATATTTTTTTTAAATTTTAACATAAACACATTTAAAGATATTTAAGAAAATAGATGAAAATTTACCATTCTACCCCTTATCTCCGAAACTTCTGAGCCTAATTTTTTTTTAAAAATACTGAGAATGGTTCTTCACTTATAGATTACAGAAAAACCTATAATAAGTATTAAAATAACATGGTAAATCTCTCAATATTGTGCGTGCAAATTTACATTTACAGTTGGAATGTATTGGAGTACATGTATTTCAACTACAATGTTAAGTTTGTATTTGGGATAAATTCATCCCAACTACGGAACCCTTCATTGTGCGTAGTCCTACACGCACTTGGCCGGTTTTTTTCAAATAGGTACATAATAAGACTTTAAAATCGCAAATGATGTAGCTAAATGGTATCAAAGATCGGTAATTAAGTGATCTATGATACTTTTATGTCTAGTGGTTGCTAGCGCTACAGCTGAGCATGAGGTCCTGGGTTCGATTCCCGGGTCTGGCAAAGTGTTATTGGGCTTTTTCCATCAGGAATTTTTCAGTACCAGCCCGGAGTTTGGATTTGTGCTCGGTTGATGGCAATAGGCTCGCCCCCTATTACATGGGACTTTAACATAACTGGCGAAATGTGGGTGTTGTAAGGTACACCTCTGCCTAACTTATGTTATGATGATACTTTTATGTTTTTCTGAGCATTATTTACAGTTTTAAATAAATCATCAGCGATTCTGAAAATGAGCACCATGAAAAAATTTCAGTGCTATTGACCTGTAAAAAAGATTAATAGATATCTAACGGCTCTGTAATGACAAAATGTTCGTTTGTAATGAGTGTAATAAGCACTCGTTGTTTTTGTGCAAAATTAATGAGAAAACATTAAACGTTATGCATGATAATATTTTACCTAGGATTAAAAAAAAAACACCCACAATTATCTACAAAGTTTTATGCCAGTAACATTTTCAAAGATAAACCTTTGTTTTATTCATACAGGGGGTTTGAATTTTGTCGATGAATATTGTAGGTATTAAAATGCATTTTGGAATTACGAGTCGTTCGCTCTATACCAAAACCATGATCATAACATATGTAGGTACATAACATCACGCATTCAAGCCTGTTTTTCCCCGAAGGCTTGGGCAGAAGTGTACCTTCCTAAACACCCACATTTCGCCCAGTAATGTTCAAGTCCCATGTAATAGGGGAAGCTCGTGACTAAGTACTAACAGCCGCACGGTTCGATCCATCAGGTTAAGCTACGCTTGCCAGGGTTGGTCCGCGGATGGGTGACCATTTCTACATACCGAGACTCCACCGTGCCTCGTTAAGTTAGTTAAGCCGTTGGTGGTCCCGGCTGTCATTCGTGGATCTTTGACAGTCGTTACGGATCGTCAGAAGCCTGAAAGTCTGACAACAAGTCTTACCAAGGGGTATCGTATTACCTAGTTACTGGGTTATGGAGGTCAGATTGGCAGACGCTCCATGTAAAATACTGGTGTTCAGCTGCATCTGGTTAGACTAGAAGCCGACCCCAACATAGTTGGGAAAAAGGTAGATTAATTGATGTTTTTCCCCGAAGGGTTAAGCAGAGATGTACTCGTACCTTCCTATCATCATCATCATCATCAGCCTATAAATGTTCCCACTGCTGAGACACAGGCCTCCTCTCTGTGAGAGGGAGTGGGCCGTAATCCACCACGCGGGCCCAGTGCGGGTTGGTAGATGTCACATGTCTTCGAATTTTCGGTTCTAGGACATGCCGGTTTCCTCACGATGTTTTCCTTCACCGTTTTGAGAGCAGTGGTGATGAAATAATTTATACAAAGTAAAGCGCCTGTCTGGGTTCGAACCTACGACCTACAACTCGTAAGTCACGGCTTCCTATAGTACACCCATATTTCGCCAGTAATGTTCAAGTTCCATGTAATAGGGGGCGAGCCTATTGCCATCAACTGGGCACAAATCCAGACTCCGGTATGCTGCTGAGACATTCCTGTATAAAAACCCTATGCCCGACCTGGGAATCGAACTCAGGTCCTCATGTTCAACAGTAGCACTTGCTGCAGACCAACGAGAACTTACCAACCATAATCAAATCCGTAAATTACGAAATCTGATCAGAAAAAGCATTTACAGTTTCATGTTTCTTTTCAAATAGGTTTCTATGACATACTGATCCTCGGAACCAGGTAAACCAGGTCAATATTCGCAATCTGTCCCATTGTTCTAGTCTATCTATTGACATTCAATACATCAACGAATATAAATGTAGCGTTCGCGTTTGTCTCATGTATTTAAACATTTTGACACCCAAAATGATGTAGTGGCGGAGTATGGATTCTGCACATTGAGACGCGGGTTCTCTTATTAAAGTTAAGATATTAATTATTGATACACACTCTATTTCCCCTTGAATTCTAGTGGATACTTAGTACTGTGTATTGCATATTGCTAATATTTGTATTAATCCTTCCTACAAACCGTTCACCACGTCCATAGTGCAGCAGAAGCATAATGCATAATCAGCCTATAATGTTCCCACTGCTGGGACACAGGCCTCCTCTCGAGCGGGAGTGGGCTGTAATATACAAAGCGGGTCCAGTGATCCAATTGTTGGTTCTAGGAAAAGGCGGTTTCCTCACGATGTTGTCTATCACCGTTTTGAGAGCAGTGGTGTTGAAATGATTTACACAAAATAAAGCGCAAGCTTGGGTTCGAATCCCCGACCTACAACTTGTAAGTCGGGGCCGTTACCACTGGGCCACCGCTGCTCTCAATGTGCACTTCCGACTGATATTTTTCAGCGTACCTGGGTTATTGTCAAACTCTGAAATGAGTCAATTATATAAAATTATGAAAATATTTTTGAACACACCATTTATAATTATTGGAAACAATGAACCCCAAAAAAGAAAGCAATGCCCGCCGTAAGGTCAGGGCTGGAAGAGTAGGTCGCTGTCACAACTTGAATAATAACACAGCACCGAACGCACATACAGACATACACTTCCTTACCGGCAGACAAACGGTCGCTCCCGCACTTCCTCGTCAAACAAAAAAAAAAAGAAAATAAAAAAACTTCGCGATCATAGGAACTGTCAACGTCTTCCCGCCCAAACAGTGTTTGACGTTTCATTTTTTTTATGGCAACGGGAATTAGTGTGTTCATCCTGTGTTTTTGTTATCAACGTTGGATTCGCAACGCACACGCGTGGCATAGAAACTTTAAAGAGCCTGTAACTTGGAAACATCAAGATAAACTCTTAGTTCTCTAAAATAGAGGACTACAGAGCAAAACCTACGGCATTTAACAAAAGGATTCCAACCACATAGTGCTTTCCTCATACACAATGTTCAGTGCAAAAATGAATAATAAATTGGCGGTAGTGTTGTCCCTCTGCATAGCTTCAGTATGGAGCGCGCCTATGCAACTACCGTACATGCCAATGCAGTACGGGATGCAGCCGCAGCTTCCATTCTTGAGGAATATGGCTCCGAATATGCAGTCACCTCCGATGTGAGTATTCCTTGTATATTAATTTTTATTTACCCGGTTGCTAGGCTCAATTCTCAAATGAGACATTTTATTCATGTTTGTGATTTATGTTTGTTAAAGTAACTATTATACAGGCGATGATTTTAAGAGGAACTGCTAATTTACTCCTGATAAAGTTATGTCCACCCGCGTTAATGTGTAGTTATACCCCGACACCTGCATAATCAGCATATAATGTTCCCACTGCTGAGACACAGGCCTCCTCTCTTCGAGAGGAAGAGGACTGTAATCTAACCACGCGGGCTCAGTGCGGGTTGGTACCCCAACACTTACGGTCTTCATTCTTCGAGAATATCAAGACACAATTTGATATAAACTTGGTAATAAAAAAAAAATCTAGTGCCCTTAAAACATCATTGTTGTTTGTTTGCGAGAATTTCGCCAAATTTGGGTGTACTTTATTTGTTTCTGATGTTTACAGAAGTCACAGTTAAGTTAAACACGTTATAAAGAGAAAAATATGATACGAAACAAGCTCGTAAAAGTAAAGTTACCAGTTTTACGGTTTGTCTACTTTTGTTGTTCGCGAATCGAGCACACGTTACTATGTTTACAATCTAAGATTTTAATCTCTCCTAGACGATCCAGATTCCGGTGTAGAATTTGTGCAACATTTGGAATAAAATGTAGTATAGCCCACAACACACGGCTACTTAGTAGACCTTCCTTAGTTTAATATCCATACATAACATGCCTAACAAAGCGTGAAACTCACAAGGACTAAATATCAATTCCAGGTACCCACAACAACAGCAGCCATTAGTAATCGTCCTACCAAACGCAGCATCCAATCAAGAAGCTGACGACAGATACGCAAACCTCAACGAACAACTAGCAAATGCCAGCCTCAAAAGTAACACAGGACACATAGATAAGAACAAAGATGCCATCGTTGTAGATGCTAATCCTAAAAGTCCAGAAACCCAAACTAAAAACGCAGTAGTATACCTCCCTGATGAAGGAAGATTCTCCATTGGACAGATTATCTCGTATATTCCATTCCTGCCAATAGAAGTGAATGTACCTGATACCATCTCTTGGATAACGAACCTGCTCACTGGAGGATGGTTCAGGCCTCAAGGACAGGTGCCACTTGGGAGTATGAAGACGCTTGGAAACAGAGGTCAGATGCCAGTTATAGTGATGCCTTACCCTGGACCCATGCCTGGTTTGAATCAGTGAGTGAATAATGTTGTCGAGGAGTGAGGAAGACTGATTGTTAACTTAGTGACAGATGTTATTCTGAATAGCTGCTATTGTAGTAATAGCAATTGGTGGTAAAGAACGGTTGTGTCCATAATATATTTAATATTTCTAGAGATAAATATTTATTTTATTTATTTTTCACATCATTCGAAATATTTGAAACACACGACTTTCATTTTCTGTAGAGAAGAGTTACACCTTTTTCTATGGTGGAATGGGCAAAGCATCTGAGCAATGTATGCAACATTGCTTGTAGGTATAAAGTGTCGATTTGCACCCTTGCCATATTTTGAATAACTAATCTTTTTGACCACATACAGGCTATAGTAAATTGTAAAGCTAGTGCTGCCAAGAGAAAACAAGTCTGCATAAAAATCAAAAGAAACTTCAATTATTCCCGATAAAAACTCTTAGACTGTGGCGGGTGTGGAAGTCAAATAAGACATAATTTATGCAAAATGCTTTATTATTATAAAATAATAATTATTACAAATTGCTGTCATTAACTGAAGCCTTAAAATAACATACATATAATATTTTTACATTATATCTAAGTCGTTATGGTAACAAAACTTAACTTTTAGCAAGGCTGAGTTCAAGAGTCTAACCAGAAGTAACCAAATTATTCAAAACAAAATAAAAAAACTGACTAAGTGCTATTGTAAAATGTTGAAGTGCTGAACAAGTTACACTTTCAAACTCCAACCTTGCTGTAAGAAATTAGAATCAATCCAAAGCAGCATATAGATAAACAGAAGAGTATTAAAAAAATAACAAACAAAAAAATACATAATCACAAATCAAAATTCCACTTTCAATCATGCTACTTCGGATCAAAAAGGTAAAGCGACAAAATCGCTCCTAAAATGGCAACATATATAGTACAAACCGATAATCTAACGACAAAACATTTAGTATGCTCGTAATTAGGTTACTAGTGTCATACAAACTACCTCATTAAACTATCGGCTATCTAAGGGACTCATAAAACTAATATCCTCATGACCGTTTTCGGTTTCAACCTACTGCACTATCTGTGGGCGAAATCAATGAACCATCGAAGGCCTAGAAAGTTTTGTACTAGTTATAGATTCGAATAGACGGCACACATAAAATTGAAAATAGTAAAACTTTCAAGTGATTGACCAAAATGTAGGCAAAAAAAAATCTATAAATTGTCAAAACTTTCAGACCCTATCTAACTTAACATACAAATCATTTTTGGACAAAATCACAATTATAGAACACCTAAACAAATGAGGTTTTATCCAAAAATATCAAGCGTAAGTGGTTTATTGGCTGCTGACGCCAACGGTGTCGTAGTCTACGGCAGCGTTCTGCTCCTTCTTGGGGACGATGATGGAGACTGGGTAGTTGAAGCTGTAGAAGAAACCATGAGGAGGACCCTGGAAACAAAAGAGTAATGAGTAAAGTTATCTATTCGTAGGTACTGGGGACCTTAAGTGCCCGACGAGCATCACTCGCAATTATAAGTCGAGGTGTGTGCAAACTTCGTTCGGAATATAAAGCTGCTTTAGTAGAATCGTTTTAGGATAATAAATGGTTCACAACTTATGAATTGCTTTCGTGTCAATTAAATTGAAACCGGAGAACCAGAGACCGTTTTACCATACTAATATTTACCGTGCATCACAGTATATGACACAAAACTTTATGTGCACAAACAGCCAGATACAGAACTCATAACAAAATGTTTGTTTCATGCAGGACTTGAAAACGCAAACCATAGCACAAAATTCAATCACTCATTCATAGTAACAGAATTCTTTCAACGTTTCAATAGTTTTATATGGTTAACCGCTATCGACATTCTCCATTTATCTTATGTTTCTGTCAGAAATTAGTATCAATTACAATAATAATTATACTTAATTAGACAACATCAATGCTTACAGTAGGTTCTGGCTCTTCGTATTTGCCATCAGAGTCAATCTGTTGCTGTTGTGGCTGTCCACCATATTTCTGTTGCGCGTATTGCTGCTGTTGACCAAATTGCTGTTGTTGTCCATATTGCTGTTGCTGGTTTCCTTGGTAGCTTTGGGCCTGAGAGTAGGCTAGGGCTTTGCCATCACGAGCCTGGTTTTCTTCGGGGGCTGGGGCAGACACAACGACACCTTCGGGCTCTGAAGCCTGGGCTTGATAGTTGCCGTATCTAGAGAGAAAAAAAGAAATTAATAATGGTAATAGTTACAACGTCATCATTATTATTCTAAATTTAAGAATTTTGTATTAAATTATATTAAGAATGTGTTGAAGAGTCTTATTTGTTTGAGTAACGCCAGCTCTTATTTTTGCTAGGAATTTATGTCTCCACATGAAAAAATAATAGCTTATTTGTTTCATATATTTGATAGTTGCG
The DNA here is from genome assembly GCA_949152395.1 of Agrochola litura. NCBI lineage: Eukaryota > Metazoa > Arthropoda > Insecta > Lepidoptera > Noctuidae > Agrochola > Agrochola litura. The sequence goes on from OX424499.1 coordinate 24,101,191, forward strand.
TTAGACCACAGATGACAAGCGATGATGCGGTGATAATGCACGCTTGCATAAAATCTCATCATGTTTGTATTTGTATTCCTTTATTTAGGATTCCATAAAGAGTACCTATTATATTTATCTTTTCACGAGACTTTGAAAAAATATCTTCATATACTCACTGGAGGTTGTTAACTGGGGGCTGGACAGTGGGTGCTTTGGAGTTGGCTTCAGCTGCCTCTTTCCATGCCTTCTCGAAGGCAAGACGAGCATCCCTCAGCGCAGGGGTCTCTTTTGCGGGCTCCAGCACGACCTTGGGGAGGTTGTCCTCTTGGTGGAATCCTTGGCTGTCAGCATAGTAACGGACCTGAAAGTTGAAACATTTTGTTAAGTTAAATTGATTGTTACTGGTGTCTGATATATTAGAGTTTATATCTACAGAATTGACATGATAACATATACCTATTACTATTTTTACCGGAAGCTTCAAACAACAAAGAATAAAGTTTTTCATAAGCTAGTTTTGCTCGGCAAGCTTTATGTTATATCTTATTGTTTTATAAATAGATTTTTTATATTGACATCAAAATAATTTTTGCCATTTTCCTCTTTGGCCGAAGGGTGTCGTGTATCGGCGTTTTCGCGGAAGGCTAAAGCTGACACCTCGACTCAGCGCAATACGTCGCCGACCCAACGTACTACTTAGTTAATAATAGGTTAATAACATAACATAACATCACGCCTTGTTTCCCGAACAGTTGGGCAGAGGTGTCCCTGTAGCAGATACACCCACATTTCGCTAGTTATGTTTTATGTAATAGGGAGCGAGCCTATTGCCATCAGCCGGGCACAAATCCAGACTCCGAACTGCTACTGAGAAATTTCTGATAGAAAAACCCGATAACACTTTGCCCGATCCGGAAATCGAACCCAGGACCTCATGCTCAGCAGTAGTGCTTGCTACCACTAGACCAACGAGGCAGATAATAGATTAATGTTATTAATAATTATGTATTAGTTTATTGTTTTGTAAGAATATTTTGTGTATTTCATCCATGGGCCTTAGTTGCTGACAATAAAGTAATAATTATTGTTATTTTATTATTATTTAACTCTATCAGATAAACCTAATGATTGATTTATTAAGTACAACTTTATCATAATCTTCAAGTGTAGTTGCTAGTACATCAATTGTATTTACCTTGACAAGTTCCTTTTGGCCGGGAACCTGGTAGACATAGGACCCAGACACAGTTCCGGAGCCTTCGCGGTTCTCAACCTTGGAAGATTGAGGAGTCTCGTAGCCGTAGGCGTACTGACCTAGACCGTCCTGACCGTGGTACTGGGCTGCGTTGTAGACCTAGGAAATATAAGCGAAGTTTTAGGAGCTGGAAGTTTCTGACAGTGAAAAATATAAATACAAGAGCAAGCCACAGGAGGCAATATTTTCTATCTTTACTATTTTAAGGCGGAACTGGTTAAAATGCCAGAATTGGATATACTATTATTTAAGAATAAAATGATGGTCAAATGTTCTGTGGTCACTTGCATAGTCATTGTTGGTCACCATAATGCGCAATAAACATGAGTCATAAAAGAATTAAAATAACATAATTTACCTCCTCAACGTAGTCGTCTGTGTTCTGGATCTCCTCTCCGTTCCTCCAGTAGTGGCCAAGGGTTGGGCCAGCCTCAGCGGAACGAAACCTAGGGTCATCGTAACGGACCTAAAATAAAAAGATATCAAATAAATTAACTATAACTTTCGTGGAAACCAGTAATTATGATCACTTACGGTTTTCTACGTGCATGGTTCATTTCAACTTACAATACCAAAACACGCACATGAAAACCGTTAGCCATCATGTTCATTGGGTCAGTAGCAATTATATGCTTTTTTTCAGTAATTGTTATTGGATTCAATTCTGATGTCTCGACAGAAATTAAGAATGATGATGCTGAAGTAGGTACCTATATCTAAGTCTTAAACAGTTAGCAGCGTTACCACAGCTATTAGGAATACTAGGATTTTTATATGTTAGGCAAGAGTGCAATATTGATTATATTGTCATATTAAATTCCTTTATGTTCTTAATCTTAAGGTTAAGAAGTATTTTTCTAGAACTAAATTCTAGAGCCACTTAGAGTTTTATTATTTTTATTGTTCTTATAACTTATTTCTGAGAATGCTGGTTAACCTATAATTGATGACTGTGTAAGTCCAAGGCTATTGTTACCTATAGTAGATACTTAAGATATATTATGTACAGAAGTTGTTATAAATAAATTATAAGGTAGGTAACTTACCAGGGGCAAGACAGCGGTACGTCCTGAGAGCTGAGGCTCGTTGAACGGTAGTTGTTTGAGGTACTGTTGCGCCTCTTCAGGGGTAATGTCGTTCTTGAAGATGAAGTTATTTTGGGGTGCGCCTGAGGCGAAAACCACCTGAAATAGAGAGAATGGAGATATAAGTATAGGTGCAGAAGTAGCAGTAGGTTATAAGATGGATGTTGATAATAATATGTCCGAGTAAAACATCTTTAGGCAATGAGAACATAAATTGTAATCACTCACGAATTAGACTGAAGTATTTGAAGCAATTCCTAACGATATACATGATTTTCTAATATCTGCAAGTGTACGAATACTAATTCTACGTTATGATATTAATGGTAGCTTACTACAAAACTTTTTACAAAAAAAAAAACAACCGACTTCAAAAAAAAAACACTACAAAGTGAAAAATAACTTTAATTTCGGAAGTCGGTGTCTTTGTTTTGGATTTTCGTTCTTTGTCACCGACTTCCGAAATTAAAGTTATTTTTCACTTTGTAGTGTTTTTTTTTTGAAGTCGGTTGTTTTTTTTTTTGTAAAAAGTTTTTATTTTTCACTTTTTAGTTGTGGTACCTACCCCACACAAATTCAAATACCACTACCTGCTATGTAAATAACAGTGACAAGAAGTTATCATATCATCTACATACTAAGTGGGAAAAAATACGTATAATTGAAGCTAACTCAAAAACTACCCAAGCAAAGTTAATACAATTTATATGGGACCACCTCTGAAGTATGATCTACCAAACAAAAAAAGAATCATCAAAATCTATTCATAATTGGCGGAGTAATCGCGTAACAAACATACAAAAAAAAAAAAAAAAAAAAAAAAAAAAAAAAACATACAGACGAATTGAGAACCTCCTCCTTTTGGAAGTCGGTTAAAAATACTGTCGAGGCTACAACCTTCCCAAACAATACAAAAACTGTTTCCAAAATTACAACAAGTAACAGTGGACATTTCATTTCTTTCAATTTACATGACAATACAGCAGCTGACAAATTGCATACCAATTCCTCAAGTTTCATCATCCTAACTTGTTAATAAAAAAATGAATTACAATTCCAAGCAGGATCCTAATGTGTTTCAAGGTTACCGCATTATAACCAGGTATAATAAGAGATGATCCCAAATAATAAGTTACTATAGAGCTGACTCATCAACGGGCTTAGTGGCCGGTTCATTCACAACCGGACTTTGAAATGAATATTAGATGGTTAGATGTTTACTTTAAGATGATCTTCTTATTTGGTTAGTGTGAAAAAGCAAATAAAACATCATGATACCTACTTCAAATCATTAACATGAATGTCTAATATCCCGCGAAAACGAAAAGTAAAAAGCTTCAGTTCAAGCTATACAATGCTAATGTTTCATCTTAGGATTTAAATAGTATATTGCTAATTATACGCCTAATAGTTTAGTAAACTGGCGAAATAGATTGTAGTTTTCCTAATAGACTGGAAATCATATTTTTTTGGCAGTAATTTTCGCATGACCTGGCAAAAGTCTTGTACGACGAAAATGCATTCGTTCTATCAGCAACCGTTTCTTCACATGCAAGTAAAATTGTTACTCGTAAAAGTATTGTGCAAAAACCTCTAGAGATAACACTACACACTACTGCTAATATCAATGACCATACCGCGGCCTTAACATAATTCATGCTTATTTCACATCAGCATGCACAAAGATGACGTCACAATACTCATATTGACACTAACAATTTTACACTTACATACGTAGAAATATCCAGTTTATTTGGAGATTTCATGATGGTTCCACTTAACATAACATCATGCTTGTATTCCCCAAAAGGGCAGACAGAGGTGGTCAATTACGTTGATAGATACAAAATATTATTGGAATTCCGGACTACTACGGAAAAAATGCATATGGAAATATCAAACAGCACTTTTCTCGACTTGAGAATTGGACCCAAGTCCTCACGCTTAGAAGTTAATCTTGCATCCACTACACTAACAAGACAATTAATGGCTCTGCTTGTAATGGTAATCGTGAAGAAGACGTCAAATGCAGTACAATTCGGTTTAAATTTTCCACCATCTTCAAGTGCCATCTAATTGCGTAACATAGTTTCGGTGAATGATTAATCTGTTTCATTTGACAATTCAACAACATCCATTGCGTTATTTACGTTGTTGAGTAGATTTTTTTTTCAAACTTATAGAGCAACGGATTAGCAATCTCTTTCAGAATTATTCAGATTGTGATTGATTGTGTATTACGCAATTAGGGTGCTGGTTAACAGTTTCACTAATAAACTGATAATATTGTGAATATAGGGAGTTAATTGTACTGCGTCTGATTGAAATTGAAACACGTGTTTCTTATGTTAATTAAAAAGGCAGGATGTTTTTATACAAAGTTACATTTTGATGAATATGCGGTGAGATCAGCGCCCTATTAGTTGTTTTATCATCTGTCACATTTGTTTATTACCTACATTGCTGTTTACCTCAATTAAGATTATTCATATTTCTATTTTCTACGTCTTAATGTTGATTATTTTCAATCTTTATTAATCCATTCACATCTTTGCTCATGATTTTCCATTATGTTTTATTCTTATCCTCTAAACTTGTTTTTTGTCTCATGTGCTAAGCCTGACCTGAAAAACATGTTATTCAAGTTTCAACTTTTATTTCTTTAGTATCAATTATAATTCTACAAGAAAATCTTCTAATATGACATACAAAAGGCACATGGTCGTCCGTCTTGTCTTTAAGTATAAAAAATAATAATCGATGCAATGGAAATTAAATATCTTCTTATAAACCTTGAAGTTTATGTTTCATGCCATAATGTTACTTCACGTCTATCCTATTTTTATCGTAAAATGAGGTATATTCATTAATCATACTTTCATCATTGTCGTCATTCATTTCATGTCTGGTCGTCATCTACTATGGAGTTTATTGCTATTTCTCTTTAATTGAAGATTTCTAGAGAAAACTTGTGTCATTTAATCAGTGTTAGTTCATCAATTTTATGACCTGGTACATTATAAAGTACTGTATGTCGTGCTATATATGGTTGTGTTACTTGTAAACTTTCAATATGAATGGTATTCCTTTCGATGATACTCTCTTTTATCGTATCCTTGTCTTCGGAAATATTGTTAGGTGCTTCTTTGACTTTAATTTCAAAGCAAGTTGTTTTAACAGATTTATTTAATTTGTTTATTTGTATGGTTTGTTTATTTAGTTTTAAACCAAGTTAGTTCAATTTCCGCAATCCGCTAGACTATTTGACAAAATAACTGAACACAATTCACAAGTCATTTTTATGGGCATGTTAACAACGTCACATTGTTCTCAATGCTACTGATAATATTTACGTTGTGTATTATAATAAATTAACTTACAACCTTTGAAGTAAAGTCCAGAAGGTTATTCAAGTGTCTCGTAGAGTGATAAAGTATATTATTGAGAACAACTCTCTCACTTTCTTTCATTACTATATTACGAATCAGGAAAGGTATGCAGTCCTTATAACATTAACTGCTTAAGTGCATAAATCTTATCCTTATAAATCTTTTAATTATATCATTACTATGTTCTTTGTGTACATACTACGTAACACCATAATTATACCGTTCATTACAATTATGTGCATCACGTCCGATACTAATGTATGCAAGAGATAGTTGCTTAGGGTATTCTTTTATATTTTCTTATATATTTTCCTTTCTTCTATATTATGAATGTTGTGTTGATGTTCTCTAAGCACGTTACCTTTCGCATATCATTGTCATATACGGATTAGCCCAATATGGTCAATTTCTGTATTTGTATGTTTCCCAAACTTAGTAGACTGATTAGTAATTGCTGAACGTTTGTATACCGCACAGGATGACATCCCTGCATGACTTCTTCGTTCTTGGATTTTTAGGGAACGCTGATGATGACCTGACCTTTGCATGCCCACGTGACGGTAAAATATGGAGAACTTTATTATAAAAACACCTATGTACTATACCCATTTTTGCAAAGAAATAAATGATTTGATTTGATTTGATGGTTTTGAACGCTGATTGATATGATCTACCCTACAACAACCAACAACGCTAAAAATAACAGAAAGCTTGTTCACAGTCGAAAAATCACACGTCTTTAATAACTATAAATACGATATTGCAGACTAATCGTAAGTTAATATCGGTTTGAATGGTCTTTGAACATAATAGAAATGTTATAATCATAAATGCATGTCATAGCAGATTGTTAGCAAAAACTAAATCCGAAATTAATTAAATTAAATAAGTTAATAATAATTTATAACATTCTGGAAAACACGCGACCATGTCATGAATTGAAAATATTTAAATCGATGACCGGTGATCGGTGACATATTTTTTTTATTAAGACGTAGAATGAAACGTAAAATCGTATAAATTTTGCATTATGATTGATTATAAATTTATAATGCAGTAGATTTTCTTATAAAACAGGATATGTGTCAAGTTTCCTTGGACAAATAAATAAAAATAATGATTTCATCATGCATTACGCGTCATTATTCAAATTGTCTTGCATAGGCGTCATTTGACGATTGATTATTTTATTTTGTTTGATTTGGAAAATATATTTGAGTTAAATGCAAGTTCTATAAGGGGAGAAGCCGGTTCAAAAGTGTATGCTTCCTTTAAGTAACAACTACAATATGATTGCCACATGCCATGTTCTGCTGCACTAAAATATACACTAAATGAACGTTGTATTTAGCACAATAGTATCTGTAACAAAACTGACCGACTTCGCTTTGAACACTTGAGGCATAGGAGATTCGCTACACATAGTGACTCGGAGATTCTAAAACTATTGTATACAGGATTATTTCTGGCAGCTGAATTATGTTAGTAGCAAAACATTTTCGTGTATTTTAGATTTAGTATGTTTCGAGAATTAAAATAAAGAAGACGTGACATAGTACAAGTTTGACACATTATGAGGCTCACAAATATTTCCTCAGGTAGGTATTTTAACTAAATTGTTCACTTGCAAAACCATACATTTTATTTAGGTAGTCTTAATTTTAACAAGTATAAGTTTCGTACCCGTAAACAACTATTAACATAAAAAAAATATTACGCGTATCAAATTTCGATAATTTGTTTTTGTTTGTTATTTCTTTACAAATGTATTCAGTTACAATGACGTGATATTTTAGTTTTTATTCTATTTTATTTGTGTAATTATTAAAATGTATTTTTATCACAAACAAGAGATCGTTAGCGGATTATAAAAACAAGATAATTATACTGCCATAAAGTTCATCGGTATCGGTGTGATTTTTTACAAATTATTATATCTACCTAGATATAATAATTTGTATAAAATCACACAAAATCTATTTATTTATTTGTATTAAGAATTGTCGATATTTAACAACTTATTAAATATTTTCTACAGACATTATCCAAAAAACATCCACAATAACCAACCAAAAGCACATCTACTTACATAAGAGAGAATTTTACAAAAATCAGTGCAGTAATTTAGGAGACTAATCAACACAAACATACAAACATTGACTGTCACTCAACATGTTTACCTTCCGATACGCGTCACAGATAAAAAAAAATAAAAAAATATCTTTAATGGCTGCTTGCTTAAAACCGTCTAACAATAAATGAAAAAAGAAGTTTAGGTATCATTTTCAAGTTTTTGCAAAGATTATTGCGGTTAACCATGATACACAGTCATATTGTACGATAATATTAGTGATTATAATGATACAACACGTGTGTATTTTTTACTAAGATTTACATGTAATGAATAAAGTTTAAACATAGATATGACTTATATTTGTTTTCTCATCCGGGAGTTAAGATTATGAATCAATTAGCTGTATTACTCACTCCATAATAAGTGGTTTTTGGTTACATCAATACAAATAAAAAAGCTGAAGAGTTTGTTTGAACGCGCTAATCTCTGGAACTGCCAGTCAGATTTGAAAATACTTTTTGCATTTGATAACCCTATTCTTGAGGAAGGCTATAAGATATTTAACACCATGCTATGACCTTAAGGAGCTGAGCAAAAAGAAACAAAAGTCAGAGAGATAACAAAGTAACAGCGCGAGCGGGCGATGCAATGCGATGCATTGGGTCGGGAGTACAAGAAATTTTACGCGAACAATAAATATAACTAATAATAAATATAATTCTTTATAATTTAAAACTTGGGTCTTCAACATTGCTTGGACAAACACGCCTAGATTTACCTTGCTTAAAACTAGACCTGCGCTAATTGGCTTAGCAAATACCTACATGACTAATTATTATGTGCACAGTAAGAAAAAACAACAAAGGAGATGATAAGGAGGAGGATAAGAAGGACGAGATTAAACTTACAGCGGGCCCTAACTGGAGAAGAGTGGCTCGTGATAGAATTTAATAGAAACAGCTAGAGGAGGCATTTGCCAAGAGGCATGCTGAATTGAGAGATATTCTTTATAATAATAAAGAGGCTTATAAATAAATAAATAAAAAAGGAAAACTAGATTTTCTTATTCAGTAGATCCGGTTTCGTTTTTTTACTCAGGCATATGATTTTTAAATAACCATCTGCCTAGCGTTTTCGCAACTATGTTGGGGTTGACTTCCAGTCTAACCGGATGCAGCTGAATACCAGTATTTTACATGGAGCGACTGCCTATCTGACCTCCACAACCCAGTTAGGTACTGGATAACACGATACCCTTTGGTAAGACTGGTTGTCAGACTTTCGGGCTTCTGACGATCCGTAACAACTGTCAAAGATCTACAAATGACAGCCGGGACCAACAGCTTAACATACTTTCCGAGGCATTGAGGAATCTCGGTATGTAAAGATGGTCACCCATCCACGGACCAACTCCGGCAAACGTAGGTTAACTTGTTAGATCGACCCGTGCAGCTGTTATTACTTAGTCACGAGCTCCTCTATGTACCTATATAATTTTCAAATAATAAAATAATTATTGTTCATTATGAACGTTATTATCACTAACATTTTAATCTGCATCATTTCGGTAGGTATCGTCTCCCCGTGTGAGATCTTTCATTGATAATAATTATGTCTGGTTTGCTTATTACTTCTTAATTTTCTTATTGTTGTCATTATTTTACCTATTGACTTTCCCCAATGTTTACTCTAATTTGTCTTTATTATGAGACTTTTCACTAAGCATTACTTAGTCATAATGTATTAGCCAAGACTTTTCCAAGCTTTATTACTTTTTAGCATTAACACCAATATTGGTATTGTTTGTCGAATCATTGAGCTCCTTTAGTTCTGAGTTGAGTTTCACGATTACTGACAAATGCGTGCACTGACTGGACAGGTCTACTCAATGGTTCTTTCCTCAAAAACTATTTCAGACACCAATCTACATAGTATTCACATGCTAACCAAGATTATGTTTGGACTTCAAAAGAGACTTCTGAGTTTCTTCTCAGAGTAGTCAGATAGGAAACGGCGACCTCATCTAGTTTTCAAAATATGATTGACGTGTAAAAGTGTTTGTACAAACCTACTTACAGAAATAAAATTACTTAGAAAGAAAGAATAATCATACAATTGTCACGATTGTGTGGTCGTGTGTGTGTGTTGTTGTTGTCAATAGTCATTGTCATTGTGTTGTTGTGTTGTGTGTTGTTGTTGTGTTGTGTTGTGTTTTGTCGTTATCATTTATCAATAAAAAAAAATGCCACAAAACAACTCCTATCACCAAGGATACAACATGATTTAACATCAGTCATAAACCCTACGTAATAAAAAATGCACGCGGTCAAGGTATATTACGTTAGTAGAACTCGAGACCACCACAAAGGCCGAGGAAGTCAGTTCCGTAATTATGAATACTATTAATGCCAAAACGAGCTAAGATTACTACAAGATACGATATGGGTTCGGAGAAACTAATAGGTATGCTAAAATATTGGTATAGTAGAAATACTACTGCTACTGATAAAAATATCCTTGGACATAAACAATTTTAATTCACTGAACTGGTTAGAAATATTTAAATCAATTTCGGTGCTCGATTATTATCTGGCTATGGTCTTCAGTTTTGTATCCATTTAGAAGCTTTTTCTTTTAGTCTTGTTAAGTTGGTAGTGTCAAACCAAAGTTCACTGGGTTTTCTTCCACGCATATACAATCTGTCTTTTCTTTACCATAAATCTACTGTCAAAACTTTGATCTTTTATCGGATTTCCTACACTGCTATATACTTTAACTATAACCGACATGCCTGAGTGATATTTCTCGATGGTATGTGGAGCCAAATCAGAGGCCCATGGGCGGCTTTAAAATACTGAAACCAGGTTAGTCACTAACCACACGAAATAAAGAAGAAGAAGTACTATAAATGAGGAAATCTATTAACTCGAAGATATATAAAAACTAAAGATTGTCCTTGTAGGTACACCTACTTTTCACTTAGCGATGACCTGAGCTAACGGTCAAAGCAATTTAATTTTAATAGGTTTATTTACCTTTTATTTTATTTTAATTTTGCTAACTATTGTAAAAGATCGCGCGGTATTGTGATTTAATTTTTAGAAACAATTAATTAATTCGCTGTGCAAAAAATGAATGATTTTAACATAAGTATTTTACAAAGCTAAATCTAATATTAGAATAATTACACATGGGAAAAACCACGACCACGTATTTTAACACGTGGATGATAAAGCAAGAAAAACCGTTTAGGAATTTCAATTAAAATAATCTATTTTTTGCGGAAACACAAAATTGAAAACAACAGAACTAAACTTGCTTAATAACAAACTAAACTTAAAAGCAGTAATTAACTCATTCGTTTTATTTCATTTTGAGACTGATATTAACGTTCTAAGAAGTTCCTCCTACTACATCTTTTTTCTATAACTAGAAGTTCTGCGCACAGTTGTAGACCCCGCGATTTTGAGGACCTATTCTGCTCATCACGCCGAAGATCTTTGTAGCGGTTACACCGCCACATACAAACTACGCATCAAAGATATGACGTCACACAAATCCTGCATCGCGCAGTTAGAGTTTACCGAGCGATCGACATACATACAAGATTTCAACTTCCAACCGATGGGCAGTTGCCCGCCAGACACAACACCCGTCTGGTCGGAGGATCCTCCCTTTTCTATGGTGGATGAGTGAACTTTACACCCTGTTCCTCATACCACTAAATCTTCATTAGATCTTTACCAAATTTTTATGAGACCAACTTAAAGTTACTACCTTTCAAATAAAAAAAGAAACATCGATTGAAATCGGATCTCATTAGGTGGAGATATCCAGTAGCCCCTTTTTTGCCCCTTTTTGGAGGAAGTAACCCAAAAAGTGAACAACAAACTTGTAAAATCTTTATACAAAGTTTCATCCAGATCGGTTGTTAAATATGACCTGGAGGAGGATTACTAACAAACTAACACACAAAAGCAAATTTTGCCAGACCTGATCCAAAGACGCTTCGCTCGCTCGGTCATTTACTGCGTCTTCTTCACGATAAACCCCTTTAAGACTTAATCTTCAATATCGACGGTTAAGAATCAATAGTGTCTATCTCACAAAAGTCAACTTTACAGTAAATAAAAAAAATGTTGCTTGAATAACCTGTGCCAAATTGGACTTTAAATCCTTTGACTTAAAAAAGTAGAAAATGCAAAAAATTGAGATAGACATTATTGATTCTTAACCGTCGATATACTACTGGCGAAATGTGGGTGTAGTATGGATACACATCTGCCTAACCCTTCGAGAAACACAGGCGTGATGTTCTGTTGTTCAATATAAATCATTGATTGTTTTCGCAAAGGATAAATGTTTCTGTCCATCAGAAGCCAATGAGCCATTGATACTACAAAAGTCACCTGTAACATGTCTATTTCTGTCCCTAGTTTTACAAAATTCTGATTCTTTAACCTTACCAAGTCCCGCATCATTAATTTTATTACGTACCAACGCATCTTCATCTTACTCTTTTTTTAGGGTTCCGTAGTCAACAAGGAACCCTTATAGTTTCGCTCAGAGACTCTTAGTATATTAGACATATTAATCATCCCGACAAAGTAGTAAAATAAAATAATGAAAACAAAATTGTTTACGATACCTCCCCTGCACGTAATGTGGGGATTTTTTTTTTTTTTGTTATATATCCCATGTTATGAAGTGAAAGAATATCTGAAAGCCATTTTTGGATTCAGGAATCCATTTGCGATATATTAAGTTTTAAAGTACAAATTTTTGTTAGAGTCAAGTGTCTCCTCCCTGTCAGCTAAATGGTTTGTTATGGATATATTAAAAAACTCGTGGCAGTAGTATATTTAACAAAATTAAAAGGAAAACTATCACAGCTAAGCAGACTCTACAAGTTAACGAGTAATAATCGACCAACTTACATTTGCAGTTGCAGAAACATGTTCTCCCATACATTTCAACTACAATGTTAAGTTTGTATTTAGGATAAATTCATCCCAACTACGGAACCCTTCATTGTGCGTGATCCGATACGCACTTGGCCGGTTTTCTTATAACTAAATTAATTTACATAATTGTCGACACGCCTGACCTTTGTATTTTGGAAATATATCGTCTGCCTGTTTGTCGACCTATTATAAACTAGTTGGTTATTGTAAAAAATAGCTTACGTGAATTGATTGTTGCTTCATTAATACAACACATTTTTAATCTAGTGTCAATAATACCTACTACTACCAAATTCCACTGATTTTACAATGTCTGAATTTTGTGACATTCTGGTATAGGTTAATTTAAATTGCTTCACAGGCTCTTTGTATCCTTTTTGCTATCCAAAGGAAATGTATAAAATGGTCGATTATTTCTAGGAAACTTGGCCAGTATCAAACTACGTAATTCGTTGAAGCTATTATCGTTTTGATAATAGCTTCAACGAATTACACTCTTTCTCAACCAAAAACGTGCATCCCATAGATCAAAAAACAGCCTCCAGTAAAAAATACTTACACAAATATACGTAACAAGTTTGATTTAGAAGATGTGACGTAAGTGCTTAAGAAAGGTGACTGGTGCCACAAAAAGCACAAATCACTGCGTGGCTCAAGAGCTTCAAACTGGTTTGGAGCCGTGAACTTGAACGAGTAATAATGCAAGCAAATTGCGTGTGTGGCTATGAGAACAGCAGTGTGTGTGGAGCGGTTTCTTGTGAAATAATTTTGTCAGGCACAAACTTTTATAAAACAAAAACAACTGTTAAAAATAATCAGTAGTATTCTCTGTAAGCAGAAAACCTACAAAAACCACTATTAAAGTTTTTTAAGCCGGTAAATAATTAAACAGAACAAAAGCTATGGACTCTCCTACGATTGCACTATAGATATAGAATAAAGTCACGGATATCTCACCCAATACGGGGAGAAAAAACACTTTAATAAACAAGACAAAGGCTCGATGGTACCCAAAGCTGCCGAAAGTGGCTGAATCTAAAAACAAGAATGATTTTATTATTTTATAGATTAAGAAAATGTGACCCAAACGAAAAAGTCTGACATAATGGCTCAAGACCGCCAAAATATGACCTTGTGCATCAATTAGCATTATATGTAAGTAAACGTAATTCTAGACCAAACCGTCGAACGGTTTGCTCTAGACGTGGGTTTTCAATACGGAACAACACCAAAATGTAAATAGATGTGGCTAGACTGTGTACTAAGGGTGATAACATTTTACGACGATGCCTTGAAACAGGCCTTAACGCATTTGTATCTCCTAAAAATAAGATTGTGAATATGGTTTAAAACAAGGATAACTATATCAAAGGGCAAATGGGTACCATAGTGTCTCTGGGTATCATAGTGCATTGGGTATCAAAGTGTATCTATGTACAACATTTATGGTGATGGTTGAATAAAGTGATGAATGAAGGGACACATTTTATTAAATATGTGAAGACAGTAGAAAACGTGACCATATATAATAATGTTAATTCGATCAATAATTAAAACCACAATGGCACAAATTTAGTGTGTATATCCTGTTATATTTTTACTCTCGTTATCCTTTTTATTTTCATTTATAACTGTATTGAAAAATAACTTATTTTGACTGTAGGGATGAGAACAAACTCATAATTTGAAGCAGGTTCTTACTAATCCAAGAAATTCTCATCAAAATCAAAAGTCATTTATTCAAACTAGGCTGAGAATCAGCACTTTTCGAACGTCAAAATTACATAAGACAGTCCCCCAAAAACGCGCACCCTTCACCACTTCCTAGTGCCTTTAGCTGGGGAGAAGAAGTGGCGCAACAAACTCCCCAGCAATATAATGCAAAAAACTTTTAAACTCAATACTCAATACTCAATATCTTTATTGCTTTACCATAATGTGTACTTAGGTGGTAGTTATAAAATTTAGATCATTATGGACCCTGTAGGGCACAGCAGAAAGGGTAGGAGAGAGGAAGCCCTGTTTTAGGAGATCATTGTTTTTGTGGGAACAAGTTTTAACTTACATATAATCAAAAGTCAGGAGATTGCGAATAAGAAACCTACTAAAATTTCGCTTAACTATTATTCTCATCGTTCGGACCTTTCAACCATCACGAACATAATTATAATAACAGGATCGAACCACCCATTACCCTCAAGGTTCGCCGAAGGTCTTCAGGAACAGAACGATGACAATCATGAATATGAATGAGCATCAAGAAATAAAGCGACCTGTCTTCTTCATCGCGTTTATCATTTCAACACTTAGCATGATATTGTGGATAATCAGTCAGTGATATTTTCCTGTTTCCGTTATAGAAATGGATATTATGTGTTAAAGACACGCTAAGATGTTATTTAAAATTTAAAGTACTGAGGCTGCTTGCTCGCCGAACAAAATGAACGCAACAATCGCGTATTCACCCGAAGATCGCTTAGCACAAGGGGTTAGAATCAGTAGTTTTTACCCCTCATGATTAATCTGAGGAGCTTGTGGCTAAGTAATAACAGCTGCACGGGTCGATCCATCAGGTTAAGCTGTGCTTGCCGGAGTTGGACCGTGGATGGGTAACCATCTTTACATACCGAGACTCCTCCGTGCCTCGGAAAGCACGTTAAGCCGATGGTCCCGGCTGTCATTCATAAATCTTTGACAGTCGTAACGTCAGAAGCCCGAAAGTCTGACAACCAGTCTTGCCAAGGTGTACCGTATTACCCAGTTACTGGGTTGTGGAGGTCAGATAGGCAGTCGCTCCATGTAAAATACTAGTATTCAGCTGCATCCGGTTAGACTGGAAGCCAACCCCAATATAGTTGAGAAAAAGCTAGGCAGATTAATTGATTGTTTAATCTGAGAAGATTAAAACTGGCGCAACACGTTTCTGCTATGTCAGTTTGATGAGGCTTTCAATTCCAGAAATAGGACTCTTACTCAGACTTTATATAACACAACATCACGCCTGGAAAACCCCGAAGGGTTATGCGGACGTGTGCCAGTGCACCCACACTTCGTCAGTCATGTTAAAGTCCGATGTAATAGGGGGCGAGCCACACACACTCTCACTCAGACTTATGGCCACATTATAGGAACTCGCGTATACTGTTGAAGAACATGTGTCTCCCGGATAACATGCCATAACTAATGATCTCCGTGAGATCTCACGACAATATCTCTCGCAAATAGATACTGCTGCCTTTCTCTTCGATAGTATCGATAAGTTACCTGTCACTCCACCTCACAATAACATAAATTGCATTAAACGAAGAAGCGATATCATTACAATTCATAATATTCAAGTGATGATAAATTATATAATTTTTTGTCACTAAATAATAATATAATCTTCAATAGTCCAAACTAAAGAATGAGAGCCAATACTGACTAAACTATTTGAAAAAACCTAATTCAATTCTAGATTTTGCAGAAAAAACGAGTGTGAACCGTCTGTGATAAGCTGATGTTCCGTACAAATCGATAAAATCATTTGCTGCATAGTTTATTAAGAGCTCAATTTTCCGGTTGTCAGATCTAATCTTCAGGTGCTTTCTGCACAAAAATATTTTTTTTAAACAAATGCTTATTGCTATTTACATTAACGTTTGTTCTCTGATTTGTTGAAAAGTCAATTTCCAAACTCCTATTTTTGCCTAAGTTCTTGTAACTGCTTTAAATAATATTATTATTGCTTTGTTTTAAATAAATAATTGCCAAAACTAGTTCCGCTATGAGACTTCTTGACTGACAGTCTGACATGGAGATATCATAAAAAGACTGTAGCTGACGGAAGATAGACAGACAGACGACATAAAACATTTTGTATCTCAAGCTTGTCCACTCTGCTATGACGCGCCCTACTACCGTATTTACGCACATGATAATGCGGTAATGGGGTGCGTCATTTCAGACTGGACAAGCTATACACATTTGTGTATGGAACTCTAAAAACAATGTTGAGCTCTATTGCTGTATTCGATAATGTTTTTTGTTCCTAAGGTGATTAGTTTCACGGATATCCCCAAAATATTGATTGATGTTCTTATTATTGTAATGTCTATTATTTAGTTTTTCGTTGTAAGGTTAAAATCGTGTTGTTTTGATAACACAATAATTATAACTTGTTAGGTATTAATGTTGATGACGTAAATTAACTTCATCTCCAAAGCTACGCCGCGATTTAACTGATGATTAAACTTATAGTAATAGGTTCATCTACATTATTCTACATGTATCATCTTCATCAGCCTTCCCTAATAATTTTCCAATTTAATTCTTCTAAAAAAACTTTGGATGTAACACTCAAAATATTTTTCGATTTTCTGAAACTAATAATACGACTACCTGATGTAGGTATTCTTTCACAAAGAATGACGCCAAAGTATACCTTGAAGAAAACTGAAATACACTAGGAAAATAAAAGAAGAAATCAATACGTAAAGTCCGAAAGGGATACCGTGGCCCCTGGCAACATACAGGCAACTGAAGGAACACGGGTGGGTTTTAGTCAGTATGATTTTGACACGCCCTCCCGTTCCGCCCAGAGCAGAATCAGAGAGAAGTTATTTGAAAATTTCCAAACCAGAAAAAAAAAATGCCTGCACACATTTGTAGACGGCGGAAGGCGATAAATATAGGTACTTCAGAATAGCAAAAAGAAGCTTACAAGTTAAAGATCGTAGGTGCGAACCCCGACAGGCGCTTTTCTTTATGTCAATTATTTCATCACCACTGCTCTCAAAACGTTGAAGGAAAACATCGTGAGGAAAACGGCATGTCTTAGAACCAAAAATTCGAAGACATGTGACATCTACCAACCCGCACTAGGCCCACGTGGTGGATTACGGCCCACTCCCTCTTACAAGGAGGAGGCCTGTGTCCCAGCAGTAGGAACACTATAGGCTGGTTATGCTATACCTACGCCACAATGGTATCATAAATTCACATTTATTTAAGCTACAAGTGTCTCTAATAACTTGTACTACTTACAACTCTATTTAACAAAAAATAGGTGCAAGTATTATCTCCGGAACTCCTCATTAACACAAAGAAGAAAAAAATATTCGTTTTTCCACTTCAACCTCTCGAGTTATTAGCTCATTAACAGTTTACCTTCGAAAACACTTGTTTTCTAGCAAGTCGAAGTAAACAAAAGGACTCGTTTTAAAATAAAAACATGTTTTCTGAGGAAAATGTTCCAAGAATAGACCATTATTAAGAAAACGACAACCAATGTATGGATTACCTATTTATTTCAATGAGCGGAAGTAAAATTTGCAAGTTTGTTTGCTCTGTCTGCGTATTTCTCAGAAATGGCTGAGCTGTTTTTAAGTGCGATTTCGTGCTAATGAATTTGTGACATATTGGATTATATTATTTGATCATAACAAGGTCGTGGTGACAAATCTCAATTTTTCTAGGTATTTGTAGCATTTTTGGGTTTATTCTTATCTCTAACTTCATTTGTAGCAGAGAACCAACCTAACTGTTATGTTTCAAATAGAATTACTCGTAGACCATTTTTCTTTCTAAATCTGAATGCATTTAATTGAAACCTAGTTGATCTTTTACATATTATTATGAGCTGAATTTTCTGTCTTAAATATTTTATAGCAAACAAACCTTTAAATTCAGTATCATTATATTGTTTTAAATTATTTTTGGTTCGTCCAGTGTCTATTGCTCCGGTCAAAGAGTTTATTATTCATAGAGGAAAAATATATGTTATTATTAATATGGCAGGCTCCAGTCTTGTCAATATTGTCACTCGATCACTAGCAAAAATGTCTGAATTCAGTCCAAAATTATTGTGAAACAAATCTATCGTTACTGGTTCCTTTTGAAGATTAATTATTAAGTAAGTACGTAAAAAATTCCTAATCAAAATCTATCGCAGTCCACTGTTGCCTCTGCTGGACTAAGGCTACATGGCCTGATGATTTGAAGGCGACTGAGCGAGACTGGATGCGAAAAGCCGAAAACTGGGTAACATAATCAGCGTTTAATTTTTCTTCTGCGTGGACTGAGGCCTCCTCTGTGTTTGACAGAACGGGTGATAATCCACCACGCAGGCACAGTTTGGGTTGGATAATGTAACACCATGACGGCCGCGACTTACGAGTTGTAGGTTGTAGGTTCAAACCTACAGTCGCTTTACTTTTTGTAAATTATTTCATCACCACTGCTCTCAAAATGGTGAAGGAAAACATCGTGAGAAAACCGGCATGTCCTAGAACCAAAAATTCGAAGACATTTGTGACATCTACCAACCCGCACTGGGCCCTCGTGGTGGATTACGGCCCACTCCCTCTCACCGAGAGGAGACCTGTGTCCCAGCAGTGGGAACATTATAGGCTGATTATGGTTGTTTCCCCACGATGATAATTCTCTTAGGTACCGTTTTAGAGCAACGGAAACCGGCTGTTGCACTTGAATTTCGTATAGGCCTATTATAAGTATATTATTTTAAGCATAGTTTTTTTTTCACATTGGTTGGGTAGTACTCTGCATGTCAAAGAGTACAATGAACAATCTAGAGACGATAAATTACATTAATTATTACGCTAATTAATTCTATTGCCTTGACAAGCGGGTTAGTGATCGCTGTAATAAATGTTAATTGAGATGAATAATAATTATTAACAAATAGGATGCTATCTCATATACCGAAGTAAGCCTCCTTTTGTATGGTAGGTATATCCTAAACTATTAAATAAGCAATATTTGTATATCTATATATATCTATTTGTAATCACGTTATCGCAGAAACCGCTTTAACGATTTCGATGAAAGTTGCAATGTAGGGGTTTACGCGGCCAAAAAATCGATCTAGCTAGATCTCATGAAAATTTGGTTTTTTCGTATTTTCACCTGAGCTGAGCTCGGTCGCCCAAAGTTTAGAACATAGATAATACGGCTTAGAACAAGATGGCTACCTTAGAATAATGACATATGGCAGCATGGAATTAGTAAGTACCTACTATCATGGTAGTATGGAATTAGTGTATGTACTATACATGAAATTAGTATGAACTTTCGTATACATGAGCATTCTCTATTTTCACTCAAGCAGAGCTCGGTCGCCCAGGTACTAATATTATTTATAGTAGTAGTTTCTTAAGCAACTCCTCAAGATGACCCTCCGATCCATGGATTTGATTCTTAGGTCTGATACCTAATAGGTTTTGAATTATTATCCTCGTATTGCCATTATTGTGCTGTGTTCAATAAATTGAGCCAATCTTCCGTTATTAAACTGTGTGTATATTCATACTGTCATTATATTTTACACATTTCTTTAGATTAGACCCTTAGTTGCCATGATGGCTATTTTGTTAAAAACTATAGAAAACTTCTTTATGTAAAATTAGCTTCCGCCAGCAGCTTCGCCCGCGTGATAAGTTTATAAATTATAGCCTATGTTACTCAGTGATAATATAGCATTCTACTTTTGAAATAATTTTTAAAATCGGTCGAGTAGTTTTTGAGTTTATTCATTTCAAACAAATCTTTTCTCTTTAAAATATTAGTGTGTATATCTTCGGTCTCCCAAATAGATTATTTCGATAACAATCCATAATAAAACATGTCTCTTGGTGGTAACCAAGAGAAATGTTTTGCCCTGGAGCGCCAGGCGTGCGTGTGATGCGATGAAAAATTAGTTTCCGGCCGCAAAGATTGTTTTAGTTTCAATTTACGTAAGTCATTTTATAAAATTATGGAATATGTATTTAAGAATATCATTTTACCCAGAAACTGGGTTGTGGAGGTCAGATAGGCAGTCGCTGCATGTAAAATATTGGTATTCAGCTACATCCGGTAAGACTGGAAGCCGACTACAATATAGTTATTAAAAAGCTAGGCAGATAATGATGGTGGATTTAAGAATAATTTTATCTTAAGGTACCACAATAAAATGGGCAAAAAAACGTTCAATTTTTATTAGCAACCGCCGAAAACTATAAAACCTTCGCAAGGTACAAGTGAAAAATCTGGTTTTATTATTCGGATTGAGTTGACTTGGACCGAGCTGTTAAGGCACATTCAAACAGGCGCGACACGCGACGCGACACAAAGACACCGCTCATCACGCGACGAGCGGTGCCTTTGTGTCGCGTCGCGTGTCGCGCTGGTCTGCACGAGCCTTTACTGACCCAAAGAATTAAATATATACAGCTATATATTGCTATTGTAATGACCAGATGACTCATAAATCTTAAACAACATGAAATGAAAACGTAAATATTTACTGACCTAACACCAAAAATTCTACTTATTTATTATTCAAATAAAAGACTCCAAGGTTACGTAGAACCAATGAGATTGTTCTAGAAATTTACACATAATTAGGTGTGTCATAATTATACGAAAAGGTCGCATTCCTCTAATAACTTCAACCCTGACATTGAATTTAATTTTAAATGCCAATTTTATTAACACAAATAAAAAGCACAAATATTCGCAATTCTATTAATGTATCTACTTTAAATATTATGGTAAAAAATAGAGCATGAATATTATTTGGGCAGAACATACATTTTAGCAATTGACATTCGTTTAGGAAATTAAGTACTTTTATTTTTTCCAACCACGTTATGTTTTTTTGTGTTTTTTATTTTTGTATAAGTTAATAAATATAAAAAAGTTGAGCCATGTTACCGTCATGTAGGAATCAGTCTTAGAATTAAACTTAAAGGTTTCAACCAGGTTAAATATAAAATTACATGATTAATGACAACATAATATTGACATTATATTCTCATTAACCATGCATTATTTCATTAAAAGCATACAATGTGTAAACAGCATAATAGTCATCAATAAAAAATCATCTTCAATAAATAATTATCATTAAAATCAATTTGCCCATAATCGCTTAGATAGATCACGTTAATACTCACGTGTGTATCACACATACACAGAATACACACTACATTATATGTTTGTATTGTATACACAAATCTATTATATGTATATCGTAACTAGCATTGTCAATAACTCATCATTTCGATATACGTCAGAATACTTGTAAGATTCTATTGTATCTATGAATTGAAGTTGATTGGATATTGTTGTAGACGGCATGGCGACATTATCACCCACGTACCTTCGTAGTAGTTTATAGTATTTTAGGTAAAGTATTGAGAAGCTTCTGGGTTTGATTGGAAAATAATAAGTAAGAGACTTAAAGCTATTAATTTAGTATTTACTATTAATTTATTCTAGTAAATAAATTAATAGTTAATACGAAATTAATAGTTAACATAAATGAAACTGAGAACAATTTTTGGAAAATTGGAGAAAAATAAACCCGTTAAAAACTAAATATGAAAATCGACGTGAAATTAAAATTTAAACGATTATCCCTCAAAATACTCCAAAAAGTAATGCAAATACTATGCTTATTATTTCTTTACCCCTCATAACCGTAACTTGAGGAATACTGAAAATGAGATATAAATTTTACACAAAATTTTAAGCCCCTTTCCTATTCAATATAAATTCCTGAAAATCCCAAAATAAAACTAGGTAATTCAAAAAATTTACTCACCACTGCGGCTAATATCGTAAAACGTAGCATATTTATTCCTTCAGCGTTCACAATAAACTTGCTTCTCACACTATTCAAATATACTAATATACAACCGTGTGATGCGCTCGCACATCTCCTATATATCGTCGCAGCCTCCTCTGACGTCAGGCTCCCCTCCCCCTACTCCCCGCCGAACTTGTTCCGAGACATCTTCGCGACATTTGACCTTCGTTTCACTTACATCGACGTTTTTATACGAAACATGTATTTGTTTGTTTTGAACGCATCGATGTATGACGCGCTGTTAAAACAAGCTTTTGACTATGACTTTGTCTGATATTTTTTTTTAGCTTGTATTGCAAACTATAATTTTTTCAGTTAGTTTTGATTTTGTTCTTTGCTAAATAAATAACGTGCCCAAATGCTAATGTTCAGGTTCATTGGCTTTGCTCAAAGAAGCCGCTGGATTATATTTATTTCATGGAGATATCCTCAAAACATTACACACAAAATAATAAATCTTCCTGATTATTTTAACTCAAAGTTATGGCTTCAATTTGACTGTATCATGTAACATTATGGTTTTTTGGTAAAAAGGAGATGTTTTCTTAGTATCGTCTGCTCACTGCGTTTTGGCAGTATAAGGCTGCCTGACCACTGGAGCAGAGAGGCGAGAAGAGGAGCGGAGCTGTGCCGATATTAACCAATAGAATCTAAACTCCACTCCAGAGTTAAAATTCTATTGGTAAATATCAGCACAGCTTCGCTCCTCTTCTCGCTTGCCTAAGACTGCAGTTTTCCTCCTCACCGTGCTTCCTGTATTTTGGTAAAAGACAGTCATCAGACAGCATCCTCCTATCCCAATTAGTGCGAGGTAGATGCAGTCATCATCATCATTTTCTTGACCTGAGCCCATTCTATTTGGGGTTACCGCAGGATGTCTTCTTCTTCGAGGTCGACGCAGTTTTCACGTCTGGTTCTTTCAAATATCACCATCAGATCAGCCGTTATCTCTTCTAACAGACAGCTGTGTTGCTGGGGAGTTTGTTGAGCCACTTCTTCTTCCCAGCGAAAGGCACTAGGAAGTGGTGAAGGGTGGGCGTTTTGGGGGACTGTCTCATCTAATTTTGACGTTCAAAAAGTGCTGATTCTCAGCCTAGTTTTAATAAATGACTTTTGATTCTCAATGTTCACTTCCTACCAAACTGTGTTACAGTATCCATCATCTACTGTCAAAAGTCTCACAAGGCTTCCTGAAAAACCGTATTACATATTTATTTATTCTAAATACAGACTCATACAAATTTAAATGCTATTTATAACTTGTAACAACTCTATGAATGGACCGTTTGTTTAAAAAATTCTCAATGTATCTCTATCTACGTAACGATTGTCAATTTACTTTTATTTGTAGTAGACTATTTCAGTTTGCCGTCAAAACACCATAATAGGTAGACAAGGCAAAAATATTCAAGTGAGATAAACGTCATTAATGTAGGTATAGGTACTTATCTATACTACAATAATAATTATATATTTATAATATCATAAAAGGAAAGATTTTTTAGTATGTTTGTACCGAATAGGCTCCGAAACTACTCGACCGATTTCAACCATTTTTTCACCAATAGAAAACTAAATTATCAGGATGTAACTTAGGGGTATAATTTATTTTAAAAAAATTACAAATCCTTAAGAAAATTGCAATAATGTGAGTAACACAAACTAGCAAAATTTTGCCTAAAAAATTTGGCCCTCAAATAGTTTAAAAATAACAAAAAGTACTAGGCTTGCATGAATTCAAGGTAGTATAACATCATTAGTATTATCCCACTAGTAGTAGGATTTGGATGAAATTTGGACCACAACTTGCATGAATTCACGTTTAGTTAACTTTGAGTAAGTACATAACAAAAATGCTATCTCTCTATAAATAAAAATATTTTTCCGCATGTATGAAAAATCATCACTAGAGAATGGCTCGACCGATTTGGCTGATTTATTTTTGTTGTATTCGTTATTGTCTAGACAAGGTTTGCATGAAAGAAAATTTTTGAAAATCCTCCGGAAAAGTCTGAAATACACCTGGGCGACGCGCACGTACAGCTAGTATAAGCATATAAACCGCATCATGGTTTCAGGTGAGGTTATGGTACCTCACTTAAAACCCAAAGAATGTAAAAAAAAACTTCACCAATGGCTTAACAAAATTCACTTCTTTGATTGAGCTAACAATAATGTTTCAGTATTCCTATCAATCTCTCTATTCTACCCTGACTAGTTTTTTTTGCATTTTAGGCCACGTTTCGATTACATTGCAAAATGCGCCTGCAGACCATCAGTGTTTTAAAATTAACCTGTACCCTAATTGCGTAACATACGATCAATCACAATTTGTTTCGATTTGAAACAGATTGCTATTCTATTGCTTCATAAATTGGAAAAAAATCTGCTCAACAACGTAAATAACGCAATGAATGTTGTTGAACTGTCAAAATTAAACAAATTAGTCACAATCGTTTACGAAAATAAGTTACGCAATGGTACTGCATTACACCCCAGACACAAAAGCTACTACTCTGAAAAATATCATCAAATTCAGTTCGCTGGTTCAGCCGTAAACCGTACAAAACAAACAAGGACATACACTTTTGCAATATTTAACACCAATACTTTTTAAAATTCTTATTTTTACTCCCAGTTTAGGGTATCAATTAATTTGACTATAAAAGTCCCACAACCACTTCCGCGTTACTGGAAAATAAAAACCTGATGTCATAATTTATAATTAACATTCTCATGTTTTCGCATTATAAATCAGCATCGATATGAGTCACCTCTTAAGGAAGAAATTATTCTCCTGTGATGATACCGAGGAACAGTGGTTCTTAAGTGTATGAGCCCTTTGGCATATTAATTACTTATACTACATAAGTACTACCCGTTGAGCTTCAGAGATAGACTATCATACAAGTTTAAGGGTGCAGTTACACCGCTCTACAAGCCGAACTTAGAAAAAGTTGATTTTCAATGTTTTAAATAAAAAACTTTTTACAAAAAAAACTACCGACTTCCAAAAAAAACACTACAAAGTGAAAAATAACTTTAATTTCGGAAGTCGGTGTCTTGGGTTTTGTGTTTTCGTTTTTTGCCACCGACTTCCGAAATTAAAGTTATTTTTCACTTTGTAGTGTTTTTTTTGGAAGTCGGTAGTTTTTTTTTGTAAAAAGTTTTTATTTTTCACTTTTTAGTTGTGGTACCTACCCCACACACATTCGAATACCACTACCTACTACCAGCATATCATCTACATACTAAGTGGGAAAAAAATACGTATTTTGTAGGTAACTCAAAAACTACCCAAGCAAAGTTAATAAAATTTATACGGAACCAATTTGGGAGCATACCCTTTCAAACAAAAAAAGAATTTTCAAAATCGGTCCACAAATGACGGAGAAATCGCGTCGAACATATAACCTCCTCCTTTTTGGAAGTCGGTTAAAAAAGCCAGCCAAGTGTTTGTCGGACCACGCACAATGAAGGGTTCCGTAGTTGGGATCAATTTATCCCAAAAATAAACTTAACATTGTAGTTGAAAAACAATGTCCCATACATCGATGTGGTACCTACGTCACGGTCAATCATTATCCAACAGCAAATGTAAATTTGTAATCGCAATTTCTTTTTTGTTTGTTAAAGCTTCAAATTAACTATTTTTGGACTTTTTCCTTATATGTGCTGTGAGACCTTGCTTACTGCCAAATTTCATGATTCTAGGTCAACGGGAAGACCCTGTAGGTTTTGGTTTATTTGCGAGTAGCAAAATATGTCGCATAAAAAGCCGTATTTTTTTATTGAGTTGACTTAGAAGCTTGATTTCTTAGAGCTCTAAGGGACCACAGACATAATGATATTAATTTCAACTTGATACCTCCACGCGTCTATCTGAGAAGAAGTGTCTTGACAGACTGACGAACGGACAACGAAGTGATCGTATAAGGGTTCCGTCTGTTTTTTTTGGAGGTACGGAACCCTAAATAAGGTTTCCGTTTTTTTCCTTTTGAGGTACGGAACCCTAAAAAAAGAACAAGTATAATATTTATGGTCAACATTTATGAAGCCGTAATTTCGGAACTAACGACAGAAACAGATCAAATTCCATTCAAAAGGCAAGCTTGAACCTCCTCTTGTATCTCTCATCCTCCTGCCCTGCCCTGCCCATCCATTCAACCTTTTGTTTATTATCGGTTTTATGATTAGCGGCTTTTTAGTAGAAGCGAACTAATATACATAAAAAAAACAGTGGCACTCCGGGAGTGCCGACAGAAGTTAAAAAATCGGTAATCAACGCGTTGATGTCTTTCACTCCACGCACCGCGGTAATCAATGCGTTGATGTCTTTTTAATGGTCAAAAGCTGGTGTCGTCACAGTGTCGCGAAATCAATGGTTTAGTCCCATCTCAAAAATGCCCAACGCGCCTAAAGAATTTTTCACTTCAAAAATGTTTTTATTTGGCAGACTAGAAAAATCCTTAATTTTTAACCTTCTTTTTAGGAGCTTGAATAGACCCACCACTGGGAGAAAGCCTCGTCCTATTTCTTCCACTTCTCTTGATGTTGTGCTTCCTCTCGCCAAACCTATCTATGGGACAAATCTGAAAAAAATCAGGGTCAAATCAGGGTCGGATGCCAATGCCCTAACAATAACTTTAAAACACTGTTAAAATGATATCCTATACGAGGACATAACGCATTAATAATCCACACGTATTATATTTCAATTATGAATTTGAATTATTACTCAATAAATCTTTATTTGGTATATTGATTTTGGTAATTTAAATAGACGTATAAAGTAACTTAAAAATATTACCTTGCTGTCGTAGAAAAAAAGACAGCAACGAATATAGAATTGAAATTTTTGTCGAATTAAATTATCAATACTAGTAACTTTGTTAGCATACTGTTAAAATCATGATACTTCAATGAAATCCTTCCGTATTTGGATTCCGTATTTCTTTAAATAAAAATTCAATATATTTTATTTCACATAAAACCTACATGGACACATAAAAAACGTCAGAAGCTAGGTGCACGGTTCCAATTGGTCGTTTCCTATGGAGAAGAGCCGGCAAGAAACTCCACGGTTACTCTTTTAAAAATAATTGGCATTTACAATACTTTCAAGTAACAGTGTTACTAGGTATGGGAGGACAGTGTAGGTCTTTGGTCCTTTTAGGTCCCTGATACAGAGTGGTTGCGATTTTCCAATTGAAATTTACCAATTTTTCAATTTTCCGAACTTCCGCCTGTTCTTATTGCAGTTTTCAACATGTGATTAATTAAGATATTTTCCATACGTATTTTTATTTATTTTCAAAAACGTACCTCGAAAAGTTTGAGAAGCTTTACATCCGGGTAGATTATTTTAACCCGTTTTTATGTAAAACTGTCGCCGCCATTTTTCTTTAAAGGGCCGTAGGTACTTACTACCAACTGGACAATGTGCTAGTGTTAACAACGCAAAATGGCAATTTAATACATAAAATAAATTTAACATGTCCTTAAATGATAATTTAGTATTTTATAGCCATTGTATTTTTCTTCTACTGTTTATTTTGAAATTGTGCTTTTTACTTTAAGCGCAGGAGATTGTTGGTATGTTAGCTTTTTTTATGACCTGAACTTCTAATCTTCAAATTCTTGGTCCAATCTTAACTAACCACTATCCATCCCACTGCTGGGAAAAGGCGTTCCTCTCCTTTGTCCACACAATTTTGTTTTCCGCCAATGCGGGCCAGACCTTTCAGTAAATAGATAATATGAAAAGAAGCTTTAAAATTACCCAGTATACATTGTAACAGCGAATCATTTTTCACGCCTCTCCTTTAAGGCCAAATATTTTTTTAACTATGAATTAAAAAGTAAAAAAAAAACGCGAGATTTCGCGAGTATTGTGGTTTATTTACAAACCATGAAATTATATAACTTCCACAAATGATAATTCTATGTTAAACTAAACTTAGGATCATTGCCCTCGGTCTTTTGTTGCCAAAACTAATGGCGGACCTCCTGTGGCACCCATACATCTTATTTAAATTATATCATCTTCTTTAAATCTTATATTGTTATTCATAAACTGTCAACAAAAAAGGCAATCGGGAATATCTAATAATGTCGTGTACAATGGCTTTAAACTTATGGCTGGTGCATGTAAAAAAGTATTTGTCATAATAATTGTGAGATGCCTATCTATAAGAAGCTCTATTTCCGTGTACCTAAATCGAATATAAGTTATATATTCTTCAGTCTGTGAGGCGGATGCGATGGGGTTTATGATGGAAAAGAATATTAGCAAAGAAATACACAAAGAACCTACCTACCTTTTCACTTAAGATCGTACATTTTGAACGATTATTCCCGATGTCCACCACTTGTCTGGCCACCACTGGGGGACAGCGAGACAACTTTAAAACATTATTCTCGTTGTCCACCACTGGGGGACAGCGTCACAACTTTGTAAATTATTTCCATTCGCCACCACTGGTGGACAGCGACACGGATTTTTTAACATTCCCTATGGCCGCCGTTGGGGGACAATGGCACAACTCTTTTGATCCGATTCCCACTGGCCATCAATTTAAATTGTTTAATCTAGAGACCGGTAAAGGATAGCTTAATATACTTACGCGTACTTATACTTTGCGTCTGTGCATAACGTTAAAAAGCGACAAAAAATATATCTATTCTACTCTGCTCCTTCTACTTGCGCAAACGCAGCATGCGTCATTATAACTACGTCATTAGTGCACTCGTCGCTCCCATAACCAGCCATGTCCGATTAGAAAAAAATAATAGAATAGAAAATTATAAAGTGCATTTAACATATATAAATAATAATTATTCCTCCGTCGAGGAATAGGATAATAAAACTGTGATTATGATTGTAATGTTCTACTTAGTCGATTTTAAAAATTGTAGCCTGTCAACCAGCTGTGGAAATTAAGTCGGTTAATTACCCACTTCAATAAAAAATAAGCAATCAAAGCTATATTATATAAGTAGTAGGATCATTTTTTTAATACTTGAGTGAAATATTTAATAAAAGTTGATTCAAGAATATGACTATTATTTACCTACCATATAATTTATAAATATTTAAATTAGTCTTACCCTTAGCCCTGCTAAAAATCGAATCCGTAAGTATATTAAGCTATCCTTTACCGGTCTCTAGATTAAACAATTTAAATTGATGGCCAGTGGGAATCGGATCAAAAGAGTTGTGCCATTGTCCCCCAACGGCGGCCATAGGGAATGTTAAAAAATCCGTGTCGCTGTCCACCAGTGGTGGCGAATGGAAATAATTTACAAAGTTGTGACGCTATCCCCCAGTGGTGGACAACGAGAATAATGTTTTAAAGTTGTCTCGCTGTCCCCCAGTGGTGGCCAGACAAGTGGTGGACATCGGGAATAATCGCATTTTGAAAGGTGCCAACGTCGCAAATAGATGTCAAATATTTCGCTGTTTTGATTAATTTGGCAATATTCAAGAATTCATTATTAATATTCTAGTTCACTAGTTGGCGATATTTCATATTTCCATATTAATATTTTTACTTTTAGAATGAACGCTTTTCATTGGTTTATGTTGGATCTGACCCGACTGTTCCACTGAAGCTGAAGAGTACTTCTCTTTTTCCTCTTTAGGAGCATAATATTCATACTAGTATTCGATAATAATCGATGACCTATACCTATAGGTACCTAAAGTTGGCGATATTTCATATTTCCATATTAATATTTTTACTTTTAGAATGAACGCTCTTCATTGGTTTATGTTGGATCTGACCCGACTGTTCCACTGAAGCTGAAGAGTACTTCTCTTTTTCCTCTTTAGGAGCATAATATTCATACTAGTATTCGATAATAATCGATGACCTATACCTATAGGTACCTAATATCATGTTGTTGTAAATTGTACCAAAAATCGTGCTTCATTCTCAAATTCTTTGAAAATACTTATGTCATAGTATTAGTAATATATTAAATGACGTAAATGCGTCAATTCAACTTAAAAAGACAGTCATGTATAGGTAGGTAAAGTGGCGTAATGAGACAAAATATAAAGAAAGAAAGAAAGAAAAATATTTTATTTGGGACACGCACAAGAAATACAAACAGTAATAATAACAACTAAAAACAAACATCTAAAATTAACATAATTTTTCAAATTACCGAAAGGAATAAAAAGAAAATAAACGACCTGTGCGAGGCTAAAAAGGCTATCTCAGCATAGGCAGCGATATTTAAAAAAAAAATACCGCAGCGCTGGTATTCTGATAGGGCCCGCTTTGATGCCACGGACACACAAATCCCATTAAGGGATAACAAAATAAATAACATAAATATGAGACATATCTCAGCCTACAAAAAAATCCATTGCAACTTGCATCTTGGTCGACCTTCAAACTACTATAAAGTTGGCGACGCGGACGTTTTCCGGTAGAAAATACTTTATGTGTGACGTGGCAACCCTAACCTGTGTCGCCGACAACCGATTACACCGGCTGACAAGCGTAGTGATGCTACCGCGAAAGTTCAAGGCTACTACGTGAAAGACCGCAGCGATATAACAACCAATGATTAAGAGCCAAGTCTTTTAAATCAATAAAAGAGTATTGTAATCAGTTTAAAGATTGTAGGGGGAAAACCCCGTTGTTTCTAAGAACAGCTGAGCCTTAATATTGCTACATCTAAAATTCTAAACGTTTTATAGGGAGTATATTGGGTTGGACACCTGTAGACGCTATAGACTAAAATGTCGCCAGTCAACAATCAACCGATAACAGTCCAAGATCCAACTTGGATCCAAATTTTTCTTATTTATATGCCAAAAGGTTCCGTCACCAGTTCAACAGAATCGTGTTGTTGTATTAGGATTTTAATAGGTAGGTATCCTCAATTTAAAATGCCATCGATTTGCTAAACTTTGTATTTCTGCCGGTAGTAGCCAGTAGATTATATTTATTCAACTTGACCCGACATTCTTAACTTCTTTCGTACGCCAATTAAGATGGGCACCGTCGACAAAGTTCAAGGCCTAGAGATGAAAGATCGTGGTGCGCCCGCGCAGCACGCAGCGAATCCACGCCGGAAGGCAGAAGAGTTACGGCTTTAGAATAAATTAGAAATAATTATAAACGAATGAAAAAGGAATTTGGTAGGTATGCAAATTGACCACAGTTTTTAGTGAAAAGGACTAATGCCCGTTTTCACTATAGGCGACACTTGAATCCCGAAATATAAGCACGCTGTTAGATTTCAAACTTTCGGCGCTGAACTGAGCGTTTAAAATCCAACAGCGCGATTTTATTTTGACATTCCTTTAGGTGTTGCTTAGCGCTAGTGAAAACAGCCATTAGACACATTAGGTTAAGGGACAGGTTAGTGGCCGTACCTTTCCGCCATCAGGTAGAACAATGGCTGGTGGCTCGTTTACCAACCCAATATAAATATATAAAATAAAGCAAAACAAGGGAAGTTTAAAAGGGCCTTCCATATCGATCGTGACGTAGTATCATTTCTCAAAAGACCATTTCAGATACTAATCTACATGGTTCTCATATGGCCTGACCAAGATTATGACTGGACTTTAAAAAAGGGACTCCGGGGACCTCTGAGTTTTTTGGCCTTTCATCTCAGAATAGTCAGATAGGAAACGCTGAACTCATCTAGCCTATTTTTAATATGACGTGTTTAAAGTGATTCCGATATCCTATTTACAGAATAAACAATTTTGTTTAATTTCATTTCATTATCTTCCAAATAGGTCAAGAGATTATCGCCTAAAAATAGGTACACCAAACAAAAAGGTCAATAATAAAAATCACTACCTATTTCTCACGGAAATTCTCCGAAAACAGCCTGAACTAAAATTAGACCATGACAGGTACTTGTACCTACTTAATTAAAAATCAGTTTGGAATATCACAGAGAATTATACATACTTTTTACATTACTTATGTGAACCAGCAATTTTTTTTAGATCAGGAACTATGGAGTAGACCAGGGATTCCCAAAGTGGTCGATATCGACCCCTTGGGGTCGATATCGTTTTCCTAGGGGTCGACATAAACGAAGTCAGAATGAAAAATAACACTCTGTAGCAGATGTTTTAAGTTAGCGGACCATTATGAATAAGGGGGTTGATTGATCTTAAAAGTAGGTAATTTGGCCATGGGGGTCTGATGTAACAGTTCATTTTGGAAAAGGGGTCACTTGTCCAAAATAGTTTGGGGATCCCTGGAGTAGACTGTCTGAATGACTAACATTACATAAATAAGTACCTGTTTCACCACATTTACGCTACAATTTTTTAAAACACTAGTAACTTATTACGAATTTTGCGGTTATTTTTCACAAATCATTATATGACATTTATTTGAGGTCAAGCAGAATTTATAGGCAGGATAAATATTGTGAAAAATTATGTTATAGGTAAGTATAATCCTAACACACACCTGTGATATTTTTTTAAATAATGGCTGAATTAATTAAAAAACACCAATTTAAGCAATAGATTCAATAAAAGAGATTGTGGTCGGACTAGCGTTATTTTAAACTATTAATTTAATTGATTTAACTTAATTAAAATACGAAACTTAAGATAATAATTCTTTATCCTACGTTAAGTCAAAAACAGCCAATATTCCTGAAATACCTACTTAATACTTTTAAGAAAATATTTGTATGATTATTAGCCAATCATAACCTCCCTGCCGGGGTCGCGGGAAAGTCCGAAAGGGATACCGTGGCACCTGGCAACATAAAGGCAACCAATTGTAGTCTGTGTAGGCAACTGAAGGAACACGGGTGGGTATTAGTCAGCAAGAGTCTAACACGCCCTCCCGCTCCGAGCAGAGCGGGAGAAACTATATGATAATTTCACACGCAAAAAAAAAAATACCTCGGTTAAGTTTTTGCTTACTTTTCAACAACAGATCGTTTTCTATTTTTACGTTCTTGCAACAAGAGTAAAAAATTACAAAACAGTAATACTATGTTTCATCAAATCTCATAGGACGCGTGCAGGTAAGATTTCGATAGAATTCCGGGCCCATATCCAACCTCTTTGGAAATACTTCCCCGGGGCTATCATTGGAGTCTGGAATCTATGGTCCCCCCTATAATTACATCATTGACTCAATGATTGTAGCTTTTAACGATGAATAATGATTATAGTTTATTGATGATATCGATAAGCATTTGGTAGTGTAATTATAACTTCCGACTCGGTTGTTCGTGTTGATAAATCGAATAGGAACTAAACACAACGTTTTTTTTTATGGTCTTTTGGTTATCTCAGCCTAGAGCAGTTCAGATGACTAACGTTCTCAAGAAACATTCTTGTTTAATTTATGTACGTAACAGGAAAAGGTCTTCCGGGACGGGGAAGTATCTACTTCCACAAATTTTTCTACAGACGCCAGCACATCAACCTACCTACTCCAATCTGTCAAATTTTCCCAATCAATATTGAATCTTATTCTTTAGCAATAAAGTTGAAAATCCATTAAAGATATTTGACAGATTGTAGTAACTTGATGTGCTGGCGTCTGTACCTTCAAGCTGATTTCTCTGCTCCAGTGTTGAGAATAAGAGTAGGTACTGTCAACATTTGAGGGCAAAAGAGTTCTTATAACTTTATTCCTAATGTTGATAATGTCTGGCCATTCCTGCTGGTGCGTGTAGGTTCTATCGTAGAAACGCAACTGTAAGGACTATTTTTGCTTGCAGCGCTCGGCCGCTATAGTATCGCTTACCTACGAAAAAAAGGGTCATGTGCACGGGATTTTTTTTTCAAATTGGTTAGATAATGTGTTACCCCGATGGTACACCATCTTTTGGTTTCTCGCCAAGTATTTTCCGTTAGGTGAGCCGTCAGCCTGTTTGATGGCACATTGTTCAGCCGAAAAACGTCCGAGGCGAAGGCCTTACTTCAATAGAACCCTGTACTTACCTAGTACGTTTGTTACTGATATAAGTAAATGACTTGGCACAAAACATTGATATACCTTACTCGTTCGTCTGATCAGTTTTTTTACATAAAAACGATAAACTCCTTTATAATTGTCCGACCCATTCACTAATGAACCCGGAATTGTTCGATACAAATTATAAGAGCTGGGTATTGCCAGTATTATAAATCATTATTATCATCATAAATACTATGTTGACAACCTTATCAGAGATATCGTGATAGAACATTTTTTTTTTTTAAATGTGACTTCATCAATTTTCCTTTAAAATGAGAATGACGCAATTTTGAAGCCTGCGCAAAGATATTGATTTTTCTTTTTTATTGGTCAAATGATCAGTAAACAAGATTTACTTATATTTACAATTAAAACTACTTATTCATAATGATTCACACGACTAAAACGTTAAAAATATAATAATCGTGACTAATAGGTAGGTTTCGTTAGTCATTCATTTTCTTGTTCAAATATCTTTATTTATCATCGGTACAATAAACAAAAATGCACTTATCCTAAGACACATAAAGTCATTATATTTAATACACTTTATGAGGCTAGCGAATCACCTTTCAAAATCAAGGGATATTTTTATAACTGTTAACAACATAATCATAACGCACAATAATAATGGGTACATGATGAAAGTTAGGCAAATTATTTAGCTAGTTATAATTTACTGGTTGCATGTAGGAAAGACAAGAAAAAATATTTTTAAGTTTTAGCTGATCACACGGTGTACGTGCGTATACAACAAACAAACACAACCGTGCGATCAGTCAATAATCAGCGGACAGGTAGCATAATAGGTAGGTAGGTATAATGCTTCTCTTCTCATGCTATCCTATTGTCATGATTTCCAAATATTAATAAGATTTATTGATTTTAAATACTAAATATAAAATTAAAAGTATGTGATTTGCCTCAAATGATTTAGTATCAGTGTAATTATGAAGTTTAAAAGTATCTCATTTGACAGTTCCGTAAAAGTACTGGTTTTTTAACGAAACAGAATTGGAAACATGATGTTTGGAGCGTCGCTTAACTTCTAGTTCAGTTCATTTGGAGCCTCGAAACCGGTAGGTGTCTTCATGAAGTCTAACATTATTATATTAACTACCTAATTAAATAGTTAGTTATATAATGCTAAAAGTCTACCAAGTTTGTATGTGTGCAAGATTATAAACACAGAAATATTAGTACTGAAATGGTGTATCATTTCACTATTGACAAACCCTTCGCCATAGACTAAAGTAACCCTTTTTTTTTTGGTTGAGAAATTATCATATAACTTCTCCCGCTCTGGGCCGAGCGGAAGGGCGTGTCAGACTCCTACTGACTAAAACCCACCCGTGTTCCTTCAGTTGCCTGTGATGCCAGGGGCCGCGGTATCCCTTTCGGAGTTTCCCGAGACTCCGGCAGGCATCGGCCCTAGCGGACCCCGTTAGTTCTGCTGACATCTCTTTGAGGCGCGCGTGGAACACAACGCGAGTCGACCCGGGCCTGGTCCTTACCAGACGGCGAGCTACCCATTGCTCGCCGTCCACAAGCCCGCGCCTCGATGGCCGGGAGTCGGCCTGCTATTCCAGATGCCCAGGGCGTTTCCTGCGGCGGTTGAAACCCACCACTTGGCCATAGGTTGGAACGGCAATTCTTCGACGGTTGGTCGGTATTAGATGTCTCCTTTTTGAGTTGGTCCTATCATCGCAGCAGGCTAGAAAATCTCATATATCAAAATTAAAATAATATAATCGTTTACATTTTACATCTCTTTCCACCAGGTTAAATTCTCACCAACATGGGTGCCGGTCAGTCAGTTCGTGCAACGGCCTTCCAACGACCTAAAGCGACCTCTACGCAGTCTTTCATTGAAGAAGAACCTGATGATCATCACATCAGTATCTCGAATAAAATGGTTTGTACGAATTTGTACTTTATTTTGGCATTTATACAGTTGACAATGATTCGACCCACAGACCAAATAAAGTCGACCCTACGAATCTGTAGATAAATAATAAACCGGCCAAGTGCGTGTCGGACCACGCACAATGAAGGGTTCCGTAAATGGGATGAATCCCAAGAACAAACTTAACAGTGTAGTTGAAAAACATGTTCTCCCATACGGAATGTATGTCTATTCAACTGCAAATGTAAGTTGGCCGATTACTACTCGTTAACTTGTAGAGCCTACTTAGCTGTGATAGTTTTCCTTTTAATTCCGTTATATATACTATTGTTGCTGTGCATTTTTTCACTTATCCAGAACCAACCATTTAGCTGACAGGGGGACACTTGACTCTAACAAAAATTAGCACTTTAAAGTATTTTTCGCAAACGGATCCCTGAATCCAAAAATGGTTTTTCAAACTCAATTTTTTTTTTAAAGACCTTTCTAACGACGTCCCACACTATGGGATAAACGAGAAAAAAACATCCCTACTTTACGAGAAGGGCGTACACTAAAAAAAATATATGTTCTGTATTTTATGTTACCACTTTGTGGTAACATAAAATACAGAACATCATGACAAATTACAGTTTTCTAGTACTAACAGTCTCTGAGCTAAGCCGAAGACAGACAGACAGACAGACGGACATGGCGAAACTATGAGGGTTCCTTGCCGACTACGTAACCCTAAAATTGAACTGCTGTTCGTTTGTAAACGCATCGCTTGTTTTGCTTTTCATAATCAATATTTTAATTCCATAGTTAGCCACATTTCTTAATTCCATACAGTAATATTGCTAAATTAATCAAAACAGGTAAATATTTGACAGCTATTTACGACGTTGCCAACTTTTAGGATAAACCCTCTTAAACTGATTTTGGTACGAAGTTCTTTAAAGCGGCTTGCGATACTCTCTAACTGGCAGAAATCGACACGCGAAAAACCGTTCATACTTGCGACTGACTTCTTCTAATCCGATAGAGAGAGAGAGAGAGAGAGAGAGAGAGAGAGAGAGAGAGAGAGAGAGAGAGAGAGAAAGTGTGAATTTGGTCAAAATGAAAATCAAATTTGTCATCATGGGTGTAAATAGCTAAGCGGAACAAGTTACTAAATATATCCACGTCTATTGTATTTTATAATAGATTTCCGCAAGGTCACGCCTGAATCAATTAATTATCATGGGTATCGTTTTCATAGTTTTCAAGGGTGCTAAAGCCGATCGTGAGGTCAAAATGTAAATCCAAGATGGCGGTGCGAATGTTTTGCGTTGCTGATATGCTAGATAATATGAACCCAGGTGGAGAGATTGGTGGAAGATGCAACGCTGGCCGGCGGGGCGGCGGCAGCGCAATCAAAAGCTGCACTGCCCACGCCACGCGGTGACTACAAGGACAAGATCTACATAGAGAAGCTGAAGTGTATGGACGAGAGTCATTCTGAGATAACCGGGTACGTAGTAAACTGCTAGAAGGATCTTTTGGCGCTTGATTGACATTGACAAGAGGGCGCTGTTAGTAAACATGTTTTGTGAAATTGTATTAAATAAACAAGACCGTTAGTTCCTAATTTGGCCAGGCACCAAAAGTACCTTGTTTTTTTTATAAACATATTTAACCGCTCAAGGACCGCGGGCGGTCCGCGCCGTGACAGATTTACGACCGCACTTAAATAAACAATTACTCGGGTTTCATTATAACGTCTCAAGTAGTATTGTTTATGTTTTTTGCTACTCGAATAGATTAGGAATACGTTTCAAATGGTTGCAGTCTTTGTAAACAACGTTCACTTATCTTTATTACCCGCTTTTGTTATCATTTCTTTTGTTCTTTGTGATAACGATTTCTGATAAAACTAGCGTACCAATTCACACGAAATTTTGCAGGGTACATTATGGATAGTTATGTTATCTAACAAAAGCGTTTTTAGAGACAAACATTGAAAATAAAAAATGCTAAAAATCTAGAATTTTTAATATCTAGAATTTCTTGTGCTTACGTAATTTTCTCCGTTTCAAAAAAATATTTTTTTGCCGTATTTAGGTGAAAAACCATGCTAAAATTATTAGAAATCTAATATTTTGTATAAAAAATGGGACTTACACATAAAATATCGACGATCACACACCAAAATACCACAAAATCACAGCACGGTCACGTTTTCATTCAAATGTTTGTTTACACTTTTTGTTTGGATCAAAATAGGTATAACATGATGTTATTTAGTGCGAATATTATCTAAAACGATGTAATATTTACTTCAAAATGAAAATATCACCACTTTCCGACGATTTACACACAAAAACCATTAAAAAACGAATTATTACAGCGAATGGGAGTGACGTTTGACTGACATTTTACCGCGCGGGAACGTGATTTTCAACATTTTTTTAAAATGTTGCCTATTAATATTTTTGCTTTTAGTCGATTTATTTGACGAGAATATCTATCCGACCATAGACACAAAAATTCACAGACAATAATAGCCATTACAGCGAATACAAATAGAGTTGTAAGCCGCGTGGGTACTTGGACGCACCGGTGCGTCCGCGGTCCTTTAGCGGAATATGCGGAATAAAACTATATTCGTAGAGGGACAAACCGCGATGCACGGTCGCCACACCAGAACTCAGATTCAGCCGCATCGGCTATTCGTTCTGCGAGCAATGTACCCCGCCCACACACAAGTTTGACAATTCTTCGCACTACCTATGTCGGTTTCCATAATAATTCTCCTACGAAGCTATACGGTTCCTATATCGTCGATAGCTGCTATGAGCAAAAATGATGTTTTCATAACTTATTCACTTTTGGTAACTGCATGCCGTCAGAGTCAGCTGTTTACGTAGTGTGGCGCACAAAAATCTTTTTTATAGTCCATGATTCAGATAGTTTTCCTACCCTCCTTTTCACATTTTGCACACTAAACCTTGCTCCCTGTGGTCTATGTTCAGCATTTATTGAAGAAGCTGATGACGATACTGATAAAACAATAATCAACAGTTTCGCTCGCTGTCGTCGTCTGTCGCTGGCAGCTGACGGCAGCAGTTACCTTTGTCGCGCCGTCCGCCGCCCCACACCTGTTGGTACCATCAGAAAATCATGGAGTTTTAAAGAAACATGCTACCAGCTGTAATAGAAGGCATAAAACAATTAGGTAGGTGGTAGGTATAATAAATAAATATTTAAATAAACATACCTAAGAAGCAAAATAAGAAAATCCCTAAGAGCTATTCTGAAATTACAAGAAAAAAACCTTTGCAATTATCTAAGTCTCATCTTTAGGTAATTTTAAACCAATACTCCAACTGCCTGGAAATATGCCATAAAAACTCGCACTAAGCCTCAACTAAAGTTGTTAGTTTCCATCACAGACATGCAAGAACATACTTCACGTAGGTACCTTTCGTTACCTTATTGTTTCAGAATAACCGTAAACGATCTGAGCGCGATAGCAGCCCGTATCGACATGCGTACGTCGAACATGGTGAGCGTAGACCCGATATGTGCAGACTGCAAGCAGAAGGTTATTCAGTGCTACGACGACGCTAAGTTGGGCGCCGATATCATCAAATGTTGGGATACTGTGGGTAGGTTTAATTTTTAATGCTCATGATTTTAAAAAAAGACGGCCCGGCACTATGGCGGAACCATAGAGCCTGGCCGTCTTTTTCGGCCGCATCTAGCGCGTTGCCGTGACTTTCACCAGGGCCCTATTTAATATAACTGACAATGCGACATATTTGTCGAAACATGACAAGATGGTCACATTTTCACGACAGGTGCTGTTTATTAAAGCAGAAAACTGAAAGAAACTACACAAAAAAAAAACACAAATTGTCGGATCACCTTGGGCTGTGCCTACCGGTAGGTACGCGGTTGGCAGATGTGTGGTATACTACCTAGGTTCACGTACATTTCGCCAGTAAAATGGTCGCAACCCGAAGCGTGGATTTGTGCCCGGTTGATGGTCATGGGCTCGCCTCCTATTATATAAAAGTAACAAAATTGCTTGTCATATCAATAATCCTACACGTGATATCTCCAGGGGCGTTCACGAAGTGCGTGCAGGACGCGGCGACGACGCGGCTACGCGCGCGTACGCAACGCGACGCGCGCGACCGAGCGCGGCGCACCAGACACATCGCGCATGCACGAGAACATGCGCTGAGGGACCTCTCATCTAACTGATCACATCAGGATTAGTTTTTACAAAAATAATGTCAAGAAATTAAATTTAAGGTCAAAAACGGTCCCACGCTCAAAAAGTGTAGCTGCCCGCGCAAAAGTACACGATCAGCATCGAAACACCATCCACTCGTCCAAGTGTTAGTTCGTGTGAGTAAATGGGACCAAAACTGCAGCGGTATGGAGTTGCGTTCACCAACATAATATTATTCGTATACATTCCTACTACAGTTTACAAACCTTTAGAATATTATAATAATAATTATGATGTCACAGGAATTCTGGAAGATAGAGCGCTATTCTGGCTGTAAATATTAATTAGTTCTAATTTTAGCCTCTACGATAATAATAATTGTATCGTTAGCAAAATAT
Organism: Agrochola litura; assembly: GCA_949152395.1. Lineage (NCBI taxonomy): Eukaryota > Metazoa > Arthropoda > Insecta > Lepidoptera > Noctuidae > Agrochola > Agrochola litura. Next base: position 24,142,048 of record OX424499.1, read on the forward strand.
TTAGCTTGATGTCGATGCTCAACCTTATAATATACTTACTATAAATGATTTGGACTTGGGATTCCTAAAAAAAGCGGTGCCGTCATACAACGGCCCTCGTGAGGATGACGGCGGGTGTATGAGTTTAAAAAAAACCCGGCCAAGTGCGAGTCGGACTCGCACACAAAGGGGTCCGTACCACCGTACAATATTTAGAAAAAAAAGCCGAAAAATACACGTTTCTTTTAAGGAACTTGTTTTTTTTTTTTTCAAAAGAAATACAAAATCTGTGAAAAATTCAACTGTCTACCTATTACGGTTCATGAGACAGACGGACGGACAGCGGAGGCTTAATAATAGGGTTCTGTTTGACACCCTTCGCTAAAAACGCTCTCAATACTGGGCCACCGTTATGACGGCACCGCTCATTCTAAAATTCCAAAATTACCCATACACGAAGTCTGTAACTGTAAACAATGCGTGGTACCTACATTGTCGAATAAAGCAAATAATTGATATTCTATACCTGCTACTACTCTTCAACACATCACCCACTGCTGGGACACAGGTCTCCTCTCATCGCCAAGGCAACATCTACGCATTCTGTACATCATTTCAGCCGAAAAACGTCCACTGCTGGACATAGGCCTCCCCCAAGCACCGCCACTTCGACCGATTCTGTGCTTTCCGCATCCAGCGGATTCCTGCGGCCTTCACAAGGTCATCGGTCCATCTTGTGGGAGGCCTTCCAACGCTACGTCTTCCAGTACGTGGTCGCCACTCCAGAACCTTTCGACCCCATCGGCCATCCGTTTTGCGAGCAATGTGCCCTGCCTATTGCCACTTAAGTTTGGCAATTCTTCGGGATATGTCGGTTACCTTGGTTCTCCTGCGGATCTCTTCATTTCCGATTCGATCACGTAGGGAAACTCCAAGCATAGCCCTGTCCATTGCCCTTTGGGTGACTTTTAGCCTTCTGATAAAGCCCATTGTGAGCTACCACGTTTCAGTACCATAGGTCATCACTGGCAACATGCACTGGTCAAAGACTTTCGTCTTGAGGCAGTGGTATGTGGGACGAGAACATATTGCGTAGCTTCCCGAACGCTGCCCAGCCAAGTCGGATTCCACGATTGACCTCTTTCTCGAAGTTGGACCTACCTAGCTGGACAGTTTGTCCTAGGTAAACATACTCGTCCACAACTTCAAGCGTAGCGTCTCCGATCTTCATGAGAGTGGGTGTCACATGGGCATTTGACATGACCTTTGTCTTGTCCATGTTCATTTTAAGACCCACTCTTTAGGAGGCTCTACTGAGGTCATCGAGCATTGTACTGAGGTCCTCCATGGTCTCAGCCATGATAACTATGTCGTCGGCAAACCGAAGGTTAGTGATATACTCGCCATTGATGTTGATGCCTAGCCCTTCCCAATCCAGAACCTTGAAGACATCCTCCAGTATAGCGGTGAACAGTTTCGGAGAGATATTAACGTCTCCCTTTCTCACACCTCGCTGCAGAAGGATAGGTTTCGAGGTCTGGTCCTGGAGTCAAACTAACATAGTGGCGTTTTTGTACAGACGCTTTAGCACCTCGATGTACCGATAGTCGATCTGGCTCCGTTGAAGAGACTTCAGCACAGCCCATGTCTCGATCGAATCGAAGGCTTTCTCGTAGTCCACAAACGCTAAGCAGAGAGGCAGGTTATACTCTTCAGTCTTCTGTATAACCTGCCGCAGCGTATGTATGTGGTCAACGGTGCTAAATCCTTTACGGAATCCGGCTTGTTCGGGAGGCTGGAAGTCGTCAAACCTGCGCTAGTTCGTGATAACTCTTGAAAACAGCTTGTAGACATGGTTCAGAAGTGTGATGAGCCTATAGTTCTTAAGCAGGGCATTGTCGCCTATGGCGTTTGATCCTCGAGTATGACGGAATCTAAAAGCTTCTGGAGGGCCTTAAGAACGGGTTTTCCACCGGCCTTCAGGAGTTCGGCCGTAATTCCGTCATCACCCGGCGCCTTGTTGTTTTTAAGCTGCTTCAGAGCCATCCTAATCTCGTACAAGCTGACGTCCGGGATGTCTTCGGTATAGTGTCGGGTCAATCTAGCTCTTGGGTCGTTTGCTAGATTCGTAGCGAGGTTACTGGTTGACGTGTATAACTGTCCATAAAAACTCTCTCTCTCAACAGCTCAGGTTTGGCACATTCTGTACATCAAACTGTAACTTATCTAGGTAACTTTGACCAAATATAATTGCTGGGAAACGACTTCAACGGGAGCGTTTTCGCAGAGCAATCTTGCGAAGGGTCGGGAGGGTAAGTGAGCAGTGCTAATATCCCAAATAACCGTACTACTATTTGGGACATAATTATATGTAAAATGTACTATTATTGAGAAATGTCAAAAGAAAAATAGATATTCTCAGTGACTGTCAAATGTATGGGCGATGAACCACTGGAAGTAGATACACAATGCTTTAGTACTGCGAGAGATCCCTTCGTCTACTCAAAAATGTCGTTTCTAGCTATTATATTACCCCAGAAAATGGATACGTAAGAAATGGAATGATCACGCACATAATTTTACCAATGAATCCCACTCACTGTAGAGGGCAAAGGGATAAGCTTCTAGTATTAAAAGTCACGAACGACACGACGTTAGGCGTTTGTCGCAAATTCGCAATGCTAGTCGCGCGTACGTTTTCATTCCATTTCTTACGAATTCATGACCAATCTCGATAAATGTATTGAATTTCATATTTTGTTTCAATCTAGAACTAGTAAGTATTTATAAATTATGTATCTTCTTTAATAAAAGATATCCTATACGAGCAATATTTGTATATATATTTGTACTCACGTTCTCGAAATCGCCTCTAACGATTTCAATGAAAGTTGCAATATAGGGATTTACGGGGCGAAAAATTGATCTAGCTAGGTCTCATATCTGGGAAAATTCGTTTTCTGTATTTTCACAGCCTCGGGAATATGATACCACAACCTGGATGATATGTTTCTCTATTTTCACCGAAGCAGAGCTCGGTCGACCAGGTACTTCTATACTATTAAATGAGCAATATTTGTTTAAGTTTGTAATCACGTTCTCGAAATCGGCTCGTAACGATTTCGATGAAAATTGCAATACAGGGGTTTACGGGAGCGAAAAATCGACTCAGCTAGATCTCATAACTGGAAAAAATCGCGTTCTATATTTTCACCAGAGCAGAGCTCGATTACCCAGGTACTAAAAGATAAAATACTGTTCATATACCTATTTATTTTACTTTATGCTTAATTTTATAAAAAAAAAAGCTGTATCTAAATATGACACAGAGATAGAAAAAGCTATTTTCAAGCAATTCCATGGTAATAATTTGACATTTGACCGTGGCTTTATTTTGTTGCAGTAAGATCGGTTGTTGTAGTGCAAGTGTTTAAGCGCTACTGTCGTGGATTTGGCCGTAATATTATCCTCCTGCCTCTGCCCCATATCTACCCACAGCCTCAATTATTATCACTTACAGCCCTACATCAATTAAAAGAAACTTTCTTCTTAACATCATCCGGAGTTAATTTACTTCTAACTTGCATCGCAACTTTGGGCATACCAATATCGGTCTTATCATATTCGCCATTAGTGTCAGGTTTGTTTGCGGGAGAGCTGTTCTGTTTCGTGGTGCTAGCTGTGAGTAGGGCGAACTTTCTTCGGAGTTCTCTCACTTGTGCCGCGCTGGCGAGTTGTGCGGCGCCTCGCGATAGTACTTCGGCTCTTAGTTGCTCGCATTCGGATCTGGAAAGAATTTAACATAACATCACGCCTAATTTTCCCCGAAGGTTTAGGCAGAGGTATTCTACCCTGCTAAGCCGAAAGGCGCTATTTCAATCGGAGTAAGTTTTGAGAAAAATTACTTTTTGTAAATTGTAATTTAAGGAAAAATTGAGAAATCAAAAACTTCTTAGTGGTTCTTTTAAATGTTTTAAGTTAGATAGCGCTATTTGGCTTAAACCATTAGATGCGAATTTTTTATAGCTATGGAATAGTTAAAAAAAAAAAAAACGGCGTATCTCAGAGATAACGCCTTTCGGCTTGGCAGAGCAGTACACCTATAGTACATATTTCGCCAGTTATGTTTGTCACATGTAATAGGGGGCGAGAAGAATTTAAATACGTGATATAAGGCATTATTGGCTTTTCAGTTACGTTATTGCCCGGTTAGGTCAGTGGGCGGCAAACTCATTAGTCAATAGAGCCAAATATCAATACTATAACGAAGAAAATTTCTTATGAGAGCCAATCTTTTCTGTGTGTCCAAACTGGCTCAATACACTTTTCTTCATCCTTAAAACTCCCATCCTCTTTCACTCTACAATGCTTCCTAAAATTAACTTGCTAAGAAGTAGGATGCCTTCATCATTATCATAATTATCGGCTGATAATAATATGATGAAGGGATCTTACTTATTAACAAGTTAACTCAGAAAATGATAAGTTTTTGATGTCTTGTTTTTTTTTTAAATATCTTTATGACCGAAACCCCGACTCTCGCGCGTATCTATGCTCGCACTCATCGATATTTTTGTACAGAGCCGCACTCTATAGGCCAAAGAGCCGCATGCGGCTCGCAAGCCGCGGTTTGCCGACCACTGGGTTAGGTAAACGGCGTTGGTATCAGTGATATCGGCGGAAACAAAACGAGTTCTCAAGTTCCACAGTCGTTCAGAATAGTGCATTCAATTAAAAAAGTTTTTTTTGAGATTTTACTTTTGGACTTGATACTGTATGACTAGATTTTTTCTGTTATTTGAAATATTGCCTTTCTTCTTAGTTTTCATCATCGTTAAAGCGATTAACACACGGCACCGCGCACCGTCGCGGAAGTGAGAGGTGAGAGCACCCTCGACCGCGCGGTCGGGCGGTGTACGTGTATTAGGCATCAATGGATTTATTAGAGGTCAATGCGACATGAGATCCGCTTCACCGCCTACCGCGGCGGTACGCGGTGCCGTGTGTTAATCGCCTAAGACGTTCCAAACGATTTATTTTTGCATTCCTGGTACTACGACTTATATTCGAACTATGTCTTCTTTGTGACATTGAAATACAAAATATCGTGTGGAAGGAAAACTAAAATATCAAAAAATAATTAGACAGTAATAAAAAAAAACATGTGTGCAATTCACACGTGGTAGAAGTGAAACGTACAAAAATTTAAAAAATAATTGTACTCGCACAAACACGTATTAACACACGTACAACGCTGAGGCCGAAGCAAACTCCCACTATGCCTTGGTAAACACGAGTGGAGGGGGTACGAAGCAGAGCACAAAGAGAACCACGAACATAAGAAACACTAATAATATAATGCTTCCTATCTCATTTTCTCCCACGTTAAATCTTATGAATTTTGTGTCTGTCTCTTTTTACTGTCGCTTTTTCGTTTCATCGACTTTCAAATCACAACGATTCTAAAGAAGTTTTCACTTCAAAAAGCAAATACTTGCACAACACATGCAATATTTGCTGTGACAACGTAAAGAAAACTTGATTTATATTCTCAAAATAAAAAAGAAATGAATAGCCCTTTATTTATTAAGAATTAAAATGACATAAAAAGAAATAATGTTTTTTGAAACGAACAAACAACAGAATCTCTTTGAACGACAAACACCTACAGTATTTCTATTTTCTTAATGTCCCTCAGGTATCATCGGATTTCCGAATACAAACGAATGCTAATTTCCACGTCCATAAATTATTAGATTTATCTTGAGTAATAATTTGAATTTAGAACTAAGTACTGTTGTTGTTGTCTTGTTTTGATTTCCGTGTGAACTGTATAGAGCTGTAAAACTATTTTCCTATCTGTCATGCCTGCGACTTTAGCGGCTTTCCTCCCATTTTTTTAATAAATTACATTAAGTTAAAAGAGTATTAACAACTCTATATACTTCCGAATCGATTTAGAGCGTCCGGTCTGCACCAAGTGCAAAGGGCAATAACTGATAGAAATCCGACAACTGACGAAACACGAAGTTAAAAGTTAAGTAAGTAGTTCAAAGTTAAAGAAACACGAAGAAAAACAATTATAACACAATTACGCTTGGTCATTCTCCCGAATTCGATTGCCTCTGGAATTCGAGCAAACGACCGGGGTCGAGTACGCCCGACTTCGGACAATCAAGTCCAGCTTCACCGTTTCGGTTACCCGAATTCGGATATCGCCAGTTTTCCTTTCAATTCTATCAGTCTATTGTTCGTTATCGTTTATTGTATAGAATTATTTTTTTCTAACTTGAGCTGCTGGGGAGTTTGTTGCGCCGCTTCTTCTTCCCAGCGAAAGGCACTAGGAAGTGGTGAAGGGTGGGCGTTTTGGGGGACTGTCTTATGTCATTTTGACGTTCGAAAAGTGCTGATTCTCAGCCTAATTTATAAATGACTTTTGAATTTTGAGTGCTTGCTTTGTCAGTTTATTCGTATTCGTTAGCCCGTATTCCAGTGCGATGACCAGTGTAGAGATCAAGATCAAGAGCAGGATCAGAAATGAAGAGATCCGTAGGAGAAGCTGGAGCACCATGATAACCGACATAGCCTTTTGGGTGGGAAATTATCAAATAACTTCTCCCACTCTGGGCGGAGCGGGAGGGCGTGTCAGACTCTTACTGACTAAAACCCACCCGTGTTCCTTCAGTTGCCATGTTGCCTGGGGCCACGATATCCCTTCGGACTTCTTCGCAAAACCGACATAGCTAGAAGAATTGCCAAACTTAGTGGCAGTGTGCAGAGCACATTGCTCGCAGAACAGCAGAATAGATGGCCGATGAGGCCGAAAGGTTCTGGAGTGGCGACTGCGTACCGGAAGACGTAGCGTTGGAAGGTCTTCACAAGGTGGATCGATGTCCTGGTGAAGGCCACAGGAATCCGCTGGATGCGAGAAGCACAGAACCGGTCGAAATGACGGTGCCGGGGGAGGCCTATGTCCAGCAGTGGACGTCTTTCAGCTGAAATGATGATGATGACCAGTGTAATTAATGCATCGGCTGTCCGAATTCGAGTAGTCTTTCGAGCACCCGAATGCGGGTTGCGGACCGAGCGTAATTGCGCCTTATCGAAGGAAGCCTAATAAAACAAACCAAAATATATTTTTTGGAACCGACAAATAAATAACAGGATCTTTTTTGGATTGACCTTTTGAATAACAAATACCACAATATGGACCTAATGAAGGTTACCTACCTACACAGGGTCAAATAAAATTAGCTAGCGATAAAATAAATATGTTTTTTTGTTTTGGGGTAAACTTATGGATTCGCGTCACCGACGCGCTGTGGTGTTTTAATTCTTCTTTTTCGTATGGTAAGTGATTAACCTGGTGTCACAGTTTTTATACCGCTCATCGAGAATTATCTCTCAGGTATGCCGGTTTCCTCACAATGTTATCCTTCATCGTTTTTGAAGCAAGTGATAATTACAATACGCACATGAATCCGAAAACTCAGAGGTTCGAACTCGAGACTAAAGAAAAGAAAGAAAGAAGAAAAAGAAGAAGTTTTCAGTTCTGTCGGCAGTCCCCATGACAACCAAATTTTGTTTTTTTTTTTTCTTGTAGATATATATATCGATACCCATCACGTCGGTGAAGTTTACACTGAGAATTTTTTTTATTGACTGGCACTACTTGCAGTTCAATCAATCTGCCTAGCCTTTTCCCAACTATGTTGGGATCGGCCTCCAGTCTAACAGGATGCAGCTGAATACTAGTATTTTACAAGGAGCAACTGCTTATCTGACCTCCACAACCCAGTAACTGGGTAATACTTTCGGGTTTCTGACGACAGTCATTACGGACTGTCAAAGATCCACGAATGACAGCCGGGACCAACGGCTTAACGTGCTTGCCGAGGCACGGAGGAGTCTCGGCATGTCACGATGGTCACCCATCCATGGACTAACCCTGGCAAGCGTAGCTAAACCTGATGGATTGACCGTGCGGCTGTTATAACTTAGCTAGAAGCTCCTTGTTAGTATACAATACTTAATTTAATTTAATACCTACTGGCTAGGAGGTATACATACTTCAAATGATCCAGCACACCGGGTAGCCAGCCGTTAGCGGTGGGCTCGCACAGCTTGCCGAACCAGCGCGACAGCTCACGACGCTGCTTCTCACACGCGCCCTCCAGCTGAGTGATGCGCTCCTCATAGCCTTCTATAAAGGTAATGTTATAGGATGTCAGTGGACTGTTAATATCAAGATTCAACAGTATTTTAACCAGGAACCGAAACCGGTATGTATGAACGATATGGGTTTTTTCGGTTACAATTTTTTTACATGTATTTTTAAAGGTTACCTTAAAATTCTTAAATTGAATACAACCAGACCAACCAATATTGATACCGGTTACCGAATAAAAATTACCTCTATCTTACACGTGCCGTCGGCATGGCAGATAGCTCAGCAATGGAAGATTTTAATTATTAAAAGACACGTCATTGCTTTACCAATAAGTTCTCTATCATAGTGTGCTGATGCCCCTGCTTGCTGCTCCCAAACTGTCTGCTTCTCATGCAGTAAAGCATCTACTTCAGCTTGCTTGTTTGCTAGCTCTCTTCGCAACTGGAACAATAAAAAACTATTGTTAACTTAATAAAAATATCAATACAAAGTAGACTGTGGTACAAATCTGGTAGATTAGAAGTACATTATAACAACATAACACATAACATAACATCACGCCTTGTTTCCCCGAAGGGTTGGGCAGAGGTGTCCCTGTAGCAGGTACACCCACATTTCGCCAGTTATTTTTAAGTCCCATGTAATAGGGGGCGAGCCTATTGCCATCAACCGGGCACAAATCCAGACTCCGAGCTGCTACTGAGAAATTTCAGATAGAAAAACCCAAATACCACTTTGCCCGACCCGGGAATCGAACCCAGGACCTCATGCTCAGCAGTAGCGCTTGCGACCACTAGACCAACGAGGCAGTCACCACTAGACCAAGTACGTTATCTAAGTTATAAATTTTTCCAAAATATTTTTTTATAAGTTATTTATTAAATCAGTAAAATGCCAACCAGTATTTAAATTCCTGTCATTTCATACATCATAAAATGCAATCACTTCAACCATAAGATGTGGACAATTTCCTTATTGTGATAAAATCCATTAAAAAATTTAATGCTTATTCACAACATAACCCATAACAAGGGTGTAAAGGCTACATAAGTATATTCATTCGCTATGTCTGTGGCATCGTACCTCCCAAACAGCTGAACCTATTTTTTTTTTAACTTTTACTTTGTTTTTTTTTTTCATTAAAATTAAATTAGATATTAAAATATATTACCCTAGAATTTGTTTGTTTCATTTGAATGAGATTCTTTGCCATTTCCTGCCTCTTGTCTTCAACTTCAGCAAATATGGAATTTCCTTTAGCAGCTGAAAAACATAAATTAACAATTATTTAGTAAAAAAACAATAAAGGCTTGTGCAGACCAGCGCGACACAAAGACACCGGTAGTCGCGCGGCGAGCGGTTCCTTTGTGTCGCGTCGCGTGTCGCGCCTGTTTGAAAGAGCCTTAAATTGCCCCAAATATAAATCACCCAGAACAAGGAGAAAAGTTTTGGATGGGTTTTGGGGTTCCAAGCATTGGTACTTCATCAACTCAGAATATCTCAGTCCACTGGTGGACATAGGCCTCTCCCAGGCTGGGCCACACCTTGTTTTCAGCCTTCCACATCCAGTCTGTCTCAGCCACCTTCTTTAAGTCGGCATTGGTACTTTTAAGATTATAATTATTAATTTTGAATGTAAATCCATAATCGTCTTGCCCGAAACAGACTTATAGATATTTCAGGCCTTAGATAAATAAAAAGGTTGAGAAATGATTACCGTGAGGTTGTAAGTCTTGTTGTGTGTCTGTGCACTGATGCAGCATAGCTTTGGCTTCTGCTAATTCAGCCAGCGCAGTAGCTTCGCGCTCATTGGCTGCCCTCAGTTCCTCTCTACGCAAGTCAGCCGCTGCACGCATCTCACCCACAGCTGAAATCAACTCTTCAGCTTTTAAGCGCCAGGAAGCAATTTCCATCTTTGCTTCCTCAAGCGCTTCTTTTGCTGCAGCAGCATCGGATAACGCACTGTTCACAGTTTTACGTGCCTCATCTAATTCAGAATTATCCCGCTCTGGACTTTCTCGCACTTTCAATGACTGTTCCTCTTTCAAAGTTCGAATTTGTATTTCAAATTTTTTTACTTCTGTTGCATGCTTTTCTGTTATTTCGGTACGTTCTTCCCGCAACTCAGAAATTTCTTCTTGAAGCGTTGTTATACGCGATGTGAAGTCGTTTTTTCGACGAGCTTCATCCGATTGATAACTTTCTAACTCTGCGTTCAAATGTCTTTGAACATCCAATGCTGTCTGATAACTTCGTCTTGCATCGTGAAGCTCTTGTTTGGTCACTTCATAGCTACTCGAAAGATTGTCGTATTGTTTCTTGAGTAAATAATACCGTTCACTTAGCTCCCCGTTTGTAAACTCTTCAACTTCTGTACAATTGGTCTTATTGCTGATAGTGGAGTAATCCATTTTAAAGGCACATAAACACTGATTACAGCACGATTAATTTTGTTCTTTGTTATAACTTACTGATTGTCCACTCCAATATTTTAACGCAAGATCACGATTTCCACGATACAAACAAAACGGACTTTTCGAATTCAAAAAATGACATGTTAACAAACAAAGACGTCAATTTGTTCGTCCTAAAACCAACACAACCAACAAGTACAAGCGTACAAGTAGGCCGCGTGACGCTCGCGCGAGAGTGTAAAAGCCCACATTCGCACGGACGTAATAAAATCACGCGATATTTTTTCGTGCACTTGATTTTCAACGCTCTGCTTAGCGCCCAGAGTTAAAAATCCAACATGTGTTTTTTCAACGTGCTGGAATGAGAGTGCGTCCCAGCGCGTTGGATTTTCAACGCTCGGTTCAACACCGAGAGGTATAAATCCAGTGTGCGATAAAATCCCGCTGCGCAGGCAGATCCCTCATTTAGCCTAGCCCTAATTAAATAATACACGATCAATCGCAATCTGTTTCGATTTGAAACAGATCGCTAATCCATTGCTTCTTAAGTTGGAAAAAAAATCTGCTCAACAACGTAAATAACGCAATGAATATTATTGAACTGTCAAAATGAAACAAATTATTTATTTATTTATTTATTTATTTATTCTTCAGAAAGCTTACAGTCTAATATCTATTTACTATGTACAATAGCGCTTACGATTGCCATTTAAAAGCTTCCACAAATTAAAAACTATGTACCTAAAATTAAAAAGAAAGAAAAGATAAAGAATACAAAAATAAAAACAAAATCTTCTTAAGTATAACCTAACAAAAAATGTTCTTTAAACAAAACAAAAAAAAAAAAAATCTTCTTTAAAACAAAACATATTTATGAATCATAAACATAATCATAATAATTAGGTAGTATCTAATAAACGTGTCGTCTTTATTTATTGTGCTAAAAACAAACAAACAAAATGTACACATGTGTTATAATTAGTCAAATTCGATAGTTCACTTCGGATTTATTATCAAAATGTACGTGGCCTTAAAACGAAACTTAACATTTTTTACCATAATACGTCCTTACAAGATTATGACATAATTGTGCTTACGGAGACTTGGCTGAACGGTAGTGTTTACGACGCCGAATTATTTGACGACAGGTATGATATTTACAGACGAGATCGCGAATCTAGTCGATATAGTGCGCGCAGGGATGGTGGTGGCGTCTTAATAGCGGTTTCCAGGAAGTTTAAGTCGTGTCGACTGCCACATCTGGAGAGTTCATGTGAGGACTTGTGGATCAATATTGAAACCGCCCCGCGTGGCACAAAAACACATAAATTCCGTGTCTGCGGCGTTTACTTACCCCCTCCTGTGACCTCTGATATCATGAAAGTATTCTTTAATTCTGCTCAGGGTGCTCTTGACCACGGTGATCACACTCTTATCTTAGGGGACTTTAACCTCAGTAACATAATTTGGAAAATTGATGAGCATAACACAGGTCATGCACAACCATATCCTATTAATAGTGGCGAGGTGAATAAATGTTTCCTGGATTTTATTTCTTTAAATGCTTTAGAACAGTTTAACTACTTACCAAATGCTAAATCTAAAACATTGGATCTAGCCCTCTGTAATACTACGTTAAATAACCTTAGCCGTTGCACCTGTCAATTGATTTCAGAAGATCCCTTGCACCCATCATTTGAATTTTCTATATTCTTAACCATTAACTCAAACCATCTTCAAGCTAAGCCAACAACAAAACCAAACTTCTTTAAAGCTGACTACGATAGCATCACGATAGCACTAACTTCTGTAGACTGGGAAAAAGAGTTTGAAGGTCACCTCGAAATAGACAACATGATCGATCTATTTTATAAGGTACTGCACGACGTCATCAAACAAAATGTCCCGATGAAAACAATATTGGCCAATAAATATCCACAGTGGTATTCTCGAGATCTTATACGTCTACTGAAAGAAAAAAATAAATATCGCATTAAAATTAAAAAGTATAAAAATCCTCTAGACATTGTTTCATTTGAGACACTGCGTGCAAGATGTGGTAGATTTATGGAAGTTTGTTATAGAAACTATATTGTAAGAATGGAAGAAGCACTTGCAAATGACCCAAAAATGTTCTGGACGTTTATTAAGAATAAAAAGAAAAACAAGAGTTCTTACCCAGCAGAAATGTGTCACGAGAACAGGACAGCATCAAATGGGCAAGAAATTTGTAATTTGTTTGCAGAGAACTTTGCGAAAGTCTACAATACCTCGTCGACTGTAAATACGTCAAACCACGTTGATAGCTGTCTTGCCCCGTCCGGATTCTGTAAACTAGAATTTGGCACTGAGGAAATATTCCGATCGCTAAGAGCCTTGGATGAGCGTAAAGGTGCTGGAAGTGATGGTATTCCCCCCGTATTTATAAAAAGATGTGCAAAAGCACTAACTATACCTCTTAAACTTATTTTCAACAAGTCAATGGCGGACGGTCTATTTCCTGAGAGGTGGAAGGAAGCTTTAGTAGTCCCTATTTTTAAATCAGGAGAAAAGCAACAAGTATCCAACTATCGACCCATCTCTATTTTAAACATATTCGGAAAAATACTTGAAAAGTTAGTAACTAAAAGCCTAAATGCACATGTTAAGCAAAGTATTACAACCCACCAACATGGTTTTATCAATTCAAGGTCAACCTCTACAAACCTTATGTGCTATGTCTCAGCCATATCTGAGTCTCTTGATAAAAGAATCCCGGTAGACACTATATACACAGACTTTAGTAAGGCATTTGATAAGGTTGACCACAATATACTTCTCAAAAAATTAAATCTATTGGGAATAGGGGGATCATTGCTTAAATGGTTCCATTCTTACCTCGTTGGTAGGAATTCAAAGGTGGTTATCAACGGTCACCACTCTGACACCTTTTCAGCAACATCGGGAGTCCCGCAGGGCTCGCACTTAGGCCCTATCCTCTTTAACATCTTCATTAACGACATTACTTTATGTTTCAAGCACTCAAGTTTCTACCTGTTTGCTGATGACGTCAAAATCATGAGACCAATAGTGACAGACTTAGATGCCGCACTGTTACAGGCTGATCTCGATAGAATGGCAGATTGGTGTAGAGTAAACAAAATGTCACTTAATGTTTCTAAATGTCACTGTATGCAATTTTCTCGCAATAAAACCGTGCAAACCCACAATTACACATTGCACCAGCAAACACTACAAGAGGTAGACGAAGTTCGTGACCTGGGAATTGTGTTTGACAAAAAACTGAAATTTGATAGGCATATACTAAATATTACCTCAAAAGGGTTCAAGGTGCTCGGATTTGTCTTGCGTAATAGCAAAGAATTTTCAAAAGCCTCAACTAGAATTCATCTATTTAATACATTAGTTCGCCCACTCCTTGAATACAACAGCACGGTATGGAATCCACACTATGACATTTATATTAAACGCCTGGAAAGTGTACAAAGACGTTTTCTATACCATCTATGCTATAAAGACCATCTCGCAAAAAAAATCAGGAGCTACGACTTGAGACTACAGCATTATAAAATGTCGTCGTTGTTAGATAGAAGAAGGGTTCTAGATCTCACATTTCTACACAAATTGTTCAATGGGGTTGTTGACTGTAGCGAGCTTCTTGGAAAGCTGCAGATAAGTGCACCATCTCGATTGCCGCGTAAATGTAACTATAACCTCTTCTATGTGCCGGGATCCAAAACAAACCTCGGACACTTCGCCGTTTTGCCAAGGCTCTGTAGACAGTATAACGAAGTATCGAAGCGTAATGAATTGGATATTACAAGCAATATGTCAAAGTTCAAAAAAAAGATTAAAGTCATAATATCCAAGACTTTAACACTAACTTAATCACTGTTATCTTTGTCTGTGGTCCTTTATAGTCCTTTATGGTTATTGTTTATATAATTTTTTTTTTTTTAATGTTTTTATTATTAATTTGTTTTGTATTTAATTTTGTTTCCTCTTATGATTATTTTCGTGTTTTATGTTTGATTTATTTTATCATTATTATTATCTCACTTTGTCAAGCTTTAATGTTTTTACCTAGATTATAAGAGAATGATGTGGTCTCCCATAATTGGAAGCGCACACTAGTATTTGTCTTTGTATTTGTAATCTTGCATGTAATTGTGTAGCCTCTGTTGGAGATCCAATAAATAAATAAATAAAATAAAAAATAAATAAATAAAATAAAAAATAAATAAATAAATAAGATATATAATTATGAATAATGCTACTCATTGCGGTCTATAACAAAGTATTCTTTATTTATAGTACGTCTTAATGTGCTAGGGCTGGTTATAAATAGATCAACATCTAAGTGAGAGGGCAGATTATTAAAGCTTGTTGCGCTACGTAAGAAGAAGGCATTGCGTCGGTAGTTTGTTGATGCAAATGGAACGTGAAGAAGTGGCCGCCGTCTGTAGCCTACGTGATGGGTTCGGAGTGATATTTTGGAGAGAAGTTGGGGACAATCGATGGAACTATTGGCAATATTTAAAAGAAAAGTAATATCATTAGCATGGCGTCTGTTTTCCAGTGGTAGAAAATGGTATTGTTTGCAACGATGAGTGTAATCCGTTGAGCATTGCTTTGTTTTAAAATCTAAATATGTTAGAAACTTTTTCTGAATGCTTTCTATTCTTGACTTATACACGTCATATTTTGGGTTCCACACTTGAGATGCATATTCAAGGTTGCTGCGTACGTATGAACAGTATAATACTTTGAGTGGTTTTAGAGAGCTGAAGCAAGTAGATGATCTGATTATAAAACCTAGGGACTTGGACGCTTTCTTCACAATTTCATCAATATGCATTTCAAATATGAGTCGTAGTTTACGAAAATAAGTTACTGATTAAGGTCGCACGGGCGATTTTTTCACGCGGTGATTTTTGTTCGTGCATTTTCAACGCTCTGCTTAGCTCCGATAGTTGAAAATCCAAGTGTGTTTTACAACGCGCTGGAACGTACTTTGTTGGATTCTCAATGCTCGGCTCAACACCGAGAGTTGAAAATCCAGTGCGCGATAAAATCCTGTCGCGAAATTTTTACGACCGTGCGTTCGTGGGCGAACCACAAGACGCGTATGTAATCGGTGCGCTCGTGGCTTGCCTCGCAGCTAGTCTCGCCTTTCGCAGCTCTCGCATCAGAAGCAGTTTTTTGGGCACGAGTCAAAGGGGCTCGCAGGCGACGCGAGTTTAGTGTTTACATTCGCACTCTCAACTTCATTCGTTTACTAGCGTTTAGTCAGGTAGTGTGTATAATTTGTTACTTTACCCACATAATGGGTTGGTCTCACGAAAAGATTTTGCAGTTCCTGGAACTATTTTACTCTGGGACCCTCAATAATTGCGATAAATCGATATCATCCACCATCTCCTAGTGTGACGTCTTTTTGAAGTGTAAGCTTCTTTTTGAAGTGAAAGCTTCTTTAGGCGCGTTGGACATTTTTGAGATAGGACTAAACCATTGATTTCGCGACACTGTAACGCAATTTACCGACACCGTGGAGTAAAAGACATCAACGCGTTGATTTTTTTTCAAGTTTTCATTTCTGTCGGCACTCCCGGAGTGTCACTGTTTTATTTCATCATGGGTATCGTTTTCATGGTTTTCGAGGGTTCTAAAGCCGATAGTGAGGTCAAAATGTAAATCCAAGATGGTGACAATTTTTTTTTTAATCATACTTTTTATAGAATTTCATTCCCGACGGGGATCCCCCGACCGCACACTTTTTTTTTTTTTTGCGTTTCGAGTTCAATCACAATCTGAATTATATTGAACCGGTAAAGGACCGGCGTCTCTCATGAGAGACGGCACACCCACGCGACTTACATCTCTATTTGTACTAGCTGTAATGGCTATTATCGTCTGTGGATTTTTCTGTCTATGGTCGGATAAATATTCTTGTCAAATAAATCGACTAAAAGCAAAAATATGAATAGGCAACATTTTCAAAAATGTTGAAAATGACGTTCCCGCGCGGTAAAATGTCAGTTAAACGTCACTCCCGGGACGCGCGCATTCGCTTTAATAATTCGTTTTTTAATGGTTTTTGTGTGTAAATCGTCGGAAAGTGATGATATTTTCATTTTGAAGTAAATATTACATCGTTTTAGATCATATTCGCACCAAATAACATCATATTATATCTATTTTGACCCAACCAAAAAAAGTGTAAACAAACAGCTAGGAGAAAGTTTACGTCAAAGAGAAAGTTGTGATATTTTGTGGTTTTTCTGTATGGATCTGATCGGTAAGTGTTTTTTTTAATTTTTTTATACATATTTCATCGGTTTAGACAACATTTAGACCAAAATACAACAAAAAAATCTTTTTTTGGGACGGAGAAAGTTACGTAAGCATTAGAAATTCTAGGTCATCAAAAATCTAGATTTTTTGAATTTTTTGTTTTGAATGTTTGTCTCTAAAAACGCTTTTGTTAGATAACTTATCTATCCATAATGTACCCTGCAAAATTTCTTGTGAATTGGTACGGTAGTTTTATCAGAAATCGTTATCACAACAAACAATAGAAATCATAACAAAAACGGGTTATAAAGATAAGTAAACGTTATTTACAAAGACTGTAACCATTTGAAACGTATTCCTAATCTATTCGAGTAGCAAAAAACATTAACAATACTACTAGAGACGTTGTAAAGAAATCCGAGTGTTTGTTTATTCAAGTGCGGTCGTAAAACTGTCACGGCGCGGACCACCCACGGCGACTCAGCCGTCCTTTACCGGTGAAGGATATTTATTATTGCTAATCCATGGCATCATAATATTGGAAAAATTTGTCTGTTCAACAACATAAATTAATTGAATGTTGATGGCAAATGAATAGGGGTGGGTCTCAGGGTGGGTGGACTAAAGAAACGATGTATTGGTGGATGTGGACTGTGTAAAAGATGATATGGCTAGAAAGGGGTAGACTACCTAGATGATGACTAAAGGAGATGTATGTAAGAAAGGGTCATGTTGCACCAACCCCAAATAAACTGTGATAAGGGCAGGAAAATTAAAACTTTGACCGGAATCCATGGTGTCCCTGTGTATGTACCAAATATCGAAATCCGTTCAGTCGTTCTAAGCGTAAAAAGGTTACTGGACAGACAGAGTTACTTCCGCCTATATGCACCATTTTTGTTTGATTGAGTAACAAGTTTAAAAAAATTAAATAAAGAACCAATATAATCATAAACCAATTCAAAAGAAAAACACATACCTACTTAATTTTTCAGTTTTCTGAACGGCAAGTATTTGACATTGCATTATTGCTGTCATATTTTGACAACATAACGTTGACAGCTAGCTAACTTTACAAGGGGCGGAGGAGTGATTTCATAAAGTTTTATCATAAAAATAAGGAAAAACACCGTATTTAAATACTAAAACAATCACCATGTCCTCTCCTCCTCCTACCAAACCCCCGCGGGGGGTTAAACAAGGAAAAGAAACAGTGAGTATAGCATTATTTCAGCGTCAATCATGTATCCACGGTATTCACGAGATAAAGTAAGGAATTTCTAAGTTTCTATCGGTATTGACCTATTATCTCTGCTTTCTGTAAGAGAAAAACATTCACTGTTATTACTATGTACATTAATCACGCCCTTATTGCAAAAAAAATATGTTTTGCCAGTAAATAGCAAGCTACATACCAATAACCTTTTGCATTGTATTAGGGAACGCCAGACGTAAATGGATGCCAACATTTTCGGCACACGTTATCTGTAACATAAATTAGTAGAAATACTAAACCACAACAATCCATTTTTAATACAAAAATTAAACAAACTCTTCTTTCCACAGAGCGGTTTGCTTATGTCTGTGATTCGCACTCTCTCAGCGAGTGAAACAAATGAACAGCGAGAGAAAGAGAGAGCTAAACTAGAAAAAGAGTACAAGAAGAGTGATGCAAGACTTGATGAGCTGGTGGAGCAACATGCTCAAGAGATTATGGAAGTTATGCAGGTAAACTTAAATGATATGATACACCAATATTGTAGAAATAATTATAATCTGATGTTTGAATACCAGCACTGCGACATTTATTTTTTAAATGTCGCAGCATATGCTGAGATAGGAGCCTTTTGGCCTCGTACAGGACTTTCTGCTTTTGGTTTTTACCTTATTTTTTTTATTTTTTATTAATGTTTTAAGGTGAAGGTGTTTAGTTACATTTTTTTTTTATTCCTTGTGCGAGTCTCAATAAATACTTTTTCTTTCTTTCTTTCTTCTTTCTAAATTATAAATAGTAGTGCTCATAATTGCAGTAGCAGTCTCTCAAAACAATAGTTTGACACTTTGCTTTGTAACAAACAGAAATAGAAATACAGTCTGTAAGTGTTCACTGCTAATAGCAATACAATTCTTAGCATGCTACTATGAACTCTTAAGGACATTATGAACGATCCTGTGTAGGGAACTACTTACATACATAATACCTTACTGCCTCAAAACAATATTGCTTTTATCAGAAGCAGTTATGGTACCATAGTCATAAAATTAACAGAAATAAAAGTTAACACTTTTTTCGTATATGCATGTATGTATTCAAGTTATTACAAAATTGTACATTGAAAGAAAAAAAAAAAGTTTATTTAGCACATTAAAAGCACATAATATAATTATACAGCAGATAAAAATATTAAAAATACAAATCAAATAAAAAGTGTGAAGTGTGATGGAAGTGGGGCAGGGGAGTGTGCCAAAAAGGCCCAGTTCAGCAAAAACACCAGCAAAAAAGCCAGACAACTATAAGTGCCTGACACTGGTTTTCAACTGAACCTAAAAGTGTGATATGATGAATGTAAATCAGTTTTAGAATGTAACGTGTGTATGCATACTTAAATAAAATACATTTGGGTCATTGGATCCTACTCTGTTGTGATCTTCATCACTCAAAGTTTTCTGGGAGAAACTCAACTTTGAGTTAAGGAAAGCTCGCTTTACACACTTTCTCAATCATTGTCTAATATTATTTGCTTTTGTGTAAAATAAAAAATCAAAATTGAGAGATTATTTAAAAAATATATATATAATTTATGTCATCAGAAATTCGGCAGCGTAACGTCGGCACTATCCGTGTGGGGCCAGCACTGTGACGCGGTAGTGGCGCGACTGGGCGCGTGTCGCGGCCTGCTGCGTCTGCGGCGAGACGACCTGCGCCGCCTGTGGGCCGACGCGAGGACGCATCACTATGCGTTGCAGATGTTGACTGATATGTGAGTAAACATTCATTGATGCAAAATTGGCTGAGAATTACCATTTTTTATATAAAAATCTACAGTAAATAGACTCCTAAAACTCCAACTTTCAGTAATGAATTCAAGCTTGTGCCCATACAATTGCTGTAAGAAAATGTATGTAAGCAAGCGATTCCCACGTTAGATTTATCTCATTGTGTTGAACCTCTAATTGATATTGAATCTTTAGGCACATATCCTTAGATTGCTCAAAATGTTTCATATTTTTTCTAAAATTCTATCAAGTTGTTGAACTTTTCAAACGTGATTAAATTATTATTATCCACAGTGAACGCGTAGTAGTATCAGAACGAGAAACTCGCGAGTCTCTCTCTGCCGGGCGAGTGTTAGCAGCCGCACTTACTTTGAAGGCAGCTCTCGACACCGCTGACACCACTCTCTCGCATGTCGACGCTCTCAACGGTACTAGACAACATTTGCAGGTAATCATTGACTACTATCTCAGGGACCGAAACTGGTATGATCAATACGGGTATTTTTCGGTTACAACATTTATATTTTTACAGGTATTTTAAAGGTTACCTTAAATTGAATACAACCTGTATTACAACCAGTTACCGAAATTAAGTTACCTCTATCTTAACATGTTTCTTCTTGGTTACCCAGATAGCGGTAACTTTAGTCATAGAAGTAACCAAAATTCTTTGATACCTGTACCGTAATTTATAAAGGTTTTCGGTCCCTGTACTGTAATTACTAATTATGTATGATTTGTTCCAAAAGTATTTGATGATTCCACGAAAGCGTACAAAATATGTTCATATTAAATTCTTACACAATAGGCTAAAGGGAATTAGTAACACATTCATCTGTATTTAGAAGGTAACAACTTTAAATCTCACCACTTTTTCCAACAACTATTGTTCGAATAACATTATTAAAATGTAATTCGAAAATCATCAATGAAAATTGGAGTTATAAAATTAACCGTAACTGTCAAATGAAAAACATCTTTAAGGTGATTTAAAATTAGAATTTCGTGTCAAAGTATTCAAATAATCGAATCAAAGCACTCAATTTGTTAGTGGTACTACAAATTGGCATCCACAGGCACGTTTTCTGATCCATTTTTTTTTATCAAATACTTTTGGAATAGACTAGTAAGACTAGTCCACTATAGTAATGGGTTAGACGGGCGATAAAGCTCACTCTGCGTTCAGCGCTCGGTGTGGCAGCACGCCGTGTTCGGGTTCGCGACAAGTCAATCGTCATCCTGAGGATGCCTTGTTGAGAGGTGAAACACATGTCGATTACTTTCAGGGGTTTTTTATGGCTCTTTAGAAATAACTAAGCGGAACAGGTCACTAAATATATCCACGTCTATTGTATTTATAACGGATTTCCGCAGGGTCACGCCTGAATCAATTAACTAGACTATAGTCCATTAAATAAAAAATGATTTTATTTCTGTAAGTAGGTTTGTACAAACACTGCTTGACCTTTTTCTTGTATGTCACGGGGTAATTTTCTTTTGAGTACGGCTAGTCTAGTTCCATAAAGCAAAATCCAATAATTATTATTGGCCCCAACCTAGGCAAGCTTTATCTTGGTCCCTAACTGAGTAAAGTTGGCCAGTCCACAGTCCACTGAGCCAATGTGAGTGTCCTTGGAGTTTCTTGCTCATTCTTCTCTATACAGATCTACATTAACTTTCTGACTAACTGCTTGCCAGTTCAGAAGTGCCTATAAATGGTTTAATTGAAAGAAATAATTTGAGTTTGTGTAAAAATAATACTAATGGGAAAAAATTGATGGAAGGATTTTTATTTATTTTCAGCTGAAAAAATGCGAGCTAGTAGAGGTGATAGTTCGTCGTCTTAGTGAAGCTGTGTATCGTGATGAACGAGCGCCTCTGACACGACGCGTTTCGGCAAGGAGACGTACTGCGCTGTTATTGGCTGGTGAGATTACAATCTTTAATTCATTTGCAACATGTCTACAAGTACTGCATGTTACCATTGAACCCACTCCACTTTCTATTTGAATTTATTGAAAACATCTAAAAGATAAATATTAATTCAGTCCAGGACTGCCTCGTTGGTCTAGTGGTCGCAAGCGCTACTGCTGAGTATGAGGTCATGGGTTCGATTCCCGGGTCGGGCAAAGTGTTAATGGGTTTTTCCATCTGGAATTTCTCAGTAGCAGACCGGAGTCTGGATTTGTGCTTGGCAATAGGCTCGCCCCTTATTACATGGAACTTAAACATAACTGGCGAAATGTGGGTGTACTATAGGTACACCTCTGCCTAACCCTTCGGGATTACAGGCGTGACGTTATGTTATATAATTCATTCCACGTAAGAGTCTCTCAGCTTTATTCCCTTGTTTTAATATCTATTAAATTAATTGCCATCGTAAATCCGTCCCAATAACTTCCACAGAAGCATATAATGTGCATGTAGTATGTATAAAGGTATGAGGAACAGGGTGTAAATTTCACTAAAGGATCCTCTACAGAAAAGAGAGGATCCTTCGACAAGACAGTTGTCATGTCTGGTGGGCAACTGCCCAACGATTGATGTCGGAAAGTCATATATATATGCTGATCGCGCGGTAAACTCTGCTTGCGCGATGCAGGATAGGTCTTTGATGCGTAGTTCCCATGTGACGTTGTAGATACCGCCACATATGTAGAAGCTTTAAGAAGTTCTGGTTGGAATTTTTGCTTACTTTTCCATTAATTCGGAGTAATTGCCTACTAAAACAAATTAGTCATATTGCTTTTAGCTTCGTACAGTGTACAATAATTTCTGACGGCATCTTTCTATATAACGAACTTGTACAGAACTAGAAATGCCTTTTCTGTACATCACTTACAAATACCTCTCTTTCAGAACTAACAAAGAGCGAGGAAGTAACAGAGGCGTACTTACAAGAAGTGACGCCTGAGTTCGAAGCGTCTCTGTCTGAAGAGGACAAGACATTCGAGACTACTGTCATGATATCGCTGGAGGCATTAGGAGTGTTGGAGCAGCTGAAGGAGGCTACTGAGGTATTCAAAGTGTAGTGGTATCCAAATGCCCTCCTAAACACAAACCGGTGGGGGGCCGCGCCTCCAATTTGACTTCTTGGTAAAGAAGGTTTCTCTGTGCCATCCTTCACAGAGCTTTGTTTTTTCTTAAATGAAAAAGCGCAAGTACGTAAGAAAAAGATTAGCTTTTTGTATCGACGGAATGTAAAGTACTTACATCATATCGGTTTTGGAAGGGGGTGATCAAAGAAGTTTGCCCCTCCCACCATGGAGGACTTCGTTTTTGGAAGGGAGTGGCCACAGAAGTTTGCCCATCCGTGATGAAGTACTTCGTTTTTGGAAGGGGCTGACCAAAGAAGTAAGTTTGTCCCCTCCGTCGTGGAGTACCTCCGCGGTCCCTGATTGGTCTGCAAATTTCCTGGACTATGCTTAGCTTTTAAGTGAACTAATGTGTTTTTTTCTTCATTCGTAATACGAATTCTCAAACGAGATACATATACACGCGTGTAAAACATAACCCTTTTTTTTCTGTCGCGCAGTCGGGTAAAAGATACCATGCCATCATCATCCGCGGCTCTCGATACTCCGCTTGGACTATCCCTTTCGCGTTGCCCAGTACCTTATCATCTGTAACCGCATCGCAGTTTTGTCCTATGATTTTAATAATATTATTCGCCCAATATAATTTCCCTTGCTTACTAAAACCACCCAATTCAATTCAGAATATTTACGTATACTATCAAATTCAAATTCAATTCTTTCTTACATATCACAGGTGTTTACAAGGTCTTAATAATAATAGTAAAGTTCACATGGACCCTGTCGGGCACAACAATTACATAAAATATGAGTAGTAGCATGATTTAAAATAAATGCAGTAAATATAAATTAAAAATATATATCATATGTTGTGATATACGTCTTTTTACATTATTTTCTTTCAGAAATTCAAAGTCCAAATCCAAAATGAGCTCCTAGAAGTAATAGACTCCGTGTCTCGTCGTATTATCGAAGAGGGAGAAGTAGAAGCTGATGCTGATTTAGACGAGGACGGCGAGATACCCGACGGTGAAGGAGTGACAGAGACGGGGCGACCGCTCGCGAGGCTTGTCACGATTCTCGGCGAAGAGTTCCGGGCGTGCGCTACGAGAAATAAAAGGTTGGCGTCACAAGATAAAACAAAAGAAAGGCGTGTGAGAGGGAAAGAGATATAAGATATTGAAGGTGTGACAGAGTTAGGGCAACTCAATGTGAACCTTCGTACTGTAGTAGCTTTGGTGAATAGTGAAACTTAAGTTATGAGGAATAAAAGGTATCGTTGTATGGTGTGCGTACTGTGTATGTATTCAGAGATATAGAATATTGAAGATATTTCAAAGCTTTGAAGTTCAGGGGAAATCAGAATATTATAGATTCTAAACTAAACCTCTATCTAAAAAGCCTTCTAAACTTTAGTAGGTAATTTTAGTTTTCTTCTGTTCTTGTGATTTACAACTAAAACTTTGTTATTATTTTAGATTACTACAATTATGGAGGGCTTCCTTACAAAAGTATAAGTTGCCTGACTCCTGTTTGCATACCGAGCATAATTACTGGAGCGCCGTGCAACAAGTTGTAAGTGAAATCCTGCTGAAAAGCAATACTTGCTGTAGATATCCATGATTTTAATGAGAGGAATAAATCCACCATTAAAAATAAATATAAATGTATTTAATGTCCAGAGACACAAAACAAATACTCTGATTTAAACTCGATATTAGTCTATTTATATTTTATTAATTTATATATATACTCGTTTATGTCTACAGACCGTTCATTATAACTTGTCCCTTGCAGTCATGTTGGCACCATTGCTTGTCAAGCTTAATTTCAATACTAATAGAGTTCAAAATCGCATCTGACAGAACAGTGCTAGCAATCGCGTCACAGGCCCAGTTATAATAAACGCAATGTTAATACTATAATTATGCTTATTAAAAACTTGTGGTCTTTTTGTATGTGTCAGATCGTAAAATAAACTATCTTTCTTTCAGCTACAACTCCTTCTAACAGAATATTTAGAGATAGAAAGCGTGAACTTAGCAGCTCAACGCTCAGTGAGTTCAGCAGTAACTGACACGACAGAACTGCGACTAGCTGATTACTTCGTGAAGAAGCAGAAACGACAAACTAAGTTGTTCAAGCTCTCTGGTAAGACTAGCGACACATCTATTATTCTAAAGTCATTTATTCAAACTAGACTGAGAATCAGCACTTTTAGAACGTAAAAATTACATAAGACAGTCCCACAAAAACGCCCACCCTTCACCACTTCCTAGTGCTTTAGCTGGGAAGAAGTGGCGCAAACAATTCCCCAGCAGCAAGATATAGAAAGTACTCAATGGAAGTATGACTTTTTAGTTGTATGAGGAACAGGGTGTAAAGTTCACTCATCCACCATAGAAAAGGGATGATCCTCCGACCAGACAGGTGTTGTGTCTGGCGGGCAACTGCCCATCGGTTTGAAGTTGAAATCTTGTATGTATGTCGATCGCTCGGTAAACTCTAACTGCGCGATGCAGGACTTGTGTGACGTCATGTCTTTGATGCTTAGTTTGTATGTGGCGGTGTAACCGCTACAACTTGATTACGCCTGTAAGGCTGCAATGCTTTTAAAATTACCAGCAAATATTATCCGTCTAAAATTACGCCGCGTTTTTTCGTATGCGTAGAAATAAGGCGGGCGGAAATAAGACAGCAAAACTTTATTTGTTTAATTATTGGTATAACACTGACCGTTCACTATAACTTGTCCCTTACCGTCATGTTGGCACCAAGCTTAGTTTCAATACTAATAGACTTCAAAATGGCTTGTCAAGTTATATTCTCTATAACTTGTCAAGCCATTTTGAAGTCTATTCGTTCTGAGGCCCTAGTGTGAGTTTATTTTAACCATCTCGAGTTTACGCATCGAGCGTGATCGGCGCTCCGATTTGCCCTTCATCAGTGAAGGCCAGTGATTTTGTTGAATTTTCGACAAGACTGTCACAATAACAGAAAATGTCGTCGTGGCCATACACTACGATATTCTCGTTAAGCTACAAGGTTCTTCTGGCGCGTGGCCAAAATCGGAATTAATGCCGCCATCTTGCTTTTCAGTTCATTTCTCAAAACTTTTGCACAAATGTTTACCAACAGCACCCCCCCCATCAACGTCTTTCGAGCGCCAAAAGATCCGTGTAGTAGTGTACATTTCAATGATGTTGTGCAGCGGCGTAATTTCGACAGATGTGTCGCTACGTCGCTACACTGAGTAATTTAGTCAAATCAAATCAATTTATTTGTCCGAGTACCGCATTCAATATGCAAGGGTATCACACCCTTGGATCTTGAATGCGGTTCAAACTCAAAGCATTTATTTCAGTTAAACAAATTACAGGCACCTTTGAACTGTCGAGGGATCGATCAGTCAGAAAAATGAAGCTAGTTGCCCATTCCAAAGCGTAATAGGTTGCTATGGAGAAGAACGGGCAAGAAACTCCACGGACTCTTTTAAATTAAAATATGTTTTACCTCATTTATGTTGAAATATTAAACATGTTATTGTTTGTTTAAAATACAACGTATTTTATTGTTACCGCAGGTCCCCCAGCCGTATCGCCCAGCCTGTCAGCTCGGCGCCACAAGTACCCGCTGGTGTGTCGGGCCGAGCCGGGCCACTTGCACGCCGTACTCCCAGCGCTACATTCGCTGTGTACTCACATTGAACCCGTTACTGGGTGAGTCAGCATTATTTGGTTTATAGTGCCATATAAAGTTCTCCTTCGGAAGAGCACGTTTAAGCCTGATTTACTCGGTGCGATTTAAATGCCTGCGACATACCTCAAGTTGAAGCAACAATAAAATTGTATTATATACTACATGCAAGAAACTTGTATCGTGTTAGTTGGGTTTCATAATATGTGTGCCATCAGTCCTTTACGGCTCAGAGTCGTGGACGATTCGGGCAATAGAACGGAAAAAGATAGAAGCTTTTGAGATGTGGTGTTTTCGAAGAATGCTCCGCATACCATGGACCGCCAGGAGAACGAACGAACAAATCTATTCTCGAACAACTGTACACGGCTACACATCAAGCTATACATTTCCAACAACGTTTGATCTAGCAAAACTGTGATTCAAATTTCACGGTGTATAATAAATACAAATTCGTAAGCTCGAAAGCTATCCACGCATTGTTGTGTTTGTAAATTCAACATTCGATAATGGAAAACGGTCAAGAAGTGTCTTTGATATAGAAAAAGCTTCCGATATTTTTTGTTTTGACTGAACCAGAATTTATAAGACTATGGTGACGTCTTCCATGTTTACATTTTTGAAGTGAAAACTTCTTTAAACGTGTTGGGCATTTTTAAGATGGAAAAAAACAATTGAACTCGCCACACCGTTACCTACACCTCATTTTTGTAAACGCGATTGAGCTCTTTATTTATATTATGTTACGGATCAATGTTCTATGCAAGTATTTTTACTTTAAAGGTTTTTTGGAAGATTTTTTTTGTAAACGCGATTGTGCTCTTTATTTAGGTAAGGTTACGGACCAATGTTCTATACAAGTATTTTTCTTCCACCAAGGCGATTTTGTTCAAGTTTTCACTTCTGTCGGCACTCCCGGAGTGCCACTGTTTTTTTTTAAATTGTTTTGTTAATGGCTCACAAATCTGGCGATACAATATCCAGTCCCGGATTTACGTCTAAGCGCACAAGGCCTAGGGGCTCAGCCAGCCTAGGGGCCCCACTCACCCAGCTGCTCCGACTTGACGGCAGGCGGAAATAAAATAATACAGTGAGTTTTTTTTTTTTTAATAAAAATGCTTCATTTCATTTACTAGAATAGTGCAGTTGGGTTAAGTTAAAAGTAGCTTATTAATTTCAATTGATAATTGCATTGAAAAATGTGTTAAGAGAAAAAAAATATCCTGTATTTATTTTTCAAAATGACTTCGAAATGTGGGGCCTCAAATGTCGAAGTGCTTAGGGGCCCTGGGTTGTCCGGGCCTGACAATATCACTAACAATGAAAGCATGCAATGCCTTAAAATAGTGAATGTCATCATTATCATTTTCCTGCTCTTATCTCAATTTACTCGGGGTCGGCGCAATATGTCTTTTTCATATTGTCATATAAGCTTTCACACAGCCCATCCATTGTTTCTTAAGTCTTCCTCTACTCTTATAGCCGTCCACATTCATACTTAAAACTTCCCTCACGTTATTTTGCTTATTCCTCCGCATCACTTGCCCATACCATGACAACTGATTGCCACACAACTATTCGGTCCCTGTGCCACTTTTAGACTTCCTTTTATACACCCATAGTGAACATCAATATGATATTATGATCTGTCCACCAGTGGCGGCGAGTGCTCTCTCCGCGCGTTCATCAGCGACTACGTGCGCTGCAGCGAGAGCGAGCGCCTGGCCGCGCGCGCGCGCGCCGACATCGACGACGCCATGCGCGCGCCCGCCGCCTGGCGCGAGCGGGGCCCGCCGCCGCCCACTGGTGTCAAGTCGGGGTATGTATATAAGTCGCAGGTGGATTGTCGAATCCGCTGTTTTATATAACCGCTAGCTGTTTTAAAAACTAGCTCCGTTTTGTAAAACAGCTGAACGTTTTCAGCTGGATTGACATTGCGTTACGTTAAAAACCTGCTACCCACGTTTAGACGTACTGCAGAATGGCTTATCTGCAGTCACAATAAGCGTTTGGTGTGGCTTCTAATGCCGAATCGGTCGTAGTAACTAAGCTAGGATACCTTGATCAATTGGTGTAGGGGTTAGGTTAGAACTGTGAAAAACCGCGCGCGAGCCGAGCGAAGCGGCCGGCGAGTGCTACTTCCAAGTTAGTCACAGTTACTTGGCTATTTATTATTTTTAGGACTGACTGGGCTTCCCACACAAAACTGCCATCGCATTGCAAAAATCTGCGACCTCGGCCTAGGCCATGCGCACTGCGAGCTCACATATTTTTGCAATGCGATGCAAATTCGCTGTTTTGTGTGAGAAGCCCTATCATAAAACTCGGACAACTTTATGTTAAAATTTTGTCCTTAAAATCATTTTTTTTCACCTAAGTTGGGGTAATTTTTATTTATTTCCGTATCAGACGCCATTATTGTTGTTATGACATACAGAGCCACGACGATACCCTTACGCTTATGTGCATTGGTTTCTTTTTCATCCAGCTGTTAGATGTATAGGGAGCCACCCCTTATTAGTTTTTCACACGACTGCCCAAAAAGGAGTGTGTTTTCAGTATGTATTTATGTGAGTTTCTTAGTTCCACCATAACTTTTAAATGCCTTAACAGATTTGGATGTATGGGGTATAATTAGAATCCGATTATATCTTCCCGAGTGATATAGGCTATAAATTAAAAAATAAAAACATAATGGCGGCAGTATGGCTCCATATTGAAATGTGTAAATAAAATTATTTATTTATTTATTACAATATGGGTATCCTATTGAATGTCTTGATGAGCACATTCCAAACCTATATAATTTATTGGCATACATTTTAGATAGGTAGGGTGTACATGCAAAACAAATATCTCATCCCCACGACATCCACGCCCCGCCTCGCCTCGCCGGTGAGAGTATAAAACCACCTGTAGTGTTTAAATATTAAAGCCACCTAGCATGGCATGTTTTAAAATAAAACTTGTCACTAAAATGTATAAAACAAAAATATTTTTTTATTGTAACAACACAACTGCCCTGACAAACAAGTAATAAAGGTCGCTGACTAAACAGATAAATAAAGTTGTCATAGCAGGCGGGGGGACTTCTTAGATTAAAAAGTGTTCCACACAACGTCACAACGATCCCCCCGCCTGCCTTTTTTTTTCAGCCGATACCAGTACAACAAATCCAATTGCCTCAGACCTAAAAAACACATATCCGGAAAAACAATAAGGATTGTTGGTGCGCAGAAATGTGTCGGTCTGGCTGCTGCCCTTACACATTCAAGAAAGACTACACAGTATGAAAAATACGGAGTCCTCGCCCATACGATGCCAAATGCACAGAGCGACACAATTATAAAAAGCTGCACCAACATAAACCTACGACCAGGGCCCTGTTTAATAAACATTACAATCCTATAATTTTGTAAAAAAAAATACATATTTGTTAAGTTTTACTACATGTGCTGTTTAATAAACTTTACAAATATGAAAGAAAGTAACAAGTAAGTAATTTACAATTGTTACAATTGTAAATGCTGTTTAGTAAACATTTACATAAGTACTTACGTAGAAAACGCCTGTAGATTTCGATGACAATATTGTATTTACAAATAATAATAATAATTTATAATAATTTATTTATTTAATTAAATAATGCATATTTACAATATTAAGCCTTATAGTAAAATGGTAGGTATATAATAATGGTTCGACCTGAACTAGGATAAACCTGTATCTCAGGTGTCATAAGTGCAAAATTACATTAAAATTTTCTAAAATTGATGGTAGACATAAATAGTGAGTAACTTAACAGACTAATGATAGGACAGTACTTATTAAAAATAATATTTAACTTAAAACAACCAGTAACTTTTCTGTGTCATCATAAGACAAATTTTGTAACCAAGTTGAAATAACATTTTTGCATTGTATCGTTTTTAATGCAGACATAGACAAAATTGCGTTTACTTTATTATACAAAAATGGGCCTAAGAATATAAAAAATCTATACATAAACGAATGCCTTAATCTATAATTATCCATACAGATGTCTTTACGTCTTTTATCAGTGACAACTCTATCGTACGGCAATTTAGAGTGCTGTTTTATTAAAGTATTCATAATGAATAACTGCCGCACTGTCAGAACATTGCAAGATTTATATAAAACTTGGGTCGGGAACAGGATAGGCCGGAATGTGGATACTTTCAGAACAGCTCTTTGCGCGCGCTCCAGTGGTAGTAAAATTGTTTTAGCCGCTCCTCCCCATGAAGTAATACAATATGTAATTATCGATTGACACAAAGCATAATATACCTGTTTTATCACCTTAGAGTCAGCAAAAGGCCTAATTTTCTTGAATATGAACATCAACTTACGGACTCTACTGCATAATAGTTCAACGTGATTTTTAAATGTAAGAGTAGCGTCAATAATTACTCCAAGATATTTTATAGTTTTCGTATTAAAGATAGTTGGGCAATTGCATTTAGAGTTTGCAACTGTGTTACATACATGCGCATGAATATCTGGAATGATCATAGATGTCTTTGAGTTGCGTAAAGAAAAGCGTATGTATTTAGTTTTGTCAGCATTTAATGTCAGTAAGTTATGTTGTAACCATCTATTAACTATATTGAAACCTTGCTGTGCACATAACCAAACTTCATGTACTGTATTTGCGGAGAATAGGAGTACGGTATCATCAGCATAAGATATAATTTTCCCCGAATTTAGATTGAGACTGCAGAGGTCATTTATATAAATAAGAAATAAGGTTGGTCCTAATATACTTCCTTGCGGGACTCCAAAAGAAGTATTTTTTAGTTCTGAGCTAGTAAAATTACCAATCTTCACACATTGACAGCGGTTGTCTAAATAGTCTGCAAAAATCTTAAGCTGCTTACCTCGTATACCAATTTTCTCGAGCTTGTTCAATAAGATAGGAACAGACACGGTATCAAAAGCTTTTGCTAGGTCAAGAAAAATACCAATAGAATGATTACCTTTGTCTAGTTCTTGAGATATATAATCGGTCATATCTTGCACAGCATCAGTTGTGGATAATTTTGGTCTAAAACCAAATTGATTATCCGAAAGGATGGCTTTAGACTCTAAGTACTTCATTAACCTATTGTTAATTATTTTTTCTAGTATTTTAGATGTAGATGAAAGTATTGAAATGGGTCGGTAATTTGAAGGTACTTTTTTGTCACCTGCTTTATGCACTGGGACGACTAAAGCTTTTTTCAGATAGTCGGGAAAAATGCCTTCAGAAAGGCAAATTTGAAAAATATGAGTTAACGGCGGAACAAAAATGTGTCTGAAATTCCTTAACACACTATTTGAGATACCGTCCCATCCAACCGCACAGACTTTTTTCAGCCCCAAAATAACCCTTTCGACTTCGTCTTTGTCTGTATCCAGTAAAACAAATGAGGTTAGTTGACGATATTGCGATGACACAATGGCCCTGTTTCCGTGTATGCTGTAATTTTTGTTATAGTTACATTTAATTTGCTCAGCAAGATTTTGACCCACATTAATAAAGTAACTATTAACATGATTTGCTGATGTATGCGGCGAGGCGAGCGTTTGTAATAACTGTGACGATGATTCATGCTGTTTTGATACAAAAGCGAAATTTTTTATATGGCGCCACATTTTTTTGCTGTCGTTTCCTGATTCTTCAATTAAGTTTCTATTATACGTATTTTTCAACTTTTTTAGTAGATTGTTACAGAAATTTCTATATCTTTTATATGATGTTTGTAAAATGGTATTATCTGGAGAGGATTTTGCATGCATGTGAAGTTTATCCTTGTGCTGAATGCACTTTATTAGCCCGGGTGTGATCCATGGTTTTAGGTTATTGTTTTTCTTAGTTAGTTTTATGTGCGAAGTATTATTTACAATAGCACATTGCACTTTATTAATAAAGTATGGCAGCGAAACGTTCACATCATCAGTTTTGTAAACTGGGTCAAAGTCAATATGATGTAATGCGTCTTCAAGTTTTTTCATATTTATTTTAGTAATGGTATTTGTGCACTTAGATCTAGGGGTTTTTACTTTTAAACTAAGCAGGACTGCTCCATGATCGGAAACTGAAGGATTTGTTACTAGGGTAATGGATGCAAGGTTAGTTTTAAGCAAGGTGTGGTCTAAACAGGACCCACTCAAATGTGTTGGAAGCAAATGGGCCGGAAGCAGTCCCTTGCATGCGCACATGTTAAGGTAGTCTTTAGCAACTCTATCACTGTCTTCTGGGTTAATATCTATGTTCATATCGCCTGTTAGTACTACATTTTTGTATAGAGATAGTTTTTGGAGTGCTCCGTCCAACGACGCTACAAAATTATCAGTATGCTTAAAAGCACAAGGCCTATAAATACATAGGATAGCAGTTTCTAAGCCCACTTTTATCAATAATCTGCTACAATCTTGTATGGGAGGTTCTTCTACCGATACGTTCAAACTTTGTTTGGCATAAACAACTACACCGTCATTTTGATTATGAACGGTCTTACTACTAAACATTTGGTAACCTGACAGAGAAGGAAGGTTCTGTTGACATTTAGATAGCCAACATTCAGTCAATACAATAATGTCACACTCAGTATCCAGACGTTTCAACAGAATGAACAGGTTGTCCATGTTTTTATTTATACTACGAATTTTTTGCGTAAGAATAGTAAGTGATTTAGAGGGATCAGGGAGATATGCTTTACATTTTTCAATCTCGCATGATTTTGCCACTGATAAGGAGACCACATCAATATCATTAAGTAACTTATCCATAATTTTATTTACTTTAAACTCCTAGTATAAAAAAGACTTATCGATTAATGCAAAATAAAAGATTAAGGGCGGCGCTCTTAGGCGCCTTCATTATAATCTATAGAGTTAATGTACCTGCTTTCAGCAATTTTCCTTGCCGGGCATTCCAGCTCACCTGTTTTGTGGTCGCTGGGTTTTTTGAAGCGCAAACATGTTGCACACTGTGATGGTTTATCGCTCGTAGTACAATCATTAGACTGGTGACCTTGTTGTCCACAATGTCCACACGTATGGGTAGTCTCCCGACATGTCCTTGCAGCATGCCCGTACTGATGGCATTTAAAGCACCTCGTCACAAGTGTGAAATCCCTAACTGGGCAGGATGTCCAATTTATAAATACTCGATTCTGGTTAATAAGGGCTTTCCTTATGTTGGCAGGTACTTCTAAAATAAAATTGCAAGTAGGTCCATCTTTTTTCCCCGACTTATGACTTAATTTCAAAGAGGCCAGGAAAGAGTCACGAGGCAGATTAGGTAGCTTGTCGGCTAGGTTTTGTTCATAAATGCAGTCATATACTTCTTGGTCAGTTAGGGCTGAGGGTACTCCTATCACTATAATTCTTGGTCTTCTCTTTTGTGGCTCTTCCACTTTCAGGCCGGAACTACTAAGCTGCGACGAGTTTCGTAGTTTTTCTATGTCATCCTTGGTTTCGGTGCTGATGATAACTCCTCCGTTTTTGGTTTTACGCATTCCTCTAACGTGCAGTTTCATTTGTTCTGGGCATATTATTTTTTGGACCAGAGATTTTGTGTCGTCACTAGTTTTAAGCTTATCATCAGGATAAATTGCGATAGTGCTGAGATTACTGGGGCAAAATATGTAGTTGTAAGTTACAATTTACATAAAATGTAAGTTTTTGGTGCAGATTCTTAATAAACGAGGGTAGATTTCTTACTCTTGAGTTTAGAATTTTAGTGTTTCACGGAGTAGGTACTTTGTTACTGGTTTGGTGCATCACTAAAGTCATGGAGAATAACAACAAAATTACGATTCTGTCAAATATTCAACGGTAGTCTCTTGCTTACCCGAAATTTTTCGTTAAACGTAAAATCTGT
The DNA here is from genome assembly GCA_949152395.1 of Agrochola litura. Taxonomy (NCBI): domain Eukaryota; kingdom Metazoa; phylum Arthropoda; class Insecta; order Lepidoptera; family Noctuidae; genus Agrochola; species Agrochola litura. Next base: position 24,176,521 of record OX424499.1, read on the forward strand.
CATATTAAAAGTAAAATATATCCTATTACGAAAAACTCGCCGTTGCCGTTCAATCTCATATTCATCATCACTAACATCACTACTTTCACTACTCGTTGTTAGAATCATTGTTTTTGCAAAAACATTTTAATTCCTTTAGTTGAGGCACAAAATTGTAAAGTTTTGACACACCTTGAGACCACCTGTCAGAATACTACTACAATTTACAAAATATGTAAACTTGTAATTACTATTTTGTGTTCAATAAAGTAGTTTTTCCTACAAATATGTAAACTGACACTTGTAAAGTGAAAATGTTTATTAAACAGAATTATGTAAATCTACAGGCAGGTAAGTACTTATGTAAATGTTTAATAAACAGCATTTACAATTGTGACAATTGTAAATTACTTACTTGTTACTTTCTTACATATTTGTAAGGTTTATTAAACAGCACATATAGTAAAACTTAACAAATATGTCTTCTTTTTTACAGAATTGTAGGATTGTAATGTTTATTAAACAGGGCCCTGGTGACAAAATTGTAATATCTTTAGGTGAAAATAACTATAACATGGGAGATAATATAAGATTATCTCAGTTAAAAATTATAACAAAGACATTTTATAAGAATACTATAACAATATTTAACGTTTTTAAAAAGTAACCATTTAGATGTCGACAAATTGAATTATCGTACCAAAATTATTTGTAAACATAACAAAAATTGTCATTTCATGAATTTCGTACACCACAACGTATCTAACATTTGAAAAAAGTAAATTAGGTACATATTAGATTGTGAATATTGTAACCAAAAATGTTTAAATCCAGCCGAGCTCAGGAAACACCCCGCGAGTAGCAAATCAAGTTCTTTGCCAAAAAGGGAGACAAATGTACCCAAAAAAGGAACTATTCCCTTTTGTTTCAGAAACAGCAATAGTAGGGGAACTGAACAAAACGTCAACTCTTATCGTAGCATATTGGGCCCTATCTTATTTCTACTCTACATAAATGACATAGTTAATGTAACCAATCATAAATGCTTCCTTTTTGCGGTTGACATATCCTTATTTGCTCGTGGCTAAGGACTAATAGCCGTTTGGGGCGATCCATTAGGTTAAGCTACGCTTACCGGGGTAGGGTCGTGGATGGGTGACCATTTCTACATACCGAGAATTCTCCGTGCCTCGGAAAGCACGTTAAGCCGTTGGTCCCGGCTATCATTCGTGGATCTTTGACAGTCGTTACGGGTCGTCAGAAGCCCGAAAGTCTGACAACCAGTCTCACCAAGGGGTATCGTATTACCTAGTTATTGGGTTGTGGAGGTCAGACAGGCAGTCGCTCCATATAAAATACTGGTATTCAGCTGCATCCAGTTAGACTGGAAGCCGACCCCAACATAGTTGAGAAAAGGCTAGGCAGATTGATTGATATCCTTAATTGTTACTACCGATAAAAAATATAAATCAATTACGGATCATGAAGGGGACATAAATAATACAATAGACAATCTAATTAACTGGTTAAATAATAATAATATATCTATTAATCTTAATAAATCAGTATTTATACAATTTAATCAATCTTATGATAATACACTTAATTTTAAAATGGACATACCGAAAATTACACAAGTGGCACAAACTAAGTTTTTAGGAGTAGTGATGGACGAACATTTAGACTGGAAAGCACAGCTAGATAGTGTAATAGTGTATGCAATAAAATAAATAAATTTGGCTATGCTTTGAGACAAACAAAGTCACTAATATAAAAACGGCTGTGATGTCATACCGCGCTTATTATGTTGAGTCCTCACTACGGTATAGACTAATTATGTGGGGAAATAGTACTGACCACAATAGAGCATTTGTCGCCCAAAAGAAATGTTTACAAAGTTCAATACGAGATTCCATCTGACAAATCATGTCAACCAATATTTAAAGAGCTTGATTTGCTACCTTCATTATATTTAAATATATGAAGCGTGCATATTTGTTTGAAAACACAAAGAACTATTTAAAACAGCAGAGGAAATAAGTTCTCGAAGTCGGCGTGACCAATACAGGCTTGTGCTGGATGTACTGCCTAGATCAGCGAAATATAATAAAAACTCTCTGGCTATGTGTGTACACACGGCTACACATCAAGCTATACATTTCCAGTATAAGCAGACCTCGCATTGTATGGAAATCCTATACGATGCGAGATCAGCTTAAACTGGAAGCGTATAGCTTGATGTGTAGCCGTGTGTACGTCTATATAATAAATTACCAAATATGTTTAACAATTAAATTGTAAATGATTTAAAATCCAATTATATAAATGGCTCAATAATAATAATTTCTTTAGTATTCATATTTTTTTAATATGAATAAAATATAATATTTTTTTAATATGTCATAAATGTATTTTTAGAAAGTACCTATGTTTGCATGTTTTAGTTTTAAGCAAAACATGTTCGATCTAATATTTAAAAAAAACAGCTTGTATACCATGTTTTATGGGCGACTAGAATCAATTCTATTTTTAGGGTTCCGTACCTAAAAAGAAAAAAACGGAACCCTAATAGGAACACTCGTGTGTCTGTCTGTCTGTTTGTCCGTCCGTCTGTCACAGCCAATTTTCTCCGAATCTAATCGACCGATTAGGTAAGTTGAAATTTGGTACACATAATGTATTTCTGAGACCCAAACACGGACGTGTAACGTAAATAAATGAATTTTGAATACAGGGGTCACTTTTGGGGAGCAAATAAGAAAATTTGCAAAGAAATATATGATTTGATGATTTTAAAAACGAAAGTTTTGATATATGTGTGTGATATATCAAATGAAAGGGCTTCTTACGAGGATCTCAAATATATATTTTGATATAATTTTAAAATAAATACTTACAAGATATTTAAGAAAATCGATGAAAATTTACCATTCCCCTTATCTCCGAAACTACTGGCCCAAAATTTTCGAAAATAATACATAGAATGGTTCTTTACTCATAGATTACAGGAAAACCTATAAGAAATCTATGGCCTTAAAATAACATGGTAAATCTTAATATTGTGCGTACAAACTTACATTTGCAGTTGGAATGTATGGGAGAACATGTTTTTCAACCACAATGTTAAGTTTGTTCTTGGGATAAATTCATTCCTACTACGGAACGGAACCCTTCATTGTGCGTGGTCCTACACGCACTTGGCCGGCTTTTTTAAACTTAAAAATTTTGACGTTCAGAATGCCTTTTATGTGCCAAATTGAAATAAATTATTTGACTTTGACTGTGATAAGTATTCCATTTTTGCCATTTCACTACGGAACCCACCTTGCATCCTTTACTTTGGTTCTGTGTTATATTGTCTTGGTTTTATTTCAATATTAAGTTTTTCAGTTAATAAAATACATTTTTTTACAGATTTCAAATACGAGCTTTCGCTCATAATCATTCAAATTTCTATTTAAAAAACGTGCGTAGCGTTACAAATTTAACTCCAAATGATTGAACTTGCAGTAAAAAGTGCCATCGAACGTGGCAATGCTACCAGCTTTTTGGGAATGTTTCCTTTTGACAGCGATGCGGTCGAATAAAAAATCTTAATTGCAGACCACATGATCCAAAAAAAATAAAATATGAAAAACAATAAATTAGTTCATATAAAAAAAAAATACATGTATGACGGAGGAGGGTAGGTGTCTCTTTCGTTATTGTTAGCCATATTTTAACTACTGTGGGTAGTGTTGGTTATTGCGTAATAGAAAACCCGTTTGCAGTTTCGCTCACATTTAATTTACTATCAAATTAATCACACCAGCAAGTCCCACAGTGTAGGCGAACTGTGCTTAGCTCCGGCCGATCAGTTGACTTAATTTTCATATCTACTCATTTTCAGCCAAAATTCTGTTTTGTACAAGGTGGGTATTACACTATAACATATCTAGGATCACAGATTTATGAGTTATATTTATATGATAATGTAATACAAACATATGAATCAAATCGTCTGTGATCAAAGATACAAGTTAGACAGTTAAGAGCGCTAACACACTGGATTATACAAAATATCTATTCAATTAAAGAATTTATAGAGACTAAATATGCTCCAATAACTGTATGATATTATGTGATGTAACGCATGCCGACAAGTTTGCATGCTATGTATGTATAGCAAAACATGTAGCACCAATTTTTATGTAACATCTGTAATACCATGTTTTAATGCAAATAAAAATGATTTGATTTGATTTGATTTGAATGCCATGGCGACGTCGCCGGCTACGTATCCAAACAATTCGTTTTGAAATGTATGATAGTTAACTCACTTGGCTACGGTCTAGCGACATCGCTAATTTGGAAGCGTAGCCACGACCGACCGGCTCCTACGTGAAGACTGGATACTCTGGCGACCTGGCGACACCCATTTTGACATTCTGCGCTTTTGACTATGTGCGCCTTTGACTTTCTACGCTTTTGACATTCTGCTCTTTTGACAATTTGCAACCCATTTGTCATTTCACGTTTTTGACCTTATGCTCCTAAACGGCCCAGCCAAGCAGTATTTTGTATACAAGTAAGTTACGCCTTTCTCACTCAGTGGCGAACTGATCGCCAGGACGTACCAAATAATTGTTATTTATTTGGCAACCTCATTTGGCTCCGGTAGGTAGCTGCTACGAAGCCAGCGACGTCGCCATGGCCTCCCAGTGTGTTAGCGCTCCTATTGTACATAAGATTTGTCAAAATAAACACACACGTAAAGTAAAAATGAATAAAATTAGATGCAAAAACGGTTTTTTTTTTTATTCATGTTATTTTTTAATCTTGTCCAGCTCTCGTCACCGCACGATCTTCACGTGCTGCGGCAGTGGCTGGCGCGCGGTGGCCGATACGGCGCGCGCCGCCCGCCGCTGCGGCGCGTGCGGCGGCGCCGAGGCGCTGCGGGCGACTGCGGCCGCCCTGGCCGCGCTGGCCACGCACTGCCGGGCCGCGCATGTGAGACTGTGTCCTACTACTGCACAAGGTGGGTACACTGCGGCGCGTGCGGCGGCGCCGAGGCGCTGCGGGCGACTGCGGCCGCCCTGGCCGCGCTGGCCACGCACTGCCGGGCCGCGCATGTGAGACTGTGTCCTACTACTGCACAAGGTGGGTACACTGCGGCGCGTGCGGCGGCGCCGAGGCGCTGCGGGCGACTGCGGCCGCCCTGGCCGCGCTGGCCACGCACTGCCGGGCCGCGCATGTGAGACTGTGTCCTACTACTGCACAAGGTGGGTACACTGCGGCGCGTGCGGCGGCGCCGAGGCGCTGCGGGCGACTGCGGCCGCCCTGGCCGCGCTGGCCACGCACTGCCGGGCCGCGCATGTGAGACTGTGTCCTACTACTGCACAAGGTGGGTACACTGCGGCGCGTGCGGCGGCGCCGAGGCGCTGCGGGCGACTGCGGCCGCCCTGGCCGCGCTGGCCACGCACTGCCGGGCCGCGCATGTGAGACTGTGTCCTACTACTGCACAAGGTGGGTACACTGCGGCGCGTGCGGCGGCGCCGAGGCGCTGCGGGCGACTGCGGCCGCCCTGGCCGCGCTGGCCACGCACTGCCGGGCCGCGCATGTGAGACTGTGTCCTACTACTGCACAAGGTGGGTACACTGCGGCGCGTGCGGCGGCGCCGAGGCGCTGCGGGCGACTGCGGCCGCCCTGGCCGCGCTGGCCACGCACTGCCGGGCCGCGCATGTGAGACTGTGTCCTACTACTGCACAAGGTGGGTACACTGCGGCGCGTGCGGCGGCGCCGAGGCGCTGCGGGCGACTGCGGCCGCCCTGGCCGCGCTGGCCACGCACTGCCGGGCCGCGCATGTGAGACTGTGTCCTACTACTGCACAAGGTGGGTACACTGCGGCGCGTGCGGCGGCGCCGAGGCGCTGCGGGCGACTGCGGCCGCCCTGGCCGCGCTGGCCACGCACTGCCGGGCCGCGCATGTGAGACTGTGTCCTACTACTGCACAAGGTGGGTACACTGCGGCGCGTGCGGCGGCGCCGAGGCGCTGCGGGCGACTGCGGCCGCCCTGGCCGCGCTGGCCACGCACTGCCGGGCCGCGCATGTGAGACTGTGTCCTACTACTGCACAAGGTGGGTACACTGCGGCGCGTGCGGCGGCGCCGAGGCGCTGCGGGCGACTGCGGCCGCCCTGGCCGCGCTGGCCACGCACTGCCGGGCCGCGCATGTGAGACTGTGTCCTACTACTGCACAAGGTGGGTACACTGCGGCGCGTGCGGCGGCGCCGAGGCGCTGCGGGCGACTGCGGCCGCCCTGGCCGCGCTGGCCACGCACTGCCGGGCCGCGCATGTGAGACTGTGTCCTACTACTGCACAAGGTGGGTACACTGCGGCGCGTGCGGCGGCGCCGAGGCGCTGCGGGCGACTGCGGCCGCCCTGGCCGCGCTGGCCACGCACTGCCGGGCCGCGCATGTGAGACTGTGTCCTACTACTGCACAAGGTGGGTACACTGCGGCGCGTGCGGCGGCGCCGAGGCGCTGCGGGCGACTGCGGCCGCCCTGGCCGCGCTGGCCACGCACTGCCGGGCCGCGCATGTGAGACTGTGTCCTACTACTGCACAAGGTGGGTACACTGCGGCGCGTGCGGCGGCGCCGAGGCGCTGCGGGCGACTGCGGCCGCCCTGGCCGCGCTGGCCACGCACTGCCGGGCCGCGCATGTGAGACTGTGTCCTACTACTGCACAAGGTGGGTACACTGCGGCGCGTGCGGCGGCGCCGAGGCGCTGCGGGCGACTGCGGCCGCCCTGGCCGCGCTGGCCACGCACTGCCGGGCCGCGCATGTGAGACTGTGTCCTACTACTGCACAAGGTGGGTACACTGCGGCGCGTGCGGCGGCGCCGAGGCGCTGCGGGCGACTGCGGCCGCCCTGGCCGCGCTGGCCACGCACTGCCGGGCCGCGCATGTGAGACTGTGTCCTACTACTGCACAAGGTGGGTACACTGCGGCGCGTGCGGCGGCGCCGAGGCGCTGCGGGCGACTGCGGCCGCCCTGGCCGCGCTGGCCACGCACTGCCGGGCCGCGCATGTGAGACTGTGTCCTACTACTGCACAAGGTGGGTACACTGCGGCGCGTGCGGCGGCGCCGAGGCGCTGCGGGCGACTGCGGCCGCCCTGGCCGCGCTGGCCACGCACTGCCGGGCCGCGCATGTGAGACTGTGTCCTACTACTGCACAAGGTGGGTACACTGCGGCGCGTGCGGCGGCGCCGAGGCGCTGCGGGCGACTGCGGCCGCCCTGGCCGCGCTGGCCACGCACTGCCGGGCCGCGCATGTGAGACTGTGTCCTACTACTGCACAAGGTGGGTACACTGCGGCGCGTGCGGCGGCGCCGAGGCGCTGCGGGCGACTGCGGCCGCCCTGGCCGCGCTGGCCACGCACTGCCGGGCCGCGCATGTGAGACTGTGTCCTACTACTGCACAAGGTGGGTACACTGCGGCGCGTGCGGCGGCGCCGAGGCGCTGCGGGCGACTGCGGCCGCCCTGGCCGCGCTGGCCACGCACTGCCGGGCCGCGCATGTGAGACTGTGTCCTACTACTGCACAAGGTGGGTACACTGCGGCGCGTGCGGCGGCGCCGAGGCGCTGCGGGCGACTGCGGCCGCCCTGGCCGCGCTGGCCACGCACTGCCGGGCCGCGCATGTGAGACTGTGTCCTACTACTGCACAAGGTGGGTACACTGCGGCGCGTGCGGCGGCGCCGAGGCGCTGCGGGCGACTGCGGCCGCCCTGGCCGCGCTGGCCACGCACTGCCGGGCCGCGCATGTGAGACTGTGTCCTACTACTGCACAAGGTGGGTACACTGCGGCGCGTGCGGCGGCGCCGAGGCGCTGCGGGCGACTGCGGCCGCCCTGGCCGCGCTGGCCACGCACTGCCGGGCCGCGCATGTGAGACTGTGTCCTACTACTGCACAAGGTGGGTACACTGCGGCGCGTGCGGCGGCGCCGAGGCGCTGCGGGCGACTGCGGCCGCCCTGGCCGCGCTGGCCACGCACTGCCGGGCCGCGCATGTGAGACTGTGTCCTACTACTGCACAAGGTGGGTACACTGCGGCGCGTGCGGCGGCGCCGAGGCGCTGCGGGCGACTGCGGCCGCCCTGGCCGCGCTGGCCACGCACTGCCGGGCCGCGCATGTGAGACTGTGTCCTACTACTGCACAAGGTGGGTACACTGCGGCGCGTGCGGCGGCGCCGAGGCGCTGCGGGCGACTGCGGCCGCCCTGGCCGCGCTGGCCACGCACTGCCGGGCCGCGCATGTGAGACTGTGTCCTACTACTGCACAAGGTGGGTACACTGCGGCGCGTGCGGCGGCGCCGAGGCGCTGCGGGCGACTGCGGCCGCCCTGGCCGCGCTGGCCACGCACTGCCGGGCCGCGCATGTGAGACTGTGTCCTACTACTGCACAAGGTGGGTACACTGCGGCGCGTGCGGCGGCGCCGAGGCGCTGCGGGCGACTGCGGCCGCCCTGGCCGCGCTGGCCACGCACTGCCGGGCCGCGCATGTGAGACTGTGTCCTACTACTGCACAAGGTGGGTACACTGCGGCGCGTGCGGCGGCGCCGAGGCGCTGCGGGCGACTGCGGCCGCCCTGGCCGCGCTGGCCACGCACTGCCGGGCCGCGCATGTGAGACTGTGTCCTACTACTGCACAAGGTGGGTACACTGCGGCGCGTGCGGCGGCGCCGAGGCGCTGCGGGCGACTGCGGCCGCCCTGGCCGCGCTGGCCACGCACTGCCGGGCCGCGCATGTGAGACTGTGTCCTACTACTGCACAAGGTGGGTACACTGCGGCGCGTGCGGCGGCGCCGAGGCGCTGCGGGCGACTGCGGCCGCCCTGGCCGCGCTGGCCACGCACTGCCGGGCCGCGCATGTGAGACTGTGTCCTACTACTGCACAAGGTGGGTACACTGCGGCGCGTGCGGCGGCGCCGAGGCGCTGCGGGCGACTGCGGCCGCCCTGGCCGCGCTGGCCACGCACTGCCGGGCCGCGCATGTGAGACTGTGTCCTACTACTGCACAAGGTGGGTACACTGCGGCGCGTGCGGCGGCGCCGAGGCGCTGCGGGCGACTGCGGCCGCCCTGGCCGCGCTGGCCACGCACTGCCGGGCCGCGCATGTGAGACTGTGTCCTACTACTGCACAAGGTGGGTACACTGCGGCGCGTGCGGCGGCGCCGAGGCGCTGCGGGCGACTGCGGCCGCCCTGGCCGCGCTGGCCACGCACTGCCGGGCCGCGCATGTGAGACTGTGTCCTACTACTGCACAAGGTGGGTACACTGCGGCGCGTGCGGCGGCGCCGAGGCGCTGCGGGCGACTGCGGCCGCCCTGGCCGCGCTGGCCACGCACTGCCGGGCCGCGCATGTGAGACTGTGTCCTACTACTGCACAAGGTGGGTACACTGCGGCGCGTGCGGCGGCGCCGAGGCGCTGCGGGCGACTGCGGCCGCCCTGGCCGCGCTGGCCACGCACTGCCGGGCCGCGCATGTGAGACTGTGTCCTACTACTGCACAAGGTGGGTACACTGCGGCGCGTGCGGCGGCGCCGAGGCGCTGCGGGCGACTGCGGCCGCCCTGGCCGCGCTGGCCACGCACTGCCGGGCCGCGCATGTGAGACTGTGTCCTACTACTGCACAAGGTGGGTACACTGCGGCGCGTGCGGCGGCGCCGAGGCGCTGCGGGCGACTGCGGCCGCCCTGGCCGCGCTGGCCACGCACTGCCGGGCCGCGCATGTGAGACTGTGTCCTACTACTGCACAAGGTGGGTACACTGCGGCGCGTGCGGCGGCGCCGAGGCGCTGCGGGCGACTGCGGCCGCCCTGGCCGCGCTGGCCACGCACTGCCGGGCCGCGCATGTGAGACTGTGTCCTACTACTGCACAAGGTGGGTACACTGCGGCGCGTGCGGCGGCGCCGAGGCGCTGCGGGCGACTGCGGCCGCCCTGGCCGCGCTGGCCACGCACTGCCGGGCCGCGCATGTGAGACTGTGTCCTACTACTGCACAAGGTGGGTACACTGCGGCGCGTGCGGCGGCGCCGAGGCGCTGCGGGCGACTGCGGCCGCCCTGGCCGCGCTGGCCACGCACTGCCGGGCCGCGCATGTGAGACTGTGTCCTACTACTGCACAAGGTGGGTACACTGCGGCGCGTGTAACATTTTGAAGTTTTAGCGTAAATTGAAGTTTGGGGTCGATATTAATGTTATTCTTCCAAAAACATATAATTTAATGGACTTCTTTATAAAAAAATACATACAGTACTTACCTATTCGCTCGCACATGGCGGTCAACGTCGAATTTTATAACCAACCTTAAAAAGCAGCCAGTGCCATTTCTATTTTATAAAAGAATGGTGGAAAATAATAATTTTTGATTCCAACTTTCCAAGATCGAACCAAACGGCCCGATCCTTTTTTTTTTGTTGGATGTAGAATTTTCTGTACCTCACTTGCATTGCAAGAGTGTTACTTGAACAAACCACCCCGACCGATAAGTATGACCCGCTGTAACGTTTTTTATTAGTTTTTCATTTGTGTTTTTTAAAGATAAAGATAAAGATAAAGATAATCATTACAAATAGATGAATCTATCTGTCTGTACGTTATAAATTTCGTGTCTGTTTGTGTGACCGCGTTGTTCTTCTAAACTATGCAACAGATTTTGATGCGGTTTTCACCATCATTTTGAGAAATTGTTCCGGTATTAAATTTATATGTAATAAAGACATCTCGATGTTTTTGCATGGCAAGAATGCAATGACAGGAAGATTACGCGAGTCTGACTCATCCTGAGTCCCGACCAATTTTTTGTTCGAAGGACCGCCACGAGCACAGCGGTGGTTGGCTGATGACGACATAGTGAGATTCCTGCAATCACTTCCTAACTGGACTGCGGCTATTCATCAAGATGCGAAGCTTAGCGCTGAGGTAAATTTACAATAATTGATTTAAATACACCTTTCAACTGTCATTAACCAGACACAATAGAATTTTAATTGTTATCCACCTCAATGAGGCGTCGTAACAGATGATGAGATAATAATTGTCATTTGTAACTTTTGCAGCAATAATCGTATAATTCTGACCTTAGTTTATAAAAGACTGGAAGTAAGTGCTTTCGCTTACTTTCAGTATTTTATAAATCGAAAGCTCCGTTAATATCCAATGTATAGGTAGTGATTTTATCAAAAAAACATCCTCTGCCTGCCTTCTTATCCATACTATCTCGATTAGTCATCATCTCAGAATTCACTTCCTTCCTCGTCATATCATTTTTACATAATCATCTTTTCTTTGGTGTTATAATGGTCGCACTTGAACTACGAATACAGTCCTAACTGCTACGAAATAAAGCCGCTTACAAAGTTGAAATGATTATATTTTTATGTATGTCGCAGATGGATGGTGGAATCCGCTGTTTTACATAACGGCTAGCTGTTTAACAAAACAGCTCCGTTACGTAAAACAGCTGAACAACGTTCAGCAGGGTTGTCATTGCGTTACGTTAAAAAAAACTGCTACCCATGTATAGACGTAAATACATAATGGCTAATCTGCAGTCACAATAAGCGATTGGTGTGGCTTCTAATGCCGAATCAGTCGCAGCTAAGCTAGGGCACTCTGACCAATTGGTTTAGGTTAGGATAGTACCTTGACAAACCGCGCGCGAGCCAAGCGAGCTCTACTTCTAAGTTGGTCGCAGTTACTTGGCTATTTAGTATTTTTAGAACTGACTTTCATAAAACTCTAAAAACTTTATATTTAAACTGTCCATAAAATCACTGTTTTCACTTGAGTTAGAGTCAATTTCACTCATATTACTAGTTTTATTTATTTTTGTCTCGGACGCCATGATTGTTGTTATGACACACATCTACAATCTGACGTTTTATTTTATGCTGTTTTATATAACGTTTAATCGTTGACCCGCTGCATTGATAAATGTAAAACGTTTATGCAATTTTGCGTGTTCAGTAATTATGTAAAATCGCTAAATGTCGTTCAACTGTTTGACACAACGGAGCAGTTTTGTAAAACGGGTAGCGGTTATGTAAAACAGCGGATTCGACAATCCATTTGCGACATATACATGCGGTTGACTGAACAAACTACAATCATCCATACTTAATAACAATCATTTTTGACATCCTGCAGCCATCTAATTGGACTACTGAACAACATGATGCAAAGAATGTTGCCAACGTAAATATAAGTTTATTACTAACTTGTAGATACTCCTATTGCAGGGAGTGGATTGTAAGATATAAATATCAAGTAAAATGCATGATGTAGTTTTGGTAATGTCTTGAAGTAGGTAAAACTGCGTTGGCCCGCTTGCAACACAAAATCACTAAATACGTTTTAACGCAAAACATAATTATTTCAAATAAATACTACAAACAGACTATAATAGTATTCTATAACATTTTCTTTAGCACTAAGTATTTATTTATTTGTGGTGCAAGCGGACTCATGCATTAAATTGAGTGAGTGCTTTTGCGCATCTTTTCATCGCCGTACAAACCTATTCAGTTGATATGCCTGCCAATTTATTCGAAGATCAACCTCAGAAACCGCCGTAGTTCCCTTCAAAACTGTACACTTTCTGTTACCAGGACTTAAAACAGGCTTATGAACGAGAAGCAGAGATTCTTGGTTCAAGCCTGGGCGACGGCGCTGTCACTCGCAAGGAAATCATATCGGATATAAACGCATTAGCAGATCTGGCGGTGCTGTGTGAGACTATGGTAAGTTTTATTATTATTCAATAAAGTCCTTAGTGCTTTTCACTCAACTTAACTGGATAGTTAATTTTGGACCGATAACATTACATTACAATGTAGCTGCAGCCTAAAACCAACTTTAGGTACAGTATTTTTATCTCACGAAGCGACGCGCGCTTTACTTGTGGTCACCAAGTGTACAAACACGCTGTGAATGTGTCCATGAAGACGAGTAGCGTCAGCACATAACACGCACACACACATTTTTGACTTCGCCGTTGTCTCTGACGGTACCGAGAGCACAACACACACATTCACAGCGTGTTTGTACACTTTGTAACCACAAGTAAAGCGCGCTGTTCGTGAGATAAAATACAAAACACTTTACCCGACCCGGGAATCGAACCCAGGATCTCATGCGCAGCAGTAGCGCTTGCGACCACTAGACCAACGAGGCATTTAATGGACTACTTGACATAAATGATTCAACTTTGACTTCTCAGGACTGGCTAAGTGCCAACATCAGAAGCCTGCCCTCCATACTGGGCGGTCCGGGCGGACTCACCAAGCTGTCTGACAAGTTCCTCAACGATATCGCATCCGCCGCCATGATATTCGACGAGATTTCGCACAAGTGCCTGCTGTTTCTACATTTGGAGGTGAGTAGAGAGAGGTTAGGTAATTATTATTTTTTGAAATGTAAACCTTATTTCAATGTTTATAAAAGTGATGTGAGATTGTGACTTTTCCAACAGTGATTGATCATGATTTGATACCGAAATCCCCATTGGCGAAACTGCACAGACAGACAGACATAAGTTTCGCCAGTGGGGAAGTTAACTGTAAAATTAGTTCCACGTAGATAGCGCTAAGTCTTTGGTACTTTCATTTGGCTGCCAATTAAGTTCCTTGCTGTCGCGAGGTGGCGCTAGGTGTATTGTTTTTCACCGAGTGGTTGGTTTTCATTCAAGATTACTTCGATAAATGAAACACTGTATACATTCTGCGGAATACGTCGTTTACAAATACGCGCGGATCAGTTCCGTTGCGCTCTGTCACTCAATCAGGTGCAGTTCTGATAACCCTACCAAACTAAAAAACAGCAAACTGACCAATAAAAAAACCGGGCAGGTGCATGTCGCACCCCGTACAATTAATGGTTCTGTAGTTGGGATGAATTCATACCAAGAACAAAGTTAACATTGCTGTTGAAAAACATGTTTCTCCCATCACACATTCCAACTGCAAATGTAATTTTGTACGCACAATCTCAAACTCAAAGCATTTATTTCAAATAAACCAATTACAGGCACTTTTGAATTGTCAAGGGGTCGGTCAGTCAGAAAGATGAAGCTAGTTGCCCATTCATCCATTTCGACCATATCGTGTCACTACTGTTACTAGCCGTGTTTTGCCAAAATTCGCGCTCATGATTAACCATATCCTATTGTGCCCGTTTTTCTGCATAACGTTTTGTATAGATGTACCCTATTTGAAGGTGTGGTTCATCACAGATGCGCATCGAGTGCTTCCACTACCTGGGCCAGGAGGAGCGCACGCCGTCTCACGCGGCGGGCGAGGAGCAGGCGGGCGGCGCGGCGCAGCTGGCGCACGCGCTGCTCGCCTTCCACGAGCTCGCCGCCAACGTGCTGGCGCCGCACCGTCTCGCGGTCAGTGCACGCTCTTTAATTATTCCTTAATTATTCTTCCAAATATTGATCGCTATACAAAAATCTGTTAAAATTGAGAATTAGTAATGGATTGGGATATTTCTTATAACTCTCAAATTGAGACCCTGAGTGTCACAAAAATTATCATAAGGCAAAGCCGTTCGTCAGTTTTGCCGGAAGCTCCGAATTGAATATGCTTTCTTCTAACTTATGAAAGTGTGGCCGTTCCGGGACTATATAATTATTTTGGAAACTTTTTCCCTTCAAAAATACCATTCATTGAATGTTCCAGTACATAATGTCAGGCGTGGGTGAGATGATGTCCGCGGGAGTGGTGTGGCGCTGGCAGGGCGAGGCGGGCGCGCGGGGAGGAGACGCGAGACTCGCCACACTCCGGCACTGTCTCGCCGCGCTCTCACTGCCGCACAGGGGCCTGCATAGAGCGCACACTTATCTGCATCTGCTTACCTGTACGCCTGAGGTGAATGACTTATTAACCCATATGACGCAAAAACACATGTACCGCTTTAGCCAAACTTCTTCGGAAACAAACAGGTTAGGTAACTGGAACAAGAGTTCAATACGCCTTTATCACAAAAAAAACTACGAAAACCGTGATGATTTTGAGTGTATTATAATTAATCTGCTTTTTAAAGAAAAAGTTGTGAGCCAGTAACAAAAATAAAATTCTGTTAGGTTTTCCTCTAGTCTTGTCTCCAATCGATAAAAATAGACAAAACCACTACGAACCCACTCGTTTTCACAAACTTTAGCCTCTAACATTCTTTATCTTTTACCATCCCCAGGAAATAATAACATCAGTTCGTGAGAAAGGCGCGCAGTTCACTGAGCTAGAATACTTGAACGCGTTCAAAGTGATCGAGAGTCGCCGCGGCATATCGCCGGCCGATATGAAGATGCATCTCAAGCAACTGTCTGCCGCACTGGGGCATGTCGGAGTCACTGTATAGCCTAGAAAATAAAAATACTTGTAAAGATGTAATTTTATGCTTTGCGTGGTGCCTTAGCAATGTTATAAAAAAAATACTTACTTTTTTTAGGACAATAATAATTATTAATTTATTATGTTTACTCACCAGAAAATTATTTAATAGCTAGTAAGATTATCATGTATTATTATTATATCCTACTTATTATTTGCAATAAAAATATGATAACTGAGACGAGTTTATTTAATTTAAAAACTACGCCTCACGGCCACGACCATTATCTGAATCTAGGCCGCAGAAGCTCCGACCAAGATACTGGTGCCGATTCCCTTGTTCACAAACTAAATTAAATTTAAGTTCAGTGCATCTTTTTCTTTCTATTTCATTAAGAAAAGGACAGAAGATAAATTTTAGTTTAGTCCTGTCAAATTAATCAGCGCCTGTCACTCTCCATACAAGTTTAGACGTGATTAAAAACTTGCCTACTAAAATTACGTCAATTTACGTCAAGTACTGATTAATTTGACAGGACTAAACTAAAATGTATCTTCTGTCCTTTTCTTAATGAAATAGAAAGAAAAAGATGCACTGAACTTAAATTTAGTTTAGTTTGTGAACAAGGGAATCGGCACCATTTTCATACTAAAGTTTATTACGTTTGGCCTCAACTCAAGTCGGTCTTCACATCGCGTCGTGCGACCAGTTGGTCTGGTCTATACAGCTACTGGCCGTGCTGTGGTCATGGCCACGTAATGCACGAGGTTCTGAATGACGCAGGTTGATTTCCCTTTGCGATAGACAACGCAAATTCGATTCCTTCATTGGGCAAAATAGGAAAAACCGACAAAAAATTACATTAGTGGAGAGCATCGGAAGACACTTGTAGGGTAGGATACCCCACTGGGTCCAAGTCATCATCATTTCATCTGAAAGATGAGCGCTGCTGGACATAGGCCTCCCCCAAGCACCGCCATTTCGACTGGTTCCGTGCTTCTCGCATCCAGCGGATTCACGGACCAGGTCATCGGTCCACCTTGTGGGGGGCCTTCCAACGCTAAGTCTTCCGGTACGCGGTCGCCACTCCAGAACCGTTCGGCCTCATGGGCCATCCTGTTCTGCGAGCAATATGTGACCTATCCACTGCCACTTTAGTTGGGCAATTCTTCGAGCTATGTCGGTTACCTTGGTTCTCCTATGGATCTCTTCATTTCTGATTCGGTTTAGGTTATTCGAGAGATGGGTGATCCTAGGTGGGTAGATGAGATTAGAGAGTAGCCATAGAGGATACTAATAGTAGAGTAGGTAGCCGAGATTTGAGGAAAACAGCAAGTAATTGAAGACCCCTTTGTCCAGCAGTGGACTAGTAAAGACTGTTGGCTGATGATGATGAATTGATGATAGAACACACGAATGTAAAAAGTGAATGCGACGCTAAAACGGTAACTAATCATTTTCGCCACCAAGTTCTTAGTTTTATGCATGGGCATGGGCTTCCACTTGCTTGAGTTTTTGATTTAGGAACCCATTGGCCTTCACGAAATGTGCAGCGCAACAACCAATCTAAAAAAAACCGGCCAAGTGCATGTCGGACCACGCACAATGTAGGGTTCCGTAGTTGGGATGAATTTATCCCAAGAACAAACAGCTTTGTAGTTGAAAAAAAAATCTTTCATACATAATGTATGGGAGAACATGTTTTTACAACCGCAAATCTAAGTTGGTCGATTATTACTCGTTAACTTGTAAAGCCTACTCAGCTGTGATAGTTTTCCTTTTAAATTCGTTATATAAGCTACTGCCGTGAATTTTTTCACATATCTAAAACCAACCATTTAGCTGGTAGGGGGGCGGGACACTTAACTCTAACAAAAATTTGAACTTTAAAGCTTATTATTTCACAAACGGATCTCTGAATTCAAAAATGGTTTTAACACACTCACAATGTTTTTGAAAGACTTTTCCAACGATACCCCACACCAAGGGATAGAAAAAAAAAAAACATCCTCACTTTACATGTAGGGGAGGTACGAAAAAAAAATATTACCACTTTGTTGGCATATGCCAAATTACAACTTTCTAGTACTAACAGTCTTGGAGCTAGACCGCGGACAGACAGACAGACAGACAGACAGACGGACATGACGAAACTATAAGGGTTCCTTGTTTACTACGGAACCCTAAAAAGGGAGTAAGCCGACTTACGCACGGACGTAATAAAATCGCGGCAGGATTTCATCGTGCACTGGATTTTCAACTCTCGATGTTAAGCCGAGCGTTGAGAATCCAACGCGCTGAGACGTACTAAAAAACACGTTGAATTTTCAACTCTCGGCGCTAAGCAGAGCGTTGAAAAAGAAGTGTACGAAAAAAATCGCCGCGTTTTTATTACGTCCGTGCGAACGTGAGCTAATGCAGTAACATTATATTAGAAGTTATTATTCAAAAAATCGTTAGGCTTTATACTTTTAGATGCCTTTGCCACAGTTACGATTGTCAAGTCAACTGTCAATGTCAAAAGATTAAATACAAAATGGCGGGAATTGTTTTCTTTTGTAAATAAACTTGACGCTTGCTTGTTTTATTCCGTTGTGTGACACAAATTAATATTTATCATTTAGACTTAGAACTTGAACGTTGTAATTTACTATTCATTATACGTTTACGATGGCAGACAACGATTTAGCAGATTTAAGAAAACAGTGCATAACCAGTCTGTATTTATGTACGGACAATGTATCAAAATATTTAGATAGTGAGAAAGAAGCTGAATTTGATAAACTAAAGATGTGTGTCCAGCAGTACTGTACATTAGAAGCACAGCAAGACGTTACCATCGAAGCAATGGAGAGAGCAAAGGTGAGATTGGAACTGAGAAATCACCTTTTAGGTTATGTTTTAATTTTTTTAAAGAATCAAACATTCTTGGTCTTCCTAGTCTCATAGACATGATTTATCTTATATTAATTAACCATTGAACATCAAGCTTACAAGGATACCTACTATTTTATGATTCTTAGATACTTTACATTGATGATTCACCATAATCTGTTTTATCTCAAATACTTCAAAGGATCCTTCAGTTTTATCAATTAAATATTATTATGGAACACTATACTCCAACTCAGCAACAAGGTTGACCCAATAGCAGAGGCTATAAGTACACATCACAGCTTAGCTAGGTTTATGTTGCTAAAACAAATTATGATTTATATTTGCAGCGAGAGACTGATACTTCTAATGTTGATACCCTGGAGGACAGATTTAAGTCCCACCTGAGCAACTTAGCAGCCAAACGGCTCAGGGTCGACAATCATCCTTATATGATGGAATTCAACAAGAGATTCCAAAGAGGACTGGAAAGTGCTACACGTAAGAACTTTTTATTTATCCTTCTATTAAGACCTTTCAAGGGTCTCTTCCAGCACTATATATATCTACAAAACCCTTAGCTTCCTGTGATCTCTGCTCACCAAGAATTCAACAAATTCTCTTCAATTTTATAAATTTTCTGAATATTCTTGTCTTTCTACCTTAGAACAAAGAGTTATTTGATCCTGGGTGCTAAAATATAGTGTAAGGTTATAATTATGAATACAAATATTTTAATTGTTGTCTTGGAAGGTGGGTAGGCCTCTGGTGTGGGATGCAACCTGTGTCGACACCCTTGCGCCATCCCATGTTCCTAGCACGGTGGGCTGTGCTGGCGCTGCTGCTGCGGCTGCTGAGACCCTCAAGCGTCGCAAATACTGTAACCTTATAGGTAATTACAGTTTTGAGCCGTTTGGGGTCGAAACGCTCGGACCATGGGGCCCGAGTGCGCGTCTCCTTTTTAAGGAAATTTCTCGTCGACTGGTCGACACTTCACGTGACCAGAGGGCTGGCTCGTTCTTTGGCCAAAGAATTAGCATTGCCATTCAACGTGGCAATGCTGCCAGTCTTCTGGGCACGTTTCCGGATGACAGCGATGCGGACGAATACTTCGACGCCTAAGTGTCATTTTGTTTTTATTATTTTTATTTATACAGATAGTTAGTCTTTTAATTTAGTACCTAATGTAAATAGTTAGCTGTGTTAAAAACTGTAAAATAATTTATAAGTGTTCATACCAATAAATAAAGAATAGCCAAAATATTTTACAGGTAACTTGGATGAATCTGACTTGGCCATTACTGAATCACAGGACCAATATGTGAGTATTACCACTTTTTGGTTTTTTATGCTAAGATAAAGATAAGATGTAATAAGTTCCTCATCTACATCAACGATTTGTGTTCAATTCCCTTAACTAACTGCTTCATATTTACCTACGCTGACGATACAGCCCTAATTATTCATGGGAATGCGAATGATTGGAGTGAAACAGAAAAATATGCTCAGATGGCGTTGGACATTGTCATGAACTGGTTTAACAATAATTTATTAACCTTGAATGCAGAAAAAACTAAGCTTATTTCTTTTTCTTTAAGTAATAGGACTCAGCCACACATATCGCCTACTATTAAAGTACATAGTTGTTCTCCAAACTCCAGCTGTACCTGTCCCACTCTGGCAACCACATCTTGTATAAAATACTTGGGCGTGCAAATTGATAAACACCTGAACTGGTATAGTCATATAGATAATCTCGTCATCCGAATGCGTAAACTCATTTCCATCTTTAAGAAACTCCGTTGTTCGGCTGACTCGGAAACACTGATGATGGTCTATTATTCACTCTGTCAGTCTCTTCTCCTATATTGTTTGCCGGCTTGGGGTGGCGCCTGCAAAACATACTTTTTGAAATTAGAGAGAGCTCAGAGAGCAATTCTCAAAGTTATGTTCTTCAAGCCCTATAGATACCCCACTTTGGAACTTTTTAGGGAAGGCGGGGTTTTGACAGTGAGAGGCTTATATGTGCTACAGTGTGTATTAAGGAAACATCGGCTGCCGTTCACAGAAAGTACTAAACGTCGCGCAGACATTGCCTTTCCTCCAGTTAGATATACTCCACCTTCGCAAAGCACCAATTCACCTACCTCAGCTATATTCTATATAATAAAATCAATAAATTTCTCCATATCCACAGTTTAAATTATCACAAATGCAAAAACATAGTTAAGAAATGGCTGCTTGAGAAATCATATGAAGTGACCGAAAAACTTCTCGTCCCACATGCTTAAGTCAGATCTACCCCTATTCAAGTATTTTTATACACAAACACTTATACACAACCCCCACTTTCACACACCTACCAAGACACGTTCACACCTAACACCCTCCGCACTCTCACATTACTTACTCATTCACAACACACCTACTACACCTACCACGACTAACTCGCTCTCACTCAATTACGTATTACTTTTATTACAAATTATTTTTACTTTTTCTTGTTTCAAAACACATAAAAATAATTGTATTGTTATGTTCACTATGTTACTGGTGAAAGCAGTTTTTGTTTGTTTTAAAACATTTTGATCATCTATGTGTATACCTTTATGGAATCACTGGTCCCCAAGTCACAGGCTATTAACCTAGTTTGGGAGCCAGGAGATAATACCCAATGCACTTTATGTTGTTCGATACTACTGTATTTGTAACATATGTAATCATTTTTATAGCAATAAACATTATTATTTATAGAAAAATAGAGTTAAATGTCCAATCCTTTCAACTGTCATTAATGAGACACAATAGAATTGTAATTGTTATCGATTTCAATGAGTCCTCGTGACAGTTGAACTCTTATTTCTTTGGATAATCTTGACATTTATTATTTAGTATTTTTCTTCATTTATTCTTTTTTTTACATATTTTTTTTTTTAAATCATTTAAAAATAGTGGCCCATCAGCATCAAGAACATGGTCCAAGCTGTCGGTGGTCAGGGCTCTAGAGAGAGGAACTTCCTCACTATGCGTGCCGTGTCTAGTACTGCTTTCAGAATCAAGTCCTTGATCCAGCCACACAATGAGAGCCTCCTGAGGTGTCAGTCGAGGCTCTCTGCTATTAGGCCATTAACTGTAACGATTGTAGTTTCAATGATAATTAGTATTTTTATTGTTATATTTATTTCAGTTGGACCCAATAACAAAGAGACCTGTCACAGATCCAGTGAAGAATTCAGTATGTGGTCACGTCTATGAGAAGGATACCATAATGAATTTAATTTCAACCAAACCTAGATCTAAATGTCCAGGTAAATGAAAATTGATTCTATTCTTTATCATTTTATTTAAGGCACAGTTATTTCTGTTTACATGCAAATAAGTTTTTTTTTTTTAGAGGCTTGAATGTTCTCTGGGTGACTGTGCCAGCCTCATAGAATCAAACATATAGCACAATTTTACTAATAACACAGAAATATTATTATTGTTCTTGTCCTCTCAGCAAGGTCTAATATACTTACTAAATGATGACTGAAGAAAACTCACATCATAATTTTGCAAGAAAGAGTATGTATGTGTATCTCATCAAATTATATTCTCATTACAGTTGCTGGCTGCGGCAACCGGGGCCCCATATTAAGAGACCACCTTATATCTGACGAAGAGTTAAAGTTCCGCATGACCATCACCAAACACTCCACCATGATACAGGAAAGGTCTATCATGGATCTAGATGACACTATGTAATACAAGAGTACAACGCTACAAGATTCTTTCGACGCGTGGCCAAAATCGAAACTAAGGCCGCCATCTTGTTTTGTCAATACAATTTCTGTGACAATTTCACAAATGTTTACCAACAGCGCCCCCCTGTCAATGTCATTCAGGTGCCAAAAGATCCTTGTAGCACTATTTAATTCTTTTTTCATACATGAAGCCACAGAGTAGATGACAAATGAAAGGCTAATGTTCATCATAATAATTTGTTATGTGTATGTAATTCCTTTCTATCCCAGTATGATTTTAGCATGTTTTTTTTCTATTTCGACTGTAGGAGCAGTGGTGGCCCAATGGTACCGGCTCCGACTTACGAGTTGTAAGGTCGTGCGTTCGGTTCGAACGTGGTCACCACTGTTCTCAAAACGGCGAAGGAAAACATCGTGAGTAAACCGGCATGTCCTAGAACCAATAATAAGACATGTGACCCCTACCAACCCGCACTGGGCCGCGTGGTAGATTACAGCCCACTCCCTCTCGAAGAGAGAAGGCCGGTGTCCTAATGTTCATCATAATAACTTGATATGTGTACATACTCATATCAAGTTATTATGATGAACATTAGGATTATTTATACATTCCTTTCTATCCCAGTATGATTTTAGTATGTCTTTTTTTTCTATTTCAACTATTTTGTCTTTGCACTTCAAGCATCTTTATGGCATTGTTTAGAGCTAAAATAAGACATACACCTTTAGTTTCGCAGATACAAAACCAAGTTTTAAACTGTGCTCTGCTAATGAGTAAGAACACTGCTGAGGCTGCAATATTGTGAATGTGTAGACATTATGATTACTTTTGTAGATACTTAATATGAAAATAAACATTTTTCTAAACTTAGTTCATGGTTCTTATTTTATCAGGGGAGTGGGGTAAATAAAGTATCAAATACATGTAGAATATAATGTATTTTAGCGAAAATCTATTAATATCTATAACAATGCGTTTGTTATTCAATACATTCATCATCAAGATTAGACCCCGAGATCGGTTTTACTGTTTTTGACAGATTCTTAAATATATTACCATCAGTGTAGGCCGCGTATTTGGCGACCTTAGCAGGTGCAACTTGTCAAGATGACACTCCATTTTTTACTTATTTTTGTAATGATTACATGAACACAAATTTTTTGTTTAATAAACATTAAACTGGCCAACTGACCTAAGACAGATTCAGTAAATAAAAAAATGCGTAAAAATATTTCAAAACAATAATAGACCCAATCTTGATGACAACGTATTGATAATAATCATTTATAAATATTGGTCCATAAAACTATATCAATAAAAGTGCATTAACAAGATTAATGTTTAACACTAATAAACTATGAAGCTCAATACGCTAATATTTAAAACCGACCAGAAAAAAAGTTAACTTGGACTACCGCTGAACTGCGCTTAAAGGATACAAGATGTTGAGACTCCTAGTATATCACTTTAGGGTGTATGGTAATGAAGTCTTAGAAGTGTCTTAAGAAAACGGGCTTATCTGTGCGCTAATTCCTTTTTTCTGGCACAGATTAATACAGATGGTTCACTCCGCAAAATCATTTAATTAAAAAGCGACTCTTGCTACAACACAATACAGTGCAATTCAGGTCGCACAGCGCTAATTACCTACAGTTATATTCACTTAGAAGTTACCTTCTGACTACGTTACGCTCAAAGACGAGTCCGCCGCTTACTTGTAGCTACATAGGGACTGTTCAAGTATTACGTAAGCATTATAGGGCGGCGGGGGGGTCTATGCTTTGCTTATTTTTGATGACATGGGGGTTGGGGGGGGTCTAGATTGTGATTACGTCAGCAGTAATTATTTACTTTTTTACACATATGGCAACCCACACATTGTCTATGCTTGAAAACGAAACGCATATTCGGGGATTCCCACAAATAATGAATACGTTTAGGTACTCGCTTAGAACCGAGTAGGGGTATTACCGCGTGCTATTCACTTGTCTAAATTTACACTTGTTAGAATTATAACTGCTGCTCATGAATCAATAAAAAAAAAACATAATACTTACATCAAAAGAAAAATGCATATACCAATGTTTACGTAAGCATAGGAGGGGGTAAGAGCTTTGCTTACTTTTGCTGACTAGGGGAGGCGGGGGGAAATAATTGTAATAAATCTGCTTACGTAATACTTGAACGGCCCCATACCTAAAATGCGGAGTGCGCCTTCTGTACTATTCTGTCTCTGGCCGACCTACAATAATTTACAAAAATCTATTTCAAGTAAGTATCACACTAAATATGGCGTGTGTAAAATAATTGAAAATAGCACTTTTATTAACTCTAAAATTAATAATTATATTGGTGGTTTTAATTACATCTATACAACAACCGATTTGTCACAGCAGACGAATGTAATGACGAATGTTAGGCCTTAATGGCTGAGCGGTTTAGTCTTACCCCCTTATTCATAAAAACTTGTAATAAACTCTCAATAGAATTCTACTTGCTTTTGTCATAATATGACTTGGCAATTAGGGCAAGTTTAGAACATTTATGAATAAGGGTTATTCATAAATTTTCTAAAGTTGCCATTCTATAAAATGGGTATTACGACAGTTTTGTTTAGAGGAAGCGCGATATTGATTTGGAAATACTTAGTAACATTAAACTATAGTATAAAAAATTAATTGCACTGAAATTCTTTAAGTAAAATCTAAAAATGATCTGGCATAAGTAACAAAGATTGATTTGTAAGCTGTGCCAGTTGTTAAACGCAGGAAGATTGTAAAAATTTAAAAAAAAATGTGACTAAGTTCAAAGCTAGCAACTGACCCAACTTAAACATAGGTAATTATAATAATTAATATGTATAATAGAATTGACTAAAAGACAAAATAAAACTAATACATTAGTGAACACACATATTTAGCGTAGTCTAAACATTCTAGGGTATCTAATTGTACACTTTCACGAGTCAAGCGTCAATTCAAACTATTCAATAAGTGCACTATCGGATTATCAAAAATCTTACAATTAAAGTGAATACAATAAGGAACACGCCTCTAGTATCTGCCTCATTATGAATAGTAAAATGCTGTATAAAATATAAATTATATCTAAACTATCCGTTTGAAATTGATGTCGAGCAAGTCAACACAACGTCAACCAGGGCCTTAAACCACAAAACTTTCAAGTCTTCTACAAAATTAAATTTATTTAAATTGCAGAAAAAAATTGTAACAGAAATTACAAATATGTTTGAGTTACAATTTACAATTCTTTCGCATTTTTAAAAGCGTAACATGAGGGCTATGTATAAATTGTAGACTTGTCACTACAATTTACATATTTGTAAGGTTTTTCCGTTAAAATTGTGTGGCTTAGAGTTTTGTGGTACACAGACTTGTAAAATTTACAAATTTGTAAATTGTAATTGTAAAGTTTTGTGGTATAGGGTCCAGATGCCGTTTGTTTGACGTCGCGTTGACGTGGCGAATGCACCATAATAATCAAAATGAAAAAAAAAAATCATCTTATTTGTCTCAGTTAGTGAAGCGATCAAAGTCTATATTAAAACCAGCATATCGAGGGTAACATTTCCATGAATGATTATCAAGACTTACCAAAGATTCAAATCGTCTTAAGCAAGTCCACCTAAGGACTCGCAATCTCGTACTACTAAGTACTTTTAGGGTTCCGTACCAAAATGGTAAAAAGGAAGCCTTATGGTGCGACTCAGTCTGTCTATGCCTGACATTTTTAAAAAAATACAGAGAATGGTTCTTCACTCATAGATTACAGGAAAACTTATTAGAAGTCTATGGTCTTAAAATAACATGGTAAATATCTCAATATTGTGCGTACAAATTTACATTTACAGTTGGAACGTATGGAAGTACATGTATTTCAACTATACTGTTAAGTTTGTTTTTGGGATAAATTCATCCCAACTACGAAACCCTTCATTGTGCGTAGTCCGACACGCACTTGGCCAGTTTTTTTTATTTTTCTTTTGCTTAATTACCTCTGTTTTCAACTAGAGACGTGTCCTCACTAACTTCGTAACTATGACGTATATTAAGCAACATTTACGGACTAAATATTAAAAATTGAAATATTTAATATTACAGTATAATTCACTATGTGAATCTACATTGTACTTTGAGTATTTCATCAGTATTGCTATTATTTGTATGTGATTAGTTTTAATTACAACCGTAAATTTTTGACTTGATCAGAAATTAATAACAGTTTTCATTATGTTCAAAAGTACAACAATAAAAAATATAAATGCATTACAAATAATCAAGATTATATTTTTTTTTCATAACTATTATGTGATAATAAGTAAATAAAAATAATAATTCATTTATTTCAGACAAAGTCCATAATAACATTACCTACATTAAATTAAAACATAAAATTGATATAAAAATTACACACACAATAAAATAATCCTCAAACATTCAAATTAAATACTAATCAACTTTGATTACAACACAAAATAATATTGAAAGTAAAATTATTTTATTGCATATTTTTTTGTGATTAATTTCTGAGCTAGTCCACAAGCAAGCTATCATAGAGTAGATCGATAACATTGACAGTATAAAAAGGCAAAGTTTAAAAGGTTGGAATGTAAAAATTCGAGAGAATCGCAAAAATAAATGTCTTATATACGAAAATACGCATTAACATTACACAGTAAAGTTTTAATGCACAAAATTCTAGCATTTACCGAAGTAGAGAAAGTTTAAAACTATGACTAGAGAGAGTTTTAAAAAGCTTACAAAAATGTAGGAGGATTGTATTTTAATATCTCGATTCACTGATGCCCGGTCCCAAAAGTTACCAGCCGTTTTGGATATAGAGGAACAGTTTGGCTTCACTCATTAGTAAAATAAAAATTGACGATTCGTTATGCATATGGGAACCGGGCATAAACACATTTAAGTTTTAGAATAATAATTAAAATTAAACTAGCGATAATAACATTAATAACCACTTGATCTTAAATTAAATGTAATATTTTTATCATGATTATCACACATGCAAATAGACTAAGAATTGATTAAATAATTGCTCGAAAATTAATATTAACTACAAATATTTTTAGGTAGGCTGTGGCCAGATGGGAGATCAGACTGGGTTTGATGCGTTTGTAACACAGATTAACAGATTGGAGCGCTTACGATGCACTGCAATTAATTGCGCACCAAAATATTAAGAGCTTTATATTTGGAGGAAATATGCACCATCCATTTGTTTATCCATCTGTGGCTAGAACCCATATCTGACCACAGACTCGCTATCTTAGTTTTGTTCCAAATTATAAACACCCAGAACAAAACCGATTGGACTCTTCACATTAAAATAACGCTCAATGTTCACATTACCATAGTCAACAAAATTGGCCGTTTAGACTTTCAAACCTAAAATATTTGGTGTATTCCTTCCATTTGTGTATTCAAGTAAATCAATCGATTTAATCACCTTTTCCGTTGTTGGATATTGATGAGAAAACACCATAAATACAGGCTTTCATGTCAGTGGTCAAATCATTTCTTGAATCGGAGAATTTCATCAAACATTCATGAACTTTCGCCTCTTTATAATCAAACGCAACTTTATTGTTCTTAGATGTTATATCCAAGAACGCGAGCAAATTCTCAGCTACTTCGATCGGCATTTTCGCGCAATTTGTGTCTACGAGTATTGTGACGTGCTTACCGATTTCCGACTTTATTAGCTGGGCGACAAAGTTCTTTTCGTAGTCGTATTCTTGTTGACTGTCGGGCGAGAGTTTCTTTAGCGATTCTATTGCGAGGAGCGTTAGGGCGAGGATTGCTTCGTTCTGCATCAGCGAGTGAGATGCTACTAGCATGTTGACTAGACTTGATATGCAGCCGTCCACCTGAAAGACGAATGGACAATTTATTTTTCTTGTGTATAATAATTTTAATTCTAACGAGCGAGGAAATAAACGTCCTCCAACTATAATAAACAAACTAGGTTCTAAGGATTAAGCTGTAAAAAATATGCTGTGTAACATCTGATATCTTGGCTGACAGTAGCAACCCCTTGGAAAATGGGTTGGTACAATCTGACGACCAATTTTAGCACCGCGCGCGCTCCCCGGCTTCCTGTTACATACTTCCGTCCCTTTTCACGAAATCACTCCCACAGATTGCAGGAAAGCGAGAAGAAAGATGATACACATAAAAAACTATTGCTATACGAGAGTATTTCTATAGCCAATCCATTTGCAGTAAGTATTTAGTAGAGTGCAAGTATTTTATACCATGTATTCAGAAGGATCGATCAGCTGATGAAAGCGGTAGGTGATGCAATAAGCGGAAAACCGAGTGTTGTTGCGAAAGTTATGAGCTGATGTGTAGGATAAGGGTAGCTTAATTTTTGTCGGGTAGTAAACACTGCCCTCTGGAATATAACGGATGTGAAAAGACGCTTGACTAAGCCGAATCACTTGTACTGCCAGTCATTTACTGCCCCTCTAGTTTCTGGTTACGGAGAAGTTCAAATGTTTTTATTTTTTTTTCACGAAAACAATTTGCAAATGTTATAACTTAATTTAAATATCCCCACAACTCCTGTGCCATTGCATGCACCCTTAAACACAATGTTTTGCGTGCGTTAAGTTGCGCGCTGTCGTAAACAGTGCTATTTCAAACCAAAAATAAAAGTCGTTTCCCAGCACTTATTTTTGTTCACTGTTATTTAGTTTGATGTACTATCGAAGAAACGCATATCTGTACACTGTAAGGACTACTCTTGCTTGCAGCGCTCGGCCGCTATAGTAACGCTTACCTACGAAAAAAAAGGGTCGTGTGCACAGGATTTTGTTTCCAAAATGGATGGCGTTACCCCGATGGTACAGGATGCGTAGATAACTATGTGATGGGTCCTTTGACACCCTGTATATTATGATGAATGTATAAGACGCGCCATTACCTCAACGATGTGCCTCCAATGGTAGTGATGCCGCAGCTGCTTCACAGTCCAGGCCAGCAGGCGCGGCGCCTCGCCGGCGGCGCCCGCGAACTCGGCCGCGTGGCCCCACTTGGCGATCGTTGACAGCGCTGCCGAGTTACTGGCCAGCAGCTTTGCTACGCCCTCTGGGGGGCAATAGGTTTAAGATTAGTGTTATAATTTGGTGAGTTGGAAGTAACACATAATACAAAATATTACTAAACATTTTAAAAGAGTAACTATGGAATTTGTTGCTCACTCTGCACACGAAACAACTTTTTGGTATATAGAATAAATTCAATTTTCTTGTAAATTTTTACGTTCAAAAGTGTCTTTTAATGGCCTTCTTGAAATTAATGATTTGCCTTTGACTTAAGATTCGTTAGACAAATGAGCACTCCGTTTACTCTAATACTCTGTGGAATCGGGATGACGGGAACTTATTTTAAGCTTTGATACTCGATTCAATTCAATTATTTGTACTTATCCCTTTTTATCTGGACACAATAATATATTCCTGTAAGTACTAGGTAAATTTATGAACATTAAACTAAACTAAATCTGGATCCAGTTCAGGGTCTGAATACAGAAAAAAATATTAATAGAAAAATATTGGATTCGTGTGCGAATCGTACCTGAGATCCAAACAACAGTAAACACATCGTTTTACTTAAAACCCCGCTGTTCCTTCCACTATCATGAGTGGGGGCCGGGAGATATTTGTACTCGCGCGCACCCCCGACTACCTAAACAAAAGCAAATAATAACTCACCTTGCCCGTCCACCAACAATCTAATTGTAGCCAACAGCTTATAAGCTACGTGATGATCTTCAGTAGTCGGCAACGCATTCAACAAAATCGGAGCAGCCCTCCCTTGCGCAGCCGCAACTCTCTTGTTAGACACTGGTACAGCAAGGTTACGTAGGGACGATAAGACCGCGTGTTGGACTTTGATCACTGTGACTGCGTCAATAGGGTGCATTTTCTCTGGCTCCCTTTGCATCTGTAGACTGAAGCTGTTGTAGATTTCGAATATGTCTGGAAAACATTTAACATTTAAATTATCATCCCCAAAGTAATAAAGGGATAATTACAGAGTAAGCAACATGATTCCGAGTTTCTTGGAAAATACTAATACAGCTTTTTTGCACTCAACCTTGTCAGAACTATTGACTAAGCTAATTTATATGTTTAGTATACGATTTTGCTTTCAGAACAGGGTCTCAAAGTACAGATACTTTATATTTATATATACAGCGTGGCAGGGACATCGACTTTAAAACTGTTACCATGGATTCAGTACATGATTCTGAACCGAACGAAACGAAAAATTTCAACGCAGGGGTTGAAATTTTTCGTCGGTTATTTAAAAAAATATTGTTGTTCATACATTTTGACTGCATAGGTATTGCACTTTTCTATGAAACAGCAGATTTTTTTTTTTAATAACCGACGAAAAATTTCAACCCCTGCGTTGAAATTTTTCGTCGGTTATTAAAAAAAAAACAGAATCATGTACTGAATCCATGGTAACAACCAACCTGTATATTAATCAATCTGCCTAGCCTTTTCCCAACTATGTTGGGGTCGCGTCCAGTCTAACCGGATGCAGCTGAATACCAGTATTTTACATGCAGTGCCTGCCAATCGAACCTCCACCAGCCAATAACTGGGTAATACGATACCCCTTGGTAAGACTGGTTGTCAGACTTTCGGGCTTCTGATGACCCATAACGACTGCCAAAGATCCATGAATGACAGCCGGGACCAACGCCTTAACGTGCTTTCCGAGGCACGGAGTAGGCTCGGTATGTAAAGATGGTCACTCATCCACGGACCAACCTCGGCAAGCGTAGCTTAGCTTGATGGATCGACCCGTGCGACTGTTATTAGTTAGCCACAAGCTCCTCAAGTTTGCTTTATTTAAATATACTGCTTACTTATATATGTATCAGAAACGTCAGGTGTGTAGTACTCGTAACTGGCGCGCGGCGTGCGTGTATGACCTGATGTATGAATGCAAACGAGGCAAAAGGAGTATGTAAGGATCGTAGCAGGTGGCGTTCTGTAGCTTCTGCCTACCCCCATAGGAATTAGGCGTGAGTTAAGTATGTAATGTATGCAAATAAAAAATAACTCACCCAGCAGCTTATCAAATATCTTATCCTGCATCATCTGTGTGCAGTAATCATCTTGCCTTGCGAAGTTACCAATAGCCAGCACGGCAGTGGTCAGTAGTTGATAGTTTTGTGAGTCCAGCCACTTTACTACAGTTTGGTATACTTCACCAACGCCATTATTGTATAGGATGTGCATTGCTTCATCTGGGAAAATAAATAGATTATTAAATAGATCTCAGCCCAATTTAGATAGTCATGATAAATACTTTGCTAAACATCTGTATACAGATGTATATCAAAAACAATGACTATTTAAATGGCAAATGAGAAGTAGTCCTGTCTACTTCTCATTCTCGTTGATATTTCTTTTTCGCTACTTGCCTATAGCAAAATACAGTTACAAAAACCAAACCTGAGAACTTAACTATCAATGAATTAAAATCAAAGCCTTACTTATATTATTTTGGATAACTGGTTCTAAAGTTCTAAACATAGAGATCCAGAGATACATGTTTATTTATACAGAACATTATGTAAGGATCCACATTTTTACAGGGGTTACAGGTCATGTGCCCAATGGCATTCCCATCAGCAAAAATTACAGACTTCCATACAAACTTTAGGGCACGGATTTTCAAAAAACATTCCATAGTGCTCACTTTTATTGTAAAAAACTCTCATACTTTGCTTTTACCATTTTATTAAGTAGATGTGTTATGTCAAACTCAAGTGGCTATTTCTATTCAGTACAATATCTTACCGCCAGTCAACACAATGATGACCAGCTCACAGGCTTGCTTCATAATAGCCTCCACTTCGGAGTCATCAACGTTCAACTCCCCAGCATTATGTCTGTTCACCAGCTGTTCCAGCCGGGAACACACTAGCTGCACTCCTCCTTCTTGAGCTATTAATGTCTTCACAGTTTCTGTAAGAGACAAATATTGATCAGCAGTCTTTAATCTTTTGACATTTGAAGAGTTGCTGATTAAGCTTAAATTCACAAGGGAATTTGCTTTTTAATATAAATCCAAGTGCTGTAGCTGTTGAAAAGCATGGGTCGAATAAGGTACAAAAACATAATTGATTAAATTATAATATAGTAACAGAATAGACCCAGACCCACAGGAAGTCCAGTTTAATCTCACAAATTAAATGCTGCATGAACATTATTAATTTACAGTTTTTCCTCATAATAATAAACTTACCATGTTCAGCTTGAGAATGCAAATGATCTAGACACACTTCAGAGATCTCCACAGTAGTTGTCTCTCTCAAAACCTGCAGAACCGTCTTATTAACAATTTCATTGTACAGCAGCTCCGGTGTGTTATCATTTATAACGCTTAATATCAACAAACAGGTTGACACAGTATCATCATCAAACTCTTGCTTCTTCAGTTCAATACACAACATTCTTTGAACCAAATCCACCACACCTCCTTGGAATATAGCCTCTGTGAACTCTGCACCACCAATGGCAAAGTTTAGCAGTGATTTACTTGATAGCATTTGTATTTCCTCAAATTGCATGTCTATACTCCTTTCAAGCAGTTTTATTAGGACTGGAATGCCCCCATGGGCGATAATTGTGCGTCTAGCCGTGTCACAGTCACAGCATAAATTGCCAAGTGCCCTGCAGCACTGTCTGACAAGCTCAACATTGTCTGAAGTGGTTTCTTTTCTCAGTATAACCAGTATAGGGCCTATTATATCTTCGTGAGCGTATGTCTCTCGCTTTTCTTCACATTTAACAAGTTCTGCGATTGCTTCTATACTTAACTGCACAATATCTTGGTCACTGCTTATAATCAAAGATTTGATACAGGAGGAAACGTCATATTCATAATCTTTCCCGGTTTTAATTATATCGTTGAGTTTTGCCTTCAATTCGTTCACATTAGTTATATTCTGAATGACTAACGTCTCGAAGGATGTTGATTTCTTAGCAGAAGGGCCTAAAATAGCAATAACATTTTAATAACAATTATACATAATTATAAAAACCGATCAATTTTGTATGCCGTCGTACCGTCCATTTTGGAGATTCAGTGAATTAATAATAGGAGAGATTAAGCGCCGTAAGAGTAAATTTTATAGCGTTGCAGTTTCTATAATACACATAATTTAATTTATTGAAATAATACAGAAAATACAAAGCAAGAAAATTGGATGACAAGAATATCTAATCAATCGAAAACTGTCAATGTCAAACACGTTTTGATAATCCGCTAGAAATATATTGATTACGTTTTGTTATCACACTCTAAAAGAAAAACTAACAAAAAAAATCTTTATTTAATTTTATTTATTAAAAAACAACATTATACTAACAGTTTGCACCACACATACACCAATCAATTTTATTATATAACAATTAAGATTTTTGTAACACATGAGTTATGTACATATTGCATATACCTATTGCGACAAATATGCCAAACCATGAACCATTCACGCAGAATGCAGTCTGAGAGGTAAGCCAAATAGGTAGGTTTACCTAGCCAGATGCCAGACCTTTGTACGTTTACGTCACACAAAGTTAGGACCGTTTTGTCACTTTCGTTACGTTCACGTTGGCTCGTTATGTCTTATTTTGGAATGTGATAAAATAATCATTATATATAGGTATAAGTTACGAGGCTACCAAATAATTTGATAGTCTAAGCCTAAACCTACTAATAGAATATTGCACAAGCATGTACCTACGTCTATTTTGACAAACTCTCGATATGCAGTTTTGTCGCAGGACGCTGTTCTAATGCGCGGTAGTTGACCATTTTATTTTACATATCTACCCACCCCAGTCTATATATATATATTTTTTTTTTTCCCATTGAGAAAAGAGAAATAAGTCAATAATAGTTGAGTAAGTACCATCTCTGCTGATAAAAAGCTCGAACCATTTGATTAATCTAGTATCTAGTAGTCTATTAGGTACCTACTTACTAAAATTGCTTTTTTATAAATTGCTTACAGCATCTATCAGATACTTATAATACACATAGGCATTTACAAAAATACAAAATAGTTTATTGTGCCAAATAGAAAATTACATTACATTTTAACGTATTTGGAGCCTCCTTTTAGGCAAACAATGCCTGTATTAGAAGGCTCCGCTCTTTCACAACATTGTAACACATTTAGTCCTACTTATAGTCTAACTCAATTAACGCAACATAGTTTTTAAAGAATAACTTCCTGCTATAAATTCGAGATTAACGCAGTTCAACGTACCTACCTACCTAACGGTAAAGCAGTTAGGTACGCTCGTGTTGAGATAATAGGTAAAGTTAATTATGCAATTGAAAAATTATCCATCAGGAATGATTGTTTTTCATGACCTTGACGGAAAATTTTATAACTGCCATATGGTGGAAAATCGTAGGCGAACCTATAAAAAAAACTCGTAAAATACCACAGGGTATTGGTCGTATATAATACCGCAGACTGGCAATATTTTACAATGAATTCATGTTTTTAACCGACTTCATTGCCATAAATATAGCAAGACTCATTATTCCTGGACCGTTATGAAGAATTGTTTATTATGAGAATAACCATGGATTTATTTATCGTGTTCTGTTATTTAATATTCGGACGTTTAGTTAGTGCTAAGCTTGCTGTTAAAATATCTAAAAAGGAGACGAACCTTACTGCCTTACGAAGTGGACCTGCGTGAGTATGCTGCATTTGTTGTTATTCAAATATAAGTACTTAGATAGGTACATAAAATAGGTCACTAATGGAACTTGTAGGTATTCAGTTACATCCAGTTAAACTGGATCTAAAATAGTTGGGTAAACGCTTGGCAGACGATGGTAAGATTTACATACCGGTTCCAAGTATCCAAGTAGGATGATAGGTAAGTAACATTGGGTCGAACACCGTTCATCATCGGTGGACCCACACTTGTCCAAACCTCTGGATTTTTTAACCGACTTCCAAAAAGGAGGAGGTTATATGTTCGACGCGTATGTTTTTTTTTATGTATGTCCACCGATTTCTCCGTCATTTGTGGACCGATTTTGAAAATTCTTTTTTTGTTTGAAAGGGTATGCTCCCAAATTGGTCCCATATAAATTTTATTAACTTTGCTTGGGTAGTTTTTGAGTTAGCTACAAAATACGTATTTTTTTTCCCACTTAGTATGTAGATGATATGATAAGTTCCTGACACTGGTAGTAGGTAGTGGTATTCGAATGTGTGTGGGGTAGGTACCACAACTAAAAAGTGAAAAATAAAAACTTTTTACAAAAAAAAAACTACCGACTTCCAAAAAAAACACTACAAAGTGAAAAATAACTTTAATTTCGGAAGTCGGTGGCAAAAAACGAAAACACAAAACCCAAGACACCGACTTCCGAAATTAAAGTTATTTTTCACTTTGTAGTGTTTTTTTTGGAAGTCGGTAGTTTTTTTTTTTAACTATTAGGCCGTTGGGTCCCAATGTTTAGAGCAAAAACAAAGATTCCTCAACAAATAATTAATTTCAGGTCAGGCTTTTTTCGTCCCGATAAGGCCGCTTACCCGGAACCTCTACCTAGCGCCCCGCCGAAAATTGCAGCGAGGTCTCCTTACACGACCCTGTACCAAGGGGTGCGATTTCAAAATGATACGAGGGTCTTCAGAAAGAAATTCAATTACGAGGCGATGATGAAAGGCCAGCAGATTGTCTGCCAGGGAGTTCTTGATTGCGTGGTGAGTAGCTCCCTATCCGACTACTCTGAGAAAAAACATCGAAACAAACTTAAACATCAAAGTCTCTTTTAATGATGATAAAGTTGGTCTTCCGACGAAAGAACCACACATCCAGTCATTGCACGTATTTGTCAGTGATCGTGTAGGCTGATAGCTTAACTCGAGGCCTTAAGAGCGCTTATCCTAAAAGTTGACAACGTTGCAAATAGCTGTCAAATATTTACCTGATTAATTTGGCAATATTACTGTATGGAAAAATTAAATGTGGCTAATTTAGTTTTAGATGTAAAAAAGTATTTGGAAATTTTCCAAATGCCTTTTTTACACCTAAAACATCAAATTCAGTGTTATTATTGCAATTCACTATTCTAGTTCGCTAGTTAGCCACATTTCATATTTCGATACAGTAATATTGCCAAATTAATCAAAATAGCGAAATATTTGACATCCATTTGCGACGTTACCCACTTTCAGAATAAACACTCTTAAAGACTGTAACGTATTAAAAGGTTGTAGACTGAAGCCTTCTCTATTATTTGCTATTCGTCAGAGCCTCAAAATCTTAACCAAAATAACTGAAATATCTCTGTCCACTGATTACAGTATTATTATTTTTAGCAATATCCAAGTAAGCTTATTAATTAATAGAGGTTTTATTGACTTAATGGGATTTTGGCTCAATAAATAAATGAAAACGTCACTGTTATTGCGTGTGCGCAAGTCAAATCAAATTTGCCAGATAAAAGCTGTATCGCAAATAAGCTCTTTCTTTCCAATACATCTATCTTCTTTATTTCTACAGATCTCACACATAGCGATAGAATCTTCAGAAGCAATTCCCGTGCTGCTGAGAGGGGGCGCCGGTTACAGGCACTTTACGGCAGTCATCAAAGCCAAGCCGCATCGAGACCTCAAAGGTCAAGTGCGGGCATACTGCAGGAATAACTATGTCCCTCTAGATCTAGAATACGAACAGCCCCTGAAGAAACCAGTTGCTCGCAGTAGAAGATTCTATTTCGGAGATCGTTTAGCTGAAGAAAATTGGACGTAGCATCTGCATTTTCGGTGGAAATTAGACAATTTGTGATCAATATATCTACACCTGTGTTTAAAGTCAAGGAAGTAAGAATAGTACAAAAATTAAACGCTAGAGGTAGCGTGAACAAAAATGTGGTTAAAATTCAATACATACTACCTACATAGTTTATCATTTTGGTGAACAGACACCATTTTTGAATCGATGGCCTTTATCCTATCCTATACTATTAAACGAGCAATATTTGTATATATATTTATTTGTTTGTAGATACCTATATAGATTTTTATTCACATTCTCGAAATCGGCTCTAATGATTTCGATGAAAGTTGCAATATAAGGGTTTACGGGGGCGAAAAATCGATCTAGCTAGGTCTCATATCTGGGAAAATGAGTTTATATTTCGTTCCGTATTTTCACCCAAGCAGAGCTCGGTCGACCAAAGTTTAGAACAAGATAATGAATAACGACGTGACATTATTGACATTAGAATAATGATCATGGCAGCATGGAATTAGTAAGTACGTACTATCATGGCAGTGTGGAATTATTAGGTACTATCCTATACTATTAAACGAGCATTCTCTTTATTATTTTCACCAGAGATCACATTTAATTTTATAATTACGTTTTCTTCATGTCTTTGGTATTTTTTTGCAATAAAACAACGAACGGCCCATATTCGATTACAACTTGACTATAAATTGTTTGAGAAATAAATGTGTGAACAAATGTTCGTGAGCTATTTTGTACAGGAAGTTCTTACTGTTGTGCAATCTATAATATCGATACGTACCTACTTGCTTTTGACTGAGAGGGTGGTAGGCAAACATGAGAGTGATCATAAATATGTACATAGTACCTACATTGTAAATACCTACTTCGCCTTTTAAGCTTCATAGTTTCGAAATATGTAGTACCTATGGGGCTAGTGCATTGGAATCTGGGGCTCTTGTTCTTACATTAGTTTTTATGGACAAAGTGTTTGTTGTAGTAAATTTATTTGCTCCGAATTTTGTTTTATTGATTTTCTTAACTTGTAGGTAAACCTTAAGAAAACAAAAAAACATGGTTGCACGGGTTGCACGTCCTTTAGATTTTAGAGTTCAGAAATATTACCTATATATGTATTATTTGGACTCACGTTCTCGAAATCGGCAGTAACGATTTCGATGAAAGTTGTAATATAGGGGTTTACGGGGGCAAATAATCGATCTAGCTAGGTTTCATATCTGGGAAAATTAGTTTTCTTAATTTTCACAGCCTCGGGAATGTGATACAACGTTGGTAGGTATACCTTGACGATATGTTTATTTCTATTTTCACCCGAGCAGAGGTCGGTCGACCAGGTACTAAATCATAATTATCATCATTATTTGCCTAGCCTTGTCATAAATATGTTGGGGTCGGATTCCAGTCTTACCGGATGCAGCTGAATATCAGTATTTTACAGGGATGGGCCGAAATTCGGTACACATTCGGTTCAACCGAATTTCGGCAGCTTGAACCGAACTTCGGCATCCGACCGAAATTCGGTTCAGATGCCGAACATTCGGCACAAGAAAAATAATACCTACTTGCAGTATTTTGACTGAAATTTAATACAATTAGAATAGCATTACTGTAAAATAAAATTATGTCTTTTTTTGGTCATTTATTTTAGTTAAAAACATTGTAAATGTTAACCAAATTAAATCAGTTCTTATTGTTCTTGAAAATCTGTTCTTCTTATTAGGCCACGCGGTGGAAGCGCGGTGTGCGGGCAGGGTACCTTACCTAGGTACATCTAGCAATAATTGAAGTAAATGCGTAAACAAGTCACGACGACGCGACGTGTCGCTCTCGAGAAAGCGCGCGAAATTGAACCGAAGTTCGGCCAAACTTCGGCCGAACTTTTAATTTTAACCGAATGTTCGGCCGAAGTTCGGATTCGGTTCAAACCACATTCGGCCCATCTCTAGTATTTTAGTTGCAACAACTACAAACAACTGCCCTAGTTATTGGGTAACACGGTACCCCTTGGTAAGACTGCATCCAAGCTGACTTACCAATTCATGTCATATTACTGTACCTACCTACCTATAATACGTGTGACATAACTCTGTTATCAGTGAATTACATTATCACCAGTGTTTACAATATAATTAATCATAATATTCGTAAGCAAGCTGTAGGACAGACAGTCATGAGCTGCCAAAGGTCGTTAACATAAGAAATTCGTTTATTATACTTTTATAATAAAATTGAGTTTAAAGCGAACTGGGGGCCTACCACCAGCTCATAAAGCAGTATTATTTTAATATTACTTCAGTGTGGGAAAGAGATGAAGTTCTACAGGTCGTCTAGCTCCATCTCTTTCTCCCACTGAAATAATATTAAAATAATACTGTTTATGAGCTGGTGGTAGGCCCCTGAACTTAGGTACCTAACCCACAACCCAACAAAGTTATATAAAGCTTCCATTCCATATCATTGTTCTATATGCTAAGAAAAATACTGGCCAAGTGCCTGTCGGACCACGCACAATGAAGGGTTCCGTAGTTGGGATGAATTTATCCCAAATACAAACTTAAAATTGTAGTTAAAAAACATGTTCTCCCATACATTATAACTGCAAATGTAAATTTGTACGCACAATATTGAGAGATTTACAATGTTATTTTAAGACCATAGACTTCTTATAGGTTTTCCTGTAATCTATGGGTAAAGAACCATTCTCAGTATTTTTTTCAAAATTTTAGGCTCAGTAATTTCGGAGGTTAGTGGGAATGGTATATTTTTGTCTATTTGCTTCATCATCATTATCATCATCAGCCTATAATGTTCCCACTGCTGGGACACAGGCCTCCTCTCGGTGAGAGGGAGTGGGCCATAATCCACCACGCGGGCCCTGTGCGGGTTGATCAATGTCTTCGAATTTTCGGTTCTAGGACATGCCGGTTTCCTCACGATGTTTTCCTTCACCGTTTTGAGAGCAGTGGTAATGAAATAATTTATACAAAGTAAAGCGCCTGTCTGGGTTCGAACCTACGACCTACAACTCGTAAGTCGCGGCTGTTACTACTGGGCCACCACTGCATTATGTTACACTTATATGCACTGCATATTAGTCGTCGCTAGATGGCACTGTATGTGTTAAGCTTAACTTAACTCACGGTGTTATTTAATTTTCTATAAAACCTAAATGTACTCAAAGTCCAGTGTATTGTGTGTTAGTAGTGAGATCAAGATATAACAATTGCTGACAATTGGAGTCATTACGATCTAGTACCTAAAATCAGTGTTATTGTGGGAACAAAATAACTATGTTTACATTGGCTGCAAACATTGCATTGGTGTTCAAGTGTCAAAATCAGTGAGAGAGGACTGTGCCAGCACGATCTGCGATATATATCTTTAACTTTGCGATGTTTTTTTCGGTTACAGTGACCTTATTATTGATTTTCGTGTCTACGGTTTGATTTCAAATTCTGCCTTATCATTCTATACGCAGTAAAGTTTGAATCAACGCCATCTATGTAGCGGCTTGGGACTCAGTTACCTGGCATCTGTGTTACTTTCACTCTTGACTGACTGATTGATCGATTGATCTTCATTGTACTCCATCGCCATATGATAGGTGGCGCTACGTATATCTTGTTGCATCCAGGCTGTACCGTGAATCGAGCAAGCGATCGAATAATAAGTTTTGTGGTTGTCGCGTTAGGTAGCGCCACTTTTACCTTCGTTGACTAATAACATTTTGCTCAACCATTCGAATACTCAAGATGAACTGCAACGGATGCAACAATGTGCTGGCATCTGATGCTGGTTTCCTGATGTGTAATTTGTGCGAAGGTAGATATCATTATCAGTGCCTAAACTTTTCTTTGCATCAATTTATGGCACTAACGCATGAATTCAAGACTGGCTGGAAATGTCCCTCGTGCTGTAATATTACGCGTCGCACCCGTCCTAATTTGGACACACCTGTTCGTTCTAGCACGCAGATTCCAGCATATGAGGACAATAGCATGAATATGTCGTGCGATAACATGGAACAACGACCACCCTCGCCTGGCACTCCGAAATGTATGTACACGTCGCTTCCTACAAGAGTTGATAA
This sequence comes from Agrochola litura, assembly GCA_949152395.1. Lineage (NCBI taxonomy): Eukaryota > Metazoa > Arthropoda > Insecta > Lepidoptera > Noctuidae > Agrochola > Agrochola litura. The sequence continues at coordinate 24,217,408 of OX424499.1, forward strand.
TAACTCTACATCATCGCTGCTTGTAGACAACCAAATCCAGTCTTTTACCTTAGAATTGAACAAAACATTGCAGGGATGGCGATCTGACATCGATCGTACTATGGCAATATTTAAGGAAGATATTAAAAATACTTTGAAGGATTGGCGAAATGAGATGGATGCTAGCATGCACAGTTATCACGAAAGTGTTAAAAATAGTTTGGCCGACATGAAGCAGGAGTTGGGCTCTGTTTGCGCTGCCCAAGCTGACCTCAAAAGGGACGTGAAGGAAATGAACAACGATATGTCTAGTCTCAAACATTCGCTCCAGTTTCAGGCAAGCGATCAGATTGATCTTAAAAGACGAATTGAAGATATCGCTCGTCTGCAGGCAGAACAATCAGCCACTTCCAACACCTATTTGGAATCTAAAATTGAAGCGCTTGAACAGCAAGCGAGGCAATGCAATCTGGAAATCTGCAACGTACCTGACAAGCGTGGTGAAAACCTTTTGCAGATGTTGGAGGCGATTGGAGATGCCATTGGCTTTCCCATACCTCAAAAGGATATAATATCCATCCACAGAGTACCACATGCCCACCAACAAACTAACAGGCCAAAGAACATTATTGTAAAATTCTCCACGCGCATATTGCGCGATAATATTCATAGCGCATTCCGGCAGACTAAGTCACTGAAAACGGATCAAGTAGGCATAACGGGGTCTTCAACAAATATTTACATTAACGAACATTTAACTTTAAAAAATAAAATATTATTTCGTAAATGTAAGGAAGCGGCAAAACTTCACCAGTTTAATTATGTTTGGATTAAAAATTGTACTATTCTTGTTCGTAAGAAAGATGGCGAAGCTGCTTTTGCCATTAGATCTGAAGCAGATATCGCTAAAATCAATAGTGATTGTAAAAGTGATCCTCTTATTGTCGTTAATGAGTAATCGTTGCACTTGTATTTGTTTATTCGATAATTGCAATTACTATTTAATGTTGACTGTTCTTAGTCTGCAATTCAAATTATTATCTGTACTGTGCATGTTTTATTTTTATTATTATTATTTTTTTTGTGTTCGTAAATTTTGCATCGTTTTCTATTGTGTTATAAATTATAAATCAACTCAGATCTCATACCTATTAAATTCAACCTATTTGCTTATCACATTAAAAATTAATAGCACTATTGCTAAGAAATATGTTGTTGTCGTCTTTATAAAGTGTTGCGATCATTACTGCCACCTGCTTTGGCCAATTTTATTTCCCATTACTTTAATTTATGATATTTTGTTCTTGGAATTGTATACATACTTTCTGCTTGGACACGCTCTTTTCATGAATACACACAAATATTTTAATATTAACAATGTCGCATAAAAATATCACCATTTACTACCAAAATTGTAGGGGTATTCGCACAAAACTGCAACAGTTACTCACGAACATCCTTATGAATACGTACGATATCATTATCTTAACTGAAACCTGGCTAACACCTGAAATTTATGATAGTGAGTTCATAGACCAGCGTTATAGTGTGTACCGTTGTGATCGTGATCGGACTGCTACTAATAAACGGGATGGCGGAGGTGTACTGGTTGCTATCTTACGCACTTTAAAACCTTCTGAATCAAGTCTCTCATTAACACAGTATAGTGATCTCTCAAACACTCATATTGAACATATTATGGTTGAGTTGCCCAGCACTGTAAACAACAAAAGACACATTGTGAGTGCTGCCTACATACCACCTAAGACTTCTACTTTAATCTATGACAAGCACTTTGAATTGCTACAAGAAGTGTTAGGCCATCCTAGTGTTGAAAGTTTCTTTGTTGTAGGAGACTATAATCTGCCTGAAGCCAATTGGCAAGTATCATCTGCAACAGATATCTCAAACATTGCTTCATCATATACTGGAGGAGCTTCAGCCTGCCCAAATTTAAATATCTTGATCTCACTTTTGGGTGCTTCTCAATATAATAACATTGTGAACGGTAAAGGTAAAATTCTTGATCTTGTCATTTCTAACAACCCCTGCAATATTTCTCATATTATCACAACTGCTTTACTACCAATTGACACCTACCATCCAGTCCTGACGTGTGAGACCTGTTTAAACGTCAAAATCACCCCTATGACTAAAACTCCTCTTCACAAATATTGTTTTCATAAGGCCAACTTTGACAATATTAATTGTAACATACAACAACTCAACTGGTCTGAACTGCTATGCCCTATGAATTCTGAAGAGGCTCTGGATAAATTCTACACCGAAATGGATAATATCATTAAACAAGACACCCCACTAGCCCGACCTAGATCAGTTGGCTATCCCATATGGTTCTCTCGCACTCTTATAAGTATTTCTAAAAAGAAGCAAAGGGCTTGGATTAAGTGGAAGAAATATAATAACATTTCTGATTATGAATCATTTTCAAACCATAGAAAAAAGTTTAACCAAACATGTCATAAGTGTTTCAGTTCGTACATCAGTTCTGTAGAGGACAATCTAAGTAGAAATGTGAAACACTTCTGGACCTATGTTTCTAATCGTAAAGATAAACCTGGAATCCCATCTAAGCTTGAATACAAAAATACTGAAACAAATAGTCCAGATTTGGTTTGTAATATGTTTTCTGACTTTTTTTACTCGGTATATGAACCGCCTTCTCCATCGTTGTCTCAATGGAAGCCTCCGCAGGACAACAATGAACTACACGATGTTTCTATTTGCAACCTTTCTTTTAGTGAGGATAATATATTGAAGGAGCTTAAATCCATAGATCCTGTGAAAGGCCCCGGACCCGACGGACTTTCGCCTTACTTCCTTAGAAATACTGCGACTACCATCTGCAAGCCCCTTTTTATAATTTATAATAAATGTATTTCTGAGGGAGTTGTTCCGAAACTGTGGAAACATGCGTATATCGTGCCCGTTCACAAAAGTGGATCTAAGCGCAGCGTAGAACATTATCGTCCCATTTCCATCCTGTCTGCCTTGTCGAAACTCTTTGAAAGATTAGTCCATAATAAAATCTATCCTGTACTCCACAACATCATTATTCAACAACAGCATGGTTTCGTCAAACGGCGGTCAACAACTACAAATTTATTATTATTTTCTAGCTTCTTGTTTGATTGTGTTGATAGCCGTGTACAAGTAGATGCAGTGTACACAGACTTCTGTAAGGCCTTCGACAAGGTAGACCATGAAATACTATTAAATAAAATAGCGTTCAATGGAATCCGTGGAAATCTTCTGCGATGGTTTACTTCTTATATAACCAATCGCAGTCAGAGGGTTGTAATCAATGGTCACCAATCTAACATCGCACAGGTGACCTCTGGCGTGCCTCAAGGCTCTATACTTGGTCCCCTTTTGTTTATTTTATACATAAATGACATCAGTCAATGCTTTCACAATACCAAGTTTCTGCTATATGCCGACGACCTCAAGGTATACAGAGCCATACGACAAACAAATGATTGCCTTCTGCTGCAACAAGATTTGGACCGACTATCCTGTTATTGCCAGAAAAATAAGTTGCAACTAAGTTTACCCAAATGTAACTATTTAAATTTTACTAAAAATAAAAATAAATTAAACTACGCATACACGTTGTGCAATGCCCCCCTACTTAAAGTGGACTTCATTCGTGATCTCGGTGTTATCCTTGATTCTAAGCTTTGCTTGGACCTTCATATAGAAAAGATAGTTAATAAAGCGTATCAACTATATGGATTTGTAATGCGATCAACTGTCGATTTTAAAAAGCCTTCTTCCTATATTTGCTTGTACAAGTCTTTAGTACGTTCTCAACTGGAATATGCCGTGTCCGTCTGGAGTCCATACTACAAAAAGTACGTTGAAATGATTGAGCGTGTTCAATACAAATTCCTGCGTACCATGCATTATAGATGCTATGGATATTATTTGCCATACCAAGATTTGCTTGCAAAGTATAAGCTCGCAGCACTTGATAACAGACGTAAGTTCTTAGAAGCCATGAATCTATATAATATTGTAAGAAATATATTTGACTGCATTGAATTGTCCAACATGGTATGCTATGCGGTTCCTAGGACAGTCCACAAGCGAAAAGTGCGCGCTGGCAGATTATTCTCAGTGGGTACTTGCAAGTCCAACTCTGGCCTGCGTTCGCCTGTTCGCAGAATGGTCGATTCCTACAATGGGAATTTTGAACACATAGACATTTTTGTTTGTGCTCCCTATACGTTCAGATCTCTTATACTCAAGGAGCTTTCTTGAACACATTTTCTTCTATTTTTGTGTACCATTTCTTAAAATTTATATGGTTATACTATAAATACGTTAGTTAAGAAAAAAAATGTATATGTAACCCTAGCGATTATTTTCACTGTCACTGTCCTGTTGCTAATCCGTGAACAGCGTTGTGGGCTACAATATTGTCTATATTGTTTTATGTATTTCTTGTTCCTATGTTTTATATTGTAGCTGTTTGTTGTTCCTATTGAATAAAAAAAAAAAAAAAAAAAAATAAAAAAAAAAAAAAAATATTTGCTTAAATATCTTTAAATGTATTTATTTTAAAATTATGTTAAAAATATATTTGAGATCCTCTCAACAAGTCCTTTCATTTGATATGTCACTCTGTATAGACTACAAAACTATTTTTAAATTTTCTTGTTTTCCCCCAAAAGTGACCCCCATAATATTCAAAATTAATTAATTTACGTTACACGTCCGTGTTTGGGTCACAGAAATACATATGTGTATCAAATTTCAACTTAATCGGTCCATTAGATTCGGAGCAAATTGGCTGTGACAGACGGACAGACAGACAGACACACGAGTGATCCAATAAGGGTTCCGTTTTTTTCTTTTGAGGTACGGAACCCTAAAAAAAGAAAGAAAGTTCTTTTTGCGCCAAATGAGCAACTAATGCCAAAAAGAGCAGTGGTGGCCCAGTGGTAACGCCGCGACTTGCAAATACAATTCGCGGTCGTAGGTCGTAGTTTACGGACGTAGGGTCGAACTCAGATAGGCGCTTTACTTTGTGTAATTTACCACCACTTATCATCACCACTGGTTTAAAAAACGGGAAAGGAAAACAGTGAAGAAACCGACATGTCTTAGAACAAAAAATTCGGACATTGACATCTACCAACCCGCACTGAGGATTACGGCCCGCTACCTCTCACCGAAAGGAGGCCTGTGTCCCAGCAGTGGGGACAATATAAGCTGATTATGAGGACCAAACTTATTTCAGTTATTTCAACATTATCAGACATAACATAGGTAATTTGAATATTAATTTTGTTGCAAAAAACAAAGTTTAATGTAACAGCTGCTTGTCTATACGCTGCCTTACAAGAAATATTATTCGTAATAAACAAAATGTTGGAGCCCAAACAAAAAAAAAAAAAAACAATAAACGTTGTTATTTTTACCGAGGTTTCCGCAAAGTTGTATGTCAAAACACTACGATAATTGAAGCCAAAACACATTTCAACAAAAATATTGAGAAATTCATCTGTAGCTGTTATGTCCGACACTGATTTGTTTTCAATTCTGAACTGTCGCAGGATACCTTTCCCCCACCCACTTACTATCTACCACCAAACGAGAATCTTCCTGCAGGGTGTAGAACTACGGGGCTGCGAATAAGGGCCGAAAGGGAAATCGTGGCCCCCGGCAACAGGGCAACCGAAGGAACACGGGTGGGTTTTAGTCAGTAAGAGTCTGACACGCCCTCCCGCTCCACCCAGAGCGGGAGAAGTTATTTGATAATTTCCCAACCAAAAAAAAAAAAGGGTGTAGAACTAGAACTTGAACCGTTTTTGAACCGAAGTGGGAAGGTGTAAATCAAACCTCATAAAGTGGGGCTCCGTCGACGGAACGGCAGCAGGGTGTGGATGTGGAGCTATGTCACAAACCAAACTCCACTTCCTAAACTATCCTCTGTGCCCCAAAACATGTAGCCAAAGTGACCTCTGCGCTGCCACAGATAACGCTACGGGATTGGCAAAGTGTTGGACGAACAATATTTGAACAATGCTCGTGCAAGCGACACCAAGAAGTCTACATCAATCTAAATACGTAAAAATAGAGTTAGATATGTTAATGAAATCCCGCCCTGAAAGATAACATAAGTATTTAGAATTGGAAGTTGGAACCCACGGAAGTCTTTACTCATTAATTCATCTCAAAGTGTCTCTTGGTTGCTCTTGATTTGTCTATTTTGCATGGTGCCTACGCTTATGTCGTTTGTGGTCGTGTGTGAAATTTATCAATCTTAGACATCAGCTTTTCGAAATGAACGTCAATTATTATTGTCCTGAGCAAGTAATCCCAGTTTATACAAACAGGGGCCAGTTCTCACAATGTTGCTGCTTGCTGGTCATCATCGCCTATCGGCCTGCATTATAATATTTCTGGTAACACTCATTTATAACATCACTGTTACACTGTATTTGTACAAATAGCTCAGTAGTTTACAATTACACTGTGTACGTAACCTGTTCCAGTCATTCATTCTGTGAATCAGCTGGCATTGAAATTAGGCTAGCAGCTGAGCAATATTGATGAATTGTAACATACATATATAGTTACAGAGATATCTAATGCTTAACACTATTTTAGCGTTGGTATACGACGTCTAAAGCGCAACAAACATGTATTAGCATAGGACCCGCAGAGGAACGACACCCATCTCTAGTATTTTAAATCAAATTTAGTAAGTATGTTAGAAAATATATCGCGAGTGGGTTGGCTAAAAAATTCCTGGCTGTGATAAATAAACATTGCAAGATATTACACCAATTGAAGGAGCTTTTCAAGGAGAACCTTTGTTACTAGCTCGACTTTTGCCAATTGTTAGTCAATTTAGAGTTAATTACCTAAATCGGTGACTACTTCGCCACCTAAGTTTAGGAATGTTCTTGGCGCCCAATAGCCATATGTGCTATATATCACTGGATAGTGCTTTTTAAGAGAAACATTTGTTACTAAGTATAACGAATAAGTAATCATTAAACAAATGAGTGCAATCACAAAAAGTAATTTTGAATTTTTATTATTATTTATGTATTTAACCATTTATGCACACACATATACCTAAAGGAACTGAAAAATACGTACAAAGGCAATGCTTATTTCTAAAGAAATCTCTTCCAGCGTACCTGCGACAGGAAAGTATATAAAAAGAGATGTAGACAACGTATGTAACCGTAGAAGAGAAAACAAAATATAAATTGGTCGTTGGTCTAGTGGTCGCAAGCGCTACTGCTGAGCATGAGGTCCTGGGTTCGATTCCCGAGTCGAGCAAAGTGTTATTGGGTTTTTCTATCTGAAATTTCTCAGTAGCAGCTCGGAGTCTGGATTTGTGCCCGGTTGATGGCAATAGGCTCGCCCCCTATTACGTGGGACATAAACATAACTGGCGAAATGTGGGTGTACCTGCTACATGGACACCTCTGCCCAACCCTTCGGGGAAACAAGGCGTGATGTTATGTTATGTTATGTAAATAAAAAAAAAAACTAACTTTCACTAATTTTAATTAGTCTGAAAAACAAAAAATATTTTTTTTTTAAATTATTAATTTTTAGCCAACCCACTCGCGATATATTTTTTTAACATACAAATTGTTGTATTAAATACTTTCATTCATATCATTATACAGATGGGTCCAGGGCGTTTCTCTGCGGACCTTAGACCAAGTAGATATAACAAGTTGGTACCTATTACAGTGATGAGATGACAAAAAATGCCATTGGATCTAATGTAAAAGATCTTTAGGTAGTTGTACAATCAGCTTTGGGTCATCGAACAAGTGCAGCAGCAAAGTTACATCGAAATCAAGTGCGCCAAAAGTGATAAAATTAATTTATATTATGCATCATTTTGTGGACGTCTGCAGGAGAATTATATTGTTCATCTCGTCAGCATACAGTTAGTACCTATCATTCAAAGTTAATTGCAGCCCTCGCTAGTCGCTGATAGGTGAATAATACTTTAGGTAATGAACCGGCAAAATGCTAGTGTACGAACTGCCAAATGTATCAGAATGAATTAATGCCAACAGGTGAGAATGAAGTACTTACTTTCATGAATCATTTATACCTACTGAGAACGCACACATTTTATTTAGAATGCCTCATTTTGATATTGGAGAGGAAGACTGGCTGAGGAATGATATGATAAGGCAACGTTGCGGTTTAAAAGATTATGCTTAGACTGTTTGGTCATGTTGAGAGGTCAAGGCAGATGTGAGTGGAAACGCCGAGAGGGGGATGCCCTAGAAATTCAAATTCAAATAATTTATTTTCTCTTCACAAACAATGGCATCTTATAATTTAGACAGACTTGAAAAACTGTAACAATAGTTTCGAGAGACTGGTGTCTGCACTAGGAATACCTGTATCGCAGATCACCAGGGTCCCACCACACGGTATGGAAACATAATCAGTTAGTTAGTAAATGTGAAGGGATAGGGCATAACATAAAAATCAATTATAGACTCAGAGAATTAAACAATATATAACCAAAAAAAGAATTAAATGCAAAAAATTAATAAATATATGCTTGAACTATTATGTGTCGGGAAGTTAGAGGGAGGGAACCAAGAACATTTAACATGACCTTATCGGAGATGTTCTTTAGAAAGTCCTGGTGAGAAGTAGTCGCAAACGGCGTGCATGTATGACCAGTGCATGAACGTAAGGACCGTAGCAGGTGACGTTCTGTAGTTTCTACCTACCCTCTTGGGGAGAAGGCGTGAGTCTAGGTGTGTATGTATGTTCCTCAGCAAGTTATTCTAACAGAATCTAGGATACTTCAGAATCTAAAGACAACATTGAGCAACCAGCACATGCTGTAGGTAAAAAAAACCCTGTCTGATCCGAAAGGGGCTAGGGGCATAGGTACTGCAATAACATTACCAAAAAGTTTTTTTTTTAATTATTGTTGAAAATAAAAAGTAATTGCTATTTAAAATTCACATGTATAGTACCAAAATTACCCCAAATCCATTAAAAATTTGAACATTTTTAACAGGGGTCATAACCCAACTAACAATTTAACGTCGTTCAAAAGTTTTATAAACGTTATCTTAATTGCATTGATCGTAATACCTAAGTCGCACTAACGTTATAATAACGTTTACTAAACGCGAAAATGGCCCCAGTTATACAACCAACATTGTCGTATAATGGACATACAAAAGTCACAAGCTGACTTCGTTAACGTCATTCAAAAGTCGTATGAACGCTATGGAATTACCACTTTCGTCGCGCAGAAGTCGCATCATAACTTTACAACGACTCGTTTGTTGTATTGTCGTCATACAGGTGTTTTTGAATGACTAAAACGTTTTATTTGAGTCAAGGAACAACACCTTGTGGTTTTGTTTCGAGATTTGAGTGCAAAATAAATAATTACAAGGAAATAAAAGATGAGTGTTATTTAACTTGTATTTATATATCTCGCTAATAACTGTATCTGTCTCTCATGCCGTTTAGTTCGACTGGGTATTAAAGTTATATGATAATATACCTATGTGTTTTTATTTCAAATTTTCATGCCCCCTCTCAATTTTGTGTTTAAATTATTACATTTTTATTAATAAAAATATGTTTATTTCTAAAAATGTAGGACATGTTGCTTTTGTCACACACTTATCTCTTTACAACGTTGTAAAGACATAAAGTCGTATTAAGGTTATTTCAAGACCATGCAATACGCCATCAGTTAGCTATTAGGGTTCCTCATAAATTTAAAACCCTTTTCATATTGCAGGTCACAGTAAAAGCGCAGTGCAGATTTCAAAACATTTTAACATTGAAGTAATTTTTTATCTGAAAATATGATCATTCAATATTTGGATATAGATAAATTTCTAACGAGAGCAGATTTTAGACTACTTACTTAATAGATTGATTTGGCCATGGGAAAGCACTTATTTTATACAATCGGAAAAGTGCTATGGTTGCCACAGTATCATTGACTTTCATACAATGCGGCCATTTCATTTCATTATATCAAATAAAAACAAAATTAGAAATTTATTGCATTTTAAGGATTTTTGGTGCCACAACTGCTTAAATTTTACCGTGTACAATCATTTTTTGCAAGATGAATGTGATTATTGTTTCTACTCAGTTCCTGAAGGAATTGAAAAATAGTATTATCATACCTTCAATTTCAAAAGTTCTCACTTAACTTTTTTTTTACTTACGTACACTTTGAACAACGTCAACTGTAAACAAAAATTCATTCTCATAATTTTAAATAAATTTTTATAATTGTATAGGATGTAAAAAAATTAGCTGGCATAACTTTCAGGGGTGAACCTACCCAAGAAACTGAAGAACTTTCCCCAAGAAACATGGGTCGAAATATGAAAAAAAAAAAAAAAAAAAAATTTTAATATGTTTTGCTGGCAATTTTTTTTACAACCTGTATAGATTAATCATTTTAAAATTTACTGATTAAAAACGTATCAATTAACACAACATTTACTGATAAATAACGAATTCAATATCGGAAGAAATCACACACAATATTTTTATAGAAATAAAATAAATATTTATACTGAACCTTTTTGTTGTTCATGTGTTGTACACTTTTCTTCTTCAACATTTGTTATTAATGCCACGGTTGTTGGCGTTGTACTTTTTAATAAAAGGAAATCTCGATTTACTTTCCTTTTGAAAGTTCCACTACGTTTAAGTCTTCTCCACGAATTTTTTGCTTCCATTTTTCGTAGTAAATCTAATCAAAAGTTCCGTAAATATGGCGGCCTAGACGTTTTAAAGTCAAAACCTGACTTAAATGCGCCTACAAGTTTGATTAAAGTCAGGGCACGACATTAAACGGACATCATGTAATATATAGGTTATATTTAAGTATTAAATAAACAACCAAGTCATTTAAGAGTCTTCAACTGACCGCTGTAAAACAGGATAGTGATCGTTATATAAACGTCACTGTGAAAACGTCTATACAACTGCTACGTTATATAAATGTCATATAAAGGTTTTTCAAAGACCTAATTTGGTCAGTTCAAAACGTTTAATGGACTCTAACGTTAGTATGACTATGGCGTTGTCGTACAAACGTTTTAGCTAAGACTGTAATATAACGTCGTTTAGTTTAGTCTTACCAACGTTGCTAAGACCAGCTTATTATGACATATTCGTCGCACGACTAATAAGTTAAATTAAAGACGTCTAAAGGACCTAGTAGTCATCTCACTATCATTATAAGACTGCTATCCAACTTTATGTCGTATAAGTCAAGACTTATATGACGTTTTTGTTTGTTGGGAAGTTATGACTTGTAGACACCGCTAAACGGCGGCTGCCGGCGCCCCATGTAATAACCTGGTAAAATTCCAAATTGAAAAAAATATATGGCAATTTTTTTTTTTTCTTGAAAGTGGCCACTTAAATACTCTCAGTACGATGCCTAACAACACCCTCACGGATCGGACAGGATTTTTTACATGTTGTATACAGGGTGGCACATCGACGTGAAAGCTGTCACCATGGATTCAGTACCTACATGATTCTGAACCCCCTGCGTAGAAATTTTACGTCAGTTTTTTTTTTTTAATCTTCTGTTTCATAGAAAAAAAAATTTGGAACAGCTGATTTTTTTGTTGTTGATTGATTGTATATGTTGATAATTATTGAAAAAAAAATGAACTACCCACAAATCTTCGTGATCGTTCGAACAATATCGATTACCGTTCAATAAACAACGGGTCGTTATTGGCCGGTAGTGTCGACGCGTCCAAGTGGGACGGAGTACTAACAATTAACAGTATTCAGTTCCTGCAGGATTGAAGCGGTTTTAACTAACGTGATGTATACAGTGGGTTCCTGTTTTGAAGCCCTATAGTTTTATTTGAAAGGAGGATTTCATGTGAGGTTATAATGTCAACCAGCCAGTAAGCGACTGCTTCTGGGAATGCTAGGAAAAGACGTGTGTTTGGAATACGATTGAAGTACGGTATGGGGATTGTAATGTAGTGTGTAAAATATTCAATCACCGACGATTGCATATTTTAGAGAGATTCTACACAAGTACTTTTAGAGTCTTTACTTGAGATTTAGATTGAATTTAAATGTCTCCGTATGGTGTTGTTGTAACAGAAGAGCCACTGATTTTTGTTTCACTATCTAGAAAACGTGAAAAAACTTGGTGGAGGTAAGTATACCTAGGTACTATATTAATAACAATAGTTTTTTATGCAACAAGTGCGGAAAGTAGGTGATTTCGGAAATCATCTTACGCACGTGTATCATACACGTGTACGTTTTACTATGCATTGTGCGAGGAAATAAAAACGAGCGAGCCTTACAGTAGTCGCATATGATGATCTGACATCTTGGCTGACGTATATAAATGATAAACACTATTCATCATCATCATTGCCATGACTTTGACTGACTGACTTTTTGACTTTGATCATCGCCATCGCCATCTCCATCGTCATCATCATCATCATCATTATCGTCATCATCATCATCATATCATTTGTAAAACTTCTTTTAAATAATAAAAACTCTTTGCATCGGGCTGACGACTGAGATAAAAAAAAAAAAAAAGTAAAAAGCACTAGTGCGAAAAAATGGCACTTTCCGCACAGTTTGGCCGCTTGGAAAACGCTCTTTTCGAGCACATGCTTTGCAAAGAATTAAAATTATCATCAAAGAAATAACTGGATATACAGTAGGTATCAATAAGCAAAAACATATTGTCATATCGATAAATAATATTCAGTCGTTAAAACTGCACGGTTGCCAAACTGTTTAATAATAATATCTTAAGTTTTATGAAACAAATCTCTATTTATCCATGATCCAATTCATATAATAAAGCTGAAGTGTTTGTTTGTTTGTATGAACGCGCTATCTCTGGAACTACAAGTCGGATTTGAAAAATCTTTTTGCATTTGATAGCCCAATTCTTGAGAAAAGTTGTGGGGTATTTAACATCACGTTACGACTCTTAGGAGCCGAGTAGAAAGAAAGAAGGGGTTCCAGACACTATCAGTAATAATGACATTACATTCAAGTAATGTCATTACTACTGACAGTGTGGAGGTTGGAATAATGATGTGATCTAAATATTTTAATAGTTGTACGTCAATATTGGAAGGAATGACAGTAATATTGATGTCTTTATTACTGATAGTGTCTGGACTCCTATAAGGAACGCTGAACGCAGGTTCAGTTGAAAACCAGCGTCAGGCACTTACAGTTGTATGGTATTTTTGCTGAACTGTACCCTAATTGCGTAATACAACACAATCACAATTTGTTTCGATTCGAAACATATTGCTAATCCATAGCTTCATTAGTTGGAAAAAAATCTGCTCAACAACGTAAATAAAGCAATGAATGTTGTTGAACTGTCAAAACGAAAAAAAATTGGCAAAATTGTTTACGAAAATAAGTTACGCAATTAGGGTACTGGGCCTTTTTACCGAAAGCCGTGCTAATTTCTTATTTCGCACTTTACACTTTTCATTTTTAATATTTTATCTGCTGTTAATTATATTGTGTGCTTTTTGGTCTGTGCTAAATAAATGTATTTTCTTTCTTCTTCTTTTCTTAGCGAAAACGAAGTAATAGCGCAGGCGGGCGACGCGATGCGACGCGGTGAGGCCGAAATTTCACGTGGATGAAGTCGCAGGCAAAAGCATATCGATAATAAAAATGTAGTTTAAACTATTGACAACATCCTGTGCAGTGTCAGTAATTCTTTATACTTACTTAGCTATTAAGAAGTCGCGGCGCTATCGTCCACAATGTCATACAGTTTGTTGCAATACCCTCAGAGATTTGCTTTATTTGTGTTAAAACTTAAAACAAACGTAGATAAATAATAATTTTACTTGTTGATTTGATGTGAAAGTGTGAACAATGTATTTGTGTGGAATTTCTGACTTTTTTCGAAGACGATGGCCGTATATTGAAAGGGTAAGTTTTTAAATTGTTTGATTAAAAGTTGGATGACAAAAATTTGGCGGTGTCAATGTTTTGTGAAACTTTATTTATTTAAACTTCTCGCACACAAATAAGGTGGACTTATTGCCTTAGGTATTCTCTACCAGTCAACCAAGGGTGGTGAAGAGATTAGATTGCAGGTGCTCTGTTTGAGAGGAACTAAGATTTAAAAAATTAGAGGTTGTTTTAATTATTTTATTTTAATGTTTTATATTTGCCATTAGGTACCCTAATAGTGTTTGATTAATTGATCGGCGTAATTACTGTACAATATATCGATTTATCTAACTAGGTAAGTGAATGTCGAGTGGAACATTGATAAAACTTTTGAAGATGTAGGTAGCAAGAAAAATACATTCTTAATTTCAAAACAAAAACAATTTTATCGTAGAAAGCTGTTACTTTTCGTAAATAAATATTTGGATTTTGGTTTTGATTTATAATAATTGACCATTAGACCCACTAAAAATAATACATTTAGAATCCAGCCAAAAACATTGTATTCTACAGTCCAGACCTAATTTCTCACCCATAAATATCTCAAAATATTCAGCAAACTACATAGTAAGTCAGTTTTATTAAGTGCCCACATTAGTTTCTTACATATTGATGCATACCGCTAGATTATTCGTTCAACAACAGATGTACAAGCAGTGCACTATTTTATAACAAGTCTTTACTGAAATTGCTGAAAGATGTATGATCGTAAATTCTGGATAATAATCACAGACATCTAAATGTCTATTTATTTAAATTTCTGTGATAGCAATGTTGTTAAGTTTCGTATTTATAACCAGCCGATGTATGTATATAAAAAATTTCACCGTGAAAATTGTCATCCCACCTGATGTTAAAATGAAATGAAATTGTTTATTCTGCAAATAGGATATCGGAATCACTTTCACACAAAAATCAATCTGCCTAGCCTTTTCCCAACTATGTTGGGGTCGGCTTCCAGTCTAACCGGATGCAGCTGAATACCAGTATTTTACGTGGAGTGACTGCCTATCTGCCCTCCACAACCCAGTAACTGGGTAATATACGATACCCCTTGGTAAGACTGGTTGCCAGACTTTTGGGTTTCTGACAACCCGTAACGACTGTCAAAGTTCACACGACATATTAAAAAAATATTAATAAAACATGGCAGTCATTGGGACTGCCGACAGAAACGAAAACATAAAACTGGTATTAGCGCCATCTATATTCTATAGTACAGCACTACAGCACGAGCATGTCGGTGACGCGAATCCATAAGTTTATCCCCTAAAAAAGTCGCTCAACGCGCCTAAATAAGTTTTCACTTTGAAAAGAAAAATAAGCGACAGATGGAGTCGACATTTACTATCTGACTAAGTATCCCTGAGAAGAAATGGCGAAACAAACTTCAAGGGTCAAAGTCTTTTTTAAAGTCCAGAATTAATCTTGGTCAGGCCATATGAGGACCATGTAGATTACTGTCTGAAATGGTCTTTTGAGGAAAGAACCACACAGATTTGAGGGCTTATTCCACTATTCCCCCCTGAGAGAATCCCCCTCAGGGGGGAAAACTGGACTCTAATGTAAAAACAGTCCAGAAAGTCCCCTTTTCATTTTGAGTTATTCCACTATTCCCCCCTGAGAGAATCTTCCTCAGGGGGGAAAACTGAAACCTAATGTAAAAAAATCCAGAAATCCCCCTTTTCATTTTGGATTATTCCACTTTTCCCCCTTATTTTTATTTTTGATTTTTACGCTCTTAAAGTAAAAAAAAGTGATTAGGTAAAATGCAATAAACAAAAAAAACAACAGTATAATTAATGAGTCTTATTTTTCACAGAATTTTTTTATACATAATAAAATGTGATGAAGAGTAAAAACAATCACAAACAAACAGCGATAAGGTAAATCGGTCGATATTAGTAAAAATAATAATTAAAACAGTTTAAACAAAGTAGTTTAGCATACACCCCCCCCCTGAACATCACATATAACAATTATCAAGTTTTTCGGCAATTTGCAAAATATCATTACGTATACGTACAACAATAAAAAGAACTCATAAAATATTTTTTAGGTTTGACTGAGCTGACTGTACCAAATTCAAGTTGTTAGTATTCGTTCGCAAATTAATTTCATTATTTAAAGAGAAGTATCCGTTCGGTAGACTGCCTCGTTGGTCTAGTGGTTGCAAGCGCTACTGCTGAGCATGAGGTCCTGGGTTCGATTCCCAGGTCAGGCAAAGTGTTATTGGGTTTTTCCAGCAGGAATTTCTCAGTTGCAGCCTGGAGTCTGGATTTGTGCCCGGTTGATGGCAATAGGCTCGCTTACACATACTAACTGACTGACATGACTTAAACATAACTGGCGAAATGTGGGTTTACTATAGGTACACCTCTGCCTAACCCTTCGGGAATTACGTGATGTTATGTTATTATATTATCTGTGGGTATGTGTTATCGGAATTCATTCGGAATTGAAACAAATACCAGTGGTATTAGAACAGAATAAGTCAAAATTTTCCCAAGCTCGCTTCGCTCGCTCCTGCATTCTAGGTTATCTAAGTAAAATATCCGCCGGCGTCCGCGGTAAATATTTTGGCAACCAGCACCGGCGAACAAATCGACGCCCTGCTCAGGTAGCAGAGCACTCTTTAAATTTTAAGGACCTAAGTGGGGATTTCTGAACGTTGGTTTTTCAGATTCCAGTTTTCCCCCCAAGGGGGATTATCAGGGGGGAATTCCAGTTTTTTTTTTTGTTTAGTCCAGTTTTCCCCCTAGGGTGCACTTTCAGGGGGGATTTGTGGAATAAGTATTTTTTCGATTCCAGTTTTCCCCCCAAGGGGGATTTTCAGGGGGGATTTCTAGACTTTTTTTTATAAATTCCACTTTTCCCCCTTAGGGGGGATTTCAGGGGGGATTTCGGGAATAAGCCGATTTGAGTGCACCTGTCCAGTCAGTGCAAGCATTTGTCAGTAATCGTGGAGCTGTAAGGTAGGTTGTAGGGATTGAAAATATTGACAGCTTCACTTCAAGCTCACCTCACCTAAGTTATTACAGAATAGATTCACTGTTTTATATGTACATAATTATGTGATGTTGCATCTTATTTTTTGTGGGTGACATATTCTCTGTTAAAATTGGATCATAGCATTATCATCGTTTTTTTTTAGTTTTCTGCGGTATTACACAGAGGAAACTTCCTATCGACTTCTGAATTCGCATTGAAACCAGTATTTTGACAATGAATACAATGATACTGACTAAGCACCTAAATAATATATATTATTTAGGTGAAATTTGCTCACGTCTGCGAAGTTTCTGCTAATTCAATTTGAGCCCGTACGAGTAAAATACTTTATTTTCACAAAATAGCCAGGCTAATGTAATAAACAGCTTCAGCTTCAACTGGAGCCTACGTATCTCCACAATAATTAAGTTATCGGCGATTTAATTACCTTGTTAAGGGCTGCTCACTGAAGCTAACTAGGTTATATAATTAAAAAGGTATAGGCTTACATAGTTACATAATTAACGTTGGGTCTGGTATCAATCAATAGACAAACAATTCCTCTTGGTAGAAAACGATTCTTTTATTTGGTGACCTGTTTTATCAGCCTAGCTTTCTCCTTAGTACTATCTTCATTTATGGGAGCAGGCTTCACAAGCAATGGCGAAGGATTTTGAAAATTAAATGGCCTAACTTTCAAACTAGGTAGCTTATCATTTCCGCTGCCTACTCACGGTCATGGCCGTTCTAAAAAACCCAATTTGATCGTCCCTTAAAATCCCGAATTACCGAATCCCCAGGCAGTCTAAATATAATACAGAATTAACCAATTTATAAGTCTATTTTTACACTGAGCTCAAATCGTAAGGAGGAACGTGGGAGTTTCTCAAAAATCTTGTTCAATTGGCATGAATAATAAATCACGAGAGCAATAATATGTCATCTTAGAACAAGTTTTATGTTTTCGCAGAAAACTAGATGTCCTTTACTCGGGGTAAACTGTAAGTACGAGTATATTTGTACTAAATATTTTTGATACAGTCATGGGCTATCCTACTTTTCGGTATTCCTTAAGAAATCCTTCCAATTCTTTTGTATCCACATGAGCTATTCGAAATAGTTCTAACCTCGGTGAAAAGAGAAGAAAGTCCAGAAACCGCCTCTGCACGTCTCAAGTACGTTTCCACAATCATACGTGCAGCCTTCTGACGGGCCTACTTACCCCTACATTTTCCTGAGAAGGACCTCTTTGATATTAAAAATAATACACTCCCGGACTCAAAGAAAAAGTTTTTATGCAGTTTTGATGCCGACATACTGGTCATCGTTGTTCCGAATTTGAATTCACGTCCATTTAAAAGATAAATATTTCTTTATAAAAAGAGTAGGGTGGGTCAATTTAGGAGTCTGCTGCTTCTTAGTACCTAGTAAAACAATATTACCTTCAGAAACAAAGTGTTTGTCTAGTGCTGCCAATGTTTGCGATAAAACTATCGATAAACAACTTGGGCTCGTTGTAAACAGTTGATCTTTATTGACAGAATGATTTATGACAAGAGTGTAATTTCGATTTTAGGTGTGTCTGCGTCGGGTCATCATTGTTGGTATAATTTGGGATATTAGCTGGCGTTGACAAAGACTAAGAATTAGGTATGGACCATTATTCTTGTTTGCATTTACGACTTCGTTAGAGTGTAACCTACCGTTCTGCTATTTGCCATAACTTTCTTGGAGCACAATATTGGTGGTTAAATGTTGAAATCTTTCATACCAATCTTTTAAACTTTTTATCATTTTCCCTTTTGATTTGTCTTTAATAGAATCTTTAGAAGAAGCCGTATTAATTTGGTGTTAAGTTTTCTGGCATATGGCGTCTGCTGTCTCATAAACTTAACATAAACACCTATTTCTACATTTCAAATACTGAATGTGTGTATGGTCGTCAGCATAACTCCTTTCAAGTTGAAAACAGAACATCGTGGGCCGATATCGTAGGATGGATAAGTAAAGATATCTCTAAATATCGACAGCAGCAACCTTTACCCATCTTCTTCGAATTTACTTATTCTTTGAAGTTACGTGTGTAAGCATGATGTTAAATTTCCTTTGAGCCATACATTATATCAAATGGGTCCGTATTTAGACTGACAAAAATACGAATATAATAACATGAATACAAAAGTTTAGTGATGTCAACAAACTGTGATAGGCCAGGAGCTCGATTCTTGTCTTTGAGCCAAACAATATTTTTTGTTGATTTTATTTATTTTTGTAACGTGAAGTGTTTCGGTAATGGCTGTAGAAAGTAAAAATGTTTTTGTAATGATGTGTGGTCTACACTAAAATGTCTGGACCTTGACATTCCTTGAGTGTTGTGTTCTGTTATAATGTTTGGCAAATTATGGCACAGGCACACCGTAGTAACATTTTCACCTGAAATGTATAAAAAAGATGTTGACTATTTATGAGAACGAGTGTGAAAAATAAACATGGTTAAATTACTAAAGAGGAGACCACAAAATGGTTTTTGTCTTTTCATAAGACATTATTTTACTGAGTGCTTTTTCTAAGTTAATTCGTCAATCAGAAAAAGAAAACGATAGCTAATGCTGCGATTAGGAGGCGAAGCATTTATGTTGCAAGCCATTCGTTTTGCTAGGTAACGATAAAATCTTTGAAGTTTATGCAACAGTGAGAAGTACTAAGTTTGTTATCTCACCCTGGTCATCACATCACCTACGGGCTATTAAGCGGTAATAGCTCGTAATAGCCCCAATTAAATGTTAGATACTGCGCTAAAGATAAACACTAGACCATGGGTACTTTGCAGTAAAGTAATAGACTGTTTGTTTATAGACTTGTAGCATGTGCATTTGATACATAAACAGGATTATTAAATATCATTACAAAGTCCCGAAATTCGAGAGGTGACTATGCAAATGATTTAGAAAAAACACATCATTTCTTTAGTTTTTATGATCAGGATTTACCAGACCATGTTCCTTTGCGCGTTTGTAGCTAATAGCTAAATTCTGTTTTCTAATATTTGAATTAGGCAGCCTTACTTTTGAATATTTTAGAAATGTAGTAAATTGATGCCTTCAATTTGTGTGAATATAATGATTAATTTCCGCATAAAATATAATACCTAATCAGGACCCGCGCCGCCATCCCGTCTCCCGCATCAGTCTACGCACCGTCTGATCCAATTTTAAATGTCAGATAGATAATTGTGCAACGTTTTGGCGACCGATCAACACACGCAGTTCTGTCTCACACTGAAACACTTCGGTTCAGTTCATCTCTTGATTCCCGCCAAGCGGCTGCCGCGCGGTCCGACCGCCCGAACGCGCGTGTCGAACGCCGACATTAATATTTTTTATAGTCCTGTTTTCGATCCTAAAATAAACCAGTGTAGAGGCAGTGACAATTATTATGTTCCTATAGGTGTAACATAAAGTGATTGGAGACTTGTTTATTAGTACAAAATGGAAAAAAATGAAAGAATGGAGAGGAAAAGGTGATTTGTTTGTGGAGATGCGATGGTCTTTAATGATCATTGATAATTGGCTATTACAATTATTTTTTAATTAAGGTTTTTTTAATTGGTTACCAAAACTTATCTAGGTTTATTAATGAAATTGATTACAATTAATGATCACACTCGACCATAAATTAATTGACAAACATGAATATCAATCATTCAATACTAACTAAAACTTTTCATAAACAACTAACAGTACCTACCTACCTACTCACCAATTAATTATTTATAATTTGCTTTGCCAAACCATTGATGTACCTACCTACCTTAAACATGTGATGAATTAAAAAAAAAACTTTTTTACAAAAAATAATTTTAATTTCGGAAGTCGGTGTCTTTGGATCAGTATTTTAGTTTTTTGACACCGACTTCCGAAATTAAAGTTATTTTTCACTTTGTAGTTTGGAAGTCGGTTGTATTTTTTGTAAAAGAGTTTTTTTTTCACTTTTTAGTGGGTTGATTTTTAATTTATCTAAGTTACAATAGTCTTAAGTCAACTGCTTATCAAAAATATCCAAATCGCTATAGATGAGCTTTTAATATTTGAAGAGTTCCCTCGATTTCTCCAAGATTCCATCATCAGATCGTGACCAAATGACAATGGGACCAACTTGAAAGTATAACCTTTCAAACAAAAAAAAAATTTTTTCAAATCGGTCCAGCCGTCTTCGAGTAATGGGGGAACATACAAAAAAAAATAATATCCCGACGAATTGAGAACCTCCTCCTTTTTTTTGAAGTCGGTTAATAAATAGTTATGTGATTAATTAGTTCATCATTTGCGTATCAGAAATTACAGAAATGCCATTTCTACTTACCTATATGCTAACGGGAGCCCATTTATTATAAACAAGTCATTATACATAAAGCATGAATGTCTTAATACATAATATACCTATCCACGTAACCTCATTGCAACATCGACCAGAATTCTCGTAAACCACTCTAATCATATTTATCACCACTTTAATATTACACCTTTGGCCTTGATTTGATTATTTTGAGTCAAAACAGTATTTTTAATACAAAAGCTTTAGTACCTACATTGTGTTGTTTAAAACATAAATACGAATTCTGTTACATATGAAAATCTTTCGTATGTTTAGTTTTTCACAGTTTTTACGGTTTTTCGTTTTTTTAGCTGACATTGAAAAATATTTCTTATTATGTTTATTTTGATTTGTTAAATTTAAAGGTTCATACTCCTGCTCTATCAATCAAATCAATTAAACAATAGGTACATTAAATAATTCCACGCTTACTACCTCATAAAATTGTTCTTGCATCATACATTCAGCTTTTATACAGGAAATTACATACCTTCGTACATAAAAGACTATATTATAACATTGTAACCTACTTATTAAAAGTTCTGAAATCTTATCAAGGTACTTTCTGTAAATAACTTGATTAGATTTCAGAACTTTATCAGATTTCAGAAACGTAATTCTAATTAAGTAACTTACATACAGTTACTTTTCTACGAAATATCTGAAAGGTGCTCATATTCCATTCTAAGAAGCCTGAACTAAAGTCTAAAGCTCGACCTTACTAATCATTAGTGAAGTTACTTACTTCTGTTTCATTTCAAATTAGTCATAAAAATTCAAAGACTTTGAACTCTGATGATATTCTAATCTTGTGAGCAGTTTCCTCGTAATTTGTCGCGTGTTTATTTTTTACCTTAGCTGATGACCAAGAGTAAGTAATAGTAAAATGTTACAATAACCGAGATTGGAGTTAATTCGTTCTGCAGTTTTATCTCTGCTTCCCAACACTGGCCACGGAGTGGTCCTTATGTATTGTAATTCACTATAATATGCGAGCTGATGCGAGAGATGCCAATCATATTTAATTCTATTATTAGAAAATATCTTAATAGAGAAGAGGACAATTTTATTTTTGTCCTTCAGGAATATTATTAAAAAAGATTGAACACGTATTTTTTTTAAGTAATCAAAAGATTATGGGGATACAGTGAGTTAAAATGTGCCATGACGTCACGAGTATGTAAATTTTATACTTACTTGAGACGTAGCGACCCCTACTCCCCAACTTTATTGCGTTTTATCTACGTAATTTTTTATTAATATGTTAAAGCAAAAAATACGTGTCTAATATTTTTTTATTATCTGACAGACGGACTAATTAGAATTTCTTTTTTTTACCCAGGCATCCCTATTACTATAATAATTTATACGTCAGATTTTTTTTATTACTCCTTTCTATTCATATCACTTGCAACTAAATAAACTTAATTAAGGCTTTAATAAATATTCAGGTGCTCGTACTACGTCGATCTTATTTCTGGCTTCAGGCTTTCAACTTTTTCATAACTTTACGACTCATAAATCACACCCTACACTTCACTCCAGCATAAGAGAAAATCACCACTGAAGTATTGAACAACACTTTATTTACACAGCTAGTCACCATTCAATCAACACCGATCACCAATAACCACCTTAAACCTTAATACCAACAATACAATGTTTCGACCGTCACTTCTCCGTGGCGTGAGTGTGGACTCAGCTGATGTGTTGGGCTATGGGGTTGCCAGGAGCCGGCGAGCATCGCTAACGTCTGAGCAACGGCGAAAGCTGAGCTTGCTACGCTCGTCGAGCATCCCGTCCCCACTGACTCCGGTGAGCCACATTTACCATATGGTACCCTGCCCGAGAAAAGACTGTAATCAGGTATAGTTTAGAACCCTTGTTAATGTGTGTATTGTGGCTAAGTGAGTGTCGCTTTTTATGTGGGTTTAGTTGAGTGTTGAGTATTTTGTGATTCGTGCTCAGTTTTTGGATTTTGTTACCGTATAGGTGTCATTGTATCTAATATTTCTATATCCGTACCTATAGACCTATACCTTCTATCTAAATAGAACACTTTGTTTTACTTTGTTAACACGTCAACATCGACGACCGAGCGAGGCGAGCGACCCTTAAATTCGTGTGATTCCTAGCTGATCCAGGTAAAACATCTGACCAGGAACATTATTTTGAAATAAGTAGGTCATCATACAAAGACATACTTGTTTAATCTCTAAATATTATAAAACAAAGTCGCTTTTCGCGTTTCTCTGTATGTCCGCGTTGTTCTTCTAAAATGCGCAACGGATTTTGATGAGGTTTTCAACATCATTTAGAAAGTGTATTCCGGAAGGTTTATTATTTATAATTCTTTTATATAAAACGTAAACGTAGTACTGAAACTTGACGTTTTGTCAAGTCGTGAAAAGGCATTTAACTTAGATACTATTAGCATAGAAATCTCGATGTTTTGACATGTCGCCACATCAGTATAATGCTCCCGTGCGAAGCAGGGGCGGGTCGCTAATATAAAAATCATATTATAAGCCATACTTAGTTTTTTCAGGAATATAAAACACGTTCCTTTTTATTATAGTTCGCCAAAGACTGATTATGTTCCGCATGTAAAACTGTAGTTGGGACACCAAAGGAAAGTCCCTCTTTTGTAATATTTTTTAAATCATTAAGTGTGATCAATGTGATCATGTAGATATTTTGAACATCAACAACTCCAGACAGATTTTAAAAGTGATTGATGATGCAAATTAGAGTGATCGTCTGCAAATTAGAGTGCGTCCTTTAACATTGAACCAAATCAATCCACAGACGAGAACCCCAGACAAAACCCAAATACAATTACAAAAGACTAACCAAACGTCAATTAGGTATTGACTGTAACTTAAAATAACACCATTATCGAATGAATGATCGATACGTGACGTGCCGATTACATCGGTGTTTAACCCAAATATCGGGCAGACTAAACAGTTTATGATCCTTATTCCTATATTCGGGAATGCACCTGCTAACAATGAAGCATTTATTACAACTTTTGGCACGTAGCGTAGAGATGAAATTTTGAAGGATGAAAACAAAATTAGTGGTGATTTTTTTATCGTGGCCTTTACTTATGGTCCGACAACACGCTCTATATTACTTGCGCAAATTGCAATTTTCACAAGCAAGCATGTAAACAGTGTCAGGTTTTTACGTGGAAACTCTGCTATGGTAGGGAGTAGGAACGCCACATGTCATGTTGTTTGCAGTTGCACAATAGGCCTGTGTCCAAAATTTTTTTTTGTTCGTCTTATAGGTTATAAAAAAATATTGAACACGTATTTTTTCTTTTTGACGTAATCAAAAGATTACGGCAATACATTGAGTTAAAATATCGCATGACGTCACGTCTTGCTAGTTTTAATACTGAGTTGTGACGTAGCGAGACTCCACTCCCCAACTTTAATGCGCGTTTCTTAAGTTATTTTTGATTAATATGATAAAGCAAAAAATACGTGTCTAATATTTTTTTACTATCTGAAAGACGGACTAAATATAATTTCTTTTTTTTACCTAGGCAACTACCGTATTGCAAGGGTCTTTAAGTAATTTGTGATTAGTGCGTTACCTTATCATCATCATCATCATTATCATATCATTCGGAAGACATCTACGTGCTACTGGATACAGGCCTCTTCAATAGGGGACGTCCATTAATTACGTGATGTGTTTTTTTTTTAATGTGAACCCTCCAACCGCTTGGTGAGATGAGATTTACCCTAATTTCATCCTATAAATTAAAAAGTTCACATGAGATTTTCATTGTCAATCTCATTTGAAGGAGATTTGGTGAAATTTTGCAAGATTTTCCAACCCATTTTGAGCTCACGTCATTAATGGGAACGTCCATAGATCGTCACAATGATCAGTTTCAGCCTTTACTAGGCCGTCTGTCCATTGGGTAATTACCTACCTTCTTAGTTCAATTCAATTCATTTGTTTTTTGCCAACATGGGAAGGGGTTATACATGTTTTGATAATGTTCTCCTTGCTCTGCCGTCACTTGGGCATGCAAAATTTTACACATAAATTACAAATTACAATCTACTATCAAAATACCATGCTGAATAACAAAAGCTTCCTAGTTTGTAGCCGCTCTGTCATTGCTTCCTTCTGACATGAAGGAATTGGCTTTAGAAAGTGTTGATGCCTCAAATTAAGCTTTTCAAGTAAAGTGTCTCACAATATATCCGCTAAATAAACTCCGGAACTTCTTATGTTAGATGCGGAAATACAACCGCATGAACTTGAACCAGACTTCACAGCACAAAAACTAAATAAATCCTCAATCATTCTTTAATATAACACCGGGTAAACTGTCTGTCAATAAACACATCGAATGCCAAGTAACACAGCACGCCTCTTAGCTGAAACCAATAGCTTCGACATAACGACCTAATAATAGTTAGCGCTTATTTATAATGCGAACCCATTGCCAGAGCGCTAAAAGTTCAAATAAATAATTTGTAGAACAATATTCTCATTGTCGCGACAGATTTAGATTGCTGGCAACTCCAGGGTCTGTCGTGACGTCAGAACCTTACTTGTAAACGTTATTGTTAGGGATCTCGTATATACGATGTTCTTTTGTTTTCGTTTTAAATGGAGATTGGATATTTATGAGGTTTTATTGGATGGAGTATGTAATAGATCCAGTAAATCTTATTACTATCGTTTACTATCATTTTTCAACTGCTATTTTCGTTTCTACATAAAACTATTTTTTTTATAATCAGCCTATAATGTTCCCACTGCTGGGACACAGGCCTCCTCTCTTCGAGAAGGAGTGAGCTGTAATCCGCCACGTGGGCCCAGTGCGGGTTGATAGATGTCACATACACCATACCTTCGAATCTTTTACTCTCGTACATGATGTTTTCCTCGCGATGTTTTCTTTCACCTTTTGCGAGCAGTGGTGATGAAATTATTTATACAAAGTAAAGCGCCTGCCTGGGTTAGGACCTACGACCTACAACTCGTAAGTCGGGGCCGTTACCATTAAGCCACCAGTGCTGTCACATGAAACTTGTCATCACTTATCTTGAAAGCGTAAATAAAAAAAATTGGGGCTTATTTATTAGATATACCTACTTGTGCAAGCAAGCATGCTATTGTCACGCATCTAGCATCGTGCATCATCATAGTTTTATTTCAGTATTTTTTAAACAGTCTAATTCCAGAATAATGAGCCAGTTATGTTTAAGTCCCATGTAATAGGGGGCGAACCTATTGCCATCAACCGGGCACAAATCCAGACTCCGAGCTGCTACTGAGAAATTTCAGATAGAAAAACCCAATAACACTTTGCCCGACCCGGGAATCGAACCCAGGACCTCATACTCAGCAGTAGCGCTTGCGACCACTACTACTAGAATTAGATACAGTGAACAATTAATTAATAACAATAGTAAATAATGATAGATTGTGATAGCGAACGTTATTAATATAAAAAGTGACGCACACGCACTTTAAATTATCACCTATAGTTACTAAAAGAAAACAAGTGTCTACCCCGTAACTATATTTTTGACGTGATACATACATTACTAGGTATTCTACATGCTACTTATGTATTTTTAGGGTTCCGTACCACTAAAGGTAAAACACGAACCCTTTTAAGATCACTCTCTTGTCCGTCTGTCCGTGTGTCACCAACGATTTTCTCAGGAACTGGTGGATCTAGCAAGTTGAAATTTATACCAGATACTGAGGTCTATAGTCCCTATTAGATGCAAAATTTTCCTTAATTTTCAACTTTTTATTTTTCGGAATTTTCCCTTTACTTGTGCTGTAAGACCTCGCTTTTAACCTAAATTGACAATTCTAGGTCAACTGGAAGTACCTACCCTATAGGTTTTGGGTCGAAAACCTATATGGTAGTTCCCGTTGACCTAGAATCACAAAATTTGGCAAAAAGCAAAATCTTACAGCACAAATAAAGGAAAGATAAAGAAAAAGAAAAAAAGTTGAAAATTAAGGTAAATTTTGATACTTACAAGTTTTCGCGAAAATCTAAATTTGCCCATATCTTTTTATTACCAATAAAAATGATACCAATTTTATTATGGCGGTATAATGGGTAGGTACGGAACCCTCGGTCAGTATTCAGTAAGATTAGCTGCATAGTTGTACACGGGAAGCTTGATCTGTTTATCGTCTAACAGCTTATGCGAACTGCTCAAGCTGTAACTGTCAACTGCAGAAGAAGACGTTCTCCTAGCTTTTTGTTGGTGTATAAATCATCATGGATGTCCTCTTGAATTTCAACCTACAAAATATGTATCAGAATTTGTAACTCTTTAAGATGTGATTTATATTTTTGTCTGGTCTACATAACCTACTTTGTATATTTGTATGAATAGTTTTATATAAGTAAGTAATATTAACCAGATTCCAATAACATTTCTGTATGACGAATCTAAACAGCGCTGCTTTTAATCAACTTTGAAATAGAAGAAAAAGAGAACAACAAAGAAACATTGTTTTAAATTGAAAGGAAGTTCCGTGTCTGGAAGATAAACGATTCATAGTTCGGATGTAAACAATACATGTAAAAGAATGAATACATAATCTTCAAAAGTAAAACGTTTATTATTTCCTAATTAAAGATCACTGAGCTTTTTTGATACTACGAGTAATTACATAACATAACATAACATCACACCTTGTTTCCCCGAAGGGTTGGGCAGAGGTGTACCTGAAGTAGGTACACCTACATTTCGCCAGTTATGTTTAAGTCCCATGTAATAGGGGGCGAGCCTATTGCCATCAACCGGGCACAAATCCAGACTCCGGGCTGCTACTGAGAAATTCCAGATAGAAAAACCCAATAACACTTTGCCCGACTCGGGAATAGAACCCAGGACCTCATGCTCAGCAGTAGCGCTTGCGACCACTAGACCAACGAGGCAACGATACTAATTAATTTATCTAAAAACTTTTTACAATTTTTTTTTTTTTTTTTCTCTTTTTAGTGGGTTGGTTTGTAATGTATCTAAGTTACAATAGCCTTATGTCAACTGCTGATCACCTTTTTACAAAATATTGCTTTTCCCGATGCAGGGACTTTAACTGTTGAAGAGTTCTCCAGATACTTCACCATCAGCTCTACTGCACCATATGAATTGTGACGAGTATCAATTGCTTACCAACCATATTAAAAATTAATTGAATCGCAACCCGTGAAATACATATTATTATTGAGTAGTTCCGGTGACCATCTGTGTCCTTCATCATCAGTTCCACTTTACCAAATGGTGCTCTCCGAGAGCAAATGCACGAGTTACTATAAAAAATACCCAAATCGCTATAGGTGTGCCTATAATATTTGAAGAGTTCCCTCGATTTCTCCAAGATCCCATAATCAGATCATGACCAAATGACAATGGGACTAATATGAAAGAATACCCTTTCAAACAAAAAAATAATTTTTCAAATCGGTCGAGCCGGTTTTGAGTAATCGGGGAACATACATAAAAAAAAAAGATTCCGACGAACAGAGAACCTCCTCCTTTTTTTGAAGTCGGTTAAAAAGGTATGAAACTTAATGTTGTGTTTGCTGATTTCGTCGACAATCCCCCAAAAGTGGTGATACGTAGTTTTCCTCTATAATTTTCCAGATGATTTCTCTGTTATTCCAGGGAAGTGCTGCCCGCAATAATCTTAAAAAGTACCAATAAAACATTGCGAAAACACAAAAATCTGTAACAAATCTCTCTCTGACGTAAAGGAAGTCCCGTTCTTCAATGCTAATACTACATCCGACGCGGACGGTTCGACCAGCTGTTCATAAATTATCGTCGTTTATAATTTACTTTTTATTGATGTCTTCAGACATTTCAGACTGGCCCTCATCCATCGCTGTTGCTATGTTTTGGAAACGGAAAATTGAACAACAAATTAAAAAGACAAATTTAAGAATTATGGGAAGTCGTTCCAGTCTATTTAATTGCCAAATAATAAGGGACAAAATGACTGTCTGGGACAAGATGACTGGGAAAATAACTATCATTATTTCTGTTGTAATAATAGGCGCTGGCGATTGGACGATGGTAAACTTTAAAAAAGAAAGAAAATACGTTTATTTGTGGTAAACATGACGCAAAGAAAGAAAATAAAACACGTAAATAACACTTTGGGGGAAAATATGCGTCACATCCACGCAAAACGGCCATCGCTCAGCATAATGCTGCGACCCCATGCGAGACAGACCCCTAGCGCTGGTTTTTAGCGACAGCCGGCGTTGACTTGATGACGTCAACCGGTGAACAAATCAAAAAGGCATTAATGATAAAGCTTCGATTTCCTAGACGAGCGGTGGCCGCCACATAACGGCCGCAGTGACGGCTGTCATGAAAATGATGGCGGCGGGGTTTGACTTTACGGTGACATTAAACACTCTCTAGGAAAACACACCAACTTCCTAAATAACGTTTCAGTGACGTCATTCGCCGGTCTTCTTTCTTTTCGCGGTTAGTGGTTAGTGACTAACCAGGTGTCAGAGTTTTAAAGCCGCCCACGGGCCTCTGACTTGGCTTCACATCCGTAGAGAAATATCTCTCAGGCATGCCGGTTACCTCACGATGTTTTGCTTCATCGTTTTATAAACTAGTGATAATTATACAATACACACATGAATCCAAAAAGTCAGAGGTGAGTGCCTTGGGTTTGAACTCGAGACCTATGACTTGGCAGTCTGACGGTCACATCACTAGGCTATCACTGCTATTATGTTATTAATTCGCCAGTAAAATAAACTTTCTAGGCACAAGTAAAAGTACTTAGCAAAAACTTATTGCTAGATTCGTTCTTGAGAGGAAGAATTCTTGTTTAGTATTTGATGTTGAAAATCTAGTGCTGCTTCAATCATTTTGAACTCTTATTTGATAGCTTGGTGTATTGTTCGTCGAGTCGTTGAGTTCCTTATGTTCTGAGTTGAGCTCCACGATTACTGACAAATGCTTGCACTGACTGGACAAGTCCACTCAAATCTGTGTGGTTCTTTCCTCAAAATGCCAGTTCAGACACTAATCGACATCCTTGCATGATCTGAGCAAGATTATGTCTGGACTTTAAAAGAGACTTTGACCCTTGAGTTTGTTTCGCCATTTCTTCTTAGGGGTTCAAATAGAAAATGTCGACTCCATCTAGCAAATTGATTTCGCGACACTGTAACGACACCAGCTTTTGACTATTAAAAAGACATCAACGCGTTGATTGCCGCGGTGCGTGGAGTAAAAGACATCAACGCATTGATTACCGATAGTGCTGATTTTTTTTCAAGTTTTCACTTTTATCGGCACTCCCGGAGTGCCCCTGTTTTTTAG
The DNA here is from genome assembly GCA_949152395.1 of Agrochola litura. Classification (NCBI taxonomy): domain Eukaryota; kingdom Metazoa; phylum Arthropoda; class Insecta; order Lepidoptera; family Noctuidae; genus Agrochola; species Agrochola litura. The sequence goes on from OX424499.1 coordinate 24,248,127, forward strand.
GGTTCCGTAGTAAACAAGGAACCCTTATAGTTTCGTCATGTCTGTCTGTCTGTCTGTCTGTCCACGGTCTAGCTCCAAGACTGTTAGTACCAGAAAGTTGTAATTTGGCATGGGTATAAATATTAATCATGCCGACAAAGTGGTAAAATAAAATTATGAAAAATATATTTTTTAGGGTACCTCCCCTACACGTAAAGTGGGGATGTTTTTTTTTTTTTCTATCCCTTGGTGTGGGGTATAGTTGAAAAGGTCTTTTAAAAACATTGTGAGTGTGTTAAAACTATTTTTGAATTCAGAGATCCGTTTGCGAAATATTAAGCTTTGAAGTGAAAAATTTTGTTAGAGTCAAGTGTCCCCGCCCCTGCCAGCTAAATGGTTGGTTTTAGATATGTGAAAAAATTCACAGCAGTAGCTTATATAACGAATTTAAAAGAAAAACTATCACAGCTCAGTAGGCTTTACAAGTTAACGAGTAATAATCGACCAACTTAGATTTGCGGTTGTAAAAAAATGTTCTCCCATACATTCCGTATGAAAGATTTTTTTTTTCAACTACAAAGTTAAGTTTGTTTTTGGGATAAATTCATCCCAACTACGGAACCCTACATTGTGCGTGGTCCGACATGCACTTGGCCGGTTTTTTTTAAATATGACATATGAGTGGTTCCGATATCCTATTTACAGAATAAACAACTTCATTTCATTTCATTTAGCTAAAACCAAGGTGTAGAACAACCAAAATCTTTCTACGTTCATAAAAGTTTACTAAACACAATCATTTAAAAATCTATCTGTCACTCCATCGGTTTGACAACCTGTTCAAAGAGGGATCAGTAGACTTGTGTATTCCTATTAGCTAACTGACGATTGACACTTTATGTACCTTTTTTATTCTTTGCTGAAGAACGTGACGCGTTTCACGTTAATAGATTTTGTTATTTCGAAAGTTTTGAGATGAAACAATTTATTTTAGCTTTAATTTTTTTGGTTTCTGGGTTTTAAGTCGATGTATGATGATTTGTTAAATATGCTAAGTAGTGCTGATTGTTTTTTTACTTGATGAAAGTGAAAGAGTCGTAATCGAGTGTGACCGTTGAGGGTTGTGATTCAATTCGTGATTATTTTCTTATCAAATCTGCGGTATGATTATAGTCACCAGTATAAAATTTTATGGACTTACTTATTGCAGTTTTCTTTTTAATATTGTAAAATAAAGTCTAATGTATTTTGTCATTTCAGTATAACAAAGCGTAAAATAGTCACATGCCACTTGCCAGCGATTATCGCGTGGATAATAAACGCTAACGCTTCACACTGTGCGCACATCCGTAACATTAGGCTAGCGAATTATAGCATTACTGAAAATAATCATTTATTATTTTATTATTGTGTTGTATTTTTGTTTTATGCGCAAACTGTAGCGTGTCAGACCTCGTTTGTTACGGCTAGGTGGCGAGAAATTATTTCCTTGTCATAAATAATGTTATGTTACGAACTAACATTTTTTTCTTTTTCTTATTTTTGTCGGATCGTATTAGCTCCCGAAATAATTGGTGGAGCTTTTTCTGAGTAAAAGTGCTTTTTTAGAATTGCTTTGGACTCTGAAAGAATTTTTTTTGGTGGGAATTTATCAGATAACTTCTCCCACTCTGGGCGGAGCGGGAGGGCGTGTCAGACTCTTACTGACTCAAACCCACCCGTGTTCCTTCAGTTGCCATATATTGCCACAGGCATCGGCCCTAGCGGACCCCGTCAGTTCTGCTGACATCTCTTTGAGGCACGCGTCGACCCGGGCCTGGTCCTTATCGGAGGGCGAGCTACCCATTGCTCAACTTCCGCAAGCCCGCACCTACGGTGCGGTACTGGGAATCGGCCTGCGACTCCCGATGCCTAGGGCGTCTCCTGCGGCGGTTAGGGGCGTGAGGGTGCGAACTTTGCCTCTCTCTCACGCGTTCCGTCTCCTCCTTCGCGAGCATTACTGCTTCGCAGAAGGAGGTGACGGCCTCCCATGCCCTCTCGCTCCGTTGGACCAGGGCCAGACGCGAGAGATCACCGTCGCCGATCGCCTCCACGAGGACACGGCGATGCTCCGCCCAAGCCGGGCAGACCTCCACCGTATACTCCACCGTGTCCTCCGGGCGATCCACACAATGGTGAAACCCGGGTGTTTCCTCCCGCCTTATCCTGAACAGGAACCTCCCGAAACAACCGTGTCCGGTGAGAAACTGCGTCAGGCGGAAGGTGAGGATGCCGTGGCGCCTCTCTAGCCACTCCTCAATGAGGGGACTTATCGCCGCAATTGTGGCGTGCCCATGACTCTGAAAGCCTAAAGTTCCCTAATTTTAAGATCCTTGCGTTGAAAAAAAGGATGAGTGTTAGAAAAATAATCTTGACTTAACTCTCCGCTTCTTCAATTTAATTCTTACGTTCGCATTTTCCCTTTTGCGCTCATTTGAAGGCAACAATCAAAAACATTACTCGAGGAGAGAAGATAAACGTCCGTTTGTAGTTTATGTCGGTATAAATAAGTGGTAAATCATTGTCTTTGTCTAGACCAGTCTGAACACTGAATCGATGGGTAGCAGAAGTTATAGCGAACAGCCCATTTTTTAGGGTTCCGTACTTCAAAAGGAAAAACGAAACCATTATAGGATCACTCGTGGGTTAGTCTGTCCCGGCTGTCACAGCCAATTTGCTTGGAATCTACTGGACCAATTTAGTTGATATTTAGTACACATATGAGTTTCTGTGACCCAAATACGGATGTTTAACGTAAATTTTGGGTTTTCAATATGGCATTTCGGGGGCAAAAAAGAAAAAAAAATTACAAACTGTACCGTATGACATAAATGAAAGCGCTTGTTGTGAGGATCTTAAATATTGTTTTGGATCTCAAATATTCTTTTCTTATAATTTTTAAATAAATACTTGTATTTAAGAAAATAGATGAAAATTGACCATTATCTCCGAAACTACTGAGCCTAATTTTTTTTTTTTAAATATCGAGAATGGTGGTAAATATCTCAATATTGTGCATACAAACTTACATTTGCAGTTGGAATGTATGGGATAACATGTTTTTCAACTATAATGTTAAGTTTGTTCTTGGGATAAATTCACCCCAACTACGGAACCCTTCATTGGTGGCTATGCTGAAGCCTTCCGCTATATACCGCAGGCCCCCGCGGTATGCTCAAGTAACCTTGTGACGATATCAATAAAATATGAGTGCTAAGAGTATTATGTTAAAAGATTAAGTTTTCCGATGACAAAGTATGTATGGACCTTTAATAAGGCTTGCCCTAAGTCAATCTGCCTAACCTTTTCCCAACTATGTTGGGGTCAGCTTCTAGTCTAACCGGATGCAGCTGAATACCAGTATTTTACATGGAGCAACTGCCTTTCTGACCTCCACAACCCAGTAACTGGGTAATACGATACCCTTTGGTAAGACTGGTTGTCAGACTTTCGGGCTTCTGACGACCCGTAACGACTGTCAAAGATCTACGAATGACAGCCGGGACCAGCGGCTTAACGTGCTTTCCGAGGCACGGAGGAGTCTCTGTATGTAAAGATGGTCACCCATCCACAGACCAACCGTAGACCAAGCGTAGCTTAACCTGACGGATCGATCCGTGTGGCTGTTATTACTTAGCCACGAGCTCGTCCAAGGCTTGCCCTAAGTAGTACTTGCTATTGCTTTGTTAGCTCCGATCTGCAATAGCTTGATCATCGGGTCGTGCGCAAGTATTCAGTCTTACCTAAAATTACTTAAATCCGCAGCATTGTTGTATGCTTTTGTATTTTCTTTTTTGCCACCGATCTCCGAAATTAAAATAATTTTTCACTTTGTACTGTTTTATTTGGAAGTCGGTTTTTTTTTGTTATGAGTCCTTTTACACTTTTTACGGAAATTCATGATTTTTGACGTTGTAATTTTCAGCAACAGTAAAATATTTTAATTATTTGATTATGAATAACGATAGTGCCTTTCTCTTTCTTGTAAGCTGGAGTTACACATAAAAAAAATTCTTTTCGTGTAATTTACTATAAATATTTTACCAACTCAGTTTACATGAAAATCCGTCGGCGATGGAACTTTGACGCTCAAATTCATATTGTTCCATTCAATTCCAATAAAAGCTAAAATTATTAAAAGATAAGTTGAATGTTTTACTTGTTTATTGGAGTTCTAGAATTTATTTAAATTCCTTGAGTTTTCACGGAAAAAATCATAAAGAAAAGCAATAAATGTCTTGATTCAGCGTCCATTATATTCCAAATAAACAAAATTTTATCAAATAAACTAATAAGATATAAAACTTCTATCTACAATGAATACGTTTCATTCGTTTTCGTTTCTCAATATAATAAGATAAAATTACCATAAATAAAAATTAAAGTACTATACATTCCGCGTCAATTCAGCAAATCAATTGAAAAGAATGTGTAACTCCAACTTACAAGAAAGACAATGGCACTATCGTTATTATAATTAAATAATTAAAATATTTTACTTTTGCTGAAATTTATAACGTCAAAAATCATGAATTTCCGTAAAAAAATGTAATAGGACTCATTCGTATACTTACCAATACTTGCTATGTAAATAACAGTGACAGGAAGATAATATAACATCATCAACATAATAGTGGAAAAAATACGTATTATTGAAGCTAACTCAAAAACTATCCAAGAAAAATTTATAAAATTATATGGGACCACTTAAGAAGTACGATATATAACCCTTTCAAACACAAAAATAATTTTCCAAATCGGTCAAGCCGTCTTTGAGTAATCGGGGAAGATAAATTAGAAAAAAAAAATCCAACGAACTGAGAACCTTTTCCTTTTTTTTAAGTCGTTTAAAGAGTTTTATAACGCCTTCCTGTCAAGCAGTTCAAGATTTTCAAGTAGTTATGTACTGCGTGGAAGTCTTAAACAGATCTTACATTTTGTATGGACGGGTGATCATGCATTGACCGGACCTTGTGCTACGTACTAAGTGTGAGGTATGTGTAGGCTAGATGGTCGCAATATTTGGCAGCGAGGGGTAACGTTGACAAGATCACGTGCCTGCTAGGGTTGGCACTGTCCGACTTTGTTTGTGCGTTGTACACTTGTACCCTTGGCCTGTTTATTGCAGTTCGTCGCTCTGTAAGTGAGTATTTTGATGAGGCTATTGTCTGTGTACCTATTGGTATTTTTTTTTGATAAACTTTAAGTTTTTTACAGGAAATACTCTTCTGATTTGCATCCTTTACGAGTTTTGAAAGATTGAAATAGGCTTCCTATTTCTTTACGAGGGTTGTATTAATTTTTGCTTCGGTCAGGTCCCTAAAAATACGATTCCCTTAACTTCGGAAAAATGATTACATCGTTCTTGCAAAATGTGGAGCTTGCCTAATCGTTCTTCATATGGGCACGAATTAAACGGTTTATGATTTTAAAATTTGCCTTATTATTAGAAATAGTGTTCTACAACAATACATTTTCTTCATCTTTTAATTTCATCAGCCCTAATGGCCATGGCGTTGCGATCAATGCATTCTCTAATGACCAGTCTTTACAATATTAAATTGGACACGATAAATATAGTTTACAAGTTTGGTGTGACACTTTATTTACTGATGTTCATTTGTTTCGATACAATGTTGTTATTGCGATGTTAATACTTTCGGAGCAGAATTTATAATAAGAACTAAGTACTGAGCAAGCTTCCGTATATTTTGTAGGGTCATCATAGAGTTTACTTTATTCATATTAATTTGTATTGACCAAACTATACGTAGTTATATTGACATCAACGTGCGGCCACCCATATAAAGCTAAAAATGTAAAATTCAAAGATCTGACATTATGTTAGGGCCAATGATTACTGAAATGTCTGTTGTAAATGTTTGTGAAAGTTTAAGACGCAAGCTGAGGTGATTAATTTAATCATCTCAGGGCGCAAGCCAAGGGGCAATTCTTAGGAAGGATTTTTAACAAGCATAATGTTCAGCACGAAAACCGAAATACTTGTGAAAGTTTCAAGCGCAAGTAAGAAATAAAATAACAAACAATGTCATCAACACGAGAGTTGTAAATGTGAAACACATTCGACAGTTGGCATTACGACTTTACGAGTAAAACAAACAAACAAAACTATTGTCTTGTCGCTGTCTGCTCACGCGCATTAAATGTCGTTGTATTTATTAGCGTTCCAATATTAAAACAAACAACTGATGTTTGTTTGCAATAAAATACCTAGGAGTACGAGGAAATTGAAATTGGGGGATAAAATCAAAGAATTTTCTTTTTGATCCACTGTTTTTTTTGAGAAAGAACTTATAAGGCTAAGAACTTACGGAGCGATTTATACCCGCGCCCACCGCGGTGGCAGGCAGGATAAATACTCGTATGAACACGTAGTACATGGAAATGGAGATAGTAAATTTCACGACGCGGTTTATGCCCGCGGCTTGCACGATTGTTTGCGGGTTCTGCTGCACCCGCCACCGCGGTGGCCGAGGCTGAAAACCGCTCCGTGAGTTCTTAGCCTAATTGTTTAAGCTTCTAAAATAAAATTACAATAGCCTGTTACTTCCTGTCTTATATACTGGTAAAAAATACTGATATTCAGCTGCATCCGGTTAGACTGGAAGCTGATCCCAATACAGTTGGGAAAACGCTAGGCAGGCAGACATAGAGTTACTCTGTACCCGAAGACAGGCAATCGATGAGCAACGATATAGAAACATTATGCCAAACAAACGCATTTTCTTCTCTCTTAATTGAAATAAAATAACAACGTCGAGCTGACAGACATTTTTTTTTTTTGGGTGGGAAATTATTAAATAACTTCTCCTGCTCTGGACGGAGCTCTTACTGACTAAAACCCACCCGTGTTTCTTCAGTTACCTATATTGCCAGGGGCCACGGTATCCTTTTCGGACTTTCCCGTGACCCCTGCAGGCATCGGCCCTAGCGGACCCCGTCAGTTGTGCTGACATTTCTTTGAGGCGCGCGTGGAACACAACGCGCCGTCAACCTGGGCCTGGTCCTTATCGGACGGCGAGCTACCCATTGCTCACCGTCCGCAAGCCCGCGAGCTGACACGATCTGACATGACATTGACGAAAAGCAAGAAAATAGGTGCTGAAAGAAGAAAGCGTTTGAGTGAGCACTGATATAATATATTTTAGTGCGAGTTACATACGTTCGCTATAAAAACAAACAAACTGACACAGTTTGTTTACACTGCGCGTACGCACGTTACTGGTTAGTGCACGTTTAACTAACATGTGAATTATTGTACATTTTCAAATAAGTTCACCTTGTCTTACTGTATCTTTATAACTTAAGGAGTAGCTTGAGGTAGCCTTTAGCTACTAAGGACAACACACTAACATAGCTTTTATGTTTAATTTTTGTATCTAACCAACTAACATATGGATCATTGTAGTCTAAGTTAATAAATAAATTTAATTTAGGAATTCTAACTAAACAGTGAAGAAAGGCGTACTTACCAATTCTAATATCTGCTGTTTCTCAAAACATATGAGTATTCAAAATGACTGCTTAGTGCTTACTTAGAGGTTTTTCAAACTACGTCTTTTTATACATAGACTCACACCTTTCCTTGGGTGTAGGCAAAAACTAGGTACAGAACGCCTAAAGATGTTAAAATGCGAGCTTGGCTCATTTTATATTTTTTACAATGCTTAAAGTCGTTAAAAATACTATGTATACATTTATTGTAACAGAAACTTCGAGAGTTTGACCTCAAAAATAGTCAGGATTAAATAACATCGTCACGTGAAAATACTATTGTTTATTTTAATTCAACAGTTTGGAGTCCTACAGTATCGCCATCAGCGCCATCTATACTATCGATCAATAATGTAATCACATGAGGATACTTTATATACAATTGGTTATACCTTAACTATCGATAGTGAAATATCGATATGCAAGCACCTTAATGCATGATTATTAATCATTCATGGGCGCACCAGTTTTGAAGTTTGGGAGTAGAGATGAAATCAAACCAGACTATTTATAACATTTTTTATTTACTATATATTAATGACGATCAATCAGAACGCTCTCTAAGAAAGCAGCAGAATGACGCTGCTGGATGCTACCTACGATCCTATTTTTATTATAAAACGTATAATTAATATCCCAACTTGATGTTTCTACCGAGATGTTTCTACGTGAGTTACATAGGTACTTTAAGTTGTTAACATTGAATAAAACAAAAACATAAAGAGAGAAAAAAGAATTAATAAAAGCTGTCTCTAGATTCACACGAAAATTTTCTCAAAGAAAAACTGCCCATAAGTTTTTCTCGACACAAATGACATAATCCAAACTTTCATAGACATGGAATGGACAGAAAATTACGCAGCTGTTTTATTTTATAATTAATTTCATATAAAAATTACGCTAAAGCGTCGCTGTAAAACGTTTTACGAGTGTTCGATGTGTAAAATGTTTATATTTACATAACATAACACATAACATCACGCCTTGTTTCCCCTAAGGGTTGGGCAGAGGTGTCCCTGTAGCAGGTACACCCACATTTCGCCAGTTATGTTTAAGTCCCATGTAATAGGGGGCGAGCCTATTGCCTACATAAATCGAAAGGTGTTCCTTGTGTGAAATGTTTATATTTATGCGATTTATGGCCCCTGGAGCTGACCACAAACTAGTTTCGGAACCTGCCGGGTTTATTGAAGCGTTTCATGTGAGATTAAAGTCTTTGATGTGATGTGACGTACCGGTAATTATAGATGTGGATATACGCTGGGTTTTTTGGCGAGGAGCAGAAAATGTAAGAAAAATCGCTAGATTTTCACATGATCTGTTCTATCACAGCAAATATTGCCGGAAAAATCGCAGACTTTACATAAAGATAAAGGGTTTTTTATTTATTTATTCTAACTAATATTATAAAACCGAAAATGAGTTTGTTTGTTTATTTGTTACGCTTTCACACTAAAACGGCTGAACGGATTAGGATGAAATTAGGCACATGGGTAGACAATGACCTAGGTTAGGACATATAATCGGTCCGTCAGAAATATGAAGCTAGTTGCCTATTCCAAAGCGTAGTAGGTACCTATGGAGAAGAACGGGCAAGAAACTGCACGGACACTCTTTTAAATAAAAAATTGTTACTTAATATTGGTTACATCGTTCATGTTGAAATTATACAAGTGAGAACAATGTAGAAAGACGTGCACGTTAGAAGCGTCCGTAATAAAAAGATAAAACAAAGAACAATTAAAAAAAAGCCATGGCAGCTAATAGATGACCAGCTAGTTATTTTATAACATAAAAACTCCGTACTTCGCTATGCTATGCCAGCTCCACTCAAAGTGTTACAACGGACGTGCGGTCGACTGTACACGTTTACTTTATCAAGTAATTTTCCGTTTTAAAACGCGAGTTCCTCTCGCACAATTCGTGCAAAATAAATCAAATGCTATCCATCAATCATCGTCATCTCACTGATCAGCATTGGATTCAATCATCTATTAGTGTGTTTGATGTTTTAATACGTCCTGTAAAAATAATCAATTGAAAACGCTTACGTCTGAAAATCGGCACGTGTAACAAAATCGTGTTTTTTTTAAGTTGGGTTTTCATTATGCACACTTGCAGGAGTGTCCCAAGTGTCCATACACCTTATCCTGCTATTAGCGTGGCCATCTACTAGTAACAGTAATATTAAAAGTTCCATAGCATCGACTCTAAAAGAAGAACATTATGATGGAACATTATCTGAGCTACGCGCATTTAGATGGTCATTGCAGGGCCGATTTCCTGGAAACACATACCTAATAAATGCGTGAAGCACAGTTGATGTGAGACCATAGTGTATACCTCGCTTTACAGTATTCTGTCGATTCTCACAGCTGATGTTCACAGTTCAATCCCAGATTCAAATGCCTGCTTTAAAAATAAAACTGTATTTTTACATTTCTCTAATACACATTGAAAATATCAGAGCATTCAAAAGTTATTTTTACTGTTCACAAGTCTAAAGATGACGGTAAAGTGGGATTACATGTGGAAACTTCTTTTTGTTTATTTTGAACTCATTTAAAGTGATGTAGGTCAGGCTATTCGAAACGAATCGCTTTTACGAATTATTTTCATAAATCACGAGGTTGCTACATACATATTTTTTTTTAGGGTTCCGTACCTCTAAAAGAAAAAACGGAATCCTTATAGAATCACTTCATTATCCGTCCGTCAGTCTGTCAACACCCCTTTTCTTAGGTACCCATCGAGGTATCAAGTTGAAATTAATAGCAAATACGTAATTCTGTGTGTGTTCAACGCAATAAAAAAATACGGCCATTTAAGTGACATATACTCGCAAATGAACCAAAACCTACAGGGTACTTTCCGTTGACCTAGAATCATAAAATGTGGCAGAAACCTTCCTTCCTTCCCACAGCACAAGTAAAGGAAATAGTCCGAAAATCGTTAATTTGTAGTTTTATGACAAAAAACAAAAAAAATATTGCTATAAAAACTTACATTTGCAGTTGGACAATTGACAGTGACATATATCGATGTAAGGGAGAACATGTTTTTCAACTATTAAGTTAAGTTTGTTTTTGGGATATTTCATCCCAACTATGGAACCCTTCATTGTGCGTGTCCGACACACACTTGGCCGGTTTTTGTAAATTCACGCGGAGTATTGATTTCACATAGGTAGGTCCACATTTCATTGATGACCATAGAGGTATGAGGAACAGGGTGTAAAGTTCACTCATCCTCTATAAAAATGGGAGGATACTCCGACCAGACGGGTATTGTGTCTGGTGGGCTACTGTCCGATGATTGATGTCAGGACGTTGCATATATTGATTGATGATTGTGCATCCGACGCTTGCAGACGTGCTCATCAATGCAAAATATAAATACAATAAATTAACGTTTGAATAAACAGTGACCTAGTTTTAACTTATTAGCATGCTATACAAATAAACATTACAGTGATAAGTTTAAAGTAATGGACTGACTGAGGATCAATTCCCTATCACGTAAGGTAGGAAATGGCGTATCCCAGATGGCAGTATTTTACCAGGACTTGAAACATAAGGCCAGAGAAGTGCAAAACTCACTACAAGCACTGAGAGAAGAACGAGACCTCACGGCTTGCCTTGATAACTTCCGTAAAACAATCGAAGACAGCATTAAAGAAAATTGCGCCCGGCCAACAAAGATGGAAAATGTTTCCTTTGCTGATATGGTAAAGACGAACAATAATAACTACTTGCGCCCCAGTAATCTCAGCACTATCGCAATTTATCCTGATGATAAGCTTAAAACTAGTGACGACACAAAATCTCTGGTCCAAAAAATAATATGCCCAGAACAAATGAAACTGCACGTTAGAGGAATGCGTAAAACCAAAAACGGAGGAGTTATCATCAGCACCGAAACCAAGGATGACATAGAAAAACTACGAAACTCGTCGCAGCTTAGTAGTTCCGGCCTGAAAGTGGAAGAGCCACAAAAGAGAAGACCAAGAATTATAGTGATAGGAGTACCCTCAGCCCTAACTGACCAAGAAGTATATGACTGCATTTATGAACAAAACCTAGCCGACAAGCTACCTAATCTGCCTCGTGACTCTTTCCTGGCCTCTTTGAAATTAAGTCATAAGTCGGGGAAAAAAGATGGACCTACTTGCAATTTTATTTTAGAAGTACCTGCCAACATAAGGAAAGCCCTTATTAACCAGAATCGAGTATTTATAAATTGGACATCCTGCCCAGTTAGGGATTTCACACTTGTGACGAGGTGCTTTAAATGCCATCAGTACGGGCATGCTGCAAGGACATGTCGGGAGACTACCCATACGTGTGGACATTGTGGACAACAAGGTCACCAGTCTAATGATTGTACTACGAGCGATAAACCATCACAGTGTGCAACATGTTTGCGCTTCAAAAAACCCAGCGACCACAAAACAGGTGAGCTGGAATGCCCGGCAAGGAAAATTGCTGAAAGCAGGTACATTAACTCTATAGATTATAATGAAGGCGCCTAAGAGCGCCGCCCTTAATCTTTTATTTTGCATTAATCGATAAGTCTTTTTTATACTAGGAGTTTAAAGTAAATAAAATTATGGATAAGTTACTTAATGATATTGATGTGGTCTCCTTATCAGTGGCAAAATCATGCGAGATTGAAAAATGTAAAGCATATCTCCCTGATCCCTCTAAATCACTTACTATTCTTACGCAAAATATTCGTAGTATAAATAAAAACATGGACAACCTGTTCATTCTGTTGAAACGTCTGGATACTGAGTGTGACATTATTGTATTGACTGAATGTTGGCTATCTAAATGTCAACAGAACCTTCCTTCTCTGTCAGGTTACCAAATGTTTAGTAGTAAGACCGTTCATAATCAAAATGACGGTGTAGTTGTTTATGCCAAACAAAGTTTGAACGTATCGGTAGAAGAACCTCCCATACAAGATTGTAGCAGATTATTGATAAAAGTGGGCTTAGAAACTGCTATCCTATGTATTTATAGGCCTTGTGCTTTTAAGCATACTGATAATTTTGTAGCGTCGTTGGACGGAGCACTCCAAAAACTATCTCTATACAAAAATGTAGTACTAACAGGCGATATGAACATAGATATTAACCCAGAAGACAGTGATAGAGTTGCTAAAGACTACCTTAACATGTGCGCATGCAAGGGACTGCTTCCGGCCCATTTGCTTCCAACACATTTGAGTGGGTCCTGTTTAGACCACACCTTGCTTAAAACTAACCTTGCATCCATTACCCTAGTAACAAATCCTTCAGTTTCCGATCATGGAGCAGTCCTGCTTAGTTTAAAAGTAAAAACCCCTAGATCTAAGTGCACAAATACCATTACTAAAATAAATATGAAAAAACTTGAAGACGCATTACATCATATTGACTTTGACCCAGTTTACAAAACTGATGATGTGAACGTTTCGCTGCCATACTTTATTAATAAAGTGCAATGTGCTATTGTAAATAATACTTCGCACATAAAACTAACTAAGAAAAACAATAACCTAAAACCATGGATCACACCCGGGCTAATAAAGTGCATTCAGCACAAGGATAAACTTCACATGCATGCAAAATCCTCTCCAGATAATACCATTTTACAAACATCATATAAAAGATATAGAAATTTCTGTAACAATCTACTAAAAAAGTTGAAAAATACGTATAATAGAAACTTAATTGAAGAATCAGGAAACGACAGCAAAAAAATGTGGCGCCATATAAAAAATTTCGCTTTTGTATCAAAACAGCATGAATCATCGTCACAGTTATTACAAACGCTCGCCTCGCCGCATACATCAGCAAATCATGTTAATAGTTACTTTATTAATGTGGGTCAAAATCTTGCTGAGCAAATTAAATGTAACTATAACAAAAATTACAGCATACACGGAAACAGGGCCATTGTGTCATCGCAATATCGTCAACTAACCTCATTTGTTTTACTGGATACAGACAAAGACGAAGTCGAAAGGGTTATTTTGGGGCTGAAAAAAGTCTGTGCGGTTGGATGGGACGGTATCTCAAATAGTGTGTTAAGGAATTTCAGACACATTTTTGTTCCGCCGTTAACTCATATTTTTCAAATTTGCCTTTCTGAAGGCATTTTTCCCGACTATCTGAAAAAAGCTTTAGTCGTCCCAGTGCATAAAGCAGGTGACAAAAAAGTACCTTCAAATTACCGACCCATTTCAATACTTTCATCTACATCTAAAATACTAGAAAAAATAATTAACAATAGGTTAATGAAGTACTTAGAGTCTAAAGCTATCCTTTCGGATAATCAATTTGGTTTTAGACCAAAATTATCCACAACTGATGCTGTGCAAGATATGACCGATTATATATCTCAAGAACTAGACAAAGGTAATCATTCTATTGGTATTTTTCTTGACCTAGCAAAAGCTTTTGATACCGTGTCTGTTCCTATCTTATTGAACAAGCTCGAGAAAATTGGTATACGAGGTAAGCAGCTTAAGATTTTTGCAGACTATTTAGACAACCGCTGTCAATGTGTGAAGATTGGTAATTTTACTAGCTCAGAACTAAAAAATACTTCTTTTGGAGTCCCGCAAGGAAGTATATTAGGACCAACCTTATTTCTTATTTATATAAATGACCTCTGCAGTCTCAATCTAAATTCGGGGAAAATTATATCTTATGCTGATGATACCGTACTCCTATTCTCCGCAAATACAGTACATAAAGTTTGGTTATGTGCACAGCAAGGTTTCAATATAGTTAATAGATGGTTACAACATAACTTACTGACATTAAATGCTGACAAAACTAAATACATACGCTTTTCTTTACGCAACTCAAAGACATCTATGATCATTCCAGATATTCATGCGCATGTATGTAACACAGTTGCAAACTCTAAATGCAATTGCCCAACTATCCTTAATACGAAAACTATAAAATATCTTGGAGTAATTATTGACGCTACTCTTACATTTAAAAATCACGTTGAACTATTATGCAGTAGAGTCCGTAAGTTGATGTTCATATTCAAGAAAATTAGGCCTTTTGCTGACTCTAAGGTGATAAAACAGGTATATTATGCTTTGTGTCAATCGATAATTACATATTGTATTACTTCATGGGGAGGAGCGGCTAAAACAATTTTACTACCACTGGAGCGCGCGCAAAGAGCTGTTCTGAAAGTATCCACATTCCGGCCTATCCTGTTCCCGACCCAAGTTTTATATAAATCTTGCAATGTTCTGACAGTGCGGCAGTTATTCATTATGAATACTTTAATAAAACAGCACTCTAAATTGCCGTACGATAGAGTTGTCACTGATAAAAGACGTAAAGACATCTGTATGGATAATTATAGATTAAGGCATTCGTTTATGTATAGATTTTTTATATTCTTAGGCCCATTTTTGTATAATAAAGTAAACGCAATTTTGTCTATGTCTGCATTAAAAACGATACAATGCAAAAATGTTATTTCAACTTGGTTACAAAATTTGTCTTATGATGACACAGAAAAGTTACTGGTTGTTTTAAGTTAAATATTATTTTTAATAAGTACTGTCCTATCATTAGTCTGTTAAGTTACTCACTATTTATGTCTACCATCAATTTTAGAAAATTTTAATGTAATTTTGCACTTATGACACCTGAGATACAGGTTTATCCTAGTTCAGGTCGAACCATTATTATATACCTACCATTTTACTATAAGGCTTAATATTGTAAATATGCATTATTTAATTAAATAAATAAAAAATAAAATATGCTATTTAGTCGCGCGGTAAACTCTGCTTCCGCGATGCAGGATTTTTGCGTGACGTCAGTGTGATGTGTAGTTCGCACGTGGCAAAGTACAGACGCCAGCACATCAAGCTACCCGAAACTGTCAAATTTTCCCAATCAACTTTGAACCTTATGAGTCAACGATAAAGTTGAAAATCTATTAAATAAATTTGACAGATTGAAGTAACCTGATGTGCTGGCGTCTGTACATAGCTGCCGCCACAATGTTATATTATTTAATATTGAACTAAACCCGTCTGAGCCACTACTAGATTACAATGACAGTCCATACTACGCTATTTCCAAGTAGAAAAAAATAACCGGCCAAGTGCGTGTCGGACCACGTACAATGAAGGGTTCCGTGATTTACCATGTTATTTTAAGACGATATACTTCTTATAGGTTTTCCTGTAATCTATGAGTAAAGAACCATTCTCAGTATTGTTTCAAAATTTTAGGCTCAGTACTTTCAAAGACTGATATGGGGTTCATGGTGAATTTTTCACTTTTTATGTTTGCGATCTTCGCAAAAAGTCCTTTCATTTGATATGTCACATAGTACAGTTAACATTTCTTTGTTTTTGGTATTTGCCCCCCAAAAGTGACCCCCATATTCAAAACTCATTTACTTACGTTACACGTCCGTATTTGGGTCATAGGAATACATATGTGTACCAAACCAAATTTCAACTTAATCGGTCCATTGGATTCGGTGCAAATTGGCTGTGACAGACGGACAGACAGACATACGAATGATCCTGTAAGGGTTCCGTTTTTTCCTTTTGAGGTACGGAACCCTAAAAACGAACAACCTATATTTGTAATCACGTTCTCGAAAACGGCTCTAACGATTTCGATGAAGGTTGCCATATAGGGGGCGAAACATCGATCTAGCTAAGTCTCATATCTGGGAAAATTCGTTTTCTCTATTTTCACCCGAGCAAAGTTCGGTCGCCCAGGTACTGAAAATAAATCGGAAAAGCCATTCGTCCCTGATGGGTTGACCTAAGTACATTATTTTAAATAAGTTCAAAATAATGACGAAATTAGAATGACAGCATAAATTCAAAAGTCATTTATTCAAACTAGGCTGAGAATCAGCACTTTTCGAACGTCAAAATTACATAAGACAGTCCCACAAAACGCCCAACCTTCACCACTTCCTAGTGCTTTAGCTGGGAAGAAGTGGCGCAACAAACTCCCCAGCAGCACAGCTGTCTGTTCAAGACTGTCTGTTCATAGATGATGAAGAGAGTGAATTCTTAGATGAAAGCTGCAAAAGATGTAGAAAAGCAAGAGAAACACGTACTGCGTCGCCAGAACTAAAAAAAACAGGGGTAAGAGCAGGATATGGATGACGATCATGAATCACTTGTTAGAACCGAATAAGTACGGCACCTAAATGTTCTGTTTACGGATTTACGCAGCATGTAACCAAGTACCTAAATGTTCTGTTTACGCAGCATGTAACACCGCCGCGCTCAATTGCGCCTGCGCATCCAATAGAATAATTGCAGATGACAGAAGTGATTTAGTTATTTTTAGGTTCGCCTCCTCATGTCGTTTGAGTTGTAAAAATACTTTTTGTAATGCGACTTCTACAGTTATTTGGTGTTTTTAAAACGACTGTTTGGTTTACCAGAGATAATTACTTGTCGCATTTTTGACTGATTGATGAAGAACACGATGTTTTTCTTATAAAAGTGATGGGTAATGGATGATCTTGAGCATTGTCTGTGGCTTGATTCGTATATTCGTCTAGACAGGTCGTTGTAACAGCGTCATTATTAAAACTACTTTGTGCAAAAGCCATGTTAATGGGTGTTCCGCTTTTTCTTCTATTATTATTACTACCGTCTATTTATTTTGCCAGAAAGTGTTGTCTGGGACGTTGCATAATTTTGTGATTTTTTGTGAATTATGGCAACAACTCAAATAATTCTTGGCAATAGCTTGCAGGTGATGGGTTATTTACTTTCCTATATCTTTCACTTTCTGTTCGCTCCACAGCACCATTACATTATTATTATTATTTTCACCTCAGCACCTCAAAAAAGTAGGTTTTGCTGTGTAAAGACAGTGAGCAAAATTCGATTTTGCTGCGAGCGTGAGACAAAGTAACTTTTTTTTTTTTTTTTATTCCGGGAGCTGTGCTGGGTCTATTCACAAAATTCAAAAGATATGAACTTCATTTTGTTCTGTCACTTTCACTTGGGTACGAAAAGACCGAGAGATACAGGTCGAATCGAAGTTCGATTTTAAAAATCCATAGCTAGTAGACCCGAAAAAGAAACAAACAATAAAACGTTCGGATACACATAAAACCGTAAAATTGCAAATCGTTTGAGGTTTTATTTAGATGCTGTTTTATTATATTTTTTGGAACGAAGTTTTTTAACGCGGTTTGCAGTAGGAGTGCACTGGCAGAAATCGTCACGCGAAAGGGCGCTTACGACTGTCTTCTTCTAATTCAAAGAGAAAGAAAGAGAGAGAGAAAGATAGATAGTGTGAATTTGGTCAAATAGAAAATCCAAGATGGCGGCTGCAAAAATTTTGACATTTTTCGTCATGGGTGTCGTTTTCATAGTTTTCGAGGGTGATAAAGCCGATTATGAGGTCAAAATGAAAATCCAAGATGGCGGCTGCGAAAATTTTGACATTTTTCGTCATGGGTGTCGTTTTCATAGTTTTCGAAGGTGATAAACCCAATTATGACGTCAAAATGTAAATCCAACATGGCGGCTGCGAAAATTGAAAATTTTCGCAGCCGCCATGTTGGATTTACATTGACTTTTACATTGACTTTTCGTCATGGGTGTCGTTTTCATAGTTTTCGAGGGTGGTAAAGAAAGAGAGAGAGAAAGATAGATAGTGTGAATTTGGTCAAATAGAAAATCCAAGATGGCGGCTGCAAAAATTTTGACATTTTTCGTCATGGGTGTCGTTTTCATAGTTTTCGAGGGTGATAAAGCCGATTATGAGGTCAAAATGAAAATCCAAGATGGCGGCTGCGAAAATTTTGACATTTTTCGTCATGGGTGTCGTTTTCATAGTTTTCGAAGGTGATAAACCCAATTATGACGTCAAAATGTAAATCCAACATGGCGGCTGCGAAAATTGAAAATTTTCGCAGCCGCCATGTTGGATTTACATTGACTTTTACATTGACTTTTCGTCATGGGTGTCGTTTTCATAGTTTTCGAGGGTGGTAAACCCAATTATGACGTCAAAATGTAAATCCAACATGGCGGCTGCGAAAATTGAAAATTTTCGCAGCCGCCATGTTGGATTTACATTGACTTTTACATTGACTTTTCGTCATGGGTGTCGTTTTCATAGTTTTCGAGGGTGGTAAAGAAAGAGAGAGAGAAAGATAGATAGTGTGAATTTGGTCAAATAGAAAATCCAAGATGGCGGCTGCAAAAATTTTGACATTTTTCGTCATGGGTGTCGTTTTCATAGTTTTCGAGGGTGATAAAGCCGATTATGAGGTCAAAATGAAAATCCAAGATGGCGGCTGCGAAAATTGAAAATTTTCGCAGCCGCCATGTTGGATTTACATTGACTTTTACATTGACTTTTCGTCATGGGTATCGTTTTCATAGTTTTCGAGGGTGGTAAAGCCGATTATGAGGTCAAAATGTAAATCCAAGATGGTGGCTGCGAAAATTTTCACATTTTTATCATGGGTGTCGTTTTCATAGTTTTCGAGGGTGCTAAGGTCGATAATGACATTAAAATGTAAATCCAAGGTGGTGGTTTTGAAAATTTTAAAATTTTTCATCATGGGTATCGTTTTCATAGTTTTTGAGGGTGCTTAAGTCGATAGAGAGGTCAAAATATAAATCCAAGATGGCGGCTGCGAAAATTTTGTTTCTGTTGTAAATCATACTGTGTGAGAAGGAACTTCGTTCCGAAGAAAAAAATACGTAGTTCACCGAGACCAAAGTTATTTGCATCTCGTGTCTTTGAATCTCTCGCTGCGCTCAGGATTCTAACATAGAATCACTCGCTACGCTCGTGATTCAATTATAGAATCCTTCGCTTAGTCGGGATTCAAAATCAACACTTGCAGCAAAAAACAACTTTGCTCTCTCTATTTTCTGGAGGTGTATCAAGTCAAACATTATAGGCAGTTTATCGTAAACTTGTACACATACCTAAGTATTTCTACTTCCACCACACGCACGACCTCTACTCTCTAAGTACTCATAAACAAATCAACCGCTATTATTACGTGGGCTAGTACACGGTTGCACAATGGAAATAGCCCAGTGGCTTACATCGAGCCAATTACGCTGGATGTCTCCAGGTCTAAGAATAGCCAGACGGACGAGCCCCTTACAGTGATGTAATCAACTTGTTGATGCTGACAAAGAGTAGGAAAAGACAAGTTAGCACGAATAAGTTGTGCTGTGCTGTTTGTGAGAACAGAATAGCACAAAGTTCCTTGCGAGGAGCACAGTACTGGTTGTTGTGGCGATGCTTTGAGGAAGTAGGCTTCCCCAAAGCATCGCCACAACAGAATTATCATCATTCTGTATTCAGCCCAAAGACGTCCTGGATATAGGTATCCAGGACGTCTTTGGGCTGAATACAGAATGATGATAATTCTGTTTGTTTACTCAAGTGTTCTTACAAAATCAAAAGCGAACGCATTTTTTTTGTCACATTCTCTCACCTCAACACCGAATTTCTAAGTGCAGATGTTTAGAGAATAATTTGTACAACGGATTTGGCTAAAGTCAATCCATTTGCATTTTGATTTGCTCCTTTGAGTGCTAAAAGTTGGCAGTCAGCTTTCTCTCCGTAAGTAGGCGGAACGGCCAAGGTTACTGCGGTAAACATAGATATATATTTTTCCAATATGACAGGCCTTTTCATATTCATGCGACTCAAGACGAAATTTGTAGTTCGGGTGTATGAAGATATCAACTACGATGTCTTCAACACAAACTACATCTATATGTATGTCTAACTTTGCTTCCATCGTAATTTCTCAGACCCTTATTTTCTGTGGGGAATTACTCATCTTCTAGCAACGTCTTGTAGCAGCATGGCAACTTAGAGTTATGTTTTTTTTTAATTTTAATCCACCAGTGGCAAAAAAGATTTCTGTTTTTAAAACTTGTGTTTATGATTACTTGCCTAGACTGCCCTGATGATAACTTTTTCACCTATCGCCACCGTAGCCTATCTTCGATAGTAATCTATGATTCCTAATTTGATCGTGCCTATATCGTGGTTAAATAGGAAGTCTCCTAGTCATCAGTCACTGCACGTGATGCAATTGTCAATCAACATGAGTGGATCATAATCGTTTTTTTATTGTTCAGGAGAGCGTTTAAAGGTCATTGCAAATCTCAGCTCGTGTGAGGAATTGTTGAGATCCTTTCAACAAAGATACACGTTTATTTTTTGCTACTCGTAGGTAGTGAAACAAGAATGACTTAAAAAACCATATTGTCAGCAATTTTTATTAAAGTAAACTATACTTAAAAAGTAATTTGGGACTCAGGAGCCGTTTTTGTAGCCAATTTGTACTAAGTATTGTTAGTTTCTGCAAGTGTTATTATGCCAATATATACCTTTTATGCCTGAGTTACATAGAATAGAATATTCTTTGATACAATAAAAAGTAAATGATGGTGTACACACCATAACATATTAGTTTCACAAGGTGTTAAGATAGTTACAAGGCAAAGTGGCTGCAGCTCTCAAATTTAACCTCGTCTGAAAACCCTTACAGCGTCGCCAAGCGGCTGCCGCCGAAACTAAACAGTTCACTGAAAGTTCAGGCTCCGCTGAAACAACGCTAAAAACGAACGCGCTGAATTTTCTCAAAGTTTCTGTAAAACTAACGTAGATGGCGCTATGTTCGCGGCAGTAGTTTACACTTTTGACACTCGAATGACGTTGACAGGTTGCTATTGGAAAACATTTTTATGCAAAAGGGATGATGAGCAAAACAATTTTTTGTCCGTCTTGTAGATTATTAAAAAATATTGGACACATAATTTTTCTTTTTTTACGTTGTCAAAAGATTACGGCGATATATTGAGTTAAAATGTGCCGTGACGTCACTTGTATGTAAATTTTATACTTACTTGTGACGTAGCAACCCCCACTCCCTAAATTTAATGCGTTTTATCTTAGTAATTTTTTATAAATATGATAAAGCAAAAAATACATGTCTAGTATTTTTTTATTATCTGACTGCTGAACTAAATAGTTATTTTTTTTTGACCCAGGCATCATGCCTATTGAAATGTTTTGAAAAAAATATATAGCAGTGTTAGTTCCGCTTTTGGTCACGCGTCAAATGAACCTCGTAGCGCCATACAAGTTATTTTTACTTTATTCGATTCTGTTTTGTTGTATTTATCCATGATTTATCGTTTGTAAACTGTTATGTACTGTATATCAGCAGAGCATATTCACGCCTGGGTTGAAAATATATTGTACTTACCTATATTATTCGATTTTGGAGAACTTTTAAATAAATGTTTTATTTAAAAGTAATTTTTTTCATGCCATCGAGAAATATCTCTTAGGCATGACGGTTTCCTCACTTTCACAGTTTTGAAGCAAGTGATAATTATACAATACGCACTATATTACATTTATTAATTTGCGGCTAGATAGTACTTGAATTTTAGTAAATATTAAACATCAATTTCTCAGCTCGATACCTACTTAGCTTGTATCAAAATCGAAAATATGTTATAATTCTATTAATTTTTTGATTATGAACTTTTTCCATAATTTAATCATGATTTTTGATCACTCGTTCTATTTTATACATAGTGTTGAGTTATTGGCCCTACTCTCTCACTCCATCAATTTTCTTAATGTAAGCACCTATGTATATCTAGGTTGTAAAACCTAAGGAAAGAATTAATCACGCAGAGTCTTCCGTCTCATCATACCGGCCACATAAACTTCGTCCACGTTATCCTATCCCTCATTCTTACGCGATGGCCGGCGCGGGAAGGATGTGCCGTAATTACGGGTCGACCTAATTACGGAGCAATTGAGAGTCGTACCACATACCTCTCTAACTATTATTTACTGGGTTTCGATGTTCACTTTGTTTGAGTGGGAAGAAATGGATAGAAGTTTTGTTGTGGTAATGGATAAGTGAGAATAGCGTTGCCGTCTCTAAAAATCGGAAAACCGGACTTACCCGCTAAAAAAGCTGGACGTTCGGGTCCCACGGCCGGACAGACGCAAAAAAAAAAGGTTCAAAAAACCTTCTTTTTTTTTGCGTCAAAAGTTCAAATAAAACACAATTTTTTACTAGAAAGTTTTAATCGGTATTATCATTTTCATTTGCATATTTTTCTTTGATAGAAACGTGCTTTAAAAGCTCGACCTTAAAAAAATTATCGTAAAACATTTTGCAAGGTAAGGTCTTAAATTAAATTCCACAATTAAAATTTTTGCAATAGTTTCCGATTTTAATATGTTTCTTTGTTTCGTCCATTGCTGGCCTATTAAAGAGAATAAAAAGCCGGACGGGCCGGACGCAGTCAAATTGGCCCGGACAAAAGGTTAAAAAGTCTAACACTGTCCGGCTTTATCCGGACGGATGGCAACTCTAAGTGAGAATATGACACTCAACTTCAAAGTTTTCCATGTTTACGACTGTTTATGACATAGGAAAAGTAGAATTTACAAGCTAACTAGTGCTTTTCTTACGGTAACTTTGCCTTACTTAGGTACTTACTGTTAGCTTACATTATCTCACAGCTGGGCAAAGGTCTCTCTCCATGACTTCCAGTTCTTTCGGCATAGGGCTAATATAGATTATTACTACACGCGTAGTATGGCAACCATAGAAACGGGTTTTTTCGACGGAAGAATAGACAAAATAACAGATTGTGATTATTTATCTGTCATTTTGTCTATTCTTCCGTCGACAAAACCCGTTTCTATTGTAGTCATGCTAAGCTTGCTGGTCGTAAGTTTTATTCAGTTAGTCCCGCCATCTTCACTGGGGTCTACCATAACGCCTTCCGGCTGTATCAGGGTTCCAGATATCTAGTGGTTAATTTGGCCCACAGCTCATTGGTGCATGTTGTGTTAGCCTGTAAGTAATTGTTGCACTTATAAACGTACTATTAAGTAATTTATTTTAAATGTATTGTGTAAACAAAAAGAATTGTTGGCAAACCTAAATAAAAAAAATATGTGTTATGAACAGATATGGAGATAACGTTAAGTCAGAAAAATATTTTTATTGATATGCAAAATAACTACCAACTTAAATTCTCGTTCAAATCACATTACTGTCATTCTTTGACAGTTGATAAAATGACTATAGCCCGGCAAATTGGCGAGGTGTGTCAATTTGATACACAATTGACTTCCCTGCCTAGACCTACTCTTACTCTCTCGATGAATAGACTTACCCTGCCTAGACCTTCTTACCCTCTCTTAGAATTTTAACTATTTGTGTAAAGTGTAAACTGTGTATAGTTAATATTTCTCCATTCAATATATCGAAGCAACCGCCTTTAAGTGGGTACTCTAGCAGCGTCAAGAATAGCTCCGCCCACACTTCATAATTTAGCACAATTGGACACAAACTAGAGGTTGCACTGGCCAGAGTGTTTCGAAGTAATAATAATAGTACAATGTTTTAGTTACGAGTTTATTGTGTGGTATGATTTTGCCGTGCCTATGTGAGTAATGCGCAAGTGCTGACTAGTAAAACTAATGGGTACATGTTTTAAAACGGTTCAATAAATCCACACGAAAGCAGAGGAATGTGAATAAATAATTATATAAATATAAATAAATAATTACAATTACATGATAACACATTTACAGAATACGTTGTCAACAAAACAAAAAAAAGATACAGTCAGACTTGAAAACTTCCTCCGTCATTGAAAGTCGGTAAAAATATTTTACGCCAGTGCAAATGTAACTTTGATCTCGTGTCACTTTTCCGATGTATTCCCAAAAGCGATGTAATTAGAGGGTAAATCAATTTGTAACAAACTTTGACGGCAGCACACTTCCCTGTGCCCAGCCCGACGTTGTTTAGAAGTTAAGACATTTACAAGTTTTCATATATATTTTGCTTGAAGATTCTCGGTGAGTGGTAAGATTTTGTAACTTATTTTAGTGTTTTTACATAAGTATCTCATGTTCTCTTTTTTAATATAATAAAGCTGAAGAGTTTGTTTTTTTTGTTTGAACGCGCTAATTTCTGGATCATATTTGAAAAATTTGTTCAGCATTTTATAGACCAATTCTTGAGGAAGGTTACAGGTTATATTTTAAGCTCTCGCAACCCTTAGGAGCCGCTAAGCAAAAACGAAGTAATTTACAAATAATCTGATTTCTTTTAAATTAAACGGCGCTACGGCAGGTGAAACCGCGGGGCCCAGCTCAAATTTTGGCACCTAAAATGAATTTTTCCATCTTTGATTTATTCTCGTTTTGATAAATACTGACTGCGTTTCAAGGCGTATCGTATTACTCAGTTACTGGGTTGTGGAAGTTAGATAGGCAGTCGCTCGATATAAAATACTGGTATTCAGCTGCATCCGGTTAGACTGGAAGCCGACTCCAACATAGTTGGGAAAAGGCTAGGCAGATGGATTGTTCTTAAACAACCTTACTGTTTACATCCCACTTCTGTATTAAATCCCGTCTTATGTCTAGTTAAATTTCTCCTTGGTCTAGTCTACGTGACCAGATGCACGCTGACCTGTCGTCTGTTCCACATTAAGTACTTTGTCTGACATTTCATTCATCATCATTTCATGTCTCATTAATTTATGCTTGTTGGTGCTTATTTCTTCTGTTGCTGTTCTTGGGATTCTTTCTTTGGGATTTTACTATCTTCAGCTGGGTTGTGTATTCCATTTTTGGTATATCTTACAATTAGTAATCTATTATTGTATATAGGTACGTGACTGTATTCACACACGTTGCCGAATCTGTAATTATTCTTGTCGTAACTTATTTTCTTCTCTTACTGTCCTTCCTTCTTTGAGATTTTACTACCTTCAGCTGGGCTGTGTATTCCATTCTTGGCTTAAATCAGTAATGTATCGATATATCTATACGTGACTGTACTACCTACTCACATTCATTGCCGAAACTATTACGTTCGTTGTCTATAAGGGATTCTGTTCGAGTTCTGAGTTCTAGAAGAGAAATTACGTCATACCTTTCTGTTTCTTCTTGGGCTCCGCCACTGAGTCTTTTGACTGATAAAAGGTCATAATAATTTGCCAGCAAAATACGGCATTGTACTATGGGAAACAATGAGCTAAAACTCTTCAATACATTATCGAGGACGATGATTGTAGGTACATGACAGGAGACTGCTATAGGTACTCTTGAAGTCTTGAACTCCTGACGCAATCCTTTCAAAATACAAGGAACAACAAATCATTTACAATGAACATATTGCCGCCTTTACAAAACTCGCATATTTCACACAAAATATTCTAAAGGAGATAATAATCTTATTTGCATTTATTATTGAGTTCCATGGTAACCATATTATTATAAAAAGATCATGTGTGTACATTTTACATGTTTTGTGTACATATTGAATTTTCCACTCACTGATAGACTTTGCTAAACAATCGAGAAGACTGAACGCACACTGTGCGACTGAAACGCACGAAAAACGTCTCTTCCTTTATTTCATAGTTTCATAGACTTACAAAAGCTGCTTGGATTATTCTTCTTCTCTCGTGTCGTATAATTTAGCTGGTCAGCGAGTTTGGTAATGGGGAAAGGCGTACAGGACTTACCCGTCGTCTCTTCTGGAGGCCCTTTTAAAGCAAAAGAAAAAAAAAATGGAGGGCCTAGTAGGGTAAAGTTAGTTTGTGTAAGTCGATAAGATCGAATCTTTTTTCTCTTTCTGGGTTTCTTGTATGACTGTTGTGCAGTCACATTAGCCGTATATACTTATGGCAAGCTTAGCAACCCACTTGTATGTATGTCGTGCGACATGAACATTTTGCTGTTATTAGAACTTTTTAAGCAATTCATATCGGGAACGACAACTACTGTGAAACTAAACATTTGTCAAAAGAAAGATTCGCTACTATTTTTGCTCGTCAACTTTTTACCTTAAAACAAGTGCTAGTGTATGGTGCCTATAGAAGTGATAGCCTAGTGGTGTGACCGTCAGACTGCGAAGTCATAGGTCTCGAATTCGAACCCAAGGCACACACCTCTGACTTTTCGGATTCATGTGCGTATTGTATAATATTATCACTTGCTTCAAAAACGATGAAGGAATCGTGAGGAAACGCATGCCTTAGAGATATTTCTCGACGGCATGAGAAGCCAAGTCAGAGGCCCTTGGGCGGCTTTTAAAAACCCTGACATACGAAAGAGAGAGAACTGATGGTGCCTACAACCAGAAGCCCGTAGGCCCGTACAACAGTTTCATCAAAAGGATGTCGTATGAGTCTTTGTTCAATCCTTAGTAGAATTAAATTTCCTTAATGAATTTCAAAAGGCAGTCCAACCAACCTATCCATTTAAATAATTCATCAAATCGCACCTATAAAACGCTGCAAACAAACGGCGCGTTTCTCTAACCGACTATCCGTCGTGGTTAGTATACGGCTTCCCTTCATACTCGCCGTTCCTTCATTGCATTCCCGCCTCTCCCGTGCACTGGACGTTCCACATTCAAATATCAGAGCATTCAGTTGAACATAGTGATGTCCGAAACGGAGGAGAAAGGAGTTCAGGTATGTTTAAAAAAGTTTAAAACCTCTTTTTTAAATGTTGTTGAAAAACCTTACCTTATGCAGTTTATTTTTGTTTATGATATGAATATTTGGAGTTCAGTAGTTCCGTGGCCACTATTGACGTGTTCGTTTCGGATATATTTAGAAGTTTTCGGATGTGTTTTGCGTAGTTTATCGAGTGTGGTGGGAGTTTATCTTTGTTTCCGATTTGTAGAGATTGAGATTGAGACTTCGAGTAGGTGTGTTTAATCGCTTTTGTTGCCGTTTGTACGGTAATTTGTATTCGTGTTTATCGTTAATTTTCGAATTAAGTTGAAGGTTACTATAATTATTAACTTTTACCTATCTACTTGTATCTTTTAACTATTTTTTTTCTTTACCTTCCTTTTTATTGACGCGTGAACAAAAAATTGTTGGGCTACAACAGTTAAAGTATAGCCGAAATCTTGTTAATAACTTCGAGATGACAAGCACTGAAAACTTACAAATGCGATACACACCTCATGAAAACTTGTATTATTGATTGATGGCATTTTGGACAACCAATTACAACTAGATCAGACTTTCAGAAACCTAGGGACTGGTCTCTGGTCACAGGACCTTTGAGGTCTTAAGTTCCTTAGATCTTAATTTAAACCCAGATCGTTATAAACCATGATAGCAGTCTATACATTTTCAAAGTATTTCGGAAAATGTATAGTCGCTCAAAATATCTTTAGAAAATGATGAAATCATCAAGAAAATAAAATACAATAAGTGCTGAAAATTATTTAATTTAGCATTTACTATTTTTTTCACAAGATTACTGATGCTTAGTCCTACTAAGCGGCTTAAGATTTTTTCCTTTGTGGTCGTACTAGCATCCCCTTTGACCTTTATCCGTAGGTGACCCAAATCTATGGCTTTGTAGGTAGATAAGCGGATAACAGGTATGGTGTCGATTGAATATGTTCATAGGATTTTCCTCAGAGATGAAAATGGTTGGTAGATTTTTCAGAGCCAATCTTCTAACAACGTTACTAACGATGGTTGTCACAAAATAAAAACCCTTAAAATGTAGTTTTTTTTTGCATTAATACTTAAAAAGAATAAAGAAAATACATTTATTTAGCACAGACCAAAAAGCATACTTACAGCAGATAAAAATTAAAAAATATAAATCAAATAAAAAGTGTAAACTGCGATGTAAGACATTAGCAGGGGAGAGTGCCTCAAGGCTGCGCCAAAAGGGCCCAGTTCAGCAAAAACGCCAGACAACTATAAGTGCCTGACGCTGGTTTTCACTTACATGGGTATGCACCTGTGGCAAACAAAGGAATTGCTGAGGCGTTGCTGACCTTTGACTTATTGAGACAAAGATGAAAATTTACTTGACCATGTAATTTTCCTAGCAAGCGAGCGATGCTGAGTTCCGGAACAAAAAACCGAGGTCTTGTGGCTTTCCCGGTCTAAACCGTTCTCAAGTTCTTTCATTACAAAACTTCAGCTTTTGGTGTTGGATTCTAAAATTCGGCTTTTGATGTGCCTCTGAAATAGTGCATAGTTTTTCAGCACTCACGATAAGCCTAGGTCAACTAAATGTCAAATGAGGCCAAAAGGACTGGACATCCAGTCCTTTTGGCCTCATTTGACATTTAAGTGCTGTGACTTATTTGTATTTCAGGGTCTCCACGACCTGAAGGCCACTTTCATAGCTAATTTTGATGCAAACTGCAACAAAACAATGATACTGAACAATATATTATTTAAATGTCAATAAAACTGTAAACAACCATGTTTTGACTGTAAAATGGCTGTAAAGTCGTATGTGATGAATGCCAGACGGATAGGAATGACATTCAAGGTACAAAGATATTTTTCTAGTATTTTGACGGCATGTTTTGGACACATTGAACTGGGTTTTGCAGTGAGTACAAGTCACGGGTTTAATTCTCGCGTGTAACATAATAATATACCTATATAAATATTATTATGTGTAGGTACATAAGTATCGAGTTTGGGTTTATGTACCTCATCAGCATCACCTGTCTAGTCTTTTCCCAACTATGTTGGGGTTTGTTTCCATTCTAACCGGATGCAGCTGAATACCAGTATTTAGCAGGTTTAACATAATATAACATCACGCGTTGTTTCCCCGAAGGGTTGGGCAGAGGTGTCCCTGTAGCAGGTACACCCACATTTCGCCAGTTATGTTTAAGTCCCATGTAATAGGGAGTGAGCCTATTGTCATCAACCGGGCACAAATCCAGACTCCGAGCTGTTACTGAGAAATTTCAGATAGAAAAACCCAGTAACACTTTGCCCGACCCGGGAATCGAACCCAGGACCTCATGCTCAGCAGTAACGCTTGCGACCACTAGACCAACGAGGCAGTATTTAGCAGGTTTAAGTACCTATGAAATCAATAAATTAAAAATTAAATTAAATTACTTTATTGATTTAGACAACAATGATCCATATGTTAGTTAGTTAGATACAAAAATAAAACTTAAAAGCTATGTTAGTGTGTTACAATTATAACTAAGTACAAATAATATTTACATACTTTCACCGAATGTAATGAATCACTCCTGCCTAACCAACACCTGCAAGAAGTGCTTCATTATCGGCGAGTCAAATTTGTCAACTAACATCAAAAAAAAAAAATCAAGTCTAAATTGTTGATTATTATTATCATCATCGTCATTTCAGCCGGAACACGTCCACTGGTGGACATAGGCCTCCCAAGCGTAACTATCTACATAGTTACAAGGTATTTGTTTTATCGATGACGACGCTAACAGAACAGTGACAAAGTTTTCACATTAGTTGTTTGTTTTTCCACCGACATGGAGTAATTTGCGCACAGTTAATGAAATTCATTGCTTATTAGCATATTATAATTGGTTAGTGCCAAGCTGATCAGGGAAGTAAAGGAAAAATGAAAAGTTGAATCTTTATTGTTGTAGGAAAAACTACAAAATATACGTTCATTCTTTTTCGAAGAAGATGGAGACTTAACCGACCTTGAGTCACGGTTTTTACTTACTTCTATTACGTGGCTGACTACGAAATATGTTAGAAATAAAATAATAACAAAAACAGCTGCGAGTGCAATAAAAAAAATCACATAAACTTTGTAAAATAAAACTCGATCGTAAACATTGAATTTTTATAAAATGTATTTATTTCAAATCTACTAATACTTACAGAGAAACGAAAGATGTGATGCCGAGGAAATAAAACATTTTATTTATAAATATAATTTAAACCAATGACGTAATGTTACGTGCATAGTGTGATGTAATTAAATGTAAACTGATCACAAAGCGTTCTATTGACATACTACCGAGTCTTTTTAACCTTTATAAAATCGGTTATTTGTCGACAAATCCTACTTGCGCAATTGTGTGCTAGACAAGCAGGTTAAGCAGAAAGTAAAAGTTAAAAAGCTTGACCTGAAGACTTAGTTAATATTTGGAAAAACTAAAGGTAAAAAAGCAACAAAAAGAAAAAAAGAGAAAAGTAAAAGTAGGTTACAAGAAACAAATTTATAAATAATGTCGTGGCTAGCATACAATAGGCCATAGGCCGTTAATGTAGGTAAGCTACAATTTATAAAAGAGGATAAAAAAAAATCATCTATAAGTTTTTAACAATCGCTTCGGCTTATTGGTATAATTTTTTTGTTTTGAGGCGATTCGCGCGTGTCGGGCGAGTAATATCTTGCGAATCGACATAAAGCCATCGCTTCGGGTTAACCGATCTAAGTATTTGGCTTTCATAACTTGATTTTCCGCCTAATAAACTTTAATATTATTGTATAGTTCTTCATGTACCCTACTAAGAGGCACCTGAACAAATATAAATTGTTTGAACAACAATCTTAGCTGCCAAGTTTGTAATCATTTAGCTACAAATGTTTCAATTCTTACCTACCTTGGTACCTAAAATAATATGTAACTAGTACCTACCTCAGTGCACACGTCAAGAGCATTTGCAAGGTAGTAACAATCCTTGATAAATCGTCGGCAAAGGCAACTTGAACCAAAAGTTAATGCAGAGTAACCAACATCTTTACAAACCTTCATATTTTATTATAATACTAGCGACCCGCCCCGGCTTCGCACGGTTATAAACCGGGTTATTATACATGTAAACCTTCCTCTTCAATCACTCTATCTATTTAAAAAAACCTCATCAAAATCCGTTGCGTAGTTTTAAAGATTTAAGCATACATAGGGATATAGGGACAGAGAAAGCGACTTTGTTTTATACTATGTACCTAGTGAAGAAAACATTTAACGCGCCGGATCAACTCAGGATGGATGAAATGGCGACAGGTCACAGGAACAACTTGCGACCCACGGATGCCCCTCAAGTTAAAGGGGAAAATCTACAAGTCCGTGATAAGGCTTGTCGTACTGTTTGGGTCGGAATGCTGGGCCGTGAAGAGACGGGTGAAAAAAGATTGCATCTAGCAGAAATGAGAATATTGAGATGGATGTATGGACGAATAACGAAAATGGATAAAGTAAGAAATGAGTATATAAGGGGAAGTTTAAAAGTGGCGCCAGTGACAGAAAAGTTGAAAGGAAATCGTTTGGCCTGGTATGGGCATGTGATGAGTGACTAAAAGAGTGATGAATATAAATGTTGATGGATGAAGCAGGAGAGGAAGGCTAAAGAAAAGATGGATGGATTGTATGAAGAATGATATGAAAGAGAAGGGAGTGAATGATAGTGTGACGGTTGACAGGGGAGAGTGGACAGAGAAAACGTGTTAGGTCGACCCTAAGTAACATGGCACAAGGACAGGAAGATGCTGAATATTTTTTTTATTTCAGGCTACAATGGCACATAGACATACCTTACTAACTAACATAATTATGTACCTACTAGACGACCCGACAGACGTTGTCTTGTCCTCAATAAATCATACAAAAATTCCATAGAAAAATAACGTTTCAGGTTTTCCCGAATTTTAACATTTTCCGGGAACTTTAACAATTTTTCTTTCCCTAAAAATCGAATTCGAACATTTTATAAAATAATAAATAGGCAAAACAGGCCAGTCGTTCTCAAGTGATGCGCTTATATAGTTAAAACAAAACTTTTGTTAATAGATAGGTATAGCAGTACCTGAGCGACCGAGCTCTGCTCTGGTGAAAATAGAGAATGCTCATTTAATAGTAAAGTTCATACAAATCTATGGATAGTAAATACTAATTCCATACTGCCATGTCATTATTCTAAGGTAGCCATCTTGTACTAAAGTTTGGGTGACCGAGCTCTGTTCGGGTGAAAATACGGAGAAAACGAATTTTCGTAGATACGAGACCTGCCTAGATCGATTTTTCGCCCTCGTAAACCCCTATATTGCAACTTTCATCGAAATCGTTAGAGCCGTTTTCCAGAACGTGATTACAAATATATACCTACAAATATTGTTCGTTTAATCATCATCATCAGTCTATAATGTTCCCACTGCTGGGACACAGGCCTCCTCCCTGTGAGAGGGAGTGGGCCATAATCCACCACGCGGGCCCAGTGCGGGTTGGTAGATGTCACATGTCTTCGAATTTTCGGTTCTAGGACATGCCGGTTTCCTCACGATGTTTTCCTTCACCGTTTTGAGAGCAGTGTTGATGAAATAATTTACACAAAGTAAAGCGCCTGTCTGGGTTCGAACCTACGACTTACAACTCGTAAGTCGCAGCCGTCACCACTGGGCCACCACTGCTCCTAATGACTCCAATCCTCGTGTTCGTTTAATAGTATACAATAAAACTATGTAAGTAGGACTTCACTGCACCAGCTTGTCCTTGTGCTGTCCTGTGGTCTTGTCCGCGGAACGCCGGAACACTGCGTCCTGCGGCCAAAAGTCATCTTTCATGACGACATCAGTTTATTTCGGGATAAAATTTGAGCAGGGGTCTGTAATTTGGCAGGAGGGCAGCCTTATAAATTAGATTGACATCTTATTGACAAGACGTAATATGATGAACTGCCAGTCTCCCCCTGACATTTTACGTATCTTGGGCAAACAAGATATATTTTATCGAGAATATAGGGGTAGGTGTCAAGTAATTTGTTATAAGACCTTTGAAGGTAATAATATATTGTGAGAAATGGGGATCTTGGGACAGGTGACGGGGTAGGTACTTATTATTCACCATTACGATATTGAAATTCGACTATGTTACATCGCCGCTCTCATAATTATGTAGGTTGGATTCTTATAGACAGCAGAATTTGGGTGGAAATCATAGAACAGTTGACCGCCTGCCTACCCAAGTAAAACTCCATAAAAATTAGAAAATATTTTGTAATAAGCATTGATCATGAATGACACACAAATTTTCGAAGATATTAAAAAATATATGGAATATCGGAATAAAAAGTATTCTATGTCCTAAACTAGGTCATGGTCTACTCATGTGCCAAATTTAATCCAAATCCGTTCAGCGGTTTTGGCGTGAAAGCGTACAAACAAACATACAAAAAATCGAATCTTTTCTCTTTAAAATATTAGTTTAGATTTTGATAAATTATTAACAAAATTACAAAATGAACACTTTTTTTTTATGCACACTATCACTTTTCATAAAGCTTACAACATAACAACAAAACCACTGTAACAGACAACAAAAGTATGCAAATTGATTCCTCGTTCCCTCCGGTTTTTATCCCGTGCAGTTTTGATTTCCATTCGAGTAGGAATGGGATGGATGGCGGAGTGGTCGCCAATTAACCCCGACCATTCCAGACAGTCGGCCGGACAATGTATTCCTAGAGCTAGGCGATCATAGGCTACATTGTTTGTTGGTACATGTTCGAAGTTGAGACACGCTTGGGTATGCAGAGTATGAATATGGCAAGCTATCAGTGCTGAGACAGGCCTCCTGGTTATGAGAGGGAGTGGGCCATAATACACCACGCGGGCCCAGTACATACTGCAATCTTTAGAAATACTATATCTTGGTTTATCAGTTTTAAAAAACAGTGGCACTCCGGGAGTGCCGACAGAAGTGAAAACTTGAACAAGATAAGGCGATCTTGTTGGTGGTGGAAGAAAAATACTTGTATAGAACATTGGTCCATAACTTTATCTAAATAAAGAGCACAATCGCGTTTACAAAACCTGTAAAGTAAAATACTTGCATAGAACATTGATCCGTAACGTAATATAAATAAAGAGAACAATCGCGTTTACAAAAATGAGGTGTCGTTACAGTGTCGCGAAATCAATGGTTTAGTCCCATCTCAAAAATGTCCAACGCGCCTAAAGAAGTTTTCATTTCAAAAAGATTTTGAAATAACAAACAACCGGCTTGCAGTAGTAAAAGATACACAAACTTACACAAATTTTGTGCATACGGTTGCACAAGCACAAAGTGTTGTTATTTAATAGGTGAAAACTGTACTCCAAAAAAGACTATGCCATATCGTGGATCATGCAGAAGTTTACAAAAATCTATTCAGAGTTTTAGACTATTTTACAGACATTTTTGCCGTTTACGCTCAACAGTTAAAAGTCTACCAGTTTACACCCCACTAGGCACTAGGCTATTTCACGAAATGGCGACGGCTATTTGCAACGAAAACTTTAACAGATAGTCTAATTCATACGTGGTCGTAGGTATCTACGTCCGCTACATACAAAGTTTCGATCGTGTGGACGGCCGTCGTGTTTGGCCGACGGATCGTTTTCAGCAGTTCCCATACAATGTTTGTGTTCAGCCTTTTGACGCGCAGTGTACGTTGAATAAATCGCTTGCTTTCGGACATATTAACTTGTGTTAGGGTTTGTATTGAAAACTTTGTTGTCCTTGCTGCTGTTACAGTATTTTCAGAGATTATTTAACTAACTAATATCACGACAAGTTTCAGTGTAGTTATTAAACGTATTAATAATGAAAATTGGTCGTGTCTTTAGTTACGCATCGATATGCAACTAAATAAAATTATGTGTTGATTAGTAGATTTAAGCAATGATTTTCTGGCATTTCAATATGTTTTTGAAACTACATGTTGTTATGACTGGCTCTTCGTATTTGACAACCGCCGGTTGGTGTCCAACCACAACCTCTCCGAATTGTGATCGTTGCGGTTGCAGTCACGACGTGATAATTACCTCGCTATGGAACATAAACTTACACCAAAAAGTTAACTGTTGGTATTTACGTAAAAAGACTATGTGCATCCCATGCATGTTACTAAATAGTGTATTAAAAAATCCTCCACATAAGTCCAGAGTACCTACACTCCAGCCCCGCTAACAACCTGCTGGCTGGCTAATCTCTTAATCGCGGAAATTATTGTGTCGCTCACGACGCCGACTCGATAGAAGAAGGAAACTATTCTACGTACTTTGAAATATTGTAACGTAACGTTTACCTCTTAGGAGGTAAATGTTGGTTACGAGTTAAATTAAAATTAGATTTAGAGTAGCTAAGATTTAAAGTTAAGGGCCGGCTTCTCAAGACGTGGGATGTTCGGGATAGGCGGGGTCAGGCTGATAGATGAGTAGGCCGGCGCGGAGGCAGGTAGGCAGGTAGGCAGTCGGGAAGCGTAGAGGAGCCGGGCTGCAGCGTCAGGCGTCTAGCGGCGAGTCCTGTCGAACGGAGAGGAAGGTGTGAGTGACAGTTAGATAGCGGAGGTACTCCGTGGTACCTCACGCTAATGGGAGGCCTGTGTTAATGTCGGCAGGCTCTGTTGGTGTCGTTTGGCGTCGCGCCGACTGGCGTCGCAGCGCTTGGCGTCGCGCCACTTGGTGTCAGAGAGTGTCGGGGGCTCTCTTGGAGGGTGGCGTCGATTAGCGGCACGTCTCTTGGCGTCGGAGGCCTCTTGTGTCGCTGTATACGTGTGTCGCCTTGCGTTACGCGGCTGGAAGGGTGTAGCACAGGAGCTTATGAAATGATAAACAAGAGTTCTGACACACTCAAGGTTTATTTTGTTTTTCACACACTCAATTAATTAGACAAAGGTTCAGTATTAAAATTAGCTTTGTTTTAGAACTAGGGCTTCGAAAACAGGGTCTCTTTCAAACCAAAAACCTCTGACCCAACTCTGACTCCAAACTCTGACTCTAGACTCTCATTGCCAACCCTGACCGTAAACTATTCCGAACATCCCACGTCTTGAGAAGCCGGCCCTTAACTTTAAATCTTAGCTACTCTAAATCTAATTTTAATTTAACTCGTAACCAACATTTACCTCCTAAGAGGTAAACGTTACGTTACAATGTATATGGTTTTTGTAACACATAATGTCTCGGAAAGTACGTTAAACCGTTGGTCCCGGCTGTCATTCGTGGATCTTTGACAGTCGTTACGAGTCGTCAGAAGCCCGAAAGTGTGACACTAGTCTTACCAAGAGGTATCGTATTACCAAGTTACTAGGTTGTGGAGGTCAGATAGGCAGTCGCTCCATGTAAAATACTGGTATTCAGCTGCATCCGGTTAGACTGTAAGCCGACCCCAACGTAGTTGGGAAAAGGATAAGCAGATAGTAGTAACACATAATAAAGCTCTTTTTGTGAAGAGACACTAAGTAGTTCCCTTTGGTAACTTTTATCGTTTTCAAAGTACTGATTTTCAACCTAATTTAAATTCATAATTTTTTGATGTGTATTTCCTCTCGCTATCAAAATCTAAATCTGAATCCAAATAATCAAATCCGTGGGAGTGATTTCGTAAAAAGGGACGGAAGTGTGTAACAGGAAGCCGGGGAAGCGCGCGCTTTTTGATTTGACCAATGAGCGCACGCGGTGCTTGAGTTGGCTGTCAGATGGTACCAACCCATTTTCCAAGAGGTTGTAAACAGGATGATGATGATGACGATGAAGATGATGATGACGATGATGGTGACGGTTACGGTGATGGTGATGATGATATATTGTTTATATCATTATACGTCAGCTAAGATGTCAGATGTTAGACACATACGCGACTTATTAAGGCTCGCTCGTTCTTTTTTTTCGTTTTAATTTGATCCTACCTAGAAATGAAACTGCTAATCTAAATGGTTTTTGTGGTACAAATATCTCCACGTCAGCAACAAAGAACGGTGATAAGGTGACGAAGAATAGATAGTATCGACTTCTCGCTTGCAAGTCTAGCTCTTATTTATTATTAGGTCACAACATCGATATCGATCGCTGCCAAACATAAATAGCAAGCTGTAGTGTGACGTGTTTTGTTTCAAATTTTTAACAACTAACTTGTTCCTTGATTAATTTATGGATGACATCTACGTCAGTGTCTTCATATTTTAACTCTCCCCTCATCGGACACCTCAATTTTAATACGCTGTAGAGCACTACAGCGTAATAAAATTGAGGTATCTGTACTCTTAACCTTTCAAAGTACATTTTTTTAATAACATAACATCACGCCTTGTTTCCCCGAAGGGTTGGGCAGAGGTGTCCCTGTAGCAGGTACACCCACATTTCGCCAGTTATGTTTAAGTCCCATGTAATAGGGGGCGAGCCTATTGCCATCAATCGGGCACAAATCCAGACTCCGAACTGCTACTGAGAAATTTCAGATAGAAAAACCCAATAACACTTTGCCCGATCCGGGAATCGAACCCAGGATCTCATGCTTAGCAGTAGCGGTTGCGACCACTAGACCAACGAGGCATTATTTTATATGTATAAATTGAGTACTTATTAGGTACCGCTGTATTATCAAGTATGGAAAAACAGGTGATGGTGTTGCTGGGGACCATGACGTGAAAATTCATGTACCTAGACTTTTATATTCTATCTTGCCTAAACAAAACCGAGTAACTCCGCTATAAAATAAACATTGCACACAAAGGTCAATGGCATAAGAAAAAATCTCGAAAACATATTTCGCATCTGTTTCTTAAAATATAATTGTTTATGTTTACAAACATTTGTACCTTGGCCTGCAAAGAAGCCAGTGCACTGATATCTTTTGTATGAATTCCTCTAAATAACAAAAAAAAAATACCATTGAATGTCAGTTTCAGCCAATGTAAAATGAAGGAAATTCATTGCTAGCAAGTGACTGTCAACTTACATTATCCGTATATTCAAATCACAACCGTCATTCTTTGACAGTTGAATGAAATGGCTATAATACGGCAAATATCGACGTAGGGGGTCAATTTATTTCCCCAACAGTACCTACCGAAATAAAACCAGTAACAATTACGAGTACCCACGTGTCTCTCAAGTGATAAATAGTAGGTATTTAGGTATGCATCATCTCTCAAGACTGCATCTAATCGCAAAATGTTCTTTAACAAAACTGTCTACGTGATCTTTTTACGTACCTGCCTGAGTAGTTTATTTTGAAGACTCCTATAAATAGCTCTCGTTTAAGAGATTAGGCCAATTTGGAACTTCCGTTCTAGTACAATGTCAACACCCACAATTGGCAATCTGAATGCAGTATGTTGTTATGTTATGAGCAGAAAATAAAACGTTACTGCGTATCTCCCTCACCCTACGCAGGTACCTACCTTCTTTTTACAACACCCGTGATAGAAAGAACGTATCATTTACTGTATTATTAACTTTTCTTGGTCAAATACATGCGAGCGCCCGGCCGGCAGTGTTTGTATGAAAATCCAGTTGTGTTTAGCGGCCAAACAAATTACTATGAAAACTCATATCTGTCGTGTTATTTAAAAATGGAACGAATTTTTTACTTCAACACATGGCAACCAAGGAGGTGACTTACCAAAGATTTATTAAAATTTTGATTTGGCTTGCAAATAGAGCTGTTTGAAGTAAAGAAGAAACAAAATGAATGTCGCATATTGCAAATGACGCGTGAAAAATTATCGTTATTCGTCATCGATTCTGGAATTTATTAGTAATTTATTTAGTTTGAATTTCCGCACATTATTTGAGAAAAGTACTTTACAAGCCTTGGCCATAACCAGACATTGATGGACCCACGTATGTGTGCCTCGGCTTCGCCTCGGCCCACATTTTCACGATCGTTCATCAATGCCCCAGTTGCAGGCCGCGACAGTAATGTACGGTCTACTATTCCTTGCAATTCTGTTCCACTTTGAATTTATTTTCTAGATAATGGTAGGCATAAACAGCCTACAATGTCCCCACTGCTGAGACACAGGTCCACTCTTTGCGCTATCCACACACTAAAACAGGCCTTAAATTGATAGAATTCACCCAACTTTTACAACTATTCAGCAGCTCAAAAGTGTCAAACACTGTAAAGCCGAAAGCATGTTTCAGTGCCTCC
The DNA here is from genome assembly GCA_949152395.1 of Agrochola litura. Lineage (NCBI taxonomy): Eukaryota > Metazoa > Arthropoda > Insecta > Lepidoptera > Noctuidae > Agrochola > Agrochola litura. Next base: position 24,287,429 of record OX424499.1, read on the forward strand.
ATAATCCCTGCTTTTAAGCCGGGCTAACTTTTGTGAACAAAACAAAACAACATCGACCGTTTTGAAGCTTTGTTCGTGTCTGTTTAGTGTCTTGTATCGATACAAATAATCTTGTTTGGAGTTTAGGCATGATAACAGCAAATGTTTATGGCCTACCTACGTTGGAGGGCTTTAAGAACATGTTCAGTCTGTTTCTAGATTGTTATCTAAGAGTAGAGTATTCTTGTAAATTGAAACCCGTCTTTCAGATTATTTATTCTCAACTTCTAATCTTAAATACATAATTTTTACTCAAGACAAGGAATTTTCTCATTAGCTAGCGTCTTAAACGTATTCCAAAGAAAAATCGGAAAATAACTGAAGAACTTTTAATGCCATGTATTTGTATAATTGCGCATGTATGTTTCTAAATATACATGTAATTTTTATAATTGTTTGGTTTAGACACTATCTATATCTTAAATCTATACATAGTAGTTAACAAAGTCACTCTTCGTGTATGTCTGTGTGTGACCGCGTTGTTTTTCTAAATTACACAATTAATTTTAATGCGAATTTTACCATTATTCAGAGCATTTATTCCGGAAGGTTTATTTGAACAATACATATCATATTAACCGGAAATTTTAATGCAAAAATCTTTAAATAGAAAAAAACTTGTTTTTTTTTCTGAGGAAATCTTTTTGTTTTGTCAAGTCATCAAAACCGTACGAAGCGGGGGTAGTTCCCTAGTTTAAAATAAAATCACAATTTTCTCTTAATAGTGGCACAGTACTACCTCAACTCCAAACTACCTCTGACCGATAGCTCCATAAAAACGGGAGCTGCGTTGCGCGCGCGCCGGTCTATTTCCGAACCGCGCTGTAAACACGCATTGTTGGTCTAATGTTGTTTATTTACTCAACGGTTGCTGACCGCCAACTGCGGTGTAACTTGGCAATGCTAAAATTCAGCTAGATGCCGACGCTTTCTGCAGTGGATAAATTTTGAAATATTCGGAACTAAAATTAATAGCCTACAGTTTTCTTAGTTCATATCAGTCTTATTATTAAGGATTAACAAAAAAACCGGCCAAGTGCATGTCGGACCACGCACAATGTAGGGTTCCGTAGTTGGTATGAATTTATCCCAAGAACAAATTTAACTTTGTAGTTGAAAAAAAAAATCTTTCATACAGAATGTATGGGTGAACATGTTTTTACAACCGCAAATTTAAGTTGGTCGATTATTACTCGTTAACTTGTAAAGCCTACTCAACTGTGATAGTTTTCCTTTTAAATTCGTTATATAAGCTATTGCCGTGAATTTTTTCACATATCTAAAACCAGCCATTTAGCTGGCAGGGGGGGGGGGACACTTGACTCTAACAACAATTTGCACTTTAAAGCTTAATATTTCGCAAACGGATCTCTGAATTGAAAAATGGTTTTAACACACTCACAATGTTTTTGAAAGACTGTAGCGGTTACACCGCCGCATACAAACTACGCATCAAAGACATGACGTCACACAATCTGCATCGCGCAGTTAGAGTTTACCGAGCGATCGACATACATACAAGATTTCAACTTCCAACCGATGGGCAGTTGCCCGCCAGACACAACACCCGTCTGGTCGGAGGATCCTCCCTTTTCTATGGTGGATGAGTGAACTTTACACCCTGTTCCTCATACCCCTAAATTGGTGACCCCGAGTATGAACGTCAATGCAGCCTTCGTGCAATTACTTCGGCGTGACGTCATCATCATCATCACTCCCGAAAGCTTTCGTGAGGCGAGTCACACAGCCAGCCAGCACCCACGGCTTCAACGGGTATCCTGACCACCAGCATGCAGCGAACGCGCATTCCTGGTCATCACCCTCAGCCTCATCACCCCGACTCACTGGGGAATCAACGCAATCAGCCTCATCACCCCGACTCACTGGGGAATCAACGCAATCACCTCAATCACCCCGACTCACTGGGGAATCACAGCAATCACCTCAATCACCCCGACTCACTGGGAAATCACCACAATCACCACAATCGCCGCAATCACCACAGAAAGTTCCGACTCACGTCGCGAACTATGCGGCACCCGGTTCCGACTCACTGGAACCACAGCTGGCACTGTGTGAAGCATCGCAAGATTCAGCCCACTATCGACCTCCGGTCTCCGGAGGGGAGTGATGTAGCGGTTACACCGCCACATACAAACTACGTATCAAAGACATGACGTCACACAAATCCTGCATCGCGCAGTTAGAGTTTACCGTGCGATCGACATACATACAAGATTTCAACTTCCAACCGATGGGCAGTTGCCCGCCAGACACAACACCGGTCTGGTCGGAGGATCCTCCCTTTTCTATGGTGGATGAGTAAACTTTACACCCTGTTCCTCATACCCCTAAAAGACCTTTCCAACGATACCCCACAACAAGGGATAGAAAAAAAAAAAAACATCCCCACTTTACGTGTAGGGGAGGTACCCTAAAAAAATATATTTTTCATAATTTTATTTTACCACTTTGTCGGCATGATTAATATGTATATCTATGCCAAATTACAACTTTCTAGTACTAACAGTCTTGGAGCTAGACCGCGGACAGACAGACAGACAGACAGACAGACGGACATGACGAAACTATAAGGGTTCCTTGTTTACTACGGAACCCTAAAAACGACTGACGTATGACTTTCTTGGTGTTGGAGTATAGCAAAGACAAATCGATCCTACTTCAACACTATACAGTGTGAGTCTTTATAATACGTGCACATATCGAAATGGGGAATCCATGCATAATTTTATCGACTGAAAAAATATATAGTAGATTGTTATACGAGGGGCTAAAATAACCCATTGTAACGAGGTAGTTTTACTCCCGAGCTTTAGCGAGGGAGTAAATAGAAACCGAGTTATAATGGGTTTTAGCGCCGTGTGTTACACTCTACTTTTCACTACGATTGCGAGAAAATAAAATAATCCAATACAATATTAATTTACCTTTATAAAATTCAAATTTGTAAATGCGATTATCGCCATTTTGATGACAGTCGAGGTCGAGGCTAAAAACATAAAAATTGGGGATTTCGAACATCCAAACTCCACTACAGGGGCAGTGAATACTTACATCATTTAATTATTTGACGAGTTCATCCATTGTTCAAGTTAAATGAGTAGTGTTAATTAAGTTTTTGATATCCAAAGTCGAAGTTTCGCGCCAATCGTGCGAGTTTACATTTTAACTTTTCACAAATATCACACATACACATGTGGATACGATTTAAAATGTGACAAATATTATTAAAAATATTATACACAACTAGAAAATACCCAGATCTTAACGTAATATACGAACACAGGTCCAATAACACGTAATACGTCACACAGGGGGACGTCATTACGTCATTCGCGAGGTTTTTGCTGAAAATCAGCGCCGTAACCGTAGGTCCGTCCGAAGTTGCGGCATTTCGCTGAGCATGACCTATTCTTGCACAGATACGACGCACAGATTAATTGTTCTTGTTATTGTTGTTTACTTGTTACAGAAAATGTTTTCTATTCACTCAGCAATCTGCATTTTGTTTATGTTTTGAATGTTTGTTGTTTGTTTTCATTTGGTATTGCAAACAAAATTGTAAATTGTCTTTGGTGTCTGTTACTTGATATGTCTATGGTCTGGCCTTAGTGGCTTTGACATAAGCAATAGACAAAATTTGTCGAACTTTTTATTAATTTCCAAAAATGAATACGAGGCTTTTGGCTTTTGGCGAATGTATAGTATATTTTATAATTTATGTATTTTTTTTTTGTGTAATGTGCGTTTATTTTGTGCAGAATAAACAATTTTTCTTTCTTTCTTTCTTTCTTTCTTCTTTCTAATATTCATTACCACTACTCAATTTGTATTAAAAATCGCCGACCATTTTTTTTTTATTGTGATGATGTGCGAAAACGATTATGCCAAACGATTTTTTTTTTTCAATTTTGATCGACTCGATTAATTAATATGTCGAATATCAGAAATCGAAAAATTAAATAGAATTGTTCTAAGCATTAAATTAGAGATTTTTTTAAAGATTTCGCGCCAATGCCTTTTTTATTTTCTTCTGTAGCCGCAACGCAATGCTCGCATTCTACCGAAGAGATAGCCGGATTTAGTTCCATTTTCAAAAAAAAAATGTTCTTTTTTTTGAGAACAAGTAATAAGTCGAGTCCATACTCATGATTATTCTACAAAAGAATAAAGACTTTTTAATTTTTCAAGGCTCGTTGGAAAACACAAAAATTAAAAAAAAAATACTTTTTCCCCTAGAGCAAGAAATGCAACTTTTTCCCCGCTCTGGTACTCTACAATGACGGCCTTTTTGAGCAAGAGGAGTGAAAAATATTTTTTATGGATTTTTTAAACAAAACGGGGTAACTTTTAAACTAAATGGTCGATCACGATGAAACATATTCCATAATGATTGGAAGTAATTGGGTTTCCTCTCAAATGAAAATTGTAAAAAACTAAGTACCCTCAATTTAAAATAAACATGTTTTATTAAGAAAAAGTTTTCTTTTCATAAATTTTTAAAATAACGGAAAAAAAAAATCTGTCCGTACCCTCCCTTAAAACCACTAGATGAAACCCTTAACTTTACTTCCTTACTATACTTTTAGCCTTGTGTGGGATCACAAGTCTCACATAATACTAGTAAAACACATCTTCCAATATAAAAAAGGATAATAAACGTATTATTAAAATCCTTAGAACGGTCTTTCTTTTAGCGTCCAACCTTTAACCCTAACACTTGGAAACATAGGGTGTGTAGGATTGAAATTGGTCCTAAGGGAGTGATAGTTAGGACCAAAAATGTTGGTCCTATTACGCGTAAAGAATGGACTAGAAGCTAAATAAAGATCTACCCTCGTCATCAAATCGAGAACTATAATAACAAAAGCTTGGTAGGAGCAAAACTTATTGTTTCAAATGATACAAATTGCTAAGACATTTTTGCTAGCAATAAAATACCACCGATGCAAATCAGCCATTTACCTAGCTATTCGTACGTGCGTCGCCAGTCGTCATAAACCTTCAAATGTCAGTAGTTTTGCCGTAAAACAAACGGTTATAACTGGCCAGTTAACCCCAATGCCGACCCACTTCGCTGGACGTCTTAATATTTGTAGCTTGGGACGCGAATATAGGGCGCGGCACGGTAAGGGTTAGTAGGTAGGTGTAGAGGCGAAGATTTTTGCATTTGGAATTAACTTTTAAGATATAAAATTTTCTTTACTGGTCTCTTTATGTTCTTTTACTGACCTATTCTTGACGTCACCTTGGCTTTTAAACATGGTCTGATCCTAATTTGCAAACGTCAGATAAGTCCCTTCGATCATGCTTTTTCTCAAGCTTACGGTTCTAAAAACCGCTTTGAAGCATTTATTTGATATTTGAATTGTCAGTCAAGGAGTTAAGAGGTCAGAAAGACTAAGCTGTTGCCCATTCTAAAGCGTAGTCGGTTCCTATGGGGCAGAAAGGGCAAGACACTCCATAGACATTCTTTGAATGCTATACTATTAAACGAGCAATATTTGTATATATATTTATTTGTTTGTATATAGATTTCTGCTCACGTTCTCGAATCAGCTCTAAAGATTTCGATGAAAGTTGCAATATAGTGGTTTACGGGGGTGAAAAATTTATCTAGCTAGGTCTCATATCTGGACAAATTAGTTTTCTCCATATTTTCACCGGCGCAGAGCTCGGTCGCCCAAAGTTTAGAACAAGATAATAATAATGACAAGACATTATTGACATTAGAATAATGATCATGGCAGCATGGAATTAGTAGGTACTATCCAATACTATTAAATAAGAATTCTCTATTTTCATCAGAGCAGAGCTCGGTCGCCCAGGTACTTATAATAAAAAATGTGGTTTCAAAACATATGATGCTAGAAACCTATTTTCTCAAGAAAGAAGTGGGTGTTAAGAAGAACTATAAACTCATCAATTCTTCGGTATTCACTTGGATCTGATTGCTTCGATTGCCCCTATCAAGGGGGAAGCTCGACCTCATTGCCTGCTATATTACCTACTCAGGTATCCGTATCCTGTACCAATGTAATGCGGTTTAGCTCCACAAATTCAGAGCAAGGAAAATAATTTTGTTAATACAATAGACTCTTGTCTAGATAGTGCAATCCACGAAGACGCGCCCCACTCCGCGATTACTGTACTGTAAGCTGTACTTTAGTACGGAGCGGAGCGGAGTGGGCGCGTCTTCGTGGATTGCACTATCTATACCCATTGTGACTATGGTACCCATAATGGCCGTATTAAACAATCACACATCTTTATTATTTTAGCTAAAAGGCTCCTTTTATCTATAAAGAAGCTTTGGGTTGGGTTTAGAAACGTGCCGCCTCACTAGAAAGAATGTGAGGGTATTTAGGGGTTCTAGAGGGTCTTCTGAATCCTCCACAACAATATTTTTTTTGTCGGATCCCCATATTTTTAAATTAAAAATAGTATTTTTTTAGGTTAGGAACGTAAATATTGGCTCAAATGTTTTTATGGACCGTGCATGAGAAGCTTCAAAAAAGAACGAAAGAAAGAAAAGAAAAAGAAATAAATAAAAAAAAGGGAACAAAGAAATAAAAAAAAGAAAGTAAAAAGAATGAAAGTTTCTGTTGTGTTTCTGTCCTCAGTCAAAGTTCCGAATGGTTTAAAATCTTCATCTGATCATATTCATAACGATCGACCTTCATGATCATAAGATCTATTACTGTACCGACGTATGATAACTAACTGTCCATCAACAATATTGCTGCCATCGATCAGTTGGTCAGATTGCCACGTCAAATACACAGACTATACGCTATTAGCCGAATCGAGTTCCCGTAATGCTATTAAACAAACTCTGTTTCATAAGTCCAATAGCTATTCCAAACATTTCAGTTCGTTACACTGTACCAATTTACCTTGACATGCGGCGAAAATTGGAACGTAATTGAAAATGTGCTGAAATTGACATTATTGTTGACATTTTCCTTCACGCCAGCGCCACCGTGAAATGTCAAGATATATTGGTCGAGGTGAGTCAAACTCGAAGTGTTGACGTTGATCGCCCATTTTAGGCTGTTTACCTACGTGTGGTGAAAGTCTGATTGCAGTTTTAAGTGTCGTTTATGCAAACGGTTTTATAAACAAGAGGTTTCTCATAAATGTTGGTATATGGTTTGTATTTTTGACAGATTGCGATGAGACTAGAATGCGAACGTTCTTAAAAATTACGGTTCTTATATCTTATGAATTCGCCTTGATTATTGTCGACTTCAACATAGGAACCATTACCAATCATTTGTGCCTAAGATCTTACATAATTATTTAAGGGTCTGTCTGACTTCAGTTAAATATGAAGTAGATAGTGATTTTAAAGACAACGAATGCTTTCCCCTATACAGCGGTATTTTCAAGTCTCATCTACATAAGAGCGCACCGAGCTTTTAGCCAAATAATTGCTTTCGTTTGATCCTTTGCTGCATTGTTATTATTTAACCTTTAGTTGTGCAATTCATATGTAAGATATTTAAGGATTCACTCTATACATCGTACACTTTAGAAACACGATTAATTGTAGTTTCCTCTATAGAAAAAATCCAAAGTAATCTCTAAAAAACAACATAAACTCTTAGTACGGCGTACCAATCGCCCATTCTTTATCCCGCTCTATCCCATTAATTAGCTGCAAAATCTCGATGCACCAGTAAACGACTACTTACAAAAAAAAACAATTTATTTATTCACTGACAGACAACAACTGGGTTTAGAAGCATGACATTTTGCGCAACAATGTGTAGCGTGAGTGCTAAGGAAGGATTTTTGAAATTTCATCCTTTAAATGGGTCAAATTGAGGATGAAAGTTTGTTTGGAAATTCGTAATTTTAAGCGGTGGGGAATCCCGTCATGTACACGGCTGGTCTATACTTCTATACTAATATTATAAAGAGGTAAAATTTGTTTGTTTGTATGTAGGGGTTAATCTCCGGAACTACCAGTCGGATTTAAAATATTTTTTTTGCATTAGATAGCCGTAGCCCAATTCTTTTAGAAAGTTATAGAGTCGCGGACGAAGTCACGGGTAGAAGCTAGTAATTATAATAAGTTCCTAGGAATATTTTTCAAGCCATCTAAATCACATTCATATTCTAATTTGATCTCCGTAGAAAGAAATGTCAATCAGGCTCTAGAACAATAATAAATACGCTATGAAGTTTATAAATAAATAGGAAATGGCACAGAACGCAAATGAGCATGAAACCTAACCGAGTTTCATACGTCGATCGAGGGCTAATGGGATTGCTGCGGGTGCGCCTAGATTACACAGACTAATTGATGATATCGAGTGGTTTGCTGATTGATTAGGATGCTATAAGCTACTAGGTACTCGCTGTCGTTAACCTGCTAAAATAGGGCTTCTGGACACCTGTTGACCTTGATTGATTGACCATAATTGAGCATTCCCCCCCTCATTAGGTATCTCCGAAACTTCTGAGCCTAAAGTTTTGAAAATAATACCCAAAATAGTTCTTGAACTTATAGATTACAGGAAAACCTATAAGAAGTCTATGGTCTTAATAACATGGTAAATCTTTCAATATTGTGCGTACAAACATACATTTGCAGTTAAAATGTATAGGAGAATAATTAATTGATTCAGGCGTGACCTTGCGGAAATCCATTATAAAATACAATAGACGTGGATATATTTAGTAACTTGTTCCGCTTAGCTATTTCTAAAGAGCCATAAAAAACTCCTGAAAGAAATCGACACGTGTTGCCTGCACTCAGCGCTTGGTGTGGCAACACGCCGTGTTCGAGTTCGCAACAAGTCCATCGTCATCCTGAGGATGCCTCGTTGCGAGGTGAAACACGTGTCGATTTCTTTCAGGAGTTTTTTATGGCTCTTTAGAAATAGCTAAGCGGAACAAGTTACTAAATATATCCACGTCTATTGTATTTTTTAATGTATAGGAGAACATGTTTTTTAACTACAAAGTTAAGTTTGTTCTTGGGATAAATTCATCCCAACTACTAGTTAAAGCAATGGCACGTAAAATTTAATCGGAGAAGAAACCGGATGGCGAATGGTAATCTGGGTCTTAAAGTGATACCGAACCCCCCGTACCGTCCGAATGTACCCCAAACGGACGGGGGCGGAGATATGGGGGATGGGGGCAAAACTTTTTTTTTAACATGGCATTTAAAATTTAAGATCTAATAAGTTCATGGAATTTGTATTGTTTAAACCATCCGGTTGCCACACCCCAACATCGTTATAATTGAAATAATGTTTACAATTCTTGAAATTCCTTACCGATGTTTTATCACTGAAGATAAGGGTGAATTTTATCAAAACCAGATGGCATTGATGCACACAAATTCCTTGCATTTATTAGAGTTTAAATTTTGAATGCCATGTGTTTTGCCCCCATCCCATATATCTCCGCCCCCGTCCATTTGGGGTCCATTACCGTTCGATACCGAACCCCCCCCGTACCGTTTACGGACGGTACGGGGGTTCGGACGGTACGGGGGGTTCGGTATCACTTCAAGACCCAGATTACCATTCGCCATCCGGTTGCTTCTCCGATTAAATTTTACGTGCCATTGCATTGCGTTGAATATACGGAATGAAGTTGTGCGTGGTCCAACACGCACTTGGCCAGTTTTTTTTCCATTGATTCATATTGTTGTTTTGTCAATCTATCCGAACAGCGAGAATTGATAGTAGATTTAATGAGAGAGAAAGAAAGAAGTGTATTTCACTTGCTTACTTAATTAGAATTTAAGATAAATCTAAATAGTTAGATATTGGTCCATAAACCACTTTTGGTCCTTATGTAAGGAACTAAAATAAAGTTTGTGTTGCAATAACGATCAATAAAGAGAGAATAATACTACTACAGATCTTACATAAAATAGGAATGGTACATTAAATTGGTATTTCTAAAAGTATCTGGTTTACTAATGGATTATTTCAATCTGTATTCTGTAATCAGCTTTATTGTGCGTGGCTTCGTGGCTAAGTAATGTGTTCGTGTTGTCTGTGTTAATGCAATTAAGAGGTACTATTTGGTCCTAAAAACTAAGAATTTATGTTTATTTTGCTTTACCAAACACAACCTGAAACGTTTCCATGTTTTCCGTTAGGTACAGTGAAAATCGAAATATCTAATAAGATAATAATTCAGAAATTCACAGAGAGGAAACTCCGGAGGGTGGAAGGTTTCAGTTTTACTTAATTTTTAATATAGTCACATGGCATTTTGCGCTCCTACCAAGTTCGTTTTTTAATCCCAGAGACTGTGTAATTTGACATTTCAAGTGTTCTATGTTTTTTCAATATTTGGAGTTTGGCATTTGCACCTATCAACTTAGTCTCTGGGATTAAAAAACGAACTGTAATAATATCCAGCCTCTAAACATAAAAAATAAGCATATGTGTAATTTTTTGTACTGTGATTTAACAACTGAAAATAGATCTGTTTGTTTTGATCAAATATATTGAATAGTATTTTCTTTTGTTTCAGAAATATGTCGTCAGTACAGATCGGAGTGGAGACATCCATGTACATGTACAAGTAAGTTTTTAATTAGATGTTATATTTCAAACTCTTTAAAGTGAAGTCATTCGACAATTTATTTTGATTAAAAACGTCAATTCTCTGATGTATATTAATCAAGAATTTTATTATGTAATCAATATTTCTAGTTTCTAAAAATGCCTATGTGACGTATATGTCACACGCATCCATCGATTAAATGAATTAAACAAATAAAAGTAAGTCAGGCTGTGTGTCTATTGCCTTGTCATTTATGAAAATGGAATGAAAATTATCCGCTTGACATTTCAATTCCCTTGACTTTTGGCGGGAAACGTTTATTGACGCCATCTTGGATAAACAAATTATATCCGAGAAAATTAGTTCTCGTTTGTGGTTAGTAACTAAATAGGGTGATATTTAAGTAATACTACGTAAACGTTAGTAAAAACGTTTACATTTTCGTTTAGACGTTTCGTTTTCGTTTTTGATTTAGGAGTAGTTGTATTGTATGTTTCTAGTTTGTTAGTTCTAACGAAGTATTGAAAACCAAATAAGTACAAATATTCAATAGGTATAGGTAATCTATCAGCTACAAGTTACTAATATTATTATATTCTGCAGTTCGGTCTAGTTGATGTCATACTGTTTTTACTTTGTATTTATTACGCAGTGGGAGTGCCCTGTTTACATTTTACATTATTTCAGCTCGAGTTTAGACATGTTTAGCTAATTTATAGGGGAACTGTTAATTTCAATTAAGTTATTTTAGAACATTTAGTAAGTCAGCCAATTATTAACACAAAATCAGTCAGTAAAAAAAAAACAATTTACATTGAAATCTATCGATTTCATAGGAGCATCGTAAAGGCATTTAAAAAAATTCTCACGTTTACATTTTCTTTTTTTTTCTGCTAACCAGGGAATAATACCTCAACCGAACAGGGTAAGTGAAAAAAGTGTGTGGTTTTTAAATTCCTGTTCATCTTTCTCTATAATACTTTCATAAGTTTCCAAATTGTGACAAATTAAATAACATGGTAATTAAAAAACTTAAAGGAAAACCTCTTGACTTTAGTGAGTACTTATGCGTTCATTGAAAGACATTTAAGACCTAAGTATATTATAGATGGGAGGACCAACCAAGAGTCACGAAATGGAAATGTTCAGAAGGACCATTTTTAAAATTATGTGGGGTTCCTTCTGTAAACGTTCGACACGATCTTTGACTCTTCGACTCGATATGACACAACGCTTTTTTATTATAAATTAAAATGGTCTTTCTGTACATATCAATTTCGTGGTAAAACATAAACCATTGTCGTCACTCCTCATACCATTATGTTATGCCTTTGAGCGAGTGTGTTATTATTGCCCCACAAACACCAATAGACGTCGGATGTTCATCTATATAGTACCTACTTACTTACTATATTCATATTGTTTACGTCCACCTGTGTGTTTGGTTTGTGTATTTTGACAGGTTCCATCTTTATGTAGTGTTATAACTAATATAACATCCTTCACCCTTGTGGGGCGTTGCTACCTAATATTTGTGGTTGACATTATCGAAGTATCTTGAGCATCCAAGGATGGCCAGCAGCATCGATTTGCAATAATTTCAGTTATTTGGTCAATGCCTTGCCCTTCGCCAAATGACGGTGCTGAAATCTGAGTATTACGAGATTGATTAATACGAGGTACATGTATTGGAAACGCTTTGAAATATTTTACGTTTAACCACTTATTTTTGACTTGCGACATATCAACTTACGCAAGATAAAATCATCATCATCATCAGTCTATAATGTTCCCACTGCTGAGTGGGCCGTAATCCACCACGCGGGCCCAGTGCGGGTTGGTAGATGTCACATGTCTTCGAATTTTCGGTTTTAGGACATGCCGGTTTCCTCACGATGTTTTCCTTCACCGTTTTTTAAGAGCAGTGGTGATGAAATAATTTACACAAAGTAAAGCGCCTCCCTGGGTTCGAACCTACGACCTACAACTCGTAAGTCGCGGCCGTTAACACTGGGCCACCACTGCTCTCAAGATAAAATAGAACTTGAAAATAATTTTATACATATGCACCAAAAAAATGCGCGGTTGTCCTTAGGTATGAATGGGTTTAAAACTCTAATAGCAAGATGTTACATGAAACGCAAAGATTCAATAACGAGCCTTTTAAAATTTAGGCATAAATTCACTTACATAATTATATTACTAGAGGCACCACATTTGATGGAGCATCTTTCTAGAATATTATTTTACTAAATTCTCTAACTCTCACTTAAATCGATTTAAAATGTTGTGTAACTTGACTTCACTATGAATTCCTAACAATATTATTTCATTATCAAGGCAAGTGAAATAGACAAACATTCTGAAGGCTAGGATGCTCTTGTTTCATCCTTCAAATCGCATCAAATGTCTAGACCTAATCTATTCAACTGCAGGTCCTGGCGTCCGGAATTTCGGATAGCAATGAAAGGCAGAACCGGTACAGAACCCGTAACTACAACTAAGCCTATTAAATGCTGCAACAAAGGACCAGCAGTGCTAGGCAGTGTCGGTTTTGTTATGCCAATCCTTGCAACCTTGTGCTAAGGCATTCAATGTTTTCACGTATTCCCTTTTTTATATATTCAAATATTTGTACCTGTCAAGTATTTGTAAATGAGGGGCTTGTGGCTAAGTAACAACGGCTACACGGTTCGATCAATCAGGTTAAGCTACGCTTGCCGCGGTTGATCTGTGGATGGGTGACCATATTTGCATACCAAGACCCCTCCGTGCGGAAAGCACGTTAAGCCGTTGGTCCCGTCTGACATTTGAAGATCTTTGACAGTCGTTACGGGTAGTTAGAAGCCCAAAAAGTCTGACAACCAGTCTTACCAAGGGGTATCGTGTTACCTAGTTACTAGGTTGTGGAGGTCAGATAGGCAGTCGCTCCATGTAAAATACTGGTATTCAGCTGCATCCGGTTAGACTGGAAGCCGACCCCAACATAGTTGGGAAAAGGCTAGGCAGATGATGATTTGTATCTAAATATTTTTTATAAATATGTTTATTATAAATATTTCAAATGTTTAATTCTCAATTTCGTATCCACGTTTTAATATTAAAATCATACCCAAAACTGTACGTATTTGAAATGCTTTTCTAAATTTCCAGGGGGACCTAAGCCAACAGGATAAACGATGCGTTTTCCTTACAGTTCACGATCTTGGGACCAACCGTAAGTATTTTATATATTTATGTAATTATTATGTCTTCTTGCAATTAGTTGTCAGCTTTGTGTGTGTACTGCCGACTTTGAAAGATTTGAGAAGTGCTAATTTGTATTGTTTTAAATCTACCGCGTAGATTAGGATTTTTATGACTCTTGATCATCTAGAAATTTATTTTGGTTTTTTATTTCCTTTAACTGTATCGAGGCTTTGTTTTATTATTCAAATAAACCCAATTCAGCCGAGATTTCCTTAAAATCCTGTTTTATTGTTTCCATAAAGTCTGTTTTATTCGTCGGGCCGACGTTTGAATGATTGCCAATATGAGTAATGTATAGTGATGGCTGCTAATAGGTGCTCTAATTACGAACGTTACTAGTACCTACTTGTTTGTACATTTTGACGGTGGTTCGACACACTTTAATGCTCATTGGGGGATTAGTGCCGAGTTTGATGGATTCGCAAACAAAAGGCGAATGGAGCGATGGATAGACTAATATACTTATGTACAGATGGACTGAAAACGTCGACTTTACTGTTTATACTTGTAGCCTTTGAACTCTTATTTAGATATCTTATCCAAACTAATATTACAAAGAGAGAAGATTTGATTTTTTGTATGTTTGTTTGTTACTCTTTCACACTAAAATGGCTGAAAATATTTGGATTAAATTCACGTGGGTAAACTATGACTTGAGTTAGGACATAAGATACTTTTATCTCGATATTTTTACGGGATCGAGACTTATAATATTTTGATTTAAAAGAGTGTCCGTGGAGTTCCTTGCCCGTTCTTCTCCTACTACGTTATGGAATGGGCATCTAGGTTCATTTTTCTGACTGACCAACTCGTAGACAATCAAAAGCGCCTTAATTGGTTTAGTTGAAATAAATGTACCAGAGAGGCCAGTGTTGACTACCAGATAGATGGTTAATGTCAATTTGGACATCGACTGTGTAAACAAAACTGGCGTCGATTGGTTTCTAGAATTACTTTTTGCTAGAATGGTAAGTAAATATCTAATTTCAAATAATTGGGTATTATGTAAGCTTAACCTATCATGTGCTTGTAAGCTTACATTAAAGTAGACAAATAGTTGTAATATCTTCGGTTGATGTCTAAAAAGGCTCGACTTGTTCACAATGGTGTGCTGGTGCCCACGCTTATGTATAGAAGTGAATGTTGTGTGTGGCAAAACAAGCATGAAAGTAGAATAAATGCTATTGAAATGCGTTCCTTGCGAAGCATGTGTGGTCTGACTATGAATGATAGGCTGAGGAATGATATGATAAGACAGCGGTGTGATTTAAAAGAAGATGTAGTGACAAAAATTGAAAAGGGTATGCTGAGATGGTTTGGGCATGTTGAGAGGATGAATGAAAGGCAAATCACTAACAAAATGTATTTACAAGGCTGATGTTAAGGGAAAGGCCAGTCGGGGACGCCCTAGGAGGACATATACTGACCTTATTGATGATGTTCTTCAGAAAGGCCAGATGCGTAGTACTCACAACCGGCATGCGTGTATGACCGATGTATGAACGTAAACAAGGCAAAAGGAGTATGTAAGGATCGTAGCAGGTGGTGTTCTATAGTTTTTGACTACCCCCTTGGGAAGAAGGCGTGAGTTTATGTATGTATATTGTATGTATGTATCTTCGGTATCTATATGTGGGTTTTCAGATTTAATTTAGTGTATAGAATCAATTGTCAAAGTCAAATCGGTTATTTCAATTAGACTACTAAAATGCACTTTTGACTGATACAATTTACAAGAAAAGAGGAAGAATTGAATCTAGTTGCCCCTTCCAGAAGATACGATATAGTTTGAACGATTTGAACGAATAACTTTCTCATGTCTTGGAAGTATTTTAGCAGTGTCTTTGTTATTTCAGACTCGACGATGGTTGATTTCGTGAACTGTCCATCGATGTCGGAGATTAAGGAACGTTCCTGCTTCATCCATGTGGATATACCAGGACACGAGGAGAACTCTCCGGATTTGCCAGACTCGTGAGTTGAGCAATAATAATTATGATACTAACATTACATGACCGTCGTGTAAGTCATGATTTTAGACAGCAAAACTGTTTCGAATCCTTCAGTTGCCTTCAGTTGCATCCTTCTGTTACTCTTGCGTATAACAATAACACCTTGGTCTTTCGGTCCACAAAATTATGTGTGTGGTATGTGTGTGGTAATGTTTAAATGTATTAAAGGACCATGATATTACTGTTACGGTCTAAATGAATTGAGGTTATGATTTCCAGAAACAATCAAGTTTTAACCATTTATTTCATTGGACCGCGAGACGCAGGGAATACAATTTATTAACAGTTTTGCAAGTCAAAGGGCACACATTTAAAATAAGTCAGATCTAGGGCAACTATTCTGAAATTCAAATGAAAGAATGAAGTGAGTAAAGCGTTTTTGTAAAATCATTCACTGTTTTATTGTAGGTCTGTACTCGTAAGTCGTAAGCCATTGGTAAAGGAGAACATCATAATTCATGATCGATATATTGTCTAGGAAGTATATTTTTATGACTGCCCAACACGAGCATTCTTTTGTAAATGAAAAATATACTAACATGCATATCAAATGAATTTAAAAAATCCAACAAAATTTATTCCATCCTCAGCTACCAGTTCCCATCACTCCAAACGCTGGGCGAAGACCTGATCACAGTCCTAGACTTCCTCCACGTCCGCTACGCAGTTGGCTTAGGTGAAGGTGCAGGCGCCAATGTCCTAGCCAGATGTGGGCTGGCCCATCCCAGGCGTCTCCTAGGCCTCATCCTGGTCAACTGCACAGCATCCACATCATCAGTAGCCGATGCCTTCCGCAGTAGGTTCTCTAGATGGCGGGGGGCTGACATCTCCCAATCTGAGGAGGATTTCCTCATCTATCACAAGTTTGGCCACGTGAGTTTTGAACAAGAACAGCTTGATTATAGCTACCAGGTATTCCTTCTTCTGTTTTTGTTACTAATTCTACTAATTGCTCGGCTAGAGCTTCTTTGAGGTAAGCGTGTGGTTTGCTGTTTTCAGAAATGTTTTTGTCCTAGTGCATTAGTTAATTTTTTAATGCTGTAATGCTTTGTGACCTATTTTTCATGATCTGCTACATAATCTGCTTGAAAATCTTCTTAATTCTCTTTGGCTTTGAAATTAAAAGTGTCTTGTTGTTTGTTTTATTTAATTTCTGAAGATAGTAATATCCCATCAGTTTGTGTGGAGTTATTTAAATTTACTGATTATTTATTACTTTAATTAAAATGATTCCACTATCTTCTCTGCCTGTAGAAGCGTCTCCCTTACTTCAACTAACATACTAACAATACCTCTTAGTTTTAGTTTTGCTTTTAGATGGCTTTTGTATTGTATTCTCTCTATTCCAGTATCCTCTTGTAAATTATCATGTATTGTTTTAATGCTTTTGTTGTTATACTGTAGTTGTAGACTTTCCTATTTTATTTTAACTATGAATTAGATTTTTCTTTTACTTATATTTGATGTTTTGAATGTATTACTGCTCTTTTTTATAAAGCTATTTCTATGAAATACAGTAGATAAAAGTGAGGCTCACTTGATTATAGGAGTTAAGTATAAGGCTGATAACAATCTTTAACGAAAGATGACGAAGTAAGCGTGTTTTCCTAGAAACATCCTCCAAAAATAGTGTCCAAGCCGTCGAAGGTACCTCATAACCGATGCACTTACGTCTTGCGATGTCGCAACGTGTCGTAAGCTTCGCGATATTGCAGTCGTTAACCTAGCTATTGCAATATTTTATGGCTATACTTATTTAAGCACGGTTCTAGCATTCCTGTGAATATTGCCTATTATTATACCATGACATGGTTTTGAATAGAAAGATATATTCTTTCTATTCAAAACCATGTCATAGTATAGTAATAGCAATATTATAGCTTATATATATATATATATATAGCTATAGCTTTAACTTTTAGAAATGTAGAAAATAAAATAGAACCGACAAAAAAAAATACCTATTATATTTATGTCCTCCAAAACTCCAAAGGGCGAGCACACACTACAACTTTTTATCGCACGATTATATTGTAACAGAAAGGCAACATTGTTTCATATTAAATCGCGGCGACAATTTTCTCATATGCGTGCACTGCTATATATCAACCAATACTTATCTACAAAATAATTATCTACGCGATAAAAAGTTGTAGTGCGCGCTCGCCCAACACGATTGTTCTCCATCCTGGGTACCAAAGTTTCAACCTCATTACCACGTGTTGTATCGAATGCAGATTCTTTACAAAAAAGTATGCTGTATGCTAAGTCGTAGACAATCTCCTGTAAACTGCTCACTTATCTAAGAATACTCTACTTGATAAGCAACTGATACATTCAACTGTATAACATTCAATGCTTTCTCTGTTTCTTATTTCCTTCATCATTGTTTCTTCTCTAATATTCTATAATATCTTCCAGCAAATCTCAAGTGACTCTGTCGAGGGTGGAGAGCGTGACCGCACGTTGACAGAGTACCGCTCGCGCCTGCGCGGTAACCTCAACACCCACAACATCAAGCTGTACGTCAGGGCATTTATCAAGTGAGGAGATTCTGTTAATTATCATGTTAGCTTCATCATTGTCTTGGACAGCTTTCTCCGCTATATTATGATATTTTTTTGAGTACTAACTCGAGTAGGTAAAATTTTATAGGTTAGGTTAAAACCTTTAGCGGTAGTCTTCTTATGCAAATATAACAAAGGTCAGCATTATATTGGAGAATACATGTTTTGATCACAAATGATTAAGCTTTGCCTAATTTTAATATAAATCAGATAAAAGATGTATAACGAATCAAACAAACAATCTGCCTAGCCTTTTTCCAACTATGTTGGGGTCGGCTCCCATTCTAACTAGATGCAGCTGAATATCAGTATTTTACATGGAACGACTGCCTATCTGAACTCCACAACCCAGTAGGTAACTGGGTAATACGATATCCCTTGGTAAGACTGGTTGTCAGACTTTCGGGTTTCTGACGACCCGTAACGACTGTCAAAGATCGAATGACAGCCGGGACCAACGGCTTAACGTGCTTTTCGAGGCACGGAGGAGTCTCGCTATGTAAAAATGGTCACCCATCCACGAACCCACCCTGGCAAGCGTAGCTTAACCTGATGGATCGACCCGTGTGGCTGTTATTACTTAGCCACGAGCGCCTCAAAATATGTATAACAAATGAGGACCAAAATAGAAGATTTTACATGTTAAATTAATTTCAACGAAAATCAACAAAGGTCAAACTTCCTGCAGAGTGCATTATATGTTCTTAATTTGACGTTAAAGCCAAGTGAATGGAAGAACATACAAAGTAACTTCTCTATGTAAATGGAACATTACTTAGACATTTGTTATTTAACCGATTGATAATTTATGATCGCAGGTTTGTTCAGAAGAGAATTTAAAAATTATCTTGGGTAAAATTACTAATTATCTTGATCCTCTGTATCGGATTGACATCGTCATTAGCGACACTAAAATTAATATTTGAAAATCTTCCATGTTCCAGCCGAAAGGACTTGATGCTCCGCGGTTGCCAGCCAGACATCCTCCTCATCACTGGGATGCTGAGCCCCTACTCCACTGTCATTGAGAAGATGTTCAAGGAGTTGGATAAAGAGAGGGTCACCATACTGAAGGTGGATAGAGCTGGTGATGTGTTGACTGAGACTGTAAGTATATTTGCGGCCCACTAATAAAATACGAAAAAAGATCATGGTTTGCAAATAAAACCGGGCCGGCAGAATGAAAAATTCAATAAATAGGAAAGTAGGTCATTGTTCTTGAGAAATAACAGTAGGCCCAACTTTTAATTCACGGTCTTATAATCCGTTATATCATTGAATTAACTGTACAATTTATATTACATAACTTCTTAAGATATTATAAAAATCCACACGTATTACGTAAGCTACGACGATCTTCGTTAAGCGGCGCGAGCGCATGCGAATCTAATAGCCCCCCCTGTGCAACCGTCACAACGCAATCATTCGTCCGCTGTTACGCCAAAGTAAAAGTAAACCCGCATTCATTGACTCACCGAGACCCTTTACGATAATACGCGGACCAGTTTGTAAACAAAACTACGATAAAGTTTTGTCTCAACTTTAAGTTTTATGAAAGGATAGTTTGGATCATGTGCAAGTGCTAAAACTCGCCGGTCAAGATGTCAGTGATTTTGTTGATCGTAGAAATTATTATCATCGGTGGCATGATAGTTGGACTTTACCAGAAGAATACCAACTTAGTGTGCAAATCCAAGAAGAGATACGATGGAAAGACAGTCCTAGTGACCGGTGGGACAGCGGGCATGGGACTGGAAATCGCTGCGGATTTTGCTCACAGAGGCGCCAGAGTTATCGTCGCGTGCCCATTTGAAGATGAAGGCATTAATGGCAGAAAACTTATCATAAAGAGCTCTGGCAACGAAAATGTAGTCTTTAAACTACTAGACCTCGCGTCTCTAGAATCTGTGAGAAACTTTGCAGCAGATATCTTGAAAACAGAAGACAGATTGGACATTTTAGTAAACAACGCTGGCGTCGGGATCCCGGGAGACTTCCTGACAGCCGACGGAATGAACTTCATCATGCAAGTGAACTACTTTGGCACGTTCCTGCTAACCATGTTGCTCCTACCGCTTCTCAAGAAGACGGGCACCACGTCTGAACCGAGTAGGATTGTAAACACATCATCTGTACTGCACAAGTTTGGCAAAATTGATTTCGAGAATTGGAACAAGACAGGATACTGGGCTAAGATGAGAATATACGGGAACAGTAAATTATGTTTGGCTCTCTTCACCCGAGAACTCGCAAAAAGGATCAAAGACCCAAATGTTACAGTGAACATTGTTGATCCAGGAGCAGTTGGAACGAAGATTTTTAACAGTTCTCGGATTGCGTGGGGCAGTTTCATATCGTTTATGGCCCTGATCTTGTTCAAGCATCCTTGGGAAGGTGCACAGACTGCTTTGTATGCCGCCACTAGTAACAGAGCTGGTAAATTCAAAGGAGAATACTTCAAGAACTGCCAACGAGTTCGAGCTGGTGAACTGGTGTATGATCAGAAACTGGCCGCGAGGGTCTGGGAGGAATCAGTGAGGCTTGTGAAACTAAGTGAAGAAGAACTGAATCAGTGTTTTAGTTCTTAGTTATGTGAAACATTGGTTTATTGGTATCCAGTTTTAAAATGTTAGTGAGAAATAAAATTGTAAGTTATTCAGGGTAATTTTCATTCAGGATGCTAATGTTAATTTCTGTTGACTTAGACTGAAATATGTAGTAGTATATGGTAGCAATGGTAGCTTTAATAGCATGTTGCGTGACCCGGTTCCGCTCTGTTGGACGGTCGTTTCCTTTTCTACGTCCACACTCAATTAAAAACGTGTCATAATCGGAACTTGATACTGAAAAACATTAAAGACGTTTGTAATAAATTGTGTATATTGTTTCTAAATTATAATATTTATACAGTTATTTTTTTTAATAATTATGTACAAAGTATGTTGAAAATAAAGAAGTTGAGTAGGATTTTATTAATTTGTATTTTTTTTTAAATTTCATTTATGAATTCTTAAATCTCTCTTTTTTTTCTGCGAGCTGTAGATTAAGTGTGTACTCTGTAATACATTATGAAGCTAACTGATAGCTAGGTAGATAGATATTTTATATTATACCCTTGAACTTGATCGTGGAAAATGGACGATTTCATTACCCATACTTAATATTCGAATTCTATTTGATCGATTTAATTGAATCCAGTTTTTTTTTTGTGCCCACATCTATCACATCATAACTTCCGGATGGAATTGTGCAACGACTTACTTTTTAAATGTCAATTATGTAAGACCAAGCGGCAAACAGGGATGTTACAACCATCGATTTACATCAATGGTTACAACATCAAAAATATTTAAGAAACAGTAAATGTAGTACCATTTGATGCCTTCTGGCAACAGGGTGTGACTTGGGTTCTTGTTTTCTGATAGGATGGCTTGGCTATGGTTTATGCCAAGCAGTGGACGCCTTCTGGCTAAATGATGACGATGATGATGAATCCACTCTCAACTCACGATCACAAAATCCTTTTTTATTCCAGCCAGCAAAAATAGCACAGTCTCTCCTCCTATTCTGCCAGGGCCAGGGCTTGCTAACGTCGCTGCCTCCACCAGGTAATATTTAGAAAAAATAAGTACCTAATATTATTTTTGCATTTGTGTATTCGAACGTATAGCACTCGTAGACTGCACAGCGCTGCAAGGTTATTATGGTGCGTGGCCAAAATTGGAACTAAAGCCGCCATCTTGTTTTTTTGAATACATTTCAATTGACATTGCACAAAACAATTGCACAAATGCTTGCCAACAGCGCCCCCTGTCAATGACATTGGAGCGCCAAAAGATCCTTTTAGCAGTGTAGTGCATCTAACATTATGCTGAGCTGAGACCGTTTTGTGGCACAGCTTTGTTTTCTTCCTATTTTCAATAGTGGTTTTTAAGGTTCCGTACCTAAAAAGGAAAAAGCCGGCCAAGTGCATGTCGGACCGGAGGGTTCCGTAGTTGGGATGAATTTATCCCAAGAACAAACTTAACTATGTAGTTAAAAAAAAAAACTTTCATACAGAATGTATGGGAGCACATGTTTTTACAACCGCAAATCTAAGTTGGTCGATTATTACTCGTTAACTTGTAAAGCCTACTCAGCTATGATAGTTTTCCTTTTAAATTTGTTATATAAGTATAAGCTACTGCCGTGAATTTTTTCACATATCAAAAACCAACCATTTAGCTGGCTGGGGGGGGGGGGGGGACACTTGACTCAACAAAAATTTGCACTTTAAAGCTTAATATTTCGCAAACGAATCTCTGAATTCAAAAATAGTTTTAACATACTTATAATATTTTTGAAAGACCTTTCCAACGATACCCCACACCAAGGGATAGAAAAAAAAAAAACATCCCCACTTTACGTGTATGGGAGGTAGGTACCCTAATCGACAAAGTGGTAAAATAAAATATTTTTCATAATTTAATTTTACCACTTTGTCGACATGATTAATATGTATACCCATACCAAATTACAACTTTCTAGTACTAACAGCCTTGGAGCTAGACCGCGGACAGACAGACGGACATCACGAAACTATAAGGGTTCCTTGTTTACTACGGAACCCTAAAAATGGAACTCAACCCCCCCACTACTCAACAAGACACAGACTTGTGTATCTGTCTGTCCGTCCGTCTGTGACAGCCCATTTGCTTCGAAACTAATGGACCGATAAAGTTAGAAATTGGTACAATTATCAATTTCGGTGACCCAAACACGGAATTTTGAATACGGGGGTCACTTTTCGGGAGCAAATTGAAACATAAAAAAAGTTTTGCAAACTGTACTATGACATATCAAATGAAAGTGCTTACATATTGTGAGGATTTCAATTTTTTTTTAAATTTTAAAATAATAATTATTAAAGATATTTAAGAAAATAGATGTAAATTTACCATTCCCCCTTGACGGTCAAGCGACCTCATTTCTCCGAAACTACCGAGCTAAACATTTTGAAAAAAAAAATACAGAAAATAGTTCTTTAATGCATAGATTACAGGAAAACCTATAAGAAGTCTATGGTCTTAAAATAACAATATTGTGTGTACAAACTTGCATTTGCAGTTGGAATGTATGGGAGAAAATGTTTTTCAACTACAATGTTAAGTTTGTCCTTAGGATAAATTCATCCCAACTACGGAACCCTTCATTGCATGCGGTTTTTTTGGTTCTGGTTAAGACATCATTGATTAACGCATTTATTTTTTTCTTTTGTTCCGTCAGGTGTGGAGCGGCGCATGTCGCGCGCCATGTCCATGGAGGAGTACGACAAGCCGAACATCCGGCGCCTGTCGCTGACGCCCAGCGCCGCCGAGTCGCCGCCGCACAGGAAGCTCTAGCTGAAGAGGTCCGACTCCTTGCTGGAGGAGACGGTTTGAGGGCTGCTGGGAATACGGTTTGGGGTTAGGGCGTTTTGAAATTTAGGTTCGCGTGTAGAAAGAAAGGTTAATGGTATTGGAGGTGCGTTTGCATTATTATCATTACAATAAAATATATTCATCATCCGCTTAGCCTTTTCCAAACTATGTTGGGATCAGCTGCCAATATAACCGGATGGAGTTGAATACCAATACATACACATGGAGCGACTGCCTATCTGACCTCCACAACCCAGTTAGGGTAATACGATACCAGTTGGTAAGACTAGTTCAATATCAAAGACACACGTTCAGTGTCGGGAGCCCTCCTGGAGGGTTAACCTAGTCGCATATGGGATGCCGGGAGCCCTCGCGGATGGCTCATTTTAAATGTAGGTTTTTCTTAGCGAATACAGCATTATAAACCGTGAAAGTAAAATCTGATGTATATTTGAACAAGATTTATTAGTAGGTAATCTATGCGTTGGTTTTAAAATCCAAGCATTTTAATTTTTTTTTGTTCACGATTGCTAATATTTACTAAAATGTAAAAGGTTGGAAACGACTTATAGCGACAAGACTTCCTGAAAACACAAATTTACTCCTTTTACAATGTTTTATAACACGGTTTTAAACCTAATGCCGTTGACCTGACCGTCCGCGATGGTTAAGTTTAGCGCAAACGTAATGCCGGCAACCCTCACGGAGGGTTCACTTCCGATATGTATAGCGGTATGGCGTATGAGTTCTATGAAAAGTGGGTGCAGTCGAAAATGTTAAAAAAGCCTCAACAAGCTGCCACACAGTGCAAGGTGAGTTTTGGTTAGGTTGTTGTTTTATATCCGTTTTTATTTATTTATTTATAAATACTTTATTGTACACCACAAACAATAAAAAATAAATCAAACACTACAAATATACAATGGGCGGCTTTATTGCTTTCCGCGATCTCTTCCAAGCATCCCGTCTTCCGTTATCATCAATCTTGCCCTTGGTATCTCAATTTGTTTGCGGTCGGCGCAACATGTCTTTTTCCCGACTACGGCAAAGCCAAAAGGAAGAGTTATGATTTTAGCAGTCTATGTATGTTTGCATTTACGTGTGTTCCACCGTAGCGCCTAAACTACTGAACCGATTTTGATGAATGAGGTATCAATAGATTTTTCTTCCATATACCTCTATTAGTCCTCATCTCGGTAGTGTCCTCCTTTCTAACCATATCATCTTTGACAAAGCCATCCATCGTTTCTTTTTTATCCGTGTTTGTTATCATTTATTCAAAGCAAACGCATGTCTAGCTATAGATTCTCTTTCACAAACACACTAAATTCTAATTTCTGAGTAAAATATTATAACTAGTTGAGGAAGCTACGTTTACATGCATAGGAATATTCTGATTCTAAACGCCCTTCTCCTAAATAGACGCCCTTACAATATTGTTGGCGATATAATATTTGTATACATAGTGATAAGCTGTATGTTTGAAGTAAAATCTGTAATATTTACTTTGATCATAGAACGTAGATGTTGAATTAGTATGAATATAACATATCGAAGACATTGTTATTAAATGTCTTTTGTATAGTTTTTATTTTGTTATGAAGTACAGATTTTTATAAATGTTTTAGACTATTTATCTGTAGCTAATAATATAATATCTAGCTTTTTAAAGAGTGTTTAAAATATAATATCCGTGGATATTGTGAGTTGTGGTAAACATTGTAATCTAAATTTAATATAAATACATTATTAATGTCTAATATATTAGGCGTAAAACATCACGCTTATTGTGGGGTTGGTAGGAACGTATAAAATAACTATAGACAATGTTGTCACTGCATATAAAATTTTGGTAGTGGTAAATTCGAAAATGTATTGGTAATTAAAAACCACTTTGTAAAATAGGAGAGTTATTATTAATAAAGTTATTGAGCTTGTCCACACTGGGACACTGTATTGCGACAAAATAAATTAAAATCAATCCTTTACACCCAAAATCCATTTTTTTTAATTATCTCTATTCTCCCATTTAATAAACGAATGTTATATTTTGATACAGATTTATTTTTAGAAAGCTTGAGATGTAATGTTTTATTATTATTATATTCTTATGAGATTGCCAATTTTTTTATGAAACTGGGCCTATTTTTATTAAATATGGGTATTATTTGAAATTCTTTAAAAAAATGCGTGGTGTGTACCAGTGTCCATATGATCACAATGATACCAGTGTCCATATGATCACAATATTTTATTTAATGAGTGAGTTTAAAAGACTACATCAAATCTTTTGAGACGCCGATTAAAAAGCGATTGCTGCGATTTGGAACTTGCAAGTGACTGCAGTTTCCAAATCAAAATGGCTAGTTGTGCAATGCTTCAAAAATTGTAAAGAGATTTTCGTTGCAGTTTCCTTTTGTAAATTATGTAATATATTACGACAAAATTGATGTATTCTAGTATTATGTACAAAGTACCTAATGTTTTGAATAGAATTTATAAATATTAATAGATTGTATGTGTAATTCAGAATAAAAATATATGTAGATGTGTTTGTTTATATTTCCTAAATAATGGCGTGTATTTAATCGAACCTCTAATTCCCATTTTGCGCTGTTAAAAATATTATAATATTGTGCGCCTCTTTTTGTGGACCTGAAATAATTCCTATTTTGGGGTCCCAAAACTATGAAATAGACACGTAACTGCGACCAACTTAGAAGTAGTCGCTCACCGGCCGTTGCCGCGGCACCGCCCGCTTCGCTCGCTCGGGTCACGCGCGGTTGGTCACAGTTCTAACCTAACCTAGCCATTTGGTCGGGGTGCCCTAACTTAAGTTACTGCGACCAACTTTGAATAGGCTCAATTCAACCAGCAACTAATAAAATAGATCTTTAACCGTAGTTCTGCAATGGGTCGGAATGGTATTTAACACACTCACAATATTTTTGAAAGACCTTTCCAACGATACTCCACACGAAGAGATAGAAAAAAAAACATCCCTACTTTACGTGTAGGGGAGGTACCGTAAAAAATATTTTTCATAATTTTATTTTACCACTTTGTATGATTAATATGTTTACCCATCCCAAATTACAACTTTTTAGAACTAACAGTCTTGGAGCTAGACCGCGGGCAGACAGACAGACAGACGGACATGACGAAACTATAAGGGTTCCTTGTTTACTACGGAACCCTAAAAATGGCACCAGATACAGAAAATTCAATCGTTTGTCCTGGTGAGGGCATGTGATGAGGAGGGAAAATTCATCTGATTAAAAGAGGGAATCAATGTTGATGGATGGAAAGGGAGACCTAAGAATAGGAATAGATAGTGAGATGTGAGGGATGAAAATTATATGAATTTAAAAGGAGTACTCGATGTATAACTACACTCTCGCGCTCAGACGTGTCCTTGTGTGGCTCCAGCAAGATCTCTTTTAGAATGAATTAGTTTCAACGAAAAACAAAAACTAATCCTGCTAGAGTTATGGGTGGTTATGGTTTTTACGGTGATCCGTGTGTATGTGTGTTTGTGTGTTTGGTGTGGGGGTGGTGTGTGTGTTGAAAACCTGACCTGAAGACCTTTTGAATTTCCTTCCTTTTGAAGATATCAAGAGGTTGGAACAATCACAGCCAGGAAGACCACGAGTTATTCGGGAAACTACTATAAATTAAAATCATGAATGGAAATAAACTGGACATTTTATTTTACAAGAACATCAGACGGAACAATGTTAAGTTTTTCAATCATTTTGAACAAAGACGGACGTACACAAATAATAAACATTACACTTACATCAATAGCGCCGCATTCACGCCACACACTCATGCGATTCGCCACAAAAATTGCCACATAATTTCAAGTGTAAAAGTAATAAAAAATTGGCATTTCTCCGTCCAGTATTTGCTATAAAATTTAAAAATATTAAAAAAAAAAAAAACTTAAAATATAACGTCGCAAGACTGCTCGACGGAGAAACTAGTGCGAGTGGCGAGGGAGCACAGCTCGGTCACGCCACGCAGCCATCGGTACGTCAGTGGTAGGCACAAGCAACTCGAGCATCATCCGACCTCCGCGGACATTTTCGAACCTTTATATAAATTTTCACAGTTCTGCAATATTCAATATCAATAAACGTGCGGCCGCGGTTTTGTGGCGTCCGCTTCGGCGGCGACGCCGCGCAGCCGCCATGCTTAGACACGCACAGACCAACCACAGCACATGACAGGTGAAACTGCACCGAATTGGATGTTACTCTTCATATCTTTATAGGTTTCAAATGTAGACGACCTTCTTGCAGTATAGGTACAGCAGTAGCGTGCACCCTGGGCCGTGCACTCTGTACGCGTGCATCGTGGTCGCCGCAGTGTCAGCGTCTGGGCGCAGTCGCGTCGCAGCCGCTGTACTGGCGGGTGGGACTGCAGCGAGCGCGGAAGGGTGCGGCGGGAGGGGGCGCGGCCCTCCTCGCGGGTGTGACGTCATAGCTCGTCGTCGCAGCCGGGCTGCATGTCCGACGTCTCGATGGCGACCTCGTCGTAGTCTCTCTCGAGCGCTGCGAGGTCTTCACGCGCTTCTGAGAATTCACCCTCTTCCATGCCTTCGCCTACATACCTGTGACAAAAGAACGCGAGGATTCAACATCTCTGCAGAAAAGGTTTCAAGAAGTTCCTGGTACACTAAGAACTTTCATCTAAATTTCGGTGCTGGATAGTTCTTTCCCATGTTCCTCCCTGAATAGCGATGGGTACTGCTGCCAATGACATCACAGGGTCCCAGGCACGTAGTTCCAGCGTCGCTATTCATAGATATGCTACAGAACTGCCTACTAGCTATTGAGTAATGTACATACCAGTGCACAAACGCTCTCTTGGAGTACATGAGGTCGAACTTGTGGTCGAGCTTGCCCCACGCCTCGGCGATGGCGGTGGTGTTGCTGAGCATGGAGGCGGCGCGCTTCACCTGCGCCAGGTCGCCGCCCGCCACCACCGACGGCGGCTGGTAGTTGATGCCCACCTGCACAATATCAGTTTTTAACCTCAGACC
The DNA here is from genome assembly GCA_949152395.1 of Agrochola litura. Lineage (NCBI taxonomy): Eukaryota > Metazoa > Arthropoda > Insecta > Lepidoptera > Noctuidae > Agrochola > Agrochola litura. Next base: position 24,316,305 of record OX424499.1, read on the forward strand.
AAATAAAAAAATAATACAGAGCGCGTCAACAGTGACGTGAGACCGTTATCGTAAACAAGAGTGCACTTATACTCCGTTTGAAATAAGATTAGACATTTAAACAAACCTTTTTTACAGTTCTTTCAACCGATTCTGACTTCTATACTGTCGGCATAAGAATGACATTAAAAGCAAAAAAGTGGTTACAATACCAACTATTTACTGCAGCTGCCATTTATCATGCTACCTACGCAATAGAAGTCAAAATCGGTTGAACAAACTGTAAAAAGGGTTTATTTAAATGTCTAATCTTATTTCAAATGGAGTATAGTGAAATGTAGTTTGTAGTGTAATGGTTATAAATGTGTGCGTGACGTGAGCGTGTATGCATAAAGCGGAGGTGTAATTTTTGCATGCTTTACTGTGTTGTTCGCAGCGCTATCTTGGTTTTTATTTGGTCACATATTCGCTGCGTTACGGAAAGTATTTGGCCGTAATTGAGCTTGGCTGTAATTGAGTTACCCCGTGTGTGGCAACTGGTTTTCCTTGTCTTGCTTCCGGTGTAGAGGTGAGAACTTATATTGCCGACATTCTTGCTTTAAGGGTGTTCAAATTTAGAAGAAAAATGTACGGGAAGTATTTTTGCGTATGTTTTTGTCTAGTGCAATACGGGAACAATTTGGCCGTAATCACAACCCCCCGTACCGCACCGAACGTCGCGCGCGCTGGGCTCTAGTTAGCCGTAGTGTTGTACAGACGCCAGCACATCAAGCTACCCGAAACTGTCAAATTTTCCCAATCAACTTTGAACCTCATGTTTCAGCGATAAAGTTGAAAACCTATTAAATAAATTTGACAGATTGTAGTAGTCTGATGTGCTGGCGTCTGTACCAAGACAAGTGCATACATTTGTACAACAAAAATTGATTTAAAAAATTATATTTTTTATTTATTTTTTGTAGAGTAAAATAAATAATTAATAAGGAGAAAAACTAAACCTTCCTCATGAAACACTCCGCCTATTGGTGAAAACCGTATGAAAATCTGTTCGGTAATTTGAGTTTATCGCGTTCAGACAGACAGACGCGGAGCGGCGGGGGTCTTTGTTTTTAAAATGAAGTGATATTTTAATAAGCACCAAAATACGCGATATTGCAAACTGAAGGGGAAGGTAGACACAGGCCAAGCTAACTCAGTCTGCCAATTTTTGATGATAATTCATAATAATTTATTCACAAACATTAGTGACACAATTACATAAAAGCTAAGCTGATATATGTAGTAGTGGTAAAATAATTAAAAAAATGCTACTAGAAACATTATGCTTCATAATTATGATCATAATGGCGGCTGTACACTCTCAACAAGGCACACCGAGACAGGCCGAGTGCGAGAATGTAGATAAGAAGCGCTCGGTGTGTCTCGGTGTTCCTCGCTCGCTCTCCGTCCCGTGTTGATTTTTTTGTACCCAAATCAAAGGATGTCGCGGTAGTTGAGAGTGCATCGCTGTCGTGTCCCCAAAATTGCTTGTTGATGGCACAAAGAGCAACGGCAGCAGCTAGTTCAATGTCTGCGTCCATCCTCTCGGGGTTCACAACTTTCAACTGAACTAGTCGACAGTGTACATGGCCACACTCGGGCTGAAGCCCCTCACTCGAGACAGTTTCGCGAGACCTAGCGAGATTACTCTGACGTAGTGTACAGCCACCATAAGACTGATTAACGCTGATGACTATGTACTTAGTTAGAAAGCCTTTATGTAAATAAATAAGATTGTTCCTCAATCTCACCTTAAACCCAGTGGGACACCAGTCCACGAACCGTATCCCGGCCCTGCCCTTCATGGCGGCAATGGCAGCGTTCACGTCTTTGGGCACCACATCTCCGCGGTACAAGAGGCAGCAGGCCATGTACTTTCCGTCGCGAGGGTCGCACTTCACCATCTGGTTCTGTGGCTCGAACAGCTCTGCCGTAATCTCTGACACTGACATGCCTTCGTGGTACGCCTGGGGGAGGTAAGGATTACATAAATAAACTAGCAACCCGCCCCTGATTCGTAAAGCTTTTACAACTTAATAAAACTTTACTCATAGCCCTTTCGGAATAAAATCTAAATAATGGAAAACACACTCTCAAAATCGACTCAAAAACCGACTAACTTATAATATGTGAAGATAGATTTTTAGAGTCCATAGAGGACGTTATTTAAATAAAAATATTATGCTGAAGGCCTTTAATATGGGAAACAATTTGGATACACAAAAATACAGAGTTTGTCACGGTCCGTAACCGGTTCTTAACGTTTCAGTCACAAAAGTTGCTGTCTGAATTCATGGGTTCATAAGCGTACGAAACGCGGTGCTACGCCGTTCGATGTACAGAGGGCTACATCAATTGGGTACAATTGATACAACCCGCTGTACATACGTCTAGCGGAACTCTCGACTCCCACAAAATCAAAACCAAAGTTACTTAGAAGGCACAAAATGAGCACTAAATAATTAGTTGGTCTGCGAAGCCCTAGGGTCAAGGGTCCCGCTAGACGTACGGTACGGACGTCTGTGGTAAGCGGGCGCCGTGTGCGGGGCGGCGGCGGCGCGCCTCCGGTGAGTACCGGTTCGGTGCCGTCGCGGTGCCCGAGACGCGCGTTGTAGTAATTCATGCAAACCATATTTTTGCATGAACTGATACGTTATGATTTGGTTACGGAACGGGATATTGGGTGACCATTGTGTTGCCGGGAATTTTAAACTTGAAAGCAGTGAAAGGGTAATACTTTCTTAAAGGCTGTGTCTTATTAATTCTGATCTGACCTTCGGAAAGTTGACTCTTGGTTGAAACTTGAGTTTAATGGCATTATTACAAAATAACTGAGGAATTTATCAGACGCGTCGCGTACCTTATCTGCAGAGACTACTGGAGCGTAAGCAGCGAGTGGGAAGTGTATGCGCGGGTAGGGCACCAGGTTCGTCTGGAACTCTGTCAGGTCCACGTTGAGTGCGCCGTCGAAACGCAGCGAGGCTGTGATGGACGACACCACCTGGACAGACAAACTTACTAGAAGCTTGTTCAATGGAGCCATCCCCAACATAGCTGTTTAAAAATAAGAGCGTGCATTCTGAAAAAAGCAACGTCGCAAATAGCTGTCCAATACGTATTTCGCTGTCAATGCGTGTTACTAAATTAAATATCGCTATGTTGTACTAAAACATTGGTTTAGATTACAAGAACTAATATCGTGACACTGAATATTTAGTTTTAGGTGTAAAAACAACTTTGATACTTCCAAATGCTTTTTGCCCGTAAAACGGTTGCAACACTTAAATCCAGTGTTATTATGCAATTCATAATAATTTAGTGCACCACAGAGCTGTTTCAATACTTCATTCAGTACCTAATATTGAGTAATTAATCAAAACAGCGAAATATTTAATTTGACAGATATTTGCTAACTTTCAGAATGCACACTTTGGATGAATTTACTCCAACTGCTTAACTTCAATAACAAAAATACTTTAAATTTTAATTAGAATCAATTCTAACGAGAGCGTCATTCAATATTATTTAGCCAACAAAATCAGGAAAAAACTTTAAAGAAAGGAATCGGAGCAAAATTCAAGTTTTGGACAACTTTGATACAAAGTCGATCGGTTGAAAAGTCCTCACTTGTGAAATAAGCCTATTGAGATTGGCGTACGAGGGTCTCTCAATGGACAGCCGCCGCCTGCAGATGTCATAGATGGCCTCGTTGTCGACCATGAAGGCGCAGTCCGAGTGGCCGATGGTGGCGTGTGTCGTCAACACCGCATTGTATGGCTCGACCACTGCTGTTGACACCTGTTTGCATAGTATAAACTTTAAACACTCGTTGATGGAAAGTGAAATAAAAGTCACATCGTTCCTTTTCTGACTAACTGACCAACTCTCCTTGACAATTCAAAAGTGCCTGTAAAACGGTCACAACAGATTACATATTTCCCAAATCCAATGCAAATCACCTTTTTATTACAAGCTTATGTATTAGCTTGCTCTGTTCGTATGTTTTCGGTTACTCCAATTGTCATCCATTTTTCAAGCACTTCCTGGCATCCGATTGAGTTGAAACTTGGCTTACTTAAATAACTACCAAGATATTTTGAAAAAAAGATACCATAGAGCTAGTCCGATGATGGAACCGGAAGTTGGCCTTAGGAACTCCTCAAACAAACAAGATAGCACCATCGTGTTTGGTCTCATTGGATATGTTTTGACAAAGTGCCATTACACTAGTGTATTAAGTATAAAATATAAACTTAAAAATACGTTCTAAAAACTGGATTTGATTTATAAACTGTGGAACTAAAAAGAGCGTTGGGTTTGTTGGATATCTGGTGATATTTAAACAAATCCTAATGCTAAAAAGTACAAAATAAAATGTAAGTAAAGTACCTTTGTACTCAAATTTTATTTATGTTGTATCTAAATGTATTTTACCGTGTGTACATAAATAATAAAATAAATAAAGTAAAATGTTTTTTTTAAATAAGCTTTTAGTTAACTAAAAAGTATAAATAAAACTTACATAAACATAGAATTTTAATATTTTCTTAAAAGCTTGCGTAGGTAAATGTCCTTCTAAGAGCGAGGCCCCATTAGTGCGTTGCGCTGCGTTGCGTCGCGTCGTCGCAACGGAACAACGCATTGTATGCCACACCTGCGTTGCGTTGACGTTCAAATCACTGTAGTGTTCGTGTGATTTATCCCATATAATGGGTCTTTCTTGGACCAAAGATATGAGAAAATCTATATCAATATCCTGCTCACTCATGGTAAGATAAAAAATGTCGTTACGTTCGTCTAGCTTCCTCCTCTAGCAGTGGACCACTGTCCATCGCAGCGCATCACCCTCCCTCCCGCTTCGTCTCTTGTCCGTCGATCCGTTGAAACGTCGCGCGCGACGACGCAACGGTCTAATGGGGCATGTCATAAAAAATATATGGAAAACGACGCAGCGACGACGCTGCGACGACGCAACGCAGCGCAACGCACTAATGGGGCCTCGCTCTTACACTAAACTTGAAGATAAGCCTCAAGGTTTTAAGAAAATATTAAAGTTCTATGTTTACGAAAGTTTTATTTAGTACATTTTAGTTCATTAGTTTTTTTTTAAAGATTTTTACTTACATTCTATCTTATTGGACTATAGCCTATCAACAATCTTTAAGCAAAGTCAAAGTCAAAATCATTTGTTTTAAATGCAGGTTTGATATAAATATAAAAATGGATATTTATTATTATCTTTAATTCATCTATATACATATAATTTACATTTTTAAATATTCTTATAAAAATTATTAAAAAAACATTTAAAAATATAAAAAATAGTAGCCCACCGGTGTCGGGAACAGGGTCCAAGCCACCGGTGGTCAGGGCTCCTGAGAGAGGAACCTCCTAACAATACGCGCCGTGTCCAGGAGTACCGCTTTCTGGATCAAGCCCTTGATCCAGCTGCCTAACGAGAGCCTCCTCAGGTGTTGGTCGAGGCTCTTGGCTATTATGCCATTGGCCGTCACGACTATCGGCACAATGATTGCTGTATCCACATCCCACAAGTCGACAACCTCGTGAGCCAGGTCAAGATACTTAATCTGTTTATCTTTTTCAGCTTTCACGAGGTTGTCGTCATGCGGGACCGTTATATCAATAATCATTGTGCGACGCTCTAATCGATCTATCACCACTATGTCTGGCTTATTGGCAACAATAGTCCTGTCAGTGATGATAGATCGATCCCAATACAACGTGATATTGCCATTTTCGAGGACTGGGTCGGGCACATATCTATAGTACGGTACTTCTGATTCCACAAGACTGTATTTCAGAGCAAGTTGCTGGTGGATAATCCTGGCTACAAGGTTGTGCCTATGCAAGTAGTCTCCGTTAGCCAGACGAGAACAGCCAGAAATAATGTGTCGGATTGATTCTCCGGGACGGTGGCATGCCCGACAGATGTCAACCGTGCCGTCCTTCACAATATATTTCCGGTTATTATTATTATTATTATTCATTTATTTCGGACAGAGTCCATATAATGTGTTAGTAACAATTTTCTTAAGATCTATGTTAGTAGGTACATAATCTAATATATATTTACAATTTCCCTGTAACTATTCCCACCCAGTGTGCCTGTATGGGACAGTCATGTCGGGATGCAATCATTTGCAAAATGGTGTTGGAGCTACCGCGCAGTCTATGGAATAATGACGCCACTTTCTTACGCACTATAGCGTGGAAACCGTCTACGCGCGCATTTGCGAACATTTGCGACGCACTACAATGCCGCGGCAACCCCAACAGCATTCTGAACGCATTATTATACTGAATACGCAGGGCGTTGTAGGCACGTTGCATATTTAAGGACCTAAGTTAGCCTAGAAATAACTAATAGATACAATAATTTTAAATACCTATTTTTCATCTTTTTATGGAAATAGGACCGGATTAATATAAGAAATGAAGGAGAATGATATGGGATTTTTACTTGTGGAGCTGGATAGATAGCGAACTCCAGTTTGCTCTTTTTGCCGAATTCCTCAGAGAGCTTCTCCATGAGAAGCGAGGTGAAGCCGGAACCTGTCCCACCGCCAAATGAATGAAACACGAAGAAACCCTGGAGCAAATGTTAATTTATGAGTCTTAGTTAGCTATGTAATTCTAGATGTAGAATGTTTCAACAATAGCTAGTTCGGATAAATAAAGTTTTAATTGTTGAAAAGTTATTATTAACCTGTTTAAAAACAAAGCATTTAAGAAATAAAAAACAAAAGTGACGCACTGACGTAACCAAAAATGAGTTATACAAAACCATTCATTTTTTAAGAGACATTGTCAACATAGTATTTGAAACCTTGATTCAATTAAAATAGTAAGAATCAGGAAGACAAAATTAAAAATAAACATCAAAATACAGAAAAACCCATAAAAAATAAACAAACTGATAACTTGAAAAAATCGGCACCGCGGCAATCAACGCGTTGATGTCTTTTTAATGGTCAAAGGCTGGTGTCGTAACAGTGTCGCGAAATCAATGGTTTAGTCCCATCTCAAATATGCCCAACGCACCTAAAGAAGTTTTCACTTCAAATACAGAGACAAAGGGGTGAAACAGACTTTTCTTCCCTTTGTGGAGAAGCTTAGGTCGTAGGTGATCATGATGATTTAAAGAAGTTAAGTTTCCTAACCTGTAGACCAGTACACTGGTCAGCCAACTTCCTCACTCTCTCCATGACTGGACCGAGGACCTCACGGCCGGTGGAGTAGTGACCACGCGCGTAGTTGTTAGCCGCGTCCTCCTTGCCCGTGATCAGCTGTTCCGGATGGTACAGTTGCCGGTATTCGCCTGAGCGGACCTCATCTAGGAAGGGAAACAGGGAATTTTATCAGCGACGCCAACATATTTAAGCGGTACAAAAATTTAAGAACTGACGTAACTGTTACCTAATCTTTAAATTCTGGATGACATTTTTGCTAAAGTCAGCTGCTTCGCTAGGCTGGATAGCATCTAGACATGTGGTGATAAATAGTAGAGTGACCATCCGAACTTGCCAGCTGAAAGACACTCGACTGTTTGTGACTTGCAACCAAATTGTTGCCCAGAATTAGAATATGGGCGGCCTAGAGAAGTGGACGTTGTACTTCGAGCAGGATCTCATTACTCAGCTCCAATATCTATACTATCCTAATTATAGTTAAGACTAACCAATAACAGTGGCCTCTAAATCCACCATCACAACTCTCGGCACCATTTTTCCTCGATCAGCTTCGGAGAAGAAGGTGTTGAAGCAGGAGTCGGCCGCGTTGGGGTCTTGTTCGTAGGCCGGCAGGGTTCCGTCCGGACGGATGCCGTGCTCCAGGCAGTAGAGCTGCCAGCATGCCACCCCCATCTGCACTCCCGCCTGCCCGACGTGCACTGAGATGCACTCCCTCTGCTCACGTAAAAAAAACTACACGTTAAGGATATTTAGGACTCGTGAAGGATCTACAAATATTTTAGCTAGCGTCGTTTTTCAGAGGGTCAGGCTCACGAGGCTTGGTAGCATTCGATCAGAAATAACCTTCACACCTGGAGAATGTCAAAAAAATGTCAGTTTGCATGACAATGTATACTACAAAAAAAGATGGAGGCCCATCTTAGACAGTCTTAGAGGCCCATCAACGTGCTTTGTGAAAAAACCTGCAATTTACGATGGCAAAGGCTAGAAAAGGTTGATAAAAAATGGCCGTCATTCACACTTCAAAACATGACGCAAAACAAGCAATCCAATTTTATAATAAAGACAAAGACTATAAGCACTACATGAATTCTAAGTTCTAGAATAAACTAGGTACTAGGGCTACTGGTAAACTATGTTCCCTGAAGCACGCACAGTTGAAAAAAAATATTTCTTTAATCACTTACCATGATGGATACTGGTAATTTTGACGATCCGAATAAAACAATATATAAAAAAAACTGTTTATAAAACTGTTACGTTACAAAAATTTTGAAACGGACTGAAATTTAAAAAAAATTGCGAATCAGCGCCCGTCTGATGGGCCGCTTGGATCTCTTGTTAATTTTTATTCCACGTTCGAATTTGCAAGTTATGTTTTTTGTGTGCCAGGATTGGAAAGCTTGAGCAAAAAGTTTTAAATCAGTTCAAGTACATAAATTGAATAGAAAATATTTTATAGATCATTAAAAAGGTTTTATTACATAGCTGTAATATTCATGGGTAATACGAAAATTGTGTGAATATGAAAACAGATACCGACTTTCTTTCGTATGTTCGACTACCGAGCTTCTCAGCCGCCCACCTTTTTGTCTTCACACCATGTTAAAATGAAGCTCATCCACGTATGTAATCAAGGTGACAAGTAGAGCAAAGATTTCCATAACCTACGCACTCAGGTATCAGTTAAGACCTATTAATAGTTATATATAGCTTGAATATTAATGAGCTGCCTCCAGGTATAAAAGGTAGAGATTATTGAGCTTCAGCACATTCGAACCACATTCGTGGAACAGTAGCCTCTTTACATCCTCCAACATAACAAAACTTCGGGTTCCCATCGACGTTAGTTGAAGATCAAACAAATCATCAATCAACATGAAACTGACTTTGGTCCTTCTTCTCGTGGTAGCGTGCTCTTGGAGCTCCGAGGCACAGGATGGAGAGAGGAGAATATTTTGTGGACGAGTTCTTTCCGAACAGGTGGCCCTTCTCTGCTACGGCCCTAATTCGGTAAAGCGCGATGCTGGGTGGTGGCTGACGGCGGGTGCGGCCCGGGCGCTGGGAGGCGTGCGCGGCAAACGAGGCCTTGCTGACGAGTGCTGCGACAAAGCCTGCACTGTTAATGAACTGCTATCGTACTGCTAGTGATGAAAGATCAGCTTTTAAGTTTTAACTGTAATCATTATTATCCGTTGATGTAAATATATTATTGAGGCTACCAAATTTTGTACTCTTTTATTTCACTACGCCACTTTCAATGATTTTGTGTGACTTAAGGTTAAGATTATCATTATTACCGATTTAGTCTAGGTCAACTTCATTTACAGAACGATTAAGTCTCCGAATTCAATCAGGATGACTTCTCCATAGTATAGCGACTACAAAACATTATCCATGTTTCTAAGCATGTAGTGTACCTACTCGCACTTCGATAGATACCTACATAGGTATCTATCGAAGTGCGAGTAGGTACACTATCCTGAAAGGCTACGGCTAATGCTGAAGAGGTACTTTATTATATTCTTATCTAAGTAGTTATAATTACTGTAAAGATATTTCAAAGTTTAATATTTATATTCTGTTTATTTTTTTAGTGATTAGGTAGTCATTAGTCGTTCAGAAGTTTTTCCGATAAAATCTCTCAAAACGCATACCAGGCTTGTCCATTAAAAAAATAAAGTACCAACATTTAAAATCGAGGGTGGCAAGTACGTTACAAGTAGGGCACTAAGATAGGGGTGGGGTGCTATTAGGGCAACAAGGGATGGGGTGGTTGGGGCGGGGAGGTACCATTTACCCCTATTGTGTGGATGTCGTAAGTTGATTTGCATTTTTGTACTCGTTAGCTGGGATAAATTTGGTATTTTTATTAGTTTCTGAGAATGGAGCACGTTTATCGTTTATTTTATACTTGCAGAAATTTTGGATATTTGATATGAATATAGACTAAATCAAATAGATAGGTAGCCAAAAACATTTTCTCTAAATGTGATATTAAGCTTTTGATGATAAAATGACACAAGTTACGACGAAGCACTTAAAATCGGGACTTATATAGGTTGTACATAGTATGTATACGCATCTAGACCAAATTTCGGCCATGACGACTGATCTCAGCGGAGACTAGCCTTCGGAGATATTATAATGCACAAGTGTGTGCGCAGACACAGGTGCACTCTCTCTTCCTTCACTCTCATAGTCCGATGGAATGGCAATCCGACACGACCGGGGAGAGAACAGGCGCAGGACACGTGCTTTCCGAGGCACGGGGATATCACATCGCCTACTTTCAAACTCCGGGCTGTTACTGAGAAATTCCTAATGGACTGGCTCAGCAGTCGCACTCGCAAATACTGGACCAATGGAGCATTGTAAGAATAAAATTTCAAAATTCAAAATTCAAAAGTCATTTATTCAAACTAGGCTGAGAATCAGCACTTTTCGAACGTTAAAATTACATAAGACAGTCCACCAAAAAGCCCACCCTTCACCACTTCCTAGTGCCTATATTTAATATGTAAAGAGTATCGAGATTTATTACGGCCTAAAATCCCAAGAAGGTAAATCGGGTTTAAGTCTCAAATGCATTAGTACCAAATATTTGTATCTTTGTCCAGTAGTCAGTATCCAGATAATTCAATTAGGTACGTCTTGAGTTGGTCCTCCAACAGAAGGTTGACAACCTGAAAGAGGGTTAATTAATTAATTTATTTACTTAATAAGGCACCAAGTCCCAATACACTAATCACAAATACATACAATTCATTAAATTCATTACACCAATACAAAATAAGTACATTACAATTCATTTTTATCTTTTTATGTAGAAGATGATTTATGTGCTTTTTATGCTTGGCTCAATGCTGGTCCTGCTCCACAACTAATTGATTAACATTTGCAAATACTGTTGGAGCTGCTGAAGATTGTATGACTATCTTTGCATTGTATAAACTCAATCTCCATTGTATTATATAATTGCATAGCACAGGTGTGAGTACTATGTACTAAAGAGTTACCATTTACCGGGTAATATGTCTTGCATTGACTTGAATCTGCCCTGGCGGCTGTGAGTATGTCAAATGTTTCGCTGATGGTGGCGCGTGTGTTGGATCATTTAGCTCCCTTCAAAATGGTTGAGCTGAATGGTGCTAATCCATGCGTCATGTTCGTGAACGGGCGCCGTCAGTTGGGACTGGTCATCTCTTAGCTGCCAGGGCTTATTTTTATTTTAATTTTTTGAATTGTTCTTTGTTTTATCTTTTTATTACGGACGCTTTTAACGTGCACGTCTTTCTACATTGTTCTCACATGTATAATTTCAACATGAATGATGTAACCAATATTTTGTAACAATTTTTTATTTAAAAGAGTGTCCGTGGAGTTTCTTGCCCGTTCTTCTCCATAGGTACCTACTACGCTTTGGAATGGGCAACTAGCTTCATACCTATTTCTGACTGACCGATTCCTTGACAATTCAAAAGTGCCTGTAAATGGTTTAATTGAAATAAATGCTTTGAGTTGAGTTTGAGTTTGAAGACCCAGTGTTTTTTTTATTTTACAGTTTTTAACACAGCTAACTATTTACATTAGGTACTAAATTAAAAGACTAACTAACTATCTGTATAAATAAAAATAATAAAAACAAAACGACACTTAGGTCTGCCTCGTTGGTCTAGTGGTCGCAAACGCTACTGCTGAGCATGAGGTCCTGGGTTCGATTCCCGGGTCGGGCAAAGTGTTATTGGGTTTTTCTATCTGAAATTTCTCAGTAGCAGCTCGGAGTCTGGATTTGTGCCCGGTTGATGGCAATAGGCTCGCCCCCTATTACATGGGACTTAAACATAACTGGCGAAATGTGGGTGTACTTGCTGCAGGGACACCTCTGCCCAACCCTTCGGGGAAACAAGGCGTGATGTGATGTTATGACACTTAGGCGTCGAAATATTCGTCCGCATCGCTGTCATCCGGAAACGTGCCCAGAAGACTGGCAGCATTGCCACGCTGCCGTGTCAATCCAAAACACTGTATCTCAGAAATACCTATTTCGTGAAAAGGGCTTTTAGGGATATGTAACTGCCTCGAAATAATCGAATTAAGGCAAAACACTGTAACTCGAGTTACAGTGTATTGGATTGACACGATAGCACGTTGAATGGCTATTCATTAGATCATTAAAATAATATATTTACATTAAAATTCAAATTCAAAATTCCTCCAAAATTCCATTAATGTACTTTGAAAAGTCTGCTGCTCCTGTTCCATAGGAGGGTCGTTGTAACAACTTTTACTTTGGGAACACCCAAAGAAAAAGTTGTTATAACGACCCCATTTAAATTTTTCTGTTATTTCTATAACACCTTGAAGATAAGCAGCCTCTTAGTTTTTGTTTTCGTCGTTTCCTAAGTCTAGTCAGCATATAAAACTGCTTTTCTCGAGCCCTCCTTTGAGCTCTTTTTCTTTCCAGAGCATACAGGATTCCGGAAACTAAACGAAATATTAATAACTGCTTTGCTAAGTTCAAAACCATTGTATGTAAAGATTGAGACATGTGTGTACCTACAACTTAAAACTTTTATTTATTATAAGTAGGTAGCCTACTTAAAAGCAAAGTTTTACCTATTTATTATTTAATTTAAAATATTCAATTCAATTTACATCTGAATGCAGGCGTTACAACACAAACCAAGTACTTCGCCAAAAGCCAATCATTTTAATCCGTCCACAATAAATCAAATCATTGTCTTTTTAACACTTCGCGGGTCACAGTCGACCGCATGTTAATCCTTTACATTCAAATGTAAACCATTGTCAAGTGTTAACATTATTTTGAATATATAATTGCGTTATATTGTTGTAGTGTGTAAATAAAGAGGAGTGTGACTATCGATTCGTTTCACTTGTGGCGAAAATAAGGGCCGAGCTTTTACGTACTTTTTTTTTAGACAGTTTTTAAGGAACCTTGACAGTAAAGCCGGCGCCAGACATAGCAACAATGTTTGAACAATTTTGGGTATTTGCAAAGATTAATACAGATGGGACACTCCGCAAAATCATTTAAATAAAAAACACACACAATAAAGTTCACTTCAAGTCGCACAGCGCTAAACACCTGCAGTTATATTCACCTAGAAGTTGCCTCTCTTTCTATCGCGTAACTCTTAGATCTTCTGACTATGTTACACTTACTGAATCGGTGCAGCAAGACGGGCCCGCCGCGTACTTGTAGCTTCATACCTAACCTGAGGAGTGTCCCATCTGTATTCATCTGTGGTTATTGTTCAAAATTTGATCACATACAGAATACGAAACACCACGCAACGCTCCAAAACGGGGATCTTAGACGTAGGCAAAAAGGCTGCCAAGCTAAAATAGGATTGGGCGGGTCATGTCAGCCGCATGCATCCTGACCATTGGGCAACAGTCTCCACACGGTGGGTGCCTGAGGATAAACGGCGTCGCCGAGGCTGGCCCAAGAAGAGGTGGCGAGACGACCCAGACGCGTGCCGCAAGGGTTGGATGGAAGTGGCCCTAGAAAAGGATACTTGGAAGGATTTGGGAGAGGCCTTTGCTCAGCAGTGGGACAGTGTAGGCTAACATAAAAAAATAAAAGGAAACTCGTCATCTCGGTAGCCACCCCCTTTCTAGCAACATCGTCTGTCACACATTATCTACCCAATTCTACTCTCATAGTTTAGATTTGGTCATTCAACGCCATAACATTAGAAATAACTAATCTGCATCTGCAACACATCTATACTATACTAATATATAAAGCTGCAGAGTTTGTTTGTTTGCTTGAACGCGCTAATCTCAGGAACTACTTATCGAGGAAGGCTATAGGCTATATATCATTACGCTAAGACCAATAGGAATGGAGCACCAATGAAAAATGTTTCAAAATCGGGGGTTTTTTTTTTCCTTTTGAGAGCTTCCGCTACGTGCGCTGCGTAAACGGTTAAAGTTTCGCAAAAATCATGTAAGACAGAATTGTTACACTTTAAAAGTAAAAAAAAAGTCCAGGACAGCATAATGTCTATCTTTTCAGGTTGGCTCACCTTTTTTATGCTAATCAAATTTGTTCTAAAATAATGCATTATTTGCGGAGGTGTTTTTATGAACATGATATTAATCCTTATACAAATAAATACGCCCAAAGTAACTATTCCACGCGGACAAAGTGACGGGCAAAAGCTAGTCATAATATATTATTTCTTGTACAAGATTGTGTAGTACCTACCTGTATCTACCGCAACATGTACTAAATTCAAATCCGGACCTTTTAATTTATCCAGAATTAAAATGATACCTACTCATGTAGATTTTATAAACTCGGTTCTCTTTTTTTTTTTTTTTGGTTGGGAAATTATCAAATAACTTCTCCCGCTCTGGGCGGAGCGGAGGGCGTGTCAGACTCTTACTGACTAAAACTCACCCGTGTTCCTTCGGTTGCCCTGTTGCCGGGGACACGATTTCCCTATCGGTTTTCTTCGAACCCTCGGCAGGAACAACTTATACCTAACTAACTCATCACCAGTTAAGCAGCCTTATAAAGGCGGATAACAATTAAAATTCTATTGTGTCTCGTTAATGACAGTTGAAGGGATAAATAAGACGGTTTTAATAGGGCCAAATATATTGGAACTCACACTATAATACAAATTGACTAACCTTCTTTGTTCAAACCATATTAAAACAAATATTGACAGTAAAAAAAAGAAACAGGCCAACTGACAAGTTTGACAAATAACTGTCACCCAGCGGACATTGACAGGGGTAGATCAAAGACCGATACCATTGTGAAACCCGATCCTTATCTTTAGGATTATCGCTAATGTGCCGAGATATCATCTTAAAAGAGGGATCCAGTGTGGATTTATATTACGGAGCAACAAAATGTGTTAAGCTTAATGTATAAGTATAGTATAGCTCTTTACTTCAGGTTTCTTTACTTGAAGTTGATTGTTTTGTAGTAGTAGTAACACTTCGACCTTGAGCTGGCTTAGCGTAATAAGGAGTTCCAATAGAATAAAGGTATGATTCCGTACAACGCTGCACGCGCCAGTACTGCGCGCCAGTGCTGCCTGCCGCGCGATGAGCACCGCTGCGCGGTACTGCTTTACTTCTTCTCCTCACAGGTGTACATTTCACCCATACATCTCACGAGTTATATCTTACCTAATAACGACCGGGCCCGGGCGGGTTGCTAGTAAGATTTCGCTTCACACGGTTTTCATATGTATATGACGGAGGAGGGTAGGTGTCTCTTTCGTTACTATCAGCCATGTTTTAACTACTGTGGGCATACTGTGGGTTGTGTTGGTTATTGCGCAATAGAAAACCCTCGTTCGCGCCTCGTTGGTCTAGTGGTCGCAAACGCTACTGCTGAGCAGAGGTCCTGGGTTCGATTCCTGGGTCGGGCAAAGTGTTATTGGGTTTTTCTATCTGGAATTTCTCAGTAGCAGCTCGGAGTCTGGATTTGTGCCCGGTTGATGGCAATAAGCTCGCCCCCTATTACATGGGACTTGAACATAACTGGCGAAATGTGGGTGTACCTGCTACAGGGTCACCTCTGCACAACCCTTCGGGGAAACAAGGCGTGATGTTATGTATGTGTAGAAAAACCGTTTGCAGTTCAGATTACATTATAATTTACTATCAAATTAATCACACTAGCAATTCAAACACTGTAGGTACTCGACATAACTATACGGAACGCGCGACAGTTTCTAAACGTGTTCACTGCTTGACCGCCACCGATGAACTCTGTTCAGCTCCGGTCCGGCCGGTTCGAGCGTTGTGTTCAGACTCTGTCGAAAGCCGCTAGGTGGCGCTGGCGTCCCGATTAGTCAACTCAGTAACGTATTTCCGACACATAGAAGTCTTACGTAATTTAATTTTCAAAAAAAATATATTTTTTTTCACATAGGTAAACCTACCTACATGGGCACTTATGAATCCTCAGAAGCTAGGTCCACGGTTCCAATTGGTCGTTTCCTATGGAGAAGAGCCAGCAAAAAACTCCACGGTTACTCTTTTAAATTTTTGAGACCCTACTAAGAATTTCCTAACACTTCATCCGACCTGGGAATCGAACCCAGAATCTATATTATTTACAATTAGAGACTTCACAGAAATATTTATGATCTTCAAAAGACAAAATTTTAAGCTTTTTTGAAGATTTATGATAGTTGACCTGAAAAAAAATTAAACTGTAGGTACCTATTCATCGAATAATTTTTATTATTTTCAAAAACTTGAACATTTTTACGACATGTTTCAGCAAACTGCAGATATTTATTTATTTCCAAGCACCGCCATTGCGACCGGTTCAATGCTTCCCGTATTCAACGGATTTCTATTCCATATTTTATTAAATTAACATTCGACAAAAATAAATCCGAACAGAGACTGACGGCAAGCAGGGTAGATTTTTATTCGCTAAAAAAGAGTCCGAATGTTTAAAAAAAGGAATAGAATTTTCCAGCCCAATGACAATCCACATACAATAGCCCGAGGTGTGGCTCAAATAAAAAATCCCATTTGGTCCACGGAGGCGGAATAATGACCGCTTTTTACCGGTTTAATCCGGATCAGATAACTGGGGCCTATGCGATGCCCGTTTGATATTCATGATCATTCCCCGAGGATTTTAGGGATCAAAATGTACTGCAGATTTGGTTACGTTTTACTGTAATTGATAATTACTTACTAGAAATGAGAGTGCCGACTAGGGATGTTACGGAAGTCGTTTTACCGGAACCGGAATCATAGGCGGAATTAGAAGAAAGATGTGTTAAGGGAAAGCTTAACACATCACAGGTCCATATTGGCTCAGGATCGAGTTGAGTGGAAAAAGGAAAGGGGGCCTCCCTTTCCTTTTTCCACTCAACTGCCTTGCCCTGCAGTGGGACAATACGGGTTAATTATATTACCTATATATATTAATGAAACAATAGAAACATAATTCAGTCTCTTTAATCAGTCTCTTTAATTAGTCTCTTTAATCAGTCAAATATTATATCGATAACATCCATAAACAAAACAATCAACTGAGACTTCGAGCGCGAGCGTGTTTAAAATAAACAAACATTAGGTACCCTGGTGACGAGTTAAAACTTGTTTCTACGCGCTCTAGTCACGTGCATCGCTGCGTTTCGAACTTCGGTATAACTCCGATTCAAAATTAGGTATCGTAACCGAAGTCGGAATCGGAAGTGTAAAATTAATCGGAAGTTCCGACCTTTCGGAATCGGAACCGAAGCTCCGTAACATCCCTACCTAGTGCCGACAGACTAGTAAATTTTAAACAAGCTTGTTTTCTGTAGCAGGGTTAAGGTGGAGTGAAGATGCTTGTTAATTTTCTTTTGATAATTGAGTTTTGGAAAGAGAAGACACCGAAAAACATCTTCAAATGAATAACGAAGAGTTCACGGAAATGTATAAGGGTGATGATAATGTGTGCTGACTAAAGAAAACATTCAAAATCAGGTAACCTCGTATCATTTATTTACAACAAAAACTTAATTCAGAATTTGTGCAACTAGTCATGCCATTGGTCCTTTAGTAGCAGTACATAAGCAGTTCATCCATGGTGCAGGGTTTGAAGCAGCATTCGTCAGCAGGGCCTCGCTTGCCGCGCACGCCACCCAGAGCCCGCGCCGAGTCCTCTGGCATCCACCACCCAGCATCTTGCTTCTCCTCAGAACCCCAGCAGATATTGGCCAATACTTCTGAGAACTGTCGTCCACAGTAATATTTGGCACCATTCCGCGCCTCACAGCACCAAGCGCACGCTACCACGAGAATGAGGACCAAAGTCAGTTTCATGTTGATATGACGATTTTTTGTAACTTTATAACTAAAGTCAAATTATTGACCCGAAGGGTTTTTTATTGTTGGATGATGTGCGAAGGCTACTGTCCCACGAATGTGGTTCGAATGTGCTGACGCTCAGTGATCCCGAGCTTTTATACCTGGAGAGACTTCATTTATATGCAGACTAATTTTATTGATAGGTCCTAACTGATAGCTAAGTGCGTAAGCTAAGGGAAATTTACCTCGTATGTCACCTTAACTTTCCACGTGAATGAGCATCTTATAGAATGTGGGTGACTTAGAAATGGAGCACATTTTATGTTTAGTATTAATTTTGTCCCATAAAGAAATTGAGGAATAATTATCATAGTACCACGCTTGTTTTTCTTCGAAGTGTTAGGCAGTAGTATACCCATTTATATTATACCCACATTTTTCCAGTAATGTTCAAAATTCCATGTAATAGAGAGCGAGCCTATTGCCATCAACCGGGCACAAATTCAAACTCCAAGCTGCTACTGAGAAATTCCTGATGTGATTGCAATCCATTTATAAAGCAGTAGGTAAAAGGTGCTTTCAATAAGAGTCTTTAAAAGTTTTTCAATACATCTACAAGACGTAAACTGGCAATATTTTAAACGAAACACACTTTAAACACTGACTTATGTCTCTAATGACACACGTGTAGTACTTACGTACATACTTGCAAAGAAATATTACTTGGTAAGCGCTGTCATGACACGTTATGAAATTACTAATGACATGTACATGGCTTTGAGCTATCTTATAAACTTCAGAGCTGTTGTACTTAATTGCATAAGTTTATGAGATTGCTAGTATTTTTTGTTGCAACATTGCACATAAGAAGACTATTAAATTAATTAAACTTCTCTATGTCCATTAGAAACGAGCTTTTTTTGCTAAAATAACATAAAAATTAAGACAGATCATAGATAAACAAAAATATCTAAAAGCGAGTAATAAAAGTAAACAGTAGCAGTAACCATAAAGGTCGGTAATTAAATCTTAAGGGCTGCGCCACTAAGGGTCTGAGCGAGGGTGCACACGACACAATGGACCGTAGGACCACGGTTATAGGGCCAGGTGCCTGTTCGTGTACAATAGCTTTAGTTGACTTTATTTTATTTGTGATTTACTGGTAGTTTTGGTGATGTGTAGATGATGGAAAGCAGTTAGTTATATAAATACTTTGGAATGAATATTTGTGGGTATTCGTAGTTGATACAAAGTTATGAATTTAACGTTTCCGTGAAATTACTAATTACTAAAAAATTGTCTCAGGGCAAATGTAAAACTAGAGTTAGCTAAAGTTCTACATATATTTTGAAAAGAAACAAACAGAAGTTACAACAAATTTTTATGAAAATAACTTAAGAAGAGAGAGTCTATAATTAACTTTCTAAACGACTACATCCCTAATTAAATTTTATAATTTGTTGTGCAACTGTGATCGGTATTAATCTTTTTTATCATAGAAAAAAAACACGATAAAAAAGTTTTTAATCTCAACTAAAACCGAACATAGCCAGTATAACCCAATTTCATTTTACAATACCATACATTCCCCCTCTTTACTCCACTTACAACCGAACTTACAACACACAATTTTTTGGCCGAAAAATCCATTTTTTCGATAAAAAATTCGCCTCATGAATGCCACCATTGTTCTCAGTGCATCGATGCATCGTGACAGATGGGGCTACGTTGTACGGTGTTCCAGGGTGTCGGATAGAAGCGATAAGGGTAAACGGTTTGACACCGCGACAATCGGTCAGATTGCTCTGTGCGGGGATTTTTGTAATAATAAAAGAGAAAGTTTTGAGACCGAAAAATTACTGGAAAGGTGAACGGTTCTTTGAAAAAAGAGACGACATGAAATGATTTGGAAAGCCATTTCGTACTGTCATAGAAAATTAAAAATTAACAAACAATAAAAACATAAATAGCTGCATTTTATGGTAAGTTTTAAAAGTTAATTTGTTTGGTTTCGTATTGTCTTCAAGTAACTTTCAATTACGTATATCGAATATGGAAGTAGTTAGATTATTGAGTGAATCTGCCTTATTTATATTGTACGTAATTCAATTCTAATCTTATCTTATAACCAGAGATCGGAATTGGGTGTGTGAAAATACCTAAAGTTTGCAGCGATACATATCATAGAGCTGTTACAACCACTTAAGTTAACCGGTTTTGAATTTTACCGGTTTCGTTTCGGTTTTTTGTTTTACATGTTCTTTACCTTTGAAAAACCGAACTATAAATATTAGCAAGCTGCTAATAGGTACAGTTTTAAATAAATTTTTGTTTTGAACTTTTCCGGTTCAAATTCGGTTTTTTAGTCCTAATTGTTCTTTGTCGGTCAAACACAGAATTTTACATATCTGCAAAAATTCAAAATTCAAAAGTCATTTATTCAAACTAGGTTGAGAATCAGCACTTTTCGAACGTCAAAATTACATAAGACAGTCCCCCAAAAACGCCCACCCTTCACCACTTCCTAGTGCCTTTAGCTGGGAAGAAGAAGTGGCGCAACAAACTCCCCAGCAGCACAGCTGTCTGTTCAAGTTAGAGAATGATTCTATACAATAGTATACAAAATAACCTATATTATGCAACACAAAACATAATTCAAATGATAAATTATAGGCCATATGTCAGCTAGCACACGCCAATATACCAACCAAAAACATCGAGGAAAATGCTGCAAAATGCTTATGCGGTTTTAATTTCTTTTTTTGATCTGTATCTTAAGTTAAATAACAAAAATATCTTAAACTGTATTACAGCTTGCAGATGTGTAAAATTCGGTGTTTCAGACGTACAGAACAAGTAGAACTAAAAAACCGAATTTGAACCGGAAAAGTTCAAAACAAAAATTAATTTAAAACTGTATTAGCAGCTTGCTTATGTTTATAGTTCGGTTTTCAAAGGTAAAGAACATGTAAAACAAAAAGCCGTAAATAAACCGGTACAATTTAAAACCGGTTAACTTAAGTGGTTGTAACAGCTCTATGATGTCTCGCTGCAAACTTTAGGTATTTTCACACACCCATTCCGATCTCTGCTTATAACACTCTCCTCCGTATTGAAAAAAAAAAAAAAAAAAATCTTTATTTATCCAAAAACATACAGAGTTTGAAAATACAGTGTGATATTTGGTTTAGAAAATACATTTATAGTTTGTTGCAAAATTGTTGTTGTTTGTTTCAGTACATGATAATCTCGTAGTCCAGTTCTTAAATTGGAAAAAACACGTAGACAAAATTAAAACAAAACTGTCATAATTTTCATATGATCTTAGTGTGCTCAAATCAAATACAAAAAGACTGTGCTCTTACTGCATACAATGTGTATGCCTACGCATGGCTACGTAACGGAATCATCCTGTGGGGGCACAGTGTAGATGCTAAAGACTTATTTATTGCCCAAAAGAAATGTCTAAGAATTAATTTATCACATAAAACCTAGAGATAGCTGCAAACCCCACTTCATCAAGGAAAAATCCTAATGTTACCCTCAATTTATATTCTAGAAATAGCCACATTTGTTAAAAAGAATATACAACTCAAGAATTAGCGCCGCAAAACTAAATTAAGACTACAGATGTATAAAAATAGCCTAGAATACCGAAGCATCCAAATATATGTAGGTATAATAAGTTACCTGAACATACGAGTATGTATATAAGATCCACAAAAACACTGTGCATATTTAAATTTTGACTTAAGTCATTATTTTTAGAAAAAGTTATTTTAGCATTGACGAGTTTATGGAAAATAAGAAGCTAAAACAAAGCACAAATGTTTATATCTATGTATATAATTATATCATTAATATTATTAAATATTTCAAATGACTTTAATAAATATAAATAAAATTAAATATGTTACAAATAGATTATATATATTAGTAATACTAATTAATGTTGTGATATTGATATCTTTAGGTAGGTATGCCATATAATGTTAAATTCCAAATATTTAATCAAACATTTATTTTGTTAAACATAGGTATGGTTACCAGATAGTATAAGTCTAAAATATACGCACTACTCGTATGTTTTGCCAATATTTATGGCGTACCAACAAAATTAACACAAATAAGCAAATACAATTAAGGTGGCATGTCAATAGATTACATTAAAAGAAATAATAATATCAATTTAAAATATTATGTCAGTAATGTAAACAGGTCATACAATTTTAGACAAATAAATACACATTATACTTAGTCAATAAATAAAATCATAAGTGTCTAATTAGCAAGTCGGAATCTTCATACTTAGTGATGGAGTAGTAACATCTATCTAAAAGGAATTTAAACAAATACCTACCTCTTAAAGGATCCCAGACACTGTTTTTCTTATAGCTTCTGGTATACTATTACTCATATATTTTTGGGGCCATACCTAACACACTTTTGCCAAAAAATGCGGTTTTATGAGAGGCAACATGAATGGTATTCTGATAACGGCGAGAGCGCAGCTTTTCAAATAAATGCAGGTTACAGCGAACAAACACTCCCATTTCATAAATGTACATAGATGGTAAAGTGAGCAAACTAAGTTCCTTAAACAATGGCTTACAACTATCAATCGATTGTAATTTCGTAAATGATCGCAAGCATTTCTTCTGAGCTTTAAAAGCAATGTCTCTGTCAGTGAAGTTACCCCAGAAAATGATTAATTTAGATATAAGTTAAATGTAATAATACTTGCTGCGCCCTAACAGGGTCATGTACTCATAAGTTTAAGCCTAGCCTGTAACTGAGTGTACATTATTCAAAATAAATAAATAAATGTAAAAAGCGTAGCATTTTCTCTACGAACTTTGGAAAGACGCTACGCCAAGCGTAGCTTCGTAGCGGTCGAACTTGAGTGCCCTTGATGACTGGAGCAATATTTGAATTTCTTGTAGTTCGCTATTCTTTCCCGACTGCCCCAGAAGGAGGGTATTTTTTCTATAATTTTTTGTTTAAAATAATGTATGAGTAGATTATGCGTCAGTTCAGTTTCCATATATTCCTACTTCATTCCAACCCAGTAGCTCCAATTATGTCGCGACAGGCGTGACATCGGCGTGTTATTGGTAAATTCGACATGCGTGGGAGTGCAGCCGCAGACTCTATTTAATGTTTATTTATATGTATTAATTTGACGCTTGTTATACTGCCGTTTGGTTCTTAGCTACGGATAAATCGCCCTAACTTCTTAGACTAGAAGGTTTAGCCCACTCAGACTAACTACCTATTTATAATTATCCTAGTATTTGCGCTGATTTTGTATGTAGTATTTATGATAAACGAAATTTCATAAAAAAATAGCTACTTATATTTTTTTTTGCCAACTGCTGCCACTACAAAAATCGGCAAAAGTCCACACACATGGTCACTTGTACAGTATTCCTTAATACTCAAAAACACCTAATTGTCACCGATCTGCGTATTATAAACAGTTTATGATAACCATACCGTCTGGCACACGACCGGCACGCGTCCGTCACGGGACCGGCACGGTTTTACACTTGTAAGACACGTGTTGTGGGTGTTAAAGTGTAATGGATGCATAATCTTTACGTGTTTTGAGTAATTAATTCGATATTTCTTTATTATAAATATGACCCAGCCCCGGATCTAGGGGGGGGGGCAAACCGGGCCCGTGCCCCGGGCACCAACTTCAGGGGGCGACAATTTCAAACGTAGCAGACGAGTGCACCACCCAACATATCGCAACTTTGCAATAAACGAGACGCGCAGCACATTAAATTTTTCTATTTCTTTCATTTTTACAACAGTTGTAGCGCCCCTGTTGGACTAGCGCATTTATCGATCGATAAAATTTGATTAAATGTTTATTTCGAGAAAATTTGAATTAAGCTGGTTAGCGTAGCGTATCCCCCATAAACCATAAAGGATTGGCGGGGGGCGGAAGACAGCAGTTTTGCCCCGCCTCAAAAAAAACTAGATACGGGGCTGATATGAGTTTTGATTATGGCACTCATACTACAAAAATCTTAACACTAAAAAAACGTCACGAATGTTGTTTATGTAAAATGTAAAAAATGTTAATGTTGTTGTTGTGTTGGTGGATATCGAGAAAGCTTCTCCTTAGAGTTTCAGGGTTTTCCAATTTAACTATCATCAATTACATATTAACAACGCGGTCCGCCCTCATCGAGGCAGAAATTTTGATGTTTAGTTTTCGTTTTTTTTGGCTAAGCATGACTCGTTTGGCATCTTCAACTTAGTACATCCCATATGTCTACTTGTTGCAGCGTATAATTACTACTCAAATAAATAGTCCACAATCTGGGTACCATAGCATTTGATAAGTCACACGCGTCGCCACGTGTCTGCCACGTGTCTGGCGTGACGTCACACTTGATAACTGCCCACCAGCACGTCGCCGTCGTGTGTGTTATTATATGGTTGTTTACACTTACTGTCTGGAATCTGATATTTTACAAGCAAAATATTTATCAGATTTTGATGTTCCGTGGCAATCCTCTTTAGCCTCAATTTGTCGCTTCTCCTGTGCATGCATTTTAAGTTTGTGAAGCTTTTTGATCGTGATCGTTAAACTGGTGGAAATAAAGAAACAAAAACTTGCAAATCGTGTCTTCATTGTCGTTCTTAAACAACTGACAACCTCCTAGGTTGACATGCGAAATACCATGTACAAAAAAAAAAGACCATTGTCGTAAGTAGAATGACAATAATCTCATTTTATTTATATTTTTGGCCTCTGTAAGTATTGATCTAAAAAACCCGTGTGAACTTTTCACACATATTTTTTGTCAAACATTTGTAATCCGGAATCCTAAAATGACACTTGAGACCGTCTCTAATAGGTGGTACTTTTTGCCACTAAATATGACACGCTTCTACTCAAGTGGGATCAACATTATCATTACACAGCATTTAAAAAGCCATGAGTGATGATAGGGTTAATTTTGTCATTGTTACGTGTGATTTTTTTAAATAATATTTTTATAGGATCATTAAAATCGTGATTTTGAAGTGTTTAATCTAGTGGTGCTTAGTTATTGGTACTTTGATGGTCGTGAGAAAATCCGTAGCCAGATTTCCCAAATTTAAAAAGGTTTTTGAATGATACAAAAAAAAAAAAAAAATAACATTGTTTCATACATAAATTGAGGCAGCCCCTGTAAGTTACAATAGTTGTGTTGGATGATCCGACTATCAGTGACAAGAAATTACCTAAAGATAATTAGTTTGTAATTTTTTTCTACTACTACCTATTTTAATTTAAACTAGCTGACCCGACAAACTATGTCCTATGTCCAAATAAAAAAAATCGACGTTCAGTTCTTCCCGAATTTGAAAATTTCCCGGGAAACTTATTCAATCATTATTTCCATAAAAACCTAATTTGGATTTGATTACTAACATTTTAAAAACATAAATGGTCAAATCGGTTCAGCCGTTCTCAAGTGATGTTACCAACGAACAGCATTTCATTTTAATTTTAAAGAATCTAGTCGTCAATAACATTGTTTCTCTATCTATGTACACACGGCTACACATCTAGTTATACATTTCCAGTATAAGCTGACCTCGCATGGTACGGCCTAGGACTTTCGAGACGTCCGTCGTGTGATCTCGAGTCTATTAAGACGTCACTGTTTTTATAACGAGTAGGTACTTCAGGGTTGCATTCATAGATGTTTGTGTCCATGCTAATTTCGTCTCAGAATAAATATTGGTCCTCAGTCCTCAAGCTTCTGACTCTTTTTCGTTCTTCCCAAATAGGTTTTCGTGAATTTACCTAATCAAAGCTAATCTACATTGTACAGTAAATCCATTGCTTTTTCTATAAAACCACAAATCTGCATGAATTAATTACCAAAACTAGCCACAGATGTACACTCGACTTGATAGCGTAACTCGCATTATCTAATATTATTTCAACAAACACACAAAGATACAGTTAGTTTTCAATCAACTTCAAGTACTAAGCACGACCATAGTACCAAATGTTATAACTTGGGGCAACCCTAGCAACAAAACACAGGCAAAAGTAGATCTTACTCGCAAGATTTAAAGTTGAAATTCAATCACCATAAAACATCTATGGCTGATCTAACCCGTGTGTTCGAAAATGATTTTGATGTCCTATGATATAAGGTGTAATTTTGTGTGTTAGGATGAGATTAATGAAAGGTTTTCAAGTGTTTACGCTTGGTGTAGAATAAACCTATCAAGTATATGAAATGCAATGGTTTTGCTAGTTTAAATTGAGTAGTAGGTACCTACTGGCAGTTGCGTTGTTGGTCACTTAGTAATCTGTTAATTTTAATAAATAGATACAATAAAATATGGGTGGATAGAAGGATGTGGATAAAACAGAAAAAAGACAGTTCAATTCAAATAAAATTAATTTATTGTTTATTTGTCATTACATTGTGAAAATTACTCTTTTCAAGGCGTACTGCCAATCGTTATACTCGAGCAGTCTGTGGGTAGCCTATACTCGCCGGGCTGCTAGTGCTCTGCGTGTCCAATACAACAACGTCTTCAGGATGCTGATGTGGCTGCCTCGCTATTGTAGTGCGTCCGGAATGTTTGCGGAGGCGCGAACGGACGGCTTTCATGCGGTTATCCGGAAGAAAGTAGCCTCCTTGTTATAGCGCGTGCGAGGCGGTAGCAACAGTATCCTGCAGATGGTTGTATCTCGTGCGGATTGCCCTATCCAGAACAAATGGATGTAGGTATATAGTGATGGGTGTTGACTAACATAGTGCATAATATTTTAGATACTAATACAATAAGTACCTATAATAATTATTTGTCTCTGTATGTTTTCACAGTATTTTTATAATTTTGTAATTTTATGGATTAATTTTTATCTGAAATAAAATTATTAATAACATTAAAAACGTTTAAGGGGCCTCTGCGAGTTGGCTTCGGCCCCTCGTACGCCTTCCAAAGGTCCGGGACCCCTGGGTCCCGAGAAATGTCAAAGAAGTAAAAAAAAAAAATTACTAGCACAACAATTTAACCTGTGTTGAACGTCCATTCCCATCATTTGATTCTATAAACATAAAATAAATGTTAGTACCTACCGTTAGAATTTGGCATTTAAAACCAGCAATAATATCAAAATAAATTCGCTCTTTTATCAAACGAAATAATTATTCTATAAAACTTTCGGTAGGTAGCCACAAAACTGATCCAACACACCAACTAATATTTGTAATAAATAATTTACAATATTTGCTGAACGTCAAATCACTAAGCTCTTCTCCCTAACCTACTGGCGCCAATTTATAAGACCTCTATCAAACCCTGGTCTGTATATTTTTGTACCATTTTTTTACCATACAGGGGAAAGCCAGAGTTCTTTCTCTGCTGGTGACATTACCGTACACTTGTTACTCTAATTTGAGTCTTATGCAGAAGTGTTAGAATTTATTTTCGTATGGTAATTGGTAGGTAAATTGAACGTCAGCTGTATAGCCAATTTGTGGTGATGCCAATTCATCTTGTGGTATTAAATGCGGAGAATGACAGAATTGATACTTTTCTACATTAGTATAATGTTTTGGGATTAGATATATCGGGTGGTATGAATATTTGTAATAGATTTTAGCAATAGAATCATGCAGGCAATAGATATATTTTTGAATCTCTTTTACGCTTAGCATTCAGTTGTTAGAGATTAAAATAGCGAAATTGTAAAAAAAAAACTAATTTCCAAAATATAATAATGGTTCTATGCCTACTAATTAATAATTAAATTAAAAAGTTGCAATCATTGATTCATGTCTATATTTGGTCTAAGGTTGACTTCCACAGTGTCATAATAAAGATTCATTTTGGAAAAAATTTAAACCAATTTTCAAAATTCGTTTTAAAATTTCACTTAAACAATGTCTGGTTAATTCATTTAATTAACAACACACTCACACTACAGACTCAATCAAAATAGAATTCAGAAGCGACCACATTATCAAAATCAAATAAAATCACCCTTCCATTAAAAAACTTAAACAAACGAGTATATTAGCTTAGTGGACTAAACAAATACTGCCCGGGCCGGGATGAATTTTAAACAAAATCAAACAGACAAACAAACAAACAGAGACCAATTAGCCCAGGGCTAGGCTTCTGGACATACGATAGCGCACATGTGTTTTATATTTGATTATAGTTTTTTTATAAAATTAACGGTTGAATTTATAGGGGATTTTTGTGGTGTTTTCACTTGAAAGCCACATAGCCTAAAGGGTGTTTCGATCGCTTGGAGGTGAAGCTCATGTGGTTTCCATGATAATGGAAGTTGTGACAAATAATAAACATTTAATATTACCTTATTATTAAAACAAAAACTGTTTTTTATGTAGGTATGGCGTGCTCCTGTAAAATTTTACGGGATAGTTTACAATTGTGTAAAGAAAGCAGTACACAGAACAATGTTGTAGCAAGTAAATTATAGAAAATATTGTAATAATAGGTACAATATAAAACCGAGACGGACGTCGATAGTGAGAACTTATTAATAGAGTCATCAATATTCAACGCAAAACTGGAAACTAGGTCTTCAAAGTGAGCCATGCTTGTTACTATACCAACAAGTTAAATCTTCCTCGCATAAAGCATATTCAGCCTATTATGTTCCCACTGCTGGGACAGAGGCCACCTCTCTGTTAGAGGGAGTAGGCCGTAATGCATCGTCTTCGAATTTTCGGTTCTAGGACATGCCGGTCTCCTCACGATGTTTTCCTTCACCGTTTTATAAGAAGTGGTGATGAAATAATTTACACTAAGTAAAGCGCCTGTCAGTTCGAACCAACGACCTACAACTCGTAAGTCGCGGCCGTTACCACTGCGCCACCATTCCTCGCACATAAAGTCGATATATAAAAATTGATTGGTTTTACTACACTGGGGTGGAATCTGAATGCATTGGATTAATAGCTGCCGGTGCAGTTACGATAGATCTGTGGGGAGATATTGCTAAGTACCGCATTTTAGCAGTTTCGATGTAGTAGATAAAAATATCTGTGGTATTTTGTGTGACATTAATTTTCAATCTATAACCCTTTACATACGTAATGGAAATGGGAAATCAGCTTCCATACTCTTTTAAAATAACTCTCGCAATTTTATTCTAATCTGCTTCCAAATATTTTTATTAAAAGATTATTGTTGGCATTCTAAAATAATAAGAATTTTCCAAAATGTTCATAATGTGTTCTAAAATCGCAGTTAATGCTCTCATTAATGCACTGCTGTCCTTTAAGCCGTAAGTCTGCTAAAACGTAGTGTTAAGAATAATTGGTTTGAATATTTTTCCGAATTCCATTTCTTTTTCGAAATCCCTTTTAACCACATGATTTGCAGTCTTCCTTCCACTTGCATAAGGATTTCTTTGGCATGACACAGCTTAAATGCAAGAATGGGGTGGATAAATGTTTGGTTTCCATCGATAGCCGTGATAATCCGTCGGTCTCGGTGCATTGTGTATGGACACGGCTGTTACAGCGTGTCATTCGGTTTTCTAGTGTCAATGG
The DNA here is from genome assembly GCA_949152395.1 of Agrochola litura. Lineage (NCBI taxonomy): Eukaryota > Metazoa > Arthropoda > Insecta > Lepidoptera > Noctuidae > Agrochola > Agrochola litura. The sequence goes on from OX424499.1 coordinate 24,345,910, forward strand.
AGTTAAATAAACGCGGTTTGTGACCAGAAAATTGCGATAGGTGTGAGTTTTGTCTCATTGTTTGTACTTAAGGTGCGGTAATAAGCAAATCTTTAGGTATTGAAGGAGGTAAAGCGACAGTAGTGCATCGCATTGCAAATACGGTTGAAAATGGCGATGCGTTTGATTTTAGTTGAATCTCCTGTCCGCCAATAATATGACGGATAATTCTAAGTTGTAATTTCATTTAAAAAAAAAATACCCCAATAAGTTAAAATATTTTTACATATTTCTTAAGTTGATAAATTTTCCTTTTTTATAATTACAAAAAAAAAATGTCGCTCAAAATATTGAGCATTTCGAAACGAAAAAGTTTTTCGTGGTCTTACTTGCGATTTCTTTTTCAAGCTGCGAGATCATTCTATAAAATATCTTTGTATAAGTCTTTTTTTATATACACTTGAGTATACACTGTATATTTTTTGGGCTTGTACTATGTAGCAATACGGCTAACTGCGACAAAAAGTGGACGTTTTACGGTGTCCTGCTTGGACAGCGTCTTAACTGCAATTTTGACCCGATGTAAAATAAAGTTTATATTCACTTCACACATTTTTTACTATTTTTCTTTTTTGTAGATTTTTTTGGCCATCATCTTTTATATTCCATCAACTTCACTCTACTCTGTCATGACCAGAATGAATGAATATTTAATGATTATATATGTCTATCCATATCCATTTGGCTCATTTCTGCTTACCACGGATTTCCCATCGATCATATAAATACAGAAACGACACCGAAATTAACTCTAAGTCGGAAGCTAATTTCCTGTTTGCACCATTTCGAATCAAAACTCTTGCGCAATGGAGCGTGACGAAGCGCAGATTTGTTCTGTAATTATTGTAATTTTGGGTGACAGTTGGACGCCAGGTGCTATTTGTATGTTTATCATATTTGTTATATTCCAACTTTGTTTATGTTAGAACTTACGAAAAGTGGATGGTAACTCACGACGCGCCAGATTTACTACTTCATAGTAAAAGATGGGAATATGGTTGTGGATCCTCATCAAAGCGTAATTATAATAGTAGAAACCTATATCTACCTGCTCTAACAATGGTGGCCCAGTGGTAAGCCGCGACTTACGAGTTGTGTAGGTCGTAGTTTCGAACCCAGACAGGCGCATTACTTTGTGTAAATTATTTCATCACCACTGCTCTCAAAACGGTGAAGGAAAACATCGTGAGGAAACCGGCATGTCCTAGAACCGAAAATTTGAAGACATGTGACATCTACCAATCCGCACTGGGCCCGCGTGGTGGATTACGCCCCACTCCTCTCACCGAGAGGAGGCCTGTGTCCCAGCAGTGGGAACATTATAGGCTGATGATGATGGTGATGATATCTACCTACTCTATAAACGAGACAAAACTACTGGAAACAAACCAAAGACCTACTTTGAGACACATTTAAGAAGGAAACTCGCACTGATTTCTAAGAAATCATTTACTTCTGTAAGTATATTCCTGAATGTTTATACAGTTATACCCTGCTTACATCGGATGTTATAGAATGATTTCCGATCTAACAATAATCCCAAAAATATGACATCTAAATAATTGGAGCAAACATCGACGTCCAGTAACAATGCTCGTAACGAATTTCCAAAGCAAACATTAGTTTTCGAAAATCGTAACTCGATCCAAACGGGTGCCCCTATTCTCAACTAACAACTATACCGTAGCCGTCGTGATAGACTCTATCTCAAAGACATAAGGCGTATTATTGAATGTGCCATGTGTTGTTTGATTTTTCTATAGATCCTGAACAAAGCTGCCGTAGGGGTGCGCATAAGCATTCACAACTTTTCGCTCTTTAACGTTCATTGTTCCTATTTGATTTATATTCATGGTGCTTACTTGTATTATTACACAGTGGTAAATCATGCGTCAATTTCTCCCTTTCTATACGTTAAACTGGGCTACCGTTTATTTGCTATTGTTTAAACTTGACAGATCGATATGTTGCAAACCTATCTTTATTTGAAGTTCTACTATCTATGTAAATACTTATTCATTTTCTTCTTGGTTCCATTGGGTATCTCAGCTCTTTTTCCCTTGGCGTCTCTTCATTTTTAAGCCTCGATCTTGCGCTCCTGTTATGCTAAACTGTCACATACATTTTTAATATTTCTATTAGGCTTAAAATTTCAAAACATACTCTTTTGAATGAAACAAGTAAATACAAATATAAAAAGTATATTTTAATCCACAAAAATGACTAGCGAAATAGACTTCTACAAAACCAACTTACCCTATTCTAAATCTTATTGTCTTTGGTATAATACAATTTGTGCTTAAAACGAATTTGTATAATTATATCAAAAATATTTTGTACATAGTGACTAGCTTTATAAACATCAGATTTGAGCATTTACAACACTAGGAGCCCTGTTATAAAAGTTTCTGTAACACCTTTGATCATTATAACAATAGCTATTTTGTAAATATTCGTTAGTATTTCCAGTATAAGAATTTGTGTCAGTATATCCATACATGGTATTATTATATTTTCCATACATATAATCTTCAGTCTTCTCAATCTTTCTATTCTTTGCAGTATCGAAAGCATTTTTGAATATTTCGTAATTTTTCTGGTTGAAGTATTCCCCGCTTACATTGTTTGCTTCATAAGTACCTTCATTGTAGGTGGTTGCTCCGTACCTTTGGTATTGATAAGCTTGTTGATTCATATCTTCACCGAAGCTTGAAGGATGAGTGAAGAAACCAGTCCCAGTAGTTGACGTAATACAGTTACCTCCCTTATTGTTCACAGACACAGTGACGTTCCCTACATTTATAAGCACACCTTCAGTCGTCTGCATGAAGTTGGATCCATTTGGGAAGGGCCTACTAAACCCTTGGAAATTTCTATAACTACCATCATTACATCCTTCAGGTTTGTTTGGAATTGAAAATATATCTCTGAAAGCGTCTTTTGTGACTTTCTCACCGGTTACTGAATAACTTTGTAGCTTTTCGTAGTTTAGACTGTAATCTTCTGGCGGAGCTTGTCCAGAATTTATATTGTCTAACGAATCTAATGTTTGACTTAGAGCGAAAATGTAGTTGTGTGCGAACCGTAGTGTTTCTATTTTAGTCAACTTTGTGTCTTCAGGAAATGTTGGTAGCACACAACGAAGTCTGTCTAAGGCTTCGTTCAACATGTGCATTCTGTTTCTTTCTCTATCATTAGCCTTCATTCTTCTATTCCTTTTGATTTTCATGAGCTGCGTAGGACTTTTACATCTTGAGATTCTATTCTTTCCGTTGGCGTATTTTCTTTTAGGCTTAGTAGGATCTTTTGGCTTCTTCTCTTTCTTAGGCGTTGACGTATTTGTTGATAGTACATTTTCGTCGAAATTTTTTACATCATCAACTGGGTCTTGGAAAGGATCGTAGTCTTCATTGAAGAGTTTTCTTCTGACATCTTTGGACGGCGTGAGAGATATTCCAAGGTCAGAGGTTTCGTGTTTTAATGGAGTGCTGTTGGTAGAATTGACAAAAGAGTCCGTGTATGATCGGTCGATACCGGAGTCGTTGCTGCAGATGCTTTCGTTGAAGTCACAGTAGTCTTCGAAGTTGGTGCTGAACATCGTAGAAATCTGGAAAGGAAAGATGGGACATTAATTTTTTATAATAATATTCGAGTGTGTCATTAAATCGTGTAACATGAACGTGGTTCCAGTAATATTTGGATATCATCTTCTATGAATATTGTTTTTAAGGGCTGGTCCTACGGTTAACTTTCTTTTAAGTTTGTAATATTATTCAAGTTATGCATTTTGCCCTAATTCCTACATGTTCCAACCCTCAATATTTGTCTTGCACCAATTACTACACACTAGCGGGACAGGTGACCCACCCCATGCCCAGACTATTGCGTGACCAACACCATACAGAGTCAGTTACTGTTGAACTTTATCACTTCCTACTTCCGGACAGATTTCCGATTTAGGGTGCTCCAATACGCCCTACAGATTGATCGGTGGTGTGACGAAATGATAAGATTTTATTATTTTGTTAACACACTACATAATGAAAATACTAATGTGATAAATGTTATCATCAATATCTTTCGGCTATATTAAATCTAATCTTAAAACAAAATTATTTTATAAGGTTATCGCTCCATAAAACAATATCCTCAAAATCTAAAAGTAAAAAAAATTACAATTTATAAAATATTGAAATCAAACAACTATGGAAAGATATGTTACGAATATTTAAAGGGATTTTGAAAGTAAGTCTATCAAAATCCCTAAACTAAATTGACTAATTCGTACTCAATCACTAACTTACAAACAAAATCGGCGTAACGCCACCTGTTATGAACACGCGTCAGACACGCTTCGCGTCGCGTGCCATATACATTAAATCCACCATACCAAACACCATTATCTGTTTGTTGTACGATAGCGCTATGTGGTCTTAACGTACGAATAGCACCACTTTCTAAATAGCTCCAGAAAATTATTACGTTCTGATATCCTACGACAGTGTTATTTCAAAAATTGCAAAGATGGACAGTCGCTCTATAAGAAACCCAAACCGCTGTGATTAGAAATTCAAATATCAAATTCAATGACGCAAAGACAGGCCTTAATTTTTTCTTCTTCCAATGGATTTCTAAATCCTCTAATTTTCGATTAAGGGTTTCGTAAAACTTTGAGAACCAGGAACGGTATCAAAGGAAACTCGGAAAAACTCGCTATGTGCCTGTAGTAAATAGTCGACTGTTGCAATTTATGCCTTGTATTTCGCGAAGAATGAACTAAGTTTTCTAAATACTAGAACTAAGAATCAAAATCACTCTACACTAATACCTACCGTTAAGAATCAATCGCTCAATCGCAAGTTACCAACAGCTAGGGCATAGGGTGCGACACCTGTGTCGACTGTCGACCACGCGTCCGGCACGCGACCGGCATTTGTTCCTACTATGACCAGCGAACCGCAACCGAGTCGGCAAGTTAATTGCTGTTGAATTGTTTTATACGTTACAAATACAATTATGAGTTGTCGTAATAATAATCAGGACATAATAATTAGTGGGTTTAGACTGTATTTTTTGTGGTTTTCAGCAAAACTCGTATTATTTTTAGATTTATTTGCAAAAATTGCAGTCGTTCCTACCTGCTTAATTTCTTTAATATTATCAAAACGACAAAAGGGCTGTAATAATTTTTTTAAGTTATAATTAGTTCATTGTTGACCTAGGTTGCTTTCATTACCTGTCTAGGAATAACTGCAGTGAATATGCAGTGGCCTCAGGTTTCAGTCTAAGCCAACAAAAGTCTACACTATTTACCAGACTACGGCAAAGCCAATTTAAAAGTAAACTTAATAAGTTGTGTGTGTTTATGATACTATTATTAACTGATATACCTCAAATTGTAATTTTATTTCGTAAATATGCAATCAATAATGTTAATACTTACTAACCTAATAATCTCTATTCTGTAATAAATGTATGTATTGTATTTGCACGTCACACTTGGCAGAATGTAATGATACCATTGACTAATCTTGAGACCTTATAAGTAATGTACCTTATTAATAATATGACAAATAAATGATTATGATTAACTCACTTTCAACTCAGACTATTTCACTTAACACAATCACAACACTATAGTCTATAAAATATCAATAAAAAAATATTTACTAAAAAATTATTAATCTAGTTTAATTTTGACCACCATGACTAGAGCGTGCGCACTGTGCGTCCGCGCGTGCGTCGCTTACTGGGGGTTGGAACGGTGTGCACCCTGCTTTATGGGCTCTGAACTTTGGTCCTATAGGGCGGACGAAGCTCCGCCTACTACACTTGATTTTCGAAGAGGTCTCGGAAAATGATGATTAATTTTTAGCGTGGTTTAAAAGTCTGAATGACAATTTCATCTAGCTCTGTGGTTTGTAGGTACATTCATTTTATTTTTGAAACTATTCCCGAATTAGCTTTTTAAATGATGGTATCGTTGTAAAAAATAAAAAATGTTCTTTGTATAATACCTACTTATTACTTAATATTCTAAATTAATTTACAGATTATGGGAACAGGCTTCGTATACTGTTTTCGACGTTGATTTAGATATTTGAATAGAAAACTATAGACTCCAAAGCAAAGCGTGCAGCCAAACAATATCCCTGAGAAATAAGACACAACAAGGTTGATAATCCTGCACGTACCTACGGACTACGGTTGGTTGGTCGGGCCAACCAACCGTAGTCCGTAGGTCGTGAAAACCGTAGTCCGTAAGTTACAACACACTCAAATCGATAACGTTTTTAGAAACCTATTCCTCGTTACGAACCAACCTTTCTGCTGCTATAGCTTCCCAATACTACCTACAGTGTAATAGTGTAATATTTATTTGTAATCTAGTTACAACGAGCACCTTGCTTCGCGTCGATTTAATTTATTTAATAGTTTAATAGCGCGTGCAGACTGCGTCGTTTTTTATTGCCCAACCCTTTGTCGATATTGACAAGCAATAAATTATATAAATATTTGATCGGACACGCGTTTTGGCGATGTTTTTATTGGATGTTTCGGGACCGGTAGCTAAGAAGGGTTACATTTTTTAAATCGATTGATCTCTTCAACAGAATGGAAATACGAAAAAGTTATCTTGCTTTTTGATTTCTTAAATCATAATAAATTTTAATTGATTTAAAGTTAAATTGTTGAAATTGCATAAAATCCAGTTAACGATATTTTTTTAATTAAAGTGTACTCATGGATTCTAGGCCACAACAACAACACTACAGAGATGAATCGAACAAATATAAGTAAAAATGCAACGTGCAACTGAATATTAAAATATTAAGTGGAACATCGACCTATTTAATGTTTTCTGCCGCATCAGTAATGTTTGTCGGATTCGTCATAACCGTTTCCGGTTGATTGGTTGACAAATAGTCGTACAATGCAACGTTTTAACACCAAATGTTGCCGACACGGATCAATGACGATTCCTGCTAAAATGTTCACTAACTGCGTCACGGTAGCTGCCAAAGGGTTAACAATATGGTGTTATTAACAAGGTAAATTATTGCGACTTTACGCCAAAATTGATAAGCTAAAGAAATGTTGGATGGTTTAGCTTCATGCAACCCTCAAAATATGGTTTTGCAATTTTTTCGCAAAAATTCGCCATTAAACAAATTTTTCCCACATGTTGTAAAATGGCGAAAATTGCACAGAGACTGTAAATAAGCATTTTCCTACAGGTGGCTCCCAAATTCAATAACAACAGACTACTAAGACCCTAATCTGAAAACTACCCCGTCCCATTTTAAAATAATAAATAAAATGCGAACGTTGGGGCAGTCTACTTTAGTTACTTTGGCGTCGCCGCCACGCTCGAGAGCCCATGAATGCATTAAATGTTCCTACATGCACACTGAAGGGTTAATACAGTGATTTTAGTGCTGTGGTTCTATCATATCAATATAATATGTCGATGATTTGAAGTAGTTGCACAATTTTTTCAAATATTGTGATATTTTATGAGGTCCAGTGTACAGCAAAGAACATTTATGGGCTGATATATTAAAAGAAAATTTTAACCATAGATTACTGAAAGCACGATCAAATCTGCAGCCAAACATAATAGTGATTACGAGCGGATCGAATATTGAGATTTTACAACAGATATTACCAAAAACATGTCGATCTTAAAATTAAGATAATTCTAAAATATCGACAACAACCATCCCTCAGTTCAATTCAACCCCATCGCACGCGCCCCTCGTGCCACCAAACAGTTCGCCACCGAGCATAATTCTGCGGACTTAACCCGCGCCCGCGCATGCTCTGATCATTATTTGCTTGTTGCAGACTTAACTTGGTCTTAAATAATCATTTTCATTTTGATAAAATAATTAAGTATTACCATAAAGTTTTATTTCTTGCTTGCAGAAAAAGTAAGAGGGATGAAGGCAGCCAGATCCCAGATGCAGAGGGTTAGCTGCCTATTGAAGAAACGATGGCCGTTAAAGTAGGTACGATCTGGAATTAGAAATTAACTAGACAACGCGAACGGTCTAACTAAATGATTGGTGGCTGCATGGGTTATCGTCGTTGAGAAGAATATTTAATTAGTGTAAGTATACAGTGTTGCTGTTGTGTAAAGAGGGGAAGGATTCCTAGTTGTGTAGTTTTAGATTCGTTTAGTAAATAGATATATGGATCAAATCTCATCTTATTCTTCAAGAACACAATGTATTTTCAGCTCACTTAGAAAATTCTTACACTGCACTCACACAGCGCAAAAATCACTTTCTTGATAGACAAAACGAATCGTCATTTTAAATCTGTAATAATTATTCTTACATCAAAATTATACAGCCAATATTGTACTTAAAAACTACAATCTTTTTCACAAATAAAAACATTTTAAATCCAAAAAATATTTACTTTAACTAAAACGCAATAACATGACGCTAATCTTTTAAATATTAAAACATTTATACAGAAGAGTTGCATAATCCTGGCTGGTAAAAAAAAACAACTATACATCATCCATTGTTGGTCGGAGTTTTAAAATGTTAAAAAGGTTTGTTGTCAAGGGCTTATCCGTAAGGGGTTGTAAATAATGACGGTGCAAGTCTTTATAGAAAACTAAACGGTCGCTAAAAGGGTTGCTTTTTGAAGCAGAGTGTGTGTTTTTACAAAGAAACGTCGTTATAGTTAGTGCAAAAGTTTTTACAAAAAGAAAAAAGACTGACAGAATAGTGACGCAAAGATTTTAAGTTGGTCTATTTTAAACAAGAGTTTAATTTAAAGGATACTTCACATTTCTTTTTAATGCATCTTCTATTTTGTCTATGTCACTTTTTTATGCATTTTTTTACCAAAAACACAGTGTAAAATATTTTACTCATACAAAATACTACCTCAAAAAAATGTCTTCTCCCATATCTGACGACTGGCCATGTCATTAGTGTCAATACTAACACAATATTCATTGCCCTGCATATCAAATGCAACGAACATGACGTTATCTCGACACATTATTGACAAGTCGTCAAAACTTGTCTCTTTTATTAGGAATATTATAAAAAAAAGTCTGTAACACGTGAAAATACAATCAGAACTCATATTTGTACCAGCAAATCACAGCCCAGAAGGAATAATTATTAAAATATTCCACATTATTATTGACAAAGCCGTGAGAAAATAATCCTCAAGAACACATGTCAGTAGATAGCGGGTTTCATTAATTTTCGCAATATTATATTTTTTTATTGGAATCGTGATTTTGCGCCAGTTGCGGTCGCAATTTGTGCCACTGTGCGATTACAGTTGTATTGTATTGCAAATATTAATTTTACAGTTATTAGGATTTGGAGTTGCTTTGAATATTGTCTCATGTAATCTTGGTTTGATACCTAATCGTTCACTTCAAATATTACGTACTAACTTGAGGGATTACTTTGATACAATCTTTCTTTATGACTGATAGTTGAGTCTGTCGCTCTGCATATTACATTTACAATAAACAAAGAGCGTTATGAAGTTTTACCTTTAAATCAACATAAAAATAGGAGGTGTATTCTCATAATAAAAATTGACCATCAATGACTTGCACAACTTTTAAATCTTCAAGCCAAGTCGACAAATTCTTCGAAAATCAGGCTGACGATAAATTGTTGGTACCTATCTGACTGATTTATTCATTAATGTTTTTTTTATTTTTTTTATTAAATGGAACAGATGCAGAGTTATGACATATTTAACTTCATCCTTTGCTGGGGATAAAGTTTTAACAAACGTTCCATTTCCAAAAAAAAATCTGTTGGTCAGGCTTCAATAGAGGCTAGAAAATGCACGTAACCGAACAAGGGTTAAACGCGTAGCAGAGTTGAGTTGTTGCGACGCGACGTGTCTTTCTTCGTGTATGGAGACAACTCGTTTCAAGGAGGTCTACTGCTTAACATGGGTTAAAAACATAAATTATGTCAATATGGGACAAATCTATTTTGTGTTTTTTCTATAGGTACAATTCATACGGTCCTTCAAGAATTTTCTAGTATCAGGTGCTACTAGAGCGGTTTTCGGCGTAGCTTCGCTCTCCCAGGCGCGCGATGTTGTCAAATTCTGCCTGTTCCCGCGCAAACGCTCGCACCAAAACATGCGGCAAATAATAAATAAATTATACAAAGCTAAAAATAATAATTCCAATACAAATAGTAACAAAAAATCGCACTTATTTGCACAATTGTTCAATGCAACGCGCGCCGCTCGTAAAACTCGTTCTAAAATAATTCCTGGCTACAATAAAACTGATAATCGTGCTAATCCTTATTTACACTGAAGGTGGGTGAAGTGGGTGCCCTGATAAGCTGGCAGGTAGACTAAATCAGCAATTTCTATTGGTGAATTTTTGCGTCCATATCGCGACATCAAAATCGCCCTGTCAATTTTTGTCGTGCAAATGAAGGGGTATTTTATCATGAATATTGTAATATTTATACAAATAAAATGTGTAAATTAATCAATAAAATGAGGCGCAATTTGTTGGCTAATGTCCCATTTCAATTTAAACTTGGCGCGCGAAAGATACGTAGCCCGCTCGCGCGCTTTTCTGCTGTGTACTACTAGCGCCACATGGCGGTAATATTTAGCATTCAAGCAGCTTTTATGTACCTTGAATGAAGTCCTATGGGGTTGCTTCTCTGTATACTTTTTACGGATAAACAACAAGGTAGTTTAAGGCTTATATTACTTTTCTCTACTGATCGGTTACAGACGAAGAATTATTATAATTTATTATGGTTTATTTATTCGATCGCGAGAGGGCGTTTAATTTTTAGCCCGACCGAGAAACATAAGTACATCGGTTTGAAACTGTGTGGGTGGTTTCACAGTTTTAACATGGCCTGATTTCAGGCCATGTTCAACTCCTAAATGACAAAAAGCCAAAAATTCTGTAGATATTTGTGTAACTGTATTAGAAAAATTGATTCTTTTTTCCTATGGAGTATGGTCACGTTTTAGATTGCTCCTGAACAAATTAGTCATTCAACAACTAATTTGGTCCTACACACAGGGTAGCGCCAATTAGCGCTAGTTATTGAAAAAATACGAAACATTAGTTTTAGTCTCGTTGTGCAATTTATTAGTCACTTTTTATATAGGTACCTAGTGATCACCGTCTATTATTGGCAAGAGCGTATTTAATGTGATGTGTGGATAAAAGTGTGATAAGAGAACAGTCTTACAGAATGTTTTGGTACAAAACTGTGCATTAAAATAAGTAAACAGCGGCGTTTAAACCGACTGATAAACTATAACGTCTGCAAGTTTGCTTATAGATTACAGGAAACCTATAAGAAGTTTATGGTCTTAAAATAAGATAAGATATAATTTATTTCTCAGTACATGGTACATTAAGATCTTAATATTAATACAAAGTTTCACATATACCTACTACCGTTGCCGGTGTAGAAAAAATAAAATTAAAGTGCAACTCATTAATTTATGAATTACCTAGTTTGAAATGAAAATGGATAATTTTAAAATTCAAAGTCAATTACAATTTTTTCTGAATGAATTTATGAATTAAATGTCAAAATATACCAATTAAATAATGTCAAAGGTTAACAAAGAAAAAAAAATTAAAATAATAAGTCAATAAACACAAAACTCAAACTCAACTCAAAACTCAAAGCATTTATTTCAATTAAACCATTTACAGGCACTTTTGAATTGTCAAGGAATCGGTCAGTCAGAAATAGGTATGAAGCTAGTTGCCCATTCCAAAGCGTAGTAGGTAGGTACCTATGGAGAAGAACGGGCAAGAAACTCCACGGACACTCTTTTAAATAAAAAATTGTTACAAAATATTGGTTACATCATTCATGTTGAAATTATACATGTGAGAACAATGTAGAAAGACGTGCACGTTAGAAGCGTCCGTAATAAAAAGATAAAACAAAGAACAATTCAAAAAAATAAAATAAAAATAAGCCCTGGCAGCTAAGAGATGACCAGTCCCAACTGACAAAAAATAGTGATAAAATGTAATGTCAAAAATAATTAAAAATTCCTAAATAAAAAGAGTTGTCTAAAATATATGTAGATAAATAACATAGTAAATCACTCAATATTGTACAAACTTACATTTGCAGTTAGGATGTATGGGGGAACATTTTTTCAACTACAATGTTTTAAGTTTGTTCTTGAGATAAATTCATCATTAACTACGCAACCCTTCATTTTGCGTGGTCCGACACGCACTTGGCCAGTTTTTCTGCATATTTTATCGACATATTCTGAAAAACTGGAAACCTTCAGTAACGTTAGGTAGGTACTGAAGGTTTCCAGTTTAGGAAAAGTTAGTTGTTTAGTTTAGGTAAGGAAAAAGTGCATACCACGCAGCACGCTCTCTTTCTCGTGTCTTCAATGAATACATTGACAGTTTGGCATCAAACTTAAGCATTAAAAGTACGATGGACTAGCCTAAAAGTGATGAAACAGTACACTCAAAAAAATCAATTGAGAATTTTAAAGAGCGGATCATGAGCGTGTATCTTGAAATTGAAACCTGTTTCGGAGATTAGCCGGAACAAACAGACAGACAGATAGACAAATATTTAAAAACAAAGTTTTTTCTTGTGGAAGTACCGTAAATACTTTCATATGCATTTAGAAAAAAACTGTTATTTTGACATTACAAACAGACACTTCTATTTTATTTATTTGTATATATGTATGTTTTTGTATAGATGTTAAGTATAAATTTATGCATTTAAACTTAAATTTAAAACTGCTTGCCCAAAACTATAAAAACTGCAATTTTATTGAAGCAAATAGCCATTATAAAAAACAACTTAAACACGAAATAAATGTTGTTCAATATTACAATAAATAACTTCTGTTTATAGTTTTAACGAGAAAATCAAAAGATTTAGAGCATATATTAGAAACTCCAAAAATTGAGGCATTTCCGGTAGTCAATATCAGTGCCATATCGTTTGGACCGATAAATCAACGCAAAAAAGGCGCTATTCCTTATTTTCGTAAAGTTAACAAACCACAAACTATGCCTAAGAACGTGTCTGCGGAGAACATAGCAGTAAGTAAAGATCCAATTTTATATACCGAAAAAAAAACCGGTCAAGAGCGAGTCGGACTCGCGTACCGAGAGTTCCGTATCAATTTAAATTTTCATCGGCCAGGCCTATTACTAACACACTATGGACTCTGTTCCGAAATAAAAATCAATAATAAAAAATAATAATATATTCGTCAGAGAATTTTAACACTGTAAGTACACTGCGGCGTAGAATATCTTGACTGATAGTGGAACTACTGTAATTTTTGTTGATGGTTTCTGATAAAGTGTGCTATTTAGAGACATCGATTTATTTTTCCTGTAATCTTTACATAAACTTCTATTCTAGAATAGTTTAGTTAGTTTCAGTTTATAAATAAATATAAATATATATATATATATATATATATATATCCTCCTGGTCCTGGGTTCGATTCCCGGGTCGGGCAAAGTGTTATTGGGTTTTTCTATCTGAAATGTCTCAGTAGCAGCACGGAGTCTGGATTTGTGCCCGGTTGATGGCAATAGGCTCGCCCCCTATTACATGGGACTTAACATAACTGGCGAAATGTGGGTGTACATACTACAGGGACACCTCTGCCCAACCCTTCGGGGAAACAAGGAGTGATGTTATGTTATATATATATATAAACTTCGGAGATAAGGGGAGGGGGCAAAGTATTTTTTTTTTCGTTACAAGTCGAAAACAATGCGGCCTAAAAAACAAGATTTTTTATTGAAAATGTGCAAATAGCGTTCTTTCATATGATACCCCACATGCCCTAGTAGTCCCACTTCGAATTTTTAAGACCCCCTTCAGACCCTGTTGCAAAAAAAAAATATAATAATTGGGCAAACGTCATCTAAAACTATATACCAAATTTCAAGTTGATAGCATTAGTAGTTTTTGAGATATCCAGATGTGACAGACAGACGGACAGACATACTGAGTCGCACCATAAGGGTTCCTTTTTACTATTTTGGTACGGAACCCTAAAACCGGCGAAGAGCGTGTCGGACCACACACAATGAAGGGTTCCGTAGTTGGTAATAGAAGTAGTTTTTCAGTTCTACACCAAAGTATTGCTGGGGCTTTAAGAAAACTTAATGGTATAGATTTGACTATTAAGGATATGCGTGAATCTGGTATAAATATACAGTAATATGTTTAAGGTAAGTGAACATTTTGTCGTTAATGGGGAAGAAAGTACCTGAAACCTAATAATTTTCATCTGGGTGCTATTTATTCGCGGCAAAGATCTTCTCCAAAGTACTGAAGTAAAAGAAATAAATGAACAATAAACAGTTTGAGATTTGCGGGCTTGAAACAAAATCTATGTAGGTACCTATGTAATCATACTACTTATGTGTGTACAGAACACCCTCATCTAACACAAATAAATTAAATGAAATCTTTAAAAATACTATATGAATTAATTTAATTTAAATTAAATTAAGAAACACGTTTCTGAGTTGACTAATCGGGACGCCAGTGCCGCCTAGTGGCGTTCGACAGAGTCTACAATATGACGCTTGGATCGGCCGGGATCGTAGCTGAGCACAGTTCATGGATGACAGTCAAGCAGTAAAGACGATTCGGAACTGTCGCGTTCCGTATAGTTGTGTCGTGTACCTACAGTGAGTGAATTGCTAGTGTGATTAATTTGATAGTAAATTATAATGTGATCTGAACTGAACTGCAAACAGTTTTTCTATTGCGCAATAACCAACACCACCCACAGTGCGCCCACAGTAGTCAAAATATGGCTGATAATAACGAAAGAGACATACCCTCCTCCGTCATATATAAAAAAGCGGGAGACTTCAATATAAACCTTCTACGTAAAGTCCATAATAGGGTAGTTCAAAATTCAAAGAACTCATTTCAAATTATGAAATGCGGTGCCACATTCTAGAGGCCACTAGATTGCATACATGTATCGATAACATCATCAGTAACATTCCAAATGTAATAGGTAAAACTCATAATGTCTGTTTATCTGATCAGAAGGTTGTTAAATTTGAATATGATCAAAAACCCATATCAGGTTACTACTTCTTGTCTTTAAATGGCCAGAGCAAAGACAATGTCAACAAATTCATTGAACACATAAGTATCACATCTTTTTCAGAAATTTAAAACATTTCTGACACGAATAATACCTAACCTTGAGCGCTGAACCCTCTCCCACTCTCGCGCTCTGCGTTCAGTTAGTATATGTAATTTGTGGTTCAGTGTAGCAACACGCCGTGTTCGGGTTCACGACAAGTCAATCGTCATCCTGAGGATGCCTCGTTGAGAGGTAAAACACGTGTCGATTTCTTTCAGGGTTTTTTTATGGCTCTTTAGAAATAAAAAAGCGGAAGAGATTACTAAATACATCCACGTCTATTGTATTTTATAATGGATTTCCGCTAAATCACGCCTGAATCAAGTAAAAAAAAAAAAAAAAACAAAAAATCACGCCACTCCTACCACTACAGGAATGTAAATGACTTTTTCATGAAATCATGACATTTGAGAACAAATCTAACTTAAAGAGTATTTGAGAGGGTTGCGAATTATATTTTGATCAAGATACAACCTGACACTCACATGAAAATTGCAAAAAACTAAAGAAAATTTGAATTTCGCGGGCTACCGCATTCCCGTTAAGTCCCATCTAACAGGGGGCGACATAACTTCTATGAAAACGTCTATAAAAGTCACAAATGTTTTTCTGGTTTAACCATATGATTAATTTGTTTGCAGGAAAACCCAGTGGTGACGGTCAAACAAGGTAAACTGAAGGGAGCGGTCAAGAAATGCTTAGATGGAAGCCCTTACTACAGCTTCAAAGGTATTCGCTATGGACAGCCGCCTGTTGGAGAGTTGAGGTTTAAGGTAAGGTTTTCCCATTCAATTTACATTATTTGATGAAAATTTCAGAATCCGTTTATTTGTTAAATCCTTTTTTGCACACCACATTATACAAAAAGGACAATTTCAACAGAATAAATAGGAGTATAATAATAATGTTCCCCCTGTTTTCCTGAAAACATGTTGGTACAATCAAATTAGTGTACCTACATAATACCTAAATGTAAACAATGCACGGTCTTATCGCACAACGTATTATGCGCACATAGTTTAGACAAGATGTACTAAAGTATTGGTAAAGCCATTTTGATAACACTCATCAAATCCTAGCTTGCCTATGACTAAACCGTAACCTTATCTAAATTTCAGGCACCGTTACCAGTGAAACCATGGGAAGACATTCGTGACGCAACAGAACACGGGCCGGTGTGCCCACAATTCGACATGAGCGTCATGGGTTTTGTGGAAGGAAGCGAAGACTGCCTTAGCTTGAACGTCTATACAAAGACACTAGCACCCAGCTCCAAAATACCCGTGATGGTCTACATTCACGGAGGCGCCTTTTTATCGGGATCCGGTAATGCCGAAACATATGGCCCAGAATATTTCTTCCAACATGATGTCATCATAGTGACCATAAACTACAGACTCGAAGCACTAGGCTTCCTTTGTCTAGACACTCCTGAAGTACCAGGAAACGCTGGCATGAAAGACCAAGTGCTTGCGTTACGTTGGGTCAAAGAAAATATCAGTTTGTTTGGAGGTGACCCTGACAATATCACTATATTCGGAGAAAGTGCTGGTGCCGCTTGTGTAACCTTCCATATGCTGTCACCAATGTCACAAGGTCTCTTTAACAAGGCGATAGCACAAAGTGGAGTTTGTTTATCATACTGGGCGACGGCGCATAAACCCATCGAACGAGCGTTTAGATCTGGAAAAGTATTAGGAAAAGACACAAAGGATGTTAACGAACTGTTACAGTATCTAAGAGGACTCCCAGCTATTGACTTGGCAAGAATCACGATGAAAACAAGAACACACGATGAAAAATTCAGAGGACTGCCCATCTATTTTACCCCAACGATAGAAAAGAAATTCGAGGGCCAGGAACAATTCCTAACAGAGGACCCTATAGATTTGATTTTAGCAGGAAAAGTGAGCAAAGTGTCGCTGTTGATCGGTTACAATTCAGCAGAAGGGATGCTGATGGTCAAGGATCATACCAAAAAACTGAAACTTTTGAATAAAGACCCATCGTTCCTTGTTCCCAGAGATATAGCAACAACGGTGCCTAAGGAAAAAATGGATGAGTTTGGTCAACGTATAAAGCAGTTTTATTTTGGCGGAAAAGACGCGACGGAGGATGATACTCAAGCGATTGTAGATGTACAGACAGATATTAACTTCACTTACCAAAATCATCGATTTTTGCAATTCTACCACAGCATGGCTCCAACATTCTTTTATAAGTTTGACTATGTGACTGGCTTAAATGTTATAAAAGATATGCTAGGTCTTAATAATGTGAAAGGTGCTTGCCATGCAGATGATCTATTCTATCTATTCTACAGTAAAATGAGTCAGAATTATTGCGCGGAAAATGACGAATTAAAAAAGATAATATACCAAATTACTAAATTGTGGGCAGATTTTGCAAAGACTGGGTGAGTGAAAAATACTCTATAATCTATTATTACAAAAAAAAAGAACAAATCTTATTAAACAATTTTTTTTAAATATATTTTTAATTTATTTATCTTCTTCATTCATAGAGCAAATATATTTATTTGTATTTCTATTTATTTTCAGTAATCCCACACCGACTGAAGGAAGTTTAGAATGGCGGCCCTACACATTAGCAACTAAAGAATGCTTAGTGCTAAACCAGGATACGAAACTCACAAGTGACATTGACAAAGACAGGATCAAGTTTTGGAACAAAATCTACTCTGATGCTGGAAAACCTTGCACAACTAAGTCTAGTCTATAGCATTTTATGGTAAATTTGTTGGAAAATAACTTCTTTGGTTTTAATTCAAATATTGTTAATGTTACAAGAAGGATTGTTTAAGGCGCCACGGCATCCTCACCTTCCGCCTGTCGCAGGTTCTCACCGGATACGGTTGTTTCGGGAGGTTCCTGTTCCAGATAAGACGGGAGGAAACGCCTGGGTGTCACCATTGTGTGGATCGCCCGGAAGACACGGTGGTGCATATGGTGGAGGTCTGCCCGGCTTGGGCGGAGCACTGCCTTGTCCTCGTGGAGGTCACAAAACAGTATGCTCGCGAAGGAGGAGGCAGAACGTGTGAGGAAGAGGCAAATTTCGCGCCCTCACGTCCTTAGCCGTCGCAAGAGACGCCCTGGGCGTCGAGAATCGCACGCCGATTCCCGGCCACCGTAGGCGCGGGCTTGCGGGTGATGAGCAATTGGTAGCTCGCCTTCTGATAAGGACACAGGCCAAGGTCGACGGCGCGTTGTGTTCCACGCGCGCCTCAAAGAGACTTCTCTGAGAAGAAAGACCGAAACCAAACTCAGAGGTCAGTATTCTCTACAAATCCAGACATAATCTTGGTTAGGCCATATTATGAGGACCATGCAGATTAATGTCTGAGCCATCTCAGACAGTAATCTTCTCTTCTCGTTCTTTTGAGGAGAGAACCAAACAGATGGGACCTGTCCAGTCAATGCACGCATTTGTCAGTAATCGTGTAGCTCAACTCGGAACTAAAGGAGCTCAACGACCCGACTTAAGGAGCTCAACAACTCGAAAGAAAGTAAATAATATGATTGAAATGATATCATCATTCATCACAATCATGCCAACATTAAAAACTCAACATTAATCTGTGACTCAAACTGATATTATTCTATATTACTAATTTAAATTAAGTATACAAAAAACCCTAGTTTGTAAAACGTTTTAAAATAATTGTACATAATGAAGTTTATTTATGAAGGGAGAAAGTTATTATTTTTTTTATGGAATTACAAGTTTAGTCCTATGTATGTGATAGGAAAATGTATCTGTTAATTATTTATAACATGTAGATACAATTTGGCTGTACAGTGTGTGTCTTAGTTGTAGCACAGATGAATACAGATGGTTCACTCCGCAGAATCATTTATATAGAAAGCGACTGTTGCTACGACACAATAAAGTTCAATAATTACACATCTATCCCGTAACTCTTTCTTCTGACTACGTTACGCTCACTGAATTCAACAAGTCGAGCCCGCTGCGTACGTACCTACTTGTTGTAGATTCATACATAAAATGAGGAGTAAACTGTCTATAATCGTCTGTGGTTGTAGCAAAATTGCTTGGTCAATTGTATTTATTTTATAAACAAGATCATAATCAATGTACTGTAAGTAACTTTCTGTAATTGATGTTTTTATTTTTATTTTTTATTAAGATACCTACTGAATGCGTTCTCTTTATATATTGGATAATAATAAAGATTCCGAAAAAAATTAACTTCGAAAATCTGCGGTTGACTGTAATACAAAATTTCAACAAAAAAAAAATGTAATATGTTGTGCTACAAAAGTTAGTGACAGAAACGAATCGCTGCAAAACCGACTCCACGTAATCTTGTCTGCCCTACCCCTAGAGTGTAATTTAAGCCCGCGTAGGCGCGGAGGGGCGAGGCGGCCCGCGAGCTGAGAAGCAGGTGGTTTTTTAACAAGCAAACACCATGCCTGCTGCATATTGCATGCTCGCTTGCATGCTGCATGCATGGTGTATGCTTGTTTGCATGTTTGAAGAATATTCGTCGTTTCTTTATTTGTATTCGCATATAAGTTGTCGGATAATTAATATTTATAGCAGTAAATGTCATATTTTGAGTATGCACATATTTGAATTTTTTTCCGGGGCGTTTATTACCTATTCATGCATTTAAATTAAATATCTTTAAAATCATTTATTTAAATGTTTTTTTTATTGAGGTACTCAAAACACGCCCTTTTATTTGATAGGGGCGGGATAGTTAGCATAACATTTTTTTATTTGGCGCCGTAAAGTTAAAAATTCATTTATTTCGTTACACGTCCGCGTTTGGGTCACAGAAATTGATATGTGTACCAATCGGTCCATTCGATTTTGAGAAAATTGGCTGTTACAGACGGAGAGACAGAGACACGAGTGATCCTATAAGGGTTCCGTTTTATTCTTTTTGAGGTACGGAACCCTAAATAGGGTTCTAAAATAGATAAAAATAATTACCGACATATTGCGTTGATACCAATCCTATCGAAGGTCTTAGTTGTAAAGAGTTATGTAGGTACAAAAGACTTTCTAAAGAACGATACAGGTTCAGGAAAAGAGTTCTTGCTAAAGAACGATACAGGTTCAGGAATCATCTTCACTTGCAGTATTTAACGTAATCAAATCAATTTTAAACAACATTAACGGAAAGTAACAACACCAGCTTATATTATACTCCATAGGTTTAGGTAGGTAGTTAAATAAAGGTAAACAAAAAAAACCACGTGACGAGACAGCTGTCAAGTAACCGACTAAACGTAATACCTGTCACTTCAGTTGTTATGCTACGTCACAGTTGAACTCTTCAATTTAGCAACGTTATACTTCGTTGACGTTTAGAAATTGGGTTCTTTACAATAGACAGATTACAAAATCTTATAAACCAGACAAAAAAAAATGTGCTCAAGCAGTTACATCTACGAAAAGTAGTTGAAGAATAAACGATAAAGTTTAACATACATTAATAAAAGAGGAAACTATGGTAAAACACTAAAATAAATTTAATTTGGTTTTATTGTTTTTTTAACAAGAAAGTGTCGTCTATAAAACCCTTTTTACGATTTGTTTACCTTTTTTTAACTACCTAAACCTATGGAGTATAGTTATAATTTATTAACTGATCTGCAGCTCAGTTAATGTACCTATGCAAGGGTTGTGGATTTTTAAGTTCAAGATTTTTATGAAACTGTGCATTTTTCTTAGACCTTAGCAAAGGTTTCGAGTGTGTTCATCATTTATCTACTTGACAAATTGAATAAAATCGGTTTATTACATAGATATTTCAATAATACATCTATGGCTTATTAGGTCCAGTCCAGCCTTAGAATGGTTCAAATTCAAATCATATTTATCGAATAGAAGCCAAATCACGAGGATCACTAAATTCGAAGAAAAAGCTAACAGTATCACCAATTTCGATTCCCAACTTCGAAATAATTACTTTGGTGTACCGCAGGGAAGCATTCTAGGGCCACCTGTATTCCCGATCTTACTTAGGCAATAGAACAACTGTGTCCTATTTGCTGATGACACGACGATATTATTTTAGACTGTATGAATGTTGAAACCTACGATTCAGTTATAAAAAACACCATAAACAATATTATCACCTGGTTAGATAAAAATGCTTTAAAAAGTTCATGTAGAATAAACTAAAATACTAAATTTCAAAACGCAATAGTGTAAATGCAACTGTTAGGGAGTTTATGAGGACTGTATTGACGGACGGCGGCATCAGGGTCGTCGAGGTGCGCACCAGGACCGGCACTTTCCAACGCCCCGTGAGCAAGCTCGTCGTCGTGATGAAGATTGAAAAGACTACGCGAGCTGCGCCGGGGGGAGAAATGTCACGGACGCCGAGTGCGCTCATTATATACTCTTTCTTGCATATGAGACTGAGTTATTTGCAAGTGTAGTAAGAAAATATGTGTAAAAGTGTTAGAATACGTTGTATAAAATGCAATAGTTGGGACCACATTTATAGATATACCTAGATAACGCAAGAGCAATTTCTACTTCGCGTGCCATTTTCGTGCCCAGCTTACGTACAATAATCGTAAGCTGCCACTTTCGCGCTCAGTCTGCATCGGTGCCACGCTTGTCGGAAGTCAGTAAAAAAATTGAAAATGGTTAATTACGCTGTTATAAATTGTAAAAACTGTGCAAATGCAAAGAGAAAAAATAAAAGAAACGTTTCCTAGTGCTTGTGACGTCATAGTAGGTAGTCAAAAAATGGCACGCTTGGTTTTCATACAGATCGTGATACTTGCGTTACCTAGGTCTATCTACGAGTACAATATCTATCTGTGGTTGGGACCCTAGTTGTGCACTAGGGCGCAAGTAACGTCGGGACTTTGACGGAATTTTGTACTATTTTCTATGTAAATTTTTAGTTTCTTATTAGTTTCCTTACTGAATTTAGAGCTTAGTTTTCTTATTAGCCGAAAGACGTCCACTGCTGTTCAAAAGTGCCTTTTTGTGCCTAATTGAAATAAATTATTTGACTTTGACTTTTGACTTTGGACATAGGCCTCCCCATAGAAATATAAAAAACTATATCTATGGGAAGCAAGCACCGCCACTTCGACCGATTCTGTGCTTTCCGCATCCATCGGATTCCTGCGGCGGATTTCTTATTAGAATCCAGTTAGATCATTTAAACTTGTAGTTTTAAGAATTTAATGTCTAGAGAAAAATATCGATATAAGAAATTACGTAAGTTGAAAATGAGGTTTTTAGGGTTCCGTAGTAAACAAGGAACCCTTATAGTTTCGTCATGTCAGTCTGTCTGTCTGTCCGCGGTCTAGCTCCGAGACCCTTTGTACAGTCAGCGTCAAATAGTTAGTGACACTCAGGGTATTCAAATAAATAGACGCAACCAAAAAGTCAATAATATCGGTACAAATTAAGTTGTCTTATTATTGTCAACAATATAGTCGCTCAAAAGGTCGAGACGTTTAAAATGTCATATAGATCGGTTCAGTCAAACCGCCATTAATATGGTTACAGTCATCCCGCCAATGGTATCCAAGCATTATAAGCATAGAGGAAAGTAATATATATCAGGAAATTACAAGTATTCAAAAATATGGAACACATTAGAAAAATAAACTAGCATGTAAGGGTGGCCGCACATGTCAGGTACCTACCTGATCCGATTCTCCAATTCGGAAACCCGATCGGACGAGTGCCGCATACAGGCGATTGATTGTATTCGGTTTCTACGCTCTCCAGTCGTGTGAACACTTATAATGCTTGAATACCATTGGTGGGATGACTGTAACCATATTTATGGCGGTTTGACTGAACCGATCTATATGACATTTTAAACGTCTCGACCTTTTGAGCAAATACATTGTTGACAACAATAAGGAAACTTTGTTTGTACCGATATTATTGACTTTTTGGTTGCGTCTATTTATTTGAATACCCTGAGTGTCACTAACTATTTGACGCTGACTGT
Source organism: Agrochola litura (assembly GCA_949152395.1). NCBI lineage: Eukaryota > Metazoa > Arthropoda > Insecta > Lepidoptera > Noctuidae > Agrochola > Agrochola litura. The sequence goes on from OX424499.1 coordinate 24,369,113, forward strand.
ACTAGAAAGCTGTAATTTGGCATAGGTATACATATTAATTACGCCGACAAAGTGGTAAAACAAAATTAAAAACTTTTTGAACTTTATGGCCTTAAGCAACATATGAATAATACAAGCTTTCATCAGTATGTCGCAAAATATTCTAAAACTTTTAAAAGTGTGTGCAAAATAGCTAAAGCTCTTTACATTAGCAATAAAATAAAATCAGCTGATGATAAAATAAAAACTACCTGGCAAATAATAAATAATGAAACAGGTAGGAAAAAACAGCGTAATACTGAATTAAATTTAGAGACTGCACATGGCCCCATCAACTCAGATGTAGAAATAGCTCAGGAATTTGAAAACTTTTTTGCTAATGTTCCCCTTAAAACTACCGAAAATTTAAATTCATCACCCGCGCTTTCTGCCGCCTTACTTAGAAATAATGTAAATGCATGCCCTTTAGAGTTTAGGTTTCAGCATAAAAAACCCCCAGGCTGTTATAAAAGCTTTTAAAGATCTTAAAATTAAATCAACAGAAGATCTATGGGGAATGTCTGTAAAAGTCTGTAAATCTATCATCGAAACCATTGCGCCCTATTTAGCTTTCATATTTAACACCAGTGTAGACCAAGGAGTCTTTCCGGATCTCATGAAACTCAGTAAAGTAGTTCCATTGTTCAAGTCCGGTGATAGTAAGGAACCCAACAATTATAGGCCCGTGTCAATTCTGCCAGTTCTCAGTAAAGTGTTTGAAAAGTTGATGCTTAATCAAATGTTACGTCACTTTAATAAAAATTCCATCTTTCATGAACAACAGTACGGTTTCACCAAAGGGCGTTGTACCACTGACGCCGGTTTAACCCTAATAAAGAACATTTTTAATGCCTGGGAAGAAGCACAAGATGCCATTGGAATCTTTTGCGACCTCTCGAAGGCGTTCGATTGCGTAAACCATGAAACACTTCTGCTGAAACTAGAACACTATGGGATTAGGAATACAGCTCTTGATTTACTAAGATCATACCTGAAAGATAGAAAGATTAAAGTTCAAGTAAACGGCGTAAACTCGTTGGGGTCTGAAATGGCAATGGGTGTTCCTCAAGGTTCGATATTGGGTCCATTCCTCTTTTTAGTTTACATAAACGATTTACCCCAATTACTTCAAAATCAACCGAAGATGGTGTTATTTGCAGATGACACATCATTGATCTTTAAAATAGACCGACGGTCACAAAATCTTGACGACGTGAATAACTCTATTCTTCAGGTCCAAGATTGGTTTACGGTAAATAATTTGGTACTTAATGACAAAAAAACCAAATGCATTAGATTTAAATTACCGAATGTTAGAAGTAGCGAATGTGACATCATATTGAATGGAGAAAAACTGGAATTTATTCATCAAACAGTTTTCCTGGGAATCACGCTAGACGAGAAATTACAATGGGGACCTCATATAACATCTCTTGCGGGGCGGCTAAGCTCGGCCGCTTATGCTGTTAGAAAGATAAGACAGTTAACAGATGTAGAAACCGCGCGTTTGGTCTATTTTAGCTACTTTCACAGTATTATGTCATATGGCATTTTACTGTGGGGTCGGGCTGCAGACATTGAATCCATCTTTATTTTACAAAAGAGGGCTGTCAGAGCCATTTATAATCTATGTCGTCGCGAATCTCTCAGGGAACTATTTAAAAAGATTAGTATTATGACGGTACCTTGCCAATTCATCTATGAAAATATTATGTATGTAAGGAAAAATCTGCATCTTTTTAAGAAAATAAGTGATAGACATAATTTTAATACTAGAAATAAAGATAAAATAGATCAACCATTTTTCAGATTATCCAAAGTACAAACATCTTTTATGGGGTACTGTGTTAAATGTTATAACAAAATACCTTGTGATATATTACAATTAACTGAAAGAAAATTTAAAACGCATATTAAAAGTACTCTTTGTAAACAAGCATATTACAAATTAGAGGATTATATCCTAGATAAGAATGCTTGGAAACATGCTGGTCTAGCTCCATAGGACAATTTTGAGTCTAGACAAAATCAAACTGGTTGCTAATTTAATTGTGTAATTAAATATTACAACATTTTTTTTTACATTATGTGATTACTTGAACTCACACACTGACGAATTAGTATCACTTGTAATTTTTTTAGGAATACCGTATAGGTTTTACAATGCTTGTAAATATGTGAACACCATGTATCCATTACATAATTATTTTTTCTATCATTGCTTCATTTTTATTTTTACCTATTGTGGTATATAAATCTTATTCCAGGTGCATCGTTTTCACATATAATTATATAATTAATGTATACAAAATATTGTAAAACATTTTAAAAGAGTAACGGTGGAGTTTCTTGCCCATTCTTCTCCATACGAAAACTACCCTTTGGAAGGGGCGACTAGAATCAATTCTATTTTTTGTTTTTGACGTTCAAAAGTGCCTTTTTGTGCCTAATTGAAATAAATTATTTGACTTTGACTTTGACTTTGACTTTATGAAAAACATTTTTTTTTAGGGTACCTCTCATACACGTAAAGTGGTGATGTTTTTTTTTTTTAACCCATGGTGTGGGTATCATTGGAAAGGTCCTTTAAAAACATTGTGAGTTTGTAAAAACCATTTTTGGATTCAAGGATCCGTTTGCGAAATATTAAGCTTTAAAGTGCTAATTTTTGTTAGAGTCAAGTGTCCCCGCCCCCCTGCCAGCTAAATGGTTGGTTTTGGATGTGTGAAAAAAATCACAGCAGTAGTTTATATAGGTAACGAAATTAAAAGGAAAACTATCACAGCTAAGTAGGCTTTACAAGTTAACGAGTAATAATCGACCAACTTAACTGTGCAGTTGCAAATACCACACGTTCCGTATGGGAGAACATATTTTTCAACTACTAAGTTAAGTTTGTTTTTGGGATAAATTCATCCCAACTCCCACCCTTCATTGTGCGTGGTCCGACATGCACTTGGCCGGTTTTTATTTATAGGAATGTTGTTTCAAATTTAGTGTCAATGCAGAGAATTAGGCATAAAACCATTAATAACGTTTAAATTTTATTGTAAGAATCGGCCCGGTAGATAATCGAAGTTTTGTATAATGAAAACATGCCATACCCATTTTTAGGTGATTAATGTTCTGGGAAGTTTTCAGAATAAAAACATAGAGTAAATAGAGTTATGTATATCGATGAAGAAGAAAATAAACTGTATCCTGTGTGAAAATTGTAATGACTATATACACTTGTAGAAACAGGGCCGCAAAGGGCTAGACCATAGAGAAAAATAGGGAAAAATAAAGTTTAAAAGGGTCTAAAAAATCGCAGCTCTCGTAAAGGTAACTTAGGTTAGCCGAAATTGTATAAAAGGTGAGTCCTGGACAGTACAGCTGACGCCTCGAGAGCACCCAGGTTACACGCAGCTTACTCGATATAATAAGACTATCTACCTGCAGGAGCGTCGAGTCGGCAACTCCGTCGCTGGTCGTTCTCGTTGGGCCTGCTCCAGGCAACTCGGGGTCTCACCTGGCGGGGACAGACCCCCGAGATGTCGTGAAGAAAGCGGCGCTATAGTAATTAGCGTCGTAGCGCGCCTACAGAATTATTCATAGCAACCAATCACACAGACGCATTTTGCTTAACAAAATGCGTCAATTCTATTATGCTGTCCGAGACGAACCAAAAGAGGGGCCCCTCTTTTGGCCTCCGCGGACCAAGAGCGAAGCCCTGAGCCCAATCGCCACGCCCACTAGTGGGGGCGTCGCGACATCTCGATTAGTTAGACCTGTACAGTCGGATTCCAGCTTCTAAGGAAGGAACAATAAGAAGAATAAATGAGAAGAAACCCTGAAGAAGTCTTTTATTAGAAGAAAATCCTTCACGCTCCATACAGTCCACTTCAATTACCTAACTGGATAATATATCTAACTTTCTTTTTTTTGCCATTTTGTCCCACTGCTGGGCAAAGGCTTCCCTACTCTCTTTCCACCTCTCTCTGTCCAGAGCTGCCAAGAACCAATCTTTCTTAAAGGAGTCCAGCTCATCTCGCCATCTCCGTCAGGGTCTGCCGCGATGACGTCTGCCATTAAGCATTTGGCCCATTGATCGTTTGACATGCGGCAGATGTGTCCAGCCCAATTCCATTTAAGCGTGTTAATAGAACTACCTTACAAAAAAAATCCATTCCGGACCCATAGCACCCCTGGAGGATACCCCTGGGGGTGCCACGGGAACTTGGATTCGGACCCGTGGCACCCCCAGGTCAATTAGTGCTGTGTTTTTGAATGTATATAATTGGTATTAAAACCATGTAGGTATACCTACCCAATAATATAAGATTTCATTTTTATCTCTAATGTGAAGCTAATGTCTCCACGTGTTTTTATTCAATCAGTGAGTTTTTTTAACAAAAATCATGTCATGTGTGTTTTAACCTATCAGCCTATCACTTTAAGAACGCATTGAATGAATGCCTTTTTCATGAAAATGGAACGCATTGAATGAATGCCTTTTTCATGAAAATGACATTTGAGAACAAATCTAACATAAAGAGATGTGTAAGTGATGTAAATACATAATAATATTTGTTAAGGTCGCGAATCATATTTTAATCAAGATACAACCTGACACTGACCTGCAAATTGCAAAAAAAATTAAGAAAATTTTAACTTCGCGGGCATTATAATCTTATTAATATTTGGAAATCATGACAATTGAATAAATTGTCCATTAAGTTCACAGAATTTTCATTTTTATAAATCGTACACTTTAGAAACACGATTAAAATTGTAGTTTCCTCAATAGAAAAAAATCCAAAATAATCTCTAAAAAACAAAATAAACCCTTAATACTACACGCTCATCAGTTTTTTAAATAATAACAAAACTCAATGTTGTCTCTAACTTACATGTTTTATACATTTTGCAATTTTTAAAATGTGTATTATTTGTTTTAATAATTCGAAGGAAATACCTAAATTAGTGCGCGAACCGCCCTGCTACATGGCTGTCAACCGCGTCCCCGACAGAGGTGACCTTGGTTGGCGACAGGCAGAGCTGTTTGAAATTTGGTCGTAAACCACCATTTACACGGTTGTAAACCACCAAGGCACTTAGGGAAACTTCCGCCTTTTCTCTACTTAAGCTTGGTTACTAGACCAAGACTAGTAGGTATGTTTGTTCTAACGTTGTTGCTGTCGCCAACTGTTGCGTGGTAAAGGGTGCTTACAATTTGAGAATGGCCATCGACCCATTGTGTAAACAGTAGCTTCGATGGCTCTCGTCGAACACTAGTGATGTCCTGATTATCTTATCTATTAGTTTTATTTGTCGGGCCAGTGTTAATTAAGTGTGTAGACAGGTTAATTTGGTTACTACCTAGATAACGGATATCTTTGGAAACCCACCGACTACATACATACATACATACATAAACTCACGCCTTCTTCCCATGGGGGTAGGCAGAAACTACAGAACGCCACCTGCTACGATCCTTACATACTTCTTTTGCCTCGTTTACGTTCCCGACTATCTGCATTTATTTCAAACTAGCTTTTCCCGCGTGGATGTCTGAAATTATCCCACGGGAACGTACTACCGGGCAGTACCGGGATTACCTACATACCTAATAGTCCAAGAAAAGGTTCTTGACTCCTACCGCTGCGCTCCAACCATAATTTTATTATTATTTGTTATGCGTAATTTGGAATCTGTGATATCTTTTAAACCATTTATTTAAAATAAATGATGTCAGGCATATTTTAATCTTAATAAAATAAAATAAGTAATTTTAAAGATTTTAAGCCACACAAGGATTAAATACATCGTTTTTGCGCTTAAAAACAGTATCTCTTTCAGTAGATTGCCCCCAAAAAATAACACCAAATCTCAGAACTAATGCAATCAATCCGTAATACGCTAGTAAAAGTGTTTGTGTATTAACTTTTTTTGACAGCTGAAATAGTGCATATGCAGATTTATTTAATTTTAGACAAATTTCTGTCACTCCATAATGGGTGCACCCAATATTGCCTTTTTCGCTGTCGTCTTCGGTTTCTTAGAATAAGCGCACAGATCACAACCGTCTCTTTGAAACCCATGTTGATGAATGCGGCAAAATTTTACGAAAAAGTTGCGTTGCTGTCGCTCCCGTCTGCGCATCGTCCAAATCTCGGCGCGGAGACAGCGACAAAGACAAAAAAGTTGCTGGGAAACTAAGTTGCCCGTGCGCGCTACCTGTTCAGATAAAAGGATGAATCCAGTGTATTCGTTTGCATTTTTTTATTATATAAAGCTAAGAGTAGTGCGACGAGAATTAATTCCTCTTCCATGTCCAAGACGTTTGTTAGACGTTTGACGCGAATAACTTCGACTACTGCTACATGTATTGATAATGTCTTTTGTTGCTGCGACTATTTAGATAAAGCCATTGTAAATTATCTCCCTTCTGATCACAGCGGTCAAACCGTTATTTTTGAGTCCAACACACCAATACTAAAAGTGCAGATACAAACTAGACCAATAACATCGGGTAATTTAAATAAGTTTAATAGCACTTTAATTAGCAAGTTAAGTGCTCAGGGTCTAAATATGTCCAATGGCAATATTTTGTATGAACAATTCTTTTCATTAGTGCAAACAGAGTTCAATAAGTCTTTTAAGAAAAAACTAAAACTATTTGCCCTAAGTTTTTATTCAGTGACTGGGCAACTAAAGGCATCAGGAAAAGTAGGGAAACATTATTTGAACTGTATGGCCTTAAGCCGTATATTAACACGGAAACTTTTAATAAGTATGTTGCTACTTACTCAAAAACTTTTAAAAATATCTGCAAAGCAGCTAAAGCTTCTTTCATTAGCAACAAAGTTAAATCGGCAGACAATAAAATAAAGACAGTTTGGAAAATTATTGAAAATGAAACAAACAAGAACAAAAGACATAATACAGATTACACACTAGACACTTCCGGCGGTCTCATTAGCGATAATATCAATGTTGCTCAGGAATTTGTAACTTTCTTTACCAATATTTCAATTAAAACTACGGAAGCTTTAAATTCCTCCCCTCACTTGCGATTGATTTATTAAAAGCGAATGTATCAGCCTGCCCTGTGGAATTTAACTTTAAACATATAAACCCTGTGGTCGTTATAAAGGCTTTTAAGCAACTTAAGATCAAAATTACCGAAGATCTGTGGGGCATGTCTACTAAAGTTTGTCAATCAATTATTGAGACAATTGCACTCTATTTAGCTTTAATATTTAATTTGTGTGTAGATCAAGGGATATTCCCGGATTTAATGAAATACAGTAAAGTTATTCCACTTTTCAAATCCGGGGACAGAGACACTAATAATTATAGACCCATATCAGTTTTGCCGGTTTTCAGCAAGGTGTTTGAAAAAGTAATGTTAAATCAAATGCTCAATCATTTTAATCGTAATAACATCCTACACGATCAACGGTATGGTTTCACCAAAGGACGTTGCACAACCGACGCCGGTGTCACCTTATTGAAACACATCTCTAATGCATGGAAAGAGGCACGAGATGCAATAGGCATCTTTTGCGACCTATCCAAGGCATTTGATTGCGTGGATCACGAAACACTGCTCTTGAAACTTGAGCATTACGGTCTGGATAAACCTGCGCTGAGCTTAGTAAATCATATTTGAATGATAGACTGCAGCAAGTTCAAATAAACGGTGTAAATTCATTGGCTTTAAAAGTCAAAATGGGTGTACCACAGGGCTCGATATTGGGTCCATTCCTCTTTTTAGTATATATAAATGATTTACCAAATTTACTGAAAAATCGACCACAAATGGTGTTATTTGCTGATGACACATCACTGATTTTTAAAGTAGACAGACATGCACAGGAGCTTGACGACGTAAATAACGCTATGCTTACGGTCCATAATTGGTTTACTGTAAATAATTTGGTATTAAATGAGAAGAAAACTAAATGCATAAGATTCGCGTTACCGAATGTTAGAAGTAGTGAATAGACGTTGTATTGAATAAGGAGACACTATAATTCGTCGAAAAGACGGTTTTCCTGGGGATAACGCTTGACTCCAAACTACAGTGGGGTCCTCACTTAACATCACTTGCAGGGCGGCTAAGTTCAGCCGCTTACGCTATTTGGAAAATCCGCCAACTAACAGACGTGGATACCGCGAGACTGGTCTATTTTAGTTATTTTCATAGTATCATGTCTTACGTCATTTTGCTGTGGGGACGGGCTGCAGATATTGATTCTAACTTTATTCTGCAAAAGAGAGCCGTCAGAGCTATCTACAACCGCCGCAGACGCGAATCTCTAAGGGAACTGTTCAAGAAAATTAACATCATGACGGTACCTTGTCAGTATATATATGAAAACATTATGTATGTTCGAAAAAATCGACACCTTTTTAGTAAGATAAGTGACAGGCATCATTTTAACACTAGAAATAGGAACAAATTAGATCAACCACGTTTTAGATTGTTTAAAGTTCACACTTCTTTTATGGGGTACCTACTGTGTAAAATGTTATAATAAAATACCACTCGATATTCTTCAACTAAATGAGAAGAAATTTAAAACATGCATTAAACGTACCTATGTAGACAACTTCGATCAACAATACCAACATTGTTGATCGAAGGTAGACAAGCATATTATTATTTTGTTGGATGATTATATCGTAGATAAAAATGCTTGGCTTAATGCTGGTCCTGTTCCACAGCCACTTGGGCTCACTATTTAAAATTTTAATATTTGGAAGAGTTGCTTTCCCTTTTTTTAATTCTGTTTTTGACATTACGAACTTAATGTTTATTTTTTATTTTACCAAGTAAATTAGATAATAATGATTTTCTTACTTTTTGGTAGTAAAATTCTATTGATTTCTTAAATACATTGCAAACTATAGTTTTGTATAATGTAGAAGCATTTTTAGATTTTTTGTAAATGTGAGTACCATGGAGCCGTTTATTATGTTATGTTATTAAGATGTATGTTGACTTGAAAGAGCATGGCAGTTGAGAGAATGTCAAGCTCACTTAAATGTCTCGCTGATGGTGGCGAGTGTGTTGGATCATTTGGTTCCCTACAAAATGGTTGAGCTGGATGGTGCTGATCCACGCGTCATGTTCGTGAACGGGCGCCTTCAGTTGAGACTGGTCATCTCATCTGCCAGGGCTTATTTTTAATCTTATATTTTCAATTGCTTTGATTATTTTTTGTACATTGTTCTCACATATAGAAGCAACAAGAATACTGTACCTACCCAGAATTTTGTAATATCTATATTTAAAAGAGTGGCCTTGGAGTTTCTTGCCCGTTCTTCTCTATAGAGATCTACGTTTTGGAATGGGCAACTAGCTTCAACTTTCTGACCAACTGACCGATTCTTTGACAATTCAAAAGTGACTGTTAATGGTTTAATTGAAATAAATGCTTTGAGTTTGAGAGTTTTGCCTGAGCCGAGAAACACGAGACTACTGATTGATCTGAATTTTTAAGATATGTGTGAGGCAGCTTGGCGGATTTCAAAATATGAATTCCGACTCTGAATTCAGAAAGGAATTCAGAATGTGTGAGTCCAGCTATATAGGTACAGACGCCATCCCATCAAGCTACCCGAAACTGTCCAATTTTTTCAATCTACTTTGAACCTCACGTATCAGCTATAAAGTTGAAAATCTATTAAATAAATTTGACAGATTTTAGTAGCTTGATGTGCTGGAGTCTGTACAACACAATCTGTTAAGATTTGAAACAGATTGCTATTCCATTGATTCATAAGTTCGAAAAAAAATCTGCTCAACAACGTAATAACGCAATGAATGTTGTTGAACTGTCAAAATGAAACAATTTGGGGTAATTTGTTTACGAAATTAAGTTATATAAGTACCTACGCAATTATGGTAGCGGTAGGTACTGCCCGGTAGTAGGTTCCCGTGGTATATTTTCCGACATCCACGCGGGCGAAGCCGCGGGCAAAAGCTAGTAGGTACATAAAGTAAAGGCAACCGTGATAAAAATACACAAAATAGCTACGCCTACCTACTTACCTAAATATCATCTTGGACTTTGAACAGTTTACACACAACACAACACCGATGATGATAACAAGTCGTGGCCGTGAGTAAACGACGAAAAACAGATCTTATTAAGCAACGTCCTTTTCGCACGTGTACAAAGCTAACCTGCAGATTTTTATTTCTATCTCTTTCTACGTACGGACGTTAACCTTTGGACCGTATTTATAAAAGTTTCTATTTGCCAAATATATATAAGAAAGGAGTTGACAAAAATTGCAGTGCCTTATGTAGCGAGATTAGAGCGTATACTATACTTATGTGCAGATTTTAGATGTACTTATGTATGTTTCAGTGAAGGTATTTAACTTTTGGAGTGAAAAATGTTTATCATAAAATCTTTGGAGAAGTTTGTGTTTCGTACGAAGAAAAATACTGCGAAGTGTTTCTCGACCATTGGCGGTTCAAAGGTAAGTGATAAAATTGTGCTTGATAAAATCTGATAGTGTGCACAGTGTGACACGAACTTTGACCGATTATACTCTACTTCCTACTCTTTCATAATAGTTTGACACTTTGACAGTTTATTGATAATGTTATAACCAAGTTAAAACCTACATAATTTGATAATCACCGTCATTCAGTCCGATAGAAAATTATCAATAATTAATGTAAGTACCTTACATAATATTCGCATTGAGTGATAGAGAAGTACCTATACAAATGACAATCGTTCCACCTTGTTTTGTTATTACAGTGTGGAATTTGTACATAAAGACCACTGACGGATCATAATCAAACAAATAAAAATTGTGTGAAGTATAACAGCTGAGCTGCTTAATGAATTAACAAATCAAAACTAACTAAGTATCTACCTAGTAATCTTAAGTGAACATCATGGAACAAGTAAGTCCAAAGTTTTGTTTTTAAAATCACGAATTTCCCAATGCCCATTCATTTAACAATTTCCCACCAGGCAAGTTTCCACAATGTTTTTATTAAGTAAGTACCTATAATAACATTTCAATAACTTACTTTTTTATTTACTTGAACATATATGTTAAGTCTATTAGTTTTAAATTAATTTTGAATTAAATAACCTGCGTTAAGAGGTAAATATTTGGCTTTGTACAAGTTTTTCTATAAGTACCTACATCTTTCATAGTTTATACCAGAAAAACAAATAGCTCTTAAACATTATTACTGAAAAGAAAACGGAAGTACCTATCTAATAAAAGTAAGTATCTAGTAAAAGTAAGTAACAAAAAGTTGTGATAATCTATCCATTGTCTCAAGACTCACCGTTCCACATGTCATAGAAAAATGCATACAGTATAAATCTATAACACTTTATTCAAGTTATTAACTGAAATAGCCCGACAGGGTACACAATGATCACATACAATTTAAATTTACCACCTTAACCTAAGTACATATTGGTGATTGCAAATAAAGTATTGAGTAACCTACTGATCTTATTAATCATCAATAATGGTTGTAGATTTTAATAATAAATAGTTATTACTAATGTTAAAGTAATTTGCACACCATAAACAGGCAAAATATGGGTCAGTGGGTTGTCTTAGGGGAGGATTTTATGGACTGTGCATAAACCACCAATTTTTATATCTGGTAAAACCTGTATTTTCAGCAAATAAATTATTATTCTTATCAAACAAGACTGTTGAAAAAACAAATGAAACAAAACAGATACTTACAATCAGAAGAGGTCATAATCAGTTTTTATTTACATTAAAATATTACATGCATTGTTCTTATTTTAAATACACCTACTAAATATTGTAGGATGTAGCAATTTTTTGGGTTTTAATGTTCATTCTTTGTGATTATACCTAATGTGTTTAATAAATGATGGCTATAATTGGCAGTCTGAATTGAACTTGAAAAAATATACTGTGCAGCGTTAGCATTTTATATTCCTTATTCCTACCAAGTACTTACTTAAAAACTTTTTACAAAAAAAAAACAACCAACTTCAAAAAAAAAAAACACTACAAAGTGAAAAATAACTTTAATTTCGGAAGTCGGTGTCTTTGGTTTTGAATTTTCGTTCTTTGTCACCGACTTCCGAAATTAAAGTTATTTTTCACTTTGTAGTGTTTTTTTTTTTTTGAAGTCGGTTGTTTTTTTTTTGTAAAAAAGTTTTTATTTTTCACTTTTTAGTTGTGGTACCTACCCCACACAAATTCGAATACTACTACCTGCTATGTAAATAACAGTGACAAGAAGTTATATCATCTACATACTAAGTGGGAAAAAATACGTATAATTGAAGCTAACTCAAGAACTACCCAAGCAAAGTTAATAAAATTTATATGGGACCACCTCTGAAGTATGATCTACCAAACAAAAAAAGAATCATCAAAATCTATTCATAATTGGCGGAGTAATCGCGTAACAAACATACAAAAAAAAAAAAAAAAAAACAAAAAAAAAAAAAACATACAGACGAATTGAGAACCTCCTCCTTTTGGAAGTCGGTTAAAAATTAAAATTCAAACCAGTTAATTTCTGACTTTTGACTTATTTACAACTACTACTAAAATAAAGGTAATAAAATCAGCAATTTCTGCCTGACAACCTTATGATAAACCTTAGTTTTGGAAGCTATGATGATGGCCTTAAAATAATAACCAGCTTACACATTATGTTCTAGTTTACAGACAAACAAGTTATTTGATATACAGGCAGCTCACTTGTAACTTGTTTTAAAGCAATGTTATGAGTGTGCGGAGTAGTCAATTCTTTTACATCACTCTCTTAATTGTGCCATCAGGTTAAAAAGTTATTTAAACACACAATAAAAACGAATACCTATTGGCAGTGTTGTGGAAAGATGAATATGTTTGCCTGTATACCAATTGTTTGTTTGACTGTAGGACGTAGGTAAATTATTTTGCAAATAGGATAACCTTGTACTATGGACTTGATAATTTGGGATTATAAAATGGCAACTATGTTTAGGTATGATCAAAGTTTATTTCAGTTGTTTTGGAGTTCCAAATATATAGGTAGATAAGATAAAGGAACCCGCTTTGATAATGCTTGTCTGTCTTTGTATCTCCATAGATTATCTCGGCTAATTTTGAAGATAGTTGAACAGAAAAAAAAACCTACATTTTAGGGTTCCGTAGTCATCAAGGAATCCTTATAGTTTCGCCATGTAGGTCTGTCTGTCCGCGGCTTAGCTCAGATACTCTTAGTACATATTAATCACACAGACAAAGTGGTAAAATAAAATCATGAAAAAATATACAAAATTTAAGGTACCTACCTATCATAGATATAAGAATGTTTTTTATATTTCTATGGTACCTACCTCCCCTATACGTAAAGTGGGGATGTTTTTCTTTTGTCGTCTATCCCATGGTGTGGGGTGTCATTGTATAGGTTGTTCAAAAATATAAATTATTGTGAGTTTGTGAAAACCATTTGCGAAATATTAGGCTGCCTTGGCAGCTAAATGGTTGGTTCTGGATATGAGGAAAAATTCACAGCAGTACCTAGTATATAAGTTTAACGAAATTAAAAGGAAAACTATCACAGCAAAGTAGGCTCTACAAGTTAACAAGTAATAATCGATCAACTTACATTTGCAGTTAAAAAACATGTTCTCTCATACATTTCTCATGGAAGAACATGTTTTTCAACTACAATGTTAAGTTTGTTCTTGAGATAAGTTCATCCCATCTACGGAACCCTTCATTGTGCGTGGTTCGTGGCGCACTTTGCCTGTTTTTAATTTAAAGCCAGTTAAATAAAACAAAGTTTTAAATTTAAAAAATATCTAGCTAGCCAGTAGCTTCTGCTTTCAAGGACTTTCCCACACTATTTGATCTTATCTGCACTTACCTACATCACTCGTTTTTTATTCTTGTCCCTACATGTTTAGCAAATAAATTATTAATATCTATTCTAAATCTCTTGACTGTTTTATTGTTGATACTTAGCTGAGAATTTGCTTTGTAATTGAAAACAAAAACAATCAGATAATTAAGTAAGTACAAGACATCAGACACTTTACATTTGTAAGTAAGTACTTTTAATACGTAGGTACCTACCTAGTCATTCGCAGTTGGTCTGTTGAAATACTAACATTCGTCTGTGCTATTAGTTATATGACTGAGAATGGTAAGGTACTTTTAAATAAATAAGAACATTACGCCTGAATTTTTTAATAATTGTGTTAATAATGTACCTAAATATAGAATTTTATTAGGTAGGTATTGATAAAATTTCAGAATCATGGATTTGCAATTTTGAATGATTTTTATGTACTTTTTTAAAATTTATATGTCTTGATGTTGTGTTAGTTCATAATTAATTACATTTCGATACAATGTAAAAGTTGTTAGTGAAATAAATAGGTACTTAAATAAATTCCCGTTAAGTCCCATCTAACAGGGGGCGACATAACATCTATGAAAACGTCTTTAAAAGTCACAAATGTTTTTCTGGTTTAACCATAATTATGATTAATTTGTTAGCAGGAAAACCCAGTGGTGACGGTCAAACAAGGTAAACTGAAGGGAGCGGTCAAGAAATGCTTAGATGGAAGCCCTTACTACAGCTTCAAAGGTATTCGCTATGGACAGCCACCTGTTGGGGAGTTGAGGTTTAAGGTAAGGTTTTATCCCAATCAGTTTTCATTGGAGATGCGCCGAATGTAGGTTCAACCGAATACGAATGTTCGGCCGAATATTCGGTGCAAAATGTACCGAACCGAATATTCGGCAGAATCATTCGGTTCAATTTTGCGATATGATTATTAAAGGACATAAAATAGTAATCCTGGGAATCAGATTTTATTTTGCTAACATTGTCATTCGTCAAAAAAACTTAATTTGATTAAAACTTCAATTACCTACTAATGTTGATTCTTAAAGTTACCTCAAATTTGTATTTTTTTTCATTTGACTAAATAAAATAAAAATAATAAGTAATTGTTTTTTTTTTAACTATATTTTGTTACGGAAGATTTTTTCATTGTTGATTTCATAGAATTTTATTTGACTTACATTGACATTTAATTTTTTTTAAAAACTTAATTAGATTAAAACTACAAATAGTTATGACAATTCCTAGTTTCTATGTTGCAAATTGATATTTTTTTATTTAGCATACATAGACATTTATTTAAAAAAACTTAATTTGATTATAAACATATTTTAATACTTGTGTTGGTTCCCAAAGATTATTGTTCATCATCATCATCATCAGCCTATAAATGTTCCCACTGCTGGGACACAGGCCTCCTTTCTGTGAGAGGGAGTGGGACGAAATCCACCACGCAGGCCCAGTGCGGGTTGGTAGATGTCACATGTCTTCGAATTTTCGGTTCTAGGACATGCCGGTTTCCTCACGATGTTTTCCTTCACCGTTTTGAGAGCAGTGGTGATGAAATAATTTACATAAAGTAAATCGCCTGTCTGGGTTCGGACCTACGACCTACAACATGTAAGTCGCGGCCGTTACCACTGGGCCACCACTGCTCGCGTTTCAAAGGTAGAAGTTATTATATAATATTTAAAAAAAAAAAAAGTTGTTACTCAAAGCAGTGTTCTTAAAATTGTTAATTTCATAGAAATTTAATTTTGTTATCATTTGTAAAAAAAAGCAGAAGTTTATTTGATTAAAATTTTATTTAAATTGATTGTTAAAGTTAATTTTTTATGTTTTGTCAACAAATAATTGGTACAAAAAGTAGTGTTTCTTTAATTTACAAAAAACTTTGTACAACTTTCGGAATAAACCACACTTATTTAGTAATTACTTAATTAGATAACCTTACTAATTAGTAAAATGTTATTTTTTTAAATAAGTATTAACAATAATTTAAATAGGTATTCGGTAATTATTCGGCAAATTAACCGAATATTAGGCCGAATACGAACATGAAAAATTATGCCAAATGTCCAAATACGAATATTCGGCCGAACATTTGGCGCATCTCTAATTTTCATTATTTGATTAAATTTACCCTTTATTGTACACCACATAATAGAAAAAGGACAATTTCAACAGAATAATTAGGAGTATAATAATGTTCTCCCCGTTTCCCTGAAAACATATTGGTACAATAAAATGAGTGTAGGTACTTATATTATAATATATATAATGGGCGGTCTTATCGCACAACGTACTATGCGCACATAGTTTAGACAAGATGTACTAAAGTATTGGTGAAGACATTTTGATGACACTCATCAAATCCTAGCTTGTCTATGACTAAACCGTAACCTTATCTAAATTTCAGGCACCGTTACCAGTGAAGCCATGGGAAGGCATTCGAGACGCAACAGAACACGGGCCGGTGTGCCCACAATTCGACATGAGCGTCATAGATATTGTGGAAGGAAGCGAAGACTGCCTTAGCTTGAACGTCTATACAAAGACACTAGCACCCAGCTCCAAAATACCCGTGATGGTCTACATTCACGGAGGCGCCTTTTTATCGGGATCCGGTAATGCCGAAACATATGGCCCAGAATATTTCTTCCAACACGACGTCATCATAGTGACCATAAACTACAGACTCGAAGCATTAGGCTTCCTTTGTCTAGACACCCCTGAAGTACCAGGAAACGCTGGCATGAAAGACCAAGTGCTTGCGTTACGTTGGGTCAAAGAAAATATCAGTATGTTTGGAGGTGACCCTGACAATATCACTATATTCGGAGAAAGTGCTGGTGCCGCTTGTGTAACCTTCCATATGCTGTCACCAATGTCACAAGGTCTCTTTAACAAGGCGATAGCACAAAGTGGAGTTTGTTTATCATACTGGGCGACGGCGCATAAACCCATCGAACGAGCGTTTAGATCTGGAAAAGTATTAGGAAAAGACACAAAGGATGTTAACGAACTGTTACAGTATCTAAGAGGACTCCCAGCTATTGACTTGGCAAGAATCACGGTGAAAACAAGAACACACGATGAAAAATTCAGAGGACTGCCCATCTATTTTACCCCAACGATAGAAAAGAAATTCGAGGGCCAGGAACAATTCCTAACAGAGGACCCTATAGATTTAATTTTAGCAGGAAAAGTGAGCAAAGTGTCGCTGTTGATCGGTTACAATTCAGCAGAAGGGATGCTGATGGTCAATGATCATACCAAAAAACTGGAAGTTTTGAATAAAGACCCATCGTTCCTTGTTCCCAGAGATATAGCAACAACGGTGCCTAAGGAAAAGATAGATGAGTTTGGTCAACGTATAAAACAGTTTTATTTTGGCGGAAAAGACGCGACGGAGGATGATACTCAAGCGATTGTAGATGTACAGACAGATATTAACTTCACTTACCAAAATCATCGATTTTTGCAATTCTACCACAGCATGGCTCCAACATTCTTTTATAAGTTTGACTATGTGACTGACTTAAATGTTATTAAAAACATGCTAAGTCTTGATAATGTGAAAGGTGCTTGCCATGCAGATGATCTATTCTATCTATTCCACAGTGAAATGAGTCAGAATTATTGCGCGGAAAATGACGAATTAAAAAAGATAATATACCAAATGACCAAATTGTGGGCAGATTTTTCAAAGACTGGGTGAGTGTAAAATACTCTATGATTTTTATAAAGTTTAATTTATATATTTTTTAAATATATTATTTAATTTATTTATCTTTATTCATGGAGCAAATATATTTATTTGTATTTCTGTTTTTTTCAGTAATCCCACACCAACGAAAGGAAGTTTAGAATGGCGGCCCTACACATTAGCAAATAAAGAATGCTTAGTGCTAAACCAGGATATGAAACTCACAAGTGACATTGACAAGGAAAGGATCGAGTTTTGGAACAAAATCTACTTAGACGCTGGAAAACCTTGCACAACTAAGTCTAGTCTATAGTATTTTATGGTAAATTATTTGGAAAATAAATTTATTTAGGTTGTGATTCAAATATTGTTAATGTGATAGTGCCATCCACGAAGACGCGCCCACTCTTACTGTGCAGTAATCGTGTATAGGAAGAAGAGTAGGGCGCGTCTTCGTAGATGGCACTCTCTATACAAGATGGAATTTCTAACAGCCTCCTTTATGACAAGTTTGATGGTCCTATTATATTATAATTATTGTTACAAGCTTTTATTCGTTGTGGTAGGCTGGCAACCTCTGGTTGTAGAACAATGTCAGGGGTCGACAGCGTGACATAAAATTGCTTTAATCTACATAATGCATGTATTTGTCCAAATCTAGGCCCATTTACTGTACCAACAATACATTTAAAGTACTTAATTGTCTGATTAGTAAATAGCATTAACCCAGTGCATTTATAAATGAAATGATATTTATTTCTGTAAATTAGTTAAAAGAATACTTTTACACGTCAAAAATAACTTGTTTTAAAATTAAACGAGTTCGGTGTTTCCTATCTGACTACTCTGAGAAAATAGACCGAAACAAACTAAGAGGTCAGTATTCTCTTAAAATCCAGACATAATCTAGGTCAGGCCATATTATGAGGACTATTAGATTAAAGTCTGAGTTGATCTTTTGAGGTGAGAACCACACAGTGGACCTGTCCAGTCAATGCACGCATTTGTCAGTAATCGTGTAGCTCAACTCGGAACTAAAGGAGCTCAACAACTCGAAAGAAAGTAAATAATATTATTGAAATGATATCATAATTCATCACAATCATGCCATCACTAAAAACTCAACTGATATGAATTAATTTAAATTAAACAAAAGAACCCTAGCTTGTAAAACGTTCTAAAATAGTTGTACATAATGAAGTTTATTTATCAGGAGAAAATTATTAATATATTTTGTGATTGACTTACAAGTTTATTCCTATGTGGTAGGAAACTATATCTTAATTATTTATAACGTGTAAAATTTGTCTGTACAGTGTAGTCTTAGTTGTAGCAAAATTGCTTGGTTAATTGTATTTATTTTATAACCAAGATCACAATCAATGTACTGTAAGTACCTTCCTGTAATGATATTTTTGTTATTTTTTTAAAATGCTGAATGCGTTCTTATTTATACATTCATGCATTGAAATATGTTCTGCCCATAATTGGAAAGTAAAGTGTGTATAAGCCGTTGCCTATGTTGCAAAAGATTTTTTGAATGTATGATTCAAAAAATCTTCACTTTCCAATTCCCAAATTTCCTTCACTTTACTTTCCAATTATGGGCAGAACATATTTTTATATTTTTATTTACATATTTTTTGAAGTTCTAATTTTATGCAAGTATTGGAGGATATGTATTATTTTGTAATGATATTATTTGTTGTAATAAATTATTTACAGAAAAAATATGTTTACTTGATACATTTTCTATTTGAAAAAATGGGGCGTTTTCACCCATACCACAACCATAACATACTAGGTTACTTTGCGGGCCATCCTAGCGCATTCAAACTCAAAACATTAATGCTTCGCACAAACGAGCCACCGACCACAGCCACCGGTAGCCCAATGACTAGCAGTTCACATGCTTTTTCATACGTTTTGTATGGATTCGTCACATGTGTGGCCGGTAGCGGTCACCCGCTACAGCATGCGGTGGCTCGTTTGTGCCGAGCCTAAATTTAAAATAAACCAATTAGGTACAGGCACTTTTGAATTGTCAAGGGGTTGGTCATTCAGTAAGATGAAGCTAGTTGCCCATTCCAAAGCGTAGTAGGTACCTTTGGAGAAGAACGGGCAAGAATCTCCACGGACACTCGTAAGATCAAAATATGGTTAGGTACTCAATATTGGTTACATTATTCATGTTGAAATTATAAATACATGTGAGAACGATGCAGGTAGAACGTTAGATGGTGGCGCGTGTGTTGGATTATTTAGCTCCTTTCAAAATGGTTGAGCTGAGTGGTGCTAATCCATGCATGCGTCAGGTTCGGTTCGACAAGCGCCGTCAGTGTGTGCGTTATTTACCCTAGCCAGAAAATGTCGAATATCGTCATTTGAGTGTAATAGATAATTAGTACATCAGCTTCTCCGTTTACGAACCTGATGCATGGATTAGTAGGTACTACTCAGCTAAACCATTTTTAAAGGAGCTAAAAGATCCAACACACGCGCCACCATCAGCGAGACATTAGAGTTAGCATGACATAAATAATCTCAGCCGCCAGGGCACGTTCAGGTCTATGGAAGACGCCCCTTGTAAATGGTAGCTTTATGATAGGTAGGTAGGTTGCTCACACATTGCTATGCAATTATACAATACTGAGAGATTGAATTTGTACAATGCAAATATCGTCAGCAGCTTCAGCAGTATTATTTCAAATGCTAATTGATCTCTTTAGGGCGGCCTATATCTGGCCGGCCGGTCGGCCTACCTATCTGGCAACGCGCAGCGCTGCGTGGTTTTCACTGCCAAACGAATATCAACCTTGTTTATCTGTCATTTTGTGTATTCTTCCGTTGACAAAACTCGTTTCTACGGTGGTCATGCTACGCGTGTAGTTGAATATAAATAATAATCCCGAGAGAGCGCCAACGCGTCCAATTTTCATATCAAGAAAAGCAATTTTGACATTTTATTTTGTTAGCCTGTGATAATCGCACTGCGCTGCGCTTCGACAGGTCTTTAAATATGTGGCGCCTGATTTAAAATGTGTAGCAATGTTGCATAATATAGTAATATATCGCCTATATGTATCAGGCTCGAGACGGGGCTCGCTGTGTTGCGCGGCTTGCGCGTATAGATACCCAATGGTTGCGCGCGCGCCTCCTTAGAGGAACAGCCGATCTCATTTTAAGGTCACTTAACTTCAGTTTTTACTTTGAGAATTTTGCAGCGTCGCAGGCCATAGGGTGTGTACGACAAGTAATAATTATTGCACAAGCGCCCCGGCACGGCAGAGCCGTGACCAGAGACCCGACAAACCCCCATAAGGGCGGGGGCCGTCCATGACGATTTCTACACGCCAAAAAGGTAACAATTTTATTTATATTTAGCCAGTAGTTTTTGCCCGCCGTTTAGCCCCCGTGGTGGTCGGAAATTATCCCTCGGGAGTCGGGAATGTACTACCAGGGATCTTATTTTTCGTGTGGTTAGAGTGATCTGGTGTCTGAGTTATTAAGGCTTGTGCAGACCGGCGTCGCGTGTCGCGCTGGTCTGAACAAGCCTTAATTTGGCTTCACATGGCGTCGAGAAATATCTCAGGCATGTCGGTTATGTTTTCCTTCACCGTTTAAGTGATAATTAGTGATATATATTTTTTTTTGTGTGGGAAATTATCAAATAACTTCTCCCGCTCTGGGTGGCTCCAGCGACCGGTCTCCGGCGGGATACGCACATGAATCTGAAAAGTCAGAGGCCTTGGGTTCGAACTCGAGACCTATGACTTGGCAGTCCGACGGTCACACTACTAGGCTATCACTGCTGTGAATCGGCATAAAAGTATTCTGTATCCTAAGGGTGCGTTTCCACTGAAGCGGAGACGAGCGGAGATGAGCGGAGACCTGTAGGAATCGACCAATCACAATGGTTGAAATTCTCATCGCGTGTGACTGACACTGGCATGGCCACCATCAGGGATTTTAATTTTGATAACACAAAAAAAAAATCGCTAATTTCTCGAAATTTATCGCCAAATATCAGAATTTGTACGTCACTGGTTCAAAAGTTATAAGGGTTTATAGGTGGCGGATCTGGGAAGCATCTTGGGGAGATGCTTCCCAGATCCGCCACCTATAAACCCTTATAACTTGGTCCAATTGAATCTCAAAAGCTAGGGCACCTAGCGAAGATCTGTTTTCTACCAAATTTTGTCGCTAATTAGTCGCAATTTTTCGCCAAGTCACAGATTTAGTCGGGTCTTAGTTTAGAAGATATAATGAGTTCAATTTTTAAGTACTTATAGTAGGTACCTACTGTACTGTGTGGACTGTACTTGGCGACAAAATTCGACTAATTAGCGACAAATTTTATGTGTTATCAAAATTTAAATCCCTGATGGTGGCCATGCCAGTATCAGTCGCACTCTCATTGCGTCTCTCGTCTATGATTGGACCATTCCTCCACGTCTCCGCTCAGCTCCACTCGTCTCCGCTGCAGTGGAAACGCACCCTCACCCAGGTCATGGCCTATGCGTATGCCTTTCATCCAAATCCGTTCAACCGTTGAGGTATAAAAAGGTTGCAAACAGACAATAAATTGAAATAATTAATTATAAATATGAAATAGGTTTTAATGATTCTAAGCCACGGGAGATTTTTTAACACGCACTACATTTTCAACGCACTTCTCAGCGCCTAGAGTTGAAAATCCGACAGTTTATTTTTTGGTCGCGCTGGGATGCACTGTGTTGGATTCTAAATGCTCGGCTTAGTACCGAGAGTTCAAATTTCACTGCGCGATAACTAATTCTCGCGTTTAGAAATTTGCTCGTGCACGCCGGCTGTCTAAGTTAAAATTAATTATTATTTATTTGGTGAAAATATTATTCACCATTAATTTGAAATACTCTAGCGGCCATTGACCACATAATACTGGGTCAGTGAGACCATGGTAATAATAGGTACCTACCAAATACCTACTATGACGTCAAAACGCCTAAAAAAGTGGTGTGTAAACTGGTGTACCGTCTGCATGTTAGCCAAGTTATATTGTGACTTTAAATGTAATAATTATTAACCAAGTTGACCGATTTTAATTTTAATGTTACCTCAAGATACTATGACTATTTCAAATCCCTTAAATCTCTTAAAAAGTACATACTCACCTACTTAATGTCGCTGGCAATTTGTATGATTCCTCTTTTTAGGATTCCGTAGTAAACAAGGAACCCTTATAGTTTCGCCATGTCCGTCTCTCTGTCTGTCCGCGGTCTAGCTCCGAGACTCTTAGTACTAGCTGTAATTTGGCATGAGTATACATATTAACTACGCCGACAAAGTGGTAAAATAAAATTACAAAAAATGTTTTTAGGGTACCTCCCCTAAACGTAAAGTGGGGACATTTTTTTTTCTATCCCATAGTATCATAGTGGGGTATCGTTGGAAAGGTCTTTCAAAAACATTGTGAGCGTGTGAAAACCATTTTTAGATTCAGGAATCCGTTTGCAAAATATTAAGCTTTGAAGTGCTAATTTTTGTTAAGAGTCAAGTGTCCCTGCCAGCTAAATGGTTGGTTTTGGATATGTAAAAAAAATTACGGCAGTAGTTTATATATCGAAATTAAAACAAAAACTATCACAGCTATGTAGGCTCTACAAGTTAACGAGTAATAATCGACCAACTTATATTTGCAGTTGCAAAAACATGTTTTCCCATACATTCCGTATGGGAGAACATGTTTTTCAACTACAAAGTGAAGTTTGTTTTTTCAACCTATGACATTATTTGCTGATGACAGTAGGTACAGTTTCAATTACATGTAAGGACATCTTCGATCAACCAATCGAAGAAGGACATCAATAATTATAAACTTGACATAAATAATTCGCTGACATCTATAATTTATTGGCTTGATAATAATAATTTAAAAATAAATATATCAAAAACAAATATAATGCACTTTGGGCAAAGATTGCATAATCCATTAAATATAAATTTAATTCATGATAATAATACTATAAATGAAGTACCTAACTAAAGCCCGTTTTCTCGGTTTAATTATAGACAGTAAACTAAATTGGAAAGAACACATTGAGGAACTATGTAAAAGAATCAGTAGTCAATCTTATGCTTTGTACCAACTTGCTCCAACCATCAACACTGATGTGTTACTCTCGGCGTATTATGGCCTTGTTAAATCTGTCCTCAGATATGGCATTATCTTTTGGGGCAACTGAACAAATAAAGGTATGGCATTTATAATGCAAAAGCGATGCCTACGTGCCATGTTCGGTATCCAAAGTACGGAGAGCTGTAAGCCACTCTCTACTAAGCATAAAATACTCACACTTCCGTCACTGTATATTTTGGAAATAGCCCTATTTGTGAGAAATAACCCCCATTTGTTTCCTCGAATACTTATCAGACATTATAATACGTAATCGCCGGGATAATAGTAAAATTCGTGTTCAGCCAGCTAAGACAGCGCTACTGTATAAAAGTGTTGTATGCAGAGCGCCAATAATTTATAATAATATCCCTAACTGTGTTAAGACATTAAATAAAGACCAGTTTAAGAAATCATTAAAAAAATACTGACAGAAAAAGCTTATTATAATGTTAATTAATTTTTAAATGATAAGTCCCTCTGAAGATACTGACTGAATCTAATCTATTTATTTTGAATCATGGCTGTTGTTTCATTTAATATTATTGTTAATTGTTGATTTATTTATATTTTTGTTTATTGTAGGTAATTTTAAACTGTTGTACTTATAATTTTAAAATCCTATATTGTCTTTCGACCAAATTTGTACACCAGCCATGGTCAAACATGTTGAGCCAAAAAATACCTTGTTACACCTATAATAAGCATCATACCATGTATATTATCTACACATATTTTTGCAAATAAATGAATCTGAATCTGGATAAATTCATCCCAACTACGAAACCTTTCATTGTGCGTGGTCTGACACGCACTTGGCCGGTTTTTAAAAACGGCGTCGTCCGTTTACAAACGCATGCAGTTAAGAAGTATGCCGAAGGCAAATTGGTAACTCGTTCAATAAGTAATAATTTCGACATCGATTGTTATTGTAGGGTGACCATCATAAACCACAGTGTCGGCGACCAGACCCCTGCAGCTCACTAGGGCGCAAGTAGCGTGCGGCCCTGCGTCATACAAGGCATAATAGTTTGTAAGTTTCTTGTAAAATGTTAATGTTTTAGATATGTTTCTAATTAGAATTTTAATTTTCAAAATATGACCCTATCTGTGCACAATAGCACAAGTAGCGGGTAGGCCGCGATGTTAGATTCATGTAATATCGAAAGGTTTAAAGAATTTTATGTTTAACTTATAATTTAGTAATAAAATTACAGTTATTTGAGAAATCTCTATTAGATTTATATTAGATTTACGTCAAAATAGTAATCGGATGCTTGTTGAATATGTTGAATGTGTTTAAAGTAAATTTTAAGAAAAAATTCAAAGAGTTTAAAAATTGTCATAATTACGTAACTTGAAAACTCACTTTTTTGTTTATAGAGATATCTCTTTGATTTTAGTGTCGATCGAAAGGTCTAGACTCAAAACCTTTTTCCACGTTTGTTTGATAAAAATCGGTTCACGCAACAAGAAGATATGGTCATTTTTATGTATAAAATTTTACATTGCTAATAATTTTTAAATGGCTATTTAAAAGGATGTAATTATTTAGTAATTAACTTAAATTAGTGTTTTTCTATGTACATTAGCATATAAAATAAGAATTTATAAGGTTGGTAACAAAAAATAAAGAAATACTCATTTCCTGGAATTCGGCATGCACTAACAAAAATAGTATAAAAGGAGGGCCATTTTTCGGGTAAAGTCAGTCGCAGCCCAGCCACCGAAGAGGAAACATCAAAATAATAGTGCAAGCCGAAGTCTCAAGAAAATTGCAAGAATAATGATGTTTCATTTCGCCACCGTATAAGTCTCTGTGTGTCGCAGTATCCTGGTACGTATTCAGGGGTACGTGGGGTGTGTGCTAGCCAGCGGAGCCACCTAGGCTCAGGGAACAGGGAGCGCACGCTAAATAATATTGGGAGATCGTCCCAGGGCGACTGGAGGTACAAGAATCGCCTCTACCGTCCGCAACAGTTGGTCCTTCGAGCCGGATTCCCTGCAAGACAGAAGAGTTCAAAAATAAGAAGATAAGAAGATTTCAAGATGCCGGTTACCAGATCGCAGAAGGATGCCCCCTCACGTTCGACGTCGCGACCAACGGAAAAGGACGCGGCAAAAGAAGCATCTGCATCAGAAGGGGTCACGTCAGCGTCAGGATCATCGGGAACTGAAACTACATCGGACACGAACACTTCATCGGGAACTGCGACCACAGAAGAGACTACGACTACGGAGGCTACGGCTACAACTGCGACCACGGCGGCATCCGAGAAGAAAGGACAGAAGAAAGAAGATGCCGCACAGAAGGAAACGACCAGAAAAACCCCAGAAGAAGCTACGGAACAGGGCGTTCATGGCTCCGCCACGACCTTGAAACCGAAGGGGACTAGTCGTCAAGCTAGGTCCACGAAGACCACGAGTTCTTCAGCCAGAAGACGCGAGTTAGCAGCCAGAGAAGAAGTAGCACGTCTAGAATTGAAACAAGCACAGGCGGCGGCGAAACTTGCTCGCGTCAGATTGGAGCTGGCACAATGTGAAGATGAAGACTCCGTGGATGAAGACCAGGCAGACCAAGAAGATAGAACAGCACAGGTGCAGAACTGGATCCAGTCATCGGTGTTGGAAGACGGCAACATGGAACAACCGGAACAACGCGATCAGCACACGTCAGAAGAACCTCGTAAGGTGAAGCCAGAAGAAAGCTCCGCAACAAAGGGACCTACTATCGAGATCCAAGCGTTGGCGACAGCATTAAGAGAAGCCTTCACCACAAGAGGAGGACCAGCAGCGCAACCGAAGTACATCCACGAGTTACCCTACTTCGACGGCAGCAGCAGTGAATGGCTGGCGTTCAAGGTCGTCTACGAAGATACTGCATCGATGTTCACCGACGTCCAGAACATGGCGCGACTCAGAAGAGCGCTGAAGGGCAACGCAAGAGAAGCAATCAAGAGTCTGCTGTACTCCGAAGCCTCTCCATTGGAAGTGATGCAAGCCCTCAAGAGAAGATACGGAAGACCTGATGCGCTGGTGCTAGCCGAACTGGACAAGGTCAGGGCACTACCGAAGATATCAGAAAATCCAAGAGACATATGCATCTTCGCAAGCCAGATCAACAACAGTGTAGCAGCCATCAAGGGATTGAAGAAACCACAGTACCTGCATTCACCTGAAATGGTGAAACAAATAATAGAGAAGATACCTACAGTGCTTAAGTTCCGGTGGTACGACTTCACTGCAGCATCAGTAGAAGGCGAGTTCTCCGACCTGACGCTGGTATCCAGATTCCTGAACACAGAAGCGGACAAATGTGGAGCCTTCGCGACTTCAGAAGAAAAAGGTGGATTCAGAAGAACCCAGCGGCAAGCGACGCATTCAACAAAAGAAAGGGACTTCAAAGAAAAAGATTCGAAAAAATCGGAAAAAACGTGCCCGGTATGTGAGGGTGAACACTTCCTCGTCGAATGTCAGAAGTTCCTGAAAGCATCGGTACAAGATCGCTGGGCAGCTGTCAAGAAGAGTCGCGTCTGTTTCAAATGTCTTCAAGGGAGACACAGGAAGGAGAGCTGCAAGAAACCACCATGCAAGGAATGCAAGAGGTGGCATCATCATTTGCTGCACGTCAAGTCGGAAGAAAAGGCATCAGAAGAAAAGGAGCCGTCGGAAGAGGTGGCCAGTGTCACTGCATCAGTGAATGCGGTCAACAACGCAAGAGCATACCTGAAGATAGTTCCAGTGGAAGTTTTCGGGTCACAAGGATCACAGAAGATATTGGCCCTTATGGATGAAGGGTCAACGGTGTCGCTTCTAGACAAAAAGATAGCAGAAGAAATCGGCGCTCAAGGAGATAACCAGGAACTAGTCATCGAGACAGTGGGAGGCAAGCTGATAAGGAAAAAGGATTCTCAAGTGCTGGACCTGACGGTGAAAGGGGTCCATCAAGAAGATAAGAAGACACTGAAAAGAGTCCGGACCGTCGACGAGTTGAAGCTTACGCCGCAGTTCCTGGACAAGAGGAGGATTGAAAAATGTCAACACTTGAAGAAGATCGCCGATTCACTGTACTACGAAGGAAAGTCACCACAGCTGCTCATCGGGCAAGACAACTGGGAGCTGATCGTGACTCAAGAAATAAGAAAAGGGAAACCAGGAGAGCCAGTAGCGTCACGAACAGGACTGGGATGGGTGCTCCACGGGTCAGACATAGGAAGTGTGAAGCCAGTACACTTCCTGAACACATGTCTGCATATCAACACATCAGAAGAAGAAATGCATCAAGCCATCAAGGATCATTTCGCCATTGAAGCACTCGGCGTGCAGCCCAGGAGACCTACTACAGACTCAGAAGGAAGAGCGCTCACCATCCTGGACAAGACCTGCAGAAGACTAGAAGATGGTCGATTCGAAGCTGGACTTCTGTGGAAAAATGAAGAGGACCAGATGCCGGAAAGCTACACTTCTGCCAAGAATCGACTGACAAACACTGAGAAGAAGATGGACAAGGATCCTCAGTTGAAGGCGGAATACTGCAAGCAGATCCAGCATCTAATAGACAGCCAGTACGCGGAAGAAGCACCTGATGGACAAGAAGATCCTAAGAAGACATGGTATCTCCCACACTTCTCCGTGGTTCATCCGTTGAAGAAAAAGATAAGGATCGTTTTCGACGCTGCAGCCAAGTCAAAGGGAAGAAGCCTCAACGACGCTCTGCTGCCTGGACCAGACCTGCTGCAATCGCTGTTTGGAGTACTACTGCGATTCAGAAGAGGACCTCTAGCAGTGGCGGCTGACATCAAAGAAATGTTCCTGCAAGTTCGCATCAGACCAGAAGACCGAGACAGCTTACGGTTCCTGTGGCGAGGGGAGCAACGCGACGTGCCGCCAAAGAAGTACAGGATGACATCTGTTATCTTCGGTGCAACATCATCTCCAAGCACAGCAATCTACGTGAAGAATCGTAACGCAGCTGACTACAAAGAACAGTATCCAGAGGCAGCCAGAGCGATCGAGTTGAACCACTATATGGACGACTATCTGCACAGCTTCCATTCAGAAGAAGATTTCAGAAGAGTGACAGAGCAAGTGAACTTCATACATAAGAAAGCAGGCTTCGAACTCAGAGGATGGGCATCAAATCAACCTGAGCTGCTACAGAACGTGAAGACTGAAACAACCGAGAAGACAGAAGTGGACCTTGGCGAGAAGGAAGAGAAGACATTGGGACTACGCTGGTTCACTGAAAAGGACTCCATTGGCTTCAGGGCAAACCTCCGAAATACACCAGAAGAAATAGCAAGAGGACTACAGGTGCCTACCAAGAGAGAAGTCACCAGCGCTGTCATGTCGACTTTCGATCCACTAGGATTGGCGTCACCAGTTCTCGTCCAGGGCAAGAAGCTGCTTCAAGACACATGGCGAAGTGGTGTCGGTTGGGATGAAGAAATAGAAGAAAAAGAGTATGAATCATGGAAAACATACTTAGAGAAGATGAAGCTACTTCAAGGTCTGCAAATTCCAAGATGCCTCGCGCCACATAGCACCGAGGGGGAGCTACACACGTTCACCGATGCCAGCGAGACAGCGTACGCAGCTACGGTTTACTGGAGAACAGAAAATCAAGAAGGAGCTTACCACGTCAGCTTAGTAGCAGCAAAGGTGCGAGTGACCCCGTTGAAACCGGTATCAATCCCTAGACTCGAACTACAAGCAGCTCTCCTGGGAAGCAGACTGGCGCATTCGGTAGAAAAGGAAATGGATCTGAAGGTGGTAAAGAAAACATACTGGACAGACTCCAGCATCGTACTTTCTTGGATCAAAACAGACCCGAGAACATTCAAGACGTTCGTGGCCCATCGCTTGGCCGAGATAGAAGACCTCACCAAGCCTCAAGAATGGAGATGGGTCCCCACGGCACAAAACCCTGCAGATGATGCGACGCGCAGCGTGCCAGAAGATTTCGACTGCAATCACCGATGGTATACAGGACCGAGCTTCCTGAGAAGAAAAGAAGTTCACTGGCCTGCAGCAAGAACCTTCAAGAAGGAGACCACCGGCGAAGAAAGGACAGCAGACGTCGTGGCAGCAGCGAGCATCACGCATCCGTCGCCAGATCCAGAGAGGTTCTCGTCATGGAAGAGACTTTGGCGAGCCACAGCAAGAGCACTGCAGTTTATACAAATCTGCAGGCGCAAAGAGAAAGTCAACGTCAGCAAAGGAGACCCCACCTGGAAAACGACGCGAGAAAAAAAGAAGACAGTCGAGAAGCAACAACGGCCTTCAAAAGCAACCGAAAGAAAACTCAAACCGCTGGACACAGGCCTACTGGAGCAAGCTGAAACTCTACTGTTAAGAAGAAGCCAAGAAAGAAGCTTTAAAGAAGACATCAGGCGACTACAACAAGGAAAACAAGTAGAAAACAGCAGCAAATTAAAGAAGCTCGACGTAGTGCTGGAAGATGGTCTCCTGCGGCTAAAAGGAAGAATCGACGCTATACAAGGCGTAACCAGAGACTACAAGCGACCAGTCGTGCTCGACAGTAAGGAAAAGATAACACGACTCATCTTGGAGGATTTCCATTGCCGCTTCAATCACGGTAATCACGCAACGGTCATGAACGAGATAAGGCAACGCTTCTGGGTACTGGGACTACGGTCGGCGATCAAGACAGTTCGACATCAATGTCAGTGGTGCAAGACGAAGAAGGCGAAACCTCAAGCACTACCGACGGGCAACCTACCGGCTGAGAGGCTGATGCACAACACTCATCCTTTTACGTGTACCGGCATTGATTATTTCGGCCCTATGACAATCACCGTGGGAAGACGCTACGAGAAAAGATGGGGAGCCCTGTTTACATGCCTAACCACAAGGGCTGTACACATTGAGCTCACACCGTCGCTCTCCACTGGTAGTATGATTATGACGCTGAGGAGGTTCGCTGCCAGAAGAGGAATGCCGAAGATAATCTACACTGATAATGGAACAAACTTCGTCGGCGCGAATAAAGAATTGAAAGAAGCCATAGAAACAATGAAACAAGAAGACCTTGCATCAGAAGCTGAGAAGATTGGCGTGCAGTGGAAATTCATCCCTCCTGGAGCGCCTAATATGGGCGGCGCATGGGAGCGTCTGGTGCGATCAATAAAAACCGCCCTAGACGCCACACTCAACGAAAAACAACCAAGAGAAGAGGTACTCCACACTCTCCTGCTGGAGGCCGAACATATGGTTAACTCTCGGCCCCTCACCCATATCTCCGAGAGCCTTGAGGAGGAAGCACTCACCCCAAACCACTTCCTCCTCGGGCGGTCATGCGGCGCGGCAAGAATTGGCAGCTTCACGGACAGCGAGCTCGTGGGCAAACACACCTGGAAGGCCACGCAGCGACTTGCCGACCACTTCTGGCAACGTTGGCTGCGAGAGTACCTACCCACCCTACTACCAAGGAAGACTGCGAGCAGCGACAGCGCTTCAAACCTTAACGTCGGGGACATCGTGTTGATCGTCGACCACAGCCTGCCGAGATGTACTTGGCCACGCGGCAGAATCCAGCAAGTATACCCAGGACCAGATGGCCGAGTCCGGATCGTCGACGTCGAGACCAGAGGAGGAGTGCTGCGGCGACCCAGTACGAGAGTGGTGTTGTTGGTGCCGGGAGTATCGCCGAGTCCAGAAGAAAGGTGCAACGCACGAGGGGGAGAATGTCGGCGACCAGACCCCTGCAGCTCACTAGGGCGCAAGTAGCGTGCGGCCCTGCGTCATACAAGGCATAATAGTTTGTAAGTTTCTTGTAAAATGTTAATGTTTTAGATATGTTTCTAATTAGAATTTTAATTTTCAAAATATGACCCTATCTGTGCACAATAGCACAAGTAGCGGGTAGGCCGCGATGTTAGATTCATGTAATATCGAAAGGTTTAAAGAATTTTATGTTTAACTTATAATTTAGTAATAAAATTACAGTTATTTGAGAAATCTCTATTAGATTTATATTAGATTTACGTCAAAATAGTAATCGGATGCTTGTTGAATATGTTGAATGTGTTTAAAGTAAATTTTAAGAAAAAATTCAAAGAGTTTAAAAATTGTCATAATTACGTAACTTGAAAACTCACTTTTTTGTTTATAGAGATATCTCTTTGATTTTAGTGTCGATCGAAAGGTCTAGACTCAAAACCTTTTTCCACGTTTGTTTGATAAAAATCGGTTCACGCAACAAGAAGATATGGTCATTTTTATGTATAAAATTTTACATTGCTAATAATTTTTAAATGGCTATTTAAAAGGATGTAATTATTTAGTAATTAACTTAAATTAGTGTTTTTCTATGTACATTAGCATATAAAATAAGAATTTATAAGGTTGGTAACAAAAAATAAAGAAATACTCATTTCCTGGAATTCGGCATGCACTAACAAAAATAGTATAAAAGGAGGGCCATTTTTCGGGTAAAGTCAGTCGCAGCCCAGCCACCGAAGAGGAAACATCAAAATAATAGTGCAAGCCGAAGTCTCAAGAAAATTGCAAGAATAATGATGTTTCATTTCGCCACCGTATAAGTCTCTGTGTGTCGCAGTATCCTGGTACGTATTCAGGGGTACGTGGGGTGTGTGCTAGCCAGCGGAGCCACCTAGGCTCAGGGAACAGGGAGCGCACGCTAAATAATATTGGGAGATCGTCCCAGGGCGACTGGAGGTACAAGAATCGCCTCTACCGTCCGCAACACACAGGTTGGACAAATCTGATTTTATTGCAGCAATGCGGTAGGTATACTTATTACCTATGTCACCGTAAATTTATTCGAGAGTCTTGGCTATTATGCCATTGGCCGTTTCGACTATCGGCACAATGACTGCTGTATCTACATTCCACATGTCGAAAACCTCGCGAGCCAAGTAAGGAGATCCTTACTTAATCTGCTTATCTTTTTTAGCTTTCGCAAACTACTCGTAATGCGGGACCGCTATACGGCTATATCAATATCATTGTGTAACGCTTTAATCAATCTATGTATAGTATATCACCAGTATGTCTGGCTTATTGGCAACAATAGTCCTGTCAGTGATGATAGATCGATCCCAATACAACGTGATATTGCCATTTTTGAGAACTGGTTCGGGCGCATAACTATAGTACGATACTTCCGATTCCACAAGGCCGTATTTCAGAGCAAGTTGCTGGTGGATAATTCTGGCTACAATTAAGGTTGTGCTTATGCAAGTAGTCTCCGTTACGAGAACAGCCGGAAATAATGTTTCGAATGGATTCCCCCGTACGGTGGCATGCCCGACAGATGTCATCCGTGGCGCCTTTCACAATAATTATATTTCCGGTAGTTGTTCGTCATCATAACTTCGTCCATAATTGCAAAGACAAAACCTTCGGTTTCCCCTAAGAGATCACCGAATTGCACCCAGGATACGGACGCTAACAGGTCTACATCGGGCCCTATAGGACCCATTACTCATAATTTGTTACAATAGATATTAATTTACAATATTAGTATATTATGTTTTGTTGCAAGCAAAATAAACATGTAAAAATAAATTGAAAAAAAAAAATCTGGAAGCTAGGTATGTATTGTGTAGGCACTTGAAAACGAAATTAATTTCGTTCCGATACACAAAATGTTATCTAATAACGCTCCAAATTTTGTAACGATACTAAAACCTAAAAATATTAATAACGTTACAAAAAAAAAAACGTTATAGAATATCATTTTTGTAGAACAAAATTTTAAGTAACGTTATAGGTATCAATAACATTATGCTTATATCCACTTGTAATAACGTTACAGATTCATTTGTATAAATAACGTTATTCTTAAGAACTTTTCCCGCTGACCACCGCTCTGTCGTCGCCCAGCACCACCACCATCACCGGCCACCCCCGTTACAGCGGCCAGCGGCCGGTTGGTGGTAAGCCACCGCCGTATTCAAACATAAGTTCGTACGAAAGTGCTCATTTTTTACAGACAGTGTTGCGAATGAATGGTTATTGTTACCTACCTACTTTTATTTTCATGTGATAGTG
Organism: Agrochola litura; assembly: GCA_949152395.1. Taxonomy (NCBI): domain Eukaryota; kingdom Metazoa; phylum Arthropoda; class Insecta; order Lepidoptera; family Noctuidae; genus Agrochola; species Agrochola litura. The sequence goes on from OX424499.1 coordinate 24,402,902, forward strand.
TCATGTTCACAATTTTTTTTGGCAATTTTGCGTATCGAAATGAACAACGTTATTATTTCGTTATACCGATATATTAATAACGATATATTTTTAATCATGTTTTTAAACAGTTTAAGATTTCGTTCCGTTTGTTAGTATCGTTATAGTCAATGAATTCATTTTGTTACGATCCTGGTGGAACGGTACAAATTATCGTTACCGGAACTTCACGTAACGTTATTTTGAGTAACGTTTCAAGTCCCTGTGTGTAGGTACCCATAGTCTTCAAAAAACATTACTTACCTACATAGTTCTTCGTCATTTTTATTTTCGTTTAGGTGAGCAGAACTCCAGTGTACAAATATGGGGCTTGCTAGGTTGCACGAGACAACCCTCAAAATGCTGTTACTTAAAAGTCCGGAACCCTCGCTTCGGCAAACATGCTCGAGGCACTGCAGCATAGTTAGGCAGTATAATTTAGTTTTAATGATAGATGGATAGATAAAACATTTATTCAGTGCACACAAAAGACACACGTAAGCATAATAAAATGATAACAAATTACATATAAAAACAAGATGCCAATAAACAAAAAAGAAAAGACAAGTATAGAAATGGAGTAACATTATGACGTACTTCAAATCAAATGTACAAGGTGCGGTGTGCATCTCAAGGTCGTACCAAATGGGAGTCCAGCTCAGCATGTGTCAGGAAAATATACTTGACGCTGATATTCTGCTGGATCCCTGCAGTGACATAAGGACACAGAGCAAAAAAAAAAACAACATTCAAAATATTTTATTTCAAATATACCTACAAGAGCACTTATGAAACGTCAGAAACTATGTAGGTGCGCGGTTCCAATTGGTCGCTTCCTATGGAGAAGAACCGGCAAGAAATTCCACGGTTCCTCATTTCAAAATAAGTGGTTTCTACAATGTTTTCAAATTACAGTGTTAATAGGTATGGGAGGACAGTGTAGGCCTATCAAGAAGTACCAGGTACTTAGTAAAATAGAAAATGGTCCACAAGTCTACAGCCTACAACGTTCTCACATTCACAAAATCTAAAAGAAAAGAATCTATACAAAAGATAAACAAAATAATAAAAATAAGTACCTATTTAAACCAAATGACATGATTGCCACTACAGCTGTAACGAATCTAATTTGATGAAAAAATATTTAAAATTATAGGTATATACTCGTAATGTTAAATAATGAAAAAATTATGTCAATATGTAAAAAAGTTAAATAAAATAATCATCGTAATTTGGGAGCAGTTAATATACATTTACATTGTTATGCCGTTAATGAGGTACCAGGGAAGCCACATGTGCAGTAGGAATTATTGCCAAACTTCCTTGTCTTCAACGTAGTCTTTAATCTTATATTATGCTTTTTTGATAAGGCCACGTTTGATGTGAGTTTTGGACTTTCCATCGCTTAGTTCTGTGCAGACGAGATAAGTTGGTGTTGTGACAAAGTGTAATGACTACTCAGTTTAATGTAGGTAATTTATTTTTTGATTGCATGGAATTTTGATTTTGATTTTTTTTTGTTCAGTATCATCACCCTCACAGTCATTAATAGATGTGATAATACCTCAACTATAAAAATCTTAACAAAAAATTGATAACAATTAATTTAAAATATCAAGTTTCAGGTATCACCAACATAGGGCCCAGAGCGTGCCAGATGCGTAAGGTCATTGATGCCTCTGTACCTTAAGCATTTTTGTTGGTTAAAAGCTTCTTTACGAAAAAAAGTTATTGTTTTCGTCTAAATGATTTTTAGTTTGTATTAGTGAGTCGGAAAATAATATAAGACAGTCCCCCAAAACGCTCGCCCTTCACCTCCTCCTAGTGCTTTAGCTGTGAAGAAGAAGTGGCTGAACAAACTCCCCAGCAGGCAGCAGCACAGCTGTTTGTGGTTTAGTGTTTATCAGTGGAAACATGTAAATTGCCTTCAATTTCGTATTGTTTAAAAACGCTGTTTAAGTTAGCTATAAGTTTTTCAAACAGAATAAAATAAGATATAGTAATTATATTTTACCTGGAATAGTTCTTAATGACTGTTAACTACTAACTATATAAGTGAACTGCTTCGGTTATAGGTACGTCACAGTTGACTGCGAGGGCTAACGGAGCCATGTTGTGGCTACTATTTCTGTCTGTCGTGGTTCTGTGGCTGGTCGTCAGACGGTATCAGAACCGACGGATCTTAGGAGTGGCTAGTAAAATTAAATGTGATATTAAAGCTTACCCCTTTTTGGGTCACGCTTATTTGTTTATGGGGGATGGTGAGAGTAAGTAGGATTTTTATATAAAATTCAGTTTTTGGAAGGTTAAACACTAAGTTGCGTGTTCAAAACCTGGCAAATGAACACTTTCAAATGACATCGCACAGGACAACAATGGCAGTACCTACCAATGTTACTTCTTTATGAAGATACTGGTTTCCACCAATCACCAAATCTTGATCACCATGAACCATTGTGAGGTAATCTGGATCTGATGGATTGAAATTCTCAATACGCTATAGGGTTGCCAACTTTTTTATATCAAATATAGTATTGTCGAAGCCATTGCCTGTAAAAAATATAGTAGGTCTATTTCAAAAACATTTTTATTCTTAAAATCCATATTTTTGCTACTATAAATAAATAAATAAATTCTTTATTTCACCAAAACCCGTCACAAAAAAAAACCAAAGACTAAGAGCATACTCGTATAAGGCTTACAACTAGGTCACAATAATTTGCTGAACGCGTCCCAAAGGGTCATGGCCATCCGGCTGGCCCGAGGATACCGCACGGTCTCCTGCGAGGCGGCGAGCCTCCTTGCCGGAGTACCGCCATGGGATCTGGAGGCAAAGGTCCTCGCGCATATTTGGGAGTGGCGCGAGGAGGCGCAACGCCGGGGCTTAACTCCGATGCCGCAAGAAGTCGCGGCACAGCGGACAGAGCTCCGGCGGGATCTCATGGCGGAATGGAGAGTGCGATTGTCGCAACCCAGCGCTGGGCACGCCACAATTGCGGCGATAAGACCCCTCTTTGAGGAGTGGCTAGAGAGGCGCCACGGCGTCCTCACCTTCCGCCTGACGCAGGTCCTCACCGGACATGGCTGTTTCGGGAGGTACCTGTTCAGGATAAAGCGGGAGGAAACGCCCGGTTGTCGTCACTGTGTGGATCGCCTGGAGGACACGGTGGAGCATACGGTGGAGGTCTGCCCGGCTTGGGCAGGGCATCGCCGTGTCCTCGTGGATGCGATCGGCGGCGGTGATCTCTCGCGTCCGGCCCTGATTCGGGCCATGCTACGGAGCGAGAGGAAATGGGAGGCCGTCACCTCTTTCTGCGAAGCAGTAATGCTCGCGAAGGAGGAGACGGAGCGCGTGAGAGAGAGGCAAATTTCGCGCCCTCGCGCCCCTATCCGCCGCAGGAGGAGACGCCCTGGGTGTCGGGAATCACAAGAAGATTTCCAGCCACCGTAGGCGCGGGCTTGCGGACGGTGAGCAATGGGTAGCTCGCCGTCCGGTAAGGACCAAGCCCGGGTCGACGGCGCGTTGTGTTCCACGCGCGCCTCAAAGAGATGTCAGCAGAATTGACGGGGTCCGCTAGGGCCAATGCCTGCCGGGGCTGCGAATATGGGCCGATAGGGATATCGTGGCCACCCGGCAACATGGCATAGGAAGAAAAAAAAAAAGGTCACAATAATTTGAATACTCTGACTCCTAAACTAGGTGTATGTGCCTGTGTCTTAGAAGTAAGAAAACTATGAACCTTCAGTGACAGGTTTTTTTTAATGTCTATTTATTTTTCATGTTTATTAGATATCTATTTTTATTCTCGGAATTAAGGTTACGAAATACCATTAATTCAGCTTTCATGAGATTAATACTACTACCCTATTGCGATCATCTCGCCATTTTGTATTAGAATAAAAATCTAGTAGTTTCACTTACTATATTTTTTCTTTAGAATATTTAGGCCTCGAATATAGCAAGATACTATATTATTATATAGTAGAGTTGGTAACCCTAATACGCAACTGCGCATTCTAAGTTCGATTTACAATAGTGTCTAGGTATTTCTGCATATTTAGAAATTCCGTTCCGGAATATGGCAATATAAGTCTGCTCCTATTGTAAATAATATCACGGTCCGTCTTGTCTTTTCTATTTTGTGTATGTATTGACGATTCCGCAGCTGGTTGCATTGTAGTGGTTCCACTAGGGAAGATGTTCTTATCAGAATCCTTTTCCAAGATTTGTAACTAGCTAATATTTCTAATCCGGCGTTAGTTACAATATAACTTGAATCGAACTACAATTCAACAAAGAAAATCGTGAGAAATTATTTTATATTTTGTTGCAGATCGTATGCGGTCATTCCAGATCTTGGCTCGTGAAGCGATCAAAAATGGTGGACTCACTAACTTGTGGTTAGGAGAAAAATATTATACTGGTAAGTCACAAATTAGAGCCAAAAGACTAGTGCCATTAGGTACCAAAAATACGGTAGGTAAGTAGGTACGGAAGCCGATCCGTGCAAGGATATTGGAACCGGGCAAGTTAATGATGTTCCTAATCGTAGAGGGAGAAAGTAACCGGTTCACGTTCCCCATAGTAACAGACTAGGTAATCTTGTCATTTTTCTTAATTCATTTTGTGCACCAAATTACAGACGGTTTTTTTTCAGTTGTGGTAGACCCAGTGGACTTGGAAGTTATCCTGAAGTCTTCACTAGAGAAAGATGACGTTATGAGATTTGCGAGAAACCTCATCGGCAACGGAACCATATTTGCACCAGGTAGGTATATCCTTATTACCTCATCGGTTACAAGTGTTACTGCTGAGCATTAGAGCCTAGGTTCGACTCCCAGGTCGGGCAAAGTATTATTTATTTATGCACACACATATAAACAGACAAGAAGAAAGAAACAGAAAAATACGTACAAAGGTGATGCTTATTTCTAAAGAAATCTCTTCCAGCATACCTGCGACAGGAAAGTAGATAAAGAGATGTAGACAACGTGTGTAAGACATGTGCAAAATGTGCGACGTGTGTATAATTAGATTTTTCCAGCAGGAATTTCTCAGTAGCGTCTCGGAGTCTGGATTTATGCCTGGTTGATGGCAATAGGATCGTACCCTTATTTGGGAGTTAAACATAACTGGCGAAATGTGGGTGTACTATAGGTACACATCTGCCTAACCCTTCGGGGAATACAGGCGTGGTTTTATGTAGGTAAAGTGTTATTAATTAATGAAAGTAAAGTCAGTCCTCCAAAACGCAAACCGTCTCGAATTTATTTTGTAGAGCAACTTTTTTCTGGAACTTTTTTTCGCCATGGGACTTACGGCGATGGCGATTTCGATTTGCCTTGGTGATACATGGCATGTATCGAAATCAACCCGCTTACTGTAACATGACTCTTTTATACCATTGAGTAAAATTGAGGTTTATGAGAAAAGGGGCTATGAAAAAATACTAGAAAACATTTTTATTACTTTTTAAAGTTATTTTCGGATGCAACGCAAACAACTTTCCTCTTGAACTCTTCAGTGTCCATTTGGCGCCCTCGCCGCAAGGTCCTGGCCCCGACCTTCACCCCTAAGAACTTGAACCACTTCGTGAAGATATTCTCACAACAGAGCATCGTGATGTCAGAACAGTTGCAGTCAGTCGAGGGGCGAGGACCCTTCTCCGTGTGGAAGTATCTGACCAGCTACACAATGGATTCTGTATGTGGTAAGTTCCATAGAGCTGATGCCCTATGATACCGATTTTAAACGACCTTGCTAAGCCTCAGAGTTAGCACAGCTTGTTAATACTCAACTAAAAATGTAATTCGATTTTTATTTGAAATCTATCTCCAGCCTTCTCTAGATTTCTTGTTTTGCCACACTTTTGGTTTTCATCTCTGCAAAACTTAACTTACTGTGTAGGCCTACTCTGCAACAGGAGGACAATAGCTGAAATAATTATGATGGTTAATTTTTTTACCAGAAACGGCCCTAGGAGTTAATGTGAACGCCCAAAAGACCACAGATGAGCCATTTCTAACGGCGTTCGACGAGTGCTGCAAGCTGATGGCAGCTCGAATGGTGCAGCCCTGGTTGTATGTAGATGCCGTGTATAAGCTGCTACCCTACCACGGCAGCTTTGAGAGGTGCAAGCAGATGATCTGCAGTTTTATAGATGAGGTAGGTAATTGTTACTTACTAACTATATTGGGTTTTTATACTGAGCAAGAATTCGTGATACTCGGTTTTCTTGGGAAGCTAAATTATATGAGAGACTCGTTGCTCAGTGGCAGTGGATGGAGTGATATCACAGAATGATTAGGTATCAGCTGAGTAAAGCGTTGTCCCTGAGTGGAGTGCAAGACGGATTTGATGTTTAATAACAAGTTCAATACATTTGTGATCAATAGAGGTAATTGCTAAACATTAGATAAACCATCAGTCAGTTTTAAGTTTAACATATTGAAATTAAAAGCAATAGTTATTTTATAATTTCAGGTGATCAAATCAAAACGGAAAACCATAAAGGAAAATCACAATGACGCGAAGAAAAGTGAGTAGCTATACCTACTAAATATCTTCCATACAATTGGATAGTCATGATTTTCTCAGGAATCTATCAAATAATTATTGTAAATAGTTGTAACAGCGGTTAGACAAGTAGGGTTATTAGCAGGCCAAGAGAAGTAGCCAGTGGTAAACACAGGTTAACCACTTACTAATAGAGATAATTACAAACCTTGGGTTCGGATTTCATAAAATATACAAGTCATAAATAATTAATACATTTATTATGTGTCATTAGTATGTAAACGTTGGATGTTCGCGGAAAGACAGAGTGACGTCACCGAATGAATAGGTACCTTTAATAGTAGGTACTACTGACACGGAGATTATTTCTTTGAAACAATACATTACTACCTTATTCTTCAGTGAAACGTTCATTCGACGGTCTCGTTTACCAGCTGGTTCAAGACGGATGTGAACTTCATACCCATCTTCCATAACTGTTTGTTGGATACTCCTACAATCGCACAAAAATACTCCCGAAACCTAAAATTTATGTTCTTCATTTTAAATACCTACTTGTTTTTGTATCATTTGTTAAAGTCGAAACTGTTCATTACATGCGTTCAAGACTTGTCATTTGTGTTTCGTTTTATTAGTTAAATGTTAAAGTTTTTGATGCCATCTTTTTAGGATCAAATTTCTTGTTGCTCAGATCCATAATTTCAAATGCTTCTTCAAACGTGTTTGGGATTCATTGTAACTCGTTGTAGTGTCGATATCCAGGGATTAGCGTTTCTTCTGTCTTAATTAATTTGAACGTTATGGTAAAGACGATGTATCCTATGATTAAGCACAGTGCACTTTTCATTTTGGCTAGGTATTTTATTGACTAATGCAGTGTTCTTCAAGAATTGTGTTACTGTGATTTGCTATTTTACGAGACTTGGTGAATTTTATGTCGTTTTGTAACCTTATTTCAATATTTTGTTTCATTGACGTTGTTTTACTCATAAACCGATTTTTAGGGTTCCGTAGTTAACAAGGAACCCTAAAAATGAAAATAGAAATGGCGAAACTATAAAGTTTCGCCATTTCAGTCTGTCTGTCTGAAAACACAAAAAAGTGAAAAAAACTTTAATTTTGGAAGTCAATGTCTTTGGTTCTGTATTTTCGTTTTTTGCCACCGACTTACGAAATTAAAGTAATTTTTCACTTTTTTGAGTTATTTTTTTGGAAAAGTTTTTAATTTTTCACTTTTTGGCTGTAGTACACCAATTCATATACCACTACTTGTTATATTGTTGTAGTTTGGATAATTGTAATGATTTAAATATAGATTGCATGCATGATGTTTCATATATAGGTATTTTTTTATAGAAATTCAGACACGATGTAAAAATTGTTATTGAATACTTAAATGAATTGAATTGAATTGTAAACGACAGCGAAAGGAAGTTTTATAACATACACGAAGTGGATTAAATACGTATTATTAATTAAAGCTAACTCAAAACCTATCAAAGCCAAGTCTATAAAATTTATGTGGAACTTTTTCTACCAACCTGCCTAGACTTTTCCCAACTATGTCGGGGTCGACTTCCAGTCTAACCGAATGCAGCTGAATACCAGTATTTTACATGGAGCGACTGCCTATCTGACCTCCACAACCCAGTAACTAGGTAATACGATACCCCTTGGTAAGACTGGTTGTCAGACTTTCGGGCCCGTAACGACTGTCAAAGATCCATGAATGACAGCCGGGACCAACGGCTTAACTTGCTTTCCGAGGCACGGAAGAGTCTCGGTATATAGCAATTACCCATCCACGGACCAACCTTTGCAAGCGTAGCTTAACCTGATGAATCGACGCGTGCGGCAGTTGTTACTTAGCCACGAGCTCCTCTAGAAACTTTCTCTAATAAACGAAAGAATTATAAAAATCGGTGCATTAACAAATAAGTTGTGCTCGCACATATATAATTTATATAATACCGACGATATGAGAACGTTCTCCTTTTTTTGAAGTCGGTTAAACATCATATTATTTAGAGTGCATCTCATGACAATTAAAATAAGCCCAAACACGGCTAGGATACACTGTTTTATTACGGAGTTCTGGTGCCCACCTTCCGGTTTCATCATCAGATCAGTTTGATGGTACCATTTTGATCAGAACCATTTATTTAAATTTGCTTCGTTTAGTCGCTTACTTATCTTAATCGAGATATTTTATCACCACCCGTGATATACTTACTACCGAGGAGATCCGGTGGCCTGTGTGTCTGTGGTCTTCTTCATGAGACTTCAATAATACTTTCTGTATGCAAATTTTTGACTTTTTGAAGAAAAATACAAAAATCGTTATATGTATGCCTATAATATTTGAGGTGTTCCCTCAATTCCTCATGAATCTCATCATCAGATTTGGATTTTGATAAAAACGGAACCACTCTGGAAATATATCCTTTCAAATATAAAAAAAAATTTTATTCAAATTGGTTTATAAACAACGGAGTTCTGATATAACAAACATACAAAAAAGAACAGACCAAGAGAGTGTCGGACCACGCAAAATGAAGGGTTCCGTAGTTAGGATGAATTTATTCCATGGAAAAACTTAACATTGTAGTTGAAAAACGTGTTCTTCCATACACTTCAACTGCAAATGTAAGTTTATACGCACAATATTGGGAGATTTACTATGTTATTTTAAGACCATAGACTTCTTATAGGTTATCCTGTAATCTATAAGAATAGAACTATTTTCTGCATTTTTTTCAAAAATTTGGGCTCTGTAGTTTCCGAGATAAACCGGGGCGCTCCCCTTATCTCCGAAACTACTGAGCCTAAAATGGGGGGAATGGTAAATTTTTATCAAATATCTTTAAAAGTTTTTATTTCAAAATTATATAAAAATATAATTGAGATCCTCACAACAAGTCTTTTCATTTGAAATGTCACAAAGTACAGTTTTTAAAACTTCTTTTTCAATTTGTCCCCGAAAAGGGACACCCCATATTCAAAATAAGGATGGGTCAAAAAAAAGAAATTCTATTTAGTCAGTACTAACCTTCGGTTTGCCGATGACATAGTTATCATGGCTGAGACCATGGAGGACCTCAGTACAATGCTCGATGACCTTAGTAGAGCCTCCGATAGAGTGGGTCTTAAAATGAATATGGACAAGACAAAGGTCATGTCAAATGCCCATGTGACACTCACTCTCATGAAGATCGGAGACGCTACGCTCGAAGTTGTGGACGAGTATGTTTACCTAGGACAAACTGTCTAGCTAAGTAGGTCCAACTTCGAGAAAGAGGCCAATCGTCGAATCCGACTCGGTTGGGCAGTGTTCGGGAAGCTACGCAATATCTTTTCGTCCCACATACCACAGTGTCTCAAGACGAAAGTCTTTGACCAGTGCTTGTTCCCAGTGATGACCTATGGTACTGAAATGTGGTCGCTCACAATGGGCCTTATCAGAAGGCTAAAAGTCACCCAAAGGGCAATGGAGAGGGCTATGCTTGGAGTTTCCCTACGTGATCGAATAATCATATCGAAATGAGGAGATCCGCAGGAGAACCAAGGTAACCGACATAGCCCGAAGAATTGCCAAACTTAAGTGCCAATGGGCAGGGCACATTGCTCGCAGAACGGATGGCCGATGGGGCCGAAAGGTTCTGGAGTGGCGACCGCGTACCGGAAGACGTAGCGTTGGAAGGCCTCCCACAAGATGGACCGATGACCTTGTGAAGGCCGCAGGAATCCGCTGGATGCGGAAAGCACAGAATCGGTCGAAGTGGAGGTGCTTGGGGGAGGCCTATGTTCAGCAGTGGACGTCTTTCGGCTGAAATGATGATGAATGATGATGATTTAGTCCGTTAGCTAGATAATAAAAATATATTAGACACGTAATTTTATCTTTATCATATTTTCATTTATGTATTTATTTTGTTGTTTTATGATTTAATTAATTTAAAGATTTCTATGAATTTTAATTTTAATTTGTAATATTATTGATAATTTTAAACATTTTAGTAATTTTGATTTTGATTTTTTTTACCTTAGTAATAATAGTATGATTGTGGTGTGTATTTGGATACTAACATAACTCTTAAGTATATCTTCTAACAAAAATATGGATCATTGTGTCTGAAACAAATAAATAAATAAAATTAATTAAAAATTACTTGGATAATACGCATTAAAGTTGGAGAGTGGGGGTCGCTATGTCACAAGTAAGTATAAAATCTACATACTCGTGACATCATGGCACATTTTAACTCAATGTATCGCCGTAGTCTCTTGATAACGTAAATAAAAAAAAAAAACCTGTGTCTGAAAAAATATGTGTATTTTTTTATCACATCCATTCAAAAAGAGCTAGTTTAGCCCTCGTAAACAGGGACTAAAATAGCTTTTTAATTCCTATGGATTAAAACTGATTTGAATTTGGAATGTGGATATTGTTAGTAAAAGTTCTAATCACCAAAGAGATCAAACCGAACATTGTATGAAAATAGTAACAGGCTGGCAAGAGAGAAAGAGAAAGTGTGAATTTGGTCAAAATGAAAATCCAAGATGGCGGCTGCGAAAATTTTCAAATTTCCCGTTATGGGTGTCGTTTTCATAGTTTTCGAGGGTGCTAAAGCCGATAGTGAAGTCAAAATGTAAATCCAAGATGGTAGCTGCGAAAATTTTAAAATTTTTCATCATGGGTATAATTTTCATAGTTTTCGAAGGTGCTAAAGTCGATTGTGAGGTCAAAATGTAAATCCACGATGACGGCGAAAATTTTATTTTTGTTTTAAACCATACGTAAGAAGGAACTTCGTTCCTGACGGGGTTCGAACCGCACATGTTTTTTTTTCAAGAGCAACACTATTTTAAGCTCGAATGACATACTTTGAATCCCTCGCTGCGCTCAGGATTCTACTTTAGAATCCTTCGCCCCGCTCTGGATTCAAAGAAACACTCTCGCTTTAAAAGTAGTTGTTTGCTCCCTTGGTAAACAATCTACTATTATTAGTCTACAAGACGGACAAAAAATTTTTTTTTAGTCATCATCCCTATTCATTTATTTTCGTTATACGTCTGTGTTTAGGTCATAGATATTGATATATGTACAAAATTTCAACTTAATCGGTTCATTAGATTCGGAGCAAATTGACTGTGACAGATGGATAGACAGACAGACACATGAGTGATCCTATAAGAGTTGGTACGGAATCCTAAAAACATACAACTAAATTTGCCTCTTCCTTTTTGGGAAGTCGGTTAAAAAACCGGCCAAGTGCATATTGGACCACGCACAATGAAGGGTTCCGTAGTTGGGATGAATATGTATATCCCAAAAACAAACTTAACATTGTAGTTGAAAAACATGTTCCCTATAAGTACATCAATATACGTCACGGTCAATTCTCCAACTGCAAATATAAGTTTGTGATCGCAATTTTTTATTTTATTTCATAAAACTAAAAATTTACGATTTTCGGACCTTTCTCTTGTACTGTGAGAATTTGCTTCTTGCAAAATTTCATGATTCTAGGTCAACGGTCCCTACAGGTTTTAATATATTAGCGAGTATCAAAATATTTCGCATAAGTGGTCGTATTTTTATTGTTTTACTTAGAAGCTTGATTTTTTAAATTTAAATTAAAATTCATTTATTAATTTTGTAAACATAGGGTAAAAAAAATTATACAGATGTTACAAATAAATATCGGTCCATACTACGCCAGAACGCATTCAAAATTGTTTAGGTAAATAGATAATTTCATGCCAAACACTAATAGTTCTTTTTGACCGTGATAGGACCACGCGTTCCTGAGAAAAAGTGTTTTGACAGACTGACAGAGAGACGAACAACTAAGTGATCCGTTCTGCCCCCGATTGAAAAAAGACGCATCTAACATTTTTCCAGATTTGAGTTGTATATCAGACGGATGCGCCTTTTTTTTCTGATTCCGGCAATGTATATAACTAAAATCTGGTAAAATGTTAGATGCATCTTTTTTTCTATCGGGGGCAGCGTTATGGGTTCCGTTTTTTCCTTTTGAAGTACGGAACCCTAAAAACGAATGAAGACTACTTTTATTATAGGTATCATAATTCAAATAGGCGTTTTAAATATGTTTTCCTACTTTGTATGTAAATTAAAAACCATAATCTTTGGAAAACAAAATTAAATTCATAATGATTTATTTTAAAATATGCCTGACCGTAATCGAAAGTCAAATATCTGGTATTATTATTCGGGTTGACCTGACTCGGGTTAAGCTGTCATTGAATCGGTTATACACGTCACGGAATCTCAATAAAAACATTTTTTATGTGATATAACTGCTTCTCTTTCGTGCTTTGAGACTTTTTTCCTGCTAGGCTTCTAGGTCAACGGGAAGTACCGTAGTAGTTTTGATTTATTTGCGAGTATCAAAATATTTCTCATAAATGGCCGTATTTTTTATTGCGCTGGCTAAGTCAGCGCAATAAGAGCTTGATTTTTTTAGAGCTTACGCGACCGCAGACCTACGTATCAACTTGATACCTCCACCCGTTCCTGAGGAAAAGGGTCTTGTCAATGACAATTTATGTATGGATAAGGAAGTGATCCTATTTGGGTTCTGTTTTTTAATCGATTTCAAAAGGAGGAGGTTCTCAATTCGACATATGTTTTTTGAAGTGAAAACATTTTTAAGCGCGTTGGGCATTTTTAAGATGAGACTAAACCATTGATTTCGCGAAACTGTGACGATACTAGCGTTGATGTTTTTTTTAATGGTCATTAAAGGAACATTAAAAAGACATCAACGCGTTGATTACCGCGGTGCCGATTTTTTTTCCAGTTTTCACTTCTGTCGGCACTCCCGGAGTGCCACTATTTTTTTTGTATATTTGTTACGCGGTTACTCCGCCATCAATTATGAATTGATTTTGATGATTGTTTTTTGTTTGGTAGGTCATACTTCTGAGGTGGTCCCATATAAATTTGATTAACTTTGCTTCGGTAGTTTTTAAGTTAGCTTCGATAATACGTATTTTTCCCACTTGGTCTATGTGGATGATGTTTTAATATGTCACTGTTAATTACATACCAGGTATTTGAATTTGTGTGGGGTAGGTACCACAGCACAAAAAGTGAAAAATAAAAACTTTTCCAAAAAAAAAAAACAATCGATTTCCAAAAACAAAACTATAAAGTTAAAGTTGGAAATCGATTGTTTTTTTTTTTTGGAAAAGTTTTTATTTTTCACTTTTTGTGCTGTGGTACCTCACAGCACAAAAAGTGAAAAATAAAAACTTTTCCAAAAAAAAAAAACAATCGATTTCCAAAAACAAAACTATAAAGTAAAAAATAACTTGAATTTCGGAAGTCGGTGGCAAAAAACGAAAATTCTAAACCAAAGACACCGACTTCTGAAATTAAAGTTATTTTAGCTAATACTTACGGTGTAATAATGGGGTGTGTAACGTTTGAAATAATAACAAAAGCTCCAATGATCATATGACCAAATTTCATTTAATATACTTTTTTAATAAAACGCTGAAATGATAAAATGAATTATTAATATAATTTCATTTTACTTAATTTTATATGGTAAAATGAACATTTTGGTTACCTATCATAAGTTCGAAAAATATTTTACCGAATTTCATTTCACCTAAACTTCATTTGAAATAAGATTAGACATTTAAATAAATCTTTCATACAGTTCGTTCAACCGCTATTGACTTCTATTGCGTTGGTGGTATGACAAATGGCAGCTGCAGTAAACAGTTGGTTTTGTAACCACTTTTTTGCTTTTAATACCATCCTTATGCCTACGGCATAGAAGTCAAAATCGGTTGAATAGACTAAAAAAGGTTTGTTTAAATGTCTAATCTTATTTCAAATGGAGTATCCCCTCCGCCGATAAAAATTGTCAAGTGGCATGCTGTACGGGAAGTTTAAGTACCCTTAAAAAAACAACACCGCTTGAGATTAAAATGACGATATCTCAAAAGTTTTGTATGCGAGCTGTTTTTATAACTTATGTCGTTGGAATCGTAATGAAAGAAGCTTACACTTTAAAATTGGATGTGTACAGTTTTTTTTTCGTAATAATTCTTAATTTTAATGTAAACACAGGGAAGGGGGCTTTTCCCAATTTTTCGAAAAAAATAAATTTATTTAAAAAAAAATTAAAGATTAGCCGAAATAACATTTGTTCGAAGTATTATGTTTCCGAACATTCATACGACCTACTATTTTGTTTCATTAATGATTTAAATGTAATGGCACTTAATAAAACAGTCGATTATGAACAAAAGTGGTTTTAAGTGGTCCCAGTAAGAAGCATATAAACAAGGATGCTTGCTACAAGCATACAGCATGCAAGCAGGCATGTAGCATGCAAACAAATGAACGTTATAAGTATTAAATGTTATTAGAGCAAAATAAGGTTATATGAAATTTAATATTAGATCATATGAAAATAGGTTATTTGTTTTTATAGCATATGAAAATTATATCATGTAAACGTTATTTCGAGTGATATTATACTGTCTGTTATTATGCCATATATTACACACCCGTAATAATGTGCTATTATATAAATGTTAAAAATAATTTAAAATTCCTATTCAGACATGATGTCCACGATGAGGTATAAAATTATATGGACTCTGCCGAGTACGTGTAAAGACGTGACTTACTTTATTCCAGATTCCACCGAAGACATGAAGACATTCTTGGAGCTGTTAATAGAAGCAACTGGTGGAGACCGGGGCTACTCCGACCTGGAGTTACAGGAAGAAACCCTGGTCCTTGTGATCGCTGGCACCGATACTTCGGCTGTGGGGGTATCCTTCACTATATCTATGCTGGCGCGGCATCCCGATGTGCAGGAGTTGGTGTATAAGGAGTGAGTCTCATCATCATCAAAGTTAAATTCTAGGTAGTTACTACTGAACTCAGAGTTCCCCTGCGTGATCGAATCAGAAACGAGAAGATTCGCAGGGGAAAAACGAGAAGATTCCGACATATTCCGAAGGATTGTCAAACTTATAAAGATTGGGCGCGCACATTGCTCGTAGAGTGGATGATCGATGAGGCTAAAAGTGGAGACCTTTTTCCAGCAGTGGTCCTTTCAGCTGAATGATGGTGATGACTGAACTTGGGCTTATAAACAACTAGCGACCTGCCCATAATTCGCATGGGGCAATCTACTGTGGAGGTGTACATGTCAACGTAAACGTCCACAGTTTACCAAATGTGGCGGCTGCTTTAGCAATCCGTGCTGGAATTTCAGACGTCAGCCTGTTGTCGTTGCAGACTTGACTTCCGAGATATTTTAAGTGTAACACCTCTTCTAGTGGCTCAGAATGCAGCTTTACGGTTGACATGTCAGCGGCACATCCCCTTGGTGATTGTTTTAGGATTTGTGTCTTTTTCACGCTAATTACTAGTCCAAATTTACAACAGGTGGCTTGAAGATCACTCATTATAGTCTTGGAGTGTTTCCATACAGTCAGCCAACAGGCACACGATATCAGCATAGAGTGCGTCGGGAATCCTTGACGTTTTAGTCCTCGCTCTGAAGCGTGAGATATCGAAGACACTTTTATCAGTGCGGATGTTAAATTCAATCTGTCCAACACTATATGTAAAGATATGGATAGATATACATATAGACATTGATATACTCGTAGAAAGATGAAATAACAAAAAGAAATTGACTTTTTATCAGATTAAAGGAAGTGTTTGGTGACTCAGACAGACCCGTAACTTTCGAGGACTTGCCACGTCTCAAGTACTTGGACGCAGTGATCCGGGAGACGCTGCGACTGTACCCACCTGTGCCCGTCGTTGTCAGGAAAATCGAGAAGGATGTAGAACTTCGTAAGTATTTACTTAATGACAAATGTTATTAAATACATGTCCTGTGATTGCCAGATGTGCATAATTATGTACTTTGCAAGTTAATTTAGGAAACCGTCCACCGTTCTGAGGTTTTTGGTGGATACATGAAAAATTTAAAACCGAATCGAGGAGTAGGCGAAATCGATGGCAATGATTGAAAGGGTGTTTAGCAATGTTAGGCGATGTCAAATGTATTTATTAATTTGAGTGTCATTTATATTCTTCTATTATTACAGCATCAGGTATAACGTTGGTGAAAGGTTGTGGCGTGCTGGTGAACATCTGGGGCACGCAGCGCAACCCTCGGTACTGGGGAGCCGACGCGGAGCTGTTCCGACCGGAGCGGTTCATCGACACGCCGCTCACGCATCCCGCTGCCTTCATGGCATTTAGCTATGGACCGAGGAATTGTTTAGGTTAGTGTCCACGTTGATTCTGAATTCGGAAATTTTCTGTATAATCCACTATCACATTATTCCCTATGGCCACGAGCTAAGTGACACGCATCTAGCGATAGTGACTGCGGGGAAAACAAATAAAAAAAGTGGTTTAGAGCATGCCACAAAGTAGGTAGGTATTCACACGAAGGAAACATGATGCGCGTGTGTGTCGCTTGACGCAAGTTGCGTCGCAAGTTGTTTTGCCCAAGGCCGTGCCGTGCCGTTACATAGTCAATCTCGATAGCGGTCTATGATATAAATCATTGATCGCGTTTTAGATTTGTAGCCCTTAATAATTATTATACTTTCCATAACCATCCCTGCAAGGCAAAGTTCTCTTCTAATACAGAGAGCAATCAGTTTTTTAAATCGTGTTCTTTTTCAGGCTATCAATACGCAATGATGTCTATGAAGACAGCACTAGCGACGCTTATCAGAAGATACCGAGTGTCTTCTGACATGAGCAGAAGTAATGGGTGTAGAGAAGAAGAGAAACCTATCAGAGTCACCTTTGATGTTATGATGAAGGATGCTGATAAGTTTACAGTGCAGTTAGATAGAAGAACTGTAAGAACTATATTTACTACCTATGATACACAAATAAAAAAATGATTTGATTTGATTTTTTGATTTGATAGTATGAAAAAGTGAGATAAAATAAGCATTCTGATATAAAACTATAATAGTATGATGACCTCAAGATGTAAGTAATAATGTGATAACATTTATGTATATAGTTGTCACTTCGCTCAAATAGTAATGGCCGCACTCAGAATACTATGGCAGGACTTTACCATCAAAATACAGGATGGTCAATATACTATGCTGCAGTTGATCGCAGGCGCTGATTGCAACCTCATATATTTCTTTGAAAAGCATAAGTACTTTTTATGATTGTAAATAAATTTCTTTTGCCCAGTATACCTTACGAAAATTATGTAAATAAAATTATTTGTTAAATAGATAAAGTTTATTATTAATTTTTTGTTTTACTTATTTCAGACACAATGATCCATATTTTTGTACTTAAGAATTATGTTAGTAACCAAATATACATTGTATATGCATATTAAACAAGCCGTGTCCCCGATGGCATTTCCGATTGGTAAAAATGAAGAACTTCCATACAAACTTTCATCCCCTGCCACTTTAGGGAAAGAATTTTCAAAAACCGTTATTTAGTACCTACTCAGTGCTCACCTATGTTATAAGTAGGGTTCATGCTTTTAGACCCAGCAGTTTGGGCTGTATGTTCTCTGTCAGTGAATAATAAGATTTTTTAAAGTAGATTTGCGTCATAATTTGTATAAATAAATACTATGTAATGTAAAAAAACGACGTATGGAAACGTACGTGCTTTATATTATCTCTATCTTGATCTCCGAAAACTCACATTTTAGCACTTTTTATAAATTGTTTTTGTTAGCCAAATATAATATGTATGTGGTGTTTGTGTATGAAAACAACATATTTGAGTAATAAAATGTAGTATACCTTCCTACGTGACTAATAAAACGTAGTATATCTACGTGACTAGTAGAAGTTTGGGTGGTATGGCGTATGTAACGAGAATGTATGTAATGTTTACATCGATTATAATTACCTATTAAAAAAAGAAAAGAAAAGAAATACATTTATTTAGCACAGACTAAGACGCACACAATATAATTATACAGCAGATGAAAAGAGTAAAATAAAGATAAAATAAAAAGAGTAAAGTGCGATGTAAGAAATTAGCAGGGAAGTGTGCCTCACGGCTGCACCAAAAAGATCCAGTTCAGCAAAAATGCCAGACAACTATAAGTGCCTGACGCTGGTTTTCAACTGGACCTGAGAGTGTGAGGTGCCGGATGTTAATCAGTTTGTACGCTACCTTCTTGAGAGCAGTATTTTTATTAAATTGTGTTGTATTAAATTTACTTTTAGATAACGTTGATCTATATGTTGATATGAGTAATCTTGTAGTAGTAATAATGAGAAGGTTGATATTTAAGTTGAAATGAGTAATTCTGTTGTAGTAACAATGAGGAAAATGTCGTCAGGAAAGTTTTGAGTATGAATGTGGATAGCTATACGAGTAGGGGAAGACCAAAGAAACAATGCATTTATGTGGACTGTGTGAAAGATGTTATGGCTAGAAAGGGAGTGACTACCGAGATGACGATTAATAATAGAAAAGAATGAAAGAAAAAGACATGTTGCGTCGACTCTAAATACATTGAGATAAGAGCAGGAGAATGCTGAGTTAAGGTCATAGTACCTACACATTTCAATTCGGAAAGGGATTGTCATCGTATCGCCTTTCGCCTCGCCGTCAAACAGGCGTCAACTTAACGTAAGCACGTAATCAAAGCGGATCAGCAGCTCCGATACGTCGACTCAGCTACGGCTAGGCGACATCGCGCTTACGGATTGCCGTAAGCGCACGCTGCAGTAGTGTGTTGCAGGTAGGCTGCGGGAGGGGTGAGAAGGGGCAAGGTTTGACGAAGAGACGTAAGCGCGGGGACAATGAGCCGTAAGCGCGGAAACTGCAACTTTACCAGCACCGCACCGCGGTTTGTGAGCTTGTCCCGAAGCGAGGCGATTACGTTACGATTCCGATTAGCGTGCGTTGCAGTAGGGAGTTTCATACAAAGAATACTGAATGGCTCGAGTTGTTACGGTGACGATCCTTTTCCGAGTTCAAATGTGTGCTATGACCTTTATATGTGATTATGAAAATTCAAATACGAAACAAACAAAAGAACGGTGCTTTAAAATTAGCTCTTGTTTTATTTTACTTTGTAGCCTTCTAATACGTACCTGGCAATAAGGACAAATAGTGTGATTGATTTAAATAAATCGGCCTAGTTTTGATAAACTAGTGCACCGTAGTATTTTTCACCTCTTTAGGCGCGCCAGGAGGACGTGATATGCTCGGGAACTCGATCAAAATCAGCTTTGTCAAAGGTTTTCGAGAGATTATTCGCACTTCACTTGTTCCGCCGTTATGGCAGGTCTCAACTTGTAAGCTTCACCGATTGATTGTTATTTGTCATATTTCAAATAAAGCGTTCTGATTGGCTCGCGAAATGGTATTTCTGTGGCGACATCTATATCGTCACATGCGTACTACGCATCACACTGACGTCACTCAAAATCCTGCATGACTGCATCGCGCAAGCAATAGTATGTCTTTATAATTTTTTTATTTATATTTGTATGCCTGTTTCGTTTTTAGTTTTATCATTCACACATTATGTAATTTTATTGTACTTATCAAATTGTTATCGCACGTCACAATTTTATAACTGTTTTTATAGTATGTGGAAAATGTCGTGGGTTACTTACTCACTCTGTATCTAAATTTTTTTGTAATTCTGTAATGTAAAATAAACAAATAAAATAAAAATAAAATGTGTGAGTATGGTGAGCCAGGTAACTGAATGAGTTTAACGCTGGGTTGATCATCATCATCGTCATCATTTCAGCCTAAAGACGTCCACTACTGGATATAGGCCTCCCCCAAGCACCGTCACTTCGACCGATTCTGTGCTTCCCGCATCCAGCGGATTCCTGCGGCCTTCACAAGGTCATCGGTCCATCTTGTGGGAGGCCTTCCTACGCTACGCTGGGGTGATCGACTGAGGAGAATTCAGTTTCAGCTGACAACCGTCTTACCGTCTCGCAACCTTCCATGAGCACAGTCTGGTAAAAGATGGTAATGAACCAGGAAGTCTGAACTAATTATTGGAGTTCCTACTTCTGCGATTATGAATTTCGTACAAAGCAGAGTTCGACCAGACCAAAACTATTTATTTTACTGCTATTGGGTGCTAAAAAATCGTACGGAAGTGGCTGCTTTTTGCCTTGGGAGTAACGTTTAGGTAGGCAAGAAAGCTCGGATCCTGTGTCGATTAAAAAGCCGAGTAAGCACAGCTTTGAGACGGAACCCTCAGGGCGCGTCCTAATCATATTTGTCCGGTTTAAAAAAATAAACAGGTTTACCTCATATGATTCTTAATGCCTTTCTTAAAATACGAATTATTCATTTTACTATTATTATCACCATTAATTTGTAATACCTACTCTAGTGCCGCCATTGAACACATAATACCTACATGTTAGAAAGGAATGGTTTGGTTATGGCTTTAAATTGTAATAATTTTTGACAGAGTGGGCCGATTTTAACGAAATAAAGACTAAATGTTAATTCAAGATACGGACTATGACCATATTTCCAATACCTTAAAAAAAAGACACAAAAAAATCAATATTACATGTGAATTTTTTAATCATCCCCTTTCTACAAAAACGCTGAAATGCGTAATTCTTTATTTCTTACTAAAAGCGTAAATTTGAATTTTCCATACAAAATTTCATCCCCTATCATCATCATCATCAGCCTATAATGTTCCCACTGCTGGGACACAGGCCTCCTCTCTGTGAGAGGGAGTGGGCCGTAATCCACCACGCGGGCCCAGTGCGGGTTGGTAGATGTCACATGTCTTCGAATTTTCGATTCTAGGACATGCCGGTTTCCTCACGATGTTTTCCTTCATCGTTTTGAGAGCAGTGGTGATGAAATAATTTACACAAAGTAAAGCGCCTGTCTGGGTTCGAACCTACGACCTACAATTCGTAAGTCGCGGCCGTTACCACTGGGCCGCCACTGCTCCTATATCACCCTCATAAGAATATTTTTGAGACAAAAGTACCCTATGTCCTTCTCCAGGATGCCATCTATCTCGTTGCCAAATTTTTACCCGACTACGGCGAAGAAAAAATGGGGGTTATGATTTTGACCGGTATGTTTGTATGTATGTTCATCTGTCACCTCATATGTATGTATGTTCATCTGTCACCTCATATGTATGTATGTTCATCTGTCACCTCATAACTTCTAAACTACCGATCATAATTTGACAAATGAGGTATCATTGGAAGCGTCTTGATTGTCCTTTTTTATCGAAATCCGTTCAGTGGTTTAGCTGTGAAAAGGTAACATACAGACAGACAGAGTTACTTTCGAATTTATACATACATACATACATAAACTCACGCCTTCTTCCCATGGGGGTAGGCAGAAACTACAGAACGCCACCTGCTACGATCCTTACATACTTCTTCTTCTTTCTTCTTCTTACTTCTTCTTCTTTCTTTCATTCTTCTTCTTTTCTTTCTTCGAATTTATAATATAATATATATACATATTATAAATATAGTATTATATAATAGTGTTAGTATGGATTGCAACTGCGGTTATTTCTGTCATTACTGTCTGCAAACGTCAAAAGTAAACCAGCTGCGTTCCAGAGAAATTCGAAACGTATAACTGTGTTAAAGCTTGTATGTTTTTCTTTTTTCAACTTTTTGCACAGATGGACATTCCTACAACTTACCTCAAATCCTATGGTGTTTCTTTAAGAACAATAAATGCTCAATTTTGAACTGAATGCCTCAACACACACACATAAAATTAATTGACACACATTTATATTCACATATTAAATCACACATTAAATTAATTTACACATTTAATTGTATTTCTCTTCTTTTTTGTGCATTCTACTTGTATTGTTTTATTTTATTGTATTTTTCTGTAGGGGGGTAGAGTGGCGAACCAACTAATATCTATGGTTCCCACTGTTAGATATAACCTGAACACTAGTTGGCCTAGGGCAGTTAGTCTACGTTTCAAGTGAAGGCTAGTGGATTTTAAATCTCAATGTAAAATTAATCACACTACTTACTTAATCATAATAATATTACTAGACTCTGCGTCAATAACTAACAACATTATTATCCTTGTGCTGTGATAAATCATTATGTAGGTGAAGTCTTATGGTGAACGATGAAGAACAGAAATATAAGATAGATTTTCTTAGAAAAAATCTGTAAGCATGTGATAAACATTTTCAACTTTCTAAAACCACACACTGGATGTGACCAGGCCTGGACTTTAGAGACCCAGGGCCCCTAGGCACTTCATTTTTTGAGGCCATTTTGGAAATTTAGTAAACAAAATGCAATAGTACAGGAAATAAATAATAAAATATCTACTATTCTACTATTTTTTTCCTTAAATAAATAAACTTCAGAAATAATGCAAAATTTATTGCTAAGAAATTATTATTAGGTTAGGTTGTAAACCCAACTTAAAACATATTTTTGAAAATTATCTTATTACTAAAATATAGCTTTGCACCGAGAGGCAAATACTGTTTTAATTTTTTGAAGTTCGATGATCGCTTAAATGTTCATTCACGGAGCATTTGCCCTATGAATTATGAGTCAGTCGCTTGTAGTTTTTCTTCACATCGTATTATAATTTTTTCTACTCTTTAACGTCTAACTCGTTTCTACTATACCTTTAGGTTTATTGCTCTTTAGGATTCGGAGTAAACAAGTTGTCATCGTACCAGGGTTAGTCTTGTCTGACCTTTTGGGTGATTCCAGAAACTTTGTAACAAAATTAGTCGGGGAGACGCCACATGCTATGCCGCACCGACAACTAATGTGAGTTTTGAATTGTACAACGTTCATAACTGAAATCAAATAGAGTAATAAGGCGTTATGTTCGGAATTCTAATCGAATTGGAAAACGGACTTCAGCACCCTAATTGCGTAAAACACTATCAATCACAATCTCAATGATTTTGCAATATCCTTATATTGCTAATCCATTGCTTCGTATGTTCGAACGGTAACTGTGCAAAGATCCCATTGTAAAAAAGTGCATAGAATTTCGCGAATGGATAATTCACGCAAAGGTCAATATTAATTACTCAATTAAAGTTACAGTAAATAAGAGATGTTATGTTTAAAACAATAAAATAAACGGCGAGAATTAATTCGTTAAACGCAAGAGAAACTTAAATAATTACAGTAAAAAATAAATTCTTGTTATAATGAAGCGAATTGGAACGCCTACGATTTTATTGGACACAGCAGCACCCACGTAACACATGATCAGTCACAATCTGTTTTATTTTGACAGTTCAACAACATTCATTACGTTATTTACGTTACTGAGCAGACAAATTTTTCGAACATACGCAACGCGTCAGCAATGGATTAGCAATATCCTTCAAAATAATTGAGATTGTGATTGATAGTGTTTTACGCAATTAGGGTGCTGAAGTCCGTTTTCCAATTCGATTAGAATTCCGAACATAACGCCTCATTACTCTATTTGATTTCAGTTATGAACGTTGTGATCTTACATGTTTTACTACTTTGACTAAGGGACCTAGAATCATAGCCAAGTCTCTTTTCCACACTGTAAGAAGATTAGAAGAAAACTAAATATTTCTCACTTAAGTACCAACTCCTTTGCATTAGGTTTCCACTACTTAAACTCAGAAAGTATATAATTATGACTTTTCAATTCATATGTACCTACTTTCTGTGTTTGTCTTGGACATTACTGACATCTGTGAAGGAAAATATCGTGAGGGGAACCTGGACTAGTGTAGCTAATATAATGCCGCATTGCACCGAATAATATGGTAATCGGTAATTCAAAATTTTACAGGAAAAATAAAAAACTGTCTTATGCGTAGGTTATCTCATAACGCGGGTGGATCGTATATGGGAAGCCGTCACCTCTTTCTGCGAAGCAGTAATGCTCGCGAAGGAGGAGACGGAGCGCGTGAGGGAGAGGCAAATTTCGCGCCCTCGCGCCCCTAACCGCCGCAGGAGGAGACGCCCTGGGCGTCGGGAATCACAGGAAGATTTCCGGCCACCGTAGGCGCGGGCTTGCGGGCGGTGAGCAATGGGTAGCTCGCCGTCCGATAAGGACCAAGCCCGGGTCGATGGCGCGTTGTGTTCCACGCGCGCCTCAAAGAGATGTCAGCAGAATTGACGGGGTCCGCTAGGGCCAATGCCTGCCGGGGCTGCGAATATGGGCCGATAGGGATATCGTGGCCCCCCGGCAACATGGCAACGGAAGGAACACGGGTTTTAGTCAGTAAGAGTCTGACACGCCCTCCCGCTCCACCCAGAGCGGGAGAAGTTATTTGATAATTTCCCACCCAAAAAAAAAAAAAATGGGTAGCCATTTATAATGTCAAAACAAAGCAATTTTTTACAATCTTTTTTCTGTTACCTATGATTTTTTATAATAGTTTTATAAAATAAAGTTTTGACAAAAATAATTTTACTGAAATTACAGGTCAAAAGTATGGTATGCAACGCATCATTACTAAATTATTCGCGTGTAAACTCAACGATATCGTAGTTAGTATTAATACATAAAGTATTGTTCGTTGAAATATGGTGTCAAAAACCTAACGGCAATAATTATGATATTATTCGGGTGAAATCCAAGCGGTTGTTTATAGTAATATTACATTACAGTTATATTTATCGTTGTAAGATGTCAAAAGATTAACGGTAATATAGGTAATGTTGCAAATACATTCGTTTATTTACTGTGTGTGTGTGTGTTTTGTTAGTTTACTTTATATTATAGTGAGAAATAAATCTTATCTTATCTTAATTCAGTACCTACCTATTATTTGATTTGACAGAAAAATTACAATATAGAGGAATATGATAATACTATAGGTACGTATATAATTGTAATGGAAAATCTAGTGGATTGTATTTTTAGATAATAGTCGCTGATCCAACTCAATAAATTGTAAAAAGATAAGAACGTCAAATATTTAAAAATATTATAAAACATAAAGAAAGTAAAAAAGGTCGCAATATCATGCCCCCCCGTGTAATGCAGCTAAAAAACTACTGGACTCTTTCAAGACAACTTTCTGACAGGTTTCTTCAGTGTATCACCTTTGGTGACCACGTCAGCCACACGCACGACCCCATCTCTGTCCGGATAAACTTTTCTCTTTTACTCCTCCGGGTAGGTCAGGATTCACGACAAGGATATCAACTGCCAAATTACGGTATTCGTTTCCATACTGCCTCTTTGTTTTTAGAAAAGGTATTCTTCATTTGCTGAATTACCAAAAACGGCTTCGGGATGGGGTGAGGGTCTCAAATAACAAGTGCTCGGCCTGGGTCTGCTCGCGTTATCATACATGTTAACAGTGCAATGTATCCACAATCAATCCATCGCTTTTCTCTGCGGCGACCAATTGATAAATCCACAGGGGCGACGTAGTACAAACCAACGTTGGTAAAAGGTCGGCTATAGTAGTCAAGTCTTACATCAGGCAAATCACCAATAGGTAGTATTAGAGGTGCTACTTTGCACTTCTTACAAAATGCGAAGTTTCTCGATATCTTGCGGACCTTACTGAGGCATCCCAAAATCCAATATTGCTGTTTAAACTCGTTACACACCAGCAGGGCTAACATGACATGCGCGAGAACGCTCTTTTTCTCGTTTTATCGTAATTTGTCTACGATTCTGACGTATTCTAATGCCTAACATGACCGTAAACTCATTATATATTCGTCTACGACCGTAAACGACGAGTAAACTCGAAAAAGGCAATTTGACACTTCTTTATCGCGCGACGAGAGACCGATGTTGCAAATTATTAAAAACAAATTATTTTTATGATAGGAACATCGGCTTGAAGTTCCATTTCATTCAATCAATTTTATGCATGGAATTAATTGTACTTTATTGATTATACGTCTCTCTCTCTCTTAATTATTCTCTCTTTTAATTATTTATGTTTAGTTTTTTGTGTAACCTACTTTTTGATTAAAATTGAATGATTTCTTTGGCATGCTGAAATTAAAATACAAAATGACGGAAATTAAAATTAGTGGCACCAATTATACTCATTGGATATTACCACAAATGACAAATGGGCCGACGATCGCAATTTGACAAATCGAAGTTTATTATTGTAACAGTCACCTTATAGCCCATGAGATTGCAAATTTTGTCTATCACTACACTCACCAAAAGGACTGACGTTCAGATAAATTGGCAGCTGGAGTTGATTCCGCTTCCGCTATTAAATAAATAAATAAATAATCATTTATTTGCAGACATTGAAGTCCATAGAATTACATCAGTAGGTAAATATTGACATCAAAACAAAATCATTAATTACAACATAATCGAAATACATCACAAATTACATAATAATATCATAATAGAAATGAATCACAATTCATACAAAAAACACAATACACACATAAAAATCACAAATAGGCATAATAATAATAACATAATAGGAATAGATAAAATAAAATGCACGTACAGTTATCACGAGCAGATCTGTGTGTGCAGTCTCACCCATCGACCAAGCATCGGGCAGTCCCACCGGTCACTCAATGCTCTCAGCATGCCGTGGGTGCTGATATCTGTTCTGAGCCGGAGAGAAGCGCATCGTTTTCGAATGATGGCATAAAAATCATCCACTCTCGCATCGGCAAACATACCCGAAGCGCTACAATACCGCGGCAGCCCCACAAGCATCCTGAAGGCATTGTTATACTACACACGCAGGGCGCTGTATGCCTTCTGCGTATACTTGACCCAAAGGCTGCAGGTGTAAAAAGTCTGATAGTAGGCTCGAAAAAGCGTCATTTTTACATCGTAAGAACACCCTGCAAACCTACGGGCCAGCATATTACTTCGAACAGACAGCGCCCTACGCTCCCTCTCGATATCCAAATCGTCGCACAGGTCCTCAGTGACCCAGTGGCCCAGATATTTAAATTTTGAGGCTTGCTTCAAGGGTGTACCTGCTAACGAGATACATGGAACATTTAAGTAACTTTTGGCACCGCCATTGAAAACAAGTAACTCACTCTTAGTGACATTATACATAAGCCCCTGAGTCACCGCATAGTTCTCACAGACCTTCAGCAAACGTCTTAATGCACTGATTGAAGGGCTCAGCAAGACCATATCGTCTGCATAGCTGATGTTGTTCATAGCAACTCCGTCAATATGACAGCCGACACCAGTATTGCTGAGCTCAACAATCAGTTGGTTTATATATAAATTGAAAAGGCGAGGGGAGGTGATTCCCCCCTGCCTCACCCCACATTTCAACTTATATTCTTCGGACATAGTCCCTGCCCACCTAACATTATTTATTTGGTTCTCATACCAGAATCTTAGCAATGACGTGACCTCAAAATCTACTTTTTTCTCATTACTAAGCTTATCCCAAGCATGATACAGTGAACGACATTATGATTTTGCACAATGCATTTGTAAAAAAGTAATAAGACATTATCAAATCCTGTAATTAAAAATAACACAAGAATATACAATCGTTTTATACTTTACATGAAACAGGATTATGCATTTCTTACGCGAATAAAATGGTAATCGTCGCTTACCGAAAAGTTAACGATTGCATAATCTGTAATAACGTGGTATTATTCGTGCAAAAAGTATGTTTAGATTCCCACTACGGGACTACTTAAATTATTGTACTTTTACACATTTACAAAGAAAAATAAAACAGATGTAATTAATGCTCTAAACGCCAAATATGCAATAAAACGAAAACTGCCGTAGTACTACATTACCATGTTATTCGGTGGGGAGTGCGATAAGTCTGAAATTGCCAAAACGTTTTGAGCAAACGTGGTGATCATGCTCGTGCCTTCCCTGTACAAGAAAAGGCCGTTGCCCTGCAGCGGAAAAGTTATAGGCTGATATTATTAAACCTCTAGATTAGATTTTTAAGGTCTCGATAGTACATTGAGTCTGACTGATAGTCGATCTTAAATCGGATCCTTACACTAAAATATATAATTCCTTTTTAACCGACTTCCAAAAAGGAGGAGGTTATATGTTCGACGGGTATGTTTTTTTTTTTTTTTTATGTATGTCCACCGATTTCTCCGTCATTTGTGGACCGATTTTGAAAATTCTTTTTTTGTTTGAAAGGGTATGTACCCAAATTGGTCCCATATAAATTTTATTAACTTTGCTTGGGTAGTTTTTGAGTTAGCTATTCAAATGTGTGTGGGGTAGGTACCACAACAAAAAGTGAAAAATAAAAACTTTTTACAAAAAAAAACAACCGACTTCCAAAAAAAAACACTACAAATTGAAAAATATCGGAAGTCGGTGGCAAAAAACGAAAACACAAAACCCAAGACACCGACTTCCGAATTTAAAGTTATTTTTCAATTTGTAGTGTTTTTTTTTGGAAGTCGGTTGTTTTTTTTTGTAAAAAGTTTTTATTATAACGTGTCCTTGTTTCTAAATGGAATCGCTACATATTTCCTTTATTATCGTGAATGGCTACTTCAGCTATATTTAGACTAACAATATGCTATTGGGGGCACCTCACCTGCCAAGAGCCAGGAGTAGTGGCTGTTGTGATTACGAAAATGTCCTGGTCCATTACCGGTGCATTTGTTGGTGAAAAGCTTCTATAAGGAGAAGTAATTGTTGCGTCTAAATGATTTTTAGTTTGTATATTAGTTGATCGTGTACTATTTATTATTTCCTTATTTATGTTATACGGTATTTTGTACAGACCCTTTTTGAATAAAATCAAGTTATTATACTTTACCAGAACTAGTTCCTAAATGACTGTTAACTGCTAACTATATAAGTGACTGGTTCGGTTATACGTCACAGTTAACTACGGGGGCTAACGGAGCCATGTTGTGGCAACTATTTCTGTGTGTGTTGGTTCTGTGGCTGGTCGTTAGACGCTATCGGATCCGACGAATCCTAGGAGTGGCTAGTAAAATAAAATGTGATATAAAAGCTTACCCCATTTTGGGTCACGCTTATTTGTTTGTGGGGAATGGTGAAAGTAAGTAGCATTTTTATATAAAATCGGACAAGTGCGAGTTGAAATCGCGTGGTTAGGGTTCTGTAGAATAAATATGTTATCTACCATGTTCTTTTATTCCCAACAACAAACTTAACATTGTCGTTGAAAAACATATGTTTTCCCGTACATTCCAGCTGCAAATGTAAGTTTGCACGCACAATAGTCAAAATTAAAAAGTCATTTATTCAAACTAGGCTGAGAATCAGCACTTTTCGAACGTCAAAATTACATAAGACAGTCCCCCAAAACGCCCACCCTTCACCACTTCCTAGTGCCTTTCGCTGGGAAGAAGAAGTGGCGCAACAAACTCCCCAGCAGCACAGCTGTCTGTTCAAGTTAGAAAAAATAAATTGACTAAATATAAAAAATATACTGATTCTATAATATTGAGAGATTTATGATGTTATTTAAAGACCATAGATAGACTTTTTATAGATTTTCCTGTAATCTATAAGTAAAGTTCAATTCTCAGTATTTTTTTTATTTTTAATTTTCATCTATTTTCTTAAATATCTTTAAAAGAATATATTTAAAAATTATAAAAAAAAAATTGAGGTTCTCAAAACAAGCCCTTTTATTTGATATGTCACACGGTACAGTTTTTTTTTAATTTGCTCCGGTAAAGTGACCCCATATTCAAAATTCATTTATTTACTTTACACGTCAGTGTTTGGGTTACAGAATTCATTTATGTGTACCAAATAAAAATAAAAAACGGAACCCTAATTAAGTGTAACTTACTGCTTATTCAAAAGATGATGACCACCACGATTCATGTTCAAAACCTGGCAAATAATTATCAAAATATATTTTATTGAATAGAACGTTTACAAAAAGTGTACATTTAGTCAACAGTAAGATTTCCCAAACAATAATAGTGCCTAAAAAAACTAAAACATGTTTATTACAGGTGCAAGTAATCATGGTTCGGAATTACAATGTTTGGTAGCGACCCGCCCGATCTAGGTTAATTCAAACCTGTGTTTCAGGCCATTACTTTACATTTCAATTAAATTGGAACACTAAAATTTAAAGTTAAACTGATATAAAATAATTTATTTACAATTAAGAGAAAAATCAAATTGGTTACCTACCATTCATATTTAAAAATACAAAAGTAAAAACTTACGAGGGAATAAATTATCATCACGACAAAATTTCTAGAAGTTCTTGTGTCTGTGTAATTGAGTATCGCTAAATATTTTGATAACATGTTACAATTTTTTTTTAATTAAACGCAATGTGTTTTTTAATAAAACTTTCTTACGCTGTAGAAGCTTAGAAATTTGAGCGTATTATATAGAAAAGGTCTTAAAAACACATAATATCGATTAGAAAAAGCATGTCTAGTTTGAAGCTTTATGCAAACCAAGTCCTTCCTTCTCTTGTTGGAAGGTACTTCATTTCAAATAGGCCCATGTATGGAAAGAAAAAAACAAAGAAAAATCGTTTATTTGCGGTACAAACATGACGCAAAAAAAAAAAAACATTTGATTACAATCAATACAAAAATTACAACAACATCATCATTATTACAATTTGATTAAATTTTATGGCACTTTTGAACGTCAACATTTACAAAATAATAGAATTGATTCTAGTCGGGGCGACTAGAATCAATTCTAGGGCGGGGCGGCAAAAGATAGTTTTCGTATGGAGAAGAATGGGCAAGAAACTCCACCGTTACTCTTTTAAAATGTTTTACAATTGTTTGTATAGGTACGTACATTAGTTAAATCACAGATTACGTTAAATAATTATATGTGAAGACGATGCACCTAGAATAAAATTACTAGGTAAAAAGAATTAAAAATGAAGCAAAGACAGATAATTTAATATGTGATAGATACATGGTGCTCACATATTTACAAACATTGTAAAAGTAGACGATTTTCCTGCTATGAACATCGATTACATGCTACGAACTGGTGCGTAGGAAGTCGAAATGTTCACTTTCAAATGACAGCGCACAGGACAACAGGGGCAGTACCTACCAATTTAATTTCTTAGATATTGGTTTCCACCAATCACCAAATCTTGATCACCATGAACCATTGTAATGTAATCTGAAGAGTAATAAAAATATATCCAGTGCTTGCTACGCATTGTCAATCCTGGCAGAAACTAAATTCTATGTTACTAGAAATGCCTTTTTTTGGTAATGTTTATCTACTGTTAACTTATGGGATTATACAATATGTAAAAAAACCCTGTCTGATCCGTGAAGATGGGTCAGAGCTGTTGTTAGTTATTGTACTGAGAGACTGTTTGGGTCGTAATGATCAGGAAAAAAAATAAAAAAAACGCAGCTTTTTTGTTTCAATGGGGAATTTTTCCGGTTTAATACATGGGGCGCGGGGGGCCGTCGTTTAGCGGGTATCTGCAAGCCATAAGAAAGGGGGTGTTTTCTCGTGGACCTACTTTTTTATCCTACCAGTAGGTCCACGATGACTCCTGTTGAAATTTTACCAATTTTTTATGCATTTGGGATAATTATGGTGGGTACTAAAAAACGTGAGTTTTAAATAAAAATACGTTGTTTTATTAGGTACTTTTTGGTAATGTTATTGCAGTACGAACAGTGTTTTTGTAACACATTGTATACTTGAACTATGTTTAGGTATCTATTAAAAATAATATGCAATATTTTAATTTCAAATCTGATTCTAAGAGAAACATTTGATAACAACATAATTATGACCAAAATATACCTGTTATTAATAACACACACTGTTGTTATTAGTCACTAGCCACACGAAAAGATGAAGAAGACCTGTTATTAAAAATTTATGATTTATTTATTAAAGTTCCTATGTCACTGTTATTTGTGTGTACCTAATACAACCAGTTACCGCCAGCTATTAAGCAAATACTTAAATGGAACGATGTTTAAAACAAAATATTAAAAAAGTAAATTGATACACTATTTTATAATCTGCAAGAGTTTTTGAGAAAAGTAATGTTTGTATGTAATTTATTTTAAATTTATTTGCCTTGGAATTATACTATTGCATATATCCGACATGGGTAGACTGTTGAACATTTTACGTTTAAAATAAGAACTGATGTACACAGTTAGGTATGCAATAAAAATATATCTTTATTTTATCTTTATCTGGATTTGATGGATTGAAATTCCCAATACGGAACTGCGCATCCTAAGTTTGATTCACAATCTATAGGTTTTTCTGCATATTTAGACATTTTATTCCGGAACATGGCAATAGCTCCTATTGTAAATAATATCACGTGCAATTTTTTTCTTTTGCCTTTGCATTGTAGTGGTTCCTCTAGTGAAGAAGTTCGTATCAGAATCCTTTTCCAAGATTTGTAACTAGCTAATATTTCTACTTCGGGTAGTTTTTTAAAACTTGAATAGAACTACAATTCTACAAAATAAATCGTGGTAAATTATTTTTTATTTTGTTGCAGAGCGTATGCGGTCATTCCAGATCTTGGCTCGTGAAGCGATCAAAAATGGTGGACTCACTAACTTGTGGTTAGGAGAAAAATATTTCACTGGTAAGTCACAAATAAGAGCCAAAAGACTAGTGCCATTAAGGCTCTTTCAAACAGGCGCGACACGCAACGCGACATAAAGGCACCGGTGCCTTTGTGTCGCGTCGCGTGTCGCGCTGGTCTGCACAAGCCTTTAAGTACCAAAAATACGATTGGTAAGTAGGTACGGAAGCCGATCCATTCAAGGATATTGGGGAGAAAGTATCCAGTCCACGTTCCCCATAGTAATAGACTAGCTAATTCTATTATTTGATTCATTTTGTGCACATAGTTTGTAGACCATCGGTTGGTCTACAAACTATGTACAAGACCTGACTTTCTGAGAACGATACCGATAAATCCTACCAAAATTAAAAAAATAAGGAAACAAAGTTTACTTTGCGGCACATATTATACACACTCTGAAGGAATACATACCCTCACTTACACTTACACCACACACGTACTCACCTTAACTGTTTTTGTATGTTTATCTATGATTATTATTTTTTGTACTTAAATTATTGTACTTTTTTTTTCCTTTTATTTCAATTTGCAATCGGTCGTCAGACGATAAGCGGTAAGCGAATTCTTTGCATGACAAGTGGCAAAAATTATTGTAAATTGTTGTAAATTTTATAATTATGAACTTTGAATGATAATATTGCGCTAGCACAACAGTAAACTGTTAACTTGTGTTTGGGTCACCAAGATACAGACTGTGCTTAGTTTGGGACCCGCTGTCTAATATTCTAAGTCTTCTGTTAGTGAGAATTTCATACCATGCTAGGTTGTATATTTAAGAACTTTGTGTAAGCTAATTAAATGAATTTGAATTTGAATTCAATCATGTGTACAGAGTGAGGTTTGAAAAATTCTCCTATGTATGTAACAAGGGTTCACGGGCTATTTGGATTACGCAAAATTTTGGCCGATATTGAGTTTTAACCATATTCGGAATCGCCAGATTTTTGTGCGCCCTTTGAATCCGGTTTCATAACCAGTTACGGTTTGAAATCTCACTAAATTTAGATCCAGTTTGAATCTGATTTGATTGATGCGATACAAATTTTATACAATTTATAAAAAAACGAGCGGACGTCACGCGGTTTCATCCGCGTAGTTCCCGTTTCCGTAGGAGTACGGAGATAAAATATAGCTTATGTTACTCGCTGATAATGTAGCTATCCATTGCTGAAAGAATTTTTCAAATCGGTCCAGTAGTTTTTAAGTTTATTCGTTACATATAAAATACAAACATTTTTCCTCTTTATGATATTAGCATATATAAAGACGCAAGAATAAATTTACAGAAATGACGCTTAATAGAAATAACCCGTGAACCCTCGGTATGTACTAATGTACCTAAAAATGATTATCATCATTATAAACGTATAATATGTACCTATTCTTGTAATAATTAATATTTTTGTGTACCTAATCTAAATGAATGGCTCGCTAGCACACAATACTCTGAGAGATTTTTGTTGACTTCCATTTTGATTTAATTGTAAAAAGTTTTTTATTTTTCACTTTTTAGTTGTGATACCTACCCCACATAAATTCGAATACTACATACCACCTGCTATGTAAATAGCAGTGACAGGAACTTATTATATCATCATCCATTTAGACTAAGTGGGAAAAATACGTATTATTGAAGCTAACTCAAGTACCCAAGAAAAGTTAATACAATTTATATGGGACCACCGCGCAAGCTTCCTCAACCAAAAAAAAAAAGATTTTTTTAAATCAGTCTACAATTGACGAAAATATGAAAGGATATAAATAAAAAAAATAAATAAAAAAACATACAGATAAACTTACCTTAACTCCCTTTTGGATGTCGGTTAAAAATAGGCTAAGTATTTTAGAAATAAATTAATAAAATAATAGTTAATAAACCGTTTTTTTTTTTCAGTTGTGGTAGACCCAGTGGACTTGGAAGTTATCCTGAAGTCTTCACTAGAGAAAGACGATGTTATGCGATTTGCGAGAAACCTCATCGGCAATGGATCCATATTTGCACCAGGTAGGTAAATCAAAGTGTTATTAATTCATGAAAGTAAAGTCAGTCCCCAAAAACGCAAACTCCGTCTCGAATTTATTTTGAGTTCTATGTCTACACAGGTAAATTCCATGGCGATTTCGATTTGCTCTGGTGATAGATGGCATAATATAACATAACTTTATTTCCAAATTTGCAATTTTTTGTTATGTTAATGTAATTTTTAAAATAATATATTTTAAAAATTGTCTCAATTTAAAATAATCTCCACCAGCACCCAAGCTAAGATTAAACTTGTGTTATGGGTGCCAGGGCTCTCTCTATTATACATTTTCCAATTTATACAAACTAGTACGGAGTTACATTGGGTAGGAAGCTATCGTTAAGTACAAAAAAAAAATAAAGTTAATAAAATAAAGAAACAGGACAATCAAAATAAACTTTAAAATAAAAAAGTGTGTAGCCTCCCTCTAGGGTGAATTTGGTAATTATATGTGTCATGTGTATGTGTCGTGTGTGTGTTGTGTGTGTGTCGTATGTGTGTGTGGTGTATATGTGAGTGGTCCGAGAAAGCAGGAACTGTTAAAAAAGCTTTTCGAGTAACTTTTCTATCTCCTCGTATGTAAGAGTCGCGAGCCATTGACTCTCTTTTTACACTCGAATTTATTGAAGCCATAAATATTGCATTGTTTATTAACTGCATTATAAATTCGACTACCTAATACACGAAAGTGTCTTTCAGCCAATTTAGTTCTGTAACGGTCCATGGGACAGACATATTTAGATCTTCTATTTGCCAGATGATCAGTAATGTATTTCAGAGAACCATGCCTGCGCAAGATGGTATTGACCACAAAGAGCTGTCTAACAGCCATAACTTTGCAGTCTTGATACAATTGTATGGTGCTATACCGGAAATGCAGTGATGGCCCAGTAGAGCAGTGATGGCCCAGTGGTAACGGCCGCGACTTACGAGTTGTACGTCGTAGGTTCGAACCCAGACAGGCGCTTTACTTTGTGTAAATTATTTCATCATCATTGCTCTCAAAACGGTGAAGGAAAACATCGTGAGGAAACCGGCATGTCCTAGAACCGAAAATTTGAAGACATGTGACTTCTACCAATCCGCACTGGGCCCGCGTGGTGGATTACGCCCCACTCCTCTCACCGAGAGGAGGCCTGTGTCCCAGCAGTGGGAACATTATAGGCTGATGATGATGATGATGATATCTACCTACTCTATAAACGAGACAAAACTACTGGAAACAAACCAAAGACCTACTTTGAGACACATTTAAGAAGGAAACTCGCACTGATTTCTAAGAAATCATTTACTTCTGTAAGTATATTCCTGAATGTTTATACAGTTATACCCTGCTTACATCGGATGTTATAGAATGATTTCCGATCTAACAATAATTCCAAAAATATGACATCTAAATAATTGGAGCAAACATCGACGTCCAGTAACAATGCTCGTAACGAATTTCCATCGTGAGGAAACCGACATGTCCTAGAACCAAAAATTCGAAGACATGTGGCATCTACCAATACGCACTGGGCCCGCGTGGTGGATTACGGTCCACTCCCTCTCACAGAGAGGAGGCTTGTGTCCCAGCAGTGGGAACATTATAGGCTAATGATGCTGATGATACCGGAAATGTTTAAAAGTCATGACTTTGAGGACAGCTCGTTGCGCTCTTTCCAGTTTAAGAATATAACTTTTTGGAGCACCGCCCCAACTCGTAATACCGAATGAGAGTACTGACTGGCAGAGTGAGAAGTAGACCATTTGAAGTGTTCCTAAGTCTGCACTATAGCGCAGACTCTTGAAAATCGCTATGAGTTTCCTCACTCTGCCAGACGTTCCATCAATTTGCACCTTCTAGGACATCAGGTTGTCTATAATTATGATACCAAGGTACCTGACTTGTGTTGTTCTGACTAGGGGAGGGCAGAGGCATTGGTCTAACAGTTCACTGCAAGTGTGGGTCCTGATAACAAACGAGTCATCCAGCTGGGTTCAAGATTTAATTGAAAACGGGATGCATTTTGTTTTATCGATATTTAGTGTAAGAATATTAGCTCCCAACCAAGACATCACGATGCCCAGAGCAAACTCCGCTTGCTCCTGGACTTCTCTTCAGTTCAGCCCATGCACGAGCAAAGCCATTTCGTCCGCATAAGTATATATGCTGCAGTATGGGATGGATAAATTATATAGGCTGTTTACATATATTAAGAAGAGGGTAGGTCCCAAAATTGAGCCTTGGGGAACTCCAAATGACAATGAGCGTTCGACACTGACATATGTGCCAATCTTGACACACTGTCTTTCAGAGAGGTAACTCTAGATTGCTAGTGCTGAACCCCTCACTTCTATCCTCTCTAATTTAGACAAAAGGATAGGGACAGAAACGGTGTCAAAGAAAACACTAAGACATTTAGACCTTATATCAAGAACTTTTACAGCACTATCAACAAAGGCAGCAACAGCATCCTCGCAGGATTTGTTGCTACGAAAACCGTGTTGTTTAGTTGATAATATGCCATGTGCTGCCATAAAGTTGACGAGACGACTGATAAGGACTTTTTCCAAAATCTTTGACAGCGCTGGAAGGTAGGTCAGGCAGTTAAGGCAAATATAAGTCTGTAATTATTCACACTCCCTCTGTCTGCCCCCTTGTGAATAGGATGCACTATCGCTTTCTTTAAGAACCTTGGAAATACTCCTTTGGAGATACATAGGTAACAGATGTGTGTGATAGGGGGGGGTACGAGGAACTGGCGGCTCACTTTTAGTATTTTAGTTGGAGTTCCATCCCATCCCACGGCAAAATCAGTATGAAGACTCATTATGATTCTCTCAACTTCATCAAAATCTGGGGTAAGCGCAAGAGAGTTCGGCTGTGCATCATCCCGGAGAAATGGGACATGTTTATAGCACGAATTTATATGTCTGTACGCAAGATTTTTGCCAACATTTACGATGAAATGATTGACCTCATTTATTGAGGATTTTTCATCAAGTCCAGAAAAGGTCAAGAGGTCTGTGGGGGGAGATTTAAAAATCTGTTTATTTACAATGTCATTTATTACTTTCCAGGTCGCTTTAGGATTATTTGTAGCTTTGGTAACTTAATTTTTCTCATAATTAGTTTAAGTTTATTTCATTTCATAATCAACAGGTTTTAACAAAAAAATTGTAGAGGCCTTCTTTTAAGTACGGAGATACCTGTGACAGAAAACCTCCCTCTTCCATAACTGTGTGTATGACATACAAAGCCTGTTAACAGAATTTTAACAAAGTAGGTACAATAATAAAACTAGAACTAACTATACTCCATAGGTTTAGGTAGTTAAATAAAGGTAAACAAAAAAAACCACGTGACGAGACAGCTGTCAAGTAACCGACTAAACGTAATACCTGTCACTTCAGTTGTTATGCTACGTCACAGTTGAACTCTTCAATTTAGCAACGTTATACTTCGTTGGCGTTTAGAAATTGGGTTCTTTACAATAGACAGATTACAAAATCTTATAAACCAGACAAAAAAAAATGTGCTCAAGCAGTTACATCTACGAAAAGTAGTTGAAGAATAAACGATAAAGTTTAACATACATTAATAAAAGAGGAAACTATAGTAAAACACTAAAATAAATTTAATTTGGTTTTATTGTTTTTCTAACAAGAAAGTGTCGTATATAAAAACCCTTTTTACGATTTGTTTACCTTTTTTTAACTACCTAAACCTATGGAGTATAGTTTTAAGTCAGTTTAATAATTTGTTACAGAAATTACGATAACGGAGGTATTCAAAGTGTAATTTTCTGGTCATTTGAGTAGCCCCTGTGTGATCCAAGGCTTAATTATTAGCATCCTAGAGGGCAAAAGACTGATTTGATAATGATTTTAGTGTTTGTTAGTACAATTGAGGTTAGCGTATTTATAAGAAGATCAGTAACTTCATTTGGATCATTGGTCAATATGACAGGACTAAAATCCGTATTGGATATTTCTGAGGCTACTTTACATTGGTCGATTTTTTAAACTAATTTGGAACTTTTTTGTGGACTCTGGTTATTTTTTAAACAGACTAATATTGGTGCGTGGTCGGTAATGTGGGAATCCAATATAAAGGAGACTACTGAACTTTTTAATTTTATCATAGTGTGATCCAAACAGTTGTTTTCTCTAGTGGGAGATGTGTAGTAGTCCATGTGATGCATTTAAGTTCATATATTCATAGTTATGTGGATTATTATTATTTGGACTTATATTTTTCAGAATCATATTTTTATACGTAGACACTGAAGCTAAGATGCTATTTAGGCTATTTAAAAAGTCATCTGTATGTCTAAAGGATGGTGGTACAGTGCTACAATAACTGTGACGGAATTAAATTTACAAACAAGACAGTTTGCTTCCATAAATTGTGGCTCCATGACATTAGGTTGCAAATCCGAGCGTAAGTAGATCACTAAGCTATCATTCTGGTTAATAGTGTTACTTGTAGAATAAGCCGAAAATCCTTGAAGTTGCGGAAAAGACAAAGTTTTACCTAACCAACATTTTGAGAAAATTATAACGTCACATCTAGTTTGTAATGTGGATAATAAGACGTTACAAAAGTTTTTATTAGTGCTATGTATATTAAAATGCAGGATTTTAATTCTTTCGTTGTGGTTACTAATAATAGTTAAAAGGCATTTGTCTGGCGAGCAGTTATAAAATTCATTTGACCCATACGAATCCAGATTCATTATTATTTATAAATAAAAACACCTTATTAAGCATTACATTTGAAAATTTTACATTATTATGGAACCTGTCTGTTCGACATCCGAGAAAAATAATAATGCATCCTTGTAATAATCCGCTTGTGTAATAATATAATGTGTCCTTATACATATTATTAAACAAAGTCCCCCGCCGCGTCTGTCTGTCTGTGTGAACGCGATAAACTCAAAAACGATTTTCACCAATGGACGGAGTGATTCATGCGGAAGGTTTTAGTGTATAATTCATTAGGGTTTTATGTAAATTGGCTGAAATTTGACGATTATTGTGAGGAAGTCGGAAAAAATCAGGCCGACTGGGAACTTTACTGGCGTGCGCTGCTTTAAGCGAAAAAGATACATCAAATTAATGTTCTACGGTATTGTTCATCTTAAAAAGTTCAACTAAAAAATACGCAATGGCATATGTCTATCTTCTAAGGATGACCCACAATAACCATTTTTATCTTTCAGAATTTGATAAAAATTTAATTGTTATTTCCAAAGCTTTTTTGACCGGTATAGTATTAATCCTTATCCAAAAAATATGTTATTTAAATTGGGCATTTCATTTAGATTAAAATATGCCTTATATCATATTATTTAAACGAATAGTTTAAGATATCACAGTTTCAACATTACGCGTAGCAACGCGGGCGCGGTAGGAGTAAATTACCTTTTCCTCTGTTATTACTTACTAGGTATGAAATCTCGGTAGTACGTTCCCGTGGGATATTTTCCGCCATACACGCGGGCGAAGCCGCGGGCAAAAGCTAGTAGAAGATAAATTGTAACCGGACGAGTTTTACGTTTGTGAAGCGATCTATGTTTTGTGTGTTTGTTGCATTGCAAGAGGGCATTAATCGACGCTTGTACAACAACTTAACTATTATGTATACTTTATTATACAGAGTAGGTTACTAAATCTAAATTGAAATCAACCCGCTGTATAACATGACTGTTTTATAAAATCAAGTAAAATAGGGTTTTTTGGGAAAAGGGGCTTAAAAAGATTAAAGTAAAAGCATTTGAAAGTTATTTTCTGATGCAACTAAATCATCTTTCCTCTTAAACTCCTCAGTGTCCATCTGGCGCCCTCGCCGCAAGGTCCTGGCCCCGACCTTCACCCCTAAGAACCTGAACCATTTCGTGAAGATATTCTCACGACAGAGCATCGTGATGTCAGAACAATTGCATTCAGTCGAGGGGCGAGGACCCGTCTCTATGTGGAAGTATCTGACCAGCTACACAATGGATTCTGTATGTGGTAAGTTCAATAGAGCTGATCCGTTCGCAACCCGTCGGCGTCGTATAGAGTGACCGCAAAGATCAATTACCCTTTGTCACCAATACGTAATAGGCTAAGTATCTATTGTGTCTTTTTATAGTTCAGTGTGTTGATACCGACTTTAAACGACATTCCAATGCCTCAGAGTTTAAAGTCTCAACTTTTTAATACTCAACAAAAAATGTAATATGATTTTTATTTGAAATCAATCTCCAGCCTTCTCTAGATTTTTTGTTTCGTCATACTTTTGGTTTTCATCTCTCCAAAACTTAACTCACTGTAAAGGAACCTACCCACTCTGCAACAGGAGGTCAATAAAGGTTGAAATAATGATGGTGGTTAATTTTTTACCAGAAACGGCCCTAGGAGTTAATGTGAACGCCCAAAAGACCATAGACGAGCCATTTCTGATGGCATTAGACAAGTGCTGCAAGCTGGCGGGAGCTCGAATGGTGCAGCCCTGGTTACATGCAGATGCCGTGTATAAGCTGCTACCCTACCACGACAGCTTTGAGAGGTGCAAGCAGATGATCTGCAGTTTTATAGATGAGGTAGGTAATTGTTACTAACCAGTCTAATATTGGGTTTTTATATAGAGGGAGAATCCGTGATACTCGGTTTTCTTGGGAAGCTAAATTATATGAGAGACTCGTTGCTCAGTGGCAGTGGATGGAGTGATATCACAGAATGATTAGGTATCAGCTGAGTAAAGCTTTGTCCCTGAGTGGAGTGAGTAAGTGCGGGTTCTTTGTAATGATATAACGGGCACTTTCAAGACGGATTTGATGTTTTTCAACAAGTTTGATACATTTGTAATCAATAGAGATAATCACTAAACATTAGATAAACCATCAGCCAGTTTGAACACATTCAAATTAAAAGCAATGGTTATTGTTACATTTCAGGTGATCGAATCAAAACGGAAAACCATAAAGGAAAATAACAATGACGCGAAGAAAAGTGAGTAGCTATACCTAAGTATTTAATACCTTCCATACAATTAATTGGATAGTCATGATTTTCTCAGGAATCCGTCAAATAATTATTGTAATTAGTTGTAATGTAACTGTACTTAGAACTGGTTGGTTAGACATGTAGGTACTTAGTAGGGGAGCCCAGAGTTTTTGAGCAAGCATATGCAGGGTGAAAAGTTGATAGCTAAGTAAGTACGGCATGATGAGAGATCAGCGACAGTATATTTGAAAATTTTCAGATACGAGCTCTGTGGTCAGAGATCCACTTTCTGTGACAAGTTTCTTTCTTGGCGATCCCCTCCACAAAATGCCTCGAAATGGGAGACACTGTTTTCAGAATGCTGTTGCAACTAGCTCGGTTCTAGTTATTAGTAATGCGACTTTTTTCGAATGATCGTATCGAAGCCGCTAGTTCGATTCTGTGCAATAACATTTCCGACGCACTACAGAAACGAGGCAGTCTTAAGAGCATTCAGAAAATATTATTATATTGGGCGCGCAAGACATCCAGCGACTGCACTAACGTCCATTCTGTATTTTCCTCGCTTACCGCTTTATCACCTTTTGTGTTTGACTCCAGCATACACATACTCGCTTTCAGTATTGGTGGGTTATTCGTGTTATTTCCACATAACACTGCAGCGGCGTCCGACGACCGTTCGCAACCGGTCGCTGGCTGCACTGATATGAGCGCTTGCGCAAACGCAGCCAGTGTGCTAACTGGTTTCTGCGAAACCGCGGTGCTCGCCGAGGCCTCGACTCGCTTCATTTGTTGCGCTGGGGACAGCGCTCGGACTTTCACCATTTATTTCACCAGCACTCGGACTTTCACCATTTATGAATAATAAAAAAACCGAGCAGAAGGAAAACTTCATAACAGAGTTCAAAATTCTTACCTACTTTCATAGTAGGGTTGCCATATTTTCCCGGGACATCATAGGCACATTTTTAGTGAAAGGAAATTTTTGTAGGTGAAATAAACCAGAAAACGATTCATGAAATATTTATTTTCAGTTACTTAAAATGACGATTGACTTGCCACGCCATGTTCGGGTTCGCGACAAGTCAATCGTCATCCTGAGGATACCTCGTTGAGAGGTGAAACACGTGTCGATTTCTTACAGGGTTTATTGAGACTCTTTAGGAATAGTTAAGTGGAATAGGTTATTAAATATATCTACGTCTATTGTATTTTATCATAGATTTCCGCAAAGTCACGCCTGAATCAATTAACTATTATAAATATTAAATTAATAATTCAAATTGAATTTATAAAATTCTTCACAACTCATATTAAAACTAGCCTAGTTAAATCTTGAAATCATCAAATCAAATTATGTTTTGGAATGTTGTACGTTCTTATAAATAAATTTCAGGATTATGTACATGGCACCCATTTAGATCTCAATTATTTTGTCGGCGAAGTCGACAACCACGCATATTCTTAATATTGAACTTGGCTAGTATCAGTCCTACCAAAATATTACTTAACGAGATCCTTTGGATGTTGCATGTATGTATAACATGTACAATATATACAAAATTGCTAGTAATGTGATATTTTTTTAATAATTAAAAAACTATATGGTATAAAATTATATGGACTCTGCCGAGTATGTGTAAAGACGTGACCTACTTTATTCCAGATTCCACCGAAGACATGAAGACATTCTTGGAGCTGTTAATAGAAGCAACTGGTGGAGACCGGGGGTACTCGGACCTGGAGTTACAGGAGGAAACCCTGGTCCTTGTGAGCGCTGGCACCGATACTTCGGCTGTGGGGGTATCCTTCACTATATCTATGCTGGCGCGGCATCCCGATGTGCAGGAGTTGGTGTATCAGGAGTGAGTCTCATCATCATCAAATTTAAATTTTAGGTAGTTACTACTGAACTCGGAGTTCCCCTGCGTGATCGAATCAGAAATGAGGATATTGAATCTGCGACCAGCGCTCGGTGTGGCAATACGCCGTGTTCGGGTTTGCGACAAGTCAGTCGTCATCCTGAGGATGCCTCGTTGAGAGGTCAAACACGTGTCGATTTCTAACAGGGTTTTTTATGGCTCTTTAGGAATAGTTAAGCGGAACAGGTTACTAAATATAATAACGTCTATTTTATGATAGATTTCCTTAAGGTCACGCCTGAATCAATTAATTAACTATGAGGAGATACGCAGGGGAACTGACATAGTCCGAAGAATTGTCAAACTTACAAAGTATTGGGCCATTAGGACATTGCTCGTAGAGCGGATGATCGATGGGGCCAAAGGGTCGTCCATTAATCACGTTATGTTTTTTAGCAACTTTTTAACCCCCCTTCCCCCTGGTAATACGTGGTGAGGTTTTAGACTAATCCCTAACCAAAATCACGTGTAATTTTTTTTCTTAAAAAAAATCAGAATATTTTATATTTAAGTTCGGGTATAATGGTTGCCTGACAACGGTGAGTTGAGGTCACGCGCCACTTTTCGGTTTAGAGAT
This sequence comes from Agrochola litura, assembly GCA_949152395.1. Classification (NCBI taxonomy): domain Eukaryota; kingdom Metazoa; phylum Arthropoda; class Insecta; order Lepidoptera; family Noctuidae; genus Agrochola; species Agrochola litura. Next base: position 24,447,511 of record OX424499.1, read on the forward strand.
CACGATCACGCAATCAACGAAAAAAATAAATACACGTGATATCTTACTACACCCCCTCCCTCCTTGTGATATTTCGTGATTTTTTCCGAACCCCTCCCACCCCTTTCGAGCCTCACGTGATTAATGGACGTCCGCCAAAACGGGAGGCCTTTGTCCAGCAGTGGCACTTTCAGCTAAATGATGACTGAACGTGGACTTATAAACAACTAACGACCGCCGCCCATGCTTCCCACGGAGTAATCTACTGTGGAGATGTACATGTCAAACATCGATGTTTCTGTTCTATAACTTAAGTTAGCTACATACTCCCGGACTCCTAAATCAAACCACCCTGCATTTTTATGTTTAAAGGCCTTTTTTTTTTGGGTGGGAAATTATCAAATAGCTTTTCCCGCTCTGGGCGGAGCGGGAGGGCATGTCAGACTCTTACTGACTAAAACCCACCCGTGTTCCTTCAGTTGCCATGCTGCCGGGGGCCACGATCTCCCTCCCGGACTTATTCGCAACCCCGGCAGGCATCGGCCCTAGCGGACCCCGTCAGTTTTGCTGACATCTCTTTGAGGCGCGCGTGGAACACAACGCGCCGTCGACCAGGGCCTGGTCCTTATCGGACGGCGAGCTACTCATTGCTCACCGTTCGCAAGCCCGCGCCAACGGTGGCCGGCAATCGGCCTGCGATTCCCGATGCCCAGGGCGTCTCCTGCGGTGGTTAGGGGCGTGAGGACGCGAAATTTGCTATTACTGCGCTTCGCAGGAGGTGACGGCCTCTCGCTCCGTACCATGGCCTGGACCAGGGCCATCCGCAAGAGATCGCCGCTGCCGATCGCTTACACGAGGACACGGCGATGCTCCGCCCATGTTTTAAGGCCTAACACATCAAAATAATGCTAAGTCCGAGAAAAAGTTTTTGAGGAAGCTGGGTGACGTCACTCCAGCTAACACACAGTAAACGGCTCATATCAATGAAGTTTTTGTGGCTGCTAAATTAAGACTGGGGAATTTGATTGCTGCTAATATGCCTTAAATATTTGCATACATAGAATTATTCTATCACCCATCAGGAAGCTGGAGTTACGCACATGTCGGGAACCCTTGACGTTTTAGTCTTCGCTCTGAAGCGTGAGATGTCAAAGACACTTTTATCAGTACCGACGTTAAGTTCGCTCTGTCCAACACTGTATGTGAAGATATAGATAGATAGTTATAGGTTATATACGTAGATGTAGACATTGATATAGAAAGATGAAATATCAAAAAGAAATTGATATGCTAATACCTCTTTGTTATTCCTCTTTCTTTTTAATACTTCTTTTGTTTTACTTTTTATCAGATTAAAGGAAGTGTTCGGTGACTCAGACAGACCAGTAACTTTCGAGGACTTGCCACGTCTCAAGTACTTGGACGCAGTGATCCGGGAGACGCTGCGACTATACCCACCTGTGCCCGTCGTTGTCAGGAAAATCGAGAAGGATGTAGAACTTCGTGAGTATTCAATGACATTTTATGCATGTCAAGTTAATTTAGGAAACCGTTCACCGTTCTGAGTAGGTACCAAAATAAGATCGAAATCTTCGACCTAAGATCGAATATTGCATGAAAAATTAAAAACCGAATCAAGGAGTAAGTAGGCGAGATCGATGACAATGATTGAAAGGGTGTTTATGATCAGGCAATGTCAAGTTTACTTATTTGTAATGTCATTCATATTCCTGCTATTATTACAGCATCAGGTATAACGTTGGTGAAAGGTTGTGGCGTGCTGGTGAACATCTGGGGCACGCAGCGCAACCCTCGGTACTGGGGAGCCGACGCGGAGCTGTTCCGACCGGAGCGGTTCATCAACACGCCGCTCACGCATCCCGCTGCCTTCATGGCATTTAGCTATGGACCGAGGAATTGTTTAGGTTAGTGTTCAACCTTATTTCTGAATTCAGCAATTTCTACGTAATCATAATCAGGCTATATTTCAACTGCGGCGGTCTCAGATCTCTTTCTCTGTGAGAGATAATGGGCAGTAGCTCACCACGCGGGCCCATAAAAGATTAGGTAAGGCTATAGTCTCCTATAAACGCTGTCGGCTGCTCACAGCGTCACGCCGCGCGCCGTACGCCACGTCACGATGCTTACTATAGAAATGTGCTGTTGTGGTCTCTTTCACACGTCGATGTCGTACGCAGCATTTGCTTTGCGTCGCGTCTTTAGTTATTTCGAACCATTGCAGCGTCAGGTCGTGTCAAGTGTCACACGACTACTCGCGAGTGAGCAACGACTGAAGCGTCGTCGTCCACTGCGGACGTATTGACCGCCGACGCTGTGCGTTGCGTTCAGATGTCATTTAGCATAAAATAGGAGACCAAAGCCTAACTTACACGTGCGTGATCTCATGTATCGCCGTCTAGCGACCACTAAGTATGTTTAATACCAACCACAAGGCACCCATTATACGGGGTGTCAGGGACATCGACGCGAAACGCTTTTACCATAGGTTCAGTACATGATTCCGAACGAAAAATTTCAACGCAATTTTGTCGGTTATTTTAAAAAAATCTGCTGTTTCATAGAAAAGTGCAATACCTACGCAGTCAAAATGTATGGAAAAGCTGTTTTTTTTTAAAATAACCAACGATAAATTTCAACGCAGGGTGTTTCAGAATCATGTACTGAATCCATGGTAACAGTATTTGCGTCGATGTCCCTGCCACCTTATATACATAGTCAGGCTCGCTTGCGCCACAAATCACTAAACGTCAGTTTTATTTCAGTCAACCGTTTGAAGATGACAGACACAGATGGATGTTAGAAATACGTTTAATTAAACTACAGAATGATATTTTAAATACGTTTAGCGTTAAATGCATTTAGTAATTTTTGGCGTAAGTGGGCCGCAATCTCTAAAGCGATCCATGATCCAAATTAATAATGGCGTTTCATATTTGCAGCCATTAATAAATAATTATAATACCTTCTTAATGCTAGTCTGTAACCATCTCACTGTAACAAGACAAAGTCTTCTCATACAGAGAGTACTATCTACTATCAGAATTTTGAAATGGTGTTCTTTTTCAGGCTATCAATACGCAATGATGTCTATGAAGACAGCACTAGCGACGCTTATCAGAAGATACCGAGTGTCTTCTGACATGAGCAGAAGTAATGGGTGTAAAGCAGAAGAGAAACCTATCAGAGTCACCTTTGGTGTCATGATGAAGGATGCTGATAGGTTCACAGTACAATTGGATAGTAGAAAAAAGTGACATATAACTATAATAGTATGATGAGTTAAATATGTAAGCGATACAAGAGTAAAGAGAATAATGTGATACAAGAGTTGTGACTTTGCTAAAATAGTAATGGCCGCACTCGGAATATTATGGCAGGTACTGAACTTTTTACTATAAAAAATACAGGGTGGAATATACTATGCTGCAGTGAACGATAGCGCTGATTGCAACCTCAAAAACTCTGCAAAGCATAAGTACCTATTCATGCCCGTAAAATAATTTATTTTGCCCAGTATACCTTACGAAAATTATGTAAATAAAATTATTTATAAAAACATAAAGTTTCTTATTAAGCAAGCCGTGCCCCCAAAATGGCATTTCCCATTGGTAAAAATGACGAACTTCCAAACAAACTTTCATCCCCTGACCCCTTTAGGACATGAATTTTCAAAAATCGTTCCTTATTGCTCAGTGCTCACCTATAAGTAGACTTCATGCTTCTAGACCCAGCGGCTGTGCGTTCTCTGTCAGTGATAAAAAGATTTTATACAGTAGATTTGCATCGTAATTTGTATACCTAAATACTTTGTAATGTAAAAATAACCGGTCAAGAGCGCGTCGGACTCGCGCACCGAGGGTTCCGTACCATTTCAAATTTTCTCGGCGAGGCCTTTATTCGTCAGAGAATTGAACACACTGGCGATGCCGTGTAGAATTCTGTTCTGTGTGTAGAAATCTCTTGACTGATAGTGGAACTAATGTAATTTAAGTTGATGATTTCTGCAAGTGTGCTATTTAGAGACATTTTATTTTTCTTGTAATCTTTACATAAACTTCTATCACATAGAATAATTTCAGATTTTTTCTCTATGCAGACTTCGGAGATAAGGGGGGGGGGGGGAACGGTATATTTTTTTTAAATTTCGTTTGAGAATGTGCAAATAGCGCTCTTTCATTATGATACCTCACATGCCCTCGTAGCCCCATTTCGAATTTTTAAGACCCCGTTCAGTCCCTGTAGCAAAAAAAAAAAAAATTCTTTCATGCCAAATAGTTGGGCAAACGTCATCTAAAACTATTCCAAATTTCAAGTTCGGACATATAAACATTCGGCCAAACAATAATTACATAAAATGATTTTTATGTCATAAAAATATTCGTGTGAAGAAGATTATGCCAAAGTGCGTTTAGTAGTACGTTTTATTTTTTTAAACCGTAGTTACATGCGCGTTTTCGATGTTTGATGTTGTTATTGACTGGGATTTATATAATTGTCTACTTTATTTCATTGAAATACTTATAAATTAAATTATTTATTATTATTTTAAAACAAATATTTAATCGAGTTTATAATTATTTGCTACACATATATTCTTATATACACTTATATTATATTGTTTGTTTCCTTGATAATGAAAGTTATTAGAGAGAGGGCGCTACTGTGCGTATACGTTTTAAAACAGTTAAAACGCTATAATTGTGAAAATAAGTGTTGTAAGTTGAAGTTCTAGAAAAACAAGAGTGACTAACGTTGCAGTAGGTACTCAAGATAGAATTTTTTTTTTTTTTGCTACAGGGACTGAACGGCAGTCCCTGTAGCAAAAAAAAAAAAAATTCTTTCATGCCAAATAGTTGGGCAAACGTCATCTAAAACTATTCCAAATTTCAAGTTCGGACATATAAACATTCGGCCAAACAATAATTACATAAAATGATTTTTATGTCATAAAAATATTCGTGTGAAGAAGATTATGCCAAAGTGCGTTTAGTAGTACGTTTTATTTTTTTAAACCGTAGTTACATGCGCGTTTTCGATGTTTGATGTTGTTATTGACTGGGATTTATATAATTGTCTACTTTATTTCATTGAAATACTTATAAATTAAATTATTTATTATTATTTTAAAACAAATATTTAATCGAGTTTATAATTATTTGCTACACATATATTCTTATATACACTTATATTATATTGTTTGTTTCCTTGATAATGAAAGTTATTAGAGAGAGGGCGCTACTGTGCGTATACGTTTTAAAACAGTTAAAACGCTATAATTGTGAAAATAAGTGTTGTAAGTTGAAGTTCTAGAAAAACAAGAGTGACTAACGTTGCAGTAGGTACTCAAGATATTATAAAGAAAACTTAACAAAAATAAGTACAACACAACGACCATCCGTTTTAAATTTAAAGTTTTTCTTTGAATTGCTAAACGTGAACGAAGCCTAAGCAGTGAAAAGCAAATATCTACCTAGCCTTTTCCCAACTATGTTAGGGTCGGCTTCCAGTCTAACCGGATGCAGCTGAATACCAGTATTTTACATGGAGCGACTGCCTATCTGACCTCCATAACCCAGTAACTAGGTAATACGATACCCCTTGGTAAGACTGGTTGTCAGACTTTCGGGCTTCTGATGACTCGTAACGACTGTCAAAGATCCACAAATGACAGCCAGGACCAATGGCTTTAACGTGCTTTCCGAGGCACGGAGGAGTCTCGGTATGTAGAAATGGTCACCCATCTACGGACCAACCCCGGCAAGCGTAGCTTAACCTGATGAATCGACCCGTGCGGCTGTTAGTACTTAGCCACGAGCTCCTTAATATATACTGGTAAATACGATTTCTAAAAAGGTAGGAAAGATAATGTAATGCAACTAACAACTATTGAAGAAATTATTCAAAAATTGCAACACACTGCTGACAATAAATGAGAGCAGTGCTATCTGTTGTTGGTAGGAGAAACTAACTTCAACCAGAATAAGTACAACTCTTCGATCGACAGAATTACTTCCACAATTCCTCCCTAGAGGGCGCCACTAGTTGCAAAATTATTTATTTGTTTCATCTATAATAATTATTAATATATTTATTTATTTATTAAATACTTCAAGCACACTAATGTACAGAGGCGGACTTAATGCCAAAGGCATTTTCTACCAGTTAACCTTTGGGTGATGCAGAGACAAACAGTGGTAGGTGCAATGCAATAACAATATAACAAATTAATTCTCTATGCGCAGGATGTAATCAAATACTACAAAAAATGAAAATATTACCTGTGTACTCTGTAAAAACACTTACTATTTAGAATATGCTAATGTGTCTCTCGATCGATATAATAGCAAAATGACGTTACAGCTTATATGGAATTTTCAAGCTTTCTTATGAAAAATACCCAAAAAATGCAACACGAATACCCCTGTATGGCTAGAGGATCGTCAGCTGTCTCAGCAGATACGAACACCTTCAGAAGATAATGTCACTGAATACTAGGAAAAGGATCACAAATTCTCACAATTTCACAACTGAATCCGAAGACCTGAGTTTACTAGGTGATACGCTTCACACGTAAGAAACAAACGTCCAAGCGGAGCTTACGCTACAAAATTTGAGTGAAATTATAATACTGCGCCAGAAAGAAAATAATAAATCAATCATAACGGAACTTATACAGAGCGAAATCAACAAAGCAATAACTAAACTAAAAGCAGATAGGTGCTTTACTGAAACAAAACGACCAAAGAATAGAAGATAAAGGAAAAATTTGCAGAAAAAAGAAAAACTGAAAAACTAAATTAAAGATCTATTAACCAGAAAAAAATATTCCCAACATCACTTGCAACGAAACTAATTCCAAGAGAATAGTTATCTACGGATTCGACAAACATCACAAAGAAGCAGAATACAACCTCCACAGCAGCTAACTGAACTACATTTATTTGTTGTATTTCACGACATGATGAATGTAGATCTGATGGGTTATATAGAAGACACATACAGAATAGCCAGAAACAATAACAAAAATCGCCCACTGGTTATTGAGTTAATAAGTAAAAGGATGACGAAGTATGTTATAGATAACGGTCAATGTCTCCAGGGAACCCATTTGTTTATGTCTGAATTTTTAGAGGAACCCATTTAATGCGAGAAAATTCTTTAAGGGACGAAGAAACGGCTTATTTGCATAATCAGAAATAACCAATTATTTGTTGAGGGACAAAGAATTAATATAACATATGAAACTTACAAACCCCAGCGAAACAACAATACAAATGAATTAGAGAATCAAAGTCAAATAATTTATTTTAATAATTAGGCACATAAAAGGCACTTTTGAACGTCAAAATTTACAAAAAATAGAATTGATTCTATTCGCCCATTCCAAAAGGTAGTTTTCGTATGGAGAAGTATGGGCAAGAACCTCCACCGTTACTCTTTTAAAATGTTTTACAATATCTTGTATACCTACCTACATTAATTATATGTGAAGACGATGCACCTGGAATAAGATTACTATACCACAAAAGGTAAAAATAATTAAAAATGAAGCAATGACAGAAAAAATAATTATGTAATGGATACATGGTGTTCACCTAATTACAAGCATCATAAAAGTACGATAGTAAAAGTACGAGTAAATACGATATTCTTAAAATATTACAAGTAAAGTCAGTGTGTGAGTTCAAGTAATCACAGAATGTAAAATCAAAGTTATAATAATTAATTACACAATTAAATTAGGAACCAGTTTGATTTTGTCTAAACTCTAAATTGTCATATGGAGCTAGACCAGCATGCTTCCAAGCATTCTTATCTTGGATATAATCCTCTAATTTGTAATATGCTTGTTTACAAAGAGTACTTTTAATATGAGTTTTAATTATTTTTTTCAGTTAATTGTAACATATATTATCATTAGACAGATCACGTGATCAAATGATACACGGATGCTCAACGGACGTGAATTTAGGATTGCCTCAATTTGCACAAACAACTTTGATAACTCCTTAAACGTAAAGTTTATCACCTAAAATTCTAGTCGTATGGTATTTAGCGTATAGATAACAGGTTTTTTTTTTTGTTACACGAATCCTCCGCCAATTATGAATTGATTTTGTTGATTATTTTTTGTTTGGTAGGCCTTCAGAGGTGGTCCCTAGGGTTGCCAACATTTCTTCGGTGAAATATAGTATTTTTCAGAATAAGCTTTAAAAAATATAGTACACTTCCAAAAAATTTAGTATTTTATGGAAAAACATAAAAATAGACAAAGACATATTTTATAAAAACTATACTTTTTTGCATTTCTTGTATTAAAAAAAAAGTCTAAAATTCAAGTGTCATAATGTTTTATTACATTAAATACTTAAATTAAGGAGAATCAATAGCTCATTTTTTATTAATGAGATACGCTTTTGTTTCTTTCTTTTCTCCATTTCGAATTCATAATCGGAAATATATTTTCTGTGAATGCCGAAGTGGCGGGATAAACATAATAACTTATTTACAGTATTTTTTTAAATATGCTGCCATTTTTGGCCTGTAGTTTTGTCAGTAAACTCAGTACATTATTTTGCTTTTGCAATGATTTAATTTAATATTGTTATTTCAGAGTAGTAGAGTAGCGTTCACTTTTTTAAATTAAATAAAGTATTTGTTGGTTAGATTTCAGTGTTGAAAATATTGTATTTTGGCGTGCTATATATTTCTTCAACAGTATATAGTACGTAGACTCGAAATATAGTACAATACTATATATTATAGTACGGTTGGCAACCCTAGTGGTCCAATATAAATTTTATTAACATTCATAATCATTTATTAACATAGGTACAATAAAATAGTTGTTATAAAAAAATGTTATACCAGAAAGCGTACAAATATTCATGGACGTCATTGATAATAAAATTTGATAACATAATTACATTTATCAAACGATATTAATTGATTTTCTCAAAAAGAAAAAATAAGAAAAAATATACTCATGTCAAAAAGAAAAAAAGAAATAATGAGTTTACTATGTCAATATTCAAATAAAGTTTAAACAAAGAGAGAGAAAAAAGTAATACAATAATTAAAATTTTACAAAAATTACACGTGCAACGTTAAATGGCCTTGAACTTGAACATACCAAGTCAATAAGTACCAACTAGGTACCAATAAACATTGCTTAGGTAGTTTTGAGTTAGCTTCAAATACGTATTTTTCCCATGATGTACTGTTATTTACATAGCAGATAGTGGTATTCCAATTTGTGTGGGGTATTAGTTACTATAAACCGAATAATTAAAACTTCCAAAAAAATACTACAAAGTGAAAAATAATTTTAATTTCGGAAATCGGTGGCAAAAAACGAAAATTCAAAACCAAAGATACCGATTTCCGAAATTAAAGTTATTATTCACTTTGTAGTGTTTTTTTGGAAGTCGGTAGAGTACCTTATAATAATTATTTATGTATTTATTCAAACAAAGTTCATAATGGTTAGTCACAAAAAATATTTTACATCAATGTACAGACATATTACAAAAAGGTAGGTACATAAAAGGTGTGTGTATACCCATGCCAAATTACAACTTTCTAGTACTAAGAGTCTCTGAGCTAAGCCGCGAACTATAAGGGTTCCTTATTGACTACGGAACCCCAAAAAAATCCGATATTATTAGATACTAATAACAATTTTACGAAATTATTATTCATTCATTGCAGTAAAAATCTTTTACATTGCGGACCTTAATAAAATTGTTGCTCAACGATTTAAGAAATAAACATTGGCCCTTGAAAGGTGGAATATTAATCAGAAGAACTGTGAACAATAAAACTGTAAGTTGTGTAGAATCATAAAACTCGAGCGAGAGGTTTCAAAGCCAACAAAGTGGTAAAATAAAATCATGAAATCATTTTTTTTTGGTTACCGCCACTACTTGTAAAGTGGGGATGTTTTTTTTCTCTCATCTACCCCATGGTATGGGGTGTCGTTGGAAAGGTCGTTCAAAAATATAGTATGTAAAACCACTTTTGGATTCAGGAATCTATTTGCAAAAAAGCGTATTTTTTGTTAGAGTCAAGTGTGTGTAAATACCAGCTAAATGGTTGGTTTTGGATTTGTGAAAAAATTCATGGCTGTAGTAAATATAACGAAATTGAAAAAAAACTCAACTTAGAAGGCTCTACAAGTTAACGAGTAATAATCGACCAACTAACATTTACAGTTACATAAACACATTCGCCCATACATTCCGTATGGGAGAACATGTTTTTCCACTACAATGTTAAGTTTGTTTCTGGGGATAAATTCATCCCAACTACGGAACCCTTCATTGTGCGTGGTCCGACACGCACTAGGCCGGTTTTTTTATTGCAGGTTTCGTTTGAATTTTGGGTGCGGCCGCCTACATAGAGTATGCCATCATCATTGAGGAATGAACCGAGAGATAACAAATTTGATTTCAACAAGACACGCTTATTTTGTAACGATTTAATCTCGTTAGAAAAACATTCATCTTGATGTTGTTGTTGTTTTATTAAAACTTTTAATACAGCATCCAAGCTGTCAATGGAACAGTAGTAACCTTGGCCTGCTTATATCGCTTGTAATTTATGCATACGGTAATGCGGTAGTGGGGAACGTCATTTCAGAAAGGACAAGCTATCATAGTCTGCGGCCACTTACTTGTGTAGCGGTTACACCGCCACATACAAACTACGCATCAAAGACATGACGTCACACAAATCCTGCATCGCGCAGTTAGAGTTTACCGAGCGATCGACATACATACAAGATTTCAACTTCCAACCGATGGGCAGTTGCCCGCCAGACACAACACCCGTCTGGTCGGAGGATCCTCCCTTTTCTATGGTGGATGAGTAAACTTTACGCCCTGTTCCTCATACCACTAAACTTGGGTCCACAGATAAAAATAATGGACCTTCCCATCAAAGTTTAGCTAAATTAATTGATATAGGATTTAATCCTCTAGATGCTACATCTGCAGGTTTGGTATCAACAGGAACATGTCTCCAAAAGTCTGACATAGTCAATTCTTGTATTTCACTAACACGGTTCAACACAAAGGTCTTCAGTCTTCATATTACAAGCATGATACGACAACCAACCCAGACCCTGGACAGGATAATATTGTCTGTGCCTCAACATAATTGAAAAGAGGTCTTCTTGCAATAATGGTCCGACATGTTGTATGTCGTTGAACGATACTCCGGTAGATATTTTTGCTGAGGCGTCGAAACAACACTTACTTTAGTAGTCTCACTAGTTTCTCGTTTCTGCAAGATGTCGGAAATAACAACCAAATACAGGTTTCCTGTTTAATTTATTATTATGACGTAAACATTCATACTCGCGAATGAAATCACAATATTGTTGTTTCAAAGTTGGTTTATTTTTATTTTAAATTTCCTTTCATGTTTAAGGCAAATAAAGACTTATCATAACTATAACTAATTGTATCGTGTTGTGCTTTTAATTTCGTTTCGATATTAATTTCTCCAGAGCATAAACAGTAACTAACATCTCGGTTCTAATCGTATAGGGAATTCCTCTTCATCCTTCATACTGATATCATATTGTATTGGTGGGTATTCAGAGTTGTTGTTTGGTGCAGTAGCCGGCAGGATCCTGTACCGTCGCAGCACTGATGACAACACAGTCTTTATTGCTATCATAGCGTACTGGTGACCTGCGAGAAAACATTTAGCATAAGCATAATCAGCCTATAACTCTCCTACTGCGGGGACACAACCTCTCTGACAGAGGCATAATGGCCATAGGTATCAATGAGGAGTAGCTCCTTAAACCGCGGGACCCATTCCTACATCCATTTTGAGAGGCAGACATGATGAAGTTGGTGTCTATGTTTGTTAATTTTAGCTCTCAAAATGGATGTAAGAACTTTATACACCGTCGGTAAACACGTGATCGGCCTAGAATTTTTGGGTTCCGCGGTACTACCAGATTTATGGAGCAGGTGGGTAACTCCTGTCGTTCGTTAGTAACTGGGGTAGCGAACCAGTCTGGTATTGAGCCGCCGAGCGAGCGTGCGACCTTATAAACCATTAAATCCAGAAGTTGTGCAGCCCGTCCGGCTCTGAACGAGCTACGTCTTGGGGGCAGATGGTAATAGCCCCCATTTCTGGTATTGGATCGTAGGCCTGCTTGACTTCCCGAGTCCAATGACCCTCGGTGTGACTGGCAGGCACCGACCAGACACTGCGCCAGAAAGAACACATGACATCATCATCATACGCGTGTCAGTCACACCTTGGTCCGGTCGCTCCCAAGCCCTATAAACCCACCTTTCATCGCTCTAGAAGGTGCGATTCTGAGTGTATCGCTCTACTCGCCGCTTATACCTACAGATACGGTTCGCCCATGCATACACTTTCTGCTTCAGGAAGTCGATCCCTAAGAACGCCCGCCACACAATGCGCATCACTTTAGAGCGAGTATTGCCCTCCCTGAAGCAGATTAGTTTGTACATAAAACATTACAACAGTAGGTACCATTGAGTCAATTTCTTGATCTCTTGGGGTGGGAATGACCTTCATCCTCGTCTTCGTTTTCATCTTCTTTTTCTCCTATATCTTCTGTATCGGACCCCTGTAAGGGAAACGGTAATAATAGATAGATACCTAATGTAACCTGATAATAGAGGCATTGCGATGTCTCATTTTCTTTTTAAACTCGTAGTATTAATATCGAGTAGCTAATACATTTTTTTCTTATGGATAATAATAAAGCTTTCAAAAAAATAATAACTTCCGAAAATCTGTGGTTGACCCAAAAAAGAACTAAACTTCCGAATAAAATACAAAGTTTACGAAAAGTCAATATGTTGTGCTACAAAAGCTTAGTGACCCTGCAAAACCGACTCCACGTAGTCTGTCTGCCCTACCCCTGTGTAATTTAAGCCCGCGTAGGCGCGGAGGGGCGAGGCGGCCCGCGAGCTGAGGAGCAGGTGGTTTTATGGCAAGCCGAACCTGCGGTGGTGAGCGTTAAAACCATCTGCGACGATAAGCTCGCGTGGTACCGCCGGAGCCTCAAAGCGCCGGAGCCGTGACAGAAACCATACCTGTTGTATATTACATGCTCGCTTGCATGCTGCATGCATGGTGTATGCTTGTTTGCATGTTTGAAAAATATTACGTCAGCAAATTGTGTATTGATTTTTCGGAATTTTCAGTATTTTATTCGGTCGTTTCAGTATTTTATTCGGTCGTTTCTTTATTTGTATTCGCATGTAAGTTGTCGGAAAATTAGTATTTATTGCAGTAAATTTCATATTTTGAGTATGCACATTTTTTTTTCCGAGGCGTTTATTACTACCCTTTTCTTATATTCATGATTATGATCATGAATTGATTTATATTTCTACGCATATAATGGTTTCAACTATTCTGTAAATCGATTATACAGTGTGATTCTTCATAATGTGCACATATCGAAATGAGGGAATCTGTGCTTAATTTTATCGACGGAAAAAAATATGATTTAAATATTATTTTCTCTTTGGCATCTTATTTATAAATTTTACAATTATTGTAAAATTTGATGAAAAAAATACAGATTTTTGCTAAAAAAACATGTTTATTTTTAATTGAGGGAAGTTTAAAATTTTTCATTTTATGTAGACGCCTAATTACTTTCAATATTAAGGAGTTTCTTTCATCGCGATATATGATTTAGTTTAAAAGTTACACAGTTTTGTTACAATTTTTTTTAATTCCTTAAAAAGTATAAAAAAATATTTGGATTTTTTAAATATTTTTCTGTCGTTAAAATTAAGCATAGATTCCCCTCATTTCGATATGTGCACATTATGAAGAATCACACTGTTTGGTCTTTCGAGAAATGATGTTTCAATATAATAGGCCTTCGCGCTGCCGATGTTTCAAGATTATAGTTATTCGAGATTTTGATGCATCAAAACTTCACTACGCACTCATAATTTATGGATTTCAAGTAGGTACTATCGAGTTATCGTTTTCGAGCAAGTATTATTCTATCACACGTCATTCGATTTCAAGTAGGGAAACCGTTACAAAGGCCAGTGTATTAAAATGTCCATATAAGTGATCTGTTGATTGGAGGTTTCATTCATTGAACTTTTGGTATTTAGGCTTGAAGGTCACACGACCATTATCGTCGATAATGAATGTAAACCAAAAAAAAAATTCAACCGGTTTGGTAGAACTGAGGTAGGTGTTAAGGCGGCTTCCCGCGGTGCGCGATATTGCGGACGCACGCAGATTCAGGTCTTGGCAGACGTCTCACCGAGCGCGACACCAAAGTCACCGATCGAACGGTTCCTTCGGCTCGCTTCGGAATACTTCGGATCGCATCGTTCAAAAATAGCTCTCCGGCACAATACGTCATTGTAAACTTTCTTTATTGTCATTGAGTTAAAGTAGAAAATACTTTGGCACATTATCAAAAGGAACTGCACTGTTTCATTTTGCCTGGTGTTACACTGCGTGCAAAATAGGTACCGTACCTATTATGTATTTACTGTATTTTTTCAAAGAGCTATTAACGAGCTGAGCCGTCTCCTTCGACGGGCGTGCGGCGTGTGTCAAATGAGCTAACAGTCACTGTCTAATCGATTGTCGACTGATGGCCGATTCCTATAATTTACGGACTGTTATTTGGTTAAAATTAAAACTCTTGTATCTTTACCAATAATGAAGCAAAAACCTCATAGTTTTGCATAGTAGACCCTCCCATTTGGAAGTAACTATCAAAGTTAAAGCGCGGAGCGGAGTGGGGCGCGTCTTCGTGGATTGCACTATCTATATATCAAAACGTATCTAAAATCCGATATCAGTCACAAATCGTATCGTATCGATAATCCTAACTAGACAAACCGATTTCACAAAACCGGAGCGGCTCCGGAAATCGATTTCTAAAAACGGATTGTGAAAACGATTTCATAATCAGAAATGTTTTTTTTTTTTACCACAATGTTAAGGCGACATAATTAGATAAGATGGTGGTAGCTAGCCCGGCGGATTTAAAACGAGTCCTACCACCAACCAAACCGAGCAGAAAATGATGCTCTCGCTGGGAATCGAATCGGGATCTCTGGGTCTGAGACAGGTGGTCTTACCACTAGACCACACAGGCGGTTATTTAAAATAAAAAAACCCCCGGGCGTTTTTGGATTTTTACGCAAACGGTTAATGGACGGTAAATATAAAAAAATTGCTTACGAATCTCTAGTTAATATGCCTAGTTCAACAATAAAAACCGGCCACGTTCATGTCGGACCACGCATAATGAAGGGTTCCGTACTTGGGAAGAACTTATCCCAAACACAAACGTAACATTGTAGTTGAAAAACATGTTCTCCCATACAGTCCAACAGTGCGTACAAATGTAAGTTTGTACTGACCATAAACTTCTTATAAATTTTCCTGTAATCTATGAGTAAAGAACCATTATCTGTTTTTTTTTCAAAATTTTAGGCTCTGTATATTCGGAAATAAGATGGGGTCAATTATGGTCAATTATCATCTATTTTCTTAAATATCTTTAAATATATTTACACTAAAATTGACGTGTTAAACTTGAACTCAGTTTAGTAAAATTTTATTTAAATGATAGACAGTAGCAACTCCAAATAAATGGTGTCAATTCACTCGGTTTAAAAGTAAATTGGTGTACCACAAGGATCAATATTGGGTCCTTTCCTCTTTTTAGTATACATTAACGATCTACCCAATTTGTTAAAAACCCAACAAAAAAATAGTGTTATTTGCTGACGATACTTCCTTATTTTTTTTAAATTTAATAGACGTGAATCAAATCTTGACGACGTAAATAACGCTCTATTGGAGGTCCAAAATGGGTTTCTTGCTAATAATTTAGTATTAAATGTGAAAAAACTAAATGTATAAGATTTTCTTTATCAAATGTCAAAAGTAGTAATTGTGAGATAGTATTGAATCAAGAGAAACTAGAATTCGTCGATAAAACTGTTTTCTTGGGGATCACGCTCGACTCAAGGCTTCAATGGGGTCCTTATTTAACATCTCTTGCAGTACGGCTTAGTTCAGCAGCATAATGCTGTGAGAAAAATCCGTCAATTCACTGATATAAATACCGCGAGGTGATACAGCGAGGCTAGTCTATTTCAGTTATTTTTATAGTATTATGTCGTACGGTATTTTACTATGGGGTCGGGCTGCAGACATCGAGTCTATTTTTATTCTGCAGAAAAGAGCCATCAGAGCCATATATGGCTTAACATCATGACGGTATCTTGTCAATATATCTATGAAAACATTACGTAGGTACGTGAAGAAAAATCTACATCTTTTTAGTAAAAGAGGTGCAAGACACAATTATATCACTAGAAATAGGGACCAATTAGTTCAACCGGGTTTCAGACTAAAGTGGATTCATCTTTCATGGGATACTGTTTAAAATGTTACAATAACATACCCCACATTCTTCAACTGATTGAAACGGAATTTAAATCTTATATAAAACGCACACTATGCAGCCAAGCATATTATTACATAAATGCTTGGCTAAACGCTGGTCCTGCTCCACAAGGGCGCATAAACTGGTTGATTGTCATTTTAAAATACTGTTGGAGCTGCTGAAGATTTTAAAAACTATCTTTGCATTGTATAAATTCAATCCCTTAGCATTGTATAATTGCATAACACATGTGTGAGTACTATGTACCTACTATAAAGCTACCATTTACTGGGTACGTCTTTCATTGACTTGAATGTGCCCTGGCGGCTGAGAGAATGTCATGCTCACTCTAATGTCTCGCTGACGGTGGCGACTGTGATGGATCATTCGGTTCCCTATAAAATGGTTGAGCTAAATGGTCAAGTCAACGCGTCAATCTCTTATCTATCAGGGCCATATATTTCTATGACCAGGGCGTATTTTAAATCTTATATTTTCAATTGCTTTTGATTATTTTTGTACATTGTTCTCACATAGAAGCAACAAGAATAATTTACCCAGGATTATGTAATATAATAAGAGTGTCCTTGGAGTTTCTTGCCCGTTCTTCTCCATAGATATCTACGTTTTGGAATGCTTCAAATTTCTGAATAACTGACCGACTCTTTGACAAGTCAAAAGTCCCTGTAAATGGTTTATTTGAAATAAATGCTTTAAGTTTGAGTTTGATGGGGCAATAAGGGCAGGTACCTTAACCGTTGCCTCTACAAGAAAACAGTGTTAGTTAGGAGAATGTCCTTAACTTTTTGAAACATTTTGATTTGCATTCACAGATTTTGAAAAAAAAATACAGTCAGCAAGAAAATGCCCAATTTTCACAAAAAACTTTTTTGTGGCATCGATTCTATTTCTTATTACTAGGCACGGTGTTTGTTTTGCCCAAAAAAAGTGACATTCGCTTTTTATTGAAGATTTATACTAAATATATCATTCCAAATGCAAGAGTAGAACACCCAGGTGTCAATTTCCCATACTTTTTTTTTTAATATTTTAGTTTTCGTGACCTTCACACTGAAAATACTAAAAATATTTCGTAAAAAAAATCGGTACATAACTTTTAATTTTTGTATTTAAGTTTTATAAAGCATTTTTTGGTGCACATTATCCAGTTTATATTTATTCAAAAATGTTGACAAAACCTTCAAAAGATTTTTTTTTGTTGAAATCAGTATTTATTTTTTTAATAATTTTTCTAGCTCGAAGTAGAACCTCTATCTAGCATAAAAAGATTCCTTGTACTAAGGTTTATCATCCACAAAAATATTACGTTCAACTTCGGCCTAGGTTTCGAGAAAATTATTTTTAAATATTTGTATTAGGGTAGTCGACAGAAATTTTGTAAAAGTCTTCCTCTGTCATCTGCGGTGCTGGGTCTTCTAAAAGCTGTTGATGTGGAAAGTACCTGGCATGCAGACGAGAATGTACAATCAAAAAGTCTACAGTCAGAAAATGAACAAGATTACTCGCAGGACGAGATTAACGGAGCGAGAGGAAATGGGAGGCCGTCACCTCTTTCTGCGAAGCAGTAATGCTCGCGAAGGAGGAGACGGAGCGCGTGAGGGAAAGGCAAATTTCGCGCCCTCGCGCCCCTAACCGCCGCAGCAGGAGACGCCCTGGGCGTCGGGAATCGCAGGAAGAGTTCCGGCCACCGTAGGCGCGGGCTTGCGGACGGTGAGCAATGGGTAGCTCGCCGTCCGATAAGGACCAAGCCCGGGTCGACGGCGCGTTGTGTTCCACGCGCGCCTCAAAGAGATGTCAGCAGAATTGACGGGGTCTGCTAGGGCCAATGCCAATGCCGGGGGTTCGAAGAAAACCGATAGGGAAATCGTGGCCCCCGGCAACATGGCATAGGAAGGAACACGGGTGGGTTTTAGTCAGTAAGAGTCTGACACGCCCTCCCGCTCCACCCAGAGCGGGAGAAGTTATTTGATAATTTCCCACCCAAAAAAAAAAAAAAAAAAGGACGAAATTAACGAGGCGTCAAATATGGATTCAATAATCTTAAGCAACGAAGCCAATCTATTAGAATAAACACCAAATTCAAGATTGCTAAATGTTTTTAATAACAATATAAAGTACCAGAAAAAAAAAATTGACCTTTAATCCTTTTTGTGATAACCCTATATTTGGAACTTTGACCTCTGCACTTAAAAAACATTTTCTCGAAACCTAGGCCGAAGTTGAACGTAATATTTTTGTGGATGATAAACCTTAATACAAGGAATCTTTTTATGCTATATAGAGGTTCTACTTCGTGCTACAAAAATTATAAAAAAATAAATACTGATTTCAACAAAAAAAATCTTTTCAATGTTTTGTCAACATTTTTGAATAAATATAAACTCCATAATGTGCACCAAAAAATGCTTTATAAAACTTAAATACAAAAACAAAAGTTATGTATTGATTTTTTTTTACGAATTATTTTTAGTATTTTCAGTGTGAAGGTCACGAAAACTAAAATATTTGAAAAAAAAATAAAGTATGGGAAATTGACATCTGGGTGTTCTACTCTTGCATTTGGAATGATATATTTAGTATAAATCTTCAATAAAAAGCGAATGTCACTTTTTTTGGGCAAAAAAAACACCGTGCTAGGGTCAAAAACCTGTATCGGGCCGACTGAGGTTTGAGTACGAGAAAAGTCTGAAATTGCAAAAACTTCCCGTACATGTTACATTTTGTAGGAAATGAGACTGAGATGAGAATGAACACAATGTACTGTATGATGAAATAACTTTTTGAAGTGAAAACTTCTATAAGCGCGTTGGGCATTTTTGAAATGGGAAAAAACAATTGAACTCGCGACACCGTTACCGAATCCTCATTTTTGTAAACGCAATTGTGCTCTTTATTTATATTACGTTACGGATCAATGTTCTATGCAAGTATTTTTACTTAAAAGGTTTTGGAAGTTTTTTTTTTGCAAACTCGATTGTGCTCTTTATTTAGATATAAGGTTACGGACTAATGTTCTATACAAGTATTTTTTTCCACCACGGCGATCTTGTTCAAGTTTTCATTTCTCTCGGCACTTCCGGAGTGCCACTGTTTTTTAATGAGGTACCTACTTTCGTAATTCGATCGTTGTATAGTGTTCATTTAAATTATTCTACGATCGAATTAGTCAAATCCTAGGCTGAATATGGAATTAATGAAATGAAATGCAATGAATTTTTTTTTATTAATTCTGTAAATAGGATATCGGAATCACTTTTACACGTCATATTAAAAAAAAGAATTAAAATAAGCTAGATGGAGTCGACATTTCCTATTTGATTTAACCTTTTAAATGATTATCATGCCGCTATAGTTTTATGGAGCTAAGAAGTCAATCATGACATATATAAGAACGGCTATTTTATTCAACTTTCAACAAAGCAAATACCTCAGCGGTTCGACGAATGCTTTGCAAACCTAAGTTCGATTCCCAACAATTGATATTTTTGTGCTTCTTTTTTATATTTTGATATACTATTACATGATAGTTCGTAAAACGTACCTACACAGTGAAAAAAAAATGTTTTTACTCGGTTGTTTGTTTGTAAAAAGTTTTTTTTTTACAAACAAACATAATGAAAAGACATAATGTTACCTACTGTGCGCAATGTTTATCCCAGTGGATGAAATTGGTGAACTTTATTTTATTCAAGATAATTATTGTTGGATACATCGTGCCGGTATTGTTCGTGAGTGGTTTAGTCAGTATTCGGATGTTAAAATTATTCCGTGGCTAACGCGACCCCCTGATCTAAACCCTATAGAAAATGTATAGGGTTTAATGGTGCAAAGATGGGATGCACGAGACGAAAGATGTCTCGAACAGCTCAGGTCCCATTGCATGGCGTTATGGGACAGTTTACGTGGCACAGATATTTGTAGCAATATTGTGGCCTCCATGCGTCAACGTCTTCTTGACTGCATTAATAATAACGGAGGTCACACTAAATATTAATAAAAAAATATTAGTAAGTAATATTTAATGTTATCAGGGGAATTCAGGGGATACACTGGCCATAATACGAGTAGTACCTAAGTAATAAGTTAGTTAATAATTGTAAGATTGAAGGATTCAGGTTAAGTTTCAATCTTTTCCTTGAGAAAATGAATAAATTAAGCTATAACCTCAATAAACAATATAATTTTATTAGCAATCAAAAATGATTTACGAACAAATTATAAATTAATTTATTTCAACATTTGGTATATCTTTCTTATTATGTTTATGTTTTAAAGGTTAATAATAACAAAATAAATGTCCTTATGAAAAATTGAGTTCAATTTTTTTGATTAAATTACCTATTAATACCTAATTTATGTTACCTTCCGTAACTTATAGTGTAAATTAACGAGATTCAAATAATTGAACTCTGACACGAAAACAAAGAAAAACAAAAAGAGTCGAGCTCGCACTGAGGTTCGAACCTTCTCCATTCTCATGCACACACGACTATACCGAACTACTCGTGCGATTCTGCTATCGTTTCATTCAAATATTATATTGAATTTTAGCATTGCTTTTAAATAAGCGCTGTTGTCGATAATTCATTAAGAAAAAAACAAGTCTAAGTAGGTATGACCACACATTTATCTGACCAACCAACATCGCCCTTTCGTAGTTATACTGTGTGCGTGGTAGGTACAGTAAGCGTTCAAAAGTGCATAAGCACGCTAGGAGTCGTATTGCTGTGAACACGCGGTGTAGTCCGTACATTTGTATGTGTAATCAGACGTCTGTGGTGTGTGTGCCCTACACACACCACAGAAAACGCAGTTTTTCACTACACACTGTCGTATCGTCGCGGTTCGCGAGCGCCGCACTTTGTTGTTACACACGCATCATACGCGTGACCTTGGCCAGTGTATGGCATTGCTAAAATTCGAAAGTAAATTATATGTGCAGATAGCAGAAGGCGTTAAGCGTTGATCTTAGATTCAAGATGGCTATGGTTCTAATCTCGAAAATCACAGCGCTGTTTTTGCAAATATTATTATTTTTGTTTGCAATAATAATATTTTTTTTAATATTGCTGCCTTTTTATTAACTGTTGTTATTGCAATAAAGGGTTTAGAATAAAAAATGCGTGATATGTGAAAAAATTAAAAAATATTTATTCGTTATATTTTATTTTAATTAAGTGTAGTTAACAAACTGCTACAATTATTGATCATTACTTCAGCTGAATAAGATGTAAAATAGATGTCTACAAATTTAGAAGCAATTTGTATTATTTTGACACATTTAAATTTTGAAATGTTTTAAATTTGAAAAGGATTTTTTTCACCATAAATATAAAGCTTTGATCATGGTCGACGTAATTAAGCTATAAATAAGAATATTAGACAACTTAAAATGTAAAAAAAAAACTACTGACAAAATAGTTGATTATAAGGTTAAGTACCTATAGGCAGTGTGTTTATATTAATTATTTAAGATTTTATTTTAAATATTGGTTGGTATTGAGGTTATAGCTTAAGTATTCATTTTCTTTACGAAAAGAAGATTGAAACTAAACCTCAAATTTTAATCCTAAAATAATAATATTACTAAAATAATATTAAACATTTTCGGTCTATCTGCAAGAAATACGACAAACACCATATTGAAACGTGCTTAAAAAATTACCATAAATTCATGCAATAACGAATCTGTTGTTTATTAAGTTGGTACGGTCAATATTTTAAGGTCAAAAACGGTTTTCTAGCTGGTCTTCAGTGATGAAAGCCTTCAGAGTGCACGGCGAACGGTTCATAATGACGTGTTTTTAATAATTCAGCAAAATATCTCGTTGGTATGAAACCATTTGTTTCATATTCATTCACCATTTGACATCGCTGCTACTCGATAATAAGCCCCTTCCTCATATCTCTTAACCCTCACAGTATTTCTCTAGAACAAAGAATAACATTGTATTTATTACACATAATACCTAATCATTTATTATTCACTAATCGAATTAAACCTCATAATGAGTTTAAAACTTTAAAGGCATCTGTTTCAACAATACCCTTGATTAAGATTTATGTTCAGTAAAATATGAAATATTTAAATGATAACACTCACACTTAGTCCGGTTTCATTAGATATAGCACTATAAATGATATTTACACAAATAACATTTACTTTTACGCAGCGCAATAATAATTCTGAAATTCGTTCAATATTTGCTTTTTGAAAATAATAACCACAACACCGCGCTAAATACTCGTCACCAACATTATCTACGAACCAACAAAGTTCTATTAAGTGAATACTCGTAACGAACTGAATCTGTCTACCCCACAGAAATCGAAATAATTTATTTAGTTTTCTGTGGTCTACCTGCTAAACTTTAATATTTATGTGAATAAGATGAATGAAACAAAAAACGAATGATTATCGAACTAGTCATTGGTTGCAGACAAAGTGAGTGTGTGTGTGTGTACTGTGCGTGTCTATAGTATTGTAACAACTTATAGAAGAAGGTCGTAAGTCAAACCGAAGCGTCAGTCTATTGCTTTGTGAGATTGCTTATGGACTTTTGGTCGGTACTGTACTTCTGACGTTTCATAACTGCCCTTGTAGGTAGGTATATGTGAAATAAAATATTTTGATTTGATTTGTTTGCATTAAAACATCACACACACAGAGATAGGCGCGGACCTGGTGCGATGGCGTGCAGGCGTGCAGGCAAATATGAACATTCCGGTGGCACTCCATTTATAAACTAATGCACAGTGCATTAGTTAAATAATTATATGTGAAGACGATGCACCTAGAATAAAATTACTATACCACAATAGGTAGAAAGAATTAAAAGCAACGACAGATAAATTAATTATGTGATAGATATGTCACCGTATAATTATGAACTTCGTTAGATTATAATCTATCGGTATTATTTCCGTTAAATAATAAACTGTCGAAAAACTACAACGAACCATTTACAATTTAACGCATTCTTTTTCGCTAATTTATAATCTTTCCATGGGAAACCGACAAATTGTGAACTGGTATCAAACTTGCTTGCGACGTAACGCACCTTGCGTTGTATATTAAATAGCCTGCCTGGCTGCGAGCAACTTGGAAGTAGCGCTCGCCGGCCGCTGCCGCGGCACAGCTCGTTTCGCTCGCTCGGCTCGCGCGCGGTTGGTCACAGTTCTATCCTAACCTAACCTATTTCACCCAGTTCACAATTTTTCGACAGTTTATAATCTAACGGAAATAATTCCGACAGATTATAAACTAACGGTTCTCACAATCTTACGGTGACAGATACATAGTGCTCACATATTTACAAACATTGCGAAAGTAGACGATTAAAAAAAAAAAAAAAAAATGAATAAGTCAGCCAACTTTTCATTTAAGTATATACTTGTACATAGGGTTACCATCCGTCCGGATTTGTCCGGAAATGTCCGGATTTTTGGCCCCCCGTCCGGACTATGTGCAGCTTTCTCATTTGTCCGGACTTTTCAATTTAAGGAGATTTTCTTTAAAACGCAGATTATGCCAGTGACCTTGAGTCTCCCTCCCGTTGATGACCCTGATTGTTCGCTGCCTCCTGTCCTTCCAGACGAAGTGCATGACATCATTAAAGGTCTTAAAGCCTGTTAAGCTCGGATCAGATGGTATCACCAATAGGGTGATTCAACTTTTCCCTGCCCACCTAATAATGCTTTTGACTACCATCTTCAATGGTGCTTTAAGATAAGATAATATAAAGATCATTTATTTGTCCAAAACATGAGTATACATACACATGGCATGCACGATGTTACAATTAGAATTGTTACATACAAGCAACAACATCTTTCCCCAGTCGTGGAAAGAAGCCACCGTCATCGGTATCCCTAAGCCCAGCAAGCTTAAAACCGAGCCTGGGAGTTGCCGTCCCATTAGTCTGCTCAAGGTTCTCGGAAAAATCTATGAGAGGCTTATTTATAAGCGTCTCAGAGACTTCGCCGAGACTAAGGGCCTCATTCCCAATGAACAGTTCGGCTTTCGAACTGAGCACTCTAGCGTGCATCAGGCCCACCGCATCATAGAATTCATAAGCGCTGGTTTCCAACGCGGTTCTATGACGGGTGCAGTATTCTTCGATATTGCGAAAGCATTCGATAAAGTCTGGCACAATGGCTTATTATATAAGCTGTGCCAACTCGGTGTGCCAAATCGTCTCGTGCTCATCTTGCGAGACTTTTTATCGAACCGCGTCTTCCGCTATCGCATCGAAGGAGTGCTATCCTCCCCTCACCCTATCCGAGCAGGTGTCCCTCAGATCTCTGTGATCTCTCCCCTCATTTTCACGCTATTCACCAGCGATATCCCTAAGGATGGTAGAAGGGCGCAGTTGGCTCTGTTCGCAGACGATACGGCCATCTACTTTAGATCTAGATCCCCCGATATTATCGCCCGCACTCTCCAAGGCTCAGTCAATAAGACTTGCTGCCTGGTTTAGAACCAACTAAAGTCATTTCTGATGGAAAAGTGCTATTATACACTTAATGAGTTTCTCAGTGATATGTAGGGACTGTGTCTGGGGAACTGTAATGACTGCAAATCTTTTTTTTTTAAATTATTATTATTATTTGACGTTACATAGAATTTTTTTTTTGAAATTTGTATCGGTGATAATGTACCCAAATTTAATGCAATGTTATTGTAAATTTTTCTTTTCTTGACATTTTCGTGGTGTTAATATCCCTAAATATTGAATTTTATTATTGATAAAACTTCTGAATCATGGATTTGTAATTTTGAATAATTTATTATGTACTTTTTAATATTTTTAGGGTTCCGTACCTCAAAAGGAAAAAACGGAACCCTTATAGGATCACTCGTGTGTCGGTCTGTCTGTCTGTCTGTCTGTCCGTCTGTCACAGCCAATTTACTCCGAATCTAATGGACCGATTAAGTTCAAATTTGGTACACATTTGTATTTCTGTGACCCAAACACGAATGTGTAACGTAAATAAATTAATTTTGAATATAGAGGTCACTTTTGGGACGCAAACAAGAAAATTAAAAAAAAAAGTTTTACTATCAGTACCGTGTGACATATCAAATGAAAGGACTTGTTGCGAGGATCTTAAATGTATTTTTTATATAATTTTAAAATAAACACTTTTAAAGATATTTAATAAATTCAATGAAAATTGACCATTCCCCCCCCCTTATCTCCGA
The DNA here is from genome assembly GCA_949152395.1 of Agrochola litura. Lineage (NCBI taxonomy): Eukaryota > Metazoa > Arthropoda > Insecta > Lepidoptera > Noctuidae > Agrochola > Agrochola litura. Next base: position 24,473,181 of record OX424499.1, read on the forward strand.
AACTACTGGACCAAAAATTTTGAAAAAAATACATAGTATGGATCTTTACTCATAGATTACAGGAAAACCTATAAGAAGTCTATGGTCTTAAAATAACATGGTAAATCTCTCAATATTGTGCGTAAAAACTTACATTTCGTCGCTCGGCATTCAATAGGCCCATCTCTCTAGCTATTATAAATCAAAATATCAAAAGTATTTGGCCGTCTGCTTAATACACAAATAAATAAAACTGTAAATGTTCATGACAACCAATTCTGGTTTCGGCGTGGTTTGTCAACAGAAAGTGCAGTGTTGTGTCTTAAGCATACTATCACATACTTACTATACACAGCGTGGGACGCCGATTTATGCTAGCTTCCTCGACTTATTCAAGGCTTCTGATCTGGTTGCTTATGACGTATTGTGGAGAAAGATGGAGAAGGATAGGTTGCCAACGAAGCTTATAAAAATCTTTAAATTGTTGTATGGTAACCAGATCAATAGTGTACGATGGGCTGGAACTTTTTCCAGGCCATACAGGTTGGAATGCGGGGTGAGGCAGGATTGGCGAGCTCAGCAACACCAGAATGGGTTGCTATATAGATGGTATTTGTGTAAATAATATTAGCTATGCAGATGCAATGGTGCTTCTGAGCGCGTCAATCTGTGGTCTCAGAAAGTTGGTCACCAAATGTGAGCAGTATGCCAAAACACATGGTTTGATGTATAACTCCAATAAGTCGGAGATCATAAGTCTTTGAGGCTGGGGGTAGACCGGGTTATGTACCACCTGTATTACTCAATGGGACTCCACTACAAAGAGTATTTACATTTAAATATCTTGGTCATATATTGACCCCTGACCTCAATGACGGACTCGATATTAAGCGGGAACGAAGGGCGTTTTCGGTAAGGGCGAACATGCTGGCTCGCAGGTTTGCACGCTGCTCACTTAAAATGTCACAATTACTCTGTTTTGAGCTTATTGTACAACGTTTTACACGTGCAGCGTGTGGGCCAGATATACCCAAAGGTCGTGCAACGTCCTTCGTGTCCAATACAACAACGCTTTCAGGGTATTGGTGGGGCTGCCCCGTTTTTGTAGCGCATCGGGAATGTTCGCGGACGCACATATTAATTGCTTTTACGCAACGATGCGAATGAGGTGTGCATCCCTGGTGCGCAGAGTACGGGCCAGCTCCAACAATATCCTAAAAAAGATCGCTAGCAGGCTACATTGCATGTACATCAATCACTGCAGTGCCATCTCCCATGGGGTGAAATAAATTTAAACTAGATTACGTGGGGCACTCAGAAAGTTTTGTGATACTAGAAAAAAATATACTACAGGTTATAATTTTTTTTTATTATATCTTTTCAAAGAACTCTCCATTGGCGTCTATACACAGTTTTATACGTCTAAACCAATTTTCATAATACATTTTCCAGTCCGCATCAGACACCTCTCCAATCTCCTTCTGAAATGCAGCCAGTGCATCTTCAGGTGATGAAAACTGTTTTCCTTTGAGTTGATTTATTTTGGGGAACAAGAAAAAGTCGCACGGAGCCAAATTGGGACTGTAAGGAGGATGACCTATAAATTTGACCGGTGTGCTGTCCAGAAAGTCCCTTGTTTTGAGCGCCGAGTGAGCCAGCGCGTTGACATGGTGAAGCAGTAGCCCACGGAGGCCAGTGTTTGGTCGCTTGCTGCTTGCAGTAGTAAAAACTTCTGGCAAACATTTGGTAACATTCCATTCAGCATTGATGCTCCTTTGATCTTGTCAGGGTACTGACACCAGATAACCCGGTAAAGAAATAAAACTTGCGATAAAAATTTTGCCTGCACTTCTGGCTCGCTTCACTTTGGTAGACGTTGGTTCATTTTTTGTAACAGCCACACGGTCGACTGACGCTTAATTTCTGGATCATATTGATAAATCCAAGATTCATCACCCGTAATGATATCTTAAACGCGCCGAGACGAGCCTGCTACAAATTTTGCTATCATATCTCGGCTCTCCTTCTGAGCCTGCGTTAGATTTTGCGGTACCAGCGTGAAACTATCTTCCATAACCGAAGATGATGGTGTAGAATTTAATGCACACTTCCCGATCCAATCGGCAGTATATGCTGAACCTCTTCATATGTAATTCGCCTATTTTCTTGAAATAATTTTTTCACAGCCAGCACGTTTTGTTATGTAACAACCGTCATAGGGCGGCCACTTCTTTCTTTGTCCGCCAAAATGACTCGACCACCCATAAATTCGTTAAACCAGTGGAAAACAGTCGCTTTAGAAGGACTTTTTTCTATGAACACTATTCGAAGTCTTTCAAACGATTCTTCTGGTTTTAGTCGACATTTGAAATCGTACAAAATCATCGCGCGAAAATGTTCTCGTTGTAAATCCAGTTTTCAGTAAGACAGAGTATTTTGATTTTGCTCGTAAAAAAATGTGGAGGGAATTTCGAATTTGGAATGATGTTTTTTGGTAATAAATAGTCATAGTTTTAATTGACATCAAAACCAGCCAGTAACCTATAGACAAAAACTGTTAGTCGCAAAACTTTCTGAGGGACCTGGTAAAATAAGCTAACATAGTTCATAAGTTTACAAACTCAAACTCAAACTCAAAGCATTTATTTCAAATAAACCAATTACAGGTACTTTTGAATTGTCAAGGGGTCGTTCAGTCAGAAAAATGAAGCTAGTTGCCCATTCCAAAGCGTAGTAGGTACCTATGGAGAAGAACGGGCAAGAAACTCCACGGACACTCTTTTAAATCAAAATATTGTTACAAAATATTGGTTACATCATTCGTGTTGAACTTATACATGTGAGAACAATGTAGAAAGACGTGCACGTTAAAAGCGTCCGTAATAAAAATATAATATCAATTCAAAAATTTAAATAAATTAAAATAAGCCGTGGCAGCTAAGAGATGACCAGTCCCTACTGACGGCGCCCGTTCACGAACATGACGCATGGATCAGCACCATTTAGCTCAACCATTTTGAAGGGAACTTAATGATCCAACACACACGCCACCATCAGCGAGACATTTGAGTGAGCATGACATACTCTCAGCCGCCGGGGCACATTCAAGTCAATGAAAGACGTACCCAGTAAATGGTAGCTTTATGGGATGTACAACATGGTCACAGTGCTCACACATGTGATATGCAATTATACAATACAAAGAGATTGAATTTATACAAAGGAAAGATAGTTTTACAATCTTCAGCAGCTCCAACAATACTTTTGAATGCTAATCAATTAGTTTATGCGCCCTTGTGGAGCTGGACCAGCGCTGAGCCAAGCATTTTTATCAGCGATGTAATCCCCCAACTTATAATATGCTTGGCAGCATAGTGTGCGTTTTATACATGATTTAAATTTCGTTTCGTTCAGTTGGAGTATGTGGGAAGGTATGTTATTATAACATTTTAAACAGCACCCCATGAAGGATGAGTCTACTTTAGCCAGTCTGAAACCCGGTTGAACTAATTGGTCCCTATTTCTAGTCCCATAATTGTGTTTATCACCTCTTTTACTGAAAAGACTTAGATTTTTCCTTACGTACATGATGTTTTCATAGATATATTGACAAGGTACCGTCATGATGTTAATATCTTTAAACAGTTCCCCTAGAGAATCGCGTCTGCGGAGGCCATATATTGCTCTGATGGCTCTCTTCTGCAGAATAAAAATAGACTCGATATCTGCAGCCCGTCCCCATAGTAAAATACCGTAAGACATGATACTATGAAAGTAACTGAAATAGACTTGCCTCGCGGTATCTACATCGGTAAATTGACGGATTTTTCTCACAGCATATGCTGCTGAACTTAGCCGTCCTGCAAGAGATGTTAAATGAGGACCCCATTGCAGCCTTGAATCGAGCGTGATCCCCAAGAAAACAGTTTTATCGACAAATTCTAGTTTCTCCTTATTCAATACTATGTCACAATCACTACTTTTAACATTTGGTAAAGCAAATCTTATGCATTTAGTTTTTTCCCATTTAATACTAAATTATTAGCAGTGAACCAATTTTGGACCTGCAGTAGGGCGTTATTTACTCCGTCAAGATTTGATGCACGTCTATTTATCTTAAAAATTAAGGAAGTGTCGTCAGCAAATAACACCATTTGTGGTTGGTTTTTTAATAAATGGGGTAGATCATTAATATATACTAAAAAGAGGAAAGGACCCAATATCGAGCCTTGTGGAACGCCCATTTTTACTTCGAAACCGATTGAATGGACACCATTTACTTGAACCTGCTGCTGTCTATCATTTAAATAAGATTTTACTAAACTGAGCGCAAGTTTTCCTAGTCCGTAATGCTCAAGTTTCAAGAGCAAGGTTTCATGACTCACGCAGTCAAATGCCTTGGAGAGGTCACAAAAGATTCCTATGGCATCTTGGGCCTCCTCCCACGATGTAAATATGTGTTTTAATAAGGTGACACCGGCAACGGTTACTAACACAATGAGTCCTTGTTACTTGAATAAATAAAAATATCTGGATGATCATATTTTTTTTAACGACGTCACAGATAATATAATACTAGTACAGATACCCAATCCCATACAAAGAAATGACACCTCCCTAAGACTGGCTATTGAACTGGCTATTTTTTTTTCCTCCATTTTAGTAACAGATGGCAGCATCAGCGACTCACAAATTACTAGCTAGGAGTCGACTTAGATACTTAAGATTGTCTACATCGCACGGTGCGTTCAAGGACAAGTGTAACAACAATTCAACAAAAAAAATCTCTCGAGTTGGCGAAAAAAGACTGGCGATGGTACTGAGATATTAATTTAGTGAAAATGGCAATTTTGCTATTCTGAATTTGACATTTTTTACCTAAAATTTAGATTTTCTAACTAAATATGACTATTTTTAATCGCGACTAAAAACGTGTGGAATAATATTGGTTGTCATGAACTTTAAATTCACACCAACACCTCGACTTCAGATGCAAAAACAGTACTGAATTTTTTTTTTCTTTTGCTTATATCTCGAAAACGGTGTGTCCAATCGCAAAAATAATGAAAATTTCGACCCCCTTTATAAAACCTTTAAACCCCTAACACTCTACATGAAGGTAATATTTTTTTTATTTTCCAAACGAAAATTTAAAAATTCCATTTAAAACACATCGAGGCTGCCCCCTTGCGCGCCTCCGGCTCTAAAAAGATTCACGTGGTTAGGTATCACGTGTGGAGTCGCAATAATTGTCAAATTCAATTTAGATGTGTCAAAAATATTTTTAGATTTAGAGAATTTATTTTGCAGAATAGCTACCTACTTCTATCTACTTTTAAAACGTTTCGTGCAATCCTTTTTAGGGTTCCGTACCTAAAGGGTAAAACGGGACTATTACTAAGACTCCGCTGTCCGTCTGTCACCTGTCACCAGGCTGTCTCATGAACCGTGATAGTAAGACAGTTGAAATTTTCACAGATGATGTATTTCTGTTGCACACGTGATATGCAATTATACAATAAAAAGAGATTGAATTTATACAAAGCAAAGATAGTTTTTACAATCTAAAGCAGCTGCTATAACAACAAATACTAAAAAACAGAATAAAATAAATATTTAAGGGGGCTCCCATACAACAAACTTGATTTTTTTGCCGTTTTATAGATAATGGTACGGAACCCTTCGTGCGCGAGTCCGACTCGCACTTGGCCGGTTTTTTTTAATTTAAATGTCTTCATGTTGTGTTAGTTTATAAATTTACATTTCGATACAATGTAAAAATTGTTAATGAAATAAATAAATAATAATAATAATAAATAATAATAGAAAGTGGTGCATAGAAGTAAATCCCGATAAAAGCCAAGTGGTTCTGTTTTTGAAACCGCGCACTTGGCTTAAAGACCCCCTCCCCCGACCAATCACCATGTGTGGCAAACCGATCCCTTGGGAGAAGCGAGCTAAATATCTAGGTGTTGTTCGCGATCATCATCTCATTTTCGCAGAACACATAAAGATGGTTCGTTCGCGAGCCACTTTCGCTCTCGGTAGACTCCATTTCGTTCTGAATGCACGTAGCAAATTGTCACTTAAGTGCAAATTGCGCATCTATACAGCGTGCATTCGACCAATCATGATCTATGCGGGTGCCGTCTTTGCTCATGCAAAACCCCATCATATCCATAGGATGAAAACCCTCCAAAATAGATTCCTCCGTAGGGCCACCGGTACCCCTGGTACGTTAGGAACGAGAGTCTCCATCTCGACCAAAAGATTCTCACTATCCACCAATTCCTAAAACACCTTGCAAAGCGTTAATTTGAGTCCACGGCCAAACATCGCAACCCTCTGGTTGTCGAGGCCGCCAGTTATGTCCCAAGTAGGATTAGTCATACCCGCCGTCCAAGGCACATTCTCACCGACCTTGATGACCCTCCTCCAGGAGAGCAATAGGGAAACAAGCACAGTGTACAAACACAGACGCCTCCCGTCATTCCGACCCCGCCGCCGCCGCCGAGGTCCTTTGCGATCGCGACCACAGCGTCCCCGAGTAAATGATACTCCCCCCGACCCTTGCTCGAAAACGAGGTGCCAGCAGTTGTTGCAGCTGTGCATGTAGCTTTAAATTCCCCGATTAATAATCATGATCAAAACTTTGATCCAGCCCGTTCCATCTTTGATGTCCTCCCTCCGGTAAACGCCCTAATCCGAGGTTCGTACCCCACAGGGGGTGCCCTTAGCGAGCGTTCACCTAGTTTTAATTTGCTTAGTTGAATAACCCCTGGCTGGAGGTTTTAAGTGTAGCAGCTTAAGGCATCTACAGGATTGACCGGTTAAATAGTCATGGCCTCAGAGGTTAGCTATGAGATGTCCAACAGAAAAAAAAAAGTTACCTTGAGTGCTTAGTTTCGTACTGAGCTCACGCAACGCGTCGTACGTCCAGCCAGTAATAGGACTCGCCCATCAAGGAGCACTTACATACTTAATCTAAAATATTCCTGTAAGAAAATGCTCTAATTTAACATATATTTTTTCCAAATATTTTTCAAACACTACTCGATTAGACGTGATTTTCAGTATAAAATCATTAAGAGTCGGTCACTGTCGCCTTAAAAAAGATGAATGATTATTAAAAAAATTAAGATTAAAGTTAAATCTATTTTTTTGCAAAAGTCAGGCTTTTTGTCAGGACTTTTTAAATTTCGAAATGGTAACCCTACTTGTACATAATATATAGGTATAATAGTTAGTTGTATATACATAGTATAAATAAGTTATAAAATATGTGTATTCTGCATAAAGGCTCGTGCAGACCAACGCGACACAAAGACACCGCTCGTCGCGCGACGAGCGGTGTCTTTGTGTTGCGTCGCGTGTCGCGCCTTTTTGAAAGAGCCTTAAGTCAGAATGTGAGGAAATAATCATAGAATGTAAAATCAATGTCATGTAACAAAAAATAATAAATTATTAAATTATTTAAATTAGCAACCAGTTTGTTTTTTTTTTGTCTAGAATCTAGATTACCTATCGTATAATATTACCAGTCGTCGTGCCGTGCCTAAGCAATCGGTCCGTTATCGTTTGCTCTCAAAAAAAAAATAGTCAAAAAACATAGTTTAAAGTACATTTTGGAAGTTAGTTTTGTTCAACATCCTCACTCAGCACTCCAATTTATAGACTCAGTGTTGAAATTTCAAGTGCCAGTCAAGTGACAATAATCGGTCATCCAGATATTATAATTAGAAATTGAGATATTATATTATAAATTTAACACGTGTTTCACGTTCTGTGAAGTGATTTGACTCGTACGCGTAAGCGACGCGAAATATACGGCGCTTAGAACGTTCTTTCCGCGAACGTTCTATGCGGCCGCTGCGTCGCCGCTAAGTGTATCCATCGCTGCCCGCCTGCTGTACCACTAGACGCCTACTGCTGTGCACACTGCTTGAATCGCTTTACTTGCATTGTGCTAAATTTGAATTTTGCTGTGAAACGTTCCTTGTGTGATTTCACTGGTACGATGTCAACAAATCACTGCGCGGGATGTTTGAGCGCTTTGGAAGATGAAGACGGCATTCAATGCTTTACTTGCTTTAAATTATACGATCCTATTTGTGCAAATATAAGTAAAATAGGCTGATGAACGTTGGAAGCCGGGGTAATTGGAAATGCCCTGAATGCATGTTGATAATACCAATACGCCAGTCCGATCAACCCAGCTTGAAAGTCCCTCAAATAATCATCCGAGTTCTTCACAGCAACAGCAACTCACACCGTAAGGCAACAGAAAGCGCGGGTGAGGAATTAAAAGCTTCAGTAACTTTTAAGGGGAATATTAGCAAAAAAGTTTTCAAATTCCTAGCTATTTCTTTAGCAGTTTCTTCAGTATTTCCTGCCTGTGTCATTATTTATTATTGGCCAGGTAATTTGTATTTTATCATCAGCTGATTTTATTTTATCGCAAATTTATAGAGCTTTGGCTATTTTGCACACACTTTGTTTAAATATTTTGCAACATACTTATGAAAACTAAAAGCAGTGGTGGCCTAGTGGTAACGGTCCCGATTTACGAGTTATATGTAGGTCGTGGGTTCGAACCTAGGCAGGCGCTTTACTTTGTCTATTTAATTTCATCACCACTGCTCTCAAAACGGTGAAGGAAAACATCGTGAGGAAACCGGCATGTCCTAGAACCAAAAAATTCGAAGACATGTGACATCTACCAACCCGCACTGAGCCCGCGTGGTAGATTACAGCCCACTCCCTCTCACCGATAGGAGGCATGTGTCCCAGCAGTGGGAACATTATAAGCTGATTATGATACTGATGAACAGACAGCTGTGCTGCTGAGGAGTTTGTTGCGCCACTTCTTCTTCCCAGCTAAAGGCACTAGGAAGTGGTGAAGGGTGGGCGTTTTTGGGGGACTGTCTTATGTAATTTTGACGTTCGAAAAGTGCTGATTCTCAGCCTAGTTTGAATAAATGACTTTTGAATTTTGAATTTTGATGAAAGCTTGTATTATTCATATATTCCTTTAGGATATAAAGTTCAAATAGTTTTCCCTGCTTTTACGAATACCCAATTAGGGTACTGATTAAAATTCCATTGGAACGAATGGAACACTAGTGCTTAATTTCTATTGTCTTATTCAAAGTTAGAATATTTAATTGTCGTCTCCATCCTCTCTATTGTTTGAGTACTTTTAAAGATTATCTAATTGTCCGGAAGACATAATTATGTATGTTGACTGTATAATATGTACTTGTAGATTCTCAAGAGTCAATATTTTCGCCCTAAGTTTGACTGGTAAAAAATGCCTAAGGCATTTAAGTCCGCCTCTGTACATTTGTGTGCTTTTTTTTTGCCGTTATTGTCCCACTGCTGGGCAAAGGGGAGGCCTTTCTCCTCCTGTCTTTTTTTCCTCCTCTCTCTGTCCAGAGCTTCCAAAAACCAATCTTTCTTAAAGGAGTCCAGCTCATCCCGCCATCTCCGTCTCAGCCTGCCGCGATGACGTCTGCCTTGTGCTTGTGCCTTGTGCTTAAAGTAATATTTTACATACCAGTAGCAAATCTAAGTCCCTTTCTACTGTTCATAGTAAATGAAGAGGCAATTTGCCATGCAGGTTACCAACTCTAGTGGAGGTTGGAGTTTTAATATGTGGCTACTAAAAGTCAAATAGGTACGAAAAAAACAAAAGAATGGTGCTTTAAAATTTGCTCTTGTTTAATTTTACTTTGTAGCCTCCCAATCCTGTAAATACCTGGCAATAACGACAAATTCGCCGAATAAGTAGGTATAAGTTTTCTTCCACAACATCGTAATAATATCTTGTTTTCTACCTCTTGCCGTCAAATACGGTGTCATTAACTTATTACTTGAGAGAAACAGGATTGGATTTTTTGTGTTTTATGTTTCGATGCTAAATTATTCGGAACACATCAAGGCCAATGGGGTACCATAAGTGGTCATAAAATTAATGGTTTAGCAGCTTGAATATCTCCAGGATTGTGCCGGAATATAGCAGTTTGTCGTGGACGTGGTACGACAGCGGCTCCCCTGACATCATCGCTGTCATCAATCGATGCGACGCTCTGTGAGTGACTGTCACCAGCCAGGGTTACTCTTATCCGACCTTTTCGGTGATTCCAGTAACTTCATAACAAAATTAGACGGCGGCACTACGTACTGCGCCGCCTCGCCTTCAGTTTTGAATTCGATGACTGTGCAAAGATCCCATTATAAATTAATAGTGCAAAGAATTTCGCAGTCGAAAAGCTCCCGGTTTAGATACCTCGACCTAGACTTAGGACCTCGTCAAAACATAAAAAAAATAAAAAAATTCGCGAATGGATAATTCACGCAAAGATCAATATGCGGTCACGGCAGTAACTACGGTTCGTTTTTTAATCCTAGAGACTAATTTGGCAGATGCAAATATCAATCTCAAAATTGATACAAACAAACAACAATCACTTGAAATGTCAAATTAGTCTCTGGCATTCAAACACGAACTTTAGTCGAGCAAAAAAAAAAACCGGTCGAGTGCGTGTCAGACTACGCACAATGAAGTAGTTCCGTAGTTGGGATGAATTTACCCCAAATACAAACTTAACATTGTAGTTGAAATACATGTTCTTTCAAACATTCCAACTTTTTAATTTTTTTTTTCTTTATGGCATCTCATAGCTGGCCTCTGAGGCCATGACTTTTGTTCATTTTTTTTTTTAAGTTTGTTTTTCCTTATTTTCTCATCGTTTAAACCTTCCCTGGACTACGACAAACATTTCAAAACCAAAATCAGCTAAATCGGCCCAGCCGTTCTCGAGTTTTAGCGAGACTAACGAACAGCAACTGATTTTTATTTATATAGATATTGAAAGATTTACCATGTTATTTTTAGACCATAGACTTCTTATAGGTTTTCCTGTAATCTATTAGTGAAGAGCCATTTTCTGTAATTTTTTCAAAATTTTTAGCTCAGTAATTTCGGAGATAAGGGGGGGAATGGTCAATTTTCATCTATTTTCTTAAATATCTTTAAATATACTTTAAAATTATAAAAAAATATATTTGATATTCTCGCAACAACCCACTGTTATGAGCTGATTTTGAAATACCTCAAGACTGATTTTACAATAGAAGTGCCAATTATTGATTGTGTCATATTAAATTCTATTGTTACTCAAGGCTGATTTTGCAACAACAGTGCCAATTATTAATTGTGTGTCATATTAAAAAAAAACAATAAGATGACAAAGTTTACTAAGAAGAAAAATTATCGTAAACCTAAAAAGTTTTTGTTTCTAAATTCTATTGTAACTCAAGGCTGATTTTGCAACAGAAGTGCCAATTATTAATTGTGTGTCATATTAAAAAAACAAAATTCAAAATTCAAAAGTCATTTATTCAAACTAGGCTGAGTAACAGCACTCTTCGAACGTGAATTACATAAGACAGCCCCCTCAAAAACGCCCACCCTTCACCACTTCCTAGTGCCTTTAGCTGGGAAGAAGAAGTGGCGCAACAAACTCCCCAGCAGCACAGATGTCTGTTCAAGTTAGAAAAAAAATATTCTACACAATAGTATGCAAAATAATTTATATTATGCAACACAAAACATAATTTAAATGATAAACTATTGGCCATATGTCAGTTAGCACACGCCAATATACCAACCAAAAACGTCGAGAACTATACTCAAGCAGAATTAAAAAATAAAAACTAAACGTAAACAGAACTAAATATCTAAATAAAAGCCTCCAGGCATAAAGGGCGTGCCCGCTTACGTAAAGCTATATAAAGCTGTAATTGGAAGTTATAAATGATAAACTAGGACCATCGAGGTAAAATAAATTAACAGTTAATTACAGCTAGTTACAATAACAAAACCATGATCAGCAAGACGACCAGTCATCACAAGCAGCACCCGTTCACGAGCATAACGCAAAAACCAGCCATTACCCCCCTCGCCATATTTAAGGTAACAATAAGATGACAAAGTTTACTAAAAAGAGAAATTATCGTAAATAAACCTAAAAAGTATTTATTTGTTTTTAAATTCTATTGGTACTCAAGGCTGAATTTGCAATACATGTGTTTAAGGAAACTGATTGTAATATTAAAATGACTAAAAACAAAGAAGTTACATTTATATCATGTTATTAAACTCTCTACCGATTTTAATTGAATTTTTGATTTTGACGTCCTAAAAGAGAAAAAACGTCCCAACACTAGTACGTACTGATCCGTAGGTGCCATTTGTGGAATATAATTTTAAATAACAAATTATTCCACTAATTGCATCTGCAAAAAAATATCGATAGGTGCCGTATGTGGAATACCTTTTATTTTATTTTTTTGGGTGGGCAATTATCAAATAACTTTTCCCGCTCAGGGCGGAGCGGGAGGGCGTGTCAGACTCTTGCTGACTAAAACTCACCCGTGGTCCTTCAGTTGCCTGTATGTTGCCACTTTGCCAGGGGCACGGTAACCCTTTCGGACAAACCCGCAACCCCGGCAGGCATCGGCCCTAGCGGATCCCTTTACTTGTGCTGACATCTCCTTGAGGCGCGCGTGGATCACAACGCGCCGTCGACGGGTTTTGTCGACAGAAGAATAGACAAAATGACAGATAAACAATAACAATCTGTCATTTTGTCTATTCTTCCGTCGACAAAACCCGTTTCTATTGTGGTCATGCTAAGCGTGCAGGCCCTTATCGGACGGCGAGCTACCCATTGCTCACCGTCCGCAAGCACGCGCCTTCTGTGGCCGGCAATCGACACCTGCGATTCCCGACGCCCAGGGCGTCTCCTGCGGCGGTTAGGGGCGTAAGGGCGCGAAATTTGCCTCTCTGCCCAAGCCAGGCAGACCTCCAGTATGTGGAATACCTCAGGTGCCGATTAAGCGGATGCCCAATGTGGAATACGTCATAGATTTGGCCCGCTAGCACTATGTTCAATTAGGACTATTTAAAATAGTAGTTTATTCTTATGCGATTATGTGTTATAGTGTAATTATGGGTTATTGATTCGTTAAACGCAAGAGTGGAACTCAAATAATTATAGTAAAAAATAAATTCTTGTTATAATGAAGCGATTTAGGACGCCTACGATTTTATTGGACAGAGAATTGAATTCCGTTTTCCAATTAAAACTCTGAACATGACGCCATATTACTATTTCAATCATGAATGTTGTGATCTTTTATCATGCGTATATTTTGCTACTTTGGATATTATAACCAAATCTCTTTTCCACAATGTAAGAAGAGTAGAAGAAGACTACATTTCTCACTTACTTTTTTGCAATAGGTTTCCACTAAACTCAGAAAGTACATAATTATAACTTTTCAATTTATATGAGTTTATCTTGGACATTACTGACATATCGTGAGGAAACCTGGGGGCCTACCACGAGCTCTTATAGCAGTATTATTATAATCTTACTTTGACTTTTCGTACCATGACGTCCATAAAATAAGCTTGTTGTAATGTTGAAACAATTTTATTTTCATAGCGGTTTTGGTGACGTCACCTCTATAAGTTCGTCATTCAATTCGTACCATGACGTGACTTTTGACAACTAGCAGAATTGTTTTAATGTCAAATTTAGCAATCTTAAAAAAGTTCCTCGGATTCGACGGAAATATTATTGTTTTGCAAATTTATATTAAGAAATAACATTTTCGTGTCATTTATTTAAGTAAACTTGCCGAATGAATTGTGTATCTATCTAGAGATTTTAGTACATGTGTAATTAATTTCTTGACAAATCAAACAAGAAGTTTTTGGAAGCGGATAACGCAAAAAAAATAAAAATTCCCAGAATACCTCTAGCTGCTGCCCGGAAACCCGACTGCAAAATTAATAACAAAACACTAATTACTGAGTCTGACCACAATATTATTGTTTCGAACTATCTTCGTCAAAACATTACACATTTCTGTGTTTTAAAACTTATTCACTGAGTAACCTTAACCTTCCCTTGATTCCATGTCGGCTTAGTAGCCAGTTACATCATAAATTCATAAGCAAAAATGTTAAAATAAGTTCAACCTCGTAGTAGATAACCACTTGTAAACAAAAATATCGCTACATCAAGGCTGCATTCCGAGTTACGCTGTAATCGATTAGAGCGTGCTAACCCATACCAACAACGACGTCAACGCGATAACGACGTGCTGTGAATCGTCATAGATGACGTCATAACATGCGCCATCTTGCGATAACGCTGACCATGCTCTAAATAATATCACCGTGAGCGCTGTCAAAATGACAGTTGTGCTGTTTTGTTTTGAGTTGCACCATATTTTTAAACTAACGTGGCATCTAAATCGGTACGCAATATATTGATGTGAGCGCTGTGAGAGATTAAGGCGTAACTCGGAATGCGACCCGAGTTTAAAATTTCGTTCTATTCCGATTTATATTATGTCACAGATAAGCCGTAGCTTGTTTTTAATTTTTCAATTGTTTTTCAAAGCCAAATCTTTTAATATTTGTGTCAATTTCATAGAAATTACTCATAAAAATTAGATTCTAATGCAAAGTAATATTTTATAAGTGAAGTTCAGACCAACGCGCAACGTGTGAAAAAGGGACAGCGCTATACAGTTCATATAGCGTTGTTTCTTTTCTACTATTGCAGGCAGTCGATAATAGTTCGTTATTTCCCAGCACTAAGCAGGAATAAAACAATATTGAACGATGAAGGTCATGGTACGAATATGAGTAATGTTATTATAGGCTTGAAACAAAACTCTCTTGAAATAAAATTGTTTTGTAAAAGATTGTGGATCCCCTGGACTAGTGTAGATAAGTCTGAAATCGCCAACCCGTCTTGAGCAAGCGTGGTGATCAATGCTCATGCCTTCTCTGTACAAGAAGAGGCCTTTATCCTGCAGTGGGAAAGTAATAGGCTGGTATTATTATTAAACCTCTAGATTCCGATTTTTAAGGTCTTGATGGTACATTGAGTCTGACTAATAGTTAATCTTGAATAGGATCCTTTCACTAAAATAAATAATTTCTTGCGGACACAAACTTTCCTGTTTATTATTCTAGCGTATGGCACTCGTGGATTGCAGCTGAAAATCAGCGTCAGGTGGTACACTTTGTGTTGTCATCTGACAATATGATGAGCTGAAGCGTTTTTGGCATAAACTGGTGACATATCGGACAAGTCAAACTACAGACCGATCTCTCTGGCAACGATTGTCACAAAAGTATTTGATAGTCTCTTGAACACCTTCCTACAGAAAAATATAACGTTGCATGATGCTCAGTATGGTTTCCGCCAGGGACTATCAACCGAGAATGCTATATTTTGCCTAAAAAAGGCAGTAAGCTATTACGTAGATAATCAGAGTCCTGTCTTTTCTTGCTTCCTTGAAATGTCAAAGGCATTTGATATGGTGAATTATGACAAGTTATGGGGTAAGTTACGTAAAGCAAATATACCATTAGAAATTATAAAAGTTTTTAGGTACTGGTATGGTCACCAGGTGAACTGTGTGCGTTGGGCTGAGGCCAATTCTGATGAGTATAGGTTGCAGTGTGGGGCAGACAGGGTGGTTTGACTTCTCCGATATTGTTTAACCTATACATAGACGAACTCATCAGTGAGCTCAGTAGCTTGCAGGCCGGCTGTTATATAGATGGAGTAGATTTTAATAATACCAGCTATGCCGATGATATGGCACTATTGAGCCCGTCACTCTCAGGCTTAAGAAAGCTTTTGGATGTGTGTGAGAGGTATGTTGAGGAACACGGTTTAAGATACAATGCCAAAAAGAGTGAGGTTCTTATTTTTTGGAGCAAAGTCCTCAGAAAGTTTTCCTCCCATTAAACTTGCAAGTAATATCTTGAATCGTATTCAACAATTTAAATATCTCGGCCATATTGTAACAGCGGGCATCAAAGATGATCTCGATGTAGAAAGGGAACGAAGAGCATTGGCGGTTCGATGCAACATGCTTGTCCGTAGGTTTGCTCGTTGCACGTGTGAAGTCAAATTGACGCTTTTTAAAGCATATTGTCAGACATTTTACACGTGCAGCCTCTGGACAAGTTGTACGCAGAAAGCCATCAATGTTCTTCGAGTCCAATACAACAATGTATTCAGGATGCTGTTGGGGCTGCCATGCTTCTGCAGTGCGTCGGGAATGTTTGCTGATACCCACACTGATGGATTCGCAGCAATCAGACGTAAGCGTGCCGCGTCGCTGCTACTGAGGGTCCGGGGTAGCTCCAACAGTCTCCTGAATGTCATTGCGGGGAAACGTGCATTATTTGTCCAACCTGCATGTTTACTAACACAGTTATTAAGGACTTTAGCGGTTAATGTTAACTAACAAATTATGGATTATTTAGAAATAAAATGATTATTATTATTATAATCATTGTTTTCTGTTTTTTATAGTTATAAAGTGTATATTCTCTGATGTAATGCCAATAAACGCTTTTATATCGTGTCCTTGTTTCTAAATGGAATCGCTACATATTTCCTTTATTATCGTGAATGGCTACTTTAGCTATATTTAGACTAACAACATGCTATTGGGGGCACCTCATCTGCCAAGAGCCAAGAGTAGTGGTTGCGATAATGTACCGCTTTATTTTACATTCTGTGATTACTTGAACTCACACACTGACTTATTACTATTAGTATTACTTGTATTTTTTTTATGAATATTGCATATGTACCTACTTTTACAATGCTTGTAAATATGTGAACACCATGTATCCATTACTTAATTATTATTTTCTGCTTCATTTTTAATTATTTTTACCTATTGTGGTATAGTAATCTTATTCCAGGTGCATCGTCTTCACATATAATTAATGTAGGTATACAAAATATTGTAAAACATTTTCAAAGAGTAGGTAACGGTGGAGTTTCTTGCCCATTCTTCTCCATACGAAAACTACCTTTTGGAAGGGGCGACTAGAATCAATTCTATTTTTTGTAAATTTTGACGTTCAAAAGTACCTTTTATGTGCCTAATTGAAATAAATTATTTGACTTTGACTTTAAGCATTTGTTGGTGAAAAGCTTCTTTACTGAAAAGTAATTGTTTGCATCTAAATGATTGTTAGTTTGTACTAGCTGCACCCCGTGGTTTCACCAGCATAAGTCTCGATCCCGTGGAAATATCGGGATAAAAGTAATCCATGTTCTAATCCAGATCATGATCTACCCACATGCAAAATTTCATCCAAATCCGTTTGGCAGTTTTAGTGTCAAAGCGTAAAAAGCAAATAAATAAACAAACTAACAAACAAACTCACTTTCACATTTACAATATTATTGTAATTAGGATTAGAAAGTTAGGATTAGTCCGTCGTGTACTATATTTTATTTCCGTAATAGGAATTTTGTATCGACCTTTTTTTTTTAGTTTTTTTTTATCAAAAGTCATTTAGTCAAACTAGGCTCAGAATCAGCACTTTGCGAACGTCAAAATGACATAAGACAGTCCCACAAAATGCTCGCCCATCACTACTTCCTATTTAGTGCTTTAGCTGGGAAGAAGAAGTGACTCAACAAACTTGGACCGCAGCACTGCTATCTGTGGTTTAGTTTCTATCAGTGGAAACGGCTTATTGGTGACTCGCCCGAATCCGGGCGAATCGACCATTTTAATAAATATAAGATTTTCTTGAGGCGATTCACACGAATTCAATTTATTTGTGGACGAATCGACAACTCCAAAGTACACTGGCGCACAGAAGTGATTAGGGTTAGGAAAACTTAATAAATTATTAGGTATTTAGATTTAAGGTGGCATAATTAACTTGAAACTGAAAATAATACAGGGTGGCGATTTAGTCGATTCGCCCGGATTCGGGCGAGTTAATTCGGGCGAGTCACCAATAAGCCGTGGAAACATGTAAATGGCCTTCAATTTCAAGTTGTTTATGAACACTGTATAAGTTAGTTGTAAGTTTCCTAAATATAATAAATTAAATTAATCATATTTTACCAGAACTAGTCCCTTAACCGGTTAACTACTAACTATATAAGTGAACTGCTTCGGCTATAGGTACGTCACAGTTGACTGCGAGGGCTTACGGAGCCATGTTGTGGCTACTATTTCTGTGTGTCGTGGTTCTGTGGCTGGTCGTCAGACGGTATCAGAACCGACGGATCCTGGGAGTGGCTAGTAAAATAAAATGTGATATAAAAGCTTACCCCTTTGTGGGTCACTCTTATTTGTTTGTGGGGAGTGGTGAGAGTAAGTAGGATTTTTATATAAAAAACCGGATAACTTGAACGCTACTTGAACTCGCGTGGTGAGGGTTCCGTACGATAAATATTCTACCTAATAATTCTATTTACCATGTTTCTTATCTCAAGAACAAACTTAACGTTGTAGTTGGAAAACATGTTCTCCCATACATTCCAGCTGTAAGTGTACACACACAATATAGATTTACCATGTTATTTGAAGACCATAGACTTTCCTGTAATTTATAAGTAAAGTCTAATTCTCAGTATTTTTTTCAAACGGTTTGGCTCATTAGCTTCGGAGATAAGGGGCATGGTAAATTTTCATCTATTTTCTTAAATATCTAAAATTATTTAATCAAAAATATATGAAAAAAATATTGACTGCCTCGTTTGTCTAGCGGTCGCAAGCGCTACTGCTGAGCATGAGGTCCTGGGTTCGATTCCCGGGTCGGACAAAGTGTTATTGGGTTTTTCTATCTGAAATTTCGCAGTAGCAGCTCGGAGTCTGGATTTGTGCCCGGTTGATGGCAATAGGGTCACCCCCTATTACATAGGGCTTAAAACATAACTGGCGGAATGTGGGTGTACCTGCTACCGGAACACCTCTGCCCAACCCTTCGGGGAAACAAGGCGTGATGTTATGTTATATTATGTTTTTTTTTTTAATGGCCCTCCGGGGGTGCCGACAGAAGTGAAAACTTGAACAATAAAAAAAAACCGTCCAAAACCTTGAAAGTAAAAATACTTGCATTGATTCGTAACGTAATAGAAATAAAGAGCACAATCGCGCTTACAAAAATGAGGTGTCGGTAACGGTGTCGCTAGTTCAATTGTTATTTCCCATCTCAAAAATGCCCAACGCGCCTAAAGAAGTATTCACTTCAAAAATGTTTGAGATCCCCACAACAAGCCCTTTAATTTGATATGTCACACAGCACAGTTTGCAAAACATAATTTTTTAATTTTCCAATTTTCCTCCGAAAAGTGACGCACATATTCAAAATTAATTTATTTACGTTACACGTCAGTATTTGGGTCACAGAAATTCATATGTATACAAAATTTCAACTAAATTGGTACAAGTTCGAAGCAAATTGGCTGTGACAGACAGACAGACAGATGGCCAGCCATCCAGCCAGCCAGACAGACACACAAGTGATCTTATAAGGCTTTCGTTTTTTCATTCAAACGTACGGAATCCTAATTAGGTTTTTGGAAGGTAGCAACATGGTGCTTAAGCGCGGGCCCTAGAACCCGTTCTTAAGCACCACGGTGCGTGTTCAAAACCTGGCAAATGATATCGCACAGGACAACAGGAGCAGGTACCTACCAATGTAACTTCTTAAATATGAAGATACTCGTACTGGTTTCCACCAATCACCAAATCTTGATCACCATGACCCATTGTGAGTTAATTTGAAGATAAAAAAAAAAATATAGAGTGCTTGTTACGCATTGTCAATCCTGGCAGAACCTACAAATACCGTGTTACCAGAAAAGCCTATTTTGGTAATGTTTACCCACTGTTAACTTATGGTATTTTATACTAGGGAAACTCGATAAACGTGCAGTCCACATTCATTCTCCAGAAAAAAGTTAGGACTAAACAATGTCGCCCATCGGCATGTGACCGCCCGAACTTTTTTGAATATTCATGAAAAATGATCGAAAAATAACTTTACTGTCCAGGCCGCTCGTTTGTGGAATGCATTGCCAGTTCAAATTAAACGCGCGCAATCGTTACCTATATTTAAGAGACTCGTGAAGGAACATTACTTGTCGTTGTGATCTTGTTCTCGTAACTGTAATTATCCATAGTCTTCATTTATTTTTGTTGCTTATATATTTAGTAAGTATGTATATATTTATGTATCTATTATTAAGGATATGTATATATCTATGTATCTATTCTTGTATATTTATTATTTGCACCAACGACAGCCCCATTTTATGTCCAGGCAAATCACTGTCCATTCCAAGGTTGCCTGGAAGAGATCGCGGAAAGCGATAAGGCCGCCCATTGTATATTTTGTAGTGTTTGATTTGTTTTTTGTTGTGTATTTTTGTGGTGTACAATAAAGTATACATAAATAAATAAATAAATAAATAAATGGGTAGAGCCTTGATTTTTTACGTTTAAAATAAGAACTGATGTTAGTGAAAGTTATGCAATAAATGGATCTTTATTTTTATCTTTATCTGGATCTGATGAATTGAAATTCCCAATACGCAGCTGCGCATCCTAAGTTCGATTCACAATCTTGGTTTTTCTGCATATTTTGGAGGAAAAAATCCGGATCATGGCAATAGCTCCTATTGTAAATAATATCACGTACATTCTTGGCTCTTTTTCTTTTGTTTAGGTATGAATTGACGATACCGCAGCTGGTTGTATTGTATTGGTTCTACTAGCGAAGATGTTCTTATCAGTACCCTTTTCAAAAATGTATAACTAGCTAATATTTCTACTCTTTATTATATTAGTAACATTAAAATTTGAATCGAATTACAATTTTGCAAAAAAATAAAACCGCAATTTTTTATTTTTGCAGATCGTATGCGGGCATTCGAGATCTTGGCTCGTGAAGCGATCAAAAATGGTGGACTCACTAACGCGTGGTTAGGAGAAAAATATTATACTGGTAAGTCACAAATTAGAGCCAAAAGACTGCCATTAGGTACCAAAAATACGATTGGTAAATAGGTAATGAAAGTCGATCTGTCCAAGGATATTGGAACTGGGCAAGGTTAATAGAAAGAAAGAAAGAAAAATAAGTAGATTTGTCACAGAAACACGTGCATTAAAAAGATAATGAACTCGAGTAGAACAATAAAATAAAACACAATCAATTTAAATATTATCACGAGCACAAAACAGAAATAGTCGGCTGCTGCTGGCACGTCATGACTGTGACAAGAAGGCTTCCACCCAGCATGATGCTGTGCTATGAGGACCCATAGCGCAAATATAAACATTATCTAAAGAAATGCTTAGAATAGACATAATATAAGACCGATCCTAGTCCCATCAGTATGTAATATTAAAGATTCCTGAATATTATTTAACTGGGACTTGTTTATCTGCAATGAAAAGTAGAACGACCCGCATACACTATTTAATAACAAAATAATTTTAAAATCGATATTACATACAAATTAACCAAAATTTCAAAATGAAGAATACAATAAATTTTTATAATAAACATTTAGTATAGAATTAATTATTATAATAAATATTTAGAACACAAAGGACATTGTTCGGCGTTCATACATTGTTCGCCTAATAACCAACAGAGCCGTGAATTTACTTTGTGTGTTCTAAATACTGCATATATTCGATTGAATCTAAATTAAAATCACGGACACTGCTGAGAATTGTAAAAAATCTAAAACACTTTCGGATTTTGGGGTTATAATTAGTTCAATAGAAACATATTAACTTAGCGTTTATTAGTGAAAATATATTGGATTTTACATTCAAATGTTTCATCAGATATTTATGTAGTTAGAACCATTCTTTCTTTATACTAATTTATTTGTAGTTAGTAGACAATAAAAAAATGTACAAAATTGACACTGTCATTACTATCAAATGTCAAGGTGTCATCTGTCAATTTATCGACTGTCAGTGTCGATGTTGCTCGTTTCACACAGCGCTTTCAATCGCTTTATTCTGTTTGTAACTAAAAACCTTAATCATAGATCAAGCGCTGAGAGAGCCTATTCAAAACGTCAAATTGAAACAAAAATGAATGGCGCCTGGGGAATAAGACAGAATTGAACTACTTTTTAAAATGTTTTCAAAAATAAGAAGTGTCCGTTCTATTGTAATAAGTGTAACGTAAATTATAAAAAAAACTAGTAATTATTGTAAAGGTTTCATACGTGTTGATTCATAGGCCATTATTAACAATGTCCTTTATAAAGGCTCGCACCATATATCTATGGCTCGCACAGACCATCGCGATATCGCGGGCGCGACAAGTGTCGTGCTGCCTGTCGCGCCCGCGATATCGCGCTGATCTGTACGAGCCTTTTGGGGTGGGAAATTATCAAATAACTTCTCCCGCAGCACTTCGCTCTCAGAATCTTACTGACTAAAACCCAGCCGTATTCCTTCGGTTGCCCTGTTGCCGGGGGCCACGATGTCCCTTTCGGCCCTTATTTGCAGCCCCGGCGGGCATTGGTCAATTCTGCTGACATCTCTTTGAGGCGCGCGTGGAACACAACGCGCCGTCGACTCGGGCTTGGCCCTTATCGGACGGCGAGCTACCCATTGCTCACCGTCCGCAAGCCCGCGCCTACGGTGGCCGGAAATCGGCTCGCAATTCCCGTCCCGGGCGTCTCCTCCTGCGGCGGTTAGGGGTGTGAGGGCGCGAAATTTGCCTCTCCCTCACGCGTTCCGCCTCCTCCTTCGCGAGCATTACCGCTTCGCAGAAGGAGGTGACGGCCTGCCATTTCCGCTCGCTCCATACCATGGCCTGAACCAGGACCGGACGCGAGAGATCATCGCCGCCGATCGCCTCCACGAGGACACAGCGATGCTCCGCCCAAGCCGGGCAGACCTCCACCGTATGCTCCACCGTGTCCTCCGGGCGATCCACACAATGCCCGGGCACCCGGGCGTTTCCTCCCACCTTATCCTGCACAGGAACCTCCCGAAGCAGCCGTGTCCGGTGAGGACCTGCGTCAGGCGAAAGGTGAGGACGCCGTGGCGCCTCTCAAGCCACTCCTCAAAGAGGGGTCTTATCGCCGCAATTGTGGCGTGCCCAGTCTGTACGAGCTTTAAGTCATGTTTTTGAATTTTCAAACATAAATACATAATTTTCATTTAGTTTATTACATTTTGTTAAGAAGGAATTTGTCAATGGTATAGTAGCATTTTTCAATAAAAAAATATTTATGTTCCGTTTAAATTCTGTCAAGTTTAAATCTTTAATGTCATTTGTTATTTTATTGAATATTTTCGGAACCAGGATGCTTTTGTGCATAAGGGCGGTCTTTGAGGCTCTTCGACAAGACATCATTCGTGACGATATTCTTGTCTTGACGATCTATAGCGTTGCTCTGAAGTTTTTTTAAACAGTTCATAATTTTTATTGACGAACAACGCGGTCTCGTTTATGTAAAGACAAGGTAATGTTAGTATTTTAAGAGATTTAAAATGCGGTTTGCAACTTTCCGTTGATTTAAGACTGCATATCTATCTGATGCATCTCTTCTGTGCTTTCAAAACGTTATTTTACTCGCAGGAATTTGCCCAAAAAATTACTCCGTAATATTGAATTACTCCGTAATATTGAATACACATAGCCATAATACGCAGCTACAATAGCTGCCTGATTAACTATTTTCTTAAGTTTATATAGAGCAAAGGCGAACCTACATTGTTTTTTACCCGACTACGGCGAAGCAAAAAAGCGGGTTATGATTTTGACCGGTATGTATGTATGTATGTTCATATGGTACTTCATAACTTAACTTGTTAAATTACCGATCATAATTTGACAAATGAGGTATCATTGGAAGCGTCTTGATCGTCTGCTGGTTATATATAGGCTACGTCATGTCACATTAAATGCAATATAGCGCCTTCTAGAGGACATATAGTCATAACCTTAAAATAAAATAAAAAATTGTGCCATGTTGGATATCAAATGAAAGAACTTGACCAGCACATTATAAATATGTATATTTATATCTGGGGGCACGGCAGTGCCCCCACCAAGTCGAGCAAAAAAGCATCACGGCCGTACCATCCTTTTCTCGAAGCAATTCAGACCATTTTCGACCCCCTGTAACTTCGTTGTGGATAAAACTAGAAGACTGAAATTTTCAGTAACCATGCAAGCATTGTAAAGACACGGTATATTTTAAATTTCATTCAATTTGAACCAGTATTTTAAGAATTATAACGGGTCAAATTTCTTAATTTTGTCACTCACTGACTCACCGATCATCAAAATTCTAAGGCACTTCTAGCAGACCTAGAAGCTTCAAATTTGGAATATAAGTAGTGTTTGGTGTATGAATCAAGGAAAAACTAAAAAATCTAGAAAAGACCGCAAAGAAAATTAAGCCCATACAGCCAAGTCTTCAGTTATTAAATTTTTCAATATTGGCTTTATTCGTAACGATGTTTTATTTATGTTTTACGGCAGTTATTATTATATTGCGTGCGAAGCCGCGGGTTTAAGCTAGTCCCATATAAATATAGGCGCATGGTAGTGCCCCTGCCAAATCGAGCAAAAAATGGGTATTCCCGTCATGAAAACACGTGTACGTGTAAATTAAATTATTTAATGCGAAAAACGTACCTACGTGCGTATTCGTACTTATTACGAGTGCGTAAGGTTGTAACATCAAAGCCTCCCAGAAAAACGCATAGAGACAGGGAGTGGGCTCTTAGAAAAACTGTAGCTGAAGCTCAAGAAGTAGTACCGGAAAAGAGAAAACGGAAGGCTACCTACAAAAATAAGAAAAGTTCATAAGTCAGAGAGAGGGCTTTAAGAAAATTCGTTGCTGGTAGATATACATATATACAATAAGTAGAAGGTACCGAAAAGGAAAAAAGTAGAAATGTCTACAAAATACAAAAAGAAATGAGATCCCATCAAAAACAATACTTGTCAAAAAAACCAAGTCTCGCAACTCAGTTGTTCTGCGGTAAAAAGTTGTGAGATCCATGTAATACCAAGTCGGTTATTAATTTTATTCAGTCTCTACTTAAGCGACTTTCTGTCTTAATACGTCCAGTCTCTAAGACCACGATCGTGGTCCATAACAATTGAAAATCAATTGTGTCTGGAATCTCCGTACTCGAAGCATTAAGTTGTTACGTAATAATTAACAGCATCTTATAGTGACGCATATCAATATTAAAATTCTTTAATGTTTTATATAAATATATTGAGACTTGGCCATCGCCTGAAAACACGTGTAAATTCAATCGCCTGAAAACACATGTAAATTCAATTATTTAGTGCGATGGCTAAGTCTCAATATATTTATATAAAACATTAAAGAATTTTAATATTGATATGCGTCACTATAAGATGCTGTTAATTATTACGTAACAACTTAATGCTTCGAGTACGGAGATTCCAGACACAATTGATTTTCAATTGTTATGGACCACGATCGTGGTCTTAGAGACTGGACGTATTAAGACAGAAAGTCGCTTAAGTAGAGACTGAATAAATTAATAACCGACTTGGTATTACTTGGATCTCACAACTTTTTACCGCAGAACAACTGAGTTGCGAGACTTGGTTTTTTTGACAAGTATTGTTTTTGATGGGATCATATTGTCTAAGTAAATAAAAATGTTTTAATTGTTAAAAACAAGCAAAAGTGAGACTATGCTACGTACGGCGCAGCTATAAAATTAATATCTATTATACAATAAAATACAATAGACGTGGATATATTTAGCTAAGCGGAGCAAGTTACTAAATATATCCACGTCTATTGTATTTTATAATGGATTTCCGCAAGGTCACGCCTGAATCAATTAATTATATTATACAATAAACAAAACAAAAACAAAAAAAAAACTAGGTGCTCTGCAAATACTATATCATGAAATTATAACCCCAAAATAATTTAAATAAAAACTAAGTTCAAAAACTAAAACCCAACTACTGAAAACATCTACAAAATTATAATGGCATGCGACCACGGCTTTTTCTTGACCATTTTTGTACCTATGTCTTGATATCTCTCTGAAATATTAATTTCATACTTTTTAGAGCGTGATTAGAATTGATGCATCTTCTTTCCAAGACAGTTTAGAGTCAATTGTCAAGCCCAGAAATTTTTAATGCTCTACTTCTTCAATTCTGTTTTCGTCAAAAGTTATATTTTATGTCAGGAGTGGTCAATCTTTGTCGAAACTGCATAATTTTGGTTTTATTTAATTTAATTTAAAATTATTATGTTCAAGCCAGTTAATTGATTGTTGCAAAGCATCTTTGATGGCACATTAATAGTTTCTATTTTTAATATTTCTTACAATTATCGTGCTGTCATCAGCAAAAATAATCATAGGAAAAGTGACGTGTTTTGGAAAGTCATTTATTTAAGCTAAAAACAACGGCGGTCCCAATACGCTGCCCTGTGGTACGCCAAAAGTAATTTTACGTTTTCCTGAAATATATTTAATTTCTTTTTATCCTTTTTAGAAATCAAGTAGATTACAAATGTTTAGGAGGAATGTATATGTTAATGCTATTCAGGTGTATAACAAGTTACTTAATCCACTTAAGGAACTTCACATCCCCATGTTCAAAAAAAGCTGACAAGTTGGCTATTAGATAATTGCTTTTATGACATTGGCGAATATATCGAATATTGTAAAAACCAATTTTCAAAATCGAACAGTCTGTTGGCAATCATCGCCAGTACGGTGTTGGGGCTGCCCCGCACTCTGCGCACCAGAGACGCGCACCGCTTGCGCATCGTCGCGTGAAAGCAGTCGGTGCGCGCCTCCGCGAACATGCCCGAGGTGCTGCAGTGTCGGGGCAGCCCCACCACCGTTCTGAACGCATTATTGAACTGGAAGCGGAGGGCGCTGTATGCCGCACGAGTATACTTTGCCCACAGGCTGCACGTGTAGAGGGATGTACAATAAGCTCTAAAGAGCGTTATTTTTACCTCCCTCGAACAACGCACAAACCTACGCGCTATCATATTACCTCTAACTGACAACGCCCTCCGCTCCCGCTCAATGTCCGCAACGTCTTTTAGGTCAGCTGTAACAATGTGACCCAAGTATTTGATTAGTTCCACTTTCTCAAGCGATGCATTATTTATTTATACACACAGGGGGCACACTATTCACACTTCTTGGACTAGCCCCAAACACCATGAATTTACTCTTCCCTGCATTATATTTCAACCCATGGCTCGAGGCATACTCTTCACAGGTCACCATTAATTTCCTAAGACCGCAGACCGATGCGCTCAGCAGCACCATGTCGTCAGCGTAGCTTAAGTTATTGACGCATACTCCATCCACGTGGCAACCAACATGCTGGCTGCTAAGCCCAACGATCAGGGCATTCACATAGAGGTTGAAGAGTGCAGGAGAGGTCAACCACCCCTGTCTCACTCCGCACTCCAACCTATAAGGTTCAGACATTACACCCGCCTATCTGATGCTATTGATCTGGTGTCTGTACCAATATTTCAACATGTTTGAGAGTTCTGGGGGTAACCCGATACTCTCCAGTTTCTCCCACAGGATGTTAAATGACACCAGATTGAAGGCCTTCGACAGATCCAGGAAACACACGTACACAGGAGTTTTGCGATCCGTATAATATCTGACGACGTGCTTAAGACTCAGAATAGCAGATTCAGTGGACAGTTTGGGCCGAAACCCAAACTGGTTGTAATGCAGTGACAGATATTTATCTAGCTGAGTATTAAGCAAGCCGTCAAACACTTTTGCTACTATTGTTGCAAGTGAAATAGGCCTGTAGTTATTTACGTCGGCAACATCCCCGGTCTTGTTCTTAACTACAGGCACTACAACAGTTTTCATTAGATCGGCAGGTAGATATGAATAGCTCACACATAGAGAATAAAACAATGCCAGCACTCTCGATATATGCGGGCCTGCGTGCTGTAGGTGCTCAATGCTGAGCCATCGTGGCCGGGGGATTTACCTTTAGTCATAGTCTTTATGACTGCAGCTACATGTTTAGCATTAAATCTTGTCCCCACAAGACCACTCGGTATCTCAGCAGCTAATGTAGACTGTACACGAAAATGGCTTCCAAATATGTCAGCAATACCCTTAGAGTCACTCACCCCGCTGATACACTGTTGGTGCATTGCCAGAAAATTCGGAAGTCTCCGGACTTGTGTTTTTTAGTAATGGCATCCATTTTCACCTGATCCTGATGAACCTAACACCATTTAAGCCTGGACTTGAATATCTTTCGACTTTTACACATTTCATCATACACACACCCAGTTCTAGGCCTCCCGCACATAACCCACTCCAGAAACCTCGACCGGGCCTCCATATGAGCCCCGCGGACGTGTTCACTCCATCCTGCTATGCGTGAGCCCCTCCCACCACTCCCGGCACGAGTGCTCATATCACTGACCACTGCTGCATCACGAAGGGCGGCTATAATGTCAGAGTACAACCTGTCAAGAATACGCCTGTGTCCGGGGTCTCCACAATAACTGTCTGCACATTGAGAAAACTCCACAGGAAAGTCAATACAGCTCAGTCTCCAATGACATTCTTTAACGTTGACTACCACTTGCGCCTCATCCCTCTCGCCCCATATAATATCCTGGTTCGTATTTACGTCACAATGTGACTTAGGTATTACTAAATTTAAATTATACTGTACAATAAAAGGAAAGTGATCAGACCAAGTAGTGTCATATTTTACGTACACATTACAAACAGTGCGTCGAGCCGCCTGGGTCACAATGCAGTGATCCAACCAACTACACGTTCCATACACATCACTTAAAAAGGTGTAAGTACCAGATTTTACGCCTAACAGATCTACATCTATGCATGACCATGTTTGTTCCTCACAGAAATCGGAAAGTTCATTAAAAAACAGCTCGGACGGGTCAGCGTTAAAATCTCCTAAGATAAAAACAGATTCCACACCGTATTCGTTTATGATTGCACTCACCGTACCAAGACAGTCCGTAAATTCAGGTAACCTACCTTAGCACTCCCATTCGTAGGCTTGTACACACTTATGACAATTATAGGACCGTCACTAGTTATAATTTTGATCGTACACATCCGCGCATTACTACACTGTAACACTGACACTTGTGGGAATTTCGCATACTTCCACAGCAGTGCTACGCCACCGTGAGGTCTCCCACGTAGTATTCCCGCCGATGTGTCCACTGCTGACGTACCCATGTATCTAAAATCTCGGTCAATGCTACATAAATAAGGTATGTCGTCCGGTAACAGCCATGTTTCTTGCAACGTGATTAAATCGAAGGAATGGCATAGTTCTCGTACAGCATCCAGTGAACGTTTAACATTTTTTACAGTTAAAACTGGCAAAACTATAAGAACAGTCATTCATTATTTTAGTTCACTTGTGCCGTTCACAGAAGTTATTCCATTCACTACTTGGTGCTTAAAGTTCACAAAGCACCTGAATACAATACCCTCAGGCCACAGTTTTTCATCCATATAAATAGATAACTTTGCTTCAGATACGAAAAATTTATAAGCACAGTAACCTTTATCTTTCTTAAAATTTATCTTCTGCAATGCCACAGACTCGTGTCCGTATGGATTGAGGAGCCATGTCTCATATTTAAACGCGGGTACTACCAATATTTAGTAGTAAATTAGGCGATTTTGTAAGCCCGATCCTGAAATTTGTAGTAAAACACTTTAAAAGATACACGACTTTTAAGGTGGCTCCTCAATTCAGACGTTTGAATTGAGGTGCCACCTTACAACTCTAAAACTAGCCGACGGATATTTTTAAAAATTTGGTAAGATTTAGTAGTACTTATGTGTTTTAGTGCGAATATATAAAGTGATGTCATCAGCCGTCGTTTCTTTGTTGACATTCGTAATGAACATAGGAATTTTTCTTTCCGCTGCTTTAAAATTGCACTCAATATCTCTCGCAGTACCTGACTTGCCTTGGTAACGATTATAATGCCTGTTTTTATTCTCTTTTCAGTTGTGTTTTTGCCTTTCGGTTTTTTTGTTTTTTAAATAACTTTTTAACTTTCAGCTTCTTGGTTTTTTATCATTTCTCATTCCAAGTTACATTTAAATATATACAATATTTTTATTACCTTTCAAAACCCGTCATTTTGAAACCCCATTCTATAGGGAAGGGAGTTTTATTTGTTGAAAACATACATATTGGCGCTAAAAACCCAGTAACACTCGTGTAGTAAAGACGAATCTAACGACATATCATTCATCAAAATCGGTTCAGCCGTTTAGTAGCTACGCGGGAACATAAAAACGGACACACATACATACAGGTCAAACACATAACCCTCCTTTTTTGGTTTCGCCGCAATCGGATAATAATAGTTAATAGACGGTTTTTTTTTCAGTTGTGGTAGACCCAGTGGACTTGGAAGTTATACTGAAGTCATCACTAGAGAAAGACGATCTTATGAGATTTGCGAGAAACCTCATCGGCAATGGATCCTTATTTGCACCAGGTAGGTAAATCAAAGTGTTATTTATTTATGAAAGTAGTCAGTCCCCAAAAACGCAAACCCCCTCTCGAATTTATTTTGTAGAAACGTTTTGTGAGGACTGATTAATCAGCTTATGTCGTCATAGGTAAGTTCCATGGCGATTTCGATTTGCCCTGGTGATAGATGGCATGTATCGACGGTTGTACAACAACTTAACTATTATGTGTCCTTTATTATACAGAGTAGGTTACTCAATCTGAATCGAAATCAACCCGCTTACTATAACATGAGTATTTTATAACATCGAGTAAAATAGGGATTTTTGGGAAAAAGGGTTTTAAAAAGTATAAAGTAAAAGCATTTGAAAGTTATTTTCGGATGCAACGAAATCATCTTTCCTCTTAAACTCCTCAGTGTCCATCTGGCGCCCTCGCCGCAAGTTCCTGGCCCCGACCTTCACCCCTAAGAACCTGAACCACTTCGTGAAGATATTCTCACAACAGAGCATCGTGATGTCAGAACAGTTGAAGTCAGTTGAGGGGCGAGGACCCTTCTCCGTGTGGAAGTATCTGACCAGCTACACATTGGATTCTGTATGTGGTAAGTTCTATTGAGCTGATCCGTTCGCAACCCGTCGGCGTTGGTGTCGTAAAGGATGACCTAACATATAGATTTTACCCTTTATCGCCAATACGTAATAGGCTAAGCATCTATTGTGTCTTTGCATCGTTCAGTGCGATGATACCGACTTTAAACGACCTTATTATGCCTCAGAGTTAGTACGACTTTTTAATACTCAACTAAAAATGTAATTAGATTTTTATTTGAAATCAATCTTCAGCATTCTCTAGTTTCCTTGTTTCGCCATACTTTTGGTTTTCATCTCTCCAAAACTCAACTTACTGTGTAGGAACCTACTCACTCTGCAACAGGAGGATAAATAAAGGCTGAAATAATGATGTTGGTTTATTTTTTACCAGAAACGGTCCTAGGAATTAATTTGAACGCCCAAAAGACAGTAGACGAGCCATTTCTGACGGCGTTCGATGAGTGCTGCAAGCTGGCGGGAGCTCGAATGGTGCAGCCCTGGCTGCATGCAGATGCCGTATATAAGCTGCTGCCCTACCACGGCAGCTTTGAGAGGAGCAAGCAGATTATCTGCAGTTTTATAGATAAGGTAGGTGGTTACTAACCAGTCTAATATTGGGTTTTTATATTGAGGGATAATCCGTGATACTCGGTTTTCTTGGGAAGCTAAATTATATGAGAGACTCGTTGCTCAGTGCCAGTGGATGGAGTGATATCACAGAATGATTAGGTGTCAGCTGAGTAAAGCTTTGTCCCCGAGTGGTGTGAGCGAGTGTATGTTCTTTGTTGTAATGATATAACGGGCACTTTCGAAACGGATTTGAAATTTAGCAACAAGTTAAATACATTTGTAATCAATAGAGTTAATCACTAAACATTAGATAAACCATCAGCCAGTTTTAACACATTCATATTAAAAACAAGTTATTGTTATATTTCAGGTGATCGAATCAAAACGGAAAACTATGAAAGAAAATAACAATAACGAGAAGAAAAGTGAGTAGCGATACCTACTAAGTACCTTCCATCCACTTGGATGATCATGATTTTCTCAGGAATCCTTCAAATAATTATTGTAGTTATTTGAAGGATTTTTTAAAATGTTTTTTTTTATAATTTTTACAAAATATTTAAAAATGTATTTTATATGTAAAAAAATTAATGAATGAAAAAAAATTAATTACTTTTTTAAAATTGTTTATTATTTTAAAACAAAAAAAATACAATTTACATGCATATTTGTAACCGACTTCCAAAAAGAAGGAGGTTATATGTTTGTAGCGTATGTATGTTTTTTTAAATGTATATCCACCGATTTCTCCCTCAATTTATTGTGGATCGATTTTGAAAATTCTTTTGTTTGTTTGCTCTGGAAGTGGTCCCATATAACGATTAAATTTGCTTGGATAGTTTTTGAGTTAGCTTCAATAATACGTATTTTTTCCCATTTCGTATGTGGATGATATTATGATAATTTCCTGTGTGAGGTAAGTACCACAGTTGCAATTTGTCTTAATGTTTTCAAAATATTGGGATACGTTGTTAACTTAAACATAGGAATTAAAGTAAGAAGTCAGTCTGGAAGACTAGATTTGGTAAATATTAATTGGATATTTTTTTATAGTTCAAAATGTACTTGATCCCTGGACACTTGATGTGTAGTTGTGAGGTATTTTTATTTTTGGAGTTTACTCCTTAAGAAACGATTTTCATATTTAGCCCGCGGTATGAAAATTTCATGAGGAATAAAATCGAGCGTTAACTAAAAGTGAGCCGTTACGTTCCTTTGCGCAACGTACTTTGCGCACCTTTCACTTCGAGATTATGTATGTGTGTGTATTAAGTAATTATACCTTTTTAGAACAAACATTTACAAATTACACTGATCAACAAAATTTTGTAACAAGAAAGGTGCTTTCTAATTTTGAAATACCTACCGATCTTCATTTTATCACCATATTTATTTTGATTCGATCAGGTCTCGTTTTCATGTCACAGCTACTACTCACAAAATTGAGTTGCGGAGCGGAGTTGAGAGTCGTGGTCGTCGGGTTCTGTTCCCTCCCCATGCTTGTCCTCGGGTTCTTCAATGCCAAGAATGTGGCTGATGGGGGACTGGGCTCCGGAGACAGGTCTGGTCGTCCTCAACTGGGGTTTTGTCCCCACGTGTGTGCAGATGCGGGGTGAATCGGTGGTGGAAATCTCGTTCGCCAGCCCCGCTCTGTCGCCGCGTGTCGTTGACTGGCGCGTCATGGAGGGGTGGAGAAAAAAAAAACTGTGTACCTACCTAATTGTTCTTTAATTTATCATAAATATGTAGTGGCACCGAGTTGCCGTGTCTGGCCATACTGCTGTTAAGCCTGCGATGGTTTGTGTGGTATCTTTAAAGTTTTTTTTTCAAGTTTTTATTTTTCACTTTTTTGTTGTGTCGATATCCAGGGATTGGAGTTTCTTCTGTCTTGATTGATTTGAACGTTATGGCAAAGACGATGTATCCTATGATTATGCACAGTGCACTTTTCATTTTGGTTATTTTATAAACAGTACCGTGTTCTTCAAGAATTGTATTATTGTGATTTGCTATTTTATGAAACTTGAAGAATGCACCATTTTATGTCTTTTGTAACACTATTTCTATATTTTGTTTTATTGACGCTGTTTTACTCGTAAACCGTTGTTTCTTATAAAGGTCACTATTGTGAGTAATTTTCGGAAATTCATTCCATGAATGGCCAGTCTAATATAGCATAAATTATGTTTCGTAAAAGGTTCGCTATTTCGAGAAACCGGCCAAGTGCGTGTCGGACCACGCACAATGAAGGGTTCCGCAGTTGGGATGAATTTATCCCAAGAACAAACTTAGCTTTGTAGTTGAAAACATGTTCTCTCATAGATCGATATACGTCACGGTCAATTCTCCATCTGCTAATATACGTGTAATCGCAAAAATTATTCCGGACTTTTTTCTTTACTTGTGCGGTGAGATGTATGTATTGATGTATCTATATTATTTAGGACACGTATATATCTATGTATCTATTTTAGTATTTTGTATACTTATTATTTGCACCAATGACATCCCCATTTTTTGCCTGAGCAAATCACTATCCATTCCAAGGTTGCCTAGAAGAGATCGCGGAAAGCGATAAGGCCGCCCATTGTATTAATTTAAAATTCCCATTCAAACATAATCTTCACGATGGGCGTATACAATTATAATAGACTCTGCCGAGTACGTGTAAATACATGACTTTACTTTATTCCAGATTCCACCGAAGACATGAAGACATTCCTGGAGCTGTTAATAGAAGCAACTGGTGGAGACCGGGGGTACTCCAACCTGGAGTTACAGGAGGAAACCCTGGTCCTTGTGATCGCTGGCACCGATACTTCGGCTGTGGGGGCATCCTTCACTATATCTATGCTGGCGCGGCATCCCGATGTACAGGAGTTGGTGTATCAGGAGTGAGTCTCATCATCATCAAAGTTAAATTCTAGGTAGTTACTACTGAACTCGGAGTTCCCCTGCGTGATCGAATCAGAAATGTGGAGATTCGCAGGGGAACCGACATAGTCCAAAAAATTGTCAAACTTAAAAAGTATTTGGCAAGCACATTGCTTGTAGGTCGGATGGTTGATGGGGCCAAAAAGCAAGGCCTTTGAGCAGCAGTGGACCTTTAACTGAATGATGATGAAGACTGAACTTGAACTTATAAACAACTAGCGGTCCCGTGCGAAGCATGGGCGGCGATCTATTGTGGAGATGTACTTGTCAAAACGTCGATATTTCTGAACTTGGTATTACTAAGTTAAATACTCTTCCGGACTTTTAAATCGAGCCCCTGTGCATTTTTATGTTTAAAGGCCTAAAACATCAAATCATAAGTCTGAGATAAAGTTTGTATGCAGTTTTGAAGTTAACTTACTGGCCATAATTTCGGTATCACTATTGTTCCAAATTTGAATTCACGAATTTAAAAGGGAAAATCGGAGTTTGGTCGCTCTTAAAGAAGCAAAAATAAATATAAAGGTCATTTATTTATCCAAACCATAGATAGCAGCTTTGATTCTATACACATCTATTAGTCAATGATCCCAAATTGACATGAGCTCAAAGAATGGCGCGCCTACAGTTTGCACGCGAACATTTCCATTGGAATCAACGTCATTGGAGCCAGGTTATTCTTATGGATGAAACCAAGATTATGCTGTATAATGCAATGATGGACGGTGAAAAGTCTACCGAAGACAGGGAGAACGTTTTCAGCAATGTTGCATTGAACTATTACTAGTAATTAACTGTTCATTTTTTTTTTATCTCGATGGTCCTAGTTTATCATTTAAGTATAACTGCCAATTACAGCTTTATGTAAGCGGGTACGCCCTTTATGTCTGGAGGCTTTTATTTAGATATTTAGTTCTGTTTACGTTTAGTTTTATTTTCTTTTTATTGAAGTGAAACTTCTTTAGAATCGTTGTGATTTCAAACCGGATGCAACGGAAAAAACGACAGGTAAGAGACACAAATACGACGATGATGTAGAATATTTCGCTTAAGCTAAGTTCCCGTAACGAGAGCCGCGATTTTTAAGACCATTTTACGTACAATTTTCTCTATGATTTATGGCTTCAAACCTCTACTTTTTTTTGATCCCATGGTTGGATCGCTATGAATTAATTTGCACATAACAGAGCTTACATAATCCTGTCTTAGTATACATATCAATTTTTATGGTATCTTCAGTAACAAAGGATTTCCTAGAACATTAACTGTCTAAAATTAACTTTGGTACATTTTCACTATATAAAACTGCTAATATCTTCAAAACCCGTGGGTCGATTTATACAATTCAAACGTGACAAGTGTTTTTACACCTAATCCTCTTATTTGTAACTAAAATTACGTTAATATCTCCGTAAACAAAAAACCTCATTTTCAAGTTACGTAATTATACTGAACATTTTATTCAAACATTAAAATTTATACAATTTGCATCTTTACTTTATCTTATTAGATTCTAACAAGGAAACTAATAACTAAATTCAACTAAAGAACTAATTAGAACATCATAAAACACTTAAATCTAACTAGAAACTACAAAAAACTTATACAAAAATGGCAAAAGCTCACCTACACTCATTCATCATTTGTTGATCATTTGTTGAAACTGAAAATATGGAACTTGAGCAATAGATTATGTAACATATGTTAAATAAAATATAAAATATCTTTTAAAATTAATCAAAATACTTTCATTTTTAAACAATTAAACTTTGTAATTATCCTCCTTGTTATGTATATTCATCTCATTCTTTTGTCGATTTACTGAAGTTTCACTTCTATCGTGTGTGAATCGCACACACACCTTTTTTTTTTTTTAAATAATGCTTGAGTATAGTCCTCGATGTTTTTGGTTGGTATATTGGCGTGTGCTAGCTGACATATGGCCTATAATTTATCACTTAAATTATGTTTTGGTGTTGCATAATGTAGGTTATTTTGTATACTATTGTATAGAATCATTCTCTAACTTGAACAGACAGCTGTGCTGCTGGGGAGTTTGTTGCGCCACTTCTTCTTCCCAGCTAAAGGCACTAGGAAGTGGTGAAGGGTGGGCGTTTTTGGGGGACTGTCTTATGTATGTAATTTTGACGTTCGAAAAGTGCTGATTCTCAGCCTAGTTTGAATAAATGACTTTTGAATTTGAATTTGAATTTTGAATTTGAATTTGAAGAGAAGGTAAATATGGCGGTGGGTCCGGACAGTCTGGGGTGGAATTACCACCGAAGGAAAAACTGGTCTTGAGGTTTTGACAGGACTACGGTTGCCACCACTTAATAGCGACTGATACATTCTCCTAGAGGCTCATGTGATGCCATAAATTTTCTGAGTTTGTGGACCAGGATTTCAGTTTTATGCATGATAATGCAAGGGGGCTCACTGCAGAATTGTTCGAGAAAACCTGCATGAGATTAGTATCGCAGTAATGGAATGGCCAGCAAAAAGCCCTGAAATTAATCCAATGGAGCACTTATGGGACGGACTAATCAACCAGCTCCAGAAACTTTGCAGGAGCTGAAAACTGCCATCTTAGAAGCATGGGAGAACATTCCACAGCATGTCATAGTTGCATTAATTCATTCCTTGACGAAACGCACGACGGCTGTCGTAAACGCGGAGTAACTCAAGTTATATTAATTCGCCAATTTTGCTCCTAAAAAATGCAAAAAGACGATTTATTGCAATTAAACAGTTTTTTTGTATTTTGATTTCAAATATGGAACAATGACAAACGGGAATAATAGTGGCTTTTTTTGACTGGCTTCAAAACCATGTGTTATTTTTCTATGTGAGTACCTACTACTATTATTTAAAAAAAATAGAGATATTAAAACTAATTTAAACAAAAATAAGCAGGATGGCTCGTTTTAGGTGACCGGGATTGTATTAATGTATTATTCACATAAACCTTATGGATTAAATTCTCAAAATTATTCAGAAAACCGTATCAAAAGCCAGTGGTGCCGATTCCCTTGTTCACAAACTAAACTAAATTTAAGTTCAGTGCATCTTTTTCTTTTTATTTCATTAAGAAAAGGACAGAAGATAAATTTTAGTTTAGTCCTGTCAAATTAATCAGCGCTTGACGTAAATTGACGTAATTTTAGTTGGCAAGTTTTTAATCACGTCTAAACTTGTATGGGTGTTGCCCAAATGCAAGAACAAGACGAGACTTAGCCAGTCTTGGTCTTGGTCTTGCGCCAATACACCTGGTCTTGGTCTTGGTCTTGGTCTTGCGCTCCCAGTCTTGGTCTTGGTCTTGGTCTTGCAGCAAGAGTCTTGCAAGTCTTGCAATTACCTATTAGTCTATTACTATTTATTAAAGTTTACTTTAAATCTTAGAAAAACGTATTAGAATTGGAACATTGTGAGCTTGAATTAACATAGCCATAGTAAAGATCAAGCAGATTAATAAATAACTGAAGATTTGATAAGAAATTCTAAAAATCAACTGACCTATATGTCGTTTTCCATGGAAGTAACTGTTTCTTAATAAACATTTATGATTTATAAGCTTACATTTGCTAAAACATGTAAAAAAACAAATTAATTACAATAACTTGACTGTATTTTAAAGAACAATACTTATCTGTCTAGAAAGAGATTGAACCCTCAACTTATAAGAAATTTAATAAAAGAGTTTTACGATTTATCATTTATTTGAATAAAAAATAAAATACAACACAAATCAACAGCTTTATCATTAGGTTATGATACTTTATATCAATTTTTTTGACCAAGAATTAATACAAAGTAACCATCTGGCTGACTCATCACTTAACCTATTTCTATGTTTTCTAATTACTAATGATGCTTTAGAAAATAACCTCTCAGCAGGTACTGAAGTTGCAGGTATTGAGAGAAAATCACGGGCCATTTTCGATAAAATCGGATACTCTGTCTCATGCGTCCTCCACCAATCTCTCAGTTTGATTTTAATAGATATTTTTTTATTCGCTATGTTTATGGTATTAGTCGTAATGCGCATAGGTCCAGTTTTTCATATTCTTTGATACAGTTTTTTGCGTCTCATAGAATTCCTAAGCGTACCTACCTATACACCGAACTGTTACACCTAACTACTCAGTGAAATAGCGCTAAGTCCTAGCTGCAAGACGCAAGAGTCTTGCAGGCTATGTCTTGTTCTTGCTCAAGTCTTGCACGGTCAGTCTTGGTCTTGGTCTTGCTAAAAATACGCGGTCTTGTTCTTGGTCTTGGTCTTGCAAAAACGCAAGAACAAGACCAAGACTGCAAGACCAAGACTGAATTTGGGCAACACTAGATGGAGTATGACAGGCGCTGATTAATTTGACAGGACTAAACTAAAATTTATCTTCTGTCCTTTTCTTAATGAAATAGAAAGAAAAAGATGCACTGAACTTAAATTTAGTTTAGTTTGTGAACAAGGGAATCGGCACCATTGTGCAGTTTAGAAGAACTAAGCGGTCGCATAGACAGACACGAAACGCGGTTTAAATTTATATATACACGCTGAAATTTTAATGATTGTTTTTTCGCAGCGAAATGATTTTGTCTTGGTAGTACAATAGATTTAAAAAATAGGATTCAAAAATGGCAGATTTTGAATTGTGAAAAACAAAACTCTAAAGTGACCTAGAACCAATAGTAGTACACCGCGAACGATCAACTGCGCGAGACTGGCGCGGACGACGCGTCTAATTGTAGTGCAGGTATTGCCCACCCTGTGCACATTTTCCTTGGGCGAGCTCTGAGTAACAATAATAATGTGGCGAGCTGTTGGGCAGTAGCGACCTCACGGACCCTATCTCCCGGGAGAAGTCTTGTTCCTCACCTCTGGCTTGCCTTTATTGGCCGGCTGGAGTGAACACTGACGAGGAACATAGCTCCCACCTCATTCTTGCCTTTATTGGCCGGCTTGAGTGAAGATTCGCAAGAGCAAACGTGCTCGGAGGAAGGAAGTATTCCAGTAAGATGCTGGTAGGGATCTTGACCGTACTTCCGGGATTGTCCTGATAGCCGTGGAATACCTCTCCACTCCTCATAAGCACCTCAGGACCTGTTGCCCCCTTGTCGCTACGACACTATGTGCTAGCGACCGTTTTCGGGGGCCCATTATTGAATGTGCAAGTCACCCCCTGCCATTTTATCCGTGTGCATATAAAACATAGATCAGGCAGGGGCCCTATGGCCCTATGGACTGGTCACCTAGAACTATGGAAGGACTATTCCTTCCATAGTTCCAGGTGACCAGTCCACTTTAGCAACCCAAACCCATAGTCCGATATCTTTGTTTCCATATCTTACAATAGTCCTACACCAAGCGGGGCTTGTCCTTGGCTGCACTTGCATAGTGCGAACAGGGATAGTCGTCGGTTGGTGCCTCATTTCATTAAAAACGTCTAAGGGGCCTCTGCGAGTTGGTTTCGGCCCCTCGTACGCCTTCCAAAGGCCCGGGACCCTAGGGTCCCGAGAAATGTCAAAGACGTAACAAATAATAACAATAATATTTATTGAATAAAACGTTTACAAAAAGTGTACATTTAGTCAACAATAAGATTTCCCAAACAATTATAATGCCTAAAAATAAACTAAAATATGTTAAATACAAGTGCAAGTAATGATGGTTCCGAATTACAATGTTAGGTAGCGACCCGCCCGATCTAGGTTAATTCAAACCTGTGTTTCAGGCCATCACTTTACATTTGAATTGAATTGGAACACTAAAATTTAAAGTTAAACTGATACAAAATAATTTATTAACAACTATGAGAAAAAGTATATTGGTATTGGCAGTAGAAAACGGTTAAGTTAGTCTACTGGCATCCATGCGCTGTACATAACCATACCATCTCAGTTGGATCTTTATCACAATCGCCTCCATGCCCACCCCAATGCACTTTAGCACCTCCGTGTCAGGAAAACGAGGCTGCCACTTAATGCGGAGGATGAAATGAAGACACCGTAGGTGGAAAGTGTCAAGTTTTTTAATATCACCTTTACAGAGACCAGGTTTCTGCGACACAGGTGAGTATTGGTAGAACTAAGGAATTGTAAACGCATTATTTTAGTATGCAGTTTCAGGACGTGACAATTGTCCACACACGTTGGTTAAGTTTACCAAATGTGGCGGCTGCTTTAGCAATCCGTGCTGGAATTTCAGACGCCAGCCTATTGTCGTTGCAGACTTGACTTCCGAGATATTTAAAGTGTGACACCTCTTCCAGTGGCTCAGAATGCAGTCTTACGGTTGAGCTGTCAGCGTCACATGTCCTTGGTGATTGTTTTAGGATTTGTGTCTTTTTCACGCTAATTTCTAGTCCAAATCTACAACAGGCGGCTTGAAGATAACTCATAGTGTTGGAGTGTTTTCATATAGTCAGCCAACGGCACATGAAATCGGCATAGAGTGCGTCGGGAACCCTTGACGTTTTAGTCCTCGCTCTGAAGCGTGAGATATCGAAGACATCAAGACAATTTTATCGGTCAGACGTTAAGTTCGATCTGTCCAACACTACATGTAAAGATATAGGTTATTTAAATATAGTATAGACATTGATATTGAAAGATGAAACAAGAAAGAAAGTAATTAAAAAAAATTAATCGACTTCAAAATTAAATTAACTCAAAATTATGAAATAATATTTTTTATATATATACGAAATTAACTAACAAAACGAAATCAAAAGTAGGTACGAAACAAATTAGGGGCCTACAATTTTTTTTGAGGTCGCTGCCAGCAATAAGCCATCGAAAATAAAACTTAATCAAAATAGAAACGATATATCCTTTATAAAACGGAGCTAAAACAGATTTTACAAATCAACCAAATTTTTTATGTAGGTAGATGTAGGAACATACGTTTTTGTTATTGTTTAAGAAAAATCTCTACTTAGCATCGTTTTATATGGAACTCACCATAGATGTATTATTTAGATTTAGAACACGTATAAATATCTATGGTACTCACCGTCACCATCAGCACAATGATTATGAAGCAATTTTAACACAACGCGTCGGAACAAAACTGAAATCGCGAAAAAAAAATCAGCTGTTCCCTACATTTTGATGAGTTATGCGAACATAAATGTGGGAACAGCAGATTTTTTTCGCGAGTTCTGGTTTGGTCCCACAGTAAAAGTTGTTGATAATAAAAAATAAAAATTAAAAAACAAAAAACCCGGCTGCAAAAACATTACTGAAAAGAGAAAAACAAGCATTATAATCTATAGAATTTTGGTATTGCAGGCGGGACAAACAAAATTTACATCATCATTTCAGGTTATTGGTTTATTCAAGCTTTTTAGTTTTTACTTCTCTCTTCATTTGGTACCAAGTGACTTTTTTGCGTAATAAATGAAGAAATAATACAGCAGTCAAACACCGCATGGAAATTATCGCAAACTATTAGTAATAAATATCAAACCGGGAAAGTCGGTGTTGAATTTTAGTAACTGTACTTTTCATAATTGTCATTTTAATTAAATTTCTAGTTAATTAATATATATTTTATTGAAATTACTTGCTGGTTTTATTTAGATTAGGTACTTGCATTTTTGAGTAAAGCACTATACAAGCCTTGGCCCACTATGACTGCTTCGCTGGTCACGCTATGATTGCCTCGAGCTAGCCTAGCTACGCTCTAGGCCTTCCAGCTTGGCCATCGTTGCAGCCCTTGCTGTCCTCGCTGTAAAGGCCTCGACCTACGGCCTCAGCCTATATCTCAGCT
Source organism: Agrochola litura (assembly GCA_949152395.1). Taxonomy (NCBI): domain Eukaryota; kingdom Metazoa; phylum Arthropoda; class Insecta; order Lepidoptera; family Noctuidae; genus Agrochola; species Agrochola litura. The sequence goes on from OX424499.1 coordinate 24,515,425, forward strand.
CGTCCATCAAGTGCTGCACGCTGACCGCGCTGTGTCGGCCTGGAGCTGCGCTACGCTGCGCTGTCGGCCATCCTCAGCGCGATCAGCAAAGTAGTCATTATAGACCGCGGCAGTAATGTACTATTATTATTCCTCCTTCTTTATAAATACTTCTTTTGTTTTACTTTTTACCAGATTAAAGGAAGTGTTTGGTGACTCAGACAGACCCGTAACTTTTGAGGACTTGCCACGTCTCAAGTACCTGGATGCAGTAATCCGGGAGACACTGCGACTGTACCCACCTGTGCCCGTCATTGTCAGGAAAATTGAGAAGGATGTAGAACTTCGTAAGTCTAGTAACATTTTATGCATGTCCTGTAATTGTCAGATGCGCAAAATTATGTACTTTGCAAGTTAATTTAGGTAACCGTCCACCGTTCTGAGTAAGTACCTACATAAGATTTCGGGGTTTTTGGTGGAACGCATTGCATAAAAAAAAAATTAAAACCGAATCGGATAACAATGATTGAAAGGATGGTTAGAAGTTGAGACAGGATCAGGCAATTTCAAATTTATTTATTGAAGTGAAAGCTTTAGGCGCGTTGGGCATTGTTGAGATGGGACTAAATCATTGATTTCACGACACTGTTACGACACCAGCTTTTTACCATTAAAAAGACATCAACGCGTTGATTACCGCGGTGCCGATTTTTTTCAAGTTTTCACTTCTGTCGGCACTCCCGGAGTGCCACAATTTTTTATATTTGTAATGTCATTCATATTCCTACTATTATTACAGCATCAGGTGTAACGTTGGTGAAAGGTTGTGGCGTCCTGGTGCATATTTGGGGCACGCTGCGCAATCCTCGGTATTGGGGAGCCGACGCGGAGCTGTTCCGACCAGAGCGGTTCATCGACACGCCGCTCAAGCATCCCGCTGCCTTCATGGCATTTAGCCATGGGCCGAGGAATTGTTTAGGTTTGTGTTCACCTTGTTTCTTACTTCAGCAATTTTCTGCATAATCAGGCTATAGGTACCTATATCACATTTTAACTGCTGGGACTCAGGTTTCTTCTCTGTGAGAGATAATGGGCAGTAACTCACCATGCGGACCCATGAAAGACTAGGTAAATTACACGTGCGTGAACTTGTGTATCGATCACTGTGTTTGATACCTACCACAAGGCACTCATTAGGTACATAGTCAGGCTCACTTGCACCACAAATCACTAAACGAATTTAAAACCTCGTTTTATTTCAGTCAACCGTTTGAAGATGACCATATTCAAAACTTTCCTCACGACATTTTCCTCATTCCTCCGCATCGCATGCCCATACCATGACAACCGATTTCCGCACAACTTTTCGGTCACCGGCGCCGCTTTCATACTTCCTCTTATATACTCGTTTCTTATTCTATCAATTCGTGTAACACCACACATCTCAATTAGCACTCTCATCTCAGCTACATTCATCTCATTTGTGGCCCAACATTCTGATTCATACAAGACAGCAGGTCTAGTCATTGTTTTATATATCTTCCTCTTAAGTTTAAGGGGAATGTGGGGGTTGCAGATTGTTCCCGTGACCTTCCGGCATTTTATCCATTCAGTGTTAATTCTGTGCTTAAACGCCCGATCTACTACGCCATCGTTTTGCTTTCCGAAAGTCGGAGCAAACTGGGAGAAGCGCGCCATCAAGCGCTATAGCTCCAGAACTGGAGACACCGCCGAAATCACAGAAAATATGTTCAGTTTTAGTTCTGCTGATTTTCAAGCCAACATTCTCCAGCTTCTGTTGCCATTTCTCCATTCTACTTTGGATCTCATGTTCATCTTCACCGACAAGAACAATGTCATCAGCAAACAGCATGTACCAGGGTACCTCTTCCTGTATTTCCGACGTCAGAACGTCCATAATCAACAGGAAGAGGAAAGGACTTAAAGCTGACCCTTGGTGCAAGCCAACAGCCATACTGAACTCGTCGGTTTTGCCAGCAGCCGACCGGACGTAGGTACGAGATTGACTGTATGTACTTAGCATGAATCAACTATACAATTTCCCGGGCAAACCTTTCTTTTTTAAGGCCCACCACAACACATCCCGAGGTACTAATTGGTAATTGGAGGAGTGCAAAAGTGGCATTCATTGTTCCTCGACCTAGCATAAATTCAAACTCGTTTGGGGTAATCTCACTCTCCTCTCGCAGTCTTTTCTCTATGTGTCATAAGCTTTGTCCCTCGATAGTTGTTGCATTCTTGTACATCACCTTTATTTTTGAAGATGGGCACTAACGAATTCCAGCTCGCACGCCTCAACTTAACTTCTCTCACACTCCAAGCTTGCGTTTAACGTCGCACCCGCCCGTTCTGATGCAACAACCCTTGTCCATTTCTCGCAGAAGTCGGGTGCTGCCCCTGCGCGCATCATATCATTTCCACTCATGTTGCTTAAGGTTTAGGCAAAGTTTTACAGTCGGCCGTCAGCCTGACATCAACCCTCCTTGGGAATGCTTTTGTTGGCGTTTTACCCGCTACCGCGTGGGTGACCTAAGGTGCTACAATGGTATGCACTAGGTCTACAGTTTCCTTAGTCGCCTCCTACGACACCCACGGGATGAGATGGGGTGGCCATATTTTTAATCCGGGACAACACGGAATCAGATCACAGAATGATGTAATCCCCTCCTCGTAAAGTGGGGATGTCTTGCCCCTTTTTGGAGGAAATACCCCTCCAATCAAAAATTCCCAACGACAAAAAAATATAAAGTCGTAAAACCTGTGTAGTAACAACTTTCGTCCAGATCGGTTGTAAAATACTAACTGTAGAGGACTACCAACAAACTGACACACGAAAACAAAATTTACTAGACTTGAAGCAGAGACGATTCGCTCGCTCGGTCAGTAATAATTATCTTCTTAATGCCAGTCTGTAACCCTCTCACTGCAAGGCAAAGTCGTCTCATACAGAGAGCAATCAGTATTTTAAAATGGTGTTCTTTTTCAGGCTATCAATACGGAATGATGTCTATGAAGACAGCACTAGCGACGCTTATCAGAAGATACCGAGTGTCTTCTGACATGGGCAGAAGTAATGGGTGTAGAGCAGAAGAGAAACCTATCAGAGTCACCTTTGATGTTACGTTAAAGGATGCTGATATGTGCACAGTGCAGTTGGATAGTAGAAAAAAGTGAGATAAAACGTGCATTGTGATATAAAACTATAATAGTATGATGAGCTAAAGATGTTAGTAATAATGTGATAACAAAGTTGTTACTTTGCTAAAATAGTAATGACCGCATTCAGAATACTATGGCAGGTATTGAACCATTTACCATAAAAAATTCAGGGTGATTAATATACTATGCAGCAGTTGAACGATGGCGCTGATTGCAACCTCAAATATATTTTTTTAATTCCGTAATACTTTGCAAACTAAATATTATTTAGTTTGCAAAGCATAAGAACCTATTCATGCCTGTAATGAAATTTCTTTTGCCCAGTATATCTTACGAAAATTATGCAAATAAAATTATTTGTAAAATATATAAAGTTTCTTATTAAGGGTTCGTGCATTTTGTTCATTGTTTGTGAAAAAGGGAAAAAGAATTTAAAACAAAACTATTTGTCATTTGAAAAGTTGAATTCTTTGTTTTGCATGTGGCTGAAAGGGATTTTTCTAATAAATTAAGTAATCATGGAAAATCACTATATTCAAAACCGTTTTCTGAAAAATTACGCAAGACTGACGTTTGATCAATTTGTTACAAGAAACCACTTTTGATTTTGAACATTAAAATCATCATTATATGGTCTACTTGCATGTGGCTGAACTACTTCGATGTCTATGTAATGGGTTTGGTTTCCGCACTTAGTCCTTCAGGTGGACTATTGTGCGTGGGCCATGGCGGCCGTCGGTGGTTATTCCAACCAGCCCACCTCCCTCCAGATGTAAATTAAATCTCTTAGTCTGTTCAGAACATCTGTGAAAGATCTGGGTGATCCGAGGGTTTCTGTTCTAATCTGGGTGACGCCTGTGCATTCAAAGCCTGACATCCAAGGATGGCTAGCTTCCCTGGTCTGCCTGCAGCCCGGTGTCGGTGGGTTATTCCTATAGCCACCTGCTTATTTGATTTGCATAGTTCATCAGCTGCGTCGTCTCCTAGCTAGCGATCCGCTGTGTCCTCAAAGGACACAGAGGATTATATAAAAGGACACAGAGGATTGCTAGATACTGTTACTCGTTCTACTGCATTGTGACATTCTAGTGTTAGCTTCAAGTAAGGATTGGAGAACTGAGGCGTTGTCGGAGAGTATACGTATGTGGGTATCCGTAACTGCTTATACTTGTCTTCGTGTCGTTCCCCGGTGTTATAGTTATGGTATGTTTACCATTTTATATGAATTCGCGCTCGCTGACCCTCGGTGCTACACCTATACACGTCCATTTATCGTCAAAGTTTTGATACGCACGATCGATGGAACGCAACCGACGTCAGCATAACACTAAATGTATTAAGATTCATCCGTAATAGCAAAATATATGAAAAAGTTTATTTATTTATTTAATACTTCAAGCACAGAAATGTACAGATGCGGACTTAATGCCTTAGGCATTTTCTACCAGTCAACCTTTGGGTGATGCAGAGACAAGCTGTGGTAGGTGCAATTACGAAAATGGAGGAATAAAAAAATAAAATATTCGAATATGACATATACTTATTACAAATTATAAATATAATATATAGGCCTAATTATATATATAAAATAAGCACAAATAAATATACATAAATACATGAATATACTAAATCAAATAAGACAAACAATGGGAAAACATTAACGTTGTGATGATACTGCCAGCTTCTTACGAATGTGCTAACGAACTTTAAGTTTAAAGGATAATTGGTTGGATGCCATCCTGATTTCCAGGGGGAGCGCATTCCACAGAGAGATAGACTGAACGAAGAAGGAAGAGTGAATGAAGTCTGTGCGGTGAGAACCGAAAAGTTAGTTTCGGTTTTAATTTTTTTTACGACACTTTCTGACATTTGGAAAAAAAAAATCCTCCTCTTTAGAATTGAATATGTGTGCCTACTTATGGTATTTTTAGAAATCTTAAATTAGGTTGATAATAGAACAAAAAATTTACCGAAACTCAACCCGGTTTCGTTAATTTTGTGGAAAATGGCAACGGAAGATCGTTTTTACAATATAAAAAAACCATTATTTTGAACAAAAAAATTACTTATCTTTGAAGATGAAGAACCAATCTATATGTGGTAGTTATTAGTTATATTTGATTCGGTTTAGTTTTGTCACTAAATGTACCGAATAACAGCATAATTTTGTCCGATTTGTAAACGCGCCTTTAAAATGGAATATTTATTTAATAATTTTTAGGTTTTAAGTCATATTAAGAAGTGGTCATTTATAGTATCTGCGTTTAAATAAGAGACATGGCTCCTCAATCCATACGGACACGGTGAAATGAGACTGATGATCAATGACGTTGTTAAAAGTTTTTGTATTATTCAGACTGGTTATCTACTTTACAAAAAAGTTTAAAGTGCAGAATTTTAACCTATTTGCTTAGCACTCAAAATTTGGTAAGGTCAAAACAGATGAGAGTATAAACTTTTAAGATACTTGGTGTGTTCAAATATTTGAACAATCGCGAGTGATGTAAGTTTTAATATAACTTAACACTATGAATACTCGATTTTTTAATATTATGAGACATTGCGCAATTTCCAATACCAAAAGATCTGTAGGTGAAACATGTCCCTGATCAAGACTACCAATTTTAGAGAATAGGTAGGTACGTACTAATAAAAATAAAACGGCTATCAATATTACTATCTGCCTAAAAGGAGGATCCAATCAAAAATTTGTTTTTTACCTGTACTTGTTTTACCAATAAACAATAAAATTTTATTTACTACATATTATTATTAGGTATATGTCATGGTGTCAATGAAGACAGTGCTCTAGTAACACTTCTGCGTTGTTACCACTTATTACCAAGTGAAGCTAATAACGGAATTAATAGATCAAGTGAAGCAAATAATGATCTAAACAAACTATAGCTGAGAGTGTAGTTTGATATTATGCTGAAGCAAGTGAACAATTTTAAAATTCAACTTGATTATAGAACTTGATTTCAATATATTTTGAAAGCTAATTATAAAGCTGTATACTCATTAATAGTAGAAAGGTTCCGAGCATTATGTACATGGTAGTGAACTTTAAACAAAATTCAAAAAAAAAATAATAAGAAAAAACAAATAAGTTATAATTAAGGCTTGTGCAGACCAGCGCGACACGCGACGCGTCGCGCCTGTTTGAAATCCTTCACAGTCATGTACTGTCACTGGCACAAATCCAAACACCGGGCTGCTACTGAGAAATTCCATATGGAAAAACCCAATAACACTTTGCCCGACTCGGGCATCGGAGCCAGGACCTCATGCTCAACAGTAGCGCATGCGACCACTAGACCAACGAGGCAGTTATCTTACTTTTGAAACCTACTTTATGTAAGATACACTTTGACAATTAAATTCTTTTTTTGTTTTAGTAAAATAAGAAACCTCGTTTAGAACTTTCACTGTCATAAATTGTTTTATGGGGTGTTAATTATAGTAGAGATCGTTTAAACTAACTATACTATTAAATAGTAAGATTTTAAGTATTTAGTTTCCTTTTATTTATTTATTTACATATACTTTATTGTACTTAGGAGCTCGTGGCTAAGTACTAACAACCGCACGGGTCGATCCATCAGGTTTTAAGCTACGCTTGCCGAGGTTGGTCCGTGGATGGGCGACCATTTCTACATACCGAGACTCCTCCGTGCCTCGGAAAGCACGATAAGCCGTTGGTCCCGGCTGTCATTCGTGGATCTTTGACAGTCGTTACGGGTCATCAGAAACCCAAAAGTCTGACAAACAGTCTTACCAAGGGGTATCGTATTACCTAGTTACTGGATTGTGGAGGTCAGATAGGCAGTCGCTCCATGTAAAATACTGGTATTCAGCTGCATCCGGTTAGACTGGGAGCCGACTCCAACATAGTTGGGAAAAGGCTAGGCAGATTGATTGATACTTTATTGTACATCAAAAAATACATAGCAAAAAATAAATGTAATAAATACTACAAAACATACAATGTGCGGCTTTATCGCTTTTATTACTTAATAGAAAAAGAAACATATTTTATAAGGTTGTTATTAACCCAAATGTAATTTTAAAATAATTAAATGAAGAATTTAGGCTGGATCCGCAAAGGTAGCCCGGGAAGTTTGAATTTTTAAGGAAACTTTTTATTCCAGTAGGTATGCTGTAGTAAAAAGCTAGTTTTCCATAAGAATAAAGACTTTTTCGTTTTTGTAGGCTCGTTGGTAACAGACAAAAATGACTTTTTCCCCTAGAGCAAGATTGCAATTTTTTCCCCGCTCTGGTACGCTACAACGACGGACTTTTTGGAGGAGTGAAAAATTCATCACTTTTAATTAAAGAACACTAATTAATATTAATGTGTGAAGTATAAAGTTAGTCATATTTTATTTATTTACGTTACGCAGTTTATTATGTATATTCACAAAATTAGGCATTATTAAGGCATGAAGACTATTTGCTGAGATGAATCGCACATCTTGGCTGGTTTAGGTTTATTAATTTAATACTTTAAACACAATAATTTATTTTTTTACGAACATGCAAAAAATAGTTTTTCGTTCAGTGATTTCCTATCACTTGAAAATGTGTCAGATGATAGTTTACATGCTATTTTGAATAAATAAAAACGTCAGCTGGCTCTATGTTGGTGGAAAACCCCTCAGCTGACGTATTTAAATAAGCGATGGCTCCCATGCTCCACCTTTCACTGCATCAGCTGACGACCTTTCCACCAACATAGAGACAGCTGACGTTTTTATTTATTCAAAAAAAACAACCGACTTCCAAAAAACACTACAAAGTGAAAAATAACTTTAATTTCGGAAGTCGGTGTCTTCGGTTTTGAATTTTTGTTTTTTGTCACCGAATTCCGAAATTAAAGTTATTTTTCACTTTGTAGTGTTTTTTGGAAGTCGGTTGTTTTTTTTTGTAAAAAGTTTTTATTTTTCACTATTCAGTTGTGGTACCTACCCCACACAAATCCGAAAACCACTACCTGCTATGTAAATAACAGTGTCAGGAACTTATCATATCATCCACATACTAAGTGGGAAAAAGTACGTATTATTGAAGCTAACTCAAAAACTGTCAAAGCAAAGTTAATAAAACTTATATGGGACCACCTCGAGAGCATACCCTTTGAAACAAAAAAAGAATTTTCAAAATCGGTCCACAATTGACGGAGAAATCGGTGGACATACATTAAAAAAAAAAAAAAAAAAAAAAAAAAAGTCGTATTCCTTCGGAAAACACAGGGTAGAGGATTAAAAATGCAATCCTTCATCTACTTTGAGATCGCAGTCCTTACGTTTTAGTTTCCACAGGATGTTTATTTTGCTTTTCATACTACGTGGAAAAGTTCTATGTTGATATAAGCCATGAGTCAAATATACTTATTGCTAAAATTATTTAGTACACTTCATTGAAGCATTATTTGCTTTGAACCATATTGCGTCAGGCAAGCAGCGGTACTCGAATATTGTAATGTACTTGAGCGAGCGGCTTTTGGTGAAGTGTTGGCAAAGCTTGACTGTGGATCTCTATGTTCTGGGTTTAATTTCTCGGTGTAGTTACCAGGAAGTGTGTAATTTAAGTTTTTTTAGGATTTGGAATCCAGTCCTTTGAATTTGAAATATTTTGTGTTTTTGTAAAAACCAATTTGGATTTTGATCTGACACATGAATAAAAGTTTTCAGAAATTAAGTAATTATTTCGAATTCATATACAGTTCCTAAGCAGATTTTTATCTAAACTTAGCATCGCGCTAGTAGGTATTCCGCGATGGGTAAGGAATAGGTGCACCTACGATACATCGTGATTTTGTTGATAAAAACGAAGAAAAAGCTCTATAGATGTGCTAATTAATATAGCGACACGCATCAATGGTTTTCGGTCACACACTTTTCTATACAAGACCCTAAAAATATAAGTATGTTACTACAAAAACTATGTTTGTCTTTAAATATATCATCAATAGCGCACAAAACTATTTTGTCACATCCAGTAGCCAATTTGCCTTCAACGGTTATAATTTTAATGAGTTCTTTGAAGACCAGTTCATTTGTTTTATGTTACCAAAATTTCTCGTTTTCATTCAATTATTTGGAAAAGTGTTAATTTCTTTTAATTTAAGTTCATGTTTTTCATAGGACTATATTTCTAGATCTAGGCCATTGTTAGTTTTGTTTTCTTTAACATTGTGAAATCTAAACCGTTTTTGTTTGTAATATTATGTTAGGACAAATCCTGCTACTGTTCATACTCGTCTGGGTGTTAGTGTTACGATGGCAGAGGAAACAGATGATAGATCTCTCCTACAAACTCAGTGCTACTAAACATAGGACATTGCCTTTTGTTGGACATGCTTATATTTTCCTTGGAAGTGATGAAGGTAAGATTCTTGTCTATTTTTAATTTATTGGAAATGTAGAAAAAAGCTTCTTATTTTGAAAATGAAACGGCGACCAAAGCAATGTTTCAATTTCAGTAATATTAACAAAAAGTTTTTGTTCAAAACTCTCATCTAGTTCTCTTACTCTCATTAGATTACGTATGGTTATTATTAGACATCGGATTATATGCATTAACAAAGTGCCAAAATATGCACTAAAACTCTTCACAAAGACCGAAATATGCAAAATGAATAATAATCAAAAAACCGTTTTTATTTTTATATATTTTAATTAGCTTTTGCCCGCGGCTTCACACGCGTAAAGGTCGGAAAATATCCCACAGGAACGTACTACCGATATTCAGAGTACTTATCATATGTCCTAACCCAGGTCATGGCCTATCCGTATGCCATTCATCTAAATCTGTTCAGCCGTTACGGCATGAAAAGGTAACAAACAGATAGATAATAAATCTGTTTTAGGGTTCCGTACCTCAAAATGAAAAATAGAAACCCTTAAAGGATGACATCGTTGCCTGTCAAGACACTTTTTCTCAGAAACGCATGGAGGTATCAAGTTGAAATAGATATTAAAAACTTATGCTAAGCGCGCACTAAGGATTTTGATCGTTGCGGATAATATTTCGTGTTGTTCTATCTCCTCTCAGGCTCATTGCCTACGAAATGTATGGAAAGTTTTTTTGCAATTTTTGGATTTTCTCGTACTCAAACCTCAGTTGGCCCGATATTGTTTTTTTGACCCTAGTAATAAGGAATAAGATCGACTGTCATCAAAAAGTTTTTGTGAAAATTGCCCATGTTCTTGCTGACTGTACAATTTTTTCAAAATCTGTGAATGCAAATCAAAATGCTTCAAAAAGTTAAGGACAGTCTCCTAAGACCGTTTTCTTGTAGCGACAACGGTTAAGGTACCTGCCCTTATTGCCCCATATCAACATCCACCCTGTATATGTTATGATTGACTGCTTAGCTCCATAAAGGTACAGCGTGATGATAATCTTTTAAAAGGTTAAATCCGTAATTATCTGCAATATTCTAACCTTTTGGATAGTCTTTTTACAGTTTGCGGTAAACTATAGAAGAATACGAACATAATGCAATATTGCTTATCCCCTATAGCAAATAGCGTGATAATCATTTTTGAAAAGTCTATTGTGACGTTTCCATTATTTGACATGATCCTCCCCTGTAAAAATTAATACCCCTTTTCACCCCGTTAGGGGTAGATTTTCAAAAAACCTTGATATACGTTTTTATTTGTTTTCAGTCTTAAGTATAAATACTGAGTTTCGAGTTAATCAGACCGCGCGTTAAAATTCTTCCATACAAACTTTGAGACCCCCAATCCTCCCTTAGGGGGTAGTTTAGAAAAACAAAAAATGGAAAACTTTATAATTTACATAGATAAGTATTCGTGCCAAGTTTCAAGTTTATTAACTGAAGGAATAAGATTTTTCATGCAAACAAAATCCCCCCTTTTCACCCCCTTAAAGGTCGTTTTCCAAAAACCCTTTCTTAGTGGATGCCTACGTCATATTATCTACTTGTGTGCCAAATTTCAGCCCAATCACCCTTTCCTTTTATAGATATAGATTAAGACGGTATAAAAACAGCGAACTATTCTTAAAATTAAATTATGCATATTTTTTGCAGCAATAAATAATAAAGTATTTTCCAAATTTTTGAGAGCAAAGTGACGTTTGTCATCCAGTATTAATTTGTTTGCCGAAAACGACCTCTGTACGTCAACTGACGTCATTAGAAAACTTTAAAAATTTGGCGCCATTTCTGGAGATACCTGTTTAGGCAGGGTATGGACCGTGAATTTGTGTAGGCTATACGTACCTCCCGCAGTCCGCTACTAAATGAAATATGCACGATTGTTAAAATAGGATAAAATATGCATTAACGCCGTAATTAGATTAATTTGACAGGACTAAACTAAAATTTATCTTCTGTCCTTTTCTTAATTAAATAGGAAGAAAAAGATGCACCGAACTTAAATTTAGTTTAGTTTGTGAACAAGGGAATCGGCACCATTATCTAATTTAATTTTTGTTTAGATAAAACAGACGTCAAAGTGCGCGTTTGAATCTTTAAGATTAATGGGATGTATAGTTATTCAAAAACGTTCCAACCCACAACAAGTTCAAATTGAGATAATGACAATTTAGTATTCGGGTTTTTTTATTTTTAAAGATAATTATGCCTGTGTGATGTGTGTCATTTTAAAGAGGTGTATAAAAACGATTTTATCATTGGCTTGATTTTCATATAATTGTATTTATATGCTACATATTTCGTAAAAACCAGCTTGGAACGTATTTGGAAAAATCATATTTGTATGAACATAACCTAAAATTTATTTTGCTAAGGGCCGATTTTTCAATAATTAGATAACTGGTAAAAGTTATCTAATTATCGAAAAATCGGGCCTTAAGAAAGAAAGAATAAATATGACATTTTGACAGATTGTCCAAACAAAAACTGTCAAAATGACAAACTTATTCGTCGGATAAAAGTTAACTGGCGATTGAAAAACCAGCCCTAAAAGTCCTATGTACGGTTTTCATAAAATTTACGTTAACTGTTATATTTTTATTAATGACAAATCATTTATTTATTTGCAAACATGGGTAAGAGAAACATATTATGTAGATATTTTTCCTTATAATAAAGTTTTCCATATTTTACCATTGGAAATAGTGTAATACAATTTAAAACTATCAATAATGACAACTAAATCCAATAAATCATAATTCTAAAAACAAGAAAAAATCATTTAAAATAAATCAATAATAACTAAATTAAATAATAATTCATACCTAACTACTAATTTCAGAATAATCAATATTAATTAAGTTAAAAATAATAAATAACTAATGATTTTCCTAACATAGTAAATCAGATGTAGCAGGCCTAGCACAAATTTCATATTTAGTGCGATAGTATAATATATAACACGACGACGGGGAATCCCCTCCTATGCCGTTTCTGACCAGTCTCTGGTGTAATTCTTCGTTGATGGTAGATATAGGTAGTTGGTTTTCAATCACACACAACAGTTAACTCAAACTCAAAGCATTTATTTCAATTAGAACATTTACAGGCACTTTTGAATTATCACTTTATCACACACACTACATCACACTTTATCTAATAGTTATCAAGGAGTCTTTCAGTTTGAGTTGGTGACGCTAGTCGCCCATTCCAAAATAAAGTAGGTCTCTGGTAGAGAAAAACGGGCAAGAAACTCCATGGACAGTCTTTTATATCAAAACATTATGTTACAGGGTTTACTTGTTTGACAATTACAATTTTAGTCCTTTCTAACACAAATTTTCTTGTTATTTTTGTTACCCACACGCCATTGTGTGTGCGACCCTTTTTGTGGACTTGCCACGTTTATCATTATAAAAACTTATTAAGTACTTAGTTTGTTCAATAAAACTCACAAACAATGCTAAAATGCTTACCAGTTAATTCTTTTATAATAAAAAAATGCTAATATTCACAAATACAAAAGTTATTCAGAATTAAAGTTAAATTAGAAACTTCATTACTTTCTACAACTTTATAATTTCTATTTTGACAACACTTCTTGTAATTCAGGGAATTTAATCAAACAATACGTATTGTTTAATAAATTGCAGTATAAAATAATCTTATTACTCTAATGATGTTAATAAAATGTTATATAATCCTCTTAGGATGTCTGGGATATCATACGCTGGAGACCAGAAGGGCATGTCCTTCTGGTCTCCAGCGTATGATATCCCAGACATCCTAAGAGGATTATATAACATTTTAAACAATCATTGGGAGTATATTTAAAGATAAACTTAGGATCTTAATTCTTAAATATTATTATATAATTTTTCCCATATAATTACATTTATAATATTTTATTGTCAGCCCTCAGAGCTCGAGTCCTATTGGCACTTGTCCGGTTTTTTATGATTTTAAATTTTTTGTACCTCAGAATTTTACGTAATTCTAATATATCATGATGATCATGCAAATAATACTTAATTACTGTTACCAAATGCAGTAAAGTACTTCACTTTACTTTATTAACTTTACTCAACAATGCTAGCAAAATTAAAAAATAAAAATACCTTTATGTACCAAGATTAGTTTAGTAATGTATAAAGTCGAGCGGACAGCAGTTTCGAGGTTTCAATGTGTACGCATAATGTTGTTGTGTTGCGACTCAGATACCAAAACTTGAGCGAGTAAAAAATGTGATAGCGTCCTTAAAATTACACTCATCACACGACGTCATCTGTTAACATAAACAAGAAAACAACCCGAATACTAAATTGTTATTAATTCAATTTGAACTTGCTGTGGGTTGGAAGTAGGGTTGCCAACAGACTATACTGTTAAAACAGTATTATACTGTTTTTCACTCTAAAATAATGTTTACTGTTCAAAAAGAATTCACAGAATTAATGTTTTCAGTGATTAATGCTATGTGGTGGGCGACAAATAGAGCTTCATACATTTAATTAAAAAAATTGCTCCTCATTTATTTGGTGAGGTTTACGAAGCCTTCAAAATTGGGGCTAAATTGAACATGCGCGAGCAGCACTAATGAATTAAGCATGTATTTGTTTAAAATACTGTTTATTTTCCAATGATCATAGATCTATGATCAAAAACATAATGAAATTGTATAGACATACTATGGGTAATTTGTAAGTTTCGTAGATAGATATATGATATAACATGATAGTATAACATAAGGGGGAAATACACATAATATGTCTTTTATTATATATTTGATCATAGATCTATGATCATTGGAAAATAAACAGTTTTTTTTTTGTTGCGAAATTATCAAATAACTTCTTCCGCTCTGGGTGGAGCGGGAGGGCGTGTCAGACTCTTACTGACTAAAACCCACCCGTGTTCATTCAGTTGCCATGTTGCCGGGGGCCACGATTTCCCTTTCGGCCTTATTCGCAACCCCGACAGGTATCAGCTCTAGCGGATCCCGTCAATTCTGCTGACATCTCTTTGAGGCGCGCGTGGAACACAATGCGCCATTGACCCGGGCCTGGTGCTTATCGGGCGGCGACCTACCCATTGTTCACCGTCCGCAAGCCCGCGCCTACTGTGGCCGGAAATCGGCTCACGATTCCCGACGCCCAGGGCGTCTCCTCCTGCGGTGGTTAGGGGCGTGAGGGCGTGAAGTTTGCCTCTCCCTCACGCGTTTTGCCTCCTCCTTCGCGAACATTACTGCTTCGCCTCCCGAAGCAGCTGTGTCCGGTGAGGACTTGCGTCAGGCGGAAGGTGAGGACGCCGTGGCGCCTCTCAAGCCACTCCTCAAAGAGCACGCCACAATTGCGGCGATAAGACGATAAGACCCCTTATCGCCACAATTGTGGCGTGCCCAGCGCTTTGTTGTGACAATCGCACTCTCCATGACGCTATGAGATCCCGCCGGAGCTTTGTCCGCTGTGCCGCGATTTCTTGCGGCATCGGAGTTAAGCCCCGGCGTTTCGCCTCCTTTACCCCCAATAACCCCCTTTGACTATAATATACTTTTTTCACTTACAAAAAGTTGGCAACCCTAGTTGGAAGGAACATTATTTTTTTGCATAACTACGTCAATATTATATTTAGTCACTTAAGAATATAGGTAGGTTAAGTGGGGGACAGTGTAACAAAAAGGTCATTTTTATTTTTAGAAAAAAACTGTTTATTATATTTGGTATTCTTATTATTCATACTTAATTTAATATTATAAAATCGAAAGTAACTCTGTCTGTCTATCTGTATGTTATTTTTTCATGCCTAAATCATTGAACAGATTTTGATAAAACTTGGCAAGGAGATCGATGGCATCCCGGAGAAGGACATGGGCTACTTTTTGTCACAAAAATAACCCTAAGGGGGAGAAATAGGGGATGAAAGTTTGAATAGGAAACCTATAATTTCTTAAGTTTGGACTTTGAAAATTTAAATTTATGTTTTTGGTAACAAATAAAGAATTACGTATTTCAGCGTTTTTCAAAAATCATCCCTCAAAAGGGTAAAATAGGGGATGATTTTAAAATTCACATGTATATTTTTTTGTCTTCTTTTCAAGAGACTTAAGGGATTGGAAATAAAGTCATAGTTCGTATCTTGAATTAGCATTCAGTCTTTATTTCATTAAAATCGGCCTACTCGGTCAAAAGTTATTACAATTTATATTTATAAACTAACCTTTCTAACATGTGGATAATTATGTATTCAATGGCGGCAAGATTAGATATTACAAATCAATGGTGACAATAATAGTAAAACAAATAATTAGTATTTTAAGAAAGGCATTAAGAATTATGTAAACCTGTTTTATTTTTTCAAAAAAACCGGTCAAGTGTGAGTATGACTTGCGCCCTGAGGGTTCAGTCTCAAAGCTGTGCTTGCTCGGCTGTCTAAATTTCCAAATCTGGATTGAAGAACAAACTTAACTTTTCAATTGAAAAAGAACTTTTAATAGAGTAATGAAATACAGACTAAATATTACTTCAAGACACAGCCTATGAGTTTTTGATTCCAGATTGCAGAAAAAACTTAACTTTGCAGTTCATTATAATTATAAATATAAATTGCCAATTGTCGGATTTTCCTCTTTACTTGACCTTACTTCTCGCCAAACTTCAAGCTGCTGGGCCAACGGGAAGTACCAAATAGACTGGTTTATTATCGAGTGTCAAAATATGCGGCATAAATGGCCGTATTTTTTTATTGCTTTAACTTGGATGTTTGATTTTCGTTACAGCTCCAAGAGACCGTAGATCTAAGTTTTTGAAATCTATTTCAACTTGATGCCTCCACAGGTTCCTGAGAAAAAGGGTCTTGGCAGACAACGAATTCATTCTTTAAGGGTTTTAATTTTGAGTTACCTTTCATGCCGTAACGGCTGAACGGATTTAGATGAAAGGCATACGGATAGGCTAGGCACGCCACAATTGCGGAGATAAGTCCCCTCTTTGAGGAGTGGATAGAGAGGCGCCACAGCGTCCTCACCTTCCGCCTGACGCAGTTCCTTACCGGACACGGTTGTTTTGGGAGGTTCCTGTTCCGGATAAGACGGGAGGAAACGCTCGGGTGTGGATCGCCCGGACGACATAATGGAGCATGCGGTGAAGGTCTGCCCGGCTTGGGCGGAGCATCGCCGTGTCCTCGTAGAGGTTATCGGCAGCGGTGATCTCTCGCGTCCGGCCTTGGTTCAGGCCATGGTACGGAGCGAGACGGCATGAGAGCCTGTGACCTTTTTCTGCTAAGCAGTAATGCTCGCGAAGAAGGAGGCGGAATGCGTGAGAGAGAGGCAAATTTCGCGCTCTCACGTCCCTAACCACCGTAGGAGACGCCCTGGGGAGTCGTAGGCCTATTCCCAGCCACTGTGGTGAGAAATGGGTAGCTTGCAGGCCCAGGTTGACGGCGCGTTGTGTTCCACGCTCGCCTGAAAGAAAGGTCAGCAGAACTGACGGGGTCCGATAGGGCCGATGCCTGCCGGGGTTACGGTTTTGTCCGAAAGGGTTACCGTAGCCCCTGGAAATACAGGCAACTAAAGGAACACGAGTGGGTTTTAGTTGGTAAGAGTCTGTCACGCTCTACCGCTCCACGCAGAGCGGGAATAGTAGATTGTTATTAGAGGGGCTAAAATAACCCATTGTAACGAGGTAGTTTTACTCCCGAGCTTTAGCGAGGGAGTAAATAGAAACCGAGTTATAATGGGTTTTAGCGCCGTGTGTTACACTCTACATTTCACTACGATTGCGAGACAATAAATTAATCCAATAAAATATTAAATAGTTTATTTTATTTAAATGTACAATTTGTACAATTCTGGATATTTAACGAGATGTTTTTTTCCGGCAACTTAATTTCAGTCCTCTGTAAAGATGTTCTCACTAGATGATGACGTTTTCACTGTTGTAAATCTAAATATATAAAAGCGAAAGGTCACTCACTCACTCACTCATCACGAAATATCGAAAACCGCTTGACGTATGAAGATGAAACTTGGTAGAGAGGTAGTTTATAGTTGGTAGACGTCCGCTAAGAACGGATTTTTGGAAATTCGACCTTTAAGAGGGTGAAAAGGGGGAATTTTGTTAGTATGAAAAATCTTATTCCTTGAGTTAATAAACTTGAAACTTGGCACGAATACTTATCTATGTAAATTATAAAGTTTGCCATTTTTAGTTTTACTAAAATACCCCCTAAAGGAGGATTGGGGGGTGTCAAAGTTTGTATGGAAGAATTTTAACGAGCGGTCTGATTAATTCGAAACTCAGTATTTATAATTAAAACTGAAAATAAATAAAAACGAATATCAGGGTTTTTTATAAAAGCGAAAGGTCACTCACTCACTCACTCATCACGAAATATCGAAAACCGCTTGACGTATGAAGATGAAACTTGGTAGAGAGGTAGTTTATAGTTGGTAGACGTCCGCTAAGAACGGATTTTTGGAAATTCGACCTTTAAGAGGGTGAAAAGGGGGGATTTTGTTAGTATGAAAAATCTTATTCCTTGAGTTAATAAACTTGAAACTTGGCACGAATACTTATCTATGTAAATTATAAAGTTTGCCATTTTTAGTTTTACTAAAATACCCCCTAAAGGAGGATTGGGGGGTGTCAAAGTTTGTATGGAAGAATTTTAACGAGCGGTCTGATTAATTCGAAACTCAGTATTTATAATTAAAACTGAAAATAAATAAAAACGAATATCAGGGTTTTTTGAAAATCTACCCCTAACGGGGTGAAACGGGGTATTAATTTATACAGTGGAGGATTTTACTGTGTGGCTTAATTAACTTGAAAATTGGTATACCTAAATAATCTATAAGTCAAATAATGGAAACGTCACAATAGATTTTTCAAAAACTATTATCACGCTATTTGCTATGGGGGATGAGCAATATAGCATTATGTTTGTATTCTTCTATAGTTTACCGCAAATTGTAAAAAGGCTAGCCAAAAGGTTAGAATATTGCAGATAAATACGGATTTAACCTTTTAAAAGATTATCACCACGCTATATCTTTATGGAACTAAGCAGTCAATCATAGCTTATACAGGGTGGATTTTGAGATGGGGCAATAAGGGCAGGTACCTTAACCGTTGTCGCTACAAGAAAACAGTCTTAGGAGACTGTCCTTAACTTTTTGAAACATTTTGATCTGCATTCATAGATTTTGAAAAAATTGTACAGTCAGCAAGAAAATGGCCAATTTTCACAAAAACTTTTTTGATGCCGGTCGATCCTATTTCTTATTATTACTAGAACCAAAAAACTATATTGGGCCAACTGAGGTTTGTTACTCCAAGACACGGCCTATGAATTTTGAATCCCAGATTGCAGAAAAAACTTAACATTGCCGTTCAATATAGAACTATAAATTAGCAATTTTCGGATTTTCCTCTTTACTTGACCTTACTTCTCGCCAAACTTCATGCTGCTGGACCAACGTGAAATACCAAATAGACTGGTTTATTTGCGAGTGTCAAAATATGCGGCACAAATGTCCATATTTTTTGTTTCTTTAACTTTTTTTGGGTGTGAAATTATCAAATAACTTCTCCCGCTCTGGGCGGAGCGAGAGAGCGTGTCAGGTTTATACTGACAAAAACCCACCCGTGTTCCTTCAGTTGCCTGTGTGTTTTTAGAGGCCACGGTAACCCTTTCGGACTTTCCCGCGACCCTGGCAGGCATCGGCCCTAGCGTACCATGGACTGGACCAGGGCCGGACGCGAGAAATCACCACCACCGATCGTCTCCACCCAAGCGGTGCCCCGCCCAAGCCGGGCAGACCTCCACCGTATGCTCCACCGTGTCCTCTGGGCGATCCACACAATGGTCACACCCGGGCGTTTCCTCCCGCCTTATCAGGAACCTCCCGAAACAACCGTGTCCGGTGAGAACCTGTGTCAGGTGGAAGGTGAGGACGCCGTGGCGCCTCTCTACCACTCCTCAATGAGGGAACTTATCGCCACAGTTGTGGCGTGCCCATTATTGCGTTGACTTGGAAGTTTGATTTTCGTTACACTTCCAAGAGACCGTAGATCTAAGTTTTTGATATCTATTTCAAATTGATGCCTCCACGCGTTCCTGAGAAAAGGGTCTTGACAGACAATGAAGTCATCCTTTAAGGGTTTTAATGTTTCAATTTGAGGTACGGAACCCTAAAACAGATTTAATATCAGCCTGTTACCTTTTCATGACGTAACGACTGAACGGATTTCTAGATGAAAGGCATAGGATAGGCCATGACCTGGGTTAGGACATAGGATACTCTGAATCCCGGTAGCACGTTCCTGTGGGATACATCCACGCGGGCGAAGCCGCGGGCAAAAGCTAGTTATTATTATTTTTGTTATTTTGGGGTCAAAATATAGTATAAATTTTTTTAAATGTGCTCGCCTTTTCATTTGATACTTAACCACCACGGCAAAACTAAAAAAAAAATTTTTTACGTCATAACTTTATGTCCTCTAGAGGGCGCCAAATTGAATTTAATGTGACGTCACATAGCCTATAACCAGCGGACGATTAAGACGTTATTTTTCAAATTATTATCAGTAGTTTAGAAGTTATGAGGTAACAGATGAACATACATACATACCGGTAAAAATCTTAACCCTCTTTTTTGCTTCACCGTAGTCGGGTATAAAGTAGCCTAGTGCCATCAACAAAAATTTTCAAACTTGTAGGTTAGAACATTTTTGCATAACTACGTCCATTAAGAATTGCTGTTATTGGATCACCATAAATATCGTCCTTTTTAAATTATAATAAAAAATATATATGTCTTGATATCTTTTAGATCGCATGACACAGTTCCAGAATCTGGGACGGGAAGCAATAGCAAATGACGATGGTCTTACGACTATTTGGCAAGGACATCGACTTTATATTGGTAAGTAGACAACAGAACAAAGAACAGTTAAACCTATCAAGCCTGGGCCCTGGGCTATGTAGTATAATCTAATATGTAGTCTAAGAGATAGCCGTACTTTTGGTAATCATCGCCAGGAAGGCTGATTCAGTATTTGGTGGGTGTAGGGCCCTCCTCTGGTGAGAACGGTGACGGTCTGCCCGCATTCGGCTGGCCAGGTGA
Organism: Agrochola litura; assembly: GCA_949152395.1. Classification (NCBI taxonomy): domain Eukaryota; kingdom Metazoa; phylum Arthropoda; class Insecta; order Lepidoptera; family Noctuidae; genus Agrochola; species Agrochola litura. The sequence goes on from OX424499.1 coordinate 24,536,118, forward strand.
CTATGTGTCGCCGCTCAAAGACGAGTTATGTTGACATTACCTTGTTTGTATATGCTAGAAGTTGCCCTATTCGTTATATTAAACAAACACTTATTTACCTCAATGGTTGACATAAGACAACGCACAATACCAATAAGGTCCCAGTATAAAAACAATTGTACACAGGTGATCATTAAACAGCAGCCTTCTAAAAAAATAATATCCTTTCCATGGGACTGCTTATATATTTTAATAAATTACCTTTCGTTGAGCTGCTTTCCGAAATTGGGTTAGATATTTCACCTACAAAGAGCAAAATATTTGTTTTTAAAAGAGGTTTTCGGAGGGAATTGTTTGATGTAGCTGTAAACGGAATGACGTTGGAAGTAGTAGATAATGTGAAATATTTGGGGCTATGGTTGGACAGATCACTGCGCTGGGCGAAGCACATAAATGAATTGAGAGGTAAAAGTCTGAGACTATTAAATATTTTTAAAGTTCTGACGGGTGCGGGTTGGGGAATTCACCCGATGGTTTTGAGACGGGTTTACATAGCTATGTTTCGGAGCAGGTTAGATTACGCTAGCGCGCTGTATGACAGTAGTTGTAAAACGCACTTGGGCAAGCTAGACAAAATACAAAACCAATGCATGCGTACTATCGGAGGATTCATTAAAAGCACCGCAATACACGTGATGGAATGCGAACTCCATCTTCAGCCACTGAGTGTTCGTAGGTATTATCTTGCAGGCAAGTTCTGGTTTAGATGCAAGTCCTTTTCAGGTAATGAGATTATTAAAATCTTAGATAAGCTAAGTAATTATTGTCGTAATGTTTATTGGAGGTACAAGAAAATACCCCTGTTAGTTTCAATTCATGAACTTTTTAAAAATACCTCCGTTTATTCAACAACACAATTAGAAATGTTTTCGTTGGACCTATGGGTTAGTGGTATAGATCTTTCTGTGGTACTGGAGCCAGATATTAAGACCATCTGTAAGCCAAAACAAAAGTATAAACCTTACGAATTACAACAGATTTGCAATGAATTTTTAATAAATACTTATTCACATTTTTATAAATTATACACAGATGGTTCGAAAAACGATGATGGTAGTAGTGGTTTGGCACTTTATGATCCTCAAACAAATAGCTCCATCCAATTGATGATTAACGCGAAAATTTCCATTATGTATACAGAGTTGATAGCCATAGCAGAGGCAATTTCTTACATTGATTCCTTTATGGCAGGGAAATATGTTATTTTGACAGATTCCAAGAGTGCTATCCAACATCTGGCTCGATGCACCTCGAACTTTCGAGGCACACCGATAGCCTATAACATTTTGGAATCGCTCCGCAAACTTAGGATTAGTAATAAAATAGTTAAAATTCAATGGGTACCTTCACATGTGGGCATAACAGGAAATGAAGAAGCCGATCGTCTGGCCAGAGAAGCTAGTTGTAATGGAATACCATTTACCTGCTTACCCTTATTCTCGGATTGCTTATACTTAGTTAGGGAAAAGTGCACAGAGATTTGGAGGGAGCATTTTGACGAGAGGTCATTATCTAAAAGCATCTGGTATAAGACCATACAGCCTTGTCTTACGCCTTCACCGTGGTTCGCAGAGTCTGGTTTGTCTAGGACAGATGTTGTGACAGCCCTAAGACTTCGGTCCGGGCACATACCGCTAAACAATTTTGCGTTCCTGATGGGTAAATCCAACTCACCAAATTGTGCTGAGTGTGGCGTGGTTGAGGATGTTTACCATGTGTTGGCCGAATGCGCCCGGAACGAGGTTGAGAGGGTCAGCTTAAGGCTCAAATATGATGTGGATCTGCGGGAAATGGGCATGTGTAATTTGATTTTGGCCCGTCCTCTGTCAGAAGAGGCTAAGTCATTGTATAATTTAGTTAAATTAGCCATTAAGCGTAGATAAGTCAATCTTTGTGAGGCCTATGAGGGTGGCATGATCATGTTTGATCAAACCTTCTATAAAAAAATAAAGATTAAAAAAAAAAAAAAAAACCTGCAACTACCCATATTTTTTTTAAACAATTAACCGAATTATTGCTGGAGAAATGCAAGACTTTTTAAATGACAAAACTCAGTAGTAAAATGATGATGGTAAAATAAAAAAATACGTGTTTTTTGCAATTTCAAAGTTTTATGATTATCATAATGACATTGTTATACCTATTAGTGATTTTTTTTTATGATTGTTGATTAGATTAACTATGTTGATATTAAACATAATTTGACATTACAGATATTGACATCACCTACTTACACATTATGACATTATCTATGTTCTTTAATATTATTTGTGATTGTTGTTAATGTTTTGGAATATTTTGACATTAAACATTTTGACATTAAGCTTTTTGACAAACACATTACGACATTTTTATTCTTCATTGTATATTATGCGAGAGATTAATATTTCATTCATTCATTTTTTTTTTACTGATCTACCTATTGAATTCTGACTAGTGTTAATAATAATTGTAAAGGTGGTAATTATACTATTCAATTCAAATCTAATTTTATTTTATTTTGCATGCCGTAAGGCAAAATGTATCGGGACAATTTACAAACAATCCAACTTATATGTATACTTACCTAAAATCAGCAAATAAATGATTTATTTATTTATGTCTTTACAAAAAAATTAACAATAACTAGGAAGGCTGATACTACAGGGTCAGGCAAAAGTAATGTCATAATGTGAATTGGCTGTCATATTGTTTGAAAATGAAAAAAATTGGGCTCTGTTTTCACGAAAAGATTATTTAAAATTGATGATGATATGTCATGAAAATTATATCTGTCAAATTACCAACTTCTGAGTGGATGCACATTTCTGCTCGTTTTACGGCATTTTTAATAAATCTGGCTCCATTTTGGTGATTTCTTGTTCAATGTTGGCTTTCAAGACTTTCGCAAAGCGAAACGCGAGATTTCAAAAAGCCCCAAAGGAAGAAGTCTGGCACCGTCAGAACTGAACGAGAGATCATACGGCCCAGAAATTGGTGTTTCAGAATCTCCGTCATTGCCTGAGGCTCTTTAGCTGTGTGTATGGCTCCATTGCATTTTCAACTAACTCTCCATGTGTATATTATCTAAATGTAAAAGCACAATTACATTTGACGCCATTTGCAAAATTTATGATACATTCACATTGTGACATTACTTTTGCCCCACCTTGTAGTACGGCATTATAATATGAAGAATACCTGTGTGTACAGTATAAAAACTGACGAAATTCATCAGCCGGTTCACTAGTTATGACCGCTCAAGGACGTGTTATGGTTACAAAAAACCGGCCAAGTGCATGACGGGACCACACACAGTGAAGAGTTCCATATTTGGAATGAATTTATCCCAAAAACAAACTAAACATTATCGTTGAAAAACATGTTTTCCCATACATCGATATACGTCACGGTCAATTCTCCAACTGCCGTTACCATTACCCCTAAAGATTCTATGCTAGACATGATAAGAATGATGGAAAAGTATTACGACGGAAGTAAATCACAAAATATATAATTTAGTCAATTTAGTACTTGATATTTTTACATGTTAAATCTATACATATAAAATGCTTTGTCCTGAATGACTGACTGACGGATTAACGCACAGCCTAAACCGCTGATCGTAGAGACCTGAAATTTGGAGGGTTTGTTCTTTGTATGACGTAAGCATCCGATAAGAAAGGATTTTCCAAAATTCTACAAAAAAAGGGAGCAAAGTTTGTATGGGACAACGTGATTCCTTGGTCCAATGTACTTAAAATTTTTCAAAAACCCTTTTTAACAGAATTGATGGAAGACGTGTTTCGTATTTCCTTAGTGCTTTTGACTTAAATTACATTTCATTTTGACACATGTTTGAAAACTCAATCCGATTTTATTCAAAAAAGGTTGAACTCACTTGATAACATAAGCAAATGCTCTTTTTAGTTTTAATTGTAAAAATATATGTTTGATTTGTTGTGTATAAATTAAATACTCATGGTTTTCTTTTAGTTTTTCTTGAAAGTCTAATCGTGTAGTTTAGAACCTGGACATAGGATACTTTTTATTCCGGTATTACGTTTCCGACTTCCACGTGAGCGAAGCCGCGGGAAAAAGCTAGTTGGCTATATAGCTCATGAACCGGCCGACGAATATCGTCAGTTTTTATACTGTTCACATAGGTATTGCGAATACTTTAATACTATACAAGTATCAGCCTGCCCCGTACTTAGTTTCCCTACGTGATCGAATCAGAAATGAAGAGATCCGCAAGAGAACTAAGGTAACCGACATAGCCCGAAGAATTGCCAAAATCAAGTGGCAATGGGCAGGGTACATTGCTCGCAGAACAGATGTTCCTGAACCTATGTTCAGCAGTGGACGTCTTTCGGCTGAAATGATGATTATGATAATGAAGTATTAGCCTTCCTAGTGATCGTACATTTTTGTAACCTTAACTCGAGTGGCGATACATAGTCATCTAGCCAGCCGAATGCGGGCAGATTGCACCGTTCTCACCAGAGGAGGGCCCTATACCCACCAAATACTGAATCAGTCTTCCTGGCGATGGTTACCAAAAGTACTGCTATCACTTGGAATTTATGTGATAATGCAACATATTTGTCGAAATGTACCTAAATGCGCTCGCACAAGGCAAATTTTTTGCAGGTCTTACAATCCGTCAGATTTTTTAGCTTACGTTTATTATTAAACGAACACGTCCTACAAAACGTAGGTCACAATAGTGACCTACGTTTTGTAGGACGTGTTCGTTTTGATCTCTACTGTTTCATTTAGGTCCTACAAAAAAAAACGTGTGCGGTTGGGGGAACCCCGTCAAGAACGAAGTTCTTTCTCACGTATGGATTTAAAACAAAGAAAAATGTTTGCAGCCGCCATCTAGGATTTACATTTTGACCAAATTCTCACTTTCTCTTTCTATCTCTCTCTCAGAGAGCAGCGGTATAGCAGTGCACTCGGTTCGATGTGTACAATTTTATCCCACGACACTGTAATCACTTTACTTTTTCTTTTATTTTTTCTGCCGGCGTTCTCTCTCTTTCTCTTTGAATTAGAAGAAGACAGACGCAAGTATTAACACTTTTTAGCGTGACGATTTCTGAAAGGTTACAAGCCGCGTTAAAGAAGTTTGTTCCAAAAATGGCACCGATTTTTTGCCGTTTGTTAACGATCTACAACAGGTGCTATTTAATAAAGTTAAAAACTATGAAGTATCGTTAAAAATATCTGATTTTCAGATTGCCGCCTGTCACCTGTCTACTATCGGTTTTTATTTAATAGGTCCTTAGACTAATGGGCCAAATTAATTCTATAATTCGTTCATGGCTCTCTTAGGAGTAATCTGTACCCTAATTGCGTAATGCAACACAATCACAATTTGTTTCGATTTATAACTGATTGCTAATCTCTTGCTTCATAAGTTGGAAAATAAAATCTGCTCAGCAACGTAAATAACGTAATTATCGCAATGTATGTTGTTGAACTGTCAAAATGAAACAAATTAGGCAAAATTGTTTACGAAAATAAGTTACGCAATTAGGGTACTGGGGGCCTACCACCAGCACCGGTAAAGGACCGGCGTCTCTCATGAGAGACGGCACACCCACGCGACTTACATCTCTATTTGTACTTGTTGTAATGGCTATTATCGTCTGTGGATTTTTCTGTCTATGGTCGGATAGATATTCTCGTCAAATAAATCGACTAAAAGCAAAAATATTAATAGGCAACATTTTAAAAAAATGTTGAAAATCACGTTCCCGCGCGGTAAAATGTCAGTCAAATGTCACTCCCGTCCGCTGTAATAATTCGTTTTTTAATGGTTTTTGTGTGTAAATCGTCGGAAAGTGGTGATATTTTCATTTTGAAGTAAATATTACATCGTTTTAGATAATATTCGCACTAAATAACACCTATTTTGACCCAACCAAAAAAGTGTAAACAAACAAAAAAGAGAAAGTTCCCGTCACAGTGAAAGTTGTTATATTTTGTGGTTTTTCTGTATGGATCTGATCCGTAAGTGTTTTATTTCTTTTCTATATTACATGTATCATCGTTTTAGACAACATTTAGAACAAAATAAAACAAAAAAATATTTTTTTGGTACGGTGAAAGTTACGTAAGCAATAGAAATTCTAGATCATAAAAAATCTAGATTTTTTGAATTTTTTGTTTTCAATGTTTGTCTCTAAAGACGCTTTTGTTAGATAACTTATCTATCCATAATGTACCCTGCAAAATTTCGTGTGAATTGGTACGGTAGTTTTATCAGAAATCCTTATCACAAAGAACAAAAGAAATAATAACAAAAGCGGGTAATAAAGATAAGTGAACGTTGTTTACAAAGACTGTAACCATTTGAAACGTATTTCTAATCTATTCGAGTAGCAAAAAACATAAACAATACTACTTGAGACGTTATAATGAAACCTGAGTAATTGTTTATTTAAGTGCGGTCGTAAATCTGTCACGGCCGTTGGACGCACCGGTGCGTCCGCGGTCCTTTACCGGTTAAAAGCAGTATTGTTTTAATATTACTTCAGTGGGAGAAAAAGCTGGAGCTATACGTCCTGTAGAGCTTCATCTCTTTCCCACACTGAAGTAGTATTAAAATAATACTGCTTTATGAGCTTGTGGTAGGGCCCCTGGTCTCGTAAAGTTAAAGTTTTCAAAGCAAGCACTGTTTGGCAATTGCAAAAGAATTATTTGTAGCGCTATGTGTGGCGGGTTCGATTTATTCAAGAATAGTAATTTATTTGTATGCACCACAAATCTATCTGTATGAGACTAGTATCCTGTCTTAATAATAATAATAAGATAAAGCTGTTCTGTTTACAGTAACTGCTGATGCCAAACTCGCGGAGTTACTTTTGAAAAGCTGTCTGGAGAAAGATGACGCACTGAAATGCTTGCAATTGATGACTGGCAATGGCAGTATTTTTGCATCGGGTATTACAATAATAACTTACATATTTTTATTACTTTTAGTTACCAGTTATAAATATATTAAAAATCATGTCAAATTATGTACAGGGTTATTGGTTATTCGTCGGCAATCCGTTAAGGGGATGTAGGAGAGGTCATTTGCAACCAAATGACGCCTTTTGACTCCTATGCAAATGTCAACAATTTCGAGTCATTAGACATTTTATATTGTTATTTCATACATTTTAAAATGTAAAATGTCAAATTACTCGAAAATGGTTGGCATTGGTATAAGGGTCAACGGGGTAATTTGGTTGTAAATGACCTCTCCTGCATTCCATTAACGGATTGCCGACGTATATGTAATAAATAACCCTGTATATTTTTAAACTATGTGAGGTCGGCTTCGGTCATAATCTGAAAGATTTTGAAGGAAATTACTTACCCATTACTTCATAGGTTTGAAAAATTCGTCAGTTCAACAACGTAAACGCAATGAATATTGCTGTTACTTACTCTAATGTCTCGCTGACGGTGGCGTGTGTGTTGGATCATTTAGCTCCCTTCAAAATGGTTAAGCTGAATGGTGCTAATACATGCGTCATGTTCGTGAACGGGCGCTGTCAGTAGGGACTGGTAATCTGGCTGCCACGGCTTATTTTAATTTAATTTTTGAATTATATTATTTGTTTTATTTTTTAACGTTCTGCATCGTTCTCACATGTATAACTTCAACATGAATGATGTAACCAATATTTTGTAACCATATTTTGATTTAAAAGAGTGTCCGTGGAGTTTCTTGCCCGTTCTTCTCCATAGGTACCTACTACGCTTTGGAATGCACAACTAGCTACCGACCCCTTGACAATTGCCTATTAAAAAAGTGCCTGTAATTGGTTTATTTGAAGTAAATGCTTTGAGTTTGAGTTGAACTGTCTAAATAAAATAAAATAAAATTGTTTATTCCGTTAATAGGATATCGGAATCACTTTTACACGTCATATTAAAAATAATCTAGATGAGTTTGGCGTTTCCTGTCTGACTACTCTGAGAAGAAAGGCCGAAACAAACTCAGAGGTTGCAGTCTCTTTTAAAGTCCAGAATTAATCTTGGTCAGGCCATATGAGGACCATGTAGATTAGTGTCTGAAATGGTCTTTTGAGGAAAGAACCACACAGATTTGAGTGGACCTGTCCAGTCAGTGCAAACATTGTTTTGTCAGTAAGTAATCGTGGAGCTCAATTCAGAACAATGCCAAAGAAAGGACATTTGGGTACGCCGCCGCAATGAAAGGCATTGCCAGTATAAGTGTGTAACGCATTTTCTGAGGTCCAACCTCCATGGAATGTGCACGGAGTATTATTCGGTGAGATTATCGAGTTTCTTCAACAGTTAATATCTGGCGTCCACGTCGCAAAGTCCTGGCTCCGACTTTCAGCCCCAAGAACTTGAGCCAGTTTGCAGAGATCTTCTCTCGCCAGAGCTCCATCATGGTGGAACAGTTGCAGGCTGCTGCGGGGAGAGGAGCCTTCTCCATATGGCAGTACATTACCACTTATACCATGGATTCTGTTTGTGGTAAGAATAAAACTTTTGAAAATGTTTGTGGAAGTAATATTTAAATCATAACAATCTGACAGATGTTTTTTAGGTACCGTTAAAGTGTTTTGTAGTGCTAATGTGTCTTAATGTTTAATTTTGATGATTTAATAATTTATTTTGGAAAGTCAGATAATGTAGTAACGATTTTGGGTATGAAAAGCACACAAATATTATATCAATACTAGCTGACCCGGCAAACATTATTTTGCCATACAAATGTTTGGGGTGGACCACCCTTATCACTTAGGGGTATGAAAAGTTTATTACGACCGATTCTCAGACCTACCGAATATACATATAAAATTTCATAAAAATCGATCAAGCCGTTTCGGAGGAGTATGGCAACTAACACCATGACACGAAAATTTTATTTAAACAGATTTGACATGAGGTTACTATGTTATGGATGTTGTAATAGGTTTGAGAAGTTTTGATAGAATGTTCGTTCAAAAAGCGTTGTTCAACAAAGACTTTATTCATTTAGGTCTTCAAAAGACGATAAGTTACCAAACCTTTTACCATTACAGAATCAACCCTAGGTGTTTTAGTCAACTCTCAGAAACAGTCGGAGCAGCCATTTCTGCAGGCTTTCGACAGATGCACTCAACTGGACTCCGCTCGTCTCTGCAAGCCTTGGTTATATAACATGTCTGTGTATAAGATGACACCGGCGTACAAAAAACATGTTCAGTGCAGGGATTATATTTGGAAGTTTGTAGATAAGGTAAAAATTAATTAATTCAGAATTTCTTTAGATTATCATTGATAGCCGGGCTTTCTCCATTGAGTGCCGTTTTTTCCTGGTCTGTGCGAGTCTTTTCTCGATCTCACCCGTGGTTTTTTGTAGATCATCCACCAATCTGGCCATATTGTGATGGGTCTTTTTTAAATTCTCTCGACAACCATTCAGTTAGGACTTTCATTCATGTTATCAATGTTTAATTACAGGGTGTAAAAAGACCCATCACAATATACTCATCATCCGCATTCTGTACAATCATGGTGTTAAAATGAATGATAATAGTTACTACATAAGATTTTTTACATTCTAGATCATACAATCCAAGAAGCAGTCTTTGAAAGACGAGAAAATATCTATGGCTGAGTCTGATCAAAGTAAGTATAGAAAAAATGATAATTCATACTTTACACTTGTCACTACTTCAATAGTAACTTATAAACGGCTCTAATTTTAATAGTTTTAAAAATAACTACCTATCATTAATCTAATCTTTTCTATATTTTTGTCTATTATTTATATCTTCTTTTTTCCCAGACATGAAACACGACGGCCTCAAGACTTTCCTGGAACTGCTCATAGACACTTCAGGAGGAGACCGCGGGTACACCGATATGGAACTGCGAGAAGAAACCCTGGTTCTCGTACTAGCTGGTACCGATACCTCTGCAGTGGGTACTGCCTTCACTTCCATGCTGCTGTCTAGATATCCTGATGTACAGGAGAAGGTTTATCAAGAGTAAGTTGATTAGCTGTATTTGAACAGTTTAATATCTCTACGAAATTCCGACTGGCGAGTCATATTTAAGTAATTCATATGATTTTTTTTTACCGTATGGGTTTGATACACAGGTCAGGTAAAGTGTTATTGGGTTTTCTATAAGGAATTTTTCAGTTGCAGCCTGGAGTCTGGATATGTGTCTAGTTGATGGCAATAGGTTCGCCCTCGTATTACATGGGACTTAAACATAACTGGTGAAATGTGGGTGTACTAATAATATTTATACCTCTACCTAACCCTTTGGGTTACAGGCGTGATATTATAATGTTATAATAAGTAATCAAATCAAATCAATTTTTTTTTTTGCAAACACGGATAAATTTGTATATAGGTGATAATATCATAAAGTTAGTTCTCCATGTTCTGCCGTCACATGGGCATGCAAATCATAATCAATTAATATCATTTTAAATAACATTAGAAATATTATCATAATCCCATTTTACAAATTTTACAGATTAATGTAATGGGTTATGGTAATGTTTTAATTTTTCAGATTGCAGGAAGTATTCGGGGATTCCAAAAGACCTGTGGCTGTTGAAGATCTCCCCCGTCTTAAATATCTGGATGCTGTGATAAGAGAAACATTGCGGTTGTATCCACCAGTGCCAATTATTGCCCGGAAAGTTGATAAGGAATTAACTTTGCGTAAGTATGGAAAAATAACGTCACTATAATTCTCCTACTTCCTGCCTCTTATCCCGATTTATTTGGGGTTGGCGCAGCAACGTCTTCTTCCATATCTCTATTACAGCCATACATCTGTTCTGTGGTCATCCCCTGCTCTTCCTGCCATCCAGTCATACTTAAAACGTTGTTCAAGACATGTTCCTCAAATCCTCATTCTTCATATAGATTTTGTGTCTTGCTCTTAACTCTTAAACCAAGTTTAGAACAAAACTTCCTTCCAGCATCAGGCATAACCCTAGTAAAAGATTGCGGGTTAGTCATCAACATTTGGGCGTTACACCGCAACCCTCGATACTGGGGAGACGACGCGGAGCTGTTCCGACCTGAACGGTTCATCGACACGCCGCTCACGCATCCTGCTGCCTTCATGCCGTTCAGCCATGGACCGAGAGCTTGCATTGGTAAAGAAATAATTTACTATGTCAATACATAATTAGTATACTGGTTGGCTTGTCCATTTTTGTCAATTTGTGTGTCATGGGCTATGTCCAATTTTGGTGTCTTTTTTTTTATCGCACATTAACGTCTCCTTGTTAGATTTGTAGAGCATTTCAATACAAACAATAGTTACTAAAGCAGCTCAGCTCTAAAGTACATCCGTCTCGAGTTATGCGCCCTAATCTATCCGCTATATATCTACGCGTATTTAATTAGGAAAACTAAAAATATGAGTTACTTTTAATGGTCTTTGCCTGAAATGTATGGGCACCAGTTGCCCATACATTTCGGGCAAAGCCCTTTAGTAGGTATGTCGCAGTTCAGTTCTTAACAGTTCAGTGTTATAAATTATTGTATATTTTTCTAGGAGTTGCCTGTAATATGGGTGTGTATGCGTAAAATAAACAAATCTCAAAGAAGTAGGTCATACATTTATCCGTGCAGTAATCAAACCCACGACAAGTAGCCCACCACAGCAACTGTTACTAGTTTAACAGTGCTGTCAAAATCATTGAAATCCGACCGACTATTCCAATTTTTCCCAAAGCCAGTAAGCGCCCTGACCTCCAAAAATATTACTACACCAGCTGCGTCCTGCGGTTTCACCCGCATAAGTCTCGATCCCGTCAGAATATCTGAATAAAAAGTATTCTATGTCCTAACTCAGGTTATGGTCTACCCATGTGCCAAATTTCATCCAAATTCGTTTGGCCGTTTCAGCGTGAAGGCGTAACAAACATACAAACATTAAAAAAACTTTTTTTATTTTTTATGTTGGCCTACACTGTCCCACTGCTGAGCATAGGCTTCCCCCAAATCCTTCCAAGTATCATTTTCCAGGGCCACCTCCATCCAACCCTTGCGGCACGCGTTTCTAATATGAGTTTAGATAAATAGAGGCCAATTTAGGCCACAAACTTGGGGGTTACCAAACACTCCTACGGGTCAATATAGTGAAGTCATTATCAGCATCATTCTCTCGACTAGTTTATTGGCTGCCATTTCAGTTGGCGAAAAGAGTAGTGTCATACGAATTTTAACCCGTGCACAGGGTTAAAAGTCGTGTGAAACTTTACTTTTAACACACCAACTGCTAACTTTTACCTTGACTTGCCCTAAAAATTACTATGGTATTTTATTATAACGTTGCATCATTCCAGGGTATCAATACGCGATGATGTCAATGAAGACCGCGCTGTCAGCTCTCCTCCGTCAGTACAGGATCCTGCCTGCCACTGCAACTGAAGACCTGAAGCCGTTGAGGGTCAAGTTTGACGTCATGATGAAGGATGTTGAAAATTTCACCTTACAGCTAGTAGAAAGACTGTGAACAGCTTGAACCATAAAGCATAGCTTGTTGCTTTGCTATTCAAGAATTTCTTGAAAAATAATTGGAATTGAGAGTGTGTATGAATGTTTTATTTTTTGGTGCATTAAATTATGATGAAATATTATTTCTGAGTTGTGATTTCTTTCCTGTGCTGTTCGAGCTTTATTATGAAACATTCAAAAAACCTAGTTGTACGGTCCTGTAACCGCTGTTTGTTGTTGCTCCACAAAAAATATCGAAAAACTGTGCAAAAAGTGTTTGGAAGTGCCGTTAAAAGTTTAATTCGCATGGACATACTTTGAACTATTACCTATAGACTTACAATAACAACAATAACTTGGTGTTCTAGTGCGTACTTTAAAAACCAGCCAAGTCCGAGTCGGACTTGCACACAAAGGGTTCCGTACCACCGTACATTATTTAGCAAATAAATGAAAATATAATATAACTAGCTTTTTCCCGCGGCTTCGCCCGCGTGGATGTCGGAAAATATCCCACAGGAACGTGCTACCGGGATTCTGAGTATCCTTTGTCCTAACCCAGGCCATGGCCTATTCGTATGCCTTTCATTTAAATCCGTTCAGCCGTTACGGTATGAAAGGTAACGGGCAAATAATAAGTCTGTTTTTGGGTTCCGTACCTCAAAATGAAAAAATTTAACCCTTTTTTTGGGTGGAAAATTATCAAGTAACTTTTCCCGCTTTGGGCGTAGAAGAAGGGCGTGTCAGAGTCTTACTGACTAAAACCCACCCGTGTTCCTTCAGTTGCCTGTTTGTTGCCAGGGGGCCACGGTAACCCTTTTGGACAAACCCACAACCCCGGCCCGCATCAGCCCTAGCGGACCCCTTCAGTTGTGCTGACATCTCTTTGAGACGCGCGTGGAACACAACGCGCCGTCGACCCGGGCAAAAATAATTTACATTACGCAACACAAAACATTAAATTAAATTATGTGCTTTATGTCAGCCAGCACACTCAAAATACCAACAAAAACATCGAAATCTATACTATACGGAAATAAAAACTAAAAACGTAACCATAACTTAATACCCGAATAAAAGCCTCCAGGCATAAAGGGCGTGCCCGCTTACTAGCTATTAAAGCTGTAACTCGAAGTCACAAATGATAAACTAGGACCATCGAAGTAAAAATAAATAAACAGTTAATTACTAAAATAAATAAAAATAATAACAAAATCATGGTCAGTAAGACGACCACTCATCACACGCAGTACCTATCCACGAGCATAACGCAAAGATCAGCCATTACCCCTCCTCGCCATATTTGAGGGAAGGAGGCAACCCGACCCCCGACGCCACCACAAGCAATGACATCTAAGGGAGCATGACGAACTTGCTGCCGATTGCTTAGGCAAGAATAGTATTGTTGACCATATTCTATTTTGTTAAGTATCTGGGTACTTGTTGAAAGACGTACACTATCCTCCCATACCTATTAACACAGTTATTTGAAAATATTGTAAAAGCCAATTGGCAAAAGAAGCATGAAAGTAGAGTAGATGCGTTTCTTGCGAAGCATGTGTGGTGCCGAATATGAATGATATGTTGAGGGATGATGTGATAAGACAACGGTGTGATTTAAAAGAAGCTGTACTTAGTAAAAAAAAAATGAAAAGGGCATGCTTAGATGGTTTGGTCATGTTGAGAGGATGGAGGAAGCCTTGACCCGCACAGGGATCTTGCAGACTAAAATAGTGTAATTTACAAATAAAACTGGAATATAAATACTAACAACATACTCGTACCATTTAGTTAAAACTATCCATACTAAAAAATTTAAATAAAACAGAAACAATACTAACAGTAAAACTAAGTACTCATTTATACATTATCTTAATGTATAGTTTGCAGAAAATAAACGGCTTTTTTATTTTATTTTACTATTTATATCGTGAATTACAAAGTTATTTTTGCAGTTGCCGCAAATCACCCATACATAAATAAAATACCTTATTTTATTTATTATTTATTAGACCAGAAATAGTAAACATGTAACACAATTTGTTTTAGCTACTTAAAATTATTAAGCTTAAAAGTAATTTAATAACAATTGTGTCCAATTATTAGCATCTGCTGCCGAACTAGGTTTATAGCCTGTGTTTCAGCATGCAGCGCCTCAAGCCCTTGGAGTGGGTATGCAAGTATGAGTTTATGAACAAAAGGAAACAGTTTATTTTAAAATATAAATTTAAATTACTTTTAAAAAACTGAAAGGGTCGCTGTCCTCTGGGTGTATAAGGTGAAGGAGGTGAGTGTATGTGTGTTATGAATTAGTGAAGTTGAAGTTTAAAATTCCTAAGTTGTTTAGTTGTGGAGATAGAGCTAGTACAAAAAAGGTCTAAAACTGAGAACTTTTACGGATATTTAAGATGAAATAAGTCATTCCATTTCGTGTGCCTGTCTATCCCGGGGATTCCTGCTGAAGCTTATCGTAAACGGAAATGTACGGCTTGTATAAATCTCATTACGAGTGCCTCACAAAATGAGGCACTCGTAATGATAATAATATTACATCAAATCGGAATGTCTCAACAACAAGACTAAATAAGAGACCGGCCTTGAACTTTCCCCCTCGAGCGACACCAGTAACCACTGAGGAAGTGCGTGCCATTGTTCATGAAGTTATGAAGGTGGAATTCGCTTCTATGCTTCAGCAAATCAATAACACCATACTCAACCGTCGCGTCGTCAACAAGGAACTCGAACCTATAAAGCATGATACTAATATCATGCTTTATAGGTTCGAGTTCCTTGTTCCAGCTCCCTAAGGAGCTGTCAACTTTATTGAATTTTCACACTAAGGAGTTTGAAGATTACCCATCCAAACAAAAGAGATTAAAAAACGCCATGATAAACTTCAAGGAAGAAAATAATAATCTTAAAAACTCAATGGCGGACCTAAGCCTCCACAGCAATTACCTGGAACAAAAAACTCCTACGAACAGACTCGAACTCGCCTACCCGAAAATAAACAGGAGGGAGTTAAAAATAACCCTTTTCAGAACATACTGCCAGTCTTTTTACACGTGCCGTCTGTGGGTCAGGTATACGCTGAGGGCATACAACGCCCTGCGTGTCCAGTATAACAATGTATTCAGGATACTACTGGGTCTACCACACTTTTGTAGCGCTTCCGGGATGTTCACCGAGGCCAGGGTTGATGGTTTTCATGCCATTATAAGGAAACGGTGCACTTCTATTCTCGGTAGAAAACGTGCTAGCTCCCACAGCATCCTGAGTGTATTGTGTGATAAGTGGCACAGCCCCATGCTGGCTCACTAGATACGGCTGTCAGTCGTTTCAATTTTGTATATAGATTGTGGTTTTTACTAACATTAGGTTTACGACCTTTACTAACAACTTATGAATCTTGTAATTTGGTCTGAAATAAAATAAACGGATAAGTAGTAAGGCATCGTTGTTGGATTTTTAATAAAGGTATTGATGTAATTAGCGAGCAGTGGTGGCCCAGTGGTAACGGCCACGACTTACGAGTTCGAACCCAGACAGGCGCTTTACTTTGTGTAAATTATTTCATCACCACTGCTCTCAAAACGGTGAAGGAAAACATCGTGAGGAAATCGGCATGTCCTAGAACCGAAAATTCGAAGACATGTGACATCTACCAACCCGCACTGGGCCTGCGTGGTGGATTACGGCCCACTCCCTCTCACAGAGAAGAGGCCTGTGTCCCAGCAGGGGGAACATTTATAGGCTGATGATGATGATGATAATAAAATATAAGCAGTTGGGATCAGTTGTCGGATATGAGCTAAGGGACAATGACATTCTTCACTGCAGCTGCATAGCCAAAGTGCTACTAACACCCGCTCGCGCTCCATCGTCGTCCAGTTGGCCTGTTCAAGAATTTGCGACAACCTCCTGGCTTCGACTATTGATTACAAATAAGGAAAAGAAAAATGATATCGAGAAACTCAATAGTGCAGATCTTGGGCTAGCTCGTGACAAAAAGCTGGTATATGTGCTCGAACATTTATCTCCTTCTAATAAAGCGCTCCATGCTGCAGTTGGACTAAGGACAAACGATAACGGGTACAAAGTCTGGTTAAGACTTTTGAATGCTTTTTAATTGTGACAATAGAAATGGGCTTGAATTCAAAACTTGGAATTTCCTTACTGAAGTGTTCTTTTAGAAGAGATTCAGCTAGCATAGATGATGAGAGGAGAGATTTCGTAACCACTATTGGGATGTTGGTATTTTTGACGTTTAAAAGTGCTATACGAGTACAAGGGCCTATTTGAAACAAATTATTTGACTTTGACTTTGTTACCCTGGATTTTCCTGTAGCTAAGTCTCTTCGTCGATTGGCTCTCTGTGCAGTATACCTGCCACCACCTATGCGCATATCCTACTTGGAAAATTTGTTGGTGAGATAATGAGTGCCTTCGCTCTTCTTTGTTGAGTTGAGCTCCACGATTACTGACAAATGCTTGCACTGACTGGACAGGTCCACTCAAATCTGTGTGGTTCTTTCCTCAAAAGACCTTTTCAGACACTTATCTACATGGTCCTCATATGGCCTGACCAAGATTATGTCTGGACTTTAAAAGAGACTGCGACCTCTGAGTTTGTTTCGGCCTTTCTTCTCAGAGTAGTCAGATAGGAAACGCCGAACTCATCTAGCTTATTTTTAATATTTTTTTATATGACGTGTAAAAGTGATTTCGATATCCTATTTACAGAATAAACAATTTCATTTCATTTCATTTCATTTCATTTCATTTCATTTCATTTCTAGGCCTCCAGAGCGTAAAGTTTAGATTTTAATAGGGCTAGTAGAAGTAACATAACATCACGCCTGTAGATGAAGAAGGGCTGGACAGAGGTGTATAGTAACACCAACATTTAATCAGTTATGTTTAAGTCCCATGTACCTAATAGAGGGCGGGCCTATTGCCATCAAGCGGGCACAAATCCAGTCTAAGGGCTACTTCTAATGGAATTTCCCATTAGCACTTAAGATTTTGTAATTTATATTTAATTATTACTACCTACCTGCGACCTTTTTTTACATCCTGATCAAAAAATGCTACACAATATATGTATTTTTTCTTGCGTACGTATAAAGTGGCGTGCGTTGGTTAGCGTGGCAATCAGTCGTGCACGACAGACGTCAGTGTAACATTTCCTATCAAACAAGGTGTTTCTAACCAAACGAACTTCTAGATATTTCCCTTCAACGAATTGATGTGTTTTTCTTTCGCACACCATTTTTGCGTGACACGCACTGGTGTAAGAAGTGATTTCATTTTGACACAATATTATAAGCATAGTGTTCAATGGTGATTGTGTTGTGTATTTGCTTAGTATCGCATAGGTATCTAAAGTAAATTCGTTAAACCGGCAACATACAAACATGTTGGTAGGGTTGTTATTAACGATCGCCACGGTTCTGTTATTATACCAACGTTGGTCAAAAAGAGATATTTACAAGTTAGGGAAACAGTTAAATTCTGGACTATGGACGATTCCTTTTTTGGGCCATAGTTATTTGTTCATTGGCAATGGTAAGTACCAACAAAATAAATAAAATATAGAAACTTAAAAGAACTAGCTTCTGCTCGCGACTTCGTTCGCGTGAAAGTCAAAAGACACCACACCAGCTATATTCTATACTAAATAATAAAGCGTCTTAGTTGCGCGGGATGGTATCTCGTTGACATGGCATACACAGTTCGGTTTTTGTCAGTCGCCCCTGACCCACTGCGTCGCATCGCATCGCCCGCCCGCACTATTACTTCGTTTTCGCTTAGCGTTCCTTCTGACTTTTTTCTTTTTGCTCGACTTCTAAGGGTCGTAGCGTGATGTTAAATAGCCTATATCATTTTTTTTGGGTGGAAAATTATCACATAACTTCTCCCACTCTGGGCGGAGCGAGAGGGCGTGTCAGACTCTTACTGACTAAAACCCACCTGTGTTCCTTCGGTTGCCCTGTTGCCGGGGGCATCGGCCCTAGCGGACCCCATCAATTCTGCTGACATCTCTTTGAGGCGCGCGTGGAACACAACGCGCCGTCGACCCGGGCCTGGTCCTTATCGGACGGCGAGCTACCCATTGTTCACCGTCCGTAAGCCCGCGCCTACGGTGGCCGGAAATCAGCTCGCGATTCCCGACGCCCAGGGCGTCTCCTCCTGCGGCGGTTAGGGTCGTGAGGGCGCAAAGTTTGCCTGTCCCTCACGCGTTCCGTCTCCTCCTTTGCGAGCATTACCGCTTCTCAGAAGGAGGTGACAGCCTCCCATTTCCTCTCGCTCCGTACCATGGTCTGAACCAGGGACGGACTCGAGAGATCACCGCCGCCGATCGCCTCCATGAGGACACGGCGATGCTCCGCCCAAACCGGGCAGATCTCCACCGTATGCTCCACCGTGTCCTCCGGGCGATCCACACAATGGTGACACCCAGGCGTTTCCTCTCGCCTTATCCTTAACAGGAACCTCCCGTAGCAGCCGTGTCCGGTGAGGACCTGCGTCAGGCGGAAGGTACTGGAAACTGATTTTTGTTAAAATATTTTTCTTAGAAATTGTTTTTGCTTCATTTCCCGAGCGATACGTCAATAATTGTGGTGTAGGCAGATTTTTGAACAAAACAAGTAATTATTTTTCCACTGTGCGACGCCGACATGAAAGAAAAAGGAAAAAAATCGTTTATTTGCGGTAAACATGACGCAAAAAAACACGTAAAAAACAAAATTGGGGGAAAATATGCGTCACATCTACGCAAAACGGCCATCGCTCAGCATAATGGTGCGACCCCATGCGAGATAGAGCCCTAGCGCTGGTTTTTCATGCCAGCTAAACGTCAGCGCTGACAAACGTTGGTCTGCACAGAAGTAAAAATATTGCGGCGGAGTTTAATCGAGGACAGTGCATCCCAGCGCGTCAAAAAACTCACTGTTGGATTTTCAACTCTTGGCGCTAAGCAGAGCGTTGAAAATCACCGCGGAAAAAAATCGGTCGTGCATACGGTCAGTACTCTGCATTACCTGACCCCTCTTACAAAGAAAAAGAGGGGAAGAAGATATTTGGGTTATGCAGGTCACTAACTGTAACTGGGCTTATTGCGGGAACCGTCACCGATAAGCACCGATAGGTTCCTATTTGAATTAGTCGGCGCCGGTTAGCAGTGGTTCACGCTGATTTGGCAAAAAATATGAAAATTGTCTGCGCCGACTAGCGTTGTCAACCAGCGCTTGTCGCCGGTGCCGGTACCAGCTTTCTACGTAAATACACCCATAGTTCTCTACTTATAAGTGTTTAAAAAATCAATCTGCCTAGCCTTTTCCCAACTATGTTGGGGTCGGCTTCCACTCTAACCGGATGCAGCTAAATAACAGTATTTTACATGGAGCGACTAGCCTATCTGACCTCCACAACCCAGTAACTGGGTAATACGATACCTCTTGGTAAGACTGGTTGTCAGATTTTCGGACTTCTGACGACCCGTAACGACTATCAAAGATCCACAAATAACAGCCGGGACCAACGGCTTAACGTGCTGTCCGAGGCACGGAGGAGTCTTGGTATGTAAAGATGGTCACCCATCCACGGACCAACCGCGGCAAGCGTAGCTTAAAATTATCGATCGACCCGTGCGTCTGTTATTACTTAGCCACAAGCCCCTCTCCTTACTTATAAGTGTTTAAACGTTAAGAAATTAAGTAGAATTTAATCATGAATTATCCACCAAACTTATACATACACAACATCTATAGTATAATATTAAATAAACCATTTTAAGGCCATCCTTCGATAGATTGAAAGCAAAACAGATGTGACTTAACCACTATAATTTTATTTTAAAGGGGTAACTGGTCAGCGGGCCCAGTTACATAATTGGCCGATCGACCCCTAACCCATACAAACACTTAACTTTAAGCAACGTTTATAAGTCTTTCTTTTACGATTTTTTTTTAATTTTTATTATTGCAGCACGAATGAAAGCCTTCCAAATTACTGGTCGCGACGCAATGAGAAATGAGAATGGTCTAACATCCGTATGGCATGGAACATATTTGTATACAAGTAAGTTTATCCATTTTTTATGAGATTATTACAAGTTAAGGTATTTAATTATTTATACACACGTATTTACATTATTTAAAAACTAACAGACTTAAAATAATAATAATAATATGTACAAGTATATAAAAGGGGGTGGGAGGGGGGGAAATAATCATAGGGCTTCAAAAAATTCGTCCGCATCGCTGTCAATCCACCAATACTGCTGTGCGTGCCCACCTGCTGATTGTGAGTGAGTGGGAGTTGGGCCACTGGCTTCAGGCGCTACCGTCACCCAACATACGCACTATGCTGGGTGATACCACCTTCTGGCTTGCTACCTGTCTGCGTCTGGGCGCTCCTTGTGTGGCTCCGCATCGATGCCAATGCAGTGAAGTTGTCGACTGTCTTGGACACCATGGCCTATCCTGCAGTAAGAGCGCAGGCCAGATAGCACGGCACGCCAGCATCAATGACATCATCCGTCGTGCTCTTGTAACCGCCGGAGTGCCAGCTGTTTTAGAATCGAATGACCATAATGCCTAGGAAGGTAGGTAGGCCTTTGGTGTGGGATGTAACGTGTGTTGACACCCCTGCGCCATCCCATCTTCCTAGCATGGCGAGCTGTGCTGGGGCTGCTGCTGCAGGTGCGGAAAACCTCAAACGGCGCAAATACTCAAACCTTATTGGGACTTATATGTTTGAGCAGTTTGGGGTTGAAATACTAGGGCCATGGGCTCCGAGTGCCCACCTAGTTTTTCAAGACATCGCCAAGCGGCTGGACGACTCTTCACGTGACCAGAGGGCTGGCCTATTCTTTGGCCAAAGAATCAGCATTGCCATAATTTTTTTTATGATAAATTGCCTCGTTGGTCTAGTGGTAGCAAGCGCTACTGCTGAGCATGAGGTCCTGGGTTCGATTCCCGGGTCGGGCAAAGTGTTATTGGGTTTTTCTATCTGAAATTTCTCAGTAGCAGCTCGGAGTCTGGATTTGTGCCCGGTTGATGGCAATAGGCTCGCCCCCTATTACATGGGACTTAAAACATAACTGGCGAAATGTGGGTGTACCTGCTACAGGGACACCTCTGCCCAACCCTTCGGGGAAACAAGGCGTGATGTTATGTTATGTTATGTTGTAAATGTCACGACTAGGTACCGCAATAAGTGATCAATATTTACAAAGAATGTAATTTATTTTAGTATTGAAAAATTTAATTAAGTTTATGGTTTTTTAGTATAAAGTTTACTAACATAGTTTTTAAGTCATTGTTACTAATCGAATATACGGATTGTCTTTAGCTATAGGTTTTTTTTTTTTATTTTCAGTGGTCGCTGATCCTGGGACCGCTGAGATAGTTCTGAAGACTTGCCTTAATAAAGATGACCTGATGCAGCTGCTACAGTTTCTCATTGGAAATGGTTCCTTGATTGCACCAGGTATGAGGTTTATGAAAACAGAAATTATTGCTTTGTATTGTACCTACATTTTTTTTTTTTTTTTGTTTTGGAAATTATCAAATAACTTCTCCCACTCTGGGTGGAGCGGGAGGGCGTGTCAGACTCTTACTGACTAAAACACACCCGTGTTCCTTCGGTTGCCCTGTTGCCGGAGGCCACGATGTCCCTTTCGGCCCTTATTCGCAGCCCCGATAGGCATTGGCCCTAGCGGACTCCGTCAATTCTGCTGACATCTCTTTGAGGCGCGCGTGAAACACAACGCGCCATCGATCTGGGCCTGGTCCTTATCGGACGGCGAGTTACCATTGCTCACCGTCCGATTCTCGCCCACGGCGTCTCCTCCTGCGGCGATTAGGGGCGTGAGGGCGCGAAATTTGCCTCTCCCTCACGCGTTCCACCTCCTTCTTCGCGAGCATTACCGCTTCGCAGAAGGAGGTGACGGCCTGCTATTTCCTCTCGCTCCGTACTATGGCCTGAACCAGGGCCGGATGCGAGAGATCACCGCCGCCGATCACCTCCCCGAGGACACGGTGATGCTCCGCCCAAGCCGGGCAGACCTCTACCGTATGCTCCAGCGTGTCCTCCGGGCGATCCACATAATGGTGACACCCGGGCGTTTCCTCCCGCCTTATCCTGAACAGGAACCTCCCGAAACAGCCGTGTCCGGTGAGAACCTGCGTCAGGCGGAAGGTGAGGACGCCGTGGCGCCTCTCAAGCTACTCCTCAAAGAGGGGTCTTATCGCCGCAATTGTGGCGTGCCCAGCGCTTGGTTGCGACAATCGCACTCTCCATGACGCCATGAGATTCTGCCGGAGCTCTGTCCGCTGTACCGCGATTTCTTGCAGCATCGGAGTTAAGCCCCGGCGTTTCGCCTCCTCACGCCACTCCCAAATGTGCGCAAGCACCTTTGAAAGAAAATTTATAACTCATATTAAAAATACTCTTTGTAAACAAGCATATTACAAATTATAGGATTATATCCTAGATAAGAATGCTTGGAAGCATGCTGGTCTAGCTCCATAGGACAATTTAGAGTCTAGACAAAATCAAACTGGTTGTCAATTTAATTGTGTAATTAAATATTATAACATTTTTTTTTTACATTTTGTGATTACTTGAACTCACACACTGACAAATTAGTATCACATGTAATATTTTTTTAGGAATATCGTATATGTACCTACTTTTACAATGCTTGTAAATATGTGAACACCATGTATCCATTACATAATATTTTTTTCTGTCATTGCTTCATTTTTAATTATTTTTACCTTTTGTGGTATAGTAATCTTATTCCAGGTGCATCGTCTTCACATATAATTATATAATTAATGTATAAAAAATATTGTAAAACATTTTAAAAGAGAGTGCCTTGCCCATTCTTCTCCATACGAATACTACCTTTTGGAAAGGGCGACTAGAATCAATTCTATTTTTTGTAAATTTTGACGTTCAAAAGTGCCTTTTTGTGCTTAATTGAAATAAATTATTTGACTTTGACTTTGCCTCCAGATCCCATGGCGGGTATTGTACCTACCTAAGACAAAGATAAATTTATTAGTGCACATTATTATTATTGAATTCCACCCAGAGTGGGAGAAATTTCAACTCTTGGTGCTGAGGGTTAGTAGCGTCCCCCATTTGAGTTTTCACCCGAAAAATTTAACATTAAATCTAATTTCGCTTTCACCTGATTTGTAACAAGGTAAATCCGTGTTCAAAAGTGTAACAAAATTATTAGTTTTTCTGGTAGGACAAATGTAAAAAGTTTTCGAGTACAACATGCCCAAAAGTAACAGTGTGGTGCGCATTGTTGTCCGCCGGCGCAATAGAATCTTAATTTTTGAAAATACTGAAGGTCAGTCAACGGTGAGCGCTATAGGCGCATGTTAACCGATCTTTTTTGGAACAAAATCGAGGATAGTGATGTGCAAGACTTGTGGATTCAGCCAGATGGCGCAACTTGCCACACAGCGCGTGAAACGTTAGATGTTTTGCGTGCGTAACTCTTTCTCGCTATCTGTACCTTCCTTTTTTTAACTGACTTCCAAAAAGGAGGAGGTTATAATTATGTTCGTCGTGTATGTTTTTAACTTAACTTTGCTTCGATAGTTTTTGAGTTAGCTTCAATAATACGTAATTTTTGCCACTTAGTATATGGATGATATGATAAGTTCCTGTCACTGTTATTTACATAGCAGGTACCACAACTAAAAAGTGAAAAATAAAAACTTTTTTGAAATATAAACGTTTTTTTTGTACTGAGTTACGCAACAGATTCATTGTTTTTTAAAGTGGTATTATTATTCGGGTGAAGTTGCAACTGGGGGGTATTGCTAATAACCCGGAGCTGTGCCAAGGGTTGAAAATTTTACAGATTGCTTTTATTTAGGTATGAATTTAGGTGACATTCAAGTGTTAGTAAAAACAGGCAAAACATTACTAGCCAAGTTTTCACTGAATATTACTCCTGTCTCTGTCGTACAACTGTCTAACATGTGCAAAATAAAGACAGGAATATATATCTAAACCAAAGCACGTGCTAAGGAACGCCTATCATTCAATGTTACAGTGTCAATATGGCGTCAGCGTCGAAAATTCGTAAATCCGACCTTCAGTACGAGAAATTTGAAGTATTACATGACAATATTCGAGAGAGAGAGTGCGACCCTTGTGAAAAACATGGGAAAAATGGCGGGCTCCGGAGTACTATCTGCGTTTAAATACTACACTGCCTATACCATGGATGCGATTGCTGGTAACATCTTGTCATTTATGTTATATATTACTAGCGGACGTCACGCGGTTTTCACCCGCGTAGTTCCCGTTCCCGTGGGAGTACGGGGGTAACAACAGCCTATGTTACTCGCTAATAATGTAGCTATCCATTGCTGAAAGAATTTTTCAAATCGGTTGAGTAGTTTTTAAGTTTATTCGTTACATACAAAAATACAAATCATTCCTCTTTATAATATTAGTATATAAGTATATATATATATAGAAGAATATATAGAAGTATAGATATAGATTAGCCAGCTCAGACCAAATAAAAAACTTAGACCTAGCGCTGCGAACAATACAGTGAAGCAAGCCAAAACCACACCTCCGCTCTGTTTATACACGCTCACACGCACACATTTACAACTGTTTACAATGACACTACAAATAAACTGCACCTCACTAAGCGCACACATGTTTACGAATCCGGCCTCACGTCACTGTTGACAGTGCTATGTCTTGGTTTTTTATTTGGTCTGAGGTGAGCCAGTAAAACAAAATAGTTTAAGGCCCCGTGCCGCCGCACCGCACGAAATCACTGATTTTAATCAATTTTGTTTATTCGTTGTGAGAAAGGGGACCAGAATTTAAACAAAATTATTTGTGATTTGAAAAGTCCAATTCTTCGTCTTGTACAGTAAGCGCTCAAAAGTGCATGAGCACGCTAAGAGTCGTATTGCTGTGAACACGCGGTATAGCTCGTACATTTGTATGTGTAAGCAACACGATACACACACCACAGATAACGCAGTTACACGAAACAACAATATATTTCCGTCGCTTTAAACATGCTAGCACACACGCACTATGCGCGTGAACTTGACCAGTTAATGGCATTGCTAAAATTCGATAGTAACTTAACAAGCGCAGATAGCAGAAAGCGTTAAGCGTTGGTATGGAATTCAATCTGCCTCAGGTTCTAATCTCGTGAAACACAGTGCGGTTTTTTGCAAATATTATTATTTTTGTTTTCGATAATAATATTTTTTAAATATTGCTGCTTTTTTATGTTGTTATTGCAATAAAGGTTTTAGAATAAAAAATGCGTGATATATGATAACAAAATTAAAAAATATATGTTTATTCGTTATATTTATTTTACATAAGTTAATAAACTGCTACAATTATTTATCATTACTTCAGCTGAATAAGATGTGAAATAGATGTCAAGAAACTTAGAAGCAGTTTGTATTATTTAGACATATTTAAATTATGAAATATTTTAAATTTTTAATGGATTTTTTCACCATAAATATTAAGCTTTGATCATGGTCGAAGTAATTAAGTAATAAATAAGAATATTAGACTACTTAAAATGTAAAAAACTACTTACAGAATAGGTAATTTTAAGGTTAAATATGGGCAGTTTGTTTATATTTTATTTGTATTAATTATTTTACATTTTATTTGACTTTAGTAAATATTGGTTGTTATTGAGGTTAAAGCTTAAGTATTCATTTTCTTTACGAAAAGAAGATTGAAACTAAACCTCAAATTTTTATCCTAAAATAATACTATTACTAAAATAATATTAAACAATTTCGGTATATCTGCAAGAAATACGACAAACACCCTATTGAAACGTGCTTAAAAAATTCGTTACCATAAATTCATGCAATAACGAATCTGTTGTTTATTAAGTTGGTACGGTCAATATTTTAAGGTCAAAAACGGTTTTCTAGCTGGTCTTCAGTGATGCAAGCCTTCAGAGTGCACGGCGAACGGTTCATAATGACGTGTTTTTAATAATTCAGCAAAATGTCTCGTTGGTATGAAACCATTTGTTTCATTCACCATTTGACGTCGCTGCTACTCGATAATAAGCCCCTTCCTCATATCTCTTAACCCTCACAGTATTTCTCTAGAACAAAGAAAAACATTGTTTTTATTACACATAATACCTTATTATTTATTATTCACTAATCGAATTAAACCTCACAATGAATTTAAAACTTTAAAGGCATCTTCTGTCTCAACAATACCTCTGTTCTATCAACAATACCCTTGATTAAGATTTATGTTTAGTAAAATATGAAATATATTAATGATAACACTCACACTTAGTCCGGTTTCATTAGATATTCACTTCACTTTTACGCAGCGCAATAATATTCTCTGATCTGATCTGATCTCTTCAATATATTTTATGCCTGCTTTTTGATAATAATAACCACAACACTGCGCTAAATACTCGTCACCAATATTATCCACGAACCAAAAAAGTTCTATTAATTGAATACTCGTAACAAACTGCATCTACCCCACAGAAATCGAAATAATTTACTTAGTTTTTTGTGGTCTACCTGCTAAACTTTAATATTTATGTGAACAAGACGAATGAAACTAAAAACGAATGATGATTATTGAACTAGTCATTGGTTGCAGACAAAGTGAGTGTGTGTGTGTAATGTGCGTGTCTACAGTATTGTAACAACTTATAGAAGAAGGTCGTAAGTCAAACCGAAGCGTCAGTCTATTGCTTTGTGAGATTGCTCATGGACTTTTGGTCGGCACTGTACATAGAAGAAAGAGATTTTTCAAATAAATTAAGGATTCGTGGAAAATCACTAAAATTCGCAACAAGTTTTCCAAAAAATGACGCGGGACTGACGTTTGATCGTTTCGTTAGAAGAAACTGCTTTTGATGTTGAAAATTAAAAAATATCATCAACATCATTATATAGTCTACTTGTACAGTACCAACCAAAAGTCCATGAGCAATCTCACAAAGCAATAGACTGACGCTTCGGTTTGACTTACGACCTTCTTCTATAAGTTGTTACAATACTGTAGACACGCACATTATACACACACACTCACTTTGTCTGCAACCAATGACTAGTTCAATAATCATCATTCGTTTTTAGTTTCATTCGTCTTGTTCACATAAATATTAAAGTTTAGCAGGTAGACCACAAAAAACTAAGTAAATTATTTCGATTTCTGTGGGGTAGATGCAGTTTGTTACGAGTATTTAATTAATAGAACTTTGTTGGTTCGTGGATAATATTGGTGACGAGTATTTAGCGCAGTGTTGTGGTTATTATTATCAAAAAGCAGGCATAAAATATATTGAAGAGATCAGATCAGATCAGAGAATATTATTGCGCTGCGTAAAAGTGAAGTGAATATCTAATGAAACCAGACTAAGTGTGAGTGTTATCATTTATATATTTCATATTTTACTAAACATAAATCTTAATCAAGGGTATTGTTGATAGAACAGAGGTATTGTTGAGACAGAAGATGCCTTTAAAGTTTTAAATTCATTGTGAGGTTTAATTCGATTAGTGAATAATAAATAATAAGGTATTATGTGTAATAAAAACAATGTTTTTCTTTGTTCTAGAGAAATACTGTGAGGGTTAAGAGATATGAGGAAGGGGCTTATTATCGAGTAGCAGCGACGTCAAATGGTGAATGAAACAAATGGTTTCATACCAACGAGATATTTTGCTGAATTATTAAAAACACGTCATTATGAACCGTTCGCCGTGCACTCTGAAGGCTTGCATCACTGAAGACCAGCTAGAAAACCGTTTTTGACCTCAAAATATTGACCGTACCAAATTAATAAACAACAGATTCGTTATTGCATGAATTTATGGTAACGAATTTTTTAAGCACGTTTCAATAGGGTGTTTGTCGTCTTTCTTGCAGATATACCGAAATTGTTTAATATTTTAGTAATAGTATTATTTTAGGATTAAAATTTGAGGTTTAGTTTCAATCTTCTTTTCGTAAAGAAAATGAACACTTAAGCTTTAACCTCAATAACAACCAATATTTACTAAAGTCAAATAAAATGTAAAATAATTAATACAAATAAAATATTTTTATTTTTTTTTATTCTATTTATTTATTTATTTATTTATTAAAAAACCAACTTATACTAACAGTTCAGAAACTGCCTCGTTGGTCTAGTGGTCGCAAGCGCTACTGCTGAGCATGAGGTCCTGGGTTCGATTCCCGGGTCGGGCAAAGTGTTATTGGGTTTTTCTATCTGAAATTTCTCAGTAGCAGCTCGGAGTCTGGATTTGTGCCCGGTTGATGGCAATAGGCTCGCCCCCTATTACATGGGACTTAAACATAACTGGCGAAATGTGGGTGTACCTGCTACAGGGACACCTCTGCCCAACCCTTCGGGGAAACAAGGCGTGATGTTATGTTATGTGTTACTAACAGTTTGCACCACACATACAAGTTATAGGTCAATATTTATCAGTAATTATAATTACACATACAATCATAAAATTAGATTAAATTACATAAAAGTAGACAAAATTTGTTGAAATTAAATGAAGTTAGTCAAGATAAGGCAAAATTAGATTAAATTAGACAAAATTAGATAAAATAAGATATAATTGGGGTAAAAAAAAATGGAATAAAATTATTAATAATTATAAACATTAATTTATTCACTCTGAGATTGTACTGGGAGCAGCAATAGATTCCAGGTATCGAGTAGCAGTGTTCAGGAATCTCAGTTCAGTACTCGCGAAGACATCTGAGGATTCGTCATACTACAAAATGTTGTTAATATGAGTTAGCGCTAGGTACAATGGACTGGCCTTGAGGGTTATGGTACTGGTTTGAGGTATTGAGAATAGAGGACGCTGGCGAGGGCGTAGTGTGTGTCTAATGGGTAGTGGGATGTTAAAGGAGATGTGCTGTAGTAAAAATTAGTTGAAATGGGTACCACGAATTAGCCGGATGAAATATTTGACGAGACCAAGATTTCTCCTTACCTCTAAACTTTGGTAGCCCACCATACCTAGCACAAATGGTGTAGGGTACATATACGGGTAATATCCATACAGTTTTAAGTATAAGTAGCGAACAAAAGACTTTTGAACCTTTTCGATGATCAGTGTATACACTTTTTCATGGGGGTTCCAGATTGCACAGTTAGTCTCTAGCAAACTGCGGATGAAGGAGTTGTAAAGTATCGTTAGGGCTTGACGATTTGTGAAAATTTTGGCCTGCCGCAAGACAAAACCTAAGTTTTTACGGGACTTGTTGCAGGTCTGTAGTATGTGCTGGTTAAATGTTCATAGTGTATATGTTGTGTATGGGTTGTGTGGTTTTCGAGTAGGTCATCATCAATATAAAAAACTGCCCATATTTAACCTTAAAATTACCTATTCTGTAAGTAGTTTTTTACATTTTAAGTAGTCTAATATTCTTATTTATTACTTAATTACTTCGACCATGACCAAAGCTTAATATTTATTGTGAAAAAATCCATTAAAAATTTAAAATATTTCATAATTTAAATATGTCAAAATAATACAAACTGCTTATAAGTTTCTTGACATCTATTTCACATCTTATTCAGGTGAAGTGATGATAAATAATTGTAGCAGTTTATTAACTTATGTAAAATAAATATAACGAATAAACATATTTTTTTAATTTTGTTATCATATATCACGCATTTTTTATTCTAAAACCTTTATTGCAATAACAACATAAAAAGCAGCAATATTTAAAAAATATTATTATCGAAAACAAAAATAATAATATTTGCAAAAAACCACAATGTGTTTTACTTGTTAAGTTACTATCAAATTTTAGCAATGCCATTAACTGGTCAAGTTCACGCGCATAGTGCGTGTGTGCTAGCATGTTTAAAGCGACGGAAATATATTGTTGTTTCGTGTAGTGAAAAACTGCGTTATCTGTGGTGTGTGTATCGTGTTGCTTACACATACAAATGTACGAGCTATACCGCGTGTTCACAGCAATACGACTCTTAGCGTGCTCATGAACTTTTGAGCGCTTACTGTACATAAGAGAACCACTTTTTTCAACTTTCATACAAAATATAGCAAAAAAAAAAAGTTGAAATAACGTAACTTTCTCAAAACTTCAAGCCAAATAAATATTTTTTTCTAAAACTTAGAAACACTTTTAAGAAATTTTAAAATTACATATTAATCTTAAGTTAATTTTTAATAGAATCTAAATTTTATTTTATAAATAAACAATTACTTCATTACGTAAATAAATGGCAAAGTGAACTATATAAACGATCGCGGAAAACCTATTCCGTCACATCGACGCATTTTGCTTAACAAAATGTGGTCGTTTCTGTTAGCCGTCATAGGTAAATACAAATGAGGGTCCCATTTTGATGGGACAATGTATGGCCACCGCAGGCAAAGGGCAAAGCCCTGACCCCGCTCGCCACGCACGCCCCCTAGCGGGGGCGTCGCGACGTCCACAATCTATTCCTTCAGTAGCGCACGGGACTTCCCAGCGTGAGGACGTATCACTTTGCGTCGCAGCACGCACAGACGCACGTACTCGTCCGATGTTAACATATTATTCCAGAAATTGTACGTTGACTAGCACATTTTGATCCGCATTTTATTTTAAAGTACTTTGCTTGTTTTTGAAGAACAGTAAAATTTTGCATGCCTGGCAATAAATAAAATACCGGTGTACGTGTGTTCGTAATTCTTCTTATCCTAAACGGCTTGACTGATTTAGATGTTTTTTTTTTTAATTCTTTTTGTGTCACTTGGATGGTTCATAACTATAATTGGACCCGCGTGGCGCTGTTGTCACAGGACAACATCTGCCTGCTGGGTTCACTAGTTACATTTTGACTTAAGATTTCATAGTTTTGAGTGATTTTTGGTAGAGGAAAAAGTTATGGGTTCGCGTCACCGAAATGCCGATATGCTGTTGTAGCAATAAGTGACGTATTTTTGGAACGAAGTTCTTTAACACTACTGAAGACTACTTTAAGTCAAAATAAAGATCCAAGATGGCGGCTGCGAACATTTAAAAATATTTCGTCATGGGTATCGTTTTCATAGTTTTCGAGGATGCTAAAGCTGATAGTGAGGTCAAAATATAAATTCAAGATGGCGGCTGTGACAATTTTCAGATTTTTTGTCATGGGTGTCTTTTTCATAGTTTTTGAGGATTCTAAAGCATATTTTGATGTCAAAACGTAAATCTAAGATGGCGGCTGCGAAAATTTTTACATTTCTTCATAACATCGCGCCATCAATTTCAAAGTGTTGGGCCCTTTGTAATTGATGGCGTGATGTTATGAAGAAATCTCATTTCCGCAACTTTTCCGCGCAAGTGGGTTCGCGCAAGTGTCTTTCGTGAAAATGTTTTTCGCGCAAGTGTCTCAGATTCCTTTATGGATACTGGTGCCAATTCTCTTGTCACAAATTAATGCCTCTAAACTAGACTAAAAATCACCAAAATTTCGTTCATTCCTGTCAAACGATGATTTCCCCTAAGATGCACTAAGATGGCAATATGGTGCCGATTCTCTTGTTTACCGAACTAAACTTACTAAACTATCACTAAAATTCCTTACTTTTGGCTATGAAAATCTTGAAGCTATTCTGCAGCAAAAATTCTCTAAATTTAAATATATTTTGACACACTAAAATTGTATTTGACAATCGCGAGTCCACGTGGTGCTTGTTTGCCCTACCCCGTGAATTTCTTAGTTTATTTTTTTTTAGAACTGGAGGCGCACAGGGGGCAGCCTTTGCGTTTTATATAGAATTTTTCACTTTTTGTAAGGAAAATAAGAAAAAATATTACCTACATGTAGAGTGTCAGGGGTTTAAGAGTTTTATAAAGGGGATCGAAATTCTCATTATTTTTGCGATTGGACGTACCATTTTCGAGATATATGCAAGAAAAAAAAAAGATACAGTACTGTTTTTTGCACCTGAAGCGAGGCGTTGGTGTGAATTTTAGTTCCAGACAACTAATTTAATTCCGCACCTTTTTAATCGCGATTAAAAATATCTCGAAAACGGTGTGTTCAATCGCAAAAATAATGAAAATTTCGACCCCCTTTATGAAACCCCATAAACCCATAAAACTCAACATGTAGGTTATAATTTTTCATGTTTTCCTTACTACTTGTTTATAGATGTCACGCCCTTAGATGAATGATTGGTCTCGCTGCGCGCAGCGAGACCAATCATTCATCTAAGGTCACGCCATTGAATTTTTAGTTCTAGGACATGCCGGTTTCCTCACGATGTTTTCCTTCACCGTTTGGTGAGCAGTGGTGATATAATAATAATCACAAAGTAAAGCGCCTGTCAGGATTCGAACCTACGACCTATAACTCGTTAGTCGCGGCCGTTACCACTGGGCCACCACTACTCATGTTTATGTAGCAGACAATGTATAATCTTCGTTTACACTACCCTTATCAAAACATTTAGAAAATAATAAGACAATGAATTTTACTACGGTGTACGGCAATAAATAAATACAATCCGTGACTCAAGTTCACATCATCAACATGTGGCTACTTTCTAAAATGGTTATAATCCAAATAGGTTCCTATTTGTTTCTCAAACATTTTCCTAAAAGAGGGTTTATCCTAAAAATTGCCAACGTCGTAAATAGTTGTCAAATTAATTTAGCAATATTACTGTATGGAATTAAGAAATGTGGCTAACTAGGGAACTAAAATACTTATGGCACTTTGTTTTGCTGAAAACTAAAATGCAGTAATTAATATCGTAATACCGAATATTTAGTTTTCAGCAAAACAAAGTGCCTTTATAGATATCAGTATTGTTAATTCACTCTGGTGATGGGTACAATAACTCCGCAAACCGTTTGGTGGTCGCAAAATATGACTTTGAATCTTCATTGTTTTTTACTCACTACATAATTTATTGAATTTCAGAGTCAACATTGGGTTACAAAATGGGTGCCCAAAAGGAGACAAAACACCCTTTGTTAGAATCATTTGATGTGGGGCTAAGCAGGGCATCAGACCGACTTTGCAAGCCATGGTTACATAGCGACCTGGTGTTTCAAAACTTACCTCTTTACTCAGATACGATGAAAAGGAAGAAGTACGTAGTTGATTTTTTGAATGAGGTAAGTAACGAAAACATATGTCTTGTAAAGGTAAAGCGCACATTACAGCCGTATCGGGCCGCAGCTGGCAGTGCATCGCAATTCTGTACAAAAAAAGTGCGGTACGACCCGCCTGTAGCGTGCGATGGTTCATATAAAATGTATGAAAGTGCTTTAGGAGGATTTTTGCAATGCGGTGCGGCCCGATCAAATTAATGTGCGTCAGCTTTAATGGCTCAATTTTTTTATTTGCTTAGCACTATGAAGAACATAATTTAATTTATTTTGGTACTATGATTTTAAATAATGAATACTATAATGATTTTAGTTAATAGAAAACAAGCGAAAAGAAATGAAAGAAAACAACATTACTCAAGAACACTATGAAAGTAAGTAGGTACCTGTTATATTAGACCATTTTGTACAAATATATTTGTAGGATATTACTATGCGTGTATTGTGTGTTTCCCGACAAGTTATAGGATTGAGAGAAAGAGGATTATCCAGTGGGCCTGCCGCGAAGGCGCGGAGTAAACAGAATGTAAATTCTGACGATTTTTAAATTAAAAGTACTCATTTGATACATAATATTTACTAAGTTTTAAGACTTTATTCATATCTATGGGTGATACTTATTGAGCTTGTATAAAAAAAAACCTGAATGCTATAATATGATACTTGTATTTTCGATGCAAAAATCGTCCGAATACACTTTACGTTTACGTCGCACGTCGTGAATTCGGATGCCACGCAATTATCAGTAGTTTAGGAGTTAGATATTTTCGTGCTAGGTCTTCTATTCACCAAGACTTATTTATTAAAGTAACCATGCCAACTTATTATTGTCGTTCTTATATTTGGATGACACTGGTGGTATTAAAAACCTTTAACTCTTCGGGGTGTGATATTTTTTGTTGAGCTGAATTCAATGGGTGGCTTTATATATTTTTATCACAATAATTAAAACAGGTATTCTTTTACATAAGAAATTTAAATGCAATTGTAATAACTAAACTAATGAGCGTAGCTACAGAATATATAAGTATAATTATAATAAATTAAAAACAGACTTTAATTTGCATTTTACACTTAATTGTCACAGTGGCAAAACGACCAAATCTTTGCAAAAATAAATTAAAATTATAAAATATGCAGTAGGTTTGTTAATAATATAATTTAAATCTTATTGTTTTTGTTGAACGATGCGTTGTTTAAGTTGTTAGGAATTTGATATTGACATGTACTTTTTAAGACATGCTCACAAATTTGTATTCATTTCAGATTCTTCAAACGATAGCTCGAAAACACTGCTAGAGAGTCTTATAAGGTTGTCAGGACAGGACGAAGGATTCACGAATGATGAAATTACGGAAGAGCTATTGGTTATGATTGTGGCTGCTAACGAAACTTCGGCAAGCGGAAATTCATTCGTATCCCTCATGCTTGCCAGACATTCTGAAGTACAGGAGAAAGTTTATAAAGAGTAAATCACATTAGAAATTATTATTATCAGCATTCAGTAGGGCAAAGGCCTCCCTTTCTGTCTTCTATTGATCTATATCTGTAAGTGACCAATCTTAAAGAGTTGAGTTCGTCCCGCCATCTCCTCGTGAACCAGCCGCGTTGCCGTTTGTTGTTGTTTGGGATCCACTGTGTGATTATTTTAGACCATAGCTCCTCCGGCATGCGATAGATGTGGCCTGCCAAGTCCCAATTAAGCTTGGTAGCATACGCCAGCAATTTGAGTTTTGGAACGCAATATCGAGTTCCTTATGGGATCAGTGAGTTTAAGGTCCCAGGATACTGCGTTCCATTGCTCGCTGACAAATTTCGCATTAGACAACTACAAGAATTTTTAAGTATCCGTTTGCAGACCTAATTTATAACCAGATTAACCATTGAACAGGTTGCAAGAAGTGTTCGGTCACTCAGACCGGCCGCCAACTTCTGATGACTTGCCTCGTCTTAAGTACCTGGACGCAGTGATCAGGGAGACGCTGCGACTGTACCCATCCTTGCCTGTTATAGTCAGGAAAGTTGAGAAGGATGTTTTATTACGTAAGTATTTGGTGCATAATGAGAAACTATATATAATTCCCTATTTCTCAGCCAAATTTTATAAGCATTCAAAATGTCATCAGAATACTACATTTACAACTAGTTTTTTTGTGTTTTTTGTTTAGTGAATAGTGCTATACATGCGATTGTGATCAACCAGTCGATGTCTGAAAAGGCTCGACTGGCTGTTCACAATGATGTGCTGGTGCCCACGCTTATGTATGGAAGTGAACGGTGGGGTGTGGCAAAACAAGCATGAAAGTAGAATAAATGCTGTGAAAATGCGTTCCTTGCGAAGCACTTGTGTGACTATGAATGACATGATAAGACAGCGGTATGATTTAAAAAAAGTTGTAGTGACAAAAATTGAAAAAGGTATACTGAGACGGTTTGGGCATGTTGAGAGGATGAACGAAAGGCGACTAACAAAATGTATTTACAAGGCTGATGTGAAGGGAAAGGCCGGGCGGGGACGCCCTAGGAGGACATATACTGACCTTATTGGTGATGTTCTTCAGAAAGGTTAGCTGCGTAGTACTCGCTCACGGCGTTTGTGTGATGATGTATGACCAGATGTATGAACGTAAACGAAGCAAAAGGAGTATGTAAGGATCGTAGCAGGTGGCGTTCTGTAGTTTCTGGCTACCCCTATGGGAAGAAGGCGTGAGTTTATGTATGTACAACTAGTTTTTTTTTTCTGTTAGTTTTAAAAAGAACTAAAGTTCTTAGTAATGTTAATCTAGCCTTATCCGCTCATAAGCCATTCAACTCTAACGTAATATTTTACGAGATAGAATATTTTACAACTAAGAATAGTGTCAGTTTGCACTTTTACACAGTTTTGTAGCACTTTGGTTCTGATAAATTAATGAAAACATTTTGTTCCTGTGTTACATGTATAGCACAGCATTGTTATTATTATTTATTCATTAGTTATACACTACACTAACTTAAATAGTTCGGTTCTCTTTAGCCTACGCACTATCACACATTCACACGTCGGTGAAGTCTGTGTTTGTGGGCTTCAGCAAAATTTTTGAATGATGATGGTGACGAGCTCCATTTAAGATCTCGGTGGAGGTTGTCATTTCTAATGTACCTACCATGGTGCATTTACAGCATCCCTGAGTACTTTATTTTGGAATTTTTGTATTATTTTAACGTTCGTTCTTTTAGTACTGCCCCAAAGTTGGATAACATACGTCCAAATTGGCATACGAATATGCTTGCTTAAATCATTTAATTACGAATATTGTAAACAGGATTTCCTTCCGAGTAACCAATACTTACTTCTGTAACGCATGTCGAGTTCCTGTCTTTTCTTTTTGACGTGAGACTTTCGTCGCACACCTTGGCTTCAAGAGTTATGCCAAAGTATTTGACTGTATTGGAATAAGGCACTTGCATGCCGTTTATATAGATTAGGTGGTAATCGCAGTGTTCGTTATTAAAGGCAATGAGAATTGATTTTGACTCATTCGGTTTGGTCTTCCACTTTTGTGTCCAGGCATAAACTTTGTTCACAGCTATTTGAACTTTTTCCACTGCTTCTTTGTGGCTTGATCCAGTAGCCATAATACCAATGTCATCTGCAAAGGTCGCAATGGTGTTGTTTTCAAACGGGTTTTGAGCATTTATACACATCACACATATTTGACCAGCTGCTTTCTTTTCTAGAAATACATAAAAGAGAGGTGGAACATGTATTTTTGTTAGTCGGACTGAAGTTTTGAAAAATATCAAACATAGCAAAAAAATCTGTCTCAGATATCTTTGAATGTTGTGCTGTAGAAATAATAATAGCTAACAATATTATTATTATTTGGTGATATAGGATTCCTAAACATAATTACGTATGAAAAATGTATAGATAGATAGAATACTCTTTATTATGTACACCATAACAATTACAGACATACATAGGGTGATATAATGGGTGGTCTAATCGCTAAAAACGACCTTTTACAGACAACCTATTGATGAATTAAAGAGAGAAGGAGAGACAAGTCAGGATATACCATTTACATATACAATAAATACATACATACATAAAGCATATACTTACATAATATTTATAAATAGTTATATTTATAAAATAATAAACATGAAATTAATAAAAGCAAGGAGCTATACAGGGTGGCAGTCACTACCTTCCTATTTATTTTTATAAATTTACTTTAAACGTCGTTTTTGTGGGTATTAAGTCTGAACGGCCCAAAGTGAATGGACCGCAGGCCATTCAACCGTATATAAAAATCGTCTACGTTCCAAAGGACCGGCGATAAAATGATTTCAAAATTAATTTAAAGGGATAGTTACATACATTGTGATAGTTGCATAGTTTATGAATTTTAACTATTTAAATGTTTACTTTTTTGTAGGTATTGTAAGATTTATTCTTGTTTAAAGTTAACTTTATATTTTTACTTTCATTTAAGAAATTTAGAATAATAATACAAATTATATATGTTTTTTTGATTTGTTTCTTTAAAATAAAACTGATTTTTATTTAAAATGATTTAATTACCAAATTTAACTTTTGTAAACATTTTATACTGTTTTTCTAAAGAAGATAATACATATCTAAGAAAAAAAATTAATCTTTTATTTCAACTTTTTAAGTTTTGCACCCGAATGTACTGTTTGATGTAGTTTATGACATTGAATTTGTTTACAAATTTTTATCACCGGTCCTTTGGAACGTAGACGATTTTTGTTTACGGTCGAATGGTCCGCGGTCCATTCGCTTTGGGCCGTTCAAACTAAATACCCGTTTTTGTACGCTTATAAACATTTTATGTAAATTTTATTTCTCAGTTAGTGAATTGTTATTAATGCTTAATGAGGAATAATAAAGTTCTTAAACCATTTATCTTCACAGCTTGTGGCATCAAACTCGTGCCTGGTACTGGAGTTATAGTAAACATCTGGGCGTTACACCGCAACCCTCGGTACTGGGGAGACGACGCGGAGCTGTTCCGACCTGAACGGTTCATCGACACGCCGCTCACGCATCCCGCTGCCTTCATGCCGTTCAGTTATGGACCCAGAAACTGTGTTGGTAGGTTTTATAAGGTAGCTTGAATGTATTGTAGCTTGAGCGCAGGGATGACCAATTACGTTATCGTATTCTCAGTAGTTTCGGAGATAAGTGGAGAGAATGGTCGATTTTCATAAATTTTTCTTAATTAACTTTAAAACTATTTATTTTAAAATTAAAATATTATTGAGAACCTCACAGTTAAGCCCTTTCATTTGAGGAGGTTAGGATCAAAACCACAACATTTCCACTTTTGGAAGTTTAGTTTTTTTTTTGCTGTAGGCTTAACAGACTGTAAATTTGTGGACCATTTTCTATATTGCTAAGTACCTGGCACTTGTAGATAGGCCTACACTGTCCTCTCATACCTATTAACTCTATAATTTGAAAAGCTTTTAAAAGAGTAACCGTGGTGTTTCTTGCCGGCTCTTCTCCATAGGAAACGACTAATTTGAAAGCTTCTGGAGTGCCCTTGTAGGTTTATATAAAATAAAACATTTTGATTGATTGATTTTATACCTTATTAATTGACTTTTTTGTCGTAGATGGGTTTTCATAACTTTAATTTTTTTAATGATTTCTTTTCTGAAAGCCATACTAAAGCCAGAGTGAGTTGTAGGTAGGTAATAGGTTTGAACCTAGGTAGGGACTTTACTTTGTGTAGTTAATTTCGTCATCACAGCTCTCAAAACGGTGTGAAGGAAAACATCGTGAGGAAACTGGCATTTCCGTGAACCAAATATTCGAAAACATGTGACATCTACCAATCCGCACTGGTCTCCCGTGGTGCATTACAGCCCACTGCCTCTGTCAGAGAGTGGGCCTGTGTCCCAGCAGTGGGAACGTTATAGGCTGATTATGCTTATGCTAAATGTTTTCTTGCAGGTCACCAGTACGCTATGATAGCAATGAAGACTGTGTTGTCATCGGTGTTGCGACGGTACAGGATCCTGCCGGCTACTGCACCAAACAACAACTCTGAATACCCACCAATACGTGTCAAATATGATATCATTATGAAGGATGAAGAGGACTTCCCTATACGATTAGAACCTAGATGTTAGCTACAGTTTACGTACTGTTAATGTCGAAACCGAGGGCTTAGTTCTATTTTTTAGGGTTTTAGGGTTCCGTTTATTTTTGGTTTTGGCTTTTGTATTAATAAACGATAATAATACCAGCGTATTATTGTACCACTTCAGAGCAAAAGCCTCTTCTTATACAGAGAAGGCATGAGCATTGATCACCACGCCTGCCCAAGGCGGATTGGCGATTTCAGATTTATAATAACTACCAATCCAGTTCTCTAATTAAGTAATACAACACAATCACAATTTGTTTCGATTTGAAACAGATTGCTAATCCTTTGCTTCATAAGTTGGAAAAAAAATCTGCTCAACAACGTAAATAACGCGATGAATATTGTTGAACTGTCAAAATGAAACAAATTAGGCAAAATTGTTTACGAAAATAAGTTACGGAACCCACCTACAGGTTTCCTTAAGGCTCCTACACACATGCTGGCGGCACCGCGCCTGTTTTTGCCGAGCGGCACGCCTTTGTTTGGCGGCTTCTTTGCCCGGCAGCAAGGCTGGCGGCATTGCCGCCGGCACTGTGTGTAGGGCACTGTTATACCATTTTAGAAAGCTATTAAGACAAGGAAGCTGCTCCTGTTATTTATTGGTTGGTAATGTTAATTTGAGATAATTATGCATTCCTATTGCACAACTTGAAAGAAAATTTCAGTTTTAATTACGCAGTAATTTTCTTTAAAATATTTCAAATTTCTCGCACTGTTCACGTCCTTTACACAGATGTTCTGGGGTGCCACAAGACGGCGCACAGCAAAAATGCATTTCTAATTTTTATTCTTAGTCGACCTTTTTGTAGAATATAGATGTTCTGTGCATCCGACTCACTGGAGCTTAACGCAGCGCCACCCCGTCTCACTGGGGAATCACCGCAGACAGTTCCAACTCACCGCGAACTATGCGGCATCCGGTTCCGACTTACTGGAACTTCAACTGGCACTGGCAAGCATCGCAAGATACACGAATCAGCCCACTATCGACCTCCGGTCTCCGGAGGGGAGTGATATGATGGCATCTACAACGCCACATGCAAACTACGCTGCTCACGCATCCCGCTGCTTTCATGCCGTTCAGCTATGGAGTGAGGAACTGTGTTGGTGAAAAGCTTCATCAGGTTTATGTAGCACGTGGTTTAGTTACCTACTAAACAATCACAAACGTCATACACCAGAAACTAGCTCATCAATACAAACTTATAGATCAACCCTAAAATGGT
Source organism: Agrochola litura (assembly GCA_949152395.1). Lineage (NCBI taxonomy): Eukaryota > Metazoa > Arthropoda > Insecta > Lepidoptera > Noctuidae > Agrochola > Agrochola litura. Next base: position 24,577,191 of record OX424499.1, read on the forward strand.
AATATACCCCACAAAAAAACTGTACTTAGACCGAGCCATACTCACCGACCGCACAATTTACTTTAATAGACCCGACATCACATAAATAATTAAAAATAAGCAAAACTGGGTTCCTAATAGACATTGCCGTGCGAAATACACAACTTACAGACTACAGACTACAATAGCCGAAAAATTATCCAAATAAACCGAAATAAAAGATGAAATAATCCGACATTGGCATCTTCAAAAAGTAACAATAGTCCCCATAGTGCTATCTACAATAGGAGTAATACCCAACAGCTTCATCAGTCCCTTAGTTCCCCCAACCTGCCACCTTAAACCTACCACCTGCTGCAGAAGGCAGTGATTGTTAACACATGCAGGCTAGTTAGAAAACTTCTTCAGTGTGAGTCGAACAACTTGCACTAATACTCCCATCTCAAATATAGTTTCATCTATCTACTTCGGAAAACCAAGCAGAATCTAATATTACTCCCACACTTAACGCCACTGATGATCACTTGGCTTAGGCCCGTGCCATTCGTTCTACCCGGCTAGGCCGAAGAAAACAAATGCAGAAACAAAAATATTTGTTACATCTACACTGGCCCGCTAAGACGCTGGCAACACTGTCGGCATGCCCTCACCACTGTCAAGCCCCTCCACGCACTTCAATGACGGGAAATAATGCTTATAAGCTTGCACGTCATTCTCGTCCCTCTTTTCCACCAGAACCACTGACCAGGTCGAACCTCTGTCAACTTGCTATTTGATTCTATTTTTATATTGCTGTTTGTACGGATAATAAAATTATAACCCGATAAGTATACATCATCTTTTGATTTATATTGTACCTAATAAAATGATGGTAGTTCAATATTTATGTGTAGTAGTGATAATTGATTGTTCATTTGCTTTTCGTGTGACTAGATTATAACTGACTTTAGTTCAAATAAGTTTCTGTGATTTCTATAAATAACTAATTAAAATAATTTACTAAGGTTGTTTGAATTTCATTTATTATAAACCCTGTGTTTAATCATTTGTTACATATTTATAGTAATAAAAGCCATTTATTTAGACCATTTAAAACTTATGCTACTAAAATAAAATTATTGACAAATTGTAAATTTAAGGTTAAAAATATAATTAAAATAATTCTATTGTTGACACCAGCTGTCTTAGTCTGGGTGCCTAGTGCAAAGGCCTTCTCCATTTACTTCCATTTTTCTCCATCTATCGCTAATCGAGTCCATAATTTCCCCCTGCAATTTTCAGCTCGTCGCATTTTCTCTGCCTTCCACTATTTTGTTTGCTATTTCTCGGATACCAGACTGTTATTCTTTTGCTCCATAAAAGGTTAAGTTACTTAATCGCCTGCAAATGCAATAACGAATAAAACTGTATCACTCTCCACGAATGATGATAGAAAAATATAACAGGCGATCTTTGGGCAATCAGCTCCGATACTAACCATGCTAAGTTATTCTCATATTGCTCTTCGACACAAACAAAGTCATTAACATTGACTGTTTATCAAGGGTGTCCTAATTATGTTAAAGATGAAACTCCTATAATATCATTAACGCTTGTTAGAAGGATTTATGATTGCAGTTTGTTTTTGTTAGCCGCAATGTGGTCTTTGTTGCCAATCTCAGAAGCCAAAGTATTGGACTTTTTTTATCTCAGGTTCCCAGTATGTTATAATATCAATGAAGACATTGACATCATAGCCTGAACCTGAGATTAAAAAGTGGCGTATTGGGAACCTTACCTGCAATCTGAGCTGCGACGCTACAGGATCCTGCCGGCCTACTATACTAAACAACAACTCTGAATACCCCCTAATCAACTCACGTTTGGTATCATGATGAAGGCCGAAGACAACTTCCAAATACGGATAGAACCTAGACGTTGACGACTTACAATATTTTAAAGTTATGTGAGTCCGAATCTTCAATTAAACAATAACATGTTATTATTTGTTATTTTAATAAATTTCAGACAATTTTTTTGTGGTTTTACTGTGTCCTTCCTTTTTGCTTTAGCATAATGTTTCAAGAAAGTCAGTGAGTAGGACAAGCCAGTCTACTAAGAATGCGCCTGATGCACTAAAGTATCACACACAGAGACGCAAATATAATACACAAAGTTTTACATGTCACGGCATTATCAGGCGTTTTTGTTATTTCGCCTTTTGTATAATGTGGGAACGTGAGGTTTATTAACTGTCAACATTATATAAAAGACGAAATTAATAGAGAAGAATAGTAGTTCTGGTGTCGCCATATATCAGATGCGTTCATGAATGAAAGTATGACAAATCGTTTCACTGAACACCCTGATCATAATGATAATTTATGATAAAAATATTTTCTCACCGACACAGTTTCTCGGTCCATAGCTGAACGGCATAAAGGCAGCGGAATGCGTGAGCGACGTGTCGATGAACCGTTCAGGTCGGAACAGCTCCGCGTCGTCTCCCCAGTATCGAGGGTTGCGGTGTAACGCGCAGATGTTCAATATAACTCCAGTACCGGGCACGAGTTTGATACCTGTGGCTGTAGTGAAACCACATAATATATTTTGGAGCTTCTTGTGAAATGTTCGCCTTAAGAGTTCGTCAAGCGGCTTTACTGGGCCCAGTGGAATGATTACAAATACTAATACAATACGAATGGTGCCGTTAAGATTAAAAACTCAGAGGTCGCTGTCTCTTAAAGTCTAGACATAATCTTGGTTAGGCCATTTGAGGACCATGTAGATTTGTGTCTGAAATGGTCTTTTGAGGAAATAAGCACACAGATTTGAGTGGACCTGTCCAGTCAGTGCAAGCAAGCATTTGTCAGTAATACTAATAATGATGGAGCTCAACTCAGAATTTAATAACTTGCCTCACATTCCTGCCCAGGTCTCATAATGTTTGTTAAATAATATTGGCAGCTTGGGCACCGGTGTGTGGGGCAGCAGACTCTGCATTTGTATTTTGGTCTCCATCGATTCACATGATAGCGAATCTATGAAATAATATATCTATGAAAATATCATGTACGTAAGGAAAAATGTAAATCTCTTTCAGTAAAATAGGTCAATGACATAATTAGAGGACTGGAAATAGGGACTAATTAGTTCAACCCTGTTTCAGACTGGCTAAAGTAGACAGATCCTTCATGGGGTACAGTTTAAAATGTTACAATAAAATAGCGCCCCACATACCTACTTCATCTGAATAAAACGAAATTTAAATCTTGTATAAAACACACACTTGGTTCTGCCAAGCATGGCACTTTCTACAGCAAAGAAAATAAAAAAAATATGTTTTTGGTTAAAATGATTTTTTGGGAAATCTACCAATTTTATTGCAGTATCGGAGTATCCTTGACCGTAGAAACTATTTACATTCTCAAAAGTATGGCCCTACGACCGTTTCCGAGTTGAAGCTTTCCTATCTTTTTAAATATATTTCCAAAATAGTAGCTCGGATGAAATTGTTTTTTGGAAAGAAATTGTTGCTTAGTCGAATATAGAAAGAAAGAAAGAAAAATGGCCGTCAACCCGCTCGGTGCAGACTCCCACCGATAAATGCGGGCCTGCCATCTCCCGACGAAATTCATCCCGAACCTCCCGCAACTCAGACCGGAAGAGTCTTATTTCCTCCCTGAGTGTCAGTTGCGTATCCGGCGAGGGTTCTCCATCAGTCAGTACCCTCTTCGCTTCCCGCACGAGACAGTACTTTAGCCACCGCAACGGCGGGCTTGGTCAGAGAGCCCTGAACTTGAGTCACCGCATCAGGCGACCTGATCATAGCGCCCCGGAGCGGTGCTGCCACAACAAGAGCTACTGCCACTGCCGACGCTGCCGCAACAGGGGCTGCCGACGCTGCTGCCGCAGTAACAGGGGGACCACTGCCCAGGTCCTTGACGGGTGTGGCGCTATTATCCCCCTTGGGCAACCTCCTTTTGCACTCTGGACACAGCCAATCCCTACTCAGCTGCGTTGGATCGGATAATAACAAACATGCGAAGTGATACCAATTGTGGCATGAAGTTGCTACACGTGGCTCCCCCTTTCGTGGACAGAAACTTTCCACAGGCTGCACACTTTACCATGATGGTACGGCTAGGAGCAGCTAGATGGCGTACACCTCTCTTATGCCTCTTGGCGGCGCTAGATGGCGTGTGATGCACAAAAATTATTAATTTAAATGTACAGATCTGTGGTATCGTTATCCACACCTGTCAAAAGTAATACAATTGACACTTTTTGCAGGTACCGGTAACACAAAAAGCTTCCAAATCACTTCTAAGTCTAAAAAGTAACAGAAAAGGTCAACTATTTTTACGGATTTGCACCATCGAACTATTGTAAGTATAATTGCCTTGCCAACTATCACACACGTAATTAACACTACTGTGCTAAAGTGAACACGAAATTTACGCGGAATTATTAAGTGTTTTATTTTATAATAACACTATTATAAAATAAAACACTTAATAATTCCGCGTAAATTACGCGTAAGAGACGAACAGCTGATGTGCACCGTAAACCGTCCGTGACGTCACTCCAATACATAGAAATATAAAAAACAGCTCCAATATCATGAGATAATGTAAAATAACCCGCGAAAAATCTTATTATTTTTTAAATATCTTGCAACATTCGAAAATTTTACCCCTGTGTTACCATCGTGCAAACACCAATCATAACTTGAATTTAAGGAATAAAATTATTGTTTATTTTCCAACCTGAATTTAAGGATTTTTGAAGTGAAAACTTTAGGCGGCGTTGGGCATTTATGAGATGGGAAAAAATAATTGAACTCGCGACACCGTTACCGACACCTCATTTTTCTAAACGCGATTGTGCTCTTTATTTACATTAAGTTACGGATCAATGTTCTATGCAAGTATTTTTACTTTAAAGGTTATGGAAGTATTTTTTTTTTGTAAACGCGATTGTGCTCTTTATTTGGATATAAGGTTACGGACCAATGTTCTATACAAGTATTTTTCTTCCACCAAGGCGATATTGTTCAAGTTTTCACTTCTGTCGGCACTCCCGGAGTGCCACTGTTTTTTTTTACGTCATGTCATCGTTTTCGACTAGAGACCGTGTAGAATTAACAAGAAAGTTTTGTAATTGTACTATAATTATATTGATTTAATTAGAAATTTAGCTTCTCGTTTTTTAAATTTATACCCTTTTTGTCGCAATATACTTAATCTAGAAAATACACAATAACCAGCAAACCAAGAATTAATTTTCCTATATTATGTAAAACACAGCACTTTAATTTAACAGATTTAGTACGGAACCTTAAACACGTAATAAGATACTTCGAAATATTAATTTGTTACGAATGTATTCTAAAAGCAATAAATAATTTGCAATTATCAACTCTATGTTACTTCCTCTCTTAAAGTGTAGGTAAATAAACTCTGCTTATTTCGATCTCTGCTTATTACATAATCAGAAATGCTTAAACTCATTCTACAGCACATACTTAAACGTTTGGAATTTGGAATCTAGCCTTTTCTTGTATCAAGATCACAGTTACAATTTAATAAATATACTGTTTATTTTTGACCCGCCGTGCCCCCCCGTCGCTCACTTTACGCCCCCTAAGTATTGGCTGGGAACCCATTAATTACATAAACATAGATCATAAACAATGAATGTGCTGTAAACATCAATAAAATAATAAACTATTACGTACCTCAAGGTATCATTCAACAAATTATGTGGGTACTTACATAATTGGCTAATTAGGTATTCTGAGGAGCCGTCACGCTAGTGATTCCTGAATAAAATGGCTTGATAAATGTATTTTATTAGGTACCTACCTAAGGTTATACCATTCAGCCTAATTTATCAATAGATAGAATATTCTTTTCACACCACCTGCTCGACAATGTCAAATTATATGTCTTGCAAACCTAACCTAAAGAAAATCATTTAAGACCTGAGGTCTAGCAGGGCATTAATATTGTACTGAATTTCATTATGACCCGCTGGTCATTAATGCGTTTTGAATTTGGAACATAAAGTAGAAATCGCATACGAATATTTACGATAGGTAATAGGTAAAAACAGCTCCATTAAGTAGTTTAACCCAAGACAGTTCAAATCCGTGATAGGCCCAAGTTAGTTTTAGTATTTAGCAAAATCATTTTATTTCAATAATGTATTATTTTAGGGAATAGGGTTAACATTTACATAAAGATATTTAATGTCTAAATAGACCGGAGGAGCATCTATTCGATGCTCAGGTCAACAATAAGCATCAAAAATAGTATACAAATTAATACATTCACCAAATTACTGGCATTATTTAAAAGGAAATCAGAAGGACGTCGTCCTAAGAAATCAAAAGTTTTCACAGCTCAAAATATGGAAACGTTTCTAAATGAAGCCCCTGACCACAGCTTTCTTGCCACATAAGTAAGTACCTACCTATTGATTCAATTTTTAGTAGGTAACTAAAATAGCTACATACATACTATAGGTAAGTATAGATACTAGCTACCAGCTCATGAATCGATCGCTTGTGTGCGATCTACTGTTTCGACTCTAAGTTAAATAATAATAATTATTGTAAACCTTCGTAAGGTTTATGTTTATGTGTTATTATTAAAAATAATAAACTTTCTTAGATTTGACTGACACACAGTCATGAGTATGTCAGTCAAATCTAAGAAAGTTTATAACAAGTAAGACATTAAAAAAATATTACGTAAGTTACCTTCTTACTTAAATACCAACCTACTTACCTACCTATTTTTGTTACAGGTGGCATTGATTTTTGGAGAGAATGGCGCTTGTCGTGGAAATGAACTCGTAAACATTAAAATCGAAGATATCGAAAAATACATTATTTTGTTGCTGGTAAAGGAGACTGAAACGATTACATGCACTCTTGGGCCTGAATAGTAACGAGATGTAAATGGTGTGAATTTATAGATTCATACATACATTAGAGTATTGCAGTGACTAGTTGCTATCCCACAATTCACATAGCGATCCATAGTTTCAACAATATCCAATCCACAAAAATCCATTATAACAATTCCAAGTCAATCGTATGAGCGATCTTCGGTGTCCAGTGTGAAAGCAAGGGTCGTACAAGGGAGGCAGGGTCAGAATCCGTAAAATCAAAGCAGTGATCGTTGAAAATGAAAAATAATTGGGAACACACATCCGAAAACACGAAATAAGTGACAGCTGTCTAGTTCTAGTAGGGATGGGCATTGCGACAACGAACCGTTTACAAAGACCGTTTTGTGATGATGAAACCGTTTTACGTCCTGAGTTCAACTTCAAACAGTCTTCATTGCACAAACCAGTCTTCGAATTACTTGGTGCGATTTTTACATCTAAGAAAATACAGTCGGGTACAATGATTCAACTATCTATCACACTCGTAAAACAGTCCTTCCAATAAAGAGTGAACTCTTAAAAAGTGAACTCTTTGAAATGAAATACAGTCAGTAATGTATTACCAGTTGTCAATGCTGTCGTTCGTGATGCGAAAAAACCATTTCATACATTTCAAATCGTTGATAGTTTTAAAAAAAAAACTGCGCTCGACGAAAAGGTAATTCTATTCCATGTTGGATAAGTTTCGTCCTTTAACCGTTTTGTGCAACCGTTTTCGTCGTCGGGAAAACGGTTTCGGTCGCCAAAAATTCGAGAATGACCAACCACTAACGTGTCAAATTGTCAATGTCAGTCTGCCAGTGCAGAATATATTTTAGATTTTAATCGATATGAAATTTATACCTAATCATTATTTTGGTTTTTCAGTAATTAATTATGTTTTATTTAAATTAAATGCATTATACAAGGTGCAGTTTTGAACCTGCAAAACATTTCAGGAGGGTGTTATGACACTCGTAAATAATCATATAACAATACGATACCAAGTCAATAATCAATAATACTTTTTATTTTCGATTTTTAAATTTTATTGTTTTTCAGAATAACTCTCTTAATAACCCTCTTCAAATAAACAGAATCACCTATTGCGATGTATCGCGCGTCATGTCACTGTGTGTGTGAAAGCGCAGTTTAAGGACACGTACAGATTGGCCTCGTTTTAAAAACGGGAGTTCACACTTACCGATTTCCGTAAATAAGAATAAAATGTAAAAAAAATACCTGCCCATTTTATTGTTGATTCGGGTCGAGAATCACTAACATAATTACCTCCTAAAATGTTTTGCAGATCCAAAACTGCACCTTGTATTGTATAAAAGTATATATAGTGCATTTAATTACTTTGAGTTAACTATATTACCTAGTGCTACCTAGTGGGTAGGTTTTCTTTTTGTGGTTGTGTAATCGATTACTATAATCAATGATCTCACGAAAACTATCTTTATCATATTTCTCCGCTTCCAGGCAAGGAATAGAGCTGATTTTTTATATTCAAGAATAAAAAATATGACTAATTTTTAGATCATATCTCAACTTATTACACTTGGGCCCAAAATTTTCCATCTACTCCGGTCATTCGTAGTCCGTGGAGAATACGTAAGAATTATCGAAAAGTACCAACCTCCCCTCCCCAAGCTCCCCTCTAATATAAACACTAACAGATTTTTCGTAGCTTATAGTAATGGAAAGTGTACCCGGCAAGTCATTGGAAAAAATAAGATCAGCAGCATGCGCAAGAAATTGCGAAATACCTGAAATTGACAAATGCCGAGCTCTACACGGGCCATTGTTTCAGGAGAACATCGGCTGCTCTATTGGTGGATTCAAGAGCAGACATGACCCAGATTAAAAGACAAGGTAGTTCTATAACTAACTGCTTACTTATTAAAATTAATAATGATGTGGCTGTTATGGCGATATACCGCCCTTTTTGTTTCAAAACCATAAATAGTTTCATAATGTCCTTACAGAAAGTGATGGATAGTTTATCATCCTACAGGAATATTATAATCGCTCCGATCGCTTTTTGTCGGATTATCTTGATTTTCTATCCCATAATGGACTTCTACCAGCATTTAATACAGCAACACGTGCAAATAGCTGCCTAGATCATGTAATCTTGAAGTCAAAATTACCAATAACCACGTTTATAATTCAATCCCTTATTACTGATCATGCACCCATACTTTGCTGTGCTGAAATTAAAAACGTTAAAAAACAATTAAAAAAACAAATAGTTAAACTTGATTTTGAGGCCATAAAGTTAGCATGTGATCATCTTGACTTTTCATCTATTTTTAAAGCGATTAACCCAAATGCTGCTATGGATATATTTTTATCTAAAATAACAAATATTATCCATATAAATACAAAAATTATAACTGTATCAAATAGGTTTAGAATATTAAAACCATGGATGACACTAGGACTCATCAGATGTACTCGTAACAGGGATCGGATGCACAAAAAACTCAAACAAAATCCGGATAACTTAGTGCTCGAAATCACTTATAAACGCTACCGGAATTTCTATATTAAAGTTATTAATAAGTTAAAGCGAGAATACGAAAAAAGGTTACTCAAGGAAGCAGGAAATAATTATAAAAATATATGGAAAGCTATAAATAATATTACTAATAGAAATATTAAAAAAGGTAACTCATTAGACCTTCTGTCAATGGAGTCAACCCCTCACCTATCTGTCAATGCTACTAATGAGTTCTTTGCCACCATTGGCGAAAATTTAGCAAACAAAATCACCCCTCCTACAGGGTTACATTATTGTACAGATCACACGCCTTTAGCTGGCAATTCATTTGTTGTCCTTGACACCGACGAAGATGAAATTCAAAAATTAATCATTGGTTTGAAAAGTAACTGTGCTGCTGGCGATGATGGAATATCATCCGACATACTTAAACTGTTAAAAAAATAATATAATAGCGCCGCTTTCGCATATCTTCAATATGTGTCTAGAGATGGGCATTTTTCCTGAATCACTTAAACGATCTATTGTAAGACCTATTTTTAAGGGTGGAGATAGGAGCCGTGTCACTAACTATCGACCTAATTCAATTCTGACCTCTCTATAAAAAATCTTTGAAAGAATAATTAATAATAGACTTACAAATTATTTAGAAAAATATAACCTGCTTTCTAAACATCAATTCGGTTTCCGTTCAGGCAAGTCCACGGAAGATGCATTAAATGATTTTACTGAACACATTGTCAAAACTATAGATAACAAAAAGAAATGCCTTACTATATTCCTCGACCTAGCGAATGCTTTTGACACGGTTTCTATTCCCACCCTAACTAACAGCTATATCGACTCGGTATCCGTGGAAACCAACTTAAATTACTGTCCGATTATTTATCTGGAAGAACACAAAGGGTGAAAATTACAATTATACAAGTGGTAGCCTACCTGTCACCCATGGAGTGCCACATGGTAGTATCTTAGGTCCAACGTTGTTCCTAGTATATATTAATGATCTTACACTATTTAATATTGAAAACTGCAAAATAATTTCATATGCAGATGATACTACCCTGACATTCCATGGTAACACCTGGAGTGAAACTCTCCAAAAAGCACAAGTTGGTTTTAACATGGTCACAAAATGGCTTGCTCAAAATTACCTTTCTCTTAATATCGAGAAAACCAAATAAATCTCATTCTATATTCGCAACCCTGGTGAATCGCTACAATCATCACATCGTATAACCTGTCACACCTGCAGCCATGATGAATCTATTTCTTGTGCTTGTCCTTCCCTTTCTGCTGTTGATTCTATTAAATATTTAGGACTCATATATGACAAAAATCTTAATTTAAAAAATCATCTAATTAATCTTTCAAACAGAATACGAAAACTTATATATGTATTTAAACAAATAAGACACTCAGCCAATGCTAATATTATGAAAATGATGTATTATTCCTTGTGTCAAGCGGTTATAACCTATTGTATTACTTGTTGGGGCGGTGCCGCAAAAACGCATAATTTAATCGCTGAAAGAGCTCAAAGAGCCTTATTAAAGGTGAGTTACTTTAAGCCCAGGTATTATTCTACCACTGAGCTTTACAGGGAATGTGAGGTACTAACTGTGCGTAAACTCTTTGTGCTAGCCTTAATTATGAAACAGCATTCTTGTGTCAAGCTAAGTGACTGGACTGATAAAGGAATGGCAGACAGAAGAAGTTTCGATCTATTAAGGTCGATACCCTGCAGAACATCTTTTGCTCAAAAATTTTACATGTTCCTGGGCCCAAGACTATTCAACATTGCAAACAAACAGTTGAAAATCTTCTCCATGACAAAAACCGAGTGCAAACTGAATGTGATCACTTGGCTTCTATCACTAACCTATGACGAAAACCTTTTTAGCATACTTGCATAAAGTATTTATATTATAAAAAGAAAATATTAAAAACGCTAATTCCTAAGTTTTCCTTGACTCACACACACACCGACTCACACATCCCCCCACACACCCTCACACACCCCCACACACACCAGCACGACACCGTTTATCTGTTTTAATTTGTTAATTTTAATTCTAGTCTTGCACCTAATACAGTTCCTAATTCTTGTGCTTAGTATAAAATAATATAAAACTTAACCTACCTATTAAAACTCATCTAGATCATATCAAATTTATACCTGTAATTAAAATAATAAATGTGTACCTTCACCTTTGTTCAGTTCATCACTATTTTGGGTGCTGCAAGGTGTTTTTCTCATTTGTTTTAAATTATCTCATAAGGTAGGCACAATATCATCGCCTATAATGATAACGAGGGTGGGCGCTGATACCTATAATTACAAGATATTAAGTTATCTTAGCTTAGGTATTGGCTGCAACTCGAACATCCAACCTTACTTACCTTAAGGCCTATATTAACTGTAAACCATGTTTTATATTACTTGAAGGTGCAAATAAACAATTTTTTTTATACAAAATAAGGATTAAATAAGCTGGCGCATTGGTGACAACATCAAACTAAAAATTGTTTCGACTAGGATTCGAATGATCGCACCACCTAACGTCGTCATACTCATACCGGTAGTTTGACGAACTAGCCAGCAAAATTCCCATTTTTAAGTTTGTTTACTCCCGCGAAATCAACGTGAAACGGATTGTACTTTTTGGTTGCTTGTCAGTTTGACTCTAGTGATGTTACTCGGTCATTAATGGTCAGGCACTCGATTGTCTCGATTATGTAATTCAAAAACCCAATTCAAGTTGAATCTAAGATAGGTACTAAAGGGTGGTTCCCAGCAGCTTCGTAAGATTGAAACGTACACAAAAAAAAAATTAAGAAAAGAATCATTGCAAGATTGAAAATACAGAAAAAGACAAGACAAGACAAGATTGAATATAGATTGGTTCATTAGGGTTTAAGTCAGTGACATTCGGCTATAGGCTCCCATAGACAGGCGCGACGCGACTCTGGTGGAACAATTTCTATGAAAACTTCTCGGAAATTGTTCTTACAGTATCGCGTTGCGTCGTCATCGCGTTGCGCCTGTTTGCGGGTACTTTAAGATCAATTTTGTTCAACTTTGTATATAGCGTTTTCTCCTACTCATATTCCACTGTCAATCTGACAATCAATGACGATACAATGACGATTACAAATTACACATTATCGCTAAATACGCTAAATATAGGGTCGAGGTCGATGGGCAGGAAATAGGTACATTATGTCGACGAATATATCTACCTAGGCCAGCTAGTTTCCTTTCACAACAGACAGGACAAAGAGATCGACCGTCGAGTCGAAAATGCCTAGAAAATGCTACTGGTCCATGAAGGTGCTAATGAAGGGCGACCTTCCAATCTCTTTAAAGCGAAAGCTCGTTGACATGTGTATCCTGCTTATCTTAACCTAAGGCGCTCAGAATTGGTCTTTGACTGAGGCTCAGAAGTCCAAACTCAAGGTTTGCCAAAGAGCAATGGAGCGTAGCATTTCGAAAAACCAAACTTACCGACCAAATTCGCAACACCATAATATTAATTAATTAAATAATTCTATATACTTGATTTGACCTTACATAAATGATAAGACGGCGGCATAAGATTAGTTCCGATCTTGTGAGCACTTTACGTATTGAATTATACAGGGTGACTTGTAAGAACTTGACTTGTGACTTGTAGAATTTAGAATGAAAGTTATAGTGTGGCAGTGTTGGTGATATTTATCTAATCATGACTGCATTGAGTGGCCCCTCGAGAGAAAATGGACTCGAGGACTTATTTTATTCACTCGAGTAATGAATTAAATAAAATCGAGCGGCATCACTATCTGACACTGACAGACAGACGTGTCAAGATACAACAACACTTCGTTCATATTACTTTCCTCTATGCTTCGTTCATTGATTTATTTCTGTTTCTTTCGTATTGCATGAAATTGATATTTTCCTGCGTGTAATTGAAGGATTATAATGAATTTTCAATATGGTACAGCATTTACTCCAGAAGGATATTGTGTTAATTTTTCAGTAAGATTTCAACTCAATGTGCGAAAACTTGGTAGGAGACTGTTGAAGATGTGCGGTAACTTGTGAACGCATGGATTTTTCGCTTGTTTCAGTAAAAACATCTAGATAGATACAGTTTGCGGCAAGTGCTTATAGTAATGATTGAAGAACAAGAGTATTGAAACTGATTATTCATTACGGAGATTTGGATACAGGAATATTTGAGGAGCTTGTGGCTAAGTACTAACAGCCGCACGAGTTGATTCATTAGGTTAAGCTATACTTACTGGGGTTGGTCCGTAGATGGGTGACCATTTCTACATACCGAGATTCCTCCATGCCTCGGAAAGCACGTTAGGCCGTTGGTCCCGGCTGTCATTCGTGGATCTTTGAGAGTCGTTACGGGTCGTCAGAAGCCCGAAAGTCTGACAACCAGTCTTACCAAGGGGTATCGTATTACCCAGTTACTGGGTTGTGGATGTCAGATAGGCAGTCACTCCATGTAAAATACTGGTATTCAGCTGCATCCGGTTAGACTGGAAGCCAACCCAAACATAGTTGGGAAAAGGCTAGGCAGTTTTTTGGATACAGGAATATTAACATTCCATGTCGATCTGCACAACAAACGCATACTGTGCCTGCTGACTCTACGGAAAAGAACATTATTTTGCAGTAATTCCAGCACACCAAAGAGAACAATAATAATGTTAGTTAGGTACACAAATCTTCTATTTTTATCAGGTGCATTATTTAGTGCACTTGTACCTGGAACATCAACTTCTAACACTAGATCTGCCCTTGCTGGATACTGTTGCAACTGATTGGTGCGTAGATGTTGGAACTGTTGGCTGTTGTGCACATGTACGAATCGGGATGCCGGGGCTTTGCCCCTCGCCCGCGGAGGCTATACAGGAGCCCGCTATTTCGGCACTCTCAATATTGGCGCCGACACGGCTGTGGTAGTGGGTGCGGGCTTAACGCACCCGTGTGTCTGGTTGCTATGAATATTTCTGTAGGAGCGCCGCAACGCTAATAGTGTAGCGTCGCTTTCTTCACGACATCTCGGTGGTCTGTCCATGCCAGGTGAGACCCCCGGTTCACCCAGGAAACCCGGGACCCGGGGAATCCGGGTTGGACCCAGGGGAGGCCCAGAAGAGGACGACCAGTGACGGAGATGTCGACTCGACGTGCTTACGGGTAGATATGTAGCTCCCCCTCGCCCTGTTCACAGACCTAGCCGTTCACAATTTGAAGGAGAGACTGTCGCGTGTGTGAGCGGCTTGTGTTATGTAACACTGCTCAGTGTCTGTGCGTGACGCTAGGCACGCCCGCGCTGCGTCTACGCACGTAAATGTAGATGCATGTATAAGTAGTTATGGTTGTCTGTGATTGGTTACGCGACATGCCTATATTAACCTAGAACATACCGCGCAACATATGTGGAGTCATTTTAGTCGAGTAAACCGCGTTAAACCTGAGTGCAGCTTACTCGAGGCGTCAGTTTGGTGCGATGAATTAGTCTTCCGTAATCAGCTCGCAGAATAAGGGTCTCGCATCAGGGCACGAATGCCAGGGCTATCTGTTTGACGTGTGTTCAGATGCGATCAGATGCGTCGGCACGTGCGAACATTCCCTTCGCGAGGCGCTGCATGAACTCGTCCAGGCATTCGATCACGAGATCCCTCTAGATGACATCGCTCCTCACGTAGCGAGGGGCGTCAACTATAGTCCGCAGCGCAGAGTGTGTTGTTGCGCAGGCAGGAGCTTGCGATTGTTCTCGCTCGCGAGGGCTAATCATGCCGGAGCGGCGTATGTCAAGATTGGGCGCACGTACAGCTATTTTCTATTTTATGGGGTTTGGTTTCCACACTAAGTTCCTCAGGTGGACCATTGTGCGTGGACTATGGCGGCCGTTGGTGGTTATACCAACCAGCCCACCTCTCTCTAGAAGTTAATAAAATCTCCTGGTTTGTTCAGAACATTTGTGAAAGATCTGGGTGACCCGAGGGTTCCTGTTCTAATCTAGGTGATACCTATACATTCAAAGCGCACGTGCACGACGGTTTCCTCAGCCTCCATGCACGCCCTGCACAGAGGACTGTCCGATATGCCTATAATGTGGAAGTGTTTGTTTAGCGAGCAGTGTCCCGTGATGGTTCCCGTCACCAGGCACGTACAGTTTGTACACACCCAACTTAACGCACGCCGGGATTCGGGAACTGAGCACCGATCTGAACAGGTTGCGGGCGACCTTACCTTTCGCGGTGACATTGCCGGTCGATAGTGACACCCAGATATTTAAACCAGGACGACCATTCAACTTCAGCTCCTTGTAGTTTCCGGGGTGGGGGGAGAGGCGCGGACATAGTGACCTGCATCTTACTCACATTCACCGACAGTCACCACTTCGACAGTTACTCGGGAAGTAAATCGAGTGCATGCTGTATTTTGACTGCCGCGTACTTCGCATTTAGCGAGGTGGTAATGTATTATCGAAGAAACGCATATCTGTACACTGTAAGGACTATTCTTGCTTGCAGCGCTCAGCCGCTATAGTAACACTTAACTACGAAAAAAAAATCGTGTGCACGGGATTTTGTTTTCAAATTGGTTAGATATGCGTTACCCCGATGGTACGTGGCGTCGTCGTCGGCGTACAGCGCGAGCTTCGCGTCGGAAGTGGTGGAGATGTCGTCGGTATTGCGTGAGTAGCCGGCGATACGCAGCTACCCTGCGGTTCGCCAGACAGCACCGGGCGGGCACTGGATAGCGCCCCGTCGACCACCACCCTGAAATTCCTTTTTTTTTTTTGTGTGGGAAATTATCAAATAACTTCTCCCGCTCTGGGAGCGGGAGAGCGTGTCAGACTCTTACTGACTAAAACCCACCCGTGTTTCTTCGGTTGCCCTGTTGCCGGGGGCCACGATTTCCCTATCAGTTGTCTTCGCAACCTCGGCAGGCATCGGCCCTAGCAGACCCCGTCAATTCTGCTGACATCTCTTTGAGGCGCGCGTGGGACACAACGCGCCGTCGATCCGGGCCTGGTCCTTATCGGACGGCGAGCTACCCATTGCTCACCATCCGCAAGCCCGCGTCTACGGTGGCCGGAAATTGGCTCGCGATTCCACCCTGAAAGTCCTGTTGGAGATAAATAGAGACCACCTTTACGACGCGGCGGGACGCATCGGAGGTAGCCAGCTTGTGTATTAGACCATCGTGCCATACACGGTCGAAGACCTTCTGCATGTCGAGGAATACTGCCGCCAAGTACCTATTCCTTCTTATTCATCGAAACTGCGAGATGGTGCAGTATTCTCGACAGCTGGAGCGTCGTACTGTGTTCCGCCCGGAACCCAAATTGTTCTCGGCATAGCGAGATATAGAGCTGAAGATGTCGCAGCAGGAGTGCTTCAAACACCTTGGAGACAGTCAGCAACAGAGTGATCGGCCGATAGCTCTCCAGCTTCAGTATGTTCTTACCCGCCTTGGACAGGCCCCTTGCGCAGTATCGCCGTTTACACGCGCGCCAGTGCCGTCAGCATACGAAATGGCAGGTGGCGCAACGTTGCATTGGTGATACCGTCTACATCAGGGGCTTTTCTAGATTTCGTCCTTAGAATGGCGCGTCTAACTGCGCCAGGTGACTAAAAGATCAGATCTTCCTCGGGAGCGATCGGTGATGCGTTTTAGTCTCCGAGGTGCTTCTAGACCGCTGCGACATGGTCCCTGTCGTCGGTAGGGTTGGGGTAGAACTGACGCTCCAGGTGTTTGGCGAAGGCCTCCGCCCGGTCCTCCGTTACAAATAGTAACGCCCCATCGCTGTTTAGTAGCGGTCTACCGTGATGTGCACATGTATGTAATGTTGAGCGTGCGGTATTTTTAATAAATTTTATCTTGGACAAGGTATCAAGATGAGAGGTCGAGCGATCTGCAACTTTTTAGATTAAATACTATTTACTCACAAGTCGTCTAACGTTCTCAGTATTCCCGCTAGGCGAAGTATAATTATTATTACTAACACTAATCTAAAGACCATTAGGAGCAAATCAACATGTTTTTCATTAATAGACCCTACAATTTCTGGTCGGCCTAGTGTATTATACCTACATGGGTTTTAAATAATTTATAAAATTTAACATACATAGGTTGACACAATGGGTGGAAAAATATCAAGGAAAATATTTAACTGATATTCTAAAAACTTTATGACCTTCTAATGATGGACGCTTTTTAAAATTATGAACGTCTAAAAACTTTTTTTAAATAAATGAGCCTCTTTTTTTATTTTCCCAGCTTTTCTCATTGTTGGTGAAGGGTGGGCGTTTTTGGGGGACTGTCTTATGTCATTTTGACGTTCAAAAAGTGCTGATTCTCAGCCTAGTTTGAATAAATGACTTTTGAATTTTAGTAATAAAAAATTTAATGAAATGTATTTGCAAGAATTGTAATGGTACATTATAGTTTCTAAAAGAACGCTAAAACTGGCGTGCAAAGTTACTGATTAAATTATTTAATTAGGTGAAGCTATTATAAAGTTAATTTATTAAGAATGTCAAGGATTTATCAAATTATCCTATCCTATACTATTAAATGAGCAATATTTGAATATATGTTTACTTAAATACCTATATATTTGTGATCACGTCCTCGGAAACCGCTCTAAACATTTCGATGAAAGTAGCAACATAGGGGTTTACGCCTTACGGGGGTGAAAAATCAATCTAGCTAGGTCTCATTTCGGGGATAGTTAGTTTTCTCTATTTTTACCCAAGCAGAGCTCGGTCGCCCAGGTACTATTAGTAAAATGTCAGTGTAAATATTCATAGTTTAGATACTCATTCACAGAATAAAATGATTTTGTCTATAAGCCATTTCAATAAAACTGTTTTTAAAACTATTGATTGGCGGTTCCCTAAGCTAGGTACCCCGACCAAACGGGTAAGATTAGGTTGAAACTGTGCCCAAACGCATGCAAGACGAGCAAGCGAAGCGAGCAGTGCTGCGACAGCGACCAGCTACATCCAAGTTACTCTCAGTTACTTGGCTATTTACTATTTTTAGGACCCCAAAATAGAAACATTTGAGGTTCACAAAAAAAGGCGCAATCAATTTATAAGAGTGTTCAATAATAATGTTTTTAGGAAAGCAAAATAGGAATTATTAGAGGTAAGATTAAATACATGCCCAAATACCAATAATTTGAATCGGTGTCGCTCAGTATATTGGCGAAACTTGACAGAGTTAACATCACGTTTCCCCGAAGGGCAAGGCAGAGGCGTACCCGTAGTAGGTACCCACCACAGATATATAAATACTATCTGTGGTACCCACATTTTGCCAGTTATGCTTTCCCTATTACATGGGAAACATAACTGGAATTGTTTGTGTACTTCGGTAAGTACCTATACAACATTTAAAAAAAAACCCTGTCCGATCCGTGAGGGTGTTGTTAGGTATCGTACTGAGAGTCTATTTATGTGGTAATTTTCAGAAAAAAGAAAAAAAATTCGCCACATTTTTTTTCAATGGGGAATTTTATCGGGCTATTACATGGGGCGCGGGCGGCCGTCGTTTAGCGGGTCACAAGTCATAACTTATGATCCCTGTTGAATATTTTCTAATTTTAAATGAATTTTAATGTATGAGTATCTCCCGAGCCCGGGTTAGTTGGTAGGAGTCCGATATATCCTTCCGTTCTCCCCAGACGGAGAGTATCTATGAGGAATTGCACAAAGAAAAACCTTTGCCAAACCTTTTAGGGAAAACAAGCGTGATGTTGTTATGTTGTGTTACATACTTAATTGGAAAATAAATTGTATACTTAACTAGATAATAATATTAGGGATACTTATCTGACCCTCTAAAAACGTATTGACCTTATAAAGATGAACGGATTTTTAAATGAATGTACCTCTAAAAACTTTTTAGGCTTCCAAAGATGCACACTTTTTGATGCAAAACATCAAAAAGCGGCGGGTCAGACCGACTGTTGGCGTGGCGACGCATCGCCACGCCAACAGTCGCCATATTTATTTCCTGTCGTAAACTATCCTTCTATGTATAGTACCTGTTCATAATAATTTCGATGTTTCACAGATGTGATGTTTTTATTTTTAAATAAGTGACCCTCTTTTTAACTTTCTGAACTTTTCTCACAATTGGTCGCAGTAACTAAGCTAGAGGTACCCTGATCAAACCATGTATTCCGGGTCAGGTTAGGTTAGAACTGTCACGTGGCGCATGATTGGTCACAGTTCAACTGTGGCTAATCATAGGCGAGGCGAATTGGTCGTAGTAACTAAGCAAGGGGACCCCGACCATATGGGGTAGGTTAGATAACAACTGACCAACCGCGTGCGCCGGGCGAGCAAAACGGGCGATGCCGCGGCAGCGGCGGGCGGGCGAGCGCTACGTCCAAGTTGTTCACAGTTACTTGGTTATTTAGTAAGTTTAGGACCCCAAAATTTGAGGTTCACAAAAAGAGGCGCATTCATTATATTATAATGTTCAATAATATTTTATTGTTTACCATGTTAACATATAATATACACAAACATATTTACAACTAACTACTTTGTACAAGTATGTAAAGGAAAAAGTTACATTTTTTAGGAATATTTTTAGGACAGCAAGATGGGAATTATTTGTTCGATTAAATAATATTATGATCAAAAAAGTGTAAATGGATGCATGTTGTAATTACTTGTAACGTTATTAAGATAATCCCTAAAGTTGAAATATGGCCTCGAAGCGCCTGTACAAAGTTCAGTACCAACTATATTTCTGTGTTGGCACTTATGTAAACAACATCTGTAGGTATGTAATAAATTGTATTGATACCTCGTATGTATTTACAGCACAAATATAATATCGCACCGAGGAAATTGCGAAATAATTGTGTTCGTTTGATCCCTTGCTGCATTGTTATTACCTACTTGACCTTTAATTATGCAATTAATATATAAGATATTTAAGGATTCACTCTATAAATTGTATACTTTAGAAACACAATCACCTACTTTTTTTAGGGTTCCATAGTAAACAAGGAACCCTTTTAGTTTCGTCATGTCCGTCTGTCTGTCTGTCTGTCTGTCTGTCTGTCTGTCCGCGGTCTAGCTCCGAGACCCTTAGTCCTAGAAAGCTGTAATTTGGCATAAGTATACAGATTAATTACGCCAACAAAGTGGTAAAACAAAACTAAGAAAAACATTTTTTTTAGGGTAGGTACCTCTCCTACACGTAAAGTGGTGATGTTTTTTTTAACCTTTGCTGGTGGGTATCATTGGAAAGGTCCTTTAAAAACATTGTGAGTTTGTGAAAACCATTTTTGGATTCAAGAATCCGTTTGCGAAATATTAAGCTTTAAAGTGCTAATTTTTGTTAGAGTCAAGTGTCCCCCCCCCCCTGCCAGCTAAATGGTTGGTTTTGGATGTATGAAAAAAATCACAGCAGTAGTTTATATAACGAAATTAAAAAGGAAAACTATCACAGGTAAGTAGGCTCTACAAGCTAACGAGTAATAATTGACCAACTTAAGTTTGCAGTTGCAAAAACATGTTTTCCCATACATTCCGTATGGGAGAACATATTTTTCAACTACAAAGTTAAGTTTGTTTTTGGGATAAATTCATCCCAACTACGGAACCCTTCATTGGGCGTGGTCCGACACGCACCTGGCCGGTTTTTTTATTCTATTTTAATTTGGGATTTTATAATCGCAATGCGTATGACAGTCCCATCATACCCTAAACAAATAGTAACAAATCACACTGTTATGGATTACATTTGGGCCATAAACCTGAACAGAGTCTTCGCATCATCACCATTTGGTTGAGATAGAATTTTATGAAATGTGCCTAAATCAAGTCGGTTACCTACATGTAGTTGCCTCTATAGAAAAAAAAATCCAAACTAATCTCTAAAAAACAACATGAACCCTTTTTAACCGACTTCCAAAAAGGAGGAGGTTATATGTTCGACGCGTATGTTTTTTTTTTTTTTTTTTATGTATGTCCACCGATTTCTCCGTCATTTGTGGACCAATTTTGATAATTATTTTTTTGTTTGAAAGGGTATGCTCCCAAATTGGTCCCATATAAATTTTATTTACTTTGCTTGGGTAGTTTTTGAGTTAGCTACAAAATACGTATTTTTTTTCCCACTTAGTGTGATGTGATGATATGATAAGTTCGTGACACTGGTAGTAGGTAGTGGTATTCGAATGTGTGTGGGGTAGGTACCACAACTAAAAAGTGAAAAATAAAAACTTTTTACAAAAAAAAAAACTACCGATTTCCAAAAAAAACACTACAAAGTGAAAAATAACTAATTTCGGAAGTCGGTGGCAAAAACGAAAACACAAAACCCAAGACACCGACTTCCGAAATTAGTTATTTTTCACTTTGTAGTGTTTTTTTTTGGAAGTCGGTAGTTTTTTTTTTTGTAAAAAGTTTTTTGATACCGATACGTAGGTACCTACATTTTAGATTGTCAAAATGTATATTTGTTAAGTTTAATAAAAATAATAGAAAGGAAATACCTACCTAAATTAGCGCGCAAATTGTCCGTTCTTTAAATAAAAGTATAATTCAAAGTCTTGAATCGTCCTTTATAGCTCGATTGTTAATAATATTCACACTGAAGTTTCCTGATAAACATAAAAGGTAGATTTTTTGTCATCTACAATAAGATGTCCTTCAATCTAACCTTCATGATAACTTGTACGTCATTCATTTCGTACTCAAAAATAAAAGCAACAAAAATGTTGTTTTCTTATGGGAAACAACATCTTGAACATTTTTTACTATCATAAGGCAAGTCTACAATTAACCCCCTGGCTGCTATTTGAGTTGAAAAGTACCAAAAATTAATTACAAAGTTAAGTTTGTTCTTGGGATAAATTTATCCCAAATACGGAACCCTACATTGTGCGTGGTCCGACATGCACTTGGCCGGTTTTTTCAAAGTTGAAAACGCCAGTAACGCGCCTAGACAATTCTACGACATCTCGATCCCAAGACAAATCGACCCGAATAACTCGACCTGGACTACTCAACCCCGCGACAATTCAACCCCAGGACAACTCGACCCAGACAACACAACCCTGGCAATTCGACCACGACAGCTCGACCCCGACAGCTCGACCCTGACAACTCGAGCCCAACAAACTCGATCCCGACAATTGGACCCCAGCAACCTTGACCGCAACAAGTTGGTCGTGGTAACGTTTTAACACATTAGTAGTTTTAATCCCGGGAGTATGTTCCCGTGGGATAATTTCCGACATCCATGCGGGCGAAGCCGCGGGCAAAAGCTAGTTAACAACAATGTAATGTTAGGTAAAAAAAATTCATCGAAGACTCATGTTTTTATTTTTTGTAAGTAATTTTAGAGGGTTAAGGATATGCGTCGTCTGTCAATCAAGGTGGCTTCCGACGCGTGCGTGATATGGCGCACGCACGCGCACCAGCCCGCACGACGCACCGTGGGAAGGGTATCGTGCGTGGTAGCGAAGACGCGTGCGTCGTGGAGTCGTGGTGCGTCTCGGTGCGTCCGAGTTTGGATACATCCCCTTTGAAGTTACCGAATAATACCGACTCGGTGCGGATCAGCTCGCACGGACACGCACCATGGGAAGGGTAACGTGCGTGGTAGCGCAGACGCGTGCGCGGCGGTGCGCCCAATCCGCGGCGAGTCGGTAGACTTCAAAGGTGCGCGAGGTATGCTCAGTTCCTATAAACAAAAACGAATCGTTTTGCTTACCAATGGTAGCGTTTTTACTGCCCAACTTGGCATATAAATCGGGGCTGTTCACGTTGTTTCGCACTGATGGCTTTCATGCCATCATTCGCAAGAGCACGGTATCCCTGATCTGCAGAATGCGTGGCAGCCGCATCAAAATCTTGAAGACAATAGCCGATAGGATCTCATCCCCGCTTTGGAAGTCACTTGTTAAATCAGTCATCTAGACATAGTTTCACTGATTCTGACTTTTATTTTTAATATTTGTAATTATACAGGGTGATTGGAAGATGGGTGCAAAGCTTTAAGACGAAGATAGTACAGACAATTTAGAACCATTTAAGCCATGGTTGCCTTAGACGAAGTCTTACCAAATATTTTTAACCAAATTTTTAAGTTTTTTTTCGGAAATTCTCAAAATTTAATGTAAACTGCATAATTATGGCCAAATTGAATGATAAATGAATTCATTTTTTAACCGACTTCCAAAAAGGAGGAGGTTATATGTTCGACGCGTATGTTTGTTTTTTTTTTTTTTTTTTTGTTTTTTTTTATGTATGTCCACCGATTTCTCCGTCATTTGTGGACCGATTTTGAAAATTATTTTTTTGTTTGAAAGGGTATGCTCCCAAATTGGTCCCATATAAATTTTATTAACTTTGCTTGGGTAGTTTTTGAGTTAACTACAAAATACGTATTTTTTTCCCACTGAGTATGTAGATGATATGATAAGTTCCTGTCACTGGTAGCAGGTAGTGGTATTCGAATGTGTGTGGGGTAGGTACCACAACTAAAAAGTGAAAAATAAAAACTTTTTACAAAAAAAAACAACCGCCTTCCAAAAAAAAAACACTACAAAGTGAAAAATAACTTTAATTTCGGAAGTCGGTGTCTTGGGTTTTGTGTTTTCGTTTTTTGCCACCGACTTCCGAAATTAAAGTTATTTTTCACTTTGTAGTGTTTTTTTTTTGGAAGGCGGTTGTTTTTAATGTAAACTGCATAATTATGGCCAAATTGAATGATAAATGAATTCATTTTTTATTTATTTAATTAAAGTAATGTGTAAGCAATCAAGCAAAACATGTTTTAGGCTTCTGTGTCATTAGACATTTTTTTTACAGACATTTAAAGCTCAGAAAAAATAAAAAAAATTGTACAATACGTCTTTTAAACCTTATTAAAAATTAAAAAATTTGGTAAGACTTCGTCTAAGACAACCATGGCTTAAATGGTTCTAAATTGTCTATACTATCTTCACCTTAAAGCTTTGCACCCATCTTCCAATCACCCTGTATATAATATATGATGAATTTTTGGATTTTAATTTTAATGAATTTAAAGAATGTAAATTATTTTAACGATTTGATTTAATTTAAAGATCAATTTATTTTACAATTAGATTTTATGAAACTTATTAATTAATTTTACAATTTGATTTTATGTACAGACGCCAGCACATCCAGCTACCCGAAACTATCAAATATTCCCAATCAACTTTGAACATTATATTTCAGCAATAAAATTGAAAATCTATTAAATAAATTTGACAGATTGTAGTAGCTTGATGTGCTGGCGTCTGTACCTATTTCAATTTCTATGTAGTTATTTATTTTGATTATAATAATAATTATTATTGTGGCATGTATCTTTGATTAAGTACCTACTAACGTAATTTTTAAGTAGGTATACTAACATAAATATGGATCACTGTATCTGATTTAAATAAATAAATTAAAAAATAAATGTGTGTTTGCAATTTTTTAGACATGGGCGTTTTTAGATTTTTACGCAAACCGTTAAATATTCGATTTCAGATTATAAAATCGATTTCAAAATCCGTTTTTAGAAATCAATTTCTGGAGCTGCTCTGGCGCCTCCGGCTCGCAGTTTCGATCAGCTCTAGTAATATTATAATTCGGTTGTAAGTGCATCGATCAAAACTATCCAAACATAAACAAATACTTGCTTACGCAAATCTACTCTTGCCGTAGTTTTGTGAAATCGGTTTGTCTAGTTCGGCTTATAGATACGATACGATTTGTGACTAAAATCGGATTTTAGATACGTTTTGATATATCTGACGCATGTCTATTAATTTTACCTTTGACAGCTAAGTGGTTCCATAATTTGCAATCTATGAGTTTTTGCTTCATTATTGGTAAAAAGATACAAAAAAGTAGTAATACAACTATTTATTTATGATTTTTTGGCATACTTGATATTTTCGTCGAAATTGAAAAAAAAAATATTGAAATGGTTATACTTTCTAGTTGGTTCCATTGTCATTTGATCAGGATCTGATGATGGGATCTTGGAGAAATCGAGGGAACTCTTCAAATATTATAGGCACACCTTTAGCGATTTGGGTATTTTTATAGTAACTCATAGATTTGCTCTCAGAAAGCACCATTTGATAAAGCGGAACTGATGATGAAGGAAACAGATAGCCAACTGAACTTCTCAATAATAAGTAGGTATTTCACGGGTCGCAATTTGATTACATTAATATGGTGAAGGGTGGGCGTTTTGGGGGACCGTCTAATGTAATTTTGACGTTCGAAAAGTGCTGATTCTTAGCCTAGTTTGAATAAATGACTTTTGAATTTTGTTTTTTTTTTAATTTTTATGGTTGCCATGTAATTTATCCTCGTCACAATGCATATGATATGGAGAAGTGGAACTGATGGTGAAATACCAGGAGAACTCTTCAACGATTAACGTCCCTGCATCGAGAAAAGAAATATTTTGTAAAAGGTGATGAGCAGTTGACATTAGGCTATTGTTACTTAGATATATTACAAACTGACTCACAAAAAAAAAACTTTTTTACAAAAAACACATCTGACTTCCCAACTACAAAGTCAAAAATAACTTTAAATTCGGAAGTCGGAAAAGTTTGTCTTTTTCACTTTTTAGTGGGTTGATTTGTAATTTATCTAAGTCACAATAGCCTAATGTCATGGGATCTCAAGTCGAACAGATAATAATTAGCTTTGAAAAAAAAATAGATGGCAGCATAGGTAACAATTATGGAATTTACAATCACTAAAAAGCGATAAACAGATTTTGGCTCAAGTAAGATTAGTAAAAATTAAAACTTCCTTGTTTCATGCTGATTTATCTATTTAAACTCATAAATCATGTATTTTCAACAAAAAAGATAAATTAAACCTTTTACTTCAATTCGAACTCATAGAATAATAAAGTTAATCATTTTGTTCAGAGCTCTTTGCAATAGATGGCATTTTACTTTTTTTTTTTTTTTTTTTTTGGGTGGGAAATTATCAAATAACTTCTCCCGCTCTGGGTGGAGCGGGAGGGCGTGTCAGACTCTTACTGACTAAAACCCACCCGTGTTCCTTCCTATGCCATGTTGCCGGGGGCCACGATTTCCCTATCGGTTTTCTTCGAACCCCCGGCATTGGCATTGGCCCTAGCGGACCCCGTCAATTCTGCTGACATCTCTTTGAGGCGCGCGTGGAACACAACGCGCCGTCGACCCGGGCTTGGTCCTTATCGGACGGCGAGCTACCCATTGCTCACCGTCCGCAAGCCCGCGCCTACGGTGGCCGGAAATCTTCCTGCGATTCCCGACGCCCAGGGCGTCTCCTGCTGCGGCGGTTAGGGGCGCGAGGGCGCGAAATTTGCCTCTCCCTCACGCGCTCCGTCTCCTCCTTCGCGAGAATTACTGCTTCGCAGAAAGAGGTGACGGCCTCCCATTTCCTCTCGCTTCGTAGCATGGCCCGAATCAGGGCCGGACGCGAGAGATCACCGCCGCCGATCGCATCCACGAGGACACGGCGATGCCCTGCCCAAGCCGGGCAGACCTCCACCGTATGCTCCACCGTGTCCTCCGGGCGATCCACACAGTGACGACACCCGGGCGTTTCCTCCCGCTTTATCCTGAACAGGTACCTCCCGAAACAGCCGTGTCCGGTGAGTACCTGCGTCAGGCGGAAGGTGAGGACGCCGTGGCGCCTCTCTAGCCACTCCTCAAAGAGGGGTCTTATCGCCTCAATTGTGGCGTGCCCAGCGCTGGGTTGCGACAATCGCAGTCTCCATTCCGCCATGAGATCCCGCCGGAGCTCTGTCCGCTGTGCCGCGACTTCTTGCGGCATCGGAGTTAAGCCCCGGCGCTTCGCCTCCTCGCGCCACTCCCAAATGTGCGCGAGGACCTTTGCCTCCAGATCCCATGGCGGTACTCCGGCAAGGAGGCTCGCCGCCTCGCAGGAGACCGTGCGGTATCCTCGGGCCAGCCGGATGGCCATGACCCTTTGGGACGCGTTCAGCCGGCGGCCTGGCTGCCGCCTCAATGAAGGCGCCCACACCGGCGCCCCGTAAAGGGCCATGGACCGCACGATCCCCGCGTAGAGCCTCCGGCAGGAGGCGTTTGGACCTCCCAGATTGGGCAGGAGCCGCTTCAAGGCAGCCCCGGCCCGGTCCAGTCTGGGAGCCAAACGTCGGAAATGCTCCACGAAGTTCCACCGGCTATCGAGGACGAGTCCCAGATATTTCATCGTCGACTCGACGCCGATGTGAACCCCTCCCGCCAATACCTGGGAACCCGACGGTGGCGCACTACGAGGACCATAGAAACCCATGGCCTCGGACTTGTGCAGGGCCACCTCGAGTCCCAGCTGCCGGATTCTGTCGACGATTGTCGCAACCCCGCGTGTCGCTAAGTCGGCCGCCGCCTGGTACGACCTCCCCTGCGTCAGGACCAGCGTGTCGTCAGCGTAACAAACGACGCTGACGCCAGTAGGGAGGTCGGCGCGCAGCACCCAGTCGTATCCGATGTCCCACAGATGCGGCCCCAGGACCGATCCCTGTGGGACACCGCACGACATCTCTCGCCGGTTCCACTCTCCTTGGTGACCGGGGTAGATGACAGCCCTGTCTGTCAAATAGGCCTCGACCACACGACAGAGGTAGGTCGGCATCCGGTGATACCGAAGTGCCTCCCTGATGCAACTCCAGGGCAGGGTGTTAAAGGCATTGGCGATGTCTAGAGACACCGCCAAGACGACCCCACCCCGGGCTACAGCATCCCCTGTCGTGAGGGCCCGCACGCGCATGATGGCGTCCACCGTAGAGCGCCCCCTGCGGAAACCGAACTGGCCGTCCGCCAGATCCGGCCCCACTCGCACCAGCTGCCCGACGAGGCGGTCCGCAATGACTCTTTCAAAGAGCTTGCCCACCTCGTCGAGCAGCACAATGGGCCGATAGGCGGACGGAGAGTCCGCTGGGCGCCCCGGCTTTCTGATGAGGACCAGTTTCCCAGTCTTCCAGCAAAGTGGGAACTGGCCCCTCTCCATACATGCGCTTAGGAGCCCCCTCAGTCGAGGCCCGAGAGTCCCCATGGCCAGGACCCAGGCCCTTCCGGGTATGCCATCGGGTCCTGGGGCGGTATTCCTCGCACTCATCCTGCGTACCGCCACTCTCATCTCTACCTCGGTCACCTCCGGAGCATCGTCGTCGTCGTCGGCGGTGTGGTCCGCATCGGGCACCGCAATGGGCGGAGCCATGGGCGGGGGCGTATGTTCCCCTCTTGAAGGGAACAGAGCGCTCACCACGTCCTCCACAAGCTGGGGCCGGAGACTCTGCGTCAGCGGGGGAGCCCATGGGCGGAGTTTCTCCCGCACCATCTTATATGGGCGTCCCCACGGGTCTCTGTTCAGAGTCTCCAGCAACTCCTCGCGGGCCAGTGCCCTGGCCCGCAGGATCTCCGCTTGGAGGGCGGTCTTCGCCGCTCTGTACCCCTCGTACAGCTCCGCCTGAATGGCTTCCGTATCCGGAGGACGGATACGGAGCCTGCGGTGCCTGGCGTACCGGCGTCGCGCAGCAACGCACGCCCTGCGTAGAGCTTCCAGCTCTTGCGACCACCAGTACACCTGGCGCGAAGCGCGTCCAGGGTGGACTCGGGGCATTGCCACGTCACATATATTGGACATGGCCTCCCGGAACCACTCCGCCTCGTCGTTAATGTCGGCAGGCCTGTCCGGTGATGACACCCAGGCCTGCACGATCGAGGCTTCCAGGAGGAGCTCCCGGTCCAGCCGCTTCAGCGCCCACCGCGGACCACTCGGGGCCTGTCGGACCAGCGCGCTCGAGGTCTGGGTGGAGACGTCAAACCGGATGTACCGGTGGTCGGAATAGGTCTCCACCTCCTCTATGACGCGCCAGTCGATTACACGCGGCGACAGAGCGGGGCTGGCGAACGAGATGTCCACCACTGATTCACCCCGCATCCGCACACACGTGGGGACAGAACCCCGGTTTAGGACGACCAGGCCTGTCTCCAGAGCCCAGTCCTCCACCATCCTGCCCCGTGTGTCCGTAAAGCGGGAACCCCAAGCCAGATTTTTGGTGTTGAAGTCCCCGAGGACGAACACGGGGAGGGAACCGAACCCGACGACGACGACTCTCAACTCCACAAGGGAGTTGTGGAACTCGGCGAGAGTTCGGTTCGGGGAGAAGTATACCCCTACCACGACAATCTCCCCGAACCGTGCTGCCACGCAACCCCGTCCTCTCTTGACAGACTCGAGGGACGGGGTACCAGCGGCGGCCGACGAAATGAGGGTCACTGAGCCGCTCAGGTCCTCCACCCAGTCATCCCTGGGCGGGACAAAGTACGGCTCAGCGACCACGGCGATGTTAATCGACCACTGCGCCATGCTCTGGAGCAACAGATCCTGAGCGGCGGCGCAGTGGTTGATGTTCGCCTGGAGGAGGCGTAATGGGGCCGTTATTGGCACTCCATTTCAACCCCCTCCCTAGCCCCCTGTGAGGGCACCGCCGCGGCGGCAACGGCGGCGACGACGACAGTGGAGGCGGCAGCGGCGGCGGCAGTAGTGGCGGCGGCTGCGGCGGTGACGGTGGTGGCGGAGGGCTTGCCCTTGCCTCTGGCCTTGGCGGGTGGAGCGCAGGCCTTGCTCCCAGCCCGGTGATCGGCCGGCTTGCCAGCCGCCGCACATACGACGCAGTGCGGCGCGGCGTTACACGAGCCGGCCTTATGACCGGGCTGACCACAGCGGAAGCAGTGGTCGCTGCGGTCCACCTCCGAGGTGCACTTCGCTCCCACGTGGTCACCCACCCGGCAGCGGAAGCACCTCATAGGTCGGGGCTCCAGCAGTTTCACCTGCGCGGAGACCCAACCCACCAGAAGCCTTCGGCCCTCCCCGGCTATCCGCTTGGCCGCCGACACGGGGCAGCTCACCGTTACGGCTCGCATCCCCGTGGAGTCAGGGTGGATGGTGCCTGCCCTCACCTCCTCGGCAGAGCACCCCCCAGTCCTGGCGACCGCGGCCACCACCTTTTCGGCCGTCACACAGTCGTCCAGGCCCCGGATGCGCAAGTCAGCGCGTTTGGTGGGCCTGGACACTCGGGCCTCCTCCGGATTCAGGGTCGCCCTGAGCCTATTGGCCAGAGCGTCCGCTGCCGGGCCGCTGTTCGCACCGGGGATCTCCAGCATCCTGGCCCCAGTCGCGGTGATCTTCAGGCGAACGCCATTGGCGGTCTCCTTCAGATCAACCGCCGCATCCACCTTGGCGAGCACGTGCTGATAGGACACGCCCTTCTTCTCCGCTTCCGGCTGTAGTGTAATCACTACAGCTGCGGACTTCGGGGCGCGTAGCCTATCCGCGACGCTTCGCTCCTTGCGTCGCTGCCGCCTCGCCTTTCTCTTGGCCGCCCTTGCCGCCTTGCCAGCCTTCTTCTTCTCCCCGGCTACTTGCCATCCGGCGTCGGCCGGAGGAGATTCAGAAGGTGGTGGGGGCGGCCTTTTCGCCGCCTTAGCCGAGGCCCCCGCAGCCTTGGCCGGGCCCCTTGCCGCCGCTTTCGCCGGGGCCCCCGATGCCTTGACCGGGGCCTCCGCCGCCTTGGCTGGGGCCCTCGCCGCCTGTGCAGCCGCCCCACCTTTGATCGGCCCCGACGAGGCTGGTCCGGCTGCGGCAGCTGCGGTGGCGGCGTATGACGCCGCCTTTCGCTGGCCCGAGGCCGGCTGGCTTGCCGCCAATGGGGGGCGCAGGACAATGGCCTCCAAGGTGGCAAACTTGCTCCGTAGAGCAGCCATTTCCTGCCGCACCAGGTTGAGGATCCGGTCCTCAGCAGTCACGGGCTGTCCCTGCCCATGCTGCTCCCCCTCCTGCGGCACCTCTCGGGGGCCGGCTCGTCGGAGCCCAGCCAAGTCCGCTCGGAGCTCCGCATTCTCCTTTTGGAGATGCTCCATGGCGGCTGTCAAGCGGGCGATCTCCGCCCGCATTTCTGACATACCGTCCGACGGAGGCCCGGGTTGGAGGGCCTCCGCAGCCGCCATGATCGAGGCAGTAGCCACGGAGATGGCCTTGCCTCTAGAAGACTTCGTCTTCTTAAAGGCCACCTCGCTGATCGCGGCCGCTACCTCCTCCGCGAACTTGACCGCTCGCTCCGAATTGGAGCCGCCAGCGGCGTCCGGCTTACCACCACGGTGGTCCGGCTTTGTTTTGGCCCGCTCCCGGAGCGGACGGGCCATTTCGGCGACCACCCCACCCTGAGCACTCTTCGCGGCGTCAGGCCGCATCTTCGTGCCCACCAGTGAGGCGGCAATTACCACTTCCGACTCCTCTGTTGAGGCCTCTGATGACGAGACCCCGGGGTCGCTCTCCGCACTGATAATCGGGGTATCAGGCCGTTTGAGGCGACCCCGATTGCCCCGCCCCGGCCTCGAAGCGGAAGCTGCTCCCGCTACCGCTCGTCCTCGGCCTCTCCTCACCGTCGGCACCTTCGCGATCGGGAGGCTTTCCTCGCTCGAGGATTGCCCCGCCGATCCTGTGCGCTCCGACCCGCGCGACCTTTTGCCCCAGAATTTGGAGCCCCCACCACGTCCTACGTCCTGGTCGGACATACTTTGGTCCCCTGAGGGACATGAGCCTCCTCGGCTCTTGTTGCCGTCGCCGGCAAGCGGTTCCTTCTCCGCCACTAAAGGCACTTTATCGTCATTTGTGTTTTTATTTTTAATAATTGGTTCCATTTTTGTTCCCACGAGTAAGAGAGGATATAAACGTCCACCTAGGCAGAGCCTTTTACCTAGGTAAGCCTATATACTGTAGAGGTCGGCAGGTATCTACAGGGGAAGCGCTAACGACTGGTCCCCCACCAGCCACTCATCCTCTCGCCGCGCTTCAAAACTTAGGATTAGGTGGTTTTTTATCTTAGAGGTGTCCTTCCTCTGGGCCGGGCGGTTAAGCCAAGCCCCCGGCGGCGGCATTATACATGCCTCCGTTCGCTGTCCAGATAACCTGGCTCAGCGAACCCGCCGAAAGTTCTCCCTCAAGATCGCTCTTGAGGGAGAAACGACAGCCGCTTTGGTGCGCCTGCACCGCAGCGGCTGGGTCACGTCCAGTGTCAATCGACTAACGTCGATCGATCAGGAGCGACCCGCCTCCCTCGTTCCTCCACTGTGCCCTCTGCAAAACAGAGGGACACGCGGAAGAACGTCGAGGAGCATGCTGCTCCCCCGCCCGCAGAAATTAGCCACAAACAATACCCTCTCCGAAAAACTCCCAAACCTTTTCCGAAGAGTATATTGTTCATGCCCAGGGTGCACCGGCCTGACAACTGCTCTTCCCCCCGAACGTATCCATAAGGGACCAGCAGGTATCAGGCACACGTGGAGGTTTTCTGTACGCACCCCATGGCATTTTACTTGTCATCACATAATCTGTCGTTATTGTTTTACGTTTAGTAGGAAAATCAAAAAAATATTGAACTGAAAACTTCTTCAGGCACGTTGAGCATTTTTGAGATGGGAAAAACAATTGAACTCGCGACACCGTTACCGATACCTCATTTTTGTAAACGCGATTGTGCTCCTTATTTGTACTATGTTACGGATCAATGTTCTATGCAAGTATTTTTACTTTAAAGGTTTGGAAGTTTTTTTTTTGTAATCGCGATTGTGCTCTTAATTCAGATACTGTTAAGAACCAATGTTCTATACAAGTATTTTTCTTTCATCAAGATCTTGTTCAAGTTTTCGCTTCTGTCTCTGTGCTCCTGGAGTGCCATTGTTATTTTTTTATAATCTATTAGGTTTAAAGATATTTATTCTCAAAAAAGACACAAAGTCACTTACATTAGAACAATGCTTAAAATAAATTATAAATGTAAAGTTCGTCACAGACGTCACGTAGCAATTATGATGAAGGTACCCATCCAATGCATTCAGCTTTTCGGAAGGATGTTATTTGTGATCAAATATTCAGCTAATTGTGTTTTGAATGCATTGAATGAGTGTAAATTTTTTATACATGAGGGTATTTTGTTGTATAATTGTGCTCTTTCAAAAGTTAACATTTTTTTGCCAAACTTAGTTCTCATCTTCGGTAAAATTAGAAAACTAGCTCGGCGAGTGCTAGGTTGGGTTACTTGTTTTACTTTAGTAAACGATAAATAACTGTATACTTTTGTTGAGTACCTTACGAATGAAAATACATGTATTGTAAATATATAACTGTCTAATGTTCATTATTTTGGTTTCTTCATAAATTTATTACCTTCTTTACATAGAAATATAATGACTGAAAGAAATCTATTACTTAACATGTTTTTGGCAAGTACTTACCTACTTAATTATAGGTATATATTTTTTTCATTTTACTGATACTTTTCTAAAACTTTCTATAAAAAACCGGTCAAGTGCGAGTCAGACTCGCGCACGAAGGGTTCCGTATCATTACTTATTATACATGTGGGTATTTTGTTGTATAATTGTGCTCCTTCAAAAGTTAA
Source organism: Agrochola litura (assembly GCA_949152395.1). Lineage (NCBI taxonomy): Eukaryota > Metazoa > Arthropoda > Insecta > Lepidoptera > Noctuidae > Agrochola > Agrochola litura. Next base: position 24,611,111 of record OX424499.1, read on the forward strand.
CATTTAACTCCTTCAAAACGGCAAAAAAATCATGTCTGTTGTATTAATATTTATTTATTTTATTATTTCTTTAGTATTTGTTGATATAGCGGCAACAGAAATACATCATCTGTGAAATTTCAAATGTCTAACTATCACGGTTCATGAGGTACAGCCTGGTGACAGAAGGACGGACAGCGGACTCTTAGTAATAGGGTCCCGTTTTACCCTTTGGGTACGGAACCCTAAAAAAGATTGCACGAAACGTTTTAAAAGTAGATAGGTAGCTAATGGTGCCGATTCTCTTGTCACAAATGCCTATAAAATTAGACTAAAAAACACCAAAATTTTGACGAACGACAGTTTCCCATTCTGAAATAGACTAAAGTGACACAACTTAACTTTATTTTAGTTTGACAGCATTATGATGCACTGAGTTACTATTTCAGTGAAAATGGCAATTTTGCTATTCTGACGTTTTTCACCAAAAATTTTAAGTGTCTAACAAAATTTGACTATTTTTAATCGCGACTAAAAAGGTGTGGAATAAAATTAGTTGCCATGAACTAAAATAAATTAACACCAACACCTCGACTTCAGGTGCAAAAACAGTACTATATGTTTTTTTCTGTTCTTTTGCTTACATCTCGAAAATGGTGTGTCCTATCGCAAAAATAATGAAAATTTCGATACCCATAAACCCATTAAACTCAACATTTTGATAATATTTTACAAAAAGTGAAAAATTCCATATAAAACACGTCGAGGTTGCCCCGCATGCGCGCCTGCGGCTCTAAAAAAAGGCTCTTCACGGGGTAGGGCAAACAAGTACCATGTGGAGTTGCGATTGTCAAATTCGATTTTTGTTGTGTCAAAATTATTTTTAAATTTAGAGATTTTTTTGCAGAACAGCTTTAAGATTCTAGATAGTTTACAAGAGAATCGGCACCATTAAGCTTTAAAGTACTAATTTTTATTAGAGTCAAGTGTCCCTCCCCCCCTGCCAGCTAAATGGTTGGTTTATGTGAAAAAAAAAATCACAGCAGTAGTATTTATAACGAAATTAAAAGGAAAACTATCACAGCTAAGCAGGCTCTATAAATTAACGAGTAATAATCAACCAACTTAAATTTGCGATTGCAAAAAACATGTTCTCCCATACATTCCGTAAGGGAGAACATGTTTTTCAACTACAAAGTTAAGTTTGTTCTTGGGATAAATTCATCCCAACTACGGAACCCTTCATTGTGCGCGGTCCGACACCCACTTGGCCTGTTTTTATTTGATATTTCTAAAACATTTAGCTGACGCTCTCACTTGATTTTCAATCCTCTGCTTAGCGCCGAGAGTAAAAAATCCAACAATGTGTTTTTTCAACACGCTGGGACGAGAGTGCGTCCCAGTGCGTTGGATTCTCAACACTCGGCTTAACACCGAGAGTTTAAAAACCAGTGCGCGATAAAATCTCGCCGCGATTTTATTACGTCCGTGCGAACGTCGGCTTACTGGCAAAATGAGTTCGGACGAAGAAGGCGTGATTTCAGTTTTAGGGTTTTAGCAATAGTAGATTTGGTAACGAGGAGAAGAAAATTTAAGCATTGAAATACTAAAAAAACACTTAAAGAGGCAGTCGCTGCAGCGTGAAAATTGCTACAAATGAAACTATTCCGCCAACTCAAGATATATTTTTTGTTGTATTGTTATTACACTTGTCCTTGAACGCACCTTGCGCGATGTGCGATGTAGTGAATCTTAAGTATCTAAGTCGACTCCTAGATGACGTTGTAAAACTACAGTGTCTGGCATTTTGTGAGTCGCTGATGCTGCCATCTGTTATTAAAATGGAGGAAGAAAAATAGCCAGCTCAATAGCCAGACTTAGGGAGGTGTCATATCTTTGTATGGGATTGTAGTATATATTATCTGTGACTATGTGAAAAATAACTTAAATTTCGGAAGTCGGTGACAAATAAAGAAAATACAAAACCAAAGACTCCGCCTTCTGAAATTTAAGTTATTTTTCACTTTGTAGAGTTTTTAATTTTTTTTTTTTTTTGTTATAAGTTTTTTAAAGATAGTGTCCTCTTTTATCATTCATTCATAAACTACTCAGCGTCGATTTAACTACTAGTGGATTTTATTTTTAGGTTTATAATAATAATATACTGTCTAATGTAAAGAGCCCAAAAAACACGTTCTCTAATAAACCTCAACGAATTATAACGCTGCTAAATTGAAAAGTACAACTGTGACGTAGCATGACAACTGAAGTGACAGGTATTTCGTTTAGTCAGTTATCCAGACGCGTTTGACAGCTCTCTCGTCACGTGGTTTTTAGGGATTCATACCCGAAGGTTACCAAACGAAACCCTATTACTAAGCCTCCGCTGACCATCCGTCCATTTGTCTGTCAGCGGGCTGTATCTCATGAACCGTAATAGGTAGACAGTTGAAATTCTCTCAGATTGTGTATTTCTATTTCCACTAAAATTAAATAAAGTTAAAAAAAACCGGCCGAGTGCATGTCGAACCACGCACAGTGAAAAGTTCCGTAGTTGGGATGAATTTATCCCAAAAACAAACTTATAGTTGAAAAACATCCCATACATCGATATACGCCACGGTCAATTCTCCAACAACTGCAAATGTAAGTTAGTAATCATTCGTATTTCTTTTTACAAATTAAATATATTTTCGGACTTTTTACTTTACTTGTGCTGTGACTTGCTTCTTGTCTTTCATGATTTTAGGTTAACGGAAAAAATCCTATAGGTTTTGATTTATTTGCTAGTGTCAAAATAAATCGCATAAATGGCCGGATTTTTTCATCCTGCTCACTAAGCGAAATTATTGTACCATGCTACAAAATCCATCTGTTAGAAAATATTCTGCAAATTTATTTCTTATGGTCTTAGCAGATAGAGTTAGAAAGAAAGATTTTTTTATTTGGGACTCGCACAGGAAATACAACATCAAAACTGAGAAAATTATAAAAACAATAGCAATTTCAGAAAAGAATATTAAACTTGACTGCCTCGTTGGTCTAGTGGTTGCAAGCGCTACTGCTGAGGTCCTGGGTTCAATTCCCGGGTCGGGCAGTGTTATTGGGTTTTTCTATCTGAAATTTCTCAGTAGCAGCTCGGAGTCTGGATTTGTGCCCGGGTTGATGGCAATAGGCTCGCCCCCTATTACATGGGACTTAAACATAACTGACTTAAACATAATGTGGGTGTGCCTGCTACAGGGACACCTCCCAACCCACCTACCAATTTATCTGATTGTTAAGTCTATGACATGTATTTTAATTTAAAATACATGTCATAGACTTAACAATCAGATAAATTAAATAAAAATATTGATCCAAATTAAAATAAAATAAAATTACACAGATGTCAAATTAAATTATTATAGCATGTCACACTATTTGTATTGTCATATTATTAAATGTCAATAAATTACTCTTAATTTATGTCAAACTACTATTTAATATTACATAACATCACACCTTGTTTCCCCGAAGGGTTGGGAGGTGTCCCTGTAGCAGGCACACCCACATTATGTTTAAGTCAGTTATGTTTAAGTCCCATGTAATAGGGGGCGAGCCTATTGCCATCAACCCGGGCACAAATCCAGACTCCGAGCTGCTACTGAGAAATTTCAGATAGAAAAACCCAATAACACTGCCCGACCCGGGAATTATAAAAATGTCAGATGAATTAAAAATTTTAATTCATCTGACATTTTTATTTTTATACCTTTGACGTGTGTCATATTCTGTTTTTTTATTATTATATTTTTTTTTTGAGTATAGTAATTTTGTAATGTTATTTTAATAATTATGTAATTAGATTATTAATGTAATTAGATTATTACATAAATTAAGAGTAATTTATTGACATTTAATAATATGACAATACAAATAGTGTGACATGCTATAATAATTTAATTTGACATCTGTGTAATTTTATTTTATTTTAATTTGGATCAATATTTTTATTTAATTTATCTGATTGTTAAGTCTATGACATGTATTTTAATTCATCTGACATTTTTATTTTTATACCTTTGACGTGTGTCATATTCTGTTTTTTATTATTATATTTTTTTTTTTGAGTATAGTAATTTTGTAATTTTATTTTAATAATTATGTAATTAGATTATTAATAATGTAAATATTTGTAACATATTTTTATACCTACCTGTATTAAGCAAATAAATGATTTGATTTGATTAAACTTAAAAAATTGTGTGTTCAAAAAAGTTGCTCTTCTTGGTACATTCCTCATAGATATCAAGGAATTATTTCCTTCAGGATCATTTGGTCATGAGCCTGGATGCACTCCACCTTCATTTTCAGTATCAAAAGTACCAGTATTCGTGGTGAATTTTTAGATTGATTGAACCTTGATATACGTTTTTATTTGTTTTCAGTCTTAATTATAAATACTGAGTTTCGAGTTAATCAGACCGTGCGTTAAGATTCTTCCATACAAACTTTGACACCCCCCAATCCTCCCTTAGGGGGTGGTTTAGAAAAACTAAAAATGGCAAACTTTATAATTTACATAGATCGTGCCAAGTTTCAAGGTTGTTAACTCAAGGAATAAGATTTTTCATACAAACAAAATCCCCCCTTTTCACCCCCTTAATATTCGATTTTCCAAAAACCCTTTCTTAGTGGATGCTTACGTCATATTATCTACTTGTGTGCCAAATTTCAGCCCAATCCGTTCAGTGGTTTGAGCTGTGCTTTGATAGATCAGCCAGTCAGCCATTAAGTCATTCAGTCAGTCACCCTTTCCTTTGATATATATGGATTGTAGGTATATAATGTCTAAAAATGAAAAATTATGTGAAGGAAGAATGTAAAAAAATAAAATAAAATAACCATCGTAATTTGGGAGCAGTTAATAGACATTTACATTGTTATGCCGTTAATGAGATATCCGGAAATTGCCAATTAAAAATTATTTCTTTTATGCCCTTAGCGTGGAGACAGCTTCAACATATTTTCAGTGAGAGAAAATGCACTATCTGCCACAAACACGTAGGGAAGTGGTTCCTCCTTGAAGGGCAAATTAGTTGATGCTGGAAAATACAGTTCATTTCTAAAAAAAATCTCAACATCTCTGTATTTCTGCAAACACCGCCATTATTTATTCTACCATAATATCCGCAATCCACAAATGTGAAGTTATAATCAGCATCCACCAAAGCTAACAGAACAATGCTAAATGTGGCTTCGAATCTCAAGGCCCACATAGAGTTATGAACAAGAAAAATGAACTAGAAGTTTATGTGGAAACTCTTGATAAAAGGCTGGATTACGTGTGTGTAAGTGAACACTTCTTGAATGAGAGCAATGCAAATGTTTTTAATCTACAGTACTATAAGTTAGCAGCTTACAATACTAGAAAAAATAAATTAAGAGGAGGTAGTTTAATTTTAGGGCATGTGGATAGACAGATCAAAGCTTGTGAACCAATAAACAAATTGTATAAAATGGAATGTTTTGAAACTTGTGGCGCTAAAGATACTATCACTGGACTTTACATCTGTTGTTGCTATCGAAATCCTGTTGATAAAAATTTCGAACAATTCTTAGAAATATTGGAGAAGTTGTTGGACTATTTATTCAATAGGAAATGCATAATATGCGGTGATTTTAACATTGATCTGCTAGTAGACAATAAAAAAAGCGTGGAATTCCTTAGTATGTTAAAATGTTATAATTTTAGGCATCTAATAACTTCTGCTACCTTCATCCGTAATAATAGTACTTCATGTATCGACAACATCATAACCAATCTGCCTGATGGATGTGTTTTGGGTGGTGAGGTAGATCACAATGGTTTGGCCGACGGGCATGCAGGTATTTTTACTGAGGTTCATTTGAAAAATCGCTCCAATCCATATTTGAATGAGAATCGGTTTATTGCAATAGATAAAAGAGTATTCAACATTAAAAATAGTGCTGCATTCGTACAGGGTATTCTTAAAGAATCTTGGAATGGTATGGAAATTAATACATTTCTTAAAAGGTTTTATATAGTTTTTTGCAATAGTTACAGGAAGAGATAATGTAAAAGTAACCTTAAAGATAAAACAAAATTAAAGTGGATCACTAAAGGGATACGTACCTGCAGCAAAATGAAACGTTTTTTATGTGCACGCAATGGAAATGACCTTGACCCGAGTGTTTTAAAATGTAAAAACATCTACGTTAGGCTATATAGATAGATTATCTCTAAAGCTAAAAAGCTTGCTATAATGACACAAATAAATACATCAAAAAATGTGGGTAAGGAAATTTGGAAAGTTGTAAATAAATGCACTAATAGAGAGAAAGTGGTTCAGCGGGAACTTAGACTTAAGGTTGATGGACGGATTGTAGTGGATCCAGAGGAAATAACTAACTTACTAGTAAATCAATTTGACTATAAAGGTGCTACTGACGTAAATGAGGGAGACCATTCTACGGCATTTCTCCATCTATACACGGACAAGGTTAGCAGTGACATGCATATTTCTCCTACCACTCCAAACGAGATCTTTACTATAGTTAAAAGAATGGAAAACAAACATTCCTGTGGGTATGATGAAGTGCCGATTTGTCTGTTCAAGGAACACATCGAAATATTAGCCGAGCCTCTATCTGACTTCTTCAATAAATGTATAAAAGAGGCTATCTTTCCAGAACAACTAAAAATGGCGAAAGTAATACCCACAGGTATTACTTTCGCCATTTTTAGTTGTTTTACAAATTGTTAAACACAGTCCACGATACCAGTCTGTAAAATTATTCAACAGGTTGCCTTTAGACATAAAAAGTGCTGTCTACAGTAGCGCTTTCAAAATAAAACTAAAAAATTACCTACTGAATAAGTGTCTATATGCGTAGAAGAACTGTAGTTTTATCGAATTGTAATTTGCGAATTTGTCTTTAATTAATTATTATATTGTTATTATTTTAAATTTTAAGGTCAGGCCAGATTGTTTAATTTATATGTCGAAATACTATTGATGAAATGTAAATTTACTATATTTAAATGTAGATGTAAGTAAATTATGAAATTCAAATGTTAATTTATTTTAGTGTATATTTTATAATTGTGTAATTTTGTGTGTAAATTCAGATACAAGTTACTTGTTTATGAATAAATGACTATGACTATGACATAAAGCTGCTTATGATAGGTCCTACTATTCAGAGATTAGCAATTTCTATAAATACTTCTAGGCCTCATTACTGCCTTTTTGCCATCGTCGATTTGTTGCTCGCAAGCTTGACTGGTGGACATGAAGGCTTGGGTATGGTCTTTCTAGCAGCCAGCATAGATTTGTCCTGTGAAAAGCTGTAGGGGCACTATTATATGAGATTTATAACATTGCTTGCAAAAGTGGGTTAATTACACCCACTATCGCCTAACAAACTCTGTCTATTGCTTTGGAAATTACTGGTTGAGGCCTATACCCGCCGAGGGTCCTTATTAGTTAATACATTAATATTACATATTTTACTAAGAACTTTTTTTGTAATTATGGAATAATTACAAAAAAAGGAAAAATTAAGGTTTTGTTTTAATTTTTTATTATTACAGGCATGATTTTATAATATTAAATAAACCCCACCGCCGTATCTCTACGTTGACATCGTGGTGGGGCTTGCCCGCTCCGAACTCTAGGTCTGTGCCGGTAGAGTTTACTTTGCCGGAACGGGTCTGAGATGAGGAGCCAGACCAAGAGAGATACAAAAACCCGCAGGGCAGCATGTGGCGAGCTGTTGGGCAGTAGCGACCACACGGACCATATCTCCCAGGAGAAGTCTTGTTCCTCACCGCTGGCTTGCCTTTATTGGTCGGTCTGGCTAAGAGAGATAGAAAAACCCGCAGGGCAACATGTGGCGAGCTGTTGGGCAGTAGCGACTCCACGGACCCTATCTCCCAGGAGAAGTCTTGTTCCTCACCTCAGCTTGAGTGGAAACTCGCAAGAGCAAACGTGCTCGGAGAAAGGAAGTATTTCAGTAAGTGCTCGTAGGGATCTTGACCATCTTCCGGGCTCTGGGATTGTTCTGAAAGCCGTGGAATATCTCTCCACTCCTCAAGCATCTCAGGACATGTTGCCCCCCCTTGTCGCTACGTCACTATGTGCTAGCGACAGTTTTCTGGGGCCTATTATGGAGTGTGCAAGTCACCCCCCTTTTTTTTTTGGTTGTGAAATTATCAAATAACTTCTCCCGCTCTGGGTGGAGCTTGGGAGGGCTTGTCAGACTCTTACTGACTAAAACTCACCCGTGTTCCTTCAATTGCCATATTGCGAGGGGCCGCAGTACCCCTTGCGGACTTTTCCGCAACCCCGGCAGGCATCAGCCCTATCAGACCCCGTCAGTTCTACTGACATCTCTTTGAGGCGCGCGTGGAACACAATGCACCGTCGACCCGGACCTGGTCCTTATCGGACGGCGAGCTACCCATTGCTCACCGTCCGCAAGCCCGCGCCTACGGTGGCCAGGAATCGGCTTGCGACTCCCGACACCCAGGGTGTCTCCTGCGGCGATTATCTCTCACGCGTTCCGCCTCCTCCTTCACGAGCATTACTGCTTCGCAGAAGGAGGTGACGGCCTCCCATGCCCTCTCGCTCCGTACCATGGCCTGGACTAGGGCCGGACGCGAGAGATCCTCGCCGCCGATCGCCTCCACGAGGACACGACGATGCTCCGCCCAAGCCGGGCAGACCTCCACTGTATGCTCCACCGTGTCCTCCGGGCGATCCACATAGTGGTGACACCCGGGCGCTTCCTCCCGCCTTATCCTGAACAGGAACCTCCCGAAACAGCAAGTCACCCCCTGCCATTTTATCCGTGTACATAATAAAATATTGATCAGGCAGGGATCATAAGCCTTCCACTGTTCTAGATAACCAATTCACTATAATCACCCAAACCTATAGCCCAATATGTTTTATTTCATGTCCTGCAATAGTCCTGCACCAACCGGGGGTTGTCCTTGGGTGCACTTTCATCGTGCATACAGGGATAATCGTCAGTTGGTGCCACATTACATTTAAAATTATCTAAGGGGCCTCTGCAAGTTGGCTTTGGCCCCTCGTACGCCTTCCAAAGGTCCGGGACCCGAGAAATATCAAAGATATAATAATAATAACATTTTGTTGGGATGTCCTTGGATGCACTTGCATCGTCGTATAGTGATAATTGTCGTTTGGTGCCTCATTTAATTAAAATTGTCTAACAGACCTTTGGAGTTGGCTTGGGCCCGTCGTACGCATTCCAAAGGGCCGTTCCGGGACCCTAGGGTCCCGAGATATATCAAAGACAAAAAAGAAACAATCTTCTAGTGTTAGTAGGTACAGTAAGCGCTCAAAAGTGCATAAGCACGCTAAGAGTCGTATTGCTGTGAACACGCGGTGTAGTCCGTACATTTGCATGTGTAAACAGTCCGACTGTTTCGTGATCTCGCGTCTGTGGTGTGAGTGCCGTACACACACTACAGAGAACGCAGTTTTGCACTACACACTGACGTATCGTCACGGTTCGCGGGCGCCGCACTTATATTTCCATTACTTTTGTTAGCACGCATCATACGCGTGACCTTGGCCAGTGTATCGCATTGCTAAAATTCGAAAGTAAATTATATGTGCAGATAGCAGAAGGCGTTAAGCGTTGGTCTTAGATTCAAGATGGCTAAGGTTCTAATTTTGTAAATCACAGCGCTGTTTTTGCAAATATTATTATTTTTGTTTGCAATAATAATATTTTTAAATATTCCTGCCTATTTATTAATGTTGTTATTGCAATAAAGGGTTTAGAATAAAAAATGCGTAATATGTTATAATAAAAAATAAGTAATATTTATTCGTTATATTTATTTTACTTAAGTATAGTTAACAAACTGCTACAATTATTTATTATTACTTCACCTGAATAATATGTGAAATAGATGTCTAGAAACTTAGAAGCAATTTGTATTATTTTGACATATTTAAATTTTGAAATGTTTTAAATTTTAAATGGATTTTTTTTCACCATAAATATAAAGCTTTGATCATGGCCTAAGTAATTAAGCTATAAATAAGAATATTACTACTTAAAATGTAAAAAATCTACTGACAAAATTGTTGATTTTAAGGTTAAGTATAGGCAGTTTGTTCATATTAATTATTTTAAATTTTATTTGGCTTTAGTAAATATTGGTTGGTATTGAGGTTATAGCTTAAGTATTCATTTTCTTTACGAAAAGAAGATTGAAACTAAACCTCAGATTTTAATCCTAAAATAATAATATTACTAAAATAATATTAAACAATTTCGGTCTATCTGCAAGAAATACGACAAACACCCTATTGAAACGTGCTCAAAAAATTCGTTACCATAAATTCATGCAATAACGAATCTGTTGTTTATTAAGTTGGTACGGTCAATATTTTAAGGTCAAAAACGGTTTTCTAGCTGGTCTTCAGTGATGCAAGCCTTCAGAGTGCACGGCGAACGGTTCATAATGACGTGTTTTTAATAATTCAGCAAAATATCTCGTTGGTATGAAACCATTTGTTTCATATTCATTCACCATTTGACGTCGCTGCTACTCGATAATAAGCCCCTTCCTTATATCTCTTAACCCTCACAGTATGTCTCTAGAACAAAGAAAAACATTGTTTTTATTACACATAATACCTAATTATTAATTATTCACTAATCGAATTAAACCTCATAATGAATTTAAAACTTTAAAGGCATCTTCTGTCTCAACAATACCTCTGTTCTATCAACAATACCCTTGATTAAGATTTATGTTTAGTAAAATATGAAATATATAAATGATAACACTCACACTTAGTCCGGTTTCATTAGATATTCACTTCACTTTTACGCAGCGCAATAATATTCTCTGATCTGATCTGATCTCTTCAATATATTTTATGCCTGCTTTTTGAAAATTATAACCAAAACACTGCTCTAAATACTCGTCACCAATATGATCCACGAACCAACAAAGTTCTATTAATTGAATACTCGTAACGAACTGCATCTACCCCACAGAAATCGAAATAATTTACTTAGTTTTCTGTGGTCTACCTGCTAAACTTTAATATTTATGTGAACAAGACGAATGAAACAAAAAACGAATGATGATTATCGAACTAGTCATTGGTTGCAGATGAAGTGAGTGTGTGTGTGTAATGTGCGTGTCTACAGTATTGTAACAACTTATAGAAGAAGGTCGTAAGTCAAACCGAAGCGTCAGTCTATTGCTTTGTGAGATTGCTTATGGACTTTTGGTCGGTACTGTACATACCTATACATTAAAATAGGTACCTATAGTTAAAATATTGCTGACAATGTTTGAAAGAAACCCACTTCATGTGGAGCTGTGACCTTTATGAATATAACTCGCGTTCCTCAGATAAAAAAAATTATGTCATTAAGTATTGGTTATATTATGTAAAAGGGCATTTGAATCGAGTACGAGCACTTAGGGCCTGATTACACGAACCGCAACCGCACCACAAACCCAACACGGCAGACGGGCGCTAATTTGGATGAAAATGAATAGTTTATCCACACGGACCACATTCAGCCATCAAAATCAAACGTGTCGATACCGACCACACCAGGGCCACGTCGCAGCCGCAACGCAACCACCAGCGAGACCGCGCAGTAGCGGTCAGCCACATCGCAAACACAACGTTGCGTCGACCATTTGATTTGGTAGTGCCACAAGAAACTGCAGCAATACTGAATAGTGAATACACTTTAACCACCGCTTGCCCATATTTTCACTGCGATGTGGTGTGGTCGTGGTACGTGTGATCGGGCCCTTGGTGAGAATTTGCTTTTTACCTTGACTTCAAAATGCCTAATACGCGAGTTCCGTTCATTGCCCTCAATATAACGTATGATTGAGGTGATTGTAGCAGCAGTTTACACTATTATTTTTATCTAATAACAATAAGACATGAAATGCATGTTATTGTGGTTATTATGTAAATATTGTAGTCACTTTACTTTACTAACGTGAAACTAGTTATGCCAAAGAAATAAGAAATATTGTGAGTAAAACAATTACTACTTATTTATTTAAGTTTTCATGCACAACATTACAGAATAGAATCTCAAGGCGTTGCAATTTACAAACTAAACTGACACACTTAACTACAGTACAAAAATGTTCTTAATGTCCCTCGGCAAACCTCGTGTTTCGTCAGTTGTTGGATTTCTATAAGTTGCCCTTTGCACTTGGTGCAGACCAGACGCTCTCAATCGACTTGTAAGTATAAAGAGTTATTAATACTCTTTTAACTTAATGTATTTATTTTTTATTATAAATAAAATCTTTATTGAACTAAGCCTAAAATAACGATTACAATGGTATAGTAGAAGTACTTACATACATTGAGAGGCTTATGCTAGGTAGTAATACATTGAAACCCTGACCTCTAAACTAGGTTAGTACCTGTATCTTAGAAGATCAGTGTCCTTCCGCAACAATGTTACAGGCCAGAAATTTTACAGCTCTAGGACAACTACTAAACATGGCAAAAAAAAAAAAATTAAGGGTATGATTTTACAGTTCAAAAGAAGTGAAGGTTTGGCGTTAATGTGTGATTGAGGTGTGTATTTGTGTGTTGTATGTAAGTGTTTGTGTATGAATGTGAGTATGTGTTGTGTGTTGTTTGTAATAAGTTTTATATTTAACCTTAACTGTAAAGGTTGCCTAAAAGAAGATCCTCTGTTTGTTCAATGTTAATAGGTAATTATGTAACGTGTGTTTGCGTTGCATTAATTATATTGTCACACCGCACGTAAGTTAACTTAAGATCCATTGACCCTTTCAAATAATGTTACTTTGTTATTATATCTTTCGACTCTTCATGGTACCTATTTATATTAGCCGTTGAAATTACAAGATCATCGACATTAAGTACAACATAAATGTTTTCAAGAATATTACCTGGTAATATTCTTGAAAACATTTATGTGTAATTATGTGTAATTACATTTATGTGTAATTTAGGTCTACTTGTAAACATTTATGACTTAAATGAAATCCGTTGTTTCTTGGGAATCAGAGTCGAAAGATATAATAACAAAGTAACATTATTTGAAAGGGTCAATGGATCTTAAGTTAACTTACGTGCGGAGTGACAATATAATTAATGTATTGACTGGCTTTGTTGATTCTGATTGGGGAAGTGATGAAATAGGCCGTAAAAGTACAACAGGTTATTTGTTTAAATTATTTTAACAATGCACAATATGCTGGAATACTAAGAGACAACTCACAGTGGCAACTTCATCCACCGAAGCAGAGTAATGGCTTTATTTGTAGCTATAAGAGAGGCCCTGTGGTTAAAATCCTTAGTGACCAGTATTAAAATAGAATTACCCAATGCAATTCCAATATATGAGGATAATAATGGGTGTATAAGCATTGCAAGTAACCTTACAAATCACAAAAGATCAAGACATGTAGACATAAAGTACCACTTTTCAAGAGAACAGGTGGAGAAAAACGTTTTAAAAATTATTTATGTTTCCACAGGTAATCAGTTAGCCGGCATCCTAACGAAGTCATTACCGACAGTGCGTTTTACAGACATGAAAACGAAACTGGGTATGATATAAATATGTAATTTAGGTCTACTTGTAAACTATAAAGAATTGAATTATAGAAATATCTACTTGTTAACTATAAAGTACATATTGAATTATAAAATATGTAATTTAGATCTACTTGTAAACTATAAAGGATTGAATTATAGAAATATCTACTTGTTAACTATAAAGTACATATTGAATTATAAAATATGTAATTTAGATCTACTTGTAAACTATAAAGGATTGAATTATAGAATGATCTACTTGTAAACTATAAAGAATTGAATTACAGATAAGAATGACTTGGTCTGATTAGGTTTTCCTGGGTTTTCCCTAATCCTGTGCATCGAATGGTGGACCATATTTTTGTACTCCCAGATAAGGAAGGTGTGTGATGTTATTATTGTAAATATTATTTGATCATTTATTTTTGAAAAAGAGGATTTATTTTGAGGGGGCGTGTTGGAAATAACAAAATATTATATCGGTCCCACTTAAGTAGTTTGACAGTGTTTCTCTTTCATACGTGTTTACATTGTGCATTACTTTATTAAAGTATGGACGCTAGTGTTCCGTCTGGACTAAGCGAGAACGCAAACACACCTCTAATGCCAAAAATATAAAATAAATAATTTATAGAAATTATAACTGTCTTTCATTGGTTCTCAAAACCCAATAGTTTTTGCTTGTAACAATAGTTACAAGAAAAAAAAATCTGTATCTAGCACACACCTTTTAAAAAAATACGTTCAGAAAAATAATTTTGCTTTGAAAATTGAGAAATAATTTTTCAACCAAGGGTATGGAACCGTTAGTGTGCAAGTCCGACTCGCTTTTATTTGACACGTGTATCTTTTTTTTTAATACATGAAACGTAGAATACAGTGTTTGTGATTGTATGCAAATAAAAATAAAACATTTATCGAAGCAGGTTTACAGGTTACTGTCATATTACAGTAAACAAATTGCTATTAGAAATAGCTAAGCGCAACGACAGGTTACTAAATATATCCACGTCTATTGTATTTTATAATGGATTTCCACAAGGTCACAAGGCCTGTATCAATTAACTATCAATAACATAGTTATGAACTTCAAGTTAATCGTGTCAGAACAGTTAATAAAATTATATAACCTTTATTATAAACCAATAAGATATGCTCGCGTTCGCCTTAGAATGTGCCAAAGATCTCGGTTCAAGCAGCGAGTTATAATTTGAACACTATGCCTTTATAGATCCAAAAACAACCTGGTTATAATAACATGTAAATGATCACACGTTTTAATTTCATAATTAATTTTACTTTGTTGTTTATTAAAATATGTCTTTCTAAATGTAAACACAAAATGCATCAGAGTAATTAGTGTTAACTATTATACTTATGCTTATCGTACTTTTGTATTTTCATCGATTTTTCTACACCGATTTAAAGCACTGGTCAACTTCGTCTTCTGTTAAATTCACTAATCTCAAAGACTCTGCCCAGAGCACTTCAGCAGTCTTGTCATAATACGCAGGTCTTACAGCTCTCACTATTTCACAATTCTTGAAGTATGCTCCACTTACGTCACCAGCCTTCTTATCCAACGCCGCATGTAGAGCCGTCTGCGCGCCTTGCCATTGCGTCTTGAAGAATAAAAGGCAAGTTATTGTTAAAATTGCTCCACACCTTTTATTCAAGGAGTCAAAGATTTTAGTGCCAACTACTCCAGGATCCACATTATTGATCACAACGTTAGAACCCTTCAGCCTCTTGGTCAGTTCATTCGCGAATAAGACGAGACAAAATGTAATAATTCACTTGCATTATGAAGTTCAATCCGTCGGCCGTCAGGAAATCTCCAGGGATCCCAACCCCAGCATTGTTCAATAAAATGTGTAGTCTGTCTTCAGTGTTCACGATGTTTGCTGCGAATCGTCTCTCTGACTTCATAGATGCCAAGTCCAGGAGTTTGAATACTACATTTTCAGTGCCGGTTTCTTGTATTATTTGTTTTCTTGCGTTTGTCTTGCCTTTGTCTTTAAAGGGGCAGGCGATGATGACCAAAGTTCCTCTGTGGGCTAGGTCTGAAGCTATCTGGAGGCCCATTCCTGCAGTCCCTCCAGTCACTATGACTGTTTATTCCTGTAATCTTTTTCTCGAGATGCATATTGCGTTCGTGCTCTTCTCATAGACCGCCACCGAGAGCGCGATCATAACAATGATAGCTATATATAATCAACAGAAATCCGTACATGGTAGCGGCACGCAGCGTTGATGCCGGCTGTAAACACACTGTTATTCGAAGTGAAGCTATCGCCCCACTATAAACCACACCTTATTATAAAATTAATTCAATTATTATGGTGACTGTCCCATCATTCCAATGTTTTGTAAATAAATTAGTGTCAGACCAAAAGTAAATTTACATTGTATTTTAGTAGGTACACGAACGTATACATATTATATGCACCTTTATTTATTTCCTCGAGGAGCTTGTGGCTAAGTAATAACAGCCACATGGGTCGATCGATTAGTTTAAAATATGCTTGCCGCGGTTGGTCCGTTGATGGGTGACCATCTTTACATATTAAGACGTGCCTTCGTGCCTCGGAAAGCAAGTTAAGCCGTTGGTCTTGGCTGTCATTTTCAGATCTTTGACAGTTGCAACGAGTCGTCAGAAGTCCGAAAGTCTGACAACCAGTCTCACAAAAGGGTATCGTATACCCAGTAACTGGGTTGTAGAGGTTAGCTAGGCAGTCTTTTCATGTAAAAAACTGGTATTAGCTGCATCCGATTAGACTGGAAGCCGACCCCAACATAGTTGAGAAAAGGCTAGGCAGATTGAATTTATTTACGTAGGCCGCATGTGGGCCATATGGCAGACCAATGCACGTCGTAGTCAGCTAGAGTCTAGGTACGTATATTCTGAATTATAAGTCTAGCTGCTAGACTTATAATTCAGAATATACGTAATCCGTAGTTTATTTTGCTGTAAAAAAGCATTTGTATCAATGATTTTTAAGGGGCTGTGCACGTAATTGACTGATTTTGATCAATTTTATTCATTAGTTGTGAGAAAGGGAAACATAATTTGAACAAAATTATTTGTGATTTGAAAAGTCAAACTCTTTGTTTTGTACATAGCAAAATGGAATTTTTCAAATAAATTAAGAATTCGTGGAAAATCACTAAAATTCGCAATAAGTTATCCAAAAATTGACGCGAGACTGACGTTTGATCGTTTCGTTAGAAGAAACTGGTTTTGATTTTGAAAATTAAAAAATATCATCAGCATCATTATATAGTCTACTACATAAAGGAACCACTTTTTTCAACTTCCAAAATATTGCTGAAAAATAATGTTGAAAAAACAATTTTTTTTTAAACCCTGTCAGTAATGTATATTTTCCTATTATTTAGCAAACCATATCAAGAATTTCAGAATCACATTAGTCTTCAGCTACCCTTGAGATAAAATTAAAATGTTATTTTATGATTATACAATATCTTCAATAAGTAAATCAAAGGAGAAATAAACCATATTTTCGACAGCGCAAAAGTAATGCAACTATTAATAGGTGCTGTGACTGACACGAATAGCTTAGCACCACTAAAATTGTACTTTTATAGTTACACAGACTGAATTTTTCAGTTACTTCAAGCTTTCTTATAATTAGATAGTTATTGACGAAAAAGGGTTTTTTTCGTGCACGGAGCCTTAAGTGATAAGTAAATACCTACTTATCACTTATTATATTATATTTTTTGTCGATTAGGGTTTGTTGTTGACAAGTATGTGTACATATAGAACGAGTGAACTTTAAACTGGAATATCTTTGATTCCTGATTTCCTATTAAAGTATAACTAAAAACAAAACTGTTCAGGAATTCAAACTCTGTACTTTTACTTAATTAACATCGGCAGACGCAAAAAAAAAATGTAAACAAAACTTTGTTTGTGAGTTCGCCATTGTTCTTTATTTCCTAATTATTTTAAATTAGTATGGGTTGTGTAAATGGTCGGAACACATTTTTCATTGATCATATTTTATTATTAGTAACACAAATAATCAAATAACACAAGCTTCGTACCTAAACATTCAAAATATAGACACGGAATGTGTAGAGTAATTAGCGTTAACCATTGTTCTTATATTTAACTTATCTTATTTTTATACCTGATAGATACTATGAGAGTATCCACAAAAATATTTATAATGATCTGAAGCACTGGTCAACTTCGTCTTCGGTTAATATTTATAATGATCTGAAGCACTGGTCAACTTCGTCTTCGGTTAATTTCACCAGTCTCACAGACTCTTCCCAGAGCGCTTTAGCAGTCTTGTCACAATATGCACGTTTCACAGCTACTACTTTTTCACAATTCTTGAAGTATACTCCACTTACGTCACCAGCCTTCTTATCCAACGCCGCATGTAGAGCCGTCTGCGCGCCTTGCCATGGCGTCTTGAAAAATAAAAGGCAAGAAACTGTTAAGATTGTTCCATACACCTTATTCAAGGAGTCAAAGATCCTAGTGCCAACTGCTCCAGGATCCACATTATTGATCACAACGTTAGAACCCTTCAGCCTCTTGGTCAGTTCATTCGCGAATAAGACGAGACAAATCTTGCTGTTACCATAAATCCTGATTATGTTCCAATAATTCGTTCTGTTTAAGTTATTGATGTCCACCTTTCCAACCATGTGAAGGACTGAAGCTGTTGTTATTATCCTGCTCGACTCACCAGGCTTCCCTGTCTTCTTCAAAAGTGGAAGAAGTAGAAGTGTTAGTAGGAATGTTCCGTAATAGTTCACTTGCATTATGAAGTTCATTCCGTCGGCAGTCAAGAAATCTCCAGGGATCCCAACTCCAGCATTGTTCAATAAAATGTCCAGTCTGTCTTCAGTGTTCAAGATGTCTGCTGCGAATTGCCTCACTGACTTCACAGATGCTAAGTCCAGGAGTTTGAATACTACATTTTCATTGCCGGTCTCCTGTATTATTTGTTTTCTTGCGTTAGTGCCTTCGTCTTCGAAGGGACAGGCGATGATGACCCTAGCTCCTCTGTGGGCTAGGTCTGTTGCTATGTGGAGGCCCATTCCTGCAGTTCCTCCAGTCACTATGACTGTTCGACCCTCTAATCTCCTTCTCGATATGCATGTTGCGTTTGTGCTCTTTTGGTACACCGCCACCGAGAGCGCGAATATGATAATGATGGCTATAATCAGCAGAATTCCGTACATGGTAGCGGTACCGACGCCACTGCTTGGTGGAAACACACTGAAATACGACGTGGAGCGATACCTCGTTTTAAACTTAGTTATTTTTTATTATTTTAAACAAGTCTCACCAATATGATATTGATCAGTTGAAGTTTTAGTGGGGGTATGTTAAGTTGTGAATAAATTACCGACCGCCCTAAGAAAATTTTAACCTTGGTGGATATTATAAAAAAAAAATATTACTTACTCTATTATATTTAGTCAACACACTGAGTCCACTACATAATATACTTCTATTACCCACACACTTTTAATCAGTCAAAATAATGTGTCCTGCTAGTAGAGTTAGTAGATCTAATTTAGTTAATAATTTCAATCAAAATACTATGTAAGAACATTATTTTTTTATAAACTTATACAAATATCATGCATATTTATTATAATTCACATAGATTATATGAGTGTATCAAGGTTATAAAGTAGACATCACATGACACAAGAAAGAAAATATACAGAAAAACACAATTCTGTCGTCAGTGTTGAT
Organism: Agrochola litura; assembly: GCA_949152395.1. Lineage (NCBI taxonomy): Eukaryota > Metazoa > Arthropoda > Insecta > Lepidoptera > Noctuidae > Agrochola > Agrochola litura. The sequence goes on from OX424499.1 coordinate 24,630,458, forward strand.
TATAGAGACTTTCAATTTAACAGTAAACAATAATATTTTCAGTACGATCTTATTTTACTTGTTGGCGTAGCTACACCATTTTTTTATTGTATTCTGCTTACTTGTTAATAATATTTGACCCTTAAATTAGTTGTTTTTGCCCTTTTTAGGGTTCCGTAGTAAACAAGGGACCCTTATAGTTTTGTCATGTCCGTATGTCTGTCTGTCAGCGGTCTAGCTCCGAGACTCTTAGTACTAGAAAGCTGTAATTTGGCATGAGTATACATATTAATTACGCCGACAAAGTGGTAAAACAAAATTATGAAAAAATAATAATTAAGGTACCTCCCCTACACGTAAACTGGTGATATTTTTTTTTCTATCCCATGGTTTGGGGTGTCATTGCAAAGGCATTGTGAGTATGTGAATACCATTTTTGGATTCAGGGATCCGTTTGCGAAATATTAAGCTTTAAAGTGCTAATTTTTGTTAGAGTCAAGTGTCCCCCCCCCCTGCCAGCTGAATGGTTGGTTTTGGATGTGTGAAAAAAATCACAGCAGTAGTATATGTAACGAAATTAAAAGGAAAAATATCACAGCTACTTAGTTGTGAGTGATAGTTTTCCTTTTCGTCTACTTAGGCTCTTTAAGTTAACGAGTAACAATCGACCAACTTATATTTTTTCAGTTGCAAAAACATGTTTTCCCATACATTCCGTATGGGAGAACATGTTTTTCAATTATAAAGTTAAGTTTGTTTTTGGGAAACTTCTACCCAACTACGGAACCCTTCATTGTGCGTGGTCCGACACGCACTTGGCTGGTTTTTTATGTCATAAATGTGACTGGTTTGGTTAATTTCACAGATTCGAATCTCTTAGGTTATACCTATTTGGTTTATAATGAAGGTCCTTGTAGGTATATACATTTACCAACTCGGTAATCAAACCCAGCCTACATACACAAAGCTGCTCAATCAGCCACTGTAATCGAGACGTCAATTATATTATGTTCAAATAGCTTTATTAAAATAACATAACGTCACGCCTGGTAATCCCCGAAGGGTTAAGCAAATTAACCTAAGTACACCCTATTTCCGCCAGAACGAATGTTTAAGTCCCTTGTAATAAGGGGCGAGCTTATTGCCATCAGCCGGGCACAAACTCAGACTCCGGACTGCTGATGAGAAATCCCTGACGGAAAAACCAAATAACCCTGGGAATCGAACTCGAGACCTCATACTCAGCAATAGCGCTTGCAACCACTAGCGCAAAACAAACAAATCTAAGACGATTTGTGTATTTAACCTCGACACGGTTGCATTGTTTTGAACCAACTTGAAAAAGGGCCAATTTTTAGGGTTCCGTACGACCGAATGATAAACGGAACCTTTCTAACTAGAATCACTCGTGTGTGTCTGGCTGGCTGTCTGTCTGTCTGCATCGCAATTTATTTGTTGTTTAGGTATGGAATAACAGGAACACAATAAAGATATCCCATTTATAGATCCGAAAATGTAATTCAATTTAATTAATTAAGTAGGCATAATACCTATCCAAAGCCAACATGGCCGACAAGACATGAGCTGTGTAGTTAGTGCTACGGGACCCGTTCCTACATCCATTTTGAGAGGCAGACATAGTTGAGTTGGAGTCTATAATGTTTGTTAATTTTAGCTCTCAAAATAGATGTAAAAACTTTATTTTTATTATTATTATTCAATCAGGTTTAATCAGTTTTAAAAGTGACTGGGGCGTCCTGTCCCTTGTCCGAGTCAAAGAAGGTTAAAACCCTCTCACTGCCAAAGTTAACTTAATGACGACATTGAAATTATTCCAACTTACAAACAGGTTCTTAAACCTTTTTCGATTACTTTACAAAATAAAACTTGCAAAAATAATTTCTGCAATAATATGTTTTGAATGTTTATTTTTGCTAAAAATAGTGCTTTACATTTCCTTATATTATACATGAATCAATCAATCACTTTATTTCTTACAAGAGAGCTGTGGGGTATCTGAAAGGTTTTTTGAGCATGACTTTCAAAACCGATCGTTGGGCTCGTTCGCATTGGATCATGGTAGTGCTTCCAACTCCACCCCATATTGTTACTTAATAACATAGAATTGACTTGCATAATGCCACATAAACCATGTTCAATAATGATGATGTAGGTAGTAGATAAACCGTCACGAATCGGGATGTTTTGAAACTTTTTGCTCTTCGTACCGATATTTGAATCTGGATGTAGATTCATTGTTAATAAATTAAGAGATTTGATGGGTTTTCGATCTGAAAGCCTAGACAAAAATAAAGTAAGTGGTTGTATCCACCGCGGGCGTTTGGTATACCGCGCGTATGATAGAGAGAGCAGGTTTAAAAATATAATCAATGAATCATATTACATACAATAATACAATCAGGGACTGAAAGCGGTTACGGTTAAAGGTTAAGATACCTCAAAACTATACCAGTACCGGTTTAAAATAAAGGTTGAGCTATACAGATACTTTTATAAATAAAGGTTGGGCTAAACCGTTATTTAACCTTTATACAATTTCGGTACCAAAAACATGCGAGACGGCGCGGCGCAGCGCGGGTGCTTACACAGTCGTGTTCTTCCAGACTTCTTCCGATCGGAAATAAAAACCAATACTGAGTTACAATCAGCAAGTGAACAACAGACAGAGTGTGGCGGCGGTATGTCAAAGAAAACCCCTATTTATTAAGGTTTAGGTTCTGCTACCGATACATTTATAAAGGTTATAGTACTTTTACCGAAATATACCGATATGCATTTACAACCCTAAAATTCTGCAACCGATAAAAAGAACGGCATCGTAATATTTCGGTAACCCTTATTAAACAGTATGACGTCATACTGAAAAAAGGTACCTTATTTTTTTGGTAATTCAGTCTCGGAATACAATACGTAGTAATAATTATACATGTGGGTGTACTTCTTCTTTTCGTGTGGTTAGGGGAACCGATCAGTTTTCCGATTTTTTTTTGTCCGAATTTCATTTCACCGAAAAGTATTGACCGACGTCTTTTTTGCTATATGCATTATTTGACATATTTTTAGATTATCAAAGTATCATTATTGTGTCATAGGTATTATTTAGCCAAACTATATTTCGCCGATATACAAAATAACTTTTTGCTATTTTAGCCGAAGCCTCTTTTGAACTTTTTCATTCTTTTCAGTGATATTTAAGCCATGAACAACAATGTCAAACTTTTCCTTTGGCTATTTTTGTATTGTGTGTATTTTATGTCTAGTTTTTAAAATGTGCGTTTTGTTTGTGCAGAATAAACAAGTTTTCTTTCCTTTCTTTTCTATTTGCCAAATGATTTATTTGCCATATTTTCACCACACCGAAACATTTTACGGAATATTATTTCGTCACAAATATATAGCCGGTTACTTGGTAGCGTTTTCAATATTAAATTAAAATGGTGTCATAAAAGTCAAAATATTGTGCTACAAAAAGTGACAGAAATGAATCACTGCAAAACCGACTTCACGCAGTCTTGTCTGCCCTACCCCTAGAGTGTAATTTAAGCCCGCGTAGGTGCGGCGGGGTGGGGCGGCCCATGAGCTGAGGAGCAGGTGGTTTGAACGCCGGCCACCGTGGCTGAGCCGAAGCTGCAGTGATGAGCGTTAATAACATCTGCAACGATAAACTCGCGTGGGGCCGTCCAAACCCCGTAGCGCCGGAGCCGTGACAGAAACAATACTTGCTGCATGTTGCATGCCTGCTTGTATGTTGCATGCTTGTTTGCACGCTGCATGCTTGCTTGCATGCTGCATGCCTGCTTGCATGCTGCATGCCTGCTTGGACGCTGTATGCCTGCTTGCATGCTGCATGCTTGAAGCAAGCATCCTTGTTTGCATGCTTCTTACTGGGACCACTTAAAACCAATTTTGTTCATAGTCAACTGTTTTATTAAGTGCCATTACATTTAAATAATCAATTAAACTAAATAGTAGGTGGTATGAATGTTCGGAAACATAATACTTCGAACAAATGTTATTTCGACTAAATGTAACTAATATTATAGGTCAACTGATACTATAGGTCAACTGATACAGTGGCAGACGTGATTTCGATGATATTATAGGTCAACTGATACAGTGGCAGACGTGATTTCGATTATATTATAGGTCAACTGATACAGTGGCAGACGTGATTTCGATTATATTATAGGTCAACTGATACAGTGGCAGACGTGACTTCGATGAAGTAAAAAAAAACGAAACGAAAATAGTTGAAAAGTTTTAGGTGAAATGAAATTCGGTCAAATATTTTTCGAACTTAAGATGGTAACCTGTGGTTAGTGACTAACCTAGTGTCAGAGTTTTAAAGCCACCCATGGGTCTATGACTTGGCTTCACATGCCGTCGAGAAATATATCTCAGGCATGCCGGTTGTTTTCCTTCGCTGTTTTTGAAGCAAGGGATAATTATACAATACGCACATGAATCCGAAAAGTCAGAGGTGCGTGCCTTGGGTTCGAACTCGAGATCTAAGACTTGGCAGCCGGACGGTCACACCACTAAGCTATCACTGTGGGTGTACTATAAGTACACTTCTGCTTAACCCTTCTGGCAATACAGGCGTGATGTTTTGTTATACAGAGTAGGCATTTTGTTTGGAACGGTAAACCCATTGAATCCAAGATATTTGAGACCCTCTGCTTTTACATATGACGAGATTCAAACGCCTTTCCGTAACTGAATTACTAAAGCCGGCGTGGAGCACTGACCTAACCACCGATTGTACTGAACCAGGCCGATCGGCTTGGCTGACAGTTCCTACATCCTAGTAGGTAGGCACCTACCTTTATTTCCTGAGCATACTACATTGCGCAGTTGTTCACTATTAATGCACTAGAAAACTGACGAAGTGGATGCCATTTTTATCGGTCGTTTATCGAAAAAAATTATAAAAAGGTTGACTAACTTAACTTTACCCTGTTTATCAGTTTTTCTATATTACTAAGAAACCTTATTTACTTATCAGTTTTTACTTATTAGCAAGAGGTATAGAGGACTGTATACATAATTTAGAGTTTAATTGACTATTGTATTGATGATATTTTTTGCTGTAAAAGCTGCTCTGGGAGTATCTTGGCTCAACGCCGAAAGTTGAAAATCCAACATTCGTGAAAACAGACAATAAAACTTTCGTAAATGAAACCAAACATTCAGGCACCTATAATGAGTGACAAACGCAAATGTAAATGATATATATAATTGATGTTGATGATAAATTATATTAATATTTGTAAATTAGTTCAAAAAACTTAGTTCAAAACACTTTAACACGTCAAAAATAGATTTAAAACTACATAATTTCGGTGTTTCCTAACCGACTACTTTGAGAAAAAAGACCGAAACAAACTCAGAGGTCACAGTCTCTTTTAAATCAAGACATAATTTTGGTCAAGCCATTTTTTTAAAGACCTTGCAGTACAGTGTCTGAAATCGTCTTTTGAAAGAACCACACAAAATCAAAATCAAAAGTAATTTATTTAAACTAGGCTTTTTGAATACTTTTTGAACGTTAAAATTACATAAGACAGTCCCCGAAAACGGCCGCCCTTCACCTTTTCCACTAGGCTTTAGCTGGGAAGAACAAGTGGCGCACAAGTCCCCAGCAGCACAGCCTGTCTGTTCAGTTAGAAGAATTCTAAACAATAGGATAGAGAAACCCAAAACATTAAATTAAATTATTTATCATGTTATGTCTAGCTGACGTATAATGGTAAATAATTTAATTTGGCACACGCCACACCAAAAAAACATAGAAAAGCAGAAATTAAAAAAAAATAAACAAAAATGTAAACAGAACTTAATACGTTAAGGGGCTGTGCTGTGCTAGAAATCGACTGATTTTGATCAATTTTGTTCATTAGTTGTGAGAAAGGGAAACAGAATGTAAACAAAATTATTTGTGATTTGAAAAGTTGAATTCTTTGACTTGTACAAAGTAGAAAGGGATTTTTCAAATAAATTAAGGATTCGTGGAAAATAACAAAAATTCTCAACAAGTTCTCCAAAAATTGACGCGAGACTGACGTTTGATCGTTTCGTTAGAAGAAACTACATTTGATTTTGAAAATTAAAAAATATCGTCAACATCATATGGTCTACTTGTACATAGGGGAACCACTTTTGTCAACTTCAATCCAAAATATAGCAGATTTTTCTTATAGAAAAACCATATTTTTTTTAAACCCTGACAGTAACGTTTTTTTTCTATTATTTAGCCAACCATATCAAGAAATATAAAAATCACACATTCAGTATGTATTCAGCTTGAAATAAAATCAAAATTTATTTTATGATTATGCTATATCTTCATTAAATAAATCAAAAGCGAAATAAACCATACTTTCGAGAGCGCAAAAGTGATGCAACTATTAACAGGTGCTGTCACTGACACGAATGGTTTAGTACCACGAAAACTGTACTTTTATTCTTACTTTCACAGACATAATATTTCAATTATTTCAACCTTTTTACAATTAGATAAGTTATTGACGAAAAAGGTTTTTTTTCGTGCACGGAGCCTTAACAAAAGCCTTCAGGGCCCTATTTAATAAAACTAACAAATAGTACATTTTAAATTGTAGATGACTACAATTTTACAAGTTTCTGTTTAATAAATATTACAAGTTACAAATTTGTCATGGTGGAAAATTTACAAAATTGTATCTAAAATTTTACATAATTCTGTTTAATAAACATTTTCACTTTACAAGTGTCAGTATACATATTTTTAGGGAAAACTACTTTATTGAACACATTATAATAATTACAAGTTTACATATTTTGTAAGTTGTTGTACAATTCTGACAGGTGGTCTCATGGTGTGTCAAAACTTTACAATTTTGTGCCTCAACTAAAGGAATTAAAATGTTTTAGCAAAAACAATGGTTCTAACAACGAGTAGTGAAAGTAGTGATGTTAGTGATGATGAATATGAGATTGAACGGCAACGGCGAGTTTTTCGTAATAGGATATATTTTACTTTTAATATGACAGATTTTACGTTTAACGAAAAATTTCGGGTAAGCAAGAGACTACCGTTGAATATTTGACAGAATCGTAATTTTGTTGTTATTCTCCATGACTTTAGTGATGCACCAAACCAGTAACAAAGTACCTACTCCGTGAAACACTAAAATTCTAAACTCAAGAGTAAGAAATGTACCCTCGTTTATTAAGAATCTGCACCAAAAACTTACATTGTTAGTAAATTGTAACTTACAACTACTTATTTGTAAATACAATATTGTCATCGAAATCTACAGGCGTTTTCTACGTAAGTACGTAAGTACTTATGTAAATGTTTACTAAACAGCATTTACAATTGTAACAATTGCAAATTACTTACTTGTTACTTTCTTACATATTTATAAGATTTATTAAACAGCACATGTAGTAAAACTTAACAAATATGTAATTTTTTTACAAAATTGTAGGATTGTAATGTTTATTAAACATGGCCTTGGCATAAAGGGTATATGGATAAATAACCAAGCGGAATGAAAGCTTCAAAATAACGCTGTACGCGGGAACACTACTACACGCACAGCTATGTGTGTGTGACCTGTCCTGCCGTCCTTTCGAAAAGTGCAATAACTCGAGATTTGCGCCGAATTGACAAACTAAAAAAAAAAAACAAATTCAAAAGTCATTTATTCAAACTAGGCTGAGAATCAGAACTTTTCGAACGTCAAAATTACATAAGACAGTCCACCCTTCACCACTTCCTAGTGCCTTTCGCTGGGAAGAAGAAGTGGCGCAACAAACTCCCCAGCAGCACAGCTGTCTGTTCAAGTTAGAAAAAAAATGATTCTATACAATAGTATGCAAAATAATTTACATTACGCAACACAAAACAAAATTTAAATGATAAATTATTGGCCTTATTTCAACTAGCACACGCCAATATACCAACCAAAAACATCGAGAACTATACTCAAGCAGGAATAAAAACTAAACGTAAACAGAACTAAATATCTAAATAAAAGCCTCCAAGCATAAAGTTAACAGTTAATTACTAGTTACAATAACAAAACCATGATCAGCAAGACAACCAGTCACCAAAGCAACACCCGTTTACGAGCATAACGCAAAGATCAGCCATTACCCCCCTCGCCATATTTGACGCTTTACGTTACCGCATTTTACGCTACCGCAAGCAGTGACATCTAAGGGAGCATGATGAACTTGTGGCCGGTTGCTCAGTAAAAAAAAAATAATGATCAACTGTCGAGGTCGCCACAAATTGCAATACAACTCATAACGAAACATTGTAATGAGTAGATTAAGTCAACAATAAAATAAAATAAAAATAAATAGACTCAAAAAAAATAAATTGACTAATAAATTCAAATAAAATAAACAAATTATATAACTGTCAGTAGGTAAACTAATAACATAAGTATTGTCTTGAGTTAATCACAGCGACCAACTAACTGTTCTTATCATTTATGTAGTCGTTGATACAATAGTATGCCTTTGAACAAAGGTTGGATTTTACTTTAGTTTTAAACGCATTAAAAGGCAAATCTAGCAAAGAAGAGGGTAGCTTGCTATAAAAGTCTATACCAAGCCCAAAAAATGAGTTATGAACCTTATGAAGCCCATGAAAGGGAGCTCTTAGTTTGTCCTTATTTCTAGTGTTAACATTGTGTATATCACTGTTTTTAGTGTATAAGTGTATATTTTGCCTAATATATAAAATGTTGGCGAAGATGAATTGTGATGCCACTGTAAGGATACCAATATCTTTGAAAAAATCTCTTAGTAAAACTCTGTCACCTAACTGGTAAATTGCTCGAACAGCTCGTTTTTGAAAGACAAATATATTTTGAATATCAGCAGCTTTGCCCCACAGCAGAATACCGAAGGACATAACGCTATGAAAATAACTAAAATAGACTAACCGAGCTGTATCAACGTCAGTGTATTGTCTTACTTTCCTGACAGTGTAGGCGGCCGAACTGAGCCTTCCCGCTAGGCTCGATATATGTGGGCCCCACTGAAGTTTGGCATCTATTGTTATGCCCAGAAAAACTGCTGAGTTCACAGTTTCAAGCACCTCTTTATCTAAGACGATGTTGGGTCCTAGATTTCTAACATTTGGTAGGGTGAACTTTACACATTTCATTTTCTTGGCATTGAGACCAAGATTATTTGTCATAAACCAATCCGTAACCATTGGGAGTGTACTGTTTACATCGACAAAATCTTGTCTGTTCCGGTCTACTTTAAAAATAAGAGAGGTATCATCTGCAAACAGTACAACTTCACAGATACCCTTTAAATAGAATGGTAAGTCATTAATATACACTAAGAACAAGAATGGACCCAGTATTGAGCCTTGAGGTACACTTAACTGAACTGGTAGCCCGGATGATTCGTAGTTATATGTATGTTAGCAAAAAACTCATTAAATGCCTCGGCTACGTCGGCTGCTATATTAACTAATTTAGTGTCGACCATAATCTCAAGGTGTTTATCTTGTTTAACCGACTTACCCGTTTCATTGTTAATAATTTTCCAAGTGATTTTTACTTTATTATTGGAATTTTTAATTGTATCACTTAAAAATTAGATTTAGATATCAGATTTAGCAAAAACACTAACCTTTTTAAATAATTTTGAATAATTTTTGACATACTCTAGGAAAGGAGTATCAAGCCTGTATTTTTTCAAACCATATAACTCGTATAGTCTCGCTCTACTTTTATAAATACCTGGAGTGGCCCATTGGTTAAAGCCAACGGAGGTGCCTTTAATGTTAATAGTTTTGGTCTTGAAAGTAGATTGGTACTCTTTTCAAACATCAAAAAGGGCTCCATAGATTTGATTAGGATTCTCGTGTTCTATTATAGATGGTGTAATTCTGTGAGCTATGTTATTTTTAAACTTATTGCAACGACTAGCTGTATAAGGCCTGCATTCAATTTTATTCGGCTTTTTATGTAATGGCATGGGGAAGCTAGCTAATAAACCACAGTGGTCAGACGTTAAGTCACTTAACACTAATTTATTTTTGGCATCACAATCACTAAATATACTATCAAGACAAGTAGACGAAGATGCCGTGATCCTAGTAGGTTCAAAAAACAAGTTAGTTAAATTAAAGGACCTAAACAGATTAAGAAGTCTAATACTTAATGGAGTAACATCTAAAATATTATATTAAAATCTCCACATAAAATTATACTTTTATTACTTGATTTTAACTTATTGAGTGAATCCTCTATCACTGATTCAAAACTAATAAAATCACCAGAGGGGGGTCGATAAACGCAAATTATAACGTATCGCTCTAGTTCAATACAAGACAACTCAATAGTGCGCTCGATAGAAAGATTAACTAAGTCTAAACGTTGTTTACATTTCAACTTGTTTGAAACAAAAACTAATGATCCACCGCGAATGGCGCTTTTTCTTACAAACGCACTTTGTACCGTAAAATTATCATCATTGATAAACACTACTTCATGTTTCTTCAACCAGTGTTCAGTCAAACATAGCACCTGAACATCATAGTTCTCCATAAATAAACTTATCTCTAGCTTTTTGCCGGACAGACCCTGCATATTTTGATGTACAACATTCAACATATGCGGCTTATCCGTTGTCGCTCCTAATAATTTAAACTACAAGGGGTATCAAAAGTAGTGTTAGTACCACTACTAACAGTAATCGAAGGTACACTACAAGTACCAGTGTCACTGTGTATATTGTTTGCTAAAAGATTAATAATTTGTCTCCTACAACTAGGTGGCAAATACATTGTATAATTTAACATAAAACACATAACATCACGCCTTGTTTCCCGAAGGGTTGGGCAGAGGTGTCCCTGTAGCAGGTACACCCACATTTCGCCAGTTATGTTTAAGTCCCATGTAATAGGGGGCGAGCCTATTGTAAAATTGTTTTGTTTCATTGTATAATTTGTCAGTTTGTAATCAGTAATAAATTGATTACAATCAAAATATAAAATAGCGTCACTGTGACGACATGTACTATTATAGATTAACATATTTAAATTATAAATGTGCCTATTTTGCTCATGAGACAAATATTGCGAATAAGGAGTAAGACCAATAGTTGTAAATTTATTTTCTGTGCCTTGACAGAAAATAAATTTACAACTATTGGTCTCATTGAGATGTAACATCAAATGGACACATTCAATTATGTCCTTTTTTCTTACAGTTAAACTATCCTCATATAATAATATAACAGTTGAACTGGGGTCTATTTTTGTCAATTTATTAATACAGCTACCTACTGGCTGAGCCACTGAGGGTGTGGGAGTAACAAGTTGAGGCTGGGTTGCCTGGGAGCAGGCACAGCTAAAAGAGAGGTTATTTGTCAGAGACTCATACCTCTCTGCATTGTACTTGACCAGATCTGCCAACTCATTGGCCTCCTGCATGCGCTTATTTAGGTCTTGTTGAGAAGCCTCATATTTACTAAAGATATCCTTTAGAGCATATTCCCTAACAAACAATTCATTATGTAGGTGCTGAGTGTCGGTATCATACATGGTATTACATAATTGTAATTCATTACTACATTTCTTTAAGTCTTGTATTAAATTTAGATTTTTTTGCCTAAGTTTTGTATTTAATTTGTTAAATTTTTGGCGTTTTAATAATTTTTGAGTTTTTCTAATTAATCTTTTAATTTTAATATATTTTTTAATCTTATTGTGACTAGTAAACAATTTGCTTTTTTTGATAGTATCATCAGTTAAGTATATTGTAACAATTGGCTCAATACATGTGGGTCCGGACCTGCTACCAACCAACTCATCATAAAGACTGCAGGTGATCGCAGACTCTTCACCAGCTTTGAGAGATTCCAAATGGGTTATTGTGTTGTGGGCCTTGCTTAATTCCAGTTCTAGTTCAGATATGCGTCTCAAAGCCAGTTTATGGGTGTCAACTACATTGCTGGAAATTTGACACCAGTTGACGGAGATGTTGATGCTGGTCAAGTATGTCCATATGCTGTATATGTAGTTCAGCCAACTGGTTCTTAAGCTCAGTGTTCTTGTTATTAATAAACTGAATTTCAACCTCACTGTCTTCCCTTTCCTGTAGCAGCTGATCGCACTGGGTTTTACTAGATTCCAATTGTTTCAAGGTAGCCCTCAGTTTTTCCTCCAAGGATGCAGCTCTATGGGTCAACATATTGACAGGGCAACCCTAGAGGCACCCTGGAATGAGACAGGAGAAAGCTAAGTGAGTAAAAGACTAAGACAGGGATGACATATGGATAGTAAGTACTAGGATGAAGTGTCTAATGAAAGTTCTAATTAGAAGTGAACTAAAACAAAGTAATAAAACAAAAATCCGATATTTGAGATTATAAACTGTGCATAATCTCAAATATCGGATGATTATTTAATTATAGATATTTCTTAATTGAGATAGTGATTCAATTTAGATTAAACATTAAAAAAAGGGGAAAAACAAAATTAAGTTTGCAAAAATGGTTGGGGGTACCTACTACTAAATTGTTAAGTTATTGTAAATCTAGTTACTAACATTAAATTCATAAAGGGGTACTAATTCAATAATTAAACCTAACAGTAGTATATCTAGTAATAGAGTACAGTGGTTTCTATGAGGCCTATAACGTATTTTCATGTTTTTATCCTACTAATGACATGAACAAAATGAACATAATGTCCAGCACCAATAAAGAGTATTATAGGGTTATTTAGGACGTAGCTTACTTGGACAAGCAGCATAACTGTTAAAGGGGAAAGGTGCAATGGGAACTAATAAGATTTGATATAATAAATAGGCATAAAATTAAAACAAATACTCCCCGGGTTAGGGGTGATTTCAAATCAGTCCGTTGGATGACAGCTGGTACAAGTTTACAGATTTTTCATTGGTTTTGCAGCGAAATAACTCACAAACACAAATTCTTATTATTTATAACTAAATCTATCGAACCTAGGCACGTTTTTATATAATAATACGCGAATTATATTAATTTTACAATTTATTTCTAACACCATAAGACATAAGTACATATTCGGAATTTGCATAACGAGTTCTATATATATTTTTAGACACTTTTTACGTATCTATGACAAAGCCGGTTTACCTTGTATACCACGTGTAGTGTTGGAGATACAAACAAAACAAAAATAAAATCTTTACCCGCGTTTTTCTCGAAATCGGGTTAAACCTAGCTATCGCACTTTTCGTATTGGACGGTAGTGTCACCGACAAGGCGCGCGGGGCATGCCTGCTTGGGTGCAAACCGGTTTGAGTAAGCGGACAAAGTTAAAAGGTGTGCTAGAGGCAGCGATACGACAACGCGGACGTTTTTAAAGATACCAAACTGTTGTAGGTACTGTGTGTACAAATAATAGTAGGAACCAAGGAGATTAATTTTTTTGTGTATTTGTCGCCGGCATATTGTATGATTTGTCCCCTAACCCTTGCTCGAAAACGAGGTGCCAGCAGTTGTTGCAGCTGAGCACGTAGCTTTAAATACCTCGAATAATAATCGGGATGAAAATCTAAGTTTGATCCAACCTGTCCCTCTTTGCTGTCCTCTCCTCAGCAACGCCCTAAGCCGAGGTTCGTACGGGCCGTACCTGACAGGGGGTGCCCTTAGCAAGCGTTCGCCTAGTTTTAATTTAGAATAGAAACTGCGAGATGCCCTAGTTAAAAAAAAAATATGTATGATTCGTCATTATACAAACGGCGCCGTACGGTTAAACCGCTCGCAGATATGAAATATGCCGAAGGCAAATTGGTAACTCGTTCAATTGTTATAATTTATTTCAGCAATCAGAAGGCCAATTCTCGTACTTAAAAAACGTTCACATTCAAGTCGCAATCTGTCAAACATATAAAAAATGTTGGTAAATTGACTGTATTTTTGACAGATTGCGAATGAGATGCGAATGCGAACGTTCTTAAAAATTACGAAAATTGCCCCTCTAGCATGTATTATGTCAACGTAAGATTGTGAGAACCATTCGTTTATAATCTCTTATTATTTTTTCCGTTAGATTATAAACTGTCAAAAAATTATATACTGGGTGAAATGGGTTAGGTTAAGTTAGGTTAGAACTGTGACCAACCGCGCGCGAGTGTAGCGAACGAATCGAACGATGCCGCAGCAGCGGTCGGCGAGCGGTACTTTAAAGTTGCTCGCAGCTAGGAAGGGTATTTAGTATTAGCGCAAGGCGCGTTACGCGGCAAGCAAGTTTGATACCGGTGCGGTATTATTTCCGTTAGATTATAAAGTATAGAAAAATTATGCGTTAAATAGATAGGGTAAATGGTTTATTACAGTTTACAATTTTTCGACAGTTTTTGTACCAATAATATTCCGAAGGAGTCCTCCGAGCATCAAATTCCATCGATACCTTAGCGTTTTTTACGTGCCCTATAACTAAATACTTCAATTTGCCGCGGCTTTTTGTAAACGGCAAAAGTCAAAGTCAAAGATTTATTTGCAGATAAATATAGTTACTTACAGAAGTTCTTACAATGGTAGTATTATATATAGTAGCTTAATATATTTAATTATAACATTATGACATGCAAATTGTTGGTATACAATTTTGGTTGGTTTGAATTGTGCATCAAATGTGGCATAATTATAAAATGATAAGGCAATTTACATTTTGCTTTTGGTATATTTCATAACTGAGAGCGTTTGCAAACGGACGACGCCGCGCCGTTTGTAAAAAACGGAATCATACAAATTGCCTGCGACATCTATACCGGTATTTCATTACGTCTACTGAGGTAGGTAATATCCATAATAACTAAGATGACGATAAGGTTTTTCCATAAGAATGAATGTTTATTATTCTTGTGGTTTGCTGCCTATATTGGCGTGGTATCGTTCGTTTCCTATTTTTGTTTTAGTAGGCTTGTAAAACCAATTAATAGGCCGTCTAAGCAAGATTCCGTTTGACCTTTTCTATTAGATACTTAACTTACGTTCGTGAAATAATAAAACAAAGAAGGAAACCTTATAATTTCGCCATGTCCATCTGTCTATCCGTCCGTTCATCCGTTCCGTACTCATTGCCGAATCCCGACTCGCACTTGCCCGGTTTTTTTTTTCAGTAACCGAGTGACAGCCCTGTGAAAGATGGTAAGAATTTTGAACTCTGTTAGGAAGCTTTCATTCTGCTCGGTTATTTACTCATGTGATAAAGGGCGTGCCTGCTTACGTTTAGCTGTTTATATAATGTAGCTGTAACCAGAAGTCATAAATGATAAACTAGGACCATCGAAGTAAAATAAATAAATCATCATCATCATCATCATTTCAGCCGAAAGACGTCTACTGCTGGACATAGGCCTCCCCCAAGCACCGCCACTTTGACCGATTCTGTGCTTCCCGCACCCAGCAGATTCCTGCGGCCTTCACAAGGTCATAGGTCCATCTTGTGGGAGACCTTCCAACGCTACGTCTTCCGGTACGTGGTCGCCGTCGCGTCGAATAAATAGTTTATTACAATAACAAAACCATGGTCAGGAAGACGACCAGTCACCACCCGTTCACGAGCATAATGCAAAGATCAGCCATAACCCCCCTCGCCATATTTGGGGGAAGAAGGTAACCCGACCCCCAACGCTACCACAAGGAGTGATATCAACGGGAGCATGACGATAGATTTGAGTAGACCAGTAGGTACCCTAATTGCGTAACTTATTTTCGTAAACAAAAATCAATCAATCTGCCTAGCCTTTTCCCAACTATGTTGAGGTCGGGTTCCAGTCTAACCGGATGCAGCTGAATACCGTATTTTACATGGAGCGACTGCCTATCTGACCTCCACAGCCCAGCAACTGGGTAATACAATACCCCTTGGTAAGACTGGTTGTCAGACTTTCGGGCTTCTGACAACCCGTAACGACTGTCAAAGATCCACGAATGACAGCCGGGACCAGTTGGGCTTAGCATGCTTTCCGAGGCACGGAGGAGTCTCGGTATGTTAAGATGGTCACCCATCCACAGACCAACCCCGGCAAGCGTAGCTTAACCTTATGGATCAAATCGTGCGGCTGTTATAACTTAGCCTCGAGTGGTATGGCTCTATGAAAAGTGGGTGGAGTCGGTAGAGTTAATATGAATCAAATAGATTTCGATAATGCTCGCGCCATGAGTTTTACGGAGTCTTATGCAGGCACTAAGGTAAGCTCGATAGATCGTGTCATCTAGCTAACTTCACTCTTATATTTTGTTTCTTTCTTTCTCAGTAAAAAGAAGAGAGAACGGTTCATATGATCAAAGCTTAGTGGTATCGCCATGGTAACTATAAATGTTATGATGACAGTCAATATCATGAAATAATCCGACTAAATAGAAAAATTGGCGGTTAGAGGACTACTTATGATATTTAGGATTTGTTGAATTTTTATTCCATAAAATAATTGTGTACGCTTTCATCTAAGTATTCATGTACCATCATATGTACACACCGTAAGGACTATTTCTGCTTGCAGCGCTCGGCCGCTATAGTAACGCTTACGTACGAAAAAAAAGGGTCGCGTGCACGGGATTTTGTTTTCAAACTGCTTAGATATGCATTTCTTCGATAGTACGTCTATTCAATTTGTAATTCTGTTGTAGATTCGCGGCGTTTTTTATTATTAACCGACTTCTAAAAGGAGGAGGTTATTAATTCGGTTGTTTATATATATATTTTTTATGTATGTTCGGGCATAACTCAATCATATATAGACGGATATGCAAAATTCTTTTTTGTTTGAAAGGGTATACTTTTGAGGTAGTCCCATTGCTATCAAGTCAGGATCTGATGATAGAATCTTGGAGAAAATGAGGGAACTCTTCAAATATTATAGGCAAACCTATAGCGATTTAGGTATTTTTTATTCTAACTCGTGCAGTTGCTCTTGAAAAGCACCATTTGGTGAAGTGGAACTGATGATGAAGACCACAAATGGCCACCGGAATTACTCAATAATAAGTATTTCACGGGTTGCGATTCGATTACTTTAATATGATTGCAATGCAATTTATGCTCGACACAATGCATATGGAAAAGTGGAGGTGAAGGTGAAGTACCAGGAGAACTCCTCAACGATGAACGTCCCTGCATCGGGAAAAGCAATATTTTGTAAAAGGTGATGAGCAGTTGGTATTAGGCTATTGTAACTTAGATAAATTACTAACAGACCCACTAAAAAGTGAGAAATAAAAACTTTTTTACAAAAAAAAAAAAAAACAACCGACTGCCAAAAAACCACTACAAAGTGAAAAATAACTTAAATTTCGGAAGTCGGTGGCAAATAACTAAAATACAAAACCAAAGACACCGACTTCTGAAATTTAAGTTATTTTTCACTTTGTAGTGTTTTGAAGTCGGTTGTTTTTTTTTTTGTAAAAAAGTTTTTATAATGTAAACATTACTCACAAAAATGTAATTAGGTACAGTACCGACCAAAAGTCCATAAGCAATCTCACAAAGCAATAGACTGACGCTTCGGTTTGACTTACGACCTTCTTCTATAAGTTGTTACAATACTGTAGACACGCACATTACACACACACACTCACTTTGTCTGCAACCAATGACTAGTTCGATAATCATCATTCGTTTTTGTTTCATTCGTCTTGTTCACATAAATATTCTTCTTCTTAGGATCTTTGACAGTCTAAACTTCTAAAAAAAAAACTAACTTAACTTAACTAACCCTAAACTTCTTCTGCCTCGTTTACGTTCATACATCTGGCCACACACGCAAGCCAGTTGCGAGTACTACGCACCTGGCCTTTCTGAAGAACATCACCAATAAGGTCACTATATGTCCTCCAAGGGCGTCGCACCCGGCGTTTCCACTCACATCCGCCTTGTAAATACCTTTTGTCAGTCGCCTTTCATTCATCCTCTCAACATGATCAAACCATCTCAGCATACCCTTTTCAATTTTTGTCACTACATCTTATCTTAACTTTTTGGAACGAAGTTCTTTAACGCGGCTTGTAAACTTTCAGAAATCGTTCTTCACTTCCATGTGCTTCTTCTACGGACGAAATATAATATTGTGACATCCTGCATGCTTAATTTGCATGTATACGCATGTTTAGACAAATAAAATTATCTTTATCTTTAAAAAGATTCATTAGAGTCACTGTTTTGTCATTTTTGATTTAGTAAATGCTGTATCAAGATCACAACAAATCACCAACAACACTCCATCTTGTTTTGGCAAATTGAGGTTGACATTAGTATAGCATTGCCCCATAAAAAGTTCGCAAATAATTCGAATGTCTACTTTCGTTTGACTCTAATACTTGTGACTGTCTTCTTCTAATTGAAAGAGAAAGAAAGAGAGGGAGAGAGAGAACGCCGACAGAAAAAAACAAAAGAAAAAACATAAGAAAAACGTAAAGTGTGTAAATTTTATCGTATGACACTGTAATAGTGTTGTAGCGGTTACACCGCCACATACAAACTACGCATCAAAGACATGACGTCACACAAATCCTGCATCGCGCAGTTAGAGTTTGCCGAGCGATCGACATACATACAAGATTTCAACTTCCAACCGATGGGCAGTTGCCCGCCAGACACAACACCCGTCTGGTCGGAGGATCCTCCCTTTTCTATGGTGGATGAGTGAACTTTACACCCTGTTCCTCATGCCCCTAAATTGGTGACCCCGAGTATGAACGTCAACGCAGCCTTCGTGCAATTACTTCGGCGTGACGTCATCATCATCATCACTCCCGCAAGCTTTCGTGAGGCGAGTCACACAGCCAGCACCCACGGCTTTAACGGGTATCCTGACCACCAGCATGCAGCGAACGCGCATTCCTGGTCATCACCCTCAGCCTCATCACCCCGACTCACTGGGGAATCAACGCAAGCAGCCTCATCACCCCGACTCACTGGGGAATAAACGCAATCAACGCAATCACCTCAATCACCCCGACTCACTGGGGAATCACAGCAATCACCACAATCGCCGCAATCACCACAGAAAGTTCCGACTCACCGCGAACTATGCGGCACCCGGTTCCGACTCACTGGAACCACAGCTGGCACTGTGTGAAGCATCGCAAGATTCAGCCCACTATCGACCTCCGGTCTCCGGAGAGGAGTGATGTAGCGGTTACACCGCCACATACAAACTACGCATCAAAGACATGACGTCACACAAATCCTGCATCGCGCAGTTAGAGTTTGCCGAGCGATCGACATACATACAAGATTTCAACTTCCAACCGATGGGCAGTTGCCCGCCAGACACAACACCCGTCTGGTCGGAGGATCCTCCCTTTTCTATGGTGGATGAGTGAACTTTACACCCTGTTCCTCATGCCCCTAAAGTGTCATACGATAAAATTGTACACATCGGCCCAAGTACACTGCATGCCGAGAGACATTTTTTTTTTTTTTAATTTATTTTAATTTTTTGAATTGTTCTTTGTTTTATCTTTTTATTACGAACGCTTCTAACGTGCACGTCTTTCTACATTGTTCTCACATGTATAATTTCAACATGAATGATGTAACCAATATTTTGTAACAATTTTTAAGGTTCCGTAGTAAACAAGGAACCCTTATAGTTTCGTCATGTCCGTCTGTCTGTCTGTCTGTCTGTCTGTCCGCGGTCTAGCACCAAGACTGTTAGTACTAGAAAGTTGTAATTTGGTATGAGTATACATATTAATTATGCCGACAAAGTGGTAAATTAAAATTATGATAAATATATTTTTTTAGGGTACCTCCCCTACACGTAAAGTGGGGATGTTTTTTTTTTTTCTTCTATCCCTTGGTATGGGGTATCGTTGGAAAGGTCTTTAAAAAAACATTGTGAGTGAGTTCAAACCATTTTTGAATCCAGAGATCCGTTTGAGAAATATTAAGCTTTAAAATGCAAATTTTTGTTAGAGTCAAGTGTCTCCCCCCCTGCCAGCTAAATGGTTGGTTTTAGATATGTGAAAAAATTCACGGCAGTAGCTTATATAACGAATTTAAAAGGAAAACTATAACAGCTAAGTAGGATCTACAAGTTAACGAGTAATAATCGACCAACTTAACTTATCAACTACAAAGTTAAGTTTGTTTTTGGGATAAATTCATCCCAACTACGGAACCCTTCATTGTGCGTGGTACGACACGCACTTGGCCGGTTTTTTTTTTAACTTTTCGTGGTCGCAGTCGCTACTGCTGAGCATGAGGTCCTGGGCTCGATCTCCAGGTCGGGTAAAGTGTTAATGGGTTTTAGATTTTGTCAAATAGCAACCCGGAGTTTAGATTTGTGCCCGGTTGATGGCCTTGCCCCCTATTACATGGGAGCCTAACCCTTCGGGGATTACAGCCGTGATGTTATGTTATGTTTTATTTATCTTAATATTTTTAGATTAAGTTTTAGGCTTCGGTCTCCTATTTTATGCCATATGCGACGTCTGACATTGCCGGCCGGGTGCTCGCATGTATTCGACATTATTTTGACAACCTTTTTCGAGATAAATCGAAATTGCGGTAGGCGGAAGCGAGTTGACGGCTTGCAATGTTACCATGAAAATCCATATCTGTCGTGTTTAGCGGCCAAATAAATTACTATGAAAACTCATAACTGTCGTGTTATTTAAAAAGCGAACTAACTTTTTACTTCAACCCATGGCAACCAAGGAAGTAACTTATCAAAATTATATTTAAATTTCGAACTGACTTAGCAAATAGAGCAGTTTAAAGTAAAGACGAAACAAATGAACAGTAAACGCGTGAAAATTTTCTTTGTTCGTCATTGATTCTGGAATTTATAATTAATTTACTTAGGGGTGGGTCGTTACGTGATTTTTGTGAAACGTAACGTAACTAGTGACTTCGAGGACGTCACCGGTTTTGAAAACTAGTGATTTTAGTAACTAGTTATTTTTAAAATTCTATTCTCATTGAAGTGTTACTGTTATTTGCGAAACGAAAATATAAATGGTTACCTACGTAATACGTTACATTTCACAAGCTTTAAGTTTTTGGAACGAATAAGTTTTTATAGCTACATAAATGCAGTTACATTATTATCGTAATACTAAAGTTATTACTTGCGAAAGAAACAACATGCGTCGCAACGTACTTGTGTTTCGTTTCACTCTTTTCATTCGATCACTGCATTGTGATGGAACTAGTTACAAAAATCACGTGTTTGTGTGTGACTCGAAACTAGTTATTCCGTTACATGCCCCGTAGCCAGTTATTGTAACTAGTGACGTTAAATAACGCCCATACCTATTTTCTTAGTTTGAATTTCCGCGCATTGTTTGAGAAAAGTACTATACAAGCCTTGGCCACAACCAGGCATTGATGGACTCACACGTATGTGACCGAGGCGAACTATGCCCTAATTGCTGGCCACGACAGTAACATACTATTATTATAGATATGTATAGATTTAGAATGAAATAACTGTTTATGATTATTTTTAAATGATACATTGTGCTTTAATGTCTTAAACAGATACATTATGTGTACATGGTAAAATAATAATTATACCAGCCTATTTTTGTTCCACAGCAAGGCAGAGGTCTCTCCTCATGCAGAGAAGGCACGAGCATTGACTAGTATGCTTGCAAAAGGCAGATTGGCGAATTCAAACTTATATTTTATCATTCCAGATTTCCTCACGATGTTTTTCAATTTCGATGTTTCGTGTTATAAAAAAACTAAATATGATACAGGTAAACAAATCAATTTTAGAGATCAAGGCAATTAATAAATTTATAATAACAATTTAGGTGAGGCAAACAAAAACACGTTTTAATTAAAAAAAATGTTAACAATAACAAATTAATATAAATAATTGATCCGTGTCAAATGTTACTAAAAGATTACGTCAATGGTTTAGTATCTAGTGATCGCAAGTGTCATTGCTGAGCGTGGAATTCGACCTTGGATCGGGCATTTTCAATAGCCACCAGACTTCGTTTAGCCCCGGGTGCATTTGCCACCCGGACATGACCTGCAGTGGCCTATATGGAAAACAATCAATTGACTGCGAACCCAAGTAGGCCGCTGCAAGCACAATCTAGCAAAATAGGGGATTATAGATCTCACCGGCACCCAGTGTGAATGCGGTGGTCCTGACCAAACCATGACCCATATGTTGGAGTGTCCAAATGGCACTGATGCCGAGATTGCCATGGTGTGGCCACCAACCGGGCCCAACTCATTTAACATTAGGTACCTACATGTATTTATCAACAACTCGAAAAGAAGAAGAATAGCCAATGGTCAATCTATCTATACGAGCGAAATCCAGCTTATTAAGTTGCTCCATATCGCACAATTTAATGTGGCGGTATCTGTGGCAATAATTAGTACAATCTTGGCCTTGACCAATGTTGAGCAGTGTCCATATAGCTAGCCACTTTAGTTCCAGCCGATCTGTTCTGTAAAAATCTTACCATTTAAGGTAAAGGGAGCTTGAAGTGAGCTGTCATTCCACTAATGTTTGGGATTGAATATAAAAACCCAGAATAGCCCGGCAGGCTATCTTGGTTTTTATCTGACCAATCGCAGTGTTTCTTCGGGAAGACCTAAGACTTCGTCGGCTTTCGTCTGATATAATCATGACTGTCCAACACAAGGATTTCACCTGTAAATTGTGTGCGTGTTTACAAACCTATGTGTACTTACAACCACACCCGGAACAATTGTTTGTCTAACAACGCAAACACAGTATTAAGCAAGCATTAAAGGTGAACATTTAGGTTGGAAATAATAAGAAAACGTGTCTTTTGTGTATTTCTATAATAACTTATCTTCTTTATGTAAGACCCATTTTTGCGGCTCTATATTTAGTACATAACTATCTATCTTAAAGTTAAAATATAACAACTATCTGAGAAAAAGATTATTATTATTTCGAAATGAAGAACATTACTAACCTAAATTGTAATAATTACAGCAAAATTCCCGTTCTAATCAACATTATAACGATTTAAAACACTGTTTCAGCTCATCGTCAGATAACTGCACCAATCTCACAGATTCCTCCCAAAGTATCTTGCCCGTTTTGTCACAATACGCCCTTTTCACGGCCCTACTAAGTTCACAGTTCTGAAAGTACGCCCCACTCACTTCACCAGCTTTCTTATCTAGCGCCACATGCAAAGCCGTTTGTGCTCCTTGCCACGTTGTTTTAAACATGCTATTAAACAGAAGTTTTAAGAAAAATGCTATCATTTTGTTCCCAGAATCAAAGATCCTCGTTCCCACTGCTCCAGGATCTACATTATTCACCACAACGTTAAAACCTTCTAATCTTTTTGACAGTTCATTTGCAAACAGTATGAGACACAGCTTACTGTTAGCATAGATTTGCATTCTGTACCAATAGTCAGTCTTGTTGAGGTTATCAACATCCACTCGTCCGATCTTATGCAAGACCGACGTTGTCAACAATATCCTGCTGCTTTCGCCAGGTTTCCCAGTCTTCTTCAGAAGTGGAAGAAGCAAAAGCGTTAGTAAAAATCCTCCATAGTAGTTCACTTGCATTATGAAGTTCATTCCATCGGTAGTTAAGAAGTCTCCTGGAACCCCAATACCGGCATTGTTTATCAAAACGTCTAATCGGTCTTCAATTTTCAGGATATCTGCTGCGAATTGCCGAACAGATTTCAAAGATCCGAGGTCTAGGAGTTTGAATACAACGTTTTCATTTTTCGTTTCTTGTACTATTTGCTTCCTTGATCTGTTGCCTTCGTCTTCAAAGGGGCACGCCACGATGACCCTAGCTCCCCGATGGGCGAGGTCTGTGGCTATTTCGAGGCCCATTCCTGCGGTTCCTCCAGTAACTAGTATTGTTTTCCCTTCTAGTCTTCTTCTTGAGCGGCATACTGCATTTGTATTCTTCTGGTATATGCCAATAATAAGTGTAAATATTATGACTAGAACTATTATGAGTATTATGCCGTACATAGTTCTTGTGTCAGTGCCGATCGAAATCAAACTGTCAATAATCAATTTAGCGTCTCAGATATAAGGTGACGAAAAAATATTATTTTGCTTTTAGACACGTTCATAGATATTCTGCAGTTCACCGAGGTTGTGTGACTAGCTGTTGATTTTTTGCCGACGCAATATCTTTGTTTAAACAAAGTTTTTGTGGTTCGGCAATTAAATTATATTTGCGATTCAAATCTTTATTTTTAATAAGGGCTTGGTATTATCTGGAGGCCAAAATCGCACTTAGATATGTAGCTGTGGTGGTCACAAAAATAAAAACTTAATAAATAAATAACTAAATTTTATAAATGGTGATGTCATTATGATAACTTTTATTTATTTATTTATTTTTGTATGAGTACTCCAACGACTTATTCACTAATAACAGTAATAACATATTACACAAAATAACTTACATATCTATTAGTATGATGAATTTGTCACTTAAAGAAGTACACAGCTTAGACATAGATAAAAAATACATACCAAATAGGAGAAGTGATTGTGAAGTGAAGTGATTTAAAATGAGCTAACTTATTTTTTGTTACAATGAAAGATAAATGAGAGCTATTTTACCATAGGAAGACAATATAAAAGAAAATACAACATCAGATTTACTCAATTAATAATGTTTAAATTAGAACATGTAAGTTTTAAAAATTACTTTATAATAATTAAAATCTGGGAAAAAATATAGCCACAAGAAACACCTTGAAGGATGTAGCTGGTTAGGCTGCCTGTTTATCAGACCAAAGAATAGTGATAAAGAAAGCGGAGATAGGCAGCCTCTGAGTCCGGAAAAAGGATTCTTGCACAAAGATACAGGTTTCCCGGTTCCGATTTGTAGGTACTTATTCTTCTTTTGGTGTGATTAGTGACTAACCTGGTGTCAGAGTTTTAAAGCCGCCCTTGGGCCTCTGACTTGGCTTGGTAGGTACTGATAAGTACAGATCAACCCACGAGTGCCCGATAAAGAAAAGTGCATTCCGACCAGTTTCAACCTGTTTCTTTAAAAGCAAGCGTACAGGAAGTATGGGAATAGTTTACCCGCACCGGTCGGTACCATGTGACTAGGGTTGCCAACCGTACTATAATATATAGTATTGTACTATATTTCGAGTCTGCGTACTGTTGAAGAAATATATAGCACGCAAAAATACTATATTTTCAACACAGAACTTTAGCAAACAAATCATTCATTTAAAAAAAGTACTGAAAATAAGTTATTATGTTTATCCCGCCATTTCGGCGTTCACAGAAAGGATATTTTATGTTTTGGTTATGAATTCGAAATGGTGAGAAGAAACAGAAGCGTATCTGATTAATAAAAAAATTAGCTTTTGATTTACATTAATTTAAACATTATAAAGCATTAAATTATGACACTAGAATTTTGGACATTTTTTTTTTATGCAAGGTGTGCAAAACAAATTAGTTTTTATAAAAATATATCTTTGTATATTTTTAGGTTTTTCCATAAAATACTATATTTTTTTGAAGTGTACTATATTTTTTATGGCTTATTTTGAAAAATACTATATTTCGCCGAAGAAATGTTGGCAACCCTACATGTGACCGACTTGTCCGTACTGGGAACCTATTTATCTTTATGCAAGCAGTCTTTCGCTTACTGTTCTTGGTTAACACTGGTCAAATGTTTTATTTTTATTTTTGTAATTA
This sequence comes from Agrochola litura, assembly GCA_949152395.1. Lineage (NCBI taxonomy): Eukaryota > Metazoa > Arthropoda > Insecta > Lepidoptera > Noctuidae > Agrochola > Agrochola litura. Next base: position 24,656,130 of record OX424499.1, read on the forward strand.
GTATTTACATAATATAAACGCTAACAGACTTAAAATAATAATATCAATTTGCCTAGCCTTTTCCCAATTGTTTTCGGGTCGGCTTGCAGTCCAAACGGATGCGGCTGAATACCAGTATTTTACATGGAGCGACTGCCTATCTGACCTCCACAACCCAGTAACTGAGTAATACGATACCCCTTGGTAAGACTGGTTATCAGACTCTTGGGCTTCTGACGAACCGTAACGACTGTCAAAGATCCACGAATGACAGCCGGGACCAATGGCTTAACGTACTTTCCGAGGCACGGAGGAGTCTCGGCATCTAGAGCTGGTCACCCATCCACGGACCAATCCCGGCAAGCGTAGCTTAACCATGAGCTCCTCAAAATAAAATAATAATATGTACATGTATATTTAAAAAAACCGGCCAAGTGCGAGTCGGACTCGCATACGAAGGGTTCCGTACCATATTTTATTGTATTTTTTCAGGTGAGTTAAAATAATAAACGAAGAATTTTTTTCATCATAAATTTAAAATCACAAAGATTTTGTATTTCATAATGATACTGTGAATTACAAAGTATTTTTACAGTTGCAGAAAATCGGCCATTTTTTAATAAAATGCCTTAAGCCGACGTTCGCACGGACGTAATAAATCGCGGCAGGATTTTATCGCGCACTGGATTTTCAACTCTCGGTGTTAAGCCGAGCGTTGAGAATCAAGTGCACGAAAAAAAATCACCGCGATTTTATTACGTCAGTGCGAACGTCGACTAAGAATCGTTTTTATTAAATATACCAATGAAGGCCGCAGGAATCCGCTGGATGCGGAAAGCACAGAATCGGTGGAAGTGGCGGTGCTTGGGGGAGGCCTACGTCCAGCAGTGGACGTCTTTCGGCTGAAATGATGCAACCAGTTTTCAAAGTAATCATGTCATTTTGCTTATAATTTTCCACAATGTCAATGAATATTCATTAACATTGTGGAAAATTATAAACAAAATGACATGATTACTTTGTAAAGTATTATATCTATTATTTTAATCATTGTGAATGTGAGAACTATGTGGATATTATTATTATTTTTATTTCTCAGCTAGTTTTAATGATGGTCTGGCAGTTTGAGATAGTTTGACCTACCCAAATGTCCTTTCTTTAATATTGTTCGTCGAGTTAAGCTCCTTAAGTTCTGAGTTGAGCTCCACGATTACTGACAAATGCTTGCACTGACTGGACAGGTCCACTCAAATCTGTGTGGTTCTTTCCTCAAAATACCATTTCAGACATTAATCTACGTGGTCCTCATATGGCCTGACCAAGATCCTCCTATGTCTGGACTTTAAAAAAGACTGCAACTTCTAAGTTTGTTTCGGCTTTTCTTCTCAGAGTAGTCAGATAAGAAACTCCGATCTCATCTACTTTATTTTTAATATGACGTGTAAAAGTGATTCCGATATCCTATTTACAGAATAAACAATTTTATTTCATTTCATTTTCATTTTATTGCCACCATTGGGCTGAAAGTGCCCAATGGTGGCAATAAAATGAAAATGAAACTCCGAGCTGCTACTGAGAAACTTCCCACACATTGACCGACCCGGGAATACAACCTAGGACCTCATTCTCAGTAGTAGCGCTTGCGATCACTAGACCAACGAGGCAGTCAGTACAACGGATTAATTAAGTTAAATATAATTACTTACTGATGTTGTGCGCGTAAATTGGTAAGGTATAATTTTTTAATTTATCTATTTTATATTTATTCTAGCTGCGCCTCGCGGTTTCACCCAAAGTCTCGATCCCCTGGGAATATCGAGATAGAAGGTATCACATGTCCTTCTCCAGGTCATGGTCTACACATGTGCCAAATTTTATCCAAATCCGTTCAGCCGTTTTAGCGTGACAGCGTAACAAACAAACACACTTTCGCATTTATAATATTAGTTAGGATAGTTAGCACTTGATGGCATGCTTTTCTCAGTCTGGTCCAACTTTCGGTTTCAGACTGGCTAAAGTAGACTCATCCTTCATGGGGTACTGTTTAAAATGTTATAATAAAATACCTCCCCACATACTCCAACTGAACGAAACGAAATTTAAATATTGTATAAAACGCACACTATGCTGCCAAGCATATTATAAGTTGGGGGATTACATCGCTGATAAAAATGCTTGGCTTAGCGCTGGTCCAGCTCCACAAGGGCACATAAATTAATTGATGAGCATTCGAAAGTGTTGTTGCGGCTGATGAAGATTGTAAAAACTATCTTTCTTTGTATAAATTCAATCTCTTTGTATTGTATAATTGCATATCACGTGTGTGGGCATTGTGACCACGTACATTCCATAAAGCTACCATTACCTGGGTACGTCTTTCATTGACTTGAATGTGCCCTGGCGGCTGAGAGTGTCATGCTCACTCAAATGTCTCGCTGATGGTGGCGTGTGTGTTGGATCATTAAGTTCCCTTCAAAATGGTTGAGCTAAATGGTGCTGATCTGCTGACTGGTCATCTCTTAACTGCCACGGTTTATTTTAATTTTTGAATTGTTTTTATTTTTGTTTTTTGTTACGGACGCTTTTAACGTGCACGTCTTTCTACATTGTTCTCACATGTATAATTTCAACATGAATAATGTAACCAATATTTTGTAACAATTTTTTTATTTAAAAGAGTGTCCGTGGAGTTTCTTGCCCGTTCTTCTCCATAGGTACCTACTACGCTTTGGAATGGGCAACTAGCTTCATCTTTCTGACTGACCGACCCCTTGACAATTCAAAAGTACCTGTAATTGGTTTATTTGAAATAAATGCTTTGAGTTTGAGTTTATCTCGGTTCACTCATGCAAAGCGATGGCGAAGTAGATCGGACTGTTAAGCACAGAATTAACACTGGATATATGAAATGGCGGCAGGTCACGGGAACAATATGTGACTCCCGAATTCCCCTTAAACTTAAAGGCAAGATCTACAATGGTTAGACGGTGTTTTGTATGGATCAGAATGTTGGGCCACAAAAAGGATGAATGAAAGGCAATTGCCTGCAACTGAGATGAGAATGCTAAGAGGGATATGTGGTGTTACACGAATTGATAGAATAAGAAATGAGTAGGTACATAAGAGGAAGTCTGTGACCGAAAAGTTGTGCGGAAATCGGTTGTCATGGTATGGGCATGTGACGCGGAGGAATGAGGAAAATGTCGTGTGGAAAGTTTTGAGTATGAATGTGGATGGCTATAAGAGTAGGGGAAGACCAGAGAAACGATGGATGGACTGTGTGGAAGATGATATGGCTAGAAAGGGGGTGAGTACCGAGATGACGACTAATAGAGAAGTACGGAGGAAGGGGACATGTTGCGCCGACCACAAATTAATTGGGATAAGGGCAGAAGAATATGATAAATGAGTTAGGATAGTTAGGTTGACTCACTGAGGTCGAAATACGTCATTTTTTATGTGAACCATCTATAGCGGCGGGTCAGACCGACCGCCAACAGTTGCCATATTTATTGCCTGTCGTAAACTATTATTTTATGCATATTACCTGTTCATATTTTTCTTTATCCTTTTAGTCTTAGTTTACGGTAGCAATTATTTTAATTGTTCAGTCCTACATTGTAGAAATGCTACAATGTAGGTACTATGTATGTAAGTAGGTACATAATTAAAATCTATTGTTTAACTATCCTACACGCTTTTTACAAGATCTAATTCTGCAATTAATATAATTTATAATGATGGTTATTTTTTTACAAAATTATATCAATTATTTTGTAATTGTCAAACAATGAACGAGCATGCTCACTGAAATTAATTATGCTTGTTTTAGCAATTATCTACATAGTACTATTTTGTAGGCTTTTCTTTGTCCTGTGTTCAAGATCGACGCTCTGACACAAAACTGACAGATTTTATAGACAGCCGGCAAAAATAGCCTAATGCATATTTACATTTTTTTAATTCATTTTTAGTGTAATGCTTAACTAATTAATAAAACCAATAGCAGAATATTTAAAATCCGCCACATCCAATTTTATCGTTTCTATTAATTAGGTACAGGTACTTCACCTTTTGTTTTGGTTAGTAGTAATACAACTACAAGTAAAAATCAAATAATTTATGTATAAAAAACACACAACTTACATTGTTCACGTATTTATAATTTATTTGTTTTTCTCATCATAGATAGCAATTTTGATAATAATTGTGACTTAGATTACGTAAAAAAATCTATAAAATATTATCACACTATTATTATGGTCATGACACATTTTTCTATATTTAATACTTTTTGTTAATTTTCAAAATGGTTGTCAACACAAAAACTTCTATTAAAATAATTATTTTGTACTTAATACAATTTCAAATAAGGCAATTTAAGTGATTATATAAGTTTATTTTTCATTAATGGCAACAACAACATATATTTTATTACAATATTTTATTTATAATGTGCACCTTTTATTATTGGCAATATTATTAGTAAGATGGTTTCAAGATTTCAACATCTTCATAAAAAATATCTTAGAAGCTAAGAACTGCAAAATGTACAAAGCCTTAAAAGCAATATTTATAAACATAGTACATTATTTTAATATTCATATATTATTATTTATTTAAATATCTTCTTATGTTAAAACGATTTTGCAAGTTTATTTACAATTCAAGTTCTTAATTACTTAAATACGAATCCAAATTAATTACGTTTTTTGTCCGTCCGTTAATTTCTCATGTGGTCCCGCCATTGATATTTATTTTAATTAACATTTTCATTATTATTTTAATAGGTACATACCTATTTTTGTTAAGAGCGTGAATTCTGAAAGTGGGCAACGTCGCTAATAGCTGTCAAATATTTCGCTGATTTGAATAATTTGGCAATATCAAAGAAATATGAAGCATCGCAAAGAAGTGTTAATTTAATTAACACTACTTTGCGATGCTTCAATATTGATTATGAAATGCAAAAATGAATATCGTAACTCTGAATATTTAATTTTAGATGTAAAAAAGTATTTGGAAACTATCCAAATGCCCTTTTTACACGTAAAACGGTTACAACCAAATTCAGTGTTATAATTGCAATTCATTATTAATATTTTAGTTCACTAGTTAGCCATGTTTCTTATTTTCATGCAGTACTATTGGTAAATTAATCAAGACAGGTAAATATTTTACAGTATTTGCAACGTTGCCAACTTTTTGAATTATTGATCTAAAAACAACACCATTTGGAAACCAATTCAAAGTATTGGAGGTAGGTACATAAAGTTTTCATAATAATCCCTGGCTGGATTTGATTTTGTATTATTCTGACAAGTAAGAAAACGCTATACAAATACTCACACTCACTCTTATCTTTCACTCTAACTCACTCTCTCACTGATTTACCCTACAAACATTACCAGCACACTTACAAAACAAAATCCACCCACAATCAAATTCTATACAAACACACACCCTATAATCCTTATATTAAACACACAATTCCAAATTCAGCGCACTGTAATTAATCATTGCAAGTTCTTCACATATGTAATTAAGAGAGACAACGCGCTGAATTCAGCATCATATACTAGGTGTAATTGAAATAACTTGAAACCTGAATGATAATGAGTTCAATGACACTTTGGTCAATTATTTAATCAATACGGATCTTGTATTACGGGACCAACCCAAAATCGCAAAAAAATATTTGCTGCAGTTCCATACTTAAATATTCACACTAGCTTTTGCCCGCGGCTTCGACCTTCTTGCGTGGATGTCGAAAAATATCCCACGGGAACGTAGGTACTTCCGGGATTAAAAGTACTCTATGTGTTAATCCAGGTTATAAACTATGTGTGTGCCAAATTTCATAAATATCCTTTCAGGCGTTTTTGTACCTTTCCAGAACATAATCCAGACGAACTGACAAAAAATCTAAAAACTATATTTTTGGCATCAGACTTGTTCCCACACTTCGTAGCAATTTCACTTTTTTTTTAATATTCAATGTACAGTTTTGACTTCGTTACTATATTTCATTACATGTATATTTTTATATGGATAACCTGACAAAATGCTGTATTTTTCGCGATCAGGGTTGGTCCATTTGTAGTTCAAAATGATGACTAGGTACAATGACCACTTTCAAGTTTTAACTTATTTCAATAACGCCTTGTATTTAGCTCTAGTTGCTACGTCACGTGGTATACAATGGTTCAGCATAAAGTCTGGTTGGCACTGATATATTACTGGCGGCTACTGGTGGAGGCTCCCTTGTGATTAGCAGCGCCTCCCGAGCTCTTTTCTTGGCTGAAAGAGGAAATACACAATGTTGTATTAAACTACTCGAAGTTTCGAACAGCATAGGTAAATAGGAGATTTACAAAACACAACATCATGCCTTCGTTCTCCGGAGGTGGAGGTGAAACAGTAACTACCATGTACCTACTAGCGGGTGAGCCTATTGCCACACAAATCAAAACTCTGGGCTGATAACTGGGAAAAACACAAGAACACTGCCCAACATGGAGACTGAACCTAGGACTCAAGGCTCAACAGTCGCACTACCGACCACTGTGCACTGAGCCAATGAGAATCTAAGATTTTTTTTTTCCATTAGCATGACGGCCTCTACTGTATTACTGACGTTCGAATTACGATATGGTTTTTCCATAAAGATGATCAAACTGAAGACAAACACTCAATTTGTCTAAATATTTTCTCCACAAGTGTATGACTAGCTCTCAACCTCACTTCAACCAGGTATTTACTGACAGATTAAGCGATTTCTTGTTAATAAATGACGTGCCTTTGAAGTATTGCAATAATTTGGATAGTAAATTACGTATGAATTTGAATAGTGATTTTGCTAGTCATTCATGGCTCTATTCCATGGTCCACTCCAAACCGTGAGACCGACAGTTTTCGTAGTGGTGTTTAATTCGTAAAGTCCAATGCATCTAGGAAGGTGCCCTTATTTCAATAATGTGACAGATCTCCTAATTCCAAGACTCTAATGAGTCAAAAGCAAAACGTATCAAGTAATTTATTATCTCACTGTTATCTCTGGTTTAACTTCTTAACATAATTATTAAATTTTCATCCTTATTTGAACTAAACAGTACTAAAGATTAACCTGAAGCCTGATTTACACGTTGCGATTCAATTACATGTGGCATACTTACCATAAGTTGAAACAACAATAAAAGTTGCATCGTCTGAATAGTGTTTAAACGATGAATGTCATTTGTTGCTTCAATTTTATTGTATGCCACAGGCAAGAATTTTGCATCGTGTAAATGGGGCTTAACTCTTAAAACAAAATAATACATACCACTAGAATGCATACAACACAATACAAGGGTAGCTATGAAGGCGGCAAACGGCAGCACTCCAGCCAAAGCCAGCAATGCATGCTGCGCCGGAGAGTGTTTCGTTCGAGACACGCCGCAGCTAGTGATGTTGTGTACATTGAAGTTTTCTAGAATCTCCTGGAACTCCGTGCCCAAAGCACGAATAGTTCCTTTCATGGCTTTTGGTGTTAATGCTTCACCGGATTCTATTTTCCTGAATTGGAAGCATGGCCTGTAAACAATAGAATTGGTGAGACAGATGAAATAAACAAAAATCAACCGGTATTAAAAAAAAAAAACGCCTAACATGGATAAAAAATCGTCAAAAGACGTCATCACGAATGATTTGTGTTTAATTTTAATTAAGTCTATGTAGTTATTCAAAAGACAAACGTTGAAATTATGAGCTTAGTTTTTCGTATTATTTTTTACATTCCAAAGACTGTTGTTATTGGAGACCGACTGAAGGCACTATCATTACACTAATACTGACCTTGGTTTGAGTGTTATTATAAAACGGATACATTCAAGGAAGCAAAATTTGTAAATCAATATTTGGTAAAATCTTAATAATGTGTTACTTCGTGTGTTCTGTTTACTGTGAATTTTGCATATTGATCCAAGTTTGGCTACAATTTTATCTAAGGTTTTTGTGGAACCTGTGAATAGTGCTTCCTAACTAGCTATTGCGCTTATTTATATATTTTTATTCATCACCAACATAAGCTCTGTAATTAATTCAGTTAAGTACCTATGCCGTATTATATACTTATATTTTTTTTGTTTGTACGCCATTAAGTATCTATAGCAAAATTTGAATAGGCCTACATCACTCATGTTTTTACGAATAAATTACCTGTTTATCTTTAAATGTCCTATTGTAAGGACCGGTTTTCCAAATGGTTTTATTTACTATAGTTATTTAATTTATAATTTCCGTCTTTTGTTCTTTAATTATGCAATTTTTTCCCACAAAGCTATATAATTTATTTTCTTAACTTCAGATACGCTTCATGTGACGAACATTTTTAATTCGAAATATAATCAGACCTGTGACTCATTTACAGCTAAGGTTTATTATCTTACCCAGGGTTGGCGTAGAAGGCGGTGTTCGCATCATGTAGCTGCATCCTTAGTCCCTTCTGCGCTAGAGCAGCAGACATCCTGTCTCGAAGGTCTCCATACTTCTGTCTTGTTCCACCTGGCATCACCAGACGGAGGAGGTCACGTTCCCTCACTACTACCACCTGCGGAATAAATATAACATAAGATCACACTTGTATTTTCCGAAGGGGACGTAGAGGTGTGAAATCTGGGTATAGAGTCACAGTCAAGGTATGGGTATTTTTGTCTACTGATTGCACGATAGAATCTACTTTACTGAATCAGCATTATATTTTTGCGTCGTAATTATCAATAACGCAGAATGACATTCAGCCCACGTTTTTACCCGACTACGCCGAAGCATAAAAAAAAAGTTATGATTTTGACCGGTATGTATGTATGTGTGTTCAACTGTTCCTTCATAACTTCTAAACTACTCATAATTTGGCAAATGAGGTATCGTCGGAAGCGTCTTGATTGTCCGCTGGTTATAGGCGACGTCACATTAAATTGTAAATGACGCCCTCTAGAGGATATAAAGTAAAAAAAATCAAAAATATATGATTGAAATTAAAATAATAGTTATAAAAACTAAAACCAACTACGACAAAAGGACAACTAAAAAGGTATAAACAATTAAACATTTTTGTCGTAGTTGGGTTATTTTATTACATGTCAGCTCGAATAAAAAATGGACACAGACACATTCAATTAATACATTTTATATCTTTTTATAATGAACTTATATATTCTTCTGTACGTGTGTATGTACACTGAACTCCTCATAAACGGATGGACCGATATTAATGTTTTTTTTTATTGTGTGTTTGTAGGAGGCGCTCGATCGAGTTCTAGGAAACAGAACAATATCTGTTTGGTCAGCTAGTATTTTATAAAACGGCCAGGCTATTAAAATGGTGTCACCTTGATATCATGCTATTTTGATATTTGTTATCAAATAATTAAATATAGTTTTCTATGTCTACTCATTGCCGTCTCTTTAAGGCCTCTGCCTCGAATATTGCGGGCAGCGGGGCGGTGGCGGCGGCGGCGGCGCGGGAGCAGCGCGTTCAAATGCATAGATTTATATAACTGGCCTCGAAAGCAGCGGCGCGGGGAGCGAGCGGTTCCATATAAAACTATGCGTTGCCGCGCCGCCGCCGCCGCCGCCCCGCTGCCCGCAAGATTCGAGGCAGAGGCCTAAAAGCTATTGTGTCCTGATATTAAAGGAAACAGTTTGAAAACTGACAAGACAAAGATATACTTGGCTGTACCTACTTAGGTACACCCACATTCTGTTAGTCCCATGTACCTAATAGGAGGCGAGCCTATTTTGATAAACATGTCTCATGCCACATAAAGTAACTCCCACTAGGTACATACTTTTAGGGTGACTGGTAATTAGTGAAAAGTGACTTTACTCATCATTATGAACAACTTTTACTATGGCCCAAACCAGAAATAGCGAAAAAGAAATCATCTGTTCCATTAAATTTGACGAGTTTTACGAACATAAATGTAGGGAACGACAGATTTTTTTTTCGCGATTTCGGGGTTGGTCCGGTAGTAAAAGTTGTTCATAATGATAAGTAAAGTCACGTGTTTAAGTATCGGTCACTAATTACCAGTCACCCTATATATTACGCATTTATTAGCATGATTTTTCTGGTAAAACCTGTTTCTTTGTATTTGGTTCTCTTATTTCAATGGTTAGATTACATCAGTTAATGAGAATTAAATAATTACCTCCACTAAGATATCCCCGAATCTTTCTGGGTCGTTTGTATTATTTGCTCTTACTACCAACCTGAAACCAAAAACAATGTATGTATTAGATAATAATAATTTATGAGGTTCCATGCTGATGTGTTTTCCAGATTTTTTCGAAAAAAAATGTGAAGCAACATTATGCTACTGTACACAAGCACACATACACATTAAATTGGCAGCAGGTTTTTCAGAATCAGTTAAATAAAGACTGTTATCGGTGAATGAAAATAATAGATGATTAGAGTCTAATTCATCTATTATTCTCATTCACTACCACTTAATTTGTCTAATTATTAGCTGAATGAAGTAGTAGCATTAGCAGACTATCGTAGAATCAGATAGTGGAAAGTATAAAAACTAACCTAAATATCCCATCAGCATAATGTATCAAATTCTTCATGATCTTCAAGTCCCCAGTCACATTATTCAACACAATCACATCGGTGATGTTATTCAACGATTTGCCTTTGATCGGTGACTCGAAGCTCATGTTCACAATGCTGTAGTGTATAGGTTTTGCATCAGGATCCTTATCAGTAGCTTTGATAGATGCTATCAGAGTATCTATAGGCACGTTCAGTCTGACTCCTACTGTCATGTTGGCACTTTCAAATTCAGGAAGATGGTCGTCTATATCTAGAACTTTGATTAGTACTTGGATTTCTGAGGGGTCCTGGAAATAATAAATGTCAGCTTTGGTTAGGGAACTTTTAGGAGGACGTTTAACCTCTCGAATGCCGTAATTACAGAAACAATTAAAAAACCATTGTGTCTCGTGTAGATCTACGTGCCGGCATACCAAGGGTTAATGATATAATTTACTTTCACGGCTATAGGCCCTCAAAATTTAAATAATGGTGAATGAATGGGCGAAGGCATTTGAAAGAGTAACTATTAAATACAGAGATTTTTTTAATATGTAGGTATTATAATGCATCTTCTTACAATGCTTGGCATCATTCCATGCTCAATTGCACATAGGTAGTTACAATAATGCATCGGCTGTTGCCAAGTGTGGTAATAAAATATTACAGTATTATTAAACAGTAATCATTAATTTTGTCGAAGTTTACAATGTATTTCTTACCAGTCTATTATAAGATTTCGTCAGTCTTGGTTTAGTGCCATACTTGAAGCACTTTATTGTGATCAGTTGCTTGGATACTGCTTCTCTGTCCAGTCTCGCTGCTGCGGTTATCAAAGCCTTGCTATCATTTGTTCTTTCCAATTTCAGTAAGCCATAGTCGTTTCCCACTGTAAAAAAAGGTTAGTTTATTTTTATTAGTTTTATTATTCAGGGTGGATATTTGAAACGGGGCAGTAAGGGCAGATAGGTACCTTAACCGTTGTAGCTACAGGAAAATGTTCCTAAGAGACTGTCCTTACCTTTTTAGGTAGGTAATTGTTATCTGCATTCACTGTTTTTGGAAAAATGGTACGGTCGGCAAGAAAAACGTAAATTCTCACGATTTACTTTTATGATGCCAATTGATGCAGTTTTGTAAAAGGATTAAAGACTCTTCTAGACCAGCTGAGGTTAGTGCACCGGAAAACCAACAAATCGGAAATAAAATATTCGTAAGAAATAATTTTGGAGGTTTTGGAGATTTAGCAGCTTGAATTTTTGAGACGCTTGAATTTTTCAAATGTTAATTGATTTTAGTGTATTTTCTATAATTGTGTAATTTTGTGTATACATTCAGATACAAGTCACTTGTTTATGAATAAATGACTATGACTATGACTATGACAGGGCAGTAAGCTGTCTCAAATATCCAACCTGTGTATTATTTATGTTTTCTGGCAAGATGTGATCACGATAATGATTATTTACCTGTAATAGCATAGTCTACAGCAGCGTTCTCATCGATATCCTCATCAATTGCTTCCAGTTGCCCAATGACTGTGCCAATAGGGACTTCTTCTTTGACTGTCATTAGTACCGGAGGATCGTCCTGATAAAGAAGGTAATTATGTTGCTGGTAATTTATTATTTATTTATGGGTAAAGTTTTCAAGTTTGGTGTTAATTTTTTGCATTTTATTAGCATTAAATACTATAATGGTTTATTTAGTTACCGAGTTTCTTCCGAAATGCGGTTTATGGTCATCAACGTCAGTGACTTTGACGGTGACGATCCTGGTGCTCTGCTGAGGTGGCTGTCCTCTATCTGTCACCAGTAAGACTAATGTGTATGATGCTTTGCGTTCCCTGTCCAATGAGTGCCTTGTTGTAATCTGGCCCGAATGAGGATCTGAATGAAGACATTTTTTTTTTGATGACATTTTATTTAAAGCTTAATAAAAATACACATCGACGAGAACGAAAGAAACTGTCTAAATTCTTATAAGGATTCCAAAGTGCCCTTACCGATTGAAAATATTTTTGCGTCAGCGTTGCTGGGTTGTATAGAGTAGAAGAGTTGTCCAGAAGGTTGAGTCGGATCGTCAGGATCACTTGCCACTACTTGATACACAGCGGATCCAATTGTTGCATTCTATGGAGTAGCCAACATCATTAGACAACAAGAACATCGAATAATGATCTTGGAAAGCAGAATGATGGTATCCTCTTATTAGTTCTTAGTTCACTCACTTTTACTAAAACTTCGATATTAATTTTCAAGTATTTAAATTAGGCATTCCAATTTTGATTATGGCTGTCGGAGTCATGGCAGTTTTTTGTTTAAGAAAAAGTCAATTTATTACCTCACTTATACTTAGTATTTCTCCAGCGGCAGGTCTAATAAACCGTGGGACGCCATCATTAGCGCTAACGTCACCGATGTACAGAGATAATGACGTATCTCCAGAATGTCCACCGCCATCAGTCGCGCCAACCAACAGTCTGTAAGGATCTGTACGACCACGGCCGGTTAAATCCTTACGGGTTTTAATTTCTCCCGTTATTGCGTCTATTGTGAAAAGGCCTGAAATAAATTATTACTTACATTTCATCTCTTATTTGTATGTATACCTTTGGATTATTGTATGTAGTTCTCATTTATCTCATCTTTATTCCTACCATTAGCTTCTCCTTCGTCCAAGAAGTCGTATTTGATTTCTCCGCCTAATCCTTCATCAGGGTCTGTTGCGGTGACGTTAATGACGCTAATACCGATCGGTACATTTTCAGGTACAACAGCTGTAAATAAAAATGATATGCTGGGTTTTAGTTACAAAAATCTTAATTTATCATTAGTGCTTCATGATTGTACTTGTCAGAAAGGGTTGTGATTAATATGCTTTATTTCATGAATGGACTTTAGGTGTGATGTTTTACCGGTGTAAACATTCTTCTCAAATGCAGGAGAGTTATCATCAACATCGAGAACATCTACAAGAATAGTGGCGGTAGTCTTCAATTTGTCAGCTCCACCACTTGGAGTATCAGCTGCTTCAATCTCCAGCCTGAGAACTGATTGTCGCTCTCTATCCAACGTTTTATTTTCAGCAACCTAAAATGTTAATAATTTATTTTTCTACTGTTCACTACATAATACTCATCACTTTATTTTCTTATATTTATACTTTGTCATATCTTAAAATAATATTATGAAGAAGTTTTACCTGTATAGATCCAGTAACGTTATCAATTTTGAACAGATCAGAATTCTCGCCCCTTAACGTGTATCTGATATCTGAATAACCCTTGACTTTGTCTTCTTCAGTCAACACAGCATCTGCATCGTGTGCTTTGACGGTAACAATCTGCTCTGGATATTTCACAGATTCCAGCACGCTTACTTTGTATAGCTGAAATAAATAGGTTGATTTTGTGAAAACATAGTTTTGTAATAAATGGTTCTTTTAATTTGTAATTTCATAGAATAAAATATATTACCTCCTTTTCAAAAATTGGTGGATTGTCATTGATGTTCATAACTTCTATAATAATTTTAGCTATACTGTGCTTACTACCGTCATTACTTGCTGCTTTCACAGTTATTGTCAAATTAGGGGTCGTAAGGTCTTCATAATCCAAATGTTTAGTCAAAACTACTTGACCACTTAGTGGATCTACTTGAAGCAGACCGGTTTCTGCATTTATGACCTTATAACTTGATACTAAATGTCCAGATACAGGGTCTTCAGCTGTTAACACGACGACAGTACTTCCAATAGGTTGTTCCTCTTTTATTTTATGATATATCACAGGATTGGAACTAGTCCAGCCCATATTGGTGAATTGAGGGTTTTTATCAGCGTACGGTTGTATATAAATTGTATGTTCTATCATAGCAAATTGTTTTTCTTTATTAATTTCAGCGTTGACGTCGACAACTTTGATCGTCAATATGACTATCGATGCCATACTGTAATCCAAAGTTCCGTTGACAAATATTTCTCCAGTGTCTTCATTGATGCGGAATATGTGCTTGTAATCATATGGTGAGTTAGGTTTTAGTTGGACACCAGCTTTAGAAAGAGCTTTTAGCTGCATGATACTATACTGTAATTTTGCATTGACGTCAGTATCATAAGCTATAATCCTCATTACTATGTCATCCACCTTTGCTTTTTCTGAAATGTGCGTTGTCGATTCAGTCACGTTGAATTTTGGTGGCTTATCATTCACATCTTGGATGGTTACAAAAACTGTGGTAGTAGCAGTTTCTGGTATAGGCATTCCACTATCGACTGCTGATACGATGATTTCGTACCGGTCAGGATTTATGTCACGATCTAAGTTTGCATCATTAGATACTGTTATAAGGCCGGATCTGAAATAAAAGACCAGAAAATGATAAACGCATTATGACAGTTAAACAAGTTCTTAGTCATCTAAAGTTTACGACAGTTTCATTTTATCGTAGAATAGTAAATTCAAAATTCAGCTTACTTTTCATTAATCACAAAATTATCCCTAGATCCTGATACAATATGATATGCGAGTAAATCATCCAATCCATCAGGATCGTTAGCTACCACCATAGTCACATTCTGACCGGGCTTAGCATCTTCTCTAATGTTCGCTTTGTAGTTCATAGGATTTAAGTCAAAGGTAAAGTCGTCTGTAGTCTCAGGACTATGTTGAGAGACGGTGTACTTGTAATGGTGGTAGTTGCCCTTGAATGTAGGTCGCTGGTTTCCAGGAACGCCCACTCGAATGTAAACTCGAGTTTCGTTATGAAGAGGTGGAATACCTAAAAAATAGTTAACAGATAATTATTATTTATTCTTGACATCGTGGTATTTTATATTTAGTTTTCATTGTTTCGATTTCCTTTTTAACTTACCATAATCAGTAGCTCTAACAACTAACTCATATTGACCTCGAGGAGTGTCCATGCTGTCAACCTTCTCGATAATACTTATTTCTCCTGTTTCTTCATCTATTATAAAAACATTCCCTTTCCGACTTATGCTGTTATCAGATTCTAATGAATATTTTATTTGACCATCGCCTTGTGTGGGACCATCTGCATCCGTAGCCTAAAATATTTAGAGAATAATAAAATCATTAACCTCCAGTACTCGACGCTATGTTGAATACATTTCAAAATAAAATTACTCACCCGAACAACAAACTGTGGTTCAAAACTAGTAGCCCCATCTCTTATAGTTCTACTGTACTCTGCTGCTTCGAATAATGGTGCATTATCATTTACATCTAACACTTCAATAAAAATACTTGCTGTTGATCCTTTACCACCTCCATCTTTAGCAAACAGTGTTAAACTATAACTTTTTTGTTTCTCATAGTCCAATATCTGACGCACATATACACCACCTGTGTTTTTGTCTGTCTTGAACATATTAGATCCAAACCCTGTCAAAGTATATTCAATTTCACCAAATATTCCGTAGTCTCTGTCAGTAGCAAATATATTACCAATTTTTGTTCCAATAGTTGCATTTTCAGGAATATTGAATTTATACGTAGATTCTTCAAAAATTGGAGTGTTGTCATTCATATCGAGAAGTTTTATATTGATTCGAGCTGATGATAATTCTATTCCATTAGCAGATGTTACAATATCAAAACTAAATAGGCGTTTGTCATCATCGTCTACTTCGTAATCTAATTTCGAAGAATCTTTCACTTTTATACTGATTGGGGTTCTTCCTTCACCGTGATCTGTACTAATAGCAAATACGTCTTCAGAATTCCAAACATCTTTTAGTGATAAATCGTATTTACTATTCTGTCCTATATCGTGATCTTCAACGTATATTGACAGACCAGGAATGGGACTACCATTCTCTATATTCTCGGGTATTGAAATATCAAACTCTTCTTTGTTGAATTCCGGTACGTGATCATCAACGTCAGTTACAATTATAGTTATAGTTGTCACCGTGAAATCTGATGGCACTTCGTTATTTATTAATTCTGTTGCCTGAAATTACAGAAATAATGTAAAAAGACAGAAGCATGGCACAAACAGGAAAAGGCCTATTTGTGCTTAGCTGTGTATTGCACTAGGGTATTAATAAATGTTAAAAGAGATTATCTACCAGGTCAAATTAAATTAGGTAGCAAAACTCCGCAGACGTGCTATCGATATGGCTAAACACGATAGACAAAAAATTAATTTTGATGTTTTTTTTTTTGTGTCTTCAACTGCTTTGTAGTTAAAATATCAGTTTAAAAAGTCACTTTTTTTGTGTTAACCTCTCAAACGTGACGGGGCGATATCAAAAAACGATAAAACAAAAAGAAAAATTCTCAAATTTTTCAACACGTGCATAAGTACCAGACGTCGTTAACCCCGGAAAAAAATCATCAAATCTTTTTTTTTTGTCGTGCTTGTATATCGATAAAATACAATAGACGTTAATATATCTAGTAACCTGTTCCGCTTAACTATTCCTAAAGAGCCATAAAAAACCCTGTAAGAAATCGACACATGTTTCACTTCTCAACGAGGCATCCTCAGGATGACGATTGACTTGTCGCGAATCCGAACACGGCGTGTTGCCATACTGAGTGCTGGTCGTAAATATCGATATCCATCACGTCTGCGGAGTTTCGTAAGCTTATTTGATTTGACCCTGTTTATCTATACCTATTATAAATTGAAGTCGCTTTTCATGTCTGTCTGTGTGAACGCGTTGTTCTTATAAACTATACAACGGAGTTTGATACGGTTTTCACCATCATTTGGAGAATTTATTTCGGAAGGTTGCTTAAAGAAATCTCGATTGTTTGTCAAGTCGTAAAAACTGTGCAAGGGCCTATTTTTTCCAATTAAAACATAAGTGAATAAGTAGTAAAGATTTTTGCTGCTATTATTACAAAATAAAAAGTAACTATAATAAGTCGTGAGTACCTTGACAAAGAAACTGTAAACTCCTCCATTCTGCATCACGACATCACTTTCCCTGTCAATGGGAATGTCGGATGCGACCAGTGTAGCTCGTCCCAAAGGTCTGTCGGGAAGTAGCTTGAAGTACTGCTCAGTGTCACCTTCGAGGGTCAACAAAACTGGTCGAGGATTGGCTGTGTCGCCATCTTTGGCTATGATCTCCATTACACTTGTGCCCTGAAAATAAAAATCTAAGATTGGTAACTGAAAGCAGTGTTATAAAAATAGAAGTATTTTAAATGGTGATGAGGCAGATTCTAAGCAAAAAATATAACATAGACAAAAGAAGACATCAAGCATGTAGATTTAGGTGGATGAATACTATATCATTCTCATTTTATAGGGTACTAGCTTCCGTCAGCGGCTTCGCCCGCGTGATATATTTATAAATTATAGCCTGTGCTACTCAGTGACAATATAGCATTCTACTGGTGAAAGAATTTTTAAATCGGTCCAGTAGTTTTTGAGTTTATTTATTACAAAAACACAATTTTTTTCTCTTTATAAAATTAGTTTAGATAACGTACATCAATCATTTTAAACTTAATTATTTAACAACAACATAATGACCATAACTAATATTTTATTTTGATTAGGTACTGTTTTCGGTCCCTAAATACATATAATGACGATTTTGTAAAATTGAAAGAACTGCCATAATACATACTGGTGCTGTATTTTCTGGCACTGTAGCTGAAAATGGCGCATTGAGAAACACTGGTGGTTGATCCTGCACATCCCATATTGCTGCTGCGACACTGGCTAGTGCTCTGAGCGGCCTATCTGATGAATCTGTAGCTTCTAAACTGATCACGTATGCTGATCTGCTCTCGAAGTCCAGAGGTTGGTTCAGGAAAAGTCGTACTTGGTATTCATTTGGTGTTAACTGAAATTCATAAATAGTATTGCTTAAACAATAGTATATTTTAGCAACGTAATGAATACTCCATACAAAAGCCTTCCTTTGCAGGCCCATCTGTTTTTTGCGAGGTAAGTTTTATCTGCACTAAATATTTTAATAAAGGCTTTTCTTTTAAAGTCATATTATTACTATACTTATTATTGATTACTTACCATATCTGTTTCAACTCTAAATGTGGCGCATGCTTCAGAGTCACTTCCCTTCTCTTTGGTAGAACATATTACTCGTATCCTCGCATTCTCGCCTTCATCACGATCTGTTACTGTTATCTTTGGGTTCACCTGAAAACACCACAAAACAATCATGCCAAAAATCATACCGCTCAAATTTGCACAATTTTTTATAAGATGGTTAACATTATCATTAAAATAGTTTCAACAATGACTTCACAGTTTTTTTGTTTTCGTTTGTTTTGTGCAATTATTTTTTTGTATTTCATTCACACGCTATTTTTGAATTTTGTAAAACCATTTAGAAAATCAAACATTTAACACGGATTTGCTTTTTTATGTTTGAATAGGTACTGGTTTTGTTCCATCGTTAGTATTAAATTCTATACATACCTCAATCTCAGTACCAACAGCAGTGGCTTCACTAATGTTTACAATGTAAGGTCTGTTATGGAAGATAGGTGGGTTATCATTGACGTCCTTTACTGGAATCACACGCCTCAACGACACTGTGTTCGGTTCTGTGTTCGCTATGCCTTCATCTGTAAATGAAATGTTTTCCAACAATAACTTTTCGATATTAATATTATAACGAGGACGTTCTTTTAGTTATTCCGTACGTTTACTATTCTTTCATCTGTAAAAGGATTGATTTTCCAGTAAGTTTTCGAAGACAATATATTAAAACATACTTTTTCTTTTGTCAATTCCGTAATCTCCTGTTACGAAACCAAGATGAAGTTTTTTGGTAACCCAGAAAAAGATCGTTAAAAGTACCGCTAGGCAGCAAAGGAACGAATAGAAATAATTAGCAATATTAGCAAGGTATTGATAATGAGAGAACTGTTGTTGGTAGAAAATAGTTTAACTGGGAACTTTCAACGTTTCGAACTGACCAGAGTTCGAAAGCCTTTGTGCTGACAAAGGCGTAAACGGCGTAAAATTAAATAGATAATAATTGTTAAACTGTTTTGTATTATTTTAGGCCGTGTGTTTAATGTAAACATGCATGAGAATTGCATGAAATATAAGCAAGATTCGAAAGAAGTAAAGTATTTATTAGTACGACCTTACCAGTAATACTGATGATAACTTCCAAGGCGTTCTGCTCCTCCCTGTCCAGAGTCTTGGCAAGGGTCACAACACCAGTCAGCGAATCTACTGAGAAGTACTGCCCAGATATGGAGTACCGAAGTGGTCCATTTTCTGGGTCCACGCCTTAAATGGAAATGTCAGAATTGTTAATATCAACCATTATGATGTAGGGTTATGTTGTTTGAGCTCACCCATGCGGTTAGTTGACATATATCAACTGGGTGAACCTATTACTGAAATGGCACCATCAGTTTTCGCAACAATAATAGGTAATACTTAATATAACACCTGCAGGAAAAAAATTGCAAGGTGAAGAACAGTTTGATGTACCTAAGTATTTAGATAAAGCCGTCTGTCTAATTCCCAAGCCTAATAAAATACGTGTGCTGGATACCGTGTTTCCGGATTTTTTTCTAAATAATCAATGACCATATTTTTAATAACTCCTATGGGGAGGCCTATGTCCACTGCTAGACATAGGCCTCTCCCAACCGAATAACTTTCAATCCAAAAAAAAATTACAACCATTGCAAGGCTTACTTATTCTAAGCCCACAAGATAGCACCAAAAAAATAAATACCTTACCTTTTAAATGATAAACCGGTGTGCCAACAGGCGTGTCTTCAGACAGAGTAAACTGCGACATGTCCCCGATCTGTGGGACGAAGTGAGGTGCCCTGTTGATGACCTGACTCCAACATGCTTGAAGAAGCGAGAGTACCAGCAGAATTATCAACGGGTTTGGGTCTGATATCACTGTTGGGATCTTTCGACGCTGGAATATTATTTCTGCCATTCTGGAAATGAGAATGGAAATATTATAGGAGTTTCATTTAATGTTAATAAAATCTTTTAATAGTAAATTGTAGCTCACCTGCCCATATGTTTAGGAATAGGGGCCAAGCCATCGCGCTTAGCTCTAGACTATAATTATAGCGCGGCGACTGACTCTAATTTTTATGATTATTGAATGATAAACAACTACTAAAAATGATGCGGTAAAAAATTCATCGCAAAAATCCAAGAGGAAGTACTATTACTGAAGAAGGAAAAACTCCTATGATTGAAATATTCCTATCTTCTAAATCATAATGGTTTGACACTTCTGCATTTCAAAACACCCAGGAGAAACATTAGCCCTGTACAGTTTCCCCGGTAACTAAATATTTTAGGAGTTCCAATAATAACGGTACCTATTTAATACGAGTAGGTGTATGGTACAGAACTCAAGAGCGTACTGTCAAAATATAAACAAACCGAATGTTTTTCGAGGTCTTCTTTCCTCGTGCGTGAAGACTCATAACCATTCATAATATTTTACGTTCGTAATTAAAAATACTTACTTAACATTCATAACACTATTGACTACGTTATTTTATATGACTACAAACTAGTGTGTTGAACAATACCGGACTGACTATTTAACTAACACTGGTATGAGGGTATGTCGGCTAACAGTTTTAGAGTCAGCAAGTGGATACAGCGATACGGACGAATTTTTTGATGCCCTATGATCAATTCCCCGCCCCCTCCTTTTTTATATACTTGTACATATTATTATTTTAAGTCTGATCGTTTTTAAATAATGTAAATACGTGTGTGTAATTAATAAAGGACGAATGTAAAAAATAAAAATAAAAGTAGATACATAAGTTTAACTCGTTTAGTGACAACTGTGACAAGTCGTTATTGACGTATGAATGTTTAAACTATTATATCCATACTAAACAATCAACTATCGTCATGAACTAGCTGATTAAATCATGAATCACCATCCGTAATCCACCTAGAATCCTAAATATCTAGGTATAACCTTAGACAGAGCCTTAACCTATAAGTCGCAGTGCTAAAAAATAAAACAGGTCAGGACCCGAAACAACCTGCTGTCCCCGTATTTCCTTCCACCAACTGGGGTCCTGGGGTGTAGCACCCGATGTTGTTCTCTGCCGGTGAATTCGCGTGCCTAGTGTAGTAACGATCCACTCACGCAAAGCAAGTTGACATTGCCCTGAACGAGACGTGTCAAATTATATCGGGATGCCTACAACCAATTCCGCGCAACAAGCTCTACCCGTTGCATTGGCCGGTATCGCGCCACCTGTCACACGAAGGGAAGTCGCATGCGCGCTTGAGAAATATAAGCAAGAAGCCGATTTCCGAACTCTACGATCATCCAACACCACCGGGTAAACTAAAGAGCCGGAAGAGCTTTCTTCGTTGTTCTCAGGTCATCCAAAACAGACTTCACTTGCCATCTTCCACCCAGACGCGGGTTCATCTTTAAGGTACCTGATCCTTGAGGGACCCGTCCTTTAGGGCCCCGATCCTTGAGAACCCCGATAAATTTGATAAAATGCCAATGTCGTTTAAAGTATAATTGCCAACAAAAGTGTTAAACTAACAAAATTATTAATTAGTTGGAAATAAGTAATAACACAATTGCTAATAAAGTAGCTCTTATTTCACCGTTTTAGGTCCATAATGCAGCTTATAAAACACGCGTACTTTTTACTTTATTTTACTGCACTAGTGCTTTTACATTTACATTTTTTTAAAATCTCAGCAAAGATTTTTATGTGTAAAAAATAGTAAACACATAGTACCTATACATTGTAATGATATTTAATGGATGTTGGATCATTGGTATAAATGATAATTTTTGAACATGGTGAAAAATAATCGTATGTTTCAATACTATTAGGTAATACAAGTTACGCGTAACACCAATAATATAGTCACAGATTTTAATATCACAATTAGTTTGAGATCATAATAGAAAAAGTTTTCAACCTTACTATAACCGTCAGTAAAATTTACTTTATTCGGCAACAATTAAGGTGAATCACGCATTATCAATCATAAAATACAACATAATCTTGTCTTTCTTATGCAAGTCATTTAAACTTTAATTTAATTATATCAGTTTAACTCTACTAGACTAGGTTGCCTTAACCAAACTAACATTAATTACTTTAATAATACTTTGAAGCACTTTTTGTATCGATGGTACACTAGCATGATAATGGCAAAAATTACAAAAAAAAGATAATAAAATTTATCGGGGTGCTCAAGGATCGGGGCCCTAAAGGACGGGTCCCTCAAGGATCGGGTACCCTAAGGATGAACCCCCAGACGCGACCTGCAGTGGCCTACATGAAAAGCAATCAATCGATTGTGGACCCAAGTAAGCCATTGCAAGCACAATCTAGAGAAATGGGGGATTATTGACCCAATCTAGTGCGAGTTGACAAAACCATGTTCCTTATGTTGTAGTGTCCCATACACCTGTACTTCTGAGGACCTAAAAAGCCAACGCCACTGATGCCACGATTGGCGTGATTATCTACTGGGCCCACCCAACTCATCTAACATAATATCTATAATATTTGTACATTTGTCATCGACTCGAAAAGAAGAAGACCTTCCTTAATAACCCAAAAGATGATGTCAGTGGGTGTGCACAAAAAGTCAACGGAAAATCGAGTGTTGTCGGGTAACTAGGGAGAGATTTATGTCCAGCAGTGAGTAGACTGCAATAAACCAAGTTGATTGTAGTCAAAGTGTGTTTACTTTCTGAAATTTTTACAGAACGTTTTGTTAAATTTAGTCTACATATTCCAATCTAACAACAGCATAAACGTATTCAAATAAAACAAGTTATTGAACAATATCAACCTGTCGCTTTAGATTCATTTCTCAATCCACTGGCCACAAGCTTGTGACATTCTAACTAGGTTGTAATACTCGTAATGTACTGCTAATATAGTTGTATCTCAGTATATAATCTTGGTTAGGAGTTTCCAAATAATCACTCTCTTTATGAGTGTTTTTGAACTATTCCAAATTCGAGGATGTAAAAATATTAGGAAGTTTCGTGCAATATCCGATTTGAAGTCGAATTGTCACAATAGCACCGATTTTTCTCATAGGACTGTCAAAGAATGAGAGTTCAACCGTCACTAACGAGACAGAATCGCCTTTTATAGGCCAGTCGATAGTTGAGCGGTTGAGCGACACTGGGGCGTCTAAAAAGAAAATTTGGTTAGGTTATAGCCCAAGAAATAACTTCACTTTAGATTTTTGACATTACGTGTTTACTTTTTCAGCAGTTGCGCTTGCAAACACTAACTGGACCAACGAAGCACTCAATGATGATATGACAGTTAAGTTGTTAATATTAAACAAACGGATGATACTGCCTATCCTGTCACCTTCCAAGGCCCAGTGGGAATCAACGTGATGTTAAACAATGTCCACTATGGGCCACTGTGTACCCTGTTACAAAAATCATATTATGGCAGCAATGGTACCGCCCAAAGATCACGATTGCAAAACAAAGCACTGATGTAAGTGTTTATACAAGAATGTCTGACCGCAAAACTGTTGGCGTTGGGTAAGTGGTTCACTGGAGTATGTTCACGCTACACTTTTTACAATTGGATAGGTAGATGTTTTCTAAAAGGGAATGAAAACATCTTGACGAAACTGACATGTCCTAGAACCAATAATTTGAAGGAATGTGACTCTCCTTCGCACAGAGAGAAGGCGTAACTCCTAGCCCAAAAGCATTTATTTTTAAGTAATTAAATAAAGTTAAGATGAAATAAAATCAATAGTACTTTTCTTTTCGTACATCCTTCTAACTTTTCTTTCAAGGTAGAAGTTAGTCCACTCAAGAGAAATTCATGAGCAAAATCGAATATATGTACATTTACAACAGCATGTTATTTTTATCACATAAATAATTACTAAGAATGACATTGTTTTGAAGTGCTGCGCTTGCACTTGCTTGACGTCACGTAACGATCGAGTCATGTCGTTTGATCCAATTTGTTATTATCCAAGTAAATGTTATCTATGTGCGTGATTTATATGTTTTAAGTATGATAGTTATCTACTTAGAATACATTCTTGGGAAAGAGAGATGATTATAATTATTTTAATTGTTAATGTAACTGTGGACCTACTAAATTTTTACTTTTTATTTGGTATTTGCCTGTGGAATGATTTGGAAATAAACAGCAAAAACGTCGAGGAAGCAAGCGAGTCCATGTTTTTGTGTATTTAAGTAATTTATTTTCTCGGTACTTTCACAATACGTAAATATACCTACCGCTAAGTCTACTGAGATTATCGTTTTCGGTTTCAACTGATCATCGATTTCATTTTCTACAATCAAAGATTGGCCAAAAATGGAGTTATTTCACTCAGAGCACTGATTTCAACGGCACTTGACCGAACGGCACCTAAGCTGCTCCAGTAACCGGTCGTAAAATTGAAATCGCAAGCCAAAATGTTTTGCTCATCCTATTAAATCAGACCAAACAACACAGCTCCAAACAACAAAACATTTAGACAAAGGAATTAACAGCGAAGTTCCTCTGCCACAAAAAGCAGTTGCATGAAGGAGCTTAACAGCTCAAACAATAATGGTGGTTTCTCACGGGCATTGTGCTTAGTTCAGTGACACGAGGTCGGCACACAATGGCGTTGCGTTACCGAGTCTAACCTAGAATATTGAGCGATTTTAAAGAAGCTTTCGAACCCTGGAATAGATTCCGCTGTTTTTGTACGGTTTCGTCTACCGGATGTTTGCTTGTTATGTATGTTTGAGTGACTCCTGAGCGTGGGGTCCTGGGTGCGATCCTTGTAACAGACAATTATTATGTTATTAATTTTTCTGAAATTCTTAGCAGCACTCCAGTCTGGATTTGCGGCAACAGGCTGGTCTTAGTGTTGGTGGAGCATTCGTTATCATAAGCTATCACTCTGTCTGAACATCTAAGTTTTTCTGTTAGGAAATGTTAATTTCCCAAAGTTATTTGTGCCTTATTTATAATTTAGATCGATCTATGTATGACTTTTGCTGAATAGTATTCATAAAACTGCCTGGTAATTTTGGCAAAACCGGCTAGGAACTACCTATGTATTAAAAAATATCTGATGATTCATTACAGGTCAACCATAACTTGGTAACTGCATGGGAACAAGTCTGTAGCCTCCCAACATGCCTAAGTAGCCTCAGCAAGTTGTTAGCTCATCGTGTTAAGTAACTCATTTCCTTCACTTAACTATCGTTTACATGGAAAACCTAATACATAATCACTATATTTTCCCACATACTTAGATCCTATCTAAGTTGGCATGTCTTCATTGAAAACATAAAATATCTTATCTCTGTCTTTCCGCGAATAGAATGGTGTGGTAATACTATTATTTTACAAGCGAGAGATTAAAAGGTTATTCATCTAAAGGCATTCCAAAGGAAATATTATATTCCTCTTCGAAACGTACCAATCATCATGTACCTATGCGTGTTTTTGCTCGAATTTCAAGTTTTTAAATTCCTTTTAATAGTTCCTACTAGATCGTTAAATTAAATGAACGTGACGAATTTTCCAGATTTTAATAAGGTTTCTGCTGGCCAACAACAAAGGTTGCATTTTTCTTTTGAGGCAGAGAATGAGAGGAGCATGGTTACCACACCTTTATAACCACATAACTGCCTCGATAGTCTAATGGTCGCAAGCGCTACAGTTACTGTTGAGCATGGGTCCGATTACCGGGTCGAGCAGTGTTATTTGGTTTTTCCATCCGGGATTTTTCAGTAGCAGCCCGGGGTCTAGATTTGTGCCCGGTTGATGGCAATGAGCTGGCCCCTTGCCATAACTGGCGAAATGTCGGAATACCTACTGTAGGTACACCTCTGTCTAACCCTACGGATAATACAAGCGTTATGTTATGTTTATGTTATGAACTTATGACCACTTGGCCGGGTACAAACCAATAAACACATTGGTACCAATGACCGGTTCGAGATTCGACCATAATATAATTCCGTGTTTACCTATATCTTCACGCTTTCATTTCCTTATGAGGGACAGAACCTCTAGTGTGGGCGTAGCACTCTATTCCATCTAATCGAACTTGAAATTTGACTAACTTGAATTAAATAAGGTTAAAGGCACTTAAGTAAACTCAGATTTTTTATTTGCTGGACCAAATGATAGCTGCGATTGACCTTCTTTTAAGAATAACTCAATAAATAATTTATGTTAGGATACAACACAACAACAATGAAGGTCCTCCTGCAGAGAATGATTCAGTGGTAACTAGATCTTCTTTCTTATTCGTGTGGTTAGTGACTAACCTGGTGTCAGAGTTTTTAGCCGCCCATGGGCTTCTGACTTGGCTTCACGTGCCGTCAAGAAATATCTCTCAGGCATGCCGTTTTCCTTACGATGTTTTCCTTCACCGTTTTTCAAGCATGTGGTAACGAGATTATTTACTATATTATTTTTATGTCGACACCAAATATCATTTCAGTCTAGCAAATAAAAAATTTGAGTATAGCTGATATTAAGTGCTCATTGTTCGTTTGTTTGTTTGATGACTGACAATTTCAACTACAATTGGGTAGGGTATTTAAAAATATTCCATGTCCTTTTACAAATCTGTGTTATGTTCTCCACGAAGGTCATCATCCGAATGTCGGCGCAACATGTCCACAAAGGTTTCTAACTATACCAATTTAAATTAAAACATAACAGGGTGATTTTTATTATGATACCTAAATTATGTTTATATGTATCTGTAATTTGGTTAAAAAAAATTAATCCTGTTTTAAAATTATTAGATGAAGTGGGTATGATTTCCATGTACAGTGTCGTCATACTTGTCATTACTAAGCAGTCGAATTCACCAATCACAGCTTGTAAACCATGCTGCAATGCCCGAGATATTGCGCAGAGCAGAGCATTAAAAATACGAACCAAAATGTCATTGTTCTTTACATATTCCATTCAAGGTCTGAATAAAACTAGAAAGGAAGATGTTATTTTTAATGTTTTAAATTGGGTGTTCCGTAAATGGTAACTATTGTTTCTTGAACATCCAATAGAAACACTCTTCGTCGTGTCCCTATTTAAAAGTCAATGGTTTTTATTTACATAAGGATTTATTCATTCATTATTCGTTTGTATCCGTATTTTAGGAGGGTTATTTATATTTATTTGTTTTACCTAATATTAATTAGGTAGATACTTTGACGATTAAAGGTTCTGTTGCTATCCCACTTAGTTACAGGCAGTTCAAGTATGCCGCAGCCTGTATACATTAAACCCAAATAGCGTAAAGGTTCTCGTGACATATTGACATACCACGAGAGTCAGTATTCTGAATGTCTTCGCGCCACTGACATACAAATTGTACCGTTTGGAACTTGTTCCGAAATTCGTTAAGTCAAAATTCCATCGCCTTGATCGAATGAAGAACAGCCGCCTAGTTGTCTCATCCGCCATGAAGTGACTAGCATGTAATAAATCAATTTCTATTTATCCTAAAGGAGACTAGACTCCAAAATGGTCTGCAGAATCTTCTATAGTAAATTGTTTTCTATAAAAATCGAAATCATTTGTCCAGGCATGGTGATTTAATTTTATTTGCCAACCTACACTACATTTTACATGGAATACATATATATATTTTGGAAACTCTTTTAAACTTTTCCTTAAAAAATGGTTGAAAACTTGTATACGTAAACATTGAGAAGGTTTCATTCAACGAACAATATACCCGGAAGAGAAGGCACTAAAATATTAAGTTATTCGTGGTTGCTTGGTATGTATTTTTGTATAAACTTGGAAATTGCTGTGCCGATAAAAATATATTGTTATGTGTATAAATGACATGATATCATTGTTTTTCTGAATGCCAGACTAAACAATACAAGTCTTAGATTTTTATTGATTTCATTCAATTTATAAATCTATCCGTGTCCTATAAAGGTCAGGTTACACGAGATTTATTTTGACCTTGATGACTAACTGACATGTTATGCAAAGAAAGCACAGTGTAAATACGCCTTATTGCAACATTTGACATATTTCAACACGTACCTTAATCAAAGTAGTTCCAATAAACACAAGGCACTTCACAAATCACACAATATTACATATTTTCATTTATAAATAATAAATAACACTAACGAAACTAAATACACTATACACCAACTCAACTACTCTGCTAACTTTGATACGTACTGTCAAAAACTTGCACCACCGGTCTACGGTACCGGATTAGCATTGCACCTTTCCTTTTCTAACTTACAAACAAAAGTTCCTCGCGAGAATGGGACAGCAACAGCTCGTCGACGCTGTCTTTTCACCTCCGCAGATAGAGCCTTTTTGCACAGGTAAAAGTAACGGGGTTTTTCTTAAGATGCGTGATGTGAGATAGGAGATATTAGGTCAATGTTGTTAGAGAGAGAGGAAAGGTCTACTAGGTCACGTTCTAAAGGGGATCCGTTGCATTCAGAGAAATGTTTTGGTACTAAGGGAACTTAGTAAGTACCCGGTACTATTGTCTATAAATAAAGGCCATTTTACCTTTATTAGGTCATTTCAAAGTAGCCATTTGGAACGTAGAGGTGTGCCGGTTTTTTGGATGTTGCATTGTTAAAGAACTGGTCAATAGTTGTTTGCTAATAGAAACGTAATGCGTAACTAGTTGACGGTTGCATAGCTTTTGAATTTGTCTAAACAAATTATCATACGATGAGACATCAAATAGTTATAAAATAAGTTAGTTTTTCAAGGATACTGCGTCAATCCATGAAAATATTATAATGATGTTAGCACTAAGATTTTTGATTATCTAAAACGTCAGTATTCGCACGTTACCTTATACAACTCATTGTAATTTTTGTGCAATTTCAACCGAAATCTAACGAGATCTTAACCAGCGTGGTATCTAATAAAATGTGTAACTTGTGACCATTTTAACAGCAATCAAGTTATCAAGTTACAACATGGTGCCAAGGTCTATTCAAATTGTAGTACCTTCCCATGTATCTTTTGAATAAACAGTTTTTCATAGCTGGGCAGTCAACCTAATATTATTCTATGTATCACTGTGCGTTTGCACTGGCGAAACATCACAACAAAACATGATAAAATCTCTAGTTTCTGTCAAAAATTGTATGGAAAATTGACAGAAAATAGAGATTTCAACATGTTTTGTTATGAAAGTTTTGCCAGTGCAAACGCACAGTTATAAATACGTCTTTCCCCATGGTATTTAGAGAGTAAGCCTTTCTGCACTTTATATTTTCATTTTGGAATATAAAGAAAACCTAAATACTCAAAGTTTGTAATACCTTCACTGGTCCCGATTGAAGTAAATGAATACATAAACAAAGAAGCCAGTTAAAACAACCCAATAAGGTCGTGAAGAAATAATAATACAGCACACCACCAATGATGGAATAAAGACACACAAGTAATGGGCATACTATTGGTTACAACGATAAGATACGAAAGATACGAAAGATAACAGCACCGGAAGATGATCCTACAGCTTCTTATCATCCCCTTTTTGATACACACACCACACATAGGAAGCCCAAAGTAGTGAATCTTAGTTGGAACTTGGAATCACATACGCAGGATCGTAATCCATTCATCTGCATCAGTCCAACATAAATTGTATGCAAACAAGTAGTTGTGACTTCCAGCTCATGAACAGAGCAACTTGAAGCATGCATGTCCACACAAAAGTGCGCTTAACATAACTAACGTTACGGCTAACTTTTGCAAGAGCCCGTAGTCTGTAGAAACAAGTGACGGTGAACCCATTGTCTCCCAAGATTGTGAACGTAAACGGTTTTCTGTTACCGACTTTTACAACGCATAGCATGTTTTATTTGAATCTCTGTTAAAACTGTTATAATGTTATACCCCAAATAAATTTGGAAAAGGGCAAGAGAATGATAATGATGACGATATTAGATTATACTTTTGTAGAACTTTTTTTCTGTCTAGCTAATATGCTATCCCACGGTTAAAGGGCTTCCCCAAGTCCTTCGAGGCACTGTTTTCCCGCGACACCTCGAACTAGACTTAAAGTAAGTACTTTCTACCACATTTTAAAATTAATGCATCGAATTGTTTGCCATTTAGGTCTCATATAGGATACAGTTTGGGTGAACAGACCAATGGTATGCAGCACAACTGATTGAAAGTGTTTACCGCTATCTTTGGACACCTGCCCGTGGATTGCTGACCTTAGATAGATTATGCAGTTGAAAAGTCTCGTCAGAAATACACTACTGGATTGCAACAATGCTTGCTGTACTGTATTCCTTATATCCAGTATTCCTATTACCATATATTTAATCTATTTTGCTAATTATTTATCATCTATTTTCAAGCATATTTGTGCAGAAAAAGTTTAGACGGCAGTAATCTTCTTCTATAAGCTCCTAGGTACCTACTCACTATTAGAAATATATCAGCAAGCAAGGGGATATGCATGCAAATATGCACCTTTGCATTATCATTTTAATTTATTTGCCTGTATTCAAATCTGGCACTCACTACAACCCTGGCCTTGAGCATGTCCGCATCGATATTTCATGGTTTGCCTGATCGATTAAGACGTTAACGAAATCTGTGCCAAGTAGACAATGATTCGACTATAGACAGCCGTATAATATCTGATTGGTCACTGACCTACACCGGTGCGGTTAAGTTGGCATCTTTACAATTTTCCTTACTGTCTATTTGAAATTGAGATGGGAATACATAAGATCATAAGGAAGACTCAACAATATGCCATCCCTTTGTTTCAAATCACAATGCTTTCTATTTATGTATGAATGGTCGTAAGTTATGGAGGAGCATGGTTAAACTCGTGGTTATAGAAGTAGGTAGTAACAAATAGCAGGTTTGGGGATACTGCCGCCTATTTTCTTAAAATACTTGTAGGCCACTCTCATAATCCATACTTCCATACTAATCCATACTTCCATACTAATCCATACTCCATACTATATCATATTATTAACATTATAAATTCAAAAGTAAAGGCTCGTACAGACCAGCGCGATATCGCGGGCGCGACAAGGGTCGCGCTGCCTGTCGCGCTAGTATTTATCATATATTTATCTAACTGGTAATTAAGAATTCATTAAAATATTTATTACCAATATCCAATAACACTACACAATATATATACCAATAACTATTTTACTCAATTATTTATTAATTTGCATACTGACTACATAAATGATAAGAATAGTTGGTCGCTGTGATTAACTCAAGACAATACTTATGTTCTTTCTCCAGAATTAGTTTACCTACGGACAGTTACATAATTGTTTATTTTATTTGATTTTATAAGTCGATTTTTATTTTTTTTTTAATTCAATTTATTTTTATTTTATTTTATTGTTGACTTAATCTACTCATTACAATATTTTGTTATGAGTTGTATTGCAATTTGTGGTTAGCTAGCGACCTCGACAGTTGATCATTATTTTTTTTTTTTTTTGCCTGAGCAACCGGCAGCAAGTTCGTCATGCTCCCTTAGATGTCACTGCTTGCGGTAGCGTCGGGGGTCGGGTTGCCTCCTTCCCTCAAATATGGCGAGGGGGGTAATGGCTGATCTTTGCGTTATGCTCGTGAACGGGTGCTGCTTGTGGTGACTGGTCGTCTTGCTGATCATGGTTTTGTTATTGTAACTAGTAATTAACTGTTTATTTATTTTTTTACCTCGATGGTCCTAGTTTATCATTTATAACTGCCAATTACAGCTTTATGTAAGCGGGCACGCCCTTTACGCCTGGAGGCTTTTATTTAGATATGTAGTTCTGTTTACGTTTAGTTTTTATTTCTGCTTGAGTATAGTTCTCGATGTTTTTGGTTGGTATATTGGCGTGTGCTAGCTGACATATGGCCAATAATTTATCATTTAAATTATGTTTTGTGTTGCGTAATGTAAATTATTTTGCATACTATTGTATAGAATTATTTTTTTCTAACTTGAACAGACAGCTGTGCTGCTGGGGAGTTTGTTGCGCCACTTCTTCTTCCCAGCGAAAGGCACTAGGAAGTGGTGAAGGGTGGGCGTTTTTGGGGGACTGTCTTATGTAATTTTGACGTTCGAAAAGTGCTGATTCTCAGCCTAATTTGAATAAATGACTTTTGAATTTTGAATTTTGACTTACATTTTTTTTTCCTAATCACAGCAAATTCGTATAACATCACATATAACATAATAAAATACGCATTATAATAATTAATATTTTTGCTACTCTCAAGACTTCTTAATTACACACAACCATTTATATCCTACCAGACCTACGTTGACAATTAGACAACTATAGACTCCTATAGACTCCTGTTTGATTTATGGGACATAGCACCATATACCATTCCACGATAGACCATTCTCTAATACCATACTTTTTACTATTAACAATAATGATAGTGTATTCCTTTTTCACTTTCTACGTTCTTTACAAGTCAATATTTACCTTGGTGCTATGATTCGGTTTGGCGATTATTTGCCAACATTTGACAAATATTTATTTGGTGAAAGCATGAAGAACGGATTTCGATTCATTAATTTTGATTTGTGTTCTTTTTCAAATTGTGTCATTATTCGATTCATAATATACACTTGTATAAATCACTTCCAACAAGGTCCTATTCTGAACATCAGCGCTCCATCCGGCCGGACAAGTTTTATTGGGATTTCATTGATAGTAATAGAGGATTACTTACCTGCCTTTAAGATAACTTGCGAAATGTACCCATAGTATGCACTTTTGTCTACCCATTCACAAAATGATTACTCAATGGATGGTGCTGCCATCTATACAACGACATAAAAACTACAATCGGTGTAACACAGTTACGCGCGTGAACAGGCAACAGGCTGACTGTTTACAGTGTAGTTTGTTTCGAGATTCGCTCACTATATACTGTGGCGCTAATAGCGTTTGGCGATCTGAATTACTCGTCATTTATTTTACATTCTCTTTATCCTCGAATTATTAATTCGCTTGAGAAAACCAAGTGTATATCACTTTGATAAATATAATGGTCAATTATTGTGATAGTGATCGTTTAGTTAGGTAGTTTAATTGTATAATTCTCGTGGCTAAATGATAACAGCTGTACAGTATGGGTCGATCGAAGGTTAAGCTACGATTGCCGCGGTCAGGTCGTGGATGGGTGATCATCCATTACGTATCGAGACTCCTCCGTGTCTCGGAAAGCACGTTATAGCCGTGGATTCCGGCTGTCATTCCTAGACCTTTGACAGTCGTTAAAAAGTCTGACAACCAGTCCAGTCTTTGTTACTTACTTACATAGGTACCTGGGCTGTGAAGGTCAGGTTGGCAGTCGCTCCATGTAAAATACTGGTATTCATCTGATTTCAGTTATACTGGAAGGCGACGTTAACATTACTATTGTTACACCAGCAGTTTACACACTTGTGAATTAATAATTCGATCATGTAGATATTAATTTATACAACATAACATTACGCCTTGTTTCCCCGGAGGGTTGGGCAGAGGTGTCTCTGTAGCAGGTAGGTACACCCACATTTCGCCAGTTATGTTTTAAGTCCCATGTAATAGGGGGCGAGCCTATTGCCATCAACCGGGCACAAATCCAGACTCCGAGCTGCTACTGAGAAATTTCAGGTAGAAAAACCTAATAACACTTTACCTGACCCGGGAATTGAACCCAGGACCTCATGCTCAGCAATAGCGCTTACTACCACTAGACCAACGAGGCGATTAAAATATAATTATGTCTTAATATAACTCATGATACTGCGAAAACATAGTTCTGCTTAAAATTAATAACAACAAAAGTGGGGATACTGTTAGTATAAATAAAGCAACCGCAACTTCTGTAATTTATTATTTTATTTACAAACGTTCCCACAAAGTTGAAATCAGCACAAGATATGGGTAGGAAGTAAAGTCGGTGGGACACAAAAAATAAATATTTATATAATTTACAATGACTACCATTTTATCGAGTATCTCTACTTATCCACATTGGAGGTTTTATTTTACAATCACAATAATACATTATCAATCTTTACCGTCAATATCAATATTATCATCATTCTCATCAACACCATTGTCCCTGCTAGACGTCTGAGTATGATTCCTTTTAATTTCTACATACATTGGAACATAAGTATGAATACCTGACACAGACTGTTCTAAGCGTTTTTTTCTATTATTCTCTGGGTTCGCATCTAACCAAACGTTAACGTTTTTCGAATTTTGATTAATGCTTCTATAATGACCATTTATTTGAGGTACATACGTCCACATTGTTGTGGTTTCCTCAACTTTCTCCGTACTTTTATTAACCTCAGGGGCTTCGGTAGTAGTTCTTACGAATTCATTTTTGAGCTTAACAATAAGCGTACTAGGTTCTTCTTGTATTTCCACTTGTGTGCCAGAATTTCTTCTACTAATTGCTATATTTTGGTAGTTACTTGTTCTTCTCTCTAATTCTAAATACGGATTTGGTACTTTCGCGTCTTCGGCATTGAATTGTAATACTTCAGTCGGAGCAGGCCAAGGATACTCAGTTGTCATTTCAAAGAAAGGATGCATGGTTGTTACTTGAGGCAGAGACGGTGTTTCTGTTCTAACTTCTACAGGTATGTATCCTGAACTACCTACATGGTGATCTTCTATTTGTGATGTTGATAGTTCTATGGGAGCTTTCGTAGTGTATGGATTGGATTGCGTCAACGGTATCGTAGGATGTAATCTGTTCGTTTCGTTTTTCATAATATCAGTTTTTTCGTCAGGACTGTACACTTTAACGTGAACTATCATTTGAGTACCTGTTTCAGTTTGTATATTTTCTTTATTTTTGTTCTCGTTGACTTTCGCCACTTTGTTTTGTTTATTTATTATATTGCTCAAATATCTTGGTCTCTTATACGGTGTATATATGCGCCGTAACGCAACGTTAGATTTTCTTTTAAATTGAATTATAGGCCGTGACGTTGTTAGATAAATATTGTCTAAAGAAGTTGCTGTGGTCGATGGTTCTTTTTTAACAGGAAATAAATTGAGCATAACGCTGAATGATTTTGTTGTACTAACGGGTGGTGCTTCAGTTTGTCTTATTTCACTGGAACTCGGTATTAATTTATGACTACCGTTATCATTTTCCTCACATTTGTTACCTAGACAATTCCTTTTGTGGAATGGAATCTGTCGGAACATTGGATACTTGTTGGAAGTATCTAAAAGACTGGGAGTTGGAACTGGTGCAAATCGCAAGAAATCGTCAGCTAAAAGATTCACATCTCCAGGATTTTCTGGTTTGAAATTGAAGAGTGGATCTGCTAGATGATTAGATTTAAATGTCTTAATGTTTTCTGAACTTTCTTGCTGTAAATCTGACTTTAAATCAGTATCTGATCCTTTGTTTTCCAACATAGGTTCTATATATAGACCTGTAAAAGCTATATGTGTGCTTGGAGGTTTAACATCCATATCTCCTGATTTTGCATTTATTGTCGTTTCTAAATATTTGATGATTTGTCGTATGTTTTTTAATCTCTCTTCGTTTCGATATCTTTCTATCCAACTTCTTGACCCGTATTTTTTGCTGAAGGGCAATGGAGTAGGACTTCTGTATTCAAAGAAAAAGGGTCGTGGACTGGTTCTTCTCACCGCGTTCGGTTTAAAAGTTGGTCTAGATGTTGTCGGTTTTATTATGGTCATGTTATATCTTCTTCTTTTGGCGAAGGGTCCAGACATTTCTAGTGTTGGGTCAAAATAGCTACTTTCCTGCAGAGCGTTTATAAGTAGGGGCATACGTTCATAATAATCTTGATCAAGTCCAAAGTAGCTTCGGTCGAGTCTGTCGGCAAATGGTTGGTCGCCATCGGTTCGGTTCATGCCCTTCTTGTTTTGTATTAAACTCCATTCTACAGCAATCGCGTATTCGTAGATCAGTAGAATTACCTGAAAATACAAACAGAAATATTCTTACTTTGTATGTTATCTTAAAACCGACAACAAAATTAGATTAATTACAGAAATGAAGTGTTTGATACTATTTGCTTTGTTTACAATAATTTTCTCACATAAACTGGGCTAACAAAAGTGAAAAACTAAATTAACTTTGTACAGTATAAAATATTAACAGTTGAGTTTAAGTATTGAGGAGCGCTACCACGAACTGCCAAAATATACCCGATGCAAATCGCACTAACATGAGGGCCCAAACACTTGCCCCTCATGGCCCTCATGTTAGTGCTAATAACGCTTAAAAAGCGCGTAAACAACGTGTTTCTACAACGAGTTTCGACAGGATTGACATCAGCTTTTCGGTAGTTTATGACAATCCAATGCTTTAGACTTTTCTAGTGCTTATCGTTATCACTGATAGAATTTCACTTTGCCTGAACCCTGAAAAAATCATTCTGTGAACTTATAGAACAGTTTGTACACACATCAGAAGTGTCTAGGGATCAAACTGGTTTTGTTAGTTACAAAAAATCTGATTTTTTCTTACATTTTTTGTAACTCCTATGAATATAGTTTTGAGTAAATTTCGTCATTTAAAAAGGAAATAGTTTTTTAATTTCGGTCAAATGAGGGAAATCTTCTGTCCAGTCGTATTCCTATACAATAAGTTTCAAAAAACCTATCCGATCCGAAAGTGGCCCATGGGTAGGTACTGCATTAACATGACCAAAAAGTAATAAAAATCTTATTGTTATTGAAAATAAAAAAGTTATTTTCTATTTAAAACTCACATTTTTGTACCAAAACGACTCCAATTCCATTAAAAATTTGCAAATTTTCAACAGGGGTCATAAGTTATGACTTGTGGATACCCGGTAAAATTCACCATTGAACAAAATGTGGTGTGAAAAGTACCACATAAATAGACTCTCAGTACGATGCTAAATAAACAACACCTTCACGGATCGGACAGGGTTTTTTTTACAAGTTGTAAAATCCTGTAATGGGTTTCAGGCCAAATCAGTAAAATTTCTACAAAATCGAAATCAATACAAAAGAACGTTATTATGGAGAGAAGACGTCATTTGAGCCCAGAAAAAATGAACAGAGTCGTGGGAACGTTGGAAGCTGGTTCTCGGCAACGTGCTGTGGCAATTACTCTAGGTACTATGCAGAGTGATATAAGTCGACTTTGGACACGTTACCGCATCACTAGCAGCGTGGCAGAGCGACATGGAGGACGAGCTCACATCACCACACGCAGACAAGATCGTTACATACAAATTACTGCTCGACGAAATCGTACCATGACCGCGATAATGTTGGTTGCGAGGCTTCATAGCTCTTCAGGGATGTTAATAAGTGATCAAACCATAAAAATCACTTGAATGAAGTCAACCTCCATTACCGAAGGCGGTGACGTATACCACCTATTGAACCCCGTAATCGCAGAGCCCTTTTACAATGGGCTTTTGTTAACACAGAAATTGGGCAGAAGTAGAGTTCCATTTTGTGTGTATTTCTAACGAATTTCGCTTTGGTATGAGGTCAGATACTAGACATAGTGGTGGAACAATCATGATATGGGCGGGTATTTGGATCGGCCGAACAACTGAACTGATTTGGATCAGAGGCAATCTCAATGCACAGATTTACGCTGAAATGATTGTATCAGAAGTTTTCATTCCTTTGCGGACCCAATTCGGTGCTTCATTTCCACACTTGCCGCAGCTAATATCAACGTCCTGCCATGGCCTGCTCAATCGCCAGACTTGAATCCCATTGAGCACGCATGGGGTATGCTTCAAAGAGCTCTACTAAATATAAATGCCGTACACACACCAGAAAATCTTTTTCGCCTTAAAAGACGTCTTTAAAGGACGTGGGCGGCCATTCCGCAACGTGATTTGGATGAACTCATATTGAGTATGCTAAATCGTTGCGATTGTATTATACATGTTAATGGCGTAAATACAGATTACTAATTGCTTACTTTATCTTTTTATCACATTTTAATGAAAGGTGAAAAATCCACAAATAAGCTAAAATCGCGAAAAGTCTTTATTAATGCAAAAGCAGAGAGTACTTCGTCAATCTACACATACGAAAACATTTATTTTATTTCAATAGGGCAATATAATATTTTTTTGAAATAGGTACCTTGATCCCTAGCCACTTTTGATATAGTAGAAAGAATACATTAAACATTTAATATTAATATAAGTACTCTGAGGATAATAATTATGATTTTTTTTGTGGCTTAGCATCTTTTATGGTGATTTATTAAGAAAGAAAAGACTATAGATTTACAATTTAATAATAAAAAACACAAACACGGTCTCACACAAAAAAAAACAAATATTAGTGACGAAATTGGAGAAAGAAACATCAAAAAAGTACTAACTCTAGTACGACTGGCATCCTCACCTTCACGTACCGGAATTGAGAAATACCCTGTAGACAAAGCTATAAATAAAACGGAAGCATAATTTTGTAATTCCTTGTGATAATGCTCATTTTTAACGGTGCAATACAAGCTGACATTTTTTTTTAGTACCACTGTTTCGTAAGTTTTCTCTTATAAATTAGTACATAACCATCCCTTACAAAAACAGCACAGTGTATATTAACAATAGTAACACTGAAAGATAATGCATACAACCAGAAAGAACATAAAATGTCTATTGCTTATAATTTTATTATATGCTTTATTTTAATTAATGTTTGTCAAATCAAAGATATTGTTATTGAAGTTATAATTATCGTAGTCGCCATGTTCATCTTGTCTCCATTCATTGTTTCGTTGAATTTCTAAATATATCGGTCTCAGAGGTGGCAGCATCGACTTGGAAGATTTAGTTATAGTTTTCTCGTCATTTTTCATTAACTCCCACGGATTCTGTTTCATGTTTTCTATGCTAGTGTCAATTTTTTTCGTGGAATTTTTATATTTGTAAGGTGGCATAGTACTCTCTGTTGGTCGTGAATATTCATCTTGAAATTCATCATTGCCTGCATTATCACTGTTCTGTTGGTCTGTAGTAAATGAACGTGGTTGATATTTGACCGTGGATTCTGGTTCTGGATGGTTCTTTTTTACGTTAGGAGCAGAATCAGATGTTTGAATTATATTTTTCAGTGAACTGGATAATATATAACTTTTTGTAGGATTAACAGAACTTTCAACTGGATTTGTAACTTCAGAGACAGCTTGCAATTCTGGGTGTTTGTATTTTCTATATGAAGGCACTGGAAGTTCAGGTTCTATGGTATATTTCCACACTTTGGTGATTTGTTCTTGAGGAACATATATCATATCGGCCAATTTTCGCATCGAAGTTAAATCTAAGTCCTTTTGCTTAGTAGATGGATAGTAATTCATAGGATTTACATTCACTGACGTTTCTTTTAAATTGTTTTTAATGTCTCCTACACCTAATACTATATCCTCATGAGAATTTTTAGCTTTAGCTTTTACAGATTCCATACTGTGAACATTGAGGTTTTCAAATCCATTAACTGCTCCACCAGGTTTATTATTAAAATAATCATCATACTCTTCTTCTTTGAATAAAGGTACGTTCAAACGTGAATAAGACGAGTCCAAAGTGTACTTGTTCAACCATTTCTCAGTGCTGGATTCAGCAATAAATTTGATTGGTATAATCGCTTCTGTAGTTTGATGTTTTACTTCTGGGCTTTTAGTGGTTTGAGTATATGGTGACTCAGTAGGTAAAGCAAGTAGGTCGTAGTTTATGGTAGTTTTTTCGAAAGTTTTATCGTTACTCATCTTAATATTCATTTTTGTTGGCATCTGTATTGTATTTTGTTCAAAAGTTTTAATTTCCAATTTATTCAGTGCAGGAGGCATTGTTGATGTTTTAGTAATTGTTGTTGTTGTTGTGGTACTAGGAGTTGTTGTGCTGGTACTGTGGCTGGAAGGGGCACTACTTGTAGTGCAACATTGTCTGCTAGCTTTTGTTACTTTTTTTTTTTTTTTTGTAGTCTTTCGGATCGATTGTTTCGTTGGTCGCACTGTTCGAGCGGTTGATTGGTTCAAGGCTTCAATTTGATTTGTTTTAGTTCTGCATGTAGTTAGAGTAAGTTTATTACCGATCATTTGTGGAACTAAATCTTGCAAAGCTGCTATCAATTTACTTAACAGCAGTCCCAATTTCTTAGGACAATTACAAATAACGAAACCCTCGTTATCTTCGGGTTTTAATTCCTTGCTATTTATATCTTTGTGAACAGGATTCCTCAACTGCTGAATCTTTTTTATTTTATCCATTTTTGTCATGGGTACAGTTTCAGCTGTCAATGGATTTTCAGTATACTCAAAATCCTTTTTCTGATTAATCCCAACTTTATCATTGATCATTTTGTCGAAGTAATTTAACATTCTCTGATAGTCTCTTATCTTTCTAATTTTAGTGAGATATTCTAAGCGTTGGGTTGGATTTTTCCAGTGTATCAAAGGTGATGTTCTATGATCAGTAGTGTAGTGCCTAGTGGTCGGTAATTTTAACCAATTCTTTGAATCAGAGAAAATATTTCTCGTAAAAGTTGCTTCAGTCGAGTCTTTGCCTGCATAAGGTGGACTAGAACTTGAGTACTCTTCTAGGATCTTCTCTAAGTATCGGTTCTTGTTCAATGCCTTTAACAATATTGGCAGCAGTTTGAGTGTTGTTCTGTCAAAGTTTATTTTCTTATTAAACTTTGAAGTGATTGATGTCATGTCACTATCGTTCATAAGCCCAATCCAGTTGGGTTTTAACGAGTTTTTTTTTATGACGCTACCCTCTGAGTTGATGCTATATTCATAGACCAGTATGACGCTCTGCAAAAAGAAAAAAAAACAGTTAGCTGCTGACAAATTGAGTTGGAAAATATTAAGGTATTTGTACAATACAAGTTAATAGATTATGTCAAATGAACAATGCATAGACCGGATTGATTAATAACATATAGATTATTAACTTACCTACTATTATTTTTGAATAGCCATAAAATTATTAGTAACACAGTAAGTGCACCTAGAAACAAAGTATTTAGTGCATAATTGTATTAGGTACACACACACATCAAGTTATACATTTCCAGTATAAGCTGACCTCGCATTGTACGGAAATCCTATACAATGCGAGTACATGAAACGTGTGATATTTATTAGGGCAGAATTCTTGTAGATAAAAATTATATTGAGCTAAAATTTCATATTGCGAATTTCACACGCGATCAACACATCTAAACTGCATTCAAGAGCTGTCAGTGTTAATATTCCACCAATGACAGCTCTTGAACACGGTTGAGATGTGTTGATCGCGTTCAGTTTCATTGGTGAAGGTCACACTTATTAGGTAATTGCAAATACACATAAAATAGCCCACAAAAATTTTCTTCCGAAGAAGTTCCTTATAACACTTTTATAATATGGTACCGACATATATATACTTCAATTTACTAAATAGCGTTAGAAAAATATCGGCAATATAACGATAGTTGCGGTGTTACTTATATTGATGAAATGACTGCATACTACTGTTTAAAATATGTAATAGTAAATAGAATACACTGCCTGCCTCGTCGGTCTAATGGTCGCAAGGACTACTGCGGAGCATGAGATATTGGGTTCAATTCCCAGGTCAGGCAAAGTGTTATTGAGTTTTTCCATTAGGAATTTCTGACTGGTAGCTCGGAGTCTGGATTTGTGCCCAGTTGATGGCAGTAGGCTCACCCCTCTATTACATGGGGTTTAAACATAATTGGGGAAATGTAGGTGTATTATAGATACACCTCTACCTAACCCTTTGGAGATTACGGGCGTAATGTTATGTAGAATACACTGCTTTCTATTTATCGTGAATTATCTGCCCTTATGGCAATAAAGATAGCGTTATTACCGCCATTTGTGTAATGTTATAATTAATGGAGTATATAGGTAGTGTTAAGTTCACCTAGAAATTGAAATTGAACCATATCAATAAATAATAAGTTTAAAGCATTTATTAACCTTTTTAATGGTTCAATTGAAATTTCTCGGTGACTTTTATTACTTTGGCTTCTGCCAAAGTATTAAAATAACTAGAAACTTAACACGGGTACCTAATAAATCATTAATTTACTTCTTCCATGTCAACACTGACAATGCAATACTAATAAAACAACATTTATTGTACAAATTAGCAAAATATATAAAGTATATTTTGCTACTTGTTTTTTTAAATAAGTAGTTCACACGTTAATGAGTTTTAGGGGTATGAGGAACAGGGTATAAAGTTCACTCATCCACCATAGAAAACGGAGGATCCTCCGACCAGACGGGTGTTGTGTCTGGCGGGCAACTGCCCATCGGTTTGAAGTAGAAATCTTGTATGTATGTCGATCGCTCGGTAAACTCTAACTGCGCGATGCAGGATTTGTGTGACGTCATGTCTATGATGCGTAGTTCGTATGTGGCGGTGTAACCGCTACAGAGTTATATTGACACTAAAAGTAACCAAAGATATACTTCAAAGTCGTTAACAGGGATTTATCTAATAATAAAACCGTCATATTACTGTTTATTAGTTCATCAATCTGTATCTTTACGGCGTAGGCGTGATTTAGAATCTGCATAATACCATATTGTGCAACATAATATTATGATGTTATGACATTGAATATTGCATAAAAAAAGTTAACATTTTACGCTCTGTACAATAAAATTGTGTCATTACTACATTTCATGTGTATTTCAATTTTAGCAACGCTGGGAAACGTTTCCTAGCCGTGATCAATAGGAAGATAAAATAGGCTTTGCTTAATTCCATAACTAGAAGAGCAACCCAAAACATTGTTAGTAAACCTGTGAGGCAATTGCGTGACACACATAAAATGGCAATCGATCGCAACGCTTTTCATGGTGACAGTTGGTTGGAATAGGTTTTTATTTTGTAATACCTATTTAAACGTGAGGAAACTGGCATGCCTGAGATATATTTTTCGATGGCATGTGAAACTAAGTCAGAGGTCCATGGGTGGCTTTAAAACTCTGACACCAGGTTAGTCGCTAACCACACGAAAAAGACCCATTTTATTTATCTTTTATAAAGATTCTTTTGATATGAGAACGTGGACTGTAGATTTGTTGACCATTTTCTATTTTGTTATGTACCTGGTAATTGTTGAAAGGCATACACTCTACCATACCTATTTACACTGTTATTTGAAAATATTGTAAAAACCATTTTTAAAAGAGTAACCATGGAGTTACTTGCCGGCTCTTCTCCATATGAAACGACCAATTGGAACCGTGCACCTAGCTTCTGACGTTTCTTAGGTGCCCATGTAGGTTTATGTGAAACTAGCTTCCGCCAGCGGCTTTGCCCACGTGATATCTTTATAAATTATAACCTATACTCAGTGTTATTTATAGCATTCTACTGGTGCAAGATATTTTTAATTCGATCCAGTAGTTTTGAGCTTATCCATTACAAAGAAACGTACAAAAAATCAAATCTTTTTTCTTTCTAATATTACCTATTATTAGTTTAGATTTAGATAAACTATTAGATTTTTTTTAAGTTCAGCCGCTTTCATTGCGTTATTTACGTTGATGAGCAGAAGGATTTTCAAACGAACTATGAAGCAATGGATGTCAAAATGAAAGGCATTGCGTTCGATTGCCATTTTGTGTGTGTTACGCAATTAACCCACTGTAAACAAAAAAATACGTTTAAAATTGCTTTAATGTGTTGCATTGATTAAAATTGCTCCGGAAGATTGATGAATGCAAAAGCACACAATCTAGATTTATTTGTTTTGTGAGTGGTATTTTAT
The DNA here is from genome assembly GCA_949152395.1 of Agrochola litura. Lineage (NCBI taxonomy): Eukaryota > Metazoa > Arthropoda > Insecta > Lepidoptera > Noctuidae > Agrochola > Agrochola litura. The sequence continues at coordinate 24,700,453 of OX424499.1, forward strand.
GTTTTTATGAGCGACCGTTTTATGTGCATGCGCAATGCATCACATTCAACACAGATAGTGCAATTAGCAGTTAAATTTAAAACGATTAATTCAATTACAATATTCATTATTGTCAAGAAATCATTCGATTTGACAAACTAAGTATGTACTAAAACGTAGATTAAATTATAGGGGCGAACAGACCCAAAACGACTATAGAAAATAACAATTTAATAAACTGTTTCACCGAACCGCATTTATCAAAATTTTGTTTCAGTGCGGTAAGTAAAAGTGCTCAGGTGCGGTTCGGATAAGTGCTGTTGAAAGCAGTGGAATACCTCAATTATTTTCCACGGCAGTTTAAAATGGCCAGTTCGAATTTGACTTAGTGCAAAGGGGAAATTAACAATTCACGACACTTGGCAGTCGAATAGGTCGATGCAGTTTCCCGTTACTGGCACTTTTTAATTAATAAAACAGTCCCTTAATCTCCTTATAATGGATCATTAAATTCTTGTAAAAAACCTTTCTCTAGAACACTAGACTATCTGACTCATCTGACGTCACGCCGCACGCGCTACGCCAGCGCCGATGAAGAAAGCAGAAAGTATGCACATTACGCTCAATACGTTAACTACGAACATTGTTCAGCTCGAACATTAAATATTTGCATTTTATGCTATTTCCATATTTATTCTGTGGATGCTATATCTTTGCTCACCACGCAAAGAAGAGTGGGTTTCCAAGTAGTGTGATTTCTACAACTTGAAACGGACTATAAGTACAGATAATAAAGTACTAAAGCAACTAGAACACCCCAAGAGTAAAAAAACGAGTATGAATCTCAAAATATTGCTGTTATAAAGCCAAGAAACAAGAAAATGTGCGTATGGTCTATTCCAAAAATAGCTGATGAAAATGTAAACAAATGAATCAGAAAACGTACCGAGATGTTAAGTCGTGGATGTGCTTTGATTTAACTATTTGAAAACCCGAAGTTCTTATTTTAAAATCACCTTCTACGTACTAAATTAAATGACTAACTAACTTTACCAATAAATACAAAAACACAAACAAAAGTACACTTAGACGTCGAAGTAAAGATGATTTTTATTTGAAAACTGAGGTTAATTTTGTAACATATAATTTTTCAATTACAATTTAGTGACTTTATTTACAAAATATTTTTATTTTATTTTAGTTACTCACTTTAGTGCGTAATTGCATAAGAATTTAACCTAAACAGGATTTGTTTACACTTTTATCAGATAAATTTGAAACAGACAATAGGTACTTAACTACCCTCATTGTAGAAAGTAGATAGCGAAGGCCTGTGGCCGTAAAAACAAAGTTGAAAGTCTCTCATGCCTATAATTATACCGGCAACATGCCCTTCAAACGAGAACATAGCAATGCAGTTTGGCATCAGAAACAAGGAAGAAAGTAGTCGAACAAACTTTTCCACATGGTACCCTTTTCAACTAATCACACACAACATTAAGTCTGTATACCCCAAAGAGTTGGCACAGGTGTATAGTCAATTAATCAGATGTTCAATAAATATAATAATACTATGACATGCGATCATGAGATGCTTGATAAAAAACAAAAAAACTGTCCTTTGCATGTAACAATTACAAAACTTACAAAACGGAGTAACGACACAGTCATTGGTAGGAAACTTAGAGAAAAGGTCATGATACATGACTAGGAACTGCAGTCAACAATGATAGAAAAGAAAAAAGTGAAACCAATAAGTTAGTGTTCATAAATATGAGTGTTTGATTTGTGACGAAACCGTATCAACATTGTTGACAGCGTTACGTTAATTAAATACGGTAATAATAGGCAAAGTTATAAACGTGCGTGTGATAAATTTAAAAAGATGGCTAAGTGTGAAACTTTGTTTTTACCCGACTACGGCAAAGACGGAAGGACGGATTTTAGCAGTCTATGTTTGTATTTACGTGTGTTCCACCGTAACGCCTAAACTGCTGAACCGATTTTGATGAAAGAGGAATCAATAGATTCGTAATATTTAAAAAGCATTACCTACATAATTTATGATTTCAGAAAAATATTGAAAAAGTAAATTATAATGTGTGTGTCTGAATAAACTCCAGTTAACTATAGCAGAAATAGAGGGTATAATGAAAAAAATGTTGGACACTTTCAAAAGAGTATTTAGAAAACAAAATTTTGGATCACTTTTTCGTCACCAGGCAGTTAGCCGATGATTCTATTTAGGTGATGTTATGAAGTCATAATTATTATGTATCCTAAACTTATTTATTATAAAATATTTATATATATATAATATATTTAATTTAAAATCAAGATTCGAAATCTATTAACAGACAAGTGCTATTATAATATAAATGACTTTTTGACAGATACTTTTTGACATGCTTGAACTTTATATTATTATTTCTATAGTTTTAATTATCTCGTAAAATGTATTAATGAATGTTAGTGAACCAGTCTTTAGTCTTTAGTTTATTGAAGTAATTATTTGTTTGTAATATAAAAGAAAAAAAAAGAAAAAATTTGTAGTCAGGCAAAACATGTACGGACTTTTTGCCTATCTAAGATGTTGCATGCTCGATTTGTATGTAAACGCATGTTTGACAAATAAATTATCTTTATCTTTATCTTATCAAAAGGTGTTGAATCCATCCCTGTACCATAACCCTAACCATAATCATCCTATAATGTTCCCACTGCTGGGACACAGGCCTCCTCTCGGTGAGAGGGAGTGGGCCGTAATCCACCACGCGGGCCCAGTGCGGGTTGGTAGATGTCACATGTCTTCGAAGTTTTGGTTCTAGGACATGCCGGTTTCCTCACGATGTTTTCCTTCACCGTTTTGAGAGCAGTGGTGATGAAATAATTTACACAAAGTAAAGCGCCTGTCTGGGTTTGAACCTACGAACTACAACTCGTAAGTCGCGGCTGATACCACTGGGACACCACTGCTCCTATCCATTATGAATCCATCGCTGTACATAGCATAAATACCATTCATGATTATAAGTACTTTTCTAACACATGAACAATTATTATCAAAACATTTGTACAAAAAAAAAATGCCAGATATATTATAGCAATTAGGCATTAACTTGTAAAAACTTACAGAAAGTGTTAGAAAAAAATCGTAAAAGAGTCTATTATCAGTATATTCCAATTTCTACGCGCATCGCAAAAAAATGGCGCGTGCTAATAAAAGGAAGTGTATAACTAATCATGTTTAATAAGTGTTTACAAAATAAAAAAGTTGAGAAAAAGCAACAAGCGCAATTATGTATACAAACGACAACGTGTTTGGAATATTACTGCGCAATGATGTCACAGTGAAATGTACGCGAATGTGATATTTCTCAGAATGTTACGAAAATATTACTAACTACTAGAGGATGTACATCCACGTCCCAAAATCTAAGCATACCAAAACGTCTAGCAATAACTTGAAAACATTAAACATAGACTTTGGAACACGACCTTGCTATAGTTTTGATCATCTAAATGCAGTGACTCTACGACTCCTAATGACCTGAAATTGACATTTTATAACTCTGTAACCCTAAAGACTAGAAGAGCATTTTTCATTCAATAATTTCAGGCACAACAAAAATAATAGAATGATGGTAGATAAAGATTATTGTAGAAGAAGAGACACTGCTATTCCGATTGCAAATAATTAAATAAATTGAGAGAGGGACAGAAGGATGATAGTTTTTTGAGTAGAGGAAAAACAAAGAAACGATGGCTGGATTGCGTGAAAGATGATTGAATGAAAAGGGAGTAACTTCTGAGATGACAGCTACTAGAGATATATTAGTTTAGAAGAAGACAAGGAGCGACGGCCCGAAATAAATTTAGATAACTGATAGTCAATGATGAGGATGAAGGGCTATAGAATGATAATAATATTAAAAGGGAACATGATCTTACTTCAATCACCATTTGACTTTGGCAGACCGTTTTAAAATACTCGAACAGATGACAATAGATCGATCAGTGTAAATGTTTTTATAATTGTCACAATGTGTTTATTTATAAACATACATTGTTCAACAATCACTGACATTATTGTCACTGTGGTCAATAAAGTTTCCGTAAATCAAATTGTAAGTGTCGTGAAGCCTGTTTCCTTCGTTCAATTTATTAAAGACATAAATTGATGAAATGTGTTACTTTCTATCGGTTTTCGCATTATGCTTAGCACAAAAATGTCTTGTTTACCAAACTTCTTATCTAATAACTTACAATAAAAGGTAGAAATAGGAAACAGTCCTTGTGGTAAAATTTAACTGGGCTGAGAATCAATATATTTCGTTTTAAGTAAAGTATCTGTTTATTTAGTTTGGGGATTCATTGGAAAACTAGTAAGACATCTAATATACTACGAATAAGTTTACCAAGAACGGATCATAAATTACGTTAAACCACAGATGAAAACGATGCACATTTATTGTAATGCAGCCATGTTTTTTCAGCACAATAATATTATTTGAAGTTGCGCACATACACAAAGTTAACACAATCCCAACATAAATACAACGAAATATCAAAAGAAAAAATACTCGAACAAAATATATCCAAAAACCACACTCACAACCACAACGGTAACTGTGATCGCCGTAGATATGGCAGCGCAGGCACATCCTTGCCTTATTTGCCGCTTCCTTGACGACCTCAGAAACTCTTCAGTTCTCGCATCGATAGTCCTGTATAACCCGAACTGTCGGATCCGGGATCCATTGGACGACACAGAACCCTCACTAGACATGTTATCGACACATCACTACCGTAGGAATGGTTTGTTTGCTGCGCGCGCGTCGCACGCGTTCGCACTAGAAAATGTGACGGATTCTTCGCGCAACGATAATGTTTTCCTTTGAGATTCTAGGGTTGAGGTGGGGTTGGTGATGTCGATAGTTGATATGGTATTTTTCTTAAGAATTGGTTAACGTTACTTAGTTTTGACTTCATTTTAAAACTGGATAGGTCCTTCTATGAGCCTATGCTATGTAGAAGACATTTAGAGGTCTTCATAATCTATTAAGAAAATCAAATAAATGATTACTTTAGTTAGTGGTTTTACCTAAAACCTTGATGTAATATGTTTACATGAGTGTCTCAGCATAGCGTTGGCACATATTCAATAAACTATTATCATCTCATAACATCCAGCTATTATTATCCATCACTATCATCGCGTTGCACAAGTCCACAGCTAAACATTTGGGAAAGAACGCCACCGAGTTCGATTTTTAACTTCAGCAAACTTTGCATGATAGATTTATCGTTTATTAATCACTTAAATAATATAAGATCAAACGAACTTCTTGAAGTGAAGTTCGATCATTATTATATGAGTCGCTTCATTCGAAGATACAAATAACCATGTAGTGCCTTTATTCTACAAGGCTCTATTCGCACGTTTAAAGAATCGACTTTTAGTCGATTGTCATCATTTTTTTTTTTTTTTTTTTTTTTTATCTGTCAACCTCACTAGCGTGGCGTGATGTTCGTGCTGTGAACTTCATTCTTGTTTAGAGATCAGTTTTCTACGATGGGTTTGGGTGGGTGAGGACTTTGTATCTTCGAATGAAGCGACTCATATAATAATGATCGAACTTCACTTCAAGAAGTTCGTTTGATCTTATATTATATTACGTCGCTTCATTCTTCAGATACAAATAACCATGTAGATGTTTAGAGATAGGTTCTCAGATTAGGAAATAACACTTAATTTATCAGTAGAAAACTTTAATTTTAATAACAAAAAAAACAAAGTTCTTAATTATAAATAATTGGAAATTAATTAATCATTATTAGAACAACAAAAAATAAACAATAAATACTTAACTGTATTTTGTTTTAATTAGTTTTAAACTTACATATTATAGTAATTTATTACCTACTCTAGATCTAAATTACTGATGGCGCAGACAGATCGAGCATAAATTCCATCATCAATTAATGGTCGGTTATAGAACCGAGCAAACGTCAGAGACGAGCTATCCCAGCCAGCCGTCTTCCTGATGGTGTCAATACAGACTCCAGCGGAGGCCGCCGCCGAGGTGGAGGCGTGGCGCGTGCTGTGCGCACTGAACACTGTGACGTCGACGCCGCTCTCCGCTAGGGTCTGCTTGATCCACCTACTGATAGTTTGTGACGATGCTTTTTTATATGGTCTTTTAACGGTAAGCAAAAGACTATCGGTTCCTTCGGGTCGTGAAGCAGATGTTACCTCGAGGTAATCATCGAGAGTCTTTGCTGGACAAATCCTTGGGTTTTCTACGAAATACGGTAAATACAAAATCGGTTGTTCTCGATTTGCTGCGGAAGTCTTTATCATGTCAGTTATGTTTATCTTTATACCACTGGAGGATCTATTGATATTTTGCACTCTAATAAGGGAGAAAGTTTGTACTCGGTGGGAAGTACATAAAGCTAATAAAATTGTGATTTTTTTTGTTAGTTTAGTAAGGTCTAAATTGATGTTCGGGTACCATTGGGAAACGTAGTCCAGTATTAGTTTTGGGTCCCAAGTAGTGTTATATTTGGGACGAGATGGCTTTTGCCTGTAAATACCTTTGAGTAGACGTTTTATTCTTTCGTCTGCTCCAATGTTATTCCCGAGGAGTAACGAAAGGGCAGATCGATGGCTATTGATAGCACCGTATGATGCTCCCTTATGAAAGAGATCTACCAGAAAGGCTATGACTGATGATACCGAAGTTTCAAAGGTATTAAGGTTATTTTCGAGACAAAAATGCCACCAATATTTATAAGTGACGGAATATTGTTTCATAGTATTATCCGAGATGGAGCCTAGCATTAAGTCTAGCGCTACGTCCGGGGTACTCAGTCTCGTAAATGCTGTCCTGAGAGCGTCGCGGCCCCCAGTGTAAGGCTGCTGTGAAGCGGGTGACGAGATCTGTAATTTGAATGCAAAAGGTCCTCATTAGGATCCAAGAAAACAATATCTGACATGAGCATTCTTTTCAGCAATGGAAACCAAGGTTGGCCAGGCCAATAAGGAAAGACTAGGATGCCAGTGGCTGAGTCGTCAATGATTTTTCTTAAACATTTTAGGATTAAAGCAAACGGTGGAAAAGCGTAGAAAAAAGTTGATTGCCAACTAACTGTAAAAGCGTCAACTGTTATAGAATCAGGGTCCGGTCTCCATGAAATGTACTGGCTACATTTGGCATTGGTGCGGGAAGCGAATAAGTCGATTTTTGGTTCACCTAACTTTTGAATTATCGTTTGGAAGGCCCAATCCGATAGTTCCCACTCTGTATCTACGTTAATTTTCCGAGATTCTTCATCGGCTTCTATGTTGTCATGTGTATTAATGTATGATGCAAATAGAAATATATTTCGCTTCTCACACCATTGCCAAATTGTTTTGGTCAGTTCATTTAAATGTGGAAACCGAACTCCTCCCATACGGTTAATATAGCTGATAGCAGTTGTATTATCCACGCGAAGCAATACAGAACAGTTAGAATGCAAGCTTGCAAAGCACTTCAAACCTAGAAAAACCGCTAGTAGTTCGAGGTAATTTATGTGGAAAGATAATTCCTGGTTTTTCCAACCACCGTTTGCTCGATTACCATTACAGACGGCCCCCCAGCCGGTCCTAGAAGCGTCCGTGTAAATTTCTAAATCGAAATGTTCATCTCTTCTCAACGCATTGTATGTTAAATAGATGTTCCGTCTCCACCATTCTAGGTCAGGTAAGATGACTTCCGACAGTCTTATTTTTGCTTCAAAGTCACCATACTTTTGAAGGGCTAAATATTTCTGACGTTCGAGAGTTTTGGTGTATAACCAACCATATCTAACTGCAGGGCAGGCTGCAGTAAGTACTCCGGTCAACTGTGATAGTTCTCTAATGGAACACTTAGGAAGAGAAGAGAACTTAATGACCAATTGCATAATCCCTGTTCGTTTGTCATCTGGCAGGCCTAGTGACATATCGACGCTATTAAATATAAAACCTAAGAACTTACAAATTTGTCGAGGGTCAAGACAACTTTTTTCGTAATTAATGACAAAACCTAAGCATTTGAGCAATCTTAGTGTTTCATTAACGTTGTCACGACATTCATCGAAAGTATTACCGATGCAAAAAATGTCATCGAGAAATATTACTGACCTATAACCCCTATGTCTTAGGTGGTTAATAACCTCTTTCATTAACTTCGTGAAAACCCTAGGAGCAACAGATAAACCATAGGGCATTGCGTTGAACTCGTATGTTTGATCAAACTGGAAACGTAAGTATTTACGATGTTCTTTGCAAATAGGGACTAAAAGATATGCTTCCTTTAGGTCAATGCTTGCCATGAAACCATCTTTAGGTAAAAGCTTAGCAGCAGTCCTATGGTCCTCCATTTTAAAGTGAGCAGTGGAAACAAACTTATTTAAAGCTTTTAAATTTAAAATAAACCTTTTGCCTCCATTAGGTTTAGGAGTTAAAAAGATTTTGGAAACGAAATCATTTTTGGATCTATGACATGGGGATATAGCTCCTAACTCTAATAATTTTTTGATAGCTTGTAACATATCCGGTTGTTCACTCGGAGATACAGAATTACGTATGACTGATACTTGATTCACTGTTTTTAAAAATGGAATGGAATATCCTTCAGATATCCACTTAAGAATTAATGGATTACCAGTAATTTTAAGCCAACAATTATAAAAATGCTGGATTCTCCCAGCGTGTACCTCTATTGTTGAGCTGCCGCACGCTGTTTGTTCTGAACAGATGACTTCTGTTGAGCTGCGCCTGTCTGGGGCTTGCGAGGTGCTGGAGCAGTCCTCCTTGGCCCTCCCCTCCCCCCCCTGTTCGAAGAGAAGCGAGGAGGGCCTCCCCAGTTTCCCTGGGAGCGCGGCCGGTTCGTTGGTGGTTGATATGTAGAAGGTGTTTTGAGGTTCGGTGCGGGTTTTTTTATTTGTAAGCCATGTTTTTCAATCACTTTCGTGGCCTTTATCTTTTCTGACAGCTTGCTTCCAAAAAGCATTTCATCCCGATCCATATCTTGCATAACATTTAAGAAGGATTTATCCAGACCCGGAGTGACGAACTTCTTCCTCGCCTCCGTTTCTTCGAAATGCAGATCGCAAAACAAGCGACAGCTGTCGCTTAAAAATTTTATGGCCTGAACTTTGTCTTTGCCTTCGTCAAGAAGCAAATCTAAACCTTTATTAAGAGCGGCTATTCCGTGACCTAATTGCTGCTGTACTCCTTCTACTCTTTTGTCACGAATACGGGTACCTTCATTTACTGCAGCCGAAATTTCTGGGTTTAATTTAGGTGCTTGTAATAACGGGCAATTCTCAGGAATGAGGTACTCTTTGTGAAGTCTCTCTTTTGTCTCCTTACTCATCCCTTTTCGGAGAATAGGTAGCCAAAGCCGCGATAGATTTTCGTGAATTTTAGGGCCAAACTTTGGCGTCTCTTCCGTGGTCTCACCTAAGGCGGAGACAATATCAGGATTCAATTTCGGTACTGGGGTTGATTCCTGTTCGCCATCAGGTTTGGTCTCCTCATCGGGTGACATGTCGTTCATGTCAGTCTGATCTATTAACCCTATGGGGTCTGGATCGGCGTCATTATGACGTGTATTGTCTAAAACAATAAAAAAATAAAAGTTAAAAATTGAGGGTAGACGTTTATTTTTATTTTATTTTTTTATAAATTTTTTTTTTGCCTTGTAATTAACACGCGGTTAATCTCTCGGGTAATATTACAACGCTAAAGCGGGGCTATAAATAACCGTCGTGAGGATACACGATCCACCTCCAGGCATTTTATTTGTTTTAACGTAATCGTCCTTTAAACAATTACGGATTACCTTTGTGCTAACACGCGGTTAACCTCTAGGTATAGTAAATTACCTTCGTGATGACACACGGTCAACCTCCAGGCATTATAATCGAGACTACGAGATAATATTTCACTGAAATATTTTGTCACTAACGCACTTAACACTTAATAAATAACGAGTTACTAACCTGAATTTTCATCGGAGTCTTCCGATGATGAATAAATAATTCTTTTATATTTTCTTTGTCGATCTTCCAGTTTTTGAATTTTACGTTGATAATGTTCTATTTTATCCTGATTTCTCCTTTTCGGCATTATAATGGCGATTGTTGAGCACGAAATATTCACTAGTGTAAGGCACGTGCAAACGATGCCTCGCAAGAAAAAGGAATGAAGTTCACAGCACGAACATCACGCCACGCTAGTGAGGTTGACAGATAAAAAAAAAAAAAAAAAAAAAAAAAATGATGACAATCGACTAAAAGTCGATTCTTTAAACGTGCGAATAGAGCCTTGTAGAATAAAGGCACTACATGGTTATTTGTATCTGAAGAATGAAGCGACGTAATATAATACAACTCATGCAAACCTAACGGTTTTAAAACAATTCCAAGAAAAAGATGTCAAAATATCGATATCTACCTCTCCCCTCACTAGCCAACACGATGCGCGGACGTAAAGCACTGGAGCGTGCCGGCCACCGCTCCCACACGACCGAATATTCGTAACACCAGTGAAAATCACAATTATGTGTAATATATTCACATCACTATGTTACACCGTAAAATTAAACAAGCAATTTTTGTTTATTTTATGTGTAATAATGTCAGAAATTGCTCGGCTCACTTGTATAATAGAGTAGAGAGTGTCGTATGCTGTCAATTGCTCCGACATTTGTTGCGTCATAGGACTGGACTTCCGCTGGTCAAATATTGCTATCATTTTTATGACAATTATGTTAGAAAATTGCATGTGAATGTAAGTGTGAAATAAATGCTATATTTAAGCTTTCTTGTGTTCTCTTTTGCTTTCAACAGTCACTTGATCATGGAAATAAATTCTAGTACTTAGTTATTCCAGTTATCATTATCAGCCTACACCAGTCCACAGCAGGACACATTGCTCTTAAATCACAAGCCCTTTAGCTCGACCGTCTCATTCAGCTGCTACCAGCGACCCCACAAAGATCTACGCCATTGAGTTTTTTCAGTAAATAATCAAAATCTCCACAAATGTAATGTATAATATAACTGTACATGTAATGTGTTTATAGTATCCTCACAGATCAATCATAATTTTAAGCTAAATTCAGTAGCTACCTAACCATAATTAGGCTGAAACTAATCAGCATTCTCGAAACATATACGTGGTGCATAAACCGTAAACACTAATAAATTAAACAGGTGTCTCATGAAAGTTATAGCAATATACATTAACAAATTAAGATCCTATCTGACATGCCTTATTCATTTTAAGTGAATTTTACTTCCAATGTCGGAAGGGAGTGATGCCACTAAATTGGTGACCCCGAGTATGAACGTCAGCGCAGCCTTCGTGCAACTACTGCAGCCTGACGTCATCATCATCATAATCACTCTCGCAAGCTTTCGTGAGGCGAGTCACACAGCCAGCACCGACGGCTTCAACTGGTATCCTGACCACCAGCATGCAGCGACCGCGCATTCCTGGTCATCACCCTCAGCCTCATCAGCAACCTTGGCACAGCACCTGCACTTTCGGCCGGTCTCACAAGCAGAGCCCATTCTACCCTCTCCTGGTTGACGCCAGCAGTCAGCCACAACCCGGCGCTGTACCATATCCGACTTCCTGGATCATGACGCAGCGCCACTCCGACTCACTGGGGAATCACCGCAATCACCACAATCACCACAGACAGTTCCGACTCACCGCGAACTGTGTCGCACCCGGTTCCGACTCACTGGAACCACAGCTGGCACTGTGAAGCATCGCAAGATTCAGCCCACTATCGACCTCCGGTCTCCGGATTTTTTTTTTTTTTTCTGTAGATCATCTCATAGCTGGCCTCTCAGGCCATGACTATTTAACCGAGCAAACCTGTGGGTGCCTTAAGCTGCTACACTCAAAGCCAGGGACTTATAAACTAAACTTATAAACTAGGTGAACGCTCGCTAAGGGCACCCCCTGTGGGGTACGAGCCTCAGCTTAGGGCGTTTACCGGAGGGAGGACATCAAAGATGGAACGGGCTGGATCAAAGTTTTGATCAGATTATTAATCGGGGAATTTAAAGCTACGTGCTCAGCTGCAACAACTGCTGGCACCTCGTTTTCAAGCAAGGGTCGGGGGGAGTATCATTTACTCGAGGGCGCGGCGGTCGCGATCGCAAAAGACCTCGACGGCGAGGTCGGAATGACGGGAAGCGTCTGTGCTTGTGTCCTAGCGTACTCGTTTCCCTACTAGACTTCTGATGGATGGTAGTCGGGTCGTCTGGGTCGGTAAGAATATGCCTTGGTCGGCGAATATGACTGATTCTACTTGGGACATAATTGGCAGCATCGACAACCAGAGGGTTGCGATGTTTGGCCGCGGACTCAAAGAAACGCTTCGAAGCGCGTTTGAGGAACTGATGGATGGTAGGGATTTTAAGATCGATATGGAGGCTCTCGTTGCTCACGAACCAAGGGGAGCCGGTAGCTCTACGGAGGAATCGATTTTGGAGGGTTTGCATCCTATGGATGTGATGGGGTTTTGCATGAGCAAAGACGAAACCCGCATAGGTCATGATTGGGCGAATGCAAGCTGTATAGATCCGCAATTTGCACTTTAGTGACAATTTGCTACTTGCATTTAGGACGGAATGGAGCCTACCGACAGCGAAAGCGGCTCGCGAACGGGCCTGCTTTATATGCTCTGCGAAAGAGAGATGATGGTCTAGAACTACACCTAGATATTTGGCTCGCTTCTCCCAAGGGATCGGCTTGCCGAACATGGTGAGTGGTCGTGGGAGGGGATTTTTAAGAGTCGTACGCGGTTTCGTAAAGAGAACTGCTTGACTTTTATCGGGATTAACTTCAATCCGCCACTTTCGAAACCAATCCCAAGTTTATTGACGATTCGTTGGAGAGTGCGGGCTATGTTATCAGGACACGTGCCCCTAAGGTAGATGGCCGTATCGTCTGCGAACAGAGCCAACTGCGCCTTCACACTCTTAGGGATGTCGCTAGTAAACAGCGGGAATAATAGGGGAGCTAGCACGGAGCCCTGAGGGACTCCTGCACGAATAGAACGGGATTAGAGTTTACCGCGCGATCGACATATATACAAGATTCCGACTTCAACTGCTGGGCAATTGCCCGCCAGACACAAAACCCGTCTGGTTGGAGGATCCTCCCTTTTCTATGATGGATGAGTGAACTTTACACCCTGTTCCTCATGCCACTAAATTGTATCATAAATCTGTAAAATTTAAGGGTGAGAGTACAATACGGTAATGTCAATGTTGCAAATAATCAAAACAGCTGCCTCTTGCTGTTGCTTGCCATCTTTTGTGCGATCGGTAGGTACAGGTCGTTGTAAAAGCACTATTACATTAAGATGAAAGGTGAACGCTTTTAGTGGCTCTATGGCTTTTTGCAGCTATCTCCGTGTCGAATAATGAATTTGTTTTATAGGTATAATTTTAGCTTAGTTCTTAAGTGTATTAATTACATCCTGAAATACATCGAATGTCTTTAGCTCAACTATAGTCATTTGTAGGGCAAGTCAAGATGACAGTTAACAGTAATGTACACGAAATGTTCAAAATCACATTTTCCTTAACTTTTCCTGTAATGTTAACATCCTAGATTTTGTCAAACAACAAATGAATACCGTCCTGTGCTTCTATTTCCAGCACCTTATGTGTGACCGGTCTAACAGTCCGTGCTAGATAAAAATCTTTATAAAACTTGATGATACCGAATGAGCCCCACTTACCACGCCTGAGCGAAGCGCTGCGTTTGCTATCAATTTTAATTACCAACAGCAATATGTTACTATCGAGTTTCATTTAGCTTTACGCTCTTTACTTTCGGGGGATGAGTAGATATGATATAATGTGGGTGTTAGAAGTCTAATCTGTAAGTTACATTTGAGTAAGTACTTATGTTTGGCGACCGTCTGTGGTTTTATTAGCATGAAGCACAGAGTATCTTTTGCATGGAGTTTTATATGGTAATTTCGGAAGCTACATGTCATACTATTCATACTTTACATAGTGTTAACGACTTTCAAAACTTAAGCCAATTTGCAAACCAAGTGAAGAAAAAGTAACTAGGTCTTAGATTGTCATAGCAAGCATTTATTTAACACTTAGCGGCCTTCTTCAGGCGGTGCAAGTTTTTGTACGTATATGTACCGCTGTTATTACGTCAATTGTTTAGTAGTTTAGTTAGACACTTAGCCAGACTATCATTCTACGAAAACGATGATGGTGTAACTACAATGAGACTATTTTGTTGCTTTATACAGTCTCTTTGTCAAAGTGGTCTAAAATCTAATAAAACTGTTTTGACACAAGACTGAACTGATCTACCCACAAAAAACAAAACTTTTTGAATTGACGTTGGTACCTACGGATTCGGTGATGTTACCAAAATCTGTATCGTATGTGGATGTTATGGCCTCTATATCAATCGCCTACGATGACTGGAATGATAATAATTTAAAATAGAAGCAAATTGTTAAAACTAAAAAGCGTTTCGTGTCGTGTCGATTGGCTCAGTCATCATCTGTTCAGATTGATCTCTTCGTGACTTAAAAATCTCAATTACGTATTGTACAATATTCATTACATCATAGCCATTGCTTAAGTACCTAACCTACACATTAACACTATTACAATTTTAATGAACTTTCCAATGCATGCAGGCGTCGATAACGTGAAAATGATGAGCAGCAACTAATAACGGGTGTTATTCGATTTATTATGACGGACCGTGATACATTGTTGCTTTGTACTCTCTCTGAGGAAACTGGTGTTACGTGTTATGTGCGCCAGTGTAGATGTTTTGGAGTAATTAAGGCTCTTTTAGTGATGGAGCTAAAAGAGATTCCCACTAAAATAACTGATGTCACTCAGAAAGCTGCCGCGCTTAAATGGAATTGGGCTTGGAGTCAAACGATCAATGGGCCAAACTTACGACCCAGTGGGTCACATCATCTCGGCAGGCCCAGACGGAGATGGCGATATGAGCTGGACTCCTTCACGAAAGTTTGGTCCTTGGCAGCTCTGGACAGAGAGATGTGGAAAGAGAGTAGGGAGACCTTTGCCCAGCAGTGGGAAAACAATGGCAAAAATAATTAAGGCTCTTATAAAAGAAAGGAGAGACGTCAATTAATAGCCTAATCCCTTTGAACCCCAACCATTGATATTGACTTGACAAGAATATTTTGACTTGGCTAGAAGACTCTAATAACATAATTTAAAATTATGCTAGCCAGTGCCTTATGACCTTTGCAGGGCAAATTGTAATCCACTGTTCCAACACGTTGCTTTGTGGCAGACTTCTTCCATTTAACTAACCTAACCAATAACTCCATTATAAATATAGACCCTTATTGCAGATGTTGAGAGAATTTATGACGATTTGCTCGTCTAAATAATTCAGGCATGACGTTACGAATGTGAACCGCACCTTACCTTGTTATACTGTAACCGCAACATCGATATCTTATTATTTTTAACATTGTCATCCGGTAATGTCCTCTGGGTTGTGGAGGTCAGATAGGCAGTACTGGTGTTCTGCTGCATCCGATTAGACTGGAAGCCGACCATAACAAGGGAAAAGGCTAGGTTGATGTAGATCCTTGCAAATCACAGGCTTCTAAATAAATGACAGAAGCGGCTGGTTATGTTGTTTACGAAGTTTACTACTAAAGTTGCGTTTTTCAACCCCTGAAAGAATGGGTTGAGGCCTATCTTTTGCATAGGCAACACACATAATTATGTAATCTTCACATTTGTGAATATTTAGGTAGACAGGTGTACTAGTACTTATCATTTCTATTCATTTAGGTATTTATTCATTAAACAAATCAAACTGTGTTTGAACATTACATAATACTATGGTCATTGTACATTTAATTATTCTGCTAAGGATTGCATTGATCTGTATAAAAATCAGTATGAATAAGGTGCATCACGGCGAACAATTTCGTAGAATTTTGCATATTAATTTCAAATTATGATCGAAATACTTATTATACTCTGATCGATCGCTTCATAACAGTCCTAATACATCATGCTGTCGTTAGGTTCTTTCAGTATTTTCACTGAGGAACTCTCTGGAATTCCTAAGTCGAAGCGCATTCATTAACGCCGATGATAAATAATGCGTCGTCGAACTTCGCGCTTCAACGATCTCTGTTGATTTATTAGGAAAAACGTTAGGTAAATGAAACTTAGTTTTTGGTTGAATACTTTTGCTTATTTTTATGATCGCATACTTTCACAGTAGGTCTTACAATTGATCAGTTGTATATCCTTGTTTGAATAGTCTACCACCCAAGTAATCATCATCTTCTCAGTTTATCGCCCGCGCGGTACCTAGAACGAAAATTTTTAAAAATCACAAGTGCAGTAGTTTTAGAGATAAGGGGGAGGAATGGTCAATTTTCATCGAATTTCTTAAATATCTTTAAAACTATTTATTTTAAAATTATATAAAAAATACATTTAAGATCCTCGCAACAAGCCCTTTCATTTGATATGTCACACGGTACTGTTAGCAAAACTTTTTTTTTAAATTTCTTTTTCGCCAAAAGTGACCCCCTATATTCAATATTCATTTATTTACGTTAAACTTTCGTGTTTGGGTCACAGAAATACCAAATGTCAACTTAATCGGTCCATTAGATTCGGAGCAAATTGGCTGTGACAGACGGACAGACGGACAAACAGACACGAGTGATCCTATAAGGGTTTCGTTTTTTCCTTTTGAGGTACGGAACCCTAAAAATAGCACACTTTTTCAGAAATCATCAACAAAAATTACATTAATTCCACTATCAGTCAAGAGATGGCGCTAAACTAAACCTACAATATTCTACACCGCAGTGTGCAGTGTAAAATTCTCTGACAAATATAGACCTCGCCGATGAAAAATTAAAATGGCACGGTACCCCCGGTGCGCGAGTCCGACTCGCTCTTGACCGGTTTTTTCCTTTTGAGTTACGGAACCCTAAAAATGAGATAGACTTACTTATAGGTACATACTTTGGACCAACGGAATATTTACACATAACATGATACTGTAAATGGGCTTTTCTAAGTCGCAAGAAGTATGTCAGCAGGCAATTGATCAAAACAAACCACACACTTATTTCTCATTTTTTAATTTTTTATTTTTATTTTACAATCTTACACGTAGAATTAGTTAAAGGCAGTGATTCCGCGTTTCATTTTTGAGTATTACCGTTACATAATAATAATATAATAACTAGTTACTATTACATAAACAAAAATTATTAACAAGATATATTTAATTATAATATTATTGCGACTGTAAGTACGTAGTACTTGTTTGGTATCACAATTTTTATGGCAACTTATTATACACTTGATTGCAAAGATTTAAATCGTTAGATTTGCCCTCACCGCACTAAGTCGCGCGAAAAAGTGCCTATACTGAGAAGGATAATTACTAAATTACAAACATTTGTACGCCCTCTGGTATAACATAGCAAACTCTTTATTATCTTTGTATACCATTATTATTGTACATCTATGTTAAACAAATGACTTATGACTTATAAACTCACACAATAATAATGGAGTTTGTATGACAATCAAGTCAAGTCTCTGCGACATTGTGTGTGTCATTCATCATCATCATCATTTGACATGGCAGGCCAAATCTACGATTGAAATGTTTGCTTGATTGCACCAAAATTATTTATTATAGGTTCTATAAGATTGTCGACAGCACGTCACTGAGCTAGATATTTTTTTAATTAAATTGTTACATTGTTACTGAGCTAGATTAAAGTCTGATGAATTGACAAAATTCTGAGTTTATTTTCCAATAATAATGAGTATGGCAATTTATTTGGAGTTATTATACATATTTTGCTAGATCATTTTAGTTTCTCGCCAAATAATTCGAATTTATTTTCTTTGAACGATCAGTATTGTAATAATGAACTTATTTACGATGTAACGTTTTTGTAATAATTTCCTAAAAAGCAGCGATTCCAACTTCAGACTATAAAATTAGAACTTTTCTATAAGAAAAATCCAATTACACTATACCTGAGTTGGAATCGCACCCACAACAAAACATTGTTGCTTTCAGGTGTATCGTTCTTGTTACATTATTTTAATTTTGGTGCATCTTTCTAGTTAAACTAAACTAAATTAGAACACGAATGGTACCAAAGGTTTGTCGTAGAAATAACCTTTGTCTTCGATGAAAGGCGGTCGAGTCGTGTATGGTATTCTTGTCGTCGAAGGAGGAATGTAGACTGGGGCCCTGGTTGTTTGAGGAGGAATGTACACTGGCGGCCGAGTGTAAGGCGTCCTTGTGGTTTGGGGGGGTAAATAGATTGGTGGCCTAGTTGTTGAAGGAGGAATGTATACTGGAGGTCTAGTTGTCGATGGGGGAATGTAAACCGGTGCCCGTGTTGTGTAAACTGGTGGTCTAGTAGTGCTGGGTGGTAGGTATACTGGGGGATTTGTTTGAGGTCTGGCTGTAGTAGGGAAGGTAAACGGTACTTTAGGTGTTGGGTAGTCATAGCCTGTCGTTTTGAATGGCGGTGGTGTTGGTGGAGGTGGGGGTCTAGTTGGAGGTTGTGTTGGCGGTCGAGTTGGGGGTGGTGGCGGTCTAGTTGTGGGTGGTGGAGGTGGTGGTCTTGTTGGTGGCGGGGTAGGACGCCTTGTTGGTGGCGGAGGTGGTAAGTAAGTCGGTGCGGTTGGTGGTGGTGGAGGAAGGTATGTTGCGGGTGTTCTATAAGTTGGTCTGGTAGGAGGAAGCGTCGGTGGCGGAGGTCTTTGTGTCGTTGTTGGATAAGTGAACGGCACTGCTGGGGTTGGGTAGCTGTAGCCTGTGGTTCTAAAATTGGTGGTACTGTAAGTTGGGTAGGTTGGTGGGCGACTGGTTGTTGGCGGGGGAGGTGGTCTAGTTGGGGGTGGTGGCTTTCTCGTTGTTGGTGGAGGTGGTGGTCTTGTTGGTGGTGGGGTAGGAGGCCTTGTTGGTGGTGGAGAAGGTGGTGGTGGCCTTCTCGTTGTTGGTGGGGGCAGGTAAGTTGCGGGTGTTCTATAAGTTGGTCTGGTAGGAGGAGGCGTCGGTGGTGGGGGTCTTCGTGTCGTTGTTGGATAAGTGAACGGCACTGCTGGGGTTGGGTAGCTGTAGCCTGTGGTTTTAAAATTGGTATAGATGGTACTGTAGGTTGGGTAGGTTGGTGGACGACTGGTTGTTGGTGGGGGAGGTGGTCTAGTTGGGGGTGGTGGCCTTCTCGTTGTTGGTGGGGGTGGTGGTGGTGGCCTTCTCGTTGTTGGTGGGGGTGGTGGTGGTGGCCTTCTCGTTGTCGGTGGGGGCAGGTATGTTGCGGGTGTTCTGTAAGTTGGTCTGGTAGGAGGAGGTGTCGGTGGCGGAGGTCTTCGTGTCGTAGTCGGAGGCAGATACGTTATGGGAGGGAACGTTCTCTGCGTGGTCGGCTGCGTTACAGGAGGAACGTAAGGTCTTTTGGTCGTTGTTGGATAAGTGAATGTCACTGCTGGGGTTGGGTAGGTGTAACCTGTGGTTCTAATATTGGTGGTACTGTAGGTTGGGTAGGTTGGTGGGCGACTGGTTGTTGGTGGGGGAGGTGGTCTAGTCGATGGTGGTGGAGGAAGGTATGTTGTGGGTGTTCTGTAAGTTGGTCTGGTAGGAGGAGGCGTCGGCGGCGGAGGTCTTCGTGTCGTAGTCGGGGGTAGATACGTTATGGGAGGGAACGTTCTCTGCGTGGTCGGCTGCGTTACAGGAGGAACGTAAGGTCTTTTGGTCGTTGTTGGATAAGTGAACGTCACTGCTGGGGTTGGGTAGCTGTAACCTGTGGTTCTAATATTGGTTGTACTGTAGGTTGGGTAGGTTGGTGGGCGACTGGTTGTTGGTGGGGGAGGTGGTCTAGTCGATGGTGGTGGAGGAAGGTATGTTGTGGGTGTTCTGTAAGTTGGTCTGGTAGGAGGAGGCGTCGGCGGCGGAGGTCTTCGTGTCGTAGTCGGGGGCAGATACGTTATGGGAGGGAACGTTCTCTGCGTGGTCGGCTGCGTTACAGGAGGAACGTAGGGTCTTTTGGTCGTTGTTGGATAAGTGAATGTCACTGCTGGGGTTGGGTAGGTGTAACCTGTGGTTCTAATATTGGTGGTACTGTAGGTTGGGTAGGTTGGTGGGCGACTGGTTGTTGGTGGGGGAGGTGGTCTAGTCGATGGTGGTGGAGGAAGGTATGTTGTGGGTGTTCTGTAAGTTGGTCTGGTAGGAGGAGGCGTCGGCGGCGGAGGTCTTCGTGTCGTAGTCGGGGGCAGATACGTTATGGGAGGGAATGTTCTCTGCGTGGTTGGCTGCGTTACAGGAGGAACGTAGGGTCTTTTGGTCGTTGTTGGATAAGTGAACGGCACTGCTGGGGTTGGGTAGCTGTAGCCTGTGGTTCCAGAATTGGTGTAAATGGTACTGTAGGTTGGGTAGGTTGGTGGGCGACTGGTTGTTGGTGGTGGTCTAGTCGGTGTTGGGGGTGGTGGCGGAGGGGGCGGGGTTCTTGTTGGTGGCGGCGGTGGTGGAGTAGTCGGCGGAGGGAACGGTATGCGCGGAGTATCATACACGTAGCCTGTTGTTTGAGTTATTGGAGGCCTCGTCACCGGCGGAGGTGGCGTCCTTGTTGGTGGTGGTGGCGGTGGAGGGAAGGGAATCTTCGGCTTCGGGTAGAAGTACCCATCCTCGTCGAGGTTTGCGGAGATGGGGGAGCCAATCACCGCATAGTTTTGGACTGAGCCGAACTGTATGGCTCGAGTTTGACGCTCTGCCTTGCAGGTGTGGTACACTGCAAGCAGCACCACTGCCAGGTGCAATGACAGCCTCTGGAATATCAGAGAAATTTTAAATTAGCATTTATTTTGTTGATAAATAATATGAAACTTAATGTAAAGATGGTTTGTGTTTACTTGGGTATTATAATTTTACAAACAACGTAATGGAAAAATAGATAAAATTGGACAAACGTAAGAAAATTGATTTTTGGATAAAAGCTACCATTACTTAAATATTTCGTTTAATGCAAATTAATAAAACGGACGCGACGTCCAATCCCAACTAACACTTAGGCACTAAAACAAGAGTTATAGCAAATCTATTAGAGCGCTAACCTGTACCCTAATTGCGTAATACAACACAATCACGATCTGTTTCGATTTGAAACAGACTGCTAAGCCATTGCTTCATAAGTTGAAAAAAAATCTGCTCAACAACGTAAATAACGCAATGAATGTTGTTGAACTGTCAAAATGAAACAAATTAGGCAAAATTGTTTACGAAAATAAGTTACGCAATTATGGTACAGATCCTAAAGTTATAAATAAGTGTTACGCATTCGGAGTTAGAGCGCGCTATACCTCTACTATACCCCCGAAATGTGCACAATTTTTTTTATCACCTTATGTATGTTGTTTAATGGCGGTAAAGCAGAGTTACATAATGGGTTAAGAGGTATAATAAAGCAATAAGAGAGCTATAATAGCGATAACTGAAACTACAAGGAATGAAAACGTGGTAAATAGGCGAAAATTCCGAAGTAGTCCACTTAGAGCAACCGTCCGAATAGCACCTGCGACTCAGCAGCCTACTGCTGAGATGTATTTGTTTTACAGGACGTTATTAAATTAAAGATATTGATAACAATTACTATAATATTTATTAATTACACATTTGTTTTATCAATATCTTTAATTTAATAACGTCCTGTAAAACAAATACATCCCAGCAGGAGGCTGCCGAGTCGCAGGTGCTATTCGGACGGGTGCTCTTAGTGGATTACTTCAAAATTCCGGCATTTCGGTAGCGGCTCATCCACTAACGTGCATTCCGCTAGAAATGAACGTTAGACGATGCGCCGCTTATCTTAAACTAAGCGTCATAAGCAGCTTTTGAGACAATTTTTTTTGCATTAATTAAATATAATTCATGGTTCGTGCACAAATTATAGGATTTTTATTAAATAATGGATAATCTTCTCCCGTAATCGTATAAATATAATTTAATTCTCCGTGTCACGGCCAAGATTTCGTAACTTTGGCTTTGGCATATTAGGCCCCCTCGTGGTCACCATTTGACATCGTGCGTACCTATTAATCATAATATATCTTATGCAACGAACAATGTCATTAACATTTAAATATCGATTAATAATGCTTAGCTATTTTTAATTCTATTAATAGTTAAGTCATCTATGATTAATATTTATTTTTTGTTTACTTATCATCATACGAGGTGGTGTATTTTGTTTTGTCCTAACTACTTTCTCAAATGATTCTAAATAAAAAAGAAGAATTTTATTGGAATTTTATTTAACCACTCCCATCGGCTTATTCCGTTCTAATACCAACAACTATTACCACTGGTATTTGTTTCAACTCATATTTATTTTCTATTCCGAACGGATACCATTGTTTAAACTAATACCAAAACAAGTTCAAAGATATAAGGTACAGTCAGTAAAAATGCTTTGTACTTACGTAGGTAATTATAAGACCTTTAATTGAAAAAAAATATCAGTTATATCCTAAAAAATAAAATTTTGCTACCAAACGTCTGCTTCAATAATAAAATATGATTCATAAATTAGCTTTATATCATTTTAATTCTTTCTCTCTCTCTAAACTCTTAATTTATATTAAAATTTACCTGACATAGTTGTTATTAGCTAGGTTCGTAATTATTTACGTCTACCTATCTAATAATAACTACGTCAGGTAAATTTTTCACAAAAACAAATCACATTAAATCTAACAATTGTAAAATAGGTATCACAAAAAATCTACTTTTTGTATAATCAAATCAGTCATTCATCACCTCAATAACAATTACGAGTAATTAGATTTTTTTTTTAACATTTAAATATAAAAAAATATTTCACTTAAAAGCACAAAATAAATAATAATTATGAAATCTTCAAAATAGAAACGGACCTTATTCCAATGACTTACAATAAAATATTTTAGTCATTCCAGTCACACTTGACTCTGATATATTTAGATATAACCAAGTTATTGCGTCTTTTTTACGTTAGTACACTAATTTTAAAAGCTACCTACTAGTCACTTTTTTACTGCGGTTATGGTTTGTAGTCAGATTAAGCATAATTTTAATAAAATATTGTATTACTAATTGTCTGTAATTAAGATAATTTAAATTTTATGTTTTATTTGCTATTTAAAATAACGTAACGTAACGTCACGTATAATTCATTGGTTGGTTATAATTTTGGAACAATAGAGCAAACTCACCCATTCTCGCAGGAAAAAAATAATTACAAGATGATTCACTTAAACTATTCTTAGTTATACCTTTGTAAAAATATTGAAATGAAGTGAATTTGGATTGCATTATAAATTACGATTACATAAAAATATCAGGAAACAAATTTAATTTAATTAGGTTTGACTGAGCTGACTGTAACAAATTCAAGTTGTTGATATTTGTTCGCACACTAAATTTAATTATTTAAAGAGTGGTATCCGTTCGGAATAGAAAATAAATATGAGTTGAAACAAATACTAGTGGTATTCGTTGTGGGTATTAGAACGGAATAAATCCTCCCATATACCATTATGTTTTATTCTAGGTTTTTGTAAAATTGGGTCAAGGCCAAGACTTTACAAAATTATTCCATCAAAGTGGAGTTTTTCCCATTTTAAAATAAAATAAAATAAAATTGATATATTAGGTGCTTACGAAGTGAAGAGTATTTTTATGAGCGCCTGACAAAAATGTTTCATCAATTAGTTGTATTTCTGCTTTTAAAAGCAACGAAGAAATTAGTTCCCACATTTTTATGATATTCTTCATACGTAGTGTTTAAAATGTAAAAGTTCACCAAGATTTTATCTGTATGATCATAGATAAAACTTAAAAAAAATTAAATAGGTTATTTATGAATATGAAAGAAAGAAAGAAAGAAAGAAAATTCGTTTATTTGCGGTAAACATGACGCAAAAAAAGATTAAAAAAGAACACGTAAATAACAAATTGGGGGAAAATATGCATCACATCCACGCAAAACGCAAAACACGCAAAAATAAGTAAATTCCTCACCATACCTATTCTACCAACAGCAATCTTACTTGAACAACATAACTAAAGCAAATTCCACAGGCGCTTCCAACAAAAGAAAAACTCATTTGCCGTGACAATTTGTTATCAATAATCTCTTAAGAAAAAAACTTTTTACAAATGGTATTTACGAGTGTTCGCTTATGCGTCAGTGAAACATATTTCGTTGAAGAGGCTCAAGGCATTCAGGTTGGCACTGGTGGAATTCTACTTGCATGTCGTTTGGCCCAAGGTAAAAGCTTTCGTCAACTGCCGTAAAATTTTATGGATGAATTTATTGCCCAGTTTTGTTTCAAATTAATCGATTTATTATGGGTTTATTCCGTGTTTCGAAATTAAGTAGGCTTCTT
The DNA here is from genome assembly GCA_949152395.1 of Agrochola litura. Lineage (NCBI taxonomy): Eukaryota > Metazoa > Arthropoda > Insecta > Lepidoptera > Noctuidae > Agrochola > Agrochola litura. The sequence goes on from OX424499.1 coordinate 24,724,948, forward strand.
GTTGCTTTATACGTTTGTAAATGGTGTAGTAAAAGGCAAGAGCCACTCTTCTCAAGGATAATTGACTTGTGAGATATGTGGTGTTATATTATTTTAATTGACATTTCATTTTGCTTTCATACAGGATTACGTAGGCATATGCTTATTGTTATTACTAGATAAAAATATATCGTTAAGGTAAAAAAGGTTCATGCGTTATTATTGTAAAATTGCTGATTATAAAATACATCTGATTAAATTGACTTATTATAAAACCCGTCTCATAACAGCACGAAAATAGTATCATTATTTTTTATTGCGTCATTAACCTAAAATTAACAAAAAGTTTAATTTTAAGTCATTATTAACATTAATTTTGACAAGCAACATTGATTAATTCTTAAATTAAATCCAACTACTAATCAGTCTTTTAATCATCTCAATTCAAATTATTTATTCGTGTCAACCTTGTAACTTGGACCAGGCAATGACACTGATGAAGTATTTTGTCACTAACAATGATTTAATTAAGTCAACACTGTCGTCTTCAACAGTTTTTCTTAGCTGATTGGTTATTATGCATAATGGCTAGTTGTCCTTTATGTTATTCGCTTGTAATGGAAATTGCAGAATTACAAATTTATTTTGAACAATTTTATAAATAAGTATGCATTTACTGCATAAATACATTTTCATCATACATAAAAGGCAAAAACTACATTAGGTAAAGCAGATGATAGCAGTTTCCTCCTTTCTAATAAAAACATCACAGTGCCATAGACTGCATCAGTCAAGGGTGGGCTTTATTACAACATTCCCCAAACCAGGTAACGCCCATGTTTAATAAAAAATAAAATATTTATTTGCACCTTCAAGTAATAAAACTTGGTTTACATTGAAAATAGGCATTATGGTAAGTAAGGTTGTATGTTAGAGTTGCAGCCAATACCTAAGCCAACTTAATATTTTGTATAATTATAATCCGTTCCATTTGAAATAAGATTACAGACTTTTAAACAAACCTTTATTACAGTCCGTTCAACCGATTTTGACTTCTATACCGTAGGCATAAGGATGGTATTAAAGGCAAAAAGTGGTTACAATACCAACTGGTTACTGCAGCTGCCATTTGTCATGCCACCAACGCAATTGAAGTTAAAATCAGTTGAACGGACTGTAAAAAAGGTTTATTTAAATGTCTACTCTCTTTACAAATGGAGAATAGTTCCTGCCCTATGTTTCTGATATACGCAAAACGCGGGTTGCTGTTGTTTTTTTTTTAATGTTTATATGATGAACATACAAAAATGATAATTATCACAAAAATATATTTTTAATTAATCGTTCGATAAATAAAATCAATTTAAAAACCTAGTCAACGTGGTCATTGAAAACACAAGATTTAATTTTATTAATCTAATGTTTGTATACTACAACTAACACACAACTTAACAACTTGGAAAAAAGAAAACAAATGAAACACAGATTTGATGTTTTAAAAAAAAACCGCCCAAATGCGTGTCGGATCACGCACAATGAAGGGTTCCGTATTTGGGATGAATTTATCCCAAAAACAAACTTAGCTTTGTAGTTGAAAAACATGTTCTCCCGTACTCGTATATCGATATAAGTCACGGTCAATTCTCCAACTGCAAAAGTAAGTTTGTAATCGCAATAAAATATATCTTTATGTGAAACTAAAAATTTATTGTTTTCGGACGTTTTCCTTTAGGTACTTGTGCTGTAAGACCTTGCTTCTTGCCAAATTTCATGATTCTAAGTCAACGGGAAGTACCCTGTAGGTTTTGATTTATTTGCGAGTATGAAAATAATATGTCGCTTAAATGGCCGTATTTTTTATGGCGTTGACATAGAAGCTTGACTTTTTTATCTTTAATAATCCCTATAGACCTACGTATTTGAAATTAATTTCAACTTGATACCTCCACGCCTTCCTGTGAAAAAGGATCTTGACTGATCTGATCTGGATACTGACGGACAGACAACGAAGTGATCCTAAAATGGTTCCTTTTTTTCCTTTTGAGATACGGAACCCTAAAAAATAACCCGAAACCTATTTTCTAGTTATGCCGATTATTTCCGAAACTCATGTCTACAATTTTTTCAGGATAGGTATTGTGTAGTTTCGATCCAAATACTCTCTCATGGCGCTGTTAGCGCTATGCTGTAATAAAAAGAAACCACACACTACTCTTGCCGAATTTACATATCGAAATTATATTAAAAGTCAACCAACAAAAGGGACTGACTTTCTTAAAAATTTGTTTCTATCACAACTGATAGTTCTACTAATGCTTACAGAAAAGAAAAATGCGGGGATTTATATACTCGCTGTGTGAACGAAACCATAGCGCGATTCAGGATTCGGCCCGAATGTACAACGCCATCTATCGAGCTTATTGACAACTTTCAATATTTTTCATAAATATTTTTTTTTAAATAATAAATCAAGTGCTGAGTTTTTAATTATTATTCGCATTAATACTAATTAAATAAGAATTTTACTGACTGAAATATTATGGATTTCATTCAAAATAGCGTGTTTTATTTGACTCAAAAATATTTTTCAGAAAATCACAAATATCTAATCTAATAATTATCCAATTATTTTTGTATTTTAAACAGTTATGTGGATTATCTACCTTTAATTCGTAAGGTCATACAGTTCTTTTTTAGGGAATCAGTGACGGGGGCGTTTCTTTTAAGTGAAACCACCAAAATCTCCATTTCAATCAGTAGTAGGTGCAAGCATATTAATTACTTCAATAAACCATAAATTAAGCACGCGTGGCGATAGTGGGCATTTAATTACTTGTTACGGCGCAAACAATAGTTTTGGCACACTATTAGAATGTGTAGAATTAATTGTATGGTAATGTTAGCATTCGATGATGGAGATAATTACTCTATGGATTTTGTATCGTTTGAGGATTAGAGAATTATGATTTACGATAGTTATGAATTTACTACTTCATTGATGCGATAGTAATTATAGGTTTGATAAGTATTTCTGCTGGGGAGTTTGTTGCGCCACTTCTACTTTTCAACTAAAGCCTTAGGAAGTTATGAATGGCGGGCGTTTTGTTTGAAAGACTGTCTCATGTAATTTTGATATTCATAAAGTGCTGATTTCGAATAAATGACTTTTGATTTTGATTGTAATTAACATAACATAACATCACGCCTTGTTTCCCCGAAGGGTTGGGCAGAGGTGTCCCTGTAGCAGGTACACCCACATTTCGCCAGTTATGTTTAAGTCCCATGTAATAGGGGGCGAGCCTATTGCCATCAACCGGGCACAAATCCAGACTCCGAGCTGCTACTGAGAAATTTCAATAATTCGGTAAAAATATCATGTTGTTGCATAAACGGACACTACGGTCCATCCTCTTGGTTATCATCAAGAATGGAAAGTGACGACTCATTTCTATTGGAACTTGCGCAAAAACTAGGCTTAAACCAATCAATACTTCCTGAACATGAAAAAGTAAAAGACAGTTCCCAGAAACCTACTAATTACCAAACATAATAACTAAAAATTACAACAATTTGAAACTTAAACCTAACAAAGACGAAATACTAGACCAGACATTTACGGACGTATTTCGTACAAACGTGTTCCACATAACTAATTTTCTTTGTTCATTGACGGAAATTGTAATGAGTTGCACACACGTGGCGCGTGTATACAACAACTATACAACTATTTGTAAGTAGGTAGGTTACAAACTTACCTACAACTAACACCTTTTGATTGATTTGTTTTTGATTATCTCATGCTCGTACTTATATTAAAAGTAATTGTATTTTTAAATAAAAATGGCCGTGTTTTTGTTCTTTGAGTCATGTTTACCGCAAATAAACTTGTTTTCTTTCTTTTCTTTTTTTAGACAGCAAATTGCACAGATAAATCACATACTTGGACATAATTATCTGATGATCGAGAATTCATAGATTTCACAAATTTTAAAGTTAAACATAGCCTCAACTTAATCAATTTTTTTGATAAAAATGTAAACGAAATTAGTCAACAATTCGAAGGCAACACAGCCGATACAAATACCGAACGGACAGCGATCCCTAGGTCATATACATTAGCGGATGACACACAAAAATTAACAAATGCCACTCAAGGTCGCACGACATCGTATAACCAAGTAATTATTTACTTAAGATATATAATAGTCAGCACTGACCCCAAGTTGCGACAGCTTGCAAACACGACGTGAGCTACTGGTGATAAACGAATCGCTAAAAGTGACGGGATTTCTAGGTCTTCGTTCGTTTGTTTATGTTTTGAATCCAATTCCTAATCTAACCGACTACAATATTATTTCTAGTCAACATAAACTTCCATTAGAATATAATATAGCTTTTCAAGTGTGTCACCTTAATACTCGGTTCTTTGCCTATATTATGGGCAGTGACTGTCGAAAATTTATATTTTCTTCCATATGAGCGCTGTTTATTTCAGTAAATAAAGCTAGTCGTCTTAAATATGTACAAGCATATTTAAAAACAAACAGAACGACCGATGTGATCCCTTGCTATGTTTAACATAATCGTACAAATTACTGCAATAATAATTATTTAAAAAACATCTAAGCTTTGGTCCTAGAAATTACAAAGCATTGTTGATTTCAACTTGAACCACAACTCAATAGGTTACAACAGCAACTGTGCCAGTTTCAGTGTTTGTTTGGGGATTGACTCGTCCTATTAAGATAAAAGAACATGTTCTTAACGTAACGAATTGATTGGAAACAGACCGCAATATGCTGGCCAAGTGGTTTAGAAAAATGAGTATCTTTGCAACTTTGTCACACCCTTTGTACTGCGAATTCGGACATCTGTCTTCATTAAGATCACTGATGAGGAACCCTGATGAGGATCATTTATAAACGTTGCTTAAAGTTGAGAATTCTTTAAACGTCAAAAATGTATGGTTAACCAGACGCTCATAATTAATCATTACTTAACTTTAAGCAACGTTTATAAATGAGGGGTTTAGAATTGAACATGTTGTGATATCTATCAAAGTTTGTTAAGAATACTAGGAAAATAGTTGGAGAAAAAGATATCCAAGGAAAATGTCCAATGGACAAGTAGAAGTGGAAAGAGGAAATCCGCTAAAGGTAGCTTTAAATTGGATTCAATTCTATGAAGGTGTAATATCAATCATTTAACATCTCACACATCACAACTAAAACCAAATATTAGTAATAATGACTCTTATAGGTCACGCCACTTATCACATCGAACGTTCAGCTTATAAGATAATTAATTCAAAGTCAACAGAACCAATAGTCAATACCAAGGCAAGTTTAAAGTAAACTATAGCGTAATAATATGATGCAAAGTTAGCTTGTGCAAGCTAATGGCGTTTCTTAATAACAGAGATATATTAATTTCTACATCATTATCGAATTCAATCATCATTAATTTAGTTTCCGTTTGAAGGCAGGTCAAAAACCTTGATTACTATAATTTAGAAGTCACATCTATGATATTTGATGAAGGTACGACTAGGTGCTAAAGATTATCATGTACGGTACAAAGCAATTCAAGAGTTAGTGATTTTCAGCTTATAACACAGTTCTGCTAAAAGTTTATTATTCTGGTAATCCCATCCACCCATCTTCTCGAAACAATTGAAGGTTAATAAGGTGAAGAGTAGTAATTATTATCCGATAACCTTGATCCTCAAAGAGTTTTGATATATAAAAGTCAACAAGCAACTTGATGGGCTTTCAAAAATCCTTTGAAGGTAAACAAAATTTGACAGCTAGCAAAGCACTTGGGTGATGAAGAACTTATGTGGGATGAAAAACAAGATAGATAATACAACACAAAACGCAATTCAATGTCTAAATTAAACTCTATAACAATAAAGCTCATGAATTGTAAACCATTTATGAAACAAGTGCATAACATTATTAAAGTAACAAGCAGACAGATTGGTGTCAAGTGGCCCTTATATCACAGTTAAATTCAGCTTAAGATGAAGAAGAATCCATTGTTTGCTTCTTATTTCTTAATGTTTATAAATTAGACGTTGTCAATAATAAATTGTAGGGAGCTATGATCGATGATTTGTGTTTTGACGAAGATTTGATTTCAGATGATAAAATTTTGGAAGTACATACATATATTATAATGGTTATATTGTGTAAAGTTGGTTTTGTAATTGGTGAAAGGGAGGATGAGTTAAATGTTAGATTTGTTAGTAAAATGGTCATGAGCTTTAGGCTAATGTTTAGTAATAATAATAATTACATTTATTTATAGCTTGCGATATCTATTGAATTAACACAGTGCTGGTTTGAATATATAAGTGCACCAATAACCTGGCTGTTCATAATATGAGTGTAGTCGTACATTCCTAAAAAAAACACGGTCGTATAAATATGATTACTTAGCCGAATCTACATCTATAGTCAATTTACGTTTGAAACATGGTAGACACTCTTTTCCGCATCAAGAAATACATCTCAATTTGCTAATATCTAATAATTATCTGTCATCATAACGCCATAGGGCTTCACGCTAATTTCGTACACTTTAATTCGAAGATCATCGACCTTCACCTTTGCATTTACCGGAATCATATTATCAGCAATAGCCGTTAATACCAATCATGCCTCCAGAGATGGTAATCTTTTAGCAATCTATTAACTTTTTAAAGTGTTGTACGTAATTGTTTATTACATCTATTATACTGAAGATTTTGCCTTCATTCATAATTATTTAATCAGTTTGATTTATGTTTTTGTAGTAGTTCCTATCCTAGCAACTGTTCGAGTTTTTACCTTAATATTTGATGAAATTAAATCCATTTTGGCGATGATTTCGGAATTCTTTTAGTAAAGCTTTCTATGGTGTTAAAGGAAACTAACATATCTAAGGATACTAACATTGTATAGTATAACGGGTCGGTCTCCGCTACTCCACGTCCAAGCGCGTATTTTGTGTGCTTACTAACATTAATTAAAGCGAAATCAAGTTTAAAAGAATCTACGCCCAAAAGTAACTATAACTTTAAAAGGAAATGTGAGACATAAATACTTCTAGAGATACCATCTGCATCTTTATTACCGGTATTGGTTTCAGTAGGTAATTGACTTAAATATACATTGACAAAATTATTACTCACTTCATAGTCGTTAACTTTTTTTTATTTCTTTTGGCGCCGTTTTCGATATTCAACGTAACCAGTTACCAGTTACCCTTTATCTTTGGAAGCTGGTTTTAATTCAATTATTATATTAATTCGTCTTTGATCATAATAGCATTATAGTCAATATCAATGTAAGTTGCATTTCAAATATGTTTGCATGACCTAACTGGGGGCATTTTGACCCAGTCATGCATAAAGACTAGTTGAGCTTGTTACCAGGCCTAACTTTCAATTTTATAAATAAACTAGCTTCCGCACGCGGCTTCGCCTGCGAGATATCTTCATAAATGATAAAATAGTCTAAGTTACTCGGTGATAATATAGCATTCTACTGGTGAAAGAATTTGAAATGAAATCGGCCCAGTAGTTTTTGAGTTTGTTCATTACAAACAAAAATACAAATCTTTTCTGTTTATAATATTAGTGTAGATATAAATGCATTAGATACTACTATAATATCAAGTAATAACCATTTTAATGCAACTATTCTATTACTATGACTGCTTCGTTGGTCTAGTGGTCGCAAGCGCTACTGCCGAGCATCAGATCCTGCGTTCAATTCCCGGGTCGGGCAAAGTGTTATTGGGTTTTTCCATCTGAAATTTCTCAGTGCAAGTCCGGAGTCTGGATTTGTGCCCGGTTGGTGGCAATAGGCTCGCCCTCTATTACCTCTGCCCTTCGAGGAATATAGGCGTGATGTTATGTTATGTGTATTCTATTAATAAATTAGTACACACTCATTCAAATTGAACTCAATTTGACAGTAATTATAATATATCTACTTAATACTATATAAATTTACTAAGACTTTACATAGAAGAATGATATTTTTTTCCCATTATTTCAATAAAGGCACACACATGTATTCCTAATTAAAGGTTAGAAACAATAAAGAAACTAGTATGAACTTAGCTCCAACCAGCTTGTCCAGAAACTGGTGAAAGATTACATGGATTTCCAAGGTTTAAGATAAATGACCATTAGGTTTTTGTACTAACTACTTTATAATGTGGTGTTAGGACACCTACATTTAACGTGACTAAGGTTTGAATGGTTTGAGGAATAGTATTTCTAATGTTAGATGAATTTAATTTGTAGACATGTAATGAGAAGAGGAATGCATTAACACTTAGATACTTTCAAGATTTAATTGAATATTTCGAAATAAATAGGCTAGCTAAACTCAAACTCAAAGCATTTATTTCAGTTAAACAATTTACAGGCACTTTTGAATTGTCAAAGAGTCAGTCAGTTAGTCAGAAAGTTAAAGCTAGTAGTTGCCCATTCCAAAACGTAGATCTCTATGGAGAAGAACGGGCGAGAAACTCCAAGGACACTCTTTTAAGTATAGATATTACAAAATCCTGGGTACATTATTATTATTGCTTCTATATGTGAGAACAATGTAAAAAAATAATCAAAAACAATTCAATTAAAAATAAGCCCTGGCAGATAAGAGATGACCAGTCTCAACTGACGGCACCCGTTCACGAATATGACGCTTTGATCAGCATCATCTAGCTCAACCATCTTGTAGGGAAACGAATAGTTCAGCACACGCGCCACCATCAGCGATACATTTAAGTGAGCATGACATACTTTCAAACTTGTAAGAGCATGGCATAATAACATAAAACGGCTGCATGGTACCCACATTAAAAATATATTAATGCTTCTAAATTATACAAAACTATAGTTTGCAATACAGAACTAAATGCTTTCCCTAACGAAAAAATAAGTTTCAAGTGATCTTTCATTATTATGTTTGAACATTGTATCCAATTCTGGGGCACTGGTATTCTGGCAATGATTAGGAATCTAAAACATTGTTTTTAACATTTTTTATAAAGTCTTCAACCACTTAATTTTTTACATCCTCAGCTTCTACAAAGAAAGTAGACAGAAATCTATAAACAATCAAATTAAAACAAACCAACATACCTTGGCCCTATTGCGTCCCTTCAAAACACTAAAATCATTCACACATCTCAACAAAATTCAATCGAAACCAATTTTATTGTCTTTTGGTGTCATCATCCCATACTTGGCTCTTGGCTCGTCCAGTTGCTTCGCTTGCGTAACTCCAAGTAACGCAAGCTTTTGTAGTATAGTAATGAGGACCTCGTGAACGGTAATTATTTTTAACATGACAGTTAATTTAAATTACGTTTTAAGTTCTGGATGTTCTTTATGTTTTATGATGTTTATAGGGTACCCTAGGGCAGTAATTTCTGTTTGTAACTAAGCGTAAAGCTCACTCATTTTATCTGATATGTCTTGTCAATCGTTGAGGATGGTGAAGTCTTCAATTGTAAATATGTATGATTGTGATTAGTGCCTAATTAATGTTGTCTGCAATAATGAAGAGTGTTAATCTTCTTTCAGATTTGTTTTAATGGTTAAGATATTCTTGTCTCTGCAGCCACAACCACTGGCAAACTTAGGCTTTTCTACTGATGTTGGTGGGATAGGTACTATTTTACATTTCAATGGTTTATTTCAAATTACAAATTATGAAAATGTATGAAAGAATAAACTCAACATTTTTGTATGGTACCTAACAGTTGCTATTAAGATTGAGCGTCTTAAATAGTTTATATTAAAATGACCATTTAGCTTGCAAAGCCTACGTTTAAGGTAATGTCCTTGTACTAGCGGTGTCTGAAAGAGAATTCAGTTAAACGCTAAATACTTAGGTACAGACTTTATTGAAATACCTGAGTTAATGGTGAAGAATGTTGGTAAAGGTTAATAGAGCTATCAAACTAATGCAAGCGTTTGATGTAAAAGCGAAATCAACATATTATAATGATAGTCTTACGTCTTCATTACATCTTTTTGTGAACACCTATGATGAAGTTGTTATTAAATATGTTATATAGTATTAACTATAGTAATAGAGATGTACCACTAGTCTATAAGATATAATTAAATGTGAAAACTTATTACAGTAGAATAAGCTGGAAAATCATGCTTCTACCATCTATCATCTACCAGAAGAAAAGTTTAATAGTGAATTTCATGAACTTAATGGGTAGATAAGTAAGGAAAGAAAGTAAGGTAGCAATAAATAAATAATAGGTACCGAAAAGGTCATAATATGTCGATAGAAAAAGAAAAGCTTATGTTTCACCACAACATTAACACTGACTTTGTTCCGCGAGTTATCAATAAACCACAAAATACATAATGATGAAACTCCTCAAAGCATATAGCAATATTATTTAATAACCGCACTGTTTCAAGAGGATGCATTCAAAATAACCGAAGCTAAAATTTTGCTAAATAATCTATCATAAATCAACCAATAAAAAGAACAAGTTATGATAAATTTTATTAATATGCTGTGGACCATATACGTCACATTGAATAGATTCCGAATTACAATGAAATATGATTCCTGGATATTGCTAATTTCGATCGTAAATCAAATTGGATGGACTATTTTTATTGCCTTGACATTTGGGCAATATGTTTGTTGGACAATTTGTCCTTGCTCCGGTATTTTTCCGGATGGTTTATGAAGATCCGGGTCAAGTGATGAAACTTAACGTGGTTTCTTCGTTTCCTTTTTTGTATTAGTAAAACATTTCGCTTATCACTTGTGAAACTATGTTGTTTTATGTGAGATAACGATCGCTTCGTGTTTGTGTATGATATATATGGTTTTTCTATTTTCTAGCTATATCTAAGCTTATTTTTCAAGTCACCTTTCTGAAAATACTTTACTTATTTTTTTCATTGGGTGCTGCGTTTATATATTGGTTTTGATTTCGACTTTCACATCGTCTGACTCATACATCTTTTCAGTTTGTTGCTGTGGTCATCCCTAATACCTATACTTTGGTATTTATGAGCCTCTCACTACAACCGCCTTTACTAACAAACCTAAGGTTTCACAAAATTTATGCGCATATTTAGAGAGTCCATTGCCCTTTTCCTATTAACGTCCATTTACGCAAAATAACAAATATCTTGTGATTCGGGTTTTCCTTTATCTCCCGGATATCATCAAATCCTAATGATGATTTCGGAGAATCCAACATTCTTAGATTAGACAAGTTTAAATCAATAGTTAATCTAGCAAACTAAACCACAAACAAGGAATTGTAGTTTGGCCTTTTTGACCGTTGAGTAATAGTTCACACTTGACGTCAGATGACCTGTTTGATGAATGATAACGTTTTGAGGTCGCCCGTCAATCGTATTGTTGCATTTTGTGTTGGAAGCTCTTAACATTTTAGATTAGATAAGAGAAAGGTGTAAACTTTGATTCTGTTTAAAATCTCAATAATACTGTGCCTGTGTCTTTCTAATGTTTCAAGATAAAGCATATCATTGTCATCATTCATCGTATTCATCATACCTTAAAGACATACCTTCCAGCTTTGTATTGTTAGTACCTATATTTATATAGGTATTAATAATTTATTTTGTCACAGCTTTTTTATCTCAAATGATGATTGAAATTTTACATTATAGGTACCTACTAATAAAAATAAAAACAGAATTTAATAATAACAAAACTTAACTTTAGTAATTAATTGCTTGTTTTTAATCTTATATTAATAAAGATGAAGAATCCTGTTCAAGTTTCCTGAACTTAAACAAGTTTTGAGAATGCCATTTTAGAAAAACATCTTCGAGCTATTATAATAATGATTTTACAAATTATTTAATTTTGGGATGAACACAATCTATAATTTTTAATAATAGGTATATGAATTTTATTCTCTCAAAATGATCTGAGTTCTTAAGGATCAGTACCGGTTTATTCCTTACGGTGACTTTATCAAGTTTTCAATTATAACTAGCTACAGGATTTGTATTTTCCCTTGGCCCTATGCCATTATTATTTTATGTCTACTTATTCAACAAAAGCCGAAAAAATCCCCACTTATGCTATTTATGTATGCTAAATAGCTATTGATTACCATGAATATACCATGAAACTCTTTCAACAAATCAGAAATATCCAAACTCGATATTCGATTTGATTCGAATCCTTCCCTTCATCAATACAAGTGTTATGGACAAATACCACAATACCATTTATTTCCACCATAAACTTAAAATAGATATCATCTCATCTTACCAAACAATTGGTCGTATTTAATGCAACAATATTACAATTCAGTTTTTATTTGCATTTGGCATTGAGTACAAAATGTACGAATGTAAACAAAGGAGTTAGTTAAATTCCTATCACTATCATTATGTGTGTGTAAAGAAAAAAATGTAATTGTCTATTCAATTGGTAATCATGTGAAGTTGAGTAAAAAGAACATTTGATAATTACTGGTTATTAATAATTGATTGGATGCTACTTTCTTCATTGGTGTCAAGTGCAGACGCTGTTTAAATACCATAAGTCTGGGAAGTTCCCGAAGTGATTTGAGTTTAGACCACTATGATGAGAGAAGTGTCACAATGAGAGAATACAAAGGTGTTGAATAAATTCAACGAAGACCCATTCCCGTAAAAGAAGATAAAAAAAAACAAGTTTAAATGGCAATTTTATTATTTTTCTAAAAATATAACTTTGAACATTTGTGCCACTTTCATTTAAACCAATACTTTACAATGAAATGTAAATAAAATTGAGGACAGTTGCAAAAAAAAGCTAGTCAACAAATAAAGACGACAGAGAGTTATGAAGGAAGCTATTAACCTAGAGCACCTACACTGGTGTTCCTACCTATCATCTGGTACCATATGTGGACAGCTATGTTACGATACTCCTACGCATAGATCCGGCCTGTCAATGTCAACACAATGTCATCTGATTTTATTAATGTCTTGTAGTATTATGAGATTTTTTATATCACTCATGTTTATTTTTTTTTATTTTTTATCCATATTATGAATGAAAATATTGTAGCTACAACTTTTTTCACTTTTGTTTCAACACAACCAAAACATAGTTTTTTGTTTTGTAATTATATGCTTAGATTTCCGTATCGTCTTGTTCTTATGCTTTTATTTTTACATATTATATATCTCAATTCTTGTCTTATTTGTTTTTCAATTACATGTTACTTCCACCTGTTCTTTTCGACGACGTGACAATTTTGCAAGGAATAAAAAACTGTAGTGTTCATACAAACACAGTTTATTAAATCATCTCCTATATTATTGTCTAGAGCCACCAAGTTTACAATTAATAACTATAATAAGTTTCACAGGTGGTGTCATTTACCTATAAAACATCTATGGGTAAATCGGAACTGGTTTTTTATAATTTTATCGGTTTCGTTATGTAATTGCCGAAATGTGAGGTCAGATAAGGCACTCTTTTTTCAAGATAATTTCATAAACTAAAATAAGAACGAGCTACATGTGGAACAAGAACTACTTATTATGAAATTAGAAAACACCAAAAATCAACATTTTTGATGGTACGTATTTTATTCTGTACGAAAAATTACCAGCCCAGATTTTTTTTATAAAAACTCAAGGAAGGAGAGCATAAATAAATATTATAAACTGCACACTTGGATAATCTGTGTTAAGCGAATTGCAGTAGGTACCTACTTTATGTTAATGGATCTCCAATAAGAAGAAATAAATACAAGGGTTATTTTGCTATCTTTAATATTTGCTCTATTTGATCATCCCGGATATAATGAAATGTGTTTTATTTATAGAGAAAAAAAAACTAAGGTATCACCTACGTGACCGTATTCTACATAAATTAATTAATAAAACAACTATCACTATCGAAATAAATTAGTTATTTCGAACTAAAACTGGTTAACTTGTTTAAAACATGTATTTTTTACAATGATTTGAATTAATTAAAGATTTGTGGTTTAAAAACAAGTAAAACAACTGTCATTGATAGAAATTAATGTAAATGGGAAATTATTTCTAATCTCTACGTAAACTGATTTTATGGCAAAAGTATTACAAATGAAAGGAAAAAAACAAGAAAATCCTTTAAATAGAATATGTGGGTACACGTTATTAACCCTGCATTTGTCTGGCAGTTGTGAGGGGCTCGTGGCTAAATAAAAACAGCCACACGGTTTAATCGATGGTTGTGGTCGGTCCGTGGATGGGTGAAAATCCAGTATATATCGAGACCTCTCGGAAAAGTACGTTAAGCCTTTGGCCCTGGTTATAATAATGTAGATTTTTGACAGTCACTACAGGTAGTCAGAAGACCGAAAATCTGACAACCTGGATGGAACCTGGAACTGGATTGTGGAGATCAGATAGGCAGTCGATTCATGTAATAGGTATACTGGTTTTCGGCTGCATACTGTGAGACTGGAAGCCGATCCGAACATAGCTGGGCAAAAGCTAGGCAGACGATGATCTGTCTTGCAGTTGTCTTAAAATAGTAAACAAAGCCTACAATTACGCATTACAAAATTATGCGTAACCACGCCAATGTTCGAAACCTTCAATATCGATGATGATCGACTTGACCATTATGACCCTCAGATGACCGTTAAATATTATAATAGGATTACGTGTAAAGTATGTACATCAGCAGACATTCTTGGAATATTTAATGTATGTAATGATCGGAGACTCTGTTATAAAATTAACTACAATAGAGTATGGCGAAAAATCTTTGAATTGAGACAAAATCGACATAATACAGTGTCATTAATGATTATTATTGGATAACCCTAACTAAATTTCCAATTATGTATTTCTCTGTAAAACAAATATTAATTAATATTTCACATTAATTTAATTTTATCAAATACGATCAAACACAAATCGATCGAGAATCGATAATCAATTATTTATTTAAATATCGCAGGTAACTAAACAGTGAAACACCTGAACAACATTTTGAAAAGATAAAAATAAATATGATGATAATATGATCATATTTATTTTTGAAAACGATTTTTATTAATTGCGACAATTTTACTAAAAATATATAAAAGGCATTTAACTTATAAAGTTATAGCATAACGCTAAATATTACCTACGCGTTAACAATTTCAAAGAAAAAATTATAACGACCGGTTAGGTCAATGACCTTTTTCCGCATATTTTAATTATTTTAAAATTAATTATTCATCATCATCATTTCAACCTAACGACGCCTACGGACATAAGCAAGCACCACCGTAACCTTCAACCGGTTCTGTGCTTCCCGCATCCAGCGGATTCCTGCGGCCTTCACAATTAATTAAATTAATTATTCACGTAGCCAAAATTTATATTGTCTTTGTTATTTTGCTTCAAGCAATAATTATTAAGGTTCAATATTCAAAATTCCTCTCATACCTACCTGCTACACCTACCTATTGGCTCTATTGTGCAATATTTTGTGAGGAGATTTCAAATCACACGAGTAGGTATCTAGGTATGTCGAAAGGTGGTTAACCTAAGAACATAAGAAATGCCTTAAGAACTTTACTAATTAGGTCATAAAAAATGTAGGAGTTTATTTAAAAATTTATTTCTGTAGTTTCTGCCTACCCCCATGGGAAGAAGGCGTGAGTTTATGTATGTATGTATGTATGTATTTATTTATAAACGTTGCTTAAAGTTAAGTAATGATTAGAGACCGTTTAACCAGACACTTTTTGACGTTTGAACGTCACTTAACTTTAAACAACGTTTATAAATAAACCCCACAAATAATATTCTTAATACTAAACAATTTTAAAATTAAGAATATTAATTGTTCAACGATATATCCATACTTATTTAATTTTATAAATGTGGAAGTAACTCTGTCTGTCAGTGTTACCCTGTTCACGCCTAAACCAGGAATCCGTTCGTTATGAAAATTTGACAGATCATTGCCTAGGACCTGGACATAGGCTACTTACATCCTGTATTTGTAGTATTCAAAATAATAAAAATAAAATATACGCAGACGAAGACGCTGGCACCAGCTGGTATGCAAATAAGACATAAACAACACTCATTAGTTTTATAAAACTGCTGTTATAAAATGATAGTAAGAAATTAAATTTCATAAAACTCTTTTTTAATAATTACTTTTTGTCTGATTGGCATTATGAACGAAAAAATAATACTTATTGTGAATTTAATTTCATCTAGATTGAGATTTACCATTTTGTTGGTACCTATACCAATCTTTTTATAACAACATAACAGAAGATGACGCCTGTATTCCTCGAAGGGTTAGGCACAGGTTCACGCACATTATGCCAGTTATACATAACTCTTTGCAGCAAAATCTGTACTCTTACATCTCTTGCATTTGTCAAATTGCTACTTAAGGGGGAAGCGTCAGTGTAGCCCGCGAAATTCAAATTTTCTTAATGTCATGAAATCATGACATTTGACACCTTTGCTAACTTATGGAGTTGTATTGCTGATTGTAATGATTATAATTGAGTTAAACCATATTTTTTACGGCCGCGAATCATATTAAGATCAACATACAACATGATACTGACCTGCAAATTGCAAAAAAACGTAAGAAAATTTGAATTTCGCGGGCTATCCTGACGCTTTCGCCTTAAACAAAATTATGTATGTGCACTTACACCTTTATTACTTAAAAGCACATAAGTATGTGGCGCCGTGACATGAAAATAAAATTGGCATTTTTTACAACAGAAAAAATAACAAAATATTTACATAATAATGTAGGTATGTGCAGTTACATCATTTTAGTCACTTGTCCTCAGCGTGGGAGGGTTAAGTATCGAGCCAACCAAATATGTCTTATTATGGTTGTTGGGTAAACCATTATTAATCGACCACTTCATTCGAGATGTGCCTTGAATTAATAATTTAATTATCTTTTTAATAAGCTGCTGTGCTGTTACGAGGCAGAAAAACGGATAGTCTCAAAATATAAGTAATAAATACCAATTCCAGGTCCTGCCCCATCAGAAAGTTTCAATGCAGGCATTTATTATGTAACCATTTCAATTTGAAACCATTTTTTTAAATTATAACGACCTCAATGAGCTTTGCCTACAAACAAACATTATAAAATAATGTGAAGCCTTTTTTCTGCGTTCGCATGTTAAAATGAGGATTTCCCAAATTGCTTGGTAATAAAACCAAATACCGAATTTAAAGTTTATGGCTATCCACATGATACAATTTAAGCCACTGGTATTTATGACCCCTCCACTAATTAGTACCTATCAAGACTGAAAGTTCAAGGTTTTTCAACATCAATATTCAAATCATTAATTTCTCGACAACTTACATAATTTTTTGCACAAATTCTTATGACGTAAGTGATGTAACGTAAACAAGCAAACATAGACTGTAAAAACTTTGTAAATAGAGTTCCTTTTAGCTTGTACTTAAGCTTGCGCTTCCGCGAAGACGACACTTCAGGCCACCTTTGACATATTTGCTCAATAATTGACATTGAAAATTCAAGTTTATTTGCGCTTCTGTTAATTATTTTCTCTTCAATTATAGACTTTATTTAGTAAGCACTAAAAGCGTTTATATTTTGCGCTACGTTAAAGCTGTGGTAAGTATTTTTATTAATTAAAGTACAATATCAAGTAAGATATCCTGGTCGAATCAATTACCTACCAACACTGTAAATCTGTTTTTCTTTTTTAAATATTTATTTAATCGAAAATTTATTTTGGATAAACTATATCCGTATCGATACAAGGAATTTGAGAATTTAAAATCAAAACTGAATAAAAGATTAGGTATTTGTAAAATTAGAGTTCAAAGCTACAATTATTTTTTTGGTATTAATTACAATCAGCCATAAAGACGCTGGAACGTAGGTACAATTAGCAACAAAAATTGTAAAATTATTTGATTATTTTAGCGACTATTAAAAATTGTCTAACAGATGGACATAACATAATTTAAAGAGTATTAATATCACATTTATAACAACTACATACATTAATTTAGCTAAATGTACCGTGTAATTAATGGTCAAATCAAAACAATATGTGTGAAGTTTTTTAACGTTTCTTTTGTGTTATATTTTTCTCATAACGTCTTTTGTGAGCAAAATTTTATGAGGTTAAGGATTTCATTCAAAAGGATAAATTACCTACCTGATTGATAAAAATAATTGCATTATTCTCAGAAATTCGATATTTTTTAGGTTTTTCTTCATGTTGCCATTTTCAAACAATCAATCAATCTACCTAGCCTTTTTCCAACTATTTTGGGGTCGGCTTCTAGTCTAACAGGATGCAGCTGAGTACCAGTATTTGATTTGGAGCGTCCTGCTTATCTGACCTCCTCAACCCAGTAACTGGGTAATACGATACTCCTTGGTAAGAATCGTTGTCAAACGGCGTCTGACGACCCCGTAACGACTGTCAAAGATTCACGACTAACAGCAAAACCTACGACTTAACGTGCTTCCTAGGTACGGAGAAATCTCGGTATGTAAAGATCCATGGACCAACGCCGGCAACCGTAGCCCGTGTGGCTGTTATTACTTAGCCACGAGCACCTCTTTTTTTCAAACAATCACACTGTTGAAATATGACATAATCAAACTTAAAAGGAAAGAAAAACCAAAATAATGACTTTACCAGGCTGTCACTTTCTGGTACATGCGTGTAAAAATACCTTTAAGCCGAATATTCGTTTCACAATTATTCGATAATAAGGGTTACACAATGATGAATCACCTGATTACGATTCACCGTGATACAACTGATAAATAAACGTCTGTTATTTATTTTGACCCGATGTGTAATGCGGGATACTGCTATTTATTTAAATGTCCAAATTTAAATGTGAATTTTAAATAGATATATTTAAAATTACTTTACGGTTTTTAGTCTTTTCGGAATACGTATAGTTCAAATATTCGGATAATTAATAATCTTTTTTGGATGTTAGCAAATTATCTATTCATTTCTGTTATTCGTTTTATTTTCTCATTCATGTTGGAAAAGATGATGAAAAGTGGTCAACACCTTCCGTTGAAAACTAAAATACCACTGGAATGATGAATGAAAAGGGAGAGGAAGATGCTTTGCCGACCTTAAAGTACAAAGTTGTAATTTCACCAATTCACCTATTCAAAATTTGCGAAATTACATATTGCCAAATACGTATTTGACCTATCAGGTTTTCGTAGGATTGCAAAAGGAAGATCACAAATAATGAGAGGTAGCCAATATACTTTACGAACACAATCAAGTAATCAATTTTCCTAAGAAGAAACTTAACGCCAAATAGAGAAACAATTAACAGACATCATAAATGCTTCGGGCGACCAAAGTATAGAAGTTTAACTTGGGTAATCCGGGGTCACAAAAATATTTAAAAAAAGTTGTGGTTAGAGTTTTTGTGATATCAAAATCTAGTTTTAAAATATAATTTTGACTACAAGATGACATTATGAAACTAGATATTGATATCATTATTGAACAATTTGGTTAAACAAACCTGTTTTTTTTTAAACAAAACTAGTCTTTATTTATAGTTATTTTAATGAAGTAATCTAATGATGTTAATTTTATTGCTTAGAATTTTTATCTGGCATACATGACCGTTGCTAAATTGTTTATTATAGTGCAGCTTCGCTGTGACGATCATTTTTAAGTAAAATAGATAATGTAAAAATTTATACATTGAACACATAACACCACGCCTTGTTTCCTCAAAGGGTTGGGCAGAGGTGTACCTATAGTACACCCACATTTCATCAGTTATGTTTAAGTCCCATGTAATAAGGGGCGAGCCTATTACCATCAACCGGGCACAAATTAAAATTCCAGGCTGCTACTTAGAAATTTCATATAGTAAAACCCAATAACACTACCCGACCTGGTAATCGAACCCAAGACCTCATGCTCAGCAGTAACGTTTGAATTAAATTTCCTTTCATTTATTTAGCTGCAGAAGTAATAAATAATGTTTTAAAACTAACAATCAGCTAAGTAAAATTCCTCACTCAAGACTAAAACATGATTTATAGTGTAGTAAATACACACGTATTATTTTTTGTAGGAAATATTTTAAAAGTTAATTAAGATGTTAAACATGTCATGGAATTATTTTTGCAGAACTTTAATTACGTACCATCAATTACTGCATTTTGTTAACAGTAGATTTTATAACGGACTTGATATTAGAAAACTATTTTTGATCACATTTTCTTATATTATAATGTATTTTATTTTCTAGGTATAGGCATTGTAAATAGTGAAAACCTACTTTTATTCAAAACTAGCTGTTGTCCGCGACTTCTTCTGAAATCCAGGATGAAAAGTAGCCTATTTCCTTACTCAGGTCATGGTCTGTCTGTGTGCCAAATTTCATTCAAATCTGTTCAGCCGTTTTAGTGTGAAAGCATAACAAACAGACAAACTCACTTTCGTATTTATAATATTATTATATTAGTTAGGATTGTGATGTTTTCATCTTAATCAATCCTATTTTTCCGTATTGCACTAGAAGTCTAGTTGACCAATTCAAATTCAAAATTCATTTATTTAAACTAGGCTGAGAATCAGCACTTTTCGAACGTCAAAATTACATAAGACTGTCCCCCAAAAACGCCCACCCTTCACCACTTCCTAGTGCCTTTAGCTGGGAAGAAGAAGTGGCGGTGGTAACAAAAACATTGTATTGAGTAAATTAAGTCAACAATAAAAAAAAATAAAAAAAATTGGTTTGTAAAAAAAAAAAAAAGAAATTGACTTATAAATTCAAATAAAATAAAAAATTATATTATAATCTCATATAAACTGTCAGTAGGTAAGCTAATTCTGAAGAAAGAACATAAACATTGTCTTGAGTTAATCACAGCGACCAACTATTCTTATCATTTAAGTAGTCGTTGATACAATAGTATGCCTTTGAACAAAGGTTGGATTTTACTTTAGTTTTACTCGTAAATGCATTAAAAGGCAAATCTAGCAAAGAAGAGGGTAGCTTGTTATAAAAGGTTATACCAAGCCCAACAAATGAGTTATCAACCTTATGAAGCCGGTGAAAGGGAGCTCGTAGTTTGTCCTTATTTCTAGTGTTAACATTGTGAATATCACTGTTTTTAGTGTATAAGTGTAGGTATATTTTGCCTAATATATAAGATGTTGGCGAAAATTAATTGTGATGGCACCAATATCTTTAAAAAAATCTGGCACCTAGCTGGTAAATTGCTTATTAATACTTCAAACGTAAATACAGTAAGTCAAACTTTCCGCTTTAGTGCATAACTGCCAATCAGAGTTGCATAACATGTCAAAGACGCTACTGGGTTGCGCCACTTTTACGTACAACCGCGGACGATTGAGTTCATAAAATATTATTCTTTTTTTTATTTTTATTAGGAACATTCACAGGAAATACAAACGGTAAAAAAGGAACATTTAAAACTAACAAAATTTGCATTGAAAATCCAATAAAATAATAACAAATTACTCGTGTCAATGATTCACGGAAGGATGATTGAATTATGTATTAGTTGCGGTCAACATTTTAATGTTGTAATTATTTAAAAATTCAGTTAGGTACTACTATTTTTTTTTCTAACACTAAAAAAATTGCAAATTGGCAGGAAAAAAATTAACAACAATGCTACTTCGCGAGAAACCAATTAGGAAGAGGTTTACATACTTAAAGCGTTTCGAATTAAAAGGTCTAGGTCCCATGATAAGCCATAATATAAGTGTTTTGAAATATCAAATAAGGTGGAAATAATTTTATCACGTATTTTTGTTTAGTCACTTAAAACCAACCACTTAACCGAAATTGACATATAAGAAACCTTACCACAATTACCTTTGCACAATTAATAATTTCCAAATAATCTTTTCATCTTTCGGCCGAAATCATGAATTACTAACTTCCCAAAAAATATTCCTCAAATAGGCCAAACTTGTCTAAAAATCTTTTTAACTTAGCATAAATACATTCTTAAACGCCAAAATATGATAAGTGCTTCCTCCGAAAGAGACACTGGTGCCGATACTCTTGTTCACAAACTAAACTAAATTTAAGTTCAGTGCATCTTTTTCTTTCTATTTCATTAAGAAAAGGACAGAAAATAAATTTTAGTTTACCTAGTTCTGTCAAATTAATCAGCGCTTGACGTAAATTGGCGTAATTTTAGTAGGCAAGTTTTTAATCACGTCTAAACTTGTATGGAGAAGTGACAGGCGCTGATTAAATTGACAGGACTTAACTAAAATTTATCTTCTGTCCTTTTCTTAATGAAATAGAAAGAAAAAGATGCACTGAACCTAAATTTAGTTTAGTTTGTGAACAAGGGAATCGGCACCATTGACGACGTCATCCTACACTTAATGATACAACAAATAATTCCGATCACTTGTCGCCACGAGCGTACGTTGTCAGGTGGCTAAACAAAGCGTACAACACAAACCTATCTGTCGTTGCATCTCGTACTGTAGGACGCGTTGTACGTACATTTGCCTACGTTGGACGAAAGTCATAAGCGACAGCGGGTTGAAAATTGTTCCTACGAGCGACAAACTAGCAACTAATAAAGTTTTTCGGTTTTTGCTTGTGACTTTGCCGAAGATAATATACAAAAATATGCTATGTTTGGCAATCTATCTGAAAACTCACTTTTCTTTTAATTTCAAAAGATAATGCCCTTAGGAAGTCCATTTAGGAAGCTATTAAAATCATTAACGCATAATGATTTTTACTGCATATCCTTCTAATTTAATGCAATAATCCATGATTTATTGCGGCGCCTAAAACATTGTGTAATCAAAATAAACCTTCAACTAAAAATAACCTAATAACTAATTCATCTTATTTTGTTCTTAAAATACTATTTATTTATGATAAACTGTGTTGTAAATACGAGACATTGGTTTACAACTAGTTATTTATTTATTTTTAACATACTATGACCTTTACTCGGCGTTTCTAGTAGTGTTAACATGATTTATATTGATAATCGCATCATTTGTCTTGTGTTAATGCATGTATGCTTCTCTGAGGTCACGGATATTATTCTAAGATCAGACAAGAGTATGATTTGATTATGATTTTTAATTTTGTAATGACTGCCAATTATTCAAAATGGGTAGTTACAAATAAATGATGAGTTTTACAATTAACTGTTATGACGTGTATTAATTGAGTATTCATATTTTAAATATATATAAATCGCATTATCATTGTATTGCATGAACTCCTCTCCTCTCCACCATTCTAAAAATCGCTATCAAATTATCAGTTGGACCACAAATAACAGTACCACACAGAACAACTAACTTACGCTACATTCCTCTAGTTCTATTGTTTATGAAAATATTTGGTGAAAAAAATACTGTTTTGTTTCATCAACAATGAAGAATTGTAGGATATTCAGATTACCAGCTTTTGTGTATTAGGCAATAGGTTTCGGTAACACCTTTTTAGGGTTCCGTAGTAAACAAGGAACCCTTACAGTTTCGTCATGTCCGTCTGTCTGTCTGTCCTTCCGTGGTCTAGCGCCGAGACCCTTAGTACCAGAAAGCTATAATTTGGCACAGGTATACATATTAATTACGCCGACAAAGTGGTTAAACAAAATTATGAAAATATTTTTTTTTTTGGGGTACCTCTCCTACACGTAAAGTGGTGATGTTTTTTTTTTAACCCATGGTGAGGGGTATCATTGGAAAGGTCCTTCAAAAACATTATGAGTTTGCGATTCAAGGATCCGTTTGCGAAATATTAACCTTTAAAGTGCTAATTTTTGTTAGAATCAAGTGTTAAAGCCCAAGCCAGCTAAATGGTTGGTTTTGGATGTGTGAAAGAAATCACAGCAGTACTTTATATAACGAAATTAAAAGGAAAACTATCACAGCGAAGTAGGCTCTACAAGTTAACGAGTAATAATCGACCAACTTAACTTTGCAGTTGCAAAAACATGTTTTCCCATACATTCCATATGGGAGAACATATTTTTCAACTACAAAGTTAAGTTTGTTTTTGGGATAAATTCATCCCAACTACGGAACCCTTCATTGTGCGTGGTCCGACACGCACTTGGCCGGTTTTTTTTAAATAATGAACGACAATATCAGCGCATACGGAGGTGTAAAGCTCCTGCGCGTGGTTTTTCGAAACATTACAAAAAAAACCTTACACATAAACATTTGCTTTCATACAAAATATCGTGTTTGCATACACAAATGGCCTCTTTGTTGCGATGTTTTTGTGTAAAAACACGCTCAGGAGACCTGGCTTTAGATAGACGTCTAATAGTGAAGTACGGATAAACAGACATGTTGTGCCGAGCCCAGCTAAATTAGGAAAAGGGAACGAGAATGGTGATGGAGGTGTAAGATAATACTCAAAATAATACTTCAGGGCTCTTTGCCCTGAAATATTTTATTAAAGGTCAAGCTATTGGGACAACTTTGGGAGAGCAATTATAATTGGCAGGCTGTTGCTACGGAGTTTGTTTGAATATGCCTATGAATATAAGGCAATTTTCGAGTTAAAGATAAATTGACAGTATTTAAATGTGTAATGTTGGATGGTAATATGCTCGCCCCCTATTACATGGGGATTAAAAATAACTGGCGAAATGTGGGTGTTACTAAAAGGAACACCTCTGTCTAATTCTTCGGAGTGTTATGTGTTTTATTAAAATTTAAATAGGTTCTAAATGTATTGACAAATTACTGGTGAAGCTTGTCCACTCTAAAATGACGCGCCCCACTACCGTATTTACGTACACGGTAATGCGGATTGCTGTGGGTAATGCGGTAGAGTGGACAAGTTATAGCGTCAGTTTAAAACTCATCATGACCTAAAATGACCTAATGCGCTGAAACATATTGACCAGCAATTTTTTAAATTGAATTTAACGCTTGACACCTTACAATAATGTTTTGAAAGCTGAGGTCAGAAGTCAGTCTACACATTTGAATTTCGTGCTGAATACACATGCAAACTTTATTTTGTTAGCTATTTTGTTGATGGACAAAAATTTTAAAAATACACGCTCTAAAAAGTATGAAACAAGAAAATAATTATGAAAAATGGTCAAGGTAAAGCCGTGGTCGCATGCCATTATAATTTTGTAGGTGTACAGGCATGAGACCACCCACGGCTTTACCTTGACCATTTATGTACCTGTCTTGATTTCTGCCTGAAATATTTTCTTGTTTCATACTTTTTAGAGCGTGTATTTTCAGTAGTTGGGTTGGGGTTGGGTATAGTTTTTGAATTTACTTTTATTTAAATTATTTTGGGGTTATAATTTCGTAATAAAGTATTTCACAGTTTCACTAAAGCCGGTTTAAAAAAATTTAAACGTTTTTATTTACTTAGACAATATGATACATATACATATTTGTAATGTGCTCATCAAGACCTTTTATTCGATACCCAACATGGCACCATATTTTTTTTAGTTTATGTTTTTATGTCCTCTAGAGGGCGCCATATTGCATTTAATGTGACATCACATAGCCTATAAGCAGCGGATGAATAAGACGCTTCCAATGATACCTTATTTGTTAAATTATTATCGGTAGTTTAGAAGTTATGAGGTAACAGATGAACATACACACATACATAAATACCGATCAAAATCATAACCCTCCTATTTGCTTCGCCGTAGTGGAAAAAAAAGAATGAACCATATTTTCAATCAGCCGATTGATTTAGAATGCTAGTTAAGTACTATTATTTTTGTAGGAACTTGCTTCTAGTGTCTGCATATAAATGTTTCTTGACCTTTCATTGAGCTAAAGGTGAAATAAAATAATGTGTACCTACTCAATACGAACCAAATACCAAAGGAACATAACTGTCCGAGTAACTTAGATTTAAGCTAAAGTTTCTGACATTATGTACGCTGTGACATAAGTACCTAATAGTTTTATGTTTATTGTTAGTGTTTCGTATTCTGAGCTGTTTTGGTGTTCATACGCGGTGACTTTGTATTGAGGTGCGTTTTTATTAAAGATTTACTTAGAGTTCAACTAATGAATAAAACGTTTATGGTTTATTGAAACACCCTGTGGGTGGTACAGTCATCGAATTTGATTAGATTGCGGTTGTTTTAGTGTTTAAAGTCTATAGAACTTCGTCTCTATATTTTAGCGATTGGATTTGCTAACATTGCCTACAACAGAAACATTGTAGGATACGATATTTTTCCTATCTATGTATAAAATTTCTTATTTATTCCCGTGCGTAAATTACCTACTATTGCTAAGCCGTTTTAATCCTTACTCAGGATGTACCTATTTACTCAGGTAATAAGCAAAAAATTACAACAACGATTTTAAATAGCAAAAATATAATAAATCTTTTAATCTTTCATAATGAGCCTCTGGTCTTCTCGTTCAACAGGATGCCAAACACGCGCTATATACCAAAGTTTCTTTAATTGCTAACCACTGTTAATCCGATAATTACAACTTATTTATCGCTGTTCATACCTAGAAAAAAAACCTTTTATGGCCACATCATTACTTAAATATGTTTTAATTAATACATTCTTGAGTGACCAATGACAAGTTTGCGTAACACACAACCTTGGCGTGTGGTTTGATATTTAAATATACAAATACGTTCTTGGGCTTCTTCAAATTGTGGAAACTGGCGTTGCTACGTATTCTGATGTAGCAGTAGGCAGATAGATATATAGAAAACTCTTTATTGAACTCGCAAAAATAATAGGTTGATGTCATAATGGGGTTTTTACAAAATAAGTGAAATTATCTCCAAAAGCGTTCTTAGAGACAATCTATGAATGGACTGCGTTCACAATTTTTGTAATTTTTTTAAAATTATTTAATTTTGTTTTATGCATTTTATTTATCCTTGAATAAGCCCACTTATTTCAATAAAAGAGTGTGATATGTATGCAAGTAAGTCTATCATCTGAATGAGTAAATAATGCAAAACGGGCTTAGTTATATTAGGTCTATAAATAAACATTTTCTTTGAGATTACAGGAGCGGTTGGTATTTTTATGTAAAATAATTCTACGGTTACGTTTCATAAGGAGTGACCAATAACGAGGCATCATTTACGTAATATGTAACCTTGGTATGTGGTTATATATAAATATTAAACGTGATATTGTTCGATCTATTTAAAAATTCCTTTGTCCAAACAATGGTTTTATTTGACCTGATAATATTTTGAAACCGGTTTATTTGCATATTATTACAAAATAACGTGGGTATGCAGGATGTTCGGTCATTCCGCTTTGCATTGATAAAATAAATGCCATAAGAGCTCAGATTACAAAGACATTAAGTTCTATGACCATGAAAACATATGGAACAGGTGTGTCACCAAATAACTAACTTGATGTTCTTTTATTTATGTTTTTATGTGGTGCAACGGTGATTATAGCAGTTTCTGAATAGTGACCAAGGCAAGGACGAAGAGCACCATTTAGAGACTATTCATTGTGTCATCGCATGATGATGATGACACTTGCAGGGCAATATCTTGATAACCTGGCTAAGGACAAAAACATAAATTATGTTTGAAAATGCAAATCTTAATGTTAGTGTGACTATTTTTTCTCACAAGAAACCCACAAAAGTTCATAGACTAGAATTATTTATTCACTTAAGGAGCTCTTAACATCAAAGGCGGTACCCATGACATCTGCCATTTCGTAAATCGAATAATGATGTAGCAGCAAGAAAAGTTCCCATTGACAGTTGGTTGGACTATCGAACAAGAAGATCTCTGCTCATCTCTCAATACGAAATGTGTCGGTATTACATTCGGTAAACTTTAAAGCACTGTATGTTACGTATCGGGTTAAAGATCACTGCATGCAATGCCGCTAACGTATCGATTTAATAATCACTCATGAACATTTTCTGTGCAATTTTATTAAAGTTTAATCATTTCATCCGCAAACTATTGTATTCTTAAATCAATAATGATTTATTTGTTAAAACAAATATTTGTCAGTTACATAGTTATTGGTGATGAAATATACGCATTTTATAAAACGCCGCCGTTTCAAAGTCACAGCTGACGGAACTTGTAGTTAATAATCCTTAGAACGACAGTAGATATTAATAACCGTCATGTCAATATTTCATATTACAAGTTGAGCGACTAAAACTAAACTTAGTGACAACGATGCAAAGTACTTACTAGCTTACTCAATGATTGTTACCACTTTAATTAGAGTTATCATTTTTTTTTATGGCATTTCGAATCGTAATCTTTATAATATCGATAGTAACTTCTAAGGTACCTGACCCCATAAGCAGTTTTTTTTTTTTCCTTGTCCTAATTTTCAACAATAGGATGGACCCTAATCTTATTACAATCTAGCCTTATAAATAGATTAATAAGTAATTTAATTATAACCTAAACTATTAAATTGTCTTTACTAAGAATGTATCCATAAGCAGATAAGCTTAAAATCTAGTCACATAACCGCTACAACAATGAGATAATGTTCTATTTTTAATCAGTTAAGAAAAATAATAAATTGAAAAGCGCTTTAAATATTCCAGTTAATGCCGGTCGAATCTGTCGTTCGGTGGATGTGACCTTTGCGCGACGGCCTTCTGTGTTGCGTAATTTTGTCCTCCGGCGCCGCAAGCGCATCTTTGTAGCTTCACTATTTAACTTGTAACAACGTCGCACCCTAATTACTATTTACCGTTATTCAATTTATCCATGATTTAGTGGAATTGTTAGTTTTGGTATCACGTTTTCTTGGATTTCAGAAGATGGTAATTTTTCGTGAGTCCAAATTAAATGAAGTAAATCGTCAACGTTTAGGAGCTTATTTTTGAGATTTTTCGAGGACAGTCATTGTCCAATAGTGTATTATGAGTAGAAAAAGAATAAATTTGAAAAACTCCTTATTTTCATAAACAGCTGATAAGAACCCATCTTTCTAAAATATAGGTCCAAGATAATATGTATAGTTGAGATTACCGGTGAACTTAAAACTTAACTATGAGGTTACCTAGGTCACCTACCTGGTCAACATTCTGTAATAACCTACTTTCAAAATCACAATAAATAAATCGGGGACGCAGCTAATAATATTATGTGCACTCAAGTAAATACCTGTGCAAAAAGTCTCACATAATAATAATAAATCAATTATTACGACTCTGCGAACACTATTATTTGTGAAAATTATGACATACATTAGAAATTTATTTATGATTATGACATTTAACATAAGACGAATCGAATGCTAATTTGATATTTTTAGGGAAAAATTGTTTCGAAAGTGTCACAGTTTCGCACTCATCGATTTTAAATATCGCCAAAAATTGCGAAAAACTTAATGAAATTTGCTTGAGTGCCATTGAAAATATTATAATGGGTTCATGTGAATTATACTAAATCAAATTAACGAGCTGGAAATTTCGAAAAGATTTGATAACAACAAGTTGCAATTAAGTTTTTGTCAAAAACATTTTGCGTTTTTATGTAAAGTTGAAACCAAGAAGGAACAGTTTTCACTTGATTTTCCTTTTCAGTAATTACTTAAAAATAAGTATCGAATCAGTAGAAGTGTAAAGTGGCACAAAATACAAAAACTTTTCATTTACTTGTATTTAAAAACCAGTATTTTCCACCAAATAATTACCAAGGAAAATCAAAACCAAAATATGCAAAAAAACTTTTCGCAAACTTTTTTAACACATCACATCCACACAAAATCCATATTCTTAAAAAACAAAAGAAAAACCACAGAACTCACCATTTTTCCTTCGGTTGACTAGCACATACACTGCATATTATTGATCTATAGATCACACTGCACCAAACGCGTCTCACTTTGCGCGTGCGCGAATACGTTTGAGCTTCGCTCGAGACGTTCGCATATAATATATACCGCCTACCAACTTATATATTAGCCTGAAAGTTTGACTGACATTGATGTACTGAACATTTTGAAGTACTTTTGTATTTCAGTGATGACCTGTGGTCAGAATAAGGTCAACCCTTAAAAATCTTTGGGACATATAAAGTGGGGGGAGTTAATTATTATTGATTGATAGTTAATAAAAACTCGTTTTAGACGCGGGTCTTTCCTGCATAGTTGAGTTCCTGAATCTTCTTTAAGTGGAAGAATATAAAAAACACTTAAATTTTCCCAACTGGATCCGCCTTTATGTTCGAGAAAATTGGTAAGAAATGCGGGCCTTGAGGCTGCTCAGCATTTCCAAAAGTTTAATTGGATGAGGGTATGTCATAGATCCTCCTTTTAATATTATATTTGTCTCGAATATTACTATAATACTAAGATCAATCTATGTTGACATTACAAATAAAAATTAATCTTTTGACGTAGATTTTTCACTTAAAGGCACTTCAAATTAGACGTCCTTATTTTTTTTGCGTGATAGTTCAAACTATGCTTGAAGATTGGCCAACCGTGGACATTTGCTGAGTAGTCTTTAATTAATTGCAGAAAAATTGCCCCATAGGTCTAGTGGTTGCAACTGTTGCAAGCGCTACTGGTGAGCATGAGATCCTGGGTTCGATTCCCAGGTTATTGGATATATCCATCAGAAATTTCTCGATATCACCACGGAGTTTGGTTGATGGCCATAAACTCGCCCCTTATTACAATGGATTAAAAACTGCGAAATATGGGTGGATTATGGGTACACTTCTGCTTAACTCTTCGAAGATTACAGGTATGATGTTATCTTATTGCAGGAGCTCACATTTGACATATGATGTGCTAAAGGTCACTCCACACACCACCACCCAGCTTTCATGGACAGGTGGCAATCATCTCACATCCGCGATCAACTGATAAGAAGTGCGGAAACGTTTACATTGTTTCTCAGTACTATCGCTTATCAATTTTATTGGCTGCACTGACTGGGAACCGGAGCTTTACTATTAGTCAGTTCTATCAAAGCTCGATGTTGTTTGAACCATAAATGTATTATTTAAAACTGGGTTTGAACAATGGGTTTTATTTGTCCAGAATTAAAATGAAATCTACATAAATAACAACGTATACCTAATTAATAAATAAAAATAACAATATAATAGTGGGTTGGGCAAATTTTTATTGGGTTAGGATATTCTTAGCCCAGAACTGGAACTGTGCCTAGTTGATCGCAATAGGCCCGCCAACTACGTATTAAATGGAATTTATTAATAACATACCTACCTATCTTGCTAAACATCTCCGGTGGAAAAGCAGCAAAGATGTGCTATGCTGCGAGGATGTGAAAGCTAAGCTAAGAAACTGACCGTTTCCACTAATGCTACTCTGTGCTAATGCTAAACTGTGTAGCGGAGCTAGTAAGATGTGCTATGAAGATGCGCCGGCGCGACGTAGCTGTGCGAGGAAGAGGCGCAGCTTGAGGTATGCGAGGAAGATGCGCAGCTCGAGCTATGCGATGCATCGACAGTAGGGGAGGCACGGGGAGCGGCTGCGGCGGCTCTGCACATAGCTACTCCATTCGCGGATCCATAGCTCCCGTCCATAGCACGCATCCTTCCATATTTAAAACATATTTTAGTTGAAACCCTTTCCGCCAGTGCTATGTGGACCAATGAATATGATTGGTGGATATCAAACACATCCATAGCAACTTAGCATAGCATATCTCTAGTGGAAAGGCACCCTAATACTCTGCCTAAGGATTCCTCAGAATAATGTAGAGTACGTACCTGGAGAGAACATGCATGATGTTAAGTTTTGTAAAAGTCTGATGATACAACTTGCCCCAAGAAAATAAGTAAAGGATGAATCATTTAAAAGACCCAACTTTATTATATCTTGGGCAATTTGTACATCCTGGTTATAAAGTGAATATCACTGCAGCATCGTTTGACTATACCATTATAATAACTTACTGACCACCTTGTAGACTGTCTCATTTAGCAAAGACAATGAAATAAAATAAATACCTAGCAAAGTAAAGATCAAAACTTCATTTTATGAATACCGAACCTTATTTTATGGGCATGCCACCCACGAAACTATTTAGTCAAATAGTCAGGTAATAAAACTCAATCTTTGCAGCAATTTCACAATTTTACTAAAAGTGCGTAAATTTCGGCAATTTTACCTGTATGTTAAACTTAAAGGCCAACGGTTAAATTGTCGTTTGATCGGTATGGCGAGTGAGGAGTTGTGAAATCGAATTCGAACTCATATGAAGAACTAAAGCTAATGCCCCTTACAAGCATAATTATTAAGCTAAGTTCAAGTGTTGTATAGGAAATATGAAAAATCTGAATATTCACTCTCTGTAATAATTCTTTAATTATTTGCAATAGTAATTAGGTTGTGCTGTCATAGTAATTAGGTAGTAAGATGATATTAGAATTTTAATTATATTTCTCTTTGTCCCACTGGTAGGACTTGGGACGGACTCATGGGATAAATATTATATTGCCAACACATACCGTCTACCCAAGTATAAATTGTGATATATTTCTATAAAAAACTCCATTAATAGAACCGAATATTTATTTCTAAACTAAATGTATCAATCACTCTCATCAATATTCATGGATTTCATTTTATTTAACGAAGTTTTAGTTCTCTTTTTAATGGATTTTGTGACCGTAGAAATAATTTTGTAATATTGATTTTCTTGTGGTTTTCTGTGTTGTAATTAGAGTTAACACACGAATCTTTAGCGTGGTATGTAAAATGATGCCGACATGAGACGCTATACCGTTCTTACTATACCCTAAAATATTTAGCGAAACCCTTTTGGTTCACAAATTTGAAATGGATTAATTGCATCTCATAATCAATATTTTAGTGCCCTACATGCGATATTTAATAATTCCAATCTGTAAACATAATCAGCCCATAATGTTCCCACTGTCGGGTGAGCCGTAATCCACAACGCGGGTCCAGTGCGAGTTGATAGATATCACAATGTCTTCGAATTTTTGGTTTTAGGACATGCCGGTTTCCTTACGATGTTTTCCTTCACCGTTTTGAGAACAGTGGTAATGTAATAATTTACACAAAGTAAAGCGCCGGTCATTGTACTTTTTTCCTCATCAGCGGCTGAGCTGGGTAACATGCTTGCAGACTTAAACAAAGCGAGCCTCAAGATTGGTCTCAAGATGAATATGTCAAAGACCAAACTTATGACAAACAGCATCAAAAGGAGACTATACATTGGGGGTGAGGAGATTGCATATGTCCAAGACTATATCTATCTGGGCCAAGTAGTCTCCTTCCAGGCGCGACCAGACAAAGAAGTTGCTCGGCGCACCGAAAGCGCCTGGAGGAGCTATTGGTCAATGAAAGATCTTCTAAAAGGAGATCTACCATTATGTCTCAAACGGAGAATTATGGACATGTGTATTCTCCCTATTCTCACATAATGGTGCTCAAACCTGGTCTTTGACACTTCAGCAGAGTTCCAAGCTCGAGGTTTGCCAGCGAGCCATGAAACGTAGCATACTGGGGGTTCGAATTTCGGACCGTATAAGGAACACAACACTGCGTGCCAAAACCAAGGTCACGGACGTTACCCAGAAAGCTGCTAAGCTTAAGTGGGACTGGGCCGGACATGTCTGCCGCATGTCAGATGACAAATGGGCTAAAAGAACTACTGATTGGGTCCGCACGACGACATCGCGGCAGGCCGAGACGAAGATGGCGGGACGAGCTTGACTCCTACCGAAAGGACTGACCGACACTAGCAATGGACAGAGTTGTGTGGAAAAGGGAGAGGGAGGCCTTTGCCCTGCAGTGGGACAATACAGGCTAGTTAGATTAGAAAGCGCCTGTCTGGGTTCGAACCTACGACCTACAACTTATAAGTCGCGGCTGTTACCACTGGGCTACCATTGCTCAATTCCAATCAGTAATATTGACAAATAAAATAAAAAAGCGAAATATTTAAGAGCTATTTGTGATGTTGGCAAACTTTCTGAATGCATCTGGGTGCCTTTTGAACAAAAAACTTAAAAGGACCGTTTTCATGCACTGTCTTCTTCAGGTCATCGTCTATATGATCATAATCATATATTTCGCGTGAGAGATTATGCACGCAATAACATTGAAATATTTATCTTTAGCCCATATGTAATTTCTTAGAACACTTGTACTTTGCATCCTGAAAAATCAAAACTTTAAACACAGACTCGCAGGTCGCTGCTAGGTATTTCATAAGGACTATGTCGCATTCTTTATTTAATATTTATCCTAATTATATTCATCCAGAGCTGCGATTACGAACAATTCTCATTCATACCATGTATTATAATTATAAATACCAAGAAATAACATAAAAATATAGACATCACGACTGTCATTATCAGGTTTTAAATGAAGAAGCTAGGTAAATAACAAGATTTTTTTATAATTATTACCGTCATAATAACTTAAACGCTTATAATCAAAACATGCTAAAATTTTGGATAAAAACGCATAATTTATTGTAATTTTCGCAACACTATGTCAATCATTTCGGGTATCAATGTCGTTTTTTGTTTTTAATTATTTAGTTTTAGTACCTACATTTTGTCACTGCATTGTAAATGATACCTGTCTAAATCCGAATTAATTCTAATTTATTAATGAATTATTTAAATGTTGCATTGAAGTTAAGATTTATTATAATGAAGATTCTTGTGCACCTGTAACTCTACTTCCTAATTGTCAATCAAGATAATTTCAAGCACAAAAAAACTGTCGCTCTAAAGGTGTGTCCAAACATAAAGCGGCAATCGTACGCGGCCTGCCGCGCTGTGATTGGACGACCGCTGCGCGCGAAAACTTCTGTTTACCGCAAACATTCGTTGGTTTAAACTAGAGCGCGGCAGAAATGTGTCCTGCAAAAGATTTTATCTACTTTCCATAACAAGTAAGGCAGTACTAGTTGCTGACGTGTTCTAGTTTTAAATTTGATCACTAAAATATTACCCTAGTATGCTGCTACATAGGCAGAGCTTTCATCAGCGTTCATCAGTTCCTCCCAGGTTCAATTTAGGGCACGCACGACACGGTGTAAGGCTGCCTGTCCACTGGAGTGGGGCGAGGCAGCGGAGCGGAGAAATCTGCCAATATTAACCAATAGGAGCGGAGGTCTGAAGCGGAGTTTAGATTCAATTTGTTAATATTGGCACATTTCTCCGCTCCGCTGCCTCGCTCCGCTCCAGTGAACAGGCAGCCTAAGACGGCCATGATTTTGCTGGTTTTTAACTCAATACCAAATTCACAGTTATGGCCATGCAGCCCCAATTAAGCAAGTTGTACCATTAATGAATAATGAGATAAACTCAACTTTTAACGGTTGTTCTCAGCACATGCCATCAGTTTCAATTATTTAAGCTTCAAGCCACCATGCCAAGGATAGCGACATAAGTATTGTGAGTTTTACGATACAACGCGAACTCTTTTGTCCTTTTGTTAATCTGGTAATGCACGTCAAATATCGGAAATTATTTTGTTTTGTTATTGTTTAAGATAATTGAATAAGTTGACAAGCAGTAAATCAGACGCAACTGAATTTGAGGCGTATGTTTTGTTTGACTTCTAATAATTATCATCATCATAGAAAACATGATTAACAGCCTTTTAATGTTAAATCACTCCAGATAAGTTCTGGTTAACTTATCTGGCAGATGTATAGAACACTATGTGGAGGTGGCAGCTGAGTTTGAAAATTTCTTCACTAATATTCCCATTTTAACAACCAAAACTCTGTCATCGTCGTCCTCCACTTCTGCTTACTCAATACTTAAAGAATGTGTACCAGAATGTGACAAACTTTTTGAATTCACAATTATTACTGCTAAAGACATTATAGAATCTTTTAAAAATCTTGATGTAAAAAAAACTGCTGACCTTTGGGGATTATCAGTACATACCGTGTCCTCAATAATTGATGTTATTTCACCCTTTTTAGCAATCGTTTTTAACTCTTGTATTGCATCTGGTGTATTTCCTGATCTGATGAAACTTAGCAAAGTGATTCCACTGTTCAAATCTGGCAGCACAACTGATCCCACAAATTTTCGGCCTATTTCGATATTACCTACATTGAGCAAAATCTTTGAAAAATTAATTTTAAAACAAATGTTAGGACATTTCAATGCACATAATTTATTTCATCTGAAACAGTTTGGTTTTACTAAGGGTCGTTCAACTACAGATGCGGGCGTGGAATTACTGAAGAACATATTCGAGGCCTGGGAGGAGTCGCAAGATGCTCTTGGCATTTTCTGCGACTTGTCCAAGGCATTCGATTGCGTACATCATGAAACACTCATCAGGAAACTGTACCACTATGGTATGAGGGACAAGGCTCTTGACCTTCTGACTTCTTATCTGAACAACAGAATTCAGAGGGTCGATGTTAATGGCAAGAGATCTGCAGGATCTGCAGTCACCATGGGCGTTCCGCAGGGTTCAATTCTTGGTCCTTTCTTGTTTTTAATTTATATAAACGACTTACCTTATCACATAAGGGATAATCACAAGATCGTATTATTCGCAGATGATACTTCCCTCTTTTTTAAAATCAAACGTCAGTTAGTCAACTTTGAACAAGTTAATGATGCACTCTCTAAAGTTGTGCATTGGTTTAATGTAAATAATCTTCTCCTGAACGAAAAAAAGACTAAACTCATAAAATTTTCAATGCCAAATGTCAGGCAGCTATCTACCAATGTTCAGGTTAATGGAACAGAATTGGACCCTGTTGAGTCGACAGTTTTTCTTGGAATCACTATTGACGGTAAATTACAATGGGGCCCACACATAGAAAAATTGTCAGGAAGGCTAAGTTCGGCCGCCTATGCTGTTAAAAAAATTAGACAGATAACTGACGTAGATACAGCCAGAATTGTTTATTTTAGTTATTTTCATAGCCTTATGTCATATGGGATTCTTCTCTGGGGAACCTGTGCGGACATTAATACTATCTTTGTTCTACAGAAAAGGGCTGTTCGAGCCATTTACAATCTAGGTCCAAGAGATTCCCTTAGAGAAAAATTCAAAGAAATAAATATTCTGACTGTAGCCTCACAATATATTTTTGAAAACCTATTGTATGTGCACAAAAATATATCAAATTTTAAGAAAATGTCCGATATTCATAGTTTAAATACCAGGAATAAACACAACCTTGCTGTACATCGCACACGTCTCCACAAAGTAGGCAACTCATTCATGGGTCAATGTATACGTTTTTACAACAAACTCCCCATTGACATTCGAAACTTACCCATTAAACGATTTAAAATCTGTATTAAAACCAAACTTTGTAAAAAAGGGTACTATACAATTTCAGATTATTTAGAAGATAAAAAAGCTTGGGATTGAACTGCTCGCTCTGCTAAGCCTTGTGAAAAAATCATAAAACTAGACATTTTAATTATGTAAAATCAACATATACCAGTTTTATAAACACATTGACATTGTTGAAAATTATATTCAAAATGACATGATTACTTTGTAAAGTATTATATTATTTTAACTATTGTGAATGTGAGGACTATGTGGATATTGTTTTTATTTCTCTGCTAGTTTTAGTGATGGTCTGGCAGTTTGAGTAGTTTATGCGGCCTACCCAAATGTCCTTTCTTTGGTATTGTTCGTCGAGTTGAGCTCCTTAAGTTCTGAGTTGAGCTCCACGATTACTGACAAATGCTTGCACTGACTGGACAGGTCCACTCAAATCTGTGTGGTTCTTTTCTCAAAAGACCTTTTCAGACACTTATCTACATGGTCCTCATATGGCCTGACCAAGATTATGTCTGGACTTTAAAAGAGACTGCGACCTCTGAGTTTGTTTCGGCCTTTCTTCTCAGAGTAGTCAGATAGGAAACGCCGAACTCATCTAGCTTATTTTTAATATTTTTATAAATGACGTGTAAAAGTGATTTCGATATCCTATTTACAGAATAAACAATTTCATTTCATTTCATTTCATTTCTATAAAAAAACTCTCCTACATATACCTAAAAAACCCTAAAATTATATTATTTTGAAGGGTTAATTGTTGGGTCACTCAGATAAAGGAAGATCCAATTGAATTTTCCTTTCAGTTGTAGCTTTTGTTAGTTCAATATAATGTGCGAGACCAGTATTCATTATACATTATTATTGCCACTATATAAAACGTAAAACGTTTTTTGAGGATGATATTCTCGTAACATAGAATAAAGTATGTCTATTTCTTTTTTATCTTTTATATCTATTTAGTATATTGCATCACATTTTAATTTTAATAAATTATTTTTCTTTAAGTACGCTGTACTGGTACAGCGTCTTAATATTTGTTTGCTGAACCGGTCAACGTCATTACGTCGACGCCGGCTGTCGCTGAGAACTAGCGCTGGGGCTCTGTCTTGCATAGGGTCGTAGCATAATGCTGAGCGATAGCCGATTTGCGTGGATGTGACGCATGCTTTCC
This sequence comes from Agrochola litura, assembly GCA_949152395.1. Classification (NCBI taxonomy): domain Eukaryota; kingdom Metazoa; phylum Arthropoda; class Insecta; order Lepidoptera; family Noctuidae; genus Agrochola; species Agrochola litura. The sequence continues at coordinate 24,763,387 of OX424499.1, forward strand.
CCAACTTTTTCTCATTTTTGTATTCTAAACTATTTTTACATCATGTTTACCGCAAATAAATGTTCTTTTTCTTTCTTTATTTCGCTGTCCATCCCAAGTTGCTGTTTTTGACAGTCTTCCACTAAGTCCACCTGAGTAAGATCAGTTGGACGTGGGCATAATAATAAGTTTTGTTCATGTAAAATCACACTGCAGGAAATATAAAATTTTCCAATGACCTCTGCATCAATCTAACGCTACCTAACGTAGCCGGATACTAACAGATGATCCTAAACTTTGCCCTGATTAGATATTATGCGTACAAGTCAGTGGAATGTTGATACTTGGTAGATATTTATTTGAAGTCAACCTTTACGTCGGCCATAAATAATGCGCTGATTGTCGGCGCCCGCGCAACCGAATTAATGAGAACCTAATGTGCGTGATATTTGGTGATGTTATAGTGAATGAATTTCGAGAATGTAATCATAGTAGAGCTTCTTGTGAAATAATTTGTCCCAGGAGAAGTTCTCGGCTTTGAGCTTTACTGCGTTCCGATACGAAGGTGCATGAACCACATGAGGCTTTTCCACCTCGCGTGCAAGGACATGGACAAACGACGATACGATAAGATATACTATTAAGACACGCCAATAACTACGTTTTGTACGATAGATCATCTGATGGTCAACGAGATCTATTTTGTTGAACAATGTTATGATAACCACAACCCATGATTTCATACCTAACGCGTTGATGTCTTTTCAATTAAATTATAACATCTGCATTTTTTAAGTGAAAACTTCTTTAGGCGCGTTAGGTTTTTTTGAGATGGGACTAAACCATTGATTTCGCGACACCATGACGACACCTCATTTTTGTAAACGCAATTGTGCTCTTTATTTACATTACGTTACGGATCAATGTTCTATGCAAGTATTTTTACCTCAAAGGTTTTGTAAACGCGATTGTGCTCTTTATTTATATTATGTTATGGATCAATGTTGTTACGAGGCTAACCTGCAAGCTCAGCACATCTTACTGACAAAGTGACCGATCGCATTACGACACCGCGCTTCCCACGTCACCGATTATTGTCATCGTCTTTCTTTACCTAACTTCGGTGGGAACGGACACTATTATATCAAACCTAATTAATAAGAAATCTATTTTATAATTTTAAAGTTAATTTTGTGAACTTTCAAATACATTTCGAAACCTAAAAGGACTTACTTATTGGAGAGTTTCCTAACACACGCCCCCACACATATCTATGTTCTATACAAGTATTTTTCCTTTAAAGGTTTTGTAAACGCGATTATGCTCCCGGAGCGCCACCACTTTTTTTTAGTTTCTTAATTTAATATAGAAAGCTTCAAACCTACTAGATATACAACGCAGACCTAAATTATATTGAAGATATTATTTTATCGACATCAATGAGGCCTCGTGACAGTCGAACTGATAACAAATATTTTGAAAATATTTCTTGTCTTGTTGTTATTAACAAAATATTTTGACAGTATTTAAATAAAACGTAGTTCCGGCCTTCATCTCTAAGCCATATGACAGCTCATAGCAAGCAGTATTTAATTAAGAAGACATCTTTCAATTTAGCGAAGCCTTATTTATATTTATGACTAACTTGTAGATATTAAATACGAATATATTACTAATTTAATTTATTTCTTTTGAAATGATTGTGAAAACGCTAAGGTTAATGATTTTTTGTAAACTGTAAACAAATAAAGTTATAATTTGGTGATATTTTACTTTTGTGTACAAATAATTTCAATACTTGCGTCAAGATAAAGCAACATTTGACAGGAATAGATTAAGTAAAAATGTTTAACTTTGTAAAAAAAAATATTTCACGACATTTGACGAAATATGACATAGTTTTCGTGTATTATTTGCATTTTCCTTCAGTTCGACCGTTATGTTCGGCATCCCTCTTTATATTAAATTTATTTATTCATGTATGTACACACAAAACACTTAATATAGAGAATTACATAAAGATATAAGAGCACCACGGCTCTTTGCTTCTTTTATTTCATTGAATCCTAATTCTTATAGCTCGTAGTCAACTTATTTTAATAGAATACTGTCAGAGACGTGGGCTCTGACACACAGATTGACTTTACCTGTATCGGCACCAAAGTTCACATCCTTTCACAGTCGCAGGTTTACTCGCCTCACTACCAATAAGTGATGCTAACCAAATGTCGACATTGTTCATATTTAAATAGAATGTTTCCATCGGAATGTTCAAGTTATTACATTGATCTTGACCTTTCATAAATATATCAGTGAATTTGTTTTTTTTCTGATGTCATTGTGGTATTTTTTTTATTCAAAAAAGTGGTTATCCATAGCTGTTTCTGCCTGATGGCGTTGAATCTTTTGAATAACTTTCACTTATTTATTTATCTATCTGACCCCTGATATGATAGATCCATTACATTGGTTTTGTTAACCTAATGTTAACTACTACAAATTTACACATTAATGCGACAAAAATTTAATTTAATTTTGTAACTTATTACAAACAATGCATTCTTTGATTAGTACAATATTCCTTTGCATAAGCGTTTTTGGTATGGCACCAGCTTTTTTTACCACATTCCTAATTCCATAAAAGAGGAACCAGTAACAACTTTCAAAAAGAAAAAATTTCAAAGTTCAAAGTTTTTATTAATGCGATTTTTGGTGATACAACAGGGTCTTAAAAATATTTTATGTTAGCTCAAAAATCTACCCTATAAAGGCATGCATTGTTAAATTACAATATTAGAAATTAAGTTAAAAATTACATGAAACATAATGAACTATCAATAAAATCAATAATCAATAGAAATTAAAAACAAGATGTATTATATTGTAATAAATTAGTAGACATATGAATATTACATTAAAACATAAATACATAAAATGGTCAGTCACATGATATCAACTAGGAATTCGTCAATAGTACCTATAGTAGCATTTGTCTATTAAAAATATATTTAGTTTACGTTTAAATTGTGTCAAGTTTAAATCTTTTATGTCATTTGGTAGCCTATTAAAAAATTTTGGAGCCATGCAAAGTATGCTCTTGTGCATAAGGGTGGTTTTAGAACTTCTTAGGCATAATTCATGGCGATATGTTGGTCTTATGGATCGATAGCTTTGTTCTGAAGCTTTTTTAAATAAATCACCGTTTTTCTAACTGAAACTAACTGTACTTCTATAAAATAAATGTTACTACTCCGTATCGGATTATCTAGCTGATAAATTTTTGTTGTTTATCAATGTTTGTATGTTGCATGCCAAAATGGTAGAATGTACAAGGATTCTTTAATATTATTGTAACCACCTTATTATAAATACCTACATCCAGAGAAAATAAATGAATATTCTATTCTATTCTTATATCGAGTCACTGATCAATCATTATGTTAGAAACTACATCGAGTCACTGACAACAGATAATCTGTTATCAAATATCATATTAGATGTAGTAATTGGTTAAATGAAACATCAAAAATATTTCATTTGTAAAAGTTTTCATGTAATTTATCAGATAAATATACTTTCACAAGGAAGGTTGTTGTAGTTGTTATTATATGAACGAACGTAGATTTTAAAAATCTAGATAGACCACAGATAATAACACAAAAAATACTGTTAATCTTCTTGTTCTATTTAAGTTTTGTATTTTATTTTAAGTTTTTGATCATGACTACTTAACCGGGCTTTCCTGTGGGTGCCTTAAGCTACTACACTTAAAACCTCCAGCCAGGGGTTATTCAACTATGCTAATTAAAACTAGGTAAACGCTCGCTAAGGGCACCCCCTGTGGGGTACGAACCTCGGCTTAGGGCGTCAACCGGAGGAAGGACATCAAGGATGGGACGGGCTGGATCAAAGTTTTGATCATGATTATTAGTCAGGGAATTAAAAGCTACGTCCTCAGTTGCAACAACTGCTGGCACCTCGTTATCAAGCAAGGGTCGGGGGAGTATCATTTACTCGGGGACGCGGTCGCGATTGCAAAGGACCTCGGCGGCGAGGTCGGAATGACGGGAGGCGTCTGTTTTTGTACACTGTGCTGGGTTCCCTACTGCTCTCCTGGAGGAGGGTAATGGAGTTGTCAGGGTCAGTAAGGATTCGCTTAGGGCGGCGAGTTCGATTGACACTAGAGGGAGTGTAACTAGCGGCCTCGACAACCAGAGGGTTGCGATGTTTGGCGGCAGTATCTAAGTAACGCTTGGAAGAGCGTTTGAAAAATTGGTGGATGGTGGGGGTTTTTAGGTCGAGATGGAGGATCTCATTCTTAACCAACTCCCGGCTCCTGAGGCCTTCCGAAGGCAACGGTTCTGTAATGTCTGCATCTTATGGATGTGACTGGGTTTAAGTTTCATGAGGTTCTGGGTTAACACTGTATTATGATCGTTAATGATCTTGAATAATCACTATTTTTATTTTAAGATTTTTAGTTGATGATCGATACTTCCCTCATAGAGTATCTAATATTCGGCTAAATCTGCACCATTCCATTTCAAAATGAGTGTTATCGTAAATACTTTGTTTTAAACGAGGAATTTCTATAAAGCAGCGTAATTCGTAAATAGTAAATACCTACTTACGAATGCTGTTCTTGACCCGAGCTTTCAACGAACTGAGCGCATGTATCTCACGTATGCACCCTCTGTGATCTGTCAGATGTCACTGGAATTTGATGTCAATGTGATGTTTAACATATTTTCAAGAATTTATTTGTTGTACCGTTAATTTACTGTTTCGTGATAGGTTGTCGAGGAGTTATGTGAGTTCTAGTCATTTGTTTTATTATTTGCCAGTGAGATTATTAAATAAATGGATTTCCTCTACTATGGATCACAAGAACCGTTGTATGATCTTTGTATGATACCAGAAAGTTTCGCAACCCTACATCATCACATAACGGTGTTCCCAAAATACTTAATTTGAGAGCCTGGACAAAGTAAGTAAGACTATCAGCAGCATTTAGCGTTTTGGGTTTTGTTTTTAGCTCATTCTTGTCAGAATGTTTTCTGTTTCTTCATATGTTATGGATCTGAACCATTCTGTTATTGTTGAAAGCGATTGCCACTTGTCTAGGCTCTCTGGTCTGCGACAAATTCTTCAGCAAATAAAAATAAGTATCCCTACAAAGATCGAACTGGCTCATCCAGTATAAACTGAGGTCAAATACTTATTATAATTTAATTCAAATTACAAATCTAGTAGCGAAAGATTACTAAACGTCGAAGCTTACGACATCGCAATTTGTGATAGGTCTCGTCTTACAAATTGTAAGTCTTAAATACAATAGCCATAGGTCATAACGCTGTACCACGTGTAAGAGCCTATGCACATAACGTTATACATACAAGACCGTTTCACAATCACTGGTTTTCAGGCCTGAAAAGTTCCTTTGAGTATTTTCTGTTTTTACTTTGATAAAATTCGTCCGAGCCTGATGGTTATAATTGCGAGATATCAGTACATTACGAGACTTATCATTATCAGTCGTATCAAGGGGTATCGTGTTACCCAGTAACTGGGTTGTGGATGTCAAATGGGCAGGCGTTCCATGTAAAATACTGGTATTCAGTTGCATCCGGATAGATTGGAAGCTGATCCCAACAAAGGCTAGGCAGTCAATGAGTCACAAGAGCTTTTTTGTGCAACGTACTTACTTAAGTACTAGTATTGTCGTTTTGGGTTTCATATATATCCATGTGTATGAACGTTTATATGCATTGATAGTGTTACAAATGCGGTCTAAATATGACCATTTTGCGTTTTAGTTTATCGTCATACATAAACCCTATCATCATGGTGAGGACTGAATAGGCCCATCTTATTGACAACTACATCGACTAGGCTATATTTATCATCACTTTGATTGATAAGGCTTTGTCCATAATGTGAGTGGACGTTGTCTTTGTGTAACATATAGGCGGCATGAGTTATGTGATTTCTAAAAGAGAAATCAATCAATCGATTAGTTGAGCCTATTCTGAAAATGTACTTCTTCTAAGTTACAAAATAGCACTGTCAATCAACTTTACGTTAAACTGTATTATTCTTTTAGAATGGACTTTTACAATTTCTTCAAGTTAGTGTCAAGTCCTAACGTAGTTTCATAAGTGGTTTTCCAAACCAAAATATTTTGAATCCTAACCAATATAATAAATGCGAAAATTGTTTGATTGTTACGCTTTCACACTAAAACGGTCGAACGGATTTGGATGAAACTTGGCACATGGGTAGATCATGATCCGGGTTAGGACATACAATACTTTTTATCCCAGTAGAACGTTTCTGTATGATTATTTCCGAGCTCCACCCAGGTGAAGCCGTAGGTTTCTGCCCGGCTAGTTCTAAATATTTTGAATCTTACCCGGACTCCAGACTGCTACTGGAATGTAAATTATATCAAAGAGGTTAACAGTCCCCGTGACTAAGGTTGGCTGCTACTGATTTCCTGTTGGAATCGCATAATAGCACTCAGCCCGACCCAAGGATCCTTCACTCAGTCGTAGCGAGTCCTACCACTAGTCCAACGAAACGGTGAAGTAATAAAATGATACGATATTCTTAGACCTCAAGTACGATTTGGACTCGACCAGTCTTATTTATTTAATACGATAAAGGCACATCTTCTTACAAAACAAATTTCTTAAAAACTATTATTTACTTATTGAACATAAAAGATTTCACAGCCTATCCTCTAAGACAGCGTGACGTAATGTACGTCAAATTACATCCTACGCTAACTCACCCAACGAGAGACTCAAATTAGTTTTTAATAACAGCGTTGAACTTGACATTATAATCATTTCATCAATGTGACATTAATGTATACGCAGAAGTTGTAATCGTTTAGTGGCAAATTGTACGTTGTGGTTTGTGGTTCAAAATCTGTTTTTGCATAAATACCTTCGTGGTTTTTCGAAGTGCTTGCTACTGCTTGCATTGCAGCGACAAATACAGGTAGCCAGAAGTCCAAAAGTCTGACAACCAGTCTTACCAACGGGTATCGTGTTTCCCAGTAACTGGGTTTTGGAGGTCAGATAGACAGTCGCTCCATGTAAAATACTGATATTCAGCTGCATCCGGTTAGATTGGAAGCTGACCCCAAAATAGTTGAGAAAAAGCTTGGCAGATTGGTTTTGATCTTAAAATTTTATCGCCCAACTTATCATTCACACATCTCAGCACATGACTCACACATCAGTAGCGTACAAATCAAGACTTAATTTTAATAACTGCAGATGTCTCTAACGTAATAAGAATATTAAATGTTGTTTATCTTGCTCACACTAACCGACTGAGGTTAATTGAGGTCGCATTAATTATTTGTATTTACATATGTCATGTACTACACTAAATAAACTACTTTGAACTGAGTTAATAATTTGATTATTTAATTTATTATTGCTGAATTATTGACATAAAATTATTTATTAGTGAAATTGATATATTTTAAATGCGTAATCAATTTTAAATATGAATGGTAATGTTTATGCTTTTTATTATTTTATTTATCATCACTGTAATATTTTCAACACAATGTATTTTGTTATGAAATAAATGACTTATGACTTAATAACAAAACAACACAATAAATGCATAATATTGTAAAAATAACCGATAAACCGATGAATTACCGATTATTACTGATAAATTACCGATGACCTTGTGAAGGCTGCAGGATTCTGCTGGATGTGGGAAGCACAGAACTGGTCGAAGTGGCGGTGCTTGTGGTAAGCCTATGTCCAGCAGAGGACGTCTTTCGGCTGAATGTTGATGATGAAAGCCAGCATAGAGGTAAATAATGTAATCCTTCAGCCTTCAAAGCAACAGTGAACAGGCATCTTCTGGGCTTGCTCGTTCCATCATAGACCTCATGCATCGCTTTCCATCGGGCGAGATCAAGGTTAAGAACAGACCAATTTCAAAAAAAAAAAAATGTGGCACTCGGGGACTGTCGCGGTAAAGCTATTGCATTGCATTTGTAACCTCCATACTTCCTATTTGTCAACGCTACACTTGGGATCATTACATGGTAGGCGGAAAGGGGGTGTTAGGTTTTTTTCGTTACGGAATTTCTTGATTCGGTCGCCGCGCTCAAAGCCCGCGATAAAAGCTATGCAATAGCTTAAAAAACGTTAAATGGAGGGATTTCGTAGCTTTGGATCCGGTGCCTAATATTTTGAAGATTACAATTTCATGTTAGGTATACACCTATGCATCAGTTTATGACGTTCAGTTTTCCTTTATTAAAGTAGTGCTGTTTTCGGTTCACTTATAAAAGAAGGCTCAAAAATTTTGAAATTTTAATATGTACAACACATCGATGTAACTTTATAAACTCACTAGCTTTGCCCGCGGCTTAGCCCGGGTGAATATCGGCAAATATCCCACGGGAACGTACTACCGGGGTTAAAATTACCCTATGTTAATCCAAACTTTCTGTGTGCCAAATTTTATCCAAATGCTTTCAGCCGTTTTTGTGCCAATCCGGAACTTACATCCAGGTAAACGGACAAAAATTCTACGTTACTATTTTATTATCAGTATAGAATATGCGCGTTGTGTTTACGAAATTATAACCTCATTAATAATAATTGGTAAATTTTGATTAACCTAACCAATTCCTCCAAAACTATGACCGATTATACAATAAACATAAATCGCGTCAGAGTTAATCCGACCCATACCGTGTCACCATATAAAACGTACTAAAACGTACGCGTAGCGCTTACATAAAGCCTACGTTTGATTTATTGATAAAGGTAAATTAATTATAGCCCACACCTGTTTGTTATTGCATCAATATCAAATGAAAAAGAATTTGACATCGGTCAAATATGGCGCCTAGAAATTGACGTTGAAATATATGATGACGGAATGAAATAGAGCCGGTTTAGGTATTTTCTGTAAAGTTTGTATTAATGATTAGGGTTCGTTTGATTTTTATTGAGAATCCTATTAAAATAAAAACGAAATTAAAAAAATAAGTTTGACAAGTGCTAGATTTTAGTTTTAGATACTGAAATATATAAATTTAACTTTCTTTCCATTGTTTATAAAGCCTTCTTTGTTTCCAACATATGACGCTTCCCGAATAAATACCCTATCTCTTTTTCCAAAAATGTGATGTAAAAGAAAACAATTATTAAAGGCTTTCGTCGGAAAGGCGTAACCAAGTTGTCCACTGCAGTCCGATGACTTTGCCGTTGAGCTATAATGTACTATCGTGTAAACTATTTAAACTATAGAATTATTTTTGTAGCTCTATTGCATAATTTTCACGCGTCTCTTTCAACACAGACAAACATGCCCTTACAAATTTTTACGACAAGTATTGACCCAAACATTTCATCAATGTAATGTATTGACAGTTTGTTTGTCCGTCACCTAGTACCACTATAAGAACCGGTTCTAACTTGACCCAGCGTAGGAAATCAGCCAATTAACGTTACTCTAGGTTTTCTTAATGAGTTATGTGGCTGGTACAATCCTCCGCACATCCATGGTAACACTTGAGCTACAGTGCTCCAAGGATCTTTCGCGTTAGACTGAAGTGACATGGTTTCAGTAAATATTTTAGGCCATTCAATAAAGACATTGTAGGTCGCAAAAAATTGCACTGCACTGATTTTCTGGGATGTTGTTAGGATAGATACCAGTAGTGTTAAACCATGTTTGCAGCTTTGAAAGACCTGTGTTAACTGCGTGGTGCTCGAAAAACCTCGAAATTTTCGGACTTCTTTCAGTTTTTGACTTTTAAATTCTAATAGGTGCAAGCAGCACGCACTTAGCACGTCTTTCGAAGCTGCAAACTTGGTTTTACACTATTAGTATTTGTCCTAACAACATCTCAGAACATCAGTACAGTGCAGTTTATTGCGACCTAACGCGATTTTTGTGTCTTCGGTGGTATGAGGAGTTGTATGAGGAACAAGATGTAGAGTTCACTCATCTTCCATAGAAAAGGGAGGATCCTCCGACCATACGGGTGTCGTGTGTGGTAGGCTACTGCCTGACAATTTTTGTCGGGACGTTGTATATATGCTAGTAGCGCGGTAAACTCTGCGCGATGCAGGATTTTGCGTGACGTCAGTATGGTGCGTAGTTCGCATGTGGCGATGTAGATGCCGCCACAACTGATAACTTACTGGTAAAACATAACCCATAACTTACTGCTAATACATAACACATACGAGTAACTTACTGCTAAGACATAACACATAATTTACTGCTAAGACATAACCCATAACTTACTGCTAAGACATAACACATAATTTACTGTTAAGACATAACACATAACTTACTGCTAAGACATAACCCATAACTTACTGCTAAGACATAACACATAACTTACTGCTAAGACATAACACATAACTTACTGCTAAGACATAACACATAACTTAGATAAAAAGCTTGGGATTGAACTGCTCGCTCTGCTAAGCCTTGTGATAAAACCATAAAACTAGACATTTTAATTATTATGTAAAATCAACATATACCAGTTTTATAAACACATTGACATTGTTGAAAATTATATTCAAAATGACATGATTACTTTGTAAAGTATTATATTATTTTAACTATTGTGAATGTGAGGACTATGTGGATATTGTTTTTATTTCTCTGCTAGTTTTAGTGATGGTCTGGCAGTTTGAGTAGTTTATGCAGCCTACCCAAATGTCCTTTCTTTGGTATTGTTCGTCGAGTTGAGCTCCTTAAGTTCTGAGTTGAGCTCCACGATTACTGACAAATGCTTGCACTGACTGGACAGGTCCACTCAAATCTGTGTGGTTCTTTCCTCAAAAGACCTTTTCAGGCACTTATCTACATGGTCCTCATATGGCCTGACCAAGATTATGTCTGGACTTTAAAAGAGACTGCGACCTCTGAGTTTGTTTCGGCCTTTCTTCTCAGAGTAGTCAGATAGGAAACGCCGAACTCATCTAGCTTATTTTTTTTTAAAAAAATTATATGACGTGTAAAAGTGATTTCGATATCCTATTTACAGAATAAACAATTTCATTTAATTTCACATACTGATAAGACATAACCCATAACTTACTGCTAAGACATAACACATAACTTACTGCTAAGACATAACACATAATAACTTAATGCTAAGACATAACATATAACTTACTGCTAAGACATAACATATAACTTACTGCTAAGACATAACCCATAATTTACTGCTAAGACATAACACATAACTTACTGCTAAGACATAACCCATAACTTACTGCTAAGACATAACCCATAACTTACTGCTAATACATAACCCATAACTTACTGCTAAGACATAATTTCGCAATAATTTCAACGGCATATAAAATGACATGCCGTTGACATAATAAAGGTAAACTTTAATGTAAATTTTGGTCCAAGAGTTTTGCAAACCCGGTCAAGAAAAATGTATCCAAAGAATTAGATTTTATTGATTCAAAAAACCCGACTTCAATTAAACACATAACTGAAAATAGAAATAACATGCATTGAACTTTTTTTTATGTAAGATATCGCCCATAATTCAGATAATATGTTTATCCCGCCAGCAATTTTAGTTACGATTATTATACGAACCATACCAAAAATGATTTACCTACTCTGTGGCCTGTTATAATACCTACTTACCAAGCTAAACTTGTTTTTTTAATTCTATCTTTGAATCTGCGTGGGTAGACAAATAGGTGACAAAATCGATTTCATTGTCAACCTGTCACTATAAAGTTTAAATTATTTATTATTCAGTTCAACACAAAAAATAGATAAAAACGTAAATATAAATCCGTTATTAATTCAGTAATCCAATTTGGATTCATATTAGTGATAAAGGCATGGGTATGTATATTAATATAAAAATTAAAATTATTAGTCGTCTTTTTTAACACTCATTCATTACAAAAATGACTAAACTAAGAAGATTACAAAAATGATTTAGGAAACACGAAACTTTTAGTACTAAAAATCTTTTAGCGCTCAATTGACGTTGACATGGGGGCGTTATGGGTAAACATTATGTCAATTTGTTTTGTGAAATGTTTAGAAAAACTAAGATGGAGGCGTTATATCCTTGCCAGTCAATCAACTCAGCCTATTACAGTCCACTGCTGGACATAGGCCCTTCCCAGGCTGCGCCACAACAACCTGTCCTCCATTTTCCGCATCCAGTCTGTCCCAGTCCCCTTTTTAGGACGCCGGTGTAAAGATTTTCCTCCTTAAGACCACGCAGATCTGAATTGAGTATTCACATGAAACATAATACATCCACGACACATAATATTGAATTTGCAATAAATTTTCTAGAATATAATTACCTCATTTTCATCAGACGCACCTGACCTATCAGTGTTCCGGACAAAAAAGACGGAATCGTGAAAAAAGTAAGACTACTAATAAAAATCGTTTGGAAATAGACTAATATTGTAGTTTGACATTTGTGATCCGCCTTCGAGTATTCGTTTGTTTTTATTATTATTTACGGTTGACGATTTCAAGACGTTTTTATGCAGACGATTACGATACGACATTCTCACGACTCTACTATAAAAAAATTGTGTCGACTGTCTTCTGTTTTAAGTCGGTTTTAAAATCAAAGAGGTTGTCATTACTGAATTGCATTTTGCTCTATTTAAAGGCACATACTTGGTTGGTTGGTTGGTTGGACCAGTCTTACCAAGGGGTATCGTATTACCCAGTTACTGGGTTGTGGAGGTGAGATAGGCAATCGCTCCATGTAAAATACTGGTATTCAGCTGCATCCGGTTAGACTGGAAGCCGACCCCAATATAGTTGGGAAAAGGCTAGGCAGAACTCTTGAACTTGGTCGCTAACCCGTATTTGGGTGCTCGAAAGACTTTAATCGAAATCGGGCTTCCGATGCATTAATTACACCACCATCGCACTGAAATACGGGCTAATAACAATGAGTAATTAGAATGCAGTCGAGCACTACTCATTGTGACGACTGACAAAGCACTGCTTAAAGTGAAAGAAAAACTGGCGTCGGGTAACCGAAACGATGAAGCTGGACTCTATTCGAAAACGGGCGTACTCGATCCCGTTCATTTACAATTCGGGACAACGACCAAGTATTTTTGCGTCATTAATTTTAGTTTTAGGTTCTTAAACAATGATAGCTTTATATTTTTTTATTTGTAAACTATCTGTTGGTAATGACAACTGCATGCTAGCTCGTGGAATCTTAAATTAGGTATCTGTTCACTAGTTGCAATAGGGGTACAAACTCGAAACTCAGATATTTTTTAAGTCTGAAAATCGACTCGTAGCATAATATAAAAGCGACCATTTTCTCACATATATGTGGTTTATTTTAAATTCAGGGCCGTCCACTGCTATAAAGTTTTGAATGATAATTAGCATAGAGTATTATAAGCGCATCATTTCGATATTATGTTTGTTGAGTCCATTGAGATAGGAAATAGATTAAGGAACTTTTAATGGAATTTCCTTGAACTTTTGTATTCTCATTGACGAGTATGTATCTTACGGGTTTTTTTAAACAAATAATTTATGCTCTTTTATACTTTATAGCCCAAGAAAATGAGACAAAATTAAGGCAAATCTGCGAAAAATATCAGTATGAAGAACTCTCACCGAAAATCGTTTATTTCTTTTGAGAAAATAGCTTATTTTTTTAGGAAATTATAATAGAGCAGAGAATAAGGATATTTAAAATAACAGTGTCGACATTTAAGATTTGCCTGTGGTAGTGTGGTGGATTTGCTGAAATGTTAATCGCTTCCAGGTGTGTAATAAGATGTTTTTATTTATTAAATCTGGTATTTTCGATACCGGTTCAGAAACCAGAATTATAGATACCATATTGGATAACTACATATTTCTGGTATCTGCACATAGCACACAGTCGTTACTTTTAGGCAATATCAATCTATAATAATCGAACAGTATTGTAGTGACATCTTGTGATAAATGCTTGCCTTGGCTTAATAACGTTGTTATCAGACTGAATAATTCATCTAGCTGTGAAAGGAAAGTAATTTCGGAAAACATCTATTTATTAAATTGATACTTAAGTTTATAAAATATAATGGTTAAAGGCCTACCTTCAACGGTAATAAGCAGACAACCTATTACCATAATAACGAGCAATCAATTATTATAATTTTTCCAATAAATTGCTTTTAAAATTATTAATTTATCATCTTGTCCTTGTTTACCGTTTTGGTAGCAATCAATCACATAATAATATCAATAATTGCATTTTTATTGCGTGTAAATAAATTACACATGTCGCAGGTATTATAAAATAATAATTCAGTTACATTTGTTGGTAGGTCAACCATATTTTATTAAGCCTACGCAGTTTTTAAAATGCTATACCTAGATGTTATAAATATATAATTAAATAATGTATGTTCGTCATCTTACCTTTCCGTGAAATAACTTTGAAGAAGTTCTTGGATAAGATTAGCATGAACTACCGATCTCAGTTTGACGCTTGGTGAACTACGGCCCACTCGCACAGAGATAAATTAATAGGACTAACAGAACATAATGTCCAATTAAAGACGTCTGTACTTATGTACTCGTACGTAAGTAGTAGGTTCATATACTTGTAACACATGCCTACACATATCATCTAGCTGGAATCAGGATCAATTCTGGTCGAACGAGTTTATTGATTTGTAATACAATAAGCGCCTATTGCATTTCAAATCGAATAAGCGAATAATCTATTGATCTTTTATGAATACTTCCAAATCCGATATGGGCACAATAAGACTTTGTAAATAAAAATCTATTCTCAAATATTCAAACAGTTTATTTATTATCTCTAGTTTATTTTACGACTTTGCATTTTACGAGTCAAAAATCTAACACCTGTGAGGTGAATGGTGTGACTTAATACGCTCATGACCTCTTGAACTATGTTTATTGAAGAAGGGCAAAATATTTGACACTTCTTTAAGTCAGTCCATTTAAGAGGTCATATCCTTCTATCTACATATATTCCATAACATTACGCCTTGTTTCCCCAAAGGATTGAACAGAGGTATACCTATACTACACCCATATTTTGCCAGCCTATTGCCATCAACCCGGCACAAATCCAGACTCCGGGCTGCTACTGAGAAATTCCAGATTGAAAAACCTAATATAACTTTCTCACTCACTAACGACCACTTGGCCAAAGTGGCAGTCGAGACATGCTTCTATCTACACAAACTAAACGCAGTAGGAATAATGTTTAGCCAGGCAGCAGATTAGTAGTACGGCTGACGGCCCTGGGTATGCTGGGCACGCCAGGTGCCATTTGAGTATAAATAAAAAGCTTTGTTTCTAACGAACTAAAATCCTAACTTTTATATTTCCTTACTAATATTGTAAATGCGAAAGTGAGTTTGTTTGTTACGCTTTCACGGTAAAACTGCTGAGCAGATTTGGATGAAATTTAGCACGTGGGTAGACCATGACTTGGATTAGGACATAGGATACTTTTTATTCAGATATTCCCACGGAATCGAGACTTATGCGGGTGAAACCGCGAGGCGCAGCTAGTATTAAATATTTTAACAACTAAAGAACGAAATTGTTTTAGTAATTTGACATAAATTAAACTTTATACTTCTAATGAAATACCCTCTATCTCCTCGATCTTTTAAAGATCATATTAAATTATAAGCTTATTGTAGTATCCAGGTTTCATTAATATTTATTAATACAAATTACAAATAATTAGTATTTTCATTAATACAAATCAACCTTTACAATTCAAAGCTCTTTACTCTTATGAACTAGGATCTACTTATTTATTACGGCTGATTTCACTAAAGAAACTGAACGCGATCAGCACATCCAAACTGCATTCAAGAGCTGTCAGTGTCCATATTCCGACAGTTCCAACAATAATGACACTGACAGTTCTTGAACGCGGTTTAGATGTGCTGATCGCGTTTAGTTTCTTTGGTGAAATCAGCCGTAATAAATATGTAGGTACAAGTTCCTAAAAGTAAAGAGCTTTTAATTGTATAGGTTAATTTGTATACATGAAAATACTAATAATTTGTATTAATGTTAATTTGTATTAATAAATATTAATGAAACCACCCTTAGTCATTGCCAAATAGGTAATTACCACATTATTTCATGTACGAAATCAATAATGCTATTAGGTCACGTACAATACAATAAATAAAGCGTAATAAAAACAAATAATAGTACGGTGGCTTACACGTAATAAGTTCAATATTAGATAACACATACGAAATAATGGTATGTAAGCTGACCGCTATATAAATACTTGATTAAATATATCAGACAACAATATCAAAACGACTTAAGTCACAATCGAATTTTGACAGAAAATGGTTTTAAATTATATGTTGATGTAGGTAGAGCATAATATATTAACATATCACGGTACTTGACTTGTTGCATTTTGTCCATAAAATATGTTGTTTAGTTAATGATGGAATTGCAATAAACTACGAACTGCGCTTTGTAAATATGTGAGCACCATGTATCTATCACATATTAAATTATCTGTCTTTGCTTCATTTTTAATTTTGTTTACCTATTGTGGTATAGTAATTTTATTCTAGGTGCATCGTCTTCACATATAGGTAATATTATTTAACTAATGTACGTGCATATACAAACAATTGTAAAACATTTTAAAAGAGTAACGGTGGAGTTTCTTGCCCATTCTTCTCGATACGACAACTACCTTTTGAAAGGGGTGACTAGAATCAATTTTAATATTTTGTAAATTTTGACGTTTAAAAGTGCCATACATGGGCCTATTTGAAATAAATTATTTGACTTTGACTTTTGACTTTGACTTTGACTTTGCCCCGCGGTTTCACCCGCATAAGTCCCGATCCCGTGGGGATATCGAGATAAAAAGTATCCTAACCTAACCCATAACCTAACCCATGACCTAACCCATGTCATGATCTACCCATGTGCTAAATTTCGTCCAATTTAGTTTTAACGTAGGTCAATATGAATGCTTGGAATTTTAATATTTGCGGCACTACACCATCATTACTACACCACATAATCGACGCTTAGCCTGGGCTTCGCACAAGCGTTATTTTTTTCGCGTACTGGATTTTCTTCGCACTACTTAGCGCCAAGAGTTGAAAATCCAACAGTGTGTTTTGTACGCCTAGGATACGCTCTATTGGATTTTCAATGCTCGGCTCTTGACCGAGAGTTGAAAATCCAGTGCGCATCATGTAAAATTCTATCAAAATATAGCAATAAAACATATCGGTGATTATAACATGGGCCTAAGTAGCTCAGTCTGTCACTCATCAAATAACCTTACAAGAACTATTTATGTCGAGAATGTCACAGCATAACGACATCCTTAGCTGCTATAATTATAATTATTATATTTACATTGCTCATTGCATCCAACGTGCGTCCGCATAATACCAATACCAACATGGCCTAGATGAGTTAACTGTGCTGTAAGAGGTACCGACTAAAATAGTCGAGCCATATTACCATCGTGTTCTGTCAATAAGTCTGTATGAGAATAGACTGTGCCGAAAAGCATTAGAGAACAGAGTGTGCCGTAGTGCAAAAGTAAGCCTAAAAGTAAGGTTGGCAGTTGAATTCTGACCCCTCGGGCCAACAGCTATCATGTTAACTCAATCTTTGATCAGCCTAACTTTTTCCCAATTATCTTGGGGTCGGGTTCCAGTCTAATCGGATGCAACTGAATACTAGTATAACATAGAGCCACTGCCTATCTGACCTCCACAACCCAGTGACTGGGTTAATACCCCTTGGTAAGACTGGTTGTCAGACTTTCGGGCTTCTGTCTACCCGTAACGAATGTCAATGATCTACAAATGACAGACCGACTGTCAAAGATCTACAAATGACAGAACGACTTTCAAAGATCTACAAATGACTGCCGGGACCAACGGTTTAACGTGCTTTCCGAGGCACGGTGGGATCTCGATGTGTAATGGATGTTCACCCATCTACGCATCGACCTCGGCAAGGTCCTTAATTAAAACTTTGATCTCGCTTGTCAATTGAATACTTTCGCACGAATAAAATAGTTGCGGATCGCAACCATCGAGAACTCGATGGATAGGCAGAGCTATCGTAACGCGACAACTAACATTGGTTGTGTCCTTGGTTGCAGAAGTTAGATGACAGTCGGCACGTGTAGAATACCGGCCTCAATACCAGGTTGTTCCAATGAGTTAGCCTTCATAGCCTACCACAAAAATATCGTAATCCATTTTCAATAATGACCACATTCTTGGACGCTCTAAATTATGCAGTGAATTATGTTTTCTACCTTGATACGCACGATGAGTATACTATTTAGATTATAAATAATTTATGTTCAGTTATATGATACATAATGCCCATTTACGTAAAATATTGTGACCTGCCAGTCGCCATGGGCTGTTTAAGAGATAAAAATATGTTGATCAACAGTAAATATATTATGATTCATTTGAGTGAGACGTTTGATCGATGAAAGAACATATTTAATGCATTGGAATATTGAATGAATATTTAACCTTATGTAGGCGTTAAATTGAATTGATTCACCAAATTGATTCGATTCACTAAATTGATTTAACATTAGTCATTTTTTTCTCGCATTCCTTGCTAAGATCACTAACAACATTAGCATTATTAGTGTTTCTGTTTATGCCAAGCAAAAGTTGCTCGTGTGAAGTAGTCATGACAATAGTATCTACTATGGTTGAAGACGGAATTCACCACCTTTCGCTCGCCAGTGATCGGCTACACACATGTTCGGTTCGGCACATTCGATTTGGTAGTGTTTGTCAAAACAAAGCTGACCCGAAGCAATTATTATACGTATTATTCGGTTTTCATATATTTCGGTTCGTGCTCATCGCAAACTTCGTTTGGCATCTACCCTCGCACACATATATCCGAGTCGGTATAATTCAACACAGCTTGGCTGCAAAATCAAATATTATTTAGACACTTGCTTTTGCTGACGGCTCCACCCCGTGGAGATCGGAAAAAGTAACAGAGCTAAAAAATAGCCAACCCAAAATGTACAGTGATAAACCGATAACTTCTGCCCATTAAAAGTGCGATGCCGCGCAGGTCACGTCTACCTAGCACTTATCAAACGCGTCATTGCATTGCGCACGTCACCCAGAATCAAAGTTGAAAAAGCTCATGTCCTGTTCACCTAGCATCATGCCATGTAATTTTACTGGCACCAAGCAATGTAGAGAGCTACAAGAATCTTTCGGCGCCTGATTGACATTGACAGGGGAGCGTTTTTATTTTATTTTTTATTCTATTTTGATTTGGGACTTTTATAATCGCAATGCGTATGACAGTCCCATCATACCCTAAACAAATAGTAACAAATCACACTGTTATGGATTACATTTGGGCCATAAACCTGAACAGACTCTTCGCATCATCACCATTTGGTTGAGATAGAATTTTATGAAATGTGCCTACCTCAAGTCGGTTCAACCTCAATGCCCCAAACACATCATTTCTATCAGACTCATATCGAACACAGTCCATCAATAAGTGATGTAAGTCTTCCACAACTCCACACTCCACACAATTAGGCGAGTTAATTTTGTTCATCATGAATGCAAACTTATTACATGGGATGTGTCCAGATCTGAGTCTATGAGCTGTAACAACCAATTTCCTACTTAAATTACAATTAATAAACCAGGGCACACGAAAAGGCTGACCCTGCATGGTTTTATACCAGATTCCTTTTCCAATGACCGTTTATCAAAATACTACTTCCAGTTACTGTAACACTTATTTTTAAATTTAGGTAGAACCTCTGCATAATCTAACGTTGACAGGGGAGCGTTGTTGGTGAACATTTGTGAAATTGACACAGGAATTATATTGCAAAAAAGAAAATGACGGTTTTAGTTCCGATTTTGGCCAACCGCCAAAAGATGAGTGATTCTACCGTTATTGTAAAAAGTAGTTTTCATTAATCTCAAAGTTATTAAGTGAAATTCGTGAAGATGCACGATATAGTGTTGTGTACCTAATCTTGCGGAATCTTTTCCATAAGGTAGGTATTTGGAACTACATATTTAATAAAAACACGTCCCACAGAGAGGAGGCCTGTGTCTCAGCAATGGAAACTGGCTGGTTATGCTTATATAAAAATGTACAAACTGTGAACACATCAATATTATTTCGAGATTTATGTCTTTTTCAAGTGAGCTCTACTATTAGCTAATACTAACTTTATTATATAAAACTCTAGGTATAAGATGTTTCAATTTACCCCACACACAGGTGATTATAATAAACACAACATTCCTCCAAGGTCAGGATCGTAGTGAGGCATACCAACATGATCAACATTATCAACATTCCGACGCAGGGAGCACACATAACAGATGTTGGTATTTATTGTACTCATGTTGTTGCAACATTTTCGAGCAATAACATCCAGTGACGCACATTTTATTGAAATGTAGTTAAAACAGCTTGTGAATTGCTGTCGCCATTGCTTTGCTCAGATTGAATTATAATGGTACCGGGAACCGACCATCACACCTAAACTGATCTTATTTGTGATGTTCTTCAGAAAGGCCAGGTGCGTAGTACTCGCAACATGTGTATTGCATGACCAGATATACGAACGTAAACGATGCAAAAGTAGTAAGGAGCCGGTTGCGTTCTGTAGAAAGCCTAGCCCCATGGGAAAAAGCAACGCATCGACATTATTCCTTGTGCTTATTTACTTTTACGCTACTACAGTAAAACTGACAAGCTGTAATGTTAGGTACAGTAAGCGCTCAAAAGTGCATGAGCACGCTAAGAGTCGTATTGCTGTGAACACTCGGTATAGCTCGTACATTTGTATGTGTAAGCAACACGATACACACACCACAGATAACGCAGTTACACGAAACAACAATATATTTCCGTCGCTTTAAACATGCTAGCACACACGCACTATGCGCGTGAACTTGACCAGTTAATGGCATTGCTAAAATTCGATAGTTACTTAACAAGCGCAGATAGCAGAAAGCGTTAAGCGTTGGTATGGAATTCAATCTGCCTCAGGTTCTAATCTCGTGAAACACAGTGCGGTTTTTTGCAAATATTATTATTTTTGTTTTCGATAATAATATTTTTTAAATATTGCTGCTTTTTTATGTTGTTATTGCAATAAAGGTTTTAGAATAAAAAATGCGTGATATATGATAACTAAATTAAAAAATAAATGTTTATTCGTTATATTTATTTTACATAAGTTAATAAACTGCTACAATTATTTATCATTACTTCAGCTGAATAAGATGTGAAATAGATGTCAAGAAACTTAGAAGCAGTTTGTATTATTTAGACATATTTAAATTATGAAATATTTTAAATTTTTAATGGATTTTTTCACCATAAATATTAAGCTTTGATCATGGTCGAAGTAATTAAGTAATAAATAAGAATATTAGACTACTTAAAATGTAAAAAACTACTTACAGAATAGGTAATTTTAAGGTTAAATATGGGCAGTTTGTTTATATTTTATTTGTATTAATTATTTTACATTTTATTTGACTTTAGTAAATATTGGTTGTTATTGAGGTTAAAGCTTAAGTATTCATTTTCTTTACGAAAAGAAGATTGAAACTAAACCTCATATTTTTATCCTAAAATAATACTATTACTAAAATAATATTAAACAATTTCGGTATATCTGCAAGAAATACGACAAACACCCTATTGAAACGTGCTTAAAAAATTCGTTACCATAAATTCATGCAATAACGAATCTGTTGTTTATTAAGTTGGTACGGTCAATATTTTAAGGTCAAAAACGGTTTTCTAGCTGGTCTTCAGTGATGCAAGCCTTCAGAGTGCACGGCGAACGGTTCATAATGACGTGTTTTTAATAATTCAGCAAAATGTCTCGTTGGTATGAAACCATTTGTTTCATTCACCGTTTGACGTCGCTGCTACTCGATAATAAGCCCCTTCCTCATATCTCTTAACCCTCACAGTATTTCTCTAGAACAAAGAAAAACATTGTTTTTATTACACATAATACCTTATTATTTATTATTCACTAATCGAATTAAACCTCACAATGAATTAGGCATCTTCTGTCTCAACAATACCTCTGTTCTATCAACAATACCCTTGATTAAGATTTATGTTTAGTAAAATATGAAATATATTAATGATAACACTCACACTTAGTCCGGTTTCATTAGATATTCACTTCACTTTTACGCAGCGCAATAATATTCTCTGATCTGATCTGATCTCTTCAATATATTTTATGCCTGCTTTTTGATAATAATAACCACAACACTGCGCTAAATACTCGTCACCAATATTATCCACGAACCAAAAAAGTTCTATTAATTGAATACTCGTAACAAACTGCATCTACCCCACAGAAATCGAAATAATTTACTTAGTTTTTTGTGGTCTACCTGCTAAACTTTAATATTTATGTGAACAAGACGAATGAAACTAAAAACGAATGATGATTATTGAACTAGTCATTGGTTGCAGACAAAGTGAGTGTGTGTGTGTAATGTGCGTGTCTACAGTATTGTAACAACTTATAGAAGAAGGTCGTAAGTCAAACCGAAGCGTCAGTCTATTGCTTTGTGAGATTGCTCATGGACTTTTGGTCGGCACTGTACCTAAAAACCTTCAGTAATGGAGGTCTGAAAATAATGTGCAAATTGGTCGCCGTTGAAAGGTTTACTTCCAGCTAATTTAGAAAAAAAGAATGCACATAATTTCGTCAAACTCATAGTCAGTGTCTATGGCATGCTTGCTCTAATAGCTCAATTAAAAGAAGCTGGTATTTGTTGACAGTTGCTTGCGCAAACGCATCCTGTGTTACGCATTCTACGCCATTATAATTATTTACCATGCAAATACTGATGGTAAATGGTAATAGATTAATTTTACAAGCGTTTTCGCTGATATTATCAAAATAAGATGTCAGCTATCAGCTGTTTAAGTGAATTAATAGCTAATTATGTAAATATTTTTACATTTCGTCATCATCATTAAAATAATTGTCCTGAGGGCCTAGACGAAGTGAAATTCAATCAGCGAAAACGATAATGGAAAAGTCAAAAATGTGTAGGATTAACATAAGCTACTTACGAAGTGCTTACGAAGCAATTGCAACTTGTTCAGTCCCTCTGTAGGCCCACTTCCATATCTAGTCTATAAGAAAAAAAGGCAGACCTAAGAAAAGAGAAATGATTGTGTAAAAGATAATATGGCCAGGAAGGGCTGATAGAGATGTAAGGGACATGCACTCCATAATTGTCCAAACTTAACACACCACGAAAACCTTACAGGCGAGCGAACTTACACACAGTTAATTTATAAGAATCAAATTAATTATCACATCACATTCAAAGTCATTTTACGTAAATTTTGTCAATTTGTGCGTATATGTAAACACAGTGTCAATGTTATTATGTACTTGTGTAAATAAACAAAATTCAAGTACATTTTGGTTATGCAAAGATCGGCACCATATTATAAGTTTTTAATACCCTTCTAAGTTTTTAATAAAATGGTTTTAGTTATTAGCACTTCAACAATAAGTTATTGACGTTTGACACAATTTATAATAAACGAAAATTGAAAAATTTGTTTAAATAAGAATAGAGTTCATAAGGAGTTACTATATTTACATAGTGCGTTTACTATGTAAATATAGTAACTCCTTATGAACTCTCCTAGTCGAATTAGGTCCTAACATAACTATGGCAGATAGATACGTACCTAGAATAAGCAATTTAGTTGAAAAACATAACTCAATGTTGTATTTTCACTAAGTGCTCAGAATTAGACAAAAAAAAAAAACAAAAACAGGCCCACGAAAAACTCCCTTTTAATTACCTAGGATTTTTTCATGAAAATATTGCTTATATCATCAGTTATCACGGAATTCAGTACTCAACAAAGCACTTAATCAGTGTTTTTTGCTTTAAATTTATTACCTATACAAATAAAATGCTACTTAATCTTCTAATCCTCTACCAGGAAATCGAGCGTGAAGTTATAAAAAGATATTTATAGGGTTCCGTACGTCCGAATAAAAAAAACAGAACTCTTATACGTTCACTCATGTGTCTATCTGTCTGTCCGTCTGCCACAGCCAATTTGCTCTGAATCTAATGGACCGATTAAGTTGAAATTTGGTACACATATCAATTTCTGTTGCCCAAACACAAACTTGTATCGTAAATAAATGAATATGCGGGTCACTTTTGGGAAGCAAATAAGTTGTGCACTGTACCGTGTGATATATCAAATGAAAGGGAAAGAAAATGTATGTGAGTGTCTCAAATCAATATTTTTATAATTTTCGAATAAACAATTTTAAAGTGCTGTTATTGACGTAGTTATTCGATACTAATTTTTTTTTCATAACTGCGTTTCTTATTTCATTCTGAGAAAACCATCGTGTCGAATAAAAAAAAAATTGCTTTGTGATATAATATTAAAACCGGGATTTATGGATTTTTTTTAATGACCAAACAAAAAAAAGGTAAAACATTTACTAAAACAAAATAAACTTAAAAGAAAGGTTACTTTTCGATAAAAATATTGACCACATTAATTAAAGTACTAACTCGATTATTTACAACTGATCGATACCAACATCAGGTCACACAGTAAAAATACGAATACGCCTCCAAAACTCCAAATAGATGTCATCACTCGGAATCGAGTAGTAAGAATAAAGGTGGAAGCAAAGGTCACCGTGGCGACCTTTACAGAAGCAAGGCCGCCTTTATTAGGCAAGGAGTCCATCCAAATTATAGTCTAAGAGTACTGTTTGATTAGATCGATTCATATTTCAATGACTGTCTGACTTAAGTGAACCGAAGAATGTAATTCGTCAAGTATCATTGGCTTGAGTTGAACTGGTGGATTGACTGGTGTTGAATGGTAGGTTTTCAAGTGTTCTGTTGTGTGTATGCGTATTCAGTGGCTGTTGACGGCTCACCATCATTGATGCATAGCTAAATACTTTGATGAAGCTGAGGTTTAGAAGAGAAAAATAATTTAGTAAAGGCACTCCGTAATGAGAAAGTGTAGATTGAAATGATAATAAAAAGAATGTAATATTCTATTCAAGAGAAATGATTTTTAGACAAATTGATTTTAGATGATAATCATTAAATCATGAAAACAAGTCATTCAAGTACAGTCAAGGGCAAAAATTTATACCTAATTAAGCTTAAAGATAAGTGTGGTGTTCGTTTGCATAAAGAGACTAAATAGGATGTATCTAGGATTTACAATCACGTGTCTCTAAATTCTATTCAACTCATTAATCATGACGCAGACCATCTTACATGCTGCAAGAAATCAGTTAGTTTATACATGACCTATACCTAGGTTTTAAAAATAAACTAATTAATATTTAGAAATTCGATTCCGCAACATTAATTACAGAAGATAACAGAACAGCGCATTATCTTAGATAAATAAAATACTACTTGTTATTTAATAACAAGAATCTTAATTTTATTAAAAGTCACTTGAACTATTTAAGAGATCCTCATAATTTATAAAACTGGACAGCTACATAATTAATATGGAACTTCTTCGTTTTTAACGCCAGAAACACTTAAGTATTATTTTTATTATTTTATACAACCCATTAGTTCGTCTCGTTAAGTTTCAATCTTTAGTAAATGGTTAAGTATTACCAAACGTTGATGACTTTATTAGAAGTAAGAAGATCTATTACAAAATCCACGTTTACTTGTGAACAAAAACAAATGATTCATAGTTCTAATGATGTGATATTTTGTTAGGAAACTTCTTCTCACATGATGCAATTTGAGCACTTCCCTTCAAATTTCCGTTTTTGTCAAATGCAATGTGTGTAGCAATCTATAGAATTAGCTAAGTCGTGGTAAAGGGTATAAATTCACTTAAACTATTTGGCTATTCTAAACGTTGCGTTTAAAAAATGCCATTATGATCACACATTTAGTTGGTTTCTCTCTCTCATGTTTATTTAATAAGCGCCTATAATAAATGCACAGTTTATAAGTTATGTTACAGTGTAAGACTCATTTAATAATATAGGCGCTGTTTTTTCCCTGTACCAGATAAAACAAAATCCCACTGACATTAAATTTAACGGTACCTGAGCTGAACGAAACGAGTAAAATAAATAAAATGAAAACACTTAAATCTGACATATATACCTTCCTAAAGTCAAACTTCGTATTGATATTATATAGATCACAAACATCAAAGCTAAGTACCTACCTACATAATTATAAAGATAACAGAAACTTGTTCACCTTTGTTATGATTTATACGTCTGCCCATCACCCAATTATAATGAAGCTATTAACTGTTTGTTATACGACACTACATTAAAAGATATTGTATAATAATATACAATATTTCAAGCTTTTAAAGATTTTAATTAATTAATTACAAAAGAAATAATATAATAATAATGGAGTTTTTGGTTTCAAAACGTGCTTATAATTCGGCATAATAATGTATATTTAATTAGTCGCTGATACAGACAAGGTGAAAATGTTGGTAGTATTGTGGAAGGTATCCCTATTTTTTTTATTTTATTTTTTTAATAAGAGACAAAAGGTATTAGCTAAGAAAGCTTAAAAGCATTTACTAAATAAAACATAACATCATAACATCATGCCTGTAATCCCTGAAGGGTTAGGCAGAAGTGTACCTATAGTACACCCACATTTCGCCAGTTATGTTAAGTTCCATGTGATAGGGGGCGAGCCTATTGCCATCAACCGGGCACAAATCCAGACTCTGGGCTACTACTGAGAAATTCCAGATGGAAAAACCCAATAACACTTTGCCCAACCCGGGAATCGAACCCAGGACCTCATACTCAGCAGTAGCGCTTGCGACCACTAGATCAACGAGGCAGATAAAAATATTTTATAAACACATCTTGAGCTATTGAAAAGAATATGGAAGAATGTAGGAAGGTACAAAATTATTTAAATAAGCTCACCATTCACTGACGCTAAAAGAAAAACTAAAATAAAAAGAAAAAAAAAATTACTCATACCGCCCTCTATTAGTTTTTCCCTCAATAACTTTTATGTTACAAGACCTCCGCGCTCAAACATAATTCATAAGTTCACAAAAAGTAGAAGGAGGTATTATTTACGACTAGCTAAGGTGCGTTCGCGCAAGTTTTAGTTGTAAACGTCATCGCTAGATGGCAGGAAAATCAACCGTTTTACAAATTTTCCGTTTTCACTTTTTTCATACAAAAGACTTCAACGAGTTAACGTTTAGTGTGCTATTAATTCCTCCTAATAAGATGATGACAAAGTTTTTAAATATTTTCGTCTACGTAATTTATTTGATGCATCTACCTTCTTCTTCTTTAATTCTATTGGTGAAATGAGTTATATTGGATCTAGACGCTTTACTTCTATGTTTTCCTGTTTTTGTTAATGCATGCATCAGATTTGTATTTTAACTAAGAATAGCGCTTTTTTATCATCCTTAACTTTTTGGATGGAGGGCCAGGATAAGCGTGTCCCTGCACCCACTTCGTTTTACTATTATAGACCTACTTTCTATTGCTTAATTTCTTAAATATTGGACCAAGACAAAACCTCCAGCCAGCGTACTGATTTTATTCTAGAACGCTAAGAGTCGGGTAACGTAGATTTACATTGTATTATCATCTATCATATTTTGTCTACTTTCACCAGAAAATTGAATTTTAATTATCATATCCAACTATTTTAAAAACGGGTTATGGGGGTGGTTTAAAAAAAATTGCAACTGTTTCCCCACGATGTGAGTGGCGGTGCTTGGGGAGGCTTATGTCCAGCTGTGGAAGTTTTTCGGCTGAAATGATGATGATGTGAGTTTAGGTTTCAATTACCTTGCAGCAGTGATTATAAATTATAATATTACGTGCCTAATATACTACAGATTGAGGATATGGAATATTCAAGAAATTTGTAAAAAGAGAAGCACATAATATGTAGAACAAAAATTTGAGACTAATTTGAGGGTTACCTGCCGCCTGTTAAAGAAGTAGACCGCTGGCTGGAGGTCGACATCAGAAGCATTTACTGCAAGAAATTACGCGGACTCAGGTGAGTACCGATGGAACAAATGTAGAACTAATGCCTGTAACCCCGCGCTCTGTTATGGCTTGGGAGCTGCTGGGTGTAGGGACACAGGATAAGCCGATAAAGTAATCAACAATGAAATAAATTAAAAAAAAACGTGTGGCACTCGCGGACTGCCGCGGTAAAGCTATTGCATAGCATTTGTAACCTCCATACTTCCTATTTGTCAACGCTACACTTGGGATGATGACGGATGATGACATAAGATGATGTTTTATGTCATCATCCGTCATTACATGGTAGGCGGAGTACTAACCTAACCTAACCTAACCTAAACTAACCTAACACCCCCCGTGTTAGGTTTTATTTTCGTTACGGAATTTCTTGATTCGGTCGCCGCGCTCAAAGCCCGCGATAAAAGCTATGCAATAGCTTAACAAAAAAAACATCCAGTAGGTACAAGTACAAACAGTCAGCACGAGACTATTTGTACCACAGATTTGTACTGTATTTTATTTTAAGCTACCGTCAACTGCTTTTGTGTACACTTGAACTATGAAAACCGTCCTGACAGGTACGAAATAAAAGCGTTGTCAAAGTCAAATAATTATTGTTACCATGGGTGCGTGTTACACTTTACAAGGCTTTGCTATTAACTATTCGACGACTTTAGTGTATGATTAAACCAAACCAACCTTATTCAAGAGTGTTGCAGGATCGCCATTTTGTGTTCAAGAACCTCTCTTAGCAATAAATCGGAAATACGAGTAGCTGTCAAATATTTACCTGTTTTGATTAATTTGGCAATATTACTGTATGGAAATAAAAATTATAGCTAACTAGCGAACTAGAATATTAATAATAAATTGCAAATATAACACTGAATTTTATGTTGTAACCGTTTTAGGTGTAAAAAAGGCATTTGGAAAGTTTCCAAATACTTTTTTTTAAATCTAAAACTAAATATTCGGTGTTACAATATTAATTATTGCATTTCATAATCAATATTTTAGTTCACTAGTTAGCCATATTTCTTATTTCCATACAGTAATATTGCCAATTAATCAAAACTGCAAAATATTTGACAGCTTTTTGCGACATTGCGTTGCCCACTTTCTATATAAGCGCTCTTAATAATGCTTAACCAAATTGTCTTTTGGAATTTGAAGTAGTAATGTACCATCGTAGCCCATAACTAACCACTTTGAAAACAAAATCCCGTGCACACGATGACCACATCTGTGACCGTCTCGGTTCTATAGCGGCCGAGCGCTGCAAGCAAGAATAGTCCTTACGGATGGTTAGTTATGGCTGTCCGCGATGGTACATAGTGTAATCATAATACATATGTCATCAAAAATCATCGTCTATCTATGGGAAAACCCATGTCATGGGTTTCTCCAGTACATCGATATGAACTAGCTTTAAACAGAACAATGACATATTCCTTAAAATCACGATTGTGAATTTTAATCATCTATACATGCAAAATAGTGGCTGTTCAGTTCTAATGTAGTCTTTCTTATTCTTTTCTTAGTTGTTTGAGGTATTTTGTCATTTCATAATAAAAGTCATCATAATCAGCCTAGAATGTTCCCACTGCTGGGACACAGGCCTCCTCTCGGTGAGAGGGAGTGAGCCGTAATCCATCACGCGGGTCCAGTGCGGGTTGGTACTTGTCACAAGTCTTCGAATTTTCGGTTCTAGGACATGCCGGTTTCCTCACGATGATTTCCTTCACCGTTTTGAAATCAGTGGTGATGAAATAATATACTCAAAGTAAAGCGCCTATCTGGGTTACCACTGCTGATAAAAATATTCTTTTAAAAAAACAACAAAAGTATTCATTCAATCATAATTTAATAAATATATTGTATATTTTTAATACTATTTATACATTACAATACATTTTACGGCAGTGATACAATACTCTTATAATAATTAACTCTAGGACACACTTGCAAATTTTACTTACGTAGGCAATGTTAACAAAACGAAACTGTAAGTTTTTACAGTCGATAGTTTCTTTTATGAGAATGACAGGAATATATACAATAATAAAAGTAGTTAAATATATGTGCAAAAAGAAAAATTCGTTACCATTTGCAAACAATATGTCATGACCGAAATATAAAACGGTAAAAATTAAAACATTATAGTTGCCATACCAACAGACTTTAAAACACCATCGGAATATCCAAATAAGGTAACTGTTTAAAAAGTGTACTTACGAAACGAATAATATGTAACTGTAATTTATTGGTTTAGAAGCGTCACGCCACGCATTCATAAGTACCAATTCGCGAATTCCCTTCGCAAATCCGGGATGAATGAAGTAGAATATAGAAAATGGCTTTATAGGGAAATCAATCTTATTTTTGGTCCCTTAGTATTTGAAATAGATTGATTACAAACAGCTATTTTTAAGGATTTGAAACAGTTGAAATACAACATTACTAAAATAAAATTCACAAAGTGTAGTCGATAAAACCTAGTGTAAATTAAGCTTAATATAATATAATACACATTTACCGGCAAGTAATGAGATTGCCCACACACGAGACATAACTAATATTTGAAAGTTTAAAACCAAAAGAAGGTTTTCTCTCTCTAAGAACTCAATAAGAAAAATAATCCTCAAAATAAATATGTAAAATAAGGTGTCAAAAAAATATCGAGTGTGGATGATATTACAAACTTATCAAGTTTTACTATATTTCCTATATCATTTGAAGTGGTTTACCTACCAATCTCTTAAAATCTTATTATACTCGCATTCCGAACGGTAAACTTAAAGTTAATACTGGCATTATAATCGATCCCTGTAGAGTCCTACCACCATCCGCCGTATCCGCCATAGCCACCATACCCGTGGCCATAATATCCGCCGTAGGGCCAGTATCCGTAGCTGTAGCTGGGGTATCCCCATCCGTAGCCGTAACTGGGGTACCCAAATCCGTAGCCGTGGCCGCCGTAGTGGCCGCCATAGCCGCCCCAGTGGCCACCGCCCCAATGCGAGGCTGCAGTTTTGAGGTCATCTTTATCAGCCGTTGCTAGGTCATCCTTCTCAGCTTCTGCCTTGAAGGTTTCCACTGGTTTTTCTTCGGCCGGTGCAGCGTGAGATAACGCGAAGAGTAGGAAGATGGCGGCGGTGAAGAAAGCGATCTGGAATGATTAAGTGATTTGAGTTCTTTATTGAATAAATAGAAAATGTGTTTCTCATTTACTCATAAATAAAATCTTAGGGAAAGCCTCATTTTATGAGAAAATGTGAAAGCAGAAATGTTACTGTTTATCAGTTGAACTGTTGTTGAAATAATTTTTTACTTAAACATGGTTCAAAAACTATAATCGAACCAAATGGAAGTAAAGTTCAAATCGGAGGCAAAACATCTGATAAACAAAACTTGAGCCAGCTTAAACATTAAAACAATTTCTTTCAGTTGTCTCCCAAACACATTGATATTTTCACAACTGTTTTACTGAAACCACTTGGCCAATTAGGTTATATTATATGTACATTGTACACCATATTAAAGCATTGAACAATACAATTGACCAAAGTAAATACGAATCATTATGTCTCAATTGCTAACTATCTACTAACAGGTACATAATACACATGTCCCCACGACAATGCACAAAACAGCCATATCTCACGATCTTTTCAATAGTACTTCCCACGAATATGTACTGGACAGCTAATTAAAGGCTTATGCTAATCGTTTCATTATGAAATACCTGAAGCCAGTTATTTTAGCGATTCAAAGATAAAAGATCGGAACGATGAAAGTATTTCATGAATTCAGAATTTGTTATTGAAACAATCCTGAATCTGTTCTTAAGCAATTTTTTAAGTGTTTCATGAATATTAATGTTTAACATAACATCACGCCTTGATTCCCCGAAGGGATGGGCAGAGTACTTATAGTACACCCACATTTCGCCTGTTATGTTAAAAGTCCCTGGGGCGAGCCTATTGCCATCAACCGGGCATAAATCCAGACTCCGGGCTACTACTGAGAAATTACAGATAGAGAAACCCAATATTACTTTGCCCGACCCGAGAATCGAACCCAGGACCTCATACTCTTGCGACCACTAAACCAACGAGGCTATTAAAGTTTATAACTGCGGAATGTGGGAGTACTTACTATAGGTACTACCTCTGCTTAACTTTTCGAGGACTACAAGCGTGATGTTATGTTTTTTAAAGTTTTAATTCTAAAATAAGATAGATAAGATTCAACTTAGTGATGAGTTAACCACTAATTTACAAAAACTTAATACTAAACTAAACTTAATTAATGTGTCGTTTGATCAAAAAATATATATTTTTTTTTTTAATCAAAATTCTAAACTTCTAAAGTCAATTATTCAAACTAGACTTAAAACCAGCACTTTTTGAACGTCAAAATTACATAAGACAGTTCCCCAAAAACGCTCACCCTTCACTTTAAGAAAACTAGGTACTGAATTAGATCAATCAGTAAGTTTTTCAGAAACTTTCAAAATAATGTAAACACTCGCTGGACAAGTATGGACGACATAGTATTATCTGCAATTAAGTAATAGTAGTAAAAGTACAGATAAACATTACAGACCAACAAACTTTCGATTGCTTTTATTCGCTCTAAAGTATTACAGATAAAAAAAAGGGTTTTCAAAAAAAAAAAATATCAACCCTTACCAAAAATTCACTAATAACTTATCTTTCAAATTTTATAACTTAATTAATCCCAAAAACCCAATCGCCAAACTACCTTAACACCACTAAAAACTAAAATCCCACTTACTTTGCAAGCCATGGTGCCTGGATGACGTTGGTACAACACTGACAGTGGACGCCCTACGCGCCGTTTTATATCTGCACTCCGTCCTAGCTACACGGATGGCCGGACACCATACGCCATTGTGCTGCCAATGACCTTAGCTTTGGGACTTGAGGTAACTGTCTGGGTGATTTGGCCTATATTTGTCAGGTAAAGGAAGGGTAAGAAAATCAGATGGGTGCTTTTGAAAGGAGTATTAAGATGGGGTGATTTGTTTGAAATGTGCCATTGGTTTTATCCATGATCTGTTGTAAATACTTAATACTATTCAAAATAAGTTTTTATTTTATGTCATAATTTACTGGATGCATCAGATATTATATTATTTGTCGATGATAAATAAATGTTTGAACTATGTATTTATCAATCGCTAGATACAAAGATACATTGATTAAACATTGAAGTGAAAACATAAGGAAATTATAGCAGAGGTCAGTGCAACTAAAGATACATACGTGTCGATATGTCACATGATGTTGAAATTGACTCACGTTTATTCAACTGGAAGCCAGCTTTTTGATAACCCAAAAGTAAATACACCAACATGAGAGTAATACATGCAATTGAACTCCAGAAATTCCAAGGACTCGAATTTAAATAGTATTAAATAGCATCTGTAGCAGTGCGTATTGTGGGTGAACAACTAATTAGCGAGATAGGGCGGGTTCCTCAATATAGCCAACAGGTCAGACCCGTTAATTTATCAAGATGTGCTTAAAAATAACTTTTATTTCTTTACCAAGCCGACTTTTAGTACCCATGATTACTCAGATTTATAGATAGCCTTAATATAATTCTTGTACCTACTAGATGTAATTAAGACGTTATTGAGTCAATATATACTAAATATTTTCTAGTTTACATCGTTTTGTTTACACTAACAGAAAGGGCGCACCTTTCTATTTCAGTGTGAAAACAATTACCTTTGTTTAGTCGGTCAAATGTTCAGCGCAAAGGAACTTATCTTTTAAGACATCGTCAATCATAAACATACACCTTATCTGTATCGAGTTTTTACTGTATCTGTGAGAGGGTTTAGGACTAATAATGCCACTTATTTTGTTTATTAATCAAAATAAACGAACTGTTAACAAAATATCTGTCTACTACGTAATAGTTCACGTTATCATCTTCATAGAAATGTCAAATGATATATGTAGTATTTTGTCTTATTCTAAACTGCAGATAGAAAATAAAGTACCTAGCATTATTCAATGTTATTAATCATTGTAACAATTTTAGTAGATTAATAGTAGATTATTTTGAAGCACGTTAAGCTCTTTGTGTTGTCTCTTACTATTATTTATTTAGTTATCAATATTTACTATCACAGTCATTGATTGACTTGAGTGTAAAATTTAATGATCTTGATCGTTTGATTGTTACATCAATCAAGTTACTACCTACCTACTTAATGATTAGATGTAAAAAATCACAAATCCTTTCTGGAGTTACTTTACCAATAATTAAATCTTATATTGATACTTTTATTGTTTAAGTACCAAGTTTGCTCTTCCAGTCTACTCAGTAAGGGACTACAAGGTATTATATTCTGACCTGTTTGTTTTTCTTCTTTTTGTTGAAGGACTACCGACCCGTTCCTCCTTCACTTTTACGACTTGACGAAACAATGAGTTATTTTTTTTTAAATAAGTTACTTATGCAACTATCAATACTTCAAAATCAACCGAAGATGGTGTTATTTGCAGATGACACATCATTAATCTTTAAAATAAACCGACGGTCACAAAATCTTGACGACGTGAATAGCTCTATTCTGCAAGTCCAAGATTGGTTTACGGTAAATAATCTGGTACTTAATAAAAAAAAAACCAAATGCATTAGATTTAAATTACCTAATGTTAAAAGTAGCGAATGTGACATCATATTGAATGGAGAAAAACTGGAATTTATTAATCAAACAGTTTTCCTAGGAATCACGCTAGACGAGAAATTACAATGGGGACCTCATATAACATCTCTTGCGGGGCGGTTAAGCTCGGCCGCTTATGCTGTTAGAAAGATAAGACAGTTAACAGATGTGGAAACCGCGCGTTTGGTCTATTTTAGCTACTTTCACAGCATTATGTCGTATGGCATTTTACTGTGGGGTCGGGCTGCTGACATTGAATCCATCTTTATTTTGCAAAAGAGAGCTGTCAGAGCCATTTATAATCTACGTCGCCGCGAATCTCTCAGGGAACTTTTTAAAAGGATTAATATTATGACGGTACCTTGCCAATTCATCTATGAAAATATTATGTTTGTAAGGAAAAATCCACATCTCTTTAATAAAATAAGTGATAGACATAATTTTAATACTAGAAATAAAGATAAACTAGATCAACCATTTTACAGATTATCTAAAGTACATACATCTTTTATGGGGTACTGTGTTAAATGTTACAACAAAATACCTTGTGACATATTGCAATTAAATGAAAGAAAATTTAAAACTCATATCAAAAGTGCACTTTGTAAACAAGCATATTACAAATTAGAGGATTATATCCAGGATAAGAGTGCTTGGAAACATGCTGGTCCTGCTCCATAGGACAATTTAGAATCAAGACAAAATCAAACTGGTTGCTAATTTAATTGTAAAATTGATTATTTTGTGTTTTATGACATTGATTTAACATTCTGTGATTACTTTCTCACACACTGACTTATTAATTACAAAATTTTAGGAAAATCGTCTACTTTTACAATGTTTGTAAATATGTGAGCACCATGTATCTATCACATATTAAATTATCTGTCGTTGCTTCATTTTTAATTCTTTTTACCTATTGTGGTATAGTAATTTTATTCTAGGTGCATCGTCTTCACATATAATTATTTAACTAATGTACGTACCTATACAAACTATTGTAAAACATTTTAAAAGAGTAACGGTGGAGTTTCTTGCCCATTCTTCTCCATACGAAAACTACCTTTTGGAAGGGGCGACTAGAATCATTTTTAATATTTTGTAAATTTCGACGTTCAAAAGTGCCATACATGGGCCTATTTGAAATAAATGATTTGACTTTATGGTTTAATATAAATTATTGCATTGAACACATAAAACCTTCCGGAATAAAATCTCTAAAAGGTGGTGAAAACCGCATCAAAATCTGTAGAGTAGTTTAAAAGAACAACGACGTCACACAGCAGACACAAAAAGCGACTTTAATTTATAATTTGTATAGAAGAAAAGAGAGTCAATTTTGGGGATGACCAGAGGGGTATAATTGCAAGTCTTAAATAGCGTATGCTAATAAGTACATATTAAAGTCCTTTGTCCGAAAGGAAATGTAGGGATTGCTTACGAGTACTATCAGTCATTTTATGTAAGGCAAATAAATGATAATTTATCCAGCATCCTCTTTCGAAAGGGCTTTGAATATTACCAACATTTTAAATGACCCATTTTTTGTCATGAAGTTACAGACAAAGAAAATTATGTCAAAATATTACGACTAATGACCGTAACTTGAAGTCACTATAGCCCTACGGCTGACTTGTAGACAAAACTGGGTCGACAGGCTCACTTGCGCGTTAACAGCTAACTCGGAGTTAACAGCTAACTAAGGGTTAATCTAATAATTCTCTTTGGATTAATCCTGATTTAGCTATTAACTCCTAACCCATGAACGCGCAAATGGGCTTAAGAAGTTTTGAATTCGAAACTAACTATGGCCAGAACAATCGTGTTTTTGGAGAAATCCAAAAATTTTTAGGTATCCGTAATTTTTCGCGATTAACTAAATAATAACGGTTAAACCAAGTTTGAATGCACTATCACCCGCTGCACTATTTATGTAAATAAACCCAAACCATACAAACCTAAGCTATAGGGATTTACAGATACACTAATGATACGGCCTGATGACAGCTGATATACAAAAAAAATCTACAAGATGATGACTCACACACCTTATCGCATAAAAAGCGTATAAATTTAAAATGACGTGAATAATTGAATGAAACGCATAGGGCGTTAAATTACTGTTTACTTTGATACCTTTTAGTACGCAAAAAATAAATAAAAGGAAATTAAATTACTCGCTAATCAAGTAGCAGCTTCAATCAGTCAGTCAACTCTGCCGACAGCTAAAAATATTCCTTTCAGTATGTCACTCGATTTAGTTCACCACAGCTACCTTCTTCAAGGCGTTTGGTGATTCACAGTTTTCTTTCACGAGAAGCATATTATTGATTGCTATGAAACAGTGTCTAGCTTCACATTTCAGACTGACCGACTACTTGACAATTCAAAAGTGCCTATAAATGGTTTAATTGATTTAATAAATACTTTAAGTTTAAGTTTGAGTTAAACTACCGATAATCATCATAAAGAAACTGTTTACATCTGCATCGTTATTTGTTGGTAGGCATTAACCCTAATGATAACAATAAATACAATTAAGAAGACTGATAAGTTATTAAAGCTTCCTCTCTCCTACTGTTTTGCTGTCCCCGACAGAGTCCACACTGATCTCATTAAATTATTAGGATGTAATTTTTTTTAAGGAGTTTGTAAGAATCGTAGCATGTGGCGTTTTGTTGTTTGCTCCCTACCTTATCTAAAGAAGGCGTGAGTTTATGTATGTATTTGTAAATTTTAAGTTACCACATAAGACCCATTGTAGAATGCAACAAACGATTGAGTATTAAACAGTGTAGAGCTCTTGTCCTGTACATTAGCGTATTGAGCCCTACGAAAAAACTTGACACTTGTCTTTTGGTTTGCAGTCATGTTCTTCCTATATTGTACGACTAGCGGTTTCACCCTCATAAGTATCGATCCCGTAAGAATATTAGGATAAAAAATATCTTATGTCCAAATCCAAGTCATAATCTACCCATGTGCTTAATTTCATCAAAATCTGTTCAGCCATTTTAGTGTGAAAGCGTAACAAACCAACTCACTTTCGTATTTATAATATTTATTAATTAGGATATAATAAGTTAGGATAAGTTAGGATGACAAAGTCTACTTAGGGAAGAGGTTAGTTGGGTTTCACTAATGTTCAAATGGTCAATAATTACAACCTTGAAGAGGCTGAGAAAAATAAAACAAAAGAAAATGAAAATCGTTCCGGTTTCTACACACGTTTGAATTCGGGAAAAAAATAAAAAATTCTTTAAAAATACACATTAATCATAAGACGTATTACATAATATTATATTCACATTACGACATTACGTTTTTATTGACAACATTGCTGTATTGGGTTAAACCTTTTATAACAAATGTAAGTGTGAATAGTTAATAAATATTTTGAGTTTTTAAGCTGTTGGTTCTTTTCCATGATGAACTGCTGATGCTTATAGGTAATGTTGTATTTCGTTGGAAATCAACGGTGGCCATATGAACCTTAAATATATCGGGGAACCGGAATATTTTTTGTCGTTATTTACAATATAAATATCATGAATCATTTGTATTAACCCTTTGTTCTAAGAAGGATGCTCATAAAAAGCGAGTACCGAAGTGTCAATTTTCCTCAAGGACGTCCCTTCTTAAATATAGATCATAACTTCACATGAAAAGCGAAGACCTTGCTCAATTCTATAAGTAATAATTTCCTCTAATATTCGCATTGTCGTGCCAGTAATGAGAAGGTAGGAAATACAGCAATTAGTTTGAAGTAGGCCTGCATAACGCAGTATTTTGACATGTGAGGAACTTGGAAACAAGTCATAAGCGGTCGCAGATTCGCAGGTTATTTCTTCCTAATAAGCCTATTGGTGTCTCGGAGCAAGGTGACTGCCACTTGCACCCGTGAGGATCTAATGGCTGCTTCAACAATCACTGAATTTTAGAAAAAAAAAACAGTGGCACTCCGGGAGTGCCGACAGAAGTAAAAACTTGAAAAAAAATCGGCACCGCGGTAATCAACGCGTTGATATCTTTTACTCCACGGTGTCGGTAAACTCGGTAACAGTGTCGCGAAATCAATGGTTTAGTCCCATCTCAAAAATGCCCAATGCGCCTAAAGAAGTTTTCACTTCAATAATTTAAAATATTTTTGACATTGACACGCTGCTTCTTAGCGTGTTTTTTTATTAAAATATGGAACCGAACTGACTTTCAGCTTTTAGTTTCTTCAAAAATAAAAATGATTTTTTTTTATATTACTTGTGGTGGATATCAAATCTTAAATATTAAATCTTAAAAATTAAAATCTTAAATAAGATAATTATACTGTATTAATTTGTCACAGATTGTAAGATTGCGTTCTGATTCCGACGTTTAATTTGTCTTTTCGCTTCTGCCTATGTCTCAGGCTACTCTATCAAACGGACATTGTCACCATCAAATAGCCCCGTCCTTCCTTCCGCAGCCAGAGGTCACCGTCATCATTATACCTATCAGTCATTGAAACCTTGACCACTTATATAAAGAGTACATACTGACAATAAGCTACTTATTTTGGAAATCTCTTGATGGTGAGTGGTTCGGTAAACGATTGCTTCATAGATAGGTTGTAGGGGAGCGCCTGTCCTGCATGTGTGCAGGGAAGTTCAGAGTTTATTTGTTATTTCAAAATTAGGCTTCACTTTTTTTTTTGTCTTTGTAAATTATTAAAGAATAATATTTATTTACTACAATACGAGTACAATAAGTTTTATAAATATACATAATAAGTTTCCTTTAAATTCTATGGGTTAATTAGATTAGAGTGAATCACCACCACCACCACCTCCTCACCATTACCTCCTCACCATTACTCCTTCACCATTTATCTTTCTGCCAACTCGGTGCGGTAGTGCAAACTTCGAAACACTAAGTTAATACGACAGACAACCTCACCTTCATGGCAGGTTTTCATGAAGAAAACCCTTAAGGATAACCTTATCATCATTAACTGTTAAAAATAACAGAGCAGCACCCTTTGTCCTTACCTTTTGCCGGGATCTCCCCGTTTCCAGAAGGCCATTGAACTCTAATAAATAAATACAGCACCACAACACCCAGAATCTCCTTATCAGTTACATAACATTGCTAATCGCACCTCTTAGTGATGCGATAATACCCGCACATGGTAACAGAGCTACATTAGGTCATATCCGTGTTCAAGTTCACTACTGTTACATACGACTCAAGTTCATTAAACGTATCGCCGCGTGCGCATCACAAAGATAGTTGGTGCCAATACTTTGTTTGTTCTTTGAATAAACGAACAGATGACGCACTTCGTTTATGGTAAATAATTACTGATGGAGGAAATTTATTAATTTCGACATGACTGTCCCATACAGGCACACTGGGTGGGAATAGTTACAGGGAAATTGTAAATATATATTAGATTATGTACCTACTAACATAGATCTTAAGAAAATTGTTACTAACACATTATATGGACTCTGTCCGAAATAAATGAATAATAATAATAATAATAACCCCACCGCCGTATCTCTACGTTGACGTCGTGGTGGGGCTTGCGCGCTCCGAACTCTAGGCCTGTGCTGGTAGAGTTTACTTTGCCGGAACGGATCTGGGATGAGGAGCCAGACCAAGAGAGATACAAAAACCCGCAGGGCAGCATGTGGCGAGCTGTTGGGCAGTAGCGACCCCACGGACCCTATCTCTGGGAGAAGTCTTATTCCTCACCTCTGGCTTGCCTTTATTGGCCGGCTGGAGTGAACACTGACGAGGAACAGAGCTCCCACCTCACTCTTGCCTTTATTGGCCGGCTTGAGTGGAGATTCGCTAGAGCAAACGTGCTCGGAGGAAGGAAGTATTCCAGTAAGATGCTGGTAGGGATCTTGACCTTACTTCCGAGATTGTCCTGATAGCCGTGGAATACCTCTCCACTCCTCATAAGCACCTCAGGACGTGTTGTCCCCTTGTTGCTACGACACTATGTGCTAGCGACCATTTCGGGGGCCCATTATTGAGTGTGCAAGTCACCCCCTGCCATTTTATCCGTGTGCATATAAAACATAGATCAGGCAGGGGCCATAGTCCTTCCATAGTTCCAGGTGACCAGTCCACTTTAGCAACCCAAACCCATAGTCCGAAATCTTTGTTTCCTCAACTTACAATAGTCCTACACCAACCGGGGGTTGTCCTTGGCTGCACTTGCATAGTGCGAACAGGGATAATCGTCGGTTGGTACCTCATTTCATTAAAAATGTCTAAGGGGCCTGTCCACGCGCGGTCACGGTGCCGCGATAGACGCAGGTGGGGTGCGGGAGACGCGCGGGACGACGACGCGGCGCGAGCCAATCCGCGCCGACCAACGCGGACCGCACGTCACTTCACGTCAAAATCTTGTGCGAACGGTCACGTTTTTTATTGTTACCGAATTTATATTATACATTATACCTAATCTACAGTCCACTTAGTTTTAAATAATATCCAAGAATCAACCTAAACATTGATCCGCCTTGAGTGGCATGGTGACAACAAACTGACCATTTGAGCCACGGACCGTATTTAATTGGAAGCTTTCTTCGCAAGCGCGTTCCTCTAAAGAAAGGCAATGCTTAGGTGATATTGTATCAAGTTCCCAAAACTTATTTAGGTCAGGACTAGTGATTGTTTCTGAAAAATTACAAACATGTGTTTGTCTATGCGAGCTGGTAGGTACAGTACCCGAAATTAACCACCCCAATTTGCTTTCACACAACTTCGGTTGGTTTTTTCCTAAATTGATATGATTGGCCTGAATAACATCCCAAAATAGTTCGGCTCCTAACAGAATATCAATGTCTGACGGAATATTATAAGATGGGTCCGCCAAAAATAATCCTGATGGAATGGGTACGTTATAGGTATTTATGTAGGATGCTGGCAATCTCCTAGTAATCTCAGGTAGAATGAGACAGTTAATACTAAAAGAATAATGTTCATATGAGGACTCTATAGTTAGGCTGCAAGAATGTGTACTGTTACTGGTCAAACTATTTATACCTGTGACCTTGGAGCTGGTACCAACTCGAGACAATCCCAGATCACTGCACAGCTTGTCAGTGATGAAGTTGGCTGTGCTACTACTGTCGAGTAGGACTCTTGCATTGGTCCTTCCACCGGCAAAGAAGAATCGTCGTCGTGCCGAGATAAAACTGCAAATTCGGCGACGCGGACTTTGACCAGGAGACACGCGGCGCGCCTATCCATTGTGCTGTGCCATGTCATCGCTAAAGAAATTGAAAAAACTGAAGTCACCACTTCACCAGGGGATTACACGTGCGCCGATCTATTGTGCCGTGATATCGCTGTCTACGAGTGAAGATTTAGAAATATTTCGGAAACACGAGTCACCAGTCGATTACACGTGCGCCGATCTATTGTGCCGTGACATCGCTGTTTTCGAGTTTCGTTTCGAGTGAAGATTTAAAACCATCCGGAGATAGAATTCTCCAATGGATTATTGCAGATTATTTGGATAAGGACAAGGGCGTGTTGTGAGTTCGTTCCAATTTTTCCTTTATTCCAAACTTCTGTGCGTTTTATTGCATTAGTCTTTTTATTCCAATTCAATTATCTTCCCTTTATTTGAGTTGGCCCAAGCTAATCACTTCGCATAGTTCGCATGTAATTTCACTTCGCTCAGCTTTAAAGTGGCGACCGCATTGACGCCATTTTGATGCAAAAATTTGATAAAATTGTACCTAGCTTATTTTGCACGAACATCACATGCGGGACAGATAACGGTTAAGTAATAAGCATTTATTCAGCTGTTAAACCGCATTAGCAGTGCTTGCGTGTGCGCTTTTTTCATCGCCTACCTACTCACATTCGTGAAAGCTCATTTACCTAAGTACCTACTTAAACTTATCATTGATCGTCTTTCCCTATTGCAAGATGGCTGACAAACTAATTAAAAAGCGCAGTTCGATGAAGGCAAAGGTCACTAATTTCACCAATTATCTCAACGCTTTGGAAAACAGTGATCGATTGACCGACCTGCAGGTACTCGATCTAGAAAGTCGATTTAGCAAATTTGAGCAATTGTATGACGAATTTAATAATTTGCAGACCGAGATTGAGCTGTTATCGGACTATCCCGATGATGCCTACGCCGATCGCTTCAAGTTTGAAGAGAGTTATCACACCTTGGTTGCCATGGCGCGGAAGGTCATTTCTGCTGAGCATCAACAGCCGGTCAAGGCCTCTCCAGGTTCCGTATCAGGCTCCGAGGTAACAGGTGGGACAAAAAACAACTTTATACGTTTGCCTAAAATCGATTTACCCCGTTTTGATGGTAGCTATCAGTGTTGGCTGGAATATAGGGACACCTTTCTATCCTTAATCCACAATAATAATAACATTGATAACATAAACAAATTTCATTACCTACGTGCTTCCCTTAAGGGACAAGCCGCTGAAATTATCAAAAATATCGATTTTAGAAATGAAAATTATGGGTTAGCTTGGGACTTATTGTGCGAGCGGTATAATAATAGCCGCCTATTAATAAACAATCATGTCAAGGCACTTTTTAACGCAGAGCCTATTATCAATGAATCCAGTGCTGCTTTACGCCGCCTTGTTGATGTTACAAATAAAAACATACGAGCATTAAAATTGTTGAATGAGCCTACACGGGATACTCTCATTATCTATTTAATGACGTTAAAATTAGATAGTATTACCAGTAGGGATTGGGAAGAGTACCGTACCACATTACATGATTCACCAACGTTGCTTCAATTTTCAACATTTATGAACAATAAGGCCGATTTATTAGAAACATTAGAGGAGAATAAAAAAATTGATAAAGTGCAACCAAACAGCAGTAATAAATCAAAAAGTTTTATTGTCACATCACAAAAACAAGAA
Organism: Agrochola litura; assembly: GCA_949152395.1. Classification (NCBI taxonomy): domain Eukaryota; kingdom Metazoa; phylum Arthropoda; class Insecta; order Lepidoptera; family Noctuidae; genus Agrochola; species Agrochola litura. The sequence continues at coordinate 24,807,126 of OX424499.1, forward strand.
ACAAATAATGAGAAAGACAAAATTAAAATCATTTGTCCTTTGTGTTCTCAAAATCATTTTCTTTATTCATGTGAAGTCTTTAGAAAATTAACGGTTGAGGAAAGAGTACAGAAAGCAAAAGAATTCAAAGTATGTATGAATTGTTTACGTGTTGGCCATGTTGAAAAGCGTTGTAGATTTACACGCTGTAAATACTGTAAAAACCTTCATAATACCTTATTACATTTAGATCAACCCGATACTCAAGTAGTAAATAACCCTATGCCTACTACATCCTCTAATAATGTATCACTTTCTGCAGATATACAGCCTACTCCTCAGAGACATATTTTACTGTCCACAGCTGTGGTGAAGGTGGTGAGTGACAAAGGTGAAAGATACAATGCAAGAGTCCTACTCGACAGTGGTAGCACAGCCAACTTCATCACTGACAAGCTGTGCAGTGATCTGGGATTGTCTCGAGTTGGTACCAGCTCCAAGGTCACAGGTATAAATAGTTTGACCAGTAACAGTACACATTCTTGCAGCCTAACTATAGAGTCCTCATATGAACATTATTCTTTTAGTATTAACTGTCTCATTCTACCTGAGATTACTAGGAGATTGCCAGCATCCTACATAAATACCTATAACGTACCCATTCCAGGATTATTTTTGGCGGACCCATCTTATAATATTCCGTCAGACATTGATATTCTGTTAGGAGCCGAACTATTTTGGGATGTTATTCAGGCCAATCATATCAATTTAGGAAAAAACCAACCGAAGTTGTGTGAAAGCAAATTGGGGTGGTTAATTTCGGGTACTGTACCTACCAGCTCGCATAGACAAACACATGTTTGTAATTTTTCAGAAACAATCACTAGTCCTGACCTAAATAAGTTTTGGGAACTTGATACAATATCACCTAAGCATTGCCTTTCTTTAGAGGAACGCGCTTGCGAAGAAAGCTTCCAATTAAATACGGTCCGTGGCTCAAATGGTCAGTTTGTTGTCACCATGCCACTCAAGGCGGATCCCATCGCCCTCGGTGACTCATACGCTGCGGCTAAACGTAGATTTTTATCATTAGAAAAACGCTTTGAACGCGATCCGATTTACAAGAGCATGTATATTGATTTCATGAATGAATATCAAACGTTGGGTCACATGACTGAAGACATCGATGTCTCGGTTGGTGATAAAAATAATATTAGTTACTTCTTGCCACACCATGGGGTTTTGCGGGAATCCAGTAAAACTACGAAGTTGCGAACAGTTTTCGATGCATCAGCAAAGTCAACTTCAGGATTGTCACTGAATGACATTCAATACGTAGGTCCCACTGTACAGAATGATCTGCTATCGATCTTACTGAGAGTTAGACAACATAAATATGTAATCTCAGGGGATATCGAAAAAATGTATCGAGCTGTCGAATTAAATCCTAGTCAACAATCATTGCAACGCATTATATTTAGGAAAGATCCGTCTGAGCCTCTCAAAACTTACACATTAAAAACAGTCACATATGGGACAGCGTCTGCGCCCTATCTTGCGACCAAGTGCCTTGTGAGCCTTGCTGAGGCTACAGATGATCAGCACGTAAAAAGTAGCATCCAACGAGACTTTTACGTTGACGATTTGTTGAGTGGATCAGACACTATACGCGGTGCAATAGAACTTAGCCAGCAAATAAAAACAATACTGGCTTCTGCGAAATTTAATTTAAGAAAATGGCAGTCGAACAGTACTCGAATTCTAAAAGAGATAGTAGGCTTAGAAGATGACTCTTGCCTCGACTTAGACTTGTCTGATAATTACACATCTAAAACTTTAGGGCTACTATGGGTATGCAAATCAGATGTTTTGTCATTTTCCATTAACATTGACATTCACAAAACAATAACAAAAAGACACATATTGTCTATAATCAGTCAAATTTTTGACCCATTGGGGTTAATTGGTCCATGTGTTGTTGAAGCAAAAATTATAATGCAAAAATTGTGGGTCAATAAGTGCAACTGGGACGATCAGGTTCCTCAGGATATAACCGATCAGTGGTCGACCTTTGTAAATGCATTAAATTTTTTAAATTATTTGAATGTACCTAGATGGGTCATATGTGACAACTGTATCACTAATGAAATACATACATTTACAGATAGTAGTGAGAAAGCGTACGGTGCTTGTATTTATATACGCAGCATTGATAGCTGTAATGCAGTCACGGTACGCTTATTAGTTTCAAAAAATCGTATAGCTCCGATAAAACCTACAACGATGCCCAGGTTAGAGCTATGTGGGGCGCTTTTAGGTGCAAGATTGTGTACAAAGGTCAAAGATTCCCTTACCATACCAATTAGCCGATGCGTCTTTTGGTGTGACTCAACAATAGTGTTGAGCTGGTTATCCACACCATCAACTCAACTTAAGCCATTCGTCAGGCATCGTGTTAACGAAATACAAGAGACCACCCTTGGATCTGCCTGGAAGTATGTGCCAACACGAGACAATCCCGCAGATCTCGTTTCTCGAGGGGTGAAGGCTGATCATATTAGCGATTCTAGCTTATGGTGGGCAGGTCCCTCATTTTTGTCGCAGGATGAATGTCTGTGGCCGAAACCACCAAACGATGTTGCAAAGCTGGACTTGCCTGAACTAACTTATTTTGTAAATCAATCTGATAATCACCAGATTCCAATTAATCAAACTGTAATACAACAATTAATTAATAAATATTCAGATTTTAACCATTTACAAAGAATTGTAGCCTATATTAAAAGGTACATTTATAATTTGAAAAATAAAAATAATAAGTTGGTAGGTTGTCTGTCTAATCAAGAAATTAAATCAGCATTAAAATGTATTTTACATAATGCGCAATTTGAAATGTTTCCGGATGAATATTCTAACTTAAAATTAGGAAAATCTTTGCCTCATAAAAATCGGCTCATATCTTTATCTCCTTTTTTAGATTCAGATGATATTATTCGTGTCGGAGGCAGGCTAAATAACTCTCCGTATGATTATAACGTGAAACATCCCATACTCATGTGCAGTAAGCATCATGTAACTAAAATCTTATTTCAAACTGTTCACAGAAAACTGTTACATGCGGGACCTCAGTTGATCTTGGCAAATATTCGTCAAAACTATTGGCCCTTGGGGGGCAGAAACTTATCTAGAGTCACAGTTCAAAAATGTGTAGTGTGTTTTAGGCATAAGGCACAAAATGTACAGCCAATAATGGGACAACTTCCAGAATCACGAAGCAATTTAGAATTCCCATTCTTAAATTCAAGTGTCGACTATGCCGGCCCAATACTGATCGCTGACCGGAAGGGAAGAGGCTGCAGACTTATAAAGTCGTACATATGTATCTTCGTCTGCCTCGCTATCAAGGCGGTTCACCTGGAGCTTGTCACGGACCTTACAAAGGAGGCATACATGGCTGCTTTAAACAGATTCATTGCGCGCCGTGGCAAGCCTCGTAGTATATTGTCCGATAACGGCACAAATTTTGTTGGTTATTGTAATCAATTACATAGTTTCTTGCAGGATTCAAATATTGCGTTCGATGTTGCTCAGGAAGGAATCGAATTCAACTTTGTGCCTGCCTACTCCCCCCATTTTAATGGCGTTGCTGAGGCCGCTGTGCGCTCAACAAAATACCATCTAAAGAGACTGCTTAAGCTGACGCACTTCACGTACGAAGAGATGGCTACGTGCCTAACTCAAATAGAGGCAATCCTCAATTCCCGACCTCTCACTCCTTGTTCTCCTGATCCACTTGATTTCTGTGCCCTAACTCCTTCTCATTTTTTAATTGGAAGATCACTCACGTCCGTTCCGCATCCACAGATGACTGACAGCGGAAACATCAGTCGACTCGAGCGATACCAAAGGGTGGAATACATCAAGCAGCATTTTTGGAAAAGGTTTAATACCGAATATATCTCTCTGCTGCAGCAAAAGACCAAGTGGTCTACCACATCGGGAGACATCAACATGGGCAGCCTCGTCCTGGTAAAGGATAAGGCGCTTCCACCGCTCTGCTGGCTGCTGGGTCGCGTCGTGCAGGTGTACCCGGGATCCGACGGCGTCGTGAGGGTCGCCGAGTTGAAGACCAAGAAGGGGACGATTCGGCGCGCCTTCAACAACATCTGCCCGCTACCACTTTTTTGAAGCAACTACTTCAACCCGGGGAGCATGTCCACGCGCGGTCACGGTGCCGCGATAGACGCAGGTGGGGTGCGGGAGACGCGCGGGACGACGACGCGGCGCGAGCCAATCCGCGCCGACCAACGCGGACCGCACGTCACTTCACGTCAAAATCTTGTGCGAACGGTCACGTTTTTTATTGTTACCGAATTTATATTATACATTATACCTAATCTATACAGTCCACTTAGTTTTAAATAATATCCAAGAATCAACCTAAACAGGGCCTCTGCGAGTTGGCTTCGGCCCCTCGTACGCCTTCCAAAGGTCCGGGACCCCTGGGTCCCGAGAAATTTCAAAGACGTTTAAATAATAATAATAAGTACCATTTACATTTAACAATACATTTCTATGAAAATTTTGCTTATTAACTAATTGCTATTGTTTATTGCCCCGTAAGCGTTGTGCTTGAGACTAGGAAAGATAAAATGGAGATTTAAATGTAAAGATTCTTTCGATACTGCTGCTTTGGACCAAAATTGACTTATAGCCTCCGTTCCTCCCATCTATGGAAGCATCCACAACTTTTAGAAAAGTAGACCAAATTATTAGAAACACTTTAACTTCAATCCTAAATATGGCCCTGGACGACCGAGCGTGGCAGTAAGCTACACTTCCCATTCGCCTGGGTGGTCTCGGTGTCCGCAAAATTTCAAGTGTACGTTTACCGGCGTTCCTCTGCTCGGTCCACAGTACCAATAAATTAACCAGGAACATTTTATCTTCCTCACTGGCCGATTTTGAGGTACCGTGCCTGACCGAAGCGTTGAACGCTTGGAAAACGGCTTGTCCCAATACGGATCTGCCCGATAACCCTTCTTTCCAGAGACGATGGGACGTGCCGCTCTGTAGTATTATACGGAACACCCTGTTAAACACGTCATCTAATACTGTTGAGCGCGCCCGTCTGTTGGCTGTGGGAGAATGGGAGTCAGGCTTGTGGCTTCAGGCACTCCCGTCATCCACCATAGGCACTATGATGGATGACTCATCGTTTCGGCTCGCTACGTGTCTCCGCTTGGGTGCACCTTGTGTTGCTCCACATCGGTGTCATTGCGGTGAAGCTATCGACAGTCTCGGGCACCATGGCCTGTCCTGCTGCAGGAGCGCAGGTCGCATAGCACGGCACGCCAGCATCAACGACATTATTCGTCGAGCCCTTGTCACCGCCGGCGTACCAGCGGTATTATAACCAAACGGCATGGTACGTGACGATGGGAAGAGACCAGACGGGATGACGTTGTTGCCTTGGAAGGTGGGTAGGCCTCTGATGTGGTATGCAACCTGTGTCGATACCCTTGCGCCATCTCATGTTCCTAACACGGCGGACTGTGCTGGCGCTGCTGCTGCGGCTGCTGAGACCCTCAAGCGGCGCAAATACTGTAACCTTATGGGTAACTACAGTTTTGAGCCGTTTGGGGTCGAAACGCTTGGATCATGGGGCCCGAGTGCACGTTTCCTTTTTAAGGAAATTTCTCGTCGACTCGTCGACACTTCACGTGACCAGAGGGCTGGCTCGTTCTTTGGCCAAAGAATTAGCATTGCCATTCAACGTGGCTATGATGCACGTTTCCGGATGACAGCGATGCGGACGAATACTTCGACGCCTAAGTGTCGTTTTGTTTTTACTATTTTTATTTATACAGATAGTTAATTAGTCTTTTAATTTAGTACCTAATGTAAATAGTTAGCCGTGTTAAAAACTGTAAAATAACAAAGATTCTTTTAAAAAGGGTTTTTCATCCACATGAGAACTTATGTGACCACTTTAGTGAGATAACTTAGATTAAAATTGAACCTACTGTTCGGCACTCCGTTATGACGCCTAGGATAGTCCTTTAATGCACCGATTACCTTTAACGAATAATCAATCCTTTTAACAATGGTTAACCTGTTTCTGACTTTCTGTTACTAAATCTATACAATCACAATTTAACATTAATACGTCATCTTAAAACCTAAAAACGTCCAAACAATAGATTACGTTTCCTTCAAATCTAGTCCAAATCAAAAGGACCTATTGTTTTTAAAATGTAACATAACGGGAACGAATTGAACTGCATCGATTCTATCCGTATTCTAAGTCAATTCTCAGAAACAAAAGTTGTTTTATAAAGCATTTGCCAAAATACGTCACAGAGGCTCAAAATACCAAGTGAGGTGTTCATTGAATACACAATCAGTTATGACATTTTTAATTCAGTAAAAACCGATGCTTTGATGTTCGCGAATTAGGACGAAAAAGGGGATTCCGTGATGTTAGACGCAATACTGGACATGTTATTGTCACAATAAGGATGTGGAGCTAGAAATTAATCTGCATGTAAATGGGAACATCGTGAGGAGGAATGCATTATGCATAAGCCGAGTCTGCAACGTCTGCAGCACTAAAATTAAATGAAGTTAAATTAAATGAAATGAAATTTTTTATTTTGTAAATAGGACTTTGGAATCACTTTTACAAGTCATACTAAAAAAATAAAAATAAGCTACATGATTTCGGCGTACCCTATCTGACTACTCTGAGAAGAAAGGCCGAAACAAACTCAGAGTGCGACCTCTGAGTTTGTGTCGGCCTTTCTTCTTAGAGTTGAAATCATGTAGCTTATTTTTATTTTTTTAGTATGACGTGTAAAAGTGATTCCGATGTCCTATTTACAGAATAAACAATTTCATTTCATTTAATTTAACTTCATTTAATTTTAGTGCTGTTTCTCTTTTAAAGTCCAGACATGATCTTGTTCAGGCCATATGAGGACCATGTAGATTAGGGTCTGAAATGGTCTTTTGAGGAAAGAACCACACAGATTTAAGTGAACCTGTCCAGTCAGTGAACTCCTTCGGAAGACGTCAAAATCAAGAGGAGTGGTGCGTCCAACCGAATATTCCAGAATCTTCTTAAATTATAATATTATCGAGGGTGATTATGATGACCGATGGTTTGAGGCGTTTCAAGCTTGACTTATCTCGTTTCCCAGAAAAATAAATGTTTGAGGATTCCAACATAAATATAGGGAGGCGATGTATTAATAAGATACTTTGGCAAAGATGGCACCACTGGATAAGATAGTCCATGTATATGTAGAGTAAACTCCATCCATACTATATAAAATATTTTAAATGCGAAATTCTCCCCTTAACGGCCGAACGGATTTTGATGAAATTTGGCAGACAGCTAGAGCATGACCTGGGTTAGGAAATAGGATACATTTTTATCCCGGTAGTATGTTACCTTGGGAAAATTTCCAATGTCCACGCTGACCAAGCTGCAAACAAAAGCTGGTATATTATAAACTAACCTAACTCCATACTTTGAAACCCACCCAGTCAAGCCCAACAATCATCGTAATATCATCACTTTGATCGTTGACAAAATCGGCTCAACACCTGATTTACTTATTCAAGTCACCATCACATCAAAACTCGTACCCAAGCACCTTTCAATTCTCTGACGTCACATCTGACAGACATTCATTGATACATTACAACGTTAACATTCGTATCAGGTGCAGTTCTTAATGGAATGCCATTTTTATTGTGAGAAGATAGTTTTTTTATGTCATCGTTCAGCGGATATGTGTCTATAAAAGGTCTTGTTTTGACACCTGTGCAGAAATAACGGGATGGCTTGATATTATACCTATAATAATAAATTGTATTTGCCCACTAGTTACTTTTTGTTTTATTTCCTCTAAATGAGGACTCGTTTCGGCCTATATTCCTCTTTGCTATTTCTGGCCAACACATGTTGATGACATCTAGCGTGTTCTATTTTTACTTACACACTTAAAAAATAAATGTCTGTGCCTAAAACGTTGTTTCGTACCGGTCCAATCAAAATGCTTTCTGAATTGTTAATTACTCCCGATTTTTCCTCCCCACAACACCTTATTTCATAACAATTTTGTGTATGAAAGTTAGGTTTGATTATTACCTCATCGAACATATTTTGTTTTACAATCTTGATTTGCTACCGACCTGTCGTCATAACTACCGGCACACTAGCGCCGCGATTTTGATGTGTAACATCGTTCCGCTCGGTTTCTTGCAAATTTTTCCTCTCGCTCTCCTGCAATCTGTGGAGTGATTTCGTGAAAAGGGACGGAAGTGTGTAAAAGGAAGTCGTCAACGCCAATCAATTTTACCAACCCATTTTCCGAGAGGTTGGTACTCTGGCGATGGCTACAGCGATGACGATGACGATGGCGATGGCGATGGTCAAAGTCAATGTCAAAGTCAAAAGTCAAAGTCAGTCAAATTCAAAGTCATGGCGATGTTCGAATTCGTCATCGAATTCATTCGATGGCGATGGAGATGATGATGATGAATATTGTTTATATCAGTTATTTACGTTTGCCAAGATGTCAGATGTCACATCATAATTATGCGCTCGCTTGTTGTTTTTTTATACAAAACTATTCATTTTACTCGTCGCCGTCTTTCAATTACTTCAAAAAAAAATTTCGAATTCACACCCTTCCTTCCTACACAAACGTCCTTATGAAATACATAGCTTTGCCAGAATAAATTAACGGGAATATTCTGCTATTTACCATGTGACGAAGCCTTTTCACTTATTTAGATCTGCATGACACTGCATATATACCTCGCTAGTCGCCACCATAAACACTTGACTATAAATAATTAAATAATCGTTAATAACACCATTAAAAATAAAACGACGTTCAAAATACTCCACTATTTGAATTCAACAAAAAATACACCAATTCTACATACATAACAATCAACATAGGTAGGTTTAAACGCATTCAATAATTCCCGCGCACCACTAGAACTTCATAATGCCACAATTACTACGCGTAGCAGGTGATTTGATGATTGCCGACCTAATCTGTATACAGACAGATGCTCTGCCATCTATCTTACTGTCAATTAGCGACTTAAATGGTGCAAAAAACGAATAATTCAGACTCTAGTGTGAGTTACAAACCTGCTTAGAATTCATTTATTTGTTCAAGTGAATTGAGTACTTACGTACACTTTATAAATTCTAAGACCTAGTAACAAATAAATCGTGTAAACTTTTGTCATTAACTCATTGCAGATTTTTCTGAACTAGGTTTAAGATTATGTTATGAGACCTTTGAGTTTGTTCCAGTGTTTCTTTCTAAAAGTTTGTAAGATTATTCTCAACTTTCCAGTTTATAAAAACGTGATATAGCAAGTGATCATAAGAATCTTCCAATCAAATCACTTTACATGAGGTTATCCAGAAAATTAGGCATTCAGAAAACGGTAGACTGCCATCTTTTATTACCAAAGACCTCTTAATTACCACATTACGGAGCACAATATAAAAAATACCTTTTGTAAATAGTAGCCATAATCAATCGATGGCCGTGTCGGATCGTGAATCAAAATCGTCCGTCATCGTCAATTGTTTTACGGCGGCCGCGAAATCTTATGTCACACTCACAGTCTGGGTTAGTAGTTAATTTTCTAGTATTTTCTTCGGTTGATCGTAACTAAAATTACTATTAACAATCGCCTCTAGTATGTTAGGCCTTGGGAAAACCTTTGAATTTCCAAGACTCTATTTCTAGCTGTGGAAATAAGGCTTTATAAATGATAGTTTTGCGTGAGCAACCGGTCACATATCTGTCGAGCTGGTGAGGGTACTGTGTTAAATGTTACAAAAAAATACCTTGTGCTATATTGCAATTAAATTAAAGAAAATTTAAAACTCATTAAAAGGGTAACGGTGGAGTTTCTTGCCCATTCTTCTCCATACGAAAACTACCTTTTGGAAGGGGCGACTAGAATCAATTCTATTATTTTGCAAATTTTTACGTTCAAAAGTGCCATACAAGGGCCTGTTTGAAATAAATGATTTGACTTTGACTTTGTCGTCTGTTTTCTGTTTTGGAAAGCATCAGCTCTCTGACAATCTTTCTAACATTTACATTTTCTAAGTCAATCATAAATGAATATTTTTGAACATAGTTCTCCCTTTATTTAGATGATCAGTTTTAACAAAAGTCGACATTGGTGCCGATTCTCTTGTACACCGAACTAAACTAACTAAACTATCACTAAAATTCCTTACTTTGGACTATGAGAATCTAAAAGCTATTCTGCAAAATAAATTCTCTAAATTTAAAAATAATTTTGACACATCTAAATCGAATTTGACAATCGCAACTCCACACGTGATACCTAACCACGTGAATCTTTTTAGAGCCGGAGGCGCGCAGGGGGGCAGCCTCGACGTGTTTTATATGGATTTTTTTACTTTTTGTATGAAAAATAAGAAAAAATATTACCTACCTACATGTAGAGTGTTAGGGGTTTAAGGGTTTTATAAAGGGTGTCGAAATTTTCATTGTTTTTGCGATTGGACACACCGTTTTCGAGATATAAGCAAAAGAAAAAAAAATATTCAGTACTGTTTTTGCATCTGAAGTCGAGGCGTTGGTGTGAATTTAAAGTTCATGACAACCAATTTTAATCCACACGTTTTTAGTCGCGATTAAAAATAGTCAGATTTAGTTAGAAAATCTAAATTTTAGGTGAAAAACGTCAAATTCAGAATAGCAAAATTGCCATTTTCACTAAACTAATATCTCAGTACCGTCTTAGTGCTGCCAAACTAAAATATAGTTAAGTTGTGTCATTTTAGTCTATTTCAGAATGGGAAATCGTCGTTTGACAGGATTAAACTAAATTTTGGTGATTTTTAGTCTAGTTTAGAGGCATTTGTGACAAGAGAATCGACACCATTAGCACTAAGCTTAGCAAATATTTGGTCACAGTTTATTGTCATTATCACACAAAAGATAGTAACTGATTGCATGAATTTGAAAAAATAAGCTCTCCAAACCTTTTAAGGTAGAATAGAGGAAAATCCTACAAAGTTATTTCTCAGTATTGATTCTATAAATACACTGGAGTTGTGCCAGGATTGATTTCCCACAATTGTGGTTTTAGTGAATGTGCTGCCATCGTAATATTGGATGTACCTGAATTATACAACGTTTGTATTAATAAATGGTAGTAAAAGTTTGAATTGCACTTACCTATGTTCTTTAACCTGACAGGCATGCTGATTCGAAAGACATTCATGGAGGTGAATGATTGGTGGTCAAAATGAAAAATCCTTCTTTTTACAAGCATTTTTACTAATATTGTAAATTGCAGCATCTCTGAGCCATAATGTTGTAAGTTGTACGTGATGGTAATAACAACAAAGAAAGGGCTTCCCCTAATTCTTTGCAGATGTTAGATACCTAAGTCTCTTTACCTAATATTATGTGGGGGGATCTGCCCAGAAAGTTGACAGTAATAATCCATGGATTCGTTAATCATTGCACGCTTTATACTAATAGCTTGTCATAGCCTAGTGTTTATACCTACTCCGCCACTCTTGACAAAAAAATTGGAGAGGTGAAATACGCGAAGTTCCTTTCGTTGTATATTGTGTATTACATAACAGGCACAATGAAACACACAAACATACATACTATTACAAAAGTGTCGTGACGATCAAAATATTACTTTTTTCGGTCTAGCTCTCATTCACCAAGTGTGCAGAGTATAGCGATAAGGACCTTCGTTCCAAAAAATGATGGAGTCTATACAGACATTTTGAACTAGGGCGAGGAACGAGAGGGTTCCACAGCTACAATAACCAAATTCCTTCCCAACACCCAGTCCGTCTTTACGCCATCATTGCACTCACCTTCGTAGCCAACCCAATTTTAGTAATAAGCACGCTCACTAATAACCGTATGTAGATATGAGACTAATCTAATGCCATAGTGTGGCGCTGTGACGCGTGGCGAGTGACCCAGTGGGAGTTATGTCATGCGTGTGTTGACATACAGACCTTGGGGTTGGGGGGTGCGTAGGAAGCTAATGCATAAAACTAACTTGAAGATAATAATTTTACTCAAGGGCAAAAGAGTTTTTGCCGAGTTTTCTCGCTGCTAGTAGCGAGTTTTTTCAGACCGTTTTCTCACGATTATTTCCTTCACTTATTAAATTTTTTTTAGATGTAAAAGCGAAATTAATTTACCAGGGTTTGAACCACGAACTTGTTACTTGCTGTAACCATCATCTTTTACGTTTAGGAACGCGTGTCTTTTGGTTTACTGGTTCCATTGAGGTGTAGAGATTACCCAAACCGTAGCACACACTCCTGCTAATTTTTACAACGGAATACACTGAAATGAAATGAAATGAAATTGTTTATTCTGTAAATAGGATATCGAAATCACTTTTACACGTCATATAAAAAATATTAAAAATAAGCTAGATGAGTTCGGCGTTTCCTATCTGACTACTCTGAGAAGAAAGGCTGAAACAAACTCAGAGGTCGCAGTCTCTTTTAAAGTCCAGACATAATCTTGGTCAGGCCATATGAGGACCATGTAGATAAGTGTCTGAAAAGGTCTTTTGAGAAAAGAACCACACAGATTTGAATGGACCTGTCCAGTCAGTGCAAGCATTTGTCAGTAATCGTGGAGCTCAACTCAGAACTTAAGGAGCTCAACTCGACGAACAATAAAAAAGAAAGGACATTTGGGTAGGCCGCATAAACTACTCAAACTGCCAGACCATCACTAAAACTAGCAGAGAAATAAAAACAATATCCACATAGTCCTCACATTCACAATAGTTAAAATAATATAATACTTTACAAAGTAATCATGTCATTTTGAATATAATTTTCAACAATGTCAATGTGTTTATAAAACTGGTATATGTTGATTTTACATAATTAAAATGTCTAGTTTTATGATTTTATCACAAGGCTTAGCAGAGCGAGCAGTTCAATCCCAAGCTTTTTTATCTTCTAAATAATCTGAAATTGTATAGTACCCTTTTTTACAAAGTTTGGTTTTAATACAGATTTTAAATCGTTTAATGGGTAAGTTTCGAATGTCACTGGGGAGTTTTTTGTAAAAACGTATACATTGACCCATGAATGAGTTGCCTACTTTGTGGAGACGTGTGCGATGTACAGCAAGGTTGTGTTTATTCCTGGTATTTAAACTATGAATATCGGACATTTTCTTAAAATTTGATATATTTTTGTGCACATACAATAGGTTTTCAAAAATATATTGTGAGGCTACAGTCAGAATATTTATTTCTTTGAATTTTTCTCTAAGGGAATCTCTTGGACCTAGATTGTAAATGGCTCGAACAGCCCTTTTCTGTAGAACAAAGATAGTATTAATGTCCGCACAGGTTCCCCAGAGAAGAATCCCATATGACATAAGACTATGAAAATAACTAAAATAAACAATTCTGGCTGTATCTACGTCAGTTATCTGTCTAATTTTTATAACAGCATAGGCGGCCGAACTTAGCCTTCCTGACAATTTTTCTATGTGTGGGCCCCATTGTAATTTACCGTCAATAGTGATTCCAAGAAAAACTGTCGACTCAACAGGGTCCAACTCTGTTCCATTAACCTGAACATTGGTAGATAGCTGCCTGACATTTGGCATTGAAAATTTTATGAGTTTAGTCTTTTTTTCGTTCAGGAGAAGATTATTTACATTAAACCAATGCACAACTTTAGAGAGTGCATCATTAACTTGTTCAAAGTTGACTAACTGACGTTTGATTTTAAAAATGAGGGAAGTATCATCTGCGAATAATACGATCTTGTGATTATCCCTTATGTGATAAGGTAAGTCGTTTATATAAATTAAAAACAAGAAATGACCAAGAATTGAACCCTGCGGAACGCCCATGGTGACTGCAGATCCTGCAGATCTCTTGCCATTAACATCGACCCTCTGAATTCTGTTGTTCAGATAAGAAGTCAGAAGGTCAAGAGCCTTGTCCCTCATACCATAGTGGTACAGTTTCCTGATGAGTGTTTCATGACGTACGCAATCGAATGCCTTGGACAAGTCGCAGAAAATGCCAAGAGCATCTTGCGACTCCTCCCAGGCCTCGAATATGTTCTTCAGTAATTCCACGCCCGCATCTGTAGTTGAACGACCCTTAGTAAAACCAAACTGTTTCAGATGAAATAAATTATGTGCATCGAAATGTCCTAACATTTGTTTTAAAATTAATTTTTCAAAGATTTTGCTCAATGTAGGTAATATCGAAATAGGCCGAAAATTTGTGGGATCAGTTGTGCTGCCAGATTTGAACAGTGGAATCACTTTGCTAAGTTTCATCAGATCAGGAAATACACCAGATGCAATACAAGAGTTAAAAACGATTGCTAAAAAGGGTGAAATAACATCAATTATTGAGGACACGGTATGTACTGATAATCCCCAAAGGTCAGCAGTTTTTTTTACATCAAGATTTTTAAAAGATTCTATAATGTCTTTAGCAGTAATAATTGTGAATTCAAAAAGTTTGTCACATTCTGGTACACATTCTTTAAGTATTGAGTAAGCAGAAGTGGAGGACGACGATGACAGAGTTTTGGTTGTTAAAATGGGAATATTAGTGAAGAAATTTTCAAACTCAGTTGCCACCTCCACGTCTGCCTTAATATCTACATCATTGATTTTTAGATGGAAGTCACGATTCCGTACTGTCGTTCTTCCCGTTTCTGAATTAATTATATTCCAAGTGGTTTTAATTTTATTTCCAGAACATTTTATTTTATTTTTTATGTTTATGGCTTTTGCTGAGGAACAGGCTCTTTTAAAAGTTTTTGAATATTTCCTAACAAATTCTTTAAAAGTTTCATCATGGTTACATATTTTTTCATGATACAATTCAAATAACCTCTGCCTACTTTTGTAAATACCTGGAGTTGCCCAATCACTAAATAGAACGCGGTCACAAACAGACAATGTTTTTGAGGTGAAAATCTTACTAAACTCACAATTGATGAGGTTAAATAGTAAAGTGTAAGCTTGATCCGGGTCGTTATGATAAGGCAAACCCGGTAGTTTTTCGATTAAATTATTTTTAAATTGTCCTAAGCGACTTTTATTTACAGGAACAAAACTTACAAGTTTTCTTTGAGTTCTGACTGTTTTCTGAGGGAAAGTGACTAACTGGCCACAGTGATCAGAGTCTAACTCATTTATAAGTAAATGGCTGGAAGGTCTTAAGTTTGTAAAAATGTTGTCAATACAGGTAGCACTAGTGGCAGTTATTCTAGTCGGCTCAAAGAATGTATTGTACAAATTATATGACTTTAATAAAGTTATAAATTTATTTACTACAGCAGATTTTTCCAGTATATTAATGTTGAAGTCTCCACAGACTAAAACTGTTTTATTACTGTTACAAGTCTTTAATAATACTTCTTCCATATATTTTTCAAAAATATCATATGAAGCACATGGGGGCCTGTACACGCTCATTACAATGAACTGCTCAAGCTCAATGCAAGCTATTTCAATAACTCTTTTTAAACACTTTTTATTTTATTTTGCAGATTATTATAATGTGTACCTTTTAGTCTGTGCTAAATAAAAGTATTTGCTTTCTTTCCTTCTTCTTTCTTACGAACAGCATGGATGACTGAAAAGCCCAGGGTACAATAGTTCCGTAGATAGCACTATGACCCCGATACAACTCTTCTAACACATTGCAATTTATAATGTTCCGGCGAACATGATTACAAAATTTCAGGTGTTTAATTAAGTACCTACAAAGCAGATGCACTGGAACATGATTGGGTACTCATTAGCCGTTATGATATCAACAAAATCTATGCAAGTCTTACAAGATAGGTACATAGGAAATATCAGCTGTTGACAAAAACAGTAACTTTTAACATACAATAGTCATTATTCGTGGGAAGTAAGTTGATAAAACAATAATGTCTAGTAATTTACTTGTACAGTTGAACGTATGTAATGAGACAATGTTGTTGTCATACGTGATTATAATTATGTCAAATGTAGAGGCATTGTTTTCAGTTAAATGTATATGATAACTCGTAGTACTCCGGAGGTCCACAGACCCAATTAGGTTTAGTAAGCTAGTAAAATTGTTAGTGAGTGGTTTCAATTATATAATTTGATAGTTTTAAGAGTATATATACATTTTTTGTATAGGATGGTAAATTATTACTTATAAAATTGTGCTCCTTCATAGGTAATATTCATTTTAGCATAATTTGTACGTGTCTTTGGCAAGACTAGTAAGCTGGATCGACGTTGACTGCATTATATATTTGAGATTTTTTGGTAAATGTTACGTTTGTATGAATTACATCCATTATTTTTCTTATCAAGATACAAGTGTCGTATAAAGTTGTTTGTAAGTGTTTATAAAGTTGTTGTGTGTTCATATAAAGTTGTTTGATAGTCATCAATTTTGTTTCTTAAAAAATTTTGTACTGTCGTGTCAAATATGGATAGTGAAACAGTGTCTTTATGATCCTGTTCTACATTCTTTGCAGTTCCTGTAGCTTTATTTTACCGGCGCTACCCCAGATTACTATGAGATATAATAAATGTGATTTGACAAGTAAATTGTAAATGTTTAAACGCAGTTTTTTGGGTATACATTGACTTACATTGAGGAGTGATCCAATTATAATCAATTTATTTGTTCCATGTTAAACAATTTCCGATTCTAAGGCCAAGGTATTTTTCAAAGGTTTTTTGCTGTAATAGAATGTTGTCTACAGTTAACGGGTCATACAGCGGATATTTATTTTTATTTTTAGCTTCAATGATAATGTAACATGTCTTTGAGATGTTTACGGTTCGCAAATTTTGTTGAAACCATACAAACAAAACTTTTAAATCTTCTTGGGCTCAAAGGAAATATCTTGGAAAACCTCACAGCAAGTCAAGTTCTTCATGACAGAAAAACATTTCTGCTTTCATACCGAAAACTTCAAACAAATGAAAAAGTACATAATTTAGTATTTAGACAGTTTCGATTGCGTTAAATGGAAATGGGGTAACTATTATTATAAATAAAACTCTGCTGTAATATCATAAAATAAATTAATGGCATTTACTTAACAAACTAACAGAATTGACTATTATATAGGCATACTTACTTAAGTTTTTAATTCTGGCTTAAAAGACTACCTATGAGGTATTATTATAACAATAATTATGTAAACGGAAATAATGGCAATATGCAACGTAATTGTACGAGTACATGTAGAACCAAACTAGGTAAAGGCAGTCACTTAGAACGGGAACAGTGGGATTCTTGTAAAAAATTGTGTACCTATAGGTGCATTATTCCTTATAGACCCTGCGTTACACTATGGTGTTAGAACCACAATCAATCACATCTTAAAAAATTAAATCTATCTCACAATACATTTTATACTGACGAACCTAAACCTACAACTAACGCCATCTATTTTAAGTACTGTTCAATCGGTGCGTAGTCCACGCTGTTGCCGCGAGGACCGGGGAGGTACACCGACCGGCCGCCAGATGTCGCTTGTCGTTTGAAGAACTCAGCTACGTTGCCACTCATACTGCCGTACGGGATGCCTCCTGAAAAATTTAAATTGATATTGTAAATATTCTTTATAGATATTTTATTTAGTTCCTAACTCATGACACATTATAAGAATGGTCAAACTGTCTATTATCAATTAGTTAGAATACGAACAAGAATCATTTATTTGCAGAAAATAATTGATCACTTAGAACAGAAAAACTCGTAACCATGGAATTAATAAGTAAATACATATACATAGTACACTCGTAATAAATACAAAAGAACGAAAAAAACGTGGTTTTATTATTAGTGTAGTCTTTAATAAAAAAATCTTAGGTATATTAATATAATTCTAACAGCAACTTCTAAAAATGTTAAATTGACAACGATGCGGTGTTTTAGATCTAATTCGCGGAAAAACAATTGTTGCAAGTTATAAGTGGGTTTTGGAAAATTGGGAAAACCCGTCATAGTGCTATGAACTAAAGTATTGACTTATTATTTTTATAATATTCTTTTCAAGGCTCTACATCAATTCAATAACTTTATTCAAAATTTCAAATATTTTCATGGTTGTGAAACCAAACATTTTACCTGTTACATTGTTTAAGTTGAGGTCATTAATAAACCGAAAGGTTGAAGTGAAGTTCACTGAACTTGCACAATGATAAAATAAATACTTACATTGAAATGATGACAAAAATTCACCACCAAACTAAGTAATCTAAGAACACCTCTGTTAAATCTTTTTACCTACTATATTATTGGTGAATGCAAAACAATATGTGTCATTGATGTGATGTAGATTGTAGACATGAATGAGTGTTTATTTAAGAAATACAGTGTTACTGTCTCTAGAACTATCTACTACTGTTACTGGAACATTTGATTTCGATATTCACGCAGGGATTTTTACAAAGAAACTAGCTTTGTGTCAAATCGAGTATGTGAGGTCACTTGAGTGCGCTTCACATGTGATCTAGGCACTAGTGCTACTGATCATTGTAGGGCCCTACACTGATCAGTAGTACTAATCTTTCCTGTCTGTTAATGTCTTTACCTACGCTTCTTAATATAAACACAGCAATATTCGGATCATACAGAGTGGATTTTTGAGACGGGGCAGTAAGGGCAGGTACCTAACCATTGTAGCTAGAGGAAAACTTCTTAGGACACTGTCCTTAACTTTTTGAGTAAATTAACTGCATTTACAGATTTCGGATAAAAATAGAGCCAGCTAAAAAAAATACTATTTTAGTTTTCGTATGAGAATAAAAAATCTCTCCTAGCTCCCAACTGAGGTTAAAAGAAAAGTTATACTTATTTACTAGAAAAACCACAAATCGCAAAAAACTTTTTCAACTCGTTATAAACAACTTATCTTGTTATCACCACAAGCAGTCAGAGTTCTATCTGTTACCAACTTATTTAAGAAAAACTAAAAGAGTATTTTACAGCCAAATGTTTCTATAGTATTGCTGAGTTTCTTATGGAGAAAACATAATAATTCTAATGTAGGGGCGAAGTCTGGTTCTGTTAACTGTTGTACCTAAGTGTTTTATTTGATTTTGACATTTGAATTAACGTATGACGATAATATTTTGTTCTTCTACTAATTTAATTGATGTTTGAATTGCTTACGCTGCAAAGGTACAGCATAATTTAATTTATTGTAATCGTTAACAAATTAATTTCAGTTTATTGTATTTTTTATGTATAATAATCAATACCTAGTTGTAATTAATTAAATAACTGATCAAATGTTGTTATAATACATATTTGTACGCCGTTAAGGTAAATAATGACTGTGATCCTTTCTGCAATGTAGGTACTTAACATCTTACATGCTTTGTGTGTGCATACTCATATTCCGGACAAATAAATGATCTATCTATCTTACATAAATACAGAACTGAATACTAACCGTATGACAACCCAGGTCCTGGTAAAGTAACAGTTTCACTATCATCTGGTCTAGCTGCAGATAGCGCCACCAGCGCTAAAACAGCGCTCAGCAGGAAAGATACCTGGAACATGATTAAGAAGCGTAATTAATTAGTGGAACAGATGGTTTGTCTATATTTAGCACTAAGGGGTGCTACTATTTCAAGGTCCTCACCGGACACGGTTGTTTCGGGAGGTTCCTGTTCCGGATAAGGCAGGAAGAAACGCCCGAGTGTCACGATTGTGTGGATCGCCCGGAGGACACGGTAAAGCATACGGTAAAGGTCTACCCGGCTTGGGCGGAGCATCGCCATGTCCTCGTGGAGGCGATCGGTGGCGGTGATCTATCACGTCCGGCCCTGGTCCAGGCCATGGTACTGAGCGAGAGGGCATGGGAGGCCGTCACCTCCTTCTGCAAAGCAGTAATGCACGCGAAGGAGGAGGCGGAACACGTGAGGGAGAGGCAAAGGTTTGTCCGAAAGGTTTACCGTGGCCCCTGACAACATACAGGCAACTAAAGGAACACGGGTGGGTTTTAGTCAGTAAGAGTCTGACACACCCTCCCGCTCCGCCCAGAGCGGGAGCAGTTATTTGAAAATTTCCCACCAAAAAAAAGGGGTGCTATTATTTTTAATGATTTTTCCGCCCGCGGTGTTGAGCCGAATCATGTTGACCTGAAGAGGAGTGTTACCCCTAACTTGTTTTAGGATTTTAACCCGAACCCGAACCAACAACCTCTCAATAGATACGTGGCAATTTAAATATTACTTCTGTGTGAGAAAGGGCGATGCAGGTATTGCAGAAAGCACTTCATTACTATCTAGTGGTAAGTAGGTAGGTAGTGGTAGTTAGGTAGCTTTGATATTCTAGTTCTTCCAAAACCCGTGGTTGGTATATCGTTAAAAATATTCTAGACTTTACTTCCTATATTAAATACCTACTCAAACTACATATAGGTTTGAAATAGGTACAACTTGTGCAAAACTATTAAAGAGTTTTAATGGCGACAATGGCCTTGACAGTCATAGAACCTTCAACTGTGCCGAGCCCCTAATTATTTTAAACAAGTCACATGTTAGTCATTAGCTAGGCATAGGAAGTAGTCAATAATATCCGCATAGTAGAAATACTACAATTTTACGATTTCCTAATACATAGAGAATTATTTTGAAGATATTTTGTGGAGGTCAAAAAACCCGGTACTAATAAAAATAGTTTTTGCGTCGATGTCCAATTTAGAAACAATAATCGTTTATTTTCAACAGACTGTACCAATCAATCGATTATAATAAACTTGAAACAAAACGTTTTTTTGTTCTTAAACAACTTTAAAGCTTATTACGTTAATTAGCAGAGAGCATTAGTTATTTTTTTCTTCGAAATCAAAAAGAAAGTCTTTTATAATTGCAGACACTAGCTTTATTCGGTACATTTCAAACGTGATCCAAGTTATGGATAGTTGTCCTTAAATGTATGTATTTACCTGTACCTATCTCAGGGGACCTGAATCAGGTTGTCTGTCAAATTATGAGAATTTAAATAAATAAATCTATGTGTGTAGTATTCTAAAGCTTTGTTTTAAATCTTCTTTTCCGTTTTGTCTTCGTAAAATAAAGCCGGTTTTATCACGAGCCCCCGACGATCGGACGAAGTAACCCGACTGCATTGATATAATGCAACTGACATTTAACATTAAAAGCCTTGGGACATTATTATTACATTATGCATGCTTTCCATTTGTTTTGCTCTGAATTTTTGTTTTTAAAAGGTATGTTTTTGCTTCCGCAATCGTGGAAGAGAGAAGAAGAGAAATTAAATACATTTTATTATAAAGTGTCTTCATAGCCTACTTTGCTTTAAAATTCTGTTAACCAAAGAGATTGCATTACATCGATATTATTTCAAGATGTGCTATGAAAATGATCTTTGTTTGCGGTTTAGTAGTCTTGTCTAAAATCAGTGGCGGATTTACCAATAGGCTAAGTAGGCTGGAGCCTAGGGCGGCAGATTTAGAGGGGCGGCAAATTTAGCCCAAATAATAAAAAAACACATTACGTTCGTAATCCGTATACTGCCGTCCTTACGAAAAGTGCAATAACTAGGATAAATCTGATTTCGAGAAAAACGCGGGTTAAGATTTTATTTTTGTTTTGTTTGTATCTCCAACACTATACGTGGTATACAAGGTAAACCGGCTTCGTCATAGATACGTAAAAAGTGGCTAAAAGGAATATATAGATCTCGTTCTGCAAATTCCGAATATGTATTATCTCAATTCGGCTCAAAACTCGAGTTATTGCACTTTTCGTAAGGACGGCAGTATATGAAAGATTACTAAACTCACTGTAAAATATAGGTACTTATGCGATCATGAATTTTAAAAATATTCCAATAGCGTTTCAATATTAATTTCAATTTAGTAACTTTTACCCTAATTATAAAAATGATATTTAACGTGTAATATGTTTCAACATTTAAATATTTATTTTCTACTAGGCACGTATGTATTTGCGTAGTAGTTTTTGGGTTGCGGGGCGCGGGAAGGGAATGAACCTAATGATTTAGAAACTGATTTAGTTCAGGAATGCGTACACTTTCAATGCCACCTTTCTTCTCAAAGAATTTTGATAAAACCAGATTCTGGATCATTAAGAAGTCTATATTTGTTCCTGCGAAAACAAAATTTGGAGCACATTTATCCAAATTTGGATATAGCACTTCGCATGGCTCTATGTACACCAGTGACAAATTGTTCAGGTGAGAGAAGCTTTTCTTGCTTGAAACGGGTAAAAAACTACCTACGATCTACTTTAAGTCAAGAAAAGCTTAACGCTTTATCTCTTTTGTGCATAGAGTCAGAACTAATGAACAAGATTTCATACGACGATATAATGAATGATTTTGCGAATTTAAAATCTCGCAAAAAGATAATGTAAAACTTATTTGATCTCCATTGTCACCATTAACCGGATTGTTAACATGTTATTTAATAGAAATTGTTCGTATTGTTTTAAACTGTAAGTGCAATAAAAAATATTTAACAAAAACAACGTTTACCGACTACACATTATTTTGTGTAAGCTGTGTTCATATGGTGTAGGTATTTTTAAGGCATGCCTTTCCCCACCTTATGATTAGTACATGCTGCTGTTTTTAGGTCAACAGTATACTCGTCACTACATAGTCAGTCACTATACTCAGTATATACGTCAGTAGTATACGTCAGTATACTTTTTCTTTATTTCTTTCTTTATAGCGGGTTGCAAAAATAATCTAGTAACTGACAGAAATATCACCTAGTTCACAATCATACTAATAACGGGAAAAAGCCGATGTAATGAGGACGATAGAACACAAATCATAAAGTTGCAATTTCTGAATAAATGTAATTAATATGATTGTGAACTAAACTAACGTATTGAATTATAAAAGTCAGTAGGGGCGGCAAAAATTGAATAGCCTACCAGCGGCAAATTCGTAAATCCGCCACTGTCTAAAATCAATTGTAAATTGGATACTAAAGGCCAACTACCATAATTATGTGAGAAGGAGTCGTGACTGGTTCAAATTGTATAATATGTTATGTACATAAATTAGTGCTAATTTAGAATCTAGGCACCTAGGTAAACTAAAAGAATTATCCTAGCCCAGATCTGTACAGCTATACATAAAACTATATGAACTTCGTTAGTTTAAAATCTATCAGTATTATTTCCGTTAGATTACAAACTGTCGAAAAATTGTGAACTGCAACAAACCATTTACTATTTAAAAGGCTGACAACAGCTAAAGCGCGGTCACTGTCGGACTGCATAGAAAAGAAAGAGAAGCGCGATGACACAACGTTGGTAATTTATTGCAAAGTATGAAGCAATAATTATCTATTTACAAAAAATCTGTTGATTGGACTAAATATTAAAACACTATTTCGTTAATATCTTGCTTGTAGAGTGATCTGACAAAAAATCAGAATGATTGCATGTGTATGCATATGCATAATATGGATTTTAATCGTTAAAAAAAAATTCAAGAGGTATCTACGTGATTTTTTTTGTTTTTATCTTATCAAATTCGTTGTATTATGTTTCTAACACACTATCTAACTAGCATACATCCTGAAGAATTCGACTTTTTTTAGCTCATTTAGTCCCTTTAAAGCATTATTTTTCTATAGTTTATAATCTATCCATGGGAAACCGACAAATTGTGAACTGGTATCAAACTTGCTTGCGATGTAACGCACCTTGCGCTAATACGAAATAATAGCCTGCCTAGCTGCAACTTGGAAGTAATGCTCGCCGGCCGCTACCGCGACATCGCTCACTACTCCAGCACGACTTGCGCGCGGTTGGTCACAGTTCTAACCTTACCAAACCCCTTTCAATTTTTTTGACAGTTTATAATCTAAAAATCTTACGGTGACACATACATTCTAGGAGCAGATTACAAGGTTTTATTGAAATTGTGCTTTCACTCTATAAAAATATATTCTTAGACGATTATTTCGTTGAACGAAAATATCATTGACATTTTTTCTTTATTTATTGCATATTCCTAGAGTTGGCAAAAACAGTCTGAAATCGCGCATTGCAACTTGCTTATCAATATTTCTTCTTTCACTTACTTTTCAGAAAAGATCCTCATTGAGACAGTGCATACCAATAAGATTACAGGACTAACTAGAGAAAATTGTATTATTTAAAACTGGAGCAAGAAACGAACGGTGCGTAACAACAAACAACAGTTCACCAAACAGCCTTCAACGCATACACATAACACAGTACAGGTACCTATGTCATAACATTAACATATACAACACAAAACATACTCAACATGTCAAGTGTATTACATTAGCGATCAGTTTGAACTTGATCTTGATAAGTACATGAGTAAGTCGTTTCACCTTCATTAAAGGCCTCGGTAGTGAGGTGAGTAACTATGTGGGCTAGATTTCGATTATCAGGAAGTAAAGTAGTAACAGACATCAGGACTTCAGAGATTACATTGGTCGTAGATAATTAATTATGTTGTCATTAAATAAGTCGTCATTCTGTCAAAATTTTCAGCAAACTTGTTTTGAAAGCAGTCACCAAACTTCGTTGACCCTAAAGGCTGATTTACATTTGCATTAGATGGTAGCGACTTAAGAACGCGGCGACTCGGACGCATGAATTGTCCATACAAACGTAATACCTAAATCATTTGCAATTTGAGCATATTTCCACTATATTATGTTGTTATTCGGATTTAGACATTGTTTATCTAGGCTCCTACGTCTTTTTTTCCAAAAAACTTTTCTAAAATGAAGTTTAAACGAATTTAATGTCGCACATTTTTACAGCTTAAATGACATGTCTTCATACCTATTGTTTTTTCTGAATTATAAACAACAATATTTATAATATTGTTTCTGCAGAAGCATAGCTTAAATGATCAAATTACTATCGCGTCAAGCAATAATTGTCAATGTGTGCGTGGTAGTGTTGCTCACTGTAAGTGTATATTGCTCCGATAGGCTCTCACACTAGCGCAACGTGCTTTGAATTGAATTTTGCAAACATCTCGATTTATAGTTGCGAGCCGTGTTCGCAGGTCTCTTAAGTACCTTGACGTCTACACCGATGAGAAACGTCACAATTAAAAAATGACACTTTTGGACACATCATTTGCATCAGTCTTTAGCGTTAGTTCTTTCAGGACTGATTTACGAAAGACCTATACATGTATCTACATACATAGTTGTCTTTCGTAAATCAGTCCACATCAGTCCATGACATAAAAAGACCACTTAGGCCTAGTAAGTAAGTGGTTTTTTTCTGTCATAAAACTTTCGTACATAAACTGCATCGTTTGAATTCAATCGTTAATAATTTATCACGTTACATAAACTCACATATAACTTGTATAAGTACGTACTTATTTCTCCAAAAATAAAAACACACTACGAAGTCATTAAAATGTTATATCACTTTTTATTTCGAGTATTAGCGAAAGCAGTACTATTAACAACTTAGTAATTTCCGTAACCGTCTCCCGTCCGCTTTCGTAAGCTTCAAGATATTTGATCGAAAGCTTCAAGAGTTAAAAGGTAAGATAACGTACGCGATACTTTGTAGGTAGGTACTTGAAAAATATATGATATGTGTATACAATGGTGCCAATTCTCTTGGCACAAATGTCTCTAAACTAGAATAAAAATCACCAAAATTTTGTTTATTCCTGTCAAACGACCGATTTCCCATTCTGAAATAGACTAAAGTGACACAACACAACTATATTTTTTAGTTTGACAGTACTAAGATGGCACTGAAATGTTAATTTAGTGAAAATGGCAATTTTGCTATTCTGAATTTGAAGGTTTTCACCTAAAATTTTAATGTTTTAACTAAATCTGACTATTTCTAATCGCGATTAAAAACGTGTGGAATAAAATTGGTTGTCATGAACTTTAAATTCACACTAACACCTCGACTTCAGGTGCAAAAACAATACAGTTTTTTTTTTTCTTTTGCTTTTATCTCATAAATGGTATGTCCAATCGCAAAAATAATGAAAATTTCGACCCCCTTTATACACCTCATAAACCCCTCAAACTCAACATGTAGGGAATATTTTTCCATACAAAAAGTGAAAAATTCCATATAAAACACGTCAAGGTTGCACATCCCTGGCGCGCCGCCAGCTCTAAAAAAAATTCACGGGGTAGGGCAAACAAGTACCACGTGTGGAGTCGCGATTATCAAATTCAATTTAGTTGTGTCAAAGTTATTTCAAAATTTAGAGAATTTATTTTGCAGAATAGCTTTAAGATTGTCATAGCCAAAAGTTAGGAATTTTAGTGATAGTTTAGTTAGTTTAGTTCGGTGTACAAGAGAATCGGTACCATTAAGTCTACCTGTTAAGTCTACAAAATGTTTATTAAATAAATAAATAAATTGCAAATTAACAATTATTGCAATGACTAAAATTTATCTATCTGGTTTAAAGTTCAATAAAACTATGGGACAAAATGGATTCTGAAAACAACAACAAAGAAATCCCCAGACAATTAATTCAAACTCGGAGCACACGTGTTCCCACCACATGGAGGAAGGGCCGCGGAACACTAATGAGTTCTAGTTGACAGGAGGCGAATATTTACCCTACATTCTTTGTACGAGAAGTATCGCCTTGCTTTAACAAAAACTTTTTACATCCAGATTTTGTGTTGTTGTTTTGATTGTAAGGGTCTTTCCTAGCCTTTCATCATTAAAAAGAGAGTTTACAAAAGAAAATCTTCCTTTCTGAAGTGTTGTGTTATTAGGGTTCTATAGGACCTCTAGCTCTTTCCAAACCATGTAAAGGTTGACTTCCAGTGTAAAAAGATGCGGCTGATTCGATATTCTAACTTTTTAATGGCGACTTTTCCTTGCAAATTACAGAGAAAACTTGCTCAAGTAAGACCGGCTATCAAACTGTTAGTAAATAATAATTATGATTAATTAAGTAAACAAGTTGAACTCACCCGTAAAGAAATCATGATGGCCACAGACAACACTCGTGCACTCTAGTGAGGCGCGCGGCGATACCACCGCCATTTATATACGCAGACAGTGACCGTCAAATACAAGTGTGTGAGCTTTGTGTCTGATTAATAACCACGTAATTATATTTATTACTGAGATTTAATGTCTCAGTAAACAAAGTTTTTTTTTTGCCCAGGGCATCTCGCAGTTTGACCAAGGTCTTGGTTACTTAACCGGACTTTCCTGTGGGTGCCTTAAGCTTCTACACTTAAAGCCTCCAGCCAGGGGCAAAAACTATTCTAAATTATAATTAAGCGAGAGCTCGCTAAGGGGGCACCCCCTGTGGGGTACGAACCTCGGCTTAGGGCATCGCTGGGGGGAGGACAGCAAGAAGGGACAGGCTGGATTAAACTTAGATTTTCACCATGATCATTATGCGGGATATTTAAAGCTACGTGCTCAGCAGCTGCAACAACTGCTGGCACCTCGTTTTCGAGCAAGGGTCGGGGTGGAGTTTCATTTAGTCGGGGGTGCGGTCGCGATCGCAAAGGACCTCGGCGGTGAGGTCGGAATGACGTGAGGCGTCTGTGTTTGTGCACTGTATTGGTGGCCCCATTCTTCTCCTTTTTTTTTTTCGTCGGTAATTATCAAATAACTTATCCCGCTCTGGATGGAGCAGAAGGGCGTGTCAGACTTACTGACTAAAACCCACCCGTGTTCCTTCAGTTGCCATGTTGCCGGGGGGCCACGATTTCCCTTTCGGCCTTATTCGCAACCCCGGCAGGCATCGGCCCTAGCGGACCCCGTCAATTCTGCTGACATCTCTTTGAGCCGCGCGTGGAACACAACGCGCCGTCGACCCGGGCCTGGTCCTTATCGGGCGGCGAGCTACACATTGCTCACCGTCCGCAGGCCCGCGTCTACGGTGGCCGGAAATCGGCTTGTGATTCCCGACGCCCAGGGCAGCGGTTAGGGGCGTGAGAGCACGAATTTTGCCTCTCCCTCACGCGTTCCACCTCCTCCTTCGCGGCCCTATTCTTCTCTTGGAGGAGTGTTATGGGGGGTCATCTGGGTCGGAAAGGAGTAAACAAAGTACGCAACCGACATATAAATTATGTCTCTCCTGTTGTTAATACCTCACCCCTACATTCATATCTTTATTTGCGTTCTATAATGTTAGCAAGATGTTACAATGGCTTAGCTAAGGTACAATAATAATTACAGACCCTGTAGAGCACAGTAAAAAGTTTTTTTTTTAAATAAAATTTATAACACCGCGCCTCTTTCCACAAAGGGGTTAGCAGAGGTGTTACAAAGTTTCGCCATAAACAGCAAGTCCCTTAGATTAGGATTCCCTTTATAATCCACTTGTTCTATACCTAATCTAAGGGACTTAACTTATGTAACACAAAGCGAGCCTATTGCTATGTACCCGTGAAAAACGCATTTCAAGAGTTCTTTGTTGCCCAAACCTGGCAAAAAGTACAGGCATCCAATGAACTTTCATTAAAATAGCTAAAGACATACACAAAAATAGCCAATACTATGGCTTCACGAAATGTAAATTTTATGAAGAATTTTATTTGAACTATTCAGAAATTAAAACGGCAATTCACAGGCTTTTATTTGCAGTAGGTACGCACAGTCAAACGAACATCAGTCGTAACGATATGACATTGACGCACCTTTATGTCATACCGGTAAGGCCCTAGTTATAAGGCACTAGTCATAACAAGCGCCCGAGGCGCTTGCTCAGTACGCTGCGTTCCGGGCGCGCGTTGGACGCTCGTCAAACACTACATGTTTTATTGTAACTTTGAACCCTCAATATAACTGTGTTTTTTTAAGTTTATTACTGATGCAGGGAAAATGACAAGGAAAAATAGTAAAAAAGGAACTTGCGTCCACGCGTCGAGGGCGCGCTAAGGGCGCCCGGGAGAGGTGCTCGTCATACTCGCGTATCGCACGCCTCGGGCGCTTGTTGTGACTAGTCCCTAATAAGCACCCGAGGCGCGCGTCTCGTACGCTGCGTTTTGGGCACTCAAAAACTTTTTACAAAAAAAAACAACCGACTTCCAAAAAAAAAACACTACAAAGTGAAAAATAACTTTAATTTCGGAAGTCGGTGTCTCGGGTTTTGTGTTTTCGTTTTTTGCCACCGACTTCCGAAATTAAAGTTATTTTTCACTTTGTAGTGTTTTTTTTGGAAGTCGGTTGTTTTTTTTTTGTAAAAAGTTTTTATTTTTCACTTTTTAGTTGTGGTACCCACCCACACACATTCGAATACCACTACCTGCTACCAGTGTCAAGAACTTATCATATCATCTACATACTAAGTGGGAAAAAAAATACGTATTTTGTAGCTAACTCAAAAACTACCCAAGCAAAATTAATAAAATTTATATGGGACCAATTTGGAAGCCTACCCTTTCAAACAAAAAAAAAATTTCAAAATCGGTCCACAAATAACGGAGTAATCGGTGGACATACATAAAAAAAAAAAAAAAAAAAAAAAAAAAAACAAACATACGCGTCGAACATATAACCTCCTCCTGTTTGGAAGTCGGTTAATAAAATGGTGTGAATTTCTATGTAACGAATTATATCAAATGCGCCCTCGACGCGTGGATGCAAGTTTATTTTTTACAAATTTTCCTTGTTGTTTTCTCTGCATCAGTAGTAAATTTAAAAGAAACAGAGTATACTGAGCATGTTGAGGGTTCGAAAGTTACAACAAAGTGTGGAAATCTTGTTGCGTTTGAAGAGCGTCCAACGCGCGCCCGGCGCGCACCCGAAACGCAGCGTACTGAGCGTGACCTCGGGCGCTTGTTATAACGAGTCCCTAAGGCCTAGCTCTGCCGTGCGTTTTTTTACCGCACGATCTGTGAAGTATGGAATGTCATAGAATTGCGTGCAGTGCTGTTATTCACGGTGGGCCTCCTGGGCTCCTGCTGCAAATTTGTGGTGCGTCACCGCTTTATAGATATATAAAACGGTGACGCACTAATATACATTTATATATCGCATAGAGAAAAAACGCACCGAGACACCGATCAAGCAGTCATATCCAAATAATTTTTTTGGATACACCCGTCTATCTTTATAAAATCTTACGAAAAGAAGATCCCACCGTTTGTGGACTCATTTTTAATGAAACAATAAATTTTATGTAGATAGTCACCATGCATGTTTTACACCGCCAGTGCGCGAACCCGTGACTGCGTTTGTTAGGCTGGTTTCACAGCTGTCCGGGCCGCCCGCACACGGCAAAGTGCTCTGAAACGAGGGAGTTAGTATGATACGGTTGCTAGCGTTGTACGGGGCTCTACCCGAGGCGGGTCGCGTACGGACCAATCCGCGTGACTGTGAAACAATGTTCTAGCGCCTCACGTGTGTCTCAGTTCCGGGCGGCCCGCAGGGTTCTCCCGGACAGCTGTGAAATCAGCCTTATACCATGCGGCAGAAATAACGCACCACATTCCACCGCACCGCAGTGCGAGCTAGCCCTTAGGGTGATTTTTGGTAGTGCTAATGGTACCACTGACTTGCGTTTATCTGTACGTTTTACCCAAAAACTATAAGGTCTTACCTAACATTTACCAGGGGGCCTAACACCAGCTCAAAAGCAGTATTATTTTAATATTACTTCAGTGGGAGAAAGAGATGGAGCTATACGTCCTGTAGAGCTTTATCTCTTTCCCACACTGAAGTAACATTAAAATAATACTGCTTTATGAGCTTGTGGTAGGCCCCCTGTTTGTACGAAATTTTCCCTAACTTCATCAATCATTCCTCAAGTTAACTTTTGGATATGAATCTCGTCTTGTCATTTTATCAGTAGGATTTATCTTATCCCCAGCATTTCATCAGCCCTTGAACGAATTAGGCCTGTTAAATAATTTTGTAAAGGTCACAACTATTAACAAAAATATTTAGGACCCGGCCCATATTTGGAATCGAGTTGATAATATCTTAAAAAATTAACTGCTTGATAAAAATGTTAAGATTATAGATACATGTTTTTAACCGACTTAAAAAAAGGAGGTTACTCAATTCGACCGTATACATATACTTTTTATGTGTGTTCGCGGATAAATTCGTCGTTTATGAACCGATTTTGATGATTCTTTTTTGTTGGAAAGGAGATATTCCAAGGGTAGTACCATGATAAGGAAACCAGGATCTGATCAGGCATCTAGCATCCCAGAGAAATCGAGGAAACTCTTCAAATATTATAGGCAAACCTATAGCGATTTTGATATTTTTTATAGTACTTCGTGCTCTTGGAAAGCACCATTTAGTTAAGTGGAACTAATGATGAAGACCACAAATAGCCACCGGAACTACTCAATAATAAGTATTTCACGGGTTGCGATTCGATTACTTTAATATAGTTGCAATGCAATTTATGCTCGTCACAATGCATATGGAGATGTGGAGCTGATGGGAAAGTACCAGGAGAACTCCTCAACGATGAACGTCCCTGCATCGGGAAAAGCAATATTTTGTAAAAGGTGATGAGCAGTTGGCATTAGGCTAATGTAACTTAGATAAATTACAAATTGACCCACTAAAAAGAGAGAAATAAAAACTTTTTACAAAAAACAACAGACTTCCAAAAAACCACTACAAAGTAAAAAATAACTTAAATTTCGGAAGTCGGTGGCAAATAACGAAAATACAAAACCAAAGACACCGACTTCCGAAATTAAAGTTATTTTTCACTTTGTAGTGGTTTTTTGGAAGTCGGTTGTTTTTTTTTTTGTAAAAAAGTTTTCATGTAAGTTAGATAATCAGATTTTTGCTTCATTGACATTTGCGGACATATTGTTATTTTTTTTCTTTATACACTACGTTTATGCTACGCTATATAAACAAAAAAAAACGTCTGTCTATCCTTTTTGCAGAAAAGGCGAGATGAATTGCTATATTTACGATCAAAACAATTAAGTTTATGTACAGACGCCAGCACATCAAGCTACCCGAAACTGTCAAATTTTCTCAATCAACTTTAAACCTTACACTTCAGCGATAAAGTTGAAAATCTATTAAATAAATTTGACAGATTGTAGTAGCTTGATGTGCTGGCGTCTGTACCTATACCAAGTGTGGTTCAGAATCATAAATTACTTTGAATAAATTTATCTTATTATCAAGAGCGTAGTAGAGCTTGTGTGATGTACCTAACATTAAACATCACGCCTGTAATAGGTACCCATAAGGGTTAGGCATGGGTGTCCATATAGTGCACCTGTGGCGGCATCTACATCGCCGCATGCGAACTACGCATCAAAGACCTGACGTCACACAACATCCCTGACGTCACACAAATCCTGCATCACACAATTATAGTTTACCGCGCGATCGTCATATATACAAAATCCCGACTTCAACTGTTGGGCAGTTGCCCGCCAGACACGACACCCTTCTGGAGGATCCTCCTTTTTCTGTAGAGGATGAGTGAACTTTACACCCTGTTCCTCATACCTCTAAACACACACATTTCGCTAGTTATGTTTTATACAAGAAGTTGTGCCAATTTCCATTTGATTAATCGGGACTCTGGGCTACTACTGCGCAAATCCTGATGGAAAAACCTAATAACACGTTGTCTGACCTTAGAATCGTACCCAGGAACCCATGCTCAGCAGAAGCGCTTTCGACCACTAGATCGATTTATCACGGTGAAAACCTGTGTTGTTCATGCACAATGCGCATGCTCATAGCAAACCTCCTACTATCGTACTCGTTTATAAAAGTTCCAGACGATTGTTGTAGATGGCGTTGATGTCAAAAATTCGCAAATTCGAAAAAGGTGTTTTTTTCAGTCGGAGTAAAAAGACACATGACGTCATTACACTTGGGACTTAGTCCTTGTCCTAGGGTTAGCATTTCACATTTACGCAAAACTACAGGAATTCAGAAAATCTTCCAGTTTCAGGTCACTGGGATCAACAACTATACCTAGCAGTAAAACATTAGGTATTTTATTTTTCTTTGCAATAAGTAGACTAATCAATCATGGATCTATGGTTTAAAATCAAATTAACCAACAAAACGTATGAAAGCATTATCTTGAAACTGATTATTTTTAAAAATCTATGAACTTAAAGGTAATTTCAGTTCATTTTCAAATTAGACACGTTTTACAAAACGGAGCATATAAAAAACGATTTCCTTGACTCGATAGTTTCCAATGTTAGTCAACAGTCATCTAAAGTTACTAAATGCAAATCAAGTCATATTGTTTGGGCGCAAAAAATAACTACCTCTTTACTTCGCCTAAGATCTAATAGCATCAGATACGGATTGCACAAGA
Source organism: Agrochola litura (assembly GCA_949152395.1). Taxonomy (NCBI): domain Eukaryota; kingdom Metazoa; phylum Arthropoda; class Insecta; order Lepidoptera; family Noctuidae; genus Agrochola; species Agrochola litura. The sequence continues at coordinate 24,840,471 of OX424499.1, forward strand.
TGCAGGTAAAAATTAAATATCTTGATCTAATTCCGAAATAATTTATTTCAAACACATTGCAAAATTAATAGTTATTGAATTAAGGTACAGATTGATATCAGATACGCACGCTATTTTTAAGTTAGGTATGGGTTGGTAACGGCGGCTCTCCATAGAAAGTTGCTACTAGTTATCGTTGTCTATTAACAAGCTAAAATATGACGTTGAAAAATTCCTCCGCATCGCTGTCGACTGGTAATGTACCCAAGAGACTGGTGGCATTGCCACGTTGTATGGCAATGCTTAGCCTCTGGCCAAGGTAAAAGCTAGCCCTTGGGTCAGGGGAAGTGTCAACCAGTTGTTTGGAGATTTCGTTAAACAACCCCAAACGGCTCGAAAATAAAGTTACCTATAACGTTATTATACTTTCGCTGCTTGAGGTTTTTCGCAGTCGCAATAGCAGCGCCAGCACAACACGCTGGGCCAGGAACATGAGATATTGCAAGAGTATCGACACACGTTGCGTCCCACACTAAAGGCCTATCCACCTTCCATGGAAATAGTGACATGGTGTCCGGTCTCTTGCCATCGTCGCGTGCCAAGCCATTGGGTTCTAAGCTCTCTCCATTGGTGTATATCTTAAGGCTATTGGGCGCCAAGAAAATTCCTTAATTTCGGTTCCCAAGTAGTCACCTATTTAGGTCATTAACTCTGAAATCACAATTGGCAAAAGTCGTATTAGTATGAAAGGTTCCCCTTGAAAAGTTCTTTCCATTGGTATATAAGTATCCTATGGCTGTTGTGTTTCAGGGCAGAAACCCATAGTTCAGTGCCCATTCTCCTTTAAAGATAATAATTTATAAAATATTGTTATAATATGAGTGAAACATTTTCGGAAGTCGGTGCCCAGATGTGTTTGTTGGTTGACCCCATAAACATACTTTACGGGCCTGAGAGTGACATAGACTACCTATATTTTATCCCAGAAAATGCACGGTTCATTTGGGATAGACCACAAAAGCGAAACCGCAGGTAAAAGCTAGTTTGCAACAAACTTTGTTCCGCTTCCCTCAGATATAATAGTTTTCGCCGCATGAGGAGCAAATCATGGCTATAGACAACAAACCGACCACAACCGTGACGAATCGTTACGGGGAACATCGTAACTATGACCGAACAAACACCATCGCTTTAATTTGTTTTCTTTTTTCGTCACTCTAAAGTAAATAATGGTCGTATTGCTAAAGAAGTCAGTGGCCACTAACGGTACAAATATGGGGCAAAATAGAAATTTTTCGTTGTTAGCTTTTATGTTAGTACGGTACCTAAATTGTATCAATTCATCGTTTTTTAACCGACTTCCAAAAAGGAGGAGGTTATATGTTCGACGCGTATGTTTGTTTTTTTTTTTTTTTTTTTTTTTTTTTTTTTATGTATGTCCACCGATTTCTCCGTCAATTGTGGACCGATTTTGAAAATTATTTTTTTGTTTGAAAGGGTAGGCTCCCAAATTGGTCCCATATAAATTTTATTAACATTGCTTGGGTAGTTTTTGAGTTAGCTTCAAAATACGTATTTTTTTCCCACTTAGTATGTAGATGATATGATAAGTTCTTGACACTGGTAGCAGGTAGTGGTATTCGAATGTGTGTGGGGTAGGTACCACAACTAAAAAGTGAAAAATAAAAACTTTTTACAAAAAAAAAAACAACCGACTTCCAAAAAAAACACTACAAAGTGAAAAATAACTTTAATTTCGGAAGTCGGTGGCAAAAAACGAAAACACAAAACCCAAGACACCGACTTCCGAAATTAAAGTTATTTTTCACTTTGTAGTGTTTTTTTTGGAAGTCGGTTGTTTTTTTTTTTGTAAAAAGTTTTTTTTATATATCACTCGGTCGTTCTCACACACTTATCACTGGCATCGGTGAAGGAAAACATCGTGAGGAAACCTGGACTTAGAGTTCTGTTAATAAGTTTGAAATCGCCAATCCGCCTTGAGCATGAGTGATGATCAATACTCATGGCTACTCTGCGTGAGAAGAGGCTTTTGCCCTGCATGGGGGCAATGATAAAGATTACAATTAAACAACAATAACCCCAATACAATTGATTGTTTTTTTTTGCAACAATGATCTGAACAACGGGCCAGAATTACATATTATTAAAAGATGTTTATGGAACATCGGATACCTTTGACAGACGATCGTTATAAGTGAACGGATAAGTCAACGCATTTTTCACCCGACTGCCCCAGAAGGAGGGTAATGTTTTTTTATTTGAATAAAGTTTTATTATTATTATTTACGTTAACTTCTTGTTTACTTATTTATTGCACGTGTGATCACTGGAGGGGCCACGCCTCTTCATAAAAGGATTCACAGGGCCCATGCATTTTTATTTTATAATGCAGAAAACAAAGTCTGTTATAAACAGGCCCTCGCAGTGGTCCACCTGACGGACTAAGTGCGGAAACCAAACATAGATTGTTATAAACATAGGTATTGTTTTATTTTTATTAGGAAACATTCTATAAAATGATGACATCGTAACAAAAGATGGTAATCATTTTAAAAAAAAAAACTATTACTATTAAGTAAAGGATTATTAGGAGGAGGTCGTGGCTAAGTAATAACAGCCGCACGGGTCGATCCATCAGGTTAAGCTACGCTTGCCGGGGTAGGTCCGTGGATGGGTGACCATTTTTACATACCGAGACTCCTGTTGCTCCCAGCTGTTATTCGTGATTCTTTGACAGTCGTTACTGTTCGTCAGAAGCCCGAAATTCAGACAACCAGTCTTACCAAGGGGTATCGTATTACCTATTACAGTTACTGGTTTGTGGAGGTCAGATAGGCAGTCGCTTCATATAAAATACTGGTATTCAATTGCATCCGGTTAAAAAGGCTAAGCTGATTGATTGACTATTATGTAAAGGATTAAGGACGTGAGTGCTTAAATCCCTATTTAAAAAACGGCACTACTAGCTACTGCGCTACAGTATTTTTTCATTCATTAAAAAAAACTTATCGTATTTTCGTAATCCACAAATAAGCAAAAAAACAATTATAACTCCGTTGCCGCAAACAATAACAAAAAATATACCTAAATAATTATTACAATTTGCCAATATTTTACCAATCAAATGTCAGGCCTAAGAGACCTGACCTAGACCCTAGGTTACTGACACTGAGTTCAGCTGACTGAACAATTGACCAATAGCAGAGTATTAGGAAATGCCTAGATCTAAGTAGTACTTCCTCGTACGCGCGAATTGGATCTCGATTACGAGTTTTATTGTTAATCGATAGTTCTGTACCTATTCAATTTTGTGCATGTAGTATTTCATTATGCATTGGTATAAAAAAAAACTAAGCACTATCTGATTTGTATCTCATAAAAATAGATTTCCATTTTTGTATTATTATTACTGTCGTTTTATATTGTATTTGACAATGTTTAGTTTTCAGTAAAAACAACAAAAGATTCAAAGAATTCTGTTTTTAAGGTTCCGTATCTCAAAAGGTAAAAAACGGAACTCTTATAAGATCACTCTCTTGTCCGCCTGTATGTCCGTGTGTCACCACCGATTTTCTCAGGAGCAAGTGTAGCATGTCTATAGTCATTATTAGGTGTATAAAAATCAAGGTCCTGAGTCAACACGATAAAAAGATATGGGTAAATTTAGATTTTCGCGAAAACTTGTAAGTAGGTACCAAAATTTACCTTAATTTTCAGCTTTTTAATTTTTCGGAATTTTTCCTTTATTTGTGCTGTAAGACATTGATTTTAACCAAAATTGACCATTCTAGGTCAACCGGAAGTACCCTATAGGATTTGGGTCGAAAACCAATACGGTACTTTCGGTTAACCTTGAATCACGAAATTTTGCAAAAAGTAACACACAATTTTGGTTAAAATCAACGTCTTACAGCACAAACAAAGGAAAAATTCCGAAAAATAAAAAAAGTTGAAAATTAAGGCAAGTTTTCGCTAAAATCTAAAGGAGAAACCCAAACTCCATAGAAACTTGGGCCTGGCGTTCCAGGACTGGAATTTGGACATAAATTAGAGTATTTAGGAAGGATTCATGACCCCAATTTTCACGTCTCCCAGCAATGGCCAAATTGGTCAAATCAGACAATGTTTACATTTTATTTTTATTATTTGAGTTATTTCAATAAAAAAAATATGTTTGAGGCTTGTGCTGCAGCGCCTGCATTCTATCATGATGAGGTTTTAGGTAGGTAGACAAAAAGCGCTTGGGGGGGGGGAATCTAAAGTGACCTTTAGATTTATCTGATTGATCTTACTGAAAACGTCAGCTGAAAACTATATTTAATAAACAAGGCTCACTTACAACATTACTGGCTTGCATTTGTTAATATTGTATCTACTAGGGGATTTAATGCAATCTCATATTACAGTAATCTGAGATTGCAATAATACCTATATTAAGTAAAATAAAGTAAAAACACATAATTGTGATAAATGGTTTTATTAATCACTTTCTTCATTAGGTTTATCATAATATAATAATACAGTATCCAGAAATTGTGCAGAAAGCATTTGGCTACCCTGGTGCCGTGCCTAACCAAGATAATTATCATAATTCTCCTCATCGTGTGGGTACGGCTACCAACCGTTCTTTTGCCAACAAAACAGGTGCAATAATATTGAAGTATATATAAACGAAATACATCCTATTACTAATATGCTTGATTTTATTCTTTCTCTCAACATCCAGTTTGAGTCCGATGTTGACAGCTCTTGCTGTAGGCCACCGTCCACCTCTCTACACACTTCCATTCATCAGTGACCTATAGGTGTCTGTTCACTCTCTTCTGGTCTACTTATTTCAATCAAGAGATACAGCATTGGCATGTTTTCGGCAAGCTTGGCAGATAAACTCATTTTCATTTAAGTACCTGAAACAAACATTTATCATTTGACTATTAGGTCTAGCACTAGCATTTAGCAAGAAACATCTGAGTGGCACATTTGGGTATAGATAGTGCAATCCACGAAGACGCGCCCCACTCTGCTCCGCTCCGTACTAAAGTATAACTTACAGTACAGTAATCGCGGAGTGGGGCGCGTCTTCGTGGATTGCACAATCTATAAACATAAGCGGCCTGATTACATTCCCACTGCAGGGACACAGACCTCCTCTCTGAAGATGGAATAGGCTGTAATTAACTATGCAGGTTCAGTCCGGATTGTCGATGTCAGATATGGCTTCGAATATGAATTTGTTGCATATTCTGGTATCATTTTATAAAATACAACTATCAACAGACAACTGGACACAAACGATAATACTATTTAGTTTGATTACATTAAATAATTACATGGTACAAAAATGTTACGTTATAAAAATATCGGATACTAACCGTTTGAGGCGCGACCCATTCCTGTAAATTGAAAGAATCATTTTCATCTTACAATTTTTGCCTTCCTATTGTATTGCAGCGGTCTGTTGCTATTCCGCAATATTAATGTACAGGCTCATGATGTCTTCAAAAGATCATTATACAGATCTGGTTTTCCAGCAAAGGTCTACAGGGGTGGCAGGGTACGGCGTCCAATGTTCAAGCGAGGGCAGTCGGAAGGCAATCAATTTCGGAGTTCAGTATTCGAAGAGATTCTAAGAAATAATAAATCCCGAGAAATACGAAAAAACACAATAAAAGCGAATGACAACAATGACATGACATTTGACAGACGTTGACATTGACATTTGCCGTTTACTAGTGCAATCCGTGGTGCAATCGCTTTTATCGATTATTTATTTCTTTTAATGATTTTTTTATGGTGGTTACTTTAAAAATCAATTAGATTCCAGATTTTTTTTATTTTACAATGATTTTAATATAAAAAAACAATTATAATAAAATAATGGAGTATTATTTAATTATTTGTAACAGTATCGATTTCCACTAAATCGATCATATTCTTATGGCACGCTCTATTGATATAATGCCAGCGTTTGTGAAGTTAGTGATGTTTAACGAAATAAGTGTTTTAATGGTGTACAAAGGTTGTTTAAAACAAAAAATAGAAAACTACTTATTTTCTACACTTGGCCATTGCTATTGAGGCTAAGATTAAAATGGGTTAATTAAGCAAAATAGACGATTTTTTTGGTACATATCTGATTCGTGGAACAGTTAGGCCCAGAAACGGGTTTCTCCTTTGCCCATATCTTTTTACCAATAAAATAGATACGAATTTTATTATGGCGGTGTAATGGGTAGGTACGGAACCCTCGGTGCGCCAGTCCGACTCGCTCTTGGCCGGTTTTTTTTATCACAAACAAATTTTACTAAAAAGGTAAAGGGACATGGGACTTAAACATAACTGGCGAAATGTGGGTGTACCTGCTACAGGGACACCTCTGCCCAACCCTTCGGGGAAACAAGGCGTGATGTTATGTATGTAAAGGATGGTATCGAAATATTCTGGCAAAAATATAAAAATCAAAGCACCTCTAGATTTTCTTTTATCTTTTAAGTTTTCTTCAAAAACAGTTTTAATTTTATCACGGACCACTAAAAACTTACCCGCCAAAATTACATCAACTCTAACCAAATGCTCCATTTACTGATTGCAGACGTCATTACATAAATGAGTTCCCCTCGAGACATTTCACAAACTTACCATTGAATTGTTACAGGCGTTGCGTTGTTCACAAACCACTCCAATTTCCACCAATTAGATACGATTGAGAGTTGTTAATCGTTATCAGGGTTGCTTCATTGGTGGACAGTGGTGCACGAATTTAAACATAAAAAAAAATTGGCTCTTTTTTCAGAATGGCTCCTTGCGATGACTAGGCCTGTTCGGTTTTAATACTTAGTACAATTCTTGGGAAATGAGTAGAACGGGTTTGTGCAATCTTGCAGTAACTCGCCATAAAAAAGCACACATAATCATCTTGTTCAAAAAACCGGCCAAGTGCGAGTTGGACTCGCACACGAAGGGTTCCGTAACATATCGTAAAAGATTTAACACTACGTACTTGATTAAGGACAATTTATTTAAAAAATCGCAAAGATAAATATGTATTTCATAATGATGCTGTGAATTACAAATTTATTTTTTGCAGTTACTAAAAATCAAAAAACAAAAAAAAAAGACGTTTAAATAAAATACCTTATGAATCGGCGTTTTTAATAATTGGTTTTAAGTTGGTTAAATACAGTATGTATAATGTACATGATGTACAGAAGTTTCAAATTATTAACTTTATTAGTTGTTAAGGTAGAGCTCGTACAAAAATGGTCTAAGACTGACAACTTTTACGGCTGCCTATTTCTTCATTGTTGAAAAAATAATAATAATTGTACTCTACTCGATGAGCAAATGTCTAGATAATGACAGATTATTATTTTTTTCAAATTCAAAAGTTTATTGCATGGGGACCCCATTAAATTTTTAAATTTATTTAGTTTTTATTATTTATTTATTTAATACTTCAAGCACACAAATGTACAGAGGCGGACTTAATGCCAAAGGCATTTTCTACCAGTCAACCTTTGGGTGATGCAGAGACAAACAGTGGTAGGTGCAATAGCGAGAATTGAGGAATAGATATTTATTTAAATATAAAGATACACATAAATATATATTTCCAATTATATATAAATATTATTTATTGTTATAGCGGCAATAAAATACACAATCTGTGATCCGCTGATAGATGGTTGGACGGACGTACGGCCGGACGGACGGACAGCGGTGGCTTAGTAATAGGGTTCAGTTTGGCACCTTTCGGTTACGGAACCCCTTAAAACGAATCTAACTAGAACATTCAATCTTCTTCTTTTCATTTAGTTAGTCACTAACCTAGTGTCAGAGTTTTAAAGCCGCCTATGGGCCTCTGACTTGGCTTCACATGCCGTCAAGAAATATCTCTCAGGCATGCTGGTTTCCTCAAGATGTTTTCCTTCACCGTTTTTGAAGCAAGTGAAAATGATACAATACGCACATGAATCCGAAAGCCAGAGATGCGTGCCTTGGGTTCGAACTCGAGACCTATGACTTGCAGTCCCACGAGGACGGTCACACCACTAAGCTATCACTGCTACACACAACATTAAATAATAATTATAATGGGATGTTTTAAGGATACTTTTTCTTTGCTGCATGGCTGTCCCAAGAAACCAGTTTGTCAAACTGGTTTAATATGGTTTTATTAAATACCTATTTTGTCGATAATGTCGAGTGATACCTAAATAAATTATCTGTATAAATTTATTCCATCTTAGCCCTTCCCAACTTGCACAATAACAACAACATTTAGGACCCAAACATTACTGGAAACTAAGTACCGAATTGATATGCAGTCGTAAAAGTTGTTACAATATTTCACTGCACGGGACAGGACAGCCTTTCGCCTGCTACCGGCTGTAGGCAAGGCTGGTGCAAGAGAGCCGCTCCCTTCTGTCGACATTGTGGATTCGAAGGCAATAGTTATAGGAATGTAAATAGATTCGTTGATAGAAAATAACATTTTCTACAGAATATGGTACGGTCAACCACGGCGAGCCTTTACTGTTACGCTGTCAGAGTCGAACTGTTTCCATAGACATTCGGTTGGCTCCACAGTTGGCTCTATATGGGGTTGCTTTGTTCTGTCTCCAACGTACCTCCAGGAAAGTGATTTCTCACAGAGCAGTTTCTCCAAAACAGAGATTTGACATAGTAACTTCTTTGTTCAGGGGAGTTGTTGATGGATGACCTTAATATCGCCGTAATTCTTTAACAGAAAGTAATTTTTGTAATAATTATCAATACTGGATAATTATTAGCAATATCGAAACATATAAGTACTCATAACAGTCTCAAACTTTCGGTCAACAATTTTGTCCCAGTTCAAACCAATAATTTGTAGCACGCACCGAGTAGGTATTTCGCCATACGCAAGCTAAAATAATAATAAGTGGTTGGGCAGATATAGGCAAGGCCGAAGCTAATAGGGAATCATGAGATTCTTTTCAAGTGGGTACCATTCATTGGATTAGCAAATTAGATTTACTTTCTTTTTCGTTCAAACGAGAGATTAACAGTTTAAAAAAACGACCTAAAATAACAATGTAGCTATTTCTACAAGCTATTTCAGGTATTTAATGCATGCTTTTATATAATCAACATGTCAATAAAATTAATTGAAAGATATTTTTATGCAATACAAATTTAAAAAAACTTTCAGCATGCATTGCAGTGAACAAAAATTACTTTTAACCAAATCTAATATACCTCCTACTGATACCAATGATTGCTAATTGTCTAAATCTAATCTGTCTAGTAATCTAAGGTTATGTAAGTGCACTCCGAAATAATCAGTAATACAATTAAATAGGAGTCAAGAAAAGATTGGAATTGGATTGGTCGCTCGCTCGATACCGGCCCGGAATATAATTGTCATGTATGGCCTTCAGGTACCTATTTATACGGCCTAAGTGTTCATACATACGAGAATGGTGACTGGAAAACAAACTCGGAATCTTAAAAATTAACCACTCTGCTGATAAGAATTGTCACATACTGTACTCGTAGATGCACGCACCGCACAAACTCAAAGCCAGAGTCTCTAGCACGAACGCGCGAAGTAAACGTAAATTCATACGATTTTTTAATAAAAAATGAAAGCGTCATTCAGCATAGTTATGAGTAAACTCTCAAAACTTAGTAAATAATTATTATGTGTAGAACGAGTATTTTTAATTTTAAAATCGTTCTTATTTACGTTACATTTACTTCTTGCGTTCGTGGTAGGCCCACATAATATGGTAAACTAGAAGCCTCTGATTTATTGTGAATCATTATCATCAACAGCCTGCAGCTGTCCACAGTACATTGAATCAGTTTATTTATTAAATATGCAATAACAGATGGTTAGAAAAGGTTGTGGATATAATAAGCCGACGTTCGCACGGACGTAATAAAATCGCGGTAGGATTTTATAGCGAACTGGATTTTCAACTCTCGAAAAAAATCGCCGCGATTTTATTACGTCCGTGCGTACGTAGGCTAAAGAAGGTACAGAATCGGACTTAATGCCTCAGGCGTTTTCTAGGGTATTCAAGCAGGCAGGTGTATTATAAATATAATAAAACCACATGAACCCTTCATGAACTTTGATCTATCTATTGTACTGATCCGGTGTAATAATCAAATCCTATAAGAATAGTGTTATGATCATTTCACAGAACCAGTGAAGTAAACAAGGAGAAATTTCGGAAAATGCGTCATGTTGGACTGATCATCACCATTCATGTTCCTTTGAACCGTAAAATGGCAAATATTTATTATTTATTTATTATATCATAGGCACTGAATTTTTTTAAACAATTGAATAATGGAGGTACCTACTATTCAGCGATCTTATGAAATATTTACGTTTATAATAAATCTAAATAGAAACCCGGATGAATGAAAGAACATAAAATAAAAATAGTCATTTATTCAAAAATGGTCGGAACGTCAAAATAACATAAGACTAGAAATGCCACATTCCATTTAAAATTGTCTAAGGGTCCTCTGCAAGTTGGCTTTGGCCCCTCGTACACCTTCTAAAGGACCGGGACCTCATGGTCCAAAAATTTGAAAGTATATACAAACAATAATAATAATTGGTGACTGTGTAAGTCGAAAGCTAATTATTACTAATACTTACAATTAATAGTATATTATACACAGAAGCTGTTGGCAAACCTTTATAAATAAATAAATGAGACAGTCCCCCAAAACGTCCGCCCTTCACCACTTCCTAGTGCTTCAGCTGGGAAAAAGGAGTAGTGCAACAAACTTCCCAGCAGCACAGCTGTCTACTTAGTTAGAATATATCATGTAAATCAAACAATATCAACAGCAATATCAATCAAACAATATCAATAGCCATTGTCTCACTGCAGGGCAAAGATCCATTCCATAGAAAGAAGGAATGAGTATTAATCACGGCACTGCCCACAGCTTGTTGACAATTTCAAATAATTTCGTCACTTTATCCTTTACCTTTAAAGTCCCTTCATATTCCGCATTGCAAAGCTTACGCAAGTCACCAAAAGTGTGGGAGACAGATTTTCAATGTACTATCGCAAAATGCTTTGACCGTTACTGAGTTGAAAGGAGGTAACCTGTTCTGACCCTTCCTACTTTTACTAATAGGTACTACACTCCTTTACACAATATAATTATACAACATTCGAGACGTGGTCCAAATGACTGAAATTGCAAACAAATAATAACTCATGTGTTTTCACGTAACACCTTGTAAAGCAACTACATCCGGCTGTCTTTGCCAGACGTTAGACATTTATCTGTTTCGTTATCTTTCATGTACCTTTTTTTCTTAATTTCTCCATTGAACAGATATTTGTGGTGTAAGTTATGTGAGGCTGCAGTATTTCATGTTAAGTATTTATTTTTATTTTTGTTCTTTTAGATTATCTTATCAGCCTTTTCTCATCCACTTCTAAACATGAGTCTCACAATGACGGGTATGTTTATGGCATAGGGTCTATAATTGAAAAACAGTTTGATCAGAATTCAAAAGTTTATAAAACTGAAAAGAAACAGTTGTAAACAAACAGCTGCTTAAAAGTACAGATTCAAAGGTATTTTCTTATACCTATCGCAGGGATATTGTCAAACCAGTGATATTATAATTTCACTAGTGAAATTATAATTGCACGAAACTTTGCCAACCGCCTCCATTTCTCACAATTTAACGAGCTCATTTCAGTGACATTATAATTCCACTGGAACGCTGTAGTGATTTTAAAATAACCCTAGGCATATTATGAGTCAAGTTTGTGGTGGGGTCTTCGAGCGTTTTGATTGGCCAACTCTTCTTTATCCGCCTTTAAGATCTGCATAATAACGTGTAGAAGTTTATTGGAAACGGACCAATCATTGACCGTCTCACTATTTAACAGGCTTGCACATACAGTGAAATTGTCAAAATATTACTGCCTTGCAATATCACTGCGTAGGTCCAGTGGAATTATAATGTCACTGAAATAAGCCCGTTAAATTGTGAGAAATGGAGGCGGTTGACAAAGTTTTGTGCAATTATAATTTCACAACTGAAATATAATATCACTGGTTTGACAATATCCCTGCGACATACCTATGTTTTAAAATATATGTATACTAGCAGCGCCCCGCAATTTCACCCGCACAAGTCTCGATCCCGTGGGGATATCTGGATAAAAAGTCTCCTATGTGTTAATCCAGGTTATAAACTATCTATGTGCCAAATTATATCCAAATCCGTTCAGTAGTTATTGTGTGAAAGAGTCTTCTTCTGCTTTTCGTGTGGTTAGTGACTAACCTGGTGTCAAAAGCTTCTGACTTGGCTTCACATGCCGTCGAGAAGTATCTCTCAGGCATGGCAGGTCCCCCACGATGTTTTCCTTCACCGTTTTTGAAGCAAGTGATAATTATTAAACATCCATCCATCCTCACAAACTTTCACATTTATAATATTTTATAAATATAATTAATATACATAAAATAAATTAATTAAAGAAGAAGAATATAATATAGTAGGTTAGTAGGATATAAGTAGGATTCTTTTTGATTCCCACATTAATTTCAAATGAAAAAGTTGAGGTTTACGAGTAACTGAATCAAATAATCAAAAGAAATTGAACAAGCACGTATTATTATTATAAGATCCGCTCCTGTTTATATTTTACGCCATACGCAATAAACAAAGCGACCGGCCGACAAGCAATCGGTCCGCGACGAACGACCGAGGAGATAAAAACCGTTCGGTTGCCCATCGACCTGATTCAGTCCACCGCCAGCCACCGTCGCGATCCGTGATGTGAACAATGCACATGACCAAAGTCCCCAGTTTATTCCTAGTGCTACTGTGTTGTGAACTGTGTTCATCTATCAAGGTTCCGGTCACATGGAACGACATTATTCGTAGTGAAGTGAAAAATGAACCCGAAAAGGAATTACCAGTGGAGATCATCCAGCCACAAAATGTGCACATCGAGCCATCTAATCAACCACCAGTCCCAATCGAGTACTTTCAATACACCGCGCAGAAACCTAATTTTGCCACCGATATAGCTGCGTTCCACGGAGTGCAAAACCCCCAACAACATTATAAAGCGCATCCTGTTAAACCGTATACGGGTAAACAGAACCCCACCTTGGGCATTCATCATTTGCTAGATGACAATAAGAAGATTTATCTACCGTTTCAAAAGTACGTACAACAAAATGCAGAATTAAACAGCTATGTGAAACCGACGGCAAGTAATTATGAAATATTTCACCCATATAAAGCAGAACAGCCGTCATTGCATGAGATTTATAAAGATCCAGTGCTTACAAAAATAAGAAACGATTTGCAAGATAGTAAACATAGGTTACAGGCTTATGAAGAAGAAACTGGTGAACCTAATATTGCTAAAGATGAGTATTTGGAAAGTCCAGAGAAAACTGATAGCAAACTGTTTCCACATAAAAACATACCTGCACGATACGAGAAACACAGGCCTGAAAGACGACCAGTATATTACGAAGCTCCACCTAGAGACGTCAGCAGGGATAATGTACTAAATAAAAAATTCAAACATCCTTGGAATCAATACGCGAAAATTAGACCAGTGCATTACCGCCCGGTACAGCATCACATTCATAATTTAAGACAACAACATGCTATGAAATACGATGACGAACGTAATGAGTATCCTCAAGTACCAATTTCTGGGAACAATGCGGAACCACCAGAGGGGTATGATATATACGAAAAAGGTAAAGAAAAATACTTAAATCTGAGAAATAATCTTGACGAGTCCGTCAATGCCGTTGTACAAAAAAATCGACCAACAACCTTCCAGAAACTAGAACTTCAAAAACAAGAACCCGATGATGAAGATGGTAAGGATGAGTTCATCCCTGTTAAAAATTATGCTCAAGTTAGGAAAACGGAGACGTATAAGCATTTGCCCAAAAAAGCTGCCTATGATGACGCAGAAACCTACGAAGAAATAAGAAATGCACCTCGACTAAGAGAAGCAGTTAAAAGTACAAAAGCGCAAACAGTGTACAGTGAAGAAGGCTACGAAGATTCCGCATACGATCATGCTGGAGAACAAAAACATGCTTCAGATCACGAAGGTCACGGTGGCTTCCTCAAGGAGCATGAAAAAAGTCGTGGATTATATAAAATCCCTACGGTTTCCGGAAATTATCAAGATGGTAGAGGATTAGAGTACAGAGACAATGAAGAACGCGGAGAAAAATGGAAAAATAATAATAAAGATGATGAAGAAGAAACGGAAAACGAGGAGTATTCTGAAGATGAACATGAAGAGAATGTCAATGCTAAATTACATAAAAACAGTCTCCCAGAAATTGGTCATATAAATAGAAGACAAGATTCGTCGAGTGATTATGATGATGATGATAGCAATAATGGTGATGACAATAACAATACTAACAAAGACGACGGCGAAAGCGATATTCACAACTATGAAGATAGAGTCATACGGAAAAATGAACAAGACAACGTAACGGATACTCAACACGAAGTCGGTAAGAGAGAAGTAAATTTTGAAGTACCAGAAATAGATATAAATTCAACCTTGTCATTTAAAATCGAAGATTCAAGACCAGCAAAACAAAAATCAGAACCAAAGAAAAAGGATATACTCGAAAAATATCCTTATTACTATAAACATTTGAAGGGTATAAACAAAAATTCACCCCTTAAGTATGCTGAAAATCTCAAATTGATGCCGAATAAATCAAATGGTGGAACCGAATTTTATGACTCTCGGTCGCGTCTCGAATGCTCTGAAGTGGATGAAGAAGTAGATCCAATACCAGAAAAATTAAAGAATGGTGAAAACCCCACAGAAGATGAAGATTATGAAAATGACGATGAATCTGAAAGTAACTCAAATAAAAGTTTCGAAACTGCGAAGAAACAACCTCGTCTCAAAGGCCTTGGGGATAAAATTGACTGTTTCAAGGCCAAATATTTTGGTGAAAATCCTTTAGATAGCCCATTTTTTAAAGAAGAAATAATATCAAATCCGGAACCTATTATTGCACCTAAACTTCCGGCATATAAGCTTAAAAATCTGAAAGGAGACATTGCTCAAGAATCTAAAATAAACAATGTCATAGATTCACCAAATAAATTGCAAGAGGCTACCAAAACAAATATCTTTGTTCTTTTAGATAAATTAAGGAGTGATCAGCGTGATTTAAAAGAATCTTTAAATACAACGAACGAAGCATTAAAAACAGTTTTGTATACGCCACAAGGTACACTAGTAGTTAATGATACTCAACAAGCGAATGTGTACACAGATATTTTGAAAAATATTAAAACCACAGTTAATCCAGCACTAAACACCGATGTACCAGCAAGTTTATTATACTCTGACATAGATAATTCCAATACAACATACAACTTTTTCCAAAACAAGGAAGAAGTTACAAAGATGCCACCTAAATTAAGGAAGAAAAGAGCAACGCCGTTTGTTTATGAACCGTACAAAATTATAAGGGATAGCCAAGTTCAAGACTCAAAGAAAACTACAACAACCAGTAATATTAGCCCACTGATAAAGCAGTTACAATCAAGCAGAGTGGCAGAAAGAGTTTCAAGATCAAATAAAGATGATAAACAAAAGACTAACAGCCGCACATATGTTGATATTGGCCGAAATGAGAGAAGCAAACCTACTAAACATGAAAATGAGAATTCTGATGCAACTTTTGTTGACGTCAGTGTAGATCATCGTAGAGGTGAACCTAGGTACGAAATCAGACCCACAAATCACAAATCAGAATATACTCCTGTCGAAAATAAACGAGCAATGTCAGTTGATGCATACAAATCGCACACAACTACTGAAAAAAGTAAAGAAAGTTCTACTCAAAAATCTCTTCGAGGTAGGCAACGTTTTAGGCCGACTCATATTACAACGAGACCGTTTCATGATTTAACTCAATTTATTCCTAAAACTACATATATTCAGAATGTGGCTGCTTCGAATTCTGTTAAAAAAACTGTTGCAAGTGCTGCTCCTGAAAATACAACCGAAGAACAGGAAAAGCCTGAAAAACATTCCGATGACGGAAGTAGCGAAGATAGTAGCGAAGATAGTAGCGAAGATAGTAGCGAAGATAGTAGTGAAGATTATGAGGAAGAAGAAGAAGATGAAATAATAACTTCAACATCAACAACAACCACGACGACTCCCAAACCATCATTTAGACGAAGAATGAGAGCAGAAAGAACTAATCTGAAGACAACAACAGAAAAAGTACCAGACCATACCACAGAAAAGCAACTATTAAAATTTGTAACTAGGTTCCGTGACTATAAACCTGATGAAAGTACTGAAACCAAAGAGGAAGTAACACGGCAGCCTCTAAAAAATAAACATATCGAAGAATATGACATAGTGATACCTAAATATAGAGAAAAGAAAAAAAAATCTCGTACTAGCACTTTAGTGACAGATTCTAAGAAATATGGTGAACATGACGAAGATGATATGAGGAAAGAAGAAGTTGACGCTTTGATTGGAGTTAAAACTAACATGAACGATTACATGCCAATGTATGAGAAAAAGGAGGACTATCATCAATCAAAGCAAAATGAACATAAAGATAACGAAAGTGGTGAGGCTGATGATGACAATGATGATGAAGATGATTATGATGATGACAATGACGATGATGATGATGATGATGACGATGAAGATGATGATGGTAAGGAAGAAATAGAGAGTAAAGACAAAGATTTGGTGGAAATCCCTGAACAAGAAATACCTGAACCTGAAATGACCACCCCTGAACCAACCAAACGTACACTGGCTAGAACAACAGATGCTCCTCCAACTACTGTAGCAACTCGTATTCGCATTACCACCCCTACCCCTTCTCGTAACAACAAGCCAATTGTAACCAAAAAAATAATTGAAATACACAAAGAGCTACCTGCAAATAAATCGTCTCCACACGTAATACAATTTCAACAAGATATTAAGGAAACTGAAATAATTAAAGAAATACCAGCAGTGCCTAAAAAGAAGCCGCAGAAAAATGTCGCAGTTTTAGATTTATATAAAGATGATGAGTTAGCAAAAGCAATTAACAATTTAGGGGACGTTGAAATATTCAGTGATCAAGAAGATCTTGATAAGGGTCCAAAACATGGTGGAAACTATCGACAAGCTACAAAAGAAGACCTCAGACTACTTAAACTTCCAGATAGTAGCACGAAACCTCCTAAAGACGCAGAAACCTCGCAGAGTAAGAGCACAAAACATATTGAACTAGATGAGTACACTCCTAAAAGATTGCATGGAGGTAACTTAAAATCATTGAGTGATGTAAATCGCTCGACAAATAATGGCCGAAGTTCTAAACTTATTGAACTTAGTAAATCTCCAGCGCGAGGAATGCATGGTGGTAATCTTAAATATGACAGTAGAAGACGTGGCGGCAGAAAGAACGAAAAACTGATTGAACTCTACGACAACCATGAAGAAGACAGACCGTCACAACAGGACGATGATTACAAATCCCGAAGTTCAGGACATGAAAGAATGCATGGTGGAAATTACAGAAGCGCTAAATTATTAGCATCAGTGCCACAGGAAGATAATGATGATATTCAAGTTAAAAGTTTATCAAAAAACACTAGAAGGAGTGCCGCCGTTCTCCTTAACAGTTTTGCTCAAGCCGTGCCCATATTGACCACTACTCCAGGTTACATTGTAGACCCTAGCAAACGAATGTACTATTACGTCGACTGAACACATAAAATATAGAAATTGTCAGTCTGTCCATATTCTTAACAAAGATGACAGGTTTCCATTTTGTCGCGAAACTATTTCGTAGCATGTCGAAATGTTTGGTGAAACCTAGTATTTAAGTTACTCAGGCAATACCAGTACCAATATTTAATTTCTTGACTGCTTACTTTTGATTTGAAAATTGTAGTTATATTACTCTATTTTTACTCGCAGTTGGTAAACATAAACGTATGCCGCAATTATTTATGTAACTTAAATTACTTAATGGGCTGGAGGAAATTGAATGATCGTACAATCAAATTCTAATTATCATGTTACGAGCTGCCGATCACTGATTGGTCGCAATGTTCCAACATAAATATAATCCATTAATTTTGCGCTATTTTTTTTACAAGATAAATTTAATTGCTTTATTGTTACATATTAGGCACACATTGCAACATTGGTATTGCCTGCAGTCAGTTGATCGTCACCAATTTGTGGTTTTTGGTATTCATTTTTTTCGATTGGTTTCTTTAAGATACAATATTCAATTCCACACAAAATTCACATTATGGTATTGTATAAATAGATCATAATTTAAAAGTTAGGCCACAATCGTGGGTAAAATATAAGCAAAACTAAATTATTGTTATAGTTTCGTAAGTTGGCGATGGATATTTTCGAAAGTAATTAGTTTATTGTAATAGAAAGTGCCACATTACGTATCGCGGGCTAGAGTCGAAAGCGATCGATCGAGTTATCAAAATCTATAATTATTTGCTATTGTTAACTGTACTGTGATAGAGGTAATTGTTAATGTTTTTTTTACAACGAAGAGAACTCATTTATAAAGTTGTTATTTTATAAATAAAGTGTGCTCTAAAATTATACCATTATTATTTGATTTTACTGTAAATAATTGTGTCTTTTTTACTTTAAACAAACAGAAATTAACTGCTAGTACTTCGTTTGAAACTTAATTTAATCATTCCGAACGGTTGCACTAAACACTAGTTCAGATTGTTACTAAACCGAGTCTGTTTTCAAATATAAACCAGTTACAACTATTGCTAAACTCACAGAACAGATTTCCGCGACCATTTTAGAACATTTGTAACAACAACCTGACCAATGAACTACATAGAACAACCGAGTGTACGAGACTAAGTTTCGAACATGACAAATTGCACAATAACCAATAATGCATTGCTAAATATTGTAGTATTAAATTATGTTATCACACAATGAGTTGTCTCAGTGCACATCTGGGTTACGTACTAGTGTCCCAACACACTTTTTGTTAGACTGTTACAGTATCTGTTGAGCTTGAACGAATGAGAGATATCTTCACGTAGTGCGTTCAACTTTGGTGCTGCGGCTTTCACTTTTAACGCTAGTTAACTGGATCGGCTATATTTTGTTTAACCGTTTGTGAACTTTTAAGTGAATTAAAGATAAAAGAAAAAGTGTAAATAATCAATGTGTCAGAAAAGTGTTTGATCTAGTGAAGTGTCATGGGGCGATGCGTTCAGTTAGCGCAAATATTTAAGCTTAAACAACACAGAACAGAACTAAAAAAAGTAAAGACAATAAAGTTTATTTATTTTTATTTCAGTGGCAAGTCTTTGATATCTTATAATCGACATGAAACTTAAACTTACATTAAGCTTAACATAATTTAAATAAATTACAAAATAAAAATTTAACAATAAATTAATATCAACAATTTACATTGCAATTTTGTTTTGGTTTCGTTCGATAATGAAAGTTTAAAATATTGCGGAACTTAAAGCTAGTTCTAAGACTATTATGGGAGAATAAAGACAAGCAATCAAGACAGATAACGTAGAGAATGGCTGATGCAATCTTAATACCCGTTATGCCTTTAGGGACTGCGAAGAATTATAAGCGGTAGCAGAACTTTATAAATAGGCACGAGTCGAATTCACATAGATAAGACTGAACAAGTCAGTAGCTGTTCAGAAGCCCTTGATTATTATCATTAAGATAATCATTCGTTCAAATAACGAAGAAAACTAATCTCCGTATAGTTAGACAGGCGTACAGTATCAAATATTACATCAGCAGAAACATCGTCTCAATCGCTCGTTCGAACAATTTTCATTAATTCAAATGATACTATACATAACTCATTAATTAAAACATGAATAATTGCATCATTGACACTTCATTCGACTATTCATTATAACTGATAACACCACCGTAATCCATATTTTATATCTATCGTTTTATATTATTTATGTTTCTTTTTACCAACAGTATTTGTTGGGCTGTCTCTAGAAGAGGGATGATTAATTGGTTTCCATTCTGATTCTACACTTGGTATGTAACTTGGTTCAACGTCTTCTCTATCTATAGATTCATCTGTTTCCATTTCTTTGTCTTCATCAAAGAAGTCTATAATTGGATGATAGTTGTAATTTACACGTTTTCCATTGGAAACATAATGTTCATTGTTATTACTAGGTTCTCTTGATTTATGTGCTGGTGTCAGTTTTTCCGTTGATAATGCAGTCAGTTTTGGAGCAATGGTCACTCTTGGCCTTGGAGTGTTTATGGATGTTGCCTGGCCGATATCAGGCTCCTCGTAATCATTAACTTCTTCTAATGTGTCTCCGCTGCTGTTCGGGAAAGATTCAACGGCTTGTGATCCTGATGAGACAAGGTCATCTGGTCCTCCAGATGTTTTCTTTCTGATTGGTCTTCGTACTGATGGGCTTGGTCTTGTAGTTCTTTTAAATTGGCTTCCAGGTAGTTTATATTTAGGTGGACTGTCTTTGATGAAGTTAAATGATTGACCAGCTGCAGGTGTTGGTGGTTCCAGGTAACTTGGCAAAGTGACTTCATCAAAGTTTGATGATGGAGGAGGATTTCTGGCCGACGGTGGTCGTTTAACATGCCTTATTGAGCTCGCCTGGTTGAACGAGTCTGGGAAATATGAGTTTCCATAAGAATCTATGGGATTTTGTGGCAGAGAGTCATCGTTATCATTATGTTTGCTGAAAGGACTGCCAGGTATTATGTTCTGATTATCCGTAAATGGTGGAAATGATTCTGTAGGTTTCTTATGAGTAAACGGTGGTGATTTAATTTTTGGTTTTTGTATAGTGGATTGCACGTTTTCAAAAGCATGGTTTCCTGTCTCTGATGATAAATCTTCTCCGGGGAAGTGTTCTGAAGAGGTTTCTTGGAGTCTGTGGCCTAGTGGTGGGAAAGACACGCTGTAACCTTCAATGTGGCAGGAGCAGCATGTTGGAACCTGGAAGGGATAGTTGTACTGGCTATATTATCTTAGTTATTATATTTTGTTTCAAGATTTTCACTTTCACGTCCTAGATTGATAAGACACTTTTATTTAATTGCTTTTCGTTTTCGTAGAGCGTACCTTGAATATATCCATGTGAAGGCCGTTTTGTTGATCCCAAGTCAGCAGCCGATGGTAGTTATAAACTTGAACGCATTTTGATTTGAAGTTATCCGTCAGGTAGGTGCACGATTCTTTTGGTTTCCTGTATAAAGAAATATTTAATTTAATTAATGTACTTCATCATTTCAGCCAAAAGTATAATGTCCACTGCTGGACATAGGCCTCCCCCAAGCACCGCCACTTCGACCGATTCTGTGCTTTCCACATCCAGCGGATTCCTGCGGCCTTCACAAGGTCATCGGTCCATCTTGTGGGAGGCTTTCCAACGCTACGTCTTCCGGTACGCGGTCGCCACTCCAGAACCTTTCGGCCCCATCGGCCATCCGTTCTGCGAGCAATGTACCCTGCCCATTGCCACTTAAGTTTGGCAATTCTTCGGGCTATGTCGGTTACCTTGATTCTCCTGCGGATTTCTTCATTTCTGATTCGATCACGTAGGGAAACTCCAAGCATAGCCCTCTTCATTGCCCTTTGGGTGACTTTTAGCCTTCTGATAAGGCCGATTGTGAGCGACCACGTTTCAGTACCATAGGTCATCACTGGCAACACGCACTAATTAATGTGCTTACTAATCTTTAATCTAATCTTTGCCTTATGCGTTAGGGTGGAGCGATTTTTTTTATTTTTAAATTATGTTTTCTTGTATGACCAATCACTAACCTGGGAAGTAAGATATATGTATGTAAAAAATCTGCCTGCTAAGTCAGCATTTCAAGTGGCGCACCATGTTTCAAAATTTCAATTTAATAGCTAAAACTCGAGGTACAAATATTAGGTACAACAATGAAAGATGAATGTTTTATAATTTTAATTGAAGATATTGTATGAATAATATACATTTTAACAAAATAAACTTTTATGAAGAGCATTCAGGGTCTTCTTCAGGAGACGTTGGTCCTTGTTTTTGAAGGAAATATTGCGATTTTGTGTCAAAAACTGGTAAGTCTTTCCTAGCTTTTATTCTTGATCTTATGAACCCATCTCTTGCCTCTGGTCCGTAAACGGATGAAGAAGCTTCTGTTACAAACTTAACACATCGCTATACAGCCTGGGTGTGACACGGGAACTTCTAGAAATACAGTAAATTGTCTCCAGATGATATCATCTCTTTGATTTGGCCGTCACTGTAATTCATTGTCATTGGTGGCTCGGTAAATTTATCTTTTGAGTCTATTAAATCGTAATAGTGTGACGCCTCAATCTGAAGTTCGGGGTGCTGAAATTGACGCACTTTCTTGCCTTTAGTCTGTACCCTAGCCTTCAAAATTCTTCGAAGAGCTAACTCTGTTATTTCTGGTGCATCGTCTTGTAACAAAGCAAGCAAAACATTTTCTGGATGCACAAAGAAAGAATTGTGTTGAATAGTCGTTTAAGATCGTCTCTCAAGTACAAACACCTTTTTACCATATTAAATACAGTTAAAACCGATTATGATGACTTCGTTTTAAACGACGTACCGGTGATAACGACGAAATTTTGAGAACCCAGCATTTCTGTTTACTTAACAGTTTTTGGTTATAACGACTCGGCTATAACAACCGTAATCAGACGGTTCCTTCGAAGTCGTTAATAACGGTTTTGACTGTATATGGATTGGGCCATCTTTACAAGAAGGCTTAGTCTTGATATCAAACCAGGTTTATGCGTAAACTTTCATAATAAAAATTGCTAATTCATTCGGTTTGAGGATGTATTTGCGGTTCCCACATACAAACACAGAATTCTGTTTGCACAAGTTAACCATCTGGAATGAGCTAGCTTTGCTGGATCTTTTTCAACTAAGCTAGGCTAGACACTTACAAAACGTAGATATTAAACGAACTTTCGTAAAATTGGCTTGAATTGAAGCTTTAAACTGAAAAATCTGATCGAAATTAAGGGTAAACAGCAACTGTCCATGTAGTAGTAAGCTATTATGAACGCATTAACAACATAATGACAGTGAAAATAGTTAAAACACTTCTTAATAGCGGGTAGAAGTATGTAGTAAAACCTGACTTTTTTGTTTATTTAACATTATGTGCGTCACCTTAAGATGAAGTCCTATGCTCTTGATATTTTGTAAACTTAATTCTATGCTATAGGGTCAACTATTAATGACAAAGGAGATATGAAAAAAAAAATCGGTTTCACTCCACCCTATTGTGCGTGTATGACCACATGTATGAACCTAAACAAGGCAAAAGGTACGGTAACGAGGTACAGATCATAGCAAGTGGTATTCTGTAGTTTATGTTTACTCCCATGGGAAGAAGGCAAGAGTTTATGTACATATGTGCACTTACTTTGCACGACTAATACAAACGTTACAAGTCACATTGTAACTTTAGTGTATGACAATGTGATTTGTAACTACGGGGATAGTTCCGACATGCACAAAACTCATGTTTCACTACCATATATGAATTCACGTATTTCCGAGGTTAGTAGTACTGCGATCAAACTTTTGAAAATAAAACTACAAGCGAACAATTCTCTCCGCTCCAATTAATAAAACTAAATAAGTTATCAATCGGCTCTTACAAAACCGATCACATTGTGAACATTAATTATTTATTGCCTTTAAAAATAGTTATTCTTCAAATGAGTGCGACCTTGCAAGCCAGAGAAATAATTATATTTTTGTAAGACGTTGACATGTTGCTGAAATAACAGACATCCGATCATTTTAATTTATAGTTGGGCAAGTGTAATTTAATAATAGTTTTTAATCATAACATTGCGTTACAAGTACTCACTTTTGACATTGATGAAATACATTTCCAAATATAGACTTGCAGTATAAGTATACAATACGGGGATAGATTTGCTATAATTGAATTAAATTGCAATTTTTAACCAACTTCAAAAAAAGGAGGTTTCTCTATTCCACCGTATATATTTTTTTTTTTCTATATGTGTTCGCGGATAACTTCGTCGTTTATGAACCGATTTTGATGATTCTTTTTTTGTTGGAAAGAAGATATCCCACAAGGGTGGTACCATGATAAGAAACCCAGGATCTGATGATGGCATCCCAGATAAATCGACGGGAACCTTCGAAAATCATAGTGGCGACTAGTGCGTTTGTTAATTTTTTCATTAAGTATTTTAAAGCACTACTATTTAATGAAGGTCTGGAGTCGATCTGATGATGGAGCCGAAAGACAGTCGAGGAAACTCCTCAACGATTTACAGCAATTACCTGGTGTTTGGGCTTGATTAATTTGTATTGATGAGAACTTTACACCTAGATGGGTTGTGACTGTCATTAGGGGTCTTATGATGAAGACCACAAATGGCCACCGGAACTATTTAATAATTATTATTTCACCGATTGCGATTCGTTTACTTAATATGATTGCCAAGAAATGTATGCTCGTCACAATGCATATATATGGAGAAATAGAGCTGATGGTGAAGTACCAGGAGAACTCCTCATCGATTAAAGTCCCTGCATCGAGATAAGGAATATTTTGTAAAAGGTGATGAGCAGTTGACATTTAATTATTGTAACTGAGATAAATTAGAAACCAACGTACTAAAATGCGAGAAATAAAAACTTTTTTGGCAGTGGCAAATATTGAATAGGTATATAAAACCAAAGACACCGACTTCCGAAACATAAGTTATTTTTCACTTTGTAGTGTTTTTTTAGAAGTCGGTTATTTTTTTTGTAAAACAGTTTTTATTCTATCATAAATCTTATTAACTTTGAAGCTTTTAAGCACTTCAAGCGCGCAACATCTAATCTACTCATACTCTCCTTCAATCAGGTCAAAAATTTAGTCCACATAACCTTCAACTATTCTACTGTAGTCTGGTCTGTCTTTCCTTTCAAGTTTTACGCCTTCTCTTTCAGCTTCACTATAAATTACGTCATTATTTACAAACACTTCTCCAGCCTCTGTGTCTGCGTATGCTCTCCAGTGTTCACGATGTCCTTCCACTGTCCCGATGCGATCCTAGCTCGCTGTGGTCTCGCGTACTTCACTATAGAAAATATCATTACTTACAAACACTTCTCCAGCCTTAGTGTCTGCGTATGTTCTCGAGTGTGTACGATGTACTTCTACTACCTAGATGTGACCCTTGCATACTGTGGTCTCACGTACTCCAGTATAGAATACATCATTACTTACAAACACTTCTCCAGCCTCAGTGTCTGCGTGTGTTCTCCAGTGTTCACGATGTACTTCCACTGCCCCGACGTGGCCCTCGCACGCTGTGGCCTGGCGTACTTCACTGTGCTTGGACACATGAAGCCTGCTTCACCAGCACCCGCGAAGTCCCGGTTTGCTGTGTCTCCTCGCCTGAATGTAACATAAGCAACATTTTATTAGTCATAATTCTTCATAAGTGCTGCTGCTTCTATCTACTTGAGTTTTAGGCCAGCAGCTTATGTTAGGATAGCTAAAGTTGCGGTAAAAATTCAGCAGTACAGCCAGCAAGCACACCTGTTGCGGGACTGCCTGTTCATGTGGTTCTTCTTAAGTATCATGTCACGTTATCGTCAATTTCAGGTTAAATACGTATTTTATCAACGACTACACTTAGCTTTTAACATGACCATATTTAAAAGTTACCTATTAGACACAAGGTAATGCTGTTCATTATATTTAGCCTCCTGGGCTGCAGTGACTCCGTCAATGATTCCTTCTCCCGGGTCCTTGTAGTCAGCTAGTAGGGCGGCTGCGGCTGCCCTGTTGCGTCTTATGGACTGCACGATGGCTTCACTGGAATTACAAACAAATTATTAAACTTATGTGATTCTTACAAGTTATAATTACTGTTTATAACAGATTACTAGCGCTTTGCCCGCGTGGAATATTTTTTTACAAAATTACTACTACACCTCATCCTTTTTTTAGAGATACTTATTTAAAAATGCCTGTGATTTTCCCGAGGGCTTTAGATATCTCTTTATATACCATTCAGTTCGCAATTTTGGCGTGAAAACCTAACAAACGAACTGACAAACCGAGAATATTAGTATGGAAATATGAGTTGTAAACAAACCAACGCCCACGCTGATTACACAACTAAATAAATATTTAGAGCTTCCTAGGTTTTAAAGACAAAAAACTTATATAACACGTACATATTTATTAGGCTAAGCCGTCGTAACATAAAGGATGTTTGAGTTTGAGTTGAAAGGATATTTAAAATTAAAGCAGAATTTAGAAAGTGGTTCGCTGTTTTACAAATCGCAAATTATAAACTTTGCAAAGTAGGTAGATTTGTGGGAAATAAGGTTTTGATGTAAAATCAGTAAAAAAACCGTTTTATATAGTATTCAGACCAACTCAAAAACCCATGATCCATCATAAAACGCTTGAATGGGCACTGTTATTTTAATATCTCATCAATACCAATTTATACTTTCTATCCGCGCTTTATGTTAAGATTCGTTACTCCAATTAGAAGGTTAATTGAATCTTAAATGATTGTTTTATCTCTTACTAGCTACGCCCCGCGGTTTCACCCGCGTAAGTCTCGATCCTGTGGGAATATCGGGATAAAATGTGTGTTAACCTATGTGTTAATCCAGGTTATAAACTATCTGTATGCCAAATTTCATCCAAATTGGTCCAGCTGTTTGAGCGTGAAGAAGAGACAAACATACACACACACTCACAAACTTTTGCCTTTATAATATTAGTGTGATCTTAAGTAAGTACTTAAGTATATCTTTAAACCTTTCGTCTGTGACCTTTCTTCTTTAAACCAAAATAAAAAAGTAATATTATCTTGCTTCAAATTGAATTTTTGGTTTACTAATTACCAAATTTTTTGGGTGTTAATCGATTACACATAAACTCACGACATACATACATAAACTCACGCCTTCTTCCCTTGGGGGTGGGCAGAAACTACAGAACACCACCTGCTACGATCCTTTCACACTCCTTTTGCCTCGTTTACATTCATACACGCACGCCATTCAATTCAATTCATATCAGAATCATATTTAGTGTAAATATTGCCGCATAAAAAAATGAAGACCGTAATTTCAACGGATATTTTTTGTTTACAGTTTTTATTTATCAAATGAGATTTTTAATTTTTAATTCTACAGTTCAAATGTTATTTCATTATAGTACAAAACTGTCAAACAGATGAATTGTGTAATATGAATTGAACGCAGTTAATATTTTGAATTGTCTGTTTGTGACAGTTTGTGTGATTCTTATTATTATCATATTATGATTCTGCCAAATCGGCCGTTTTAGATCCCCTGACCTTTCTGAAGAACATCACCAATAAGGTCATCGATTGAATTTCATAAATGGAATAAAATTTTCTTTGTATCTAGTAAAAAACACGAATTAATATAATCTAATAGCAGATTAGAATTTCTAATGATATTTCTATAACAAAATAAAAATTAATAAAACGGTAACCATATAATCTATTAGTAGGTGGCTCCTCTATAAATCTGCATAACAGATTCGTCTTGATGGTTAATTCGTTTCGTTTCGATGGGTAATAACGACTTGTGACTGTAGACATAATTGGATGGCGAAGAAAAACAAAAAGACATCAACAGAACTATTTGTATAAGATGTTCACATTATGAATTAACATAAACATTCGTCTTAATAGCTTATACAGATAAGATTGTGTATCATTATTCCGGTGGAAACAATGAAGACATTAAAATGACATAAGCATTCTACTAAAAAAGTAAGCCAAGTCATCGAATTGGAACATAATTATGAGATGTCTCACACAACAACTAATACTACACGAACTATCTTATTTTACTCTTAAATGACAAAATCATTAGAGCTGCAATTAATAGTGGAGAATTCTAAAGCAATCGTTATTAGAATGCTCATAAATTAACCAACGACAGTCGAGTAAAAGCCATAGACAAAGATAATGCAACGTAATGAAATGCTTATAAGAATACAAAAGAGGTAAACCTCGCATTCTCGAACTCACACTTCGTTTATGATAATAACGGTCACGCAGATCGTTCCGCGAAAATCACATGACATTCGCAAACCACACGACACACCAAGAGAATCACTTTCGCTAACACATTACTCTTGCTTTCTATACAATCCTGGTTATGCAATGAAATATCAATGCATAAAAACCCGTTTCAGAGATTTTTGGGAAAACATTTTAAATTACAAAGAAGTTGCTAGACTGGTTGAGAATATTACTAATGAATAAAACAGTATTCAATTCGATGATTATAGTATTCAAAGTTATGAAATCGATCCTGTTTTAATTGATTTATTTTGAGAATTTTTCTAAGCATAGGCTTTTAATTCTATTAGAATGTTAAACATGCCACCTACAGCGAATAATATTCGGATAACTAAGGTAAATTAACATAATGACATATGAATTATGCTTAGAGAATAGAATTATTTTTCTAAAACATAATTATGCCAATAGAAATGATCGGCATGGATTAATTAAGTAATTTTAATTTGTGCAAAAGAGCTTATTGTAAGCAGTCAAATAATCCATTCAACTCAGCCTACTGCAATTCACTGCTGGTTTGAGGTATCAAAGAATGTAAAGTGAGAACGAGAAACGAACGAACGAGATAATCATCATCATTTCAGCCGAAAAACGTCCACTGCTGGACATAGGCCTCCCCCAAGCACCGCCACTTCGACCGATTCTGAGCTCCCGCATCCAGCGGATTTCTGCAGTCATCACAAGGTCATCGCACCATCTTGTGGGAGGCCTTCCAACGATACGTATTCCGGTACGCGGTCGCCACTCTAGAACCTTTCGGCCCCATCGGCCATCCGTTCTGCGAGCAATGTGCCCTGCCCATTGCCACTTAAGTTTGGCAATTCTTCGGGCTATGTTGGTTACCTTGGTTCTTCTGTGGATATCTTTATTTATGATTCGATCACGTAGAGAAACTCCAAGCATAGCCCTCTCCTTTGGGTGACTTTTAGCCTTCTGACAAGGCCCATTGCAAGCGAACACGTTTCAGTACCATGGGTCATCACTGGCAATACGCACTGGTCAAAGACTTTGTCTTGAGACACTGTGGTCTGTGGGACGAGAAGATATTGCGTAGCTTCCTGAACGATGGCCAGGCGAGTCGGATTCGACTATTGACCTCTTTCTCGAAATTGGACCTACCTAGCTGGACAGTTTATCCTAGGTAAACATACTCGTCCACAACTTCGAGCGTAGCGTCTCTAATCTTCATGAGAGTGGGTGTTACATGAGCATTTGACATGACCTTTGTCTTGTTCATGTTTATTTTAAGACCCACTCTTTCGGAAGCTCTACAGAGGTCATCCACGAACAAGATTTATGAAAGTAATCGAAGCAAAAGGATGCATAAACTCACGCCTTCTGTGTGTATGTGTATATAAAGCTAGAATGCCCTATTTTTAGATTCTAATAACAATCCTTAATTATTAAGTAGGCAGGTACTTGATAATTATAATTTTATCAACTTACGTAGGATAATCGTCAGAATGTAGACACAGTGTATTCGTGAACAATTCGCACTTATTCGGGTCTGCTGCTGACGTGGGAAGCTTCCTGGCAGGAGTAGGTCTTCTCTTAGGTACGGGTGATGATGGAGCAGCCGGCTCAGGAGTGGTGCGGCGAACCAAAGATGGCGGCTTCTGTTGGTAGACACCACGACGGAACGAAGATCCTGGAATGTTTAGATAAATAAATGACAGTTATGAGTTTTAAGGAGTTTTAAATGATGAAGTAGTAGTAGATATTCAAATGGGCTCTTTTCAACTTTCTTTTTATAGTGACAAAAGTTTCTGTCAATACAATGAGTATTTACATAAGTACAACTCTGCGTGCTGATGTAACGAAGGGTTAAAAGATCAGACAAATTTTCTTGCAACTCACGACTTGTGCAATAACACGTTGGCGTTGTTGAAAAGTTTTGTTTTCATTTTAATTAAGTTCATTTCACTTTGTCAACACGTCATGCACTCCGTTTGTTATATCAACAGCTTTTTTTAATGTAATAACTTCTGACTTATAAGCCACATGACAGAATTCAAAATGTTTGCCTTGACTGTCTATTGCTATAAGCCCTACCTCAATGTTTGCAAAAAAAATAGGTTTAGCATTATCAGTACTAGAAGTTTGGCTTGGCTATTATTTCTTACTAAATAAAAATATCATCTTACCTTTCCTGTCGCTGTATCTATTCAATGCTCTCAGCTTCTCTGCTACTGGTAGGTCTTGTGCTATCGTCTGGTTCGTAGACTCTGCCATCAGGTCCAGCGTCCCGTTGTCTGATCGTGACACACTCGATGTTCTGCTAATGGTCACTGACACTGTCATTGGAGTTGTTGGCTCTGGTGTTGTTGTTGATGGGGTTGTTAAGTCGTGCTGAAACAGCCATTAAAAACAGCTTTAAAACTAAATTCTGCTGTAGTATTTGCCATAACTTCAAACCAAAAACTCATGATATGTGAACACAACATCAAGAAATAATCAAGTAGTGAGTTTCTAATTTCATTGTTTGAAACAATGTATTCAATGCTTTTGAAAGGATCTGTGTAGTCTGTGACCAGTTGTTAATAATACATCGGTTAGTTGATTTTATGATTATTGATTACCGTGGGAAAAATAGTCTTTGGTTTACGTCTATTACCTACTATAAATATTCTGCTAGAGTTACATCGCTGATTATGAGACATCAACCGTATAATTAGAATCATCATTTTATTTACTTACATCATCTTTAATGTGCGTAACGTTATTTATTACTTTATGTATCGTGTTCTGTACTCTGTTTCCAGTGTAAGTTTTGTTTGTGTCATTCCTTGGATTTATTCTACGGTTGCGTGTGATTGGAGGCAGGGGTTCTACACCCATGTCGAACGGTTCATCATCTAATTCTGTGTCTTCTGTAAAAGACCGTCTGAGTAACTGTGGTGGTGCAGGTTCATAAGGTTGTTTGACTTCCCTTGGTTCCTTCCCTGATCTGACGGCTCTTCGTATCAAATTGGCCATGTCTAAGAGTATTGGTAGCATAAGGTCTGTTGTATTGTCACTGTTACCAAACATTGATCTCACCTGGAATCAGCAAAATGTTTCATGTATTTTTTTTTTTTGTGGTCGTTTGTTATTGATATTGAATGAAAATTATGGAAAAGAAAGTGTGAAACAATGATGACAACATATATGTAAAGAAGGAAATGTAATAGCAAACCAAAACCAAGGAAGGAACCAAGTGAAAATAGAGATTGAATATGGCTGAAGTTGAAATAATGACAAATGTTTCAACTTCTTAAAAGGTGGTAACCGTGATTAAATGATGAATAAAAAATATACTGGTAAACATTTTTCAAGAAGTGCTGTTAACAGTGTTTGCAATGCATTGAAAATGATAATAGTTAGATAATAAACAAAGTGTCTTAAAATGAATGGATATTTCTGTTATCACTTAAAAATGTTCCCACATTAACATTAAAAAAACGAATAGACACTGCAGCTGTTTTATTTTTATGACGAATTGTTTAGGTCTCGTTCAAGTTGCCAGTTACACTATAAACCATACAACGACCATTTCACGGCCATGAGAAGACCTAGTTCCAGTTAGGAGATATCCATTCTTTTTAGATTCGTATCATGTGCACTACTGGTTTTGAGATTGTTTGATTGTGTTATTGCTGAGTGTGTGTAGTTAACCTTATTTTTGGACACGATTGTTGAAGAAGTAGTTGAGGAGTTTTATTTTGTTGTTGTATTGTTAGACATATTTTTCTTAGTGACTTGTTGTTTGTAGGTACAGTGCTGATGTATGTTGTGCCCTCTTTCTCTCAATATATACTAAAGAAGTTACTTAGTTTTAGTTTTCTACTGCAAAGTCGTTTTCTACTAGTTATTATTCTCCTACTGACTCTAGTAGACTGCCTCATTAGTCTAGCGCTTGCGACCACTTTGCTTGACCCGGGAATCGAACCCAGAACCTCTCCTGGGTTCGATTCCCGGGTCAAGCAAAGTGTTATTGGGTTTTTCCATCTAGAATTTCTCAGTAGCAGCCCGGAGTCTGGATTTGTGCCCATAGGTTGATGGCAATAGGCTCGCCCCCTATTACATGGGACTTTAACATAACTGGCGAAATGTGGGTGTACTATAGGTACACCTCTGCCTAAACCTTCGGGGATTACAGGCGTGATGTTATGTTATGTTATTATTCTTAAAAAAAATTATGTTAACCTGACTTTGTTTGAAGAAATAGTTTTGATACCCTATGTATTATACTGTTTTATTTCAATGTCTAGAACTCCGCAGTTTTATCAAGAAAACGTTCGATTAAGACGTTTAACTTAAGAAAATTTTAAATATTCAATTACTCCGGACGCACACAGAATATAATTGCAACCTTTTATCGCCAATTAAAGGTACTTTCGCCAGAAATAACTACATTAACTTGCTCGTGGATATCGGTTTATGGACAAATTAATAAACTAAATAATTTACGGTTCATATAAATTTATGCTGGTTCAATCATTTTCGTACATGTAATTTCAATATCGTTTTTGAGATCGCTATTGCAAATAAACCAATAAAGTTCTGTAAGTATGTAGATCAGAATACAACAGAATATTGTGAAAGGCAGCAAAGGAATTTTTTGTAGTGTGTCTTGTTTTATGCAGAATAAACAATTTTTCTTTCCTTCTTCTTTCTATGCCATGAAGTAGCAAGTTAGGCTCCTGACTGCTAATACTTGTAACCATAATAAGCAATTAATAAATCATTACCACCTAAAAATCAGTGAGAAGTTATGTAAGTTTAAATATTGTATCTTTACTTGATAATAAACAGGTACCTACTATGGTGGTGGTACCAACCCGCACTGGGCCCGCGTGGTGGATATCCTAGCAGTGGAAACATTATGGCCTTATTATGTGATGGTTCCTCGAATAACCTAACCATTTTTTGTTCTGTAAATTAATCATTTCAAAACAAATGTTAGTTCAATAAAAACTTACAATGGTACAGCTAACCAATTCTAATCATAAATATAACCATAACCAATAAATCAACCGTCTTAAATCAGTTCAAACTCGTCTCGCTTGTTTTATTCAATAAATCATCTTTGCCCTAAAGCCATTGACGTAATGACCGGTAAGCTGCCCGAGATAACACCATAGACTATGGAGCGAAAGTTTTGACGTAAGGTGAACGAAAACGAAAGTAATCGGAAACTGTATGGATAGCTCGATGTGTCAGGGGCAGTGGTCGGAGGATTACGTGTGTTATTTAATTTAGAGAATGTTGTATTTTCTATGTCATGTGATTTGGTCTTGTGTGTTTAGAATCGCAGTGTCATGTGAAACAGCTTAGGTAGGTAGGACGCTTCTTTAATTACCGACTTAATTATGCTTTATGCCATCCCGGAACTCTTCGTATTTAGTTATTCATAATTATTAAAGTGTAGCTGCTACCTACATTATTATTCTATCGAAGTGGCAATAAGTACATGAGCTGCACCCTGGGCAGTCAACCTCGGTAACACCTTGCAGACTGCTCGTACCAACAAGAGTGAAGATTAAAATCAAAGATGCGAGAAACCTGCCTATAGTATCAATGAACATAATTTAAGTGCTGGTATCAATAACCTTGACATAGAGGCATACTATAGTTTCCGACAGGAACACCACCAGACATGCAAACAAACAGACACACGATTTCCTGACAATATGGCGCACGCGACTGTGGTTCCGTCACGCATGTCCATATGATAATCACGAGTATGTACACAAATCTTTGAGTTAAACATGCAAATGTATTGGGTCAAAGACACGTTCATAATCAGTGAATGTAACCGAATGCTTTTCTTGGCAAAATAAATAGTCAAGAAGAACGAAATACCTACCAATAGAATTTGGACCGAACCGCCAAATCACATCGAACACACTGGTAATGTTCTTTCACGATGAAATATTATGATTATACAGTCAGGCCAAGAAGGTTACAGAAATTCTCCGAAATAGAAGTAATTAATAGTTTTGAGCCATCATACGAGAAAAATCAGCGAGTACTCATAAAGTCAATCACTTTTTCTCAAGCAGAGGTCGGTCGACCCACCGAATCAAAAATATCGATCCGTCTAGAAATCATAGTTGCGTCACTACTCAACTGTAAGGTCAATAAACAACAAAGAGGTGTGACGAAGAATGCAAGAGATTCAGAAACTACAATATTTTCCTTAAGCTGCGGTCCCACAACCAGTTAACTAACAAACCGCGCCAGACGCCTGTCGAGGCCTGTCGCGGCCCGTGCCAAGTATTCCCACGACGCGTGTCGGGTTGGTGCGGCCTGTTGGCCGCTATTCCAACACGTCAAGTAGTACGGAGCGTATGGCTGTGTGTGCAGCTACTGTGGTCTTATTCAGTGGTCAATATTTAATAAACAGAGCAAAAAGAAACAAGAAACGCGCCCGTATAGGCCGCGATAGGCACCCCGGCGGATCGCGTAGGCGACAACAGGCCACCGGAGGTTTCATCGGATGCGACGATTCCCACCGCCTAGCGCCTGTCGCCTAGGCTTGGCGCGATCTGACCTGTGAGAAAGCAGGCCGTGGGATCGCAGCTTTATTGAACCAAACAATTATAGGTACTGACGGTATTTTTCTATTTTAATCAATAATAAATTTTGCTTGCAATTACTAAATAATTATATTTTAGAGCCATAGATTAGTGATATAGTTTTAGGATGCCAAAAAATTCTTAAATTGTAAAGTGCATCAATTTATTCATTACTTATGTAGGTAAGTTGTACTATACTTTAAAAAGTTAATAAAAAGTAGAAACATTTATTGAATTTGTTAATAGGTTTAGATATTATTTAAAAAGTTTGTCAATTAATTTAGTATAAGAACTTTATCCAGTTTATACATTTTTATCGCATAGATATGGGATATTTTAAGAAGCCACAGTGTCTATAACTATTGTCATGGGTGTGGCACCTAAATGCCACATGTGAAATCATGCGGGAGGATCTGCAAGCGTGACATTTACAAAATGCTACTCATACTAGTATTGATGCTGGGAATTTCTTCAGAATCGTAGATGCATTTATACACGCAAAACGAACAAGAACTGAATATGATGATCTGTTTGGAAACCACACAGTAGACCATTGTTATATAACTACAAAAATCGTGTTCATTCAAAAGTGATTTAGACCAAATTACAAAAAGATAAGCTAGTCTCAAAAAGACTGAAACTGAAACAGGTCACATCAGGTAGACGTTAATTTTTCTGTGTACCAAATAAACTACGAAGAATAAAATACTTGTAAAAGAATGCGGTCTATAAAATAAATAAATAACTGCCTCAAAATCGTTTTAGTCGCAAAAGTGAAAACTACAATTAGTACCCGCATGCCTCATCACATATTCATCGCAAGTGTTCATGTACGAATGTTTGATTAAGCCAGTAAGCTCTATTTAAATATTTTACATAATGTTCGAGTTACAATATAGGAAAGTTCAACCAGCCAGATCCTTCTTAAAGTTGTAACAGCCTTAATAATGCATAACTTTTCTTAATACAACCCTTTTCCGAATCTACAGCTAATGCTAATATGTAAGTATTTACAAGTTCTTTTAAATTGCATTTCTAATATCTTTTATCCCAAACAGATCTAGGTTTGCAATGTCCATCCCACTATTGCTATGCATCCACATCTTGCTACCAAAAGTACCAACCTATTTCATAATGATTAACCTGTTAACATTTCAGGACCCAAGAGAAAGGCTGACTCGAATTCTAACTGTCGTATCTTCGTCGATTTCTATGCGCGGTTTTGAGTTTGACGACGATCATAAGAAACTCGTTCCTTTGGAAACATTCACGGATAAAACAAGGTTGACAATTGGTAAATTAAGATCTTGTGAGAGAGAGGTGACGACTAATAGAGAAGTATGATGTCCATCCAACGGTCGATTACGAATGGACAGTTGGATGGACATACTTCACTATTAATAGTCACCCCCTTTCTAGCCGGACATCTTTCACACATTCCATCTATCGTTTATTTGGTCTTCTTCTACTCTGATCCACATTCATACTCAAAACTTTCCTCACGACATTTCCTCATTCCTACGCGTCACATGCCCATACCATGACAACCGATTTCCACACCACTTTTCAGCCACCGGCGCCACTTTTAGACTTCTTCTCATGTACTCATTTATTTCTACTTATTCTATCCATTCGCGTAACACCACATATCCCTCATAGCATTATTGTCTCAGCTGCATGCAGTTGCCTTTCTTTCATCCCTTTTGTAGCCCAACATTCTGATCCATATAAGATAGCTGGTCAAACCAGTTTCGATCTACATTTTGTCATAATAAGACTCCAAAGCTGCTGATTATTCTAGATGTACTCAATATTTTCTACATCTGCCCCACAAAGATGCGGTTTCTGCTACATATTCATGGCATAATGTTAGAATAGTTGTGAGCCACTGAAGTGCATCGGATCGGATGCCGCTGCGCCGACGCCGATATGAAAGCGGGTGCTGCACTATTTTTGATAAATTAGACGGTTCTTGAGAGAGGGATGTGACTTGGGAATTTTTGTCGATGATCTATCGTTTTCATCAGCACGATATTATAAGGTATGTGATCTTCTTTGCATTATCACAAAATTATCATCATTTTAGTGTTGGAACGTTATAAGAAACTATAAATTGAATTTACAATGAACTGATCGTGTAATGCGTTGATTGATAAATGGATGTTTCAGATTGATGAAGTTTTATTGATTCTGATTGAATCATAGTACCTATACCTACATTTGTGATAATAGTAACCTATCATATCCACCAACCAAACCCATTTTTTTCTGACAAAACAGTTAAAAATATTTAGGAAATGCCATTACATAATAATAAATCTTATTTCTTTCTAAAGGTTATACATTATTCAAAAACGTTTTTGTATTAAATCGACTGGACTTGTTCTAAAAGTCGAATAGTAACTTAAATGTTTATGCAACATTAGTCTCGGTGAAAGTCAAACGTTTAGTAATGAAATCAATTATTTACATTTGGTTTTGGTTCTCATGAGACACCGGTGACATTAATTTGTATTGTTCTAAGCTAATATCTAATTCTAGAGATGTTGCCTGTGAGTTAAACTTTTAAACTTCTCTTTTGAACACCCGATAAGTAGAGTTCGTTTTATTTTCCAGTCAGTTAGTAGGCAGAGTAATATCTACTATACCTTTTAAAGAAGACCTCTTAAAAATTATTAAATTTCATAGAGCATTCAGCCTTGTGTGTAATCAAACTTTTCTATTCCTGTCATAAACGAGCACGGTAACTCCAGTCGTATAAGACAAGCATTGGCATTGGCATTAGATATGCAAAAGCTATGAGAACAATTAATAAATTTACAGAGACATATATTTCACAAAAATCCATCACAACAAAAATCATAAAATTAGAATACCCTTCATAAAAAATTGGCATTGACACACTCTCGTTTGGAAGACAAACAAATTAGTAACTCTATAAGTTTCACAAAGCAATTAATAGGGACAAGGGCATCATCATAATAATATAGATAGATAACTATATAAATAAATAGTTTGAATTTCATATCATATTATTTCGACCTTTTATGTCAATATATCTTTGTTATAATGTTGGGAAATATCTACCAGTTTTGGTAAAAGAAATCATTGGAAGAAATAAGAATAGAATGTAATTTAATCATTTAGTTCGTTTTGCTATATCTAATTGAATGTCAATCATTATTACGCTACAAAAAAACAACCGTATTTGTTTCATAATAATGAGGTATTCCATGAAGCACACCCAAACGAAGCACACCAAGACGAAGCACACCTAAAGTATTCCACTTAGCACACCCGTAGGTGGGCTTCAAATAAAAATTTAAAATAATTAATTTCCTATTCCACGAAGCACACCTACAAATATCACTCGCATAGTGCGGGTACTAAGAAATAAAAATGTCGATAGGAGAATATATTTTTTATTTAAAAGACTAACTTAAATATCTAACATCTTTCAGTTTCATTATAATAATGTGATACAATACTTGTCATTTTCATAGTGTTCATATTTGAATCCCATAGTTAAGACGCTTTGATTAAAATAAAACTAGCGGTAGATATGTTACGTTCTTGCGTTAAGTATTCAAACAGTGACTCTTATACGTACACAGACACATTTACTTACACAAACAATCGTTATTATTACACGCCAACAAAGAAAGAGACAGAATAATGCAGAATAATCCTCGGTCCAATATATCATTAAGTTTTTGCTTGTAGATTGTAGTAAATTTTTATTTAAAGCCCACCTACGGGTGTGCTAAGTGGAATACTTTAGGTGTACTTCGTCTGGGTGTGCTTCGTTTGGGTGTGCTTCGTTTGGGTGTGTTTCATGGAATAAAAATATTCAGACACATTTTTTTACAGAATTTTATCTTAACATATCGACGACTCTGGTGAGTCGATGACACCGACAACTTGGTCTGTTTGCCCGACTTTGGCAAAGGCCTCCTCCATTTCTTTCCAGTCTGTTCTGTTTATCGCTTTCCTAGTCCATGTTTTCCCTGCCTTTATTTCGTCTTCTTTACCTTCGGAACTGGGTCCCTCGTTTCCTTTTCCTATTTCTTGGATACCAAAATACAATGTTTTTGTTCCATTTCTCAATGCCTCTTATTATATGGCCTGTCCATTTCCACTTAAGTTTTCTTATTTTCGTTGTTACGTCTTCTATTTTCGTACGTTTTCTTATAGTTTTGTTGCTTATTCTATCCAATTTCTTTATGTTCAGCATGCTCCTCTCCATTGCTGTCTGACAGGTTTCCAGTTTCTTGTTTTGCGCTTTAGTGAGTGCCCAGGTTTGGCAGCCATATGTAAGGACTGGTAGTACGCAGGTGTTGTACAGCTTTGATTTGACGGACATCTTAGTTTCTGTGTTCTTCATTACTTCCTTCAGCCGCCAGTAATATTTCCATGCATTCCTAATTCTAGTATCTATTTCCTTTGACATAATATCCGTGGTTGAAATTTGTTGGCCTAAGTAAGTATACTCTTTCACATACTCAATCGGCTCACCATTCATGATGATAGTGTCTTCGAATACGTTTGCAAGTTAGTCTTTTAAATAATAAATATTTTCTCCTATCGACATTTTTATTTCTTAGTCCCCCGCACTATGCGAGTGATATTCGTAGGTGTGCTTCGTGAAGTGGGAAATTAATTATTTTAAATTTTTATTTGAAGCCGACCTACAGGTGTGCTAAGTGGAATACTTTAGGTGTGCTTCGTCTGGGTGTGCTTCGTTTGAGTGTGTTTTGTTTGGGTGTGCTTCAAGGAATACCTCATAATAATTACTTACTTAATTATTATTTCAAGTCCTACATAACTTCTTCCGACGGAAGAATTTGCAATGAAAATGATTATCAAATTCATGGTTCATGGTTATGCTTTAAGGGGTGCTTAATTTCCCATCCCAAAAAAACAAAAAAAAGGGATGCTTAATAATTGCAAAAGGGTCAACTTTTAGAACGCCGATCGATATTCTTCGTAACCTTATCAGCAGTAACTAATTAGCTAATTACAGTGAGGCTTTTGGTTTAGCTCTTAACGATAACAGCCCTGCACGGGTCGATCGAAGGTTAAGCTACGCTTGCCGCGATCGGTTAGTGGATGGGTGTCCATCCATTACATATCGAGACCACTTTGTATCTCAGAAAGCTCGTTAAGCTCAACTGACATTCGTAGATCTTTGACAGTCGTTACGTGTAGTCAGAAGCCCAAAAGTCTGACAACCAGTCTTACCAAAGGGTATCGTGTTATCCAGTAACGGCTTATCAGTGATTAGCCCAAATTTACTCTCCCGAAACGAGCGAATCGACACTTTCAAATAAAGTTATTTTTTTCTTGAGGCTATTCGCACGAAATTAATTTATTTGTAAGCGAATCGATTTCTGAAATTGTCAGTTCGCCTACAAATAAAATAAGCCCCAGCAACTGGGTCGTGGAGTTCAAATAGGCAGTCGCTCCATGTAAAATACTGGTATTCAGCTGCATGCGGTTAGACTGGAAGCTGACCCTAACAAAGCTGGGAAAAGGCTAGGCAGATTGTAGATTGAGTGAGGCTTTACGCCACTTGTCATAAAGATACCGTATCAAGTTTTGCGCACCTACAATGAAGTGCTATATAGCTTTGGTGCGATAAACTATAACGACATCGTGTTGTATAGAAGAACGTGATAATCTCAATCCACAACAACTGCAATAATACAACTTTTTGTGATCTAACAAAAACGTCACCTTTAGAGCAACGCCACAGATTTCTTAGAAAAGGTTAATAGTTCATTTCGACCACGACTCTTTACGGTACGATTATATTTATGAAAAGCAAATGGCGACAGTTAATGTTTACAACACCTGCCGTAATTGTGTGGACAATCGATTTTAAGATTACGTTAAGTGGTTTGAAAAAGTACTTGTTAGTGAAATAGTGTTTAGTACGTGACCTAGACTGGTTGAAAAAATACCGATGAAATATTTCAAAATACAATTGTCACCTTTTCAAGAATTCAATTAGTTCATAAGAAAAAGACTACCCTACCTGCCGCTTAGAAGTTAGATTCTAAACTTCCAACAAAAAACGCATCAAAAAACAAGTTACGGTTCTTTATTATTTTCCAGGTCAGGTTTTGACAGTAGACACTTGTAATGTTATTTTCAAACAACAAGAAACTAAAAGTGTTTATTTTACATAGTTACATAACCTCAATCCTGTATTCCCCGAAGGGTTAGGCAGAGGTATAATACAACCACATTTTGCCAGTTATTTTTAAGTCCTATGTAATAAGAGGCGAGCCTAATCTATTAAAATTGTTCTTCAAATTCAATTCAATTCAATTCTTCTTCTTTAAATTTTTCTTCTTCTTTCATTCTTCTTCTTTCTTTTTATTTTCTTTTTTTTATTATTATATATTTAATTTATTAAAAAAATATATACACACACAAGTTCATCATTTTCACTAGCCACAGGTATGTAAAGTTGATATTAAATATACATAAAGATGAAAATTAAACAAAACACTCAAGTACC
Organism: Agrochola litura; assembly: GCA_949152395.1. Lineage (NCBI taxonomy): Eukaryota > Metazoa > Arthropoda > Insecta > Lepidoptera > Noctuidae > Agrochola > Agrochola litura. The sequence continues at coordinate 24,881,757 of OX424499.1, forward strand.
TTATATACCTTCGTGTTTTAATTAATAATTAAGACAAAAAAAGTATTGTACAAACAAAAGCTACTACAAATCTCATACACAATGAAGAAGAGCGAAAATTATACCGTAGGACAAAAACATTGACCCAGTTCCGTGATATTGGAGATCGAATGAAATCTCTTTATCGACGATTACGATACTTTAGAGAGAACAATGAGTGAGATGAAATGTTTGTCGGTATAATGGTAACTAACCAATCGATAAAAAGTTAACAAGTGAAATGTGTGGTTCCTGTCGTGTTTTCTACACTATCAGTCTCGCGGTGTAAGTTGTGTTTTAATTGTGTGCTAGTCATTGCAATGATTGATTGACGTAGATAGTCAATGTTTCTATTGTTGAATATCAATTACTCTTTTTGATTGAAATGGTAAGTAAACTATTACACAAATAATATTACAATGTAAATTAATTTTAATGGTGAGTATACTATTTACATAATTTTATTTTAGATTGCATTATTAATAATTATGAGATTATAACATTTCCAAAAACTTGTTAGCAACGCATGTTTAGTAGGACATTGAAATAAATATATATTAAGGATGTACCTACATACTTACGTAATTTGTTTATTCGGTGTTTACAAAAACTAAGTCACAATAGGCCAAAGAGTTTACAAAAGTTACAGAGGGAAAACTCGACATTTATATTTCAAAAACAATATGACTTCCGCAACCCAGACAAATTGCAAATAAATTGGGCTGCAAAAACCGCATATTAAGTGTAAACGTTTATTTACTTTCGGTAATATTATAAAACTTAGTTTTGTGGAATTCCTGATTTGCTTGACGATATAAATAAAGAGATATTAACTGTTTGACCCCAAGGTTTATAAATGTTGTTACATTCATAACAATCAATGTACTATTCTATCCTGATATTTTTTTGTCTTTAGCATTTTAATCGAAATAATTATTTATCAATACAAGGTGTTCACAACCCTGACAAGCGAATTGATAGTTCCTGTTATAATAAAGTAAATTCAGATTACCTGCAGTCCTGTATTATCAGCATACTACTGTGGTACTGGTACATATTATGTATGTATTCGTATTACTTAGAAACATGATTAGCTCATGAGGAAAAATCAATCATGAAATACAGATACGCATTTCCGCAAAGAAACAGCTACTTAACGGAATTTTTGTAAACAATTAGTTTAGACACTACGTTGGTTCACATGAGTAATTACAACACACTTGCACCAGAGAAACGGAAGAGTAAAAACTCGATAATAATTGTGCGAACCAATTCTCTCACTGTATTGTGTCGTAAAATAATAATGTGGAGTATTTTTGCTGGCCGCAAGTGTATTGTCGGGGAAACGACGCGGCTTATGAACAGATTTTAAATAACAAGCCCATGTTAAAAAATGGTGTAACGCTAGTTATAAAAAGTTTTTATTTAATTAAGTAAGGTACTGCTTGCATATCGTGTTCATCTTATGATCAACCTGATCATGGTGTTTTCTCGTGAGAGCTGGTAGTTTCCTAGTCTAGCAAGCCCACTTACGGACTACTAGTTAAGCCTACAGCTTTAATAGCTCTATCATGAAACGTCTGTCGGTAAATCGGAATACCTGAAACCTGAAATTCGTGTTGAGACTCGAAAGTACTCCTCTGCCTAGCGCTTTGGGCAAAACAGGCACAACACAACTGTGAAAGACAGAGCAGAATACCCTGCCCTTCAGCGTTTCAATGACAACATACTTCCAAACAAAACAATACCTCCAAGGAAAGTCCTTTTTCAATGACACTACAAAATAGATGATTGATGAGCAGTGATCGGAGTAGGTAGATTGATTTGGGGTCAATGAACTGGCACGTATATATTAGTATGGATATACCTCCGGGATTCCGGGATTTTGAAATTATTAAGATTTTTTAAGGAATTTCAAATGTTGTAATGTGTAGAATAAAGAATACATCAATATGAATAAGAAATGTTTAACACTTTTGCTGTCTTTTTAATAGTATATAGGTGATCGGACTCCAAGAAAAGGATAGGTATACTATAAAAACAATATAATTATATAATATATTTTAAATGTTTATCTATCGCATTCTATAATTATTTCTAATATAGCAGTTTAAATATCATTACTTTAACAATATTTGATTCAATCCCGTAAGAACCAAAATGAAATCCTGGAAAAAAGGCTTATCCATGTTATGATTTCTATGACTATTCATGATGCGAGTACAAAAAATCAATCTACCTACTCCGATCACTGCTGATGAGTGACAATGCCAGAATAAGCGATAAGCAAACTAAATGAGCTAGCGTGTCAACACAAATTATGTTATAGGCACTTTCTTTTAAGTAGGTGCCCAATGTAAGTTTTAGTAACTACTTTATGCAATGTCAGTTTTGTTGGCTTTTCATTTATTTTCTTTGAGCTTCTAGTTGAAGAGAAGTAGGTCAAACATATTTAAATGTAGTCGAAAATAATGAGAACTAAATCATTTTAAAGTCCTGACCACTATAAGGACCAACTTTTATAAATAGGACCGGAAGATATTTTTTTTCTCGGTAGCCACAATAAAGTAAAAAACCGGCCAAATCGACCACGCACAATGAAGGGTTCCGTAGTTGGGATGAATTTATCCAAAAAACCAAACTTAACTTTGTAGTTGAAAAATATGTTCTACATACATCGATATTTGCAACGGTCAATTCTCCAACTGCAAATGTAAGTTTGTAATCGCAAAATAAACATGCGATAAAACCACAAATTAACAATTTTTGGACTTTGCTGGGCCCTTGTAAGACCTTGCTTCATGATTCTACGTCAACGGGTCGCCATAGGTTTTGATTTATTTGCGAGTATCAAAATAGATCGCATAAATGGCCGTATTTTTTTTTGCGTTGATTTACAAGCTTGATTTTTTTAGAGCTCCAAAGGACCGTAGAATTACGTATTTGATATAAATTTCAAATTGATACCTCCACGCCAGACTGACAGACATACAAACAGACAGACAGACGGACAACGAAGTGATCCTATAAGGGTTTCGTTTTTTTCCTTTTGTTGTACGGAACCCTAAAAACCATCTAAACTGCAATTTAAAAACGATTACCTAAAACCGTAATGTTATTTGATTGAATAATATGAATGAGGAGGATTTGTTTAGAAAACAGTTTGGTTGTATTTTAGAAAACACAAGTCTTCGTTAAAAATATAAATAAATTTTATTTATTGTTTATTGCAAACCGGTTGATGAAATACGTGTTCGAAAATAGTAAAATGATTTGGACAATATATTCTTCTGTAATGTCTACAGGGTGATTTTTAAGGTGGAAATTCAGGGCAAAAACCAATCTATGATAAAGTGGTCAAAATAACCAAAACTCTATTTTGGTGAAAACTTTGAAACATCTCTAAGTTGGGCAGGAATCAAACCCAAACTTTTGTTCAAAATAAAACTGCCCTGTATTGTTGTATTCACTGACATTGTAGCTAGTTAGTTAGTAGTTAAGCTTACCTACTAGTTGTTATAATAGAGTATGATACGAATCTAATTCATTCCGATTTATTATGCTCGTGGGATCTCATTTATTGTTCTATACAACATAATAATAGAAAGATTTTCTCAAACGATAGATTTGTATAACGATTTGGTCAATGACATGAAACAACGGACTTCACCTCAAAACAAAATGACGGTTAGATAATAATTACGATTGTTACGTTTATGATTTAAATCATTTTCTGGTTAGAATTTTGTAGAACTACGCCGGACATTTTTACTGGAGTGAACTGTACACAACATTAAAATTTACGTGGATGTTAATTGATGACAATAATCTAGAATATGCCTAAAAGAAACATCAAATAAAAAGAAATCCCAATAACTTTGGCAAATTCGAAAGATTTACTCAATGAATTTTAACGAAAAATAAACTAGTAGCCTGTTAAAGTGACAAAGTTAAATAACTTTTGAAAATAAAAAAAGTTATCTTGTGAAAATTATTAAGCGGTACGAACTTTTACTCTTAAATACTTGTATAAATTAATTCTTACCTGCGCAAGATTCAGCGGTGCTCTCCCAGGCGGGGTGCTTACTTGGCTGGACACTAGCGACGCTAGCGCCACTCTCTGGTTGCCCGACATTGCTCTGATGATGGGCAGGATCTGCGCAAACTTGCCCACGTGGTCTTTCCTCTCCAACGCCCTCAGCACAGCATCCTTTATCATCCCCTCCTTAGCCCTTATCTTATGAGATGACTTATAGTTCTTGACCAACGTCCTTCGGGGTGAAGGATCAAAATCTTCAAACGTATCATGTCTGTCTTCAAAAGAATCCAAATTGTACTGAGGTCTATGGGAATTCGTCACTCCAGTCGGCTTCACTATCCTAACAGGAGGTTTTACTACAGTCTGATATTGTCTAGACTCCTGCGCAATCATCACCTCATCAGGGTCACTGAATTCAAAGTCTTTTAAATTATCTTCTGCTTTCAGAATCGCTACGAACGCCGCGACGAGAAAAACTCTAGATAAACGCGCCATTTTATTTTAATAAATTGTTTATTTAGTTAATTATCTTTCTATAATACGATACAGTTTAATCATATTAGCACTTTGCACGAACACATATTATGTGAAACAATATATTTATGGAAAAAATTGTGAGCGCGCGTTGATGTCTTTTCCGCAGCGATGCGCGCACGCAGAGCTCCGCGCTTCAACGTCAAATGGACGCGTGCGCTCCCCCACACACGCACACAAACATACTCTCTCATCTTGTATACAGGTGTCGGGTAATACCGGAACTGACGACTTTCACCGAGATGCTGAGGTCATCTCTGGTCATCTGATAAGTTCTCTTATCATTGGACAATACATCCGTAGATTATAGGTATAAAAGTTAATTCTGCTGTCAGAATTTACACCTATTCATTGATGGTATATTATGTAAGTGAGAAAAAAAAAACGTATTGGCTCAATGTTATTAGTAATGATGATAACGCATTTATTATTGTCTTGTACGGAAAGAAGCTTTCACAGTTCGGAAGTTATTGTTGCGAAAGACATCGATTGAAGTATTGTTATCGATAGACCCAACTATGAATATGTTCTGCCAGTACATTTAGAACTCTATTCCAAAACAGCAAAGCGTTGGATTTTGATTAGACTGTGGCTGCCAAGTTGATCAAAATGATCGCTTAACACTTTACATAATCATCAAGAGATATTTGATACACGTAAAACTATAGTAATAGAATTTATGTCAGGTTATTGTATTACGTTATTTGAGTGACATTATCTTATAAAGCGGTGAAAGCGCTTTTATTTACGTAATTTTAATCTGCACGTATTATTTATTCTCTTTATATAAATTGGGTTGATTGACGTTAATAGACTAGAATTTGGATAAGATATTCGTATTTGCTTTTGGTTACATAGATACCTATATCTATACATATTATAAATTAATGTCGCTTTTCGAGTCTGTCTGTGTAAACGCGTTGTTCTTCTAAACTACGCAACGGATTTTGATGCGGTTTTCACTGTCATTTAGAGATTTTTTTTCGGAAGGTTTATGTGTATAAAACGTCATATTAAACACACATATTATAACGAAAACTCGATATTTCTCAAGTCGTAAAACAGTCGCTATTAACAACATGATATTGATTTTTATTTTTTTAATAAAATAACACAGTCGGTAAACTTGGCCTTTTTTGACAAGTTCGTATCCACGAGTGCCAATGGTTATAATGTGCATTGGTCTTTTGATAAGATAAATTACTTTATCTACTCTCATAGCGTAATATTCGAATTACAAAATTCAAAACGAGTTTAGGGTAAAACACCCATTTATTGGCACTTTAAGTGGCTATCTCACAACCACTTTTAATTCTGCTCATGTAATATAAATTTAAACAAAGAGGAGATATTGAAACTCTTCTAATATCATTAGAGAACGTTTTTCAGTACACTTTATTTTAGATTAAGCAGTTTGATTTAACATTTTTTTTAAATTAAATGATGTTAAGTGGAAAGACCAGTCATTGGCATAGAAAATCCTTTTATTGGCAGTAAACATAACCTATTATTGGCTCACCTATATTTTACATTATGAGCATAACATACCTAGTTAGGTATGTGAGATTAACTGATTTCAATCTAATGGATTTTTTAATTTTGGCATTTACAGGTTACAGAAATAAAATACTGGAAGAATAATAAAAAATGGTATATATTTTATCAAAGAACATAGTTTAGGAACTTATTTTAAGTTTCGTACAAAATATTATAAAAAATCAAGTAAACATTAACAAAATTATGTAATTAACTGAGATCGTTCATACTAATCATCTAAGAACATAGTTTAGGAACTTCTTTACCCAAATACTAATTATTGACACTGCTGCTAATAAATGGTTTTTCATACAATTGGCAGTGGGCCAAAATTTGGAAAAATATGTTCTAAACTTACGACATGCAGTTATTTGAAATTTGAATCGAAAAAGAATAGACATAAAGTATATTGGTCGTTAGTCTAGTGGTCGCAAGCGCTACTGCTGAGCATGAGGTCCTGGGTTCGATTCCCGGGTCGGGCAAAGTGTTATTGGGTTTTTCTATCTGAAATTTCTCAGTAGCAGCTTGGAGTCTGGATTTGTGCCCGGTTGATGGCAATAGGCTCGCCCCCTATTACATGGGACTTAAACATAACTGGCGAAATGTGGGTGTACCTGCTACAGGACACCTCTGCCCAACCCTTCGGGGAAACAAGGCGTGATGTTATGTTATGTTATGTTATGTGTTATATTTAGTCCTAAAAGTAAATTTATCATAATTTCCTAATATTGACACATGTGTCAATAAAAAGGTTTGATTCATATTATGTGTACCAAATGTTGGCGCCGCAAAAAAGTATAGAAAATGGGCCAAAACATGAAAAATCATGATTGGAAATGAAAGCTAAACAACTAAATAATCGAATTAAACAGTATCTGTAACCAAAACTCAAAAGATTTACGAAAATTATTGAGATTAGTGAACCTCTTACCTTAGCAAAAATACAGGAATTTTGATAATTTTTTTAATCAGGTCCGAACACGACGAACACGTTTTTATTAAGACGCCATCTTTAAAAAGGAACAGTTTCTGTGTTGCCAGCAGTATAGAAGATTAAACCTACTATTTATTACCCGAAATAAATACTGTATTCGGAAACTGGTAACTTTATTATTGATAAATAACTGCAGCGTGCCAATAAATTGGTGGAGTGTCAACAATAGGTGGCCTTACGGTATATTGACATACTTTATAAACACAATTCCGAAATTTAAAAATAGAATCATATTATAACACTTTTTCGCTAACAAAATAATGCTATAAAACAATTTTTTTCTATTACAATACAGCGCTAATCCAAGAAGTTAATATCACCAAAGAGTTTCCATCAACTTTTGGCGGGGGACAGCAGCACCCGCTGTAGCGCATGTGCGGTGATGTGCTGGTGCAGGCGACATTCATTTGTTTTGTAGTACTTACTGAATTTCGTGGGATTTTTTAATTTATTCTTGATCTTTAACTTTGATTTTTTATTTAGTATTTGTTTCAATCCCAATGTTTGAGAGTAGATAAAGTAGTGTATGAAACTGCACTTACCTAGGTATTAAAACATTCGTGTGATACCTACTATTAAAAACCTCGCCTACGGCTCGGTTTTTAAACACACACTCATGTTTTAATACCCCTCATTATGCAACAGTTTCATAAACTACTATTACAGTATATACATGAATTTTTCCAGATCCTGGATTATGAAAAGATTTTTCTTTGGTAGTAAAATAATAACTACCCTTCTAAAGTAGGTAAAAAGTTCTTCGTTCTGGAGTATCCTTACATTTTCTTTAACTCTGTGACGTAATTTATAGAGCTGAAAAAACCTACATTTATCTATGAAATATCACCGTTATGATAAATATCATCTGTGCAAAAGATAAGTTACGTACAAAAAAGGGAGTAATGCGAATTATCTCGCTCTGATTGTTGGCGCATAAAACATTAACATCGTATTATTGTGAGACAGTGATCATTGCCTGGTACACATACTACACATCAATCAAGCTATACATTTCCAGTTTATGCTGATCTCGCATTGTAGGGAAATCCAATGTAATGCGAGATCAGCATAAACTGGAAATGTATAACTTGATGTGTAGCCGTGTGTACCAGCTAGATATCGAGATAAAACTGCACAACTTGTATGATCGGTTATGTGCTAAGATCGATTTAATTTAAAAAATACAATGTGGCTTTTTATTTGTTCCCACACTATGTAATTTTGCTATATCTAATACACTTGTTACTATTTGCAGAGCGACCGGATGCTGCAGTACAACTTAATAAGATTACTAATAATCCAAGGTACGTAATTATTAATTTAATGGTTTTTATTTTTTACTGTTTCAGAAATTAGTACCTACAATTAAATTAAATAAAACAATTTGAAACTAGAAATAATTTCTATGAATACTTTCCGAACTTAATGAATAAAGTTTTCTTTCAATCGGTAAAAGTTTTCCTAAATCTCACTTTGTATTTGACACAGCAAATAATTTCAAAGATATTTTCTTCATAACAACTTTGTCTCGGCAGCTTATAAACGAAAGAAGGAAACAATTTAAATATTAGAAGCGTGCGGTTTGTCGATACTTGTTACTTTCTTTGTGATTGAAGCTTTGTTGTGCCGGTTGTGCGTAACACTGTCAAGAGGATATATACAGGTTGTGCTTAAATCGATAACAATGTTCTTATTCTGAATATCTTTGTTATATCTTTTATGAATTTCTCAGTAGCAGCCTGGAGTCTGGATTTGTCCCTGTTGATGACAATAGACTCGCCCCCCTTTTACAAGGCACTAAAACATAACTGGCGAAACAGGTATACCTCTGCCTAACCCTTCGGAGATTACAGGCATGATGTTATGTTACGTTATTTGAGGATACCATAAGTGTTCATATCAGTCATGAAATGAACTGCAGTTTTGATTGAAAGAAGATAAATAACAATTTTAAGCTATGTGTTTGCTTCTCACATGTTCATAACATAAAATCTTCTGTGAGAAGATTGTTAGCTGGTGAAGTTGTGAAAAAGAACAAAAATAAGAAGTGGCTAGTTGTTGGCGAATATAATTTTTATGTATGTGTTTTGTAAGTTTTTACACCTAATTTAGCACGGAAGAGCACTGATTTCCAAGATACAGGTTTTACCTAGTTTGGAATTCAGAGTTCATTTAGTTTTAGCCGTCTACTCACTTACATTATTTGTAACCTAGTTCTTAGGAATATAACTGTATTAGGCTATATTTTATTGAGTCCAAATAAATGTTATTATTATTATCCTTTATTTAATTATTTACATATAAATTATATTTTTAAATATTAGAATAAAATTATATAAAAACATTTAAAAATATAAAAAATAGTATCCCCACCGGTATCGGGAACAGGGTCCAAGCTACCGGCGGTCAGGGTTCCAGAGAAAGGAACCTCCTAACAATGCGAGCCGTGTCCAGGAGTACCGCTTTCTGAATCAAGCCCTTAATCCAGCTGCCCAACGAGAGCCTCCTTAGGTGTTGGTCGAGGCTCTTGGCAATTAAGCCATTGGCTGATACGACTATCGGCACAATGATTGCTTAGTCCACATCCCACATGTCGACAACCTCGCGAGCCAAGTCAAGATACTTATTATTATTATAATTTATGTGTGAGATTTATCAATGCAATTGACTAAATGGTTAAAAGTAACAAGAATAATAGCCTCAACTTCATACACTATCTAAAACATGAAGAATTGAATAGTGCTTAATAAAATAATGTAGGCGCTTTTGGAATTGCAGTTGTACTTATTTACTTTATTATCATAATTGTGTCATCACCTGCCAAGCCTTTTCCTGCTTTGACTTCCAGTCTAACCGGATACAGCTGAGTAACAGTATTTCAGATGAAGCGACTGTCTATCTGACCTCCACAACCCAGTTACTGGGTAACACGATACCCCTTGGTCTGGTTGTCAGACACAGAGAACATACTTGTGTATGTATGTTTATTAAAATACTTGCTAATTCATTCTGATATGTTAAACAGACTTTCAGGCCAGTTGGCAGCAGTCTACTTCCTAGCTAGACATGGACGTTTTATAACGCCCGATGAAGGTGCCAACTATTCACTATTAGAATAGGAACAATACAAAAGAGGACTATGTTAAATACTTGGTTTGTTAGGTACCCAAGGACGTCAGAAGGATTTTTTATCTGTTTATTTTCTTTTTCCTTAAGTCCTCAATACAAGAGGATAAATGTAAGCTGATTAGGTATTTACAAGGCAGAGGTAACTATACTCCATTTGAAATAAGATTAGACATTTAAACAAACCTTTTTTACAGTCTGCTCAACCGATTTTGACTTCTACACCGTAGGCATAAGGATGGCATTAAAAACAAAAAAGTGGTTACAATACCAACTGTTTACTGCAGCTGCCAGTTGTCATGCCACCAACGCAATTGAATTCAAAATCGGTTGAACGAACTGTAAAAAGGTTTATTTAAATGTCTAATCTTATTTCAAATGGAGTATAGTAACGTCGAGAGGGGACGCCCTAGAAGGACATATAGCGACCTTATTGGTAATGATCTTCAGAAAGCTCAGGTGCGTAGGTAGTACTCGCAACAGACGTGCGTGTATGACCAGATGTATGAAAGTAAACGAAGCAAAAGAAGTATGTAAGGATCGTACCATGTTCTGTAGTTTCTGCCTACCCCCTTGGGAAGAACACACATTATACTAAAACTCACGCCGAGTTTATGTGTGTGTTTATGTATAGGTAATGTATGTGTGTTCAAAATCTTATTTTCAAAAACCCTGTATAGCAAAGGACATCAAACAAACGCGTTAAGCAACGCAACGGCGCACAGGCTGCGGTTGAACGAAAGTACACTACGATTACACTGGCGTGCACTATCATTACTGCAGTATAGACAAACGTTCAGCTATCTGTGTTGCACGATGATGGCACCAAATGTAAACTTGCGGTATTGTACTGTTGGGTAAGGTGGGTCTGTTAAATGTGCAGGTGTGTACTTTCCCTTTTGGATTGATTTAGGATGGTGAAGTTGTATTTTGTTTGCAGAATTGTATTCTGACTTTCAAGTACAATTTATATTATTTTCTATCGCTGTCATTTTCCAAGGATGGTCAGTTGGTTACGTAGGTAATAGCCTGGTTATAAACCTGATCTTATAACAAATCCACCCCAAAGGACCAAATTTTTGTGAATACCTTTTTTTAATATTTTCTCCAAAGAGCTAATGCACAATTCTGTCATCTAGATGGTTTTACTTTCGTTCAATTTAGTTCTGTCCGATTGGCAAGTCCTTTGAGTAACATAGAATTGTATTTCGTAGAGTATCAAAGCTAGAATGTTGAACTGCTTCTGCTTCTTATTATAAAGACTGAATGAAATGACCATATAATTTAATCAATACATTTTAATATTTATTTATTTATAATAAAATAATTCTTTTTAAACTTAAAATACAATCAGATCATACTATAACCAATACTATCATACAATCATACAATTTTTGAGACTAGACAGCGATATCTGGAATATAGAAACAATAGATAAAACTGTGAGTAAATAACATAAAATATAAAATGTTATATAACACTCAGTATAAAATAACATCTGATATTTACAGTATGCTCATTTTATAATGTATAGCACCATTATGATCCAACTTTTATACATTTGATACTTTAAAGTTTTTTTTTAATGAAGCGAATGACTTGACTTTTAAAAACTGGAGATAATAAGCGAACATAAATAAACTTGTAGTCATTATTATTTATTTCAGTTTAAACAAATACTGCGCTGGGCGCATGCAAAAAGTTCCATATGTGAGCGAAAACCTGTGTCAAAAAGTATTATGCGTTTTCTTTTCTTATTTCTCAAATTTCAATAATTTTCTACAATATTTTATAGCACGAATGTTTAATACGATTGAAGTACAGTGTTATGTAAAACACAGTCAAGTTTTAATATTTATCAGGCCTGTATCAAATGCGGGGTATGCGTAAACCTATCCACCTATAACACATAAACATAATCAACATACATAACAGTTCTTTATTTACAAAATATTCATATGAAAACCACGGCATTCATTAATATAAAATACTGTTATAAATTAAAAAAATATTTACAATTATAAACATAGTTGCCAAGTTATTAAAATTTCAGTAAGTATGAAATTCAAACTTGTAATGTCATTTTTCCACACACTAGTGCAAAATTATAGTGTTTTGTCAAATCAGTGCTAGTGTTTGGCAGATTAAAGCCTAAATATAAACACACTAATTAATTACATTTCAGTCGAGTTTTACTGAATTAGTGGGAATGTGACGTTTGAGATTCATCAGGCATAACTTAGTCTTTTCCTCAAATATCAAGATCTGAAGATTGCACTACATCAAGTATCAAAACATGTTTAAGTTTCAATCAAAATTCCATAAAAAATAAAGCTAAGATAATCTTCTAACTCCAAATTCTTCCGACTTAATATACAACCGCATTTCGTATACCGTATCCATATACATAATCAGGCGATTATTGTCTCTCACTTTAACATCACTACCAACTAAATAACAAGGCTAAGTTATGCCCACATCTTCACCAAAGTGCGTTGAATTCACATGGCAGAGTTGGCACTACTGTGGAGCGTTCCACATTTGAACTAACTCCGCCATCTTTATAACGCGCTTAAATGTCACATTCAAATTCTGATACCCTCTTATTCCTGCCGTCAGGTGCCATTTGGAAATGATTGTCCCTATCCCTAGTCCCTACTCGGGGAAACCCGTTAAAACTGTTTCTACTGACCAAAGGGTTCTCCCTTTCTCTTTCCCTCTCTCGATGAAAACTGGAAGTTGAGAGTTTCCCATCTTTACGTTCGGTAAAATTCGTATCACTGAAATTTTCTTTCGGGAAATTCCGTTCGTTAAATTCGCCATCGGAGAAGTTCCTGTCGTTGAAGGGGACATCCCGGATGCCGAAGCCTCCCATCCGCGGAGTGCCGATACCGAACTTGTTTCTTAGTTCCTCATCGCGGAAATTGAACGCTCGGTTCTCGAATTTGGCAGGACCGGTGCTGGTGAGTCTAGAAAACAAATTTCATAAATATTGTGCAGATGTTCTAGTTACAAAATAGAAAAAATGAAGATCTGAATTTATCGGGGCTTATAGTAAATTTGAATAAAGCATTATGTATCTACGACAAAAACAATTGAGAAAAATCCTTCTAATTGAAAAAAAGACACATTTTATTTAAAAATCTAAAAGTTATATTCTAAAATCATATTCAGACAGATTTATAGATTGTTTTATTTAGGTGGTGTGAAAAACGATTTTCTAAAAGAATAACCATTTACCACACCACCGCAACTACTCACTCTCTAAAGCACCGTCTCTCCCGGTCATACTCCGCCGAAAGCCCTTCATCATCATTAATAATGGCCGACGGGTCGCTATACACCGAGGATTCCTGGTAAAAGGAGTCCAGGTCCACGTAGTTTCCTTCAGAAGGTTCATTATCTAGGAGTTCTGCCAGCTGAGACTTGAGGGCTGCGAAGGAGGGGCGTTGTGAAGGGTCGGCATGCCAACAGGAGTGCATGGCTCGGTATAGTTGCGGCTTGCAGTGAGGAGGTCGCTCCAGCCGGTAACCTTCTGTGACCGCTGCTAGCACTTCGCGGCCTGACATCGCTGCGTACGGCGTTGAACCTGGAAATTTGAGGTAAGGAATTGATCAGTTATCAAAGCAGACGACGGAACGGAGACGGTATATGCGTTTGGGGTGAGAGGATGTTAGTACAAATGAATGTTGCCATTTTTCTCCAAAACTCCTAGTCCGATTTTGATGCAGTTTTCAGTTATTTTCTTATTATTGTGCATCCTAGATGATATGTTGTAGATTTACTTTTATTTTATTTAAAACAACTTTATTTGTTTACCTACTGCACCTAAACCTAAATAATATTTTATTCTATTCTCTCTTCAGGAAGCTATAATGGTGGAAATTTAGCGTTAAGCAGTGTCAAGACAAAAATACTAGATGTGTTACGATGACTGAAGGATCAATATACCTAGGACCTACAGAACAAATTGGAAATTTATTTGATTTTTGTGTTTTTATTTTGGTTTAGTCCCTGAACTATGGCACTACTCAGTAGCGTTGTTGAATCATTTCATATTCGTCATGTTAAGTTTTTGGAAAGAAGTTCTTTAACGCGCTTTGTAAACTTTCAGAAATCGTCACGCTAAAAAGTGTTAATACTTGCGACTGTCTTCTTCTAAATCAAAGAGAGAGACAGAGAGAGAGAACACTGACAGAAAAAAATAAAAGAAAAGAGTAAAGTGATAACAATGTCGTAGAATAAAATTATACACATCGGCCCGAGTACACTGCAAGTCGGAGAGAGAGAAAGTTAAATTTACGTCAAAATGTAAATCCAAGATGGCGGCGGCACAAAGGAGATGGAAAATGTTGGGCCCAAATGTAATAAATTGAGATATGATTTAAAAATTTGTCATATTTTTTTAACCTTCAATATCAAAAATCTGCTCAATTCTTTGCCTGGAAGGAGAAATATGATAAAGATAGTTTTCGTGAGATTATCGATCAAAGTAATTGATTACACAACTACAAAAAGAAAACCTACCCACTAGGTAGCACTAGGTAATATAATTAACTCAAAGTAATTAAATGCACTATTTATACTTTTATACAATATAGTGCATTTAATTAAATAAAACATCATTAATTACTAAAAAACAAAAATAATGATTATCAATTTCATATCGATTAAAATCAGTTTTATTTTTTTGTCTATGTCACTGGCAGACTGACATTGACAATTTGACACATTAGTGGTGGGTCATTCTCGAATTTTTGGCGACCGAAACCGTTTCCCCGACGACGAAAACGGTTGCAGAAAACGGTTAAAGGACGAAACTTATCCAACATGGAATAGAATTGCTTTTTCATCGAGCGCAGTTTCTTAAAACTATCAACGATTTGAAATGTATGAAATGGTTTTTTCGTATCACGAACGACAGCATTGACAACTGGTAATACATTACTGACTGTATTTCATTTCAAAGAGTTCACTTTTTATTGGAAGGACTGTTTTACGAGTGTGATAGATAGTTGAATCATTGTACCCGACTGTATTTTCTTAGATGTAAAAATCACACCAAGTAATTTGAAGACAGGTTTGTGCAATGAAGACTGTTTGAAGTTGAACTCAGGACGTAAAACGGTTTTATCATCACAAAACGGTCTTTGTAAACGGTTCGTAAATGTAAAAATTTCTAAATTAATGTTTGTAATTTTTTTTGGTGTACATAATAAAGAATATTCTATTCTATTCTATTCTATTCGTTGTCGCAACGCCCATCTCTACTAGAACTAGACAGCTGTCACTTATTTCGTGTTTTCGGATGTGTTTTGAGTGCTTTCCCAATTATTTTTCATTTTCAGCGATCACTGCTTTGATTTTTACGGATTCTGACCCTGCCTACCTTGTACGACCCTTGCTTTCACACTGGACACCGAAGATCGCTCATACAATTGACTTGGAATTGTTATAATAGATTTTACCGCGCCGCTTTGTGGATTGGATATTGTTGAAACTATGGATCGCTATGTGAATTGTGGGATAGCAACTAGTCACTGCAATACACTAATGTATGAATTAATCTATAAATTCACACCATTTACATCTCGTTACTATTCAGGCCCAAGAGTACATGTAATCGTTTCAGTCTCCTTTTCAAATTTTTCGTTCTCCTCGTCATAGCTGTCGTTTTCATAGTTTTCGAGGGTGCTAAAGCCGATAGTGAGGTCGAAAAGTAAATCCAAGATGGCGGCTGCAAAAAAGTTGTTTTTGTTTTAAATCATACGTAGGAATTGTTCCTGACGGGTCCCCCGACCGCACATGTTTTTTATACCCTGTAGTTTTATTATTTTTGAAGTGAAAACTTCTTTAGGCGTGTTGGGCATTTTTGAGATGGGACTAAACCATTGATTTATCGACCTGTTACCGACATCGTGGAGTAAAAGACATCAACGCGTTGCTTATCGCGGTGCGTAGAGTAAAAGATATCAATGCTTGATTACCGCGGTGCTGATTTTTTTACTTCTGTCGGTACTCCCGGAGTGCCTCTGTTTTTTATTATTTTGAACTTGGGCTATCTTGAACTGAATATCTACCCCTCAATGTGTCAGTTGCCACTCACCGAGCGTCACGATCTCCCACAGCAGTATCCCGAAGGCCCACACGTCGGTGTGGTGGCTGTACACGTTGTACAGCAGCGCCTCGGGCGCCATCCAGCGCACCGGCAGCGCGCCCCGCGCCGCGCGCGCGCCCGCGCCCGCGCACCGCGACATGCCGAAGTCCGCGATCTTGCACAGCTTGTTGTGGTCCACGAGCACGTTGCGGGCTGCTAGGTCGCGGTGGACGATCTGGAGAAAAGTAAGAGAAATTAATTAGTTAATACTCACAGTTTTATCGATGATACTTCAGTCGGTGTAGGTAGCTGTAGCTACCACCAGAGCCTTATCACCACTACTCAAATGTTGGCACGTGATCAAGAAGTTTATATTAAAATTAACAATACGTACCACATTTAGGCCCGCTTGCACCACAAATTACTAAATGCGTTTAAGCTTAACGTATTTAAAACATCGTTCTGTTTCTGTCAATCGTTTGAATATGACAGAGAAAGAATTAATGTTTTCAATTTCTTTAGCACTAAACGCATTTAGTGATTCGTGCTACAAGCAGACCTTATTATCTGTAATATATATGGTGTACATATTAAAAAGTAATCTATCTACACAGCTAAAAGGATCTTTTGGCGCTCGAATGACGTTGACATGGGGGCGCTGTTGGTAAACAGAATTCGGGATACGCTTCTGACGTTTCATAAGTGCCCATAAATGTTTATGTGAAATAAAATATTGAATTTGAAAAAAAAGAAACATATTTTGTGCAATTGTTTTGTGAAATGTATTGAAAAAACAAGATGGCTGCGTTGGTTCCGATTTAGGCCACGCGCCAAAAGAACATAGCGCTTTATTTCTTTGACATAATGTTTATTTTATTTTTATTCTTTTCAGTTTTGACTTGCATAAATGTGATTGATGTTTATTGTAATCACTCTTGCCAATGTATGCTATTATAAAGATATTACTAGCTGCACTCAGGAATCTACTTTAGAATCCTTTGCTCCGCTCTGGATTCAAAGAAACACTCTTGTCTTTAAAATTGTTGTTTGCTCCCTCGGCAAACAATCAACTATTCTTTCAAGTAACTTACCCCTTTAGACGCAATATAGTCCATCCCCCTCGCCACACAATACGCGAAGACGGTGAGGTCTCTAGACGTGAGCGCACCACTGCCGCTAAACCGATCGGGTCGAGACCGGCGCTCGCGCAGGTATGTGAGCAGCTTGCCGCACATCACGTACTCCATTATGAGGAGATAGGGTTCTGAAAACGAAATAAAAAACAGTGACGTACGAAACAAAGAAATTAATGTTAAATTAATTCATGGATTTTGAGTAATTTTACAAATGGTTGTTGCTTTATTATATGTAAAAAACTGACGGTCAATTCCATCTTGTTGAACTGAAAGCCTACTAACTCACCATGTATTTTTCAATAATGTTAGTGATTTTTTTCTACAAAATATCCAAACTGAAAATGTGATTTTAATTTAAAGATTTAACTTCTCTAGCTTTTGTGACAGTTTAAAAAAGCTAGAACGCTTTTAGCTGCTTTAACTTTACAATGTACACAAAACCGTGTTTTCATTGGTTCCGACTGCTTCGTTTCCTAATGTATAATAAGTATACCATTGTAAAACAAACGTACCTAGTTCAGTGCAACAGGCAAGCAACGTGACAACGTTGGGATGTGTCCCTATCTTCTGCATGATGTAGATCTCATGGAGCAGTTCCTGCTTCTCCTTTTGCGAGGCTGACTCCTTGATGCTCTTGACTGCCACCAGTCGCGTTAGACCATCGTGACCGTTCAGGTCATCTGCTTCTGCTTTCCATACCTGCAATGACAATGTTGAGTGATTGTGAAGAAAATATAGATCAAGTTTAGTCTTGACAGCTTACTCTTAGCTTGACAGCCATTTGTGATTCGATATTCAAACAAATGTTTTTAATTATTGATGTACTAAGGACCATTAATTATAATTAATTTGTTATTATTGAGGTAATCAAAGTTACATTATTGTTAAGTATGAGGTGACAATAAGAAATCAAGTAAACTCACCTGTCCAAAGTTCCCCTGTCCCAATAACGTCTGTAGCCTCAATTTATTTCTCGGGAACTCCCATTTCTGATCAGGTTTCGTCGGTGTCGGCAGTGGAGGCCTTGCTACCGGCGTTATAGGAGACTCCTTCTTAATATCTCCATCTTCGAAGTACCCCTCGTACTCCGTGTCAATTTCTTTGGTTTTCTTATTTAATATACTCCTTAAAACAAACGCTACGATCGCTGCAACTGGCAAGAATCCCAATCCAGCCAAAACGTATGATGCTGTATAAGTTTTCTCAGCTTCTATTACTACTTCTTCGTTTTGTGACGCAGGGTCCTCAATTTCTTCACCGTCAGTTCTATTGACAGTTTTATCGGTTTTGGATGTAGAACTTGCAACAAAAACTGGTTTAGAACTTGATTCTGATGATGTTCGGGAAGTCACCACAAATGGCTTGAAAGCTGCTGTGGTGACTGGAGGTAACGATGTTGTGAGAAAACTGGAAAAGGCTGTTGTAGCCTGTGTAGTTGATATTGGGGATTCTGTAACTTTGTCAGTAGGTGGCAAAGTAGGTACTGGAGTCATAGTAGTTGAAGTAGTCGTTGGTCGTCTTCTTCTATGCTTATTGGTTCTAGTAGAATTTGTCGCATTTTCGATGTTTCTCTGTCGGAATAAATTCGCTAATCTATCTGATATCTTCGTATCAGTTTCGTTTTTGCCAAGCGCTGTATTCCTCGTTGACAATTCACTGGCTATAGGAGACCCCATATTAGGACCAGAATTTGGATTATCTGTTGTTGTTGTTCTTATTCGAATGATGTGTTTAGGTTTAAAACTTGAAGGCGGAATCGTCGTGGTCTCTGTTTCATTAATAATTATTGCTTTTGGTATTGTACTATTATTCATTTCTAAATTGTCAGACAGCTTACTGTCATCATCTTCTTTTAGACCACCATCTGTTTTATTATTTCCCTTCATAGACGAAGTTATAGATACTGATGTGACTACCGCTGTATAAACTGACGTAGCTGCCTTTTCAGTTGTTGTAGCATTTATTAGCAGAGGGGTTAGCACTGGAATATTTTCAGCACTTGCAGCTATCACTCTCAATGGTCGTCTTCTTATATTTGAGTAGTTGCGAGTAAAGTTTCTAGGCGAAGCGGAAGTCACATTTGTTTTGTTTTGTGGATTTTCTCTTGTTGAATTACTAAAATTGGGTTTAGGCGCTATCTCTTTATTTAGTGCGGTACTGTTACTTTTGTTACTTTCTTTACTTTTATCGAAAACGCTGGGCATAGAATGTAGAACTATTGGTTCAGTAATATTTAGCTGAGCAACGTTTTGTGATTTTGTAGTGGGTGGTGCGTTGGTTGACATTTTTTTGTATTGACTAACTAATCCCACGTGTCGTGCTGGAGCAGGCCCTTTTACTGTATTTCTGATTTTATTTTTCTCAATAACATTCTTAACAACTGATACATCCATATCTTCATTAATTTCTTCTTCATCTACGCTAGTATTTTTATATTTTTCTGTAGCTGAGTATCTTGAATTAAATTTCCTCTTTTCTAATGGTGCTACAATAAAATTAACTGATTTGGTAGACGCTGACAATGTCGGAGAGTTGGTGAGGTTATCACTTATAGCTTGCCCACCTATTTTCTGACCGAAGTATTTGAAAGGTGCCATTTCTTCCACTGGTAATTCCGTTTCAAGTGGTCTAAAGTGATTGTAAATCTCATCAGTCATGAAATGGGTGCGGTTTTCTTTTTCATTTTCTACTTTTATAAGCTTCGTGTTCTTATTGTCAGTACTGTTGGCTATAATGTTGGATTCGGATTTGTCTTCAGTTTCCTTTGTGACTGCTTTTTCAAATGTTTCTTCTTTGGAAATATTACTAGATTGTGTTGTACTTTCGATCGTAGTAATATCGTCTTTAGTTTCACTTACTGTGCCATTTATATTCGTGTTTTGTGTTACATTTTCCGTGTCAGAGTAGTTGAGTAGATACAGGCCATGGTTTGATTCATCTACTTGAAATTCTTCTTCGGGGTCTAACTCAACATCTTTATCTAGATTTTCAAATTTTTCAGGTGGGACATAAACTATGCTACTCTCAGTTATTTCACTGCGTTCAGGTATCGTTACAGCTTTATTGATTGCCTCTCTTCTTCTGTTATTCATAAACCCTGCTCTGCTTTTGTTGTCCTGGTATACTCGAGGTACGAAAAGGTGCCGTATTTCGTGTGGTTTTACATCTTGTCGGATTTCTTTCGATCCGTCGGAGGTTATTAACTTAAGTGTCATAGCTGGATCATTACTCGAATTGTTAAACGTAATCCTCTTCACTATAGAGCTATTTGAGTCTCGTATTTCTAACTGGGCGAATGTTGTGTTGGTTCTGAAAAAGAGAAAATCAACGTATTAGATTATTCGTTAATTCACACAAGCATAATTTTGTTTTTTTAATTATTTAAATCTCGTTTATGATATTAATATGAAAATGGGTATGTTTTCTAATTACTGCAAACTGCACCATTTTTCTCAACCGCAAACTTAAATCAATTTACCATTCTGATTCTAGCCTTATACAGGCTAAACTAAACCCACTTCACAATCCCTTCACCTAGAGACAAGACATACTTGTTAGCCTTATGTGCTAATGACGCTAGCGTATTGATATGCGTCGCCAGTCTTTCGTTGAGACGCTGTCGCCTCCGCGTAGCAAGCAAGGAGAGGAGTTGCGAGTCCCTTGTCGCGTTTGCACTGCTCTGTGTCGTAGTCCGCCTTCCACCGCCTGCAATGGACAGAAAATTGAGCGTTAGAGTCGTGTAATTTTTTGTGGTAGTGTTACGAGTAAGTAAGTGTTGATTTTATTACTAGTACAGTTATTATAGTTTTCTTATTAAAGGTATGTTTGATATAAAATTTATCGGTTATACTGAAATTATGGGATATGAAACATATTGAACATGACGAGGGCAAAACAAATAAAGAGGTCAACATCTATTTTCTCTATCATGGAGGAGTTATAACGATAAAAGGTTGGATTTAAAACCCTGCTATCAAATAAGCTAAACACATTTTTCTTAACCATGAAATTAAAATTAAAATAAATAAATCCGATGCATCAATATTGAAATTACTTTTTAAAACCGACTGTCGCAGCCATTGACCACAACAATATCCTAAAACCTTCAAAGTTATATGATTACATCAACAGAGACATCCAACCACAATTACCGGTGACCATAAACGACAGATCGCATGATGACCACAATAGACATAATTGCACGTTATCTAGTACTTTGATCAGAAACCTTCACCTACAATAGACGTGCAATGTAAGTAGAGGAAGATGACGATTTGATGATTTTGTAAATAATATGTCGATATGTTATGGACGGAAACTAAGTCCTTCTAGAAATGATAAAGATTACCTTCATGCATTAAATTTTTAAAGGGATGCAAAGGCTTCGATAGGACTGGAATTACTTAAACAATTTCATTTTATTGGATCGACTCTGTACGTAGTGAAATATTCCAAAAGTAGAAAGCTTTATACCCTACTAAGGTTTAAAAAATGTACTCCGCTTATTTTTACACCCTTATAAAAACAAAGAAATCGCTCGACGCACAGAAAACGTCTGGAAGAATTACTATTTTCGATGAAACATCTCATGAAGGACCAATCCCGCTATCACTAAAAACGAAAGCTCATGGACATGTGCATATTTCCCAGCAGTGGGACAACTCAGGCTTATAATAAAATAATAAAAACTATGCTGACTGTTAGGTCATGTCATGACAGGCCGTCTAAACAGTTTCACCTTATCACTGTAGGTATTTCATACCTCTTTCAGCCTTTCATTCTTTTGACTAACCATATTCGTTGCTCCAACTCTCAATACAAATTCCCTAACCGCCATTTCAAAGGCGTAGGTACATGTATTATTCAAAAAGCCTCCCATTGTACCACTCGCTACATACACATACGCCTCAATGTCATCACCGACATTAAAGCCTACTCTCACGGTTCAGCGATTAAAACAATAAGTGTAACTTAACACATTAGACCTTGACACGACGATGCAGAGAAAGTGTCGTGTGTAATCCGCTTTACACGTGATTCTTTTGTTTGTATTTACACGTACTTAGGTATTTTGTGGAGTTAACAGAATTTATAATACCGCTTACTGGGATGTTATTAGTTATAGTAACTGTAAATTCATTAAATTATTTTAGGGTTTATTTTAGAGCACTGGTGGCCCAGTTGTAACGGTCCCGACTTACGAGTTGTAGGTCGTGGGTTCGAACCCAAGCAGACGCTATACTTTATGTAAGTAATTTCATCACCACTGCTCTCAAAACGGTGAAGGAAAACATTGTGAGGAAACCGGCATGTCCTAGAACCAAAAATCCGAAGACATGTGACATCTACCAACCCGCACTGGGCCCGCATGGTAGATTACAGCCCAATCCCTGCAGTGGAGGCCTGAGGCCCAGCAGTGGGAATATTATAGGCTGAATATGCATGCAGGGTTTATTTATATTTTAAGCAATTTGTAGCTAACTATTCCAGTCTAATCAAAGATCAGATCAGAGGAATCTGCTTCCATTTAATAACGACTGTAAAACCCCAAAAGTCTTGTAAAAAGGATAATATTCATGGTACCCACTATTCATAAATCCTGAACATCCGTCACACACACATAGGATGGATGAACCTGCTTGCCCGAAGTAAATTGCCTGAAAGTAACACTACCGCATAGTGCCTTTTCTAATCGACCAACAACTGTGCAAACGACCGATTACGTATTGATAATATTAAAAAATCCATCACTTCGGTCATCTTTCCTGACTTTTTCAACGAATATGAATTTCTAATTTTGTTTTTATTGATATAAAAAGCTGCGCACGAGTCGCGGACGGGTTTCACCGACCACACGCTAGAGAAATTGAATGTCGGACGACTAATTAAGTAGCGGTTATTATTGATAACCAATCATACAAGTTTAAATGACAAATAGATAGTTTTGGTATTCAGTAGCTGATATTGGTATCTATTATTTTAGTACCGTTATTCATATCTAACCATAATCGATTTTTATAAGGCCCAATCAGAAACTCATCACTTTTATAAAATCATTTAACAAATATTATTCAAACGAGTCATGATAACTGTAAAATTTATTTATTTATAAAATTTGCAATTAAGTACCTAAATTCCTTTTTACTAGTTCAATTAATTTCTCAATTCAATCTTAGTTACAGACCCCAGAAAGGAACTTTTCCAATGGTAAATACTTAAATAGACCAAAGACTGAGGCGACTGACAAGAAGACAGACGACTTTGATGACGGTGTAAGTAGTAGTAATCAGCTCTTCCTCTTCTTCCTAAAGAATTATTAATTGCTTTTCCCTGAAGCTCGTGTGACACACAGACACACTACACATCTACGACGTCTTCTCATCTTCCAGAAGTAATATGTAGGTGTATGTCTTACGTCTACTTTCTAGATACGTGTCTATGTCTACCGCAAAACTGATAATACTTCGCACTCCATAAAGTAAAGAGCCCGTAAAATAAATAAACATTTAGTAAATTGCTCAATATACGATAAAATGTCGTACATTGAGTTTATTTACATGTAACTTGCATAAGGTTATGTAAATAGTGTTCGTGTGAAATACTCGAATTTGTTCGTAATCTCACGGTTTTTCAGGTACACGTTCTTTCCTAGTTTGTGTCACGATTCTGTGTGGTGCAAGTCGTGAGTATTAAGCGGTGATCCAAAATAGTTTTTGTACACACTTTAAGTAAGATATCAAATCTGTAACACGTATTTTAACTGTAAGCTATGTGTTTAGTTTGAACATTTTACAAATCTAATCGTGATAATAAAATAGGTAATTATTTTATCCGTGTGCATATAAAACATAGATCAGGCAGGGGCCATAGTCCTTCCATAGTTCCAGGTGACCAGTCCACTTTAACAAAAAAAACCCATAGTCCGATATCTTTGTTTCCATATCTTACAATAGTCCTACATCAACCGGGGGTTGTCATTGGCTGCACTTGCATAGTGCGAACAGGGATAATCGTCGGTTGGTACCTCATTTCATTAAAAACGTCTAAGGGACCTTCTTTGAGTTGGCTTCGGCCCCTCGTACGCCTTCCAAAGGTCCAGGACCCGGGTCCCGGGAAATGCCAAAAACGAAATAGGTAATTATATATAGGGATACGGGTTTATAGAATCTCCTTTATAGCGTAAGCATAATCAGCCTTTATTTTTCCCACTGCTGGGACACAAGCCTCCTCTCTGTAAGATGTACATAGGAATAGTCCTATAAAGAAGAATCTATAAACCCCGAAGTATTGTTATCGTTTCGCGACTGCTTATTCCTTCGTAAATTATGGGAACGACATTCAATTAATATCATAAAATAATTAATTTAACAAGTTTTAAGAACAATTAACTGCAAACCCTAAAAACTAAATAGATTCTATAAATAGTACATTATTGCAAAGGCCGGGAAATAGGCAATTGCAGGTCGAGTATGAGTTTGAAGGCTGAGCCGTAGGCGAGGACTTGCACAGGAAATCACAAATTAAACTAAAATACACTCATTAAAACATTAATAAAAATAAAAAACATTAAAAAATAAAAACAATTAAAATAAAAGCAGAAAGTCCTGTACGAGGCCAAAAGGCTCCCATCTCAGCATATGCTGCGACATTTAAGAAAAAAAATAACAAATCAAGACGAATTTTCAGCTTTGCCGCCAAATTTCTATTTATCATCTGTGCCGAAAGGCAAACGCATCTAAGGCTATACAGCCACGTGAACGCATTTTGTACTAAGCAAAGAGAACTTTGGTATGCCAAGAATGATAAAAGAGATCCAATCAAAGAGTATTTAATAACCCCAGCACGC
This sequence comes from Agrochola litura, assembly GCA_949152395.1. Taxonomy (NCBI): domain Eukaryota; kingdom Metazoa; phylum Arthropoda; class Insecta; order Lepidoptera; family Noctuidae; genus Agrochola; species Agrochola litura. The sequence continues at coordinate 24,907,083 of OX424499.1, forward strand.
CATTTCATACAATATTGCTGGAGCGTTGTAATGTTCCAAATTCAAAAAACGCGCCTGCAATGGATTTGATTTTCTTTGCCCGTAAATTCGATACTTCGCGTGTTCTTTGTTCGAAAATAATGACAAAATTTCCATGCATGTTTGAGAAAACATGTTTTCGTCTCTTCGTGAGCCAGCTCGGCCGATGCCCCATTTCTCCTGCCTTATACCACCATCCATAGGATAACGGTGCGGCGTTCGATCCGTTGTATCAACCGGTTCCCTGCGGTGCAGCGGTGGTGCGGTCACAACAACCGTACTTCTACTAGTTGTTGGTTGCACAACCATCGCGTAACCGCGGAGGATGTGCCGTAATGAAAATACCAGAGAAAATGAACGATAGGTATCACATTTATTCCGTAGAGGAAATGCTTAGAATCTGTTAACTGGATAGTGTCGAGAGCTTAAGTACCTACCTACACGTAGTTACACACGTAGGCAAGAAAATGATTAAGTAAATACCGAATTCGGGGTATAAAGGTTTTCCATAAAATCTCGTAAAATCCTAAAGATTACTGCCAGTACCTATTCCCGAAGAAAAATCGAATTATTTCCAGAATGCGTAAATAATTTAAAAAAAAACAGTTATTTTGGGATATATTTTGAGCCTTTCCCAACATAAATGAGAAAAGGCTTCTCATATACCATAATTTAATTTGTGAAACAATAAACGTGCACATGGCAATGACCTGTCACACAGAATTATTACACGCTCGTCAAATTGAAAATAATAGGTACCATACATTTATTATCATATAGTACCAATGAAAGTGTTACAATTAAAAATAATTACACGTTCCTTTAAACAGCAGTTGATTACAATTGTAATTACAATCAATGTAAGACCAATTCATTAAAATACTTAATGTAATCAAATAATTAGTTAATGGTTAAGGATTAACATTTAACACGCGATGTCAAGATGTTTCTGTGCCAAGGCTTTTAAATGGAAACAATTGATAATAGTTATTTTAATTTAAAGTAGTTTTGAATACAAAGACTGTTTTTTTTTTTTTTTTTTTTTTTTTTTTTTTTTTTTTTTTTTTTTTTTTTTTTTTTTTTTTTTTTTTTTTTGAAATGGCCTCTCGCAGTTTTGACCACTAAGGTCATGGCTGCTTAACCGAACTTTTCCTGTGGTGGCCTTAAGCTTCTACACTTAGAGCCTCCAGCCAGGAGCTTTTAACTATTCTAAATTAAAACTAAGCGAATGCTCGCTAAGGGCACCCCCTGTGGGGTACGAACCTCGGCTTAGGGCATCGCTGAGGGGAGGACAGCAAGAAGGGACAGGCTGGATCAAATTTATATTTTCATCATGATTATTATGCGGGGTATTTAAAGCTACGTGCTCAGCTGCAACAACTGCTGGCACCTCGTTTTCGAGCAAGGGTCGGGGAGGAGTTTCATTGACTCGGGGACGCGGTCGCGATCGCAAAGGACCTCGGCGGCGAGGTCGGAATGACGGGAGGCGTCTGTTTTTGTATACTGTACTGGTGGCCCTATTCTGCTCCTGGAGGAGTGTAATGGGGTCATCTGGGTCGGAAAGAGTATGCCTCGGTCGGCGAATCTGACTGATACGGGAAGGGATGTAGTCGGCTGACTCGACAATCAGAGGATTGCGATGTTTGGGAGCGGAGTCAAAGTAACTCTTGGACATGCGTTTTAGGAATTGGCGGATCGTTGGGATCTTACAGTCGAGATGGAGGATCTCGTTTCTGACATAAAAGGGGGCTCCCGTGGCCTTACGAAGGAAACGGTTCTGTAGGGTCTGCATCCTATGGATGGAATGGGGTTTGGCGTGAGCAAAGACTGATCCCGCATAGGTCATGATGGGGCGGATGCACGCTGTGTAGGTTCGCAATTTGCACTTTAGTGACAATTTGCTGCGTGCATTGAGAATGAAATGAAGTCTACCGAGAGCGAAAGCGGCTCGCGAGCGAACCGACTTTATGTGCTCTGAAAAGGAGAGGTGATGGTCGAGTATGACACCGAGGTACTTGGCTCGCTTCTCCCAAGGGATCGGCTTGCCGAACAAGGTGATAGGTCGGGGGAGGGGGAGGGCTCTGGATCTCGGTTTTGTGAATAAAACCGCTTGACTTTTGTCGGGATTGACCTCGATTCTCCATTTCCTGAACCAGGCGCCAAGGTTATTGACAGCCCTTTGCAGGTTTAGGAGCATCGTTTCGGTATTGCCTTTACAGATGATCGCAGTATCGTCTGCGAACAGAGCCAAGTGCGTCCATCTGTGTTTGGGAATATCGCTAGTGAATAGGGTGAATGCGAGGGGAGCTATCACGGAGCCCTGAGGGACTCCTGCCCTTATGGGGCGGGGAGAGGATAGGGCTCCTTCGATACGGAAGCGGAAGGTGCGGTTCGACAAGTAGTCTCGAATGATGAGCACGAGACGATCTGGCACACCGAGTTTGTAAAGCTTATATATTAAGCCGTTGTGCCAGACTTTGTCAAACGCTTTCGCAATATCGAAGAAGACCGCACCTGTCCGTCGGCCTTGGGTGAGAGCACCGCTGACCAGCTCGACAATACGGTGGACCTGATGCACGCTAGAGTGCTGAGTTCGAAAGCCGAACTGCTCGTTGGGGATGAGGCCCTTGGTCTCTGCGTAGTCTCTGAGACGCTTATAAATAAGCCTCTCATAGATTTTGCCGAGGACTTTGAGCAAACTGATGGGACAAAGACTGTTTTAATCAAGTCGGTAATTAATAGCTGTAACAATATTGTTAATCTATTTCTTGTTTTTTTTTTCTACCTCATTTTGTAGTTCAATTCAGTTGCTCTAATACCTACTAACTATCAAGTTTTCATTAATTAGGTAAAGGATAATTCAGTTTTCTAATACCTACTGAAAAAATTAAAACTAAAAAAGTCGTTTTCATTGAATGAAAAAGAAAATGATGAGGCTTGCTCAGTCAAATTATTAAGGCATAACTGAACCAACATTTCTTCTGCTAAATACGAGTAGGTATCTATATCTCAAACTGACAGTATTTTTGGAGCGATAACACCCACTACTGTTACTACTGTCCACTAATATCTTATCAAATACCAGGCTAGACAGCAGATTTACCGCCATGGGATCTGGAGGCAAAGGTCCTCGCGCACATTTGGGAGTGGCGCGAGGAGGCGAAACGCCGGGGCTTAACTCCGCTGCCGCGATAAATCACGGCACAGTGGACAGAGCTCCGGCGGGATCTCATAGCGTCACGTAGAGTGCGATTGTCACAACCCAGTGCTAGGCACGCTACAATTGCGACGATAAGTCCCCTCTTTGAGAAGTGGCGAGAGAGGCGCCACGGCGGCCTCACCTTCCGTCTGACGCAGGTCCTCACCGAACACGGTTGTTTCGGGAAGTTCCTGTTCAGGATAAGGCGGGAGGAAACGCCCGGGTGTCACCATTGTGTGGATCGCCCGGAGGACACGGTGGAACATACGGTGGAAGTCTGCCCGGCTTGGGCGGGGCATCACCGTGTCCTCGTGGAGGCGATCGGCGGCGGTGATCTCTCGCGTCCGGCCCTGGTCTAGACCACGGTACAGAGCGAGAGAACATGAGAGGCCGTCACCTCCTTCTGCAAGCAGTAATGCTCACGAAGGAGGAGGCGGAACGCGTGAGGGAGAGGCAAATTTCGCATCCTCACGCCCCTAACCGCCACAGGAGACGCCCCGGGCGTCGGGAATCGTAGGCCGATTCCCGGCCACCGCAGGCGCGGCCTTGCGGACGGTGAGCAATGGGTAGCTCGCCGTCCGATACGGACCAGACCCGGTTCGACGGCGCGTTGTGTTCCACGCGCGCCTCAAATAGATGTCAGCAGAACTGACGGGTTCCGCTAGGGCCGATGCCTGTCGGGGTCGCGGAAAAGTCCGAAAGGGATACCGTGGCCCCTGGCAACATAACTATATATACAACTGAATGAACACGGGCGGGTTTTAGTCAGTAAGAGACTGACATGCCTCCCGCTCCGCCCAGAGCGGGAGAAGTTATTTAATAATTTCCAAACCAAAAAAAAAAGGCTAGGCTGTAGATCACGGCATCTCTTATCATAAAGGGACAGGAACTCTTACTCTTCTAAGACTACATCTGCATCCCCTTCAAGAATCAAAAGCCTTTTGTCTAAGAATACCTAAGAACAAAATGCCAAAAGACCAGATACTACAACAATTACCAAGCATTGGCTAAATCCCATTTCAAGATCTAACAAGTTTCACAATGCTAAGAGTTCACAGCCAGTACCTCCGTACCTACTCGTAGGGTCCGAAGGCTGAGAAAATTTACCTTTCGTAACGAAATACTAAAATGTTGCTCTTTGTAACAAATGCACTGAAATGTACGTAAAATAGGAATTAGGTAAGGTATCTCGTATGTATGTTTTTGCTGTGGTAAAAAGAAAGACAGGTTGTCTTGACTGAATATGATACGCATGTGAAATCACGCCAAATAAAGAAACTGTGACCTCATTAGCAACTAAACAAGCGCTAGTAAGTTTTCTTCGTGTATGAACCGTCATAATAGAAAACAGTTGCCAAATAATTACATTACATAGTGTAAATACTGCCCATCTACTGAGCAACTTAATAATAAACTAAGCTAGAGGGTACTACACCATAATGACTCGACCAATAATTTACACTAAACTTCACCACAACATCCAAATTTACGCAGCTCCAAAATAAGCAAAGCAACATTTTAGCGCTCCAAATTAAGTGGTCAGTTAGATCGTCTAACGTAGAATCCGAGCTATGTGCCTTTCGCCAGTCACTACACCACTCTAGTTTACCTACACTGAATGCCTAAACTGAGCGGTCAACTACCTAAATGTCCTAATGAGACAGGATATTTTGAGTGAGGACTTAAATTCAATGTTTTAGTCTAACATGGATGTAAAGGGTTTATATTTGAGACTACTCGGCAATAAACTTAATCGAATTCGTATTTTATTATACATAAAGCCCAATTTCCTGTAATAGCCGAATATACCAACATACATAAAAATTAAGGCACTATAAATAAAGAAAATCCCTCTTAGTAATTTTCTGGATGTCCAAAAAAGTCTTTGAAAGAGTTTACCATTAAAAAGTGTTCACTTATTTCAGTATAGTTTTCTCAATAAAATTACCAATTGATTAACACAAAATGTAATTATTATTTTCTTTATTTCATTTTAAAACATACTATTTACATTTTTAAATATTCTTGTAAAAAAAAACAAAAAACATAACTTAAAAAATAATTATTATTAATGTTTATTGTTAATTGAAACGGTAACACCAATAACATTAATTAACATAGAAATTGATGAACAGGTATAGTAAACAAAAATATTTCAAATATAATAGAGGACTTCCTCGCATACTTACTCTCGCAAAACATTAGACATACACGCATAATTCTGCTCCATTCATCAGCAAACAGATCACATTCAGGATTGGTGGTCAGGAGCGCGTAATACATCTCAGAAAACCTAGTAGACCAGCATAATACAAAGTAAGCGATAACTAGGTACATAAATAAATTATAACTAATTTGCATCCAGAAAAACCAGTTGGTTTACAACCGAGCGCACTAAGACTTAAATTACGATTGAAAATGCTCATTAATTTTAATACTGTCTGTTTTTATTTCCCTTACATCCTTCCATAGATTTCTCTGAACACTTAAGCCATGGGAAACGGTTTCCCTTCAGTTAATGTGAAAAATGTTTATGACGAGAAACTTGTAAAGGAAGCAATGAATTTTACGTTTTATGTATATTTTAATGTTTTTTTGTAAACTTTAAAGGCACTTGATTTAAGGGCGCATGCATTTATTTTAATCAGACATACTATTATGAAGTTTTATATGAACAGGATAAGAGTTTCTGAATAATACGGTCATAAGAAATCGGTTGGACGTTCTCTTATTAAAAAAATGAGCGATTAGAACAATTTACGATGCTCTATTATTTTAAAACACGCAAAGGATTATAATTGCATGGTTTAAAATATCGTTCTGTATGTTGAAATCGTCGGTGGAGTTCCTTTGGTAACATAATGGGACCAAATACGCAATATTGGTTCAACAGTTGGCTCCAACATTGCACCTGCCAACTGACATATTCCCAGCATAATTGTTTGCCAGTTCTCACAGATACATTCGTAACACTAGATTGCATTCCTTTTTCCGCAATTTGGCAAAAAACCTCGCAATATACACCATTGCACAGAATACGCATTGTTTATACAACGAAACGTATAACAATTAAGTTGGGTAATGTCTGGTATGCCTTAATTGTAATAATTGTGATTGAATTAATTCATTAGTATCACTTTTTTCTTGAGACAGTTTGAAATCTGTTCGGAGAAATTGTGGGAACAATGCGAGGAAAGGTAAGCAGAAAGTGACATGTTTGAAATAACGACAAATTCATTGCTAATTGGCCAAAGAAAACACCCTTTTAATGACTGATTATATCTTGCAGCGTGTGATGTGCGACGTGCGTATCAACTAAGTAAGTAACCAATGGTCGGCAACAGATGTCATTGAAACTGAAACTATCAAAACGAAGCCCACCCAGAGATTCAATTTGAACGACAGTCCACTGTAGAACACTCTCCATAAAATGGAGAAACAAATTGTAACCAAGACCAGTTTCATAAGACGAGTAGCCGGCAAAATGGACGCTTACAGTCGCAGGCCATAAGATAGTAAGTACGACAATGCACATAAAGACACTAACACATTTAACTCGAAGTCACTATCGTCTATTCGACGTAGTGAGTAGAACGCACTATAATAGAGAGGTACTTTAGCTCACAATCGCACAGTAGTAGGTCTGTTCGCACCTTACAGTAGGGTTGGGAAAACATTAGAAAATATCGATGTTGTAGAACCTAAACATGTTTTTAAATAAAAAATTACAAGACTTTCGAAGTCAGGCAATAAAGTAATTAATTCTGACTGACCCTGACATTAATGACGAATGTAATACGATATAAGTGATTAGAGATAGTAATCTGATCATTAAAGATGCGCAAGATCAATCAAGACCAAAATCATTTAAGAAAAGATCAAAATATATGAGCTAGAATGAAGCAATACGTTAATTATTGATATTACAATTATTTACCAACACAATTTCAGTAGAATGTAGCAAATTAATACTATAGATATACAGCTGGAGGTGTGAAATAAAAATGTGAATTTCATATCCAATTTTATCCACTTCCATTTGTATCATTTTTACTTTTAATTTTTATACAAAAGTCATACATAGGTACTTCCCATTTATCAATATATAACGTTGCATCCCTAGCAGCACCTGCATCTACTACCCGCGTGCAGTGACCGGCAATGGGGTCGCCTATGCACCGCGTCGCGTCGCCTTGCGCCTGCGCGCACGCATATGTGCAAACATTACTGTCACTAATAGCTGCCTGTCATAGATTCAGTTCACTGTTTTATACTTATTTATTATCTCTTTGTTACATACATATGAAATCTGCTACACAATGGCTTAGTTGACGGTTTGAAAATGTTCATTGCAAATATTTAATTTACATTTCTGTTGGAAATTCATCTTTTCAAAATTAAACCAACGCAATTAATTATTTTTATGCTGTCAACATGGACATTATTGCATCTGCAAGAGTATTGCATAAGTACCTATATTAATTAATAAATTGGGTAGGATTTATGATAAACCGTTAGACGGTATCAAGATTTGGAACACGATAATCATCAACACCATCGGCACCTTTCCAAATCATCGATCACTCAGCTCCTCTCTATATCTCACAAGATTTTAGATAGTTATCCTACAAAATATATTCCTAATCTAATGTCACATGAACCAGTCACCAATCTTTATAAGTCTGTGAACAGGACGCCATTACTCGTTGCAACACAAATCTTAGACAAACCAGTCAGCATGAAATTAAAAATGTACAAAAGGCCACTCGGACCGGGCTGGATTGGCAGGTGGAAACGCAGTCTGATTGCTAAGCCTAATCCACAATGGTATTGCGACATTTATTTATAAAGGAATGGCGGATTATAATTTCCTGGCAAGTTTACGAAATATTTAAAGAACATTCTGAAAAGTTGCAAGATTTGTGTCGTTTGGCGGACCAAACAAGCTAAGCTCTTCATAGGGCTCGTCTTTCTTATAAGCTTAGCAAAAGCTAAGCTCATAAATAAAACGACCTCAAAGGCTTTTTTATGCTGTATTGCTCTTCATCTAATACGTATAATAATCAATTAACAGCAGGCCTGGTTTCCCAAAGGTTAGGCAGGTTTTTAAAGAATATATTTTACTAGCTTAGGCTTTTCCCAAATATGTACAGCTATTCATCTGTGGTACAGCTTAGATCTCTAACAGTAAGTATGTGATTTATAAGAACATCAGTCACATTCATAACTTAATTCTTACAAAAAAAATCTTCTACTCTTATGTACAAAACTACTAAATCGAAATGTTCAAATACAATTTATCACAAAAGACCCTTTTTAAATTGCTTTTCAATTTTCATTAAAAAACTACTTACTAGAGGGTACGACTTACATTATTTTCAATTATAGTTCAGTCTTAGATAATCCTCTATTAGCCTCATTTCAACTGAGGTGAATAAAGCAATGTGATTGAATTCTACTGACCATTACTGTTATGTAGTTCCGCTACCACAATGGTCGTTATATTAGCCTTTGTATAGTCCACAAAGGTTTTGTAATTACTGTTATGCAATAGAAAGTCTAGGCTAGTTTCTTTTTAGCCCAGGTATGAAAGGAAATTGTAGGGTATAGGAGTAATGTTATAACAACTCATACATGCATACATGTCAAACTGACTGAAATAGTCAATCACTAAAAAAAAACCGGAGTTAATTTGAGTTAAGTTAAGCCATAATTAAACCTCGAAAAATTAAAGGTTAAACTGAAAAGTAATTTTCCTTGTAATTTTATTATTGCCGTGTTTATGAATAAGGGGGTTAAAGTTTTAACAAACTTGTTCATTGATCGTTAATTTGATAAACTGATTTATGCGCTCTCAGAATCATGTGGGTTGGAGTGCGGGTTGAGGCAGGGTGGTTTGTCATCTCGGCTCTTCAATCTATATGTTAATGACCTCATTGCCGAACTCAGCAGCATGCGTGTCGGATGCAGTAGTAAATAGTGTTAGTTGTAACAACATCAGTTATGGGGATGTCATGGTGCTGCTGGGCCCGTCACCAGGGTCTATCGCGGAGATGCCCAAAGTATGTGAGACCTACACTGCTGCACATGGACTGGTCTATAATGCCACAAAATGTGAATACATGGTCTGTGGGGTCGCTGGTAAGTGCCGGGAAGATGCCCTCGAACTTGCCATAAACGATACGCCAATCGTAAAGTAACAAAATTTAAATATCTTGGGCATTTTCTTACCAGCGATCATAGTGACATTGAAAGGGAGCATAGGGCTCTGGCGGTAAGGGGTATGTTGGCTCGAAGATTTTCTCGGTGTACTGACCAAGTAAAGATGACGCTTTTTAAAGCTTATTGTCAGAGTTTTTGCATCGGTAATCTTTGGGTCAACTACTCGAAAAGGTCGCTGGATGATCTACGCGTCCATTACAATAATGTTTTTAGGATGCTATTGCGACTGCCTCGTTTTTGCAGTGCATCTGAAATGTTCGCGGTAACCCATACCGATGGACATGATAGACTTCATGCCATCATCCGCCAGAAAACGGCCTCACTCCTGAGCAGAATAAGAGGCAGTCACAATAGTATCCTGAAAGCTGTGGTGGCAGATACTTCCTCCGCCATAATAAGGCAATTTGTGCAAAGACTTATACCATAGTTAGACCATTACCATTTCACGTTGTGTCTAGATGTCGGGTGGTCTTCTCACAAATTTGTCTTTAGTTTTAAGCGGTTCACAGTCCAATGAACTATATGTAGTCTGTTCAATTGTTTTAACTATTGTGTCTGAATATGGGACAGTGAACCTGTTAATTTACTACCTAACAATAGTGATTCAAGTGCAAACATGTTACTAACAGTTTATGGATCTTTTTGTGTTATCCGAAATAAAATGATTTAATTTTTATTTTGATGTCACAGATATTTTCAAGACATGTGCATTGAGTGCATTCCAAGGAGGCTTTGACCGATCAAGAAACCACATAAATCTTGACCCAATTACTGCAATGGTTGTGTAGTTCTCGACCACTAAATGTATAATCTTGTGTCATCCATATTTAATATTATAAATGCGAAAGTAAGTCTAGCTGTCTGTTGCCTTTTCACGCTTTAACGGCTTAGCGGATTTCGATGAAATTTGACACGATTTAGATTATAATCTGGGCATAAGATACTTTTTATCCCGGTAGTATGTTCCCGTAGAATTATTTTTTACCTCCACGCGGGAAAAGCCGTAAGTAAAAGCTAGTTCGTTATAAAGAGGTTACATTCTACAGCTCCTTCATTCACATGATCTCTGCTTACCCCCTTACGGCGTGAAGTAAAATAATTGTATTAAAATTAGACTGGTCACGAGTCTGGGTTAATTGGCGTAAAGCGCACTGAGGCGATCAGTGGCGAAAGTTGAATAATTAATCATTGTTGTAGATTTTATCCACATTAATTGGGCTTAGTTTAGTGTCGCTATTATTATATACTGTGTAGTTGTGTTACAACTTTGTGTTAGTTGTGTTACAGTACCTAATCTCTTACATTATGCAATCGCTTACAATATAATATGAAGATGTAAGGTAAAAAGTCCCCTATTAAAGTCTAAATATCTCGAAATACTGAAAACAAAGAGAAAATCGTTTACAGAGTTTAGTAGGAAGATGTTTATATTTATTCCTAATTGATGATTCGAGCTACGGGGAGAAAAAAATCAAGCTAAAAGAACAGAGTGCCCACACTAAACATAGCGACAAAGCACATAAAAGGCAGAGCAAAGTGCTAACAGAAATTTTTATTAAAAAATTGACAGCTTTGGGTAATAATAACAACCCTAGTACATATCCTTTTGATCACAACCGAGTCAACATTTAACAAATAAGTTAATTCATAAATACCACAATAACATAGCGTTCTATGTTGTTAGTAGTTGTAAGACATAATGTATGTAGATTGTATACCAAAGAGCTCATTCTCAAGCTTACAAACAGCCTATTGATCCTGCGCGTGCGACGCATGACAATTGCACTAACATTATAATCTAGTGTAGGGAAAAATGGACGGTTCGCAGAATTGCAGGATTACATTCATAAATGTTTTGTTGTTTTCCTTAACTGAGGTAAATATAGAGCTTTGTATTAAACCGAACCGATCTGGAAACTTTTCCAATAAACATGGACTGACAATGACCGCTATAGATTCATTGACGAAAAGCAATAGAGATGCGTACAGCAAACTGCCCAAGTTGCTACGAAAAGCTTGACAGATAAATTGGTGTATAGAATCATTACAAAAGGCATGCAAGATGAAACTCACAACTACGCATCTTGTGGTTCATGATTCATACCTTAGAAGATTATGGAAACCTCCAATAAAGAGAGCTGTTGGGAGGTGGAGGTGTTATACCGACAAAAGCGTAGCTCTAAAGTCCCAAGATACATAAGAACGAATTTACTAGATCTAGACGGAAGGCACACCGTTGAAAGGCTTCCCACAAAGTAGACAGCAGACCTTGTCAAAGTCGCAGGAATCCGCTGGGTGTGAGAAGCACAGCACCGGTCAATGCAGCGACGCTTGGGGAACACCTGTGTATAGCAGTGAACGTTTTTCTGCTGAAATGATGATGACGAAAAGCTTTTGAAGTCGTAGGGCCTACTATTTACTCATAGGTAAAACTTTAGTTAGCACGTTCAACTATGTCCATGTACCTAAATCTGATACTATAGCTCGCATTCATTATCCCAATGACCTCAACTAACAGATATTTATTGATAGAGTACTACCGACTGAGCACGACCTGTAATAAATAAGGTGAAGGAATTCAGAGTAACAGTGTGAGCTACGACAAAATTGTTTGTTAGCTTCATGATGTCAGATTTCAGATATGAGAATACTTTGATTCTGATGTCATTTGATTATTTTATAGAGGACATAGGATATACTAAGCAAGAGTTACAGAAGGTTAAGGTTTGTGACAAGCAAAGTTAAGAATAAAGAGGCCTACTACTACACTACACCCTAAATTAGTTAAAAGCCTATCTCACGCAATGGTTTACGAGTGCTGGAAAAATCCTTATCCAACATCTGAATCTATAATGATATGAAAGTACCTACCTAGAGCTATCGCAAGCGACAAGCAAGATTTTATAATTGATTCAAACTAAGAGTACATGGTCATTATTTATCATTCTGCTTGGGACTTGAAAGTCCATTGCGTGAAAGGGTAACTTGCTTCAGTCCACAGTCGATAAAATAGCAACGTAACTAGGCACAACATTATCAACCTCTGACCGATACCCGCTATCGTAATTCCGAGCCGTTTCCTACAATTTCATCGACGATAAGCCGCATATCGTTTACCACATAAATTAAGATAAAGGTGCGACCAGACTGTCGTTGATCGATCTGTGACTGTGATCGATCGATCCTTTGATATAACCTCAAAACATATCATTACTCGATGTAGTGATATACTATAGGTTCCTATTGAGAAGAATGGGCAGGAGAATTCATGGACACCATTTAACATTTAAAAAAAACTAGTAGATTACACACCAGGGATCGACGTCGAATGAAATAGTCGACGTCGATCGTCCGTGATTATGCATCATACTGCACCGGGTTGATGTCATCGATTGACTGCAGTCTGGTTGCACCTTTACATAACAAATAAATTAGGAGCTCGACAATTAAATTGCATCGACACAATCGCTACTTGGATTCGTGCCTTATCGGTATTTCGTTCACCTGTTAGTCCATGTTGGTCGGTCGCCCACAAACGTATCCGATGGAATTTATAGTATTGTGTAAGAGGTTATATTTAAGTAGGCACTTTACAGTTGGGTCTTTTAATAAAATAAGGTATGAGAACTAATTAATGCAGCTAATTATTATTATCATAATTTGGCATTTATTATTAATTAGTATCATAACATCTTCGATGATTACAAACAGGTCACCTTAATAAAGGTTGTTGTGCAAAAGAACCAAAAAGAGCGCAAAAATCGTGTAGAGGAATATGACGCAAAAGACAAAGCCTACTATAGTGGTACATAGTAACAGAAGTTCATGAAACTTTCAAAACCTTTCACATTCAGGAGAAGACGGCAATAAATCGTCTGGTGATTGTACAACATAAAACCTTTTTAACCGTTCCATGCGACGGTAATTAAACTTTACGAACTGATTACGATGATGTAGACTGCAAGTAACTGCAACACTGGACACTTTACCTGAAACAAGAGAAATTATCATAAATACACAAAACACAGTAAAACTAGCAGCCGGTGAAAGTTCCTAACATTAGCTAATAATACCTAAAGAGTCATAACATGATACTCAAGAGGCTTCTCGTATGAATGAGTAAGCAATGTCGCACTTTCCAGAGGAAAGTTCTGTTGTCGCATAAAACATTCACTAAATAGTTATGTTGTAACTGTGGAGTAATGTTTATATTTGGTAATGTGGTTATGAGATTCTGCTTGTAAGTGACATTTATATACTTTAATTAGCACTTGGTAAGAAACTTGTATAATCCTTTTAGTGGCTAGGAGGATTATATAAGACAAGAGTCCATTTTGGAAAATTTTAGATATTACGGCTGTACATAATCATGAATTTCTAAAGCTGATACTGATTCCTCATCATCTATCTAGGTAGCTCTGCACTATCATACTTACTCGGACGGATCTAGGCCAAGCCAAATTACTGATAGTCAGATCTTGACCACGTCATTCGGTAATCATCAACACGAAGAACTTTCTCAAATTATAAAAAATCATTATATGCAAGTTGTTAAGGGTATTAAACATACTGGGACATACTGTAAGGGAGTATAGTACTCATGAAAATGAACCACTTTTACTACGGAATCAAACAAGAAATATGAAAATCTACTGAGCAGCTATTCGGTAAAAATCAACACTGAACAGTAGATGCTACAGAAAGTACACACGTAATTATAAAACAAAAGCAGCTAGTACTATACAAATGATTACCTTTGCCCCAACACGCCTTCACTACACAATCTATTTATCAGATATTACCAACAGTACAGTGGTAGGACGTGACATTTAGCTCCCTGGCCGGGCACGCCTCCACAATAATTAATGATTACTAATATTGATATTGCACGTACAATAATTATTTAATTTCAGATTTTCGATTAAAACTAAATGTTAAACAATAAGAGGTGTCCTTTGCAAATGTCATGTTTAGATTAGTTAACATTTTTATGGTTTTCTTTATATTTTTTGTGTAATCTTTTAACCTCTATTTAATGTAAACATTGCTTAAAACAGTTGATAGGTCTAACAAAAGCATGTCCTGAGTTCGTTTTACAAGATTTGCATATATTCTATCAGTATATCTCAACGAACAGTTCATATCAAACAGCACCTAGTCTGCCTCATCTGTCTTCTCTAAATGTTGTATTAGTATTACAAACAAAACACCTATAACTTTTGCTAAATTCACAGATGCCTCAAGCTTAATCTCCTATTTATGTTTCAATACCGCTATCTTGATTGCACTTTATCAATATTTCAATCAATACTTCAGTTTCATCTTCGATTGAACGATAAAGCGATATTTAAACATGTTAATATTACCTACTTGAAGCTTTAGATCTATCAGTTCAAGGCTTACATTATTTGGACCATTACACTCATGATGCCCCTTTGAGTAGAATTGAATGCTGTATTCATGAGTAATAATTGACAAAGCATTTGACAAGCCGCGCAAGTTCATAAACCAGCACATTTATGGCAATTCGTTCATAATTATAGGCAGTAAACTTCTCATCAAACCTTCCACTTATCGACATATGGGCTTCGTTCTCATCCTAGTTACAAAAGTTAATGGCAGGAAACAAAACATTTTGTATCCCGCCTTTTCTGATTTGTACTCATAATGAGTCCGTTTCCACTTATAAGATAAAGTTCAATCAGTTCTTTCGTCTTCAATCTGCGATTATTTGAGACTGAATTTATTCGCTTTAATTAACATAAATCTGAATCCTTTATGGTAAATAATCCAATGATACTTTACATTTCCTCATTCCACCTTCTTATTATGTTAAACATAATCATGTTGTTAATATTAATACTTAAATGACATGCTCATTAGATGGCAGTTATATTCAAGGCATAAGTCATTTATAAATCAAAATGACCGTTGATAATTAGGGACTGATAGAATATAATGATTATGACTTATGTGCAATGTGTGTGGGAGGAATCGGAAACGCAGGAAATAAAATACAAATTGATAATGATGATAATAGACGCATCTGGATAATTGAGGCATTGATGGCAAAAAAACCTGGCGGATGATAGTCAAGATAATGACGTCATTAACATTTAAGGTCTTCGCGTGATGTCACAAATAATTGATAAATAAAGCTTCAGCCAAACCTGAGCGACCACAACGCGGGACGCGGGAACGTCTACCGCGCGGCGGACGCTGCTGGTGTTATTATATGGCGCCTTGCACACTTACGCGACCGTAATGCGGGAACACCGTGACGGTAAAGCGGGACTGAGATCGCGGTTCGCGCTATAGTCGCGCAGGTGTCACGGTTAAGATTTGCGTTGTGGACGCTCTCGCTTAGCGTCCCGCGTCCCGCGTTTTGGTCACGCAGGTTTGGCCGTACCTTAAAGCCCTTTTTGGATGTTTTCAACATCAGTTTTGTCTCCGGGCTTATGAACCGGTTAGTCCACTTTTTGTATATTCAGGCACCTACTTAACCTTCTTAACCAAGGTGACTGGAACCTAATAAATAGCATCGAAAACAGGCGTAGCACTGCCTAAAGCTACATCTATAAGTACCACGGAACTACTTACATGCTCCTAAATGTAGAGCAGCATTGGTTTGTCAAATTCACTAAAGAATTAATCTATTAACTGAGCATTAATTGATTTCAAACAAGGCATTAGCAATGGGTTTATCGTAACATGATCTACAAACATGAGAACATTGATTAAGGTCGAGTTAAATCTTTTCACACGAGTACTTGCAATGATAGATGAAGAAACTGGTAGTGCCCTTGCTGTTAAAACCATTAAAGTGAATACTTTTGTTTAGGATATGATGGGACTGTCATACGCATTGCAGTTATAAAGTCCCAAATTAAAAAAGAAAAAAA
This sequence comes from Agrochola litura, assembly GCA_949152395.1. Classification (NCBI taxonomy): domain Eukaryota; kingdom Metazoa; phylum Arthropoda; class Insecta; order Lepidoptera; family Noctuidae; genus Agrochola; species Agrochola litura. The sequence continues at coordinate 24,923,424 of OX424499.1, forward strand.
AAAATTTAAAAAAACTTTTTACAAAAAAAACAAAGTGAAAAATAACTTTAATTTCGGAAGTCGGTGTCTTGGGTTTTGTGTTTTCGTTTTTTGCCACCGACTTCCGAAATTAAAGTTATTTTTCACTTTGTAGTGTTTTTTTTTGGAAGTCGGTTGTTTTTTTTTGTAAAAAGTTTTTATTTTTCACTTTTTAGTTGTGGTACCTACCCCACACACATTCGAATACCACTACCTGCTACCAGTGACAGGAACTTATCATATCATCTACATACTAAGTGGGAAAAAAATAAGTATTTTGTAGTTAACTCAAAAACTATCCAAGCAAAGTTAATAAAATTTATATGAGACCAATTTGGGAGCATACCCTTTCAAAAAGAATTTTAAAAATCAGTCCACAAATTACGGAGAAATCGGTGGACACACATAAAAAAAAAAACATACGCGACGAACATATAACCTCCTCCTTTTTGGAAGTCGGTTAAAAAGTGGATACTGACTGATGGTGTTATGGATGTTATGATAAAGAAGAAGGAAAAGCACCTGCTATTGAGTAAGCATTCTCACTAGCAAAATATAAGTTAAATAATATTCAAGAGGTATATACTATCGAATCCGTTGCGATAGTCGTCTATAGTAATTCGCATTCTCATAATTTCCATTCCCACACATGAGCAATATATTTTCTTTTGTATAGTGTAATCAAAAATCCATTACACGATTTCAACTTGCAATGACAAATTAATATTGACAGTAATTAATTGAAATGCTTTCTCTTTCACGATTTACAAGTTGCTGTCATTATAAATTACCGCATGTCCGTTGTAAAGACCCGCCCAGAAATTAATTTGTAATAATTTTTTTCTCACGAATGTCACAATCAATTATAAAATCCTCGTTTTATCATTTGTAAATAAAAACTAGTAGCTTGAATTGCGCAAAAAATATTTTGTTAAGTAATTCGAGCATTGTCGGTAGTTGGAATTTGAGATCAATAAATTATTTAGAACCAATTAACAATGCAATTAAATTCCTCGCACGTCCCTATTATGTTACGAATCGTTTATCTTGGTCCGAAGCGTATCATGCCCTCAGGCGACGTCCAATACGCAAAGATATAAATCTTACATCGCCATTCATTCCGGCAGTTCATGAACATTGGCAAAATATAAGCAATAAACTTGAACACAATTGGTAATCTTTAAAGTTATAACTCTTAAGTGATTTAAGTAACCTTGCTGTGAAGCATACATCTCTTTTAACCGACTTCATTCCGACATCTCCATAATATACGGAGATAACCGACAGAATTGGGAACCAAGATGGTTATTGAATCACTTCACCAATCCCTTGGCTTTATCAATAAGGAAACATTCACTTAGGATTTTATGAACATTGAAGTGAGGCTAATACATGTAGACGGCGCAGCAGAGATCGTCTACGGTTTCTTTGATTCTCTTGGCATTATTTTTAGAAGGGCTATTGTTGTTAATCTGGTGTATTGTATAATTATGTGTTTGGTAACTTTGGAATACTATATCATCCATCAAAACATTTCAAACAATTAAAAAAGGTTTATTGTTTAATCAAATCACAAGAACCAAGAAAAGATACAAATAATGATAAAACGCCATTGAACTTCAATTGATGCGCCATGAGAATGAGACTCAATACAATAGTTTAATTATTATGAAATTAATTTTTATTTTTAATAGGCCTTTAGCTGTAAAAAAGATTAGTTCATATTAATAATCTTTCTCTAGCTTTACAGTTTATTTTATCTGTCACTATTATTAACTGACTATACGATACGTTTTACAATGTATATCCTCTAATACAGCAGAAAAAGACAATTGGTATTGTATTTAGAATCAAAAAGATACTACAAAAGCCGAGCCTTAAACTCATTCATAAAGCAAGAGCAAGGCATGGCTTGTTATTCGACACATATAATTATTAAACTTATTAGACGTAGGTTCCTAATATTCTTCAAAATACAACAAAGATTTTTATCATACTTAAACAGCTTATAACAATTAAGTCATATACTTAGCACACAAAGCTTTGCGTGTTTAGTCATTTACTTCCAGTGTACTAACGTTATCCGGTGTTCATATAAAATGATGATCATGATAATTGTCACGCCATGCCAAGGTTGTTGCAATTTTAATACAACGTCGCACAGTGCGATATTTTTAAAATCTAGGTGGACAAAATTATTTTATGCTTTAAATGAGTAATAACATTTATTTCACGCAATAAATTAAGTTTTCTAATACTTTGTAGGGGTTCTTATGAAAAAATAAATTGAGAAAGTTGATTCACGCGGACAAAGTCGCGGGCAGAAGCTAGTATTTTATATAATAAATGAGAAATCAAAAACATACAATTGATTTACGATATATTCGAGCACAGAGCAGACCAATTAATCAGAGTCACTATCAGATTCATCTGTATCTCTATTAGAATCTTGACCAAATTCGTCTGATTGACCTTCACCAATTTCCATTGGTGGAGTTCTAATTTCTAGCAACTCTTGTACTTCTGGAGTAATTTGCCCACGCTTGGTTTTGGGCAAACGACGTAAACTTGCTATATATGGATCGGACGTTATAAGCAACCTATTGATTAAATCCCTATTAGTATCGACTCGTGAAGTCTTTCTCGTAAACAGCTCTCTAAACTTCTTATTATGTTTATTTCTGGATTCTTGTGCCTCCTCTGATAACTGACCAATTGGGACAACACACGACGAAATAATATCTTTTCCGTGGAAGAGAATTTTGTGCACGCTTACAGGCATTGGGTACCAGGAGTATTCCTTAATATATAAATCACTAGTTGCTTTACTGTATTCGTCAAACTTGTGGCAATTGACCGGAAAACCACTATTTATGCACTCTAAAATAACATGAAAGCGTTTAATAAGTGCAACACTGACGCCTGTTATGTCTGCAGACTTTTCAGCATTTCTAAAAAATCTTCGTGCTGTGTTACCATCATTAGTATTGCCAGTATTTTGTTTAGGCATATCAACCAATAATCCCAACTCACTCCTAAACTTTTCTTGAACATCTTTCTTTTTTTCTGCCACGATCTTTTTGTTTTCATCTCCTCTGGCCTGCCATGATTTAATACCGAGGCGATATGAAATATGTAAAATACATTCAAAAAAACGAATCCATGCGTGTAGCGGTGATAAACCGAATAACAGAAAATCTTGTTTGACCGTCTTGGCTATAATTAGATCTTTATTGTTCATTTCTTTTGGTTTTGCACCACACAAATAACAAGTTTGTGTAGATGCACAAGAAGCAACAGCATTACAAACTTTGCCGTCAATCATGCAAAATATCATTTTAACCTTTACTAACATCTCCACACCATTGACTGAAATTTTTGTGGGTGTTAGTGTTTCAATTTGACTCTTGATTTTATCAACTTCTGTAGTTATCAAATTTGCATTTTCTTTTGCAAACATAATCTTTATTGGTCGACAATATCTGGTCGAAGATGGCGAAGGATTTTGCCATATAACAATTTTGTTATGTTCCACATACATTTGCAGGGGTACCATAGATATACTAAAAAGACTTTCATCACAACACTGTTCCTCAGAAAATTTTTGTTTATATCTATTTTGTTCCGCACCATCACAACCCCACTTCACTATTATCTCTAGGTTTCGTATATTTTTTATACTTTTTAAAACCTCTTCTTGCGCCTTGCATAATCTTGTAATCGTATGATCGATTAAAGATTGTAGTTTGATTTCTGCATATGTTTCTGTAACATCTATGTCATTGGGGTAGCAAAGTTTTTTTGCCAATTTAACTTTACAATATGCTGGATATATATTGGCATTTATTAGTTTTGCTTGCTGTCGTATTACATCATATTGATGGGTCGACAGATTGGCGTCGACAATCAACGCCACAGCTTGGTCCGCGGAAAATTCCTTTTTTTTATTTGAGAAACACACTCGCGCTCTCTTCAGTGTAGTGCCTCTTCTGGGTGAAAACTCACACAGCTCTTTCACTATGGCCGCTGAATCTCTTTTACCCTTCTTGCGAAGCAGCGATTCGGTCGCCAAAGACAACTCTCCCTCACTCGATGAATCTACAAGATGTTGTACACGTCGCATTTTGGTTTTATGGCTGGAACTGTCGAAGTCTTTTTGTGGTCTTCCGGGTCGGCTACTAGATCCATCCAATGAAATGTTTGTGACTTTTTCTGTGATTATATTATTAAACGAAAAACTTTCTTCTAACCAAGCACAATTCGTTTTTAAAAAGCGGTCTCGATGTCTGCCTGATTTCGTCCATTTTACTTCAATTTGTTGGGCACAGCTTCTTATTTTTGCCTTTAATTTATTTATAATTTCATCTGGGAAAGATGGATTACCAAACTCTTGCAATATATGATGCAACAAAGCATCCATTCTACATTCTTTCGCATTGGCGAACCAAACATCGAAAAATGAAATTCGTGAAATCTCGAACGTCATTCTGAAAATGAAATGAACATGTATGAGTGTCGCAACTTTGCGCCAGCAAATGGTCATGTTTCATAGAGTTTACAAGTGCTTCTATTAGAAAAATATGGCATGAGACTCATATAGTTTCATATAATGTGTTAAAAGTTTATTACAAACAGGACTAGGCATTTTCTATTAGAAAAAAAAAAATACTAATATTCCCTTCGCTCTGACTATTTAATGTAATGATATTTGTAATAAAATGAATATGTAAACTTACCTCAAGACTCAAACGAAGACGATAACAACACTTAATCACAACTAGCACACAGAAACACAGCGTATTCATCGAACAAACTCAGACGAATGACGCTACCGTTCACTCTAAGCGACTGTATAACCGCAGGTAGTTGGCCGGTCTGACCATTTTTTTCTATTGTTCGACTCGACTTCTAGGAAAACAAGTCTTGTGTGCTTGAAATATGGTTTATTGTTACTGATTTTAAGTAAGTGGCAGGCTGGTAATTAAAAGTGTGAATTTTGAATATTGTCTTCCTAGATTTAAAAAATATCGTCGGCTGCCTTTGTTGTTGTTGCAAATTATAATGTATTATGGTTATTAAAAAAGAGTGGTTGACAGCACTTATGTGTGGTATTTTTTTTTACTTTCGTCTTTTATTTTGGTTCTATTTATTTTAACTAGTGGTCGCCCAGTGGTCGAAATTCTACCATAGTTCATTGAAATTTTAAGTTTTATGGGTAGTTTAGGATAGTTCATACTAATTCCATGTATAGTACATATTAATTCCAAGCTGTCATGTCATTATTCAAAGGTTTTCAACCACAAACTCAAGATCTTTAACCATAAACAAAAGAGTGTGTGTATGCCCAAACTCATGGTTGTGTGTGTAATGTTTTTTATTAATTTATTATTTATTTCTAATGCATAGTATATAAAAATATTAGAGTTAAGCTTCACGTAATAATAAATACCTACATAGATTTGTACTACCGTATTATCTTTGATTTGTTTGATTCAGTTATTTGATTCATTGCCAATCGCATTTGTGATGTTTGTCATTTAATGTGACGTACACTTTTCCCCTTTTTCTTTATTAAACTCAAACCAATGTTTTTCATTAAAGATTTTTTTTGCTTTTGTTACTATTTAAAAAACCCAACGACTTATCAATTTCTAATCATCTAGCTTTCAATCACACAAGAATTATAATAACACAATGTGAGGCAAGCAATAAATTGGAAGTAGCGTTTTATTTTTATTTTACCTTTCTCTTTTTCAACAATAAAACTAATCAAAATAAAGCCAAAAAAAAAAATTGTCAGTTCCGCTTTTGCCTAGTAATTATTACAATTACCATAGCTATCCATCAGACAGGTTACTGTCACAATGTCAACGTCACAATAAACAGCAGGAATAATATCATAATTATTATTTGGTATTGCATTATATTCTTCCCACACTATTGTGATCTCCGGAAGCGGACAGTTGGTCACGCGATACTCATTTTGTTACATTTCCGATGTTTTGTCGTACTTAAATAGAAACCGAGTTAGAATTTTAGCGCCGTGTGTTACACTCTACTTTTCACTACGATTGCGATAAAATTAAATAATCCAATACAATATTAAATAGTTTTGGGCATTTTTGAAATGGGAAAAACAATTGAACTCGCGACACCGTTACCGACGCCTCATTTTTGTAAACGCGATTGTGCTCTTTATTTAGATAAGGTAATAACTGCCCATCTGACCTTCACAACCCAGTTACTGGGTTGGCAAGACCCTTTGATAAGACTGGTTGTCAGACTTCTGGGCTTTTGACTCACAACGAAAATACGGTAGAGTCGATGTCAAATATTTTGCCTTATTATTTAGTTAATTTTCGATTATCATTGAAATATTTCGCAACAAAATTGCATAACTTTGTTTGTATTTTAATCAAATACTGATAGACATAAAAAATAAAAAAAATAATCGCCTTCAAAACTGAAAGTAGCACCCAAAATTACATAGTAAACGCAAAAACAGATAAATAGCAGTTGCGCTAAAATATAATAAACAAATTACAGTATACGTATAACTACCTGTTCATTGTATGTACTTGTGTAGAACGGTTATTATGTACCGAAGTGTTAAATTATATACTGTAACAGTTACTTCGACCTTTCGGTTATGGTTTGGTAATAGTTAACAGGCGTATGGTAATAGTTAATTTAACGTTTTGATGTAAGATTACCGGTGTTTAGATTCATACATGACAGCCGACTGGCATCCACTGCTAAATGTAGGCCTCCCCTAGACCTTCGCATGAGGTTTGATAATCATGGTAGGCAGATTATAACTGTTTTTAATTTTTAGGCATCCGTCTCGACACCCACTTATAACTATTATTTTTTATGGTTGAACCAACCCACCGTTAATTTCCGTCACAAATTCTTCCTAAAGTTGTTATACTTTAGTTTAACGTCTCCATTGCAACATGTTTAGTATCTCAGCAGCATGTCAAAGAGAAACGCACCTCGGAATATTATTGTAAAATTAATCTTAATCGTAAATAATCGCGATTTGCCTCATTCATTGGGCAATTTGATACTGTCGATGTTCTTTTGAACCTATCATGAAAAGAAGAATCTATAACACCTGAATAAGTCCTCCGGACTGGGCTATGTCCACCTACAGTCGCTTAAAAGGTGGTACCTACATATAAAGTATTTCTCACACACAATATATTTCGTATCAGGCATCTATTTCCATACAACCACAATAGCGGACTGGACTTAATGACTCTGTTGTTCTATGGGAACTGATTGAGAGGATAAAGCTGTTCTGTCCATTGTGTGACTGTTCTGAAGGTGGAGTGGAGTTGAAGAATTTATGTTATACATAATAATTAATTCTTATGAGGCTGTTAACTAATCTACTATGTACTACTTAAATGTTGGTTTTGTCTCTAACTAAGAACAGTCTTTCTCTCGACTTTTCCATAGAATATACTTTAGTGTGTACTTTCAAGATATACCAACTCCATTTTTTCATACTCTTACTAATCGGTTATCCTCATCAGTATTGGAATTCTCCGTCATTGAGCTACTCTCATTTTACTTCAAGAGACTAATGGCTTTTGCCATTTAGAAAATTACATTATTGGAACGTTTGTGAACATTTAAATAGTGTTGTAATCATTGACGATATATTTTGAAAAAGATTTGTCACCTTTTAAAATGCATTAAAGACAATGGTCGTTTTCCAAAGCCCGAATTTAAATTCAAGTCTTAATAAATCCTCGGCATAGCGATCAAAATCTTCAATAACTGTGCGTAAGTTACTCAACAGCTACAAAAACAATACACACTAATCTTTATATCAGATAACAGTTAGAACGAAACATTGGCGACCTCACCTCGACCTGGTCTAACAATACTAAGTGAAGCTGGGCCAGTGTCACCGTCACAGAGGTGTTAACCAAATTGTATAAGTTATTATACAAGAGTTATCATAATGGACATAATCAGATGAATGTCAGATGTTAGACCTTCTTCATAGATCTGTTCAAGTAACTGCTTTAGGGGTCATAATCGCCATTGCTTTGAACTTTAACAATGTCTTTAATCGATTTCGAAAATAAAGAGATTCTCAGTTTTCACGTTAAGTAAGTCGTAAGTCTAATTTAGAGATTGGTAAACGTGAAAATATAACCAATCGAGAATTTCTAACTTCATGGTTAAGTATAGACGGAAATAAGTATTATACCATATACGCACAAAGCTTGTTTTTGGGAGTTTGAAATGAGAATCCCGTTATTTTTTAAAGCAATTAAATACAGAATGATAATGTATATTATTGTGGAACACAACAACACTGTTTAGCGGCAGGAACATCAAATAATCAAAATAATATTTTTCCACAAAACTTAATTAACTTATACAATGACGTAGTAAAGTACTATTGCAAATCAAACGAAACATATCGGGTGTTTAAGATAATAAACGTAATCTCAGTTTAACCCAATAAGAAGTAACTTGTAACCTTGCGTTACTAACAAACAAAGCGATGAATATATAAACATGTTAAACATGCAACCGCCTCTACTTACAAACTCGTACAGTGTAGGCTAAATTAAAGGGTACAGTAGTATTCAGAAGATTGTACACTGGGCGAGAGATACAAATGCTTACGTATGTATGAGATGTTAATTTAAAGGGCAGGTAAAAGGAAAAAAACAGAGACGAACTATTTCTCTTTTCTTGAGAAAATGTGTTTTAAAAGATTCGCTGCATCTTAAAAAACGGGCAAGAAATAAATATGTCAAGCACCTTAAGGTTAAAATTCAGCACCTCAATGACAGTTCGAAAAAGTGACATACGTCCGCTATGTGAGAAAGGAATTTGTTTGAAAACTGCTTCAGATTATCGCTTCTTGACCGTACAATCGTAAATACCTACTGGCAAAACATGAACAAAGGAAATAGAATCTGAAAGCGAAATGTTGTAACTTGAACGTCTGAAATATCATAGGAAAACGCTGCTGCTAATCCGTAGCGTTTGCCAAGACTAATGTGCAATCTCCTCAAGTACAGAGAGGCTTAGTGAATATGCAAATCCACTGTCACACACAGATTGAAATGTCGATTACAGCCCAGCACCGGTCGACATTGAGCGTGAACATACACCTATGATTGATACAACCACTTGCGAGAACAGCGGACAGCTATTATATGCTAATTGAAGAAACGATTATATTTCAGAAGGCTTTGTTTGTCATATCGTGATAGTGACTATAGTTAACCGAAGGAATTATCAATTTTGTAAATATGGGTTGACATACTGTAGTCATCCCCAACATGGTTGGGAAAAGGCTAGGCAGAATTTACACTGAAGATATTATTTGTTTGTACAATTTGCACCAATAATTTTGTTCCTTTCTGCATTGCCTTTGGAACAACCCTTGGTAGTTTACTGCAATCCTTTGAAGCTCTTAGCACTTTAGAATACGATCAAAATTGACGAATTCGCTGTCCCCGGCGAATAAAATGGTAATCGTAAAAACCAAATTTTACAAAAAAAACAAAAACTGTTTTTTGTGAAAATCTTATTAACTATATACAAAGCGGAATAGTTCAAATTAAAAAAAAAGGATTTTTTTACATTCATTCAATACACCTTAAAATCTTATAACTTCTGAAATAACCGTAGGAAATTAATGAAAAAAATTGACAGAGTGTGCAATAACCTTAAAACTATCGTAGTAGCATATTACCATTTTATTCGCCGGGGACAGCGAATTATCCAAGATATAATAAAGTAAAAGGATCATTTAGGATTCATTAGAAGACAACATTACAGTAAACAAACGTATTACCATCACTTAAGATGGTCCTGTTACCAACCGTATAATTCCGTAATGGCTGTTCATTACGTACCTCTATTAGAAGGTTCACATTCATTAAAAATGGACCTTTACGAGCTTGTAATAACATGATTAATACATAATTGAAATCGCTTAACCCGTAAATGGTAAGCATAGTATTATGTAAGCAGAAATAGTTAAGGATTACGATATTCAAATGTAATTCATTGGACAACTTGTGAACACTATTATATGGTAATTGAAGATGTAGTTGCAACAGGAAATACAAAGATGTGATACGTTGAGGAGGAGTTATTTGATGGGTTGACGACACAACATGACATAGCACTGTTCTCACCTATTTCCAATAGTTCAAATGCATATATTATTTTAAAGAGTTCGGTACTTTATGCGGTAATAACATGTATGAATAGCTCACCCATTACCAACAGGAAAAGTAGAGTCGAGATGGCTCGTGAGGAGTGAAATAAGGGGGTCTATACAAGCTGAGCCTATAAAAAACCTATTACAGCACTGACGAATTTCTGAATGATAAATTAATCTAATTCTTGTAATTGTGTTATTTCTAATTACTTTGACATTAAATTAACTAATTTTATTAAAATATTAAGAGTTGTTGACATTATTCTGTAGTACATTTTAATTTTTAAATTCTAATTTGGACTGTTAATAATAATTAATAAGTTTATAATTAATTGATTAAATGTAACCTACCTATTTACATTTATTTGTACGCCGTTAAGGCAAAACATGACTGATATAATTTAATTGTAACATCTTGCATGCCATGTGTGTGTATACTCATGTTTTGGACAAATAAATGATCTTATCTTATCTTGAGTTTTTTATTAGTCACTCTGCCCCAAATATCAACCTTTTTATAGAACGTTTCTAGCCACTGACCACCACAGGTCAGACCAGCTGCTAGGAATATCATTTTCAGAGCACCTTGTTTGACCAACAAATTGGCGCTTTAAGTATGTATGTTAGAATATTGTTATAAGACAATCGAATAAAGAAGACTACTTTCTTGCTTGACATAATCCTATAAAACATCAGTTTTAGTAATAGTCTATGTATTAGCACAGATTAATGTATTAGTCATTATTTCTGACTCAAAAAAACCGACAGACTCCTGTGATACAGTCAATCACATATCAGTGGTATTAATCGCCCTTAATTTAGGCCGTTTCCTCGTTGGTCGGTGCGGTATCGTTTCGTTTTTCCTCATCGGTCGGTAAGCAGCAGTGCAGTATAGTATGCTCTGTATACCGAAACGATACCGCGCTACTTTAATTTACGGACCTGACATTATGGTTTTCGGTATAATTTGAGCAGTACCTGTGGCAGTACCGCTTAATTCATTGAAATATAGGCGCACGGTAAACTTTCGGAACCGAGTATACCGAGCATGCTGAAAAACACGTAACGTGAGCGGGTACCACACTGAATGTTTCTACCGAGACGCGGTAAACCGAAACGATCCTGCCCCGCTCTACCGAGCCAATCAGGAAACGCTCATTATAATATGGGCGCTCGGTAAATTTTTGCGTATAACGAGCATGCTGATCCCGCACCGCTGACTTAGTGACCACTGAGGAAACGGCCTTAGACTTATAGGCGGTGTCAATGTCAAATTTTTATCATCGATGTACGTTTGACTGTGCCTACAAAGTATACCTAATTATTACAATAACAATAAACTATAAGGCATTCATTATCAGCGTTTGTTATTGCGTGCAAGTGCTTGCTATTTCCTTACATGTCACGTAAGTGTCACAAAATTTTTTAAGAAAAATCCTGAAAATGCAACTGTATTGTTTTCCGCCATTGGCTTTTAAAAACTTCCATGATTGATAAAGAGTTGTCATAAAAACAGAAACTCCCTGTCTGTCCCTCACTTATTTATTAACTTCACTAAAATTTTCTTTATAAACTTTGTTCAGATGTAGACTGATAGAACACAGGTATAACACAAATAAAGAAAACATATTAAAAATAACAGCTAATAGTTTGAAATCGTCAAAACACTGCACTGAGTAAACATGGTTATCAGTAGATTTTTGTATGAGCGATGTAGAGCATTGCATATTATTAATAAAACGATTTATATTACCCGCTTGTTGCATTACACTTATTAGTTCTAATTAAACTCTTTCATCAAAACCATAAATCTGTCAAATCCGTTATGCAAACATACAATTAATATTCCAATTCAAAACATGTTCCCATTTACCATTACCTACCAAATAATGTAATACACAATTAAAAATACCAATAAGTTCTCGTAGATCTGGGTCGTCATATTTCGTATTGCGTTCGCTGTTCCCGAGCTAAGGCCAGACTAATGAGTGAGCCAACTAATTAGCATACTCACTGAACTTTACGTCTCGGTTATTTGACTGTGAGCAATAAACGGTATTTAAAAAAACTAGTCTAAGTTAGTCTGAACACATAAATAGTCAGATAGTAATATTTGGTGATTGTTTTTATAGATCAGGATTTGAGGAATTTGGTGTCAGTGGGTTGATATAATGTTTGAAGTAATCACGTGTAGCAATTAATCTAGGTTATACAAATATAAGCAAAACTTTCTTTACCACGTTAATAGAATTCCAATGAGTAATAAAACATTCGTAATTATCCAATTTTCAGGAAGATCAGCTCTTACTTTGAAGCATTGTCTAGGTACAGCATGCTATAGAAGACGTTATGCTGAACTATTTCTGGCTAACCTTCATGGTGGAGGAGCACGAAATAAAGAAGTACAAAGCTCAGTCATTTCTTGTAACGGTCCTGACACATGGTACGTTATCGTGAATCCTCTTTTTTTCGTACTTACATCCTAAAGTGTGCAAGGAGATGAATTAAGATGGCAAAATAGAAAAAAAAATATTGTAGCAATTTATTACTGCAATAATATCAAGTCAACAGGTTCTTATCTATCAGTAGCAAGTCAAAAAGATCCGAATGCAAACAGGTTAGTATTGTATTCAAATCTAGACTAGTCACTCTTCAGGTATGCACTTTTGAAATATTAAGACCTATTGATCAATGAAACAACATAGTACAGCACAGCTGTCTGTTACAGTCATCGCTGAAATACTTGATTGTGATAACAAAGAGATAAATCAGTGAACGACATAAGTATCGTTACGAATTGCATCTTGTCCTAAGCTAAGGCTCCAGAGAAGACAAGATGCAATTCGTATCTTTGAACCAAAATAATTCCATGTTTTGAACTGTTTAGTAAACCAGCTACCAAGGAGCTTAACGTTACCTCTGCGTATAAATATATAGGTCCCCATTTTGCTTTAGGTAGAGTAAAAAGTCAAATAATTTATGTATGATAATATATTTGGATTTTTTTTAAGTTATTTTGAAAGTTAAGAAGAAAATTACCAATACAATACTCATAGAATAACAGAAATCAAAATTGACCAATCCAAACACTTACAATATTACAATCACTTACAATAAAACCCATAACAGCATGCAGTAGCAATATTGAATAATAACAATCGATTGGAAGGTTGCACCACTCGATGCGGCCCGCGATCGATGTAACGATGTAATCGATATCCCCTTGAACCGAGTTCTACTCGTAGTCGAAATAATGGCTCACATCCTTAGCGTTTGTATGGGGTAATGTTCGTGTTTTATTGCTTTTGTAGCTGATATTGAGTTATCTGTAGGATCATTGAAGGTTTAAGTTTGTAAAGGTTCGATGAAAAAAAGAGAGAAAAGGGTTATATTTTTTTTGTTAATTGGGGCATCACAACCCCCAAACCTCTCTTACGTGGGACTATAACTGTTGAAATTTGGGTGTAGGTTCACCTCTGCCTAAAACTTCGATGATTACATGCATTACCATGTTATAAGTATGTGTGTTGAACACCACACAACTTTCTGAAAACTTTTTAGTTGTGCATTTTGATCCGCAACAGATTTACAAATCCGTAGTTTTCTCCTTACTGATTAGATCCAGTATTTTATATTTAAATAATAGTAAAAGTGAGATGAGAAACATAATTGAAAGTTTAGATCTATAAAGTCAAACTTTACGATTCGTAGTAATTAACTTTATGAACGTATTAACACAACTGAAACTATAAACCGAGTTTATAGTTCATAAAAAAACTCGTGAGAAAAGCATTAAAGTTAGTTCTTTATGAAAAAACGATTAGAAGTATATGTGTATACGCAACGGTAACATAATTACTGACTAATATTCCGAAATTAGTTCACCAATTAAACTTAATATCATACCATACTAATATTCATATCAAATATCCATAACATATATTATTACTAATAGGTCACCGTTCATTTGCATAAACCGATCACTGCCCTAGATGGTGGCTTATAAAATACTTATAGTTTTATAGAGGAAGCACATTGTTTTAAACATATTTATTTCATGGAGAATCAGCAGCTGTGAATTAGTAGAAATTGTTGAATTAATTTGTTGAATGTGTTGTGTGGGAGCTTTATATTACCTATGTATTTACTTGATAGAGACATAATGATTGAATTTCGATAATGGAATGGTTTTTTTTTCGTAGACTCGAAAGATGATAGATGTAAATTTTTAGCACACAAGAGAAGTCAAGGAACTCCTGGATAAGACTCGCACAGACCAGAGAAGCATGCCACAAAAGTGGTAATGCCTTACCTCAGCAGTGGATGCAACAAGGCAGCCAATTACGATAATGACGATGATTATTTGAAGAGCACCAATATGGTGGGGTTTATCAATGAAAGCCAGACTGTCTGTTAACACCAACACATTGGCCATTAAAGAAAATTATAAAAATACAGTTCTTCTCTTCTTTAAGTCTATCTGTAACTTAATGTTTTAACCTAAGCGTGTGGGTTTCGTATTATTTAAGAATGATGAAGAGCGATCCATCAGGTCAATATGACGCAACATAATAGACTATTTGACCCGTGTGCAAAGTATAATGATTCAGAAACCCATGTTACCACACAGCTATAAAACTAGGCGCCTTATATGGAACGGTTAGATACTAAATATTACTTCTAATCGTTGGTATAGATAGTTACATCACTGGCTTGGCATGTGTGATAGTTTTCTGATAAATCTGGTTTAAATATCATTCACAAAATTATTTAAGAAATATTAAGAAAGACCTAACATTGGCTGTTAAGGCCACGCAATCTGCAGATGAGCATATTTTTAATGTCATATGGTGGTACAAACTGTGGTTCTTACATTTCAGAAGTGTACAGGGTCAGACCACTAAACACATTCTTTAATATATTCTAATATCAAAGAATAATCGCCAACGCAAACGGTCGCCAACCTACTGGCAAAACGCGTGAAATATGACCTTCCATAATATGAGAATCCATCCATAACCAATAGTGCAGTGCGATAACTATATTTAGAAGAAAAGCAAAGTATGCACAGCAGCTGATCCACACTGCCACCATTACCGCTTCAATTTCTTTTATCTTATTAACAAGCAGGTGGTCCTGCTTCGTGGTGCGATGGCGCAATGTCGACATTTCTGTACTTTTTTCAAAATACAATATAAATTTATTAACATCGCTATTGGCCAGTTTTATTAGTGTGCACACGCACCGGAGTGCAAAGGATTCCTTTGTCATTCTATTCGGTTTTTTTCAACACCTCTTGAAAGAGAAGCCGTAGTCTATACCCCAACTATTAAAACCACAATTTTCCTTATATTACAATATAATGTACCATATTCCAGCATTCTTGGAAGCTTGCCCAGCACGTCGCAGATGATCGACAAACGTATAAATCTGACTGTTGCACAGTCGCTGCGTGCGTGTCGTTCTCACACAGCGATCGATCGACAGCGTGTCGTCGTCTGTCACGCATGCGCGGTGCCGGTGGTCGTTGAATAGAATTGTTATCAATGAGATGCGGGAATAAAAAAAAATATTGGAAGCTCGATTATATTCAGAGCGATATATCTAAAATACTGCTGTGCCATTGGCAGACATATGTAGTACCGTACTGATAGATTATAGATAGGCAAACAGAAGAGTTGCCTAGACTTGCGTGAGAGGACATCATCAGTAATGTTGTTATAATTATGTAACTTTTCTACCACTATTTACGATGCATGAAGAAAGCGCTTTCTTTAATTTGGCACATATGCTGATAGATAGGTAAGAAATACGGAAACTGCACCATAATACTGAGTGATACTGGCTGTAAAAAGGTGTATTAAAATAAACTATGTAGAATTATTAATGCATGTATCGGAGCTCAACCAGTAACAAAAACCCCTCATACCAGTAATCGACGCCAGTCGAGTGCTCATAAAGGCCGGGCACACGACACGGACGAACCAGTACTGGGACGTGTGAGTTAGTGGAGCGACAAACTGGCACTGTAACCATGTGGGACAGCTTTCCAACAACACCGATACTGTGAAGTTGAGCTTACTTGAATTTCTGTAAAATATATCATTATTATCATCATTTCAGCCGTAAGAATGCTGGCCTGCTTGCATAGGCTTCCCCCAAGCATCGCCATTTCAACCGGTTCTATGATTCTTGCATCCAGCGGACTCCAGCGGTATTTACAAGGTCATCGGTCCACCTCGTGGGATACCTTCTAACGCTACGTCTTTCGGTACGCGGTCGCCACTCCAAAACCTTTCGGTCCAATCGGCCATCTGTTCTGCGAGCAATGTGCCCTGTGCCACTTAAGTTAAGTTGAAGATACTACGTACCTTCCCGAACGCTGCCCAGCCGAGTTGGATTCGACGATTGACCTCTTTCTCGAGTTGTACCTACCTTACTGGAAAATTTGTCCTAGGTAGGACAAAATCGTCCACAACTTCGAGCGTAGAGCCTCCAATTTTCAAATGCGTCTTACATGGGCATTTGATATGACATGACCATCGTTTTATCCTTGTTTATTTTAAGACCCACTCTTTCGGAAGCTCTACTGAGATCATCGAGCTTTAAGCCAAGTCAGAGCTCCTTGGGCGGCTTTAAAACCCTAACACCAGGTTAGTCACTAACCACACGATAAGAAGAAGAAGATCGAGCATTGCACCGACGCGACGGTCTCCATAGTCTCAGCAGTAAAATATATGCTTTTAAGGAAAAGGCTTCATATTATGAAGGAATTAAGAATGTAATATTATGATAAAATGTAATATTATGATAATGTAATATTTTGATGTAGGTAAATCATAGGTCATAGTTAGGAGTCGAAGTTTATTCCACACAGTCACTGACTCACAGTAGTTTTTAAAAGTCTTAGGAACCAAAGTTACCCAAACAGCAAGTATTCCGTTTCTGTTCTATTAGAAAAAAAAAAAGTGAATAAGAGTATTTCTCGACTGAACTCTATTTTCCATCAGCAATATCGGGCTGTCATTTCAAATTGCTGAAGTCCGTACTTTACTTAGTCATTGTAAGTGTATGTGTCTGATTTCATGGTCCAAATAAAAGCCGCATTCATTGGAACCGGATGTATCGGAGACAATTGTAGCCACACATGTATGACATGGTATAATTTAGATGTCCATAGTAACACAACTATGTTATCAAAGAGCAACTAACGATTCACAACACACACATAACACAACAGTGATAATTTATTTCTCTTCTAAGCAAGGTCTTTAGAGTAAGGTCCTGTTTAGCAGTAATTCGTAGCCCAAAGTAACAAATTTTCAAGGAAAGAAAGCCATTCTGTCATTTTTCACAATCACGTATATACAGGCTCACTTGTCCATAGACAATAAGGTCACTTACCTCGCTTCACACAACCAAAATGTCTTTGTTTATTACCTCTCTCCAATAAGGATAAAAACGAAACTTTTGTTATTCATAATTTGTTCAGTTATGGTAATAATATGATGTCTCGCCGACTTTCACTGTAGGATACTCTTTTATATAAGAACCACTTACCTACGGTCAATATTCAGTCGTATTTTTCAGAACTTAAGGCTTCGTTTTCAATGAGTTGCTTACCTGCAAAAGAAAGAGATGGTCATTAGATTAATTAAGATTACGAATGCACTTTTTGTAAGTGGAGTTAAACGATTAAAAGTTAATGCGAGTCTTGAAGCGGCAATTAAGTGCATTTAAATGTTGCTCAATTATAATTTCTGTTGTAAGTTTAACTGTATTTTCTACATTCAAATATATATTTCTTGGCTTTTATTCATATTCTGTTTTCGTCACCATGTCCACGTCCTAACATACTGACATTTATTCTATGTTACACTGCAAAGCAAGGGTTACACTACCCTTTGTCAATCGTACGAGAGGGTCTACCGAACTTGCTCATTTTATTTTCTTTAAACTGTTATAAATTGTGAATCAGCCTAGAACAGTCCAACTTCTTTTATAGTGATGGAAAGAGGACTGATCACGATTCCTTTTTACAATGCAGGGGGACTTTCATAGCATCAAGTCCAGGTTTCCTCATAATAATTCGACAAATCCACAAAACCTTCAGGTACGCAAACTCCTGCTGCAACCCTGTTCTTACCACTTACTTTTTTGATGTCATACTGTCACTTAAGACAAATCGAGTACTGTCGCGCCAAAAAGGGGACACTTATTTTAAAATAATATTTTTGTGATGACCACATAACAACCACAATTGAGTGACAGACAACAGAAATAAC
This sequence comes from Agrochola litura, assembly GCA_949152395.1. Classification (NCBI taxonomy): domain Eukaryota; kingdom Metazoa; phylum Arthropoda; class Insecta; order Lepidoptera; family Noctuidae; genus Agrochola; species Agrochola litura. Next base: position 24,941,934 of record OX424499.1, read on the forward strand.
AAAGCGTACCGTGTTATAATATCAGCTCGTCGTGTGCGTACTAATGAGACGACAATGAGTGACGCAAGCACGCAATGCGTGCGCGCATACCAAATGTACAGGCTGGGTAATGCAACCGCTCTAGACTGGGTGTGCGTAACTTGACATGGATCGATGTCGAAGGTTTTAAAGCTGATTTAAAAAGTTGCAATTGAATTCCAAATTTCCCTTTCTTCCTGTTCACAATTTAACGGTTTCGGTCCAATACAAACAACAAACATCACTAAAAATTGATTTCCAAACTATTACAGGGCCTTTGACACTTTTCTATAAAAATAAAGTTCAATAATAAATTACGATACCTATTAAAAAGATACAAAAAACATTATTTCATACCTACAATGGTTTTCGTGGACCGTTTGACAAGCACCAACTTTAAAATGCACATGAAATGAATTCTATTTTCATGTTCTAAGTATAAAAATGGCTTGAAATAGCAGCTGTATGAGTTTATAAAGTAAGGTTCGCCATGTGTTGCAATATGGACGACAACTTGTAACCGCCTATTGCGTACACGCATGCGTTTTCCAAACTGAGACGTGAATATGCCTGTAAGGAAAATTGTGATTTATCATAAGGGATTTAAGAATAATTTTGAATGGCGATCATGTTGAAAATTTTAATGACACTTGACCGTTTTTCTTAGCAGTTATTGTTTATGAAATAAGATGATTTGTATGGAACGTGAGTTTCTTTTTGTCTTTTGAAAGTTGTGTACCTTCCGGCAGGAAAGCCACTTTGAATATAATCACGAGACCACAATAGCTCTCACAATACATTGAAACTAAATGCAATCAGTACTTAGAGATTCGACCTGGAAAAACAAAACAACTCAAACATTATCATGATTATTAAATGTGCAACGGGTTCTGTATATCTAGTCCCCAGGAAAGAATAGACCACAATACAAACTTCTAAGGACGTTTTTAAGCTAGCCCAATATCAACATGACAGCCTACCTCTTACTATAATGTTGCTGGTAATATACATAAATTATAAGCACAAAAGCAAAGCTAACATGATGATGTTTGTATAATCATATCAGTGTATTACAATCGTAACGCAATTTGCATCACAAATTAGATGGTTCAGAGAAGGCCTGCTTCGTAGAACGTACGTTAATAAGCCTGCACACGCATACAATGCAACCATGCCGCAATAAACGATGCAGAAAAGAAAAACGTTCTCTTAATAGAAATAAATGCAAAACATTTGCCTAAAAGTCAGATGCCTAAATAATTATTTACTATCTATCTAGCTGTCAGTAGAAACATTTAACAAGACAGTCAATCCAAAAGTCATATCCTAGCATACATATATTATGTATTGCAAAAACCTTATGCTAACTCCTAAACTAGGGATAGGCCTGTATTTTGGGGCTTGTGATTCAGCAATTATATTAATTTATAAATATTCTATAAGTATAGAACTACGCACTGTCTTTTTCTTTTAAAATTTTTTGGTTCAGCAGTTTCGGGGATAAAGGGGGGAATGGTCAACTTTCATCTATTTTCTTAAATATGTTTCAAATTATAAAAAAAATATACAACAAGCCCTTTCATTTGTTATGTATTTGTATGTTGGTATTCGGTACAGTATGCAAAACGTTTTTTTTTCAAATTTCCAATTTGCCCCCGAAAAGGGACCGCCATATTCAAAATACATTTATTTACGTTACACGTCCGTGTTTGGGTCACAGAAATTCAAATGTGTACCAAATTTCAACTAAATTGGTCCAGTAGATTCGGAGCAAATTGGCTGTGACAGACGGACAGTCAGCAAGCCAGCCAGACAGACAGTGATAGACACACGAGTGATCCTAATAAGGGTTCCGTTTTTCCTTCAGTCATACGGAACCCAAAAAATACATCTTTAGAGAAGTGTCGCTACTATGTCACGGCTATGTCATAGGTACTAGTAGCAGTTCTAAATGTAGAATACCACTGGACCGGTCCGAGAGTATTAGTTCTACAACTCAAAACTTATCATATAGTAAAGTTCCGTGCAAGAATTTTAGATTTTTGAAATATGACTATTAAATGGAATGAGCTACACAACACAATACTGACATACTGAGTTGAATAGACTTTCTGCTACGTATCTGTTCAGTGAATTCACGCACGAGCACTATCGCAACGGCTACTGTTCGCATTGCTGATGTGATGATCATTAGCAATTGAGCAACTTGGCGATTAATGTTGGGTCAATGGCGTTGACAAATTAATGCTTTCACGGCGGCTGCCCAAATTAGATTACTGTGAATATGATTATAATTGGTTGAACACGATTTAATTAGTTATAGGCGTAATGATTAATTAAAGATTTTGGTTAAGTTAGGTACCTAGTTGTTTTATACCTTGGTGTTTTTCTGGTACAGGTTGATAATCGATTTGAAACGTAATGGACCCACAGTTGGACAAATGTTTGTACAATTGTGAAACTGTTGTGCATACTCATTACGAAGAGAAATTAATAAAGCTAAGCATTAATTTCTACATTGTTTTTTTTTTAAGTAGGTCATCACATTATTGTTTGGAAATAGCTGTTTCAAACAAAACGTCAGTATTTTCAGAGTCAATATTAACAACGTGTACAGTATCTCTTCCTGCTTTGTAACGGTAAATAAAGATCGAGCAAGAAACTTAATGATCTATCTATATATACAAGAGCCATCAGAGACAGGAAAACTAATTTAGAACACATCACTGCACTACGGTACACATACCGTTGTTACACGAGACTTCAATTACCAACGTAGGTATTTTTTTGACGACTCGGACTATACCGTTTTGACAGTGAAGCAAGAAGTATAGAATACCCAGTACAAGATCCAAAGACAAATCAAAGCACACATAGACACCGAACAGAACAATTTGAAAGTTTTTGCTTGGTACAGTCCTACTCAAGTGGACAGCTCTAAATTCGATCAAGCAGAGGGCTAGACGGGAATTTAGCCGTCGCATTTAACGATGGCAATAGCGGTCATTGCCCTTTACCTTATATCACTCCGTAGGAACCCAAATAACAAACTGTATGGTTTTTCGTTATTGAAACATGTAATGGCATTTATTTAAGGCATTGAAATAAAAAATGCTAGAAAATGTTAGTGGGTCAATAACCGACAATTATAAGGAGGTTGATCAGGATTTCAGAAATTCAGACTTTGCCAAAACTGATTGCTTGGGTGATTTACTTTTCCCAACTGTTGGAGTATCTGTAGGAACACTCCTACAGACACCCCACAGCTGGGAAAAGTAGTTAAAAAAACAGTTTCTTGCTAACACCTCGCCCTACCTAACGTTTTAATTGGAATATACAAGTAAATGCGAGACATACAAAGTAGGTATATTTTCACGTATTGTACGGACTGGCTTTTCTGAAGTTTTTGCAATAAAGATGACTAAAGAATAACAAACACAGAAACCTAAGCCAAATGGGACAAAAAAGCCACATGAAAGGAACAGGGTCACCAAAGTGAACCAAGCCGTCTTGTTTACATCCGATGGACGAGAAACCTACTAATGAGTGTCTCATTACTGTATTGAGATGTGTGGCGCTTACTGAGAAAGGACTTGGAGAAAATAAGAACTGTCTAATAAGCCGGAGTTTATATTGTCTTGATGAAAGATAATTTTGGTATGACAATAAAATATAGGTAATCTGAATGACAATTTTCCTTGACTTTTTTCTTCCACCAGTGCGTAGATTCTGTGTGTATTTGTTTACATTTATTTATACGAGCATACCTATATCAAAATCAATTCAAAATTAGAGATTTGATTTTTCATTCTAGAGCATGAGAATTTGTCAGATTATACCGATGGAACGTCGTTTCCTTCCGAAAAAAACCGATTAATACAAATGTGTGTCATGCTGATTGTACTGCTTTACTTTCCAGGACTATCCTCCTCCAATGACCACCTTGAAAAATTGCATGACTTAATTCTTTAGCCTTATTAAATATTCAAAGAGTCATCAGAAACTCATCAACGTCAATAAACCGACTCCTAGTTCATAAAAGTTTGGTCACCTTTACTACGTGAAGGCATTAGATCTAACTGTGACATTAAATTAACACCTGCATCATGCACAATTGTGTTAACTATTACAACAAGCGCGTCACATTGCATGCTAAGTACGCATTATATTATGACGAGTTAGTATTGCTTGCGCAATGGAACGGGTGCGTTGCGAAACGGTCGCATAATCGGGAGTTAGTGAGCCTTATTGATAGTTAAGGATTGGGTTCGATGTCCTAGATTTTAAAGGTTGAATTTTTGAAGACGTGTTCATGATTCTGGAGATGGATTTTATAGAAATAGATTACAACAAGTAGAATCTTCCCAGACAGCAGTGGTTTATTTTATTTTATTCGATATAGTGATAGAGATTGATAACTGGTGACAAATACATAAAAACAGAAATCATCAAAACAAGAAATAGTGGTTAAATTCCAAAAGTTTCTAAATGTTTATAAATATTATGCACTTCTGTTTTTTTTGGTTTTCGTTGTGTGGCTAAAACCAAATTGTAAAACAGAATAACTGTTTTGGCAATAAATCAATAGTAATAATATTTTAACTTCAGGGGTAACCAAGGCCTGTGGAAAAATTGTTCTGTAAACACATTATTGCAAAAGTTTATTTAAAGCCAGTAAAATAAACAGTAGAGCAATGTATTTTCACTGCCCTTCACCTTCAGGCCATTTATTCTGGGAAGTAAATTAACTTCAAGAAACGACCTCAGCTCAGCCTCAACCCTAGAGGTCAGATATCGCTATAAATACACGCTAAATATATTACACCTTAAACTATAACCGAAGGTATGTCCAATGTCAATTGAGTTATGAAATAGGTACTTACACATAATATTACTTGTTATACAATGATTCTTGAGTTCACCCCGTAATCGTCAGTTTGATACTCAGTGTAACTAAATTAGCACCGGAAAGATTGTAGAACGATAAGTATATACCCTTTTCACGACACATTTGATTCGACAGGTTGGAAATACTATTCATTAGAGATAGATATTCTGAAATTGCGGGAGTTCAACAATGTGGAGACAACAATACGACCATCAATAAAAATACTGGCAGTACTACAAGTACATTGAAAAAATTAAATAAATCTAAACACAGGTTATATAATTTAAAAACAAAACTACAAAATAGAAGTGATGAGCCGACTATGGGTTTTGCCGATCTTTGCCTAGAGTGAATAAAGTATTGGAAATATTTGATAGAATTTTTGTATGCAGACTACGAACGTCATTAGATATTATACGCAGTTTAAATTAATGTCGTCGTAGTCCCCACATTCTTTACTACCTAAAAAAGGTATCGAAGATTGAGTTAAATGACATCCGAATGGACAGGCCTATGACTGTTCATATCAATCCCGAACATTTTATTGATGTCGTTGACTTTCTTAACTGACTTCCAAAAAGGAGGAGGTTCTATTTTCATCTGTATGTATTTTTTTTTACGTGAAAACTTCTTTAGGCGCGTTGGGCATTTTTGAGATGAGACTAAACAATTGATTTCGCGACACTGTAACGCAATTTACCGACACCGTGAAGTAAAAGACATCAACGCGTCGATTACCGCGGTGCGTGGATTAAAAGACATCAACGCGTTGATTGCCACGGTGCCGATTTTTTTTCAAGTTTTCTCTTCTGTCGGCACTCCCGGAGTGTCACTGTTTTTTTAAGTATGTTCATCGATATTTTCGTCAATTGTGGACCGATTTAAAATTTTTTTTTTTTTTTTTATAGAGGAAACTTACACGGTGGTCTAATTTAAACCTTTGCTCGAGTATTTTTTGAGTTCGCATCAATAATACGTATTTTTCTCAATATGACTATGTGGATGCTGTTATAATAACTTCCTGGCACTGTTAATTACATAGCAGGTTGTGGTTTTCGAATTTGTGTGGGGTAGGTATCACAACAAAAAAGACAAAAAAGAAAATTAAAGTAATTTTTCACTTTGTAGTGTTTTTTTTGGAAGTCGGTATTTTATTTTCAAAGTAATGCCCTATTAAAGTGTTAAGAAACACTGGGTAGCATTTTTACTAGCGGAGGTGCTTGTGCAAAGTCAAATGCAAAAAAAATTAAAACTGTTATTGTAATAATTGTTAATATAATTATGCTTAGGCCCCGGCCTATTTGAAATTAAATAAATAATGCAAAGCACGATCTCTGAAAAACCAAAACTTCAAAACCGCTCGAAAAAACAATTGACAATACTCAAACCTTTATCATTTCAATTATCAAAATTAGCCATAACGCCTCAGGCTGTAACTCTGTCTAGTTCCCATGAATTAGCAGCACGATCACTAATCACGGCTAAGTAAGAAGTCGTGTCTTAAACAAAGACTCTAGCCACGCTTAAACAGCTCTCATCAATATGCATTAGTTTAGAAAGCTCTGCTAATGACCGGTCACCATTCTGTTTGTTGAGAATTTAACGGACGATTGGCGTGTTTGCCAAAATTTTGTTAAGTCATTGTTACTTTACTTCCGTGGTGATCATTCTAGCTTCTTCTACAAGCACTGGATCATCCATCACGCACTATTATTCATATTTACCGCCACCTTTTAATACTATCGCTTACTACCTCTATAAACTGCCTCTCTCAATATTTCCCTGTTTTACCAACTTCCATGTACACTTTCAGATTCTTACGTATGATATTACCTTCTGCATTCTAAGTTTATAGCACAGTTGTCTCGTCATCATTATTATTCACAGTCTAACTTCCACTGATGGGCTATTAGTATCTTTGGACAGTTCCCTATTAAGAGTTTATTCATTAGTACCCGCATTTAATTTAAACCTTAATTTTTCTTGCTCTCTATTTACAGCTACGTCATCAGTACCACTAAGTTCTATTACTGTTCCATCAAGTCCATTACAGCTACTCGCTATAATTTTGTATCAGTTTCTATTACACCCAGATCAATGAGGTAATAGTCTTAAATATGCACTAATATCCAATTTCAGCCTGTCTAAATCCTAACGTTACGCATAATTTCGCACAAACTAGTTTCTTATTACCGGCATTACGAGTATTGTTGGTAAGAACAGGTAAGGAGGTGATTTATACAATTGCTGGAATTTAGACAACAAGTATCTGCTAGTTAGAAATGCTGACAGGTCACGTAGAGCTGATTAAATTTAGCAATGCTTACATTCCTTAGTGCTAAGGATCAGACGGTTTGACGTCGTCGTTCGCTAGCTGCCTGCCAAGTTTACACATTGTCACAATATCCATTTGCATTGTTGTAATTTTTATTATTTCAAGAGGCCTTAAATTATTGTGATTTTGCGACAATGTTGTAATAAGCATAATATGTAACAGCATTCCAACATTCCTTTTCACATTTTTGCAATCAATAATTGAATAGTTGACTGTTAAAGTTATATATGCATTTTTATTATCTTTTATTGCTAGCCAACACCGCTTTGCAAAAGTGTTTCTCACTGTTTCCAGTTGTTATGAAGTCTCATCATGCTCTTGAGAAACATATTCGTAATTGCCACACCTACTACTATACAAGCGTTTTATTTGTAAACAAATTCCTGTTCCTATTGATATCATACATTCTTATCTCATCTATCATTACCTGTTATGTTGTTATTGACATTGAATTAATTACAATGTCTTCCTTTCACTTCAGAACTATCATCGAAAAAACAATTGCGATCGCCATGACATAATTACAGGAGAACAAAGCTACGAATTGTGTGCGGACGCAGATTCTATCGCGTAGTAGACAAATATTTATGAACATGCTCGCCCATTCAATAGACTTAGCTATTGTTTATACACAATAAGATTCTGTTCTCGCTTAATTTGTGAAGTATGTACTTTGTGTTTAATGCTTTATTAATCTTGTAAAGTACTTTGGGAAAATTATTAGTACTTTGTACCTGTGACGGCCGATTTCCCATCAGTAACCTCCACTGATCTATTTATTACAACTAATACTTTATGGATCACGACCATCTAGTTAGGACGTCACTACGCATTATTGCATGACGCCGATCACCTAGAGACAAAAAAGAATCTCATCCTTCCATAACTCCACCAGCACCTGCAAACCAGAAAACAATCTTTTGTTAACCTCAAAACATCATTCTAGCTAATGAACATTTCTTGGTAAACCTCAAATAATCCAAATGAATAACAAGCAATTCATTAAAAGCTCAGCAAGAACTAAGGCATGCTGCAATAATCTCAATAGAGGCGTGCTCTTGCATTCCAGGTGAGTTTGGCGGTTAGCCTACACTTATAGACACAGCTGCTACTACCGAGACTACTGACTGTAATTTATATGAGGTTACTTGTGTTGTATAGCATCTGTATTTGATTGTTCGGCTATTAAATTATATTATATATAGGTAAATATATCTTTAAAAAGGAGGTTCCTTTATGAGTTGACTAACTGATGTTAGAATTTTATTAATAATCCTGTGATCACTATTTATCTGAGCACAGGAGAAATAATAAAATTCCAACACACCTTTCAAATATTTATAGCTATGTTGATGAAAGACAGAAAATTAATTTCTATAATGTTTTCACGAATGAAACAAACATAGCCCATTACTAGATTCCTCGAGCAGAATATTAGTCTAGGATTAAGTAGGTGACAAGCATTCCCATATTAACAACATAACATCCACATTAATTAAGATCAGCAGAGTTTGCCATTTAAACAGAACCTGAACTTGATAAATCTTTATATCCAACAAGATTTACATAATTATTTCAAGAAATAACCGTAACACAAGGTAGGTAGGGCTTATCTACATGGTATGCGGCACTCGTAGTGCACTTGTAATTGAAAGGACACAGGACCAGTCCAGATCGAGGTCACATATGGAGATTGGACATTGGCGAGTTAAAACCGTATTTGTTATTTAAATTATGTGTGGTATAAATCTAGCTAATAAGTACTCGTAAATCGTATGGGTGTGTTTTGAAAGGGTTTTGCGGTTAAATCCTGATAGGAGCGAAACGATAATCGAAATGTTGGAAGCGCATGTGCAGCAGACGATGTAGTTTAAAAACATTAATGGCAGAAGCAAACAAGATGGAAACGACTCATCAAATCAGGAACCACGCATCTCTAGTCAGGAAGCAACAACTGCAAAACAACTTGCCGAAACTTAACAATTAACCTATCGAATGCCGTAATTACAGAAACCAAGGGTTAAATATTGAAGAAAACCTTAACCACCCTACTCGCCAGCGAAATTAGGACAAGCCTGTATAGATTCTGCGGGTAGAGAAACTGTAGGTACTCGTAGTTTATTTTAAATACGAAGACACAAGTTAAACATTGTTTGTACCAATATTCTCAAAGTAGTATCGAATATATTTAAACAACTGTATCTACCAGCGACTGTGTGCAGTCTTTGTTTGCACTTTCTAGTTCCTGAATGTCGGTGTTCACTTTGCACTCAATATGAAACGATCTGGATACATCTTAGATGTATCATTATTATTGATGTAACAGTTTTTTTTCTAGAAATATAATATATTATGTGTTGCTCAAATAATACAACGTGGAGTGATTTCACAAAAACAGTGCACCTCTCAAGAACTAATTTTGCATTTAGCCGTTGTACCATAGTCATTTTCTCTAGTACTTTCATAGCCTTCTTTTCTGAACCCACTAGTATAAACTAAGTGACCTTTGCATCACCAAAACTTGTGGTTTAAACGACAGTTTACAGGTAGTTGTGATTTATTCCATACCAGGTCGCGTCAATTTTGGTTAACCACTAAAAAACTAGGTAATAAGTTAATAACTAAGTGCGAAAGGTTATATATTGCAACATCAGCGTGCTTAATAATCTTAACACAGTTATGTTGGTTTGTTATTAAGTTTTTGTCTCTCATGTAATGATTTATAACTTTAATTTCAAATTATTATGTATCTTGAATTTTCGTTAAATAATAGTCATTAGGTATTCGGACATCGAAATTAATTTTAACATTCATTAGTTGGTCAAAATGAATATAAAGATATAGTAGTGGCTGGTATTTTCGTCGGTAGCCTAAATATTTGATGCTCATAGATGAAACTGCAACTGCAAATGATGGCAGTAATTTGGCCTAAAATTTTTGTTTTATTGATTTAGGTTCCTACATAAATTTTAGGCCAAGTCTAAAACTAAAAGTTTCTTCTTCTTCTTTTCTTTTCGACGGTACATATATACGTATCTTGTATTGTTTGGGCCCAGTAGGTGGCCACATTTATTGCGGCGTCAGAGGGGTTGTTCAGATCGTCAAGGGTGCAGGTTATATTTGTCACACTCTAGCAGATGGGGCACAGTCTGTTCAGAAGCACCGCACACGCACTGGATGCTGGATGAATCGATAATGCCCCATTTCACCAAATATGTATGCAGCGGCCTACTTAGATACGTAATCGATTCAGTACTTTACAAATAGGTCACTGCAGTTCGCGACCTGGAGGCAAGTGTTCTTGGGGGTTTACGAAGTTTTGAGTCTTAATATAAATATTTCAGTCTCGAACTGGAAGCTGGATTCAAGATATTTCTTGAGAACAGGGGAGAAATAATTAGGCGATTACTTGAAACTGCTCGATTGGAGTTTGAAAAATATACTTTGTAATTTCAATAACGTGCTCACGTTACTTAGCCAGATGAAGTAATACACGATTCTACTTAGACATGACGGATAGTCTGACGAATCTGGTAACAATAATATCAGTTTGTGGGTAGATGAGTAATGTACCAGTTTCCGAACATTATAGGAAGCCCTAAATCAATGTACATCGTGGGATGATGATGAATGAGCTTACTGAAGGAATAGGTTTCCGAAAATGTGCTTTAATTGCGAAATCCAGTTCTGGGCTGTAAAACTAGAATAGCTAGATTGAATAAATTAAATTGGTGGATTCCGTTATCGTTGTCTGTTAATTATGAATTCATGTTTTTGAGTTGTTGAATGGGTGTTTTACTCTGATAATATCTACTTTTTTCACACAACAATGTCAATAGTGTTACTGAAAGTTTTCACTATACAATACGCAGGCCACACTGGGAACGAAGTGAGATGAAGCTAAGTTCGTTTAGCTTTATTCATACTTCATACTTCGGTCAACATCGAGTACCAATTGAAACGAGAATGGAAGTATGAACTGTGGTGGAGGAAAGTTAAACGAACTTAGCTTCGTTTCGTTTCGTTCCCAGTGTGGCCTGCGCGTTATACGCTCTCAACAAGCAAATCAGAGGAATTTCTATTTTTCCCCGAAGAGCTGTATAGATAGACACATAAAATATAACATGACACCAGTATAACTCGAAGGGTAAGCCAGAGGTGTATACTTTATACTAACACCCACATTGCGAAAGATGTATTTTAAGTTCCATAGGGAGCGAGCCTATTGCCATTAAGTGCCAGTGGGCAGGGCAGTACTCACAGAACAGATGGCCGATGGAGCCGAAAGGTTTTGGAGTGACGACCGCGTACCGGAAGACGTAGCGTTGGAAGGCCACAACTCACAAGGTGGACCGATGTCCTGGTGAAAGTCGCAGGAATCCGCTGGATACGAGTAGCACAGAACTGGTCGAAATGGCGATGCTTGGGGGAGGCCTATGTCCAATAGTGGACGTCTTTCAGCTGAAATGATGATGATGATCACCATCACAAATCCAAACTACGAGCTGCTATATATAAACTGAATATTTAAAACCAAACGATCAGCAACTTCATAAAGTCTAAATCAAAACTCGTAGTTAAAAGCTACTTACTCATGGGATGTCGGCGTCGCGACGTTTACTTGAAAGCTGTCGACCTTTGCAGCCGTGTTTTATTCTTCCGTCGTCGTAAGAAACTCGTTATGAGGTAATAACAACGGTTTAATAGATTATGTCTTAATTTGCGGCTTTGAAAATGAATTGCAATAATCTTAGAAATTCCCTATTAGGTGGAGAACAGTAACTAAACAGTCTTGGATTCTGATGCCCATAAAACTGAATCTTTCTGACTGACCATTGCAACCCCTTGACAATTCAAAAGTTGTAATTGGTTTATTTGAAATAAATGCTTTGAGTTCGAGTTAATGAATGAAATAGGAATATAATTTAAACTTTACTCACAGATAGAGAAGTAAAAGACACTAAGTAGGAAATGAAGGTATGAAAAAGAACACTTTTCTACTTACTTAATTTCGGAAAGTTAAGTAGTAAGACAGGTTGTCTGGAAGAGATCGCAGAAAGCGATAAGGCCGCTCATTGTATGTGTTGTAGTGTTTAACTTATTTTTTGTAATGTATTTTTCTAGTGTAAAATAAAGTATCAATAAATAAATAAGACGATATCGAGAGGGTTTCGGTACGACAATATTTATTTGCTACAGAAGTAGTAGTACCTACTGAATGACTTTGGACATGATTGACTCAAGACCATAATATAAGTATAAAACCATAGATTATGGACTGCAGTATGATTAATTATCCATTATTAGAAACCCAGTCACTACTCCAATATTTAACCTTTACACTATTTTACAATTATAAATATATGGCAGCCTTCATAAATCGAGATCATGTCGGCCTGCAGTGTCACGACATGGGCTGTTTCCCGGCAAAAAGCTAGCTTAGCCTTAAACGGAGTAGAAACTATAACTAGTCCTAGCCACGCCTAAGTGACTCGGAACGTTGAAAATAAATAAATAATTATGCAACGGACACATGGAAAACTTACTTTATTTGTATATCTGTTCTTGAGCTAATAGCAGAACCTTCTGCATCTTGGTAGGTACAGCAGGCCACACGTCAGTGGTAACGAAATCAGTATCAACTGGCCTCGCATTCTGTTGAAACCCTGTACTACTCTGGGGCAGCTCGGTGTGAGGTTTACTGTACGCAAGGAACTTCGAAACATAGATCCAATACAATGTAAAGCATAATAATAATTATTTCTGTCAATCCATCAATCATTTAATAGTTCTACTCGATATGTCGCAGTCCACTGCCGGAAATAGGCCTCTCCCAAGTTGAGCTACAATACGCCCTGAACTGGCCTTGTCGGTCCATGAAAGAACTGTTTCATCAATGCAAATCCACATGTTCATTAGTCGATCAAACATGAATATATTTACAGGTACTGCATTCAATAACAGTCGAGCAGCTTTATTATCACCCGTTCAGATATTATCCCAATCTACCAAATCTACAACTTCCGTAGCTGACCGGTTCTATACGTTATTCAATTTTCTTCTAAACTTTAAATAATACGTGGAAATTATATTTCTTATGACGTGACGTACAAAAATAAATATTACTCTGGCTTCGTAAATATTGAGCGCGTATTGTATGTATCTACATCTGCAGCCATATCGGGAAAAGACCTCGAACTGTTTGCCTCGTCATACAATACGTATGAATTATGTCTTATATGCATATTGCATACAGCCTTATGTATGAAAATACGTCATTTATTTATACATACATTTTCGATACCGTGTAAGAGGCAACGTTTTATATAGATAATAATCATACTATCGATACAAAAAAGAAGAAATATTTTCCTGGAACATTCTATAGAAGTTTATTTTTCAAAAGTTACCTCACTCTATGTTTAATAATTATTTATTTTCAATATTTATTGCCTAATTTCGTAACGTGATGACAATCATTGCCGCAATGTTTTTTGTCATGTCAACCCCATGTTATTCAGTGTTCTACTGTTTATATTTTTTGACATTAAAATCAACGCGAGTATTGTTCAAATGTCATATTCAAGTGTATTACGCAGTCCGGTTCTTGCTACCATCTGATAAAACAAACGTCGTCTTTTTAATAACATAGACTGCTATATATTTTCCAGTCAACAGCCATTTTGTATGCATAGGTACTTAATTACAGCTTTTATCTCACTGTGGTACTCTTAAAAGCCCCGGTGACTAAACTATGTTAATGAGAGTAACTAGAATAATCAGTTAGTCACTAATACGCTATAACAAGTTATTATAATATTGATGCTTGAAAAGTAAAACACGGTATTGTTTCAATCAGTTTTATTTGAACTCCCACGCGGAACTCAAAACCTTCCCACATTACCTACTGCAAGAATCAATTACTATTGGTACTGTGACATCATTATAATAAACTCTTTCGCTTCAGTAATAAACACACGTAATTGATAAACAGGCTCTTGGTTGACCAGCAACCTCGCCGTTGATCAATCTGTTGGACTACAAATTAAGATCTCTCTGTGTCACAATGTGTGTGAGTGTAACAGCACTGATAGCCTAGTGGTGTAGCCGTCGGACTGCCAAGTCATAGATCTCGAGTCCGAACCCAAGGCACGCACTTCTGACTTTTCGGATTTATGTGCGCATTCTATAATTATCACTTACTTCAAAAACTGTAAAGGAAAACATCGTGAGTAAACGGCATACCTGGCTGATATTTCTCATGTGAAGCCAAGTTAGAGGCCCATGAGCGGCACTAACCACGAAAAAGAAAAGAAGAATGGCGTCATATTCTTCTTTTTTCGTGTAAATCAGGCAGCAAGGTTGATGGTTGATAGAAGGGTAAAGTTGCGCAAGTCGCCTCTAAGGGAAAACTGCTGTAGATTTAAAGGAAATATACTATACAATAATTTATTAAGCTACCAACCAGCATTCATAGAAACACTAAAGTCTTTTATCATAAAGTTTATTTTTGTGGTTGTATGGATACCTAATTCGTACTACCTATATAGCTTGATAGCGGTTTTGCACAACATCCAATCCGAATAGTATAGGGCTACTTCGGACCAACATTTGCCATAGGCCATAGACCAACCACCTTATATTATATAAAAAATAGTCGTGAGGTAAGACTGGAAATCGACCCCAATGGGGTGAAAAAGCATTAGCCTGGGTGCAGGTGATACATATACATATATACTAAACCATATGGACGGAAGCAATAAATCTAAATGACTTTTAAATAATATTATTAAGAGACTATTAAGTATTTAAGTCAGTTCAAATATTATTGAATGGCATCTCAATGATATCATTCTTGGGTGAACGAACTATTGTAAGTTCGACATTATAAAAGCGACGCAATAGATTTGAATGTAGAAGATCTTTATGTGTTTGTTTGGCTAGGCTTTTTATTCGTATTTGTTTAAAATACATCACAGTACATAATAAGGTGACACATGGAACATAATGTAGTCGTAATCAATGTTACAAAACAGCGGTACATCGGCATTCCTCTACTTTTTTAGCGTGTCGATGGAAATCTAAATTTCGTGTGCCCAGAACTTAACTACTGTACGAATTTAACATCATATTATTTATTATCAAGTAGCGTCCATTGGTTTGTGTAATGTGCAGCTGACATGATTTAACCTCTCCCATATTTTTTTTACAGCATTAGCATCACATTATTTCGCATTCCACAACATTCTCAATCATGTTGTATGTAACATGGAAAGAGTATTATGTAAGGAAAGGCGGAATAATAAATGATGTTAATTGAAATAGGCCCACCATACTCCATACCATTGATCACATCCTTCACACTCGATGGCATTAACCTCTAACCTCTAACGTAACAAAGTTCTTTCGTAACATAATAACAGCGATCAAGTTGAACTTTACCCAGCTATCCGAAGATAATGATCTACATACTGACAAGTTAACTGATCATACACTTAGACAAAGTCGTGACGTGTGGGAAAACTACGATTATCGAACTGATGGCCAATCAACACACGTTAGCGACGTAGAAAGATGATGGACTATGATTTTAATAACTTATGATGTGATGTGATGATGTGATCACCATGTTTCGCAAACGCGTTAGTGATCAAGGGCCTATTCAATAAAAACGAAAGGCAACAGGCGACAATCCAACAATTTTACAAGTTTATTTCATACATTTTAAAATTGAATAACAGCACCTGTCGTAAAAATGTGTGTAATTTTGTATTTTTTTTTTTTGATAAATAATGTCAGTTATATGTTTTAAATAGGGCTCTGGTTGTGTTTTATTTAAAGATCTTAAAGGCAATGATGCTCCTGTTGTCATAATTCTATAGGACTCTAAACAGCCACAGAAATAATCTTTAGTGTTTCTTATCAAGAGTCACATCATCAACCCAAAATCTTAATGAACGTGTACATAAACGAATAATTAAGAAAATCTACTTAACATTAAGCATTTTATTCGTCCTAGTTTTATTTTAATTTGGAGTGACGATTTTCCGTATATGACATAATCAGATTAACAATCCGGTTCTTTGTTCGGATGTCCAAATCATTTCGATTCCGAGTTCCGATTATTTCAGAACGGAATCGCAAAGTTTATAAAAACGACGTTGATCGGTCTTTGACCTTTTCAACCGCTCAATATGAAAGTTCCTGTTTTCTGCATATTATATTTTATTGTTTAATAAATATATTAAATTATACGTATGGTGATTTATCTTGTAGAAATAACGGGTCTCGCAGGAGGATGACCTTCTCAAATGTCAGTAATGTTTATTACGATAAATCTCCTATAGTAGGTACCTATACGTATTTCTTTCCATAGAGTTCACATCCCACGCGAGTAACAGAAATGAAATAAAATGTTGAACGTTGAATAATTCCACCATTCAAATTTGAATCTGGATTGAACTTATGATACCTACTTATAGTTCAAAACAGTCTGACTTCTCCTTTATCTATAAAAGCTGTATGATCTCTAGCCCATTAGATGTACGGAAGACCAGCTATAGAAGGCTGAGAAAAGACGTTGGATAAAAGCAGCTAATCGTCTACTTAAAATTTTCCCAATTACGAGTACATATTGGGGTTGACTTCCAGTCTAATCGGATGCAGCTGAATACCAGTATTTTAATGGAGTGACTGTCTATCTGACCTCCACTACCCAGTTACTGGGTAACACGATAATCTTTCGTAAAAGTGGTTGTCAGAATTTCGGGCCGGATAAAAGCAGCTAAAACCCATTCATGTCTATAAGGTTCCCCAACCTTCCCAAACCTTCCCCTAGGATGTCTATTGAATAATGGTATACCATTATTCAATAGACATCCTAGGGGAAGGTTTGGGAAGTTTCTAACAATCAGCTGACTCCAGAAAAGGCCAGATACAAGAGAAACCCCTGTTACATAATCCACATTCTACAATCATCTCAGAATGGCATTTTCTCCATATGTAACCGCAAAGACTCCCACACGAAGCAGTTAACATTAATAGCAGAGATATATGGTGTAATGGGACCATAAAACGGGAGAAAGTGTTACCTTTCGAAGTAACGTTCGTATTGAACGATATGGATTGTTTTAAATGTCAGTGAGATACCCACGTAGAAAGTTCTACATCCTTGTGAGAAGTTGGTGTTATGTAAATATCGACTGAAGACAGTTTTGGTATGAAGTGTAATTGAAACGCAAAAACGACTTGATGATAATTCTGAGGCGTTGTTTTTTTAAGTGGGTATAGTCCGTGCAATCCATGACGACGCGCCCCACTCCGCGATTACTGTACTGTAAGCTGAACTCTAGTACGGCGCGAAGCGGAGTGGGGCGCGTCTTCGTGGATTGCACGGACTATTACTCCGCATGGATAACCTCCACCCACGAAAGACGAAGAGTTTTGTCGGTCCCTCTACGGTGTTTCTCCAAATGCCTAACGATATGGATGCGGGATTTCTTTGTGTAAACGGCACTTTCTCGAATGCTTTTAATTGTTTGTATAGTAAATTGTGGTGTAGTTCTTGCATACGTAGAAATTCTACAGCTATAAAATAAATTTTCGTAAGTTGGCAAAGCAACAGCATAATAATAACACCAGCCGATTATTGCCCCACTGCAGAGCGAAAGTCTCTTCTCTTATCACCACGCTTGCTCAAGACGGGTAAGTGCAGGTTTCCTCACGATGTTTCCCATCACCGATCTCAGTTATATCCAAGATAAACTCAGAAAGTATATTACCAATTGAAAAAGTCACATTGGTACTTGCCCGGATTTGGACCCACAACATCGTGCATAAGAGGCGAGGCCTTAACACCACTGGGCCATCACGACATTTTATTGGTATATTATTGAAATTTTAGTTTGTGGTTTTATGCAACGTTACCTAATTCACAAACATCAATAATCGAATATACCTAATTGCATCTCGGTATTTTGGAATTAACTCCAGTGGAATTGAATACATTCTTATTTCAAATTTTTTTAGGAAAAAATGCAAATGATTCAAATGAAATCCAGGTTTCTAGTGAATCATTTTTATGTATTGCAATCATAAATCCGGCTTGTAATGAAGAAGGAAATGTTGCAGAATGCTAGATAGGTACAGGGCATTCACCTGATGACTAATATGAGTCTATCGGAGATTTAGTTGAACATCCAAGTGTGGCCAACATTGACAACATGTTATTACACATTGGCTGATGATGAATTTTCAACTTCCATGATGCATATTACAATGGCTTTTTGCATCCTTTATCTAGAACTTATGTTGAAAATACATGGAAATCGTATCTAAACGATATTCAACTTGAAATTGAGGCCAATGACCACAAAATGACCAAACACCAACACAAATCCGTCAATCAACCTTTCGGAATGCAGTCAGATCAAGAGTGCTCCACACAAATACGTGACCTATTTACAAAATATACACCCAATAAACACCCTTATGCTAATTAGAATAAAGCAGTTATCGGTTTGTATGGGTCTGGTCAAACGGTTAGAAAGCGGTCGTCCTTGTAAGTAAAAGTGATCCAGTGAAAGTGGACGGCTTAACAAAGTAATGTATAACTTTTATAATATAACAAGTTACATTACAAGAAGTGTTTAAGTTCAAGCCTCTTTTGAAGTTAGTCCAGAATTAGAAACCATCTCTTTTAAGTTAGGTGGAGAGACGAACTATGGATAGTGGCTGCAGCCAACTATGTAAGTGAGAAATCGAGGAAGATTTCGTTAAATAAAGAATAATGTCTTACGCGATAGGTAATTATTCAGGGTGACGACGATGCTAAGAAGTTTACCGCGGACCAAGGCATCATTAAGAGAGGGTTACAACAATTATCTCAAACAAAAAACAACAATTCACTATTACAATAGTAAATCATAACAGTGTTTACATGTTTGAGGAAGAAGCGAGTATCCGGCGCAAGCGCAGCCAAAACGTTCCGCGTTTAAAAAAAAACGTTAATTAAATAAACGGCTTTTAATATCAGCCCTTTGTTTAAAAAGCATTAGGAAGCTGTTTTTTTTTTGGGTTTTTTAAATTATTTATTTATTTTCCGCATGTTTTGAGTTTCATGAAGATAGAGTTTTATTAGTTTTAAACAGTAGTATTCCGTCGGAACGAGTAATTATCTTTGAATACGTGGAAAAAAATATATGAGGCAAAGCCTTGATGGAATGCTAGCCCAAGTAACGAAAATAAGGAAGAAGGAATGTAGGACGTCCTGCAACAAGATGGTGGCAGAAACTATACATGCTTAAGGCATAGGTTTCTGTTTGTGTTTAAATAAACCGTGTCTTAAATTATTGTAATTAGTTTTTAACCGTCTTAATTCAAGTAATTACACAGCATTCCTAGATAGCTTTCAACAATTTAAATTCTACTTTTCAGGCACAGAAACAAATTCATACGACAATTCGTACAAACAACTCAAATTGAGTCCAAACACGGCATTAAACAAATACATGGTAAGTAAACATCCAAACATCCTCATTATTTTTCATCCACGTAAAACGTTGAAGTGTCATACAGGATGTAGGTATACCCCTGAAGGATTTTACCTAAAGAGAGATGCTATAATAAATAATGTATGACGCTGTGTCGTGAACGATGTTTTAATAATGCGCTGACCTAGAAACTCAGTAAACACGGTATGAGGAAGATGTTTGCTTGTTTTGTCGGCTTTTTTGTAGAAAATTGATGAGCCGATTCGTGTAGATGCATGGCACTTATCTCATCTCTTGCTAGGGTTTCAAATAATGTTTTAATGTAAGAACTAGTGAGTGACCTCATTAGTTTATGGCTAATTTTACGATTGTTAAAAGGCATCACTATTGACAATAAATTCAAAATTAATAAGATTTATATTAATCACAACTTTTTGGGAATAAATTATTTTGTCCACTGTTCTTTTAGTGGAAAGCAGATGTTTATATAAATGCTTGTTAATTTCCATAAAAACGTTCTTATTTTGGAAACTCGACCATGGAAATAATCTCATGAATAAATTAATGTAATCTATGTACACTTATTTAAGCTATACATTTGCATACGTATTCAAAACCGTTATCTAACCCGAGGTAAATTTAACAAATAAACACAGCACAACTATTTCCTGAATGACACATTATTATTTATTTAAAAATTGTGCATCCGGCGTTCAAAAAATAAAATAATTATTATTATTACAAAAGTTATTATTTATATAAAAATAACGGATATTAATTCATTAGACTGGACTGATAATTTCAATTGCATCCTTTGCTGTTGACTAATAGATACATTACGCGTTTTGTTCTCACCGATTCTGTTTGATTGCATTTGAAAGGATGTAAAAGCTGTATTTTGAATGTTGAAATCTGGTTTTGTCAAAAGTAACGGCATAGACTTTAGAGGATATGATAATGCCAGGCTCTTGTTGAAACTAGGTAAATAGGTACTACAGTTTTATTTATTTAACAGTTTATGGACACACATATAAACAGACAAGAAGAAAGCAACAGAAAATTACGTACAAAGGTGATGCTTATTTCTAAAGAAATCTCTTCTTTCCTGAATTAATGCCAAAGGCATTTTTATAGGATATGTTCGTGGTCACTGATCTACTGTTCATTTAATTATCCAGCAAGAACTACTAAGTTCTTGCAGCTAACAAATTTCAATATTTAAGCCGGACCTACTTATGTATTACTTACCTTCTATGGGTACCTACCACAGAATTCATCTAAAAGATGATCGTCAATACTAGGAGGAATCCATGCGAGGGGGAAAAGCTTACCTACCTACTTCTTCCGAAGTGCCACCATGATTTACAGCTTTTTATATAATCAATTAACAGTCTTCAAATTATATACCAGGTGTTAATAAATCAACTTACTTTCCCGGGCCCATCAATTTAAAAACCCATAAAATGCAATACTTTCTTACCGTACAATTGAGCAACTCTTTACTTAAGACACAAACTTTTACTTCCGATATCGTGTCGTAACTTCCTATAATTATTTTTTTTAATTATTCATCTCGCTTCAATAATATTCAAATGTCCACATGATGTAATTTTGTCGCAGATCAATTTATTGATAGTGGTCAATTAGGCAAACATGACTGACTAAAATTACTTTTATATAAAGATTCGTTAGATATTTGTGTACTACATATTTGAGGTTGATTACACAACGGCTTTTGAATTCGTAGGTAATATGGGCTCAAGTGGATTATTGCTTAATTTGAGTGAACATTTAAAATAAAAATCTATATCTATAAAAGGAAAGGGTGACTTGACTGACTGACTGATCTATCAACGCACAGCTCAAACCCCTAAACGGATTGGGCTGAAATTTTGCACACAGGTAGATAATATGACGTAGGCATCCACTAAGAAAAGGTTTTTGGAATTTAGACCTTTGAGGAGGTGAAAAGGGGGGATTTTATTTGTATGAAAAATCTTATTCCTTGAGTTAATAAACTTGAAATTTTGCACGAATACTTATTTATACAAGTGTTTTTCTAAATTACCCCCTAAAGAAGGATTATGGGGTGTCAAAGTTTGTTTGAAAGAATTTTAACCCGTGGTCTGATTAACTCGAAACTCAGTATTTATACTTAAGACTGAAAATAAATAAAAGCGTACATCAAGGTTTCTTTAAAATCTACCCCTAACGGGGTGAAAAGGGGTATTAATTTTTACAGGGGAGGATTTTACCGTGTGGCTTGATTAACTTTAAAACTTTTCCATTATTTGACGTAGATTATTTATACCATATAAATAATCTACGTCAAATAATGGAAACGTCACAATTGACTTTCAAAAATTATTATCACGCTATTTGCTATGGGTGATGAGCAATATTGCATATTGTTCGTATCCTTCTATAGTTTACCGCAAATTGTAAAAAGACTATCCAAAAGGTTATATTATATATTGCAGATAGTTACGGATTTAACCTTTTAAAAGATTATCATCACGTACCATATCTTTATGGAGCTAAGCAGTCAATCATAACATATACAGGGTGGATTTTGAGATGAGGCAATAAGGGCTGGTACCTTAACTGTTGTCGCTACAAGAAAACGGTTTTAGGAGACTGTCCTTAACTTTTTGAAAAATTTTGATCTGCATTCACAGATTTTGAAAAAATCGTACAGTCAGCAAGAACATGGGCAAATTTCACAAAAACTTTTTTGATGCCAGTCGATCCTATTTCTTATTACTAGGGTCAAAAAACTATATCGGACCAACTGAAGTTTGAGTACGAGAAAAGTCAGAAATTGCATACTTTCCATACTTTTCGTAGGAAATGAGCCTGAGAGGAGATAGAACAACACGAAATATTATCCGCAACGATCAAAATCCGTAGTGCGCACTTAGCCTAAGTTTTTAGTATCTATTTCAACTTGATACCTCCACGCGTTTCTGAGAAAAAGTGTCTTGACAGGCAACGATGTCATCTTTTAAGGGTTTCCATTTTTCATTTTGAGGTACGGAACCCTAAAACAGATTTATTATCTGTTTATTACCTTTTCATGCCGTAACGGCTGAACAGATTTAGATGAATGGCATACGGATAGGCCATGACCTGAGTTAGGACATATGATAAGTACTCTGAATCCCGGTAGTACGTTCCTGTGGGATATTTTCCGACCTTTACGCGTGCGAAGCCGCGGGCAAAAGCTAGTACCTAATCAATGCACTCGTTATATTGATTGAAAATCACTGTACACAATTAAGAGTTCCTTATTTGCTGCCAATCCCCTTGACATTTCTCACTGTCAACAACTACTTAATCATCAAGCCTTAAGGCCTAGTTACAACTAAACTTTATCGCCACACAAAGAAAGGTTGCTTCACAGAAAAACCCCCTAAGGCGCCAAACATCTCAAGTAGATAGCATATCTATTCACTAGCTTTTGCCCGCAACTTCCTCCGCGTCGAGGTCGGAAATTATCTCACGGGAATGTATTACCGAAATAAAAATTATCCTACATTCAAAATAAGGTCATGGTCTATATGTGAGCCAAATTTCATCGGAATCCGTTTAGCCGTTAAAGCGTGAAAAGGTAACAGACAGACAGACAGAGTTACTTTCGAATTTATAATATGAATGTTATAGTGAAGTGTATGGACGTAACATCTTCACCATGAGCCCCATTCATTGCTCAATGGCACAATTTTATCGCCACCATCATGACTACATGGGTATGAGAACCCATGGTTACGTAACCCGAAGCCTTTCTTGCTAGATATTATTATTATCTAGATGATCCTCTCTGACCTCTGAGTCGCGCATTCTGTATGGAAAATTATTAGCAGGTGCAAAGGGTGTCGTGGTTTCTTCACTTTAACTAGTGATCAGTTCTTTACAGAGAAAGGATTGGTTTTAGAATACCTAGTAGTTTTTGATAACCGAACCAAATTGTTCCTGTAACATACCTATTACCCTTTTTTGGGTTTCGCTAAAAGACTGAAAAGAGTGTCCGTGGAGTTTCTAGCCCATTCTTCTCCATAGGTGCCTACCTACCTCGCTTTGGAATGGGCAACTAGCTTCATATTTCTGACTGACCGATTCCTTGACAATTCAAAAGTGCCTGTAAATGGTTTAATTGAAATAAATGCTTTGAGTTGAATTGAGCTGCAGTTGGCAAAGACATAAATACTATTGCTACTTCTCACTAAAGAGTTGTAATGTAACATAACATCACGCCTCGTTTCCCCGAAGGGTTGGGGGCAGAGGTGACCCTGTAGTAGGTACACCCACATTTCGCCAGTTATGTTTAAGTCCCATGTAATAGGGGGCGAGCCTATTGCCATCAACCGGGCACAAATCCAGACTCCGGGCTACTACTGAGAAATTCCAGATAGAAAAACCCAATAACACTTTGACCGACCCGGGAATCGAACCCAGGACCTCATGCTCAGCAGTAGCGCTTGCGACCACTAGACCAACGAGGCAGTTGTAATGTAATCAATGATATATGTATTAGTTTCAGGATTCTAATCCATCCTGCTACTTTTGTTTAACAAAACCAAAAACTAATAAAATCACTTTTTAATGGCATACTCATAGCACAAGAAATGAATAAACAAACTAAAAAAAAACTAACCAACTAGTAATTTTAGGTATTTTTTGGTGGCCCAAAATTTTATAATTCAAATAAGTACTCTAGTTTTTGCTTGTTCGTAAGTTCAAAACATAGGCAAAGATTTATTAAAACGAATGCCTTACAATTTATTACTCTGACAGAATAATAACACATGCAAAAAGCGAGCACAATGTCGAGGACGCGAGTGCTGTGTCTCTAATATCATCATTAATCAGTGAGTTGACTAGTCAAATAAGTTAGCCAAATTGTAGCATCCGTTTTGTGACATACCTGAATACATTTTGAACACGGTGTTTTTGCAGAATTGTACCTAGATGTTCGATTCTAAAGTTGCTGAATAGGTACGGACACCAAAGGGGTTAAATTAATGATTATTTAAATGAAAGATGACTGATCTTATAATGATTTTATAATGACAAATATAAGGATTATTGAAATTTTGATTTGACTTGTGTATTTTTTTATTTTGGAATTTATATTTTTAATGTAACTCAATTTATAATCTATTCTGTACCATTTAATGTTGCGATTAGTACCTAATATACTTGTTAATTTTGCATACCTCATTAGGTTATAATACAATGTACCTTTTATACATGTAAGTCCTGTAACACCTTTTTAACATGTATTATGCAAATAAATTACCTATTTGATTTGATTTTAAAAATCATTCATACACTTCAACCCAGGAAATGGAGATTTTTTTCCAGATGTCTCAAGACCAGCTAAGTAGACAGATTATTTGCGATTAATGAATATCAGAACTTCTATAGTAATGGTTTTGCAACCATGCTGACTTTGACTCCACCCACAACTCGCCTTGAACGTCCACCTTTTCGCAATAAACAAAATTCCTTTTTACAAGTAAACATCCCAGCGTCTAATCACAATAAAGGATCGTCATAGGTCACTACAGGGTGCCCCGATGGCATCGATTCGAGTTAATCGATTAGGCACACTACATGCATCGATTCGCCGCACCCACTCTACGTCACTATTGTTGAATTATAGTGCATGTTTCCTTTAATATTCCGAGATTCGAATGTGTTATGCGTTTAATCGATTAGCGTGTCAGTGGGTAAAAGTCGTTGAATAAGAAGAGTGTTTAATTTTCTTCAGAACAAGAAAGAAATCAGTCGGTTCATGTCTGTTATGATTGGCCTCGAATGCACGAGATGATCCCATGTAGCTTCTCTTGTGTTTCATCAAAAATCAGTCTAGAGAATGAGCAGAAGCAACAAAACTCACAAATGACGACCATCCCTAACAGACTTTCCAAAGGCAGAGATGTTGGTAATATTCTCTTTACAAATTTTCGTGGAGTCCCTAGCAGTGTCTAAATAGGAAGCCAAAGGTCAGTAATTAATAACATTATTTAACAGCCACTAAAAATATAATTAATGAATGCTCTTATTACCTACATTTAATGGGGCTGACCTATATCCTTAACAAAACTAATTAATTTTATTAACTACACCATAGCATCATTAAGGATACTTCCAAAGGCGGTCAATTTAATATTAAACCTGGTCAATTAATCAAAGCTAACTGACCAATTCGTTTCATTTATCTTGTCTGGCTAACAAAGGGAAACAATGAAATCAATTTGTGCGCTACAATGTATTGACGACCTGAATAGCCTAAAGCTTCACGAATATTCAATTGCTATTCTATTTTTCAAATCATAATTGAAGCGAATCTAATAAATTACGTTTCTTAAACTGAGTCTGTTACCTTTACATACCCCGAAAACAATATTACAACAATCGGCTTTAGTATCATATTACCTAAGCAATGGTTTGATTGATTTATATCCCACGAACTAAATAAGTACATACCTATAACACGATATGTACGCACAAGTGCACATGCACACGTTATATACATAATTATAATGAAACAAGACAACAACGTAAGTATCAGTTTCAGTTAATTTCGAGTCTATTTCATCGATTTCGAAATACATTTAAAAAAATCTTCTAAAGGATTTGAAGAGCTTTCTATGTCTAAAGTGGGTCATCACGACAAAAATAATAGTTATCAAATTATTAATGACATAATTTTTGCCACACCTCTGTAATTTAATATTGCTACAACTATATTTCGTTCAATCCAATTATACTTTATTAAAAATAATGTAACAATGCAGTAATTTCGCCAATTCCTATATTGTATCTTCGATCTACCAATATTATTATCCAATTAACAATAGGACTTAACTATCTCAGTGGCAATAAATTGTCTTTTACAATTCCACTATCAGATGTACTAAATTATTATGAAGAAATAAGTTCTTCCATTCCAAAGTAAACTAATCGATCAGTTTCATCATTTTATTGGGAAATTCTACAAGAGTTTGCTGACGGACGGAGTAAACTCTGTTAGTAAGACGTTTATCTTAGTAAAGTTACGATTTCCTAGTAGAGCGGTGGCCGCCACATAGCGTCAGCAATTTACCGGCGAATGACGTCACTAAAACGTTATTTATGAATGTAAGTTGGTGTATTTTCCTAAATTGTTTTTGTCACCGTAAAGAACCCCGCCGCCACCATTTCATGACAGCCATCACAGCAGCTGTTCTGTGGCGGCCACCGCTCTTTTAGGAAACCGTAGCTTAAGCAGCTTTATTTATCAATTTACATGTTGATGTGCATGTGCCCTTTAAATGATATAATAGGATTAATACAAAGATGGGGCTGATGTCATCTGAGTAGTAGGAACTAACTGCGATAAACTTGAATAAGTAAATGTTCATAAGAGTTGCACTAAAAGTAATTGCAAAGTGGCTATTTGTACTCGTAACTTACAACAACCGGATCGGTCATAATGGTATGAAGTCATCAGTGTGTAAATAGCTTTACACTTTATAACTGATCAACTGAGCTGGACTTCTTGTAGACCGGGAAAAGTGGAAAGAGGGAAGGGAGTCATTTGCCCTGCAGTGGGACAACAAAGGTTAACAAATCAGAATAACCCATTATCATAATTGACCTTTTCTTCCATTATTTAATTTATTCATAAACCTGACATGCTCAACAGCGTTTACGCAGATGTGCATTTTTGTACGATCGAGCTTTTTTTCCAATTATTAACCACTAGCTTTTGCCCGCGACTTTGTCCGCATGGAAGAAACATAGACTATAGTGTACCCTTCTATCAATGAAATAAATTTTGTAATCAGACCAATACTTCCAGAGATTGCCTCTTACAAACAAACATTTTTTTGTTTACCTCTTATTAGTTCAGATATTAAACAAAATATGCCTTCTAGACAACTTTCAAATAGGTACCGATCACGTACAATTTTACGGTAAAAGATTAACGATAGAGATTAAGTATTTCATGAGCCGTCATTACGAAGCTTCCATCCATCATCATTATATCAGCCATGGGAACTGACTTTCCCGTAGGTTTGCCATGTTATTACAAATCTGACAACGCTTTTTTAAGCAATTTATTTTCTATTCGTTTTTGCTTGGATAATGTTGCTTTGTGCGTATGTGTCGCGTTTCCTTATGATAGTTTATCTTTGTCTTGTGCTACCTCAGTTCTTTTAAATGTAAAAGATGTCATTTCTGCATGCACTTAGTACCAGAGTTTCTTGAAACGAAATGTTGTAGAAAATATGACCACTGTGCATTGTCTTGCAAGTTAACATTTGGCTTATGCCAGTAGAAAATCCTGCCGTATGCAAGTACTTGATGGATTTACGTAATCATAAGAATACAAACAAAATTCGAGTGAACTATTGGTTATTGCTATGCATTGCGAGTCATCACTGAACTGCATTAATAGCCAATGCAAGACAAAATTTACTTGTGAGACCTCCGACCCATTGCCTTATCTATGATTACTGCATTCATCTGTTTCAAACCATGCAATTTAAGATTGTTCATTTAATTTCAAATACTGCATTCACTTGCACTCATACCTTTTCAGATGTCTGCAATACAAGGAAGAAACCCATAAGACGAAAGTGTAGAAACCCAATTATTACTGAGATAAGGTCAGTTACTAAGTACTCGGTAACTTCGCTACCAGTAAGCTGAATATTTTGAAACTAGCAATTCCAAGCTATCATCAAGCTACAGTTAAACTCAATAATACCATAACTGTTACCATAGTACAGACAAATGCAGAAGGACCACCATAAACAAATATATAAGTGAACGTACACCATGACAAAACAACGCCAGCGTCAGAAATGCGTGCAAATTATGACTGCTATCTAGAGTGTGGTTTTTTCCAATCCCGTTACTTTCTATTCCACAACAAAGAAGAGATTCTTTATTAGTATAAAGGATCTCTGCAACCTGCTTATCAAAGTAGGCAAGGGAATGTGAAACAGCCCGTTGATGGTTTTATTAAACACGCGGAAGAGAACACTGCTGCATTATGGCTCCTGGGTTTCATTTTCTTATTACAAATCCGATTCCAATTTTTCCATTCCCTCTTTTTTGGGCGGATGATTATGTTATATTTTGGGTAATAGTGAGCCTACTGCATCATTTTATAGTCTGACATAACTGTGTTCTACCGAAATGCTATTACGTGATCGAGTTTGCAATTTGATACGATCGCGTGTTACCGCCGCTATAGCTATACGTGAACTTTCATCATATTTTTTCCATACTACTATTATTATCTAAACACAGGTGTGTATATATATAATATGTAAATTGTTGGTGAAATATTATGGTAGAATGCTTTAGATGTTACCTTAATAATTGGGAGTATCTTCACATACAGGGTAAGTTTTTATCCAGTGCGCAAACTTTAACATGTTACTTTACTCATCATTATGAACAACTTTTACTATGGGACCAAACCTGAAATCGCGAAAAAAAAATCTGCTGTTCTCTACATTTTGACGAGTTATGCGAAAATAAATGTAGGGAACAGCTGATTTTTTTTTCTCGCGATTTACCCAAAATATAGAATAAGTTGCCAAAAACTATCACAGACCTACGCAAAATGAACCAATTCAAATTAGGTTTGCACGAATTCCTAGTTGCAAAATGTTACTATTCAATTATGATTATTTAAATGAAAGATGACTGATCTTATAATGATTTTATAATGACAAATATAATGATTATTGAAATTTTGATTTGACTTGTGTATTTTTTATTTTGAAATTTCTATTTTTAAGGTAACTCAATTTATAATCTACCTATTCTGTATATTTAATGTTGCGATTATTACCTAGTATATACATTTTGCACACCTCATTAGGTTATTATAATACAATGTACCTTTTATACTTGTAACACCTTTTTAACATGTATTATGCAAATAAATGATTTGATTTGATTTGGCTACTTCCAAAGGTACGAATATATTTGTTGAAAGCAAAACTATCAATCGAAAAGTTGTTCTTCGTACCAACTACATAATTATATTGACTGCGAAGCTTTACAGCCCTTCTTCACAAGAGTAATGGCAAGCGTGACGAGGATACGTGATCGACTGAAAGGTCCGTACTATGATTTATTAAACGACGATATCGCGTGCAACGCTCTATAGGGAAGAACACTTTCACTGAGTCGTGTAACTTGATGGAATGTGCCCATGATTGCCTTGTTATACAACTCTAACCCGACCTTTGGCTGTCCACTTAAGACAGTAATTTCTAAGGAGGTAAGTATCGGTAATGGTGAGCTAAACTTTCTTGTGTTTACATCAAAATATCTATCTGGTAGGTAGCTATATCAGGAAACCTTCAAAAATCTATAATCGGATATAGATTGAATATCATCATCAATATTCTAGTTTTCAAGGAACAAAACTGATCAACAATTACCAACGAAATTGCAATTAAATTGTACTTTTTACTTCGACAGTTTGCAAGATATAAACTAACCGAAGATAATTATTCAGGAATTCATTTTCAAATCCGGTGTCTTAGCACAAACGTGATGTACCTAATTGTGTACTCAAGCTCCGCATTGTAAATGCTTACGTATTTACCCGTATGTTTAAGTTGCACTCGGAACTTACGCTGTTACAGAACCATTGGGACTTGTGCATAGAAATGTGTCCTTATCGGAATCCGGAAAATCCTTTTACAGAGAGAAATTTCCCCTTTTTCCTGAATGTATATTTATATATATATATATACATCATCATTCTCCTGCCCTTATACTAATTTATTTGTGGTGCGTAACATGTCTTTTCCTCCATACTTCTCTATCAGTCGTCATCTCGATAATCCCCCCCTTTCTAGCCATATCATCTCTCACACAGTCCATCCATCGTTTTTTTGGTCTTCCCCTACTCTTATAGCCATACACATTCATACTCAAAACTTTCCTCACGACATTATTCATTTAACATTTATGTGCATACCATACAAATATAAAAAACCTACCAAGGTGTAATTGAAATAGCTGAAAATCTCTTAGGACCCACTATCTAACTGCGTAACACATTTTCGTCAATGATTAAGACTAATCTGTTTCATTTTGACAGTTCAACAACATTCATTGCGTTATTTACGTTGTTGAGCAGATTTTTTTTCGAACTTTTGAAGCAATGTATTAGCAATCTGTTGCAAAACTATTCAGATTGTGATTGGTCGTGTATTACACATTTAGAGTACTGGTCATTGTACTCATCATGGGACCAAATCAGACTTCAAAATCAGCTGCCCCATTCGTTCGGTTCAATATGTTCGCATTATTTGACAAATAACAGCAAATAAATTTTTCGCGCTTTCATAGTTTGTCTCATTGTTTATGTTATTTATAACGACTACTTAAAAAGTTTTCAGTGATTTTAATAACACCTTGTATAGAGAATCTAACTAAAATTTTCCAATGTTGATTAGCAAGATTAGCTTCTTTAACTAGACAATGACAAATCAGACTACAGATAACTTGCGTAATTTGAAAACCAGCGTTATTACGCCCAATTGGTCAAATTCGATTCACCTGTTTTCGAATTCTCGAAATGCCTTTCTGCAACCGCATACCCCTGAACCCTGAAGGGATCACAGACATGGCTATCCTCCACGTACATTTGCAAAACCATTTTCCATGGCGCCTTGCATAACAGAATTAACTGGCCTTTTGTGGTTACCTATTAAATTCAATATTTCACAACCTGCGCCCAGCGATCATCACGTAGATCTACCATTTTGTGTATGATGGACTTCTTGCGTAACTTTCCGGTAGGTTTGTTTCATCTATGAAGCCTTATTGGTAATTTTGGGATGGGTTAGACAATAATTTGTATAAGATAGAATAGTAAAGTCGTCGCTTGACTACGCCTTTTCGTTGTGTTCATATTAAAGCCTAATTAATATAAAAACCCATTTACACTTTACTCAACCGGGTAATCGAACCTAGGACCTCACACTCAGCAGTCACGCTTGCGACCACGACACCAACGGGCAGTATAATTATATGGAAGCGATACACCCATGATACACCACACACCCACTCAGTAGTAGTGACAAGCATTGCTCAACACATTTCGATAGTTTACCACCATTAGCGAGATGATATGTTCTCGATCTGTAATACATGCGGAGAGATGTTACCGTCGTTGTTCTATCACAATAATGATGGTAGTTGCCGCATGATTCATTGGCCTACATGATTGACGTATCGTAAGATTGTTACGACATTTAGAGCATTTTGAAGTTACATCTGTTTGATAACGCCTAGGTAGACTTAAATTAGGGAGCAATGTTTCTAAAAGTTTCAGTAGTGTTGAAATAAATTATGAATTAATATTTTTAGGGTTATGTACCCAAAGGGTAAAACGGGACCGTTCGTCCGTCTATCTGTCTGTCTGTCTGTCACCAGGCCGTATCTCATGAACCGTGATAGTTAGACAGTTGAAATTTTCACAGATGATGTATTTCTGTTGCCGTTATAACAACAAATACAAACAAAAAACAGAATAAAATAAATATTTAAAGGGCCCCCATACAAAAGACACGATGTTTTTGCCGTTTTTATAGATAATGGTACGGAACCCTTCATGCGCAAGTCCGACTCGCACTTGGCCGATTTTTTTAAAGTTAAAGTTTTTGTCTTCGATCGCAAAACCGGCTTTTAAAAGGACACCCAAAAACAACATTGTAACAAAAACTTGTATTCCACTAAAACCCTTTACACCAATTTTAGCTAAGTTCATATAGTTTACAATAGAATACTCTTTAATACTTCGGACTTCTTTAACACAATGCACTGCCATTTAAGAATGTTTGCACTGTCACTGTCAATTTCAAGAACAAATGTGCACAGAAAATTATAATGTAATGTTAAGTTTTCTAAATTGTGGTGACACATCCATAAAAGCCCCTCGAATCACGAGTTGAAGCTAATTTAAGTTGATATTTACATGTGGTGTTGATGTTAAAGATTTCACAAAATGCAACAAAAATATTCAATTGGAAATATTATCTCAAAAATACATTGTTATTCAGTGGTGTTTGTGCTAGTTCCTGGAGTCACTACTTTCCAACTAAATATCGTTTATCCGAATCTTGTCGTGAAGTACGAAGCTGGTATCGCAAAACAGTTAATGCACATTTGTTTAATATCATTCTGCTTCATAAACGTTGTTGGAAACTTGATGTTCAGCATTTTCATGGATTCAAGCTTAAAAAGGGCCGTGGGTGGTGAAGGCACGTACTGCGAATACTGTCGAATGTTGCGGCCAGCGAAGAGTTGGCATTGCAAGAAATGTAATGTGTGTGTCATGAAGCGGGACCACCACTGCTTTTTCCTTGCGCGTTGCATCGGATTGTACAATCAGAGATACTTCATTTTATTCCTCGGACACGGGATGCTCGCAATGCTGTATATGACTTTTTACAACTACTACTTCGTAACGTTGAACTCTATAAGTCCAAAACCATTACCGGGACAAAACTTGTTTAGGGTTTACTTATTCCTAAACTTCACTCTTTTATTCCTTTCGTTTGGTTTTTTTGGCATTCAATTAAGGAATGCAGTGATGGGTGTGACTTGTTATGAGTCCAAGTTCCCTGAACTTAGGAAACCTGCGAAATGGAGGCAAAATTTGGTGAACATATTCGGGACTAGATGGTACTTGGCCATAGTGTGGCCACTGTGTGAAAGTGCTGTACCGAATGAAGTCAAAGATCCTTGAAACAGCTATGTTGAGAACGTGAGAAGGGAAAATTAAATAATAGAATATTTTTTAATGAGTTTATCATTTACTAAGCTTTTGCTAAGTCCTCCGAGTCTCTCTCAAAAAAAAGTGTGATCAAAAATCAAAAGTAATTTATTAAAATTAGGGTGAAAGTTAGCACTTCTTGAACGTCAAAATTACATGAGGTAGGTGATTCTTCATGAGTCGTAGTAAAAAAAGAAATTCCCGATTGTTACAAACCCCAGTCATACCATTTTCACCTTGTTGATATTCTAATACTTATCATAACCTCCACCATCATCTTTCTTCAGTATCATACCACTAACAGACGCACCTACAATTTCAACCACGGACCCAACATTTCAACACTCTAGATCAACTTAATTTGCGACTCTATTGGATAAATGATAGGTGCTATTATCGCTAATAAATAACAATAAAGAAAATAGCTATTGTTCTTTAATGCCATCGATCATCAGTATTAGTCTAATGGAGCTCTAATGGACCTGCAATGAGATATGACTGGTAATGGCAATAAAACGGTGCAGTGGAACTATCACTTGTAGTATAGTGACAGATCAAGGACTGTTGTTTGCTTTTATGGTTGTTATATGCCATGGGAAATAAAAATGCTTGGATATTAGGTAAGTGCTGGTTTTGAGTTCAGCCGTCGCATTTGGACTAGCCAAATACGGCAATTCCTAAACAAACAGCTTTACCCTGATTGTTTCTGAATAAATTGAAACGTGATGTAGTTTCTTAAAACGAATTCCGGAAGTTCACGTATGTACCTAAGCTCAACCTCATTGTGAATTTATTTTAAACAATACTGTCTCGTTGGTCTAGTGGTCGCAAGCGCTACTGCTGAGCATGAGGTCCTAGGTTCGATTCCTGGATCGGGTAGTGTTATTGGGTTTTTCTATCTGAAATTTCTCAGTAGCAGCTTGGAGTCTGGATTTGTGCCAGTTTGATGGCAATAGGCTCGCCCCCTATTACATGGGACTTAAACATAACTGGCGAAATGTGGGAGTACCTGCTACAGGGACACCTCTGCCCAACCCTTCGGGGAAACAAGACATGATGTTATGTTTATGTTATGTTTAAACAATATCAATTTAGCTGAGTTTATCTTGATGTAAAACCTTCAAAAATGTCTAATTTCTAATGATTGCTCAGTGGCAATAAGAAGCATTTCAGTTTACCACTACTACCGTAATAATAATTTTCTTAATCTGTAATAACAGGTATAGAGAAATGTTACTGTGGTGTTTCTATTATAAACTAGCTGAACCGACAAGACGTTCTCTATCTGTCCAAATTTCAATAATTCATACAAAATCGCATACAAAAACCATTATCAGTTTTTCCAGTATTTGAACATTTTCCGGGACTTTTCCAATTTTCTTTCCATAAATCCTTATTCGGAATATTACGATCATTTTCAAACAAAAAGTCAGAGCCTGTGCACACAATGCGTTGCGGCGCCGCACCGCAAAGATTTCGCCGTATTGGCGGTCACACGGGCGCTGCGGCGCTGCTTGTAACGCCGCAGCGGCGCCGCGCTGCAAAATGCGTAAATTTTCATTTGTCAAACACCTGTTTTCGGTTTTTGACAACGCACAAACAACTGACCGATGCCGCTCCAGTGTCGCATCGCGTAAACCCCTCCCCGTTTCGTTTCGAGGGCTGCAAGTCCGGTCCGTACGTGCGGTGCGACGCCGGAACGCACCGTGTGCCATACCATGGATATTTGTATGTAGGACCCCGCAGCGACACCGCTCCGGCGCTGCGCCGCCGCCGCTACGCATCGTGTGCACAGGCTGTCATGGTCCTATGACATTCCGGCGCATTGAAGATACTAAAACGCCTAGAAAAACATATAAAGCCCGCTCCACATTCTCTGCTAAACTACACGAGACTAGCCAAATACGAGCGTGTAGAGGGAATATTCGTCTATATTATTGTTGTTCTCTTCTTGTTCATCTCGGCAAATGGTCTCGTCGAGACGTCCTGCCGAGAATGTGTAGCGGGTTTTATATGACAAATGGCCAGATTCTGAACGAAATATGTGAAATCACCAAAAAGGTGTCTCCGAAAGGAGTAAATTAGGGTCTACCCTTTTTTTTTTTTGGGTGGGAAATCATCATAACTTCTCCAGCTCTGGGCGGAGAGGGAGGGCGTGTCAGACTCTTACTGACTAAAACCCACCCGTGTTCCTTCGGTTGCCCTGTTGCCAGGGGCCACGATGTCCCTATCGGTTTTCTTCGAACCCCCGGCAGGCATTGGCCCTAGCGGACCCCGTCAATTCTGCTGACATCTCTTTGAGGCGCGCGTGGAACACAACGCGCCGTCGACCCGGGCTTGGTCCTTATCGGACGGCGAGCTACACATTGCTCACCGTCCGTAAGCCCGCGCCTACGGTGGCCGGAAATCGGCTCGCGATTCCCGCCCCGGGCGTCTCTCCCTCACGCGTTCCGCCTCCTCCTTCGCGAACATTACCGCTTCGCAGAAGAAGGTGACGGCCTGCCATTTCCTCTCGCTCCGTACCATGGCCTGAACCAAGGCCGGACGCGAGAGGTCACCGCCGCCGATCGCCTTTACGAGGACACGGCGTTGCTCCGCCCAAGCCGGGCAGACCGCTACCGTATGCTCCACCGTGTCCTCAGGCCGATCCACACAATGGTGACACCCGGGTGTTTCCTCCCGCCTTATCCTGAACAGGAACCTCCCGAAGCAGCCGTGTCCGGTGAGGACCTGCGTCAGGCGGTAGGCGTGGCGCCTCTCAAGCCACTCCTCATTTAGGAGTCTACCCTTAAGGTGGAACTAGACGATATTTTTACCATACAAAAATCTCCAAAACAAAGTCGGCACCGACAAAGCTCGAAGAGTTCAATAAACTTTATTTGTAATTGATTTATGCAGTGGTTTTTTCATAAAACTCGATTTTCCAAAAGAATTTTCGTTTTTTTTTACGCGCCAGTTTTACTAAAGTAATTCGGAACGGTGTTTGTGTGCGTGCGAACTAGACGTTGTGCATGTAGACCAGCACCTAACTGCTCATCACTAATACTATCTCTGTAGGACACGATGCCAGGTGAGACAGCGTGCTTTTTAGCCATGCCCACCAGTGAGTTCCAGCCCGCAACTAGTTCAACCTTCATTATAATCGTATCGAAACCAGAATGGTATCATTTCGAAGCCCTTTTAAATCTCCAGGATATTTTTTTTATTTTTTCGTTATTTCTTTTCGTTTTTAGGGTTCCGTACCTCAAAAGGTAAAAAACGGAACCCTTATATATATGATCACTCTGTTGTCCGTCTATCCGTGTGTCACCACCGATTTTCTTAGGAATGGGTAGACCTAGCAAGTTGAAATTTATACCAGATACTGATATCTATAGTCCCTATTAGGTGTATAAAAATCAAGGTCCCGAGTCAACACGATAAAAAGATATGGGCAAATTTAGATTTTCCCTTTACTTGTGCTGTAAGACCTCGCTTTTAACCAAAATTGACAATTCTAGGTCAACCGGAAGTACCCTATAGGTTTTGGGTCGAAAACCTATATGGTAGTTCCCGTTGACCTAGAATCACGAAATTTGGCAAAAAGCAAGGTCCAATTAAATGATACCAATTTTGTTATGGCGGTATAATGGGTAGGTACGGAACCCTCGGTATGCGAGTCCAATTCGCTTTTAACCGGTTTTTTGAGAAGTTTAAAGATTCTTTAAAAAAGTGCCAAAAGAAAGGGTCAATCATTGACGATTTTTTAAATTAAAACTAAATTATAAATATTTAACTTAAAAAAAATTGCAGTACTGTAGCCCTTTTAGTAACGCATTTTTTATACCATTTTCCTTTCTCTATCTTAATAATTGAAGACGCTCCCGGTTGCACTTTTCTTGAAAACGGGTATCCTACTGAATGCGATCGAAAAAGCATTTTCATTGCTAAAATTTGCCAAATCGATCCAGCTGTTCTGAAGTGATGCTCTTGCCAACAAACAGTATTTCATTTTCACATAGTAGGTAGTTACTGCATTATTGATCTACGTCAATGGCATATTGCATATAATTCAGTTTTAGTGAATTTTAAAATGTACAATAACGCCAGTTTTGTTTAAAGAAAGACAGAAAGAAAAATATTTTATTTGGGACACGCACAGGAAATACAAACAGTAAGAAAATGTAAATAAAAAGGAGCATTTAAAAAAACTATCAAACATTTAGAAGATTGCCCAAGGAAATTTAAAGAACAGTTTAAATTGTATAAATGCAAGGGCAGCTTCCAGTAGACTTTTTAATAAAACTTGTTTTCCTCTGAGAACCCAAAAACAGGTATCTAACCCTAAAACCGTATATTATGTTAACAAAAACACTTAATTCCCTTATCCTTTGAACCATTAGCCATTTTATAAATTATCCTTTATATTCAAAACAATTTAAGTGTAAAAACATTCCGATATAGCTTCTGATGGCTTACTGTCAGTTACTAACAATCAAAAGGCCGAAATGCCAAGACTTTCGAACTGATATTCGAGAAAAATGGTCTCCTTGATAGACAGACGGACGGACAACGAAGTGGGCCTATACCTAAGGATTTAGTTTTTCCCTTTTGAGGTACGGAACCCTAAAAAGAACTACATAATGTCCTACATAAAAACATTCGTTGATTTTTAAGCACGTGGTATCAGTCTTGCGAATATTGTTTGCTTATCGAGGTATATCGATAAGCAAACAATATTCGCAAGACTTGTTTTCCTGAACTTTAGTCACGCTGCGATCAAAATAAATCATGTTCAACTTCTTTGGACTTCATATTTAAAACTGGTTTCCTATAATGCAGTTGCCATTTATTTTAAGAATTTTTACGTCGTGTCAAATGTTACTGTCAATCTCAAGACTGAAGATATGTTTTGATAAGTTTAACCATTAGTTTAACAACATTGGAGAAATTGTGGTCGACGTTAAATATTTCACACAATGCATTCATATCCCCGATACTCCATAGTTGGATACATTATTATGAGATTTCAATTTTACGTTGGGGTATTTCTGTTTATTCCTGGAATCTTTGTCTTCCAACTGACTATCGTGTATCCCTATCTTGTCGCAATGTTCGATTGTGGCATCTTTAAACAGTTCATACATATTTGCATAATATCATTCTGGTTTGTGAATATTATTGGCAATATGGTTTTCAGCAAGATGAAGGACTCAAGCTTGAAAACGCCCGTGTTTGGCGAAGGCACGTACTGCGAATACTGTCGAATGTCGCGGCCAGTGAAGAGTTGGCATTGCAAGAAATGCAATGTATGTATCATAAAGCGGGACCACCACTGCAGCTTCCTCGAGCGTTGCATCGGGCGTAACAATCAGAGATACTACATTTTATTCCTTGGAGACGTGATGCTCGCAATGCTCTATGCGACTTACTACAACTACTACTTCATAACGTTGAAGTTTGGTGATGCATGGATACTATCTGCTGCGCGCATCATCAACCCGATGCTGAGGTTCGTGATACCTGAGCCCCTGAGCATCGTAGACTTGTATGTGTTGTACGTCTTACTGAATTTGGGTATTATATTTTGGTCTACTGGTATGTTCTGCTATCATTTACGGAATGTAGTGATGGGCGTGACTTCCTATGAGGCGAGGTTTCCTTCACTAATGGACTCCACGAAATGGAAGCAAAATTTGCTAAACGTATTTGGGACTAGATGGTACTTGGCCATACTATGCCCGGTGTGTTCAAGTCCTTTACCGGATGATGACAAGACTCCTTGAAGAAGCTCTAATATTTTTGTGAAAAGATTTTTGTAAATACCTACTTATTTTATATAGTTATTAAATAAATTAATAATACTATGAATCTAATTTACTGTTTGTTTTACCGCCTTCAAAAAACTTTAGGTGATAACATTTTCTGTTACCAACAAGATGTGCCTTTCAGTCGTTAACTTTATTATTTCGTAAATTCAAACAGTTCCCACCAATCCGTAAGTCAAACAGACATTATAACTGGAAGCCAGATACTATCTTTGTCCGTCCCCACAGACAAACCGTGAAAACGGTTTTGTGGGGCATCGTTCTTAAGTTAAGATTCTTATAAACTTTGTTTTTAATAAAAAATAAAAAAACAAAAAAAATACTGATCCACATTCTTCCCAGCGACTGTACACTGTACGCCTGAAGCGATACAGATCTCGTAAGGATGCGATTGAGTCCATGAAGATAGGTTACCGGCTATGCAGGGTGCGGGGGGCACGCGACCGTTACATAAGCGGCGATAAAGTGGCAGACACCCACCGCATGCTAATGTCCAGGAAGTGGGCTCAGCTACGGCTGCACTGGCTTGTAAGTACTATGATGAATGCTTGTGGTGGGGATCGTGGGGAGTGTGTACGAATGATTAGACTGCGTATTTTGGATAAAAATTTGGTAAATATAGATACCTATAATTATAGTTCACGCTAGTGTTCAATCTGTTAGAAGTTTCTTTTTAATAGAATTATTGGCACACTTCCACATAATATATTATTCTACCCATATTTATAGTATTTGCTTGTTTTTGACTAGCCTCAAGATCTATACTACCAGTTGGCTATAGATTGAATAAGACTAAGTTGATTGATGAACGGTTCATACTCAAATATAAACCAGTAACCATAAAGTCACCTAAATTCCAACTAATTTACCAACGGTAATTAAAAGCATAATAAGCGAAATACATGGAATCGCACTACAATTCGTGGCATGCGCGCTGTCCGCGATGGGCACGCGCCGACGATGTGGTCACCGTTACGCGGAACCCGTTACCACATCCATACACTATACCTGTACGTACATTCGACGTAACGTACAGTGAGGACAGTGGACGATAGAAGACTTGTTGAATTTGTATCATGCATTGTTGATATAACCTCAGCCTATAAGATACAATCTAAGAATAATTTTGTAGTTAACAAATTCAATAATACTTTATTAGACAAATAGGAAGAAGAGCAACAAGACAAAGACTGTGTGACAAAGGAGGAATACAATACATCATATTTATTAGTTTAATCTAACTCATTTCTCATGCTATTAAGTGATTAGTTTTAAAATGATGCCTCTGTTACAAAGTTCATGCTGATATTAAGTGTCGGTAAATGTCACATTGTCATCATCAGCATTC
Organism: Agrochola litura; assembly: GCA_949152395.1. Classification (NCBI taxonomy): domain Eukaryota; kingdom Metazoa; phylum Arthropoda; class Insecta; order Lepidoptera; family Noctuidae; genus Agrochola; species Agrochola litura. The sequence goes on from OX424499.1 coordinate 24,982,628, forward strand.
AGCCGAAAGACTTCTCAACGATTCTGTACTTCTTACTTCTTGTATTTTTAGGTGCCAGGACCACATGTTCTCTAAGACGTTCTAACTTATCCGTGTCGACACTGTTCTGAACTTCACCTAATTTCCCATTCACGATATCTCACACTTCTCACATCAATCTACTAACTATCTCGATCCTCTACCAGTCGGTTGCGACACAAATACTTGCGTTTGATGTCAATCCTTCATCTTTATGTTAATATCACGAGCTTAAAGTGGGCCGAGGCGATCGTTCGCAGGTGATGGCAGTATAATGGTGATCATTTGATGATGATCTGTTTGAAATCAGAATGTGACCTTTTCAATGCTGTGTTGGAAAGTGTTTGTGAAGAGTCGGTACTGTTTAAAGTTTAAGCGCTTGATTGTCACGTTGCTTCGGTTGGAATTATTTCGAACAGAGATCAATCTTTGGAACAATGGGCGAGTTTTGGCTCTGGCTTATCATAAGATTTTGTTAATTTTAGAAAGTAACATAACATAGCATCACGGCTGTATACCTCGAAGGGTTAGGCAGAGGTGTACCTAAAGTACATCAACATTTTGCCAGTTACGTTTGAGTCCCATGTAATATTGGGCGAGCCTAGAAAGTAAGTAAACTAAAACATAATCTTGCTGTCTAAAATATCTAAACATTTTCTTTAGACATACTATTAACAGCTTCCAGCCTATACTGAGAACTAAGTAGATAGATCAGCAAATGAATAGGTCTTCTAGATCCTAATCATCACCATACTTACTTATAAGTAACTACGTATATTCGAAAAAAAACCGACCAATAATCCGCACAGCTCATTACATACAGGATAGAAATCGTACGGAAACATTCAATATTATCGTACTCGAATCAACCACATTGCCAACTTAATACTACAGCTGCCATAATTATCTTCCATATATTTTCTCCGTACAAATGTACGCAATCAACGTGGCGATAGATCGCAAATGTAAGTTTGTAGACAGTTATGATACTGCTGCCTGCTTTCGCTTCGGCTCATATAATTTATGCACTAGGTATATGTTTATGTATAGCTATAATGTTATGTATGTGTATGTTAAATAATATAGGTAGAACGAATCGATTTTCAAATTTTAGCTATTACATGTTTTCTTTCTAGCTAGTAACTACTGTATATTACCAAGACTATACTAGATGTTATGTATACAGTAGAGTCAAACAAAATGACTATGACTTAGATAATGACTGGTCAAAGCTGGTTCTTATCTAAAAATAAATGCCGCAGTTTGTCCCAGTTTCAGGAGAATACACGGATATACCACCTGCATCTAAGAAAAATTCAGTAATAAAAACAAAAGAAAGTCGAGGTCACATGGCCAAAGAAAACTGAAAGTAATCAAGATACAAATACAAAATACAAAAAAAAAACAACTAAAACATTGTTTTACACATAAATTGAGGCAGCCCCAGTAAGTTACAATAGTACTTGTGTCGGAGCTGTCTCACTCTTCCCTTAAGAACGGCCAACCCGTCATACTTTTCATACAAACGCTCGTACGTGATTATGGCATCGTAACACATCTTTCTTTGAAATTTTTAAACTAATAGGTATCTTGTGCACTATTTCTAGGTTTCTATGAAACCAAAAAATTAAAATGTCGAGAAATAAATTCAGTACAAGCCTCCGAAAATCTGCATTTTTGCATAATTTTTACCTGAAGTTTGGCCGTTCATAATATACTCATAAATTGTAAAAGTAAAGAAAACGTCGGCATAGAAACCTTGCACATGTAATGGAGATTCTAAATGACAAACATTTATTTCACAAACTAGTAAAACTTACTCAAAAACACGTATTTCCTAAAAACAAGTTTTATGAAATTTCCGCACACTATTTTTCGTACAATGTTATCGCGTTCTCACTTGCTTGTTAGCAGTTCTCACTTGCGCTAGATGAAACAACATGCTTTTTGACCATGCTTGCGTTGACGATAGACGGATCGGGCCCTCTTAAGTGGTAGCTTTACAATGATGAGGTTAAAAATTGAGTTTATAAAAAAATAAAGTAAAGTTATGTAAACATTCATTTAGCAGCACTCGGTGTATGAATGTGTGTATATGAGTGTGTGGAGGTGCGTGTGTGTGGGGGGTGTGTTTGTGGGAAATCAAGAGTAGATACTAACTTGAAAACTATGAAGAATAAGGGTCAAAATGGTAATATTTGAATTCATCGTTTTCCTCTAGCTGCCTTGCCTATTAAGCTATTAACGTTTAAATGAAAACGGGTTACTACCCTGCCATTAGTAGGCGGAGAGAAACCAACCTGTAATGACTTATGCACTATCACGACTGCAATAAATATTATACAGTACATTCTGTTGATTTCTCAGTCCCATTCACGCCTAGATATTTCTATAGATTTATGATTGTTTGAGTTAGAGAGGAAATAGCCCAATTTCTGGGACGTTTGATCATGTCTTTGCTAAGAAATCCCATATTAGCGGTACCTAATGAAGGAATTGCCAAAAAAAAAAAATTGTTTTATTAGGTTTGACTATCTACCGATTTACCTAATAGGCTTTCAGAATCTAGAGCTCAGTGTATTTAAATTTAAAATCAGTAAGTATGTTATTAAAAAATGCATTTTTTAAACTAGGTATCGGTTGAGTTCCAAATTTTTAAAATAATTCCACAGTTCTATCCATACAGAGCAAAGCCGTTGTCCAAAATAACAACTAATCATTTTAACATGAGGTTTAATAGGCGCCTAGGATCTGGGGTTAATTTGACGTTGCTCTTGACACTCGAAAACCCATCTTTACCTACTTTAATTTATGAACCTAATGTACCACGTTTTTGCGGCACGATTTTGAGCAAAGTTCAAAGGGTTAGTGAAGGGAGTGCTCAAGGAAAAACGAACGGTAACTCATTGTACTGCTCAATAATGTTATAATAAAACGAAACTCGCGGTAGCAATTAGTATGTTATCGAGAGTTACAAGTTCTGTTATAATTTTATGACATCGGTATTTTATTGAGACGATGCAGTAAATGATACAAAATGTAAATTGAGCGCGAATTTTTGGAATCACACGTATAAATTCATAATAAATAATGAAGCCCGAATATTAGTTAGTGTATTTAGCAGTAAATAATTGATATCGAATAATCAATGACTGTATTCATGGAAACTAGAACGTTTCATTAAAGACTTCTTGTAGCAGGCGAGAGACATAAGCATATACTGGCACAATGTAAAAGTTACCTACGTCTAAATCCTAAATGTTGTTCTTACTACATAAATCACTTTACTGCTATTGATAAAATCTATATAGGAACTAAATTTTACAAGGAAATAATCCCCGTTCAACATAAACTATTGAACTTTTACCACAGAAATAACTCAGTGATAGCGTACGACGCCACAATACAACCACCCTCCGATTGTAACATCTGTTACCAAGCGAACGATTTCGACAGTCATTATGAAACAATCGATTTCCGATCAACAATAGATCTAGCGATTATGTCAGCGAGATGAGTTTTGAATTCGATATAAATCGTCTGTCAAAACCTGACAGTTCAGTTAGATAACTTCTCTTTTTCGTGCAAAGACTCTTATATCTGCAATAAATCGCATCATACCGTTATCAAAACCATATTTATTGAAAAAAAACTTGCAAGAATGGCGGGAATTTGATCGTTGCATCGGCGCGGCGGCCATCTTGCATCAGTACATTTTTTACTATTTTCACAAGAATCGAGTTAAATAATCGTTTAAAATCGTGAGCTATCATTAACGCAATAGTATTGCTGAATTTTAAATAATTAGTGAGTAAGAATTGCTGCTTCTTTGGTTCACAAAAGGTGAAAATAATTGTTGTTAGTCATAACATAGTAAGTAATCTGTAGAACGCTTACCGTTGTTGCTTTAAATTACTATGACGGAAGTGGCGCTTACCTGTAAAAAAAAATATATTTAATACAGCAAAAATAACTTGGGAACATCACGCAAGCATAGGTACTTACCTACATTTAATTTAATGGACATAACACATAACATAACATCACGCCTTGTTTCCCCGAAGGGTTGGGCAGAGGTGTACCTGTAGTAGGTACACCCACATTTCGCCAGTTATGTTTAAGTCCCATGTAATAGGGGGCGAGCCTATTGCCATCAACCGGGCATATATCCAAAACCGAATAAAACCGTATTTCCGTTTTAAAACCAGCAAAAGAAGAAAATAAAGAAAAAGTATTCCATCTATCTAACTAAATAAATGGGATATTAAAATACCATTATGAAAATGAGAAATTGATAGGTTACCGTTTTTTCAACCAACTACCAACTACTAACAACCCGTATCCAAATTGAATCAACTTTCGGAAACTGCAAAATGCACCTTGAAAAATTACACAGATTTCAAAGCCCAAGTTTCATAATACCGACAACCGGAAAATACCGAAAATACACCTAAACGAAAACCGTAAAATTATTCCACCCAAATTAAATATTATGAAACTTAATCAGATTTCTTCATTAACTTGAATAGTGTTTATAATAAAAAGGGTTACGTAAATATTGCCCAGTGAGAATAATTAAATAATACGCGGAAAATCATAAACAATGCTTTCTCTTGGCGACATCTAGTAAGAAAATGGGAAAACTGAAACATCTGTCTTTATTCTTTGATAGAAGATAGAAAGCACATGAAAGTAAAGATATCTGTCATTGATTAAATAAAACTTATTTTATACTAATTCATATTTATTGTTATTAATTATAATTAGGTAGGTAATACACTCAATTAAAAGTGCAGTGTCAGAATAAATTTAATTAAGGCACATTAAAACAAATTGCAGCCATGGGAGCCTACTTTAATTAAAATTATAATTGCATCTTGACTAAATTAAAGAGTTTCTACAATTAACTTAATTATTCATCATTATTTAACTAAATAACATTTTTAATTGTATGATTAGCGTGCTTATAATGATCCTCAAAGGTAGGCTAATGGGCTAGTGCAATCACAAACTTTCGTTATGTTCGTAATTCGCCGAGGAGCTATAAGGACCCTGTCTAGTGTTCAAGGTTAGTACCTTACTGCATCTTCTGCTATTAAGTAAATATTAGATCTAATATGCAATTACCTCGTTGATTGCTGAGCGTGTCCAGGGCTCGATACCAAAAAGTGTTACCGAGTTTTTCCATTAGGAATTTTCTCAGTAGCAACCCGGAGTCTGAATTGTGTCCGATTTCTTACATAGGACTTTAAAAAAACTGTCGAAATGTGGGTGTTACTATAGCACCTCTGCCCGAGCCTTCGGGAAATACAGGCGACATGTGTGAGCAAATTACAGTTCATCATCGGCCCGCATGTTGACATACACATTTTAATCTACGCGGTACTGAGATAGCCACTCTCACCCCAAAATTAATCATTTTTACGATAACGTACCTAGGTACTTCTACTTAAGACTAAGGCTAGTATACGATCGCTTTGTTATATTATATAAACACATAACATCACGCCTTGTTTCCCCGAAGGGTTGGGCAGAGGTGTACCTGTAGTAGGTACACCCACATTTCGCCAGTTGTGTTATATTATATATCATCGTATTGTTATAATTATATAAGTTTTCGTGGTTGATATCTATTATTGTTTGTTCAATAAGCCCGCCAGGGTCAGAAGCGATAGACGTGAATATTTTTTTGTATTGATTAACTTTGACAATAACCTTAGATTTTCATGTTGGATAATAATAGAAAAGCCAAACATTACGATCAATAATGACTATACGTAACAAAATTTATTTTCATGCTTTTTTCTTTTCTTAGGCCCGTATCACAGAACCTCACTCAAGACTCAAGCATTACTCAAAACTAATTTCAAGCAATCAAAAGGTTTTAAATGAGTTTTAAGTAATGCTTGAGTTTTGAGTGAGCTTCTGTAATACGGGCCTTAGACTTGCAAAACAGGAAAGATCAATGGCGTAAACATAGATGTAGGTACTATTTAAAACAAGAGCGTAAAAGAGAGTAGACAATAGGTACATAACTTATGACTTGATAAAGTCTGTGGACATTGATGATTAATAAATGTTAGTTTCACTTAAAACTTTTTGTAGAAAGCTTTCGCGCATTCAACGTCCCATTAATTTGACTAAAGCCTATTCATACTGCTTAAGAACAAATAAAACTAAACTAAGATTTAATTAGAGTTTAGCACGCGTTAATGACATCCGCAATCTCGACCTGAAAGTCTGCATCACTTGAACAAAAATATCCTTATTAATCAGTCTAACAGCCTTATTTATTAACCTTTTTAATTTTATTACGTTCACAACCTCGCTTTGTTCATAATAAAATTAATTATAGTGACGCAACGTGGATTATTCGCTGGCTTTCACTGAGCGTAGATTATGTTAATGTTTGTGTTAATTATGTTAAATAATGTAAACGGGTCATCTTGGCTGCACTGCGGATTGAATTAAATGCATTTATTTGACGCTTATACGGCATGTTTGCGACGAACACATCCTTATGTGTCTGGTTTAACTGGATGTTTATTTATTATAGTTTTAATGTAGCATACTGTTGTGTTGTTATCAGATTAGAAGAAGGTCATGTCCCCTAGATGTTGCCAATGTTGTCAAAAGGTTTCAAAATAAAGTAAAGGTTAAGAGAGTAGGTACAATATTATTTTGTATTCTACATACCTACCTACTTATCTACGCACAAATACAAACGTAGTGGCATTATTTACAATATTTTGGTAACATGAATAATGCATGTTGTTGACATTTGTTGGACATCTATAACTAGTGGAAAAACTTACTTTTGACACTTCAAAAATTGAGTTTTTTAATTAATTATTCCGGTAGGCTCCACCAAAATAAACGAAAATTCTTCAAATCTGAAAAAGTAAACAAAAAGCAATTGTAACCGTGTCCGATACCGATTCATATCCAAACACACGACACAATGGCTTACGTAAGAGAGCTGATACCGTAACTAGGCCTGTTCCACAGCGCCAATGATCGGTAACCAACCGTGGCCGAACGGTAACAGAATGATGCTGGAGCTTCGAACCGATCGGTAAAAAGTACGAGGCGTAACGACCAAGGTTGATGCAGAAATAGACTAAGGATTGGGAGATGTTATTTTTTGTGTATTTCGCTACGCGTATGACATCTAATGGAGATAGTCGAATTTAACAACTTCTTATAATTGAGGAGGTTTTATCACATCCACCAAGCATAGCATCCGTCGAGCATAGGCATGGCATTATAGGCCTCCTCTTTTGCATGCCATCCTTAAAAGTCACGAATAAAACATGGTCCAGAATAAAACAGATTGCTCACAGGCTCACTTAATGCTAATATTCTGTTTAGAAAATGTGTGTTAAAAATGTAACGCACATGTAAACTCTATAATTAACAATGACGCGATCTATGGCGTTATTGAATAATATTGAAACGAGGAAATGCCAAATTGAAATTGCCGATGGCTAATATCACACGGGATTTTTGAGTGTGTTAAGTGTGGTGTTCTTGGAAATCAAGTAGGTACCTTCTGCTCAGGTGTTTGTAGGAGTTTAGTTACGGTTTCTTAGAAGAGCTATGGCCGTCATATTATAACTGACGTCATGAAAATCTGTCATTTTCACCAGTATTTTATATTAAGGTGCCAAAAACGCTCTGTATATTTATAGACAGCCGTTAGTGTGTGACTGTGTGTTTAGAGGTATGAGGAACAGGGTGTAAAGTTCACTCATCCTCTATAGAAAAGGGAGGACCCTCCTACTAGACGGGTGTTTAAACTGGAGGGCAACCGTCCAACGGTTGAAGTCGGATAGTCTTATATATGTCGTTCGCGTGGTAAACTCTAATTGCGCGATGCAGGATTTGTGTGACGTCGTGTCTTTTTGATGCGTAGGGGCTTTAGGGCCCCGATCCTTGAGAACCCCGATAAATTTGATAAAATACTAATGTCGTTTAAAGTATAATTGCTAACAAAAGTGTTAAAACTAACAAAATTATTAATCAGTTGGAATAAAGTAATAACACATTTGCTAACAAAGTAGCTCTTATTTCACCGCTTTTAGGTCCATATTGCAGCTCATAAAACACGCGTACTTTTTACTTTATTTTACTGCACTACTGCTTTTACATTTACATTTTTTTTAAATCTCAGTAAAGATTTTTGATGTGTAAAAATAGTAAACATAGTACCTATACATTGTAATGATATTTAATGGATGTTGGATCTTTGGTATAAATGATAAGTTTTGAAACATGGTGAAAAATAATCGTATATTTCAATACTATTAATACAGGTTAACACATAATATAATCACAGATTTTAATATCACAATTAGTTTGAGATCATAATAGAAAAAGTTTTCTTACCTTACTATAACCGTCAGTAAAATTTACTTTATCCGGCAACAAATGAAGGTTAATAATAAATCAATAATTAAATACAACATAGTCTTGTCTTTCTTATGCAAGTCATTTAAACTTTAATTTAATTACATCAGTTTAACTCTAGACTAGGTTGCCTTAGACAAACTAACACATTTTTTAATTAATGTACTTTGAAGCACTTTTTGTATCGATGGTATACTAGCATGATAATGGCAAAAATAACAAAAAAGATAATCAAATTTATCGGGGTGCTCAAGGATTGGGGCCCTAAAGGACGGGTCCCTCAAGGATCGGGTACCTTAAGGATGAACCCAGTTCTTAAGTGGCGGTGTAACCGCTACAACCATTCACCGATTTCTTGGGAAACCGAAGCTTTACACATGAATAGTTAATGCAGGGTTAAAAATACTAACCAGTCAACAAGGTTATGGGCGGAGCTCACTGTATGTACCAACCTCATAAGATCTAACTCAAAACATATAGATCATTGATAGGTGTAACTGGCCTATGGTTCTAATGTTTCGCTCTCTTCATTGATACAAACATTATTGAAAGGACATTTGAGTGATACAGAAGAATAATTAGATGGTCTAATATGAATTGCAAGGCCTATTTTTGGCAGCACTCGAAGCAAGGAAACCAATAGGGTTACATTCGATCACGCACAACAAGGAGGAACATTTGGCGTGCATCCATGCACTCACTTGTAATGCCTAATGTAACAGCCTGTGCTTCCTGCAGCTTTTCATTGAATTACACATGGTTAGAATATGTTACCTTAGTCTAAGGAATAACTCAATACTCGTTTCCTCATTAAGCTGGATGTTTTCTTTTCAATGATCGTAGTTGATATCTTCACGTTGGTATTTGTCAATTGAATTTGAAATCATTATCATTTTGTAAAAGACATCGTTATCATCATCGACAGTTCACGTTTTATTATTTACTTAATAATAAAATATACTTAAATTTAAACCCGCAGGGCAGCATTTGGCGAGCTGTTGGGCAGTAGCGACCCCACAAGTCTTGTACCTCACCTCTGACTTGCCTTTATTGGCCGGCTGGAGTTAACACTGATGAGGAACGGAGCTCCCACCTCATTCTTGCCTTAATTGGCCGGCTTGAGTGGAGATTCGCAAGAGCAAACGTGCTCGGAGAAAGGAAGTATTCCAGTAAGATGCTGGTAGGAATCTTGACCGTACTTTCGGGATTGTCCTGATAGCCGTGGAATACCTCTCCACTCCTCATAAGCACCTCAGAACATGTCGTCCCCTTATCGCTACGACACTATGTGCTAGTGACTGTTTTCGAGGGATCCTGCAATAGTCCTGCATCAACCGGGGGTTGTCCTTGGGTGCACTTGTATATGCATACAGGGATAATCGTCGGTTGGTGCCGCAACACTTAAAAAAGTCTAAGGGGCCTCTGCGAGTTGGCTTCGGCCCCTCGTACGCCTTCCAAAGGTCCGGGGCCGGGGTCCGGGGTCTCGGGTCCCGAGATATGTCAAATATACTTATACAATTTGTTTCAAGTGCGAATCATAAGGAAATCATATTTATCTCTCGATAGATACCTACTACATATATATCTTTTTAGGAAACCGAACTTCAATACCTGCTCGTTACTGTTGCTGCGTTCATAGGTCCTTTGAAAGGAATATTGGCATCGCTGTTATATTGCAGCTATGTGTTCTAACTGGCAACCAGTCACCGACCAAAAAATATTGCCACCCCAAATGATAGGCGTCAATGAATCACTCAATCACTTATGCACACAGTCGTTAACAGCAAAAATTTCGCTAATTATATATTCAAAGTTAACAAATCGTTATACAACACGGAAGTATTGGATCGTGACGACCAATCGTGACTTCAACTATAAGTATCATAGCTGGCTCATATGGAACGCCCTGACATGGTCGCCAGTCCCCTGAAGGAGGTGAAGCTGATTGGAATTAACCTTTGATTTATAGCTTAGTCACTTTGCCATTAACTTATATTGACAAACACGTGAGGTACCTACTTCAAAGGAAAAATCTTGAGCAAATGATTCGTTAGGTAAATTTAATTAATTCTAAGCGCATAATGTCATTTTTACGCGAGGTAAGGACGGCATTATATGATTATAATCTCCGTCACGCTTGTAATCCCTGAAGGCAGAGGTTTGTAACACTCGGCTGTCTTTACCCATTTGCAATCCTAAACATTAGAACCCCAGTACAAGAAACGATAAGAAAGGACTAGCTATAATTTCATCCAAACATCAATGTTTATCTTATTCATACATGCTGTAATATTGAACGATGTACGTATAAGGCCCTTTGTATATACACGTTTTTCTTGCCGTAAAAAGTACGGTTTATTCGCCGTGTGTAGACACGGTCGTCAGTGTTATATGGATCACTATGGAAGCTTGATGACAGACACTTTTTTTCTACGGCGCGGATTATACGCCGTATCGTAAAGAAACCGTGCTGAATACAAAGGGCCAAATTTTTTCGAAAAAATAAACGAGGCAATCCCCTTCAATATTTATTTTGGTTCAAAATTATAATATGTTTACACGCCACAACATACGGAACCACGTCAATCGTTTGTTTAATTTGTTTATCCACAACATCCTCAGCTGACAGCAATAAAAAACACAAAAACAGCATTCCGATAAATAAAATAAGATCATAATGCTTGAGGCACAACTGTGAAGAATTGTTTGATAACTTTGATATATTATTTAGACACATAATACTGCATGGGCGTTTTAATTGCTTCTTTATAATAAAAATAATGGTTTCCATTATTCATTTTTTGCGGCGAGACAATTAAGTAATGGAACATGTAACTAGCATGTGGGCTTTCAATGCCATGGTCAGAAAAAATCTATGGAAATATTTGAATGGAAGCTCCGCTAAAGATTCAACTTGATAAAATATTAATTTGATTTTTTAAACCAGGAAGGATTAAGACAGATGTTGGGCTATTGTGTTGAAGTTCTGTTTACCAGTCATTTGTAAGTTTTAAGTTCAAAAAGTAAGTACCTATCAGTTAAATCTTAAAAGTTATAGGAAACGGTCATGAGTAAATTATGGAGACGCTCAGCAAAATAATTCATGATAATACATTAATAACGCTTATATTTTCAGCAAATGCTTGCAATGGACTTTCAGCAAAATAAATTGGAACGATAAGTTCTAATAGTTCATTTTTTGCTTAAACGTTTTCAAATGTCAACCACAAAACATATAATATTCTATTCAAAACCTTTTGATAGCCTTTGAACGCCATTTCACGTAAAGTTACAATAACAGTATTCAAAGAAATTACAAGTGCAAACGGGTGATTATCTCTTACTTGATAGATAGCCCATTACTGCACGTGCGATAGTGATCTTTCATCCAGCACGGTTCCAAACACGTGCCTTTTAGAAACACTGGACACTGAATAAGAAAACACAGAAGGTGTACACAGTAATCCAAACAATACGCAAAAAGAAACTCAATGCATCATGGAACATGCAAAAATTATACGTAGATATAGAGCATAGTAATACACTGATGCCTCAGTATCTAAAGCTGGGCCAGTAGATCAGTGATCACATAGCAATGGCTAGTTTACCTGTGATACTGCTAGCTTGCACCAGCCTGGAGAAATGAGACTTAGAAGTAATAGATTAGGTATCACTCAAAAGAGACTAGTAAAATTCAGATGATATTTTTGTAGGTACTGTTCACAATATAATGCATGGCTGGCTTTCTGTACCAAACTCTTCAGTGGTACCAAAAGCCACCTCAAACAGCACGTGTAGAAAAACGTGGTAGGTACAGAAAAAAGTAAGAAGATGTACGTATGCGTGAGTAATAAAGATTATTAAATAAATTGAAGGTACAAAAACTATTTATTAGCTCTTGATTGTTTACCATGTCTATCATGATGCGAAATAAAAACCTTTGAAACATGTGCTCTCAAACACGTGTATTGATAAGTACCTCTATTCTTAATTTGATATCGGTACACACGGTTTCATTACATCATTAAATTGACATCATACGTACACCAGAAACTGGCTAATAAAACCATGGGTCAACTACAAAGTTAAGACTAGAAATTAAATAACACAGAACACTAATTTCAAAGATTGACATGTAAAGATAATGAAATGTTTGATCACATTAATGAAATCACGCTGCCATCCAAAGATATCCAAAAAAAAAACGATTTGAAATTTCAAAGCAAATCTTTATACAAAAACTACAGCAAAATGATTTCTTGGAACGGTCCTTTTGCAAGACGACGCTGATGCAAAAACCTAAATATAAACATGCCTAACACTCCAATACATTGCTCTTTTGGAATATAAAAGCTCATCACCAAGTCTCTGTCACCACTCTTGTACCTAATTGATAGTCACCATCATTAAAAAAGCAGGAAAAACAATAAAAGCTTTGGAAAGCAATTAAAAATATAACACATAACATAACATCACGCCTTGTTTCCCCGAAGGGTTGGGCAGAGGTATACCTGTAGTAGGTACACCCGCATTTCGCCAGTTATGTTTAAGTCCCATGTAAAAATATAACCTGTACTAATAAAGTCAAACAGCAATCCACACAGCTCATCTCGTTGGACAATCCTATTGAATCAATTAATTAATAGAGTAAATTCATTTTTTGCAAACGTAAGTAAAACATTGTCAGAAAAATTATTCTCACAAAATGTAAATTTTCCTAATGTAACACCCGATAGTCAATCATCAAATTCTTCTCAAAATTCCTTTGTTCTTCTTCCTACTGATGAAGAAGAAATACGATCCTTCATTTTTAAATTAAAAAATGAGTGTGCAGTTGGCGTTGATAATATATCTGGATCATTTTTAAAACGATTTGCTGATATTATTGTTCCTCCACTTACATACATATGCAATCTCTCTTTCTCTACTGGAATATTTCCGCGTGCCTTGAAAAAATCCAAAATTGTATATTTTATTGTACATATTCAAGTCCGGAGACAGATACTGTGTCAATAATTATAGACTAATATCCATACTACCCACGTTGTTAAAAATTTTAGAACGATTAATGAACATCAGACTTACCAAATTCCTTGAACAAAATTATCTTTTATCTCTATCTCAATTTGGCTTTCGATTTGGCAGGTCAACAGCTGAAGCCGTCCACGAACTAACAGATCACATAGTCAACAAACTAGATTAGCCATTTACCTAGATTTAGCTAAAGCATTTGACACAGTATCTGTTCCTATTTTGGTAAAAAAATTAGAGAATATGGGAGTAAGAAGTCTACCACTTCAACTATTCATAGACTATTTATCTGACAGAACACAAACTACTAAAATAGATAGTTGGATTAGCGACGAACTTTCTAATCAGTACGGCGTTCCTCAAGGTAGCATCATCGGTCCCACATTATTCTTAGTTTACATAAACGACTTATGTGACATCAAGCTACAAAACGATAAAATCGTAACTTTCACTGATGATACTGCCTTGATATTCGATACTGACACGTGGGTTCACATTCAAAATTATGCTCAACAAGGTCTTGATACGGTGAATAAATGGTTATATACAAATTTGCTTACCCTCAACGCCTATAAGACAAAATACATGATATATTCCCTTAGGCCCCAAGATCAACCAAACTTCAACTTGATAGCCCACTCATGTAATTCCATCAACCATTGTTCTTGTCCTGTATTAATTAAAACGAATTTTATCAAATATCTTGGCATAATCATAGATTACCGTCTCAGCTTCCAACAACACATTGAAACCCTAGCTAAAAGAATCCGAAAATTTATCTACATATTCAAAAATGTAAGACATATATCTGATACATTCGTTATTAAAACAGTTTACTTTGCACTATGCCAATCTTTGCTAGTATATTGCATTACCACTTGGGGCGGTACCTCTAAAACTTATATGATAAATTTAGAGAGAGCCCAAAGAGCTATATTAAAAGTTAGTTGCTTTTTCCCTATCCTCTATCCAACTTCCGAACTTTACCAACACTGCCAAGTGTTAACGATCCGGCAATTGTTCATTCTCATGACAGTACTAAAAAAACACACTGAAGTTCCCTTAGATCACGACTTACCAACACAAAATAGACGATCAACAAATGTTTGTTCCATCATCCGTTATAATACTAGTTTCTCACAAAAGTTTTTTTTGTTTTCTTGGCACTTTTCTTTATAATTCAATTAATAACAAAATATCTATCTACACCCATACTAAATCTATTTGTAAAAGAAAATTACGCTTTTGGCTATTAAATCTGGACTACATGGCCATAGAAAATTTATTAAAACCAATGTCTTAACACCCAAACATTTACACTCACACACCTACACTTACAAACATTCAATTCACACAACATTATTAATTTCCCCATTTCCATTCTTCATTTTTTGTTATGCTCATTATTATTTTAGTTTCTTATGTAGGTACTTAAGTACGTATTATTGAATAGTAATATAGGTACGTATGTTACCTACATAATTTGTATGTTTCTTTGAATTTTATGTTGACTTGCTTTTCTTTTCTTTGATTTGTTTTAATTTTCTTAGGATTTTCAAACTTTTTCTTTACCAGTAATATCTTGACTCTACTGTTTTGTCAATTAACATGTTCCTATCTAAGACAGCCGGGTGATCTGTAACACAGGACCTTCCTATCTCAGACACCTTTCTCTATTTAAGATTGTGCATTTTATTAACCAGTAATACAGGCTATTATGACGTTGAGATAAATAAATATTTATGATTACGATTATATACGTTAAACGAGAGACATTATCTAAAGGAGTAGAATACTCCCTTTAAAATGAAAACTTTTAATATGGGACCAAATCTGAAATAAGAAAAAAAACCGACCTAGTGCATGTCGGACCACGCACAATGAAGGGTTCCGAAGTTGGGATAAATTTATCCCAAGAACAAACATAACATTGTAATCTAAATATAATGTTCTGCCTTACATCGATATACGTTACCTTCAGTTCTCCTACTGCAAATATATGTCTGTAATCGCAAAACAAAATATGTGGTAAAACCACAAATTAAAAAAATTGTATTTATTCAATTTTCCCATTCAATAACAGTACACAGTGAAAGAAGCCATGATTATCACTGTTGAACATCTATGCATATCTGCGTTCTATAGATGTAAAATCATAAATTTATAATCGAATTGAAGAGCTCGTGGCGTCAACTGCCGAGCCAAATGTCAAACCCAGCAATAGATACAAAAAAAACTCAACTTTTGTCACTTCGGACCAACTTTAGAGCAATCCTAATGACCGCTTAGCGTGATGCTCAAATGACTGTAAAAACATTTCTTTTGTAACCTTCTGGCACAAACGTTGCTTGATTGATGGCATTATTAAGGATATGGTCATTAAAGCTGTCAATGTGCTCGGCTAGTTGAAAAAGATTGATTAATGAGAATAGCTAATGTTGTCTCATCTCTATTATGTTGATAACATTTGGTTATTACGAAGTTCAGTGTATTATTATTCTACTATTATTCACAAAAAATATGATCACAATTCGAAATACTGTGGCTTATGGCAGAATTGCACTATGGATCGCTCATTAGAACTTTGGACTCTTAACGACCGAACAAAAAATATTTAAACTTTTTGCAATTTGAACGATGCGGGACGTGAATAGAATTAGTGTTCATTCTGTTTGAAGTTTCGCTTTAGCGGGAAGAAAAAGCACGAACACAATGATTACATGTAATTTTAACATCCGCCGCCGCTATGAGAAGATCCGCGCCCAACAACAATGCAAAATTAAAACATAAAGCTGCATTATCTCCAATTACATATTTTAATAACTACAACGCAACACTGCTGTTTAAATACACAGCAATCGAAAGTTCAGCGTTAACAATCGATTCGAACACCAATATTCAATTCGAATGATCCGTAGATAATAATCGACAAATTAGTCTCATTGACAAATCAAGTCAACAGACTGAAGTTTGAGCAAAACATAATGTCACTTCTCGTCGTTGTTGAATATTCGTTTTGAAACGAAAAAGCGAAAGTAACGTGTTAAGACGAGCGTGCGGGTATAATATGCATAATATTAGCATATTGAACGGACGGACGAAGACCTTTGGCGTCAAGTCATAACATATTGTGAAGTGCGACAATCTGTTTTGAAATCTCAGATATATAATCAAAGAAAAATATTTGACTGTGACAGATTCTGTTCGTACGTAAAACTAAACCGGGATAATATTAAGTGTTTAATTGACCAGGTTACTGAAATTCAGAGGATTACATCCAAAAGCATTATACAGATTGACATTTTCACTCATCTATAGGATTTTTGAGCAAGAATGATAATTACGAAAAGTTACTTCAAGAGCCAGGAGACACCACTAGTCTTTCAATACCTATATCCCTACCTTAAATTCAGCGAAAAGGCACGGACGAAGACCTCAGGTACGAAATAAAACAAAATACAAAGAACTCCCAAGGTTACTTTCGGAGTTTCGGGTCGGCTTCTTAGCAGGGAATAAAATGCATTAAACCTTTTTATTACTTGTTTGAGAGCTTCTGATGATAAATCGACTAACGCAGGTATAAAGTTATAATTATAAACTCAATGATAAATAAAATACGAGTGGCAAGGATACCAATACGATTTTACTTACTCTAAAATATTAAAATCGAACAAAATATTCGAAAATCTTTATGCGTGTTCTATTAGAATCCCACAAGTATAATTTTACTTGAAGGTTAAAAAAATAAACTTATTTCCAACTTATTAGCGAATCATTCAAGTAAATTAAATGCAGCAAAATAATACAACCGTTGCATAAGTTTAAGCAAACACTCTTCGGATTTATTTATTCCGAGTTTTTTTTTTAACTTTATATCTACAAAATAAGCTTTATTGATAAAGAAGAGGTTTAAATAATAAGCATTAATTTATTAATAAGGCATTTGACGAAACGCCGCCGCCGTGGCAAGGTCAAACAAAAACATAATATAGAATCGAATAACTTTGCAATTATAATTCATTTAATTGAAAAGACAAAAGTTTAGAATTAAAAGAACTATCATTATCATAATTCCTATAAAAACTTTTAGATATTACATGAGACCATAGCCGCAAGCTATGAGAAACGCTCTATGCTCATAAACAGGGCTGCCAGTTCAACTTTAAACATCTAATTAAGTAATTTAGCTAGAAATTATACTGATAGATGGATAAGTGTTATAATATTCAACCACATCAAAGCAGCAGCCTATTCTAATGAAGTTGCAAAACGACTAGACTGGCAAGGTAATTAAAAATTTGGTGTAATTATCATAATAGATGTCTAACAAAAATACAATATAACAAAATCCGGATAGGCAAGACGTGCTTTTTACGCCGTTTAAAATACGTGCCAATGTGTAAAAAACCTGGTTTGGCTTTATTAGCATGAAACGCAAGATTTTGACAACCCTATTGTCAGAGTCGTATAAATAGTAACATAACAACCCCAGTAATTACTGCAGGCATATGGCATATCCACGAGAAGGAAGCGAGCACAATGGACGTACTGACTGCTTATATAATTATATAGTTAGAGCCAGAGCCACTAGATCTAATAATTGTTTTATAAAGTTACGCACGTCATATTTGCGTATGTCCGCAAATTGCTTCAGAGTTGCATGGAAGATTTTCATAGAAGAATTGTCTTAGTATGCATGCATATTGCATAATGATTGAAGAGAATAAAAAATTGGAAGAGTTTTTTAAACAAAATTGGTTCTGGCTTCTGCTAACTGGCGAATTTTCTTCAAACATAAACCTTATTACATTTTGTCCTATCTTCAGTATCTATACTTAATGAAGCTTGTTATTTATCACAAATGTAGGTCAAAGATACGGAGGTAAACACACTAAATCAAGCGTGAACCTCAAGACTGAAGGCAATGAATGAATTTCCTCTATGGCAATCACGCAAGTGCCTCTAAACAAATAACGACCTTATTGCACCGCTAATACTTAAGGTCAGTTGTGTGAATAGCTTCTCATTTTATTGTTTAATTTGACATCTTAATGCGTAGCTTTGCTTTACTTAAATAGCGCAAGATTCTGTCCTAGAGGTTTTAACTAAAGACAATTCCAAGAGTACTTAATAATGAGAGCCAGAATGTATGAGACCTGGATTCATAAGTTGCATATACCTAAATGGAGGTGCATAATACTACCGAAAAGACGACTAACAGAGAAGTTTGGAAGAAAGAGTCATGTTGAGACGACCCCAAATAAATTAGGATAAGGGACGGAGAATTAATAGATATCGATAAGACCTAATAGTGTTTGATTTTCAATTTGTGATTTACACCGGTTCCTGAAACGAGCTGAATTTTCGTCAAAGATGGCCAGTAATTCCATCTGACAGTTTTTTGACCATCACAGATCCTCAATAACCACAAACCTATTTTACAACGGAAACATTTAGAAACGGAACAATGATTTTTCATTAGAAAATCCCGTTAACTCGTTTAAAGTAACAGAAGTTTTGCCATCCATTTTACAAACGTTGAAATTCGTTCCATCCACCGCCTGACAGTCGTTTACAAAATTATCGCAAAAACTGAATTTACGTATTGTATGTTCGAATCAGATTTCTTTTTTGCGAAATCTGTGATGCTGCAAAACTTGATTTAATGGGATTTTGATTTACTTGTCTCGTGGTTTCAAACCGCATTTTCTTTATGTTTGTAGATGCTGACATACCTGTAACAAGAGAATGGAATAGTTTAAAACATGCATAAGTAGAAACTTGCGAAATTAATTAATATTAAAAATATTACATTTTCAACTTTGTTAAATGGCCGTCTTCTAAATAGCAGGCTTCTTCTAATTAGTAACTGCGCAAACTTCCATTTTAAAGCTAATTTAAGCTCAAAAGTTCAGCCGAATTCCGGCATTTACAAATTCTTCAACAAAAACGTGGGAACTTCAACCCTATTCGTTTGTTTAAATATCTTTGTGCATTAACTTAGAAGGTCGAATTAATTGTTAAGTACCCACATCATTCCTCGCTAAACAATTGTGTATGAAAATACTTCTAACGATTAAGTACGTCAGAAATATTTTCATTAACACGAATGCTCTATTAACTCCAATCAGGGGAAACTTAAAAATATGTAGCTTTCCGTACGGATAAAATTAAGGTTTTAAGGTTAACATGAGACAAATTATGTAGATTTATTTTCTGAGAACGACGAAATAGAGCAACGCATAAATTAACTATTGTTAATATTTGCAATTGATTTTTCCTGCATCTTATGAGACGATATATCTCATGGACTTATTATTATTTACCTAACATCTGTCTGTATAACCTATGCCGACAATAAAAAGATTTGATTTGATTTGATTTGGACGATCATCATCATATGACGTCAAGAAGCATCCTTTATTTTTCTAAAATAAGTAACACAATTCTTATCAAGGATGAATTTTAATTTTTCTGCAACATCAAAAAACCCAAATCACGTCTGGGTTTCAAAAGTTTTTTGCTGTACACAACTCATTTGATTTTCCTATTTTATTCAGTGACATTTTGTAGGTATTGAGATTTTTCCAGCACAAAAATAATCATTTCCATATCATTTTTATTCATAATTCATATTTAATTATTAGGTAGAAAATGTCAGAGTATAATATATAAAGCGAAAAACTCCAAATACAATTTATGCGTTACTGTGACATGTGAATTTTCAATTGCATCTGCAAATTAGACCCTGTTCATGTGTCTACGAGGATGTCATGATGCTCCATAGATCTAGCTAGAACAACGCAATTCCGATGAACAACAATTTACAAATAACCAACAAAATCTCAATAGAACTTGTAGCGTTGCCTTGACAATACATAATAATCGATTAATATTCATACAATATAAGATACTCTGATCAGCATTCTCACAGCGTGTTCAAACAAATTTTGCACACAGTTATAACAGACGAACTCTATTGGCCTTGCCTAAGCGTGCTTTTTGCTACCAGCGTCTTCGAAAATTAGTTTTTACAGCACTAATTACGATGGTCGTCGTGATGCCGTCATTATTTGCTAAGAGGATTCGCTTTTTGTCTGTTTTGACGTGAAAGATGTTTGCTCTTCGGTACTTAAGCTCAGCGGTGACTTAGGCTGTTGGCTCAATGTTCCGTGCGTTTTAAAGCAAAGTCCACTGTATTATTATTATTAATGTCATGTCAGCCGATTAGTGTCCGGAAATGCACATGGTCCGCCTAAGTAGCCATCCAAACAACTAGCTGCACAACTAAAGAAACTCTTTCAACATAAGCTAAGCATGCTTCATTGTATCTGATAAACCAGGTGCATCTTTAATAACAGCTGCAAGCACAACAGATTATTCTATCATTAACATATTACTATGTTCATGCCTTATCTGTAGGCCACGCCTTTTCAATTACCAATCATAATTTATAAACTCATTAAATATTAATAATAATTCATATCTGATTAACTGAGCCCAATAAAGTTACCTGGAAAAGGTAACGATGATGAATCAAAGTAATTTTAACAATATAAAGAGCAAGACTATTTCATCCCAAACTTGGCAAAAAAAATATAATCCATTAAAAACTATTTAGCAAGCAAATTACTCCGTATCCGAAACTGTTTTTAGAAGCGTAAAACCATTATTTAAAGAAGAGTGGCAGTGAAGCAACACACTGCAAGCCTGTGACTAAACGGACCGAGCAGAATTTAGCAAACTAAGGAAACACAGCCGGAACATGATGTCGGAATAAACTTAGCAACTGATGATGGCGCAAATCTAGATCAAGACAAAGAATTACAATATTTCAAATCTTTTATTTTTCATTAGCATTTGGTGATTCGGGTTATCTCAGCACTGATCTGTTTAAATTGATTTAGCCGGTTTCTTGCAATATTGCAACTGCAACTAACGTTTTTTCTGGAAGTAGTTAACATGACTTCTATTTATGTAATTCTCGTTTGTAACGGAGACCATCTGAGTCTCAGAGGAAATTGTGATCACGATGAATCGGTATATCCCTACTTCTACGTAACATTGTAAATCACCATCAGTTATTCTAATTTACGAGGCGAACCAAATTATGAATAAAAGCTAATTACCTGCAACAGCAATAAGGAATCAGGTGACTCTTTATGTGGAAAACCAATAAACACACGACACCACAAGGCATACCAATATGCACTTAGTACGTTACCTATTATATTACAGGCCATTGGTAGACCATGGCAACACATAACATCTTCCTAAATTCTGGTCCTCATAAGCATTCTAAATAATGATATGGTATCATATGATTCACATGTCTCCAGTTTTTCTTCTTCATCATTATCTTTTGCCCATCTCAATACGTCTACAATCATTCTTATTTTTAAATTGAACATTTTGCTGAACTTATCCACAAATTAGGTTGGTGGGAAACGGATTTGCTGCACCGAACTACCTGAGAGCCTGTTTTGAACAATCATCAACTTCTGACGTCAGAAAAAGGGAAAATTTGGCATCCTAATCAGCTTATATCTTACTGACATCATAATACAAAGTGCAATTACCAGCCAGCCCTTTACGAAGATTAATCATAATATTATTAATATTCCCACATTTTAAGACCGTATTCAAGAGCTGTCATGCCAAGATGTTATCAAATGTTATGATGTGTGTAGTACACACATCATAACATTTGCACACAACCACGGGGTTGTGTGCATCTCATAGAATGCTAGGATTGCTAGGTCATATCGCCTACGTCGTACATTGTAAAGTATACTTACTATATGTGCTGGATTGTACCTCTGACACACATTTAAACTTGAGTAGATGAGTTACCTACATACTACAGTCGCTCTGTCTTGTTCTCAAGTATTCATGATAAATATATGTTTAAGTAGTTAAATATCTACTACTTATTTTAATACTGACGATTGCACGTTATCAAAACAGAAAATCTTCATCTAGGTTTAGTAGGTATCAAATCTTCGTTTTATAAAATATCTTATGTTAAAGATTACTTTATAATGATATTTTTTACTTTGCATCATTAACCTTCTTGTAAATTAAAAATTTAAACCCATCCTGACACGATTTCATTGAATTGGTAGCAGTTCTACGAAAATATAATAATCTGCATTTTTTACATGCTAACGGAAATCTAAAATAAATGTTTGAAACACGAAGCGCGTTAAGTCGTAAATAAAATCTCGTTAATAGCTCAGTTATTAACTTAACAAAAAATCAACAAAAAAGAAGATTATTTAAAAAATTCCAAGCATCACGCTTGTCTTCAAATATTACATATATTCGTGACTAGTCAAGTGTTAATTAGCGATATATTTTAATCGATTTTTAATATTTTTTCAATAGACATAATATCGATAACGGAACTAGCCACTAAGCGACGGAGTGCACTCGGAGAACAATAACAAGATACGTGGCCAAATCAAAAAAGTACACATTAGAATTAGTGACAGAAATACTTGAATTACTTGAATTTTTGCAGATCATTGAACCCACGAGGCTCATAGAATCTTCAAAAGCAGAGAACAACTCTGAACTGAATGAAACACATCCAACACTAGAAGTTTCAAGATGATTGTTAAAAAATTGTCAACTGTAAAGACCATTAAATAAACACTTTAGAAACAGCATTTCTGTACTAGCAGCACATGCAAAAAATTACACTGTCAAAATAACAACAAAACAACAATTTTCCATCGTTTTCAAGTAGACCACACAGCGACATTGACTCACAAATCTCGTAAACTGGTGCTCCATAGCAAAACGTTCATATTTCCTGACACGGCGACCCCACTCGTGTGCCACGCTTGACAATTGCATGCGCACGATTGTACTCATGCGCGGGCTTGTTGCGACCTCCTCGACTAATTGAGCCCTGTCGTGGTGTGACTGTGTGAGGCTTTCATTCTGTTTAGATTTGCAATCTTTGAAACTTTTCGACTTTAATTTCCAAAAATATTAAGCTAATGGTTTGTTGTCAGTGTAGGTAGTTTGCTTTAAGATTACGTGGACGAACTTAAAAAGGACTTAGATAAAAATTGGGCATCGTGAAGTGTTTTGGAAAATGGCAATGGCTCTTCAGCAAATTGGTATTTGCTAAAGTTTTTGAAACTTTATTGAGAGATGCTATCCGCCTTTACAAATGCAGTTACCTCAAAATAATTTAAATCATGTTAAAGGAATTTAGTTCTAATAACTCTCCTGAAACTCTCAGTTCATTGACCTAGAACAATTTTTTAAAATGTTTTGCTACCAATTAGTTTCTATGATGAGATCACCAACTAAGAGATTGAAAAGATTGAAGGGTATCTAACAAAATACAATTACGTTTAAGGTCACTGACTCCAGTAATAACAGGCCACAGCATGCAAAATTAGAGGCTAAACAAAACAGAAATTACCTTTCGTAATTATTGTAGCAGCTGCGATCTTGTAATCTCATGTTTTCCTACAATTTGATGCATTCGTGCAGAATATGACCACAGTATAGAATCGTGATGCAGTGTGTCCATGCAAGATGGGGTACGTAGGTGTCGTGTCCTTACTCCTTAAATTATAAACTTTATTCCGTGAGATAAGGTTTTACGACTCACGAAACAGATGTTTTTGTGTTTTGTATAATGCAATTTTATGAAGGTGGTGGCGTCTTCGACTTTATTGGTTTTAAGTTGATGGAAAGGGACGTTTTATTGAAATTTTATAGGCTTTTTGGATTGTAGTAAGTAGTAAAAGACTAAAAGATTTTCAAAGGCATTTCTGTTCTTCAACTTTTTTCACTAAAAGACTTATTGTATTATCTTAATATTTTACTCACTGCAAAGTATGATTTTGAGAATGAAACTAGACCCTTGACTAATCAAGTCAATTGCAGCGATGAAATCTTGATGACTCCATCGCTTCATATTACCCTACCGATCATAACTACAGATAACGTCTATATCACGGATCATTTACAGCTAATCGCCACTCATCTGTCATTAGTCCATCACACATGATAAAGACAAGCAAATTATTTGCAGCACACCCATGGGTCAAGGTTCGATGCCTGTGCGGGTCAAATCGTAAAGTAATTATAATTAAACGTTTTACAATCCTGTTCATAAGTTCGTGATGAGTTTATTGTTATAAAATCGCTTCCTGATGTTTAATTAGTCGGTAGTTGAATGTTTGAAGAATGGAGATGATGATGTAGGATGATTATGTTAAGGTTTTTAAACAGAGGTGGGATTATTTAATAATATCGATATAAATATTTATACTTCTATAGTGTTAGTCAAATATTCCGTTTCGAAAGAAATGTAATAATTATGTTTATTCATGATTGCATTTGAGAAAAATTGTCTCTGTTATCCAAACCTTTCAACTGTCATTAACGAGACACAATAGAATTTTAATTGTTATCCACCTCAATGAGGCGTCGTAACAGATGATGAGATAATGAGTACCTTCCAAAACGGTGGGGCTTAAGGACTTTTATGGCTGCTGCAATTTCAAGTTTAATCACTACATCAAATATTCAAGTTAAGTATAATCTACAAAGTAAACTCAAAGGGACATAAGAGCTAACAAATATTTACGATCATCAACAACTAATATTAACTCAGCTTGGAATCCCATAAAACAAATGACAATGTATGACAAATGCAAACTGCAATGTTCATTACAAATGGTCTCATACATTTTCCTCTTTCAAACCTTGTTTGGTTCAAGTGAACCGATGTCCTCTACATGTTTCTTATCCACGCAAACAGACACGACCTCTGTCATTCACAGAAACGTATACGTAACCTTAGTAAACATTTACCTATTCGTATAAAGGTAGGGCACACGAAACCCGGTCTACGCAATGAACCAGAAACATCCGTCGGTACGTAATCGTTAAAACCATCTATTATTCTATTTAGCAGTGCTTTCAGCTCTTATCTCTTATGGCTGGGTTAGGCCATAGGAGAAAACTTAAAGTTTTTAGCAGCAGCTCGAGACTGCGGTCCTGATTTTTTGCACTGGAGGTTTTCAGGCTTTCGTCCTACAGTGTAATTTATTGTAGCGTGTTTCATATTTATTTATTTTTACTTTGAACTGCTACTTTATCCATAGCTAGGTATATTCTGTACTAGCCTTTAATGTGCAATAAATGTTTTTGTTTTTATTCATAGAACCAAGTTGACGTTCAACTTCTACGAATGCGTTAAACTCTTTCTAAGAAAGGACGTACCCACTTTTGCATGGCTTCATAGAAACCGCGCTGCCTATGTATTGTGTGGTACTGTTTTATAATAATATGCAAAGCGAATTAGGTACTTATCTTGGACACATTAACTTTGAATTTATAATAGTTATATTTTTAGCGTTGAAGTGATTGTTTTGGCATGTGATTTTTGACGGTTCATTATGTGTTGTGTTATCTTGATTTGTGACGTATTTTATGTTTTGAATAAGAAAAATAGTCTAGGATAAGAAATATAATTTTTGTGTTAAATGAAGCCAAGATTTCATATTAAATATTATGTAGTTCGAAACACAACTGCTTCAATATGCTTTTATTAATTTCTTCACAAAATACAACTCTAAAACATTAGGTTTGCGGTCTAGAGTCTAAACATTAAATAAATATTTTGTGTCCCATCTTTAACAGTACAATTCCAAATACATTATGAGTTATGATGAAAATTAAAGTAAATTCCAACGGTACGCAGTGTTTCTAGAACCTGTGCAGGCGCAAATTACAGAGCAAGACAATCAGAAGTCTCATATTCAAAGACGTAAGGTAAATAATACATACTTTGAAACAACAGAAAGAATCCCATTCATTACCCAAATACCCATTTTTTTTGTTATCTCTGTTAAATCAAATATAATCCTTTAACAGGATCAAAGCGTCTAAGAACGCAATTGAATGCATTTATCTAATCAAGAAGCTTTTAAGCGGAACAGCACAAAGCTGTGTTTACATTTTTAAAAGGAGCTATTAGTATTGATCCAATTGGACCTTCTTTATCTGTCCTTTCAATGTGTGCAGAGAAACACGTCGGCCTCCGGCGACCAGACAAACCACTTTCATCTTTACCACTACGACACTCATAATTAATTAGCGTCATAGCTTTAGAATGATTTTGACACAGGATATGTGTACAAATTGAACCAGTTTCACTGTCCATTAATAAGCTTTAAAAATTATTTTGATAGTAATTACTTTAATGTGTACCAATCTCAATGTGTATCGAGGTGATTCACTTTGAATGTAGACAGCTACTTGTATTTATTTATTATAATAGTAGTTACAGTATAGTAGAGCAAGCTAGCACAGTTACTGGTACAAGTGTATTAGAGTACAAGATCGTTGAATCGAGTATCGGACTTTTAAGATGTATTAAGACAAGAAGATTGCCTCTAAATATAAACATTTAATGATACGTTGACATTTAGAGAGGTCACAAGGGTCAGCAGACGAACACTTTCGATCACATAAGCTACGAACCTGAATACGATACGTAAATAACAAAAGAATTTACTGTTATTTATAGATTTAATCCTTACCGAAGAAACTGGAAATACGCTTGTATTAAGATCATGAAGAAAATAGCCTCTTAATCTAATATATAAAATTCTCGTGTCACAGTTTTCGTTGCCATACTCCTCCGAAACGGCTTGACCGATTTTGATGAAATTTTTTGTGCTTATCCGGTATCTATGAGAATCGGCCAACATCTATTTTTTTTATTATTTTTTTTTATTTTTTTTTTCTATTTTAAGTGATAAGGGTGGTCCACCCTAAACATGTATATGGCAAAACAACGTTTGCTGGGTCAGCTAGTAATGTATAAAATATATGTTTTAAAGATTGATTCCTATAGAAAATACCAGTGGTAGGTACGCTTAGATAGAGATTGTGGTAGCTACCCCACACAAATTCGAATACTACCTGCTGCTGCTATATAACAGTGACAGGAACTTAAGATATCATCCATATTCTAAGTGGGAAAAAATACGTATTATTGAACCCAACTCAAAAACCATTTAAGCAAAGTTAATAAAATTATATGGGACCACACGAGAAGCACTAGCTTTCAAATGAAAAAGAATCATCAAAATCGGTTCACCCAATCGAAAGTTCTAACAAAAAATAAAATAAATAAATACAGTCGAATTGAGAACCTCCTCCTTTTTTAAGACGGTTAAAAAAAACACCATAGAGATTATAAAACAAAAGAATCAAACTCTTATCTTACAAACTAATTAATCATCTCCAACAAGTTTATCAACTTGTTTTTGGATAATTAATCCGTGTGAATTCTTATTATTGACACTTAGCAGAAGAAGCCGAATGAAAAATTATAATCCTTGACATTCTGTGATAATCTATTATGTATACAATTCTCTGACGTTTCAGCTTGATATTTTAATCAACAGGACATTATAATTATAATATTTTGAGAGGTCTACGGCGTAGACCATTGCGTAAACGCTACGCAAAAGCGTAGCTACTAAACGTAGTAGGTACCGCAAAAACTTGGGATTGCGGTATTATTTATTGAGGATTTATTGGCAAAGTAACTGTCTGATAGCCAGGTAATATTCATGATTTAATGATGATGCATTAAGACTAGAGATCCTTCATTATCCTATCATTTATCTACAACTGATAGTTTCTTCAAGGTAGTGGACACCTCAACTAATATTAGATTTCGTTCATCCTTTTAGGCTAACAACAAACAGTTATTACGTGCAAAAGTAGATAGATACTCGGCATTCAGTGACAACCTTACTTTATATTCGGCTTAGTTCTCATTAAGAAAATAGTGATATGAGGAAAAAACATTCTCCAAACATTACCTAACTGAGTTCATAAACATTTGATCTGCAGTTATCACAACATCTTTCTCATTCACACAATAACCGTCTCTAAAATAAAACTTGTAAAGGCTAAAATAGCATCAAGTCTTTATGGAATATTGCATAACTCGTTTAAATTGATAAATTGACAACATGAAGACGATTAAGCATGTCATCGTCGTTTAAGTGATTAATATATCAGACAATAATATACTTAAAATAATTAATTAATATCGCGGCTTTACGAATACACGAAGAGAACACTGAAGTTAGTTTTATGATCATCATATAATTTATTATTTAAAACTAGCTGCGCCACGCGGTTTCATCCGCATAAGTCTCGATCCCGTGGGAATAACGGGCTAAAAAGTATCATATTTCCTAACCCAGGTTATGGTCTAGCCACGTGCCACATCTCATTCAAATCCGTTTAGTTGTTTAAGAGTGAAAGCGTAACAAACAAACGAACTCACTTTGGCATTTATAATATTAGTCAAGATAAAGTTAGGTTGGTAAATCCACCATTTTATTAACTAACCTTAAACCTAAACAAAGGAGGAATCAATTTATTTAATGGACAAGAATATTAAATACTTTAAATAGACTGTTATTATTGAGATGAATATTGATACCAATAACAATTAAAAAGACGATTTTAAAAACCGTAAACGACTGATCTAAAGACATTATGCGATAATTATTGTAGTGAAGGTGAGAATTCCAATTATCATTAATTGATTTGACCTGAATTAGCTAAAAACTGAAAAAGATAAGAAGATCGATATAATAGTAAAGCAATTAATAGATGTATTAATAGTTGCCAACAATCTTCTGTCTCTTGCTTTGCTAATTCAAAATCTGTAAGTACCTATACAGGGTGGCGATATAGTGACCTGCATCCGTCAAGGGGGTGATTCTACTTGTCATACTATACGACTTTCGGTATAAAACACATTATTATACAATACGTAAAACCAAAAAAACTTACCTGTATCGAAATAGACTGTCTACTGTAAGTTGTATAGGATTTTTTTTTTTTTCACTGAAAAAGGTGAAAGTTGTTTAGTATGACAGGTAGAATCACCCCCTTGACGGATACAGGTGTCTAAATCGCTACCTTGTATTTAAAAAACCTTTACTTATGCAGTAAGTGCTACAACAGTATTAAAAACCAGGCAACGATATCTTCCATTATTAAACCGGCCTCACATACTCCATGTACAGCCCACAAATTAATTTCCCGACCAAATAAACATATTTTAAATTTAAAAACATTAATATAACGCATGTTAACAATAGTATTCTCGGCCACTGGCGCCAGTAGCTCGACCCGACTTTCTCCGGAGAAAGTAAAAGTGGCCAGTCCACTCGAATATCGCACTGTTTCGTACTATTTGACTTATACTGTTTAGTACTCCTTCAGTGTTGGATAACGTCTTGTTATCTAAGCATTATGTGTTCTTATTGATATTTTACGTAATTTCCAGACGGAACTCAAATGTGTGTGTTGATACTCTTTTATTCTGAGTGGATTTGCAGATTACCAAAGCATTTATTTAATATTTCATGGGCACTGTTTTCAATCAATCAAAAATTTCGATAGCTTTTTATGTTTTGAAGATAGGCGCAAGGCCTGCTTTTCTAAACTACATAGTTATTGTGTTATGGAGAAACGATAGGTCGACAACCTATAAAAATCGACAATTTTGCCTTTTACAAAAGAGTTTAATAAACAATTTCACGAATACTTACGTCTCGTTTCCGCCTCCCGATCATAAGTTACTACCGTATCTACCCTATGTTCTTGGCATTTTTATTAATTAAAAAAAAAAAAATTCTAAGAAAAAATTGAAATTGTTTTATTAAAGTCGCGTCGCGTCTGTTTGCGGGAGCCTTGATAAGACCACCTCAAAACACAAAAGTAACTGTCCTGTCTGTCTCTCAATGCAGTAGGCATTAGATAAATCAAAGCTAAGCTCTAAAGCGATAAAGTAATAAATCATAATTCGTATCTGCATACATCTGCTTACAATTAGCAATTAACAATAAACAACAAACAAAACAATGGCAGTAGTAAGGACATCGCCGGAATGCCGTCAATGCGAACGGGTCTGTCCAAAACCCGGCAGTGAACGAGGATTTACGAAACTTGTATTTTTTACATAAATTATGTATCACAATTGCCTTTTGAAAGACGACTTTTAATATCTTTATAAGAATATTTAAGACTTCTGCTATATGTTGACCTAGTTCTTAATGCTTGTTTTATATTATTTTCCCATTGGAAACACAAATCGGACACCGTTTTAAAACTTTTAACTCTCCTGCACGCGTAGCATGACAATCATAGAAACAGGTTTTGTCGACGGAAGAATAGACAAAATGACAGATAAACAATCACAATCTGTTATTTTGTCTATTCTTCCGTCGACAAAACCCGTTTCTAGTGTGGTCATGCTAAGCGTGCTGTAAGTTGTCTGAATCTGGGAGATAATATTACATTTTTGCTAAAAAAAAAACAGAACAACAAAGACCAATAGGTATAACTATTAGAGAATGATATAAAAGATTCTAATATCGGATAAACACTGTAAAATTATAATTATTATCTCTTGTATCAAAGACCCGCGACATTTTTATAGCTAGTTTTAATGATGGCACTGCTACCTACTAAAATGTTGCAAAAATATCAATAAATTAAGTAGGTAAACATGCGAACAGGTGAGTCACTTCCCTCAGTCAGTGGTCAGTTAAGTTTAGTTTATTTTTACGACTTCCGCTGGAAGATGTGAATTGTTTATGTACAGAACATAGGCGGAAACGACAATCTTTTAGATTAATTCACGAGTTTTACGTTTTCGCTAAGTGTTACCAGGTTCGTAACGGTGTTTGGTTATTTTATTATTTAGGTATCTATATATCGCCAATTTTGTTTTCACATGTATCTGTGAGGATGAGGAAGGTTCCTTTTCCTGTATTCCTTTTCGTGCACTGTTGTACCTTATTTAGATAATTTTCATCAAGGAGGTAATTAGGTGCTGCTATGATGACTGAAAATAATGTATATTGAATACTAATGACTTATATTGCCTTGAGGTTTGTGTTTTTCAATAAAGAAATAATTCCTAATATTTTATTTCTTCATTCACTCAAAACTTCTAACTTCCTTTAAAATCGGTTAAATTAAAAACCAATAAAGACAACACAATTACAAAACGACACATCACTATTACAAAATCTACATAATCGTAAAGAGTACAATCAATACCGACCCATTAATTAATCAAAAATGTTAAGTTTACCGCCTGTACAAGCGTGATCGTAAAAACTGATGATTTTTATATACATTTCAGTCACGACATGGTACTTTTATAAAAAGTTAATTCTATAGGAACTGATTTTTAACAAAAAAGTTGTTAAAAATACTTAATTTAGCATAAAAAAATTAATAAAAAATTGAAGCATCATCATTGTTAATGAATGACCCGTTGAATATTACCTAAACCTAGGTAATTAAGTCAAGTATTTTAGGGACGTCTTTTTGCTGCACCTGTTTTCTATTGAGTATCATTACTTATTCTGGCAAAGAAAGAGCCTATCAATATCTACAAACATTTCTTTAAAACAATGACACAATCGAATCACGATAAAAACGTGAAACGCGGAATTACCACGTAATAATAGAAATATGAATACTCCAACACTTGAACATCAACACTTATCAAATTGTTACAAAAACCACCATACTATTATGCAATTAAGGTACAATTTTAATTGACACGCCCCGGGAAAGCAGTGTTCGTGTCCTACAAATACGGCATTCAATTAGGCGTGCGCCGCTTTTCCCGAGCTAACTTCGGCTTTCTAGTGGCCCGTGCGTGACGACAGACGAAACGTCAAACATATAGCTATCCCTTTTATTCCCTTAGCGTCATCTCCCTCGAAGTTGTGGAAGTTAGCACATATACGTAGTTTTCATAAGACCATAACTGTATAAGCTATTAAAGGCTTCATTGAAGTCTTTGGAGTTATCAATGTGGTTAAATTGGTTCACGTGTCACGTACTAAGCTCAAAATTCTTAGTACCTACATGATTAGAAAACTAATAAGTATGAGATTGTTCTCAAAAAGTAGATAAAATGCTATAGAACTGACATTAATGTAGTAGCAGTTTCTAGTCTAATGACTAGAAACTGCTATTACTTTGATCCAATTCCAGCGCTATGGTAATCCAGTTCCACCAATATGGATTACCATAGAGCTGGAATTTGAGTTCCTTGCCAGAGTCCCGTTTCCTGTACGTTATGAAATGATAAAAAAAATCAGTTGGCGTATTATCTCTGTCACATCTAAATCCAATGTTTCTTCCATTCACATCCACACGTCATCTTCCATATCATCTACGATGGTCACGGTACCGTGACTGTAATAAATCTGATAAATTGCCACATTCGCGTGCATAGTAGTACGCAAATATTACCAACGATATTTCCATAATCTTAATTTCCACTTCATCAATATTATTACTCTCTTTGATGCAAAGAATTGGGTATCAACAATGCTACAAATAGACATTTTGATAGTGTGAAAGATGACATGACTAGAAAAGACACACTGAGATGAAAAGCTTACGGACATGGAACCTTGTTCTTTTCTAATATAACGTTTATTTGATATTATGACCATTGATATTGTAGGTATATATACCAAGCCCAAGTGAGTAAGGATAAGGGCAGAACAGAAGCCACAAATCAAACAACAGAACAGGCGTAAAATGATAATAACGGCGAATACAATACTACCCACATTTACAACAATCAACCGTGTAAATCAGAAGACAATGGCGGACGACATTGTGGACACCTTGACCTGGAACAACCTCCGCCCCTAATGAGAAGTAATGAATAACTATACAATTACATAATGCATTAAATAGACAGAGCTTAACTCAGTCAGAATAGTTTTGTTCCTGGGGAAACATCAAACAAGGTGTAGAAGAGTCAATACTTGGCGATTCTGAATTCTATACTATAACGATAGTTTAGTACTGTATAGAACGTCCACCAACGCACCTTGGAAATCAGTCATGCTAAACTACAAATCTTGCTTATTCATTGGCTTATCTTTGATTAAGGAATAAGCCAGATCGTTTACATTTAGATCTGTCTATCTATTCAATATTCAACCCGTAGTGTCCCACTGCTGGGCAGAGGCCTCCCTTTTCCGTTTCCACACACGTTTGTCCATCGCCATTGTGGGCCAGTCCTGTCGGTAGTAGTCAAGTTCGTCCCTCCATCTTCGTATTCGATATAAGTTCAAACGAATGGTACAACATTACATTCAGTTTTAGCGGGGTAAAAAATAGCCTCTTTCACATCCTGTAATATTAATGCAGCAGCATCATCTGTTAGCCAATCAAATGCTGCTAATACCATTTCAATTAGACCTTTGGCAAGTTAAGGATTTATGTCCTTGCTTCCATAGATGTGTTCGGTGGATTGAACTAAACTGTCGTTTAGCGTACTAATGACAGTTGCAACATTGACATGGCCTGATTACTTCATAATGTCGACCGTTTGCTCGAACCTTACAAACTCGTGATCGACCAAATCACATAGTACACTATGCATAATGGTGCTATATGTAAACGTGTTTTATATTACAGTAATACAAATTACAATGAAATAACCGCAGTTTTTAAAATAAATATCATTTACTTGCAACGGCCGCTAGCCTCTTCGCTTTTCCGCCGTACAACCTCGGTGATAAAATCTTTAGAATACACAATAATCTTAACTGCCACTATAACTTCTATTTGCGTAAACATAAAGACTATTGTCGATTGTTTAATTTCCGTTGAAAAGTTTGCACCTGCGCGCTGTGGATCGGACCCTGCTGTGTACATAAATTCTGTATGTTTGTACGGCAAACTTCACAACTTAGTTCTAGTACTAAATATTATTTGCATTAGACTGTCAGATGTCTTATTTTATACTTTATTTAGAACAGCATAAGATCGGTTATCGGTTAAAATAGTTTAATTGGTTTCCAAAGAACCGTTCCCTTGAGGTACCTTGGCATTACGTCGATGTCTTGTGAAATTTTACGGCCGACGCAGAAATATTTTAACATATCAATATAATAAGAAACGAAACGTTTAAGTGTTAGCTAACAGAACTACATACATTATGATTTCAATTCACAGCTGATAGACTTCAGCATAATAGAAACTTATCGTGTAGGTAAGAACTGTTATCAATCTGTCTAAATAATTGGCTGTTAAAGTGTTAATCATCTTTATCATTGTCAGCTTCATTGAAAACTGAAACACTATTTACAGGAGAAGCACCTGTTTTAAATAAGCTAGTACCTATCTCAGATTCAGACTCTTTCCAAGTATTTTATTCGGAGTAGGTAGGTACCAACATTACATTCTATGGTAAAATCCCGAATTGAAAATACAAAGCTCTAAATTCTTGACTGTAACTTTATCATTTGAAATAATTGAGTGGAACTTGCCTATATGTATCCTAACCAAAATAACATTTAAATCTTTTCATTTGTCTGTAACTATTACTTCCCATGTCATTCATTGAACAACATAGCATAACAACAACGGCCTCACCATGTATGACCGCTAACGACTCAATAGAAACCGAGTTATTAATAATTCGCTACATATTAATTACAATAACCACTGGACTGGCAAATCGTTAATCGTAGTTTTAATGTTATGCTTAATACTGACACAATCAATGATTTTAAGTATTGTAAAGTATTACATAAGTATACCCATCTCAATAGAGATGGCATCTCAATAGAGATGGGTATACCTATGGCTGGTTTAATAGATTTAATTGAAAATACACAATTTTTTTTCTAAGCTTCTGATTCATCAGGTCGTATTACAGTCGCACGATTTTAAAACTGTAAATGAAGTCCAAAGAAAATCAAGATCAATCTCTCCCACAATCGTCAGATTTTCAATCGAATCTTAAGTGTCGAAGATGTTGAGAGCAGATAAAATTGTACGCTGTTCTATGTACACTACCTTTATGAATAATTAGAAATATTTGAGCAGTCCAAAAAAACACACTTAAATTCTATAACAGACCGATAAGCTCTACTACCGTTTAATATTTCTCACGTTATTAAATGAATAGTATCAATAATCGTATTAAGCACCGAATTCAATACAATTTAATTATATCACCCCGATACGATCAACCTCTGTGGTTGCATTCAATAGGACACCGAGTAAACACCGACAATCCAAAGTGTAATGCGATTCCAATGAGTTTGCGCAACCGAATCTAGATCAACGCATATATTTGCGTTTTGAGAGTTCTCGGTTCGTTGGTTTAAAATCCGTGTTTTTGCAATGATTTTATTTCTGTAGCTATTTATAAAACTTGTTAGTATTCTGTGTAGTGTATGAAAATTAAAGTTAGATGCATCTGATTTAAATGTCCATCATCTCGTTTGTTGCTGGCTACAGCCGGATAGAGATCTATACCAAGTTGCGACACAACACACGAGCTTCCATATTGTTTTATTACCTACACTTGGATATCTAAGCCTACACTATATACCACGGTATCTTTTAAAGTTCTTTGCATGTCTTATGAAAAAACTCGCCAGTCAACAAGATTGGTACCTAGAGTAGGGCTAATTCAGGTACCACAGATGAAATCAAGTTATTTTGAATTCCAACAAGATAAATAATAAGATTAATAGCTTCCATTTAACTCCTTATAACCAAAACATACAAGGAAAAGTTGTTTAGCAAGCCCGTTACGGACGAAACGATATCACTTGAAATTCACCCAGAAGTTACAATTGTGGAAATCAACACGCTATGTGGTTTCCATGCACACGTAGGCTATCCCTTATATAAGTTTCGTTATGTAAGTGTTAGATAATTAAATAAAACGCAATTATTTGATATAGCTAAATTGTTTTTATATAATACAAGAATTTAATATAACACCATCGTAATTATTATGGCGGTGCTTGATGGGTTGGTGAGATCTTTAACCTACTGAACTAGTAAAGTGGTAATGTATCTTTTTGAGGTTTTGGTGGTAGCAGTCACTTAGATTTTTCACTTCCTATTAACATATATTATGAGAAACTAAACTAAACTTAGATGTTTTTCGGTGTTCGAATCATTGTCAAAATTAAATAATAATTGTCAATAAGAGAACTGTTACCCATAATCAGACAAAAGTTTTAATAATGATACCCCTGGTGTTACATATTTTGTTGGTATCTTTCCTATTATTGTAATCACTTTGTTTTTTGGTGGTAGGTGTATGTTCTGTTTGGCTACGTTAATCACCGAGTCTATTGCGTTGTTAAGATTTTTACAGATGACAATATTAAACACAATGTTATGGGAACCAAGACTTCAACAAATTAATCTAACACAATTCCTATTCCTAGTTCTAATAAAAAATACCTGTTGTCTACATTTTTCATTAACCGACTTCCAAAAAGGAGGTTATATGTTCGTCGCGTATGTTTGTTTTTTTTTTTTCTGTATTTCCACCGAGGTCTCCGTCATTTGTGGACCGATTTTGAAAATTCTTTTTTTGTTTGAAAGGGTATGCTTCCAAATTGGTCCCATATAAATTTTATTAACTTTGCTTGGGTAGTTTTTGAGTTAGCTACAAAATACGTATTTTTTTCCCACTTAGTATATGATAAGTT
The DNA here is from genome assembly GCA_949152395.1 of Agrochola litura. Classification (NCBI taxonomy): domain Eukaryota; kingdom Metazoa; phylum Arthropoda; class Insecta; order Lepidoptera; family Noctuidae; genus Agrochola; species Agrochola litura. The sequence goes on from OX424499.1 coordinate 25,019,671, forward strand.
CCTGTCACAGGTAGCAGGTAGTGGTATTCGAATGTGTGTGGGGTAGGTACCACAACTAAAAAGTGAAAAATAAAAACTTTTACAAAAAAAAACAACCGACTTCCAAAAAAAACACTACAAAGTGAAAAATAACTTTAATTTCGGAAGTCGGTGGCAAAAAACGAAAACACAAAACCCAAGACACCGACTTCCGAAATTAAAGTTATTTTTCAATTTGTAGTGTTTTTTTTGGAAGTCGGTTGTTTTTTTTTGTAAAAAGTTTTTTTTTAAATTAATTTGTACAAATTCCTGTAGCCACAGGAATGTCTAGTATCTCAATGAAACACAATAATTCAAAAAATTTGTTGTATATCCTATAAAATTAAGTAATTCATAGGACAATACTACGTTATAGGTATATATTTATAAAATCAATAACTATGGTCGTACATCGTACCAACATTTTTCTCTATAACGATTTACGCGGAAAAATGTCATCGAAGGTTCAGAGCATTTAGATGAATGTGAATAGGTATATAAGGTCTGATAAGAATTCACTTTTGATCTCATAAAACAAAACGTAATTACTCAAAACATGTTCGTAAAGTAGGTTGGCGCTCCACTAAATAATTTATAAGGTAAAAATCAATAATAGAAGAAATCATGCGATATCCTATACTATTAAACGAGCAATATCTGTATATAAATATACATTCATATTTAGGTAATCACGTTCTCCTAAACGGCTCTAACGATTTTGACGAAAGTTGCAATACAGTTGAGTTTGCGGGGGCGAAAAATCGATCTAGCTAGGTCTCATGTCTGGGAAAATTCGTTTTAAGTTTAGAACAAGATACCTTAGAATAATGACATGGCAGAATGGAATTAGTGAGTACCTACTATCATGGCAGCATGGAATTAGTAAGACCTACTATCATAGCAGAATGGAATTAGTATGAACTTTCCTATACCTACTATTAAATGAGCATTTTCTATTTTCACCCAAGCAGAGCTCGGTCAAACAGGTACTTGTAATGAATAAACAAAACAACTGCGAAACTGAAACAGATGTCGTTGTTTAATAACAAGATTAAATATAGAAATAAAAACAAAAACAAAAAACTTGATTCACAAAATAGATAAACAAGGAAACTCCGTGGTTCGTCATTGCGTGGTAGATTAAAATAACAAAGTCAATAAAATCAATATTTAAGAATGTGTTGATAGTTTAACAAAATAAAATATTAGACGTGGGAGGGACAAAACAAAAGAGACTGATTCGAACTTACTAGTTGTAAAAACAATCACACACGTAACTTTAAAGCACAATGAAGATTTAAAACGTTCACATTGTCATCTGATTACCCAATACATTTGGATTTTGACATCAATAGAAAACTTCGATCTAAAGTCAAATGTCTCGTGTAATCAAAAAATTTGTTTACGGTATAATTTGTATTGCACTGTCGAATTTTTGCATAATTTTATAGATATTGACAAATCATCATAAATTCTAATGTAGAAGCTAAACGGAGTAGAACTTATTGGATAGATGCACGTGACAGTATTTTTTTTGTATGTAAGCTAAATTCACAAAAACGGCTAAAGTAAGATATAGAGACGTGGTTGAGGTGAGTTTGGTAACTTCAGTCATTAAGAGGATATCTCGAAACTGCTAGTAATATTGAAATTTACTTTTGCAAGTGCAAGCTCTTTGGGTAACTAGATAGAGAAGAAGTGCGAGTTGAACTCGCGTGATGAGGGTTCCGTACGCATGTTGTTTATCCCAAGGTAATATATCCCAACAACAAACTTAACATTCGCGAGCATATTCGTAAGAAGCTGGCAGTATCATCACAGCGGTAATGTTTTCCCATTGTTTGTCTTATTTGTTTTATAAATACGAGTATATTCGTGTAATTATGTGTATTTATTTGTTCTTATATTTATGTATATAGTTATATTATATATTTTGTTTTGATAGGTATATATATATCCTTATATTTAAATAAATATTTATTCCACAATTTTCAATATTGCACCTACCACTGTTTCTCTGCATCACCCAAAGGTTGACTGGTAGAAAATGCCTATGGCATTAAGTCCGCCTCTGTACATGTATGTGCTTAAGTGTTAAATAAATAAATAAACATTGTAGTTGAAAAATATGTTCTCCCATTATTCCAACTGCAAATGTAAGTTTGTACGCACAATATTGAGAGATTTACCATGTTATTTTAAGATCATAGACTTTTTGTAGTTTTTCCTCTAATCTATATAAATAAGGAACCAATATCTGTTTATTTTTTTCATTTTTAGGCTCAGTAGTTTTAGAGATAAGCGAATGGTAAATCCTATATTTTCTTAAATAACTTAAAAACATTTATTTAAAACAAAATAAAAATTGAGACCCTAACAACAAGTGCTTTCATTTGATATGTCACACTGTACACACGGCTACATATCAAGCTATACATTTCCAGTATAAGCTGATCTCGCATTGCATAGGATTTTCGTACGATGAGTGGTCAGCTAATACTGGAAAATTAGCTTGATATGTAGCCGTGTGTACAGTTTACAGTTTTTTTTTCCAATTAACCCCAAAGTGACCCCCAATATTCAAAATTCATTTATTTACGTTACGCGTCCGTGTTTGGGTCACAGAAATTCATATGTGTACCAAATTTTAACTTAATTGGTCCTGTAGATTCAGAACAAATTGGCTGTGACAGACGGACAGACACACGAGGCACGAGACACGAGGGATCCCATAAGGGTTCTGTTTTTCATTCGGACGTACGGAACCCAAAAACTTTAAATAAATAACTGCAGATTTTAGGGTCCCAATTTCGATCATCAAGAGAAATTCAAATTGAGTTAAAGATAAGAAAACCCTAGGGAAAGAAAACCGGTGCTGACCAAAATAAAAAGGTACACATCTTAGAACCAAATAACCTAGGTCAAATTATCTATTATATACCCATAAAATAAATAAATTGACTACGGCAATGTTTAAAATAAAACGTAGGTAACGTTTACCTGTTTTAATTCAATTTAACATTATAATTATTCCATTGGTGCTGCGCTGCGTAGTTTGACCATGAATGTAAAAAAATAAATTATCAATTAATTTCGCAGAATCATCTTCCTACGTTTAATACTGTTTGTTATTCATTTCCAGACTTTATTGCACAATTGTTGAAATCAGATGATCACTTTAAACGACTTAAATATTTCAAAATCATTGTTTATAGGTATTACGAGTATATCCTCCGTTACCTACGAGTACCTACAGGCTGTACTTGTCAAGCTGCTCATTGGTACGAGAAAAAAAATCTAGTGGCATATCCATAACTAATTCATCTTCTGATCATTCTTCATTTTCAGTCTTCCATGTTCCAAGAAACAGAAAATTCTCGATATTTTTCCTTACATCTTTGTTGGCTGATTTTGGAATCCAATCTTATTCCTGAAAATCCGCCACTTATTATTAGAAATCCTTTTACCCACTTTTACCCCTATTGGGCACGTATGCCCAGTAAGAAAATATGTCGTACTCAAACGATTGTGTTCACTGTACACCGACGCGAGAGTGAAGTCATCGGAGCGTCGCAGGCGCATGTTTTAATAACATTCTTCGTACGATTGATATTGTTCGCGAGTTTCTTCTTGATGGCTGCAGTAACTGATGTGTGGCTAAGTAAAAGTTGAACTGAAATTAGTTTTATTGCGTATTTGATGATAGTCTTGAATTGAATAGCACAAAGAGACAGCTGCTGCTTGAGTAGTTTTCTCTTGGACATTTACGGTGATAAAGTGCTCAAAGCATGACAATCTTTAATTTATCCGCGTTACACCTATTTTCAATTGTCCTTCCATACCGCTGAAGACCAGGCAAACAAAAGAGGGACCAAACTAAGCAGAATATGAACACTTCAAACGGCTTTTCCAGCTCACACCTTGTATTTTCCAAAATCGATGAAGTTAAAAACAAGTCCTCATCTTTAAATTGTTGCATTAAGAAGATCTGTTGCCTAGGCTTCCATAATTTGATTTGCTACTTCCAGATTTTAGTTAAAATCCGGTAATATAATATCATACCTACCGCTTAGCCCCTCGAGCAACTCCAATACGTAGGTACTAAGTACATTAAGTTTACTCGGCTCCCACGCACCACGCACATAACCTTGTCTTATTTAATTTTATATTATTAAGTAGGCGATGGACTTGAAACTTTTGAACGCTAAATGTTGTTCATTACTCGCTTTATTTACTTAAGTGATTATATGCACGTTCATAGAGATGAGTGCTGTAACTTTGACGTAATCCTAGTTACTTATAGGAGTGCGGAAATGGTGTATCTACCTAATTCCTTATACAGTACGGATGTACTGTATAAGAAATTGATGATAAGCTAAGGTACTCTTATTAAACGAAATCTTGCTTCTTTCGATAATTCAAAATATGGACGGTCCCAGATAACCTGAGTGAAGAAACGGCGGCGCCGTAACATATTCCTTGAGCAATCAAGTGTAGGTACCTATATAATTGATACAGACCTATTATCTCCAAAATATAGCCTAGAAAGAGTAACAGAGACAGTTATTCAGCATGGATCAGCCTAATTCTAATAACGATGTAGAATCTGACTAAAATATCACTGAAACTGCTAAAAGAGAAAACACAACACAGGTTGTTAACCTCATTTGAAACACAAATAAAATTTTCTCACACAAAATATCAACCAATAAAGGAACTGAAACAGGAGGCTCGTCAGCAGGGCGAGGATATTACAAAATAACAGTAGAACGCGTTTGTAATCGAAACCAAACGGCATTAACGTTAATTGCAACAATGTGCTCATGTAACATACCCGTAACTTCACCTAGTCCGAATATACAGACCACAAAACAAACCAGTCTAAACCTTATGACAACAACGTAAAGTTTAGATCAAGTTAAACAGTTATCCAATATGTATTTAGTAAGTTTTGCGCAACATACATGTTTAAAATCAGGCAGCGTGCGCACAGCGGAACGCATTCTATTTTAGGGCTCACCTCTATTTTTCTTTTAGTCTTATTTTCATAATAATAAAGTTGATAATCGCTTGGAATTTATCGGGTTTCCAATACATCACATTGTCAATTAGGTGTACCGTAAAGTTACGATGAAAAATTCGGAATTATATAATTAAGTGGAGTGATAATGGACACTGATTGAATTGTTCTCTTTGTTAAATAATCGGTCAGTGACAGGCAATTTGTTTTGTACTGATAGATATCGAATTACAGTAGCCGTGAGTACAGTGGCGAGATCTTATAAAATGGCCGTTCATTAAGAGTTAATGATAAGTATTGATAAGTTAACACCTACGCAAATATTGCTCAGTCAGTATGAATAATTCTGATTATATTGAGACTCAAAATTACAGAACATTTGTAGAGACACTTTAACACGCCATTTAATTGACAAACTAAGATAAATAGCCTAGAATCTGCTGATAAAATTTAAACGTAGAAGAAGTAGAACATAGGAGCTCAGAACAAAGTATGGACCTTTCAATAAATCGCAGAACAATAATTATTCGTTATAGTGTTAAGTCAAAGAAATGGCAAACTTTGTGATATCTAGAAAACATTCTATCCACTTTCAGAGGCCAGCAGCAGGCAGCAATTGATTGCAATAGGGATCATTGGAATTGGAAGTTTGGAAGAAAGAATCCAAATTTTTCCAAATAGACAGCAGTTGGATGCTGCTGACCATCTTCCAACCACACAATCCTTTTGTCGACTCTTTCGACATTGTACTGGTGGTAACCTTCGTCCACTTTCAAAGGTTTCTTCATGCTACGTAGCGTTTACACACGGCTAAAGACTTCAACGGATGCCAGGCGCTAACATATTCTGAGCCATTGAAATATATTAATGTATCTACCTACAAGTCTGAAGCAATACATTTTTTAATTTGAAAGTTTTTTGGTTTTTGTTGTAAAAGCTGGATTCAAGGCTATTTGCAAAGACATCTACTAATTAACTGTTTAATTCGACTACAAAATTTAAAAACTGAAAAACATTAGTAAATGAGACAAGGTTTATTTCAGACTGCACTGATAGCGTTGGAGGCTACACAATGCCACCGAAAATTCTAGGGCTGTTATAGAGCTTATAAAAAATACTAACTAAGTAGCTGGTATATTGCAAAGCAAAGAGCTTGCTTTAATTGAATGCAATATTCGCATTTATCTCAGAGCTCATAACATTCTCAACACGCGTGGCCGATTTAATAACACATTATGGTTTACGCATCCTTAAACATTAGATTTTATTTGCATTAGCAAACGCTAAGTAATCTAGATCGACTTAATGCCTATTGCATCTACGAAATTTTTTAATTGCATATAAAAAGTGCTTTAATTTATTCAAGAAACAGCCATTGTTTCGAAAATGTGAAACCTAGAAGTATGACATTTTTAAGTAAGTAAATGTAAAAACAATGCGTAAGAGCATTGTTTTCTGTGTTGTCAAAGTAAATAATAAACCTTGCACAGGCTCCAAGTAAAAGTTATCATGTAGGTAAATACATAGTTGAAGACATATTTTGACTCGCTCATATTTGATGCCAGCGATGCTACAAAAGCAGGTAGTCTGATCTATTTCTATAAATATTTTCTCAACACAATGGGAAAAAAACACCGCAATAATATCTACAAAAACAAAACTATAATATTGTGGCCAATCCAATCTATAGAATATATAACCACAGTAACATTATAAAACAAAATCCCACAAAAAGTACTCACATAAAAAATTGAATGGCCGCCATATAAACCTTACAATGCTTGTTTGTATAACCGACAAAGGCCAGTGAAAACGCTCCCATACATACAATCATACAGTAGGTATATACTGTACATTATTGTTCCACAAAGGAAATTCCGCTTTCCATTGTTTGGTGAATTTAACAGGAAGCGGCCGATGCTCACCGTTTTGTTTGATTAACTCGTATTATTGGTGTTGGATAATGTTTGATGGCACACGACACGAATCACAAGGTTCCACTAGTACCGGCACAATTTTATAGATGACACATCAAAAACTAGGACCAATGCATTCCGTCCGTATGGTCCATCCAGGGTCGCCTTGTGCGGAAGGCAGAATCAAAAGAAACAATAACTGGGACAACGCTTACGTATACGGAGGGGTTACTGGAGAAGTTGGAATATCCCAAAAGTGAAAATATACCTAAGTATTTATTTAAAATAGGTACGTCAACAGGTATGGGTTCTTATATATGAACCAATTACAGGTGTACACGACATTCACATAAAACAAAGCAACCTTCGAAAATTACATAAAATTAAAATGAAAACAAAATTATAAATAAAACAGCTTTGACTTACCTAAGTCTAAAAAATAACAAAAATACTGACTTTACAAACAAATATCAATAAAGATATAAAATAAGCTTAACTAAGTATGACATTGGTCATTAAAATAAGTTGAAAAACCAATTAGAAAAGAAACTATCTTGATTTAATATAAGGTAAACGCGGGTGAAGTCGACAGTGACCCAGAAGTCGTCAAATTATCTAAAAACATCAATATCTTATTCTACTCAACTTTAAACTGGCCGATTTTTATCGCAACATATTTAAGATAAACTATTGCACAATTAAAATAACAACCCTAAGTTTTAACTGTTATGGGGTCTGAAATATTTTACTTGAAAGGTGTGTCTCACAAAAATTTAATTTTTTTGCAAGTTCAGCTACTCAATGTGAAACTCAGCACGTAGTTTTATGTTTTGATTTGTGAAATTTCAGTGAGGTCTACGGTAAGTCCGATTGTTTGATGAATTAATTGAGTTAATTAGCAAACGATATAACTTGGAATTTGGAACACTTTTATCTTATAAGTATTATTTTTCGTATGTGACATTTATTGGTACCTTAATATTCCTACTTGACCCAGAACTCGTCATTTTAAGTACTATTGTGACGATTACTGGGACACGCTTAATAGTTGCTTCTAAACTCGTCATATTAATTTGAACTCTCGGATCTTGAACATAAAGTTCAAAATAAGCAGAAAACATTGTGAGCGTCTTTGATATTAGTGGCCAGTCTAAGAAACAGAAGGTGGGTAGAAGACCAAATCCCAAGAAATGACTAAAGCTTTTTGCAGAGCAGGTAGGTTATGAAAACAGCATGACAAATTAAATTCTAATGTATTTTTGTTTAAAAATTAAGAGATCAGAATGACAAAATCAGATTTATTTGAATAAATTTCGACGTGAAGACGTGTTTCCGCTCGGTGTACTGGTGGTAAGTTTAATATTTCTGACCATCAAAAACATGTAAGATTTGCACAGCTAATAACTACGAGAGTTTGAATACGTAATGGTTGAGCATTCAAAAGGTAGGTTATATAGGCAGATATACCTACAGCCGATACAAGGCGAAATCTTTTTTACTTTATAGGCTTTTGTAAAAAATCTTATGGTTTCAATAGTGCCGTAGCTATTGTACTTGCTTGATACTGGACTTAGTAGGCTCATTGCATTCCTTTTAAAGTAACTTTTCATCATATGTGATATTTTTAAGTGCTGCGTTTTTTACGGCTGATATGAGACGACATTTTAAACTTTTTCGCTCCTTACTGCAGATTTTCTTTCGGTTTCTGATACTGCCGTAACTATTGTATTTGGCACTGAACTTTTGAGGCTTATTTCTTTCCTTATGATCACGCTTATTTTTGTTGAGACTTTTTTAAATTTCTGGCTAGATTTACGGTCGATATGATACGACATCTGAATTTTTTTTTCTATTGTCAACTTCAAATGCATCTTTAACCCTATTTTGGCCAAGATTTCTGTTGTTTCTCTTAAAGTGGTAGTACTTTGTCAAATATCACTAGAATCATCGTTCTAGCTAAACATGTTTTTGCGCTACTCGAAATGGAATTGCGACACATAGTGTAAAATAGAGGGTAGCACGCATGTACACACGGCTACACATCAAGCTATACATTTCCAGTATAAGCTGACCTCGCATTGTACGGAAATCTTATACGATGCGAGATCAGCATAAATTGGAACTGTGTAGCTTGATGTGTAGCCGTGTGTACGTGCATTCGCGATGTGACACCATAGGCAAATTATATCCTTCCTCAAACTTAGTACAAATAGTATATCCAATTTTTGAATGTTCAACCATTACTCTAGTTTTCGTAGTTATTAGCGGTTTAAGTTTTTGACGGTCAGAAATATTTAACTTACCACTAGTACACCGAGCGAAAACACGTTTTCACGACAAAATTTATTTAAATAAAACTGAATCTGTTATTCTAATCTTTTAATTTTTTAAACAAAAATACATTAGAATTTAATTTGTCTTGCTGGTTTTATTACCTAACTGCTCTGCTAACAGCTTTAGTCATTTCTTGGGATTTGGTCTTCTACCCACCTTTTGTTTTTAGGCTTGCCACTAATATCAAAGACAATCACATTGTTTTGTGCTTATCTTGAACTTTATGTTCAAGACCCGAGAGTTCAAATTATCATCAAAAATGTACGACTACTGGGTCTTTTTGATGAGTAATAGTACAAATCTGACGACTATCGGTACAAATCACCCTTTTTTTACATTTGCTTAAATAAGTATTTATTAGCACTTATAATTATATAAATTAACTACTTACTCAGAATAATGGATAAATTTCCTATTTAGTCGTGCAAAAATTTTCATTCTAAATGAAATACTTTTCACACAGCAGTTCTTTAAAGTCAGTGAATATCAAAATCCGACGAGTATTGGTACGTTTACCTTAAACAGACTACGAAAGTACCTACTTGAAAAGTAGGTACCTAATACTAAATCAAAATTTCTAATAACTAAAACGCAGCAGATGAAATTGCCCAGAAGGCGATGGAGAAAGCGCCACCATGCAGACGTTTTATAATAACTGAATGCTCTAACTGCATGTAAGTGTTGCCTTTTGTCAGCAGCTATGTAACACATCATGTGGATGAATGGATCCTCGTTTAGTTTGTTTAGCTGTCAGCTGACTTTTACTTAGCAGCAACGAACTTACAATATTTCATTGCATCGTCTATTCAGAATCAAGATCAGCCCGAATTTAATAGCTATTTAATAGTAGTCGTGTCGTTTATAAAAAATAATCTTATATTTAATTGAGATTGAATGGGGATTTAACAGTGATTTAATAGGGATTTAATAGCTATTTATAATAGTCTATGCCAAGTGAAACTTGATGTAGATTTAGCCCACATAGGTATCATGCGGCTTTGAATAACGAAAACGTTACAGATTACGCTCATAAAACCATTCAAGTGCTGGGATACTTCGATCATATACCTACTTAGTTACATAAAAGTAAAAACACAATCCCAATAATGTATATACGAAGGCAGTCGCCTCAGTAACATATTGATATTCCAATAGATGACGACGAGGAAGGTAGGTACGTCAACATTTTAAATAATTTTTTCGACGTAGGTACCTATTCACTGCAGTTAGTACATTAATTCATATTGCACAAATGACCCGCACGACAGCAATCAAGAGACAGTACCTAACCACCATAAAACCTAATATAGCATACCTAACAATACATGAAAAAATCCACAACAGTACCTGTTATCCAATAAACATGAACAATGCTCAATAAAAGAAAAATACATCATAATATGAGAGATAAGCCAAATGAAACAGATAATAAAACTGCAGTAAACATAAAAGTCTGCACATGGGTACAAAGTTGAAACTCAGTATCTAAAAACCGGCCATGTACGAGTAGAACTCGCACGCGAAGGATTCCGCTTGGCACCCTTTACGGACCCCTTAAAAGTATCCTAAGGTATCCTAAAAATAATAAAGATTTCAGAGGCAGATAGACTATCTTCTTCTTTTCGTGTGGTTAGTGACTACCCTTTTTTTTTTAGTTGGAAATTATCAAATAACTTCTCCCGCTCTGGATGGACCGGGAGGGCGTGTCAGACTATTATTGACTAAAACCCACCCGTGTTCCTTCAGTTGCCATGTTGCCGGGGGCCACGATTTCCCTTTCGGCCCTACCCTGGTGTCAGAGTTTTAAAGCCGCCGATGGGCCTCTGACTTGGCAGTCCGATGGTCACATTAGATACTAGGCTATCACTACTCTAGATAGGGTATGAAAAATGTACAATAATTTGCTGCCTCACAAAACTAGGTGGCTCTCCAGGTCCTGCTACAGTTAACGAGGATGTGTTCTACACAATACGATTTTATGAACAGCTTCATTCAGCAGATAAGTAAGTAACTACAATTCGGTCCCGTTATGTAATCTAAGCTATAATTATGAAACATTTACTTTAAGCTATAATGATGAGATAATACAATACGAAGACTCTCAATAATTGCTAACATTAAAAAAGAGACGCGATAAGCTAGGTACAAAAGAGAATAATCTTTATTTGACTAACAAGGTCGGTACCAAATAGAAGAGGCTTCGAACAGTAGGTAGTGCGTTGAGCAAGAACCGAAAAATCAATCAATACTTACAACTTTTGTGATCGAAACATGTCGTCAGAAAGGTGAAAAGTTGAAAACGATGCTACACAAATCTGTTCTTAGCATGGAGGCCATATTTCTAACAATACTCCTTGATTGATCCAATGAAAAGTTACAACATTTTGTATTGTTTAACATTAGTGATAGAAAATCTATGACAAGTACAAGGATCCCATGGTATTATTTAATGAAACATGCATTGAATTGATGGGTTTACATGAGCATCAATGGCATAGCGAATTGTACAAATTCATGTACGATTTGAACTTGAAATAATACGGGTCAAATGAGAATCGTGTATCGATATTTCGTAAAAAGTCATAGTTGTTTGCTATTGATACTGTATTTCAATCATTTTTGAAGTATTAATTTACGAAATTATGAATATGATAAGTGTTAGGTCGCAGTTCACTGGTATTACTTAATTTCATTGTTGGTACTTTAAATTTTTACGACCAAATCACGCGCAGGTCGATTTGTAACAGAAATCAAATGGTATTTAATGCGTTTTTATTGTAATTTCGAAATTACTCTTTTATCGAAATTACTCTTTCAAACAGTTAATATATCTTTAAACGATATAATGTCGCATCTGTTGCTTAAATTGTTTAAACATTGTTTGTGCTAAGCATAAAAACCTTAAAAATCAAAACAAATTAAGGAACAGTGATCACAGAAGCAAACAAAAAATCTTCATCTACCCACTCTACACCAAACTACGTAGAGACTATTAAGTTAATACAAGATTAAATGTGAAGTACAATCTATTTTAATGTTATGCATAGTTTAATTCTAATGTGACCGTGTGTCGAGGCTAGCTGGCTGGTGTAGGTACTAACCACTACCTGTATGAGCAATGTCATCGGTAAAATGTAACAAGTGTTTCAGGGATAGTTTTTGATGAACGTTATTGGCTGAACAAGGCTAATTTGTAATACAGAGATAAATAATAACCAATAATGATTGAACGATTGCAGACAATTATAGATCTGGGATTCGGCAATTCTTAGCCCTGGCTGACGGCCACAAATGCCTCAAATGCCTCAAATGGCTCTAAAATTCAGAATACTGTTCTAAAATTGAATTCTTCCATTAAAATTTATAGCAGCACAGATTGAATCAGTAGCCTAGATGTTTCGTCATGTGTCTTGGCATTTAGGAGCCCTAGAGCGATGAAACAACGTGTAACCGCTGTAACATCCAACTGCAAGGGGTCATTTTAAATCAAAAGGTAAGGTTCTCATAATTGAAGAAACTAAGCCAAGTTTTTCTTGTTACATAACTTACATTACCTACCTATACATATATTATTACACTTACTTACGTTTTTTTGTTTACCTAGAAATATACGGCAAATAAAAAGAAAATACTTATGATTTATGTTATAGCGATTTCATGTTGGTTTTCAGAACAATAAAATAAAATACAGTATGCGCTACTGATTTATTATTTTATTGTTATCCATTACAGTTAGTAGAAAATGTCACTGTGTTAACTGTCCTTCCAAAGTTCTAGGAATAATAACTTTGTTTTACAAATTACATTCGATGTTTGAACGTAAAAAGACGAGTTACGCTTACGGTAATGTACATATTTTATTGAGGATTGAATTCAACTCTGTTTTAAACCCAAATGAATGATGGGCAACTGTAAAAATCACACAAAACCGTAACTTTCATAGTTTATTTGAATGAAACACACATGTTACATAACCCAAAGGCTGCAACCACAGTCTTGGTGAAGTAGTAACCGGGTACCTACCTCTGTACGTTACGCTTTGTGATGCAAATGAATGGTTCGCACGCCTTGCGCAAGAGTTGTCAGCCGCGGAAGGTCGATGCCTCTGTTCGTCATACACTCGCTAGGATTCTTCTGTTTATTTACCGTTTTATTTGAGGATTTACGATGTTGTTCTTATCCGGTGTTGTTGAATCTAAGTGTCGATGTCGTAGAAAGGTGCGATTTCGCGAATCAATTTTGTGGTGTTAGGTAACAATTTAGCATGTTATGATCATCATCGATCATCGCTAGTAGTCCAAAACGTGATAAAATATCTACTTCATAAAGACCGCTGCAATTAAGAGGTCGAATCAAAATAATGATCTTCAATCTGGATTTTCCAGCACAGGCATTAAATAACGAAAACCGTCTAATAGCATAATTTAAAAATAACATCAACAAATGAAGGGAAACTAATCCAAGTAATTACACGTGAGTCAATTGTTTTAATTCTGACGTAGGTTTTAGAATAGTTAACTAACGAAGAGTGATTAGGTAATCATTAATCGTCAATAAATTAATCTAAGTAAATGGTGGAAGCGTTTTGGTCGATTAGCTGGGATCGTAAGTTGGTTCGTTTTGGAGGATTTTAGTATAGTTTCTATATAAGGAACCTACCTACCTTTAACATACCTTGTATTTCCCGAAGGGTTAGACAAAGTGTACCTATAGTTTCCACATCCACATTTCGCTAGGGGGCGAGGCTATTGCCATCAGCCGGGCACAAATCCAAACTCCGATCTGCTACTTAGAAATTCTAGATGGAAAAACTCAATAGCACTGTCCGACCCGGGCAGTCGAACCCAGGACCTCATGCTTAGCAAAACCGCTTGCGACCACTAGACCAACGCAGCAGTAAAAAAAAAACACTACAAAGTGAAAAATTACTTTAATTTCGGAAGTCGGTGTCTGTGGTTTTGAATTTTGGTTTTTTGCCACCGACTTCCGAAATTAAAGTTATTTTTCACTTTGTAGTGTTTTTTTTTTTTGGAAGTTGATTAATTTTTTTACAATTTTTTTTTTCTTTTTTTTGTTGTGGTACCTACCCCACACAAATTTGAATAACACAACCTGCTATGTAAATAACAGTAACAGGAACATATCATATCATCCACATTATTATGTGGGAAAAAATGTATTATTGAAGCTAACTCAAAAGCTACACAAGCAAAGTTAATAAAATTTATATGGGACCACCTCTGAAGTATGACCTACCAAACAGAAAAGAATCATCAAAATCAATTCATAATTAGCGGAGTAATCACGTCGCCTCCTCCTTTTGGAAGTCTGTTAAAAATATTATTATGTAGATTATGATAAAAACGAATGCATGAGATATTACTATCGACATGAATGCAGTTCCTACAAATGTTTTAAAAGCCATGTGTAAACAAGACTGCAATAAAGGCGTATCACAAATTTTAATTTAATATTTTACAAGCTGTCCTTCATTTATCATGTCTGCACCATGCCAACCTATGTATATGTGGACTGAAGCAGAATTTTCTGCATTGTCCGGTTCAATAGCTACGGTCGATAGAGACCAGCTATGAGATGCCCAACCGAAAAAAAAATAATAATAAAAAAAAAAGAATTTTCTGATGATCCTTTATGACCCACGTTGAAAATATTCTGGGTGGTATTAGATTACTTAATTAGATGTCATATAGGAGAAATATACTCGACCAGGGTAAGGCCCACACGCGGCTATAAGGCCTTAGATGATGATGAATGATTCGATGGGCTTTCCTAATATATTTTTTAAATTACGTTAATGAAAATGGTCCTTAGAAAAATTTCAAGGTAGGACTCCATAGATTATACTTAACTCAGGGTTCACATAACTAAAAAAAAAAAAAAAAAGGGAACTTACGACAATTATTTCTCATACAAAATGGAAACTTCCTACACACATAAGTACCTTACTAAGGTTAATTTGGCGTTCGTCTAATCTCCAAAATAATTCGTCAACCGTTACCTCGCTACGGGACAAACGAGTATGAATATGAATAAAAGCTAAAACAGATCAAAAAGGTCATAATATAATACTAGATTATTATGACACATTATAATATTCTAGCACTACCGTATGCCAGCTCAGTGTGGTATTTAAACCGTAAAACCGGTTTCTAAAGTTTGGCCAGTCTCAGTGCATTTTTGTGCAATATGATACCCATGTAGATCGCTTTGATTTTATGTGGCATAATACATTTGATATCGCGCTGCTATGAGAATATTAGAAATAATGTATTTTTGTTTAATTTAATATTTAAATAACAGCCCCAAAAACGTTAGTCGATTAAAGCAGAAACCAAAATTGCCTATCTTCAATTACATTTTTCATGAATATTATAAGACTTTGGTATAAAATAAAAATAATATAAGGAACTTCATGATATTTCCAAACTTTTTGTGAAACAGAAACACAAAATATTAAAATCTCGATAAAAAAACATGACAAAGTTACCTCTAATTTTCCCGTCTTTTCGATTTGTACTTAAAATGCCAATGACTAATAGGATAAAAATTTGATGATTATTTGTATTAATACAAGGCGAAAATATTTGTACAGGCTAGGGGGGGTAAGTAGGTAGGGGGTGCGCGGGTGAAATTTGATGTTTTGCTTGCTTTATACGTCCTCTTAATTAGGTACCTTTTTATTATTTTTTTTCTTTTTGGATGGGAAATTATCAAATAATATAAACAAGAATTGCTCGTAGAAATTGCTGATAGGTATTTCGGTTTTCGCGTCTAAGAACTCGATGCAGTCAATATGGCGGTACCTAATTATATTTTGTCAGGTTTCAGGGTACCAGCGACTCGATGTCTTTTATCAAGCAACTGCAATCACTAATTGGGTAATTATTTATCTGGCAAGATTAGAAAGTGAAAATGGGAATACCCTCTGATCGTTGAGCGAAGCGATCATTCATGATGATGATGATGATAATGATCACCAACATAGACTTTATTTTGTAGATTCGTAGCATGTCTATCAAACTAATAACAATCTTGAATTAATTCATACCTACATTCACTGGTAGACAACAGCCTAAACCGCTGGCTCTACTAGAAGCATAATATTTTGCACAAGATTTCGTTATTATAGCGAATTTAAGGAGGATTTTTGAAAATTCATCCCCTAACGGTGTTCAATAGGGTAGTAAGGCACTAGGAAGTGGTGAAGGGTGGGCGTTTTTGGAGGACTGTCTTATGTAATTTTGACGTTCGAAAAGTGCTGATTCCCAGCCAAGTTTGAATAAATGACTTTTGAATTTAGGGAAGTTTGTCATTTTTGCCGATGGGAAATCCCAGCGGCCTGGTAATGCTAATATAAAGCTCTTTTACAATGCAAGAAGATAAAACACACTTTATAAAACTAAAACCACCGACAAGCGATAGCGGAACGGTCATCGTTTATAACTTTCCAATTTGTAGCTATTTTCTATTAATTTCTTCACGCTTGCACTAAATAAGCAAATATGAACGAACAGCAATCAACCAATGTGTGATTTATTAGGAACGGCGTACCAAATTAAGAATGTTCATTTAGTCATACGCTTCGGAATACGTGGGCAGAGATCGTGTGCGCAGGTTGAGCAAAAACTTGACACGGTATAAAATTAAAATAATAACTAAACATCTGTGTTTTCAACAACAACTCGACACAACATACCAACTTTTTCCATTGTCATTATGTTTCCTTCGGTCGCATCCTCGGCAACATAACAATACGACGATAC
Source organism: Agrochola litura (assembly GCA_949152395.1). NCBI lineage: Eukaryota > Metazoa > Arthropoda > Insecta > Lepidoptera > Noctuidae > Agrochola > Agrochola litura. The sequence goes on from OX424499.1 coordinate 25,036,743, forward strand.
ATCAGACTACCCACATCGCAGAGAAATCGCACCTCAGTCCCTTCACTTCTAGGCTAGTACTTAGCAGTCATAGGTTATACAAACAGCCGTGCGGCCTCTACTCTAACATTCTTTACATAAATTAACAACCGTTACCTACTATTTTTATTATTGTTTTTTTATTGGTTCACAGTTCACACATGTTTGTTATGCCTATTATTCCGTACCTGGTATGGGACCTTTGGAGTCCTTCCTCTGCTCATTCTGATCCTCACTTCTCAGGGCTACGCCTTCCTCCAGTTCGGTCACTTCATCCTCACACCTTGTCTCACGCACTGCCAGCAGCAAAGCGCACACACACACAATCGTAATCCTCATAAACTCTCTCATCTTCATCGTTATTACGTTGAGAGAACGTCAATAAAGCCCATTTTCGATCAACGATTGATTAAAACTTGACATTAAAACAAACAGTCACATTTTCGTTTGTTGCAACTGGCTAAACGAATCCAATGACATACGTGGAACACGGGTGTGATATATGAAACATTACACGGACACTGAACATCACTTCATGCTATCACAAAAACACTAGCATAAACAAAAAAATATACTAAAAAAAATAAAAAACAATCGTAATTTTTCGGATCGATTATTTAAAATTAGAACGTAAATACGCGCGTCACTCAATGTTGGCAGCGATGGTACTGGCGCGCTGGTTGGTGGGAGATCGGTGTGCCCCCACCTGCGCGCGCGCACGATCAATGGACGCTCTATCGAGAACCGGCAATAACTGTAGCTGAGGTTTCTACAGATAGCTTATCAGAGAAAACTGTCCGCGTAATTAATGTCGCCTTTTGTGGTTAGGTACCGTTATAGGTAATTAGGGGTTGTGCATTGGACGCAAGCAATTTACACTGTCTAGCATTGTTTAGATTTTTTGCTGTTGCATTCCTAGATGTTAAATTCATGGCTAAGGTTCGGATATTACCTACCTACTAATCAATAGTAAATCACACTTGTAGTGTAGCTATCTATTTACATAACATAACATCATGCCTTTTTTACCTGAAGGGTTAGGCAGAGGTGTACCTACTTAGAGTACACTCACATAAACTACGTATGACTTAATCAAGTAAAATTATAAAACACTAACAACTAACAAGATGCCTATGCTGTAGGTATGCATGATATATAAATAAATGTAAATTATTACATTCCGCTTCTACTGACATGAAGTATTTCAAGGAGAAGGATTCTGTCAGCGTTTCATTGTTACCGATAGGTACTCTGGAATCTGGAACTAAAATCAACTCAACATCCGTTTTTGTAATGTGCGTCACGTTTGTGCAGAATAAACAAATTTTCTTTCTTTCTTTTTCTCACACATCAACTGCTGTGATTGGTAGACAGTTATCAACAATCAACATCCAAAGAGATGTTTAATTTGTATACGTCGCGCGTCGTCGGCGCAACATCTCTTCACGGGTATTTTTTCGGCATATTTTTCTCACTAATTCGCCTTTTTGAGAATAAGATATTTATAGAATTGGCTATTTTGAGAATTAGTCCATTAAAGACTCACTTGCCATTTTAAGAATTAGGCATGCGCCTAAACCGTGTATTTCATGCCCTGTTCGTCATCATCATCACTACTGAGACTAAAATTAAAAGCTGTAATCAACTAGGTACCTACCTACTGACAAATATGTATTTTAAATCAATCTATCTAATCTAATCTTCTTCTAATCTAAATACATAAAAGCGAAAGGTCACTCACTCACTCACTCACTCACTCATTCATCACGAAATATCGAAACCCGCTTGACGTATAAAGATGAAAGGAGATCATTCATTTTGGGCTAAATTATGAAAGTGCCGGCCAAAAAAAAAAAAAGGTACATTCCCTTACAACTTGTTATTCTCTTTACTTTTCACTATTGGACCAAATCTGTAGGACCATTTCCTACGCTATTATACCAGTTTGAAAACTATAATACTGTTTTCAGTATATTTTAGTTAAAAGAATAACAGTAGGTAATCTAATTATAGTAATAGCTTTTTATGCCAGTAAACATTACGGTTATCATCTTTTACTGTGAAACTAAGGTTCTAGGGTTATTCTCCAGATAAGTACAGTGTGCGAAATTGTTGCCATTCGGCCCTACAGATTTGGCCCCATAGTGAAAAGTGAAGAGAATAACATGTCCTAACGGAATATATTTTTTTTTATTTGGCCGTCACTTTCACATTTAGCCCAAAAATGTATGGACGGTGAATGTTCTCCTTTGGCAGAAAGGTAGTTTATAGTTAGTAGACGTCCGCTAAGAAAGGGTTTCTGGAAATTTGACCTATAAGGGGTGAAAAGAGAGGATTTTGTTTGCATGAAAAATCTTATTCCTTGAGTTAATAAAATTGATGCTTGCACTACCCTCTAAAGGAGGATTGGGGGTGTCAAAGTTTGTATGGAATAATTTTAATACGCGGTCTGATTAACTCGAAACTCAGTATTTATACTTAAGACTGAAAATAAATAAAGACGTAGATCAGGGATTTTTGGAAAATCTACCCCTAACGGGGTGAAAAGGGGTATTAATTTTTACAGGGGAGGATTTTACTGTGTGGCTTGGTTAACTTGAAAATTGGTATAAATTATTTCTTATATTTACTACTTTCATATAATTACTACTTTTCAAAAATTATTATCACGCTATTTGTTATGGGGGATTAGCAATATTATACTAAGTTCGTATTATTCAATAGTTTACTGCAAATTGTAAGAGGCTAACCAAAAGGTTAGAATATTGCAGATTTAACATTTTAAAAGATTATCATCACGCTATAGCTTTATGGATCTAAGCAGTCAATCATAACATATACAGGATGGATTTTCAGATGGGGCAATAAGGGCAGGTAGGTACCTTAACCGTTGTCGCTACAAGAAAACAATCGTAGAGAATCGAGACTGTCCTTACCTTTTTGAAACATGTTGATCTGCATTCACAGATTTTGAATTAAATGTACAGTCAGCAAGAAAATAGCCAATTTTAACAATAACTTTTTTATTTCTTATTACTAGGGTCAAAAAACTAACCTTAAGGGGGTGATATACATATAGGGCATGAAAGTTTTCTCGCCAAACTTCATGCTGCTAAGTAGCACTTAGTCAACGGAAAGTACCAAATAGGCTTTGTTTTATTTGCGAGTGTGAACATAAATATGCGGTATAATTAATAAATGGTCGTATTTTGTAACCGACTTCAAAAAAAAGGAGGAGGTTCTCATTTCGAATGCATTTTTTTTTTTTTTTTACCGCAGAACTTTCGACTGGGTGAATGATTTTGACGATTCTTTTTTTATTTGAAAGCTAGTGCTTCCCGTGTGGTCCCATATAAATTTTGCTCGGATGGTTTTCGTGTTAGGTTCAATAATACGTATTTTTTTCCCACTTAGTATATGGATATCTTAAGTTCCTGTCACTGTTATTTACATTACATAGCAGGTAGTGGTGTTCGAATTTGTGTGGGGTAGGTACATACCACAAACAAAAACTGAAAAATAAAAACTTTTTACAAAACAAAATCAACCGACTTCCAAAAAAAAGCACTACAAAGCGAAAAATAACTTTAATTTCGGAAGTCGGTGGCAAAAAACGAAAAGTCTAAACCAAAGACACAGACTACCGAAATTAGAGAGAGTAAATTTTTCGCTTTATAGTGTTTTTTTTTGGAAGTCGGTTGATTTTTTTTTGTAAAAAGTTTTTTTATTGCGTTGACTTGGAAGTTTGATTTTCTTTACAGCTCCAAGGGACCGTAGATCGAAGTTTTTGAAATCATTTAACTTGATGCCTGCACGTGTTTTCGAGAAAAAGGGTCTTGACAGACAACGAAGTCATCCTTTAAGCAGCTATGACCTCATAGATCAACTGCGATATGCCCTAGTTAAAACAAAAATGAACTGAAGTATGAAATCACATAATTTTATCGGCGTGGTTGTTTTCACCCGACTGCCCCAGGAGGGTAATATTTTTCGAGAGTATGTATGTATGTATGGTGAGCAAGTAATTAAGTATGTAGGTATAAATGTATGTCTACCTTTTTCTTTGGCACGCTCTCTAGCCTAAACGGCTTGTTGGATTCATAATCATAATTATGAGACCGGTCGTTAGATTCGTCTTAAAGTGGGAGGGGACATAGGCTATTTAATATTTATACATATAACATCTGCAAATACAAAAAAAAAGTTGGGAAAGGGGAAGGTTTTAATAATAAAAATAAATTACAACAATATTGGTATCAAATATTAGACATTTTGATTTTTAGGGTTCCGTACCTCAAAACGAAAAACTGAAACCTTATAGGATCACTCGTGTGTCTGTCTGTCAGTCTGTCACAGCCAATTTGCTCCGAATCTAATGGACCGGGTAAGCACATAATAAATATGTATTTCTGTGACCTAAATTGGACGTGTAACGTAAATGAATGAATTTTGAATAGGTATAGGGGCATTTTTGGTGGGCAAATGGGAAAATTATAAAAGGTTTTGCAAACTGTACAGTGTGACATATCAAATGAAAGGGCTTGTTGCGAGTGTCTAAATTTATTTTAATTTAATTTTTATAAATACATTTAAAGACATTTAAGAAAATTGATGAAAACCTACTGAGCCTAAAAATAAAAAAATAAACAAAGAATGGTTCTTTACTCATAGATTACAGGAAAACTTATAAGAAGTCTATAGTCTTAAAATAACATGATAAAACCTCGCATTATTGTGCATACAAACTTACATTTGCAGTTGGAATGTATGGGAGAACATGTTTTTTCATCTACAATGTTATGCATAATTTGCATGTATACGCATGTCGCATTAGATAAATAAGATTATCTTTATCTTTAAGTTTGTTCTTATCCCAACTACGGAATCTTCATTGTGCGTGGTCCGACACGCACTTGGCAGGTTTTTATGTAGAATCAGCAAAATATGCCAGTTTTACATACACATTGACATTGTTGAAAATACACCGTGAAATTTGAATCACAGTTTTGCTAGAACAAACTTTATTCAGACCATGGTCTACTACCATTCTACAGAATCCAATAAAAAAAAAACATTAATTGGTTTTTGAAAAACACAAAAGACAAAGTTTAAAATGTCAAGATTATCTACTGCTTACAAAATTTCGTTTATGGAGGTACCATTTCCCTGTAGACAATGCTGTGTTGTAGGGAGTAACGATAATCTTGACATTTTAAACTTTGTTTAATTAATTAATTAAATAGTGTTTTTGCAACTGGGGTTTTTGGTTTTTTGTTATGCACCTGACTACTGACTATGCTAGCAACCAACTAGGGTGCCGCGAGTAGTCCCTCCCGACTCACAACTCCCGCCCCGCCCCGTGAGACTGGGGATGGTGGATAGCGAAGGGTAATAAAAAACATTCAAATTAATTATTTATTTTACTTTTGCATAACTATTGATATTAGTTACAATAGCAGATCCTTCACTTATCAATGCACTACTAAGCGGAACAACTAGCTTTTTCCACAACTAATTAGAGAAATAATACCTGATTCTACAAAATATTACCTACTAAACTACTAACACTATAAAATTAAATGTACTTCTTAATTTTTATTTCCTCAGCAATGTGTAATAACTGTAAGCTCCTTTCAGTATCTGCAAAGTAAAAATACATGATAAGTTACAGATCTATGCAGATATACAGAACCTGACAAAGATATCTATTTCACTTCTTAATAAGACAGTCGATGCAACAAGTTATGGTATATCACGCCTACGCCCACTTATTAATGTAAGGCTGCATGTTATCGGACGGTCTATAAAAAACATACGCAATTAATGTTAATAATAATTGATTTAAGTATCCAAATAACTCCTCTTCTTCTTCTTCGTACATCCTCTTGTGTGCTAATAATCATGCCTTCCTAGCAGTTATAAGTACTTAGTTTACCGTGGCGCAGCGTGCGTTTTGACTGCATTCGCAGTTGTGTATGCACCCTACGATAACTCACATTAATGAAGGTCGGCAAAGTAAGGTTGGCGAAGGGCCCTGCAGTAAACATATTCTTAATGCGGAGCTGTCCTGCTAAAGTTAACACGGCTTTTTTTTGTTGGTAGCTTGCCATGTACCAGTTACTTTCAAATGGTCCTGATGTCATGTTCTCATTCTGAAATTATAAAAAAAAGATGTAGTTAATCCGGGCCAACATCAAATAAATGCTTCATCAATGCTCACGTTAGTGTTGGTGATTTTTTTCTTAACTACTTATTTCCTTAAATAAATCGTTGATAAAAAATATTACTCACTTTGATCAAAACGTCATTGCTGTGCCAGCAAAAAAGGAAAAGTTGTGCGATTCCAAATATTAAATACTCGGCCATCAATAGCTTCTGTGCGGCATTTTGTGCGGACTGTGAAAAAGAAACATGAATAATAGAATTATCTTTATACTATAATTATTGTGTGTTTGTACACACGGCTACACATCAAGCTATACATTTCGTTAATGCTGATCTCGCAATGTATAGGATTTCCGTACAATGTGAGGTCAGCTTATACTGGAAATGTATAGCTTGATGTGTAGCCGTGTGTACCTAATATTTCGAATTATTGCAATTTTTCCTATGCTATTCTAAAACCATATCGGCTTGATGAACCTATAGTGAACCTATATAAGTAACTGAAACCCTAAACATGACACAGACTGTCTAGGTACCTACTGTTATACAAAACCCTAAACATGGCCTAAGCAACACCCCGCTGCCCGAACCCTCGAGGCCTCGTCACTCGATTTTATTTAATTCACTAGAATCTAGAAGGTTTTCCTAGAAAACTTACAGTTAGTTGGTAGGCGCTCGCACAAAGCATCAAGGAACACATGACCATGTAAAAGAACATTACAGGTGACAAAAGGGAATTAAATAATCTCGAATACCTGAAACAAAAGGAATCATTATTACAGGAATTAGTATAATGTGGGCGTTCAATATTATTGTTTTGTTTTTTTAGGCAGTCTGCTGGTTGAACCATAGAGTTCTTTGCTTCGTAGTGGTTGCGCACGTTAAATATTTTATCGATAAAATTTTGGAACTGCGTAGTTTTTGACAGAAATATTGTAGTTAACTAGACTTTCCGGGTATTTATGACTACCTATATGATATATTTTGTAATTAGTATGATAATTAAACAATTAGAACATAGCGTACGCTTAGCCTAGCGAAAAGAATTCCTACGCACCAAAAACGTAGGTAAAGAAGTTTGAAATTACATAAAGCGGGTATTCTACATAGTTTTTGCTGTTAAACTTAATAATTATGACAAAAAAATACGGCCTTAAAATATGACAGTGTTTTGGCAGTTCTATTATCAATATTCATTTGGTACCGTAGAGAAACGTTCCATAAGTATTGAAGTTAGAAAGGTTCCAATTTAAATCTTATAAATGAAAACGAATAACTCAAGACATAAGATTAATATTTGAATACATAGTTTGCAATAAATGTTATCACTGTGATTTTGAATTTTATTGCTGACTGGTCAAACATTTTTACATACGGAATATAGATCCTGATTTTCTGTTAGAGCTGTTCATGTTTAGCTCTTCATTATTAATTTTAGCAGATTATTTTGTTTCATGCAAAGATCAGAGTGCGATGGTTGAAATGTGTCAAAGACTTTAGGGTTGAGAAAGAAGTCAAATAGAAACGTATGGAGTAAAAATACATGCTGCGCCTTCCTTAAATAAATTGGTAAGGACAGGGGGATAATGAATGTAGTGGTACAGGTTTCAAGCGACTGATAATTGGAATAAAATAATCATAATCATCTTATTGGTGCAATTTGCAAGCTGTTGAACTTTTTTTCTAGCTGGGCGTGATGTTTCCCTTCTCAGCTAGATAGACCGACTAGAAGTCTAGATGTAAAAGACGGGGAGTCGGGTGTTGTTACTCAAATAGGGAGAGGCCTAAGCTCAGCATTTGATTGCGATAGGTTGAGTTGATTGCAAACTGGTAAGTAGTAAGTATATTTTCAGCACCCTTGAAAACACAGAGTACCTAATACTGAGTTTACTTAAAGCGTTGATTTTTTTTTAATTATACTATATTTGTATCATTGCGTATTGCGTATCTAATTTAGTTAGATTTATCTACGGTTCGATTTGTAAGTGCCACTACATGAAACACTTAGCTATGTGTTTACCGGTACGATACCCACAAACAGAGATTCGGTAAGGATTGAAAATCTTTTAAATGAATACAATGAACATTTCCTGTCCTGCCTATCTAAGATAAATAATAATTTAATAAAATTAATTAATTAATGATTATATATTAGTGCCTACAGTTTGAAAAATTAACGACATAATTATAACTTGAATTTAGTAGACTGACTTGTTTAGTAGGAAATATTATTAAATCTATTAGGAAAATCAGCGCTTAAAACAGAATCAGCTAATGTAAAATCGGCCAAAGGCTTAAAAACCACTTCTACTGACAGAGTTTTGCTAAATAGAATACTTAGTAGAAGTTTCGTTACTACATAAGTACTAACTACATTATCTTAAAACAACCAGTTGACTATACTCAGCAGTGGGTGGAACGAGGCTGCCAGTGATGATGATGTAAAGTTGACTGTAAAGTTATTGAAATATTTACTTCTGTAAGTGGACCTTTTAGACACTTTTACAAGTCGACTTGGTCAAAATTTGAAAACTAGATAACGCCTGCTAGGTGACTGAGATCCCTGGGAAGAAATTCCGAAACAAACTCCGAGGTCTCATGGTCTCATTTAACAATTTTGTTAGCACAATCAATCACAAATTATGATCGATATTAACTCATAGCTCAAAGCTCAAACAGCTCATAGCTGCATCCGGTTAGACTGGAAGCCGACCTCAACATAGTTGGGAAAAGGCTATGCAGATTTATTGATTGGTTAACTCATAGCTCATATAATCAACCGATAGTTCTTGAAGAACACCTTCATGGCTCGTTATCTTGGGTAGCTATCTATGCGTACTTTTATTGCAAAGTTAAAAGGAGCCTTCTCTGTATGAGAAGAGCCATTTGCCCTGCAGTAAGATAATAATAGACTAGTACTTATTATTATTTATGTAATACATTATATGATTAGGAAAATAATTAGAATTGTTAAATCTAAGTATTAAGCTTAGGCAATTACAGTAATCTTGCTTTTCGTGTCTTCCTCTCTTAGTTATGCAAATAGAATAAGTACATATATAATGGCCGCGTGAGAAATAAACTAGGCTAGCAAATCTAGTTAGCATAAAATGCAAAAATATTGAATTCATATTCATTCTAAGGCGTTAATAACGGAACACATAACGTATCTGGTGCCAAAATGTAGAAATCACAGTCACAGAAAAAAGCAGCATAACAATAATATTTCAAAATGAGTTTTAAATTGAATTCTAAAATACTTTACAGAAACTAATAAAGCCTCGTGCAGACTGGTGCGAGGCGACTTTAACAATACAATTTCTAAGAAAACTTCACGGTAGGACAATTACCAGCCTCGCCAGTCTGCATAGGCTTAACACTAAATGTTCCTCATTAGGTATATAAAGTATAAAAAACTCACTTTAACATCGTAACGTGTATGTCGTGAAGCTGTCGCACCACTTCCGAACATTTCTTATCGCTGATCACAGCTCCATACGACCCAAACATTTGCTTGCATCTTTCCCGTAGCAGGTCAAGTTTCCCACCAAAGAACACCATGACTACCACGATACATGTGTCATAAGCAGCCATGATTAAACCACCATAAGCACATAGGAGTATATGCCAGACTACTGTGATCCAAGACCCTGGTGAATGATACTTATCAAACGGCATCCAAGCACTGAAGATGTGCGGAAAGGGCTCAGTCCCATTTCGCATATTTTCTCTAAAGGTAGATGACGACAGATATCTCATAAGCGGTGCACAAATTGTTGTCAGGAATGTTGTAAATACTAAAGCCCAATAGAAGTATGAGAGGCGACGGCAGTATCTAGTATAAGTTTCGACTATCTTAGTCTTAACAGTATCTTCACTTTGTCTCTCGAATTTATCAGCTTCTGTGACGTAGTCCAAAAGTTCGTGCCAATGTTTTTGGAAAAAGATGAAGGAGTTCGCTTTCACGATACAAACGACGCTCAACATGGAAATTTTCATGTTGGTCAACACGAGATCCAAATCCGATTTAATTACGTAGAGCTCCATGTATTGTGTAATCACGAAAAACGTTACTGTCTCGTGTATTATGATGTAGATTATTTTACCTAGTGTGCTTTGTGGTAACAATAATCCCGCGTTCTTTATGATCCAGTAGTTTGGACCTAAGAATGGCCGCTCCGGGTCCTCGAAGCTTTGAAGAATCGAATTCATTTTGACTCGGTAAAGATCTTATCGAACTGGTGATGAATTGATTTGTGTCTGGTATTTATACCGATTCGGTGCGGTAGTTAGTCCGCGACCCCCGCGACCCCATGCTAGGGAAAATCACAGCCTGTTTTTTCAACAGGTCATTTTTTTCGGATTTACTTGATTGTATACTCGACCCCATACATTTTTAAGGGTTCAATATTACCTTCATTTGGATGTTTTTCAAATTGTAGCTTGTAAAGTGTTTTTTACCCCTGTTTTAGCTTATAATGTCAGTAATAAGCTGCTATTGAAATTCGTGGAATTCATTTCTAAGTAGGAATTGTATAAATTATATGGAAATAATTGTATAGGTCTGATTTGATTAAAATACTGCTATTTAATTGATGCAACATTTTGTTTTTTCTGAAACAGAGAAATCAAAATACCCAGTGAGTATAGACATACCCAAGTTTTTTGATTTCTATCATCAAACAAGATAAAGAATGAAAACCCACTTAATAACTGTCTTAAGCCATCATAATATAATCTTAAGAGCCCTAAAACGTGGGTAGGTATACGAAATACTGGCTTTCGAATTTCGATTGACTACAAATTATTGGTCATCGCAGTTAGTTGCCGATGGAAATGTTACAAGAAAAACCTAATAACTAGGCAGTTACTAGTAGTTTAGGCATTTTATCAGACACTGTTCATCGATGTTTAAAAACAAAATGTGCAAAATCCTCAAAATAAAAATAATTATCGATAACAAATTTTTCGTATTCCAACACTAGCCGAGTAATAACAGTCGCACAGTCATATTACATTATATTCCAAACCGTTAATTTAAATGTCTCTATTATACCCGCTAAATGTGGGCGTGACAGCCGCACCAGGGACGCTCCCCAGTTTAAAAAATAATGAAGCTATCACACATCAGTGCGATACCCTATTATTACGTGCTGAATAAGTTATAGGAAAAAATGAGACACGCCAATCATTTAGAAAATGTGAACAATTTAAAAATCTTGATTTAGAATGAGCTAATATTACCTACTTATTATACTATCCAGGTTTTAGGATTCAGTATATGTAGTTGCACGTTATCTTACGGTGGTTTCCATTTAAGTCTACTTAAACAATTTACTAGCTGCGTCCAGCGGTTTTATCCCGGAATATCGGGACAGAAAAGGGCCTAACCCAGGTAGTATTATATTATCTGTACCTACCCAGGTCATGAACTACCCATGTGCCAAATTTCATCCTAATCCATTCAGCCGTTTTAGCGTGAAAGCGTAACAAACAAACAGAAAAAAAACAAATCTTTTCTCTTTATAATACCTAGATTACTACTAGGTACTAGATTTTGCCCGCGGCTTCGCCCGCGTGGATGTCGGAAAATATCTAACAGGAAAGTTCTACCGGGATTCAAAGTATCCTTATGTATAATGCCTTTCATCTAAATCCGTTCAGCCTTTACGGCATGAAAAGGTAACAGGCTGATAAAAAATCTGTTTTAGGGTTCCGTACCTCAAAATGAAACATTGAAACCCTTAAAGGATAACTTCGTTGTCTGCCAAGACCCTTTTTCTCAGGAACGCGTGGAGGCATCAAGTTGAAATAGATATAAAAAACTTAGATCTACGGTCTCTTGGAACTGTAACGAAAATCAAACTTCCAAGTCAACGCAATGATGGGCACGCCACAATCAGTGGTCTCGAACCAGAACGTCATAGTACGAAATCGGTATGACAAAAACAAAATACAATATTCAATCAAATTCGTTTATTTATCAAAAAATTAACTAAGTCTAATTTACTTTAAATCAAACACACTTAAATGTAATTATTTTTTACAATCTTTAGGATCATACCAATATTCTTTGGCCATAACCGCGGTCATCTTTGAATTAATTTCCAAGTCATAACAAGCGTCATTTAAAGAGTCGTTTTGCATATAATAGACCAGTGATTGAATCAGTAGACAGCCTATTTCACTGTTTTGTTTTCATGCGAAAATATGCGTTCAACATTGGCGGATAAAAGGGGCAGTGATAAAAAATTAATAAAGATGAAAGTAGACCACAAAGGAAACATTTGAGTGTCATCGCCACGCTTGAGTAAACTTACTTCAGCCCAAAATAGTTCTACATCATCAGGAAATGTTATGACTTTGTTATTCTCTGAAATCGTGGAAAAATCGTTGCATTTCGGTATTTCGGTAGGACAGAGCCCATTTCGGTAGAAATACCGAAAAATCGGTAGGTTCGAGACCACTGGACACAATTGCGGCGATAAGTCTCTTTGAGGAGTGGCTAGAGAGGCGCCACGGCGTCCTCGTCTTCCGCCTGGCGCAGGTTCTAAAATCAAAATCAAAATATTTTATTTCACATAAACCTACATGGGCACTTATGAAACGTCAGAAGCTAGGTGCACGGTTCCAATTGGTCGTTTCCTATGGAGAAGAGCCGGCAAGAAACTCCACGGTTACTCTTTTAAAAAATAATTGGCTTTTACAATACTTTCAAATAACAGTGTTTCTAGGTATGGGAGGACAGTGTAGGTCTTTCAATAAGTACCAAGTACTTAACAAAATAGAAAATGGTCAACAGGTCTACAATCCACTAAGCCTACAGCGTTCTCACATTCACAAAATATGTAGAAATAAATCTATACAAAAAATTTATAAATTAATAAAAGTAAAAAACCTATTTTAAATAAACGCAATTATATGATTGCTATTACAACTGTAGTCAATCTGATAATTATCATGTCCACAATAGTAACAAACAAAAAAAAGTTGAAATTAAATTAGGTAATGTCAAATAATAGAAATATGTCAAGGGCGAATGTAAAAATAAATAAAAAATAAAAATTTAAATAAACATGGTAATTTGGGAGCAGTTAATAGACTCTTACTTATTTATGCCGTTAATGAGGTACCAGGGAAGCCACATGTGCAGAAGGAATTATTGCCAAATTTCCTTGTCTTCAACGTAGTCTAATTTTATAATATGATTTCTTGATAAGGACACGTTTGATGTGGGTTTTGAACTTCCCATCGCTAAGTTCTGTCACAGACTTTGGCAACTTGTTATAAAAGCGGATACTGTTTATAAGAAATGACTTGCTTGTTTTAGTTAATCTAAATTTGGGTATCACAATTTCATGTCGACTACGTGTATTTATATTATGGAAATTGCTTCTTATTTTGAAAAGTCTTAAGTTTTTGCGAACATACATAATACTTTCTAAGATAGTGTCCGGTTCTCACCGGACACGGTTCCTTCAGGAGGTTCCTGTTCCGGATAAGGCAGGAGGAAACGCCCGGGTGTCACCGTTGTGTGGATCGCCCGGAGGACCCGGTGAAGCATCAGGTGGAGGTCTGACCGGCTTGGGCAGAGCACCGCCGTGTCCTCGTGGAGGCGATCGGTGGCGGTGTCCAGGCCATGGTACGGAGCGAGAGAGCATGGGAAGCCGTCACCTACTTTTGCGAAGTATTAAAGCTCGCGAAGAAGTAAGCGAAACGCGTGAAGGAGAGGCCAATTTCGTGCCCTCACGCCCCTAGTCGCCGCAGGAGACGCCCTAGTCGTCGGGAATCCCAGGCCTATTCCCAGCCACCGTAGGCGCGGGCTTGCGGACAGTGAGCAATGGGTAGCTCGCCGTCCGATAATGACCAGGCCCGGGTCGACGGCACGTTGTGTTCCACGCGCGCCTCAAAGAGATGTCAGCACAACTAACGGGGTCCACTAAGGCTGATGCCTGCCAGGGTCGCGGGAAAGTCTGAAAGAGTTACCGTGGCCGTTGGCAACACATAGGCAACTGAAGGAACACGGGTGGGTTTTAGTCAGCATAAGTCTGACACGACCTCCCGCTCCGCCCAGAGCGGGAGAAGATATTAGACAATTTCTCACGCTAAAAAAACGGCCATTTATGCCGCATACTTTGACGTTCGCAAATAAACCAGTCTATTTGGTACTTCCCGTTGGCTTAGCAGCATGAAGTTTGGCGAGAAGTAAGGTCATGTAAAGAGGAAAATCCGAAAATTGGTAATTCATTTTTTGTTATAAATAATGAACTGCAAAGTTAAGTTTTTTTGCAATCTGGGATCAAAGTTAATAGGCCGTGTCTTGAAGTAACATTTAGTCTGTATTTAATTTATCTATTTAAAGTATTTTTCAATTGAAAAGTTATCCTTCAATCCAGATTTGGAAATTCGGACACCCGAGCAAGCACAGCTTTGAGACGGAACCCTCAGGGCCCAAGTCCTACTCAAACCTGACCGGTTTTTTTGAATAAATAAAAGGTTTATATGATTCTAAATGCCTTTCTTAAAATACTAATTATTCGTTTTACTATTATTGTCACCATTCATTTGTAATATCTACTCTTGCCGCCATTGAACACATTAATACAGGACCTACATGTTAGAAAGGTTAGAATATGAATTTAAATTGTAATAACTTTTTACCGAGTGGGCCGATTTTAATTGCATTTTAAAATCATCCCCTATTTTACCCTCTTGAGGGATGATATTTGAAAAACGCTGTAATACGTAATACCTACGTTATTTGTTACCAAAAGCATAAATTAAAAATTTCATTTTCCTAACTTAAGAAATGACAGGTTTCCCATACAAACTTTCATCCCCTATATCTCCCCCTTAGGGTTATTTTTGAAACAAAAAGTAGCCTATGTCCTTCTCCGAGATATCATCTATCTCTTTGCCAAATTTTATCGAAATCCGTTCAGTGGTTTGGGCGTGAAAAGGTAATATATAGACAGACAGAGTTACTTTCGAATTTATAATATTAGTATGGATTAGTTTAGATTTATTAAACAGTTTATAAATAATTCATATGTTAATTTATGATTAGAAGTAGAATTCTTAGGACCTTCTCTTTAATAATAAGAGCCCCCGTAAGTTACTTAAAAGGAACCACTGTTCCAATGAGCTCTTATCTTTATTTTTAACTTTTTCCTTTACATACTTGTACATAATATATATAGTTAGTTGTAAATATGTTTGTGTATATTATATGTTAAAACTTGATTTTGCTTAAATAAAATTTTCTAATGAACCCCTTCCCAAAAAGCGCTACGATTTTGGTGTTGGCCGGCCTCGCGACTTTTAGGATCGAAACATCTCGAAATCAACATTTTTCGACATGAAACCCCTGTTATTAGTTGAATCTAAAAAACGGTAACTTTACCCAAAATTATGCTTGTCCTACAAGCATAATTTTGGGTAAAGCTACCGTTTTTCGGGAAGTTACGAAAAACTGCCCTGCCCAACCCATTTACTTTTTTATTTATAGAGCCAGCCACAAATATTTCCAAATTGGTAACATTTTAGTACTGTCAAAGTCATTTAATTAAAAAGTAGGTGGGCTTGTAGCGGCGGATGGAGATTATAGGTATACTTAGCATAAAAAGGCTGCGCTTTTGATACAATGAATAAGAAATCTTGACAGATCTTATGTTACAAATCGACACATATTTCTTGGGAAGTTGGAACGCTGAAAGGTTGTTTATTTTCGTTTTCAGTGTTCGTTCGGTCATCGGTGTTTCGTTTCTCTGACTAGTATATAGTTATCTGTGGTTTCGTTCGGGCTTTCCGTCCGGCTGGATGAAGAGAAGAGATTTTGTTGATAAATAGTGGAAAACGAATTATTATGAGATAATGAATTTTATTTGTATACTTACCTACTTAACTAACATAACCTAACAATGTATTGAGGTACTCCTCCGATACCGGTGTTAACAAGGCTTTGTAGGACATCGTTATCCAGTTTTAGCTCAACATAAAAAATAAAATAATATATAATTTAAATGAAGATAAACAATGGTTAGCTGTGCTGTAGCGAATTGCAAAAACACGTCTGCAAAAATATCTAAAAATAAAGATGGAATTACCTTTCACAGGTAAGCACTTTATGTTAATTTTGGTTATTTTTAGTGTAATTCAGACAGAGATTTGTACGAATCTGCACTGAACGTGATAGTTACCATTTGAATTAAAATAAAAGTTTGGTATCAATAAAGTTTCAGTCAAGATTGGTCAAGAACAGCAAGACAGTAATAACTAAATAGGCTCATTGATCATGTTGCAGGTTTCCCCGCGATAAAGGAAGAAGGAAGCAATGGGAGCTAGCAGTGAACAGAGAACAGGAATGGTCTTCAACTGCCTCCAGTGCTGTTTGCTCGGAACACTTTGAAGCTAAAGACTTTTACTTGACGGAGAGTGGACTGAGGCGCTTGTCAGTGGAGGCAGTGCCGGCTATTAATATATCTGTGAGTATTTATAATGATTAATAATCTTAATCTAATCTTTCATGCAAAGCAGGAGATGGAGAGGAGGGAAATATAAAAAAAACTGCTATTGAATTCAATATTTAAGTTTTAAAATTCAAAAGTTTTTGTGGAGATCATTTTACAAATTATTTGCATTTGAAAATAGAATAGTTTGTTTTTTTTTTTTTGTTAATCTATTTTGTCCCACTGCTGGGCAAAGGTCTCCCCATACTTTTCCAGTCTTCCTTATGTAGTGCCTGTGTTTAAGTTAATATCTATGTTTAATTGTTTTCTGAAAAAAGAAATTGAAAGTTACAAAACATCATTTTGAATCAATATTAACATACAAATATTAAAACTAATAGATAAATTTTACTGTTGTTTTAAATCACCAATTTACTCATCAGACATTGTTTTCCAGCCATGTCAAGAACAAGAGCCAACAATATCTCGTGTTCAACCCATTGACATTCAACCAACGGACTCCGAAGAAGTAATCAAACTCAAATACAAAGTCCATAGACTAGAAATAATAGCAGAGACAAGAAAGAGAAGACTGAACCTCATGTGGCAAGGAAAGAGAAGACTGCGGAAGAAACTGGAGAGAATGAAATGTTTGATCAAACATTTGATCAAAAATAAAAAGGCTAATGCAGTGACTAGCTGAGTCAAATAGTTACTTAGAATATAATGTTGTGAATCAAGTATAATTTGCTTATGAGTATTATTTTTATTTAAATATAAATAATTATGATCAAATTATGCTTAAAATAAAAACCTTTATTGTGGACAGATTACACATTTCCTATAGTATTTATAAATAAGTAAACTAGGTAAACTAAATAGTGAATACTATTTTTTTACATGATAAAATAAGTGTGAATTCAATCATATTTTATTGCATCCTAAAATTTGTGGTAGAACATAACAGTTCCTATGTATTAAAGATCTGAAAATACTCAATATTTATGTTTAATAAAATACAGTAAGTTTTCGATATAGGATCTCAGACAAAAAATAGATAAAATATCAGTTTCATTCTTCTTAAAAAAACTGACAGTTATGAAGAGATTTATAATAAATTGTTAAATAAAGGAATGGTAGACTGCATCCCATAGAACTTTAGGTGTATACCCTATACAGTGTGAGTCTTTATAATGTGCACATACCGAAATGAGGGAATCTATGCTTAATTTTATCGATGGATTATTTTCAATTATGGGTAGTTTTTTTCAACAATTTTCATTTTATGAGGACGTCTAATTACTACCAATCATTATGGAGTTTGTTTCATCGCGATCACAGATAATATAATACTAGTTACACCGTTTTTTTTTTAATTCCGTAAAACATATTTAGATTTTTTATAATGTGGGCTATTAATAATGTAGAAACCTTCAAAATGCGGCGGGTGGGTACACTATTATAGTACTGTATCTATTGTTTATCATTTCTAAAGGTTGGAAGATGACAAGTTGCTCATACTACGATATTTATTGCCAGCTAATGAACCCAATTAAACCCTTGTATAATACCGCATCATTTTACGGAGTGTAATAAATATCTAATCAAAATAAGAGTTTACAAAAACAAAAGTTTCCTTCGAGCCGGATTTGAACCAGCGACCTATGGATAACAATCGTTCAACCTCTACAGTCCACCGCTCTACCAACTGAGCTATCGAAGGTATGTTTGGGCAGATTAAAAAAAGCAATGTAATTTTCTGTATTGGAGTCAAATTTAAACACGACGATTTTGGTGAAGGCACAGATGAATACAGATTGGACACTGCGTAGTTTAGGTATGAAGCTACAA
Source organism: Agrochola litura (assembly GCA_949152395.1). Classification (NCBI taxonomy): domain Eukaryota; kingdom Metazoa; phylum Arthropoda; class Insecta; order Lepidoptera; family Noctuidae; genus Agrochola; species Agrochola litura. The sequence goes on from OX424499.1 coordinate 25,055,225, forward strand.
GTACGCGGCGGGCCCGTCTTGTTGGGCCATTCGGTGAGTGTAACTTAGTCAGAAGATCTAAGAGTAAGGATAGAGAGGCAACTTCTAGGTGAATATACCAGGTAATTACCTAGTATTTTAATTAGCGCAGTGCAACCTGAATTGCACTTTATTGTGTCGTAACAAGAGTCGCTTTTTATTTAAATGATTTTGCGGAGTGTCCCATCTGTATAATCTGTGGTGAAGGCGCAAAGTGCAGATAAGCTGGCTACCAAAGACTAGTGGGATTTTAAAATGGTGGAGAGTAGGTATTTAAAAATGATTTATTTATAATATAACTAGCTTTTGCCCGCGGCTTCGCCCGCGTGGATGTCGGAAAATATCCCACAGGAATATGCTACCGGAATTCAGAGTATCTTATGTCCTAACCCAGCTTATGGCCTATCCGTATGCCTCTCATCTAAACACGTTTAGCCATTACGTTACGGCATAAAAAGGTAACAGGCAGATAATACTCTGTTTTAGGGTTACGTACTCAAAATGGAAAATTGAAACCGTTAACCGGGCTTTCCTGTGGCTGACAGCTTCTACGCTCAAAGCCTCCAGCCAGGGGAATCCTTCAGTTCAGTCCTTTATACATATAACGTCGTCGGTTATTTCTTTTCTGGCGTGTAGACAACAATATTTAGACTTTTTCAAGTACCTACGTTGAATTATCCAAGTGTTGATTCAGCTACAACACTTTCTCAGTTTTTTTATGAAAACATCAAAGTATCATATTCAATTTGCTTAGCAGACATATGAGTAAATAGGGTTTGTTGCTATAATTATTTGGGCAGGCAGGCGCTACTGCCTCACCATGCCCAAGAAAGGATATTTTATAAGACTTGGGCTTAATCTTTTTACGAATATACGCCGGATAAACAGGCGTTAATACGAATCCGCACCAACCCCCGGTTGGCGTTGAACTATTGTAGGATATGGAACCAACTACGACAAAAAAGTCAATTAAAAAAGGCATTAACAAGACATCATAATATACAGCAGCTCAGCAGCGGCGTAGCGTACCTGTCGGTCACACGGGGCGGAAGACAATTTTGCTGCCCTCTTATTTAGGTATTTAAATTTAATGCAACTATATTTACATTACATACATCAATTCTAGAGAACTTTTCAGCAAGAACAGTCATCATTATTTTGCGTTATACAGGTTAGATTTTCAATAAAAATGTTTAAAATCTAAGTTTTACAATCACGTTTATTTATACAAAAAATATTTTACTTCAACCACTTAAATAGGTACCTTGTTATACTCGTAACAGGTACAATACCTATCACTTAATATTAAGTACAACTTGACGATCGACAAGATTAAATAATTAGCGAATTAAATATAAAATGCAATTTTTAATAAAAACTTAATACTTATAATTTAATTAAAGAAGTCATTCTCGCTGATTATTAGTCATAATCATAAACAATCCAAGCACAAAATAAAATACGGGGAATCCCCGCAAGTCAGTATAGACGGTGTTACCAGCAGTCGCTACAAAATATCATTCAAAGACAGGGGATTCCCCGAATTCGTCACAGAATAAGTAATGAAAAATTCCGTGCTCTTTTCAATCGGTCCGAATTTGTAGTTAAGATAAAAATATGAAATGGTTCAAATATTTTTATTATTTAATGTGAAATTTTTCGCGTTTTTTCGAAACATTACACAAAAAACCTTACACATAAACATTTATTTTCACACAAAACGTCGTGTTTGATGTTTAGCCACGCCTCTTTGTTGCGATTTTTTTACACAAAAACTTCGCAACACAGAGGCGTGGCCATGCACATTTGTGTATGCAAACACGATAATTTGTATGAAAGAAAATGTTTATGTGTCAGGTTTTTTGTGTAATGTTTCGAAAAAAAACACGCGCAACAAAGAGGCGTGGCCAAACACCAAACATGACGTTTTGTATGAAAGTAAATGTTTACGTGTAAGGTTTTTTGTGTAATGTTTCGAAAAAACACGCGCAGGAGACCCGGCTTTAGAAGAATAACGCGGACATACAGACAAACGCGAAAAGCGACTTTGTTAGAGTTCCGTACCTCAAAAGGAAAAAAACGGAACCCTTATAGGATCACTTGTGTGTCTGTCTGTCTGTCCGTCTGTCACAGCCAATTTACTCCAAATCTAATAGACCGATTAAGTTGAAATTTGGTACACATATGTATTTCTGTGACCCAAACACGAATGTGTAACGTAAATAAATTAATTTTGAATATAGGGTACCTACACTTTTGGGGGCAAGAAGAAAATTTAAAAAAAAAGTTTTGCTATCAGTACCGTGTGACATATCAAATGAAAGGGCTTGTTGCGACGATATTATTTTTTTTTTTATAATTTTAAAGTAAACACTTTCAAAGATATTTAAGAAATTCAATGAAAATTGACCATCCCCCCCCCCCCCTTATCTCCAAAACTACTGGACCAAAAATTTTGAAAGAAATACATAGTATGGCTTTACTCATAGATTACAGGAAAACCTATAAGAAGTCCATGGTCTTAAAATAACATGGTAAATCTCTCAATATTGTCCGTACAAACTTACATTTCGTCGCTCGGCATCCAATAGGCCCATCTCTCTAGCTACTATAATATCAAAATATCAAAAAATAACAACTTTTTACAAAAAAAAAAACAACCGACTTCAAAAAAAAACACTACGAAGTGAAAAATAACTTTAATTTCGGAAGTCGGTGTCTTTGGTTTTGAATTTTCGTTTGTCACCGACTTCCGAAATTAAAGTTATTTTTCACTTTGTAGTGTTTTTTTTTTGAAGTCGGTTGTTTTTTTTTTGTAAAAAGTTTTTATTTTTCACTTTTTAGTTGTGGTACCTACCCCACACAAATTCGAATACCACTACCTGCTATGTAAATAACAGTGACAAGAAGTTATCATATCATCTACATACTAAGTGGGAAAAAATACGTATAATTGAAGCTAACTCAAGAACTACCCAAGCAAAGTTAATAAAATTTATATGGGACCACCTCTGAAGTATGATCTACCAAACAAAAATCATCAAAATCTATTCATAATTGGCGGAGTAATCGCGTAACAAACATACAAAAAAAAAAAAAAAAACATACAGACGAATTGAGAACCTTTTGGAACCTTTTGGAAGTCGGTTAAAAAACGTAAAAATGTTCACATTCGCGGTAAGTTGGATGACGATTTGCAGTTGGAATGTATGGGAGAACATGTTTTTCAACTACAATGTTAAGTTTGTTCTTGAGATAAATAAATTCATCTCAACTAGGTACGGAACCCTTCATTGTGCGTAGTCCGACACGCACTTGGCCGGTTTTTTTTATAATATGTAATATATTTTTGAAATGTGCTAAATAAGCCATTTAATTAATAATCTAATGAAAGGGCTTATAACATGGCATAATAAAAAATAAAATATTCAATGTAGAGAATCAAACTCAAACTCAAAACTCAAACTCAAACTCAAACTCAAAGCATTTATTTCAATTAAACCATTTACAGGCACTTTTGAATTGTCAAGGAATCGGTCAGTCAGAAATAGGTATGAAGCTAGTTGCCCATTCCAAAGCGTAGTAGGTAGGTACCTATGGAGAAGAACGGGCAAGAAACTCCACGGACACTCTTTTAAATAAAAAATTGTTACAAAATATTGGTTACATCATTCATGTTGAAATTATACATGTGAGAACAATGTAGAAAGACGTGCACGTTAGAAGCGTCCGTAATAAAAAGATAAAACAAAGAACAATTCAAAAAATTAAAATTAAAATAAGCCCTGGCAGCTAAGAGATGACCAGTCCCAACTGACGGCGCCCGTTCACGAACATGACGCATGGATTAGCACCATTCAGCTCAACCATTTTGAAGGGAGCTAAATGATCCAACACACGCGCCACCATCAGCGAAACATTTGAGTGAGCATGACATACTCACAGCCGCCAGGGCAGATTCAAGTCAATGCAAGACATATTACCCGGTAAATGGTAACTCTTTAGTACATAGTACTCACACCTGTGCTATGCAATTATATAATACAATGGAGATTGAGTTTATACAATGCAAAGATAGTCTTACAATCTTCAGCAGCTCCAACAGTATTTGCAAATGTTAATCAATTAGTTGTGGAGCAGGACCAGCATTGAGCCAAGCATTTTTATCAGCGATGTAATCCCCCAACGTATAATATGCCTGCCTGCATAGTGTGCGTTTTATACAAGATTTGAATTTCGTCTCATTCAGTTGAAGTATGTGGGGAGGAATTTTATTGTAACATTTTAAACAGTATCCCATAAAAGATGAATCTACTTTAGCCAGTCTGAAACCTGGTTGAACTAATAGGTCCCTATTTCTTGTACTATAATTATGTCTATCACCTCTTTTGCTAAAAAGATGTAAATTCTTTCTTACGTACATGATGTTTTCATAGATATATTGACAAGGTACCGTCATGATGTTAATATCCTTAAACAGTTTCCTTAGAGAATCGCGCCTGCGGAGATAATATATGGCTCTGATCGCTCTTTTCTGCAGAATAAAAATAGACTCGATGTCTGCAGCCCGTCCCCACAGTAAAATACCGTAAGACATGATACTATGAAAGTAGCTAAAATAGACTAGCCTCGCGGTATCTACATCAGTAAATTGACGGATTTTTCTGACAGCATATGCTGCTGAACTTAGCCGTCCTGCAAGAGATGTTAAATGAGGACCCCATTGCAGCCTTGAGTCGAGCGTGATCCCTAGGAAAACAGTTTTGTCAACAAATTCTAGTTTCTCTTGATTCAATACTATCTCACAATCACTACTTTTGACATTTGGTAAAGAAAATTTTATGCACTTAGTTTTTTTTCCATTTAATACTAAATTATTAGCAGTGAACCAATTATGGACCTGCAGTAGGGCGTTATTTACGTCGTTAAAATTTGTAGCACGTCTATCTACCTTAAAAATTAAAGAAGTATCGTCAGCAAATAACACCATTTGTGGTTGATTTTTTAATAAATGGAGTAGATCATTTATATACACTAAGAAGAGGAATGGACCCAATATCGAGCCTTGTGGCACACCTATTTTTACTTTTAAACCTAGTGAATTGATACCGTTTATTTGAACTTGCTGTTGTCTATCATTTAAATAAGATTTTACAAAATTGAGTGCAAGTTTTCCAAGTCCGTAATGCTCAAGTTTCAAGAGTAAGGTTTCGTGATCGACGCAATCAAATGCTTTGGAGAGGTCACAAAAGATCCCTATGGCGTCTTGAGCCTCTTCCCACGCGTTAAAAATGTGTCTTAATAGGGTTACACCGGCGTCGGTCGTACAACGTCCTTTGGTGAATCCATACTGTTGATCGTGAAGGATTTTATTTGTGTTAAAATGATTGAGCATTTGATTAAGCATTACCTTTTCAAACACCTTGCTGAATACCGGCAACACGGATACGGGTCTATAATTATTGGCGTCTTTACTGTCCCCGGATTTGAAAAGTGGTATTACCTTACTGTATTTCATTAAATCCGGGAAGACTCCTTGATCCACACACAAATTAAATATTAAAGCTAAGTAAGGCGCTATGGTCTCAATTATGGAGGTACAGACTTTAATGGACATCCCCCAAAGATCTTCGGTCAATTTGATCTTGATTTGTTTAAAAGCTTTTATTACTGTTATGGGGTTAATATGCTTAAAGTTAAATTCAATCGGGCATGCTGAAACGTTGGCCCTTACTAAATCAAAAGAGAGCGAGGGCGAGGAATTTAAGGTTTCAGTAGTTTTAAGTGGGATACTGGTAAAGAAATTTACAAATTCTTGAGCAACTTCTTTGCTATTGCAAATGAGACCACCACATGACTTCTTCAGTGTATAATCAGAATTATGCTTTTTGTTTCTGTTCGTTTCATTATTGATAATTTTCCAAACTGTCTGTATTTTATTGTCTGCTGATTTAACCTTGTTGCTAATGTATAAGGCTTTAGCTGCCTTACAAGTGTTCTTAAAAGTTCTAGAGTAAGTAGCAACATACTTATTAAAAGTTTCCGTGTTAATAAAAGGCTTAAGGCCATACAGCTCGAAAAGTCGATCCCTACTTTTCCTGAGTCCTGTAGTTGCCCAGTCACTAAATAAAAACTTAGGGCTGATAGTTTTAGTGTTCTTCTTAAAACAATTATTGAACTCGGATTGGACTAGCGAAAAGAATTCTTTATACAAAATATTAACATTGTTCATTGTAAGGACCTGATTACTTAACTTACAAATTAAAGTGCTATTATATTTATTTAAATTAACAGCTGTTATTGGTCTGAATTGTATCTTCACTTTTTGTAATGGTATGTTAGACTCAAAAGTTACGGATTGACCACTGTGATCCGAAGGGAGATAATTAACTATGGCTTTATCTAAATAGTCACAGCAACAAAACACATTATCAATACATGTAGCAGTAGATGTAGTTATTCGGGTCGGTTCCACAAACACATGTGACAGATTGAATGATTTGAACAAATTTAAAAATCTACCGGTTATTGAATTATTTTCTAAAATATTAATGTTAAAGTCACCACAGATAATTACTGATTTATTACAAGTTGCAAGTTTTGCCAAAACATCTTCCATTACTGACTCAAATATAGAGTAGTTTTGATAATTTGGGGGTCTATAAACGCACACTATTACATGCTTATCTAGCTCAACACAAGACAGTTCAATGCTATGTTCAACCGATAGTTCAACTATGTCATTACGGGTTTTTGATTTAATACAACTTTTAATTAAGATTAATGAACCACCACGCAGCATTGATTTTCGGTTAAAACAACTAGCCACACTATAATTCTCATAGTTAATTAACATTTCATAATCTTTTAACCAATGCTCAGTTAAACATATAATGTCAAACATTGTTTTTTCTAAAAACAATTCAATTTCCAATTGTTTGGAAGAAAAACCTTGAATATTTTGATGTAATAATTTCAAGGATTTCTGCTTAGCCCCTTTTGTACAGTTAACTATGTTAGTGCTAGAAAATACCTTTTTGTTATCAAGTTTAATCATACTGTTATTGGTACCTTCTGTTGTCTTACAAACTAGTTTAAACTATTAGTGCTAACCACCTTAACATTAGTACTATTACTAATTGTGGTACTAATTCTATATGACTTCGACATACTAATTATGTCTGGGTTAATATTAAAAGCTAATAGCCTAGCTATTTGACGTCTAAAACTAATGGGCAGATACACAGTATCCCTAGTCGACCTGAGCTTATCAACAAAAATGTTGGTGTCAAAAAATATAAACTTGTCACTATGGTGACTAACTAAAAAATGCATGTAATTATTTAACATGTGAATGTAGTTGTTTTGTCTGTTTGACAAGTGCTCAAAATATGGAAAAGCACACAAAATTATTTTCTTACAAATCAGAAATGAAATAACTTTCACAGTGAATTGTCAAAGCGCCATCTAGCATAAACATAGGAACATGAACTTCAAAACCTAGCAAACACAAATTACACAAACAGAGTTAACTAAATACCAAAAAAAAAGGTAAAAACAATTCAAATCCTAAATTTAACGCAGTTTTATTTTAGAAAACCGACTTACACAAGTGCATTGTGACTTTAGCGCTATTGTTATTTAATGTTACGGTTTTTCGAGCCGGTTTTGCGAAGAAAACTGGTAACTCGCCCGAGATTTAAAAAAAAAAACAAAAGGCCGTCTTTCTCTTTCACGGAAGACTCTTTCTTTTGATTTCTTTCTTTACACCGAGCTTTGAGTTAATATTTACTAGTAGGAGCTTAATTAAAGTAAACATATACACAAATAAACCTAGTATTGAGTGATCAAGTACTGTTTAGAAGTAAATATAACACGATTGGACGCGGCGAGAGTTCATTAAACTTCGATGTCGGGCAGGCCTGTTAGAAATGTCATTATTGGTTATTGGATTTTATTGTGAATGTTTTGTGATTCTTCCGTAAATAGCTGCAACTGCTGGTGTTAAAAGTCGTGTTGCTATGGAAAATCAGAATCCTTCGGAGAGAGTGGTGCCGGTGCAATATGGAAGAGGTTCCAGAGCTTTTCGTCAGTTTAAAAATCCCCCGCAGCCGCACATGTGTATCCAGGATACTATAAAGGGCACTACGGAGAAACTGTACGTAAATGTGTTGGGATGGCAGAAAATAGCGAACCCTAAACAGTATTCCGATCCTATTCCTTTGTATGGAGGAATGCAGGTTGGTGTTTCATTTACATATTTTCGACGAATCATGACTGCTTGTAATGAATGACTATCGGTTAAGTAGCACAATATTTCCGCTCCAGTTTCTTAACGAGACTTGATAAGATATCTAAAAACAGTGCAGAGTTTGCTTAATCTTATTAAAAACATGCTGTAAATATAAAGACTTCTTTTTCAGAAGTATTGTAGTAATTGTAGCTTATTAAGCTTAACTCAGAACTAAGTAGGAATAATAACATTCTGTCAGTTCCTTGATGCATTTATAACAACAAACACATTTCATGGCCTAGCTAAGTTAAATACCTATGCTATTTGATTTATCTCAGAACACAAGAATAGTAAAAAAATCCCTCATACAAGTTTAGCTGTCACTAACGAGACAATATAATGTTTACTGTTATCGACTTCTAAAGGTAAATTGACAGTTGAGTGGTTATAGTATGACATCATCATTACAGGTTCATCCACTCTTCTAAAAAAAGTACAGATTTTTATCACAAGTGTTAATACTAAATGGTTCATGATTCCAGGTGCCACAGAACTATGTCCCAAATGCTGGCAGACCTCCAATGATAGTGTTTGCAGTGATGGTCAACCCAGATATACTCAAAGCTAATGGAAAAAATGCTACCAGCCCTACAGTAAGTAAAAGACTTGAAACAACTTTCATTCTATACTTACTAAACAGTTTTTACTAGTGGCTTGAAGTTACTCTATTAGACATAGGTAAAAATAAGTTTTTATCAGCATGCAGTGAAAGTAAAACGTCTGCCTAAACCTTGAGAGAATACACATAATAATACAATCTGCCAAGCCTTCTATGTTGGGGTTGGCTTCCAATCCAACCAGTTACAGCTAAATACCTACCAGTATTTTACATGGCAACCCAGGTACTGGGTAACACATTTCCCTTTCGGTAAGACTGGTTGTCAGACTTTCCGTAACTGTAAATACAGTACTGAGTTTTGAAGTACTGAAAAAGGGTTCCCATTGCATTTTTATGTCTGTTTTTGTAATGGATTCTTTATCTAGATTGCACTCAGTGTTATCAAGTGGAAAGTTGTTTGTTTATGTTTATGGTAGGGTTTATGATTGATATGATTAGTTTCTTATCACATTGCATAAACAAACATAAAGTGGTATTGATTTGAAAATCAATTTACACAGGTCAGTTTATTGGCCAATAAAATTTTCATATTGTGGTTCCTTTTAATTAAAATCATTTAGACAATATTATCAAATCCATTTGTATGCGAGAATGTAGGTTAACAATGTATGATCTTATAACTATAATGGCCCCTTTACATTCTACCATTACTTATGGTGTGCAAATATTTAATTTTATCCTACACAATTCTAATAAAATTTTATTATGCATAAGAATGCATTAGGATTTTTAAGAAACAAGTTAATTAATTGTTGTCAAAGCTATACCTATGACAGTTTAAGAGATAAAGTTTATTATAATATCAGTTATAGAATATTTAAATAATATTGTAATTGATAATGTCAAAACTATTATAATATTTTTTTCTGTCGATAAAATTAAGCATAGATTCCCCCATTGCATGTGCACATTATAAAGACTCACACTGTATACCTCAACAGCATTTATAAACAAGTTCCTCTTATACAATTCGAGCCTGCATTGCCGTAAACAGAGCTCATGTTTAAATTAATTTTTATTTTCATAGCTTGAGTCTGTTTTTATTGATATTTAAGTTGCAATAACTTGGATCTATATTGGTAAAACATCGTGAGGAAACCGGCATGTCCTAGAACCGAAAATTCGAAGACATGTGACATCTACCAACCCACACTGGGCCCATGTAGTGGATTACGGCCCACCTCTCACAGAGAGGAGGGCTGTGTCCCAGCAGTGGGAACATTTATAGGCTGATGATGATGATGATATTGGTAATGTTGTGCATATTTTCCCCAAATATTTTATTTTGAAACCATTTGAAACTTCAATCCAAACTTCTTGCTTGTCTGTCAAACGTTTTCTTATACTTCTTCCTGATAATTTCATTCCAGGATCGCGAAGCCCTAGTGAGCCTCCTCTGTGACTTCGTGGAGGCTATGAACCCAGGGCTAGTGCTAGCAAGGAGTCCCATCATCATGAAAGATAGAGACTTAGCTGGAGAACTGAAGGATGTCTGGCTCGCTGTCCAGAACAAGAGGGAGCGGGAAAAGGGATTGAACCAGGATGTTATGTATAAGGTTGGTGCTTATCTTGTATTGTTTTTTTTTACATTGTTCTCACCTATTGAAGCAACAGGAATAATGTACCCAGAATTTTGTAATATCTTGATGGAACTTTGTGCTTATCTTGTAGAAATCTTGAAGTTTATTTCCTGTTATTCTGCATACTGATCTATGTTTTGAAATGGGCAACTTGCTTCAACTTTCGGACAAACTGACCGATTGCTTGACAATTGGAAGTATCTCTAAATGGTTTAATAGAAATAAAAGCTGCTTTATTTGGAATCATAAATAAATGGATGAGACATGTATCTTAATGTTAGTGCTTGAGTCAGTCTTTTCTGTAAACTTTTTCTTTGGTCATCTTGACCTATAGCAACTCCTAGGCATCATAAAGGCCTGAAACTGCGTTAAGCGGGGGCCCGCTACGGGCACCCGTCGCGTGTCTACGCGCGTGGACACGCGGGTGGGCTCCGTGGGAACGCGACGGCCCCCGTTGCGGGTACCCGTCGCGGAGAACGGATTATTTTATTTACGCAGTGTCGCTAGTTCCATTTTAACGGTGTGCATGCACAGCCGTGTCGATGGAGAACTTAAAATATTAAGTAGTACCTAGGCGACCGAGCTCTGCTCTGGTGAAAATAGAGAATGAGAATGCTCATTTATTAGTACAGGATTACATTGCAAAACCGCTGGCGCCACCGCGCGTGCGTCCGTCGCACGGAGGCGGGACACGTGGCGCGAGGGCGGGACTCGCTTTCCCGCGACGGATACACGCGCGTGTCCCCGTAACGGAGCACTTTTGTATGGAACCGCGCGGACGTCCGCTTAACGCAGTTTCAGGCCTAAGAGCCCCGCATTCTACAGGCTTTTTATCGAATCATTCCACTTTGCCCCATCAAGCCACCCCACTTGTGGGACAAAGTGGAATGCCCGAAAATTTTCAAAAATTTCCAAATTATTTTTGTACTTTAATTTATTTTTGTACTTTAATTTTTAATCTTAATTCTCTAATCTTAAAAACTCTACCTAGGTATGTACTAAGTCTAAAGTTACCAGTTCTAGTAACATTTTACTTAGATATACATTTCTTTCTTTTCCAAACAAATATAAAATACGTGCATAGCTACCTACACAAATTCTATGGTGCCAACCCTAGTGGGGCAGATTCCACTGAAATTTTTTAGGCATTCCACTTTACCCACCATTGTGCATTGTGGCGGCTTGGTGGGGCAAAGTGAAATGATTATTTTTATCGGCCAATAGTTTGGTCGGTTTCTATGGTTTTATGGCAATGCGCACATTATTGTTTTTTTACTGTTTTACTATTTATTTATTTTATTTTATTTTTTGAAGGTATGTGGTATTTTGCCTGCAATAAAAACTATTTTTTTGTTTAATTTAAATTTTTTATGTTATTATGATTCGGTATCGGCCGATAAAAAGTTTAATAATTCAAACTGAACTGTCAGGGATCTATAGGTCGCGATTGTTTAACCAGCCAACCCGTTACACAATTACACACAATTCATCACTTGCTTCAAAAACGGTGAAGGAAAACATCGTGAGGAAATCGGCATGCATGAGAGATATTTCTCAACGGCATGTGAAGCCAAGTCAGAGGCCCATGGGCGGCTTTAAAACTCTGACAACGCCGATAGTTCAGGTTGCTCCGAGCTTTCCGAGCGCCGGATGGTCATGTGTATATTTCACGATGGCGCTGTGCAGTCGAAACGTCTATAGTAAATTTGATAGAAGTTGAAAACAAACCCACGCTTTATAAAAAAAAAACTTAAAACAGTCGAATGCAGTCGGCCAACTGTTCTGATATGCGCATTCGCCACCAACCCGACTGTTTAGTTGGCCCAGTGTGCGCGCTAGTAGCCTAACCGGACCAAACTATCGGCCGATAGAAAGTCTGTAGTCTGCGGGGGCTCCAAGTCTACAGTTAAAATCGCTCAGCATAAATGATGATGTCACAGTTATTTATCACAATTGATGTATGTTTTCAGGTTTACGACATAGATGGCATTGGTGAAGATAACATGAATGAAGATGACAACAATCAAATGAAGCAAGGTGGCTCCCCAAACAGAGGATCTCATGGCGAAAAGAAACCTGTGAAATCCTCCAAGCAAATACTCCTCAATGCTGGACAAAAGTCAGAGTTTGACTCAGGTATGAACAACTGTCAAATTAACCAGAGCCACTCAAACAGAGATAACAAAGCTGGTAATACACCAGACACAACATACTGTACGCCTGTGTACGGCCAAATAGTATCCACCCGAGAAAACCACAACCAAATCAATGACATCCAACAAAAGTTCTCCTCAACCGAAATGAAACCCTCAAGCTCCTTCAGAAAAGACTGGAATCCCATGCACGGCAAGACGACAGAGGGCTGGGACGAATTCTCAAAACGCAACATATCCACGATAAAAAACGACGAAAAAAAACGATGTATTAAAGAAAAATCTAAGATTAGCAACGGTAAATCTCACTACGATTTCTTCCCGTATTTTGATAATAAAACGGTGAACGAAACGGACGTACCCGAAGAAGACAGTATGAACAAAGAACAAAATTCGAACGAAGAAAATTCTAAAATAATTATAGACCCAATGCAGAAACTAGTTCTGCATTCGACTGATAAGAATATATGTGATAATAACACAAGTGCTCTCAGCTCAATAAGCTCATAAAATAAGCTTTTACAAACATTTTGTATGGCAGTTGATGTTGAATTATGTAATCGCTTGTATGTCTATGTCCCCTCATATACGAGACTCTTGCTATCGCAATCGGTTTCATTTTGATAGATCTACGAAGAACTTCTATAGTCAAAATGTCACTAGAAAGCGATTGCAGGAGTGCAACGTCAGGGCGAAATGTTAATGTAACAATAGCAATTTAGGCGGAGCAATATTATAACTTATTTTACGATGTTTAAAAAATATATATGTTTTAGTATGAGATATGTATGCATGGCTTGTGTTTGATGAGTTTGTCTTGTTAGTTTTTTAGATCACATCAATAAACCAGTCCAGCCAAAATTGTCTGTCACACATATTTAAGGTAGTTAGTGTAAAGTTTTTTACGGGAAATCGCAACTAAAAGTGTGCATGAAAAATATGAATGTTTTTTCATCTCTAAAATATTGTGTAAATGTGAATCAGCTATGTTTTGCCTCTACCATTTCTATATCAATATTGCAGACTGTTGTAAAATACTGGAATGAAGCTTAATCTGGTTAGACTGCCGATCCCCAAATAGAAGGCTAGTATGATGTAATGTAATGATAAGTAATGGTGGGCACAAGGCATAGCATTTAGTTCAAATTAGAAGCGAATCACACGACAATACAGCAATACAAAGTATACAACATGCTTTCGTGTGAGAGTGCGTTTTATATGGTTGTGTATTTATCTAATGTTGAGGAGTGGACTACCGCTCGCGTTGCGTTCGTTCAAACTAGGCCGATTGATGTTACTGTCCTAAAGACTGATTTATCATTGGCCCAAACTATTGGTTCGCTCCCTTACATAGTCTTGAAGCATCTTCAAGTGAATTATAAAATCTTGAAAATATATTTAGATTTCATGGTAGTGCAAGAATAAAGTTATTTATACAGACATTAGCCTAATTTGAACAAACAAACTATTCTATATTATTAATAATTTTTATATAATGCTATATTTTTCATTGTTGCCAATTAACTATATTTAAATCCTGAGCTTGTTACACGTACTTTACAATACTGAATGGGAATTCAAAGTATGTCTTCAACAGCATGTTTCCCGCGGCCAACTATATGTTGTTGTGAGAGAGCGAAGTGTCCCTAGGTGGCGTTAGTGGGCATTGATGTCCTAAATATACGAACAACACTATTTTATATCTCTTGTCTCACTAATGCTATTTAGAATGATAAGTTCATGGAGTGTTTGAATTCTGGAATGCAGTGGGTTATATTATGTATTTTTATTCTCTAAATTAAATATTGTAATGAGTGTTTGAATTTTGCTCATTATAATAATGTATAAATATTAAATTCTCAAAGTGACCAATTACGAGTAAAAAAAAAATTGTTCAGCTCGTTTTATCTCTTTGATAATGATCTCAGAATTTATATACATATTTATTCTTTTCAATTTCAATGCCTGTAGGCGTTACCAAACACTGCCAAATGATGCTTCATTATCTTAACACTGACTGAATAAGTCACATCGACAGAACTAAGTAACGAAAGCGCACACGAAGATTTCTATCAATCCAGAAATAAGTACAGCATTGTGTATACTAAACAAATGGAATTCATAGGGCTTGTTTTGTCACATCGTGAAGAAGACTGATCTTTCGGAACATTTGACGGGATTTGCAGTCGACTGTTTTAGGCATATGATAGAGAAGCAGACACAAATATCAGCCAGTTTATCAGTTTTGATTGTTTACAACATTTTATTACTTAGAGTAAAATGAGGCCGGCCTCTATTTTTTTGAAGTACTAGATTGATTGTGGTCCGTCTTTGCGCTCGTTAGTCTGAAGTTAGCTACTCGGTCCTGGTCATTTATCAAACTCGATGTCACTTATGCATGTCTTATTACTTTTTTCCTATACACGAACAACATTCACGTTTTGAACATAAATCTAGTAAAGAAATCGCAAATAAAGTAGATTTTATATGGTTGGTTAGTCAGTAACATAACTCAGTCTGTAGGTACATAATAAGTCATTACCGTTGTGCAATCCTTTGGTTCTTTTATATTATTTAAGTTTTATGTTTACTAGTTATTATTTAAGTATGCGTTTATTTTATTTACTGACCAGAGGTAGAGATCTCAGTTTGACCACTGTCTCTCCACACGCAGTTATAGATGTTATGTCATTGAATACGTCTCAATGTTAAATAAACCCTAACTGTTCATGACTTCTCTACATGTATTTGTGGTGCACTGCTGTTACATTTGATCAAAGCATCAATTAAATTGTTGCTATTTTTGTCGTCTAATCTATGTGAAGATCTCGTGGTTACAGCAGTCCAACCTCGAATTAAGTATTTTATTATAACTATGTACTTTTGATAAATGTTGAGAATTATTGCTCGTTCACTGAAAGTGAGGGATTGGAAGTGGCGAGAGGTAAGCAAGAGCGGAACTGCCACTGCTAGTTTCGTCCGTTGGGTTAACGCGTTGCAGTGGAGAAGATAAATAAATTGATGTTGTTGAATTCTCTAACCCAAATCTATATGACACTAAGAGCGCTAACACACTGGGACGTTGTGGCGGCGCAGCCAGGTCGCGCGAGCGTCGCCAACTAAATGTATGGTTGTCTGCGTGACCAAGCGGACTCCAGGTGAGCCACCCACTATGTAACTGTATACATTTAGTTGGCACAGCGCAACCTGGCGACGTCGCCATGGCGTCCCAATGTGGTAGCGCTCTTTATGTTAACTGTTCAAGTTCATCGCTTAATTGACTCGACATTTATTTAAAGTTAAACACTTCAGATCAATGAAATTGCATTTATTAAATAAAAGATTTTCTTGTATATTTTTTGATGTGCTACATTTACATTTAGTTTGGTATTTTATAAAGTATTCATTTTAACATTATTCATAGTTTTTAGATAGGTACAATAATTGTAGTATTTTTTGTATGTGCCCTAGGTACGTAGTTATGCTATACCCAATGTTCCTTTGATATAAATTATATTAATTTGTATTAAATTGTATGATCACGATCAGACATCATTGTATATTTTAATTGTAGTCGTTTGATTATTTTGTTACGTTAATTTTATTTGTGTTACTTTTATAAAGTGAGTTTCACTTATCTGCAATCATGAGCCAGTTTAAACAATTAAGTATTATATGTATAAATATCAAAATTGTTAAATCGATTATTTCATAGTCACTTTGGTCAAGTACAAAGTATAATTATGTATAAAGACTTTTTTGAATATTGATATTTCTGATTCCTTTGAATTCAAATCTAGTAGTAGTACAAATTACCATTTCAGGAGATGTTATTATACCTCATATCTCCCGCACCGGTTCAGCTTTTTGGAAATGAACTTCACGTATAATTCTCTACTTTTCTTAGTTTCGGCGAGTTTTTCATACAAGCTACATACAACTCACAGAAATAGCTAATTTTGTAATTTTGGAACCAAAGTGAAAATAATGCTATAAGTGAAATTCACTTTATTACGTTTCTGGGTTGTAATAGTCTCAAAAATACCTTAGAAGTAAAGCTGTTAAACTATATGTTAAAAGAATATTCAGAACCATGTGACATTTTTAGTACAGAATAGATGTATTTTTTGATTTTATAAAGTAAATCTGTGTGTAAGTTTATAAACATTGTACCTACCTATTATAATGGAATTAAATAACAGATCTCTTGTTTACAGTATTTAAAATTACATGTCATTTACAAGACTGGTTGGAAGTTGTTTTTCATTTATTATTCTAGAATCATAACCGTTCAAGGACTTTGGATAGGAATGGTAGGACGATCATTGAGGGTTTGAATTTTTTTCTGTGGAAGCTGGCACGCATCATCGCCATTTTGACTTTTTTGCAAAGTCGCGGCGCACGATGAAACTGGTGTTACAACAACTGTGTGGGTAGGGTAGATCTACCGTCCTATGGACTTCGATCAACAAGTCCATAGACGGAGTGGATCCAACCTTCTAATGCTGGGGCCACACCTAGCGTTGCCGGAGAGTAATATTCCGAAGTATTCCCGTCGTATTATTCGCGTAGCATTCGGAAGTATTGAGTAACATTCGAAATTATTCGCCAAGAGTTCGACTGTTCACCGCTAGATGGCGACACAATTACCATTACAAATCACAGTCCTAAATGTTGCGTGTTGGTGATTGTGTATTCATACCCACGAATCTTCCACCATTCTTAATTATCCTTATCAGCAAACCTTGGTCACTGGAGCAGCAGAAAGCGCATGCAGGCGAGCACTACCGACGGAAGTTGTATAGTTAAGCTTTTACCCGCTCGATGGCGCTAAGACCAGCGACACAATACTACGCGTTCATTCATAAGACTGAGAATAATACTATTTGAAAACTTCCGAATGTTACTTTCATCTACCTAGCTATGTACTTACGTAACAAGTTTTTATTTGCGGTTTAGGTGTAATTTTGCGAGAATACTATTAATACATAGGTAGGTAGGTACTAAGATGTGTTCATATTACATAAATATTATCATGTACTTCGGTACCTAATAAAACAGTAACTATTATATTATGTACTTCAATTGTTTTCATAAGTAGGTACTAGTGCTGATTCTCTTGTCACAAATGCCTCTAAACTAGACTAAAAATCACCAAAATTTTGTTTATTCCTGTCAAACGACGCTATTCTGAATTTGATGTTTTTCACCTAAAATTTTGATTATCTAACTAAATCTGTCTATTTCTAATCGCGATTAAAAACGCTTGGAACAAAATTGGTTGTCATGAACTTTAAATTCACACCAACACCTCGACTTCAGGGTAAAAACAAGGCAGAAACAGTATTGAATCTTTTTTTCTTTTGCTTATATCTCGAAAATGGTGTGTCCTATCGCAAAAATAATGAAAATTTCAACCCCCTTTATAAAACCCATAAACCCCTAAAACTAAACATGTAGGTAATACTTTTTCAGATTTTCCATACAAAAAGTGAAAAATTCCTTAAAAAACACGTCGAGGCTGCTCACCTTGCGCGCCTCCACCACTAAAAAAATCACGGGGTAAGGCAAACAAGTACCTACCACGTGGATTCGCCATTGTAAAATTCGATTTAGTTGTGCCAAAAGTAAAGAATTTTAGTGATAGTTTAGTTCGGTGGACAAGAGAATCGGCACCACAGGTACTTATACTACCTATTCTAGAAAGAAGGAAACAATTATTTTTTTGTAAAATATCTTCTTTTTGTTAATGTTTCCCTACCCTACCTACTTACCTAATAATTTTAATTTTTTCCATTATGTAGGTACATCGCAAAGCAAAACTTTTTTACGAAATACTTAAATTAAGCTTGTAGGTACATAATCTGCAAAAATTGACATAAATTCTAAACTCAACCATATAAAAATAAAATAATAAGTAGTCACAAGTAGATAACTACTTACGCGGAAATATTCCCGCAGAGTAGGTACGTACGCATCGAATAATACTTTGTTGATTTTATGAATGAACGTCCACGAGGCTCGGGCTGCCACGTGCATGCAAGCCGGGTACAGTACGACACAACTTAGATGTAGCATCGGCAAAATTCGTAAAACTGATCACCGTCTGAACCGAGTACGCCTTCAAAATCATCAATATTTATTACTGCTTTAGGTAAAAATGATTTTAACGCAATAACTAGTGAAGTCATAATACCCAAATACATTCGTAAAATTGAAATAAATGAAAGCAAAGGACATGTCTGGTGGGGCAATGGACGTTTGCCTAGGTAGTCAAAACCAATGTTCAGTACTGATTGTTATATTATTATAATTGTCGTATTTTATAGTTTATCAATTAATAAGTTTCAGGATTCAAAAACTTGCGAAAACTGGTCAAAATCAGGTTTATACGTTAGGGATTTTTCTTTATTATAACGCCATCTGTGAGTGAGTACATATACTAATTGGTGTATTTAATATTTTGTTGATCTGAGATCTGATTCTGTAGTTGTTTTTGGATATTTTTTGTTGTGTAAGAAAAGTGTAAAGCACCAAGTGCTTTACTATTGTTTTATTAAATCCCAAATTCTTATGTATATTGAATACATAAATACACATAAAATGATATTTTTATCTTCTTCAATTCCGTATTTTGGTGTCTATCCTCAATACCCATAATATTATTTATATTTACCTACTTGTTGGTATTGAATTGGGATTAAAATAAATAAAACTATGTATTTATTGCCAAATAAATTCTTTTATTGTAGGTATACAGAGACACTTAAATAAAAAAATAGATGATGCGACAGAATGTCGCACTCATTACCCCAGAGCGCTGGGCTTATTTCTACATTGATACATATTTTTTTACAGCAGAGTTCTAACTACAGTTTGCATAAGTAGGTACGATAATCTTATCAAACCTTTCGTGATTTGTTCCTGCGATGGACATAAATAATTGATGTTTTAGGGCCATATGATGCTACACAAAGCGATGCTGACATAATAAAAAGTTTATTCGAAATTGGAGATAGTCCGTTTCGTAACTTAGGCCAAACGATATTTGTATACTAGATAGAGGATCCCGGGATGCGATTCCATTTCTAGAAGGTTTCAATGACAAAGTATTTAAACCTGAGTCCTTTATATGTGAGGCAACAGCAATTAACTTACTCACAGGTCAATCAAAGTCAAAAGGTTACGTTATGCAGATGGATAGTTGAAATAATAAATGGTCGCTTCAAAAGAGATTTTAAAATATTTCGCCTAAGATATTTTAATGTTGCTTCTCGTAATCTCATGCTTGATTTAAGAATAGCAGGAGCCCTCCTATATAAATTCCACCCACTTGTTCAGGATAGTCCAAATGTTCAGCAAATAATAGAGCGTGTTGTTTGTAAAGAAAGTGGTGGCGACGGTGTTGATGATCTATGTTCCACGGATGGAACAACATCCTGTTGCAAATCCTTTGATGCATCATGAATCAGGCGTCGATTTGCTCGAACCCAACAGGTATGAATAATTGTTGCCATATCCTGAAAATATTATTAAAATACATTTTATTAAAAATGACATGACATAACTGGCAAAATGTGGGATGAGTTGACCTCGCCCAAATCCTTCGGAAATCGCTGGCGTGATGTTATATGTTTATGTTGAGTTTTACATGACAAACACTCCTTTAATCTTTCATGATAGTCGTTTCTATCGTTCGTTGTTCCAGATTTGAGAGATATGTCCCATTAATTTAGCCATTTTCTTCCAAAGACTTTACCTACATATAATAAAAACGTAGTTGGGGAAAAAAAATATTCACCTGATAATTATTATCATTGGAAATAAGGGGTACTAAGGGGCCGTCCACTGCAACAGTATAAAAACGTCGGTGTCTTGGATTTCCGAGTCCGACTGACACACCATATCCACGGCAGACCATTGTATTTTCTAGTAATCTCCCACTGTCAGCAGCTTCGGTATTTAATCAATTAAAACAATCGTAACAAGCGTATCCATCTAATAGGAGCTGGAACAATAGCAAATATCATTGTATTTTTCAATTTATAACACAACAGCTCAAAATATTATCTTTACTGCATGGTTTACGCGACTGCCGTAGTATAGAGGCGTACCTGATTTGCTAACCATCGAGCGAGTCTCACTTGCAAGGGTAACGCCAGCCTCGACACGATATATCTGCGAATCCACTGCACAGCGATGCCACAGTTAATGCACCTCATCATAATATCCAAATCAAGTAGCAAAACATAATCCTTTATGAGCAGCAATAGTAATCGTGTCTAGATGATATCAGTAGAATAGCAATGGTCGTTATAAGAAAATATCAATATCAGAAAATAATCGCACAGTAAGACGCAACTTGGAACTGCAAAGCGAGCAGAAACTGGTCAATTCAAAATAATATGTCAATGTCATGTCAAAGAAATAATAAATACTTACTTACCTTCATTTTAAGAAGAGGGTAATTTTAAAAAAAACACTTTTGATGTGTACACAAAAACATGTTAGTTATATTGTCGTATTTTATACGCAATTACATTACAATAATTACATAAATACCTTAGATCTAAAATAAGCGGCTTATAGTTATTGTTCACACACTTTAAAGGTAATTACGGGATAAAATGGAACGTCAAAAACATTTTTAGTACTTCCCGTTAAAAATGGCGAGGCGGAAGTTATATTTGAGTACTGTTTTTTTGAGAATTATGTTGCGCAACCTCTACTGAATTTATAAATCCATAATAATTTAAATCTAAATTTTTAAATCTTACTGTAAAACCTTAGATCATGAACATTATCGTTTCAGACCACGACCAGGAGGGCAGCATGTCATTTTTTAAATGACATGTCCAGTTTCTGCCCTCCTGGTCGTGGTCGTGACAATATTACTAACATGTTTTTGTGTACACATCAAAAGAGGTTTTTTTTAAATTACCCACTTCTTAAAATTATGGTAAGTATTTATTATTTCTTTGACATGACATTGACATATTATTTTGAATTGACGATATGTCTATGGAATTGACCAGTTTCTGCTCGCTTTGCAGTTCCACAGAGTACATTTTTATATGTGCAGTTCCAAGTTGCGTTGCGTTCCTTGCTTACTGTGCGATTATTTTCTGATATTGATATTTTCTTATAACGACCATTGCTATTCTACACGGACTGATATCATCTAGACACGATTACTATTACTGCTCATAAAGAATTCTGTTTTGCTACTTGATTTGGATATTATGATGAGGTGCATCAATTGTGGCATCGCTGTGCAGTGGATTCGCAGACACATCGTGTCGAGGCTGGCGTTACCCCTGCAAGTGAGACTCGCTCAATGGTTAGCAAATCAGGTACGCCTCTATACTTACTACGGCAGTCGCGTAAACCATGCCGTAAAGGCAATATTTTGAGTTGTTGTGTTATAAATTGAAAAATACAATGATATTTGCTATTGTTCCAGCTCCCATTAGATGGATACGCTTGTTACGATTGTTTTAATTGATTAAATACCAAAACTGCTGACAGTGGGAGATTACTAGACCATACAATGGTCTGCCGTAGATGTGGTGTGTCAGCCGGACTCAGAAATCCAAGACGCCGACGTTTTTATACTGTTGCAGTGGACGGCCCTTTAGTACTCAATGATAATAATTATTAGGTGAATATTTTTTTTCCCCAACTACGTTTTTATTATATGTAGGTAAAGTCTTTGAAAGAAAATGGCTAAATGAATGGGACAAATCTCTCAAAACTGGAACAACGAACGATAGAAACGACAATCATGAAAGATTAAAGGAGTGTTCGTCATGTAAAACTCAACATAAACATAGGTATAACATCACGCCAGCGATTTCCGAAGGATTTGGGCAAGGTGAACTCATCCCACATTTCGCCAGTTATGTCATGTCATTTTTAATCAAATGTATTTTAATAATATTTTCAGGCTATGGCAACAATTATTCATGCCTGTTGGGTTCGAGCGAATCGACGCCGGATTCATGACGCATCAAAGGACTTGCAACAGGATGTTGTTCCATCCGTGGAACATAGATCATCAACACTGTCGTCACCACTTTCTTTACAAACAATACCGCCGCTACCACTGTCTTCTTCTATTTAAATTGTTATTGTTCACACAAGTTCCCAAATGATTGGGTTCGTCCATGTATCGGTGAACACGCTCTATTATTTGCTGAACGTTTGGGTGGAATTTATTTAGAAGCGCTCCTGCTGTTCTTAAATCAAGCATGAGATTACAAGAAGCAATATTAAAATATCTTTGGCGAAACATTTTAAAATCTCTTTTGAAGCGACCATTTATTATTTCAACTATCCATCTGCATAACGTAACCTTTCGACTTTGATTGGCCTGTGAGTAAGTTGATTGCTGTTGCCCCACATATAAAGACTCTGGTTTGTCATAGAAACCTTCTAGAAATGGAATCGCAGCCCGGGATCCTCTATCTAGTATACAAAAATATCGTTTGGCCTAAGTTACGAAACGGACTATCTCCAGTTACGAAACGGACTATCTCCAATTTCGAATAAACTTTTTATTATGTCAGCATCGCTTTGTGTAGCAGCATATGGCCCTAAAACATCAATTGTTTATGTCCATCGCACGAACATATCACGAAAAGTTTGACAAGATTATCGTACTTATGCAAACTGTAGTTAGAGCTCTGCTGTAAAAAAATATGTATCAATGTAGAAATAAGCCCAGCGCTCTGGTGTAATGAGTGCTAGTGAATCCAGTCATTATTGGTCAGTGGGGAGTTGGGGACATCCTGTCGCATCATCTATTTTTTTATTTAAGTGTGTCTGTATACCTACAATAAAAGAATTTATTTGGCAATAAATACATAGTTTTATTTATTTTAATCCCAATTCAATACCAACAAGTTGGTAAATATAAATAATATTATGGGTATTGAGGATAGACACCAAAATACGGAATTGAAGAAGATAAAAATATCATTTTATGTGTATTTATGTATTCAATAGATTTAAGAATTTGGGATTTAATAAAAAAATAGTAAAGCACTTATTCAATAGGTGCTTTACGCTTTTCTTACACAGCTAAAAATATCCAAAAACAACTGCAGAATCTGATCCCAGATCAACAAAATATTAAATACCACCAATTAGTACATGTGCTCACTCACAGATGGCGTTATAATAAAGAAAAATCCCTAGCGTATAAACCTGATTTTGACCAGTTTTCGCAAGTTTTTGACTCCTGAAACTTATTAATTGATAAACTATAAAATACGACAATTATAATTATTTAACAATCATTACTGAACATTGGTTTTGACTACCTAGGCAAACGTCCATTGCCCCACCAGACATGTCTTTTATGCTACATCTAAGTAGTGTCGTACTGTACTTATTGGATTACCTATTAAAGTTCGACCATTGACTACTAGATGGCGTTAATGCCAGTGACTTTATACTATTATGCGTTCATTCAATAAACTGAGTAATTTACGATTTTGAAAACTTCCGTATATTTCTTTTCATCTACTTAGATAAGTAGGTACTTACGTAATAACTTTTTGTACACAGTTTAGGTGTGAAAGTGGTATAGAGGTTTCGACATAGGTAGATACTAAGATGAGTTTGAGGGGCTTGTGGCTAAGTAATAACAGCCACATGGGTCGATCGATCAGGTTAAGCTACGCTTGGCGCGGTTGCTCCGTGGATGGGTGACCATCTTTACATACCAAGACCCCTCCGTGCATCGGAAAGCACGTTAAGCCGTTGGTCCGGGCTGTCATTTGTAGATCTTTGACAGTCGTTACGGGTAGTTAGAAGCCTAAAAGTCTGACAACCAGTCTTACCAAGGGGTATCGTGTTATCTAATAACTAGGTTGTGGAGGTCAGATAGGCAGTCGCTCCATGTAAAATACTGGTATTCAGCTGCATCCGGTAAGACTGGAAGCCGACCCCAACATAGGTAGTTGGGAAAAAGCTAGGCAGATGATGATACTAAGTTGAGTTTATAAAATAGCTTAGTACCATAAGTAATTAGGTAGATAGGTACTTATTACCAAATAAAAGGTAATTCTAATTAAGTATTACATTATTTCAAGTGTTTCTATAAGTAGGTACTTGTTTGAACTATCGATTTTAGTTGAAAACTTCTACAAAAAGAAAAGTAATACATAGTCGTAAAAACTAGGTAAGTACCTACTCATCTACTTACCTAATTATTTACGTTTCTTTCCATTAAAAATCGTAAAGTAAAAACATTTTTACAAAGTAGACTAAACTTGTACCTACTTACATAACATCCACCCGCAAAAAAAATCGACACATTCTAAAGGCTCTTTCAAACAGGCGCGACACGCGACGCGACACAAAGGTACCGCCCGTCGCGCGACGAGCGGTGCCATTGTGTCGCGTCGCGTGTCGCGCTGGTCTGCACAAGCCTTAACTCAACTATACAAAAATAAAATAATAAGTAACAAGTAGATAACTACTTACGCGGAAATATTCCCGCACGGTAGGTACGCAGGCTAAATAATACTTCGTTGATTTTTTATTGAATGAACGGCCGCGAGGCTCGTGGGCAGTGCCACGTGTCATACAACGTGTAGGCGAGCGCTGGCATCGCGTCGTCGAGCGACTAACGAGGGAAGTTCGCCATTTAAAGTTCTGCTCCTGCTCGCTAGATGCCATTAATTCAAGTTTTTAAATTTATTCTTGCTGCGGTATTATTACATCCAATCGAAGTATACTTTTGAATATTTCCGAATGCTACCGAATTATTGCGAATTCTACCGAAGTTTTGCAACGCTAGCCACACCTACGGGAAACGCCGTTAATTATCGCGATGATAGACTTTATTCCGACGGGTTAAGGTCCATCATCGTGATAATTAACGGCGTTTCCCGTTGGTGTGGCCCGAGCATAAAAAGGTTGTCACGTTGGATTAGGAGTCGCTCACGATCGATACATAAAATATCAAAACCATATATTTGTATCAGTCTATAGACCACTTTTACCCAGTCTCCTTTGGTAAGGTTATTAAGCTCGCACACAATGCGCACGCAATTAGGGTTGTGGGCATGCCCACCATGCCCACAACGGTGGATCCGCGCTTAGATTTGAGGGAGAGAAGGACAAAGAAAAGATGGGTGAACTGAGGGAGTAATGATATGAAAGAGAAGGTAGTGAATGGTGATAGCGTAACGGTTAACAAGGGAGAATGGAGAAGAAAAGGTGTTGCGCCGACCCCAAGTAGCATGGGACAATGGTGGGAAGATGATCTGGCTTAGGAGTATTTACTAACCTCTGGCCCACCCCTTCACTGCTGTGAATTATTTATTGTGTTAACATTACAGTGAAAGGCCTGCAAGTTGCTTATGGATGTGATTGAAAATGCAGATAGTTTATTCACCTTTTTTATTTTATAATTTAAAAATAACTGTTACATCTTACAACGCTTATCGTGAAAACGATAAGCACTATCCAACAATTCACTTATAATAATTTAGGGGGGTTTAACATGATTAGCTTTGGAAGCCAACCTACTCGAAACTTAACAAATTAGGGACCTAGGGAGGTTACACTTACATTCTGTACAGTATATAGAATGATGTTCTTTCTATTCTAAAGCTCAATTCCATCTTGATTGGCCAAGGCATTGTTACAACAAAATCATTTAAAAAATATTAACACTTTAGATAACTTGGAATATTGACTTTAGTATTCTTGTGATGAACTATTTGTGGTTTGTTGACTCTTCATCGTCTTTTTTGGTAAGAGCTTTTGTTCAATATGTGGTATCACGCCACCCTGTGATATAGTCACACCTTCCAGCATTTTGGATAGTTCTTCGTCATTGCGGACAGCCAGCAAAATGTGCCGAGGTGAGATTCTAGAAACATACAAACAATAGTGTTAATATTAAAATAAAATACTCTGTCTATTGTAAGCAAAATAAGACACATTTTTCAAAAAGTGAAGGTACCTAGTCAGAATAAAATGTGGCTGTCTTCAACACTGCCAAGACTTGCCAAATACAACAAAAAATGCCTAGCACTGTGCATGCAGAGTGCAAAAGAATTTAACTAGCTTCAACTTTCTGACTAACTGACCGATTCTTTGACAATTCAAAAGTGCCTGTAAATGGTTTAATTGAAATAAATGGTTTGAGTTTATGGATTACAATGTTGGTTTGACATTTTCAAATACCTACTCTCAAATTTTTCATGCTGTTTATCCTAGCTAAACATGTTTGTGCCTTTATAATTATATTTGAACACCATTGTGTACCATGTTTTAAGCAAATAAATGATTTATTTATTTAGAATATTCTTACAAGTAGGTGATTCCTCATGCCGGGGCCACACCAACGGGACACGCCGTTGATTATAGTGATGATGGATTTTATTCCAACGGGTTAATGTCCATCATCGCCATAAGCAACGGCGTTTCCTGTTGGTTTGGCCCCAGCATCAGGTCTCATTACTAGAACAAGAAAGATGGATAAATTCTATCAAAGATGCACAAAATGTTTTGGAAACATTCATTAGTATATATTGCTAAGGATGGGAACTTTTTGCCACAGCTAATTTAAAATACATGTATGTGGGTAGTTACATACAAGGTTCGTCATAATTTATGCAAATTCACCTGGTTCTGTGATTATCTTCAGCTGCTTTTGCAGCCAACTCCAATATCTCAGCAGCTAAGTACTCAAGCACTGCAGCCATGTACACGGCCGCGCCTTCACCAGTACGCGATGAGTAATTGCCGTTTTTGAGAATCCTATGGATTCTGCCCACAGGTAGTTTCAAACCAGCGCGAGAACTGCGAGTTTTGGTCTTTGCCCTTATCCTAGCTGGGCTGTTATCTGTAAAAGTTGTTCTTAATAAGTTTTCATAGTCATAGGAAAATATAAGTTTGATTCAAATTGACGTCGAACCGAAATCTTGAACGTGACCTATGAAACTAGAATAATACTCACCACCTCTGTTCACTGGCTTCACAGGCATGATAAGATTGTTAAATTGTTGTACGATTTAATTTGAAGAGACGTTTCTAATGATTTTCATGCAGTCGATCGAAACAATAAAAAAAGTTATTAAAACGACCGTCGATTTTCGAGTTGATTGGATTCTGTTTCTGACACTTTAGTTTGTTTGTGGTCAGATGCAAAAGCAAATACCTAAGCGGGAAAGTTCACGTTCGGATAATTTATCAGTGGTAGACATGCGTCAGATACAAAATCAAAACGAATCTCTGGCCGCTTACGTACGGTTTCCTGAGGATTCCTGATTCGGAACCCTGAATGCTTGCCTTACACACAAATTAACACAAAATTTTCAACTAGGCGCACACGTCGGTACATTTACAGAAAGTAGTGGAAGAAAAATAAAGAGTAATATAAATAAAGAGCACAATTGGGTTTACAAAAATGAGGTGACGCGAAATCAATGGTTTAGTTCCATCTCAAAAATGCCCAACGCGCCTAAAGAAGTTTTCACTTAAAAAAACCGACGTTATGGTCATTCAGAACGAAAATAACCGAATGACGTCATCCCGTACGCAGCGCTCGTATACATTTTTGCTCCGCCGCACCGCCGCACACCAACGGAAATTTACGTTCAGCTTCAGTCCCATTCAGTCCGTTCCGTTACCGTATCGAGTGGACGTCTACACAAAGGATTTGACAGGTGCAAAAGTCAAACAACAAATTGAAATAACAACAATCACTAGGTACTTGAAATGTCTATCTCTGGGATTAAAAGCCGGCCAAGTGCGTGTCGGACCACGCACAATGAAGGGTTCCGTAGTTGGGATGAATTTATCCCAAAAACAAACTTAACTTTGTAGTTGAAAAATATGTTCTCCCTTATGGAATGTATGGGAAAACATGTTTTTACAACTGCAAAGTTGGTCGATTATTACTCGTTAACTTGTAGAGCCTACTTAGCTGTGATAGTTTTCCTTTTAATTTCGTTATATAAACTACTGGTGTGTCCCCCCCCCCTGCCAGCAAAATGGTTGGTTTTGGATGTGTGAAAAAAATCACAGCAGTAGTTTATATAACGAAATTAAAAGGAAAACTATCACAGCTAAGTAGGCTCTACAAGTTAACGAGTATTAATCGACCAACTTTGCAGTTGTAAAAACATGTTTTCCCATACATTCCATAAGGGAGAACATATTTTTCAACTACAAAGTTAAGTTTGTTTTTGGGATAAATTCATCCCAACTACGGAACCCTTCATTGTGCGTGGTCCGACACGCACTTGGCCGGCTTTTAATCCCAGAGATAGACATTTCAAGTACCTAGTGATTGTTGTTATTTCAATTTGTTGTTTGACTTTTGCACCTGTCAAATCCTTTGTGTAGACGTCCACTCGATACGGTAACGGAACGGACTGAATGGGACTGAAGCTGAACGTAAATTTCCGTTGATGTGCGGCGGTGCGGCGCGGCGGCGGAGCAAAAATGTATACGAGCGCTGCGTTCGGGATGACGTCATTCGGTTATTTTCGTTCTGAATGACCATAACGTCGGTTTTTTTAAGTGAAAACTTCTTTAGGCGCGTTGGGCATTTTTGAGATGGAACTAAACCATTGATTTCGCGATACCTCATTTTTGTAAACCTAATTGTGCTCTTTATTTATATTACTCTTTATTTTTCTTCCACTACTTTCTGTAAATGTACCGACGTGTGCGCCTAGTTGAAAATTTTGTGTTAATTTGTTTGTAAGGCAAGCATTCAGGGATTTCAGGGTTCCGAATCAGGAATCCTCAGGAAACCGTACGTAAGCGGCCAGAGATTCGTTTTGATGTATCTGACGCATGTCTACCACTGATAAATTATCCGAACGTGAACTTTCCCGCTTAGGTATTTGCTTTTGCATCTGACCACAAACAAACTAAAGTGTCAGAAACAGAATCCAATCAACTCGAAAATCGACGGTCGTTTTAATAACTTTTTTTATTGTTTCGATCGACTGCATGAAAATCATTAGAAACGTCTCTTCAAATTAAATCGTACAACAATTTAACAATCTTATCATGCCTGTGAAGCCAGTGAACAGAGGTGGTGAGTATTATTCTAGTTTCATAGGTCACGTTCAAGATTTCGGTTCGACGTCAATTTGAATCAAACTTATATTTTCCTATGACTATGAAAACTTATTAAAGCTTAATATTTCGCAAACAGATCCTTGAATCCAAAAATGGTTTTTTATCACATCTATTCAAAAAGAGCTAATTCGTTCTTCGTAAACAGGGACTAAAATAGCTTTTTAATCCCTAGGGATTAAAAGTGATTTGAATTTGGAATGTGGATATTGTTAGTAAAAGTTCCAATTACCAAAGAGATCAAACACGAACATTGTATGAACAAGTAACAGGCTGGCAAGAGAGAGAAAGTGTGAATTTGGTCAAAATGAAAATCCAAGATGGCGGCTTAAAAATTATCAAATTTTTTGTCTTTGGTGTCGTTTTCATAGTTTTCGAGGGTGCTAAAGCCGATACTGAGGTCAAAATGTAAATCCAAGATGGTGGCTCTGAAGATTTTCAAATTTATCATCATGGGTATCGTTTTCACGGTTTTTAAGGGTGCTAAAGCCGATGGTGAGGTCAAAATGAAAATCCAAGATGGCCGCGGCAAATAATTTCAAATTTTTCGTCATGGGTATCGCTTTCATGGTTTTTAGGGGTGCTAAAGCCGATGGTGAGGTCAAAATAATAATCCAAGATGGCGGATGCAAAAAAATTTAAAATTTTTCGTCATGGGTATCGTTTTCATGATTTTTAAGGGTGCTAAAGCCGACGCTGAGGTCAAAATGAAAATCCAAGATGGCAGCTAAGAAAATTTTCAAGTTTTTCGTCATGGGTGTCGTTTTCATAGTTTTCGAGGGTGCTAAAACCGATAGTGAGGTCAAAATGTAAATCCAAGATGGAAGCTGCGAATAATTTAAAAATTTTCATAATGGGTATCGTTTTCATAGTTTTCGAAGGTGCTTAAGTCTATAGTGAGGTCACAATGTAAATCCACGATGGTGGCAGTGATTTTTTTTAAATTTTACTTGCAAAGGAACTTTGTTCCTGACGGGGGTCGGATCATACACGTTTTTTTTTTCTCATAGAGGGTGATAAAAAGTAGAGTGTTCACCTTGGGAGCAACACTATTTTAAGCTCGAGTGGCGTACTTTGAATCCCTCGCTGCGCTCAGGATTCTACTTTAGAATCCCTCGCTACGCTCGGGATTCTACTCTAGAATCCTTCGCTCCACTCTGGATTCAAAGAAACACTCTCGCCTTAAAAATAGTTCTTTGCTCCCTTGATAAACAATCTACTATTTACAAACTCACAATGTTTTAAAGGACCTTTCCAACGATAATATAACCCCCCATACCAAGAGTTAAGAAAAAAAAAATACATCACCACTTTACGTGTAGGAGAGGTACAGACGCCAGCACATCAAGCTACTACAATCTGTCAAATTTATTTAATAGATTTTCAACTTTATCGCTGAACGATAAGGTTCAAAGTTGATTGGGAAAATTTTACAGTTTCGGGTAGCTTGATGTGCTGGCGTCTGTACCCTAAAATAAATGTTTTTCATAATTTTGTTTTATCACTTTGTCGGCGTAATTAATATGTATACCTAAGCCAAATTACAGCTTTCTAGTACTAAGGATCTCGGAGCTAGACCGCGGACAGACAGACAGACAGACGGACATGACGAAACTATAAGGGTTTCTTATTTACTACAGAACCCTAAAAACGAACCTTAGGTCACTTAATTGTACTGTACCTAGTATTATTTGGATACCAAGATGTCCATGTTTATACGTGCTTTCATGAAAGTGTCCCTCTACCTACTGGCATTGTAAATTCCTAAGCCACACATCAAGCTACCCGAAACTGTCAAATTTTCCCAATCAACTTTGAACCTTACACTTCGGCGATAAAGTTGAAAATCTATTAAATAAATTTGACAGATTGTAGTAGCCTGATGTGCTGGCGTCTGTACAAAAAATCGAGGGAATCCCCCTTTAGGCATACAATTTTAAGGCATTCAGATTCAGATTTTAAAACTAATTACTAACCAAAATTATTATAGAAAATTGTTGTTTTTTTTAATCGAATTACTGCATAATACCATGATAATACCTAGACGTATTTTAATTCAGACAGAGTAAATAGATTTTTCGAAATGTCAAGAAACGTCTCTTTGATTTGCATCTTATTAGGTAGCATGATTTTAAACAAATAATTTTAAAGTATCAAATTAGATTACTCCAGGTATGTCATACAAATTTTGGGGATGCTATGCTGATATTTTTTAAATTTGCCGCGCTTTTTCAGTCTCTACTATTGTTTGCCAGACTCTAACTGTGTGTTTGCACTGGCGAAACATTCACAACGAAACATGTTGGAATCTCTATTTTCTGTCAATTTTCCATACAAAGTTTGACAGGCACTAAAGATTTCAATATGTTTTGTTGTGATGTTTCGCCAGTGCGAACCAAGTGCGAACGCATAGTAACGATCTGAATTTTGTTTTGTCATTTTATTTAAAAAAAAAAAACCTGTTTCATATAAAAGTGCAATACCTACGCGGTCAAAATGTATGAAAAATTTCATCTCCCCGAGTGTTCAGAATCATGTACTGAATCCATGATAACAGTTTCCGCGTCGATGTCCCTGCCACCCTGTATTTTGACATAATTTAACCAACGAATAATTTCAACGCAGGGGGGTTCAGAACCATGTACTGAATTCATGGTATAACAGTTTTCGCGTCGATGTCCCTGCCACCCTGTACAGACGCCAGCACATCAAGCTACCGGAAACTGTCAAATTTTCTCAATCAACTTTGAACCTTATCTGTCAGCGATAAAGTTGAAAATCTAATAAATAAATTTGACAGATTGTAGTAGCGTGATGTGCTGGCGTCTGTACATTATGCTTATAATTAGTAAACCAAAAATCGAACGTCTGCGCTAATCTCACGGAATTCTGTGGATACTGAATCAGGAAACCGTAAGTATGCGGTCAGCCTCCGGCCACATCATACGGAAAAATTCCTAACGGAATTTTGAATCGAAGGAACGGAGGACTACTGTACGTGTGTGATAATATAGATTCTTGATTTTGTATGAATTTGCTACCTATATTTCGAGACGGAATTCCGATAAGAAATTCCGTATGTATAATTTATGTTGTACCTATATGGCCGTCCTAAGTATAGTGGGGTTAAATCTAGCGATGGTGGGGTAACTATGGTGGGGTTAAGGCTGGCCTCATACGTACGTCTTCCTGATCAGGATTCCTGATTCGGAGACCTAAATGCTTGTCTTGCATACAAAATGTTCAACTAGGCGCACGTCTGCGCTAGTCTCACGGAATTCCGAATCGGGAATCCAGATCAAGAAACCGAATCAGGGAACCGTACGTATGCAGCCAGCCTAAATCTTTGGGGAGCGGGTTTTGAATCTCAAATACTGAGTGGTGAAAATTACAAATTTTCATGGCGTCCGTTGTATTATTATGACGTAACCACTTTCATAAATAGGAAATCAAAACATTACCGAGAGCTCTGAAGTTCTGAACGGATAACTCACAATATCCTAATCCGATCCATTGTTGGAGCAAAGGGGTACAACCTCACAATGTGTAACCTCATGTCATATTGATTTGTAAGACAGGCTGGTGGTAGCAAAGCGTGGTTTTGTACCACAGACATATTGTACCCAAGAAGCTGTTGTACCCATTGTAGTCTGTGGTTATACCTCTTTGCCACGACTCACGAACGAAAGGTAGAAATGAAGTTATGTCAATTTGACACGGTGACACTTGACACTGACATTTGCAATTTTGCAAACAACGTTTGTGTTTGCAATTCTTGACTCGCGTGTCGGTATTTGGATCTTGTCGAAAATAATTGATAATTGTATTAAAGTGGAGGATTAAGTAAAATTTTCTTTAATTTTAAGAATATCTTTTATCTAATAAGTACACGGTTAACTTAAATCCAATAACATTATAGTGCACTTCAGTGTTTATAGGTTAAGTACGTATTGATTGTAAAAGAAAATGAATAAAAACAGGCCATGGAACCGTGAAAATCGTGATCGCAATATGCGAGGAGGCTTTAGAGGTGGCCGAGGGGGAAATAGAGGTTGGTCAGGTAACCACCGAGGTTTTAAGGGCCAATGGGGTAGTTTTGATGGCCCTAGTGGTGGCAACAAGTTCCAAAACAATTATTCTGGAAACAAGGGAGTGTGGAAAAAGAGGGATTCCCCTGGAAAGCGACTTTCTGAAGAAGATATCGGTGTTACAGAGTATATAAGCAAACATGTAGGATTTAATGGCATCATTAAATCAAGGTGAGCAGCCATAGTATGGTACCTATTCACTCAACATGTAAGCAATCATCATCATCCGTTTAGCATTTTTCCCAACCAATAAGCAATATCATTAAATAAAATTATGTACATAAACACATTATTCCGTAAATAATAAGCTTTGTATCAGCATAAAAGGTAAGTGTAAGTGTTTTGAAAATCATAATTATTATATTCTGTATAATATTAAGTACAACCTACGTTGAACTGCAACTTGCGTTCGTTTTATCAGCCAGTCTTGCCATGGGCTGTCATTAATTTGTTTTTTACTGACTTAGCCCTGGTATGCACAGGCGATTTTATTAACTGATTTTATTAAGTGACATATTTTCTTCGCGCACCCGGTTTTTATTCTCTCGGTATTGAGCCGAGCATGTCAAGAAAACACTGTTGTGCGTTTTCAATTCTCGGTGTTAAGCAGAGCATTTAAAAAAATCTACTAACAAACCAAATCTCCAACAGATATTCAGATTTCCAAGTATCAGAGATAAACGAACAGGGTGAAATAGCCAAGCTAACGTGCAAGAAGCCACCTCAGGCTCCAGAAGAGGATGCAGTCAGCGAGGATGAAGACCTTCTCCTCACAAAATATAACCTGGAGATACTGCCCATGGAGACTTGGGATAAAATCAATACATTGGCTGTGAGCAAAGATCCGGATCCTGACTGTGTTGAGGTAATAGAATAGAATAATTATTTATTTGCGTAGAAAGTAGGAAAAAAAAATGCAGATGTTTTATAATTGGAGATCCTTATACTTTCTACCTTAATTAGGCATGCAAACATTTAGTACAAGTGCTTAATAGTCTAAATATACTGTCAATATGAAAATTCTTATAATAATATGGTCAATAAAATAAAATAAAGATTCAAAGATATCAGGATTCATTAGGTAACTATAAAGTTTTATCATTCAGAAATTCACAAATGGAGTAATAACATTTATCAATTAATAAAACTGACAATTTCTTTTTAAACAGGTGAATTGACTCGTTTTTTATTCCATCGGGTATTTTGTTAAAGAAAACCGGGCACATACATATAACACTTTTCCTTAATAATGCAGTGTTATGACCACTAACACACAGCATGTTTGTATACTGCTTTCTAACTGGACGTGTTCTATGTTATGGGGTTTTGGTTTCCGCACTTAGTCCATAAGGTGGACCATTGTACGTGGGCCATGGCGGCCGTTTGGTGGTTATTCCGACCAACCCACCTCCCTCCAGAAGTTAATTAAGACTCCTGGTCTGTTCAGAACATCTGCAAAAGATCTGGGTGACCCGAGGGTTTCTGTTCTAATCTGGGTGACGCCTGTGCATTCAAAGAGCACATGCGCGACGGTCTCCTCAGCCTCCATGCACGCCCTGCACAGAGGACTGTCCGTTATGCCTATTGTGTGGAAGTGTTTGTTTAGCGAGCAGTGTCCCGTGATGGTCCCCGTCGCCAGACGCAGGCCGTTCCTGTCCAGGCGTAAAATACGCCTGGTTAGCTTGTTATCCAAAGATGGCATGGCTTCCTTGGACTGGCTGCATGTTTAGCGAGCAGTGTCCCGTGATGGTCCCCGTCGCCAGACGCAGGCCGTTCCTGACCAGGCTAAAATACGCCTGGTTAGCTTGTTATCCAAAGATGGCATGGCTTCCTTGGACTGCCTGCAGCCCGGTGTTGAGGTCCACCAGTACTCCGCTTTAGTGGTATGAGGAACAGGGTGTAAAGTTCACTCATCCATCATAGAAATGGGAGGATCCTCTGACCAGACGGTTGTTGTGTCTGGTGGGCAACTGCCCGTCGGTTTGAAGTTGAAATCTTGTATGTACTTATGTACATACAAGACTAGTGACGGCAGACTAGTGACGGGCAGCAGCGTCACTAGTGCGAGAAGCTGCGATCTGCGATCGCCAACCCGCATGCCCAGCGTGGCGATTATGGGCAAACCCTCCAAATGGCAAGTCAAATTCAACCACGGCCTCCAGTTCCCGGCCGCCTTGCTATTCCTGATTTTGGCGGCAATCACGGTAACGGTAAGGTAGGGGGTGCGAAGAATCCCCGGGTTACGAATGGCCGCCAAACCCAACTGACCTTGGCTACGTACAACGGACGCACGTTACGGCTCGACGAACACCTAGTGCAGCTAGAGGAAGAGCTCGGAAAAATAAGGTGGCATATTCTTGGCTTAAGTGAAGTCCGAAGAGAGGGGGAGGACACAATAACCCTTGAATCGGGCCACCTTCTGTATTTTCGAGAGGGAGACCAACTATCCCAAGGCGGAGTCGGGTTCCTGGTAAACAAATCCCTTTGTGACAACGTTGTAGAAGTCTCCAGTGTCTCGAACAGGGTAGCGTACCTTGTAGTGAAGCTAACCAAGAGGTATAGTCTCAAGGTTATTCAGGTTTACGCACCGACCTCGGCACACTCGGATGACGAAGTGGAGGAAATGTTTGAGGATATCTCCAAGGCCTTGCATTCCACCACTAAGGCCCACTACAATGTTCTCATGGGGGATTTTAATGCTAAAGTGGGAGTACAGAATTGCAGCGAATCGGTAGTAGGATCTTATGGGTTTGGCAGCAGAAATCATAGGGGGCAAATGCTTGTCAACTTCCTTGAGAAGGAGGGGCTTTTCATGATGAACTCCTTCTTTAAGAAACAGCTCCAAAGGAAGTGGACGTGGCGAAGCCCCGATACTATGACGAAAAATGAGATAGACTTCATCATAGCGGATAAGAAGCATATATTCAGGGACGTCTCGGTGATCAACAGGTTCAACACCGGCAGTGATCACAGACTTGTCCGAGGCTCTCTGAATATCAACTTCAAGCTCGAGCGAACTCGTTTGATGAGGTCTAGGCTCCGTCCAAACATGCTCCAAACCATGCTAGGATCTGAAGCGTTCCAGTCAAACCTGGAGAACCGATTTGCTGCCGTGGAAACCACAAATGACGTTGACCAGGCACTCGACCAAGTGGCGGAAATTCTCAGGGAGGAAGGTACGCGTTTTTGTAAAATGCGGCGTACGGGCAAGAAGTCAAAACTTTCAAAAGAGACTCTGGAGCTTATGACGGAACGACGAGAAAACCCACCTATCACTTCGTCAGAACAACGGGCACTCAACAAAAATATAAGAACTCTGGTACGACGCGACCTCCGACGCTCCAATACGCGCTCTATAGAAAAAGCAATTGAGCAAAATCGGGGGTCGAAAGTGTTCGTCCAGTCACTCGGGAGGAGCCACCTGACGAAGTTGACCAAACCCAGTGGGGATATCGTCGTTTCGAAGCCGGAGATCCTTTTGGAAGTAGAAAATTTCTACGGCCAGTTGTACGCATCGCATGCATCTCGACCTGATCCCGAAAATGAGGATTCCAGAGCCACCTTAACCCGCCATTTCACGGAAGACCTGCCAGAAGTCAGCCAAGACGAAATCGAGGCGGCTCTTAAACAGCTTAAAAATGGAAAAGCCCCTGGTGAGGACGGGATAACGACCGAGCTCCTGAAAGCTGGAGGAAGTCCTGTACTGAAAGAGCTTCGGGAGCTCTTCAACTCTGTCCTGTTCTCTGGGAGAACTCCAGAAGCGTGGCGAGAGAGTGTGGTCGTTCTCTTCTTTAAAAAGGGTGATAAGACTCTTTTAAAGAACTACAGACCCATTTCGCTCCTTAGCCACGTATATAAGTTGTTTTCAAGAGTCGTTACGAATCGTCTAGCGAGAAGACTCGACGAGTTTCAGCCACCGGAGCAGGCTGGGTTTCGAGGAGGATACAGCACCATAGACCACATTCACACAGTGCGGCAAATTATACAGAAGTCTGATGAGTATAATCGGCCACTGTGTCTTGCGTTTGTGGACTATGAGAAGGCTTTTGACTCTATCGAGACCTGGTCTGTTTTGGAGTCTCTGCAGCGATGCCAAGTCGACTGGCGATACATCCAAGTGCTGAGATGTCTTTATGAAAACGCGACAATGACCGTCCAAATTCAGGATCAGCGTACTGAACATATCCCCCTGCGTCGAGGGGTGAGACAAGGGGATGTAATTTCCCCGAAATTGTTCTCTAACGCATTGGAGGATGTGTTTAAGACGCTGAACTGGGAAGGG
Organism: Agrochola litura; assembly: GCA_949152395.1. Lineage (NCBI taxonomy): Eukaryota > Metazoa > Arthropoda > Insecta > Lepidoptera > Noctuidae > Agrochola > Agrochola litura. The sequence continues at coordinate 25,093,373 of OX424499.1, forward strand.
CGTGGCATTAACATCAACGGCGAGTACATCTCACACTTGAGATTTGCAGATGACATCGTCATACTGGCCGAATCGCTGCATGACTTACAGCAGATGCTGGACGGCCTAGTTGATTCTTCTGTACGCATTGGTCTCCGGATGAACTTGGACAAAACTCAGGTTATGTTCAACGAACACGTCACTCCGGGGCCGATTGCTGTCAATGGCGGTGCTCTCGAGGTTGTTCGAGAATACGTTTACCTCGGGCAAACTCTGCAGTTTGGTAAGAACAACTTTGAGAGGGAGGCTAGCAGAAGAATACAGCTGGGCTGGGCAGCGTTTGGGAAACTTCGTCGAGTCTTATCGTCGCGTATTCCACAGAGCCTAAAGACGAAGGTCTTCAATCAGTGCGTCCTGCCTGTTATGACCTACGGAGCCGAAACATGGACACTCACGGTACGGCTGGTCCATAAATTTAAGGTTGCTCAGCGAGCCATGGAGCGGGCTATGCTTGGAGTCTCTCTGAGGGATCGAATCCGGAACGAAGTGATCCGTCAGAGAACCAAAGTTATCGACATAGCTCACAGAATTAGCAAACTGAAGTGGCAGTGGGCCGGTCATATCAGCCGTAGAACCGATGACCGTTGGGGTACACGTGTTCTTGAGTGGAGACCGCGAATTGGCAAACGTAAGGTAGGACGCCCTCAGGCTAGGTGGAGTGACGATCTTCGCAGGGTGGCTGGTAGCCGCTGGATGAGAGTTGCCGAGAATCGAGCTGAATGGCGTGCAATCGGAGAGGCCTATGTCCAGCAGTGGACTGCTATAGGCTGATGATGATGATGATGTACTTATGTCGATCGCTCGGTAAACTCTAACTGCGCGATGCAGGATTTGTGTGACGTCATGTCTATGATGCGTAGTTTGTATGTGGCGGTGTAACCGCTACAGTGTGTGGGTGTACTCCTGTAGCCACCTGCGTATTTGGTTGTAGGGGATTGGTACTGTAGCGGTTTTGTATGTGGCGGTGTAACCGCTACAGTACGATAGGCTCGGGTCCACAGACTGCCATGCTAGATCCTCTTCTAGCGAGTTCATCAGCTGCATCGTTACCTAGCGACCCGCTGTGTCCTTTTATCCATAGCAGTGTCACAGTGTTGTGGCTAGAAACAGTTACCTGCTCTAGTGCATTATGACATTCTAGTATAAAGTTCGAGGTAATATATTTTTTCCGTAAGGATTGGAGAACCGAAGCGCTGTCGGAGAGTAGAAGCGCTGTCGAACGTGGGTGTCAGTAACTTTCCTGGCTTCTATGGCGTGGACCGCTTGTATGATGCCCACACACTCCGCCTGATAGACAGTGTTGAACATACCCAGCGGGCAGGATATATTTATGTTGAGGTCGTGTGAGAAGACTCCGACTCCGGTACCGGAGTCGGTCTTCGACCCGTCGGTATATACTCTTAGCTCTTCCGGGCCTGAGTAGTCACACTGTTCTTCTGTAAATATTATGTTGTAGTGCTTTTGAAAGTGGTGTGATTTCGGGGCTTTGTCGCAGGGTGATGCCATCATCGGCTGTCGCTTGATCGCATCTTCCTTTATACGCGTGTGCTTAACTCTGGAGGCTTTGCTTAAGGTTCCTGATTTAGGTGCAGAGGCGGCAGTCCAAGCATTGCCTGTAGGGCGGCAGTGGGTGTGGTTCTCATACTGCTAGTGATTGGAACACAAGCAAACCGCTGCAGTTTTTCGAAATCTCTTTGGGCTGCACTCAAGTCTGTCCTGGGCCACCAGACCAGTGACCCGTATGTAATAAGTGGTCGGATGACTGTGGTGTATAGCCAGTGGGTGACCTTGGGGCTAATCCCCCAATTCCTGCCAAGCAGTCGCTTGCACTGCCACAGGGATATACTGGCTTTTGTAGTGATATAGTTCGTGTGTTTTGCCCAGTTCAGTTGTGTGTCCAAAAATATGCCCAGGTTTCAGTCGAGAGACTTAGGGTTGTTCCAAAGAATCGTGGTAGTTGTAGTGTCGCTAATTTTCTCTTTTTTGTGAAGAGAATCAGTTCGGTTTTTGTAGGGTTCACTGAGAGTTGGTGCTTGTCGCACCATTCTTCTACTATCTTTAGGGCTTGACGCATGAGGTTGCATAGGGTATTTTCGTGGGTCCTGTTTATTATTATAGTTATGTCATCGGCGTAGCCTACGGTGAAATAACCGTTGTCATTGAGTGTTTTGATGAGGCTGTCTACTACCAGGTTCCAGTGGCGAAGGGTGGTTTTGTGGGAGAGGAAAGCCGGAAAAAAAAAAAAAAAAAAAAAAAAAAAAAAAAAAAAAAAAAAAAAAAAACTCACCTGGGGCTGCAGCCGTGACGCGTATTCCTAAGTCAAGTTACTTACAATCTGTGGCTGGTTTCCTGGCTTCAGTCTGAGTCTTGTACAGGCAGATGATGTTGATGTGTCTTCATTCAATCCACCTTTACTATACGTGTAAGCACTGATAGATTGAAACAGTGTCTTGCAAGTATAATAAAAGTGGCTTTGAAAAAAGCCGTTTGCGGTGTGATGTCGATATGATGTCTACTAGACAAAACTACTTACTACAAGACTACTTACTGACTTTAACTGACTTATTCTACTTATAAAACTACTTATACTCTAAAGCTATTCGTCTATTCTTTCTTACAAAGTGTGCTAAGACATTATCATAAAACCCGGGATGATTTTTAATCTTTAGCAATAAATGTTTTTCTATAGAAAGAATGGCTAGATCAGATAATCGTTCTTGTTTTTGAGAATTACGCATGTACGTATGAATTCGCTTCAAAGCTGAAAACGACCTCTCTGCGGATGCTACTGTAACAGGAAGTGTCAAAAATATACTACACAATGTTGTAATTTGTGGAAAAGTGTCACCTAATAATGAATTTTGAAAATTGAGATACAGCTCGTAAACATCTAATTTATTCAAAGATGGAGTTGTGTATAAGACTTTCAACTCGTTCTTTAAAGCAGTGAATTCAAATATTTGTGGAAATTTTAATAGCAGAGAAGATATTATTTCATCTGGAAATGATCTACTATAAAAACTATACTTAGATTTATTAAGTAAATTAAGAAAACTCATTTGGGAAAGTGATTGGTACCTGTGTTGTATTTGCATCTTAACATTGTCTATTATTTCAATGAAAAGGCGCCGATACATGGTTCTAGCGTCTACTTCTGTATTAAATCGTCTACGCTGTCGCGGCGGCTCACGGAATTCCTGGACGCTGTCATAAATTAAATCAAAATTATTTATAAAATCATTTGCAAGCCAACTATTGAATGAATCTATTTCGCGGTTTGCTACTTCAATATCAATCTGTTTTGACTGCAATAAATTAAAAAGAACGTCGGTTTTTTGAAAAATGTCTGACAATACGTGCAAAAAAAAACAAAACTGCATGGTTTCTAACTTACTGAGGAAACATTCTGCCAAGGAAAGTGATTCACTATCCCAAGATTGCGGGTTGTCTAACATTGAATTAAAAGTATTAATCATGTCTAATCTACAGTTAAAAATTACATTAATAATGCGTGAGTGATAGTGCCAACGGGTTTCTGATACTCCGGGCATACGGCGGTCAGCTATTTCCTTGAGAAGGTTGCACCGTTTAGTTGATTTGTTGAAAAACCGAACAATACTATTTACGTGTCCAAAAAACGTTTTCAGTTCCTGAATATTTTCAAGGGAACGGCTAAGTACTAAATTTAATATATGAGCGTAACATGGGACAAAGATTGCCATAGGGCATGCATCGCGAATTTTCGCTTGTACTCCACCGTGCTCTCCAGACATAACTGCCGCGCCGTCGTAAGACTGACCAACTAACTTATTCCTACAACGATACTGGTCAAGTATTTCTAACAACTGTTTGGATAAAACTTCAGCAGTTCGACTTCCGCTAACATCGTAAAAACCCAGGAATCGTTCTTCGATTCCAGTTTCAGATAAATATCGAAAAATTACAGTTAATTGCTCCCTATGACTGACATCGGGAGTTTCGTCAATCATTACAGACAGAAATTGAGCTTTATCTATCTCTAATCTAATGTGGTCTCGTAAAACGGATGCAATACTATGTATTAAATCATTTTGAATATCACTAGAGAGACCAGAAAACACGGGGTTCTGAACTGAAGAACATAGTTCTAAATGCGAGTCCATTACTGTATCATACTTGCTCAGATATAACAAAGTTTCGATATAGTTACCGCGGTTATCGGAATTGGGACTTTCATCGTGGCCGCGAAAAGCTACTTCTTGTTTACCTAACAAAATTACGGTGTCAATAAACCGTTTCATTAAATTTCTATTTCTATCTACTTTTCTATTATGAGCTTCATGCGAATTTGCGAAAAATGATTCTATCCTAGTAGTCCCAAACTCATGTAACTCTAAACAGCTACGAATATGTTTTTCAGTTTGAACATGTTTTTTTGTTGAATTCGTCAGATTATTAATATCTGTAAAACCTCCTTTATTCCATAAACTACTAGAATCTGAGAAAAGTAAACAAGGAAAGCAATACATTTTATTTAATTTACAGCTGCCAGTCAGCCATTGATATTTATCGTAAAGGGAAACATTAAAATGTTTGAAAAAACCATCGCGGCGTTTGTAATTTATAGTCATATCTGGGCGAGCACGGCCTAATTTAATTATGTGTTTCTTATTTTCAAAACTTAACCTTGAAAAGCATGTTTCTTCGCAAAGCAAATAATCAGTTAAACAACATTTTAAAACTATTAATGCCGCCATCCTAATAAGATCGTACTAATTACTTTTCAAATCTACTCTAAATAAGTAATTTCAACTTATTAAACTATCTACTTACCCCAAATAGGCAAATACCTAATTACAACGTACTTTACTTTCACATCCAATAAACTCAAAACACTATGTTAGTCACTGTCCTATAACTACAAACAAATATGAATACTACTAGTAATGATAAACTAATGAATTCAATAATACTGAGCGAACAAAATGCAAATTAATATGGTTCTAATGCGATTACGTCAAAAAACAACCACACATTGTCATACGAATAATGAAATGTTTACGAGCTCCGAACTCCTAGACGAAAGTATTGCGAAATTCAACGAAAACTACCGAATCAAATGCGTGTGCCAGAAAGAGGTGGTGCAATAGCAATAATTCCTTCTCGCTCCCGCGCGCACGTTTCTGCTACTCTGTGCCTACAATAACTCGCTACAGATCGGCTTACCCGGCTCATAGGTATCGCGGCGTCAAGTGACCGAAGTGACGTCATGATGGACTTTATTTTGTAAGGAAATTGAATTCACGATAAGCCGGCCGCGCCTACGAGTTATTTTAGCGCAAAGTGTTTTGTTGTTGGGATATTAAGACAATTTTATGTATGTATGTAGGCGTTTTGTAATGTTTTAATTTTAATGGTGTATCAAATACTTATAGTTTGATTATTCAATGACGATTAGAGTGGTTGTGTTCCGAATTTCCGAAGGGAAGCCGGTAGGAATCGAGTTGTTTGAAGTCATCGCCACTGCCAGGTTCCATAGAAGCGGCGAGAGGACGTCCCCTTGCGGGCAGCCCTTCGCAACGATGGCCCTCGTAGTGTCATTTACTGTGACTTGCACAGCTCTCAGTTTGAGCATGTTGGTGATCCAGCCACTCAGGGTCGAGTCTATGCTGTGTCTGTCGAGTGCCATGTTTATACTGTTAAACATGGTTTTGTCAAAGGCGCCCTCAATGTCAATGAAGGCAGCCAGTGCCGAGCTTTTGTGGTCCACTGCGCATTCAATTTTAGAAATCACGCTGTGCAGCGCTGATTCTGTTGATTTGCCTATGGAGTACGCATGCTGTTGTTTGTGAAGTGGTTTTACCCGGAACGGCCCATCTCGGATGTGCCTGTCATAGAGTCTCTCCAGGGTTTTCAGTAGGAAGGATGTAAGACTTATGGGCCTATAAGCCTTGGGTTGTGTATAATCGGTTTTGCCCGGTTTGGGTATGAAAATGACTTTAACCTCACGCCATGCGAGAGGTATGTGTCTAAGTGCTATGCAGGCTCGGTAGACCTCTACCAGCCATGGTGTCAGATAATCTACTCCCCACTGCAGTAGTGCTGGGAAGATGCCGTCCAGTCCTGCCGACTTGTATGGCTGAAAGGTGTTGATAGCCCACTTTACTCGGTCTTCTGTCACTACGTTGCGGGCTCTTGACCAGTCTTGATCCGTTGGGGTCCATTCTGGTTCAGCCTCCCACGTTCTGTCTTCTAGGACTCTACAGTCTGGGAAGTGAGTCTCGAGAAGGACCTTACTGGTTTCATGGTCAGTTAAAGTGTACGAGTTATCAGGTTTTTTAAGTGCGCCGCGAGTCCGGTCCTGATCGGTTGATAGGATTTTCCTTACCGCAAGGGTAAGGAAAATCCAAGGCTTCATTGTTAGTCTCGATGGATTCACAGAATTTCCGCTATGCTGTTCTCCTGGCGGTTCTGATCTGTTTTTTGTATGTATATTGGGTCTCTTTGTATATCTCACAGTCGCCCGGGAGTCTAGTGTTTTTGGCTCTGTTAAATTGCTTGCGTAGCGCCTCTCTGAGTTTGCTAAGTTCAGCGTTCCACCAAGGGTTTCTCTCGTTCTTGGTTCGTGGCGCTCTTAGTTTGCAGCATGCGTGGTATGCATCAGTTAGGTATTCTGATAGCTTTGTTACGGTGTATTCTAATTGTGCCTGATCTTTTATGGTTACTTGTGTTAGGTGTCTAGTTAATAAAAATCAAAATCAAAATCAAAATATTTTATTTCACATAAACCTACATGGGCACTTATGAAACGTCAGAAGCTAGGTGCACGGTTCCAATTGGTCGTTTCCTATGGAGAAGAGCCGGCAAGAAACTCCACGGTTACTCTTTTAAAAATAATTGGCTTTTACAATACTTTCAAACATTGATGTAAATCACTTTCAAATAACAGTGTTTCTAGGTATGGGAGGACAGTGTAGGTCTTTCAATAAGTACCAAGTACTTAACAAAATAGAAAATGGTCAACAGGTCTACAATCCACTAAGCCTACAGCGTTCTCACATTCACAAAATATGTAGAAAAGAATCTATACAAAAAAATTAATTAATTAAAAAAGTAAAAAACCTATTTTAAATAAAACGCAATTATATGATTGCTATTACAACTGTAATCAATCTGAATAATTATCATGTCCACAAAAGCCACAAAAAAAAAAAAAGTATACAATGTCAAATAATAGAATAGTAAATATGTCAAGGGCGAATGTAAAAAAAAATAAAGATTTAAATAAACATGGTAATTTGGAAGCAGTTAATAGACTCTTACTTATTTATGCCGTTAATGAGGTACCAGGGAAGCCACATGTGCAGAAGGAATTATTGCCAAATTTCCTTGTCTTCAACGTAGTCTTTAATTTTATAATATGAATTCTTGATAAGGACACGTTTGATGTGGGTTTTGAACTTCCCATCGCTAAGTTCTGTCACAGACTTTGGCAACTTGTTATAAAAGCGGATACTGTTTATAAGAAATGACTTGCTTGTTTTAGTTAATCTAAATTTGGGTATCACAATTTCATGTCGACTACGTGTATTTATATTATGGAAATCGCTTCTTATTTTGAAAAGTCCTAAGTTTTTGCGAACATACATAATACTTTCTAAGATATAAAGTGAAGGCAAAGTCAGTATATCAATTTCTTTAAATTTGTCTCTAAGGGACTCGCGAGGGCCCATTTTATAGATCGCGCGGATTGCCCTCTTTTGTAAAATGAAAATTGAATCTACGTCAGCTGCCGATCCCCACAGCAGGACGCCATAAGACATAATACTGTGGAAATAAGCAAAGTATACTAACCTAGCTGTGGCTATATCAGTCAACTGCCTTATTTTTCTTACTGCATATGCAGCTGAACTTAATCTACCTGAAAGAGTTCTAATATGGGCGCCCCATTGTAATTTTGAATCTAAAGTAATTCCTAAGAATATAGTTTCCGTTATTGCATCTAGTTTTTTGCCATCGAGTTTTAGATTTAGACCTACTTGAGGTACATTTGGTAATGAGAACCTAATACATTTCGTTTTGTTCGCATTAAGTAAAAGATTATTAGCTGCGAACCATTTTGAAAGTACAGCCAGACTATCGTTGACATGTAATACATCTGTATCTTTCCTGTCTATTTTAAAAATAAGAGAAGGGTCGTCAGCAAATAGAATTATATCTGATAAGTTAGTCATCATGTAAGGAAGATCATTTATATAAACTAGAAATAAGAAAGGGCCGAGAATTGAACCTTGAGGCACGCCCATTTTTACTAGAGACCCCGAAGACATCGCCCCATTAACATTTACTTTTTGCTGCCTGTTTGATAGATAGGAAAGAACAAGATCAGCAGCTTGTCCACGAATTCCGTAGTGGTGTAATTTACAAATCAGTGTATTGTGGTCAACGCAGTCAAACGCCTTTGAGAGGTCACAGAAAATGCCAATTGCATCCTGGGACTTCGCCCAGGATTCCAAAATGTGACTGATGAGTTTAACTCCTGCGTCAGTCGTCGACCTACCTTTCGTGAAACCAAACTGGTGACTATGTAAAATCCCATTAGAATTAAAATGTGCCAACATCTGGTCTAGCATGATTTTTTCATATATTTTACTCAATGCTGGTAGCACAGATATTGGTCTATAATTAGAGGGATCACTCTTACTACCCGATTTGAAAATTGGTACTACTTTACTATGTTTCATTAAATCAGGAAACGTACCGCTATCTAAACATTGATTAAATATGCCTGTTAGGACAGGGGCAATTGTGTCAATGATATCTTGAAGAACCTTAACGGAAATCCCCCATAAGTCTTCAGTGTTTTTTATGTTAAGACTTTTAAATGCTTTTTTAATTGTGACAATTGAAATGGGCTTAAATTCAAAATTTGGAATGTCTCTACTGAAGTGTACTTTTAAAAGAGATTCAGCTAGTATAGATGATGAGGGGAGAGATTTCGTAACCTCTATTGGGATGTTGGTAAAGAAGTTTTCTAGTGTCTCAGCAACTTTTAACTTATCTGAAATGGTTACATTATCAATTTTTTATGACAATTCATTCTGATCTCGCTGTTTTGTGTTTCCAGTTTCTTTGTTAATTACCTGCCACACAGCTTTTATTTTATTGTTAGAATTATTAATTTTGTTACTTATTAATTTAGATTTAGCTTGGGCGCAGACTCTTTTAAATATCTTTGAATAGTTTCTTACATAATTATGAATTACTTGATCAGAAGTCAATGATTTTTCGTTATATAAATTATATAAAATATCTCTGCTTTTTCTAATGCCAGGAGTGGCCCATTCATTAAATTTTGGTTTGGTATTGATTGTTACTGTTTTTACAGGACATGCTTTATGGAATTCTTGGCACACTGTAGAAAGTAGTGTACCATAGTTCATGTTGGGGTCTTGTGAATCAAAACTAGCTGATGAAAGATTGCTAAGAACATTATTATTAAACATTTTCAATTTATTTTTAGTAAGAGGTCTTAACTGAATAGTTTTATCTAAGCGTAACTTTTTATCTGATTCAAATGATACAAGTTGACCAGTATGGTCAGACCTAACGCCACTAATTAAGGATGAGTCTTGTATTTTACAATTAGTAAATATATTGTCAATGCATGAAGCTGAGGTTGCTGTTATTCTAGTTGCTTCATTAAATATACATTTTAAATTGAATGATTTAAACAATGATATAAGCTTATATTTATCAGGTGAGTTAACTAATAGATCAATATTTAGGTCACCACAAACAAAAACTAATTTATTATCTTTAAAAAGTTTACTTAGTATTTCTTCCATAATGATTAAAAATGATGACAAGTTTGAAGCTGGTGGTCTATAAACACATAAGAAAGTATGGCCTAAGTTGGTAGTTAGTTTAAAGCGGATCCTTCTGTGGTCTGAGCAAGATGGCTAGTCCGATACGTGCCAGTTTGTAATCAGGCTTGTTGCGTTTTCTGTAGAATGTATTAGGTCTATAATCGTTTGTCTTCGGACTATGACCCAAGTGGGTTCTGAGCCGTGGTTAATAATGTTAAGGTTAGTGGAGAATAAATAGGTGGATAGTACCTCTCCTCTGGAGTTCGGTGCGTCGCTGCCCCAGAGTGGGTGGTGTGCGTTTGAGTCGATGCAGATGATCAGGTTCAGATTGGCGCGCTCGCAGTGCTGTACCAGGCTGGCCATCTCTTTTGGCGGGCAGTCTGCGCCCTCGCCTGGCATGTATACCGAGGCCAGTACAGCATCTGGAGCGCTATCTGCGGTCTGGAGTCTGACAGCTGTCAGGTCTCTGGAACAGAATTGGGTGAGTAGTGTGATAGGAATTTCTTTGGGTATGTAGACGCAGGTTCTTGGTTTATCCGATGTGTGAGTGTTGAGAATTATCTTACCTCCGATGTTACCGAGGCCACATATTCTATTGTTCCTGATCCACGGCTCTTGGATCAGTGCGATGGTTCGGGGCTTCACCTCCAGTGCCCTGCGTAAGCTAGCCGTGGCAGTCTGGCTATGCTGGAGGTTGGTTTGGATTACGTTAAGGGGCGGTGACGATGGTGGAGTGGGGTTAGTCGGAGATGGATCCATCGGACTGTCCCTCCATCTCCCCCACTCTGTACTGGTCGTCGTGTTGATTACCCGGCGATGAGGCAAGGAGTTGCTCGTTCCAGCCAGGTGATGCGGGCGGTAAAGTGTCGACGTCGTCGGCCATTGCCGCTCAGGCAATATTCTCCTCTAGCTTTGCAATGTCCGTGTCGCTCGTCTGTGTCGTCGTCGGTGTTGTCGTCTTCCCGTCTGTGCTGTCGGTCTGGGTGTCGGAGGGTCGGGTCGTGGGCCAGAAGCGTGCGTATGTCGAACCTAGTAGGTACGATATCCGACGCTCCCGTCCCAGGACCTTTTCAGCTTCCTCCGGTGGCAGTCCTAGGGTCAGGTAAGTCCCGTAGTGGTCGCCACCGACGGTAGTTGCCATGTATAGCGACCACCTTGAGGCAAACCCCCAAGGTATTCTGACTCGTCAGAATACCTTGGGGCTACGTCACCTCTGTAGCGAGGGACGAAAAGCGAGGCTCGGACACGGGTGGGCACGTCGGTCTGCTTCATCACGGTCAATGTCTGGTCAGTGTCTGGGAGTTTTATATTAGGCACATTCTGGGTCAGCCAGGTCAGGGCGTTGTCATCCTCACACCACATCTGCACTGTGCCTTCCGCTACCCGTGGGTATCCGCGGAAGGCCGGGAGTGGTGTCGACGAGTCTGTGTCCATGTCAAAGTCAAAGTCAAAGTCAAATAATTTATTTCAATTAGGCACAAAAAGGCACTTTTGAACGTCAAAAACAAAAAATAGAATTGATTCTAGTCGCCCCTTCCAAAGGGTAGTTTTCGTATGGAGAAGAATGGGCAAGAAACCCCACCGTTACTCTTTTAAAATGTTTTACAATATTTTGTATACATTAATTATATAATTATATGTGAAAACGATGCACCTGGAATAAGATTACTATAACACAATAGGTAAAAATAAAAATGAAGCAATGATAGAAAAAATAATTATGTAATGGATACATGGTGTTCACATATTTACAAGCATTGTAAAACCTGGGTGTGTAACGGTTGATATAATAACAAAAAATCTAACGTTCACTTGACCTAATTTCAGTTAATATACTTTTGTTTAATATAACGATCAGTTGAGATACTGAATTGTTGATATAATTTCATTTTATCTAATTTCTTATGATATAATAAACATTTCCTATAATGCACATTTAACATAATATTCATGTAGTATATTATTCATTTACTATAATATTCATAATCTCTAATAACTTTTAATATAGTTTAGAAAATCTGATACGATTTTAAACGCCTGCTAGTATGGTTAAAAATATTGTACTGTTTTTTTTTTCTTCGCTTTATACCCTATACACCTACCACCCTCAACTATTGTAACCAGTAGAAATTGGATGCAATCTGGACTTTAGGGCACCCCGACTCGGACAGGTTAGGTTAGAAGGGGATGGCGGGGTCGTGTGAGCGAGCGAAGCGAGCGAATAGACCCCGCCATCCCCTTCGTGGTTATTTTTTTATAAACCATCCAGAAGTAGGAGCCCCGCGAAGCGGGGCTCCGTCGACCAAGCCCACCCTCGACCATGCATTGAATATTTTAAGATTTGGTTAGGTGCCATTTGAGTTAGGTTAGAACTGTGACCATTAAACATGAAAATTAGGTCAAAAGAACATTAGGTCAAATGAATGTTATATAAAAAGAATATTATACGTATTGAAAATTATATAAAATGAACGTTATACTAAATGTTTTATATTAAATGAAAATTATATCATATGAAACATTCATCGTTTAGGTTTTACACACCCGTAAAACCTAAACGATATTTCCAAAAAAAAAAAATTACAAGTGATACTAATTCGTCAGTGTGTGAGTTCAGGTAATCACAGAATGTAAAAACAAAAAATGTTGTAATATTTAATTACACAATTAAATTAGCAACCAGTTTGATTTTGTCTAGATGAGTATACTTTCCAGGTTAGTCTTTATAAAGTCGGTCTCTATCCTAGTCAGTTCTCTACCGGGGTGGGGAAAGCAGATTGCTACCGCCAGCCGCGCAGAAATATCCTTCGTGGCCCGCGCGTAGGTCCTCTGTCCCCCCTGAGCGGAGTGGACCCTCACACGCTTGGCGTCCCCCTGAAGCGTACTTGGCGAAGCCGTGTCGTCAGGGCGCATCCTCTTCGCCGGCCCTGTCCCACTCGGTCCAGGCTGCGGGTCGGAGGTGCCTGGCAGGATGGTAGTTGCCAGCAACGCCTGGCGTGAGGCTCCGGAACGCTTGCCCCTGGTATGTCTAGGTCGGGGTCAGTCGTGGGTTCTGTCGGTATCCTGGGGTCGGCTGGCGGCCCCGGCCGACTCAGTTGCGTGCGAAGGTGGTTCGCGCTGGGTTGCCCCTACGCTCGCCTGCCCCCGCCCGCTGGGGTCCGCGTCCGGCCGTTTTCCGCGCTGGGTTTCCCCTGCGCGTACTTGTGGCTGGTCGCGTGGCTCCGCGTCCGGCCCCTTTGCGCGCTGGGTTGCCCCTGCGCGTACTTGTGGCTGGTCGCGTGGCTCCGCGTCCGGCCCCTTTGCGCGCTGGGTTGCCCCTGCGCGTACTCGTGGCTGGTCGCGTACCATCTCTTCAGCGTCCGATCGCGCTTCGCGCTGGCTAATGCCTTCGCGGGTGTTGCGCTTTCGGTCGCCTACTTTCTTCTCCCGGGCTAAGATTTTTCCGCGCTTTCTCAGCGGGCGTACTCCATCAACTTCAACCGGGAGAGTGGTACAGCTGCCGGGTCTGTAATAAAAATGCAATAAATTTCTGAAAATAAAAGGTTTTCAGTCTTAGCCTTTGAATTTATTCCAATATTTTTCAGACATTTGTATCACTAGTTAGAAATTTTTAGTAAACCAGCCGCCATATTTAATTCTTTTATTTGCTACTTCCTAATCAGCTTAGTTTTGATTACAGATTGACATGGAAGGGGTGACAAAAGAGCAAAGAACTAAAATCCATGATGCTGTGAAAAAAGCATTTGGTGACAGCATAGTTGGCAGCACTGTCAATATTGACGACAAGAAACTGATGCGCTTCCAGAAGTTTAAGAAAGGAGGTATGGTGACATTCTTTTATTATTATTATTTTTAGTTTCTCATTAAACCTCACTGGTGTCGCATGGTGGATTATGGTCTATTCCCTCTCAGAGAAAAAGGGCCTGTGTCTCAGCAGTGGGAACAATGGAGGCTGATTAAGTTATGCTTATACTACCATGTTATTGGGGTCACCCTATGTCCAGCAATGAGTCGTGATAGAATGCTGAATGCATTATTGATGGGATACCTCTTTATAACATGAGCAAAATCACCAACACTATTGTCCCTCAGCCTATGTCTTTATTATATTTCATTATGTTCTTTTTCATGGCTTGTATAGTGCGCATAGACAACAGAGTGAAGTGGATGTGGCCAGCTGAGTATGTGCATTTCATAGTGCACAAGGAGAATTGTGATACAATGGACGCAGCTGTACGCATAGCGGAACGAATAGGGGTGCAGTGAGTTTCAACTTTTTATTATTTTAGCCTGCTATACATTCCCCACCCATATAGACTAACGCCGTCAGTTTGTAAAAAAAAAATATGGCCATAATAGCCCAGTTGCCGGCATTCACAAACGAAACGCTTCCGTGCTGAATCGAACATCAACCAATGTTTGATTGTGAATAGCTTTGCAGGTCTATAATGTTGTAAAACTCATTGAGGAGTACACTTGTCCAACTTTTAGCAAGTTGCGGTACCCGGCCATAAGTAAGGCACGGCGAGTAACATAGGAAAAGTTAGTTAGTAACGAGAAAGGAAGAAAAATTGCTTATTCTAGAAAAAATTATAAAACACATTGTAGAATGTCTACTTTGTCCCTAATACTTATGCGACGATCTCTTTCTAAAGTCGAAGTGTTATATTTACGCCCAGTTTATGTGGTTTACCGTTTCTACCGAACTAACAACTAGGCTAAATTGTTAATTATTTTTGCAGCGTAAAGCCTTCCATGTTAGGCTACGCCGGCACTAAGGACCGTCGCGCGAAGACGTCGCAGTGGTTCAGCGCGCGACGCCTCGACCCGCGCCGCTTCGTCGCGGCCACTCGGTATCTGAAGGACATACATGTTGGGAACTTCTGCTTCAAGAATACTAATCTTAAGCTTGGCATGCTCAAAGGGAACAGGTGGGATATATGTACTTATTCAGTCTTAAACCTAGGAGTAATGATTTGAAATGTATACAGGGGCATAGAACGAGTAATACGATTGAAATGGCAATGACATCAGCATCAATCGAATAGAGAGGTATGAGGAAGAGGGTGCAAAGTTCACTCATCCTCTATAGAAAATGGATGATCCTCCGACCAGTCGGGTGTTGTGTCTAGTGAACTATTGCCCGACGATTGATTTCGGGAAGTTTTATATACGCTAGTCGCGCGGTAAACCTTGCTTGCGCCATTCAGGATTTTGAGTGACGTCAGTGTGATACGTAGTACGCATGTGGCGTCATAATCACATACACACAAGACACATTATGTGGAAAGCATTGTATTACCGTTCTCTCTTTCCACTTATACTATTGCAATATGTTGCTTTTCTATAGGTAGGTATTCTGGCATCTCCTGCAGGGCTAACATGACAAGCGCGAGAACGCTCTTTTTCTCGTTTTATCGTAATTTGTCTACGATTTTGACGTCATTCTAATCCCTAACATGACCGCAAACGACGAGTTAACTCGACATAGGCACTTTGACACTTCTTTATCGCGCGACGATAAACCGATGTTACAAATTATTAAAAACAAATTATTTTTATGATAGCAACATCGGCTTGAAGTTCTGTTTCATTCATTCAATTTTATGCATGGAATTATGTATTTTATTGAATAAACGTCTCTCTCTCTTAATTATTCTCTCTTTTAATTATTTATGATTAGTTTTTTATGTAACCGACTTTTTGATTAAAATTAAATGATTTCTTTGGCATGCTGAAATTAAAATACAAAATGACGGTAATTAAAATTAGTGGCATCTATACTCATTAGATAATAACCACAAATGACAAATGGGCCGACGATCGCAATTTGACAAATCGAAGTTTATTATTGTACAAATAGATTTCGTTAATTAATTAATTTAATCACCATAATTGGCAAAGCGACTGGTTATTACTGAAAGTAATAGTCATCTACGTGATAGTGCTTCCCTCCACTGAAGTACATCGGTGTAAAAACACATTTCAAAAAAAAAATAAAAAAAAATTGTACTATAAGTACGACTATGAATCTGCCATCTTTTTTCGAGTTTTTTTATGTATCATAATTTTGTCGTTTTGTCTACTCTTTATCGTCGTCAAAATCGACGACGACTAAATACAACAAAATGACTGATTATATCGTGTTGAACTGTCAAAAATCGAGATAAATAACGTGTCATGTTAGAGTTTGTCGACAAAACATCAAGTTTGACAGAACGAGTCGAGTATTTTGTATGGCGAAGCTGTCAGAAAACGATAAAACTACAGAAATAGACAAAAATTTGTCGCGCGAGAGTGGATATATGTCGCGTGTGTCATGTTAGGCCTGCTGGGCATGTTGCGCTGTTGTATGCCGCTGTTTCTGACCCATTACTAGGTTGTTTATGCTTTTAAATCCTTCCGACATACTGGAGATATAAACAGCCCAGTTCAATCAAACTCTACTAATAAAACAATTATTTATGTATTTTTTTCGAGACTTATTTGGGAGTCTGCGAGCTTTGAAAAGTTTATTAAATACACATTATAGAAATTGTTAAAAATAATGACTGATTATAGAAATAATGACGCTGTTTCCCCAGATTCCGCATAGCTCTCCGCAACGTCACAGCTCCCGATGAGCTGATAGACGTAGCCTGCAAGCACTTACAGGAGCTCGGCTTCATCAACTACTACGGCCTGCAGCGCTTCGGCTCGCGGGTCGATACTCCTACATATAACATTGGCCTGAAGCTGCTGCAGGGGAATTTTAAAGAGGTATTTAATTTGTTTATTGTTGATGATGTTGGCATAAATGTGGAATACCGCATTTATACAAAGTAAAGTAGTCTTCTCCTTCTTATTTTCGTGTGGTTAGCGACTAACTTGGTGTCAGTAAAGCCGCCTCTGACTTGGCTTCGAGACATATCTCTCAGGCATGCCGGTTTCCTCACGATGTTTTCCTTCACCCTTTTTGAAACAAGTGATGATTATACAATACGCAGATGAATCTGAAAAATCAAAGGTGCGTGCCTTGGGTTCGAACTCGAGATCTATGACTTGGTAGTCCGACGGTCACACCACTAGGCTATCACTGTAGTAAAAGTAGTAAATACCTGTAACCCTTCTTGTAACGAAAGAGAAGCCTTTCTGTTCTGAGCCAAGTAGCAAACGATACTTGCTGCAAGGGTTTATTAGAAATTAAAACATGAGCAATAAAATGGCTTCTATCACGTAAGTATCTAATTTTTGTCACGACCGCCTTAGATCAGGAAGAGATTCACGGCTCTCGGCAAGGTAAAGGGTCGCGGGTAGTTAACCTAACGCGCCATCTTTAGGAATTGTAGTCATCAAAATGGAACTTAGAGCCATCTAATACGTCAAGCACCGTTATTTTGATAGGTAAACAAGAAGTAACTTTTCGCGGCCACGACGATTTTTTTTTGCTGCTCCAGCTTACCTCCTCCATAAAATCACCCTTCGCCACTGCCGCCTATTATATTTTCAGCAGTGAGTGCAAGTTAATGCATAGTTAAATACATTGTATTTTTTGTATTGTCTTTAAAAATACCTGTGCTCTGCGGGTTACGTGTATAAATTCATATCAATCCAGCCCACGGTACCTAAGAATTAAGGCATGGTTTCAAGAATACAAGTCTTTTTTTTGTGCCAAAATTATTAGATTGTTACCCCGCGTTCTAACCAAAAGCGACCGCCGTGCGAGTACGCGATCGACGTGATCGTTTGTATGAATTTTGACATACAAAAGCTACTTGATTGATCGCGCGACTTTGTTGACGTGGCGTTATTTCTTAGTTTTACTTGTTTTGTTAGTTAATTTTGTGTATTCTTCTCTTATCGTTATTTCTTCCTTATTGTAAAATATAAATACATACATAAACTCACGCATTCTTCCCATGGGGATAGGCAGAAACAACAGAACGCCACCTGCTACGATCCTTACATACTCCTTTTGTCTCGTTTACGTTCATACATCTGGTCATACACGCACGCCGGTTGTGAGTATTACGCACCGTTATTGTAAATGTGCCTGTTTTTATTGAAATTGAACTGTTCAATAACTTGGATTCATGTCTGTTACGTTGAGCGTGGTCGAAAGTTAGTTACACACCACATTCCCTTCGTTCCAGGCAATAGACATGATCCTAGAGTACCGCGAGGGTCCGATGGAGAAGGCTCTGCTGACGTACAAGGAGAGCGGCGCCAACGCGGCCGTCAAACTGTTGCCGCGACGTACGTCGTCACACAACGAGGCGCGGCTCATTAGAGCACTCGCTGAGGCGCCTAACGACTTGTTAGGAGCACTTGGAAAGGTAAAATATTGAATTAAAATTAAAATAATTTATTTTCTCTTCACAAACAATGGCATCTTATAATTTAGAAAAGCTTGAATAACTATCTGACACTAGTTTGTGAGAGACTGGGAATACCTGTATAGCCCCACTGACAAGACTTAAAGTGTTTGTAAAGATCTACTGTAGGATACAAGTACGGCAGAAAACAGGCCACCTTTAGTGCCACCCGTTGGGCTCTTTCCAATGTCAAAATGTTCGATTTGGGAGCATCATCCCATGATGTTATTCAGTATGTTAGAAGAGTCTGACACATTGTATAATATATATTGACATAATTCATGCCATTAAAGAAAGTAATTCAAAGTGGTGGCGCTAATCATGTCCTCTCACTCGTATACTGTGCGAGTGAAACGGCATAAGCTTCTTTGTTTGGTCGCTATTTTTATTCATTGTTTTAATGACGCGGATTTATAGTAAACAATCTGTCAAGTTTTTTTCTCTTTAGGTCCAATAGAACTTGAGATACAGCACATTAAATGACTGCTCTATCTACTCTTGCACTCACATCCAAGAATAAGGAGTTATTGTTAATTGAGTGGTAGATTTAAGTTTCGTAATCGTGCAATTATCGTATCTATGTTTTTATAATAGTTAGTAGTGTTGAGGCTCGTCAACCACGTATTTGTTGTGCTGCTACTGTGTTACTTTAAGAATTAATATTCATTGTAGGAATATCACAATAATATTAAATGTTTCGTTCGGGAAGTGATAATTTATTATTTGTAAACTGAAATAATTCTTTTTAAGGGCGCGTTTGCAAATCGGACAAAATTATGCTGTTTTACGGTACATTTTGTGACAAAACTAAACCGAACCAAATATAACTAATAACAACCACATATAGATTGGTTCTTCATCTTCAAGGATAAGTAATTTTTTTGTTCAAAATAATTGTTTTTTGTATTGTAAAAACGATCTTCCGTTGGCATTTTCCACAAAATTAACGAAATCGGGTTGAGTTTCGGTACATTTTTTGTTCTGTTATCAACCTAATTTAGGATTTCTAAAAATACTGTAAGTAAGCACACATAATGGATCAAAATGTCACAAATAGTCGTAAAAAAAAAATGAAAACCGAAACTAACTTTTTCACATATTTTGCTGTAGCGGTTACACCGCCACATACAAACTACGCATCAAAGACATGACGTCACACAAATCCTGCATCGCGCAGTTAGAGTTTGCCGAGCGATCGACATACATACAAGATTTCAACTTCCAACCGATGGGCAGTTGCCCGCCAGACACAACAACCGTCTGGTCGGAGGATCCTCCCTTTTCTATGGTGGATGAGTGAACTTTACACCCTGTTCCTCATACCACTAAATTGGTGACCCCGAGTATGAACGTCAACGCAGCCTTCGTGCAATTACTTCGGCGTGACGTCATCATCATCATCACTCCCGCAAGCTTTCGTGAGGCGAGTCACACAGCCAGCACCCACGGCTTTAACGGGTATCCTGACCACCAGCATGCAGCGAACGCGCATTCCTGGTCATCACCCTCAGCCTCATCACCCCGACTCACTGGGGAATCAACGCAAGCAGCCTCATCACCCCGACTCACTGGGGAATCAACGCAATCACCTCAATCACCCCGACTCACTGGGGAATCACAGCAATCACCACAATCGCCGCAATCACCACAGAAAGTTCCGACTCACCGCGAACTATGCGGCACCCGGTTCCGACTCACTGGAACCACAGCTGGCACTGTGTGAAGCATCGCAAGATTCAGCCCACTATCGACCTCCGGTCTCCGGAGGGGAGTGATGTAGCGGTTACACCGCCACATACAAACTACGCATCAAAGACATGACGTCACACAAATCCTGCATCGCGCAGTTAGAGTTTGCCGAGCGATCGACATACATACAAGATTTCAACTTCCAACCGATGGGCAGTTGCCCGCCAGACACAACAACCGTCTGGTCGGAGGATCCTCCCTTTTCTATGGTGGATGAGTGAACTTTACACCCTGTTCCTCATACCACTAAATTGCTATTACGGATGAATCTTAACTGAAAGGAATTAAGGGTTATTTTATTTTTGGTTCCTGTTTTGATTTATTGTATACATTTGGAAATAAATCTCAGTCTGCGCTCGGCCGTTGTCGTGAGTGGACCCTGTATTGCCTTTCTGCAGCGGCTCGTGTGGAAAAGATCGCTGTACAAATACAAAATATTCGAAAATCCAAATTTGATACTTGATACGGTAAGATAATTTTATGATCTCAGATTTTGATTCTAATATTTTATTTCGGTAAAAGTAGGTAAGGTTTATACATAAATGCCTATTCGTCTAGGACTTTATGAAATGACCTGAAGGTGTACGTTGATGACTGCTACTGGAACTCCTCGAGGAACAGAACTAGGTGTGCCGAGTTTGGGTTCTTTTTGTTAGTTATGATAAGACCATACCTCCGGACCTGATGGAGTGACCTGAAGGTGTACTTCGGTGACTGCTACTGGATCTCCTAGACTACTAGAACTAGGTGTGCCGAGTTTGGGCTCGTTTTGTTAGTTATGATGAAACCTTACCTCCGGACCTGATGAAGTGACCTGAAGGTGTACTTCGGTGACTGCTAGTGGAACTCCCCGACGATTAGAACTAGGTGTGCCGAGTTTGGGCTTGTTTTGTTAGTTATGATGAGACCTTACCTCCGGACCTGATGGAGTGACCTGAAGGTGTACTTCGGTGACTACTAATGGATCTCCTCGACGAGTAGAACTAGGTGTGCCAAGTTTGGGCTCGTTTTGTTAGTTATGATGAGACCTTACCTCCGGACCTGATGAAGTGACCTGAAGGTGTACTTCGGTCACTACTAATGGATCTCCTCGACTACTAGAACTAGGTGTGCCAAGTTTGGGCTCGTTTTGTTAGTTATGATGAGACCTTACCTCCGGACTCGATGGAGGGACCTGAAGGTGTACTTCGGTGACTGCTAGTGGAACTCCCCGACGATTAGAACTAGGTGTGCCGAGTTTGGGTTCTTTTTGTTAGTCATGATGAGACCTTACCTCCGGACCTGATGGAGTGACCTGAAGGTGTACTTCGGTGACTGCTAGTGGAACTCCCCGATGAGTAGAACTTGGTGTGCCGAGTTTGGGCTTGTTTTGTTAGTTATGATGAGACCTTACCTCCGGACCTGATAAAGTGACCTGAAGGTGTACTTCGGTGACTACTAATGGATCTCCTCGACGAGTAGAACTAGGTGTGCCGAGTTTGGGCTCGTTTTGTTAGTTATGTTATAATGAGACCTTACCTCCGGACTCGATGGAGGGACCTGAAGGTGTACTTCGGTGACTGCTAGTGGAACTCACCGACGATTAAAACTAGTAATTACATTTTATAAAAATTATCTCCTCCCAGAATTGATTGACCCAAGACAGGCAAGAAATATGGAGCTAAGAACACATACTTCACATACTCAAACAAATATTCTATCAATCATCGAAGTACACCTTCGAGTCACCCCATCAAGTCCGGAGGTAAGGTCTCATCATAACTTACAAAACGAGCCCAAACTCGGCACACCTAGTTCTAGTCGTTGGGGAGTTCCACTAGCAGTCACCGAAGTACACCTTCAGGTCACTCCATCAGGTCCGGTGGTAAGGTCTCATCATAACTAACAAAACGAGCCCAAACTCAGCACACCTAGTTCTACTCGTCGGGGAGTTCCACTAGCAGTCATCGAAGTACAACTTCAGGTCACTCCATCAGGTCCGGAGGTAAGGTCTCATCATAACTAACAAAACGAGTCCAAACTCGGCACACCTAGTTCTAGTAGTCTAGGAGATCCAGTAGCAGTCACCGAAGTACACCTTCAGGTCCCTCCATCGAGTCCGGAGGTCAGGTCTCATTATAACATAACTAACAAAACGAGCCCAAACTCGGCACACCTAGTTCTACTCGTCGAGGAGATCCAGTAGCAGTCACCGAAGTACACCTTCAGGTCACTCCATCAGGTCCGGAGGTAAGGTCTCATAATAACTAACAAAACGAGCCCAAACTCGGCACACCTAGTTCTAGTCGTTGGGGAGTTCCACTAGCAGTCACCGAAGTACACCTTCAGGTCACTCCATCAGGTCCGGTGGTAAGGTCTCATCATAACTAACAAAACGAGCCCAAACTCGGCACACCTAGTTCTAGTAGTCTAGGAGATCCAGTAGCAGTCACCGAAGTACACCTTCAGGTCACTCCATCAGGGCCGGAGGTAAGGTCTCATCATAACTAACAAAACGAGCCCAAACTCAGCACACCTAGTTCTAGTATTCTAGGAGATCCAGTAGCAGTCACCGAAGTACACCTTCAGGTCACTCCATCAGGGCCGGAGGTAAGGTCTCATCATAACTTACAAAACGAGCCCAAATATAATATAAACAGCAATACGGAATGTTTTTTGTAGGTTTTCATGTATTATAAACAAATAAAAATAAAAAATAAACTTTCAAATATCAAAATTTGTTCACTTGACTACTATTCCCGCAGTTTACCGTGCTTACACTTGTATGTGTGACTTGTGTCAATGTAGTAGCTCGATTCTTTACCTATCAATTTTGTAGACGCGTCCTTAAGAGTAAGTAGTAACTTGTAGAACCGAACCGTTCAGCTTACCAATTGAAAGCTTTTGTGAAAATGTTCTGGAAAAAATTGCAAGACAACTTTATTCATTAAGATGTCTGAAACATGATGTGACCTGGGTTTACTCTTAGTTATTTATTGGTAATATTCCTTCAACAATGTGTATACCAACGTCGTCCCACAATAATATACCCCGGTATACGCCCGCAGCTGGCCCGCAACACGCGCCTGCTGTACCTGCACGCGTACCAGTCGCTGCTGTGGAACCGCGCCGTGTCCGAGCGCCTCAGGCGCGCCGGCCGCGCGCCCGTCGCCGGCGACCTCGTGCCGCTCGCGCACGTCGAGAGAGAAGGTACACGTTACAGTTGGCGGGGGGACGTACCAGTCGCTGTATGGAACCGCGCCGTGTCCGAGCGCCTCAGGCGCGCCGGCCGCGCGCCCGTCGCCGGCGACCTCGTGCCGCTCGCGCACGTCGAGAGAGAAGGTACACGTTACAGTTGGCGGGGGGACGTACCAGTCGCTGTATGGAACCGCGCCGTGTCCGAGCGCCTCAGGCGCGCCGGCCGCGCGCCCGTCGCCGGCGACCTCGTGCCGCTCGCGCACGTCGAGAGAGAAGGTACACGTTACAGTTGGCGGGGGGGGGGACGTACCAGTCGCTGTATGGAACCGCGCCGTGTCCGAGCGCCTCAGGCGCGCCGGCCGCGCGCCCGTCGCCGGCGACCTCGTGCCGCTCGCGCACGTCGAGAGAGAAGGTACACGTTACAGTTGGCGGGGGGACGTACCAGTCGCTGTATGGAACCGCGCCGTGTCCGAGCGCCTCAGGCGCGCCGGCCGCGCGCCCGTCGCCGGCGACCTCGTGCCGCTCGCGCACGTCGAGAGAGAAGGTACACGTTACAGTTGGCGGGGGGACGTACCAGTCGCTGTATGGAACCGCGCCGTGTCCGAGCGCCTCAGGCGCGCCGGCCGCGCGCCCGTCGCCGGCGACCTCGTGCCGCTCGCGCACGTCGAGAGAGAAGGTACACGTTACAGTTGGCGGGGGGGGGGACGTACCAGTCGCTGTATGGAACCGCGCCGTGTCCGAGCGCCTCAGGCGCGCCGGCCGCGCGCCCGTCGCCGGCGACCTCGTGCCGCTCGCGCACGTCGAGAGAGAAGGTACACGTTACAGTTGGCGGGGGGGGGGACGTACCAGTCGCTGTATGGAACCGCGCCGTGTCCGAGCGCCTCAGGCGCGCCGGCCGCGCGCCCGTCGCCGGCGACCTCGTGCCGCTCGCGCACGTCGAGAGAGAAGGTACACGTTACAGTTGGCGGGGGGGGGGACGTACCAGTCGCTGTATGGAACCGCGCCGTGTCCGAGCGCCTCAGGCGCGCCGGCCGCGCGCCCGTCGCCGGCGACCTCGTGCCGCTCGCGCACGTCGAGAGAGAAGGTACACGTTACAGTTGGCGGGGGGGGGGACGTACCAGTCGCTGTATGGAACCGCGCCGTGTCCGAGCGCCTCAGGCGCGCCGGCCGCGCGCCCGTCGCCGGCGACCTCGTGCCGCTCGCGCACGTCGAGAGAGAAGGTACACGTTACAGTTGGCGGGGGGGGGGACGTACCAGTCGCTGTATGGAACCGCGCCGTGTCCGAGCGCCTCAGGCGCGCCGGCCGCGCGCCCGTCGCCGGCGACCTCGTGCCGCTCGCGCACGTCGAGAGAGAAGGTACACGTTACAGTTGGCGGGGGGGACGTACCAGTCGCTGTATGGAACCGCGCCGTGTCCGAGCGCCTCAGGCGCGCCGGCCGCGCGCCCGTCGCCGGCGACCTCGTGCCGCTCGCGCACGTCGAGAGAGAAGGTACACGTTACAGTTGGCGGGGGGGGGGACGTACCAGTCGCTGTATGGAACCGCGCCGTGTCCGAGCGCCTCAGGCGCGCCGGCCGCGCGCCCGTCGCCGGCGACCTCGTGCCGCTCGCGCACGTCGAGAGAGAAGGTACACGTTACAGTTGGCGGGGGGGGGGACGTACCAGTCGCTGTATGGAACCGCGCCGTGTCCGAGCGCCTCAGGCGCGCCGGCCGCGCGCCCGTCGCCGGCGACCTCGTGCCGCTCGCGCACGTCGAGAGAGAAGGTACACGTTACAGTTGGCGGGGGGGGGGACGTACCAGTCGCTGTATGGAACCGCGCCGTGTCCGAGCGCCTCAGGCGCGCCGGCCGCGCGCCCGTCGCCGGCGACCTCGTGCCGCTCGCGCACGTCGAGAGAGAAGGTACACGTTACAGTTGGCGGGGGGGGGGACGTACCAGTCGCTGTATGGAACCGCGCCGTGTCCGAGCGCCTCAGGCGCGCCGGCCGCGCGCCCGTCGCCGGCGACCTCGTGCCGCTCGCGCACGTCGAGAGAGAAGGTACACGTTACAGTTGGCGGGGGGGACGTACCAGTCGCTGTATGGAACCGCGCCGTGTCCGAGCGCCTCAGGCGCGCCGGCCGCGCGCCCGTCGCCGGCGACCTCGTGCCGCTCGCGCACGTCGAGAGAGAAGGTACACGTTACAGTTGGCGGGGGGGGGGACGTACCAGTCGCTGTATGGAACCGCGCCGTGTCCGAGCGCCTCAGGCGCGCCGGCCGCGCGCCCGTCGCCGGCGACCTCGTGCCGCTCGCGCACGTCGAGAGAGAAGGTACACGTTACAGTTGGCGGGGGGGACGTACCAGTCGCTGTATGGAACCGCGCCGTGTCCGAGCGCCTCAGGCGCGCCGGCCGCGCGCCCGTCGCCGGCGACCTCGTGCCGCTCGCGCACGTCGAGAGAGAAGGTACACGTTACAGTTGGCGGGGGGGGGACGTACCAGTCGCTGTATGGAACCGCGCCGTGTCCGAGCGCCTCAGGCGCGCCGGCCGCGCGCCCGTCGCCGGCGACCTCGTGCCGCTCGCGCACGTCGAGAGAGAAGGTACACGTTACAGTTGGCGGGGGGGGGACGTACCAGTCGCTGTATGGAACCGCGCCGTGTCCGAGCGCCTCAGGCGCGCCGGCCGCGCGCCCGTCGCCGGCGACCTCGTGCCGCTCGCGCACGTCGAGAGAGAAGGTACACGTTACAGTTGGCGGGGGGGGGGACGTACCAGTCGCTGTATGGAACCGCGCCGTGTCCGAGCGCCTCAGGCGCGCCGGCCGCGCGCCCGTCGCCGGCGACCTCGTGCCGCTCGCGCACGTCGAGAGAGAAGGTACACGTTACAGTTGGCGGGGGGACGTACCAGTCGCTGTATGGAACCGCGCCGTGTCCGAGCGCCTCAGGCGCGCCGGCCGCGCGCCCGTCGCCGGCGACCTCGTGCCGCTCGCGCACGTCGAGAGAGAAGGTACACGTTACAGTTGGCGGGGGGGACGTACCAGTCGCTGTATGGAACCGCGCCGTGTCCGAGCGCCTCAGGCGCGCCGGCCGCGCGCCCGTCGCCGGCGACCTCGTGCCGCTCGCGCACGTCGAGAGAGAAGGTACACGTTACAGTTGGCGGGGGGGACGTACCAGTCGCTGTATGGAACCGCGCCGTGTCCGAGCGCCTCAGGCGCGCCGGCCGCGCGCCCGTCGCCGGCGACCTCGTGCCGCTCGCGCACGTCGAGAGAGAAGGTACACGTTACAGTTGGCGGGGGGGGGACGTACCAGTCGCTGTATGGAACCGCGCCGTGTCCGAGCGCCTCAGGCGCGCCGGCCGCGCGCCCGTCGCCGGCGACCTCGTGCCGCTCGCGCACGTCGAGAGAGAAGGTACACGTTACAGTTGGCGGGGGGGGGACGTACCAGTCGCTGTATGGAACCGCGCCGTGTCCGAGCGCCTCAGGCGCGCCGGCCGCGCGCCCGTCGCCGGCGACCTCGTGCCGCTCGCGCACGTCGAGAGAGAAGGTACACGTTACAGTTGGCGGGGGGACGTACCAGTCGCTGTATGGAACCGCGCCGTGTCCGAGCGCCTCAGGCGCGCCGGCCGCGCGCCCGTCGCCGGCGACCTCGTGCCGCTCGCGCACGTCGAGAGAGAAGGTACACGTTACAGTTGGCGGGGGGGACGTACCAGTCGCTGTATGGAACCGCGCCGTGTCCGAGCGCCTCAGGCGCGCCGGCCGCGCGCCCGTCGCCGGCGACCTCGTGCCGCTCGCGCACGTCGAGAGAGAAGGTACACGTTACAGTTGGCGGGGGGACGTACCAGTCGCTGTATGGAACCGCGCCGTGTCCGAGCGCCTCAGGCGCGCCGGCCGCGCGCCCGTCGCCGGCGACCTCGTGCCGCTCGCGCACGTCGAGAGAGAAGGTACACGTTACAGTTGGCGGGGGGGGGACGTACCAGTCGCTGTATGGAACCGCGCCGTGTCCGAGCGCCTCAGGCGCGCCGGCCGCGCGCCCGTCGCCGGCGACCTCGTGCCGCTCGCGCACGTCGAGAGAGAAGGTACACGTTACAGTTGGCGGGGGGGACGTACCAGTCGCTGTATGGAACCGCGCCGTGTCCGAGCGCCTCAGGCGCGCCGGCCGCGCGCCCGTCGCCGGCGACCTCGTGCCGCTCGCGCACGTCGAGAGAGAAGGTACACGTTACAGTTGGCGGGGGGGGGACGTACCAGTCGCTGTATGGAACCGCGCCGTGTCCGAGCGCCTCAGGCGCGCCGGCCGCGCGCCCGTCGCCGGCGACCTCGTGCCGCTCGCGCACGTCGAGAGAGAAGGTACACGTTACAGTTGGCGGGGGGGGGACGTACCAGTCGCTGTATGGAACCGCGCCGTGTCCGAGCGCCTCAGGCGCGCCGGCCGCGCGCCCGTCGCCGGCGACCTCGTGCCGCTCGCGCACGTCGAGAGAGAAGGTACACGTTACAGTTGGCGGGGGGGGGGACGTACCAGTCGCTGTATGGAACCGCGCCGTGTCCGAGCGCCTCAGGCGCGCCGGCCGCGCGCCCGTCGCCGGCGACCTCGTGCCGCTCGCGCACGTCGAGAGAGAAGGTACACGTTACAGTTGGCGGGGGGACGTACCAGTCGCTGTATGGAACCGCGCCGTGTCCGAGCGCCTCAGGCGCGCCGGCCGCGCGCCCGTCGCCGGCGACCTCGTGCCGCTCGCGCACGTCGAGAGAGAAGGTACACGTTACAGTTGGCGGGGGGGGGGACGTACCAGTCGCTGTATGGAACCGCGCCGTGTCCGAGCGCCTCAGGCGCGCCGGCCGCGCGCCCGTCGCCGGCGACCTCGTGCCGCTCGCGCACGTCGAGAGAGAAGGTACACGTTACAGTTGGCGGGGGGGACGTACCAGTCGCTGTATGGAACCGCGCCGTGTCCGAGCGCCTCAGGCGCGCCGGCCGCGCGCCCGTCGCCGGCGACCTCGTGCCGCTCGCGCACGTCGAGAGAGAAGGTACACGTTACAGTTGGCGGGGGGGACGTACCAGTCGCTGTATGGAACCGCGCCGTGTCCGAGCGCCTCAGGCGCGCCGGCCGCGCGCCCGTCGCCGGCGACCTCGTGCCGCTCGCGCACGTCGAGAGAGAAGGTACACGTTACAGTTGGCGGGGGGGGGGACGTACCAGTCGCTGTATGGAACCGCGCCGTGTCCGAGCGCCTCAGGCGCGCCGGCCGCGCGCCCGTCGCCGGCGACCTCGTGCCGCTCGCGCACGTCGAGAGAGAAGGTACACGTTACAGTTGGCGGGGGGGGGGACGTACCAGTCGCTGTATGGAACCGCGCCGTGTCCGAGCGCCTCAGGCGCGCCGGCCGCGCGCCCGTCGCCGGCGACCTCGTGCCGCTCGCGCACGTCGAGAGAGAAGGTACACGTTACAGTTGGCGGGGGGGGGGACGTACCAGTCGCTGTATGGAACCGCGCCGTGTCCGAGCGCCTCAGGCGCGCCGGCCGCGCGCCCGTCGCCGGCGACCTCGTGCCGCTCGCGCACGTCGAGAGAGAAGGTACACGTTACAGTTGGCGGGGGGGGGGACGTACCAGTCGCTGTATGGAACCGCGCCGTGTCCGAGCGCCTCAGGCGCGCCGGCCGCGCGCCCGTCGCCGGCGACCTCGTGCCGCTCGCGCACGTCGAGAGAGAAGGTACACGTTACAGTTGGCGGGGGGGGGACGTACCAGTCGCTGTATGGAACCGCGCCGTGTCCGAGCGCCTCAGGCGCGCCGGCCGCGCGCCCGTCGCCGGCGACCTCGTGCCGCTCGCGCACGTCGAGAGAGAAGGTACACGTTACAGTTGGCGGGGGGGACGTACCAGTCGCTGTATGGAACCGCGCCGTGTCCGAGCGCCTCAGGCGCGCCGGCCGCGCGCCCGTCGCCGGCGACCTCGTGCCGCTCGCGCACGTCGAGAGAGAAGGTACACGTTACAGTTGGCGGGGGGGGGGACGTACCAGTCGCTGTATGGAACCGCGCCGTGTCCGAGCGCCTCAGGCGCGCCGGCCGCGCGCCCGTCGCCGGCGACCTCGTGCCGCTCGCGCACGTCGAGAGAGAAGGTACACGTTACAGTTGGCGGGGGGGACGTACCAGTCGCTGTATGGAACCGCGCCGTGTCCGAGCGCCTCAGGCGCGCCGGCCGCGCGCCCGTCGCCGGCGACCTCGTGCCGCTCGCGCACGTCGAGAGAGAAGGTACACGTTACAGTTGGCGGGGGGACGTACCAGTCGCTGTATGGAACCGCGCCGTGTCCGAGCGCCTCAGGCGCGCCGGCCGCGCGCCCGTCGCCGGCGACCTCGTGCCGCTCGCGCACGTCGAGAGAGAAGGTACACGTTACAGTTGGCGGGGGGGGGGACGTACCAGTCGCTGTATGGAACCGCGCCGTGTCCGAGCGCCTCAGGCGCGCCGGCCGCGCGCCCGTCGCCGGCGACCTCGTGCCGCTCGCGCACGTCGAGAGAGAAGGTACACGTTACAGTTGGCGGGGGGGGGGACGTACCAGTCGCTGTATGGAACCGCGCCGTGTCCGAGCGCCTCAGGCGCGCCGGCCGCGCGCCCGTCGCCGGCGACCTCGTGCCGCTCGCGCACGTCGAGAGAGAAGGTACACGTTACAGTTGGCGGGGGGGGGGACGTACCAGTCGCTGTATGGAACCGCGCCGTGTCCGAGCGCCTCAGGCGCGCCGGCCGCGCGCCCGTCGCCGGCGACCTCGTGCCGCTCGCGCACGTCGAGAGAGAAGGTACACGTTACAGTTGGCGGGGGGGGGGACGTACCAGTCGCTGTATGGAACCGCGCCGTGTCCGAGCGCCTCAGGCGCGCCGGCCGCGCGCCCGTCGCCGGCGACCTCGTGCCGCTCGCGCACGTCGAGAGAGAAGGTACACGTTACAGTTGGCGGGGGGGGGGACGTACCAGTCGCTGTATGGAACCGCGCCGTGTCCGAGCGCCTCAGGCGCGCCGGCCGCGCGCCCGTCGCCGGCGACCTCGTGCCGCTCGCGCACGTCGAGAGAGAAGGTACACGTTACAGTTGGCGGGGGGACGTACCAGTCGCTGTATGGAACCGCGCCGTGTCCGAGCGCCTCAGGCGCGCCGGCCGCGCGCCCGTCGCCGGCGACCTCGTGCCGCTCGCGCACGTCGAGAGAGAAGGTACACGTTACAGTTGGCGGGGGGGGGGACGTACCAGTCGCTGTATGGAACCGCGCCGTGTCCGAGCGCCTCAGGCGCGCCGGCCGCGCGCCCGTCGCCGGCGACCTCGTGCCGCTCGCGCACGTCGAGAGAGAAGGTACACGTTACAGTTGGCGGGGGGACGTACCAGTCGCTGTATGGAACCGCGCCGTGTCCGAGCGCCTCAGGCGCGCCGGCCGCGCGCCCGTCGCCGGCGACCTCGTGCCGCTCGCGCACGTCGAGAGAGAAGGTACACGTTACAGTTGGCGGGGGGACGTACCAGTCGCTGTATGGAACCGCGCCGTGTCCGAGCGCCTCAGGCGCGCCGGCCGCGCGCCCGTCGCCGGCGACCTCGTGCCGCTCGCGCACGTCGAGAGAGAAGGTACACGTTACAGTTGGCGGGGGGACGTACCAGTCGCTGTATGGAACCGCGCCGTGTCCGAGCGCCTCAGGCGCGCCGGCCGCGCGCCCGTCGCCGGCGACCTCGTGCCGCTCGCGCACGTCGAGAGAGAAGGTACACGTTACAGTTGGCGGGGGGGGGGACGTACCAGTCGCTGCTGTGTATATATATAATAAAGTTCTTTCACGATCATACCTACTCCCGCTGAAAAGATATTCCAGTAATAACGGGATTAATTAAATTAATTAAATATTAAACTATTTGCAAGTGATTTTACTGGCAAAGTACTGAACCGATTCCCACCATACAAAAAGAAACCTCAGGCTAGTCGGAAGTCAGAAGGAGTGAGACGAAATGGGAGGCCGTCACCTCCTTCTGCGAAGCAGTAATACTCGCGAAGGAGGAGGCGGAAAGCGTGAGGGAGAGGCAAGTTTCGCGCCCTCACGCCTCTGACTGCCGCAGGAAGAGACGCCCTGAGCGTTGGAAATCGCGAGCCGATTTCCGGCCACCGTAGGCGCGGGCTTGCGGACGGTGAGCAATGGGTAGCTCGCCGTCCAGTAAGGACCAAGCCCGGGGCGACGGCGCGTTGTGTTCCACGCGCGCCTCAAAGAGATGTCAGCAGAACTGACGGGGTCCGTTAGGGCCAATGCCTGCCGGGGGTTCGAAGAAAACTGATAGGGAGATCGTGGCCCCCGGCAACATGGCAACGGAAGGAACACGGGTGGGTTTTAGTCAGTAAGAGTCTGACACGCCCTCCCGCTCCGCCCAGAGCGGGAGAAGTTATTTGATAATTTCCCACCAAAAAAAAGGCTAATCGTATTGCCTTAGAGAAATCTAGTATTTTAATTTTCTTATCTAGATTTTTCAGCCCGTAACGAGCCTCTGAATACATGTTGTTTAACCTTTATTTTACAAAATCGCTTTATGACATACAAACTCAATTAAGTAGGTTTCCTGAAGGGCTTGATATCTGGAAGTTAGGTCCAGGGCTAGGTCTCGGTCTAGGTGAACTGGATAAAATAAATGATTTTAAGTTTTGACTATTTAACCTACCTAATCGAGGTGGACAATGATCGTGTTTACAACTTTCATCAAAATTCTTATCTTGAATACAATTTGTTTTCTAACTAGTACTATTAATTTATCCTAAAAGTTGACAACGTCGTAAATAGCTGTTAAATATTTACCTGTTTTGATTAATTTGGCAATATTACTGTATGGAATTAAGAAATGTGGCTAACTGGGGAACTAAAATATTGCACAGTTACCTGTGGTCTAGCAAGGTGTATCTGGCAATAATTCTCAACAAATCGAACTCATACCTATATGTATATTTATCTGTGTGGACTGTAAAAGGATGCAACAACTACTGCTATTGCACAACGCAGACTTAGGTAAAACCTGGTAAATAACTAACCTACTAACTTAATTTACTCAGAATCATCTTTCACAGATGAATTCGAAGACGAAGACTCAGATTCTGAAGAGAATCAATCTGACAGCGACACGAAAGAATCCGTCAAACCAGAGGTGAAACAAGAAATCGAGAAAAAAGAGGTTAAAACAGAAACCGACGAAGTCAAAGAAAAACAGCAAAATAAAAATGAAGAGAAACCTAAAATACCTGTGAAGGTATTAACGCAAGAAGACGTGGATAGTGGCAAATATAGTTTATTGGACATTGTGATGCCCTTGCCGGGCTACTCGGTCGACTACCCGCCGAACATGAAGGAGTTCTATGTCGAGGAACTGGCGAAGGTTGGACTTACGTTGGAGATGAGGCATAAGATCAAGTAAGTGAGCCTTTTTCTGAAAGATACAATGTTGAATAATAATTGACTCTCGCAAGCGTGGCTGAGCTTGGGGTCCTGATTCAAAGTTCGATGTAAGCGAAACGTAATTCGGTTTTCTTTTTAGGGCACTAGCCATTAGGGGCAAAAATAGCATTTTATGTTTTTACATAGAAACCACTTATACCAACACTTATTCTAAAAATACCAACAATACCAACACTTATTCTAAAAATAAACTTACATCATTAAGGCTCTGTGCACAAAATTCAATCGACAGAGTTTAGGTAAATTCATTGCGATGCTATATGTATATTATAATTTTATAAATACATATTTGTTACGGTCGCGAATCATATTTTGATCAAGAGACAACCTGACACTGACCTACATATTATAAAAAAACGTAAGAAAATTTGTATTTCGCGGGCTATCCCTGGCGAAATGTGGGTGTACCTACTATAGGTAGTAATTCCACCTCTCCCTAACTCTTCGGGGGTTACAGGCTACAGATGTCTGTTAGGTATATAGTAATACCCCGCGTGTGTGCTCGTGTGTGCAGGAGCTACAGCATGTCGGGCGCGTACCGACACGTGCTGGTCCGTCCGCGCGACGTGTCGTGGCGCGTGGCGCGCTACTCGGACCCGTTCGCCGACCTGCTGCCGTCGGACCTGGACGAGCTGCACGGGAACAAGCTCAGCGGTGTCCTCGAAGGTGCGCTCGGACATTCTTGTTTTATTATTATTATTTATTAATAACCTATTTATAGTTTGCACCACACATTCAAGTCTACTGCTCAACAGTGTACCTCAAAGAGCGATAGCGATTGTATTGGTTATCCCAGTATATATTTATTAGAACGTGTGAATGTCTGCTATAATGTTACTCAATCAATCACTGTATCGGATTCGGATTTGAATTTCATGCTAAATGTTGATATTTTGTGAGCAATCTACAATGCCTTACAACATTATATACTGTACTTGGTATTTATTTATTCAATAAAAAAAAACTCTACTAAGCTTACGGTTTAACGAAAACGCACAATATATTCTAGAGATATACGGGGTGGCAGGGACATCGACGCGAAAACTGAAACCATGGATGCAGTTCATGATTCTGAACCCTCCTGCGTTGAAATTTTTCGTCGGTTATTAACAAAAAAATCTGCTGTTCCATACATTTTGACCGCGTAGGTATTGCACTTTTCTATGAAACAGCTGTTTCATAGAAAAGTGAAGAAAATATATTTTATTTAGCCCGTATTGCCACACTGCTGGGCGTAATAGACATAATTTCTAAGAAGATCAATTTACATGTATATGAATCTGAAATCTATATTTTACAGATTTATACTCTTTTCATGATCTAGAAGAGTTTTTAACGAAAAGTCTGCCTACCCGTGACATAATGTGCCCCTAAAAATAATAATATGAAAGTATTTGTGTTACTTTTAAACTTATTATACCTACTGCTTTATATCCTTTTTCAGACGGAAAATATAAAGCCCTTCTCCTGAACATGACGCTGCCTGCAAGTTGCTACGCGACCATGGCGCTACGAGAGCTCCTCAAAGTGGACACGTCAAGCGACAACCAGGCGTCGCAGAACAACTACCACAAAGAACGAAAGACTTCAACCGTAGAAGAGAATGAAAACGGAGAAAAAAAGAAATCGGAAAGCGAGAGTGGAGAGAAATCGAAGTCAGAAAGTGAGAGTGGAGAGAAACGGAAGATGAATAGTGAGACGGGAGAAGATGCTAAGAAACAGAAATTAGACGAATAAAAGATTTTATTTTTATGTTTACAAGTGTTTTATTTTCGTTTTTGTGTGCTGATTTAGGTATGGAGGGTTGATCTGAAATAGAAAGAAAAATTGGTTATTATCTGTAGGTACTTACTACTTTACAGAAACAGGGTGCGTACGTCGTTCTAAATAGTACATCTATGGCAAATACCAAATTAATCAAAACAGCGAAATATTTGACAGCTATTTGCGATGTTGCCCACTTTCAGGATAAACGCTCATAACCATGGCACAGTATAAATAAGTAACAGTAATATATCTTCACAGAAAAAGACCGAAACGACGCACTTCGAAATGTCAGTGTATATCAGTACGCAACAGTATGCAGTGCGCGGCAGTTACACATGGACGCGGAAGGTTCATCTACCGAGCGGTCGTAGGTCATTATTTCAAGGTCACAGCCGAGATATAATACTGCTACTTTATTATACTGTAACCATAGAAAATTATCATGATGACAGCGTCGTGTGAACATTTTTTCTTTTTAATCTAAAAATGACTGGTCCGTTCTGCCTGGGTTCGTTTTGCCTATTGGCATTTAATAAACCACATTTAACTCTTATTTCTAGATAATGGGTATCCTTATCGTCCACAAGTTTTTACATCCAAATGATGGAAAAACAAACTTTCCTAGCTAAAATGATAAAGGTGGACCTTCGTACCTGCAGTGTCCGTCTTACCTTCCTTTTCCCTACACACCTACTTAAAAAATATATTAAGATATTTATCCGTTCTAGGGAATGCAATCCTACACAAACAAAATTTACAGAGGCAACAAAAAACGCCCGCCCAAAAACTTTTCCTACGTAAACTTACGTGTGTTCATACTGCCGAGTCCTCCTGTGCTGCGTGTGCGCGTACCTCGCGGACAGCCAGCCGGCGCCGCGCGTGACGTCACAGGTGACGTGTGACGTCACGTGCGCGCGCAGCTCGCCGGGCGTCGGGAACGAGCGCGGGCACCATGTGCACTTGTGGGGTTTGTTCTGTGGGTACAATGGGACGTTGGTAAAAGGGAATTATTGTAGAAAAAATGCTACTTGTCGTTGTCATCCTGTGTAATTTTGGTTTGGTCAATACAATAAATAATAATGGGTAGGTACCTGGTAGGTACCTAATGTTTTGGTTGTTCTAGCCATAAGGTAATCTGTGCCGTAAGTCCGCGACATTAAGGTTGCATTAATTGGCAGTAGAAAGATGTGGTCTGAAGTGTCTGAACTG
The DNA here is from genome assembly GCA_949152395.1 of Agrochola litura. NCBI lineage: Eukaryota > Metazoa > Arthropoda > Insecta > Lepidoptera > Noctuidae > Agrochola > Agrochola litura. Next base: position 25,128,911 of record OX424499.1, read on the forward strand.
AACGCCCATCGACTGATGGCAACATTCGATGCGGAAAGCCCCAGCTGGGACTTTTACATTATATTGGTAGGTACCTACTCAACAAAATGACTTTTACAGTGCATCAAGAGCATCTATTTAAACTCTATGCCATAGGGTAAAGTAATAGATGCTCGAATATCCGTTCCATAGGGCACGGATATTCAATATTATGGCCTTGTTAATTGCTGTCACTGACCCGTCAGCCAATCTTTGCGATTAAGTATTAATTAAAATTCCCAATTCTTATTATTATTATTACATTATTCCCGATGGTAAGGCCTATGGCCTACTATATGATCTGCACTGACTCCCTGACCTTTATCAAGAAAATGTGTAGGTACTAGCTAAGTAAAGATCTACAGCTAGATATGTTCTAAGTATCTTTAGTTCAAGCTAAAAAGCAGAACAACTTTTAGAAGAAGAAATAGGCAAACATTGTTACCTTTGTATGGGTCATGCGATGATAGTACAAGTTAGAGCTCGCCGTGAAACATTTTCCGCATTCAGGACATTTGTGCGGCTTTTCACCTGTGAAAAATGTAAAAGTTAAAATAAAATTCAATAATCGATGTGAAAGTAGGATTTTTGGTTTATTTCCTGTGCCCATAATTATCATGATTACAACTAAGACTAGAGAAGGTGGGTTCAAACTGCCAGCAGCGGGATATGCTTATGCCCGATTTCACTAACACTAGGCGACAACTAAATAAAAGCGCGCTTTTGATTTTTCAAAGCTTGGCTCAATACGAAAAGTTGAAAATCTAACAGCGCGGATTTTTATTCAGGCATTCGTTTCGGTTTCGCTTAGTGTTAGTGAAAACGGGCATCAGAGTCCATAAACGTAAATTTTAATAGAACTTGTTGGTGTTCTTCCTCAGCGTGTCGTGGGTGTCATATTACCACAGATTTACCCTGTAACTGGGTTGTGAAGGTCAGATAGACAGTCGCTCCATGTAAAATACTGGTATTCTGGCATCGGTTAGACTGGAAGCCGACCCCGATATAAGTAGTTACGAACAGGCAACGGGTTGATGATGGTGTTCTCTCCCTGAGGTTGACGAAAGCCTCTTGGCGATATCTATTTTCATGAATACAAGCCTGGAGGTACCACGGGTACCAATATCCCAGGGTATCTTTTTAAACTAGTAATTTTTATCATTGGATTGGGAAGTTTTCGTCAAGCTGCCCAATCTGACTGAATACATAAGACAAATAAATGTGGGTATGTAGGTACGAACCTGTGTGTATTCTACGATGTGTGTTCAATGAGCTGGAGGTACTGAAACCTTTGTTGCACACGTTGCATATGTGAGGCTTCTCGCCTGAAACAATGATAATAAAACCATGCTTATGTCGTCGAGCCTAGTTCGGTATCTAACTAATGGTTACATGTGCCGATACCGATCCTGCAGCATCTTCTTGCGCAAGGATAATAAGTCTGGAGCTTAGGTAGGTATAGTCGACTACGCTGTCAGGCAGTGGTAACAAAACCAGTCTAAAAGCTGGCTTCGTATTTTATTGAAACTACGACGCTATGCCAGCTCAAGGTCAAAGTGTTACCACTGATGTGTGGTCGACTGTACCCACATAATTAATAATCCACACAAAGAACTTCATTGCCAAAGCACTGGTTACGCTGGATTTAGTTCACAACTATTTCTTCGCTCTGAACTTAGACCGTCGAAAATGTTGGTATAAAGATATCATTATTAACTAGTTACAACACAATAATCAAAGGCAATGGTCCTTAAATTACCCGTGTGCGTCCTCATATGCCTCTTCAACAGCGACGGCCGGTCGAAGGTCTTCAAACATACTTGGCACGGCAGTATGTTCTTCAAGTTAGCAGCTTTCTGAGGCAGGCAGAAGGATTCTTTGGTGCAGACCAGGCTGGTTCTCTCGTACAACTTGACCAAGTGGTTGTTCAGCCCCTCGAGGAACTTGAAGTCGATAATGTTCAACATTTTGTTCGGTTTCTTGCCTTTCGTTGATAAGTCTAGAGGTTCCGTTTGCATTTCCATTTTAGTTTGAAGTTTTCTTCTTGATCGAAGTTAAAAGACAGTGAGATATGACATTGTTGAAACAATCGTCTTGATAGGGTTGCGCCAAAGTTTCGGTAGCAGCAGATAAATAATGAATGCTTTCGCCATTCACCAGATTTTTATTAGGTTGGTAGGTGGTAGTTTTCATAGGAATTATCGTTTGACTAGGCTAGTTGAAAACCTTTATGGTCTACTGACTAGAGTAAATTTTCTTTCCACCCGGAACTTTTCATATTCAATTAGCTAAGCTAATTAAAGTCTTTTTATGAACTTGATCCTCACAGCACAAATCAAACTGATTTCCACTCGAATTTTCACAGGTAACTGTCATAATTTCCCCTGGGCCGTCCTATAAATACGTGAAGGACTGAAGGGCTGACGTATACAAATGACAGGGTGATATTAGTGTATTAGATTGTATAACAGTTGTGTCGATGATCGTTTGGAAGTATTGTGGTGTCGCCAACAATGAGTTTTGTAGAGCACGGGACACTAATCGACGTGATTTGACGGTTTTTTCGTGTGTTTACCCTGGAGGAAGGTGAGGTTGGATGTGGCGGTGTCAGCTTTTCATTAACTATGACTGCAAAGCTACTCCCAATCTTTCTCCGGTTAGTTTCTGTGTGTTGTATTGTCTGAAGCCTCCGTTAAAGCTACTGATGGCTTTACAAAGGATTTAATTAGGTATTATTCATTAACGTTCGTCCTTTGCTATTATAAAAGTGTTAATTTATATAACAAGCTTCACCGATTGGTCTTTCTTGAACAGCGTACCTAATCCTATAAAACCCAAAGGTCATCTGAACGCTCTTGCGATCTAGTTGCCAGATTGTCGATCCAGGGCCACTTTCAGGATTGTCTTCTGTTTTTAGCCTGGTTTTGTGGTGATCGTAACAAATTCTATAGAAGCAGTTCGAAATAAGTATTTATACCTACATGGCCACTGTTCACACCAGTTTTCAAACATTTTAGTCATTCAACAAATACAAATGTATAACTCTCAGGTTTTCGCCATGGAACGAGCTCATTGGCAGCGTAGTGTAGGTAGTGGAAAATCCTCCCAAACTTAATTTCAGTTTTTTTTTTAACCTATGTTGTCCAACTACCGGGCAATCGGTCAGGAACGAGTCCAAATCATCACGCCAGCGTTTTTAGGCCTGCCTCGGTGACGACGCCCGTTATCAGGCACCCACTGTGTGACGGTCCTGGCTCATCTGTTTTGATTCATTCTATAGGTGTGACCCGCCCAGTCCTATTTCAGCCTCGCAGACTTATCGCCAACATCGGCGACGCCTATCTTGGAGCGTTTTATAGTGTTGCGAATTCAAACCTTGAGTTTGGACTTCTGATCCTCGGTCAAAGAAATTTGAGTTGTATAAAATTTTTACCTCCTCAATATTTTCCAACCTCTGTGAAAAGTATTGAAGAAAACGTAATCGCTTATAAAGGTGACGCTGCGAAACTTTAGATTTCCACGCTTTGTGCGACTAAACGCAAGGAAAGCGTGCTCATACAAATATTTACGATTCGTCGCATTGTGTCGTATGCTGTCAATCAGACCTTTGATAAACTGGACAATGTGTTGGGATTTTTAGATCGGGATACCGTAGAGTAGGCAGGTAGATACTGTAAGGGGTATTTAAATTGAAGATACAATTGATCAGGTTCAGGTTGTAGTCTTAAAGTAGGTACCTACATACTTATTGGATAAATCCATTTTCAACATTGCTGATACGAACACCTTTCCTGCTTTTCTGTTATAAATTTATTTTATGAGACTCACTGAAATGTAAAGGAGACTCAGTGATATCAAGCAGCGTCTTTACATAAGATATTTTCGATGAAACAGTGACCAAACCCATGGCAAAATTTTGCTTTAGTCAAACTTACGGAGAAGAATACTCACCACAGTAATGTTCAGCTAAAGCATAGAATTTAGAACCTTACAGTTAGCGGACTACTTTCGAGGCCATTACCACCTTTGAACCAAACAAACCAGTGGCACCACATTGCCATCTAATTAGGCTAAATGCTTTCATTATTGTAAAACCAATAGGTATTGAACTGTCGGAAGTGACGCAGTGCTGTTGGTCCTATTGTACGCACCCCATAAGGCGAGTCGATTATTTTAATAAGCTTCGCAACTGGGTTGGTGAGGAAGGGTAATGCGATTGATCGTTATATTGCTTTCTATTCAAGCTCGCTGTTCATTATGTTTAGTCGTATTAGTAGGTACAACTAGGAAAATGTAATTTATATAGTTATACTTTTTCAGATGTTATTCTTATCCTTTCCCCACGTAGCCTGAACTCCAAAAGTGCTTCAACTGTCATGATTTATTATCACATTTCCATAACCACCAAGCATGCACTACAGGACCTGAAATCAAGATAAATAGATCTACTCTTACATGCGCTAAAAATAACATTCTCCATAGATCCACTGCAAGATAAAGATTCTATCGTCGTATACGCCTCGGAATTACGCGCACAACAATCGAACGCTTTTATTTTCTTCTATTGTTATTTTAGCAACAAAATTCTCGAAAGCTATTCAAATTCTGCTTTGCCTCTTATTCAAATACCCTCACAAATCGGATTTACTCGCAACTTGTTAAGACTGCCTTGTTTCACTTCTACCTTTCTTTTATTTATTTTTCATCTATGCGGAGGTAAAAGGAAACTTTTATTTGTCTCTGCAGTCTGTATCTACCTCGCTATTGGTATATATCCTTGTGGGGTATTTTTACGCTGAATTTGGGTCAGGACTTCGATTGTGTACGGGAAATTTACTGCGAATAAATGTATTTGGGTTATTTGCGCCCATGTATCGCTGGTTCTGTGACGTGGGCACTTTTGTTAAGTTCCCAAGTAATACAAATAAGACTTTGATTGATTGTAGCAAGATGGCAGAAACCTGCGCGCGAGGGCTAACATATCAGAGAGGCAGGTTATGTTGATTTGATGACTCATGGTGGACTAACACATATCAGAAGATCAAGCCTAATAAGCAATACGAGGTTTGACTAAGATTAGGCTACGCTGATGTACCTGATTTATTTAGGATCATTCTTTGTTCTCATTGTCTTTGAAATGTATGTAGACAGATGGTAATAATGCCAAAACATTTCAAAGTTACATAGGTTCATTGTCATATTTTTCAAAGATTTTTGTACGAGTACCTCATTGTACACGTGCAGCCTGTGGGTGAATCACACCCAAAAAGCATACGAAGCCGTCCGCGTCCAATATAACAACGCCTTCAGAGCGCTGATGAGGCTGCCGCGACACTGTAGTGCAGCCCCAACAGCGTGCTGATGATGACTGTACTACTGAACTTTGAAGTTTAAAATACCGATGTACTGTATTCATGAAGTTTAAAATTACGATTTACGTGAGTCAGAATGTACGCTATGACGAATTACTTTATTGAGAATGTTCATAATCGCGATGTACTGAACTTCGAAAGTTTGCTATGACGAATTACTTTATTGAGAATGTTTATCAGCGCGATGTACGGAACTTCGAAATCTTATTATGACAAATTACTAAATTCCGAATTTTTACCATCGACATTCTGAGCGAGTATTTCGCTTTTATGTGTATAGATTGTAAGGATAACTTAATTAAAATTTTGGTAGAGGTTAATTAAGTTCAGTGTATGTTAATTTTGTGTAATTAGCTAGGTACTAACTTGTTAATGTGTGAAATTCAATGATTACAAAATTTTAATTACGTTATCCTTACATCTACCAAATTTTTTATTAAGTTATCCGTTAAGTTCAGTAGTACAGTCGCTGACGATGATGGCGGACAGGCTCGACTGTCCATACATTAGACAGTGCAGTGACTTGCACGTTACCTACAGTCGTCGGTCACTAATGTGTAAGTGTTGATAGTGTGGTGGATTTTGTTTTGTTTTATTGTAATGTATTGTCTGTTGTGTGTGTAATGTATTAAATATTGTGTATGTGTCATGCAAATTGAGTTAATAAAGCCTCTCCCCACAGGCGCGTTTTCATCGCGCGATAATAACGCAAGCGTTATTGCGATAATGCATCCCGTTTCCTTGCAGACAGCTGCGTTAGATATTTCTAACGTCTGCGTGTAACCTACACTACAGGCCCCCCGCCCGCACTACATCGTACTAGCGTTATTAACGCAGGTATGTGTAAGATCGCATGCGTCATAATACATAAGAACACATAATAATATAGGAATATCGCAGGACGGAGGGACGCAAGCGTTCTACCTCTATTGCGTCGTTATTATCGCAGCAGTGTGTAACTTCGTGGCCGTCCTAATACAAAATGTACTGAAACTGTTATTAAGCCTCTCCCGGCTTAAATGAATAATAATAAATTAGGTATGATTCTAGTACTAAGCTATTATACTACCTATCGCTTAGACTGTTTCAAAAAAAGAAGGTAGCACCTATAAAAAAAATGGCCGAAACAGTTGGTTGTAATTTTCACCTCAATACCTTTCATTTATCAATATCCCTCAAAGCAACACTATCTCATACCTCCGCACTAAAATTGAGAGGTAATAAACCCACCTCCACTACCCTCTTTTCAAATATAAAAGTAGCAAAGTAAGAAACAAAAGGTTCCCACAATATTTTCGTCAAATTACGCGCTGTATCGATCCTGGCGAGCGTCTGTTGCATAAATGCATTAGTCTGAAGATAGGCACCTCGCACTATTGAGTCGCGAGGCATACGCGGTAGCGGGGAACATAGCGTAGAGGTAGCGGGGCGAGATGAATTGGTTGATATTGTACAATCACTTTACGAAAAGGTTGCTTTCTGTTGATTTTAGTCATATAAAATTCGTTACTTGTAAATTTTTAGAACTGTCTTTATCACTTACACCTGGGTCAAATTGTCGTCGGTGCATCGTATAAGGTTCTAAGTATGATCTAGTTTTTCATAGACCGAAAGTACTGAGAGGAGAAAGTACCCTAGGTATTATTTTGCAATGCATAATTTTGTTTTAGTTTAATCATTATGTATGGTGGTCTAATCTGTATAATTGAAGAATAGCCTGCTACCTGTAGCAGTCGAAGCATTATTTGGCAGTGATTAAGGTCGGTAGTTGATCTTTATTATTATTATTATATTTTCTTTATTTCTTTTATGTACATATCGTTTAAATTTTTTAATGTTTTTATAAAAATCATTTCAAAATATAAAACATAGTGGCCCATCGACATCAAGAACAGAGTCCGAGCTGCCGGTGGTCAGGGCTATAGAGAGAGGTACCTCCTCACTATGCGTGCCGTATCTAGAAGTACTGCTTTCTGAATCATAGGTACCCTTAACCCAGCCGCGCAATGAGAGCCTCCTGAGGTGTCACCTCTGCCTAACCCTTCGGGGAAAACAGGCGTGATGTTACACTGTATGCTGCACCGGTTGACGTTATCACGTCAACGCCGCCTGTCGCTGAACACAGCGCTGTGAGTCTGTCTCGCATAGGGTTACATCATTATGCTGAGTGATGGCCGTTTTGCGTAGATGTGACGCATATTTTCCCACAAATTGTTATTTTCGTGTTTTTGTTCTTTCTTTGCGTCATGTTTACCGCAAATAAACGTATTTTCTTTCTTATGTTATGTTATATTGGTAAATAGTTAAAAAAAAAACTGCTAAATCATTTCATGTTTTTTCATACTTTTTCGTAACAAAATTCGTAAAGAAAACACATATACATAAATTCACGCCTTTTTCTCATGGAGGTAGGCAGAAACTACAGAACGCCACCTGCTACGATCCTTACATACTCCTTTTGCCTCGTTTACGTTCATATCATACCTACATCTGGTCATACTGGTCTGGACCATATTATGCTCAAATCAAATTTCCCTGCACTTGCCCTTGTAACTAATTCCACAATAACCGATCACAATGCTACCCTACTTATTTTAAATTGTAAATTACCAAAAGTAGACACTCGCACAATTTCTAGTTTAATTGTAAATAAACTTGAAGAAGATTTACGCAATATCGACTTTGACCCAGTTTACGATTCCGCTGATCCGCAGTTTTGTATGTTGTATCTAATCAAAAATGTACAACATGCAATTCAGAAAAACACGGTCATGTCTCGGCGAAATAACAAAAACTACAACATAAAACCATGGATCACGACAGGACTCATTCGCTGTATGAAAAATAGAGATAAACTGCATATGAAAGCTAAATCTAATCCAGATAATTTAATTTTGCAAATGTCATATAAACGATATCGTAATTTCTGCAATAATCTTCTAAAAAAAGTAAAAAGTAACTACGATAAAATTGCACTAGAAAAAGCTGGTACTAATAGTAAAAAAATCTGGAATTTTATAAAAAATGTAACGTATAACTCTAAGCAAAATCAGTCATCTTCAGGTTTATTACAAGCACACTCATCACAGTTAGCATCTGCCAACATTGCGAATAATTTCTTTGTTAATGTTGGTAAATGTTTGGCTGAAAAAGTTCAGGGCCAGTCACATTATCTAACAAGCACACCATTTACATGTAGCACTATTCCATCATCCTTTGTGTTACTAGACACTGACGAGACTGAGGTAGAATCGATAATTATGAGTTTGAAGGACGACTGTGCAGTTGGCTGGGATAACATATCAAATAAAATTATTAAACAGTTCAGGCACATTTTGGGACCGCCACTAACTTATATTTTCCAAAAATGTTTAACTACAGGTCTTTTTCCCAAGTGCCTAAAAAAAGCTGTTGTTGTTCCTGTTTACAAATCAGGCAGTAAAGATCAAGTGACAAATTATAGACCTATTTCCTTGCTGCCAACTATGTCTAAAATATTAGAAAAAATTATAAATAAAAGGCTTTACAAATACTTGGAGGATAAATCAATTTTATCTAAACGGCAGTTTGGGTTTAGGCCTAAAATGTCAACAGACGATGCCGTGCACCTACTGACTGACTATCTAGTACAAGAACTTGATAATGGTAACCACACAGTAGGAATCTTCCTGGACCTCGCCAAAGCTTTTGATACGGTTTCTATTCCTATTCTGTTGCACAAGCTTGAAGCCTTAGGTATTCGAGGCACCCAGCTGAAATTATTTAAGAGCTATTTAGAAGATCGTACCCAATGTGTAAGGATTGGTAATATTCTCAGCGATAGTAAAAAAAATACGTCTTTCGGAGTTCCCCAAGGAAGTATTTTAGGGCCTACACTATTTTTGATATATATAAACGATCTTTGTAACCTAAATCTAGATCACGGCCAAATTGTTTCTTATGCTGACGACACTGCCCTTCTATTTTCGGCTGACTCAGAAAAAAATGTCTACAAGCATGCGCAACATGGATTCAATATCGTTAATAAATGGCTTCAACACAATTCACTAACACTAAATGCAGACAAGACAAATTACATTAAGTTTTCGATGCGCAAGCAAACATCAACAACACCAACAAGCACTACCTCGACATTACATGCTCATTATTGCACAATTCCTACAGATAACCAATGTGTTTGTCCTAACATTAAAATGACAAATACAACAAAATACCTTGGTGTTATAATAGATGAAACACTTTCGTTCAAACAACATATACAAGCTTTAAATAATAGGATGCGCAAGTTAATATTTGTTTTTAAAAAGTTACGCTATATTGCTGACCCAAAAATCGTTAGACAAGTTTATTTTGCTCTATGTCAATCAATATTAACTTACTGTATTACCACATGGGGTGGAGCGGGTAAAACAATGTTACTAACCATCGAGAGAGCTCAAAGGGCGATTCTCAAAGTGTCTACTTTCCGCCCTTTCCTTTTTCCTACTTACCTCCTATACAAATCTTGTGAAGTATTAACAGTTCGACAGCTATTTATAATGGGTATTGTATTAAAACAACACACAGCTTTACCTTACAGCACTGCATATACTAATAAAAGGCGTAAAGATATCGTTTGTCCACAAAATACATCTAAACATGCTTTTGTATCCAAATTTTACCTGTACCTCGGTCCTCTTCTCTATAATAGACTAAACTCGAAAGCAAACATTTATTCCCTGAACAACACAAATTGTAAGAGTATTCTCAAGGATGCTCTCCAAAGTATGTCTTACGAAGATACAGAGAATTTACTAACTGTGTTAAAGTGAATATGTACAAATTTCACCTACTTTAAGTATTTATCAAATTTAGAAACTAAGTTTTAAGCTACTCAACGTATAATTAGTGATCTATTGTCAACCTGCAGATTATTTAATTATTTATAAGTTTATTTTAGCGCTTCTCGCCTGAAACACAGGATTACCTAGTTCAGGCACGTAAGTCTTAGGAATATAATTTACATTTAAGCAAATCTGTAATAATTTTTATGCCTTGTAATTTTTGGAATAAATATTATTATTATTCATATTATTATTATTATTATTATTATTCATACACGCACGCCGGTTGCTAGTACTATGTACCTCGCCTTTCTGAAAAACATCACCAATAAGGTCAGTATATGTCCCGTCCGGCCTTTCCCTTCACATCAGCCTTGTAAATACATTTTGTTAGTCACCTTTCATTCATCCTCTCAACATGCCCAAATCATCTCAGCGTACCCTTTAAAATTTTTGTCACTACATCTTCTTTTAAATCACACCGCTGTCTTATCGTAAACATTTTCGCTTCAAAACTATCAATGTTTGCGGATGAATGGAATAAAATTATGCATATATGTCTGGTGTTCTGAGAGAGAAAGTATGCTAGGGAGTCCACCGTTCCATATTAGTTTTAATTTAATTATACACAACAAAATTGTCTTAAAACGTTTAATTCATTATAAATAAATAAATCAAAACATTTTTGGACGCAATTCAATGGAATCAATACAAACAACGACGTTTCTACTTCGACGAGCTTTAAAACTTCACATTTTTTTTCAAACCGCTCATCTCCCGTCTCTTGGACTAACCGTGGTCCTCTGCGTCCTCCCTAAATTTATTCTTAATAAAGCGCAGAGCGGCCGTCCGATGTATTTTTTGATATCTCTCGCTTTGCGATGAAAGCTCGCAATCTACCGGTGTTTTTCTTTGGGGATTGAGTTTGTTCAACGTTTTGATCACGTACTATGGATGGGCGATCCTAACGTACCTATCGAGTAAAGTAATTTTTTACTGCGTTTGAAGTTTATCTTTTGAGTTTGTTTGTTTTGCGTTTCAAAGAGATTTTTGAAGGTTTTTTAGTACCTACCCAGTGAGAGTTATGTTCTATTTTATTTTTTTGTTATCTAATTGAAATTAAATGAAGGGAAATGTACAAAGACAAACTTAAATGCAGTTATTATGCCCTGTAAAACTAAGAATTAAAGCTGACTTTAGGCATTTATACCTGCTAGTGAACCTTTTACAGGTAAAAAAATATCCTTATAGCGTCTAATATACTTAGTGAAAACTACTGCCAAACTGCCAGTATGTTTTGTGTGTTGTTTATCTTATCAGCTGTTGACCCTAACGTTACAAAGGTGATGGCTGAAACTTAGCTGCAGGAACAGCTCATTGGAAAACAATGTGCACTATTTGATATGTTTTACATTTGAATCGCGAGTATAGATTGATATTTACAAGCCATCTGACTGCGATTATACCCAATTTTCGTTTAGAGTAATTTGTTTTACTTCAAATTAGTTACCTCTTAAAAGCGTTAGGACCAATCGGTTTAGCTTGCGCTATATTAGTTTGAATAAAGGACCTTAGGATCAAACGCAAAAATTATCAATCAAAGGGAAAATGACGACGCCATCACAGTTTTCCGACGGATTCGTGATTGTAGAACATTTTATTCGCTGATAAGTCTTTTACACTGTCGGCCGTCATCATTGTCAGCTCAGAGCGTACTAAGAAAGACAGACATACACATGATTTACATTTTTTTTTGGAGATCTGGTGATTATGATGTACTTATTTATTATTTATTTATTTATTTAAACTTCTCACACACAAAAAGGTACAAAGGCGGACTTAATGCCATAGGCATTCTCTACCAGTCAGATGGATTGGATGGCAGGTGCTCTGTTTGAGAGGAACAAAGAAAAAAATTATTAAAAATATATCATTAGACATAAAATGTAGGAACAACAGTACATAAATAGTACTTATGTTAAGTAAGACGATGCATTTCATTCAAGTTCTTTTTATTTTATAAATATCATACTCGTACATGATTACCAATCTCCTTGAAAATCTGAAGTCTTACTTTTACTTATAACGTATGAGTTTGACTTTGAGAGACGTGAATTTAAACCTAGACTAGAAGATATTTCTTTTGCTCTGTTAACTTATTTCTTGAAAAGATTTATTCAAAACTTTTTATTCTTTTTGCTTTAACATCCCCGTAATTTCTATTCAGCCAACTCAATTTGCAGACCAAAACTAAATCGAACTACCCGCCATCTAGGACCAAAACCTGCCAAGACAAACTCCAACATTAACTACGTTGAGAAAGTAAACAACTTTTATAAAATACACCTTTCAGAGAGCCGATGTTAGCGGAAAACTAATTCAGGAGTATTCAGAACTAAGATAACTTTACTTAAAATATACAGAGCAAGTTCTGCGGGAAAAAGTGGAGGCTCCAAGATGGCGGGGCGTGGCGTGGCGCTGGGCGGGCGGATGGGCGGGGCCGCCCAACTGTGTCAAGTGTTTTCAGATGGATTATTTTTCTTTGATGGCTCTCACTGAGAAAGCTCTTCGTTGTAATGGAGTGGGCTATACTTGTGTAGATGTCTCGCTGGCTTTCATAATGGTAGTGGCTTTTATTAAAGTTGGTTTTAGCTGGATTGGAGGATTTTATTTTGAGATAGCTGGTTTGGGTGTGGCTGGTTTTTGTCTACGTATGGAAGTTATTAGAGGCATGGTTATGCTCTATAGCACTAAGCAATCTAATTAGTTGGTGATTAATTAAAAAGTTGTATTATTTCGAGTTTTTTTCATCGTAATTCTTTAACGCGGCTTGCGGTAGGAGTTACTTGGTAGAAATCGTTACGTAACGAAAAACCGTAAAACCGTAACTGTAAAAAACCGAAAAAAATCAGTAACAAGGTGTCAAGTTTCAAGTGTCAAAAAGTTTTGTTTTTGTTTTTTAAATATAGTATTACTTAGTATTCCTACCTAAGTTCATTTAAATTATAAAATCAATTCAAGTTCAGACCATTGTATTACACTTGGCTCATTCATTGCACAGAGTACAGAGCAATCCAGCTCGGAGTACCTACCTGCTACCTACCTGCCTATGAGAAAAAAAGTTAACAAACAGCTGTTCCCCTGTTCATGTTTGTTAAAGTTACTTCATCTTTTCAAAGTGCAGGGGTACAAAGTAGGGTTCTTACTCTTTGCTTTTATTCTGTAATTCTGAAAATATCCCATAGAATGAAAATCATAAGCACTTCATTTATTATTGAGTATGTTCAGTTTTCCGATATTAAGTATCTCTCTTAAAAGTTGAATAGGTACTTAGCGCTGTTAACCGCTGTACTGTGCAAAGAAAAATAATGTGATAAATTAATGAGATCTTTCAACCGCGGGTATTAAAGTTATCCCATGTCGACTCCATCTAGGTTATTTACTTTTTAATAGGATGTGTCAAAGTGATTCCGATATGCTATTGACAGAATAAACAATTTTATTTCAAACTGAGGTTTTATCAATCATTGCAAATTAAGTACATCTTTCTTCATCTACTATAATACCTATATGGTCTGTAACATGTAACCAACTTCTTAATTTAATCAATTCAAGTCAAACTCAAATACCGACCAAAAATTAAGGCAAAAGAAACACAAATGAAAGTAAGGAGCTAAGACAAAAACACATTTCATTTTCCCACCGTACGCTGTAAGACAGTATATCACACAATTTCTCCGTAACAAACCGCTCCCCGGCGTAATTCTTTCAATTTCATCATGTATATTTAAATGAGTTTGTATTACAGAACGTCTGTAAGAGCTCCACGGTTTAATATGGACGGGGACACTCTTATTATCTTGCGAGGTGACTGTTTTCATTGTTTCACGGTATACTAAGGTGGGTTAAAGTTAGTTAGTTAGTCTAGATGATACGGTCAAAGTAACTTAGTATTGGTCGTAGATATACATGCAGGATGTAAGGGACATCGACGCGCAAACGGTTACCATGAATTACGTACATGATTCTAGACTAGACTCATTAACGTTGAAATTTTTCGTCATTTCCTCACGTTTTTTATACCGTTTATTTGCGTTTTTTTACTTTAAATAGAATAAAATAATAAGTGTTTGAAATTGTTCATAATAATCAAAATCATAGATATTTTAAATAATACATCTATGATAATTATACTGTCTTGATGCATTGATGGGAATGAATTGATAGGTTATCAATTAAAGTCAAGGTCACAAAAAATCTTATTTAAAATAGATGTTAATCTTCATTTCATTACGATTAAAAATGTTACAAACAATTAGTAATTAAAGGCACAACAAAAGAGGGTGAGGATATCGTCTATATTCATATTTATCGTCATTCTCAAGCCAAGTTTCAGCCAATATTCAAATTATTTAATTGAGAAAGATTATTTAGTTTTCTCAGTTGAAATAGAAACATTTGTAACTGCTTTTCTCCGTCAAGAACTCCTCCACAATCCCGTATCGTATGAGGCAACGGGCACGCCGCCGCCGCACCCGTGTCGCTGTAGATTTTTTCCAATTTCGTCGCGTCGACGTGTCGGGAAAAATCCTCTTTTGATTTATATTTTAATTCACAGTCTCATTTCAATTTATAGGCAAGTCGATAGCTTTGTAAAGACATTTGTACCTGTCTAATGTCATATACATGCTAATGTGTTGCGACTCGGTGATATATTTAAGTGGAACTCAAAGGAATTCGAAATTGGTTTCGTTGCAACAAATTTGTTTTTACTTGCTGTTTCAAATTGAGTCATTTCAGTTGGTGGTATCTATGGGAAATATTGGAAGTAATTTCTATTGATGTAGTGTACTCAGCCATACTTATGACGAATGTTTTGATTGTTTTATGCGATGAGTTAAATGGTTTTTCAATTTGCACCCAAATCAGTACGCATTGTTAAAAAAAAATTGATGCTGAGTGTTTTGGTCCTTAGGTCCAATTAAATAAACCACTGAAGGGAGGGATGTATTATACATTCACTGCCTATGCAGTTTAAAAGTGTATTCTGAATAATTACGGCTGTTCAGAAGAAAGCGTTTTCAGTAACATATTGAATTGGTTAAATTACATCGTCAATTACATTATCTACTCATCGACAATGCTGTCTTATTACATTCGAGCTTTGATAGCTCCTGATACTTTTAATTGCCCATCAAATCTGACCTCTTTCTCAAACACATCAAAATGAGTTTCTACTTTAATTGAAACCTCCATAATGTCAAGTGTTCACTGAAACGATTGTCCCATCACAGTAAAGAGTATAAACAGCGTTGTTGGAGGCACTAATATCGTCGCTAAGTGGCGCGCTGGCCGGCTTTGATCCCGCGATATTGACTCCGGCCTGCATCTCATTGGCACGGTGCGCACGGGGTAAGTTTTCTATATTGTGACGCTTATATTTAGGAAAATGTTTTCTGGGGATAGCCTAGATATCGCGTCACGCATTGGCAATCGTGTCAGTATCTTTTTTTTTAACAATTGGATAATTAGATCAGTCAGATTTTCCAAAAATGTGTTTTAGCAATTTCAAAGCAAAATTGCGTTAATTGTGGGTCTGTTGGGTGCTAAAACAGGTAGGTAATGCTAAGTTGTCCAGTTCAGAAAATTCTCAGTCTAACATTTACTGATTACCTGCATCGTTTAACTGTTGATGGTTGAGTAGGTAGAAATACTTATGAAGTTTTACTAAATTGTATAAGTATTAGTCCATATCACCATTGGACAGCTTTGGCAAAATAACACCTTCTAATAAATAATCTATCTAACAATTCATTTTGTTTCATGATCTACTTAGCTTTCACACTGGAAACTGAAACTAAAACTGTGTTTTATTCAGAATTAAAATGAAATCTACATAAATAACAACTTATACCTAATTAATAAATAAAATAAAAATATACATACTAACCTGGGCGTCGAAAAATTCCTCCGCATCGCTATTGACTAATATAATGTACCCAAGAGACTGGTGGCATTGCCACGTTGTATGGCAATGCTTAGCCTCTAGCCAAGGTAAAAGCTAGCCCTTGGGTCAGGGGAAGTGTCATCCAGCCGCTTGGAGATTTCGTTGACAGACCAACTGTGTCACATAAAAATCGAATAAAAAACTCGCCTGCTGTGTTTCAGCCCTGGGTAGGTACTCCAAACACCCCCAATGTCCCTAGAAAATATTTAAATGAAGATCATCTGTTACTTGCGAAGCTTTTTGCTTCGCTATCTTGTCCCCTTTATAATGTTGTTGTAAAATAAAGTATTTCAAGTTATTTTAGGCCATAAAGTCTTTGTAAAGTCCGCTGTTGTGCTGGGATTATGTTTTGTGTTGGTACTTGGTATAGTTAGTATGTCAGTTACTGAGCAACGACAACGTGGACAAAGGTTGGATAAAAGAAAACTCTTGATGTAAGTAAATGTCTATTGTAGCGGTCTACTGAAGGGTTAGGTTAAGTCATAAACGCTGAAAATGTTGTTAAAAAATCTAAAAAATTGTGTAGTAATAATAGTAGCCTTTACCTATCATTTCATAATAGGACCTATTTAATTTTAGACAGTTTTTTCCCAAATTCATCACTTTCTAATAGTTTTGATGATTCTGTCGCAATTTTTATAGATGATGGGTAACTACATATTTAGTTATTACGTAGATATACCTACACACATGATAGCAGCTAAGTTTAATTGGACCGAAAAATCCATAATTTTCTTATACATAAGTAGGGTATGATTCTAGTCTGCACGTGCCTGAGACTTGAGTCCCAAGACATATGCATGCTAGTAGGTAACACTTTCCATTTATTATAACATTCGACAAATAACGGTTGGGGTATAGTAAATTTCGATAGTTTGATAAAAACTTTTAATAAGCTGCGTTATTTCACGATAAATAAGTAGGTACTAAGTAATATAACCTAATTACCTTTACATTTTAAAAATACTCTAAAATGCAGCCGTTTTAACATTATTACATAATAACTGTCATTATTTGGCAGTTATTTGTCATAATAAGCTATTATAAATGGAGTGTAGTTACCAACAGTGCGCTCGCTTTAAGATTGAGACTGCAGGTCAATCATTCGTCTGTTATGATGAGTGTGTGGGCATTACATGTAAGTGTTAGGAATAAGGAACAAAAATAAAATAATTAAAATACCATCAAAACTTTTTATTCTGTAATAACATGTCAAGAGTATTCCGTCAACAAACTTTAACAAGATGCCTAGTGATACGGATGACGATGAGAAGAACAACTTACATCGAGAGTTCAGTAAACAACACTATCAGTAGACTTAAAACAATTATAAAATATATTAAAAAAAACAAATTGGTTTCACCAGTAACTAAATGGACATTGCTGACTTTGAAAGGAAAATGAAACTTATTTGTATATACACGATTTATATTATAACTCCCACGGTGGAACTATATTTCAACTTAGTAACGGAAAAGTGTTTGTGATATTGTGCCTGCCTATGTTCACAGGAACGGATGACATCAACGTATTATCTAATACACCACCACCGAATTAACTTATCTTATGTTTTATTAAGCCATGTAAAAACCTGAAACAAAAGAGAAACAATGTTAACATTATGAAAAATGTGTTACAAAGCTTTTACAGCTGTGTAATATAAACTGGTTGTGGCTTCCTGTAAATAGAACATTACAGGACATGAATGAACATTGTCCTTTTGATTACACACCATTGGCTTTGTATATGAACAAATATGAGCGCACTATAAAAATAAGCCCACTTAACAATGGAATTATGGAAGGTATTGATGTGACACAACATTTTTGAGGTTTAGTAGAAACGGGAAATCAAATTTTCGTTTCATAGAAACATTCTATGAATCACGAAAGATCAGAGATGTGCAAAATAGGTTATAAAATGTATTTAAATACAAAATGCAAATACTTTTTGTATTTTGTTATTTCAAATACAAAATACAAAATAGTTTTTCATTTTATATTTGAAATACTAAATGCAAAATACGTATTTACAAAATGCTTTATTCAAATAAAATACTTTTAGTTTTAAACTATTTTTATTTTGTTAAAAAGTTCATTTATTTCAGCCAGCTAACAGGCTGGTAAATTTACTTTGATAACTTACTTAAATTAAATTAGCTTATTATTTTCCGAGTGACTAATAACTTAAAAGTCGACTAAATGTTTGCAACAAATAAAATAACTTGCCAGCGATTAAATATTTTCGCGACTATTATATTATGTAAGGTTCAAAATTAAAGGTGTTATAAAAACTAAAAACTAGCAGCTGCGTTTAGGTAGCAAATAAACTATACCAGTCAAATAAAATATTAGGCGAGGAGCTATAAATAATGACTTGGCGACTAATAATGTTAGTAGGGTGGCAAAGATAATATATTACCAACTCTTTCGTGCCGTCTATGTCACGGCTAAAACCCGAAGTGCGGCTATACCTAGTTTTAGCCGGCTACAATTAGGTGCGACCGGTAGCAGTTGGTTAAATTTAGTTGTGGCAAATGAAAATGGCTGAAAGGTAGGTTAGGTTAGGTTAGAACTGTGACCACATAACACACCGCACGAGCCGAGCGAGCGAAGCGAGCGGTGCCGCGGCAGCGGCCGGCGAGTGCCAGGGTCCATTTAGGCAAGTTTAACCAACTGCTACCGGCCGCACCTAGTTGTAACCGGCTAAAACTAGGTGTAGCCGCAATTCGGGTTTTAGAATCTGATTTATATTATTTATGAATGCCCATTTTCTATTTTATTTTCGCCATTAAGTTTCCGCTTAGATATTAATTCTATTCCCAAAAGAAAAACTTGATGCTAGTTTAAATTAAAACGGAGCTTATTACTGATATATTAATATGCTACCTATTACTTATTACGATACTCCTTATTAGCTGCCAACCCATTATATATGGTACCCACTCTATTTTTTTTTAAAACCTATATTCATTTTACTTAGTTGCCGCATTAAATACATGCCAATTAAATTTACTTAACAGATTTTAATAAAATAATTTGCTCAAATACACTGTCGCTCATCTTTTTCCTGTGTGGGCTCATAATCATGCTACCATAAGTAAAAAGCCTTTCTACCGACGCAGAGCTAGGCAAGCAGGTATTATATTTCAAGAATAACATCTTTACTGTGTAGGGTATTTATTTAATGATTGCAGGCTGTAGGGACGGCCCGTTCATATAGGCGAACTAGGCGAAAAAATTCTTAATTTTATTTTACCACTTTGTCGGCGTAATTAATATATACACCCATGCCAAATTACAGCTTTCTAATACTAAGGGTCTCGGAGCTAGACCGCGGACAGACAGACGGACATGACGAAACTATAAGGGTTCCTTGTTTACTACGGAACCCTAAAAGTACCATTTTTCATCACATTAATTATTAAGACGTTGATTGATGTTTACAAAGCTTAGCAAAAAGTATTTTGCATTTTGCAAATACAAAATATGTCCTAAAATGTATTTCAAATAAAATATAAAATGCTTTTCTAAAAAAAATATTTAAATACAAAATGGAAATAGGTATTTTGTATTTTGTATTTTGCATTTCAAATAGTTTTATATTTAAAATGTCACATCTCTGCGAAAGATACAACAAGGCTCCCTAGGTAACCTTTCCAGTTAAGTACATATTGAACAAACAAAATAGAAGTATGTAACAAAAGTGCAGTAAATAAACTCACCTTATTATAGAAAAAAAATATAGAAAATGGCGCGTTATCACTGCACGGGGCTCATCCAGAGCTGCGTCAGTCGCGCTGGCCAGAGGCGCGGGCGGGCGACGTCGGCCCACTTTGTGCGACGTCGGCGACCGCGGCACCGGGCGCGCCGAGCCCTGCCGCGGTTGCCAGGACCGGCTGATGCGGCTCCTGCCTGTAAAAACGAGAACATATTAATCTATTAAAAAAGAAAACATGTTCAATCTATCAGCATGTGCCCGTGAATACAGATTTAAATTATACTATCAGCGTGTGGAAGTTACATAAGACCACGTATTTGAACGCACATGAGAAATGATTAGAGTGAGGAATAATAATCTGAGGATAGGCTTCTGGATGAAGCAACACAGCGTGTTGGTATCACGAAGCGCCACGTGCGCACATGAGAAATACTTAGTATAACGAATAATAATCGGAGTATCGACGCTTCCGTATGAAGCAACACTAGGCTTAATTAATCAACTAATTGAAGTCCATTGTTTCACGCACGCAGCTCTTCGGAAAGAAGTTCAGGACTTGGATGCAACGTAATGTTATGTAGAACAGTCCGGGGACCCAAACCATCACGGGTACGAAATATCCATTCATCGAAGCAGGTTGGTCTTGAGAAATACGAAGTAGCTAGCAACAGTCAACATTCTGGATGCAGGTGTCTCTTGGTTCTAGTCAAATTAGCTTAGGTTATCTAACAAGAAAAGTTGGTGACCACGTGGCCAGCCCTTTGAACTTGCCAAGCCCTGGCCTCGTGGTCAGGTGCTAATTCAAGAAAAGAAGAAAGAAAAATTGGTTTATTTGTCATAAATAGGATAAGCTCATTATTGTGCGATTGTTCTTACACATACCTGGTGATAAATGTACTAATATTAACTTCGAAATAAGGAACGTTTTGGTAACGAGCCTGTGTTGTGTAGGTACTTGCTTACGTAAGCTGGGATTTCCTTTGAGGAAAAATTTAAGAAAAGAAAACACCTTTTATGCAATTCACAAATAAATTAAAACATTGCAAGTAACTTACCATACTGCTACAGGTCTCGGTATTTGCGGGTACCCTGGCTCACTGCAAAAGATAAAACAATATTAATACCAGTTCTTTAAATTAGCATGTGTTACTGAAAAAAAAGATAATACGACAATGCTTGATTTTAATTGAATATCCTGTAAAAATCGAGGCAACTTGTTGCTTTTGTTTAACAAATAAAATAATCTGGAAAAGTTCGGAAAACAACGTGGTTACTTTTCAGAAAAACTTCTATGTTGAACGAAGAATGCATAATAGGGATCCATGCTATTTAAGTAGAACCATATATAAAATCATTAGAAATATAAAATATCAATCATGGTAGCACATGGTGATCACAAAATGGCGGATCCGATCAGGAAAATATCATGCACAAGACTAATCCCTGTAGAAATATCGGAACATGTAATTAAACAATAGAAAGAAAGTAACATGTAATTATAAGTTAATATGTAAGTGTCGACAATTGAAATAATACACAATTAAAGAAAAATGGTTAATTGATCTAATTGTAACAAGAGTTAATACTCACGTTCCGCTGCGACACCCGAATGCGACGAGCGCTTGCGCATGCGGTCTTTTATAGTCCAAATTATGTCTACGCAAAGCAATAACATAGTAACTGAACATTGCATATTTTATTTATTCACGAAAAAAATATTATACAGAACATTTGTCATGCATCGAATTTTCATTTAGCATTTAAGGAAGTAGTAATTGTTTGAATGGGATTTTTATGCTTATATAACTGTCAAAGAAAAACATAATGTTTCAGCTGTAAGCAGCTGTCATGTTAATGTTTTTCGGAATTTACAGCTGTTTGTTTTGCGATGACGAGTGATGATGGGTCGGTTAATATAATAAAAAAGTGCAGAAAACACGCAAGCCGTTCATTCTCGTACATAAATAGGTAGTGAAATAGTAAAAAGCATATGGTGATATGATAAGGCATAGGGTACGAGTAGATATGTAAGTTTTGAAAACACTTTTCATTTAATTTTCTTTCGACATTTTCCAACATCAATATTATTCATCGCTGTCCTCAGAAATAGGCACATATCCTTTTCTTCAAGTTACAAGAAGAAAATATCAGTTATGAAATTGGTAACTTTTGAAAATACTTTGTACATCCAGTAAGTAAAATAATAATGCGTCACCATAGTTGTTTTGCATCATTTTTTTTTATTGTTGTGACTATATTTGTTTCACGTAACAAAAGTGTCGTTATCGTCAAAATGATGTTAACTCCTAAAGTACAGTTACATGGTTATGATTGGCTAACGTGTGAAACATTATTACTGTGTAATACCCTCAGAATATTAATTATAATTACTAGAACATTCGATAGAAGTTGAATAATTTTCAATAATCTTTTTTTCGAGGTACCTAGCCTACTTGTTTTGAAAGTTAAGGCAACCTAAGTTTTAGATGAATATTAAATACGTATGGTTTTTATGGCAGTTAAGAGTTGTTAGTGGTATTAGTACGAAAAGTGGATATGTAGTTGCAAAACTTAAAGAATACGATAAATCATCATTGACATCACCATCATCATCCATTCATGATGTTACCATTACATTTGTAATTAATTTATTTTTATTTGACATTTGTAATTTATTTATTTTTATTTGACATTTGTAATTTGATAATTTAGACAATTCTTGATTTAGTACATATTTTTTCTGACATTGGAATTTAATTATTTTGTTAAATTAGAATCATTGTTATTGTCACAAAATTTGCATGCCGAATTTAGTTGGCGGAATATGTTGAACTATTGTGTATTTGTTATAAAATCTGTAAAATACCATATTTCAGGCAAATAAATGAATCTACTATCTATCTATCTATCTACCAATATTTTGATTTAAAAGAGTGTCCGTGGAGTTTCTTGCCCATTCTTCTCTATAGCAACCTATTACGCTTTGGAATGGGCAACTAGCTTCATCTTTCTGAATAACTGACTGCTTGTCATATCAAAAGTGCCTATCTATCTAATACCTTTAAACAAGTAATCTGAATCTCGGAAATGGCTCCAACGATTTTCATGAAATTTAGTATGCAGGGGGTTTTGGGGGCGATAAATCGATCGAGCTAGGTTTTACTTTTAGAAAACGCCGTGCAAAAAAAAAAAAAACTGAGCATAGCTCGGTCATCCATATATTAATTCGTTTAATTGAAATAAATGATTTGAGTTTATCATTTGTTCTATAAATTAATGTAACTTCTGAATGTGATTATGCTTCTCTTTACAGTAGGAAAACACAGTAGACAAATACTGTAAGTACCTATATCTTAGACCTTGGTCTAAGACCTATATATAGGATTTTTTTTAACCAGTGCGCAAACTTAAATACGTGACTTTACTCATCATTATGAACAACTTTTACTATGGGACCAAACCTGAAATCGCGAAAAAAAAATCAGCTGTTCCCTACATTTTGACGAGTTATGCGAACATAAATGTAGGGAACAACTGATTTTTTTTTAGCTGATTTGTTAAATTAACAATAATCATCATCAATAATATTAAAGTCTATTTTGAATTGGCTTGGCAAAGTGGCAAGTTTTATAAACGTGAGATGGATTAAATTGCTAAGTTTGAAAAAAAATGCAACACAATCTTTTTCTAACGAAAAAATTCCGGTACCTTTTAAGGTGTAGTCTTTGATTTCATTCGTATTAGTACATTTAATAGTTAATTTGTTAAGTTTTGATTGTTTATAAACAAATCTTCCATCATTAAGTTTTTGCCATATGTTTAAATTACCATAAATTATTTTTGAGTCGCACACTTTAGGGAGTGAATGTGTTACTTCAGTTAAAAGCTTAATTTCTCAAGAGGGAGAGTGGATAATATTGAGGGTAATGGACATATTACATAGTCATAATTAACATTCTTACATTCACTTAAACTATCTAACAATGCATAACTTAATCCATCATCAGATACAGCCATGTATAACTTAGTGGGATGAATAAGGACATATGTTTGTAAATTATTCTCATCCCGTGGTGTGGGTAGCGGTAAATTTTTATAGATACTATACTTAATTGGATCGATGAGAGGCATTTCAATAACAAATATTATTTTATTATTATAATAGTAAGAAGTCAACTTACATAAGTCGATAATACTGTGAATGTTATGTAACGATAACGAGACAGGAAAATTAGTTTATGTGACGCTAATTTTAAGGATTCTAATTCAATGTCGGTTAATGTTATTGGAGAAAGCATATGAGCACTACTATTTACAATAGATTTAAAATATCTATATCTTTCAGATAGTAGACGAGTAGTTATTGAAATAATATTTTATGTTTGAAACGAATTATTGTTACGCACTAGTAAAGAACGTGAGAAAAATCAAATCAAATACACAGGTTATTTGACTGTATATAAAGTATGTGTCTCTGTGTCCTGCCACATTAAGTAACATACAAATACTACAAAATTAGTTACAAGAAATAGTGAACAGAAAGAGTAAATTAACACGACGATATATATTCTTCTCGAGGTAAAGATTTGGTGATCAGCAAAGAAGAAATAAATGTGGGTTGAAATGGAAAAGTTCATTTTAGTCTTATTGATGAAATGCTGTGGAAGGACGATCAAGCCAAGAACAGGCAATCAATATGAACTCAAATGATAAAACCACCTTTGTTAGACTCCGAAAAACTTTATCAAAACCTTCTCCAAATAAAATTCAGTAGGTAACACAGAGCCATTCTTTACAGATACAATATATTCTAAGAACTCCTACCTAAACCACTAAATCAAAGTACATAGCGTGCTATATAAGGTACATAAATCGTCCGCCATGTTGGTTCGGTAAATTTAATAATCCTGGGAGCTCGTCCTTAGTAAAGACAAATGTCCACCCACCACCCTGGAGGGAAAATATTACATAAGTTTCCAGGAAAAATGGTTCGTGGGCTGGGCTTGGGGGCGTGGCCGCACCACGCCCTGTCGAGAGGAGGAGCTTAGGAAAGCTATATGGATCCTCGGTTTGGTCTAAGATTTGGTCGTTTTATTAAATGAAGGTAAATAATTTGTTCTGAGTGCTGTATAGAAGTAATATTGTATGGAGTAATGAGTTTGTTTGTGAAGCTGGTTGTCATGTTGGTACTTACCTGTGAGGGTGTTGGTAACTAAGTAGGTACTTAAATAGGGTTTCGTTTCGTTACGCCGTCATAGATTTGCAAAGTGGAGCTTAGGTGTAGACAAACTTGATTTCTTTTGCAAAGCA
Source organism: Agrochola litura (assembly GCA_949152395.1). Taxonomy (NCBI): domain Eukaryota; kingdom Metazoa; phylum Arthropoda; class Insecta; order Lepidoptera; family Noctuidae; genus Agrochola; species Agrochola litura. Next base: position 25,154,161 of record OX424499.1, read on the forward strand.
TTGTATTGTACTTAATAACCTTTCTTAAACTTGGCCCATTGATTGTGGATAGGATGAATGAAATGATAAAACTGTGAAGAATCTATCTTTCTTGGGGTAAAAATAACTTCGAATTACAAATGAGTAGGTACCTACCTACTTCCACTTTACCTACGTGAGAAACTATTCGTTTTTGATAGGCATATCCTTACTATAAAAATACCACTTAGAACAAAATCCAATAGGTCACATTTTCATAATGTAAGTAATCTATATTCATTGACAACCTACACAACTAAATAGGTATACGTAGAGGGTCATTTTACTTACTCCGAGGACAACAAATACTCTGGCTCCCAAGGCTTTGTGATAACTACACATTCTTACTCGTTCTTCTCCATGTAGGTACCTACTATCCACGTCAGAAAGGGCAACTAGCTTCATGTTTCTACTTGATAATTCAAAAGTGCATGTAATTGGTTTAGTTGAAATAAATGTTGAATAAATGATTGAGATTTTTTTTGTAAATAGTATATTTAATTAGTAAGTAGGTTTTGTAAATCTTGTAAAGCCTTAGTACTTTCAATAGCTTAGTTTTGTCAAAAGTAAGTAACAATAAATACTAAACATTAAGGAGTTTATTTATAAACGTTGCTTATTAAAGTTAAGTGACATTCGAACTTCAAAAATGTATGGTTAAACAGTCGCTGATCATTACTTAACTTTAAACAACGTTTACAAATAAACCCCTGAACTGAGTAATATTCTGTATTTTTACTAAATAAAAAACTACGAAATGCAAATAACTTTACTTTTGAAATAGGTACCTACTAACTTTATAATTTTGTTTTTTTTTTTGTTATACTGTGTTTTGCAGTAAACTTAAAACTGTGTAATATTTTGCATTTACTAAATTATTACTTTTATTACTATTTACACTTACAAAATTTTTTTTTTTAGATAATTACATTTTCAAAAAAAAAATAGGAATACAAGGCTGTTAGTAAAAATTATAATAGGTACCTAATTACAAATACAGAAACACTTTTTTTTATTAATTATTAGTATTATTACATTATAACTTAGTTTTTTCCCCAAATACGTTTAGAACACTGGGTCCAGTAGGTATTTTAATATACTGGACTCACAAAATAATCAATGCTTTGATTTGATTTTAAAAACACCGAAAAACTGAAAACAAAACGACTTTATCGTATTAATTAGATTACCATAACTAGGCTATTTTCATTAGCACGCTCTAAACAAAGCGTGTTCTAAACAAAACGGACGCTTTAACCAAATTGCCTTAAAATGGGGAGAAAAATAAAATAAAAAACAACAAATTAATGAGCTCCGCTAACTTCCCCGGCGCAGGGCGAAGGGACCACACAAATGCTAATTTTTCAACTACTAAACATTTTTCGGTACGATTTCCAAAAAGAATTTGGTAAACTTGAGGCAGGAATAAAGTATGCAGCGGAAAATTACTAAAAATAGAAGAGATTGCTGAAAATCTTGTTTCGTACAATTTAGATATTTCTTTTATCTGAAGTTTCATCTATACCAACAATCCTACATATTTTTAATATTCAAATTAGAATCGTATGAAAAGATTTACTTACATAATATTATTATTGTAAAATGATGAAATGATTTGAAAAATGAGTTTTGGTCATTCAGTTATTGAGAAATAATTATTGATTTATTGCACGTAATATAACTTTACAGTTTTTAACACAACTAACTAACCTATGCATTTACACAAGGTAAGTACTAAATTAAAAGACTAACTAACTATCAGTTTATATAAAAACAAAAAGACACTTTGGCGTCGAAGTATTCGTCCGTATCGCTGTCATCTGGAAATTCAGTTATTTCGTTTTCTTAAAATCAGACATGATTGTATCAACAGAATATTAGCTTGTTGATGAAATCCTCGATGTAGAATGTAGATACCAAAGAGCTCACCGTTATGATGTTATTTGAGTTCCTACCTACGTAAAAGATTAATTCCCTATCGATTTTTTGCATAAAATTAACGTATTATACAACAAATAAATCTAAATCTGAAACATTTTTCTCAGGGGTTATCCATTAATCTGAACGCCAGCGTATTCCAGCCCCGCATCTGGCGCTCAATTTAAAACAAAAAGGTAACACACAGGCCACAGGAACTTCGGGAAAAAGGACCATCTCCACCCACTTCCTGTTGTTTGTCTCTGGTACACACATATTTTTTAACTAAGTGCCTATTTTGAATAAAAATGCGTCTCCCTTAACCGTTAAAATGTACGGAGCGAGTCCTGAAGATTTATGTCGCTACGTTCTCTTTATTTTAGAGATAACGCTATTGTTCGTAATTTTGGTCGGTCGTGTATTTGTAGCCTGCAGGGTATTGTGTGCGGGAAATGTCGGAGTAATTGAAAAGAATATGGAGGTTTACTGCTCTGATATTACAGGTAGCTGTGTGTATGAATTTAAAACAAATCATATTGAATTTAAATTACAAAGCATGTTTTTTTAACACAGGTGGTTCCGTGGTTACCAATCTAAACTAGTATTTAAAAAGAAAAGATCAGATTTTTTGTAAGATAGTATATTTGTATGTTTGTTTGTTATGGATAAACACAAAAAATGCTTAACCGATTTAAAAAATTCTTTCACCTCTAGAAAGCTACCTACATTATCATCGAGTAACATGAGGATATCTTATGTAAAAAAACAGATCCCTGCGAAAATTGCAATAATGTATCAAAAATTAATTAATTATTTGTCATTATTTGGCGTGTGTTGTGAAAACTATTATTGATGATATATAAAATAATGTACTACGTGTTTATAGTACTCATCATTACCCACAAAAAGACCGGGTAGCTATATGTCTAACTATTATAGTTAAGTCACAACCGTTTTTTGTTCAAATTAGTAAATAAAAACACGGGTAGAGTCGAAAGATGATGATATTCGTATCATGATAATAATCCTTATCCAACTAAATAGTTTCATAATCAAGGTTGATTATCATCATCCTATGACCCTTAGGAGACGAGTAAAAGTGAAAATTTTGAAAAAACGCTAAGCGAAAACGACGTAACAAGTACGTATTTTTCTGTTCCTTTTGTCTTGTCTGTGTATTATTTGTGTGTATTTAAATGGTAACAGCGCAGACGGCCGATGCGAAGGAACAAGAAATTTACGTAAAATTTACGTAAATTTACGACGAAGTCGCGCGCAGAAGCTAGTAATTAATAATAATTATACATTATTTATTACTACATATAAACCTTCAACTGTCATTAACGAGACACAATAGGATTTTTAATTGTTATGGCCCTCTAAAGGCCAATCGACAGATGATCGGATAACACATACTTTACTACCCATTCAAGTCGATATTTATATCACGAGTATCATTATTCCTATCAGAAAAATGATAATAGATACAGTTTTAAATTATTCCAAATGAAGAAGTTACAACTTGTCCATTTAAACGAATTAGGTAAATCCTGGCCCCTTAAATTAGACTTGTTTTATATCGCTATCAATACAAACTGAGGAAACTTATGGCGCGCATCGATTTCCATTGATAACTGTAACCGCAACAGAAATAAGGTAACTTAATTCAATAAACAATACCACAATCATTTAGATAGCTTTTAGATCTTAGAGTAGGTAATGCGACCACATAAAATCCTTTTTTTAAACATATTTACTACCTTCATTATCCTGCTAAGATATCAAAGTAAATCATCAAACAAAAGTGCAATAGAATCGTACAAGCAAAAAGAACATTTCTAAAACGTAAGTTCCACATAACTGCAGTATCGTAGCGGTGGTTAGGACTGGTTCCCGATCATCGCCGCGCCGCCCGCGCATCGTTCGTGATCACCGATCTTTACCGATCGCTACTCGATAATCGCGCGCACTGTGCAAACAGTCGCTTTCATGTTCACGAATTTTTGCAATCGATTGTTATACAGGTTGTTTTTAGGTACCATTTTATTGGCAAGTTTAAAAGAATTTTTGAAGTGAAACTTTTTAGGCGGCGATTCGATAATTGCACGAGAATTGAGAGTGAAATTTCAAAGACGCGTCACGTTTAGGCACATTGCGATAAATGAGAGCGAAGAAAGATATAACTCTCTCTATCTCTGTCACAAAATCTCTCTTATTGTTTATTTTTTAAGAAGTTTCAATTGTATCACGTGTACGGTACTGCACGCGCAATTTTTGATGTGTAACATCTTTCCTCTCACTTTCCTGCAATCTGTGCACAAAACATAATATTATATACCTACCCTAAAACTCTGTGGGAGTGATTTCGTGAAAAGGGACGGAAGTGTGTAACAGGAAGCACGGGAAGCGCGCGCTATTTGATTTGACCGATCAGCGCGTGTAGTGTTAGAGTTGGCTATCAAAAACGACCTTGACGAGGTTGTTGCTTATTACCAAGATGAGATGTTGTTTTTTTAACAATTTACAAAATCATCATGAATGTCTAGCAGAAACGTCACGAAGTTATTTGATGGCATTTTAATTTTTCGACAAATACCTACCATTCAGTTTCAATGTCCTACCGCCGCGCGCCGCATGTCATTGGTACCTATCTAATCTATCTTCTAATCTAAATACATAAAAGCGAATGGTCACTCACTCATTCACTCATTCATCACGAAATATCGAAAACCGCTTGACGTATAAAGATAAAATTTGGCAGAAAGGTAGTTTATAGTTAGTAGACGTCCGCTAAGAAAGGGTTTCTGGAAATTCGACCTATGAGGGGGTGAAAAGGGAGGATTTTGTTTGTATGAAAAATCTTATTCCTTGAGTTAATAAACTTGAAACTTGGCACGAATACTTATCTATGTAAATATATAAAGTTTGCCATTTTTAGTTTTTCTAAACTACCCCCTAAAGGAGAATTGGGGGTTGTCAAAGTTTGTATGGAATAATTTTAACGCGCAATCTGATTAACTCGAAACTCAGTATTTATACTTAAGACTGAAAATAAATAAAAACGTATATCAGGGATTTTTGAAAATCTACCCCTAACGAGGTGAAAAGGGGGTATTCATTTTTACAGGGGAGGATTTGACTGTGTGGCTTGGTTATTTTGAAAATTGGTATAAATAATCACTAAGTCAAATAATGGAAACGTCACAATAGACTTTTCAAAAATTATAATAACGCTATTTGTTATGGGGGATAAGCAATATTACAATAAGTTCGTATTCTTCTACAGTTTACCGCAAATTGTAAAAAGGCTAGCCAAAAGGTTAGAACATTGCAGATAGTTACGGATTTAACCTTTTAAGATTATCATCACGCTATAGCTTTATGGATCTAAGCAGTCAATTATAACATATAGGTGGATTTTAAGATGGGGCAATAAGGGCAGGTACCTTAACCGTTGTCGCTACAAGAAAACAGACTTAGGAGACTGCCTTAACTTTTTAAAATATGTTGATCTGCATTCCCATAATTTGAAAAAAATGTACAGTTAGCATGAAAATGGCCAAAATTCACAAAAACTTTTTTGATGCCAGTCGATCCTATTTCTTATTACTAGGGTCAAAAAACTATATCGGGCCAACTGAGGTTTGAGAACAAGAATGTCTGTCTGTATGTTACCTTTTCACACCTAAACCAATGAACGGATTTCGATAAAATTTGGCAAGGAGTTAAATGACATCCTAGGGTAGGACATAGGCTACTTTTTATCTCAAAAATAATCCTAAAAGGGTTACGATGATAGGTACAGATGAAAGTTTTTTCGCCAAACTTCATGCTGCTAGGTCAACGAGAAGTTCCATATAGGCTTTGTTTTATTTGCGAGTATCAACATAAATATGCGGTATAATTAAATGGCCGTATTTTTTTATTGCGTTGACTTGAAATTTTGATTTTCTTTACAGCTCCAAGGGACCGTAGATCTAAGTTTTTGATATCTATTTCAACTTGATGCCTCCAAGCGTTTCTGAGAAAAAGGGTCTTGACAGACAACGAAGTCATCCTTTAAGGGTTTAAATTTTTCATTTTGAGGTACGGAACCCTAAAACAGATTTATTATCAGCCTGTTACCTTTCATGCCGTAACGGCTGATTGTGGCTGTGTCGGCTGACTGATCCTATGTCCTAACCCATGACCTGGGTTAGGACATAGGATACTCTGAATCCCGGTAGCACGTTCCTGTGGGATATTTACCGACATCCACGCGGGCGAAGCCGCGGGCAAAAGCTAGTTTATAATCTTATCGAGAAGAAAAGAGTTTGGTTCATCATAACGTCTGTTCACAGGGTGTCCCTGAAAAAATTAGGTCTCGATTTTCTCATGATATTTTCCGGTTACAGGTTCGTAAATTTTATATAATCTTTTAATTAGTCAGTTTCATAAGATTGATCATAATATTAGTTTTTCAATTATTTTACTCGGGTCACTGCCATGCCGTCGGACTTGTAATACAACCCAAGTTAGGAATACCAGTATCTTAAGCTTAGACTTGCTGTCTAGTAGTAGTTCAACAAGTTACCTCGGAGTCGTCAGACGACATTGGTATTTTCTAGTTCTTTGTGGCGAATAAACTTCAGTTTCTTTCGTAGGCCGATTGCTACGTCGTCGCAGGCAATTTGCGTACGAAACTATTAATTAATTGAGATGCAAAAATGTGAATTTTAAGGAATAGGTACTAAATCCGATACAACGGAGAGATAGGTTTCTTACTAAATATGAAGTACTAATACTACTTCGAAAAAACGCAAGGAATTGTTTGTGCTCCCAGATATTTTAATATAATTGATTTAACATCAAACCACAACGCCTTGATCCGAGTGACAACTGCACACCCTGCATATAAATAATTCTAATTCCAATAGAATAAGGCCTTCTTTGTCTTAAATCAGCGAGCTGATCAACTTGCTTAGAACCAATCCTACTAGGTATTATTTGTTTATAAATAATTTTATATATAAACGCGAAAGTTTGTGAGGACGGACGGATGGATGTTTATTACTTCTTCACGCGACAACTACTGAACGGATTTGGATGAAAGGAGATCATTCATTTTGGGCTAAATTTATTATGAAAGTGCCATCCCTTATATTTATGTATCTAAAATAATGTATTATTTTATTTCACTGTTCTTGCGTGAATAGAAACTACTAAATAGACCTAAAACCAGTTAATACTAGTGATACCTATTTCAATCGCTCACTGTTGTTACGTGGAGAATAACCTTAAAGCCTAAGTTTTACAGTAAAAGATGATATCTGTAATATTTACAGGTATAAAAAGCTATAATTAGATTACTGATAACTAAAACATACTGAAAACAGTTTTTTACAAACTCGTATAACAGCGCAGGGAATGGCCCTACAGATTTGGTCTCAAAGTGAAAAGTGAAGAAAATAACATGTTCTAACGGAATATAACTTCTTTTTAACCGTCTTCCAAAAAGGAGGAGGTTATATGTTCGACGCGTATGTTTGTTTTTTTTTTTATGTATGTCCACCGATTTCTCCGTCATTTGTGGACCGATTTTGAAAATTATTTTTTTTGTTTCAAAGGGTATGCTCCCAAATTGGTCCCATATAAATTTTATTAACTTTGCTTGGGTAGTTTTTGAGTTAGCTACAAAATACGTATTTTTTTCCCACTTAGTATGTAGATGATATGATAAGCTCCTGTCACTGGTAGCAGGTAGTGGTATTCAAATGTGTGTGGGGTAGGTACCACAACTAAAAAGTGAAAAATAAAAACTTTTTACAAAAAAAACACAACCGACTTCCAAAATTAAAGTAATTTTTCACTTTGTAGTGTTTTTTTTGGAAGTCGGTTGTGTTTTTTTTAGAGATGGGCCGAATGTGGTTTGAACCGAATCCGAACTTCGGCCGAACATTCGGTTAAAATGAAAAGTTCGGCCGAAATCCGGCCGAACTTCGGTTCAATTTCGCGCTTTTCTAGAGAGCGACACGTCGTGACTTGTTTACGTATTTACTTCAATAAAATTATTGCTAGATGTACCCCGCCTGCACACCGCGCTTCCACCGCGTGGCCTAATAAGAACAGATTTTTAAGGCTAATAAGAAGAACAGATTTAATTTAAGGTTTACATTTACAATGTTTCTAACTAAAATAAATGATCATGAGTGAGTAAAAGACATAATTTTATTTTACAGTAATGCTATTCTGATTCTATTAAACAGTCAAAATGGTGCAAGTAGGTATTATTTTTCTTGTGCCGAATGTTCGGCATCTGAACCGAATTTCGGCCGAATGCCGAAGTTCGGTTCAAGCTGCCGAAATTCGGTTGAACCGAATGTGAACCGAATTTCGGCCCATCCCTAGTTTTTTTTGTAAAAAGTTTTTTGTATGGATGGTGAATGTTCTCCTTTGGCATACAGCTAGTTTATAACCTGGATTAACACAGGATACTTTTTATCCTGATATTCCCAGGAAGATCGAGACTTATGCGGGTGAAACCGCGGGGCACTGCTAGTTTTAGTACTAATTATAAAAATAAGTACCAATTTAAAGACATCTGAAGACGATTATAAACAAATAATTTGATTTAAGTGTGTTCGGAAACATGAAGTAGTTAGTAATTCAGAGCTATGAATAATGGCTCGCATAATAGTTTCAACAGAGTTTAATACATTGCCTAAAAGAGCTCGTCCTGTAAGTAAATGAGCGTGGGATCGCTTGCTTGCGCGTGCGACGGGCGGACGCCTCGGGCGCTGCTCGGTGCAACCTTCTATTAGCATGCCAGCTCTCACTGGATCCGCTTAGATTCGTCCCCAGGGTTACTGCTGCCTACATGTACTAGATTTGAGCTAGCTTCTGACTATCCCGTCTACACGTCAAGTAATATAAAGTAGATTCAACATATGCACGAGCAAATGAATGCATGTTGTTGTTGGGAGTAATTAACTGGTTTACAAGTGACTAAATAAGTAATTGCTCAATAAATTGCTGCAGACTCACTTGAGTCTAAATACGATATTTCTGCAGGCATGTCGAAATAATTCATGAGACTTCTAAGTGCTAACCTCTTCTTCTTACCGACTAAGAGCAGTCGTACACCCTTCATCATCATCATTGGTAGCCTTGAACATAGGCTTCCTCCCTCTTTCCTGGGCAAGTTTCATCCAGGTTTTGCGCCCTTATTTTGTTTTATTACTATAATCTCTATAGACTGTGCGTTTACTTTTGACACTGGCTATTTGAGTTTCGTAAAAAAAAAACATTTCATTCTATGGTTTTTTTTTCTTATTTTTCTTTTAATATTTTTCTTCAATATCCTGCCAGCCCTACCATCGCAAATACTGAAACTATGTGAATCGTCAGAATTGGTGTGCTTACATCGGTCAGGGGTCAGGCCATGCTGAGCTCACTCCAATCTGTTGGGAGGTAAGTGAGCTAACTACACGAGAGGAACTGATCTTAATCGATGATTAGGAGGTAGGCAGAGAGGTGTTTCTTTGATTGCTGGTTGGAGGGATTGAGTGTAAGTGCAATAACGGGAATATCCAGTTAGAACGAAAATAACTTCGGTTATGTCGTCAAGTAGTGTGGATGTCTGATTTATATGCTACTGGCATATTAGCTCAAGCATCTGTTAACTGGATACCAATCACAATAAAATGTATAATTCGATTTAAAATGATTACATTCAGTCAAGTGTAGGTATATTCCAGTGCATCCACGAGTGACGATACCAAAGTATAGTCGACCTCGTGGTTGCCTTACCACTTTTGACAACAATTTCCAGTAAATTGTAACTTCACTAAGTTTGGAAATATCTAACTGTCAAATAGACAAATAGACCTCGGCCTATTCAATAAAACCAACAGGCGGCAATCCTAGAATTTGACAATTAAACATTTGAAATCTTTTGGCAAATATATGGCATTGTCAGTTATATTAAAATGGGGTCCTTGTCGTTTTGTGACGTGCAAGTGATATCAACCTTAGGGTGATAACACAATTACGAGATTGAATATACTTATGTCTAGCCTCTAGTGCCTTCTGGCAGACCACTACTAATTGCTGTCTGATCTAGACATTAGTACAGAAGATGGATGACTACTAGTTATAACAATGCATTACTGGCTAATGCCCTTATTTCTTACACCATAACCAGTAGTAATGAACGAGCCATTTCTTTTCGTCTACCGCGTTCGTGACCGACGCCATTTCAACAAGGAATTGTAATTTGACGTGAATTATGACGTCACTTATATTACCCATGTCGTTAGTTTCTGGATGGAAAAAGAAAACCCCGTCGCGTGTTGATATTCATGTAGTCGATTGATAATAGTTTTTTATCTTATTTCTTCTAATTTCATCATGTAAGAGTTGTACGATCTGAAAGGCTTATCAACACAAAAAACGGCCAAGTCAGACTCGTACACGTAGGGTTCCGTACCACCGTACAATATTTAACACAGGATTTTTGGGTATGGAAGTCTAATAGCTTCTTTTTTTTTTTTTTTATCAACATAAATAGGTAAGTAAGTGAAGTTTGTGGTTGGCTGACCGGAATAACAACTGTCCATCACATACTGACAATAGTTTAACAGCTGTAAGCTTTTAGTGTTAATGATGATCTATCAGAAACCGGGCGTTACACAGTTGGGCAGTCAGGTTACTATGTTGTATTGATGAGATCTTATAGATACTTCAAGGAACTGATCTGCAGTAGGTATGCGCGAAAGCGTATTTATTAGCTGTCCATAATTTAATAAACGATAGATATTTGTCAAACTTTTATTAGTTTAGAATAATGAATACGAGGCTTTTGGCTAATTTGTGAATGTGTATTTTATGTATTTTTTTTTGTAACGTGCGTTTAGTTTGTGCAGAATAAACAATTTTTCTTTCTTTTATATTGAAGCCGACCCCAACACGTTGGGAAACGGCTACGCAGGCAGGCAGATATTGAGTCGAGCAATCTTAAGATCTCACAGTCCCACGACAACTAATAGCAAGAACTCTCTGCCTGATCCTGTCCCATATTAATGGGATCGGCATCTCGTCTCCTCTCCTCATCATGTTATTACTGTGTTCAAATCAATCAGCTAGTCCAGGGGTTCCCAAACTATTTCAGATCGCGGCGCACTTACATAGGCTTAGTATTTTGTCTCGGTATCCTAGCTAGTCGAAATAGGGTAGAGCTCGTCTAAGCTAAAATGACGCGCCCCACTACTTAATTAGTATACGTAGACTACGGTAAATGCAGTAGTTGGGCGCGTCATTTCAGCTTAGATGAGAGACAGATAGACACAAAAATAAAACAGCCACAATATGAAGTCAAGTTTTTATATTCTGATTGTTTATTTTGTACCAGCGAATACCTAAGTTTAACTTTCCGGAGAATGGTAAAGAGGAGCGCCCCACGGCACCCCACTTTACCCTCAACGGCGCACACTTTGGGAACCCCTAGTCCATTCTGTAATCTAAACTCTTATATATTATAAACTTCTCTCTTCCACCTCTTGGACGATGACAGTAGCACATGAGCAAGAAACATCAAATAGGTAGTGTAGTTCTATAAATTCTTTGTTCTTAATTAGCCACATTGTTTATAATGTGTTCACTAATAAGTGACATTCGTGTACCCTACACATTCATAATTGTAAGAGCCATTAACACGATATTCGTGTGAATACCACTGTTCATTATTTGTGTCAGAAGTTTCAAATATAAGGGAATGCAAGTTTCTTTGGACTTGTTTCAGTTGTTACCTATCTCATAAAGTAAAAGAATTGAGAACTTAAAATTTTTAAATTAGGTATATTTCTGTGTGTTTAAGTGCATGTCGGACCACGCACAATGTAGGGTTCCGTAGTTGGGATGAGTTTATACCAAGAACAAACTTAACTTTGTAGTTGAAAAAAAAACTTTCATACAGAATGTACGGGAGAACATGTTTTTACAACCGCAAATCTAAGTTGGTCGATTATTACTCGTTAACTTGTAAAGCCTGCTCAGCTGTGATAGTTTTCCTTTTAAATTCGTTATATAAGCTACAGTCGTGAATTTTTTCACATATCGAAAACCAACCATTTAGCTGGCAGAGGGGGGGGGGACACTTGACTCTAACAAAAATTTGCACTTTGAAGCTTAATATTTCGCAAACGTGTATATGGGTATACACGTTTGCGAAATATTAAGCTTTAAAGTCGCCAAAGCCCAATTACAACTTTCTAGTACTAACAGTCTTGGAGCTAGACCGCGGACAGACAGACAGACAGACAGACAGACGGACATGACGAAACTAAAAGGGTTCCTTGTTTACTACGGAACCCTAAAAAGCGGTGAAGTGCGAGTCGGATTCGTACATAAATGGTTCTGTACCACCATGCAATATTTTCTAAAAACGCCGAAAAAACACTTCTTGGGGGAACGCCTTTAATTTTATTATTTATTGTTATAGCGACTATAGTAGTAAAAACTCTGTGAAAATTTGAAATGTGTACCTATTACGGTTCAAAAGATACAGTTCTGTGTCAGACGGACGGACAGACGGGCAGCAGCGAAGCTTTAGTAATAAGGTTCCATTGGAACCCTTTGGGTATGGAACCCTGAACCCTAAAAAGTGTCCATTGAGTTTCTTGCCCGTTCTTCTCCATAGGAACAGCTACTAGGTACGCTTTGGAATATGCTTACTCGCCTTAATTACTACTTTCTGACTGACCGAATCCTTAAATATACAAAAGTGCATATAAATGGTTTATTTAGAGCATTTAATGTTTTATTATCTATAATTAAATGTTGTACACGAAAAATTTATACCATAGTTCTCATTTAAATGTAAGTCCGAATTGAAGTCCTATGAAAAACCTCAGGTAGATATAGGTATGTACATGATACGACGACTCTGTTACTCTCAAGTTTTAGTACGAAAGCTTCTTCGAAAGATTTCATTCAGTGGCGCTGTGAGGGTTCCTTTCACTGCATACAAAGAATAACAAAACCTGCAAAACCATTCAGTTCTTTACCAATAGGTATACCTCATTCATATTATAGCACAACTTTTTACGAAGCTTTCAATACAAAACTAACATGCGTGTATCACACAGATTGGACACCACGCCATGACCTGACATCAAGACTGACAAACATAACACCTCGCACTCAACAACATCCCATTCGAAATTGCACCTTATTTCCTTGTCATAAAGTTTTGTGGTGGATGATGCGGTGGTAAAGTAAAGTTGGTTCAGCATAACCCTATATTTGCGCGTGACATATCCAAATGTTGATGCACTAGCGCGGAAAATGACGTGTCACCGTGTTCGCAGCGAGTGACGTCATATTAACACCTCGATGTTGACACGAGAGGTATTAGCTTTTAGCATTTTTATTCATACTTTTTGGTCTGCTGTGGTGTAAAATTTTTTAATTCAGAACGAGTAAACATTTGAATTTGGGATTTCTATCGGCTATTCATATTTGATATGACAGCACGTTACACCCTAAAAACAAGCTATGGTTTCCTAGAAAAGCAGTGGCTGCATATAACAGCTGCAGTGACGGATGTCATGAAAATGTTGGCAGAGGCAAAGATTTAAATCGTTATATTTGCCATAACGCATCAAAAGATAGTCGCGTTTCTGTTTCGTTTTGACCCTCTGACATACAATGACGTAGTGACTTGACTTGATTATCATGGAAAAGCTATTAAATAATGTGTGAGCTCATTCTTCTCAGTCCGTATTTAATCGCGCGAAATGTGTCCATATTTTTTCGCGCGATTAAATACGCTGAGGGCAAATCTAGCGATTTAAATCTTTGGGCAGCGGGGTTTGACTTTACGGTGTCAAAACGCTTTCTAGGAAAATACAATAACTTACTTTCATAAATAACGTTTCAGTGACGTCATTCACCGGTAAATTGCAGACGCTACGGGCGATCACCGCTCTTTTAGGAAACTGTAGCTTTACTGTTGTACTAAGTGTCTAGTACATACTAATTTCATGGTTCGAACTTAGATAATAAGTAGGTACCTACCTAGATTCTCAGTTTAAAAAAACAGTGGCACTCCGGGAGTGCCGACAGAAGTGAAAACTTGAAAAAAAATCGGCACCGCAGTAATCAACGTGTTGATGTCTTTTTAACGGTCAAAAGCTGGTGTCGTCACAGTGTCGCGAAATCAATGGTTTAGTCCCATCTCAAAAAAGCCTAACGTGCCTAGAAGTTTTCACTTCAAAAGTTGGTACTTATACATACATCGACAAGAATTAATTGAATGTCTTAAAATTTTGTTCTAAAATACTAATATCAATGTGTACTTATTCATTAGGCTAACTGTAGTATATTTAGGTTCCTACCCATAGCAGGTTGGGAAATGCTCTTATTGGTGTCTACTCATTTTGAACAATAAACCCTTTTTGTAAACTGAAGTATAAATAATATTTTTATTTATTATTTACTATAAGAGCTTTGTACAAAAACTTCCTAGAGTAAGGCGTAATAGGCCTAGGGGAGTAATTATTAACTAAATAGCCATAATTGAAACATTCAAAAAGACAACAAAGTTGTTGATTAAATATTATTAATACCTAAATCTAAACCGAACCTGCTACCACTGAACCATTGTTAACAATTAGCGCTGGAAGCATAGCCACAAAACCATTCGTATTGATTTGTGAACTAGTTCTATGTACTATTAACCTTATTGATACAGATACTATATTTAAAAAAAGTTGCAATCTGATTGTAATAAGTAAGTATGTACAACTTTCATTCGGTATCGTGATCAATTTACTGTAGGTATTCAATATTCACTGGTACCTGTCATTATTTCGAGGATATACTTAAATAGTATTCATACTAAATAAGCAAAAGAAAGATTTTGAGAATTTAACCCCCAAATGATAAAAATCCCAAAATTAACTCCAATGCATCGCACCTGGTGTCAATCCTTTCATAACATAACAGAGTAGGAAAAAGAAACCAACTGCAGGAATTCAGAACCATCTAGTTTATTTAATTAGAAAAACTGTCATAAAACTCTACAAAACAATCGTAAAATACTAAAAGATTTGCAGATTCCATGCAAAAATATTCAAGGCAGTGAGTTAAGGCGGCCATATTATTTTGCCATACAATGCGACACGCACGCCGCCTGGCGGTAGCTCGGTACTCACACGTTTGACAGCATCTCCAAGATGGCGGCCGCCGAAAGCGCGGGAAGACACTGCACACCACAATGCAACAATAAACTGCATTCCACCGCATAGACACCAATACACATCAACACTTTGAACACTTCGTAGAACACTGGCACCAAGCGACACCACTAATCACCCCGGCTCACGTACCATCAGGGTCACAATGCATATCCAATCAAGTGACATATCACTAATTACGATGACGGAGCTATGCCTTCCCCGGCAGCGGATCGTCGAATGAAAACCTCCACCATGTTGTTACTGAATTTTATACTCCATCCCAGTCAGCAGAGCCTCCAAGTTTGCCTCCTTCAAATTCGTTATGCATACAGCACCAAGGGCTGTTGAATACCGTTCGCGTTTATTTATGAACAGGCAAACTTCTGGTGGCTGGTGGGACGTACGAAATACGTTATAGGCTCGCCTCCCCCGAGTGCCGGCCACCGGCGCCGCACACACCACCAACAATGCATGCGATCGCTGAAAAAGGGCTTTTTATGTATTCAACTTCACAACTCTGTAGCTCATCTGCAAGTCGTATTATGGACCTAATTAACAAGTTAATATGGGCGATCCGGGGCCGCCGCGTCTGCGCACACCGCTGGATTCCATTCTGGATTTACAAATTTGAATGTCGAAGTCAAATTCAGGTTCATTCGAATAGCGAGAAGCCTTTGTGATTTCGGAATACGCGAAAATTTAAATTCACCTGCGCAGAAAATGTTTAAAAGTTGTCCGGAGCATCCGCGTGCGTTTTGAAGCTCCCGCGATTGCGACTTTGCAATGGTAAGGAGCGTTCAGAAATTCCGCCCCGCCCGACACCCCCATCACAAAGTATAATGATATCGTCGCCGGCGTTATTATGGCAGTCGTCATAAATATTTCATAGATGTTGCGAGGGCAGTAATGACCGAGTGACCGCCGATCGCGGAGACTCGTCGCCATCTTAGATTGCACATTATACCCCCGGTCTACGGGCAGATCCCCCCGTGCGGGTCATTATATCGAGATGTTGTGATATCAACAGTCATTGTTGTAACGGAGTCGTATTGTCTTGAAATACACTTCTCCACTTTCTTGTTAAAGTTCGCATTTGTAAAAGCATGTTCCTTAAAACATAAAAGAAGTTCCGAAGCACTAGCTTCGTGTCTTGGTTTAACATACATAAGCTACCAAGTTACTGGTAACATCACTCGTGTACTTAAAAGTCCCCTAAGCAGTCAGGACTTTGCTCATCCATAACGAAATGTCGCTGTATGCTGTAGGAGTTCCAAATCTTGCATTCTACACTTACTTAAAATGCTAGTACAGGTGGAAAAAAACCACCATCTTCCACGGGTATGACAGCATACTAAGGATCCGTAAGCCTACATTTCAGTTGGTCAATCAGTTTTATCTTGTATAATAATCAATGTAGGAGTCTTAAAAATCTTTATTTTGCAAAGATTTTTAATGAAACTTCCACATTTCCTCTATAACTCTGTTACTCGTGGCAGCAGCACGTGCCGCCCCCAGACGGCGGCGTGAAGGTGGCTAATTACCTCGTCCTCGGCCGGACACCGGCGTCCTTTGATCACCAGCCTTTGATCGGCCGACGACACTACATAAAGGTACGCCGCTTAGGAGCTCAGCGGACATTGTATTTGGTCAAATTAGTAATTCTTATGTTCGAGGCTCAATTGTACGTTTTATTAACACCTAATGTTACTTCTACATTTGACTTCTAGCTTTAGATTCACGCTTGGAAACGAGCATGTGAATGATGGATTTATAATAACTAATGCAAATCAAACTTGCATGATGAATTGATGATGATGCCTTTTAGCCGTTTTAGGCCACAGCGACTGCATTCAAAACTCGCGAACCTACTCGTTATTTATAAAAACATTATTCGTTAAAACCACTTCAGTGAATTTAACTATAGAAAAGTTTACCTTCCCATTCAGTGATCACTGTACAGTAAACAGACGCTCTGTTGATAGACCTGAAAATATATATTTGCGATGTGGAAGATGTCCGTTACACTCACCAGCATGTCGTCCGCCGAGTTCTACCGATCTCCTTTGACTGAAACTTGTTAGAGGTCCGTATTAAAATTCAAAAACGACGCACGGAACTCAGTCCCGATTCCTGAAAACATTATTCAGGGGATTTGAATAATGATTTTGTTTTAGTCCGTACTCACACCTCTCGTTAATGTATGCGAGAAGATTGGAGCCCCGAAAGTTCGTAACGCGATTTTTGGTTGGACTTAAATGGTTTTCAAACTTAATTTTGTGGGCACTCGGCTTTTTAGACGCAAAATGTGTTTATGCAAGAATCCCTTTATGAACAAAGTTGTTGTAATTTATTGCGTTTAAACTTGCAAAGTGTTGGAAGGATTGGACGCGAGACCTGTGTGACTAAGTGCACTTCGTAATTGGATGTTTGTGGTGTTATATTTTAGAACGTAGTTTGGTGTCTTGTGCAAGTAGGTAATTAAATGAAAATTAACTTTAGAAACTGTGGTTATGCATCAAGGTAGGTGCTGAAAAAACTATTGAAGTTAATAGAACATAGTGATTGATGGATTAGTCTTAAACATTGAAGTATCTTCCACAGAAGTTATGCTATAAATTTTTATTTTTTTGAATTCAATTACACTGTCCAAAGTTACGGTAAAATACATTTTTTATAAAAACTCTTCTGATTTCTCGTTTAGAGTCCGTCGCTCTCCAAACGAGCTCATAAGTGCTCTCACCAGCGACTTTAGACAGCAACAGTCAAAGTAATCTAACAGAAAAAAAGAACTTGCCATATTTTATTCAAATTCCGCGTCGCGAACAGTTGAAGCGGAAAAAATATGAATATGATTTCCTTACGCACTTTAGAGAAGTTGCCTCGCGCCAAATGAAGCATATTTCGAGCCATAACACTCGCATTATTCAGGAAAAAACTCTGTAAAAAATGCTATTCAGGATGCGACGTCTTTTTGTAAAATCGCATGAAGCGGTAAAAAGAGACTGATAATGAAAGCCAGACTTCAGAAAACACATAGAAGTTAACGAAGTTAGTAAGATTATGGTATTATGTCAAGAAAATATTAAGTATATGGTTTGTTACAATCATGTGTTTTCAAAAGTACACTCCTATCCTATCCATTACTGCCGCTATGGATGGTTAAGTATTCCATCTTCTACTGGACATGAAAAAGAGTTACAATGCTAGACATCCTCATAATGAATATTGCTGTATTTCCCAATCATTGTGTCCTTAAGTCACTGACTTAAGAACACAATGATTGGGAAATACATGTGTACAATGTGTGTGTGTGTTTGGGTTAGTATTTACCTACCCCAAGCACTGAAATTCAGTCGCACAGCGAACAGGGCGCTTTATTCAAAGTAAGTCTAAAGAACAGTTGAAGAGGGAAGCGCCTTAACTTTTTATATACATTTTGTTCGCTAAATGAACTGAAACTGTATTTCGCAGATGCTAAGCAAACTTACTTTTTGGGTTAAGTATCGCTGGAAAATGGACCGTTTGTTTTGACTGTTTTGACAGCAAAAAATAGGCGGGTTGAGTTTGTGATGGGCGAATGTTATAATTTTAGTAAGGTTTGAATAAGGGAAATATTGGGAGATCATGCAGTTACTCATAGTCTTATCGGTTTCATGAAAAATCTAATTTCCGATTGGCAATTTTGCTTTCGGCCTGCTGTTCATCATGATATCATCAAAATAGAAATTGGAACAAGATATTTAGTCAAGATTGCAACTTCTATCATTTGTGTATATAATATTAAATGAATATTTTTAATATTTAATGTACAATAATATATATGCTGTTGGCGTACCTATTTTAATAAATCAATAAATCAAGTTTTGGTAAAAAGTTAGTAATTTTTTTTGTATTGTCTTTCTCTGATTAGGTTCTCTTTGATTAAATATGAAATGCTGTACTCCCGAAAGCAGTGCGGTGGCCCAGCGGCAACGGCTGTGATTTACGGAGTTAGGTTAGGTGAGGTAGG
This sequence comes from Agrochola litura, assembly GCA_949152395.1. Taxonomy (NCBI): domain Eukaryota; kingdom Metazoa; phylum Arthropoda; class Insecta; order Lepidoptera; family Noctuidae; genus Agrochola; species Agrochola litura. The sequence goes on from OX424499.1 coordinate 25,173,322, forward strand.
TCGTGGGTTCGAACCCAAGCAGGTACACACGGCTACACATCAAGCTATACATTTCCAGTTTATGCTGATCTCGCATTGTGTAGGATTACCGTACAATGTGAGGTCAGCTTATACTGGAAATGTATAGTTTGATGTGTAGCCGTGTGTACTTTACTTTGCGCAAATTATTTCATCACCACAGCTCTCAAAACGGTGAAGGAAAACATCGTGAGAAAACTGGCATGCCCGAGAACCAAAAATTCGAAGACATGTGACATCCGCCAACCCGCACTGATAATGTGATAAAAAAAAATACACTTTCTAGAAGCATTCCAATTGGTGAAAGTTTTCTTTTTGTGATTTTCCGACATCATTACACACAAACTTATACCAACATAAATTCATGTAATCATAACACATCGTCTACAAACGTCTACAGAACCAATTTTTCAAATTAAACGAACAAACGCGTTGTTTTTCCTTCACCCTAGAACTTCATGTAAATTATATTCAGCGGGGAGAGATCCGCTCACTCCGGTCCCCGCGATAGCTTAATGATGCTTCGAGATAACGTAACTGTTATGTTATTATTTATTGTGTTGTTATTTTCAATGGTACACTTCTTTTGTTTAATTTTGCACCTTGAAATAGTTTTCATAAAACTCCTTCAGGAAGTCGTTCAGGAAAAATGGTGATCGGTAGATAGGAATAGACTAGGGATGAGTTTAGTAGTTGAAGTTTGTATTACGTCTAACAGTGAACGTCCGGTACACTCTTAATAGATGCAATTTTATTCAGCCGTTAAATCACAGCTACACTAACACCAGCTCTCTCAAAGGCACCACATCATCTTACGGACTGTCAAACTCATATGGTTATGATTGATTGACTGAAACATGTAACCGTGCCACGGCCATGTGGCCTATTTGGTGCAGCCCGAGGCACACGATACTGTTTTTAAGTTTTTTGTTTTTCTAAACTAATTAAATATTATAAACAGAAAAGATTTGATTTTTGAAGTGAAAACTTTAGGCGCGTTGAGCATTTTTGAGATAGGACTAAGCCATTGATTTCGCGACACTGTAACGCAATTTACCGACACCGTGGAGTAAAAGACATCAACGCGTTGATTACCACGGTGCCGTTTTTTATTCAAGTTTTCACTTCTTTCGGCACTTTTTTTGTATGTTTGTTTGTATTGAATAAACTCAAAAACTACTGAACTGATTTTAAAAATTCTTTCACCAGTAGAATGCTATATTATCACTGAGTAATATAAGCTATAATTTATAAAGATATCATGCGGGCGAAGTCGCTGGCGGAAGCTAGTGTGTTTATATATTTGATCTTTTTTCATTCATACATAAACTCACGCCTTTTTCCCATGGGGGTAGGCAGAAACTACAGAACGCCACCTGCTACGATTCTTACATACTCCTTTTGCCTCGTTTACGTTCATACACGCACGCTGGTTGCGAGTACTACGCACCTGGCCTTTCTGAAGAACATCACCAATAAGGTCAGTATATCTCCTCCTAGGGCGTCCCCGCCCGGCCTTTCCCTTCACATCAGCCTTGTAAATACATTTTCACTACATTTTGTTTTCATACCTACTTTCTTTTTTTTCTAAATCAAATCACTAGACATTCGTTTGACTATGGAAATTTAACTTTTCAGAAACCACATAATAAAACCAAATTAAATAGTGCACGCTGTAGTGGTGATATTGCCAAATTCAAATTCATGCGCTCATGTGACATTTCCTCTGCTTACAATTCTCAACAAAAACAATGTAATTAAAAGAAAGAAATAAGTGAAGCAAATGAAATTATTCCAAAACAAACCTGCCCTCATTTCAAATACAAACGATCCCCCGTTTCTGTCAATGCTTGACTTTTTCGAAGCGGCTCTCAAATCTGCAAGACAAACAACTGAATCTATGGAGTTAAACAAACGACGATGTACTCAACGAAGAGACAAGATATTGGATGGAAAGAATATCGATTGAAATGTTTAGACGATTAGAAGAAAATTCACGTAAGTATGTACTTTTGTGTCATGCCAGAAAATTATTGGATGAATTTGACTTTCAAAAAACTACACAATTTACTACAATGACGAAATGCTGCAAATTTCAAGTGACAAGTAAGAATATGTGGTAAATTCATAACCAAAGCCCACAAGCGTTTTACAGCGTTAGCGTTAAATTACTTAATTGCACGTTCATTTTCCTTAACTACAGTAACTGTCGCATACGAAGTAAAAGGTAAAAGAAGATCCACAATAATTTACAAGCAAAAGTTTTCGATCTTGTTCCTCATTACCCTTAACGATTTTCAAACATGTTTATTCCCTAAATTCTATTTGATCTTCCACCACGTCTTACAAAATGTTCCACACACCGTCTTCGCTGATATCTGGCTCAATCAGTGAGACTTCGCCGCTGAATTTTTACACGTTTCTTATTCATGGACATTACTTATGCATGCAGCAAGCGAAAATATTACAGCATTTTAATGAAAGAAATATTAATTTTGAAGCAAAGTTTTCTTTGCGGTCGCGACGGGCGGAATTAAGTTTGGTCTGAGCGAGTTTGCGACCCCCCCACATTCTAAATATGCTTCGCTGAATTTTAGTTGGGGTTTTGAACCGTTCGTTAAGACCTACATTTTATTATTTGAGTAAATAAATTAAAGGGCGAAGAAAATGCGCCGTCTGGTAAATGTTTTCTAGAAAGCTGGAGTTAAAAGAATTTCCGTTTTAGAATGGAATGGAAATAAGGGAATTTTGTCTTTTAATTTAATATCACGGACAGATTTTTATGTAAAGTGTACACTGAAAGAAGGTAATTTGATGTTGTATGATTCATATTAATTGTAAAGTGTTAGTGAAGTAGGATATCACAGAAAACTCAAGAAAAGTTAAGTAGGAAAGGAAATGACTGGAGCTATCATACTTACGTTGAACATCATGCAAATTATGTACCTACGCAAGTATTTTTTTTAAATCCTCAGTCAAAAGTTATTCCCCTCAACTGAAACGTAAAACTCAACTTAAAACACTTAATTGTTAAAACTGATTCTTCACGCTGTAAAATTAAATCAACCAACAGAATCAAAACAAACGGTTGTTCACAGACACAATTATTTTGACTTTGCACGCACTCATTACGATTCCCTAACAAAATATTGCACCGCCATCAAACTCATTGTCAATGGAAAATAGCCCTTGCAGAGTTGTTTTAAGAGTTACACTTTCTATGTCTGTGGTACAATTAAGTTGGTACACTTAGAGTAAGTGATTTCTCTCAGTTTAGTCATAAAAATGTTAATGTTGCAAAAACAAATAGCGCTTAATGTATGCTGAGGGGAAGGGAATTAATAGGGAGCAGACAACTCACTATTTTGCTATATTTCTGCTGTTACTGCATTTGAAGGAGGTTGGTCCATAAGTTGAGTGGTTGAGTTGAACCTCTTTCATTATGAAATTTATTATTTTAATTGGATTGGATTTGGCTGCCTATGTTTTGTCGACGGCGAAGGGAAATGCTTCCAAGTGCGAAAAAAAGACTTGCTTTTTAGTTTAGTTTTCCTTAAATTGTCTAGTGGTAGTCTAAAAAGTCAGTTATGCATCGCCTGGAAACTTATCGTCACATGTCCCCAAAATGCAATTCATAAAAATGACGAACAGTACATAACATTCTCACAGTTCTGCAGACAAGTTGATGATGAAGTGTTTCTTTCGTGTTATTATACTGTACTGTTTGTTTTCTCCTCTAAGGGTGAACCAAGCCAAGGTAAAATATACTCATAAGTAGGTGCTCGCTGGAATTGATTATCGCCGGCCGATAACAGGCTCACCGCACCCCTGAACCTTTATTTTGGCGGGAAAATGATGGATGTTCCAGGAAAATATTGTGGCTAAATCTACAGGAAACATATAGATACATAACAACAGTAGTATTTGCGCTTTATAAGTAGAAGTAGTAGTTTTTATTAATTACTAGCGTCCCGCCCATGCTTCGCACGGGTGCAATCTACTATCCGCGCAACCTTCTCCTGACAATAACTAAAAAAAAGAATTAGCGAAATCGGTCCAGCCGTTCACGCGTGATGCCGTGACCAAGGCAAATAGGGATTCATTTTTATATTATGTTTTTTATTTATTTTGTAAAATAAGGCGCCATAATTTGAGATATTATAATATAATAGAGGTATTTATTACGTTGGCGTTAAATAGTTTTGCTCCGCTATTTTCTCACCTTTTTGTTCAAAAGACTACAAGAGACTAATTAAATGAGTACTAACAGTTCCCAAAACAAAATAGTTATTTATTAGTTTCTTTAATGTCATGTTTGGCTTACTAACTAATTTTCTATGCAACGACATCTACATAAACGTGTATTCCGTCTAATTAATGTCATACAAAATTCATTGCAAGTCCTTTATAATATTAAATTAGTTGCGCCCCGCGGTTTCACCCGCAGAAGTCTCGATCCCGTGGGAATATCGGGATAAAAAGTATCCTATGTGTTAATCCAAGTTATACACTATCTGTGTACCAAATTTCATCCAAATCCGTTCAGCCGTTTGAGCGTGAAGAAGAGACGAACACACACACTCACAAACTTTCGCCTTTATAATATTAGTGTGATATATAGTATGAAATTATAATTAAGTAAATAATCGTAGCCATCTGAAAACATAATACATACAAACAATATAATATTTGTTTTTATTATTTTTATTTATACAGATAGTTATTTAGTCTTTTAATTTAGTGCCTAGTGTAAATAGTTAGCCTTGTTAAAAACTGTAAAATAAAAATCAAATAAACATTAAAGATATAATATTCCTACATAATTTCTTTTTCAGGCTAACGAGCGCCATCTGCGATCTGAACGCACCGCAAAAATGATGGATTTGCGTCAGAAAATACTCGCTGAAATTATTCAAATGAATGCGCCCACTACCCACCTACGTTGTTTTGTTTCCCGCGTTTTCTTGTTTCAAAACTGTATAATTCGCGCGGGCGTTCGGTTATCGAGAATTTCGGATGTTGTATTTTTTAAATGTGTGCCAAAAAGAAACTTACTGAAAAATCGTTTGAAAAATAGCGCAGTACTTTTGGTCTCGAAACTTTAAAATAATTATTATTATTTATTTACTTGGGTGCTAAAATATTTTCTTTAAATGATGATTTATTTTTGCATTTAACATTTTACTACAATTTTTTTGTATTCTTGAATGAGACGTTATGTGTGATCTTGTAGTAAGTATTAAAAAATACAAAAACGTAACGTTATTTTCATTTATACAAAACAAGATTACCTGCGGTAATAATCAATTTTAAAAAAGTTAAACAAATAAAACGATTTTTACTTAACAAAAGCCGGAAAAACCCCTTTATTTGTCTGAAAAATAAACAGTAAGTTAATAAAACAGAACCCACTTTGAATCTATTATATCTTGGCATGAAGGGTTGTTTATTAATTCGGGAAAATATTCTTTTTTAAAAGGGGTGTTTTTCATCAACTTGCACCTGCGGTCTTGTTCAGTTTTTTTAAGGTCTGGTCTGGATGAAAGGCTATAATTAAGTGGGAAAATTTAATATTTTATGTTAGTTTGTTTTGTTTACCGTAGGTGTAAGGGTTAAGTTTCTTGCCAAATAGGTACCTAGTATTGCTATGATCCTTGAAGGGTTGAAGTTAACCACGTATTGGAAACCTCCATCAGTTGAGCGATGCATTGATGTGCACTCTAATTGCGTAACATACTTTCAATAAAATCCGATAGTTTGAATCCAATGCTTCATAGGTTTGAAAATTTCGTCTGCTGAACAACGTAAATAACGTAGGTGAACTGTCAAAATTAAACCCATTGCGATCAATTGTCATTTTATGTGTGTTACGCAATTACCTCGCTGTTTTTCAAACTAACATTATTAGCACTGGCTGGTGACTCTGTTTCCACACAGTAAATAGGATTTTGCTTTGCCAAAGAAGTAGCTGTGCCTAAGATTCCCTGTAAATAACATGTATCTACGAAGCCGACACTTCAGGCTTCTGTTCTTGACATGGTTTCCTTTCTATATCGTCTCACGTCACAGAGTAACTAACAGAGATGGAGAAGAAAATTTTACATGATTTTTTCTTAAAGTACGTACTGGAAATAATACATTTTTGTCTTTGTCTTTTTCTACCGATATGGTGTTTCTACTCTTACTAAAGGTAACAGATTAATTCATATTTACATGTTTTTTGAATGGTAAACTGTATGGATCTTAAGGGAGCTTTAAAGCCGATACTATGGTTTGAAAATAAATATGAAATAATTTCACTCTTCAAGATAATCTTTAAAGAACAAGGAACAAAAAGTGTGTCATCTTTTTTCTGTTCTGCGTATCAGTGTTGCCACATTATCCCTCGTCCCGCGTGTGACGGAGTGCCCTCGTCACGTAAGCTATGTGCATAAATTTCGTGGAGAGTTGTGACATGGCAACCCCGCCACCTTTGTGACGTCAAGGGCTTTCGTCTGACGGTTCTCGAGAGTGTTGCTAGATGGGATTTATTACTTTTTTATTTTGTTTTCGTGGTGTTTACGACTTAGGACGAATCAATCTTTTTCCGTTTTCTTGCTATTCATTCCAGCAGTACCTATCACCTTTCCAAAAATTATGTGATAGTTTATTTTACTGCATCATCATAGTTCAGCTAACGTAAGTTGTTAATTCAAGGTGGTTTTCATATTAACCTTAGATAAGTATAATCAATACAGATTATCTGTGACATTCCAATGAATCATGCTTTCATTTTGACATCAGTACCATATTTTAAAAGTATATTCAAAATGCTTTTTTTTTATCCCTAACGAAATTCTTGAATACTGACCGCGAAGTTTAGTTAATCAAGAGTCAGTCGATAAACAACAGAACTCAGAGGACACGTTCTTTTCAAACTTGATTGACGTTTGTTCGAATTCGGAACGCGGACAAAAAAGAAAAGTTTGTCACATCTCGGCCAGTGTTCCTCGTAAATCAAAGAGGTTTTATAGTAACGTTATTTTTCTCTTATTAAAGCGAAGGGAACGGGTTTAAGGGTGGCATAAAAAGTTTTTTTCTTACTTTTATGGCGTGAGAAAAAAGGGCAGGTGAATGTGGAGGGCCGATATTAAAATGTTTCATGTAAATTTCAGTCGTTCAACGGGCTATATTTCAGGAGTTGTTCTGTCTGTCTGCGAATTTGGTATTCATAGACGACTTTTAGTTTAATATTGGGGTTAAAACGACTTCCTTGAGTGTTTTTTGTGGGTTTACTTTAATCTTTTTTAATTTGAATAAAGGGGCTTACTTGTAACCTCCACCTGATTATGAGACAAAATTTAAAAAAAATTACAAATTTTATCAGATTTGAAAACAACATAGTTATGCCAAGACTGCTGTTTAATTTATCGCTATTCATACTTGTTGTAACACCAAATAAATAAAACTCAAAATTAATTCTGAAAGATCCGCAAAGTTGGCTACAGCAGAACGAATTAAATGAAATGCTACCAATTGCTTATTTTACCAATGATAACTTTTTAGCGTATTATCTTATGGAGTTGGTATCGCATTTAAACTGTGGACATGAGTTATATTTATAACGCGATTTTAACAATATAAACTCACCAATTTTTCAACAAGCCCGAAAAGAAAAACGTAGCCACGGAAATAGATCTATTCATCCAATAACTTCCGTGGTATATAACAAAAGTAAAAGATAAATAAATAAAACTGAGAGGAGTATGAAAATGAGTTTACAGTTGAGATTAATAGATGAGGTTTTTATTAATACCCAGCGGTTTATGATGGTCGGACTGCGGACCAAATGGCCAGGCACGGATTTTAATACCGACTACCTTTATTGACGACTAGCTTCCGACGGCGGCTTCGCCCGCTTGATATCTTTATAAATTATAGCATAAGCTACTGCTTATAGAATTTTTAAATTCGGGTTTGTATTTTTTGAGTTTATTCACAAACAAATATACAAAAATCAAAACTTTTCTCTTAAAATATTAATATATATATATGTATAAATTGCATAGTTTAGAAAATATTTAATGTGCTATCAAGGCAAGAGACTTACTTAATTATTATACGTGTCATTCTTTTTGTTTTTTTGCATGAAAACCACAAGATCGAAGATAAGATTTATGTAAGATAAGATATCGCCGGGTTAATTCAAAAACCAACTAACTCGGTGATTTTGGGATATTGAGTTAAATATACCCACCGACTCAATTTTTTTTTCTCTTTCTACTGGTAAAACATACTAAGCCATGCGATGCTTTATGTCGGAGATACTGAATGGTGAAACCAACTATCTAACCATACCGTTTATATGCGAAACAAATATTCCTTGTTAATCGGAAAAAATATGTTTTGTATCGAAGTCAAACAAGATACTTAAATTTAATCAGTTATCAAAATTAAAAATACCTCCAAAATATACGGAATTTTGGGAAAGAAAAACGATCACATCCAATTAGTACTTAGAAACAACAGGAAATAGCGTTAACATTCAATGATAATAGCAGTTACTAAAAGATAATTACTATTACCTGCTAATTTATTTATTATTACTTGACACAAAATCAAGGAGTAATTGTCAATAAATAGGTTTAGTAGGTTTTACTTTTATAATTATGATCATGATCCCAACAAAATATTGAGAAGTAAAACCGATTAACCGCGGGTAGTTGGTTGGTGCTGTCGAAAGAAGATATTTTCATAAGGGCATGGAGAATGATAAAACCACGTAGTCACTGGCGTGTGCCTGATCCAGCATCATGGAAAGGAAATGTAGCAAGAAAGCGCCGCGCTGATGGGTTTACCTTATGTTACTAAAAAAGTTTGTCGAAAGCCAAAAGTTCCCAAGCCAGTCGATTGCACTAAGTGTCAATTTAAGTGCAATTCAAATGTTACAGATGAAGATCGTTCAAAGCTTTGTGGAAGCTATTGGAATCGAGATTATGCAGGTAAAAAGAACTTCATCTTGAGTTTGATCGAGGTGCAACCGATCAAAACTTTTTTATTAAACAGTAAGCGCTTAACTCCAAGAACAAACACTAAGAAATATGTTTTTCTGTAAAAATGAACAGAAGATGCAGGTGTGCCAAAACTTTTTCTGTAAAACTTTTTGTATATCACCAGCGGTCATTACAGAAGCCGTAAGCAAACGAAACTCCGAGGGGGTATATGAAGCCACTTTTCATCCGCGCGGGCATAAAACACCTCCGAACAAAACACCCCCAGAAATTTTACTGGAAGTTCGACAGCACATCGAATCGTTCCCAACAATGGCAAGCCACTATGTCCGAAAAGACATACAGCGAAAATATTTGGACTGTATACTTTCCATCAAAAAATGTATGCACTTTATTTAGAGCAGTGAAAGAAGGAAAGTACTGTAGTTTCGGAGGCTGTGTACCGCAAGATATTTTCCACAGAATTCAACCTTGGATTCTTTGTCCCTAAAAAAGATCAATGCCTTTTATGCACAAAATATCAACGTTTGGTACTGGAAAACATAGGAAGCTTAGAAAATGAATACAAAGAGCACATTGTTCGAAAAGAAGCATGCAATAATGAAAAGAAAAAAGACAAAGAAAGAGCGTGCAATGACAAGAAATTTATCTCGGCAAGATTTGACCTGCAAGCCATATTACAAATTCCAACAGACCAAGTTAGTCTTTTATATTATTGCCGCAAGTTGACGGTTTACAACTTGACCATTTACGAAAGTGCACCACCTAATGAAGCTTACTGCTTTGCGTGGTCGGAAGCAAATGGTAAAAAAGGAAGCGCGGAAATTGAATCTATTCTTTATATTTATTTGTCTCAATATGTACCGAAAGACATCAATAAGGTAGCCTTTTTTTCTGACACATGCGGAGGCCAAAATAGAAATCAGTATGTGGCTTCACTCTTATTATGGGCGGTTCAAAAAAATTACAATTTAAATTTAATAGAGCACAAATTTTTGGAATCTGGTCACTCGTATATGGAGGTCGATTCAATGCACAGTAGCATAGAGTCAGCTCAGAAACACTCGAAGATCTACTCCATGTCTGAATGGCTTAACGTTTTCCGACGAGCTCGGTCTTCACGATAAAAAAAAACAAAACTATGACGAAACCTTATAACATGAAAGAGCTAAAATATGATGATTTCTTGGATTTAAAATCTTTGGCAGGCATCGTAATGAAAAACAAAAATAAAAACACAAAAGGAGACAGAGTGAACTGGTTAAAGATAAAGAGAATGAAATACGAAAAGGGTCAAATGAAAATTTTGTATAATTATGACATGTCTGAGAATTTCTTGGTTCTCGATCTTGAAATTCTGGAAACAAACTTAAAAGCTACTCCTACTGCTGGTCCTAACATTCCCGCACATCGCTACGGAACCAGACAAAAAAAAGCCGTAGCGAATTCAATAGCTGCAACTACAAATGCCATCGAGGATCCTACTAAAGCAAACCTTCCAACCAAATTAAATCAGCTGTACAATGCACCACTGCCCATTACAAATGCAAAAAAATCCGACTTGCTAAAATTGTGCAAAAAAGGAGTAATCCCCGAAGAATACCATGCTTGGTTTGAAAATTTTGCGACTGATAGTGCTAAACTAGACCGTGTACCGGATGCTACTGTATCTGATGTATCTTCTGATGAAGAATAATCTTTTTAATTGAGTTTTTCATGCCTTTGTGTTCGTTTTTCTTGAATAAATTTATTTTTCAACTTAGGTGTGTTTAAAATCAAATTATTTCCAATTTATTAACCATCTCTAACCCTTAGATAGTTTTCATCATGAAGCTTTGCTAAGGAACACCGCATAGGTTAGTACAAAATTTCAACAAATATCGGAAAGTAAAAGCGACTAAAATTTTATTTTTTTGCATTTTTCTTGAAACTAGCAGGATTATTATGAAAAATACATTATTGTTCGATGTATATTATTGAATTATTTACTAGTACGTTTCAGAGACACGACAGTAGCGCTTAATTTAAAAAATAAAGCCATTTTTTTGTAGGGAGCTAAAAGCAACTAAATAAGGGGGTTTGGGGCACAAAATGCAATATTCTGTGAAACCTTGTTACTTTTCTACGAACTGCTAAAAATAAACGCATACATGATTAAATTACAAATCAGATGCTGTTCCTTATAATAACATTATCTAAAATAGTACATACAATTTTTTGATACAAACTTTTAAAACGCCCTAGCACAAATTCATAATTTGGTCAGTTAGTTGGTTTTTGAATTAACCCGGCGATATATTTATTTGCTCAAACATGTGTACACATACAGAAATAAAACCGTGCATGCAAGATAACATTTAAAAAAGTACAGGTTCAGACATGTTTGCCACATATTACGGCGTGCAAATATTAATAATTACGATTGTAGAGGGAAAGTATGGTGTGACATAATTTAAGCATTAATTGATAAGAGTGACAGTTCACTTAATTGAGTTGATATTTAAACGGCTGCCTAACTTTCCCCTATTGATCTGATCCCAATTTAAGAGACTTTCTTTTTCTTCTAGCCATACAATCTTCAAACACAAAACAAATTTGTCTCCTACCCCTTGACTGTGAGCCTAGGTTTACATATATAACACACATCTTGTCAACCTAATTGCCATTTGCTTTGATTTGTGGGTAGGCCTTCGGAAAAACGAAAAATTCGTCAATATACAGTCATTAACATGGCACATATTATACCTTTCTGGCTTCGTTATGAGTTAAGCTAACTAGATAAATATTTTTTACAGACGTTTGTACTCACCTGATTTTGCAGTGATGTGATATCTTTTCATTTTGTTAATTTTCACTCACATAACCTTGAAACTTTATCACAATATATCGAATTCACACACTCATTCACCACATAAACACTTGATTACGACAATACAATGTGTAGGCCACGCCATAAATACGATAACAGAAACCCATAGCACTTGAAACCTTATCTAAACCATAAAAACTTTTTGTTTACACAACGATAAAAATTTGACGTGTCACGGTACGCGGGAACTACGCCGAATTTTACTTTTGGAAATACGAATACGATAAAAATACGCAATAGTATCAGTAGCTATAGGCCAAATTACGTTCGTAGATAAATAAACTAGGTACTTATGTGTATTTCAAACAGTTTACAAGAATATTTATCATAAAAACTTTACTAAACACGGCGGCGGCGGCGACAGCTTCAAAATTTGTGCATTACAAAACTTTCGTTATCTTTTCATGGAAATATTTATCACTTTTCGATAAACTAACACTCAATATGAAATCTATACTTATTTCTCAGTAATTCTTTGTAACATTCTAATAAGATCACTCGCCGTTTTCTTCATAAAAACATTGCGAACTAATGTAAACAACACACACACTTCACCGAGTTTTGACAGTATGGCGGCGTCGCGTCACTGAAACCACAGATACATTTTGTTTGTTTTTTTTTTTTCGTTCATTTTGGTGGTGTTCCCAGCAAATTGTTACTAAAACCGGTCAAGTATTAATCGATTAGTCGAATGATACAACCAGATCGTGTTGCAAGTGCAAATAAATGTCAAATATTATCGTCCAATGGCAAGCAGTATCCTTATGCACCGCATAGGTGCATTTGACATTTGGAGCACTTTTTCTTATGCACCTATGGGGTATCACGCGACATTTCAAGAGTTAACGTCAATAAGAGCCATTCAAATCCATCCCTGCAAATTAAGCCGTTGAGCGGCCCTCAGTTTGTTTTGATTGTATTAATTAAAAGTAGATCCCTCAGAGTTTCAAGATTAACACCTCTCTTTTCTTTAGTTCGTCCATATTCATGTACGGCGCTGCTTCGTTAACAACTGAGGGTTTTTCAACGTATTTACATACCTTTGCGATTTGCTGAGGGAACATTCTTTTGGTAGGGGTTTCTTTTGAGCTGCAGTTGGGGATAACTGTAGCCGTAGTTATGATTTTGTTTTGTTTGGTTTGTGAAGATGTATTTTTGAGAATATGTACCTACTTTGTTGAAAGAAAATACCTTTCATAAAACAATTGAATTCCATTGCAAGTTCGGACACCTACTAATCTTTTTTGAAGAAAAATCTATTTCAGTTGTGTTTCACCTGTCTCCACGTAGCAACTTCAATTTGTAAGTTCGTAACTTACTTTTTACTCTTTTCAAAGCAAAAACACACCCTTTGACTGTCACGAGCTCTCTTGGAGATCGATAACAATTGAAATTCTATTGTGTCTCATTAAGACAGTTGCTCATAAGTAATATCCACCAAAGAGAAAAAAAAGCAAAAAGAGAGACAAAGACGAAAGACAAATTGTGTAACATCCCAATAATTGATTAAAAAAATAAATGAGATTCGCCTACAGATGAAAGCCTATATGTTCCCTATCTCTGTACTAAAATATCAATTGCTTTATCCCGCGTTTATGTATTCCATTTCCATCCATTCGCACGCCATCATATTCCCATCGCCCGTACATAGAGACATAAACCGTGGGCCGACTATAAAACCTTATTATCTGTACCTCTTTTGTATACAATTAAAGTGAGTTGGTACCACATACTTTTTAGTATACATAGGTAGTTCTTTTTCATACAGGTTGGTAACAACGTTACGTAAACAATAGTCAGAAATAGGTAAATTATTATTTTTGGAAAGGTTCGTTCAGGCACAGATTACATTATACTAGTTCAGGGAAGAGCTTTACAGCAGTGATAGCCTAGTGGCGTGACCGTCATACATAGGTCTCGAGTTCGAACCCAAGGCACGCACAACACACTTTTCGGATTCATATGCGTAATTGTATATAATTGCCACTAGCTTCAAAAACGGCAAAGGAAAACATCGTGAGGAAACCCTGAGACATATGTGAAGTCAAGTCAGAGGCCCAAGTGCGGCATAAAAATTCTGACACCAGGTTAATCACTAACCACAGGAAAAAGAATAAAGGGAAGAGCTATCATGATACTTATTTAAAGCACCAAGAAAAACTGGCTAAGATATAAATACTTCGTCTCCAAGCCCCGTGTTCTATAATAATACTACAGCATAATAATGTGAGCATAGACAAGTAAGAAATCTGACAGTTTTCTTGCGCTAGCATTGTTCCTGAAAACGAGCATTAGGTTGAGCCTAGGAGCCGACGGTCTATAAGCAAAGTTATGACTAAAAAAACTAGTTACCACTTACGACGAGTAATAACTGTTATTTCAACTAAATTCGAACATTATGACTCTTGTAGGGGTTTTTCTTTGATATTCTAAGTTGTGTCTTTATTTAAAAGTAAAGTCCTAGAGAAGTAAGAAATCTGTCAGTTTTTAATGAAGATTCATGCTTGAGCATAGTTCCTGAAAACCACCTTTAGTTTGAGTCTAGGAGCCGACGCAACGGCCTGTTAATAAAATTATACTAAGAAAAAAAAAAACTACCAATTTCAATGAGTGATAAGTGATAACTGTTATTTTAACATAACTAAATTTAAACATCTTGTAAACACTTTTCTTAAATAAATATCCTAAAGTTGTATCAAAGTAATGTAAAGTTACTCTCACTTGACGCATGCGGACTTCTATGTTAATATTACCAGTTCGGTAACTTGCCAGTTACCATTGATTACCATAGTCTTATGTGGGTAGTAGTGCTTTCTGTGTGGATGATGCGTGTGTTGGATGATCGTTGTCATGTGGATAGGTTACGAAAGGGTAGAAATGACAGCAAGCTTAAGTTAAGGCATTCAATCAATCAAAATATACGACCATGTTGTGCTGTGAACAAACTTTAAAAAAAAAAATCTTTTGGTTAGATCGGTTAGTAACACATCGACAATCCCAGGGTTCTTGCAGTTGTTATAAACTGCGGTGAGCTGTGACGTCTTTCGAAATAGCCAATCGTTAGGTGAAAATTGAATCCTGACAGCGGCAGCGTGGCGCATGTTGTGTAACTTTTTTTGCTTCTAAAGAAAAATTGAAGCAACCATATTTACGAGTATTTAATCCTTATCGTCGATCGCTGATTAACACAGAATGGTGCCTCCCCGGAGATCATACTAATTCTTTTGCTCATGCCTCACAATCCACGCTCGCCGTCAACTACTAAGAAACCTTATCTCAACGATCGAAAAACATCTGTCCGTATATTTTTACTCGACATACCTAAAACGAAAGTTCGAATAAAAACGGACCACTTAAGGCCGAAAGAATATCACTCAATGCTCGCTATATTTTTCAAAGCTTCTCTTCACATTCTGTTTTTATCCTACTTGACTCTTAATGTGGTGAATTCATACATGAACAATCGCTATCTCGAGTGTTCTTGGGTTGTGGGGGGTAGGGGGGCAGAGGGGCGTTTTTCCTTCTTTTACAACATTTGGGGGTGGACGGTGTACAGTGGATGAGAAGGGAGGTGCCGGCTACAGTCGACCCGCCCGGATGTCTTTAAGGCGCGGTCATCCCGGATTATGTTGCGTCAGGAGTTTATTTCAATGTGGTTGACCGATTTAATTTTAGTGGCTGCGACTGGAGCTGTTTTTAAAGGTTTTTGATAGTTTATTACATGTCGGAATGGACGCTGTTGTCAAACAAAGTTTGTGGCTTACCTGGTATTTTTTGGCATCGCTAAGTTTACTAAGAAATTATAAAATTGAACACTACTGGAATGCGAATACTGAAAAGAACATTAAATGATGTGTTGTTTACTAATAGATCTGAAAAACACTCTGCACTGCCCCCTGGAAAGAATCTTTCGAATGCTCGAATATAACTTATTTAAAAACAAACTTCTTAAAACAAAAATAAAATAATTCCTTTCAAACAGCCTTTACTTTACTGCTTTAAATCGTCGGAGATACCACCACGAGCCAAGAACACTACAACGACTGACTCTTATTTACTAACGACCTCCAATCTCAAAAAAGATATTTACCTACTTCTTTCTTCGATCTTACCTTCTATCTTAAAGAAAAATACAGTATTATGATACGTGGGTATCATAATACTGTATTTTTAACTTTTCTTTAAGTTCTTGCATATCTTTGGGTTACCCCTTTGGATTACTTACACACTGTAAGTAGTTATCAGTATTCAAGTGAATTTTGCTGGACATGCTCCAAATATGGATCGATGAAAGAGTCAATAAAAAAAAGTATCATCAAAAGTAGCCATTCTTAAAAAAATGCTAAAACTTAATTCAACAAACTATCCCAAGTCTCGGCAACTCTGTATGTACGAGACATAACTTAGCTTCTATGTATAAGTTAAAGTAGCTAAGAGCCATTGTATACAGCGACAGTTTAAGTTAAACTGTAAGCCGTAAAGTAAGTTGGTGGAGTAACGTTCAGTTACTTAGTTTTATTGCTCATTCTCTTCTTTGTAATGCACTGCTCGTTCTGGATTCGTTTTGTGTCTATGAGAAAGCTGACACAAGATATCCGCATGTTATAGGATATCTTACATGAGAGGCAGAGAGATTTAAGTTAAAGTCAAAAAGTTTATTGCAAACTACAAATATTGGTCTTATTTTAAAAGCATTACCACTCATATTCAATAGTATGCATTACATATTTTTTTTTTATCTATTTGCTCAGTTATATGTTGGAAAACATAGATTCACCCTTAACTTAATAAATAGATCCAAGTACTTCAGCCACATAATTTTTATTACTCTTCCCGACAACATTACTAAAATTAAACGTCCACGTCTACCGACCACATTTGTAACATAATGTTTCAGCCACATTAACTACCACAACACAAGTTGTGACCATAAAATTAATTAACTAGAGTCCACTTGCTATCCCGAGTGACCAGCCGCGGGCCAATTACATTAACGGCCGATATAAAAGTGGAATGATAACGTGGGTGGAGTCTGTGATTTTCGAGAGGTCACCGCATCTCAATGAGATGGGGTGGCGAAGACAGGAACGCGGTATATGGCAATGAAGTTATTGGATGTTATTTTATTTTAAATCTGAGAACATTTTTAATGGGGACTCATAAAAGGACTGAAAAGCTTGGCAGCTTTCCAAGTGACATCAGTTATCTCTGTGATGGTACGGATGGTCGTATTCCTAACCCGGTCTGTTATTTTGATACTCAGAATACTCCGTTCCATAGCCTTCTGGCAAACCTCGAGCGTGGACCTCTGCCGATATGTCAAAGACCATGTTTGAGAACCATATGTGAGGATGAGAAGTATGCACACGTCAATGAGTCTTTTCTTAAGGGACAAAGGAAGATCGCCCTTCATTAGCGAGCCTTTGTGAGCCTGGAGATCTGTAATACAGGTCCCGAACCCAGTATAGACTCCAGCTCTCACAAAGTTTTGAATCTGCCTGTAACCTATATACCATGTACTAAATTTGTACCTTTTTGAGAGAAATAAATTACTATTACTACTATTACTAATAACTATTACTATTATTATATCGTTCATGGCCCAATATCTCTTCCAGGCATTGTCAGCGCGTCTTGCAACTTCTTTGTTTTGTCTTGCCTGGAATGAGACTATTTGACCAAGATAGAGATGAACCCCGGAGAGGAACCCATGCTCATTTGTAAGTAGTTAAGAATAGATAATATGAAATACAACTTCATATTATTCCCATTGTGAAAATAAAATCCCTTTCTTAAAAATGTCTTTTACCACGTTCTCCTCCAACTGAAGTGTTTTCAGCGACTCCAGCGCTGGTAGGTAAGCCAGCGGCTAAGTGTCATGACTATTCATGGAAAAACCGCGGCGTTTCATTACAGAGAGTCGAGCCAACGTTTATTTTAACTTTACGGTTTCCTCCAGAAATAGCTGGCAGCGCCGCGCGATATTTGATTTTTGTCAAGAGGAATGAAAAATAAGAAGGTTTCTCTTTTGTTTTTTTTATTTATCTTGTATTGTATAGGCTGTGAATTTTATGGATTCTGTAATAACGTCATGCTTTAGGTTTTCGTTACAGTAAAAACAGGGGCAACCTTTGGTATGTAGTAATTTATTACATGGGTACTTCCGATGGTCCAACTTGATAGGGTGAATACAATTTGTTGATGTCTAGAAATCTAAAATAAAATGATGTTGGCTAAAATGTGCTGGAAAATCCTCGACTTAACAGAGCATTATGAGCATGGTAAACTTTGCCATCTCTGTCGAACTTCGCGTGTGTTTTGAACATTTCCTTCGTTGTTTTTATTTTCTTTTTCTAAAGTAAACAGCGTAGTTCGCACAACACATCAATCCTTCTAAAATCACAAACTATTCCGCGTGGTCGACATTCGCAGCTGAACACGCTATTCAAATGGGGATGAAAATACAGGGGATGAAAGTACGGGGGATGAAAGTAGCAAAAACCCGAGGCCCGCACCTCATTACCATAGTCTGTGGCAACTTCGCGAGGGATGTTAGAAGCAAGACTTTGAAGAAAATTGCAAAATATAGACTTTATAATTTAAAATATAAAGTCTTTTTAAATCTTTACGCTTGGATTGGCTTTTGAGGTAAATAGCAATATTTTGGTGATCATAACAGGGGTGAAACTGGCACTTGATGTGATCGGGATCAACGTGGTTGTTTATATCAAGACCTTTCACTATTTGCGAAATAGATTGTTTTATTTTTCGTTCGACTGAAATATGTAAGTACTGACCTATTTAAAAAAAAAAAACATAATTATATAAATTTATTTCCATACGTGGCAATGATCGGAAAATTACAGATATTGAAGTAAGCCATAGTTATGGAAAAACTGAAACGTCTTCCCCTAAAAAGCTATCGTAAATCGTAAGCAATGTCGCCTCCAAACTCCGTGTTATATACCTCCTTTCTCGGAGGTGCTCACAGCTCAGTAAAAAGCATCTTCAGGCGTCTGCGGAGGACAGGCCACTTGTCATAAACTAACTCCATGATAAATCGACACCAGCGCCATCTCGCGCCTGTTACTTATTGTTCCCTTACACACTGCTACCAACCTCACAATACGAACTTTAAATCTAAAGACAAACGAAATGGAACTTTATTGTGAAAGTGTCAAGGTTGGGTGTTGCCTTTAGAAGTGGTCAGGTTAGTTGGTAAAATGTGCTACTTTAAGGGTGATCCCGTGGTGAATTTGCAGTAATGGCCGTGGTTATGTCATCGTTATGATAGATACAGTATTTAATTATGTCTGTTAGTAAGATGTTTTGGCTTATGCTTGTTCTTAGTTGAGGTTTTATGTGACAACAGTCTAATGAATTACAAGCTTGAACAAAAAGCGCCGATTTTGTGCGGTTGGCACAACAAAACTTCCTTGAAATATGGGAATAACGATTCTGCAGTGCAAATTGATCATACCGAATAATTGGATATGGACCCATTTGTTACATACTGACTTTCTTTATTGATACCCGTATCTACCAATGTAAGTTCAGTATGAATTCAGTCATCCATCACTATAAGAACGATCGAAAGCTAAATTGGCCGTTACCTCCTGCGGCCAGCAGAAAAACAACTGAAACTTTTAATAAACCTTTCTTCCCAATATGGTTCAAACAATACTTTTTGTAGTCTTCTAAATGAGAGAAACTAAATATAAATAATAATTACCGAAAATAAAAACTAATTAAAACCTTAATTATGAAATAAATCTTTCAATATTCTGAGCAATAGGTACTCCTAAAATGGATGCACACGTTTTTGCTACCTATGAAAACAAAACTCGAACGAACTCGATCCTAACCGATTACAATTCCGATCAGTATAATATTAATATCAAATAAACAAAAACAGAGTCACAGCTCGAAACCATTCGTCACAGCCGCACAGTAATCCATCTCCAATTCTCCGTACATTTTGCCCAACCATTATTTAGTTCTGCCGTTCGCCGCTAGATGGCTCTCTACCTAATTTATTATGCATACTGATGACCTGCGGTAATGAGGCTCAGGCTTTATTCCAGAGGTTTTCCTAAAGAAAATTTGGCAACACAAGTTTGTTAGATTAAGCGAAAGAATGGCTTGATAAGAACGGATGCTTTTCTGTGGAATGGTTTTGTTGGCGATTAAGTTTTACGTTTTAATTTGCTTGGCGGTTGAGGATATCTTGAGATTTGTGTGGTATTTGGTTTTGAAAAAATATTGGCTGTTTATTTAACTGGGAGGTTTCTTGTGGTGATTTGCTGCAGCGTCTTGGTGTTTTTTTAGGAGTATTAAGGTACAATTCCGTAGCCGACCGCAGGCGGCAACTGCAGGTGACGTGTCGCCGCGACACGACTGGTTTTTATGAATTTCTATGAAATACCATCCGTAGCTAGCGACACGTCGTCTTCAAATACGTTTAATTTCGTGAATTCGTTAACACGCCTTGCCTATAAATATATTAATCTAGTTGACTAAAACTGTCAAATAGATAATATTAATACATTTCTGTCGAATTTATTCCGCTCTTAAAAACATGTCATAAGAAAATAAACGCCCGACGTATCCTATAAAAATGTAAATAATAAAACATCATTACCGTTCATGCGTTAACATTGAGTCTCTTTGACAAACGGCAGGGGATGTTGCCAGAGCAAACACTTGGCCGGACACGGGGTGGCCATAAATAAAAAAACAAAAATATTTACACGTCAATAGATACTGTTGGCTCAAAGTAATGCACCGATATCAATTTTATACGGACCTTTTTACTTTTAGATGGTAATGACTCACGAGTGAGTGGAATGTTGTTAAGACAACAGAGGGGGCTAAAGGGAAATTTAAAATAGTTTACGGGTGCAGTGTCGGTATTTATTTACGGCTGGAAAATTAGACGTAATGCATACTTTTGAGATAGATATTCTTTTAGGACTCGGTAAGTATGACTGTGAAGCATTTGCTATGAAATAGCTGAAGCTTTGAATATAGCTGCGTTTGTTGTGTACCTATAAATCACAAAAGTTAAAAAAAATCGAGATCAAAGTTAATAAATAGGTACTTCTGTATGATAAGAAGGTTCTTTATATTTATGGCCCACCTGTGCATGTGCTTGAGGATTGTTGTTGTTGTCAGTAGTTGTTTTTAATGACCTCGATATTATTGTTTATAATTATAACATAGTTACCGAAATATTACATTAGGTCATTAAAAAAAACAAAACAATATTTTGCAAAAGGTCCAAACATGACGACTGCAAATTTAAAATCCAACTTAGCATTGGATTAAACGCTACCATACGCTACTCAAACCATAATATATTTACCCTAACTTCCCCTGTAACATCCCAAATAACCAGAATAAACAAAACCACAACAATACGAGTCAATACTTGATAAATTACACAAATGCCCAGACTCCAGAGCCAATCCATCTTGTTTCCAAATTAGAGAAACACTCAGTCCCCGCGTTACGTATGCACCCTGCCACAGACTGCCACTGGCCGCGGTCCAGCCCAAAGAAATAAAGGAAAATTTATACCAACCGTTATATTTTATTGTTATTACCTTATTCTTTTTATTTTATCAATTTTTCCTTTGGCCATTTATTGATAAAACTCGCCAGGGGAATGAGGCTTCTATTTTGGGAATATAAAAGGGTTGGGATGTGTTTCATTTGCATGGATTATTTGAAGTGGATGTATTGTTTCGGTAGTCGTAAAATATTGCTTTTAGATAAAGGTGCTTACTTAAAGAGATTACAAAAAGGCATTTTGTTTTTTCCGACGGCGCAGGTAGGAACTTCAATATTTTTCAGGTTTAAATCCATCTGTATCTAGTAGGTACCTATCTATTGAATATATATCATATATATTGTTTTAGATAGTGTACTTACGACTGATGGATTTAAACCTGAAAAATATTTGAGCTTTCAGTCGTTGCAATAATGACACAATAAAATTATGACCATAAGGTATACGACCTTATGGTCATAATATTGTAAACATGGTTGTCAGTGTTCTAAAGTTTCCCATTAAAATATAGCCATTTACTTAATCTCAAGCTTAAGCCTCCTGGACTTACATTACGCCTCAGTGCAACATAATCCACCCGCGGTAAGTATTGACAGCCAGTTAATTACCACCAATTAACAGTTCCCGCCTGATGGCCCTGGCGAGCCGCGAGCCGCGACACTCTACTAATCCTATTTCTTATCTTTTACACGCTAATGTCTTACCATTTGCATTCCGTTACTTGCAAAATGCTGGAGAAAATTTAAGGCTGTGTATGGTGTTGCTAGTTTGAGTGTTACCCCTGGATAAGGGGGTTATTTGGAATGTGGATTTTATTTGGTAATTAGTAGGTAAGACTGTGTCAAACTCGCATTTCAAGAATTGTTATGAGGCCTATTCGATTTCGTTGTTAAATGTTGTGTTGAACTATTTATTAAAAGTGTAAACGGCAATGAGCCAGCGGATCAGCGTGTAGATTTTTAATCGAAAGCTCGTGTTTTTGAACCATACCTTTGCACTATTTAACTTACTCCTAGTGTAACGTGAGAAAATTTTAAGAGAGGTCACTGATATATCACTGACTGGACAGGTCCACTCAAATCTGTGTGGTTATTTCCTCAAAAGACTATTTCAGACCCTAATATACACGGTCGTCATATGATCTGACCAAGATTATGACTGGACTTTAAAAGAGACTTTAACTTCTGAGTTTGTTTCACCATGTCTTCTCAGGGGTAATCAGATAGGAAATGTCGACTTCTTGTCGGTTCATGATTGTAGGTATTGTTACGCAGTAAAATACTTGCTAATCTACCTAAGTACATGGTTAGGATTGTATTAATTACTCGGAAAAGTAAGGAACACTCTTTTCTTTCGTTGGTAACCCAGAAACAAATTAAGAGGATTTAACAAAAAAAGCTTACATTTGGCGGAAGCAAGCGATGCTAATTGCGGTGGGGCGCGACGTTGATATGGTAATGAACAGCGCCCTCTCTTAGCAAGTAGACGAACTAGTAATGCACTTTGATTTGTTTCGCGCCAGATTAAAAAGGATTGTCGAATAATTTATCGTAGCTGTTTGTGATTTAAAAGATTGTGTTGTGTGTGTTTCGTTTATTTCTATGTTATTTGTATGATTGGCTTTGTATAAAAGTTGAAAAGTTCGTTATTCTAGTGCCTAAGAAGTAAGTAGGTATCGTATCTTTTCATGAAATAAGTTCTAATTATATTACGACATAGAAGGTGTGTTTGTTTAAAGACAGAGAAAGAGAGCATATTAATCCAAATAAAATTAGCCATTGGGATGCCACAATTAATTAGATGGACATAAAAAATACAAACTTAAGGACGACGTTTCCCGTCGCATGAGAAAAGTTAAAAAAAGAAATCCTAAATCACCGCGTCAGTCTACCCAAAGCTATAGACAAAACACATTAGACATCACATTTTTACTTTTAATTATTTCGGCCATTATTCAAATTAGGAAGACGTATCAATTCGTGCGCCGTAACTTTTCAATTTTGGAACGTTACAGAATATATTATGGAGGCGTCAAGATGGAAATTAATAAATGGGAAAATTAAAAACGGACCAACCTGAGGGACGAACAAACAGAAAGTTTTAAAAAATTACTCTAATGTATTCGAAAAATTTGAAAAATGTGCGGCATGAACTGACGGCCACCAATCTGGACAGTTTGAGTAATGTTGAGGTTTTAAATTAAAATGGGATAGGTATTGAATATCAGAATAAACAACGCAGTTTCTTCTGGTGTGAATGTTTTGCAGATTAACATTAGAAAAGGTACTTCTCCATCTTTGTATTTTTTTTGCCCATTTGCAAATTAATAAGAAAATGCTCACGATAAATTATGTAGATAAAAACCATAACTAGACTTAATTTCCAACAAGAAGCAACGCATACCCGGGATGTGTTAAAAAAGGATGGAGCGTTTAACCTCTCAATCTTTATGAAGGACTAAGCTTTGAGACTATTGCAACTTGATCATGCTAGCTAGACAGCTTCATAGCCATATTTCGCAAATATCCCTCTTCTGTGCAACACAAGAGCTCTACTTGCGAACAAAATAGGTCTTCTTATTTCTGAGAAAATCTAAACCCAAAATCAGCTGTTCAAAAAAGAAGTCAGTTAACAGACGCAAGACGTAAATCCAGCAAAGCGTGTCCGTAATAACGGACAGTCGAAACCAAACCGACTGTTTTATATTCACGGCGAGTGCGACCACTAAACTGGATGGCCATAACCGTAGATTAAGAATACTTAACCGTTTACTGTGCAATCGGGCGCTATTGTTTGGAATTCCTTCGCTTGTGTCTGGAATTACTGTGATTAGTGCGCTTTGAACTATACAATTAGGTTGGTTGGTTATTGATACAAAGGTTTGTGTATGATGAAGTTTTCCAAAAGCTGTCTCCTTCTTTGTGGCCATAACAGCCTGTGGACGTTTTACTTTCTGGGATTGCACTCCTGCTACATTAGGTGTCTACAAGACAAGATATGTCTCCGTCTTTATGATTGTCCATAGTTTTGTGGTCAAAAGTGATTAATTAAGTTCAGGTTTGGTTTCTAGATAGACTGACTATCTAGAAACCAAACCTGAACTTAATTAATCACGACACCTCACTATTAACCCTTTATAATTTCTCTTATTTTTTCATAAATATCATAACATTCAATTGTCAATCGTAGGCCGGTCCCACACGGCCTCGCACCGGCTCACACCGGCCGTTCGCGCGGCGCATACATTTGCATATGATTTCATATCCAGTGAACAAGGGAATAAAATTAGACGCACATGGCGAGCTTTTTTAAAACCCTTGTTTTTACTTTTTTTCGTATCTGTTTCGCTCTCCAACGGTCGCTTATGTTTCAGTTTTTGTTTTGAGCACTATTTTAGAAGTTTTTGTTATTGTTTTGTGCGATTAGGTCTAATCTTAGGCCACGGTATCGATATCCCATAAATACTGGGATACTTGTTGTATGTCAAGTTGTCAAGCGACAGTTCATTCAATTTTGTCTTGTACTCCTCATGGCGAGCTTTTTTAAAACCCTTGTTTTTACTTTTTTTCGTATCTGTTTCGCTCTCCAACGGTCGCTTATGTTTCAGTTTTTGTTTTGAGCACTATTTTAGAAGTTTTTGTTATTGTTTTGTGCGATTAGGTCTAATCTTAGGCCACGGTATCGATATCCCATAAATACTGGGATACTTGTTGTATGTCAAGTTGTCAAGCGACAGTTCATTCAATTTTGTCTTGTACTCCTCATGGCGAGCTTTTTTAAAACCCTTGTTTCTACTTTTTTTCGTATCTGTTTCGCTCTCCAACGGTCGCTTATGTTTCAGTTTTTGTTTTGAGCACTATTTTAGAAGTTTTTGTTATTGTTTTGTGCGATTAGGTCTAATCTTAGGCCACGGTATCGATATCCCATAAATACTGGGATACTTGTTGTATGTCAAGTTGTCAAGCGACAGTTCATTCAATTTTGTCTTGTACTCCTATATTCAGCCACATTCAGAGTGAATGTGGCTTGCCAGAATCTCAGAAATCTACAATAATTATTTACATATGTAAACGATTCTCTGAAACTAATGAAATTGCAAGATTTATGATAGGTTATAAAATTACAATTTATTTTAATGTGTATTTATTGGCTAAAATTGAATTAAACGATATTATTATATTTGATAGTTTGGCATTGTTGCTATCCGACGACAGATGGCGCTAAACTAATTTATTCATGAACTTCCATTTCCTTTTTTGAAACACCTTAAGAATAATAAATAACATTTACAAACATTTATTTTTTCTGGAATGTTATATTTAATGTTAGTGTGGTGGTGAAGTCGTAAAGTTCAAAGTTTCAATTTACTTTTAGTGATAGGTACCTGAATGTGCCTACCTAAGTGCGGTGCTAGGGTAGTCTAGCATCTCATTCAACATTCACATGTTTATTTTAGGATTTTAAAATAATCGTTTACCAAATCATCTCAAACAATTAGCTGGATTAGCTGATATAAACATGATACGGTGTCATCTGCAGTGTTACCTGCAGTCAACGTTAAAATGCATAAAAAAATTATTGACACTACTTCCGTATAACCATCTTCGTAATATTCCAAAGCAGCCCTCATGTGTCTGACGTCACTGTGACGTCACAACCATGATCGCGTGTATTTAAACAAATACCGTACAAACACAATGTTTAACACTCGCGAGCTAATACAAGCAAATTTATTCGTCATACTACGCCACAGAATGAATAATTAATCTTGAGAAATTCTTATCCGCTGCCATTGTGGTGCTTTGTGCTTCTGGTCTATGCTAGGCTTTCGATTGTTTAGGAACGACCGTATAAAATAAAGATTTTTTTTTCTCAAATTATATTCTCCAAGATCTTTGATCTGTTTTCTAACTAGGATAACGCAATAATTTTTTGAGAATTGATAATATATAGATGGCCTATTTCCATGAGTTACCTATGTTAAATATCGAATAAAATTAATTTCCTATCGTTTTCATAGAGGAACCTTTTCATTGATAACTATCAAATCATACCGAAGACGTTTGTTACCGCACTTCTTATCCAGTGTTATAGTAGAAGCAAGGTTCCGATTCCTAAACGCAACTCTTTAGAAGTCTGATCCACACTAAATACTTGCGATGATTTATTATAATCTTTAGCAGTACCTATGTAAGTACTCCGGGTTACTTAACAGTATTTGCTCAATCGAATTAATCTACTCCCCCAATCACCAAACCACCACTAAGAGTCCACAATGTCTAGTCATGGTGACCCCAGAAAAATCCCCGTCGGTTCCCATCGATACTTCGACCACAGCATATGGGCATTTCGTTTCCTCATGCATATTAATAGTCTGTGGCGAGTTGGCGACCCCTCGGCTCGATAACTCGGTAACGAACAGACAAACGAACTAACGTTAGCTTTTGTTGATACGCGTACGATATCTACTCGTGTGCTGCTGTGATTGTGATCTTTTGGTTGGGATAGTGCCGCTGGCGAAATTTCTTGGGGAGATTCGGTCCGGTTTGTAAATGAAGGTGGAAATCTCTTTTGCGAGTATGTAAGCTTTTGTTCTAGATGGAGTAATTACAGGAATTAGATCAGTCAGCAGCCCGCCTGTTGTAACAATTTGACTTTGCCAGGACTTAATTTCGTAGCAGTAAGGGCTGTTTTCAAGAGTTATTACTGATGTATGTTTGACCAAACAACGCTGCAAAATCTTCTTCTCTCAGAAACCATGGAGAAAGCATTTTTTCTACAACCTACAAAAATAGACAAATGATGTATTATGCGTTGTCGCCTGCACGTACAGGGCACTTAACAATTGTATCCAATAATAGCTGTAGGTTGATAGATATTTTTAACAACTGACTCAGATTTGTAGACAATATGAAAATCTTCAGTGAATGAAGAGACCTTGTTGTTGACACCAAATCGTATATGGGTCAATAGATCATTTACTGAAGCTAAAGATATAAGTGATTATATCTGCAGCTTCAGGGAAAAACTAACAATAACCCAACCGTTAGTTCAGCAGTCACTGGGTTATTGTTAACTATGGTTACCTATACGTAGTACAACATAAACTATTATATTGTTTGGTACCTTTGAACTTACTTCCGTCATATTAAACATATATAACATGGCTATGCTTAGAGATTTTTAGGTACAGGTAACTTTGAAGTAGGTACTTGATAAGTATTGTGGATGGGACAAAATTCAATCTTACCGATATCCTTCCATATTTTTTTATTTTTTTCTAGACTTATTCATTGAAATATTTTACCTGTCTAATGCCAAAGAAACTACATCTTAAATGAAATCTATAAAATTCTCGAACGTGGTGACATGGATATCACAGAAACGAAACTTCATGCAGACTTCTTGAAGTGCGTGCACTGTTTTATAATACATACCTATTTATTACAAACATACACGATAAAGAAATTAGCTCCCACGTGCAAGAAAACGAAAAAAATATTAAACTACCACTACCTATTTATAAATGCAAAATACCGTCAAAAAAACGTTACCAAAACCTATGGCGTACGTAATAACCGTAATAGGTGGTGACCCATAAAGCATGGTATGGCGGCAAACACCAGTGATTATACGCCATTACGGTATTATAGAGTATATTCGAGGCACCACGTCACGCTGTTTAATTACCGACTTTTGTTCTAACTAGGGTACCAGTATCGCTGAAATGGGTTTTATGAAATTGCTGACTTAAGAAAGGTTTTTTGTAAGGAAAATTCTTGTAACCTAAAAACGTCATAATTTATTAAAGTTTCAAACTAATTAGGTACGTATGGCTCGTGCAGCCTAAGCTAATGACTCGATTTTAAGACATGATGTTTCGTTTACTTGACAGGAATTTTTGGGTGAAATGTGTTTCTTATTATATTTATTTTTACCGAAGTTCGCTTAATTACTCTTGATCATCGTATAAGTTAAGTGATTTCAAGGAAGTCACTCACTTTATTTACTTGTGTGCTCACAAGAGAATAAAGTGGCTTCACAAGAATAGCAGCAAACTGGGTAACGGGGCTGAACTCTTAAAATTCAGGGTAAAACATTCATTAATAAAACATAATATTAAACAAAACACTCTACTTAGTTCTAATTGGCATACAGTTTTTCACAGCTATACGCGTGGTCGCCGGTCGCGTAATTACAAATTCGGGCAATGTTTCAGTAAAATAGTTTCAGTATTACGTTCATATTTAACTGGCCGCTATTAACTTAATATCGGATGACGGTTTTCCGTGACGGAGCGGAATAATGTTGTAGTTTTTATTAATAAGGTGAACGGTTAACTGGGTAGAGGGGGTAAAGGTTTTGACGTTTTATATTTAGTTTTGATTTTATGAAAAGCAACGTACCTATAGGTGCATGTACTTGGCTATGGGGAGAATCATCTATTTTAAAATAGGTAGGAACTAAATTTTTTATTGATATTTGAAATATCAGTAAAAAAATAATTGCCAAACTAAGATTTTTTAATAAACTTTTCTATTTAATTTACTCTTTAAATGGAAAATAACCAGTGATATTACAACGAGACTCAAAAAAACTTCAAAATGATGGCTTGTTAAACTAAACTTTAATAAACTACGAGAATAACTTCCAAATTACATAAAGTAACACCACTGATGTTCAATTTCTTCATCATGAAACGCCTAAAACGAAAAAGTATTCATAACAAATGCAAAACCATTTCAAAAGTTAATACATTAAAGCAACCATTTTTAATAATAACATTACCAACATAATCTATCTAAACATCAACGATACAAACTAAATATTCAAATAATATTCATATAAAACACAAATCGCACTGCATTTAAATGTACATTCCTTGTAGGAACCACTTTGAACGGGTACGAAGCAGGTTGGAAACCCACCAGTTTTCCTACAGCAAGGCCGCTTGTCATCTGTCAGGAGTTTACACTATAAATATAAGCTTGATAGCTGTTAGCAGATATTGATAGTTTATTTATATGTTAATTGGAAAGGTGAAAACTGTTGGAAGTTGTGTGTTTATAGAGTCATAGGTATATGCCCAAAGATGCGTGTGATTCGAGAAGCTTATGTCCAGCAGTGGACTGCTGATGATCATAATCTTCGACAACTTCACAATGGGTACAGTTTGATAAAGTGGACTTGCCCATCATCATCTTTGTTTGAGAGGATTTATTTGATGGTAGCGGAGTTTTATTGGCAAAGTATTAGATAGCTAAATTTTAAGGCTTAGATGTCACTGTAGCAAAAGGTTGAATTACGTCCGAGGAAAAATCAGGCTTCATTTAAAATTTGTGATTCTCATCTCATTGTCACTGAAATCATAATAATTATTATTAAAATCTGTATACACCTTGTGTAAGACAAGTTACATAGGCTTAGTAGCAAATTTTCTACAAGTATTATCATACTAGCCATGAGCATATGTAGTTAGCATTAGCAAACCAATTTGTTATTGTACAGACTACAATATTTATTTAGTGTTCAATTGTAGATAGATGCTTTTCTTTGTCAAAGAAACATAGATCTAAGCTGACTTGTTTCTATAATATTTTTAACCGACTTCCAATAAGGAGGAGGTTATATGTTCGTCGCGTAGGTTTGTTTTTTTTTTTTTTTTTTTTATGTATGTCCACCGATTTCTCCGTCAATTGTGGACCGATTTTGAAAATTGTTTTTTTGTTTGAAAGGGTATGCTCTCGAAATGGTCCCATATAAATTTTATTAACTTTGCTTCGATAGTTTTTGAGTTAGCTTCAATGATACGTACTTTTTCCCACTTAGTATGTCGATGATATGATAAGTTCCTGTCACTGTTATTTACATAGCAGGTAGTGGTTTTCGAATTTGTTTGGGATAGGTACCACAACTAAACAGTGAAAAAATAAACTTTTTACAAAAAAAAACAAACGACTTCCAAAAAAAACACTACAAAGTGAAAAATAACTTTAATTTTGGAAGTCGGTGGCAAAAAACGAAAACACAAAACCCAAGACACCGACTTCCGAAATTAAAGTTATTTTTCACTTTGTAGTGTTTTTTTTGGAAGTCGGTTGTTTTTTACTGATATTTTTTAAATCATGCACATCGCACAGTCTTTCATGAAAACTATCAACCCACGTTTGCTTCGCCAACATTAAGGAGGTACATAAAGCCTTAGGTAATCAAAGTACATGTTACTTTACGAACGCCATCTAATCCACAGAGTATCTGTTATCTTATCACATATAGTTTTATGGGGAATTTGTTCGTAATTAGTTCCATGTATATTAAGTAGGGACGTGATATGAATCTAAAGGGGAAGATACGGCTCTGTTTTATATTGTCGTGTATTCTAATTCTTAGCAGATAATTGTTAGGAATTATAGGCAATTTCACCATGCTATGTATCCCCCAGTATGTATCTGGTCTGTAGCTATGTAATTCAAAGAATAGTCCAATTTCTGAACCTGTTGTAGGGTTGTAAAGAGCGACGTACAGCTCGTTTTAAGAAGTTTAGTAGCAACCTCTTGTTTCCTTCTTACAGCATACTGCGATCAAATCCAACGCCAGAACTTAATGCCTATCAAGTGTATTGTGATGACAATGTCCTCTACGACTGTTAGTTTTGAAGTTAATTACGGGATTAACCTTTACCTAACCAAAACCTTTTGTGGGACTCAACTTTATGAACTGATTTTTTTATACTGAAAAACTTGCATAGCTGGTGGCGTGTGTTTTGCATGTAGCTTTTACCAGTAACTTTGTTGAACCTTTAATACACAAAACTAATGCAGCACATCAAGTGAAAGTCATCAACCTTTAAAACGTAAACCTGTAAAAGGGGCATCTTTACCGTTTCCGTAATATCCAGGTCTCTAGAAGGTACTGGCACCATTAAAAATATCGTTCCAGCCGTAAGTGCAGTGTAACTATCTCTGTTTATCATTGCGACAGGCGTCACATACCCTGCGCGCACGCATAATTACGTCGGAAGGAAGTGCGTCCCCCGCGATCGAGCGATACATGCATTTGCATAGCATTTACATAAGTACCGGCTAAGCGCCCACAGCTTTTGATATTTTTAACCGACTGTCTTTCGAAACGGTTACGGTAAGCCATGAACTCATTTTGAACGGAAGAATTGTTTTAGGAATAACCCATTAAGCCAAAGACTGTTTTGTCCAACAAACTTGTGCTATTTAACAGACTAATTGATCCATTTTTTGGTTGACTGCGAGAAGGGACCATAGGTCTTGGAAACGGTAATATATCGAGCTCCTATTACTCCTAACAGAACGACGTTCTCGAGTACACAGTTTAAGTATTTCGTACTGATCGCGGGGTTTCACAGAGATTTGGCGAAAGCGAGACTACTAGCAGAGAAAATGGTCATTTTCTCTACTATCAGTTGGTAAAGTTCAATGTGCTATCAATCAATCCCTCCTTGACTGTCACGAGCTCTCCTGGAGATCGATAACAATTAAAATTCTATTGTGTCTCATTAATGACAGTTGAGCTCATATAAACTATGCTTAAAGTTAAGATACGTTAAAACGTCAACAAATATATCGTTAAGCAGACGCTAATAATCATTACTTTACTTTAAGAAATTATTCATTTATTCAATCATTTCAATTATTCATTCATTCATTTCCTTTTCATCAGTACCTAGTGAGTGTTTTCAGTTAGGTATCTAGTTTTCCACTAAGTAAATGGTCATACGTGGCTGTTATGCTGTAATTTAATCAAAACACTTCTACGAGTAAGACTATTATTGACTGAAAATAGCCATAACAGACACTTAACATTCGCCCGCACGTTGCGTAGGCGCACGATGTCCAAGATGGCGTCGCTAGCATCATTCTCAGGACATCACACATGCCTTGAATTTATTATTAACATGTGGGCTCCACCTTTGGAGTTTACCGTTTGATGTGACCACTTGAAATGTGTAGGTATGTGACTTTTGAGGTGTTATTAGACTGTGGAACCTGCCTTCCAAAACTGGTGTGCCTTTTGTGTAGGTATTACAACGAACTCAACTATTCTGCGATAGGTTGAGTTCGTTTGTCGGTAAACTAGATCAGTGCAAGGAAATCTTTTGAAGATTTTCATCACGTAGCTTCACGTATCTAGTATGGTCGCCTTACGAAAACTTTAATCATACTTAGAAATGTTTTCATTGTACAAATGCCGATTTCATAAATGTTACATAGGTTTTACATTAATGTGACAAAGTCAAAAACTGATTAACGTTTTCATAAGGTGATCGTACGGCCACGGTCAAAAGTTCCATCGGCTATTTTAGGAAAAGCCATTCCCAGTCTATGAAAAATAAAATAAAATGTGTTGCGACATTACCTATACAATATGTAAAAAACCCCTCTCCGATCCGAAAGGGCACATAGGTAGGTACTGCTTACCAAAAAGTAATAAAAATAATTATTATAATTGAAAATAAAAAAGTTATTGCTATTTAAAATTTACATTTTTAGTACTACTAACACTAGTGATAAGGTATTTTACTAACAAATTGGACCATATTGTTGTCCGAATTAATAAATAAATTAGTAGGTACCAAAATTACCCCAAATCCATTAAAAATTTGAAAATTTTCAACAGGGGTTATGACTTTTAGACACCCGCTAAACGGTGGCCGTCCACGCCCAATGTCAATTTACAATTCGATAAAATTCCTCATTGAAAAAAAAAAGTGGCGATTTTTTTTTCTGTTTTCTTGAAAATTTCCACATAAATAAACTCTCAGTACGATACCTAAAAACACCCTCACGGATCGGACAGGGTTTTTTACATGTTAAAATATTTGGAGCTGCAATTTGATTGTTTTCTGGTAACTTGAAGTAACCGGTAAAGGAAACGCATCAAACCTGCGATCATTACCAAACGCAAAGGAAGAGGTCTTCCAGCCACGCGTAATGCGTCGATTAGCTGTCTCATTAATATGGCAACACAGTTTGTGTAGTAAAACGCACGCGCATTAATATTGATGACTATTGGCTAAATTATACCTACGTTTATTGGTTTATTTTTTGTTGATGCTAGTTTTTGCTTGATTTAAAATGCTGTTTTTAATTCCAATGCATCACCTTAATTTTTTTTTATAAAATCCCTTGCTTTTACATTATCAAATTTATCAAGCATGCACGAGTTTTGTTTTCATTTCTGTTTTTCGTGATATTCAATAGTTAGTAGGCTCCTGAAACATTTAAGAAGTTATTTTAGAGGGATTCTATTCACTTTACACAAATGCGGGTAACTGTTTAATTTTCTTGCCGTTTCCTTAGAAAATTAACTAGTACTGCTAAATAACTATCAAAAATACCTACATATTTAATGATTGTAAACATATACACAGTCGTGCATTGTTCACATCGATTTGCGTGCGTCGCCATGCGTGAAATGAACGAAAATAACCACCCATACGCACACTACCACGTGCCCGGGGTATTTATGTACCCACTGTGTACTTATGTACACCTATGTATAGAAGGTACTATTACATAGAGCTGTGACGTTTTTTAAGGAGTTTTTTGAAGTGTCATGGCAAATTGTTCGTTTTTTCCTAAGTATTCATATTTCTTTACTTTAACTCTCAATGTATTGAAAGAGGTTTTTCAAGTTAGGTACGAGTTTTAATGATTGTCATCTTCGTTTTTTTATTTATTTAATTTCATCCACTATTTAATTGACACTTAGGTCCTACAAGGGTTTTGCAAGCGAAGAATGCGTTATGCGATTTATTTTGGGTGCACTAAATAAATAGTTCATCTATCTAGTCACTTGGTTGCGCTTCACCTACTTATTTATAAAATCATTTCTTATGTGTTGAATCTAATCGCTCCGTAGCCAGAACCTTACTTACAACGTAGTACAACGAACTGCACTAAACTACTGACCTCATAAACTGGTAGATAAAATTATATGCACTGATCAAAAGTGCAGTGTCGTTTGTTGGTAAGTCGATGCGTGAAATGAGACGATGGCGGCAGTCGCGGCCGACGGCGCACTGTCCTGCACCGTGTGGAGACGCCTTTATTATAGGGCTTATTATAGGGCATTACATGAAATTGCTTAATATTATGACGCTGCTTCTGATTGTATCGGAATTTTATCGTTTCTTTGTGCCTAAGTAGCAGTTTTGGAAGAACTGCACTCTGTTTTTAGTTTTAGAAAAATTAACACACCATTTATAATAACGCCTGGCACATGATGTTTAGTTTTTAGGGATAGGGAATAGTTGTTAGGTAGCTAGACCTACGAGTACATAGTTGTTTTGAAATAGTGGTATAATGAAAATAAACAAAATAGGACATTAGAATATAACTGAACTACTTTCTATGTGGTATTATATAAACCTGACAATAGTTCCTCAACTTATTTCTCATAAACATAGCCAACACCTGAAAACCTGAAACCCGACACCCTTCCAGTTCAAAAACCGACCAAAACAATGCAAATCAAACCTCTACTTTAAAAGCGGAATACGATTATTTTCCAGCTATACGTATAATATAAGTATGTCAGTAATAAATCCGGGTGTTTCGGGGAATACAATTAAAACGATCCCGGCCAATCCGTGCTGCATCGCCGGCGAAATTATAAATTCCGTGGGAACGTCGGCAGGTGTCGCCGTAATCGCATGAAGCCTCCCGAATCATACCGAACCGACCTGTGCCAACTATACGCAAAGAGTATTTAGATATGCAGATGAGTCGACGATACGATGATTGTGTTTCAAGTTATTCATTAATTGTGATAACGCCAAGATGATTTTTACGTGTAATGTCTTAGTTGGTTGCTTACTAGCACTGTCCTACTGAAAAACTTCATTTGTAAATCGTTGTTGCGAAAACGTTCACTCAAGAAACTCCATTTTTATTTAAGGGGTGCAAATGTAGCATGCCTTTTCCGGTTCGCCGGTGACGTCACAGCCACATAAATGACACGTTCCCATTGCATCTCAGTAATTGGCATCGCATCGAAAGTCCATTATTATTGCACTTGTCTGGCGGCGCGGGCGGTGGTTTTCTTAAACTTTCCATCAGATATACTTACTAATTTTCTTATCGGTCTAATATTTGCAAACATTTTTTAAATGAAAGTTCACTTACTGCACATCTGTAACCAAAATACTCTCTGGTATGAGTACGTATAATTGTGGTTGCTCGACTATTTGCACACCGCGCCGTGAAATAACACGCCGGCGATAGCACGACCCGTCGCATACTATTGTTTTTGCTGCCTCACTATTATTATATGTTGGTACTAACTTACAGGTACTTTTGTAGGTTTTCATCAGTATGTATTGACAGGAGAATATAGAGGAATCAGCATGTATTTGCCTCAATGAAATGCAAATTAATCCATTGAATAAGCTAAGAACAGGCTTATGACAGTGACACAATGATATGGGCCAGGCTTTGGAGATGTTCAAGAGTGTTCAATACACGAAATCTAAATACAGTACCTAAATAATTGAATCCTTGAATTCTGCCAATATAATTGTGAAGCATACAGGTTATTTCTTATGTAATTTACTAAAACTGTAAATATTACGCTCACGGTAAGCGTGTTTCTATTAAATACGACATTCAAAACAATGAAAAGTAATTGTTTTTATTTGGCATATAATACATTATGTAAGGCACGCGTGCTAAAACGCAATAATAATATACCCTGGTTGTGTTTTATTTTTTATAATTTTACAGCCTACGTAAATAACTAAACTAATTTCGCTACAAATTGTCACATGGGAAACACTGCCGAACTCGAGCTGATCGTCGTCAAGGGCCCTTAGCGTTATTAGCCGTACCATTTAATTAATAAAAATACTTTCGTTCTAATTGCCAAAATCACTTACTAGCCAACCATATCGTTCCACCCTTGGGGTCACAATCAGATCGTGACACCACCCTGGTACGCCACTTCCGGTCTACGCGGCTGCTGATTGGCCGGCCAGGTAACGTAACTTCCTGTCATATACAATGGGGTTATGACGATGAATTAGGTTCGATATTATTGTGGACATGGGACTTTGACGGACATTTTATAATGGTAGTTGTGGCTAATTGATATTTTTCGTGTTTCGTACTTGCTACTTAATTAAACTGTAAAATATACTATTTCAGCCGTTTTCTAGTCACTGCTATCACTATTTAGTTTTTTTTCAAAGATCGTCTGTGATGGATTCTTAAATTACGTACTTATGCATAAAAAACTATACAATGTAGGTAGATACTTACTTTATGTAAAAATAATGTAATTATCATTTATCAATTTTCCAGAAAAAATAGATTGCCTATCCTGAAACCGGTAAACAACTAATTATGAAAACACCTTACCGTACAAATACACAAAAAAGAAACAAGAACTACTCTAGCACATGACCACATCTAGAAATTCACCGGCTCACTTGGCATTGCACAAAAAGCAATGCAACACTATCGAGTTATTCCACTATTTCTCAAAATCATAACGCATGGCGAATTAGACTACACGGTAACTATTTATTTTTTCTGACGTTTTTCTTGCTTGCTACGCTTGCATAAAACGCGTGAATATGTAAACGAACTTCAGTGTAGCTAGCGTCACATCTATGGAGACCATGCGACGGAAAGTTCCACGTGTTTATTTCTGCAATACTTTTTGAATTGACACATCAGAAGGCCAATTTCTGTAATTACAAATGTTCAGAATATAGTCGCAATCTCTGTAATCTTTATGGTGTACATAATCAAGAGTATTCTATCTCATCTCAGCGACGACGATCAATGTTAGAAAAGTGAGAGGTATTTTAGACAGACTGAGGGATTAGAATGCGAACGTTCTAAAAAGTACAGGAATTGCCTCTGACTGAAATTACGTCGTGTACTTGAGCATTGAACACATTAAGCTCGTGTAATATTCGGCGAGTGTGCTTCAGCCGTTTTCAGGTTGTTTCTATGTTCACACTGAAAAATATTTGTCAGGCTTGAAATAATACGAAATAGTTTTAATAATAAAACTAATAAGTATTTTTATGGTCAGAAAATTCCTAGGAATGCTAAAGCATTTTCTATGTTTTATTGAAACAAAGAAAATGCTTTAGCACTTCTAGGAATTCATGTTTGTTTTCAGTGTAAGCACACTGTTTGGGATTTTAACTTGAGAACAATAAAAATACACATAAAGATTCAGTACGTGAAAACATTAAATAAAATATATACGCATTTAGCTTTGATTTCGTGTGACATACTCACATACCTACACGCAAAGTTATGGGTTCTCTACAGACAAAATATTATTTTGAAAATCTCTAAACATAATATTTAACGTTAGTTTGCCTCCAATTTTTTAAACATTTTAAACACAATGGCTATACATTTATTACCAGACTACCCCAGAAGGAGGGTAATGTTTTTCAATGTATTTTTAGAAAAATGGTGATATAACAAAGACACATTAAAAAAATGGTACACTATGTAAATACCTATCTAAAAAGAAACACCGTTTATAAAAGAAGGGATCTAACTAAACTGAGAAAGATAAAGCATTTATATGAAACTTCTCTAGCAGGCAAAATACTTAAACATCTTAGAGGGAAGAAACAGGTGAAGTTTAGCGCGCAAGTAAAATAAGTAAGTTAAGTTGTGTTTAAGTAAGCACACGGCACCGAGTCGGATCACTCGCTCTAAGTAGAATTTACGACGGTACTTACATATGATATAACTTTAAGTTATGGTTGAATAACGTTGTTTTTCTTCAAGATTTTCTTAAAAAATTAAAATGTTTTCTTTCTTAAATGTTATTTGACAAATTAATGAATAAGACTTAACAAAAAATAAACAGCTCTGTTTTTTTCAGAATTATCATAATGATGATAAGTACCTATTAAAATATCTACAAATAAGTATAATGTAATTTTTTAACACACTAAAAAAGAATGTTAATCGCGACGGTTAAATGCATAATGAAAATAAATGTTATTTGTGTAAGAGCGCACAATAACAACGATTCAATACATTCCAACCTTATTAAGTGATAATAACGATGAAAATACTCCAATAATTCAATTCAACGCAAATAAAGAATGAATAAATAAATGCTTAAACATAAAGTGCTTGTTTCGTGTAATTTGTAAATATATCAGCCTATAATCATGATAAATGATACTAATCGACCATTTAGAATAATTATTACGTATGAATGAAAGGCTAAGTATGCAACTGTGGGAACATCAGCACTAGCACCAATGAAAAAGCTGTTAAAACTTCAAACAATGATAATGTGCCTCATGTATTATTTATGGCACTCCGCATTAATGAACCAAGGTCATTTGAATTCATTTCCTTCGGTAATACAGACGTATGCTTTCACACTAACATTGTTACGTAATTGTAGTAACGTGTTTCATTTAATAAAATTGTTTATTTTACGTATTTCCCGTTATTGCCCCACTCGAGTTTTATGCGAACCATAACAGTTCCGCTACTCAGTAGTAGATGGCGTTAGTAGTATCAAAGTTGGAACGAGGAAGTTCGGCACTTCGGCGCTCGTTTTTACGCCGAACACGTAAAACGGCTCGTAGACGTTTTAATAAAAGTTTGTTTCGTGTTTATTTTAGGCCGGCGCTTGTCTGGCGGGCAGACTTACAACAGTTTTAAATTTAAATAATTATAATGCATTCGTTTATTGTGAATGAATCGGCACGGGAGTGTTCTCGAGACGGGTTTATGTTTATTTGGGTGTCGTCGCATATTACGATCGATT
Source organism: Agrochola litura (assembly GCA_949152395.1). Taxonomy (NCBI): domain Eukaryota; kingdom Metazoa; phylum Arthropoda; class Insecta; order Lepidoptera; family Noctuidae; genus Agrochola; species Agrochola litura. Next base: position 25,212,566 of record OX424499.1, read on the forward strand.
ATTTTGTCGTAAACTTGTAATGTTCTGTAAACTGCTTTAGAGTTCTCTTTTTAGGTTTATTCACGCCCCGTAAAATCGTTGAAGATCATAATATTTCAATAAGTGCCGTAGTAATACTACAACGTCTTTAAAAAATGATGACTTTATATTGTACTGTAGATTTACTATTGAGGTTTACTAGGATAAGTTTATTTAAACTATTTTTCAACTCAAGTCTTTATTTTTATTTATTAGCTTTTCTCGGATTTTAAGACAGTAAAATGGTTATGACTGTTGACTTTCATACTTTTCTCGTACTTTACCTATCGTATGAAAACCTTAGTTGCCTTCAATACCACATAAAATATAAGTTTACCTTGTACCTATGCAATGGTCTCTGATTGCACCTAGCTTCCATCATATCTTCCTGATGTTTAATTTTACGTAGGTAAGTATTTTTATAAAATAATAGCTGTTATTATTATTAACGCAGCAGTGATCCGTGAAATCACAGTCTTCAAGCCTCCCCATCAATTAGAACTGACAAAACAATCCGCGGATCCCAAACTTTAAATAAGAACAAATTAATTATCGAGCTGCTTATAGATGACTTAATTAATTATATAACTTGTTCCATTATGGCTTATTTATATGGGATGAGTTTGAATTCATAAAAGCCTAGGTTGTCCATATAACAAGTTGGTTACTATCTAGTTAGGTAGGTAAGTTTCAAAACAATATTGTTGGGAAAACATTCATAAAAATACAACTAAGGATTCAGGAAACCAAAACGAAACTTTTGAAAACTTTTACCAGTCATTTAGTTCAGATTTAAGTTGGTAAATTGGGAACAAAACAACATTATTTACACCTCGGACTTGTTCAAACTAAACTTCCTAATTTCCATTTTACTCTACATCAAAAGGAAAGCTCGCTACAGGCCGTTTTTCTCAAAATCTTGAGCCAAAACTCTGTCGTTAAAAATAAAGTATTAACAGCCCTTAGCAAGACAGTGGATTCATATCTTGCATGACAAACGCTATCAACCGGGTACCTACATTCATGCTACGAGCATTTCCCGTACACACACATCCTATCTAACAACACACATACAAACCTAAACACACACACCGTGGAAACTCGGACTTTTGTGTGCAATTTCCCATCTCTACAGTGTTCGATTTTCCTTTGTGTGAGTCATCTTCTTTCTCTGTTTCTCCTATCTCTCTGACTCTTTCTCCGTCTATAGTTATGTTGTCCCGTGTTCGCCGGTCCATTATTGTATGTTTAGTCTTTGCTTTTTGTAAATATTTATTACTTGTATCTGATTTACGTAGTTCTAAATGACTGGTTGGTGTTACAGTTTTATTGATTGAGATTATTCGTACGATATTTTGTTTCGAGTTTGTAAATGTAAATGATGTTATGAATGTTATATGGGTTTCTGAAGTTAGGACGTTAGAACACTTATGTGATAGAGAGAAAGAATTTATCCATTCAACCTATCTAGTAAACTTACTACTTAGAATGTATTTTTTTGCTACGTTGAGTTTTTTCCTGTAAAGGAAAATGGTTTCAATAACTTAGCAATCTCAAATATATTGCTATTTTTCAGTATTTATTATGTAAGTAACCTTTATTGTTACCAACAAACGTTATCAATAAGCAATTAATCAATTAAAACCAGCCAACAATTAATTCGTTGATAAGCTGCAATTATGACAATTTCCATTTATCAATAGTTTATACTTAAATAACTTGAACAATTATGACCAATAAATATCAGTGTATGATCAGATAATTGGACATTTATCAAAGCGACCAATCAGACTGTTAACGTAGATGTATTCAATGAGCTGATATTAAAATAATGTTGAATTTATTCAAATTAATTATCTGTTTGTTGGTTTTCAATAAACTTATGTAAATATACTACCTACTCTTTACTGAGTAGGTAAGAGGATGTTTTGTGAGTTTTCAGATGATGTTATCATAATGCAATATGCTTATGTAACACTTAGGTATGTAACAGTAACAAATAAAAGTCCAATAATTAATTTTGTTGACATTTTAATGTTCAAACTTAAACTCATCATCGATAAAGTTTACAAAGTGAATGATAATTACTAACTTTGTGTAAACAACACTATTAAAATCATCACTCATTGAGGAACGAGATTACCCAACCAAACTGAACCACAAACCCCGACAGAATGAGACATAAAATTGTAAAAGGACCCATACTTAGCGACACCTATTACAGAAAAAAGCAGAAACCGTGTTCGGCTCGAAACGACTTATCTTCAATGACCAATCATACAGAATAGATTCACTTCCATACACTTAGTAGTGCTAAGTCTGGTCTAGGGAGGGGGGAGGGGGGCCAGTGGGCGGCGCCGCGCATGCGTCTGGTTGCCAAGACGACGGCACGTAGCTACTCGCATGTGTGCGTGCGGCCTGTACGGACGCTCTCGTAGCGACTAGCGACGGATCGTATTTAATAATAGCTAAACAAGTAGAAATTCTATTTGATTTTGTCAGTTCATTTTTGTAGATGTGCCTTTTTAAGCCTGGAGTTAGTTCAGTCGCTAGTTAAGATTTAGTACCTATCTCTGAGGGTTATTGTTTCTGGTTTTATTTTTGGGAGGTTACTGTCCCCGGTTCATTTGAACTCGCTAAGAAAATTGCTCATTCATATTCAAGGAAGAGAACTTCTTTAGTAGTGTTATTGTATTGGCTGCGCATCGTTTAATTCTGATAACAATGATATCTTTGTAATACTTACCAATCCAACTCATACTTACACCAGAAAAACATTCTTAACGCATTTTGTAAACATCCTGTGACGTCACCAGCTTTTCATTTTATCGCGAACGCATCATACCGCGTACTCCCGTGTACCGCATTCCACGCACACAGCGGCACGCCCGCGCGGCTGTGTGCGGGCGTCACGTCGCACGCACACACGCACGCGTCTTCACCGCCCCGCACTACCTACTATATCTACAACTATGTTTGTACTTCCAACACTCTTTACTTCTACTCGAAAACTCCTTCGAGACCTGAAAAGGAATTTTACAAGGGCGCCTTTTTCTTTTGAACGCGAACCTTTGGCTGTAAAACGGGGGCTCTTAACCGTTATAAAGGGATGTATTGATAGTTAGTGGTTCCTTTGTAGTTGGCATCTCGCGGGACGCTCCCGTAATCGTAAAGATAAAAAAATCCATATAGTTGGTATACAGACTAAGTGCGTACTTTATTTAAAGTGCCTGCTTTTGGCGCGAAGTTTTTTGCTTGAATATTTTATGTGTGATAGTCATTAGGTGGAATGTTAGGTACTTATAATGGCAGCCTTGACCTAGTCTGAGTCTTTATATTCCGGAAAATCTGGTTCCATTATACAAAATGGAGCCACTTTTCAATATTAGGAGGTACTATGAATAGTTGTTTATTTATAAGATACAAACGATGTCTTAGATTATCTGGGTATGCAGATTTTAGAGTGCGAAGGCTATCGAGTCCATAATCTTTATGTCACGGAAATTGCCAAAAATGTAAAGACTGAGAGCCTGATAGAATTGAATATAAACGTCGATATAGCATGACATGAAGTCATTGCTATCGAAGCAGTCATCTTTCAGCAAAAAATAAAAACACGGAAGTTATTTCTATGTTGATAAGAATATTTTCCCACCAAACGACTATTTCGAGGATCCTCGTTTATTTTTGCTCTCGCATAAGTAGATAAGTATGCCATTTAAGTATGTCTGGTATAGGAGCCATTAGCAGCATTGCTTGGATAAAACTGATAGCACTTTTTAAGTCGTTTGGTCCCATCATTGTAGAAGTTTGGAAAATATGTCCTTAATTTCCCAAATTTAAAAAGATTTAAGGAGTCAAACAAGAACGGCTGAAGTTCAGGGTCAGATTGATTTACTTATTCCTGAAAAATTCAGTAACACGTTTAAATTTTTAGCAGACCGTAACTTCATCATTAACGATTCTCTAATATTAAAATAACCGTAATATCACTTTAAGAAAGTTTGTGGAGTTAGGACAACTCGAAAATACGCGAAAACTTACTTCGTCAAAAACAGCAAACTTATTCCGGAAGGTTTCAGCAAAATTATCGATTCCGGAACTACATTACAGTCACCGAAGGTCATGGCATTGCCCTTCAGCACAAAACGAGACTAGTCCTCACTACGGAGCCAAATAGAGAACCGCTAGCTTCTTCTAAAAAAAATCGATCCAGTTCCTAAAGATTCCTGCAAAAAATCGATTCAGGAACCAAATAAGAGGCACTGAAGGTCACGGCCCCATCGATCCGGCGTAGAAAGTGAGACTGGCTGCCACTACTAACACCGTCCCGTTGGCTATGCAGCCTGAATTAATCGCGCATATATTTGAATACATTTGGAGCGGCGCAGTTCGGGCCGCGGTGTCGTCGGCCCCTTAAGTTTTAGCGATTTTGTTTCGGGACTGTATTGGTGTGGGTGCTTCGCGGAATTGGAGCCACAGTTGTCAACAGTTCTTCTGCTCGGGGTTGACGAGGTAAACTTGGAGGTCTGGCTGGTTGGCGGTCGCTGCACCTACGCTTAGTCGTCAAAATAATTTAGTAAGTAAATGAAAGGATCTGAAGAACATTGCAGTTGTTTATACAAAACGTAAGGATACTAACATCATGATGATGATCATAGACATCATTGCTAGGTTCAATTATTTCCGTACTTACGTTTATTAAGGCTGCATTGTTTTGAGGCTTTTATTATGCAAACTAAGTCAGCAAGTTCCTGAATATTTTAATTTTGACCTTGTCCTTCTGGTGTAAGCAGTATTCACGCTCGGGCGCTATTTGGATATATGTTAGATTAAATAATAAATGTTATGATAAAAAAATGGTTACTTGTCAATATCTAACGAGTAAACTAATACAATGCATGTTATGTTGACGAATGTTGGTATAGTGAGCATATGATTTCGGCTCTTCTGATTGAGTCTCTTAAAATGTACTGGGACAAGTGGTAACCAGTAAAGTATAGAATAACTCTTTAGGTGGTTGTCTACTACGACTCAAGGAGTCTATCTGCCAAGTCAAGTACACCAGCATCGTCTAATAATAACGATCTACTGCAATCGCTAATCTTTTCGACAAGTGTAGTGCTTTTTTCACGAGCTGTTCCTATAACTTCCTTGAAATTATATTGCTGAACATTTCTAATAGAGTTAAGTAGGTATTACATATTCTCTGGAGTGAAACCTATGTTATGCTAGTAATATTTATTAATTATATACTCATACTAATTATTCAGAATTTTGGATACGAAGAATTCTTTAAAAAAAAGTACTTTTTACAATATTACCAGTTACAACATTTCAACAATTCGTGAAACAAAATCGTCGCCGTCTCAAGGTCCAACATTTGGTCACGTTAAAGCTCAACAATTAGTTTAGTAACACTAACTATATTAGTTTTAGTGCTGACAGCCGTCCAACAATGTTATAGTTTAGAATTAGCTCGGACTTTACAATTAGTTCGGCCGGATCTATTCATATTTTAGATGCATGTAGTAGCTAAACAGTGTTTTTAAACGTTTATCATGACTTCATGAGCGTTCAGTAACAGATACTCCTCTTCTTTCTTTTTCTCTCATATTACTTCGTCAGTGTCATCAGAAGTATCGCAGTTAGTAGACTCTGTAGCATAATCAACGTTCACAGATGCTACTAATACTTTTACTTATATAATTACATTATATTGTATTAGAGTAGGTATTTCAGCACCTTCATATATGCTGGTCTGTTAGATTGCATAACATTGTCTATCCATACATCTGCATTGCCATGTATACAATCATTTTACACAACTTTTCTCTTTTCTAGGTTTTATACTCACTTTTATTACTATAACATTTTATGTTACAAGTAAATAGGTATATTATGCAGTTGCGCAAGCAATAACAAAGTAATTTCTGATTTCTTACAAGATGTTTATAAAACAATGCTGTTTTATTACTGGAGAAGACTAGAGATTATGTACCATAGAATAATTTAATATTTTAGGGACGATAAAAATTATTTGATGACCTTTAGTCCAATGAATTTCTGTGTTTTAGCTTTATACTTAAGAATGGGTTTCTATTACTTGAACGCACTAAGAGCATCCAAATAGATACGAGTAAGTACCCATTTTTCTGAAATCCTGTGAGATTCTAACAGGTTTCATATTTGGACAACATTTATAACGATGCGTTTCTTGAAAAAAAATCTTCAAATATGTAATCTTAGAGTCAGCAATAATCGGCCCCCATTGACTGTCATATTTTCCTTAATCGAATACCATCTCCACATCACCGATCCGCTATAACACCACAACCTGGAAATCAAAAAAAGATAGCTTTTAATAAAAACAGCGGGAGGCAATACCCATGTCCGGTGAGAAGGGGCTTATTGTAGCTCCTAAGGCATCCGTCGAATACGTAATGAGGATGGAAAGTCGAGCGATTGTCACAAGAGGCCTATTACTATGCCAGCGACGTCACACACAAGCAGATGTCCTGCACACACCCGTCCAACATTAGTGAACGTACAGTGTGAGGCACAGGGGAAACGTAAAAAACTATATGTAAATAAGTTGTGTTTTGAAGTAAATGACCGTGCTGAGTGGGTTTTGTGGTGTTAAAGTGTTGTCTGTCCTAAGAGAAGTGACATGAACTTTCTTAAACCAAGTATATTTTACCGAAATTGTTAAATAGATGTATTTTGTTAGACCTTCGAATTAGAGCATTTGTTTGGGTCACTTCTCGTTTCATTCAATGAAGTTTTCATATCTTGTTATTCAAAAGTCGTTAACAAGTTTTACAGATACAATCATTCTGGGATGTCCAAAGAAGAAATTTTCATTCTTCTTACTAAACATTCGTGTGAAGAACCTAATGATCCCTTATTATTTGAAAAACAAGCCCTATACTTCGCTTTGCTTTTCAGAAACAGCAAAGCGAAGTATCGGGCTTGTATTTCAAATGTATTTATGTGTACTTAATGTGCTCAAAAATCTGCCATAATCCATAATTTTACGAGACCTGAAAAGCGTTGACAATGCGGTATTTTCCACAGAAGGGACTGATTACCAGTTTCAACGAACAAACCCAAGTAGGTGACGTTTACGAGGTAACAAAACTTTTGAATGGAATCTGCACCAGAGTTTAATAGTGTTTGGTTGTGGCAATAATGTAATAGCTTGAAAACCAAGCACTACCAGACAAAGGTTGAAAGACTAAGAAAGCCGTAATGAGTCATTTCCCTCAGTTAGTTCTTCCATTTTGTGATGGAAATGTTTATTATTATTTGTATGTTTTTGTTTCGTTTACAACTTGAAAGAGACGTTCTTAAAACTTACCGAAACTGTGAACTGTTGTTTTCTTACTACATTGTTTTTTGTGTATTTTTTTTACTTAAAATTCATATGCCTCAAAATGGTTCTTTACCTTGATCTTTATCATTTTAACATTGGATATTAATAGGCTTTACTATGACAATACTTCCTAGGTTATATGCCTTTTTAATATCTACATTCAACAGTCCTTCCAAATGAACGTTATTCAAGTCCTCATCGACATTACCTTCGCCACTTGCCGCCAGAGTGTGTACACGCACAGCGTTACGGGCGGCCATTTTCACAGCCTACTTACGTGCCGAACAGCCGAACTGATCCGACGGCTATCGATGTTATCTCCTGATATTGCCTTTTTAGCCGCCACCCCGTTAGCCTCGCGCCATTACCAAGGATTAAAACGACTGCTATCCTGAATGCAAGTTTTGTACAATTTTCAGGAATACGAACTAAGAGACAGAAGTTAATTCGGGGCAGATGTTGGGTCTAGGTTTCAAGTGCCTTCTGATTTTTTGCGTAAGTGTGGCGACGTTTAATCTGAAAGGAAAATAAGAAAATTTCAACACAGGTATTTTACTTTCAGTTGATGACTCATTTCAGGACATGATAACGTAGAGCTTGTACTAACAGCTTCTAAATCTGTGTATAATTGAACAATCCAAACTGTAAAGTTTGTTTCACAAATGTCATTTTAGTTTTATTTGGTAGTTTGCCCTAGAACTCAGTATTTCATTATTGTTTTCAGTGGTTTTGTGACTGATCATTGTACACTCTTTGCACTAAACCTAGTCTCATTAGGTACGTCTACTACTAAAAGTAAATCTCCAACAACATTAACATCACAATTTTTTCGTTCAAACACGACAACATAACCATCTCCCTCGACACAACATATTCACCCGCGGTCGTACCTCCGACCTCCAGCCGAAACAATTTCCACCATCTGAACTTTAATTCTTATATTTCAGGAGCAGTGTTGTGTCTGAGGTGAGAACAATACCAGGGGGGAGGTACCGTCACCCCCTTCGACCCCTCCCTTGCCTCCCCCCTAGCCGGGACGTCGACCTTGCTATTGCAATGCGCAACACGCGCTATACTTTTGTCGTTGCCTGAATAAGGTCACGGTATTCCGTCTCCAGGATATATGGGTTAGGTGGAACATATGATTGGTACTCAAGGATTTTCAAAGCTGTTTTCAAAGAAGGTCTCTGGAATTTGAGAGAGGAAGGAGTGGTGCTCGAGTTATTTATTTTCTTAAATGTAGCTAAGTAAATAAATAATCTGCCTACAACTTTAGTGTCAGTAAGATCCAGTATTTTGTAAGTCTTAGCACCGACAAGATCGCAAGATTATATTTATTTGTACGTTAATAGATATTCGGCTGTCAGTGGTGGTGATAAATCTTTAATGCTTTAATTGCAGTATTTAGCGTGTAGGTGTTTGCAAATAATTCTCTATTATGAATTATTGTAGAAACAGTGTTTGGTTTGCTTCAATAAATAAATTACAATTTATTTTTGCTTGTGCATTATTGCAATCTAAGAAATCGTTTTAAAGAATATGGCTCTTATTAAATTTATCGAATACTTTGACTATAGGTATTAACTTCATAAATTTAAAATAATGGCATCCGATTAATCGATATTAAGTACCTAGTTATTTCTGTCTCCCAAATAGAATACCACCCCTTAAAGGCTTAACAAAAAACAAACTGTAAGTAATTTTCAGAAAAATATTTCGTTACTTTCAGCTAAGTTTCACGGCCACGCAAGAACCAGCTTTCACCGAACATCTGTGCGTAGTGAGACAAACGCGAGACGCGACCCGAGCCTGTATGAAAGCGTATCTTATGCATTTTACATGAGCTGTGCCAGCCATCAGGCCCCTTACCTTAGCCTTCACACAGCGACAGCGCACGCACACACGCGCAGGCGCGCGGCCATTGTCAGCGAAACAAAAACACGCACACAACACTGCACTCGTTCTAATTAGTTGTTTGTAAACACATGTCACTGAGCTACACGTGTGTGAGTGTAGATGCGTGCAAGGTATTGTCCATAAATTATGTAATGCAAGTTTGTTGTCAAGTGAAAAGGTGAGAAGAAGTGGTGATGCTTTTGGAGGGTATTGACACAGATGCTGGCTCATTGGTCTGTTGGCGGGAAGTGTAGCTGCACCACGTCTTACCCAAAATTGAGTAAGTACCTATTATTTTGGGCACCAATTGTTTGGAAAATCTGCAAAGGCGGATAAATACAGGATCTCGTAATGAACCACCAATGTCTTTCAAACTTTTAACAGACACATTTTCTTAAGTCCACAGTAGACTAAGTAATGTGTCTGGTACCTTTTAGCTGTACATAATAAATACATATGTACCAGTAGCATTGTCCGAGCGTCACTTAGCAGAGACAAACGATCTGGAGGAGTGCCAGCGACGGGAAATTAAGATTGGTGACTACGTACGGAGATATTTCAATGTATTACGTTTGGACGATGAATGTTTTAGTTTGCAGAATGAGATTGAGGTTGAAAAACAGTGAATGTCACCTCAAGTCTAGAGGATGGACAGCATCGTCTTCTTTGTGCGCATAATAATATTAAGTATCTACTATCACCAATCCAATTTCCATGCTTGATAATGTTGACAATGGTGCCGATTCTCTTGTCACAAATGCCTCTAAACTAAACTAAAAATCACCAAAATTTAGTTTATTCCTGTCAAACGACGATTTCCCATTCTGAAATAGACTAAAGTGACACAACTTAACTATATTTTAGTTTGACAGCACTAAGATGGCAACGAGATATTAGTTTAGTGAAAATAACATTTTTGCTATTCTGAATTTGACGTTTTTCACCTAAAATTTAGATTTTCTAACTAAATCTGACTATTTTTAATCGCGACTAAAAACGTGTGGAATAAAATTGGTTGTCATGAACTATAAATTCACACCAACACCTTGACTTCAAATGCAAAAACCGTACTGAATCTTTTTTTTTCTTTTGCTTATATCTCGAAAACGGTGTGTCTAATCGCAAAAATAATGAAAATTTCGACCCCCTTTATAAAACTCTTAAACCCCTAACACTCTACATGTAGGTAATAATTTTTCTTATTTTCCATACAAAAAGTGAAAAATTCCATACAAAACACGACGAGGCTGCCCCCCCTGCGCGCCTCCGGCTCTAAAAAGATCACGTGGTTAGGTATCACGTGTGGAGTCGCGATTGTCAAATTCGATTTAGATGTGTCAAAATTATTTTTAAATTTAGAGAATTTATTTTGCAGAATAGCTTTAAGATTCTCATAGTCAAAAGTAAGGAATTTTAGTGATAGTTTAGTTAGTTTAGTTCGGTGTACAAGAGAATCGGCACCATTATGGCTTATGATGACAGCCTAGCTTTTTAGGGCCCAACAGTCTTAATGGACAACGCGAGTTCTAAGCCAAGAACGAGGCAGTTCTTTAAATATATAACTAAGAAAAACAATGCTCAACATTAACACCTTACCAAGATAATAATCATGTTCGACAACTCTACCAAATACCTCAAAATAATCCCTTTGCATTTGCGTCGCAGCTTTTATTCAATAACACTAAGAATTTGGGAAAACAACTCACGAAGATTACAAGGCAGTACAAGTAGGTACCTAAGGTTGCAGGCAACCTGCTTGTTCTGATCCTCTTCAACAAGACACGCCGGTTCAGTACCGCATACATTGTGTTCCTGCTCCTAACGGGTATTGTTTTAACTCTGTAATGAAGTCTTGAAGTAGGCGACGCGTCAACAGCCGTTTGCATATTTTAAATATTTTTGTTTGGGTGCTCGAGTTGCGAACGTTTCGACACGGTCGGGGAAGACACGGGCTGTAGGGGATAATTGATTCAGAAGTGGTTGGAGTTGTGGAAATATATTTTAGTTTTTTTTTGTTAATTTTTCAAAATTCTGTCTTTTGATGTTTTACTTTTGCTTTTATGATTTACTTTTTCTGTATTGAAAAATCATTCTCAGCCCTTAATCTTACTAACGGCAAAAAAAAAGCCTTTTAAATGCTCATTTTTGCAATGAGCGCTGCCTCTAACACATCATCATTATCGTTTCCCACATCAACAATCAAGTGGAGGTCACAACCACAGCCTAGTTTCTGGAAGAATTTTTAGAACTGTAATTTACTTAGGTCCACATAGATTATTTTAGTCGAGGCACAATGCAACCTTTTCCATGAGATAGGTGTGAACACATGGCGAGTTCCTGTTTTACATAGACCAACTGCAGTCTGACCGCCACTAAACATAGACAACCCCCATTTATTTTGTACATGAATCTCCCATTTAATAATCTAGTCATACTAGTTCCTCGGGGTAGCTGGATGTGCGAGGGGGTGGGGGGTGCGGCCGGCGGTGCGAGGGGGGCGCGGTGGGGGGGCACGGTTAATGAACCCGCAGGGATGCAACTCGGCGGACATTTCGCAATAATATTAGTTCAGCGCTGAAATGAAAGCCTCGCGGTGTTTGTGTGCCGAAAGATTTTGAATTTGCTGATGCAGTTGTAATTTAACTTGGGGCCTTTAGTGGAGGAGTTGAGCGAACCAGGTAGTCAGTCAAATTGCGTAAATGAAATTCAGCTGCTATTGAAGTCGTTCTTGGCGTAACCAGGCCAGAAGTCGCTCTTACTAGATACTCGTACATTATCGCAGTGTCTAAACATCTCTCATTCTCCAACCCAGAATTATGGTAAGATCAGACAGACTGTGGGCAGGTCATGCCCGGTTGGAATCTACCGTAGTCTCATAGCAGATGAATTTTATGTAGAAATCGTGATTCGGTAAACGTAATGCACCGACTCGAATAGTTTATTTAAACGTTGCCTGACTCTAATAAACTCCCATACCGTGGTTGAGTCTACACATAATAATTATGATATCTATTACAAATGCCTGAATACCCAGTAGGTAATGATTGAATCAAAGTTAAACTTTACAAAAATATCAAGTATTGGCTTATGCTAGAGTATCGTCTCTATAATAGAGAGAAAAGCTTACAAGAATTACATTTTATCGAATTACCTATTGGAATATTTTCCGTAACGAATTAAAGGAAATCCAATTAACATAAAACGGAGTCAATAAAATCTCTCCTAAATTCCAATATGGCCTATAAATGTGTCTAAGTCGAATAGGAAAAATTGCAGCGCAACTGTTACACGGACCGCGAATTGTGGAATCTTGAGAGAGAGCAATGAGAAAAGTGTTGACAAAAACCTTTGCTGTTGGTGATTTGTAGATTACCTAAATATATCGTACCGGTAAACTATTTAGTGGCTTATTAGAATATGTATTTTCACGCATTGTTTAGATTGGATTTCATTGAAGGTTGACTAACAGCAGAAAGATTAATTTATAAAAATGGTCTTTTGATTTTGCACATCTATTAAAGTGTTACTTCATATTGTCTCGGTCCCTTTTTAAGATTACAATATCTTCTTAATACTGCTTGTCTTGTTACATCATCGGATTGTGTGTAACTGTTCTACCTCCTAGGGGTGCACAATTCGCGAGCACCGTCACCGAGCCGGCGCCACGGCGCGCGCGCTCTGAATCTTAATGCCCATTAATCAGACATTGTGTGGAGGAATCTTCGTCAGCCCAAATGTGCGCTAATCGATGCACCAGGTTTGGTTCCCGAGTGGTGCAACGAAGAGTCGCAGCTGTCTCCTCTTGATGGGAAGCAGCACCTACGATGCAGGAGGTGCGGTCTGAACTAGAGACATCTTCGCATTTTCAGAACTATAGCCACCAAGGCAAGTCATAGTTGCTGTTACTGCTTTAGATTTGCAAACCACTAAGTATGGGTTGCTGAGTTGCTGGGCTACCAGAACTTGAGCGGTATACCCAAAGTTTCCATCGGAAGATATTATTAGCCACACAAGTAAAACGTTCCATAGTCCTCACGTGCAAGCTAAGAAATCAAAGCAGTTAGAAGACCAAATCAGATTCTCGTGTGACAGGCAAGCAAAGCGAGCCACAGATTAACAAACGAGGCTAGTTGTCTCCTCTAAAAAACGCTTAAAAATCCCAATAATACCGATTATTCTATTCTGCCAACTATTGCCCGAGATGAGCATACAATGCTTGCGCAGTGACGTTTCAATGGGCGGCCATACTGGAAATTTGTTCAATACTCGACGCCGGCGCATCGACGCGCGCGCAGTTTTGTCAATACTGTCCGCGATTGTACCGTTTAATCAGTTCTGCATTCAACTGTACCGCCTTTGACGAGTAATTGCTTCCACCGATTGAAATGTTATTCCTGAGTATTGCAGAGATTTTATGTTTTTTAATGTGAGAGTTGGTATGCAGATGATTTGAAGCGAAGAAAAGATGATGTTTTGTTAATGTTTTTAGAAGCTTCTGTAATTTTTGACTTAGTTTCATCAACAGGTGGCACCTGAAATGGACAAATAGTAGCGTAAAGCAAAAAAAAACACGAAAAAATATAACCCAAAAATAAAACCCACGCCTTCGACCTTAAAGATAGTAAAAATTTTAATGAATAATGAGAATACCTTCCATTGAAAACAAACGTTTAAATATACAAGTTGAACAAAAACACTGGAAACACTTCAATCAACAAGGCCCCGCAAAAACAGAGGAGAACCAGCCAGCAATTAAAATCGAAAATAATATCGAGAACTCGACGGACAATAACGAAGCTAGCCATTAAAATAAGAGGCGGAATAATAAATGAAGCTGTGCTCAAATTAAAAAAAAGAATGAAAAAAGAAAATTCCCGACGCGACGCGACGAATGCATAGAATATGGCGTAGGTACGGACCAATCAAAATTCTTCGTCAATTAAGTGGAGATCGTAGCAAAAGGAAAATTGAAGGAAAAACTGAGGGTGGCTTTGGTAGTGTTGGGCTACAGTCGATTTGTTTCGATGATAGATGAATTGACAGGTTAGGCGTTTTATTGAATAAGGTTCTAAACAAGGTAGTGAAAAAAACAGTTTTATTGGTGTACAGAAGTTCTCACTGTTAATCATTTGAGAGTAAACGACATATTGACTAAACTATTGTAATTGGATCCAAATCTGTTACAGAAAAATCTTGTTAAGCTTTTGGGATGTTTATCGTCATAGTAAAGTCTGAAGTGATCTAATGCACCCTGAGCTTCTTACTATTTAAATCCACATTCTAAACTTTCAAATATTCAACCTAGAACTGCATTAAAATTAAAATCATTAAAACGACAACCCGAATACGCCATAAAGCGTCGATATTTTCCCATCCCTACCTCCCTAGATATGAAAGCAATGGAAATAAAGTTTGTTCGCTCCGCATTGTACCGGGTTCGTCGTAAATGGATTTTATCACTATATAAATATCCCCTATCTTTACGTTACGACGCTAAGCTATGTCCCGTCACCGTGGATTTTCCTATAAGTATGTTGATACTATGTGATTTTTACTATAACTTTGTTTTTATGTCGAGTTTGCTTGGGTAATGTGCGGAGAAAGGGTGCGATGTACGAGCATTTAATGTAGGTATATGCTTCTATCGGAAGGCTTTTCCTTTTATGTTTAAGGGCCTTGAACTTGTTACACTTTCATTAGAACTGACTTATTCTTTTTTTCGAGGGACGAAAATATATCATGTTTCGCTGAAGAAAACTTTTCAGAACTTTAGATATTAAAATCTACCAAACTGCTAAACATAAGTTATGTAATTTTATAGGTATGGGTAACTTACTTAAATATAGGTACTACTTTTGGCTCCATATTTTAAAGATTCTAAATATCATTTACACAAACATTTTCTCCTCCGCGCTGTTTCCGCTGCCAAAACATAAACAGGAAAGTCGACAAGGTCATTGAACCCCATTTTTCGGAGCAGCAGGCTGAAACCATCGAACATTATCTATCATTTACCTCGAGCGGTCAATAGAAAAGCTACACCGGATCCATAAAGCCGAAACGCTTGATATTGCAAGGTCCGGCCGGTCACCGCTTTACGACGAGCACCGAGCCGGAATTATGCGCGAATGGCCCACGGCTCATTTGGTCTAAACGCTGCATCTTTGATGTAAGGGTCTCCTTCCCAAATTGTGTTAATAATACCCTCCCAGGATGACGGAATATTTTTTCCAAGGATTTTTTGCGATTCGGCTCAAAAGACCAAATTGAGATAACGGGTCTTTGGTTCGGTCCTTGAGGAAGGCAAGAAGCTGGTCCTTAGAATTGAATATTAATTCATGCAATGATATATTAATCCATCGTTTTAAGCTGACGATTAATAGATCATCGATTGCAATCCTGCTCAAAAATGTTCATTGCTTTACATATAGTACTTTAAAAAGCCAAAGTTGAACTTCTTCAGATTTGCAAGAAATTAATAATGTGCATTAGACGAAGCTAAATCTGTTTGAAAGCAAAAAAAACTGAACGAAATAATAAAACCCAGCTTGTCACGGTGTGGATAAATGACAAGAACCATGTTTACATGTAAAGGAGGCACACCACTGCGAGCCCTAAAATATAAGTCCAGCTATGCACAGAAATATGCATTTGAAGACAAATATAGAGGACATCTCTCGCTAGGAGGATATCTCTGCCTCCAAAACTATAATTTCGAAGGGTAAGCTGAAAATATTCATCCAAGGTTCTTTTTCAAAATCTACCTAGAGCCTTCAATCTGTGCACTCAAGTCATTAAAGCTACGAGGCGTCCTTCGGTCCGTAAGTGATAAAAGCCATCCGTGTTTATGATATATTTGAAGGCTTCAGGAGCGCTGCGTTACGGCTTCCACCCCTTTCATGGCCGCAATCCTCTTAGCGAGTCCCGCATAAAAATAAAGCGCACTCCACCTGCCTGCCCTCCGTGACCTAACTGCCTTACGTATTTAGGCTGCAGCGGTGCAGCTCTAACAACCTCGTACTAAAACAGAATATCGATTACTTTCGCTACTATAATGTAATCCCCCGCCCACTTTTCGTTTTTTTAGCTCAGGATAATAATATAGTGGTCTCTGTCTAGCGCGCGGTATCCCGAGCGTCGCGGCGGTCCCCAGGGCCGGGGCGGCGGCCGCCCGCGCCCCCACCCCCGCCGTATGTAAATGAACGTCTCATCGGTTATGTGTGCGAAAGCCTATAACAACACGCCACCAGCAACACACCGATAACTCGATGTTTGAGGTTTACTGCCCTGACAGCTTTTGTCCTATTTTAAATACGAATTTCGGATTGGATGCGTCCCGACGTCCTTCATAGATCCGGCGGTCTTTTATTTGTTATTTACGCGTACCTGATATTGTAAACAGTGGTAGTGCATAGTCCTGGGCTCCTGGCGGAGGAATACGGCAGACATGCAAATGTTCACTAACTGATGACAAAGATAACAAAGCGGGGGCAGTTTGAGCATAAACAATTTTCAAATACGTTGAGTCTGACAGGTCGTTTGCTGTTTACAGGAGTTTATGTTTTACACGACTGTGTTTAGAGTTTGTTTCGGTGTGTGTATTGTCGGTACGTGCGGCGTTACGTCGTACCGGTGACGTCACGTGTACGTCGAAAATGACACTTTTACGAGCAATAATTTACATTATTTCGGTGTTAAGCTTCGCGTGCCCGCCGATTGATTTTATGTCGGTCGCATCTCACATTTGCGTTCAGTTAAATCGAATCACTGGCTACACGACCGAGTTATTTTGTAATGGTGGTATCGCGTGAGCTTTTTTGACGTTTTTGTTTGTTATATTTTGTTTTGTTGATTTTTCCAGCGGTACGATGTTTTGATTCAGAGGTTCTATCCTACATCTTACGGTAATTGTCATCGTGTGCAACGCTGACATGTTTATGACGGGTCGCTACGTTTCTTTTGGTAAAAATAACCTGAAAAGTCATCATCTGTCTAGCCTTTTCCCAAGTATGTTGGGATCGGCTTCCAGTCTAACCGGATACAGTTGAATACCAGTATTTTACATGGAGCGACTGCTTATCTGACCTCCACAACCCAGTAACTGGGTAATACGATACTCATTGGTAAGACTGGTTGTCAGACTTTCGGGCATCTGACGACCCGTAACGACTGTCAAAGATCCACGAATGCTAGCCGGGACCAACGGCTTACCGTGCTTTCCGAGGCATGGAGAAGTCTCGGTATGTAAAGATGGTCACCCATCCACGGACCAACCCCGGCAAGCGTAGCTTAATCTGGTGGATCGACCTGTGCGGCTGTTATTACTTAGCCACGAGCTCAAATAAACTGAAAAGTATAAATTGCAATATTTGAGTAGGTAGTCGCATTTAGTAAAAGTTCTAAACAAACCCTCTTCATCGTCAAAGTCAAGCTCGTTCTAATAATTCAATCCATAGCTTTCTGAAACACAATAGTAAAACATTATAAACAAATGACAAGTATTTCTCCAATCATATAAATACCGAAGTATGGAGCGTGGCGATAAGACGGGACACACGCGCGCCACCCAATTAAGATCTTCATTAGGCGCCTTCCTCGAAGGCTGCGCTTGCGCCGCGCCGGTGTAGCACGCGGTTTTGTTGCCACACAATAAAATAAATAGATTAGCGGGCCTGAGCGTTTGTTTTCAAACTTGATTTCTTATGACTGATGCCTACTGCTACTACACTTAGTAAGTATGTGTGGGATCAGTTCTTTAGTTCTTTACTGCTAATCAATTCTGGGTACACAATTTTCAGAGTTTCTCCTTTACGCTAAAAGCTGTTTGTTCTTGAAGCCTTTGTCATTATTTCATCATCTGCATCACAATAATTTAAAAGTTGGTAAAGTTAGAAAAGGACGAGTCCTGTTCGGCAGGTTCCCAATTACTAAATCGTGTAAGGTAGACAGTACGCTGTTACCTATGGTTGCTCCCTGGTTACTGTCAGTCTGCATCATCCCACTGCTGGGCAAAGGTTTCCTGCTATGACTGCTGCCTATGAGCCATGACGTCATAATCCTACAGTACTCACAGGTAGATTCGGAATACTCCAATTTTTGTCCAACAAAGAATCTATACCTTCTCTATATTTAACTCGAACATAGCGAAAACTTTATTTCAGCTGGAGATATAGAAACGGGAGCATCCTGTATATAGCACTAGCAGACAGCGGCTACAGGGTGTGTGTTAAACTTACTGGATTCCTACAGATATGAGCTCTGTACCTGCCGCCTGTGTAAATCTCCACCTGGTACAGACGACGACGACAGTGTTTTGTGGATTTTGTTCGGATATTCTGAAAAGCGAACTGCTAGTTACTGTGTTTATTGTGTTGTCATTGTTTACTTTCATCAGCATCTGAGACATCATCATTTAGCCACACTTGCATCACTCGCTTCTGGGTATGCCTATACCATCCTCCGTTCCTTTCTTTCATACTCCACGCCTCTATGCGTCCCTACTTCAGGTGTTTCTTCATCCAGGATGTTGTTTGACGATATCGTCAGCTTACAGCGCTTTTAGATGTCCATCACCGTTCAATAAAAACTTCAACATTATCATAAGAACCTTTGCAAAAGCTTCATCTTCCTAAAACAAAACCACTTGTCTCCGTACAAGTACGCACATCGACTGATTTATCATATTGCAGCGCAGGTTGGAGCGACAATTGTAATGTAAAACCGGGGCCGGATTCCGAACTAACTCCGTGTCGCTAGCGGCGCTGACGTCACGTACCTGTGACGTTCACGTTTACGTTACGTTTGCGTTTACGAGATGTGATGAACGCGCTAGAGATAGCAGGTTTTGGTTCGTGAAATCATGAGATTTTTGGATGTTGTATATATAACTGCTGACGGTAATTCTATATCGGGGCGGCTTTTTAGGCCTTGGAACGATTTGGATGGAATTGAAACTCTGATTTGCAAATAACCGAAATGCCTTTTTGAGCTAACATGTTTCATGGTATCCGTGATCCGATATTAAGTCTTTAAAAATACTAAACAAATCCCAGCTCAAATGAAATTAATTCTGATCTCGTTACACATTTATTTGTTTCGCAAATGCTTTATTGATACAATATTTTAATTTCTGAATGAGTTAAATTATGATATTATTAAAAGCACATCAATAACGAACACTGTGTGAAATGTTATAAAAAGTGGTGTGATTAATAAATTTAATAAACTAATAATGAAAATTTACTAAGCTAAAACCAATTCTGACTAAGACTATTCTAATTAATCTCCTACTCGATCAATCAACGAGAAATAACGAACCAATTTTTGTGCCTAGCCACAATCACGACTGTTTACTTCACACAAAACTAATGATTAAGTGTATAAACTTAAAGGCTATATTAGCGTGGTAGTAAAGTGTCGTGTTGTTACAAGGCAGTCGCAGACAGGTATCGCGGCCAACAATGATGTACCTCAACCAGTCCGATTGCGAAGGGTTTTTTAACCAGTATCCTCTGAAGGTTACGAAGAGGTGAGAAGTAAGGTGGATTGGGCAATTTTTTACACTTAATATTTATGAAACTTTAAATATCGTGATGAGTTGGAATTTTCCTGCTTCGATGGAATTGTTTTGATACTTTATTATTTTCACTTTTCTTTTTTCAAGATTAGAAGTATGTTTATTATCTGCTGCTCTTTATATCCATCTTATTCTTTTGGTCCTAAGGCAATATTATTAGACATTATGTAATTCAGTTTTACTTGATGATGTCCAAGGGCAGTGAGAGCTTCTCCAGACCCATAGATGATAATTAGCGGTTATAAATCAAGTTTTACTTTCAATCCTAAATCCAACATTAACCCACATAGGTATTGAAGCTATTAACCACACCTAATCGAATAAAAATACCAACACTATAATTTATTATTTGCGAAACTTAGTGAGTCACTAATAGATTTTAACAGCTGCCATGTGCGTAAAGTTTAGTTTACAGTTCTTTTTTTTCGTTTTTTAAATTAAAATATTA
The DNA here is from genome assembly GCA_949152395.1 of Agrochola litura. Lineage (NCBI taxonomy): Eukaryota > Metazoa > Arthropoda > Insecta > Lepidoptera > Noctuidae > Agrochola > Agrochola litura. Next base: position 25,232,879 of record OX424499.1, read on the forward strand.
ACTTTGGCTATAAGGATCATAAATCAATCATTTATGGGGAAATGTTATGGAATCGAATATGCAGCAACCTTGCTGGTTTTAGCAACCTCATTGGAATTCAGAGGTGCTGGGTTCCTTAACTTATCTGGTCCTTCTCCTTTAAAGGGACAATAAGGACGCGCAACGAATTTTTTAATGGTCACACGTTGCATTGCACATAAATTAAAATTTCCGTGATCACTAAATGTTGATGGACGTAGGACGATAATCAGACGCACTGGAAAACGAAAACGGAAACGAGCTAGTGAAAACGGTGGTGATTTGATGTGATAGATAGCAAGTGGATAATTTTGAAATCCTTAACTGAAAATTAAGGACGTTGAAGAAACTGCTGATGATGATGACTAAAAATTTTATTAGTTTTGTTTTGCTGAAAATATAAAACTGGTATCATATTTTCAGACTTATAGTGAGGGAAAGCAGGCTTGTAGAAATTCACGTTTTCAGCTTTAGTGCCATATCCACTAGCAGTCGGTGAATGTGTTGGGAAGACAATGAGCGCGGGCCCACACCGCGTCACTCCGTAAACCTCTTCGCCTTATTTCACTAGCCTTCCTTTTGTTTCGAGGGCATTTCTTTATTTTGTTGTGCGATCTTATTATTTCGCTACCGTTGGCCGCATTGCAACGTTCTTATAGTTTTTGTTCGCATGCTCCGAGCCGTACAGAAGCTTTGAACGGAATGGAGTAATACTACCCAGGACTCCTCGGTATTGTGTATTTGTGTCTCGTTTTTTTATTTTTCCTCAATGCCACGTCAAGTTTTTGCTCTGCAGCAGGTTTTATTCTATGTGTGTTATGTAACGTGAGCCATGTGATATGATCTTGAATGTGTATGTAATTATTTCTGCGTTCCAATTTGAGTTGGTATGACTGAAACGGCGGATGTGAGATAATTTGTCATTTTCGTTTGTGTTTTTGTTCAGCGTAGGGGAATATTTGGTTATGATTTGCTTGATACCATTATGCGTTGGAGATTAAGCTGTCAGATGTTTCGTTTCCTGCGTTTGTGCACTTTTGTGTTGAGGCTTTTGAGAGATGGTAGGAGTAAGACTGGTTGGTGTTACGCAGTTGTATCCTTTGAATCTCAATAATCCTGGTTATTCGTTTTGGTCCATCTACCTCCTGGTCTATTGGGCCATATTTGATCTCTAACTTGCAGCGAAAAAATGACACCAACCTTAGCGAACCCTATAAGTTCCCAGGCCCTATTTCTTTTAGCCAACACATAAATAAGGAGAAGCACCAAATAAAGTTTAATTACACATTTAGCGCGCTTGTAAACAATACTTCGCGGTGTGAGCTACATAAAATACCAACATGGTACCAACAAAACGAACGGTCGGAACACTGTCGTCTACTTAAGGCTAACTGAGATCTCCTTTTTAGGGAGGGGGGGGTGTGAACACCGCATGTCTGTGGGCTAATTAACTGAAACATGCGCGCGCGCCGGCGCGTTAATCACAGCGCAGTGGCGCCCCCCGCCCCGCTCCCCGCCTGCGCCCGCGCAACTACACCGAGTTGCTTTTAGTGTGAGATGTTGGCGTAATCTAAGGAATTTCAATTAATTATATTATTTCGTTAATGAGTTTTGGAAATGTTAGCCGGAGATTTAGTATTGTACGGATGCGGATAGCTTTATTTTAAAAAGGCTTTTGTTTTGATATGTTTTAGTAATGAAATTTAATGGTTTTTTGGAAATTTACTGCTATTTAAAAAGACATATTGGGACCATTATTTTACAAAAATGTTAATGTTACAAGTTTCCGAAGATAGTCTTCCGTTATGGTAGCTGACTTCAAAATTACGTAATATTAACCTGAACTTATTCTATTACGTTGACAAGCACGTAATTTATCGAACAATTCAAAACTATTCCTAGCTACAATTTTTATCCAGACAGACTAAACAACAAACTCCAAGATTTATTAGTCGAACAACGTGTAATAAATCCACATGAACCATCATTCCACCGGATCACCGGATCCGTAACCGAAAAACGCCAACATGAATCCGAGAAATTGCTATTAGTTGCAATTTATATTCAGCCTGGCTTGTCACGAAAAACTTCAATCTAATTTAGAATAAGAAGAAAAAAAAATGGTTTCTGCCACGAGACTGTCACTGGCTGGTTGGATGGTTGGCCTTTTTTCAGTGCATCGAACAATCGGTGGCGAGTTAGGAATTTATTGAGTCCTGTGCAAATAAATAAAAGGGAGTGTATCGTGGTATATGTAGGAGTGAGCGTGGACCCGTCTCGCCGGGCCCGGAGCCGAGGATTGATCTTAGACATCAGCTGTCTGTCGTTGCGTCTCGGACTATGTACAGGCTGGTGCGTTTGGGAAGAATTTAAGTTGGTACTTTAGTTTGGTTCGTGTGGAATTATGTGGGGAAACTTTTGTGTGATGAATAGGTTTATTAAAGCCATAACTTTTGTTAATTTGTAGATTTATAGTTTTTGATGCATTTATTTAAAATCCCACACCGAGCTGAAATGATGTGTGCGGCTATTTGCGTAAATATTGACTCCACTGTACTTTATCGACATGCGTGAGTAGCTTTTGCGTATAATGTCTTCATGTAGAACGCTTTTGCAAAATGTCACAACTTGCAAACTCCTAGTTTTCAAGAGGAAAAAATCCAAAAAAAAAAAAAAACTATTGCAATAGCGAGCCTAGCGAGCTTGAGACTTGGGGCACCCCGGCTCGGATAGTTTGGGTTTGAAAGGGATGGGCTCCCGTTATATCGTTCATGTTAGGTTTCGTTAAACCCTGCAGACAGAAATAGGTATATATCTAGGTATATAACTAAGCCTTAAAAATAAATATTTAAAATAAAGAATTCTTTAAAAAAATTACCTTGACCTTCGAGATGTTTGACATTGACCATGAAACTGAACTGGCGGGTGAGAGATGACTTGCCCTTTTCCTCTCTCTTCCCTTCCACCTCCCTCTATACATATAGGTATCATTTATCAATATTTTTATGACATTTATATCATATTAAAAAACCTTTGAAGAAAAAAAAACTATGTTCCTCGGGCGGGGGATGTTTATTAACCCTCTCCCCCTCCAGATTCCTATAGAAATAAGTATCACCGTTGTACATGTTTTTCTGTTGTTTTCTTGTCTGTTAGACATTTTTAATTAAGGGTTCACTAACTGTCATAGAAAGGTTGCAGATGGCACATCTTCAAAAAGTAGTCAGTTGAATTATAAGTTCAAAAGTTCTACACCATCCTGTATACCGCCACGGGATCACGCGAGCCAGTCAGCTTAATGGTATCAGAGGAACATAACTAACACATCCTGTCGTTGGACCGCGGCTGATGTGACTGCGCCGGAGTCGATACCGAACGGACTGCGAGTGCCAATAGCCACTGCACTTATACTCGGAAATACTGGCCAGTGATGGCTAGACAAACATTACAGTTTAATATTGGAACACAGAATTTAAAGGTCAATACTCGACAATGTACGGAGGATAGTATGATATATCTTACTCAAGCGTACTGTCATCCACCTACAGCAGTAAGGCGCGAAATGGGACTGTGAAGGCTTACAATATGATCATAGAATGGAATAAAGACACTCTAGATAACAACTTTTGTTTACACAATACCTTTCACGAAGAAATATCTCTGGAGCCATTTTGTAACTAAATCAGCTCGATTACGGAGAATGTCCTTTGAAAAGAACTAATTTTGCCACTGTGGGTCTGCTTGGCAATGTTGATGAAAAATTTAAATCGTGAGTATATACTTAGTAGTTACATAGTAGTCTTTCTTTAATTGGTTCTTTAACTTCAAGACTTCCTTTTTATTAATCAAAGGGACACTCACAGTCGAATTAACTGACACGTTCCATTTATCCTCCTTTAAATACAAACCAAAGGTCAAATCCTCCACAAACATTTCGCCACACTTCCTCCTTCATCCACCGTAATAGCGCATCTCTTTGGAGTATTTATACTAGCATAATGTATCGGCATGTCTATTTGAAGATCCCTTAGTGGCCTGTAGGGCACCGTTTACTAAGGTCAGCGGCAACCAGGGGACCTCCCAGAGCAATCAACTTGTGTGATTGGAAACAGGTATTTATATACAAAGTGGACTTTTTGGAGTGGGTGTCCTTCATGGTGGGAGTTCTTAATGAGTGTTTAGAAAATATTGCATGATGGATATTGTTTTTTGTTATTTTAATAATAGTTGTCTGCTATTTCACCCACCACAGTTAACAAATTATACACAACACTACAATGTGCAAATAAGCGTAACGTTTCTAATGACAGTGAGATGATCCTAAGTCCTGAATCTAATAAAGTTAAAGTAAGTTCGAAAAATATTCAATATAGATATTTCGTTTCTGTTTATCACATAAGGTGTCACCTAATTCGAATGTCTTATTGACTGAATTTCACCCGACCGTGTATCAAAATATGAAAGGCAACCAAATCTAAGTACACCTTCATCAGCATAAATAACTAAACACAGTCCAATTAACAGTGCCAACCTCGCAAATAGTCCCAAACATTGGTCCCAACGTCTTTGCACCCTATTTCTAGGTAGCCGTCCCAAAGCAAATTGGCACTCATCCAAGTGTTAAGGGCTTGCGACACGCCTTTGCGAGGCAGGACGAAAGGTCATCGGGTAATTAAGAGTCCCTCAAGCAATCAGAATGTGAACGGCCTGTGATTGGTTGCAATTTCGTCCGCCTCGACAGATCAAAGGCGATGTTGGTGTCACTTGTCAAATGGAATATTTTAGGGATCGACGTTTGATGTTCGCTCGTCGATCTCGGATGTATTTTTAATTTAGTAACGATTTTTTTGCGTCATACATTATGTATGTTGTGTGTCGAACTCAAAGGTTGGGACAGCAGTGTTAATGTGTTCTGTTTTTAAATAGATCGGGGATGGACGAGAGTTTGATGTGCAAAGCAAAGATGTTATCATGGGTACAGTAAAAAGGTCCCTATAAATAAATTTCGAAGATTCGTAAATTTATTGTCCTTTCAAGAGTCCATGCAGTTATCATTAATAAACCGTCCCGGATAGCACATAGTATGGATCCTAGTTTCAGAAAACGTGCGGTAAGAAATTGATTACTTGAACTTGAGAACTTGGAACAAGCTAGAAACCTATCACGCTCTGCTATCGTGGAAATGCCTCTCCCAATATGAAAGAACTGAAATTCATTACGTTAATAAATTATGAAGCAGTTGGAATTATGTAATATTTAGGGAAAGCCTACTACAACTTACACATCTCATCATCAGTCATCAAAGTTTTTCCTACCTAAGCTTTTCAACCCTCAAAATATCTGCTAAAGAAATACTTACTCACTATCTTCGAATAGTTATGTACAAGACTTATGTAGTGAATCAACCTTGGTTCGTACTTCAGACGTAAGTATATAAGGCTCAGTGATATCTCAGGGTGTAAACAACCCTTTTAAATAGTTTACTGTCAGAGGGGCGCGCGGGGGTGAAGTTGGCGGGGCGCGGGACGGGGGTAAGGGACGGCTAAGTATCTTTTAGTATCTGCAAAACGTCTAATTTAGTAGCAAGGCTTTGATGTTGTCTCTTGTATTTGGGGTGGGGTGGAGCTGTGTTGTGGTTAGAAAAGTTTAGTTAGTGAAACTTGCTCTTACACCCGCTTTTGAAAGGAAAATGAACGACATGTCAATATTAATCTCATGTCAAGTGATCTAATTGATTGGTGTTCATTCCGTTAACCAATCACAGCAGTTGTCAGGCGTTTGACAATTTGTTAGATAAGTTTTGTGTTAATTTTCATTCCAGAAATAGGGTGTAAGGGTGAGGAAATTAATAATTATTATCACTCATAGGTTACCTAATAAGCAGATTAAAAAGTAAATAAGGTAAAGTTACCTAAAGGCTATTCAAAATGTTTTTGTTCTTATTCACCTTTATTTTCATGGACTTAATCATCGTCATCATCATTTCAGCCGAAAGACGTCCACTTGACTGCTGGACATAGGCCTCCCCCAAACACCGCCACTTAGACCGATTCTGTGTGGACTTAATAAACGTACCTAATCCTATCGTTAAAAACAAAAGGTCTATCTTACCTTTTGAGTACGGAAACTACTCTACTCCACTTTCGTTTTCTCTTGATCGCAACCAAAACTAGAGAGATTCATTGAAAGTTCATGTAGTAGTGGTTACAATATTTATATACATTTGTACCAAGACTCTTATAGAGAAGACTTAATTAAAATGAGCACGTCAAAAATCAACCAAAAAAATGATCATCGAATACAACTCCACACCCTTTACTATTCTGCCGGTTGTGTAGACGGTCCCAGAGGAGCGTCCTCTCGCTTACTTATCCATCTCTATCTGATCAGCGTCCTCGACAGGAGATTCCAATGTATCTACATTACTATACTTGTACAGGTATTCAATGTTCACACTCTGACAGTTAATGGCGACTTGGAGGGGTCTGACTTTGAGACTGTAAGTTTCTAGTTAAGACGGGTTTAATATTATGTTTATTACTTATGTGGTTAGCAGAGGCTGTTGGAAATTGTGTCCTAAGTTAGGACCATAACCAAACCATAACCATAAACCGTAACTTAGGACTCCTAAGTTATGGTTGTGGCTGAAAGTATGAGGTTGGATTGTATGTAGTACACACCACACAGAGACCTACCTAGTTCAAGACATTAAGACGGTACCGTGAACCTCATTTATCCCTAAGATCTGAAATAAAACTTCATTAAATCCTTTTAAAAATTTTTGAGCTTTCCTCCACTGCTGAAATAATGGTTTGAAAATAATGGGTTGGCCTAGATAAATCTCGTACTTACTGATTTTTTTACTACAAATGAAAATGTTTTATGTTCAGGTTGACTCGACATCTTTCAAGTCTCTTACCAAGCTTGTTGAGATCGTGTCCAATCATATCAGTTGCAGTCAAACTGTGAGATATGTCATACCTTTCAACTCTATACAGTTTCCGCATTACTTGCGTGTTTATCTCTTGTTCCTCCAACTGTTCTTCTTCCCTGTAATCCCTGTTCCGCCATTAATTATTCCCACTAGCATGTAACCATAAATACAGTAATTAAGACGTCGGCGTGGCGTTGCCGAGGATTGCGTATGTTGCGTGCGGTGCGGTACGTTGCGGGGTTGTCTCCGTTGCTAGTTGTTTCTAACTTGAATTTAGGAGATAGGATGAATTTCAAACACGGAAACAATAATTATATGATTTTGATGTGATCTTATGTGTAGTTTATGCGTTTACAACTACTCAAGGAAAGTTGTCTCACTTTGTTTTAATTCTGGTATCGTTTAACACCAAGTAACTCAAAAGATAGAGAAACTTCATCCAGTATGATTATAATACATGGCCATTACAGATGATTGTGCCTTACGAGGAAACATCATTACGAAATCCACAGCACGTATCTCTTTTTAACTGACTTCCAAAAGGAGGAGGTTCTCATTCTGTTTTCCTCTTTCAAGTCAAGTTTTTTCATTTCAAGTTTGTCTCTATGAGACAAACGAACATTTTCGTCGCTCTGTCATAAATTTTCTTTAAACACCTCCACATTCCACTTTCGTCAGGACTATTCTTACTCTCCGTTATATTTGTAAAGTTAAATGCATATAGTTCGACCCAGCTAGTACGGTAGACGTGGAATAGTGATGTTTCTTCAGTAAACAGTAGTGTTTTGCCACCGTTAGCGGCGTTTAGTTTGTTTGTGTGAACTATGTTGTTTTTAAGCGAAGTAACAGTTGTTTGAAATATGCTGCTGTTTTTGGGAATATAGGGCAAAGTTTTCAGTGAAAATGCTGTAGTATTTTCGCCGCTCGGAACAACGCTAACGAATATATTGTATTTATTGTATTCTTGAAGTTCTAATAGCGCAAAATTTTTGTTGTGAAAGATTTTATTTTGCTATCAATATCCTGCACAATCATACCAGTAAGGGCGCTATCACACTGATGATTTGCGAGCGTGTTTCCAGCTAGGTGATTTTTTGAGACACTTTCGCCGCGTTTGCGTAATAAGAGTGATTGACGTAAGTGTACAAGAGCTAGTGAGACAAGCTAGTGTACAATTTTATGAAAATGCGGAGAACACGTCGCGTAGGCGCCGCTAGCTCGCTTTGTACCCGCAAAGAGCACGCTCACAAATCGCCTCGCTGGAAACATGCTGGTAAATCGTCAATGTGATAAAGCTCTAAAGTAACTGCTAGCGAAGTTTCTGTAGATCCACATCTATCCCTTCGTAAAATACAGGCAAGGTGCTATGCTATGAATATTGTAGTTAACACTGCTGCCATCTTTGCTGACTACCTCATCTTTTCAAACCTAAACAGAAATTTAATAAAAAGGACTTTTATGTATAATTTAAATCCAATTAAAGACCTTCTAATTCCATAAAAGGTAAACAATAAACAACCTTTTAAAGCGATATTCAAAACAGCCAGGTAATCCATCTGTCGTTAAACACAAGCGCTAGAGCAAACACTCACGCGCAATGCGATGTGTACCCAGCAGAGAGGTAGCTCTCGAAGGGCGCCCATTTATTTGCACTTACCCTTAGTTCGCGCTAGCTCGGGAGTTTTGTTTGAAAGGTACGGTGTCGTTCACATTATGGTGCTGTTGTTGCTTTGATTTAGAAACGGTTGAAGTTAAATGTCTTGGAGGAAGGGTAGACAGAGACAAGCTCTCAGTATAATTGTGTGCGTTTGGATTCAACCTGGACCTTTATTACAAGAGCTGTTTCATTTAATTTAATTTAATTTATTCATAAAAAATATACATTGTGTTGAATCCAAGCATAACATGCAATTTACATACAAATACAAAAAACAAAATACAACTACTTATTATTAATTATTAGTTAACATTCAAATAGAGTGTCAAAAAGTTTCAATTTATATATTCGAACCCAATTTATCTTAGTGAGCAATCTTAGCTTGTAGACGAACATATTATAAACGTTTATATCTTTAACTCCACTAAAAATAATCTGTTACGAAGCCATACAGATTTGGACGACAGCAAAGTTGTCAAGAGCGTTATAGTGAAAAGTAAAATTAAAGAAATCCTCAGAATTTGGCGAACAACTAAGTAGATTACGTAAGTATCAGTGAGTTATGATTGAAAACTTCGTGGTTCCCTGTAATAAACATGGAAACTTGTACGTTTGTTTCTTAATAACAAACAATAATAACGTATAGGTCCATCGACTTCGTTGTTTCAGTACCAACTTATACCTATAACAGTTCCTCTCTTAATATTATTTATGTCCGACATTCCTAACTTCTTTCAACTCGACGACTATGAAAATTATCGTTGTTCTAAAACAATGTCTCAGTTCCGACCGCGACCCAAACTTCCCTCTACACTGAGATTAAGAATTATTACCTCTTATCTCTGTCCTGAGTCGACGAGTCGTTGGCCATTCGCGCGTACTGCCTCGCACCCGATATCTGAGTGAAATTATTTCGACAAACTTTACCTAACGGTTGAACACCCCTGGCAGGACTCCATCACTCAACACACCAAACTCATCTTTGCACTTACAAGCATAAAGCTTAATTTACATTGGAAAATCACGCAGCTTTAGAGACACGTGATTAACGAAAAGCGGGAAACTGGGAAATCATTTGTAAATTTCCGAAAGGGACAGGTGACGTGATATTATGCAAATTTTCGACGAGTGCAAGCGAGATAGAAGCACTGCTGAAGTTCAGCCGAACAGACGCGTCTCCGGATAAAATTTATTCGCGGATGAAACGATTTATTACAAAAGCGTTGAGTAGGTACTCGAAATTAATTACACTAAGTTTTGCTTTCATTTTGTACCATTGTGCGAGGTCCGGGGGATTTTCCTTGTCTTGTCGAGATATCGGCGGTTTTTATTACATCCTCGACAAAGGGGATTTTGGAGGTGGATATTTATGACAAGTTTGCAGCGCTTTATTTTCTTTATTTTTGTTTTTTTCTGTCTATGAAATATTTGTCGGATGCTCGATGCTTACGCTTGTTGACTCAGGCATTAAGCTATCTTATAGCTGCGACGTGATCGAGTTTGTTTGCTCGATATGTTTCAATATATTGCTGTTTTGTCGGCAGTAATACATAAGGGGTTGTTTATTTATATTTAGGAGTGAGTTTAGGTGATTGCTATGAACAATATGCTGATCATGTAGCAAGTAAGTGTACATAACATTGTGTCTTTTTCGACATGGTTACGACCTTCTGCAGTTGTGATCAAATGAGAGAATTAACGTTTTGACTATAATATAAGTTTGTATTGTAGGTTCAAGGCAGAATAAGCGGTAACGAAACTAACTTATATCACAAGGTAGGTACTTAGTTTGTAAAGAAGAAAACAAAGTTGATGAAAGTAGGGTACCACTTTTCTACCAGTAGAAATCAGTCCTAGTAGATGGAAAATTCACGACTGGATTGAATTGATGCCGCGATTCGTCTGGCTACCTGTCTAGGTACGTACTACGAGTTTGCTGTGAATGCGATACAAATTGCGAGCATGCTAACATAAACAGACACAGCGACTGTGCACTCGGTGAGAATTGAGTTCTCAGTCCTTGAATGTTCGGGGTCTGAATGGCTAGTTCCATGGGAGTAGTATAGGTAATTAAACTCCTGAAAACTCGCTGTAGATCTAAGAAATAGTTCAGTGCGACTTAATTAAATAATTTATTCTAAAACATTTTTCCGTGTAGACTCAGTATCGTGGGTCACAGATTTATGCGCAAAATTAAATTTGCTGTGCGGGAATGGATATTGCTAAATGTCCTACCTTAATATAATAGCTCAATAATATCATCGGTCATTACCCTGGCAAGGCGGTATCGTGCGTTGTGGCGACGTCCGGTTCCGGTGTGCGGCGCCACGGTCCACTTCCGGTGTCCTCGGCCGCCGTGACGTCACTGCCGGTGCGCGTGTTACGCACTTCCGCCACAAATAGCTGTAAATAACAGGCTAAGTTTCAGGAATTTTTGAAAGATAATACCTTCGTACGTGACTAATATATATGGTGTCATTTTAATATCATAGTTAGGATTGCCAAACGGTAAGTAAACAAAAAAAAAAACAAAAAACTTCAACACACAACATAACAAGTAACTAAACATCATTACGCTTAGTTACTTTTAGTCTAATCGGTGATTATAGTTTAAATGTAAACATCATTTAATCCGTATAATCTTTCTTTCTATCCTACATTTGATTGTAGCATTACACTTAACGTACAATTTAATTTCAGTACTCTAATATACTCAATCAAACAACAATTAAAACCTATCTCAACAAAGCACAGGCTTGCAACAACATCAATATAACAACAACACAAACACACAGTTTTGTAAACTACCTCCCTTTGAGCAGAACTTTACACGAACGTACATTTATTACTCGCACGGAGTTCCGAACTAACCCAATACCTGCTACCTGCCGTAAAAACTGCCGGAATTGGGAAAGCCGGTGGCTCTCTTTGAGATTGATCTAATGGTTTGAACGTTGGGAAATTCGGCTTTGGAAAGTATCTGCTGGTCTTGTTTTAAAGAATAGATACATTCTGTTTGTGATATACACTGTTTTTAAAACAGATCAAAAGCGGTGATAATTTTGACAACAAAGTGATGCAAGTTTCAGGCTAAGTCATTAAGTACACCATAAATTCATTCAAAATCTAAAAACTGAAGTTCGTAGACCTTGTTTCGAAATGTTTATTTTAGAAACAACCGAGATTTCTAATTCGTCTTCGTCTTGTAATTTATAAGTTAACTTGTAATTTACAGAATCAGATTTTTTACAAAATAAAGCCTTCCCATTCTTTCTTCTGGTTCTCGAGTGATTTGAATCTCATAAAGTACGGAGCGTTTTTCTTCATAAAAATATCTTAGACTAGCGTTTATGCACGAGTGACTCCGACTGAAGCTTATCCCACCCCAGGGAAAGATAAGACAGGGAAGATAACGCGACGATAGCGCATGATCCCGACATGACAGCTGATAAAACATTAAATAATAACACCGAACACGGTATGCAACCAAGATGTCTATCAAAATTGCACATCAATATCCAATAACTTTAGGTTACGCTACCACAACATTTCCCTCCTACCAATTCCTCTCAAAGAAAATCTAAAATATTAATACATAAATCAAGCGGTTATGAAGCGCCGCTAGTTGCTGAGGTTTCAGTACACAGATCGCACAAATATCGCTACTACGTAAACGACTGTGCACGGAGAAAGTGTAACGGAGGGTGGGTGCATCTGATGAATATGTATGAGGGGGAGAGGGTCGCCGGGAGGGCGCCGGGGAGGGGGTCGTCCGCGTGTAAATGGAAATTTCAAATAAAAATACCTCAAATATTAACATGAGCCCGATTCGTGTTGTTCCGCGTGTTTTTGCGCGGCCGGCCCGGACGGGACACGTATGATAACACGCCCGCAATAAAAGCAACGTTTTTAGCGGAGATTCGTTTTTTGAATTATTGTACGCCTGATTCGTTGGGGCGGGCTTTTGTAATGAGTTGACTGACGTCAGTGGCGTGCCGTGGGCTCAGTGTGATTGTGATCACTGATTTTCAGGAGGTTGTTTAAAGTGTCTCGGTAGTACCTAAACCATGCTAATCACTACATTAGCATAGAATATGAGTTCATCAAAGTAGTTTACGACATCCCTTATTGCTTATATAAGGTCTAGGTCTAACACTACGCCTTATCATGCGTGATGTTAAAGTTATATTTATTAATATTTTAAACCCTAATCAATCTATTCTTAAGAAGCTCTTTTCATGCGTTCTACTTGTTTCCTACCTGAGTCCGTACTGGGTCAGGAGAACGCAGTAAGAACTGTTGATATCGCGAGCGAGTATGAATAACACATTAGATCTGAACTTCACGGGGCTGCCGGGCTGCCGGGCTGCCGGGCTTGCACAGGGGCGACGTTACTGCTTTAGTATACAAAATGTTCATCAGTCACCTGTCAGTGATCTACATTGAACTGTAACTTTTCATCTATGTAGTAGTAGAGCTCTCAGCGGAAACGTTGCATATATCTGGAAAAATTCTACCATCATACCTTTGAAGCCAAGGAGCATTTCGGTGGCGCAGCTTAAGGGGATGGGGTGTCGGTTAATACGTACAAGCCCATCAGATAACAGAGACCATTATAGCTGAGTCTCTGTAGTAATGTTGGTTTGCACTAATGAAAAGTGATAATATTATATCCAAGAAAATCTAGCATACCAGTCAGGTTTGTCTAAGAATATTAGAAATTACTTTGACAAATTGTGTAGCACTTATTAGCTCGAATTTTTCAGAAGTTTTTCTTTTAACTGTCATTCGTAGATCTTTGACAGTCGTTTCAGAAGCCCAAAAAACTGACAACCATTCTTACCGAAGGGGTATCGTGTTACCCAGTAACTGTGTTGTGGAGGTCAGACAGAGAGTCAATCTATATAAAATACTGGTACTGGTATTTATGTCTGTAATTTTTATGGTCTACGTAATAAACAATATTATATCTATCTATCTACTGGTATTCAGCTGCATCCGGTTAGACAGGAAGCTAACCCCAACATATTGAAGTTCTTTTTTTAACTTTGCGGTAAAGATTCTAATACATACTTACATCTTATTCGATTTTTTCTGCAAATGTTGTGGGGCAGGTAATTTTTCCGAGTTCTGTAAGACATTTTCGTCTTGAATTCGTTTTTGTAGTAGGTCAGGAGCACACAGTGAGCAGCGTTGATACGCGCGCGACTATGAATAAGGCATTAGATTTGAACCCGCGATGGTGCACTGGGGACGAGTTGCCGAGCCGTCGTTTATGAGTATCATGGTATGCGATTTTGTCATGTTTTTGGCTTTTGAAACCGGAGTACATTATAACATTTGATTTGGAATGTTTTGATTAATGTAAGTATTGAATAAATAATTTACTCTCACCACGAGGCTTTGATATTCTTGAATAATTTTGTAAAGGGATTTGCAAGATATTAGAATCACCTTTGTCTAGAATCAATCTGGAAGAGCCATGCCCAAATGCTAGAAGAAATGCTACGTTAAACCACAAAGAAAACACAGGCCTTTTTTACAGCTTTCTTCTTCTTTCTTGTTTATATCTAGTTTTGTTCAGTACCTTTAATTATTTATTTCAAATTAGTTTCATTAATAAAAAATCCAAATAATTGCTATTAGCAATACAAAACATTTGGTATTTTATAACTAAAAGCTAATTGTGTACAGCGATACAATCAGCTAAATATTTTAACACATTACTTAGCTGTCGTGACGTCAATAGCCATTTAGTGCGTACTAATTATTTTGTTTTATTTACATTACTGAATAATTTATAGAATGAATAACTACCAATTTGGATAAAAAACAGATTAAATAGTTTCAGCAGTAGCTGACACGCTTAGTTTGTTTTTAGTAAATCATAATAATTTGTTACATTTTAATTAGGCTAACTTTTTTCAGCGTTTGAATTTAAATTTTGATTTGGCTAAGAAAGAGAACCTTGTCATGTCTCGCTTTTTTAAATACTGGGTGTCCAGTAAATAGTGCGAGGGTGACAGCAATACTCACCAATATAGCACAATATAGGTATGTTTCGCGAAAAGATATGGTTTTGAAATTGTACATAATTTTCTAAAATATCGGAAATTCTTTAAGTGAAAAATTTGATGCAAGGTGCATCAAATTTTTCACCTATTTTTATGCCAAAATCCGTTTCTGATATCAATTTTTTACATCAGAGTATTGTAAAAATTTGCTCTAATAGTCGGAAAGTAACCGAAAAAAACTTTTTACAAAAAAAAAACCGACTTCCAAAAAACACTACAAAGTGAAAAATAACTTTAATTTCGGAAGTCGGTGTCTTTCTTTGGTTTTGATTTTTCGTTTTTTGTCACCGACTTCCGAAATTAAAGTAATTTTTCACTTTGTAGTGTTTTTTGGAAGTCGGTTTTATTTTTTGTAAAAAGTTTTTTATTTTTCACTTTTAAGTTGTGGTACCTACCCCACACAAATTCGAAAACCACTACCTGCTATGTAAATAACAGTGTCAGGAACTTATCATATCATCCACATACTAAGTGGGAAAAAGTAATATTATTTAAAAAAATAAATTTATTGATGTGTAGTAATGTGACAGTTTTGTACAACTCACTTAATAACAAATTTGTATAATTCTGATTTTGGAAAGATAATATACTACTTAATGCATTTTCACGTACTTACGTACGTTACGTAGTTTTTTGTCCCTGTAGGTATCTATTTTAAATACATTGCCGGTCAGAAAAGTAAGATAAAAAGGATAAAAAATGAAAATGTGATACATTCTAGAAGCTCATTCCTTTTCTAAAGTCAACAATGAAAATGGACGTTTGTTGTGAAAAACTCAGTAATGTTGACAAGAGATGACTTTCACTGACCTTTTAACACTTATACGACTTGTTTTTGTTTTTTCTTTATATACGAAATCACGACACTTATTAATATATAGTCCACAAATTCCTCTATTTACGATAGACTACACTTCAATTATCTACACAGACCACGCTCTTCCATGCTAGACGCGACACTTTTTACATGCGAGCGTGTGTTTTATTACCGGAACGGATCTCAAGTACGCCTGTAAGCTATCGACCCTTGTCTGAAGGACACCTCTAGTGTTCTTTAGCCGTGGCGCTTTTTTGTGGAAGAATTTTGTGATTAACGATAGGATGATGGGATAAAGTTACGCGAACAAAGTACGTGTTATTGAGGCTGTTCTAAGATTCGATCTAGAAATTGTTGACAGGTTTTGATGTTACAGGTATTTTATTGAAAGGGTATTTTATAATCAACATATCAATATTGACCTTAAAAAGGTGCCTGGGACAGAGACGATGCGGAAGGCAGAGGACAAGGTGTGGTGGCAAAGCCTGGGAGAGGCCTACGCCCAACAGTGAACTGCGATAGGCTTAGTTGATATTAACTGAGCTAAAACCACGTAATTTTAAAACTTTTAAGAAAGTTTAATAAAACAGAGCAGTACCCAATCATTCCGTGGAGGGTGAGAAATATGAAACTTTCAGGTAGTTAAAAAATAACTCACACGTAGGTATGTCAATTTGTTTTCTTATGAACCATTTGAGGACACATTTGACGCCATTTTTATCATATAATGCTACACCATACCAGTAGGTGGACAGGACAGGGTGTCAGATTAAAAAACACCAGGAAAAATTATGATCAAGAAGTCTCAAAGGTATGTAAGTACCGTGGCATATTTCAGTCCTGTTAACCTATCCCCATGGGGCAGTAGTATGATATTACGCATGTATGTTCTACAGGAGAGTTTTAAGTCTCCCCACACTTCACCATAGATATTATCAAGGGACTTTTAATTTTGCAATTTGTTGCACTGACGCCCTTGCGGCCTGGGACAGACAGACGGACAGATGGATGCTGTGACGTATGTAGATTTTATTTTAAGATAACGCGGTATAGAGTTGTCTATTGTGCAGGGGTGTGAAATTAAGGTGTCGGGGGCTCACAACGTTTGGGTGATCATTGATCACTACTAAGAATTGAATTGGACGTGTGGTTTTTAACTTTTTCATTTGTTTTTTCAGTACGGTTGGTATATTGGCATGTGTTAGCTAACATAATATGTCAGCAACATATTAAATAATAACTATTTTGAATTTCAACAAGAATACTCCAGTTGTTAATTTATTATGATTTTTTTTGTGAAAAGTAAAACTTCAAATCAATTTATTGAACAATTTAAGCAATGGTCGTTAGTACAATATATCTTTCTAGCGACGATATGGCTAATAATTAAATATGTTTTGTGTTGCGAAATGTAAATTATTTTGCGTACTATTATTGTATAGAGTCAATTATTTTTTTCTAATTGAACAGACAGCTGTGCTGCTGGGAAGTTTGTTGCGCCACTTCTTCTTCCCAGCGAAAGGCACTAGGAAGTGGTGAAGGGTGGGCGTTTGGGGGACTGTCTATGTAGGTAATTTTGAAAAGTTCAAAAAGTTCTGACTCTCAGCTTAGTTTGAATAAATGACTTTTGAATTTGAATTCAGTTTACATACATCCAGTGTCTCGTTGAGGTACGGTAACTTATTGTTTATTTAATTAAGTAGTCAAATAATCTGAATACTGATTTTAGTTTAACCTTGTATACTACAAACTTGTATGATTCCTGCATCACAAATGTGTTTAATGTTAATAAACGTATTTAAAATATTTGTTTCTGTGAATCGTTTTAAGATGACAGACAGAATAATGATTTAAATATGCTTAGATTTCTGGTGCAAGTGGGCCTTAATGGTGTCTTGAAACGGAGAACCCAGGAATTGAAGGTGAGCTTCATGTGCCTGTGATGTCAAGCAAACCCAACAGTAATTAACCAGTCATCATAAGAGCTGGCACAAGTCGTAATAGTGAAAATGCTGTTGAATTATTAATGCCCTTAGGAACTTACAATTTGCTGCTCTGGCAAGTTATTGGCGAACGATATTTACAACTAATAATACTTCCCTTTTCGCACCAATTTCCGTTCCTTTTACAAAGATCGTATTAACCAAAATCGAGCCAAAACCCATTAAGTACACACATAGGTAAACAAGCTTATGTAAATAAGCCCCGGAGCCAATGCACGTTGCACAAAACACAAAGTAATCCTCGCAGAATTTATCTTTTTATCTACAATTAGGATTTTGTCACCTCCCCTAGAGCCGAGGGACCATCAAAGGCCGTTCTCATTATGCGAGGTTATTGAGTTATCAAACGCCACGGAGGGAGATTAGTTCATACTTCCATACACAAATCCTATCACACAAGCTGACGCCTCTGAGCAAGCCTCATGACGGTCTACCGCAAAACATTGGTACTACGAAGACCTTCAAACTTTGTTGTACAACCTAAATTCAACTTTAGAGTTTTGTTGGTAAGGTTCTTTATCACATTTTCTGGAAACTCATGTGACAATTTTCCGACTAAGCAAATCTCAGTTTTATTTTTCTTGCACTAAAGTTCTTTTTACATTATGGGGTGATTCCTGAGTGTGTAGTTTCCCCACACATTGATAGTAACAAGGAAGTTGCCAGCCTGTTATTTGTCAATGCAAAGGGATAATTTGGTCCCTTAGTTTAAAGCGACCGATAATGAGAAGCGTATTCGATTATTTTTCCCGTTTCACTTTGTTACTCGATAGTTTATTGGGTTTTTTTTAAATTGCTGTTTGGTGATTATAATTGTGGCTGTTTTTGGTATTTGATGCATATTTTTGGTGGATCACAGTTAAAAAAGCATTTCAAAACAAATCTTAAAACAATGAAAATGTGGTAGTAGAGAATAATAACCCATAGAAAAGCCAAATTTATTAACTTTTCAAGATTTTCTATAGCTAATAACTCAACCAATTATACATGAACACCAAAAACAAACTTCTATTAATTACCCCAAAAATCAATTAACAATCACAAAAGTACAAATGTAAATCATAAACCGTCAGAAATGCAATTAACACTAGCGCTGCGACCCTCCCTTTAGGAGGCCTCCATTGGACGCGGGGGCCTCACAGACCCCGTGCAAATTTCAAATTGAGATCCGTTCATATCCTACGCCATACCTAATACCTACGGCACAGTACCTACACAGAGGGCGAATGATTCGTTAGGAGTCAGTCAAGCGTTCATTCGTGAACAGGGTCGGGGTATGTGCGTACCTGTTATATGCTGTGATAGTAAATATTTGCATACATATCAATGTGGAGTGTTTAGGGTTTGACGTTATAAAGATGAATTGTATTGACGTTCTGTTTTTGATGAGTTAGCTCGTTGAGGTCTTTTGATGGGGTTTCATTTGATTAAGTTTTTTGGTGAACTTGACTGTTGTTTCAGGTGTTTGAACTTTAAATAAATACCAACGTTTGAAAGGTTTAAGATATGTGTGACGCATAGAGAGTAGCAGTAAAAAGATAAGAGATTTCGTGTGATAAATAACACCCACCCTACTGAAATCTGATCCGCGAATTCTCTTGGTAATTAACTACCAATTTCATTTCTTGATGCATTTTTAAAAGCGTCCGACGGCTTTTTAATGGTTATTTTATGGTGACGGATCGCTTATTAAGTTTTTATGGCAACCTAGCAGTGACAGATGGGATGTAGTTTGACACCAGATTTGAGGGTTACTTGGCAGTCGGTAAAGTGACGCCGAATGGTAGCTACCACTGCGAAATGGAGAATTAATGTTGTGAGTTCAGATGTTGGATTGAAATGATTTACAAATCACGTTGGTTTGTTCTTGCAACGAAGCCAGAATTAAGTGGCCAGTGTATACGTACGTCAGTTAGTGTGAGTACGTGTGGCTTGTAAGAATGTTATGCTCCTTAGAAGCATAATTATTATTTATATTAAAATCCCACGTGACAGTTCACTTCGTATCCTTACTGATTATTAAGGAAACAATCAGCATCCGATACGTCTCCATCACAATAATAAACGACGATATTAATCCGGCTATTCACATATAACATTATCCTCTCCCCAAGGACAGTGAGAAAATTAAAACAGATGATCTAGCGGAACAGTCGACGCTGCGCCATAATTAAAAAGATAAGGAATATTTTCCTTTCGGAGCGTTATGGAGGAAAAACCCCTTCTGTGCGGCGTCCGGGCGAGCCGGTTAGGGACCGGTTAACCGGTTAGAGCCCCCCGGAGACCACACACCGAATCGGTTGCGCACAACGCTGATTAAGTAAACTAAGATAACATAGCCAATATAGTGAAACGTCAAAAGTCAACAAGGGCGCTGAATGTAGTAAGTAAGCTAAGTTGATTTGCGCGTATTCTCAAGGGTTGTCGGAGTATTGTTATCTCAGACGGTTACTGTTTGAGATGATTGGATTGGCTCTCGAGATGAGAGCTTCATTGTTTGACTCATTGTTTGTCTTGGACGGGTTATCTGTTCGTTTTAACATTGGGTTTTAGATGTTCCGTCTCTTTTGGCTATTGACTGTCTAGATAGCTAAGTTACCTAAACAGTGTTTATCTATTGAGCGTATTTGCTCATGAATTTCAAAAGCCAAACGAAGAGACTGGAATTAAAATATTGGATATAACTTCCGAGAACCGATTCTCATAAGTTCTTTGAATTATTTCTTGCAATCTTTTATAAAATCCTGTACCTATTAACATAATATTCTTACAAGCAAATTCAAAAACTTTAAACCTGCAAGCCAAATCCCAACTACCCTCCTTACACTCTTAACAACTGCACTCCTTAATCCAAAAATTAGTAGCAAAACACGTCTTCTGAATATCGATGTGTAGGGTAGGTGCACCACGTGGCGGCAGACGCAGCAGTACCTGGCTCACTTAGTATGCAGCTCGGGTCTCGCCGCGTATTGATTGCCTGCCCGCCCGGCACCACTCGTAGGGCGGCCTTTTTCAAAACAATACGAACAAGTAATGATTTTTCCCGTACTCAGTTTTGTTTTTGATGCTCAAGACGTGCTGTAGACCGTTTAGATAAGTGGGCTTTTTCGAGAATCATTTTTTGGACGATTGGAATCGGATTTGATTATTCGGTTCGATTGGCTTTTTACAAAAGTAAGAAGAAAGAAAATACTTGGCTCTTTTGTCAATATGCAGGGAAGGATGAAGTTTCTAAGCCAATAGTTTGCATGGCTTAAGTACATATACATATCATATAAACATCTGTATAACTTTAATCACCTAGTTTATTGAAAATGGATGCTTTTTGTGTAGCTTGCTGTCAAGACAACTCCCGAGTGAGTTTGGCTGCAGTCTCACTAGATTACTAGGTATGGAACTGAAAGAATCTATGTGAAACCATCCGTTATTCAGTGAGAAACTAATTTATGAATGAACTAAACTTGGTAATCTCATTTAAAGCTTGCATTGTTTAAATTCTTACTCAGGGATCATTAATTTTATTGATCACTATCTCAATATGCTCACACAAATTCACTTACAATTTCATACTGAACAAATACCTTGTAAACTTGTAAGACTCATGTGCATAATTTTAAAATGAACACTGACAGCGTTTTGTGAGTCCTTTAAATACGAGCTCAAGTATGTAGCGGGAATAGAATAAGTTATTCAAAGTTGCGCCATCTAAAGCGTCGTTGTAAATTTTCTCAAAGACATTCCTTGATCTGATATTGTGAAGTGAAGGGGTCGCTTTGACCCGAGGCTAAATTTCAAGGGTTATACGACACTGCATAGTGTAGTGCTAATGTACTACGTGACTGGGGACTCTGCCAAAGTACCAACTATTTTGAGATTATATATCCTGATATAAATTGGCTCCAATTGCTGAACCAATTGAATTGTGAAATGTTATTAGGTTGAGAACGAATTGCTGACAAAGGATATATTAACTTACGTCTTAATTCATTTTGCAGAATATAGTCTAAAGATTCATCAAAAAGACGCTATTCAAGTATTTCAAGATATTCAACTATCGCAAACATTGACACAGCCATGCCTGAAACTGTCACTAACGTAATCATCGTTCAGCACTTATTTATATGCTAGCATCATCTGCGATATTAAGAACAACTCAAATATTAAGCCAGTATGAATATCATGCACACTTATCCAAACAACCACATAAAATGTAAAATTCATCGATCCAGGTTGATCTGGAGTTGTCCAGACGGTATTATTCACACACGACAGTCGTATAAAGCCGTGAATTGACAATAACGTAATAATACTGTGTGACGATTATCTCGGCGCAGTAAACGTGTCGTAAAATGGCACAAGATTTGCGCCCACGCCTGGTTTGTGCAAGCCATGGCTGTAATGTATGTATTGGTTAAGTTTCTCATGTTTGTTGTTACTAGGGCACATTTTATTTTTTGAGGTATCTCTTCACTAAACGTTGGGAAACTTGAGAATGGTTCACAGACAGACAGTGAAAATAATTTACAGCATTTCTACTAAGAAATGTAACAGAGAACTGAGGAAAACACCGACTTGTCTAGTTTGCGAGTTCCAAACTAATTCACATTCAACCAAATTTTCAAATCTGCTCCGAGAAATTGGCTTTCAGAAGATTGTAATGAAAACCTCAGACCAAATGAAAAACCAAGAGAGACCGCTGCGAACAATACAGTGAAGCATGCCAAAACTACACCGCTCCTCTGTGCATACACGCTCACACGCACACATTTACAACTATTTAAAATGACACTACAATCAAACTACACCTCACTAAGTGCACACATGTTTACGAATCCGGCCTCACGTCACTGTTGACAGTGCTATGTCTTGGTTTTTTATTTGGTCTGAGATGAAACGACTTAATTCCTTGATACGTTTTTCCAGGAAACTTTAAGCACAAATTCAATGTCTACGTTATTTTAGGTCACACTGTGCTACAAGCAAAAAATAATCGATAGCACATTACCACAATAGGGTGAAAGCCCAGATTAGCGGACCTTATCCCCAATTTTATCTAAATACTGGCTATAATCTCGACGCGTACAATGGTGACAAAAATAATAAATATGGCCCTGGTACCGCCCACCGGCGTAACCGACGTAATAGCACAATAGTACCGGTTGTGTTTCAATATTTTCGTATTGGGGCCATTAATGAATAGGGGCCGAAAAAGCGGAATAAACTAACCCGCTATTGATATGACTAGGGTTATTGTTACGACGTCGTCCTTGTCAACTGTTTTATGATTTCTGCCATTGTGTTTGTGATGAATTGGCTATATTTTGAGGCTTATTCATGGTTCTTAGTTCCTGTCTCTTGCAAAGTTAATGTTCTAAAACATATTATATTTACCTACTACGGTTCATTCAGTATAATTCTAGGCACGATCTCTGTTTTTGAAGGAAACCTAAATGTTTCTAGCTTACGATTTGTAATGAAATGTACATATTTATTTGCAAAGGTGGGTATCGATTGGAAGTTAAGATACCATCGGCATCGTGAGAACTTATGACAAGCTTGTAGTTCCAGCAACTTGCTCGACGGTAGGCGTATGAACTAAGTAAGTTATGCGAAAATTAAATTTTACTGAGTGAGTGGTGAATAGAAGTTATCTGAAATCATTACAAAGTTGTCCCTCACAATACCCACGGATGTAAATACGATGGGCTATTCTCAGACAGCTTTCATCATTGCCAAATGATATTTTTTATTATTGTTATTGCGATTTTCGGGACATCACAGGCTAATAATAATCACAGAAGCCACAACGGACATTTAATAAAACATTCTAACAAAACATATCGTCAAAATCAAAACGAAAACAAAAAGCGACTCTCACACCTCCCCTCGCGCCTAATCTCCTAACAAAGCGTTGTTGGAACATTTTGGCGCGAAAATAATGAAGTGCACGTGTCGTGGCAGACCCTCGGGTCCCGAAGACCAGCACACAATGGACGCGTGTCGATCGCTATCAATGGACCAGCTCCTATGGGTGACGGTCCAAACAAAACGCGCTTCGTAAAACATTACCGGATGAGTTATGGTGGCTGCAGCACGATTACGTTCTCATTGGCATTATGGGACTGTGTTGTTAATTGTTGTAGGCGTGGTTGTGAATTTATGCAATAAAGTTGGGTTATTAATTTATTGCTGCATTTTTGTTTTGCATGTTCTCATAGGAAAGCGCGCCTCAGTCAATCTATAGAAGCTGTCAGATGTATCACCAGTAGATACCTACTTGGACAATGAGAGGATAAGTAAGTACCGCATGCAAGTGATGGAGTGGTGGCAGACCAATGTGGTTATGTAAGCGAACCAGTAAATACTGCCGTTAATTTCACAAAAAAAAAATCGTTAATCAAGCGTTGATGTCTTTTACTTCACGCACCGCGGTAATCAACGCGTTGATGTCTTTTACTCCACGGTGTCGGTAAATTCGGTAACAGTGTCGCGAAATCAATGGTTTAGTCCCATCTCAAAAATGCCCAACGCGCCTAAAGAAGTTTTCACTTCAATAAGTCTACACAGTTTTTCAGCTTCGGATAAATAAGATGATATTTTGGGATTGCAAATGACTTATCCTGCCACTCTGTTGAAAATGATCCTTTTCGTAACAAAATATTCCCATAAACGTAAATCAAGCTTAAATTGAAAGTATTATTTATGATTTAAAGAATGTTTTAGCAGACAAATGCAACTCAAGAACAATTTAAAACAAAAAGGTAATAGATATGAAAGTGGACGGGAAAGCTTGTACGCATAAATAACATCCTTGAATTATCCATATCACTGCAAAATATACGAGACGCCAGTAATTACAATTGCAAAGGTTGACGCGATGACAATGAACGCTATTGAAGAACATAAAAACTATCGCTTATCGCTTTACAATATGGTGTAGAGTTAAACGGAGACATAAAACAGTCAGCACAAATCACAACTGACAATATAATACATCCTACGCTTCTATAAAACAATGAGGGACGATCAAAAGTTAAAACGAAAGCAAAAGAAGTGAGACAGTGCACCCAAACATAAACGATCATGACTTGCATTCGAATCGCGAGCAATAAAATAATAATTATACACATGTGACTTATTAGCTGTACGTATTACAAATCATGTGAAAATAAAACAGAGTGTATGGAGACGATGTCACCGGAAAATAAACCTTCAAAGTTACACCTTTAAGTGCAGAATTGAGTGATGAAATTGGAATTTACGATGTTTAACGATATCGCACGAGAAAGTACGAACAAAACAACAAAAGATTTAACAATAGAAGTACGTCGTATCATTTGTTAAACGTCCCTTTTGATGACGAACACTATTATTTTATGAATGATGCTGGGGTGGATGTAGGGAACTTAATACTTTATTTTGTTTGATGAATATTACTTTCAGATTGTAGCTAAAACTGTAGGCTCTGATAACTGGGCTATTTTTAGCATCGTAATGGACAGGCTCAATAAACGGTGTCTACTCTAGCAAGTACTGTTTATTCTGCTAATAGCAATTTGAGGAATAGTCTGGCCAAGTCTAAATTAAAAAAAAATCCCAGAGGTTGATTCGATGCCCAGTGGGGGCAAAATTTTCTGCTCGGTTTGGTTGGTGGTAGGGCTTGTTCTGAGCCCGCCTGGCTAGCTACCACCATCTTATTTAAGTCTGTCGCCATGACAACAATGTTAACAGAATTGTTGTGTTTGGACTGTTACAGGTAAGATAGTCAGTTCCTCTGTGGTTGAGGATTCCGGGTGAAGCTCGCTTCCACCTTCGGCCTGATTATCACTTGACAGCGTGAGAGAGTGAGATGCACGGCAAGAGCTTCCACATAGCGGTAAAAAAAATCGGTTTAAATATTGATATAGGTTATCTAAACAGCTGTTAAACAAGATATTCTTGTCAAACTCAAGTTTTAATTGACAAGCATTTCCATTAAGATTTTTTGTCGATGCTTATGAAGAATAACGACAAAAAAAAAACTGGTAAGTAACATGACAGCAAAATGCAAACCAGGTCGGTATGAAAAAATCATAAAACAATTGGCTGAAATAATTTATTAAAGTAGGGCAACAGCGTCACACGCCGACCCCATTCATAAAGATTTCTTATTCAAAGTAGCACCACATACGACCTATATGATACTTCGTGAATTTCCAAAAAAATGCTTTATCTTCAGTGATTATGGTTGATTTTGTAATGGTAATGAACTTTGAATTAAGTTAGGGTGTCGAAAAGCAATGTCATTTGACTAAGGACACCTTAATGCTGAGTATTTAGTCAGAAGCGGAATGGTTTTATTGTGCGAGAGTAATGTATCGAAAAGTTTTAATTTTGGTTTATGGTTCGAGAGGAATGCACCCTCCTTAGTGTGGCAACCCTTTGCGTTGGCTGGTTGCATTTTTAGTAGAAGCGTGGGTTAATTTGTCACTTTTAATAAAATGTTTAGAATGAACGAGAAGGGACTACTTAAATTCAAATTGATACTTAGCTCTTTATTTTATAGTGAAGGCTACTTGTCGTGATTTGAGCCAAGTGGTTTTTGGGAATACTTACTTAAGCACCATCTGTTCTGTGAGTAAAGTGTAGGTACATAATCATAATACATAATATCATAATCGTTTATTTGCTTAGAAAGTAGGTAAGTAGTACATAAATAAAGGTGTTTACAAAATTTTAAGATCCCTGTACCAATTAGGCATGCAAACTACATTGAAACTAAATTTTGTTACAAAAAATCGAATTAGAATTAAAAAAAAACTGGCAAAAAATATTGACTTTAAAGCAAGCTTATGTAATAATAATTAGGAAATGCACAATGTTAATAATTAAATCTAAAGAATAGAATCATTGAAAAAATCATTAATTGAATAATAACACTTAATCAAGTTATAGGGCTGTTAGTTTTTTTTAAACATTTGGATTGGGTAAGTTTTTATAATATTTGGTATTTTGTTATAAATGCAGGTTACCCACCCATGCCAAAAAATCTTTAAAGCTGTATTGTAACTACCATTTTCTAATAGGTTCCTTTAGTTATTGGCTTCTAACAGGCCCTTTTACACATAATTTTGATATTTTATTTAGTTACTCCTCTTTCCTTACACATTGGTTTGAACGTGTGGTATTTTGCTTTGTTACTATTTATTCCTTGTGTTATTTCCTTAACTTTGTTTGCTAAATAACAAACAGACCATTTAGCAGGTTAATTCCTCATCCGTCACCTATACAAATGAACCAGCATCTCATCAACAAGATTAGCAGCACCGGACCTAAAAAGCAATAAAGTCGACACCCTAGCCTACGAGATTAACAGTTCTAATACCATAAAGAACGGCATCATTGCCGAGCGGCGCCGCGGGGCGTCTTTGTACGTTTGTACCATTTTATTGGCGTCACAGGATCCCCGAGGTCTTCCATTGTTGCAGTGGCGCGGCCGATGATTACCCTCTCCACCCTAGCCGGCCGCGCACAGAAATGATATGCCATATTTGTTAATGCTCGCGCTGGGGCACGTCATTTGTCGTAATAACTGTTTAACGCCTTCGTTAAGTATGTGTTTGGTGTATGAGTTTATGTGGAAAAAATTGTAGGTAAGGGAAACACTTTATAAGGAAAGTTTTATTGTTTGATATTTTAGGCATTTTTATTATTTCTTCCAGATAAATTGTTGAGAATGCGAATCACAGTACGTACAGTACTTACTTACAGATAAAATTATTTATCTTAATTAAAAAATAAACAAAAAAACACTACTTACAAAGTGAAAAATAACTTAACTCGGAAGTCGGTGTCTTTCGTTTTTTTGAATTAATTATGTAGTGTATTTTTTGCAAATCCGTTGTTTTATTTTGAAAAAAAGTTTTTATTTTTCATTTTTTGCTATTGCAGCTACCCCACTCAAATTTAGATAAGACTGACTACCTGACCAAATGAAAAAGAAATTTCCAAATGGGTCCACAATTGACGAAAATATCGGACGGACATACATATCTAATAAATACAAAAAAACATACAGACGAACATAGAACCTCCTTCTTTTTGAAGTCGGTTTTAAAGTGAAACATTTTGATTAATGATTGCAGTCTGTTACAATAGATTTTTTTGCTGGTCAGCTGCAATCGGTTTGACTGGAAGCTGACCCCAATAATTTATGTATTTGGGAAAATGCTAGGCAGATTGATCAACACTAGATTTTTTTTTTAAATATGGTTAATAAAAAGAAATTTACAATTTAGAAAAACATTTTAATTTAATTAAAAGTTATACGGGTATACTTACACGAATCTCAAAAAAAAAAATTGAAGCATCCATCATAACAATTTATGCGGCATTTCTCTGGAACTAAATAAAAGTGCCCTACGGCTACTGATACCACTCTGCCCACCCCGTTTGGGTTAAGTACACATCACTCTCGATTGAAATATTTTGAAGTGGTTTTAAAACACTTGAATGCCTAATGCTACTTGCAAAATCCCTTTTGTGAAGATAATATTTTTGGCAATTTCACATTTTATTTGTATTAAATGCAGACTTTACAAAATTATCTAAGTAGTGTCATCAAATTATTTATTTGATTGCGAAACAAAAATGTACATAAACGCGTATAGTTCGAATTTTTATTCTATCATGAAAATTACAGATAATTTATCCGTAGATAAAAGATATACAGCTATTTCACACATATCGTCACAGAGCAGAGTGGCGCAGTGGAAGCGTGCTGGGCCCATAACCCAGAGGTCCGTGGATCGAAACCACGCTCTGCTAGAAATCTCTTTTTGTATTTTCTACTATTTTTCTGTAACTTTCTGTATAATTTTAACTATAGTTTTCGTGTTGGTATTGTTGTTTTTACGTCTATTTCGGTGCTGTGAAGCGGTATCACAAAGTTTTGTCTAAAAATAAAAGGACAAACACAAACAGCGGTGGATTGCGAGCGCGTTTGTTTTATCATGGGATATTGATAATTTATAGCACGTGCTCTTCCTCCGTTCGTACCGCCAATGTTTTTTTAATTGTCCGCCGGCGGCGGCTCTGCCGTTCTGTTGCCCTTTTATATTTTTAAAACAAGGTAAATAACATAGTTTTTCGGGTGGTTAGTGGACTGTGAGCAGAATGTTTTTGTTCAGAAATGTGGAAAAAACCCGTGTTTGTGTACAGCGCCATCTGTTGGCATGAATAAAGACTTAAGAATTTTCCTTAACCTTATAAAAGTTATTCTTAGTTTTGTTTTAGATGATGAGTGTGAACTCGTAACAGGTTAATGACTGTTGCATGAGGTGTTACCTGATTGTTTCTTTTAGCATTCATCGTAGCAGAGTTCTCAACTAAACTATTGCACCATTTTAATTGCACGTAAAGAAAGACGCTCTAAAATTTTCCCCGGCTTACCTACTACAAACAAATTAGCTATCCAACAGGTAGCTACCGGGGGTTTTTATGCAGCAGATATACACCCACCTATACAGCTACAATATGTAGTAAATAGCTTGCACATAACGTCAGGGCGCGAGACGAGACGATGAGTGACATCGCGCACCCTCGCAACTTCATTACACTACCCTCGCGTGCATTATTATGTAGATTCCAATTTAAAACCACTTGTTATCTAGTTAGCGACGAAAAATACCTAACTGCAGACCCCAAATTAGCCGCCGGCAGCCTACTACACTGTAAGTAATCAATAGCAATTGACAAACGAAGCATTCGACTGTCAAATTCTAGTTTTGACAGTAACAAAAGACTTTACAAAGTTATTATTGCAGTTGCGAAAATTGTGATGTCGAAGTCTTTGTTCGTAAGTTTTGGGGTGGCAACGGTAAAGTTAAGGTGGTCGATGTATAGCCGTAGGTGCGTAATAGGGGTCTTGTTATGGTAATCGCGGCCCGAGGCGGAGGAGCAGTGAGGGTACTGCAGGATTCAATATTGGAGTGGTCATCGATTGGAGACCTAACGAACGCCGGATTGGGAAACGTTCTTGAGTTCTTGCATTATGGTTTCGAGTGTCACGTTCAAATTTCACAATAGGCAATTTGATTGTCTGTTGTATTCCTCAAATACATTTATTGTACTTAGCAATCTCCACCATTTTCTAATCTATGCTAACATGTATTTCTTGTCTCTAACTAAATGTTTCAACTTTTGTGATTCTTTAACAATTCTGTTGACTTTCTTCTAGGTTTGCCTCTCTTTGCGTGAGTATAAGTTGGCAACTTATGTCAACTTTATTTCAGTCGTGTTGAAAAGCAGATTAAAATAATTTCGTCGTTAAGCTTAGGAACCCTCCTAGGTAGATGTACCCCCTTGTGGCAAAAAAAGGGTTGGTGATACTTAATGATAGGAATGGAAGTAGCTATGCAAGAACAGATCAAGGAAACATCCACCTTGTTCTGAGATATCTATTTCGTATTATCTGTTTCCGAGTACCTACCTATCTAAATTGCCACCAAAATCTGCACTTGCTTGCAAACGCTGCAAACCACCAATTAATTACCGTTAAATACCTAAATAAATAGTATCACAACAACAAGACAAAGCAAGAAACTTGAGATGGACAAAATACTGTAAACTGATTTTCTGCTGCTGTGGGGAAATGTGCAACATGTTAAGTATCGGTCCATAACACTCTATTGAATAGTTTGGTTCGCTGTCACATGACGCAGTTCAGTCATGTCTCCACTCAGCGCATTGCCGTTTAATTAACAGACAGAACGCAATTTATTGCTTTTCATATAGTTGTGACGCTCATTTAAAACCATTCAGTGAAGGAATGTGCTCGATTATTCTTCATTTTGGGGTTAGATAATCATTAAAACATGGCGATGAAGCGAACATTGAATAAGTTGTTTTACTTTCAGGACGGTTGTTTAGTTCTATAGTCCAATTAAAGTTCTAGTTGTAAAATCAGCGAAATTAATTGTTAATCAAGTTGACTACCAACTTAAATTGTCTGTAAATTCAAATCACAACCTGTCATTCTTTGACAGTTGTATACAATAGCTATAACACGGCAAATTGACGCAGGGTGTCAATATGCTTAACAATTAATTTCCCAGGCCGTATTTCAAATACCTACAGCTGGCCGTATCTAGTGTGGTTTCTGTAAATAATAATAAACTCTGTGAGCCGTTCGACGTCCGTTACTAAACACTGAACTCGATGTAGACTGCTACTGTGTAGGTGGTTTATCATTTAACCAGTTCTTGTAAGACTGCTCTCAATTCCTGTTCGGCCTCGAAATATATTGAACGTATCTAATAAAAAAACGGATGCTGCTGCTACTAACAATTCGCTTCTTATGTCACCCTTGGGACAATTCGAGATGGGGTGGTCCCTAGCTTGTTTAGTCTGGGCCATACATAGGGCTTCAACTTTGTTTTAATTAATAATTTTATAAAATAGAAACATTAAAAAGAAATTAAGTACCTACTTCTTATAAAGACTTCCATTTGAAGTCGACAGTGAAATATTTCAAATTAATCAAATCTTTTTGAATACTGTTTTCCACTAGTAAAAGTGTCAATACATGGGTTTTTATCATACGGTATTAAAAGAAATAGGTCTATTTATAAAGTTATTTAAAATATCAAAAGATAAGTGCGATATTAGGATATAATAAAGATATCGAAGCGCGAACTGGGACGACGTCGTATCACGTCCTCCATGACGCATACCGAATGCCATTCCCGCAGCGTGATGAGGTCATTCTCT
Source organism: Agrochola litura (assembly GCA_949152395.1). Taxonomy (NCBI): domain Eukaryota; kingdom Metazoa; phylum Arthropoda; class Insecta; order Lepidoptera; family Noctuidae; genus Agrochola; species Agrochola litura. The sequence continues at coordinate 25,264,131 of OX424499.1, forward strand.
ATGAGTTATCGCCTCCCGCTAAACACACATACCTCCGCTTTATTAAAATACCACATCAAATCTAAATACAACCATTTTATGGTGTCTAACCATCATCTCACTTCATAGGAGAAAGTGAGATTATCTGAGATTAGAACTCATTTAATTTGAATAATTTGTTATAAATATTTTCATATTTGGCTACGTTTAACTAATTGAATGCTTCTGTTTATCCAGTGGTCGTCTTGTACTTGTATGCAATCGCGAGTCAAAGTTCAATTTAGTATCAAAGCTATAATTATTATAATGATTTACTTACGTTACGGAAAACGTAACATGCACGCGATTACTCCGTCCCCCTCCAACATTATCTTCTATCTCTTTCACATTTTGACAGATTGAAATATCAAGTGACTGTCACTCGTTACCGCTTATCTTTTGCCGCCGTATCAACCGAGCAGAAGCGAACAAATCGCAATCCTGCATGTACGCGCGCTTTTTGACAGATCAAAATGTCACAGATTATAAAACAAACACGTTTGCGCGCATTTTTGACAGTTCAAGTCACAGATTTTCATAACAACTATAGCACGTGTAAATAAGGAGATTTTACACAGCGATTATGTATTTTTAAACCTTTTATTTGCGTGTTACGTTACAGAAGCAGCGAGTTCGCTGAAAGACGTGGCCGCACTGGCTGAATGTCGGCTTACTCTCGCTCGTTCAACTAAATTTTCAATTCAAACAGGGTCTTTATAAGGGTAGTGACGCTGTACAAAATTTACATATCGACGTAATAAACCAAGCGGGTGTCTGATTTGAATTCGAAACGCGCTTTAAATGGGACTTTTTGTTGTGTTGTAAAGTTTTTTAATTGTGATGTTGTTTATAAAAAAAAATATGAATGTACACCTGTGCATATGTATTTCATTACATCATTACCCTTTAACTTTGTTGTAATAATTCATTCAACATTAACTACTTGAATGATACACGATAACATCTATTCCTTCACACCAGAGAAAGTAAAATCTATTCAAAGTTGTAATTGAGAAGCTTTTTCTATTTGAATGCACGGCAAAAATCCATCACTTGTAATTATTTAACATCAATTATTTAAGTGGCTTGTGAGAGATTGATTAACTCAGCGCGTTGAACGGTCACTCAATATTTATTTAAGCGAGCAAGTAGCCTCATTACACAAACATGTATGCTGGGGATTAGCATTTCGCTGCTTATTACGCGCCTTGGGCCGCGCTCACACGGCTGCGGTGTGGCGGGCTACGAGTTTTGTGAACTTCACTGAGGCCATCTTTCTTGTCTTTCGATTCGTGCTGGAGTCGCTGGACTACTGTAGGACTACAAATATTGTAATGTTTGCGTTATATGTCAATTCCTACTTTTCTCGATATGTTTCAACTTTTGTTTCTTTCTTCAACAGCGACTCTTAAAAGTTTCTTCTTGGTTCGCTTTGATTTCTCCTCAACTCTATTTCCTTTCTATGATTTATTATTTATGTAGGTATAAACAGTGTCAAATTAGGAAACCAAACACGAATCAGGTTTTTTTTACTTGCAGGTACTTACTTTTCTATTCAGAGCTCTTACATTTTACGCCTCTACGAAAATCATTTTAATTTTCAGCATTTATATGAAATCAAGGTTTTGTGTTCATTTGCTACTCTACACATAACAATTTTTTATTTACTTACTTGACGCTAGCAATATTACCTGAGGTCTACCCACTTACAGTTGGCATGCGCGTACGCCGCTCGATCTTAATCACCGTTTCACACGTGTGACTATGAAAAATGATCCGCCGTTTAGTGAAAACTTTGCATATTTTATAATTAATAGAACCGTAACGTTATTTTATTTTAATTTGGTACTACTGCACTTAATATTTAGAGCAAAAAAATTATACCCTATTTAAGAATGAATATTAACTTAAATTAGAATAAATAATTGATTTACTATAATAAATTCAGTTTTTGTATTAATAGTTGTTCTATGGGCAAACATTCGGCGGGCTCGTCCTGAACTGACTAGTTGAAACTGTTTTTGTCAGTCTTAGGTACCTTTATGCTATTTATCAGACTCGTTAGCTTTACTTAGTCAGTTTATTGTTCTATTGTAAAATTGTACCTTATAGATTCTTAAAACAAATATTTTGTTTTATTTATTTGTCACCGGATGCCATGCAAGTATTTCATCAGTTCTTTGGAAAACTCCAACATCGTACCTACTCAAACATAATTACTACTAACTTTCGATCAGTAACTAAGCTGTTCTAACTACTCTTTAATATGCCAACTAGAATGCATTACGCATACAAAATTTGCATATCTGATTGTCTAATGAAGTAATGATTAATAATTTACGTATCACCATGCGTCAGCCGCTGTAACTTGTGATTAGCAGTCATTACTGACAATACCTTATTATTATTTTAATTATTTATTCAATATTCTAATGATCCATTACTTTTTGTATTGAAAGTGATAGCTTGTTGTTGTAGTGTAACTTTGTTTTGTTAACTAATTGTTTGTTTTGTTGCTCTAGTGCTTTGACTTTGAATGTAGAGTTTCAAGTTCAGAGTCGAATCAGTTATTTCAATTAGACTAGGTATTAAAAGGTAGTCTTCTGTTATTTTCGAGTCGATGGTAAATACATGTAGGTATTATGTTAAACGAGTCAGGCTCAGTAGGTGGCTACGCCAATCGCGGCATTAGTGGCATTTTTTAGGTCTTCAGAAGTGCAGGTGTGTGGTAAAAGGTAGTACAAACTAAAGAGAATGGTGAGTTCTCAAATCTAATTTTAAGAGAGCCCCCACATATTATGATGAGCGCACCGGGCTCATTCTAGAAAGAAAAGAACTAACTCTAAAGTCTGACAATTGATGCAAATAAGTTCCTCGAGAAACAAAAACACATGCGATGCACGAGATCTACAGGTTGGGCCGAGGATGTTGGTGCTTCTTCCGACTTTCTTTCTGAATATTGGTAATGAACATTCAGCTGATTTAAGTCAAAATGAATCTATAAGATATTAACTGACCATATATACTGCTTGATAATGATAAAGTATAGCAACTTAAATCAGATGATACAGAAAACAGTAAATTACGAGCAGTTTGTTTTAGCCGTTGCATGTGTTCGCAGTTTCACTTATTTGCATCTTAACCTACATCTTCTTGCGTCGTACAATAGAATTCCTATGTCGTTGTAAAGTATATGGATATTGTTTACGGTTAACATTAAACTATACTGCAACATTAGTCTCACGAACTTTTTGTAAGACTGTATCTTTTGGGTGTTAGTTTGCAATTTAGAATAGTTATGGTGGCGATAAGGTCAAGTAATGCTATATCTAAGTTTGCAGATCCTACAATGGTTTTAATCTTCAGCCGCAATGAGCAGCAGCTGCCTTGGGCAGCTTTTAACATAATCTAACATACGACTTCTCACGAAGAAATCTAGGTAACTAATGACTAAATAGTCTTCGAAATTCAAAACATTCTAAATTTAAAATTGAGACACGAATTACGGGAGACAAGCGGCGATGATCGGAGGCCTGCGTTCGTGGCCACTATCGATTTTTCCGTCCGCCCCCAACTTTGTTGACAAAGGCTGGTTCTTAAGCCAAATGAGATGCACCCCAAAGAATATTATGGGCAGACATCGCTCCACTATCGCTAGATATATTGTTGTGAGCGTAGATATCTCGGCGAGCTCATATCGTCTCTTTATTGATCTTTTAACCGTTCCGTGTACGGCTGTACCGCTGGTTTATTAAAATGTTGTGTTTGCTTATTGAACGGTGGCTAATATTAGTTGGTTGCCGCTGTAACCACTGAAAAGGAAAAATTGTTGATGAAACAGTTGCTTATTTTCTCGGTGTTAGAGTGCTCATCAGTACCTACTTAATAACAGGTAATAAATACATCTTTTGTTGCCATGAGAATATGAATGTGCCTACTAGTTAGTTTTTGACAGATTTAGTATGGCAAATCTGCGAGAAGTGGTGGTCCAGTGGTAACGGCCTCGACTTACGAGTTGTAGGTCGTGGGTTCGAATCCAGGCAGGTAGGTACTTTACTTTGTGTAAATAATTTCATCACCACTCTCAAAATAGTAAAGGAAAACATCGTGACTAAACCGGCATGTCGTAGAACCCAAAGTTCTGAGATATATCACCGAGAGGAGGTCTGTGTCCCAGCAGTGGGAACATTATAGACTGCTTATGCTATGCAATCGCAATGGAGAGACCATTGTAACGTATGTGTAACGTTTAGCCTCCGCTTGCTCTGCATCATTATGAGACATGGGTTAGAGAATGTATTATGTATCTGGCGAAGGAACTGATCAACAAGTTCTTAAAGGTGCAGGTAGCTTTGTTCTGGAGTTACTAACGGCCCAAGAACTTTTTCTTCCTTCTGAAATCATCATGACATACATCCTGGAAGAATAGGTATAAGTAGAAAGACGTGCATTTTATATTTATGGTTTTACCTCGTAATACATATACTTCAATAATTTAGAATCACTAGCTTGAACAGGTCGATACCCTATCAACTGCACACAACTCGTTCAACTCCCACAACTAAATCTCAGTGTTTATCATCATTTATTTACGTGTTGACGAATACATTGACACAATCCGCGTCCCGCCCCGCGTATGCAAAACACAGGCCATGCAGATTCTCACACTGCAATAACAAAGGGTACTAATGCTCTTAATGCCGACGCCATTAATATTTCAAAATAAACTAGATAAAAAAGAGGAAAGCCGTTGAGCAATCACTTCGGATGAGAACTTGCTACGGATTACGGCTGCTGTACAAATGTTCGCGTGTTTTTAACGTACATTGATGGGTAAGTAGCTGCTTGTAAGTGTCTTGTATTCAAATGAAGCAAGGGAGGTTGAAGTATATAAGTGATTTACCAAACGTTTTTGTATGTTCTACTTGTCTTCTGAGACTTTAATGTAAGATCAGTGAGAGTGGCTTAGGAAAGTTGGATAGGTGAATTTAATGTGCACTTGTTGTGGCTAAATTATGTATTTAGCTCTACGAAGGCTGAATCGAATCTTAGTGTCTTGTATTTCAAGTAATAAGAATGTCAAAGCAATCGTTATTCCTTACTTTTAAAATGGCAATGAGACGATTCTAATAGCCGATGGCACTGAATGTGGTGGAGTACATCTCATCCGTGAGACTAACATCAATCCTTTACTTTCTCAACACCTCCATGGAACATCAACCACAAAAATGGTCACAAACGAAACCAAAAAATTAATGAAATCGCACATACAAGTCGTTGGCCGGCCGATTAAAATCTATTAGTGTGCGAGGGGAGGCCACATTATTATTCACATCACGCACGAATCATATACGCAAATGTGTAATCTTTTTATCGACGCGGCGGGCAGACGCGGCCGTGAGCGGACAATGACTATCGATACTCGATACTGAGTTACGCGCATCACTAGTCTGAACTTTAGTTTGCTGTGTTTTGTGGTTATTTCGTAGGTCAGGGTATTTTAATTCCAGATAAATTAGTATTTTCGTTTTATATTAAGTAAAATTGCCTAATCTATCTGCTCAGTCGTTACTTAGGCTGACTATGCTTTTGGTTGGTTGTCTATCTGAAATCACTTTCTCCGCAATTTTTTTTTTCAGTCTTTGAAGGGTTCGCTAAATGAATACTTCGTTACATGTTCTTCACAGAATTGCCTACGGTACGGTAGTGCTACAAATCACAGTTTAACTTAATTTCTATTCTAGTCTGGTATAGAGGAGATAGCCATCTTCTCTAAGGAAGCAATCGTGCTTGAAGATATCCGTCACCATCCTAATTCGGTCTCAAGTACATTCCTACCTAATTCCGACTCGATACGGCATCACGTTGTCACTTCGAAGCTACGATCAAGATTACCGAACTTGGGCGGTGGGCGATACAGATCCTTGGCCCGGATCCGTCTGTACCTGTACTTGTACCTGTACCGACGTACGTACCTGTAATACTCGACATAACCACTGTTATGATATAGACATGAATTTAGTTAAAGACGTTTACATTCCGGGAATGTTGCTGGTGCACTGTTTAGAGAATACGATTTGGCTGACATTTTGATTATAATATCACACAATAATCGTTGTCACGTCAACAACTCTAGTTGTTAATGTATTATTTCAGTTATTCTTGTAACAGTTAAATTACTATTGAGTCTATAGGATAGTGAGGATACGTGGCTTGGTTGTTAATCGTTTTATCCCGACATAAGCACTTCACGTGCTGAAATCGACGAATAAATAAACTACCTAGCAAAGTTCTTATTTTTCTGCATTGATAATTAGCATGATGATTTCCACCAAATTAAGTTTATTCTCACTGTAGACCGGGAAAACACCCCACGAAAGATGGAAAGTTTGTTTGGGACGAGTCTAAATAAACTTGCTACCTTATTGAGAGCTCATCTGCATGTAATGTACGGCTAATCGGAATCGTATCGTAAGCTGTAAACGTCTTGAAACTTGTTCGCGGGTTTCAAACAGAATAACTTAGAACTGAAAACTCGATTAGTTTCAGCGACTCGACGCGTGTTTATGTACTGGGCTACATATCGGTTATACATAGATATATTATGTACTACCTGATGAGGAAACTATATTTGGTATATCGATGAGGCATGCAATTATATTATGAAGTTAAATTATTCGTTTTTTAATTTCAAAGTTTTCTTCGTAGCGCTTGCTACGAACTGTGCTACTTTCCTTGCTACGAGGGACCTATCAATGATAACAAATAAATTACCTTTTATTCAAGTACAGAAATATTTTCATCAATCAATCGGTTGTCTATTACAGTAATTTCAATTCAATAGTTCTGTGGTTTTTCTTTTCAGAAAGAAAAGTTAACAAAAGAAAAACTTCAAAGTTAGGAAGTAGTAAAGTGTAGACGTTTGTGAACTGTATTTTGTTCGTTTTAATCGTCAAAAATTCATCCTAATTATAAATGAATTACTTTTGGTTTTGTCCGATAAACTTTTTGGAAAAGGTGTACAACCTCAAAACACACTAGCTCTACTTGATTGTCCCACCACTACATCTTATTCTAAGTTATACATAGATTGAGACTGGTGTGTGCCATCGCATCCTGAATATTATGTGCAACATACGTCATGTTACCAAGCGATGCACATAAGATGAATTGACAGCTTCAATGTACTATCTACATGGAAAATGGTGGAAATACGTATAATTTGGAATTTCCAGTTCCAGCAGGTTTTTGAAGAAACTAGGCAACGGTTTCACAAAGTTTTGTTTTGATGTAATTTTCAGTTTTCAGTACAAGGTAAGTTAGCCACATTACATAACATAAACTGGGTCGTCCATCAAAAAATTCTGCAGAAAAAAATTACATTCTCATTTGTTAGAACCATCCATTCTAAGGTTGACAACTCTTTTACAAACTGAAAGCCTTACATCAAAAGGCACATTATCTTGATATACAAACGGAAGGCCATATGGGGGTGGTCAGTTGCTGGGCGAACCGAACCGGCCGTCCGAGTGCGTCCGGCGGAACCGGCCGGCTGCCGGAATGCCGGCCCCTTCCTTCCCTTGTTAGCCGTCTTTAATTTATGTACTACGTTAGGAAGCCAGTCGATTGTCCTGCTTTCATTTCAGAATTAACGCTTTTGGAGGTTTGTGTGTATAGGAAAATTGCGTGGGAAATTCAGTTTACTAGCGTACAGAATTGGGAAACTATAGTAGGTATTCATGTAAAATTACTTAAACAAAATCCACACATTAATTTCAATGGCATGATTGAATTTTGATATATCACTACTATTAATTGCGTGATAGACGCAACGTTTAAATTGTGAAATTCATTTAGGGATCTTGCAAAACTATGTAGGTTTTGTGTAGTAAATTACTTTTCCATTTTGTTTCAATTGCATGATTGATTATTTATTTAAAGCCAGTCTATTATCATCCAAATTTCAAAGTTTTAAAAAGGCTCGGATAACTGTGATAATGATATATTAGCGAAGTTTGTTAGTAATTTCCTTGTTTTTAATACACTGACCCACAGAATCAGCACTTTTTGAAAAATTACACGAGTCGTTAAAACGCCCGCCCTAGACGCAGTAATAAATGTTTTTTTTGTGCTTTAGTTGTGAAGAAGTGGCGCAGCAAACTCCCCAGTACTAACTATCTGTTCAGTTAGAAGTTCTGGGTTCAGCTAAAGCTGTATACAAAGACATGTTCCAAATTCTTTCTCATTGGTATTTCAGTCCCTTGTGTTCTCCGGAATTTTCCTTACTAAACTGCGAATCACGTAATAGGTTTTCGCCCACTGAGGTCTTGTGTTTTTCAGGCCAGTATTTAACCATTCGGGTGTGTTTTTTTATCCACAACGGGTTAGCTATTGACCTGCATCGCAGCTGATGGTAAATGGTGATCAGGCCGAAGGTGGAAGCAAGCTTCATCTGGAATCATCATCACAGAGGAACTACTAGCTATCTTAGGTAGGACCTCTAACTGCTGAAACACAACAATGCTGTTAACATTGTTATTATGGCGACAGACTAGATAAGATGGTGGTAGCTAGCCAAGCGGACTTATAACAAGCCCTACCACCAAGCGCCCTGTATTACAGTTTAATGTTGTAGTCTCTACCAACTTATCGCCACCAGATTTAGTATTTTTTTTGTCTTAGGCTATATGTAAATGGTTGACGATTTCCTGGTCTTCAACCATCAACCCAAAAACCTTGTTTTTTAGTTACTGCATTGCAATTGACCTTAATTTAAAATTAGTTATTATATTTAATAAGGTTTTTTTGTTCCGTATTCTCGTTTCGCACCATGAATTTTTATGTGCGCCGAAACATTTTTATTCTTGCGCCTAATTATACGAATCTTGTAGTTATCGGATTTCAAGAAAAAACACAGTGTACCTAAATTAATTAAAACATGAACCCGTCAAGCTCTAGTGCATCGGCGGTCCTCAAAGGGTTTTATTCAGATGTACCTACTCACAATATTCATAACAAAATACGTAAGTAAAATTAATTACGATAAACTAAGTTGTTAACTTCGGTTAACAATACTATATATAGGTAGTTAACTACGCCTCGTAAAGATTATGGAAATTGCAAAGTATTATGTTTAATTGCTTAGAAACTAAAACTGAGTTTTATATTAAAAAAAAACATTATTTATATATATTAACTCGTAGGTACCTATAGGTACGTACGATTCCTAAAATAGAAATGAATAGCCATTAACTGAGGCCATTAACAAGCAATTTTACAGTTTTATGCTTTTAGATACCTACTTAACTTGTTAGTCTCTGATTGCGTGTTAGAGTTGCTTATTCATTTATTAATTAATATACTAAAAGCCAGTCCGTCTCTTACAACAACTGAATTAAGCATAATATCTATTCCGAATTCAGAGATAATTTTCATCTGTGGAAATGTTAACTTTCATGGGAGCTGCCTTTGTAACCTTTTTAGGTAAAATTGCTGGTCTCATAACATATTTTCCTATTACTCATTTTTAACCGACTTCCAAAAAGGAGGAAGTTATATGTTCGTCACGTATATTTTTTTTAATTTATTTTTTATGTATGTCCACCGATTTATCCGTCAATTGTGGACAGATTTTGAAATTTTTTGAGTTAGCTTTAATAATACTTTTTCCCACTTAGTATGTGGATGATATGATAATTTCCTGTCACTGTTATTTACATAGCAGGTAGTGGTTTTCGAATTTGTGTGGGGTAGGTACAACAACTAAAAAGTGAAAAATAAAACATTTTACAAAAAAAAAAAACCGACTTCCAAAAAACACTACAAAGTGAAAAATAACTTTAATTTCAACTTTAATTTTAAAGTCGGTGACAAAAAACGAAAATTCAAAACCAAAGACACCGACTTCCGAAATATAAAGTTATTTTTTAACCGACTTCCAAAAAGGAGGAGGTTATATGTTCGACGCGTATGTTTGTTTTTTTTTTTTTTTTTTTTTTTTTTTTTTTTTTTTTTTTTTTTATGTATGTCCACCGATTTCTCCGTCATTTGTGGACCGATTTTGAAAATTCTTTTTTTGTTTGAAAGGGTATGCTCCCAAATTGGTCCCATATAAATTTTATTAATTTTGCTTGGGTAGTTTTTGAGTTAGCTACAAAATACGTATTTTTTTCCCACTTAGTATGTAGATGATATGATAAGTTCCTGTCACTGGTAGCAGGTAGTGGTATTTGAATGTGTGTGGGGTAGGTACCACAACTAAAAAGTGAAAAATAAAAACTTTTTACAAAAAAAAAAACAACCGACTTCCAAAAAAAAACACTACAAAGTGAAAAATAACTTTAATTTCGGAAGTCGGTGGCAAAAAACGAAAACACAAAACCCAAGACACCGACTTCCGAAATTAAAGTTATTTTTCACTTTGTAGTGTTTTTTTTTGGAAGTCGGTTGTTTTTTTTTTTGTAATCACTTTGGAAGTTGGTTGTTTTTTTTTTTGTAAAAAGTTTTTTACATTTAGCTTTTATTTAACTTGCTTCGTTCGTCCGTTTTCGTTTAAAATATTTTAATACTTTTTTAAGTATCTTCAGAAAGAGACACCATATCTATCAAAGTTCATCTATACACCATCACAAGGCAGTTTCGCCCCTCGCAGGGGGCGTATGTCGCCGGTCAAGTGCTCCACAATATAGATTGATAACACGCCCCGGACTTACAAGCTTCCTCTTATCTCCTCCTCTGACGTCACAAGTCACTGGACTCTCTTTATTTGCCGTTTGATGCTCGTTTGTCTTGAAGGGGTGAAGTGATGTCCGTGAACGAACTGTGCAAGTAACGCCTGATTCCATAACTTCACTTGTGTAGACTACTCTTTTTGAATGTTTAGCTTAGTATTGTATACTCGGCAAAGGATGTATCTAAGTATCTCATATTAACATAGTAAATTTTATGCTGTAATTTAGTTCTTGTTGTAGTTATTGAATATTTTTGCTTTGGAACTCTGTTTGAAATTTCAAATGCTTCTAAAAGGGTTAAAACTAACACAAACGTTGGTCTCATACACCCTGTCTACATACCATTTCAACTTTGCCTTCTTATAGTATTTAGTTTATCTCATTGCCTCATAAATATTTACTCCCCTCGGCTAAACACACACCGTACAGTGTTGGTCAAACACCGTGTCAATGTAATTTAGATTGATAAAGACGAACTATTGACACCGCTCACACCGCCCGCCCTCGTGTGATCTTGAGACGGTGCAGTTTTACTTGATACAAGCTACAAGAATAAAATATGTAGTTAAGAAAAAACAAAAAATCACGCTTTTGTTACACCCTAAAAATGATAAAATAATTGAATTGACATGTATTAGTTACGATATAAGTAGCTATGCAGCTTGTCACTTCTTTTATACATCCAATGATTAATTCGAAAAGTGTGGAGCGCCTCGTTTAAATAATTTAAATAAAAAGTAAGTTCAAACGAAAACCCGACTACTGAAAAATCACGCTCTATAAAGTACCAAACAAGAAAATATTTCAGACAGAAATCAAGATATAAGTACAAAAATGGTCAAGGTAATACCGTGGTCGCATGCCAGTATAATTTTGTAGGTGTACAGGCATGCGACCACGGCTTTTCCTTGATATTGATATTTCCTTCAAATCGGAACATACACAGTAATACAATTTGGTGCCTGAAATATGTTCTATTGCATTATCAGAACGACACTATGATAGCAATGATCCTCTCTTTATACAAACGCCCATCGTCTCACACCACAGGACTGCAAACAAAAGCTACAGTCACCTTCTTAGGTCAATGGCGAATAAAAACTGTCCCCAAAATCCTGCGTCCCCATTAACCAATAGGGCGGGGATCAGCAGAGCTAGTGTATTTAGCAGTGGAACCGTATCTGTCGACATATCGGCCCCTGACGCCTGGAGCCGTTTACTGCCGTTTAAGTGCCTCCACTTACGTCCCTTAGATTTTCCCAACGGGTGAGTTTCATTTGGTACGAAGATTTGGCTCTTTCTGGAAAAGTACTCTTAAATGCATGACCTTTTTTATTTTAATATGAAAAAATAGTTTTTATAAAAATAAAAAATTTATAAAAGAACTTATTTATTTATTTAAGTAGGTATATTTTTTGCAAAAATAAACATGTGCCGTTTTCGGCACTACATGCATTAGTTAGTTTTTTTTTGTATAGGTCTCCATAAGGTCGACACCTCCCATATTATGTGCATTATACTCTTTTATGAGGTTGGGGGGGCAAGGAATTTCAAATTTTCGTTTAAATTTTTTGTCAGACCTATTGATTGTTTCCGCAGGTTCTGCACCTACGTAAGTGGATGCCAGGACAACTTGTTTATTGTCCTTCCACGAAACTGCAGATATGTCCACATTATCAAAATTGGTGACATATTCTTCATATGTTCCTCGAGGTATAGAACTTTTCATTACGTCTTTTTTATCAGGCAATTTACAACTTTTCCTCAAATGATTTTGCTGTATGGTTCCTAAAGAATGGATTCCTTTAGTGGCCAAATAATACATTAGGGGCAAAGATGTATAATAATTATCGAAGTATACGATTATGATTTCTTTGCCTAGGAACCACTCTGATCAACCTCATGACAGTTTGTCCAACAATCCTATTTCAGGTTCACTTGGTAGTCTCTTGTCATCTTTTTCATTACGCGCGTATATTATAAAATTATATGAATATCCCAGTGAGCTACAGAGGACAAATAATTTGAATTTGTGAGGCTTTTTCGGCATATATTGCTTCAAAAAGTGTCCGACTTTTGTTGAGCACATTATTTTGTTCATCGATTGACAAGCGTTGGTCAATCGTAACACTAGAAAATTTATTGTTCAAATATGTTATCACTGGCCGCAATTTGTGCAACTTGTTGTGGTCTGGATGGTCGACTGGGAGATGTTTCGAATTGTTGTTGAAATGCAATATCCTACTAATTTTCCAAATTTATTTACGGGAATAGTATCTCGTATTGGGCCAAAACCCAAATTTGCCCCAGTATGATCGAATATTGGGGTAGTGGCAAACAGACATAATCCCTAAATATTTTCGCAAGTCTTCTACTGTGAATGTTTCTACTCTGTTAGGTTGTTTCTGAATTGCATAAAAGTTTGATTCCTGAACAATAGACTCTAAGAATTCTTTAGTGAAAAAGTACGTAAAAAATTTATGCTATGGTGTATCTAATTCCAAAATATTAGAAGATAATTCTTCAGAACCTAAAAAAAGCTATTTTGTCTTCAGAATGACCAGATTTCGTTTTCTTCATAGTAGATTTCTACCTCCACTTGGCATATAATTCTTTCAGAAGTTGAAATATTACGTACTATTGGAGGATCACTGTCACAATCCGCGTCGTCAGTTGCTCCGGGAGGATCAATAGCATGGATATCAGAGCTGGATCGATGTCTTCACCATCACCACTGGATGGTTCTAGAGGAGATTCTTCTAACTCATCTAAAAGCTCTTGACGAGACGGATAATAATCTAGGTCTTCCCCGTCGGATTCCATCTCATCGTCAGAAATTTCGCCACTTTCTAGCATGCGAAGCAACTCTTCTATATTTTTGTCATCCATGGCTAAAAAGCAACACAATGCAATAACCAACCACCCAGTAAAGTAAAGAAAGAAATAAAATTTGAAACGTGTTAGAACAGGTAAGCATTTAGCGGGAACAAAATGTACTAAAAATGCATGAGGGGTCGTTTTCGGCACAAGGATATTCTGGCGTTTTTACAAGTAAATGATTTAAATGTGACGTAAAATAATAATAAGCACATAATATTTGATGAAATATTATTTTTACTTGAGAGAATATAATAAACGGACTTGAATTTTTTTCGAATGAACTTTGGTAACATCGCTTGGCGCCAAGTACTCAAACCTGTCATAATTTGACTGATAAAATACACTGGTAATACAGACTTAAGGCTGATATCCTCGTATTTATTCTTCAAACAGATTAAAAATGCAACAGCAAATAACATGACAGTTTAAGATTTGGCGGGTTATTTGAAGTTAAAGTTATTGTGCCGTTTTTGGCACCAGATGCATTTAGGGGTCGTAGGAGCAGAGACACGTTGTTCAATTGCCTACATATTATAATCTTAATAAATACCAAGTTATGTTCCGATAAAAAAAAGCAGTCATCCTTTTTCCAGCTTCCCGTTTCATAATGAAATTAATTTAGTTCTACGATTTATTTATGCCTTTATTCATTAGACTTTTTTGTTGATCAATGTTGGTAAACCACACTTCACCTCAGCCTGGTTCTTACATAGGTACAGGAACTACTTACTACTTATACGTAGTTTACGTACTTTATAGGGATATTTTTTTGCTCCCGAATCTTTACTTACCTACCTCACAACAGCTATGCCACATCTAGTAACCCATGATCCCTTGTCGCGTTTCCCAATGAGGGATTCCAGTGTCCACTAGAAAACTTACGCGTAAGACTCTTGAAGACTCACACGACGCAATAGACGTTTTATGAACCATCGCCGTATCAGGGACGAGCCCATCACACACTTGACGAGGCTTTTATTTGGAGCCGGCAATTAGGTGCTGAGTCGGCGGAGATCGGAAGTAAGAAAAGTGCGTTGGATTCTTGTCTTTTCAAGTGTTAGGTCAACTGAGATTTTAGTTTAGCTTAGACTTTTTTTTATTAAAAGGTAAAAAATCGGTAAATCGGTATTTAAAAAAAACCTTTTGATATTATTGTTAATTACTTTCCACAAAGAGTTCACACAACAATGTCACTATTATCGCACTGGGTGCGTGTGCGCATTGTTACGCACTGCGCTCACAAATTAGTCCGAGTAATTACGTTACACGGCGTAAATTCAATTTCATGATTGAGGAAGTAGCTTTTGAGGTCTAATTGTCACCTCAGTGGTAGGAATCGTCATGCTTGTGGACATGAAAGGGTCAGGCATAGTAGTAAATTGGTATTGAATTTTTCTAAGTGCATCTTTTTACTAAATGTACCTATTTGATTAAAGTGTCAGGTCTCTATGAATATTCAGGGCCTTTAACGGTTTGGTACAGTTAAAATAATAGCTAATGCAAAAACTCAGAAAAGTGTTGATTATATTATTATTAGATATCCTAATCCTAAATTCTTAACTAATAATATAAATTCGAAAGTAACTCTGTCTGTCAGTCTGTATGTTACCTTTTCATGGCTAAACCACTTAAGAGCGGCCAACCCGTCATACTTTTCATACAAACGCTCGTACGTGATTATGGCGTCGTAACACATCTTTCTTTGAACATTTTAAACTAATAGGTATCTTGTGCACTATTTCTAGGTTTCTATGAAACCAAAAAATTTAAATGTTGAAAAATAAATTCAGTACAAGGCTCCGAAAATCTGCATTTTTGCACAATTTTTACCTGAAATTTGGCCGTTCATAATATACTCATAAATTGTAAAAGTAAAGAAAACATCTGCATAGGAACCTTGCACATGTAATGGAGATTCTAAATAACAAACATTTATTTCACAAATTAGTAAAGCTTACTCAAAAACACGTATTTCCTGAAACAAGTTTTATGAAATTTCCGCACACTATTTTTCGTACAATGTTATCGCGTTCTCACTTGCTTGTTAGCAGTTCTCACTTGCGCTAGATGAAACAACATGCTTTTTGACCATGCTTGCGTTGACGATAGACGGATCGGGAAGGACCCACTTAACGGATTTGGCCAAAATTTGGCAAAGAGATAGGAGGCATCCTGGAGAAGGACTTTTGTACTTTTTGTCTCAATAATAATCCTAAAGGGGGTGATATAGGGGACGAAAGTTTGTATGGGAAACCCAGCATTTCTTAACTTAGGGATATTAAAATTCAAAATTATGCTTTTGGTAAGAAATAAAGAACTACGCGTTTCAGCGTTTTTGTAAAATCATCCCTCAAAGGGGTAAAATACGGGTGATTTTAAAATTCACATGTAATATTGATTTTTTTGTGTCTTCTTTTCAAGAGATTTAAGGAATTGGAAATATAGTCATAGTCCGTATCTTGAATTAACATTTAGTCTTTATTTAATTAAAATCGGCCCAATCTGTCAAAAGTTAAACTAACCTTTAGCCATACCCATGTAGGTATTACGTGGTCAATAGCGGCACTAGAGTAGGTATTGCAAATTAATGGTGATAATAATAGTAAAATGAATAATTATTAATTTGAGTAAGGCATTTAGAATCATATAGACCAGTACACTAATTGCGTAACTTATTTTCGTAAACGATTATGCCTATTTTGTTTCATTTTGACAGTTCTACAACATGCAATCTGTTTCAAATCGAAACAGATTGTGATTATGAAAAAGTAGTTTCATAAATTTAAAAAAACCGGACAAGTGTGGCGCCCCGAGGGTTCCGTCTCAAAGCTGTGCTTGCTTGACTGCCCGAATTTCCAAATCCAGATTGAAGGAAAACTTAACTTTTCAATTGAAAAAGAACTTTTAATGGAGTGGATAGTACCGATTTGAATGAAATACAGACTAAATGTTACTTCAAGACATGGCCTATGAATTTTTGGTCTCAGATTGAAGAACAAAGACATATTTGCAGTTCATATACAACGTGTAACGTTAAATGCGCAAAACCTCAGACAGCCCAACTGATTTTTAATTCAATTGACCTATTCCAGAGAGAAAAAAAATCATTTAAAAATTATAAAGGTTTTATGTGCTGTTTTAGTTCGTAAGATTCGTATTTGTATTGAAATAAAAGCTATTATTATCCCGCGTATGAGAAAATTTTAATTGGCCGACAACAATTTGTGTTTGTTTACCTATTTTGGTAGGTTTGCGCATGTGATGGCTTGACTTATTAATAAATAGACACGGCAACGTTTTTAATGAAGATATTTTGAAAAATGTGACGTATATTAAAAAGTGGTTCAATTGATTCTGCTCATTATTCTGATTAAACTATTTTTACGTTTTGCGCATTTAACGTTACAGGTTGTATATCTATAAATTACCAATTTTCGGATTTTCTTGACCTTGCTTCTCGCCAAACTTCATGCTGCTGTGCCAACGGGAAGTACTAAATAAGCCTTGGTTTATTTACGAGTACCAAATATGCGGCATAAATGGCCGTATTTTTTTATTGCCTTGACTTGGATGTTTGGTTTTCGTTACAGGTCCAAGGGATCGTAGATCTCAGTTTAAATATCAAATTTCAACTTGATGCTTCCACGCGTTCCTGAGAAGAAGCGTCTTGACAAACAACGAAGTATTCCTTACATTTTTCGTTTTGATATACGGAACCCTAAAACAGATTTATTATCTGTCTGTTACATTTTCATGCTCGTAACGGCTGAACGGATTTAGATGAAAAGCATACGGATAGGCGATGACCTGGTTAGGACATCGGGTACTCTGAATCCCGGTAGTACGTTCCTGTGGGATATTTTCCGACCTTTACGCGAGCGAAGCCACGGGCAAAAGCTAGTTTTTCTATAAGGAAGGTATTACACTACCATATCTCTGATCATAGATCTATGATCAAAGATTTAAAATTGTAAAATACACATAATTATGGGTAATTTGTGAGCTTCGTAGATAGGTATAAGATAGTGTAAGCCATCCCTAAGGGGGATATACCCAAAATAAATGTTACTATGAGTCTTTCCCGCCCAAGGGTGGGGAGCAGCGTCTTTCACCCGCTACTCGGATCAAACAAACACTACTTTCCGAGTATGAGAAATGAAAACCGGCCAAGTGAGTGTCGGACCACGCACAATGAAGGGTTCCGTAGTTGAGATGAATTTATCCCAAAAAAACTTAACTTTGTAGTTGAAAAACGTGTTCTCCCATACGGAATGTATGAAAAAACATGTTTTTGCTACTGCAAATATAAGTTGGTCGATTATTACTCGTTAACTTGTAGAGCCTACTTCGTTGTGATAGTTTTCCTTTTAATTTCGTTATATAAGCTACTTCTGTGATTTTTTTCACACACCCAAAACCAAACATTTAGCTGGCGGGGGGGGGGACACTTTAACGAAAATTAGCACTTTAAAAGCTTAATATTTCGCAAACAGAACCCTAAATCCAAAAATGGTTTTCACATTCTCAAAATGTTTTTAAAGGACCTTTCCAATGATACCCCACACAATGGGATAGAAAAAAAAACATCACCACTTTACGTGTAGGGGAGGTACCCTAACTTTGACGGCGTAATTAATGTGTATACCCATGCCAAATTACAGCTTTCTAGTACTAAGAGTCTCGGAGCTGGACAGCAGACAGACAGACAGACGGAAATGACGAAACTATAAGGGTTCCTTGTTCACTACAGAACCCTAAAAAGAGCGTTCTCGCACTTGTCATGTTAGCCCTACTGATCTTTAGTATGTCTATAATTTTCTATAAAAATGAATGGAAATCATGCTCCTACTTTTTCATTCAAAAGATCTTTTATAACGAAACTATTTTGAACAGCTTGTGTGGTACTTAACAGTCGGTAAATGATAACCCGATATATGCAAATTTTCTCAGTTACCGTATAACTATCCTTTGAAAGAGAAACTGTGGAAAGCCGGACCAAGTGAGTAATTCAGCTGTACTTACGGCGAAAGTGATTCTGTGTCGTTCCATCTCATATTTCGTTGAAATTTTAATAAATTAATATTGAAAAAGATATAAAATAACACCAATATGAACGTTGTAAGATAAATCACGGGACAGATTCCGATTTCGATTTATTTTGTAACTTTTGGATATCAGTTTTGGTGCCAACATTTTTTCAACTAATTCTGGGGTTGTGGTCTCTTTTGAATTTCGGAGTTATCCCATATAGGCAATCGAAAATTATTTATTATTTATTTATTTAAATCACAATTAAACACTTTTACAGACTCATCCAAGGCGATGTTATAAGTCACAAAGTCTACACTTTACAAAAAAAAAAAAAGAATAACCTGTAAGTAGAATTACAAAGAATTTTATAATACAAGCTTTTGTCCGCGGCTTGGCCCGCGTCGATGTCGGAAAATATACCATGGGAACGTACTACCGGGCGGTATCGGAATTACATAGTCCAGGAAAAGGTTATTGACTCCTACCGCTGCGCTCCAGCCATAGTTATTTTGTTACGCGTAATTTTGAATCTGTGATATCTTTTAAACCATTCATTTAAATTATATGATGTCAAGGTATTTATTATTAATATAATAATCTCAATTAAATGCCAAATTTAAATAACATATTTTATTGGATAGTGATTATATGATACCGGTCAATATAGCCTCGGAAATAACAATGGAATTTTTATCAAATTCTGAAAGATAAAACCCGACATTTTCCCGACATCTTCGACAATAATCGTCATATATCAGCCAATTTACACAAAACCTTCATGAAATATACACTAAAACCTTCCGCAAGAATCACTCCATCCATTGGTGAAAACCGTTTGAAAATCCGTTCTGCAGGTTTTGAGTATATCGTTTTATAATATGTAAGGATGGTATGGTATGGTATTATGGTATATTAAAATTTGCAGGTTAGGTATGTGTATGTACCGTAGGCGCGGGCTTGCGGACGGTGAGCAATGGGTAGCTCGCCGTCGGATAAGGACCAAGCCCGGGTCGACGGCGCGTTGTGTTCCACGCGCGCCTCAAAGAGATGTCAGTAGAATTGACGGGGTCCTTTAGGGCCAATGCCTGCCGGGGGTTCGAAGAAAACCGATAGGGAAATCGTGGCCCCCGGCAACAGGGCAACTGAAGGAACACGGGTGGGTTTTAGTCAGTAAAAGTCTGACACGCCCTCCCGCTCCACCCAGAGCGGGAAAAGTTATTTGATAATTTCCCACCCAAAAAAAAAAAATTTGTGTGTATGTAGGTACTCTTAGGAGGGTGACAGAATACTCCAAAGTGGAGTTCCATTGCAAGTAGGAAAAATCAACGGTATTTTTTGTGAATGAATATGTACACAATTTCCAATGCAGATAACAACCGTGTCTGTAAGGTCAAACATAAAACCAAACCAAAACAACATTTGACGGCGTCTACGATAATTTAGGCATTGCTCAGCACGTCCATATTAAGATGCAATAAATCGCAGCACGGGCTCAGCGTTGCGTATGCATCGATACTAGTCGCGGCATGCGGCACGACTCGCGCGCCGCGACCACATTAAACGCGCGGACAATCGCGCGCCACTCACAGAGGTGCCGATAACTTATAAAACCATACACGAGAGACCAACTAAAAAGACCTACTTTTGTTTTCCCTTTACGCGGCACATTTTGTCATTATTCGTGGCACGTGGTCGCGAATATATAATGTTTTATTATTAGAGGTTACGACTTCACGCCTTTAGCGGCGCACTCCGACTGATAATACTTTCATTTGTTCCGAGAAGCAGTTATCTGCGTTGGCACCGTGTGGTGGTGTTGTGTGCGCAGTTTCGTTTGTCCGCAACTTTACGGACGATAAATGTTGCGTTGAAATAGTCGCGTAAACACGTCGCGGTGTCGCAACTTACTTTACTGCTTACATTACATACGTGTCTACTAATTGCTCGGTTATAATACGTGTAATACTCATTCTAATTTTACTCTTGTCCATAGTTTCCTTAAAATTATCTAGCAGTCTTCCATAACTATTCTTTAAAAAAAAACGAAGTAAAGCAATTATTAATTCTCAAGTTTTCATTTAAAATATGTCTTGATTAAATATCAACGTATGGTGTAACTCACTGTGTTATTTGTGTTTTGTGTTTCCCGAACTGTGTCCAAATAAATGTTTTTCTTTCTTTCTTTCTTTATATGGTCTGATAATTACTATCACGACACGAATTACGAAGAAAAATCAGGATTATTTAGATGAAATTTCATTCCCGTTTACCACCTTTAATCTAGGTACTTCTAATCGCTACTGACCTACTTAAGGTCTCTTCTCTTATCAATTCTTACCACCTATGGTAAGACGTTCGATCTGTTCCAAACATCAATGAAATAAATTATAGTAACAACTTTGACTTGTCTCCCCACTGAAATTAACCGCAAAATCACTTCCCACAGTGGCCCTACGACGTGACAAAATTGTTCAAAAAATTAAATTTGGGCAGTTTAATTTGGGCATTACACGCGGTTTTGGAGAAGATTAGCATCAATCATTCGGCGTCATTCGTTTGTTGGGCGCAAGCGGAGCGCGGAGCAAATCATAGTGTTGGCGCGTCACACTGACACCCACATCCCGGTGGTGACGGACCCTTTACACTGTGAGACTGACGTATAGATGGGACAGTAGGCAGAATTCCAGAATTCTCATAGAGGCTGTGGACTGTTCACGGGTGTAACAATACTGACGTAAAATAGGTCCATGATTGACGTCACGTAGAAAGGCTCTGGAGGGACCCGTTCAGCAAAGCACTGCGCATAACAAAGGAAGCTTAGAACGCCACAAAAAAAAGGGCTAAAGAAATAATAAAAGGCCAATGTGGCAAAGGTGTACATTACGTTCAAAAGTGCATAAGCACGCGAAGAGTCGTATTGCTGTGAACACGCGGTGTAGTCCGTACCTTTGTATGTGTAAACAGTCAGATGTCTGTGGTGTGAGTGAGACACACACCACAGAGAACGCAGTTATACACTACACACTGTCGTATCGTCACGGTTCGCGGGCGCCGCACTTATATTTCCATCACTTTTGTTAGCACGCATCATACGCGTGACCTTGGCCAATGTATGGCATTGCTAAAATTCGAAAGTAAATTATATGTGCAGATAGAAAGCGTTAAGCGTTGGTCTTAGATTCAAGATGGCTAAGGTTCTAATCTCGTAAATCACAGCGCTGTTTTTGCAAATATTATTATTTTTGTTTGCAATAATAATATTTTTAAATATTCCTGCCTATTTATTAATGTTATTGCAATAAATGGTTTAGAATAAAAAATGCGTGATATGTGATGATAAAAATATTTATTCGTTATATTTATTTTACTTAAGTATAGTTAACATACTGCTACAATTATTTATCATTACTTCACCTGAATAAGATGTGAAATAGATGTCTAGAAACTTAGAAGCAATTTGTATTATTTTGACATATTTATGAAATGTTTTAAATTTTAAATGGATTTTTTTCACCATAAATATAAAGCTTTGATCATGGTCGAAGTAATTAAGCAATAAATAAGAATATTAGACTACTTAAAATGTAAAAAAATCTACTGACAAAATTTTTGATTTTAAGGTTAAGTATAGGCAGTTTGTTCATATTAATTATTTTAAATTTTATTTGGCTTTAGTAAATATTGGTTGGTATTGAGGTTATAGCTTAAGTATTCATTTTCTTTACGAAAAGAAGATTGAAACTAAACCTCAAATTTTAATCCTAAAATAATAACATAATATTAAACAATTTCGGTCTATCTGCAAGAAATACGACAAACACCCTATTAAAACGTGCTTAAAAAATATGTTACCATAAATTCATGCAATAACGAATCTGTTGTTTATTAAGTTGGTACGGTCAGTATTTTAAGGTCAAAAACGATTTTCTAGCTGGTCTTCAGTGATGCAAGCCTTTAGAGTGCACGGCGAACGGTTCATAATGAAGTGTTTTTAATAATTCAGCAAAATATTTCGTTGGTATGAAACCATTTGTTTCATATTCATTCACCATTTGACGTCGCTGCTACTCGATAATAAGCCCCTTCCTCATATCTCTTAACCCTCACAGTATTTCTCTAGAACAAAGAAAAACATTGTTTTTATTACACATAATACCTAATTATTTATTATTCACTGATCGAATTTAACCTCATAATAAATTTAAAACTTTAAAGGCTTCTTCTGTCTCAACAATACCTCTGTTCTATCAACAATACCCTTGATTAAGATTTATGTTTAGTAAAATATGAAATATTTAAATGATAACACTCACACTTAGTCCGGTTTCATTAGATATTCACTTCACTTTTACGCAGCGCAATAATATTCTCTGATCTGATCTCTTCAATATATTTTATGCCTGCTTTTTGAAAATGCGCAACAACACTGCGCTAAATACACGTCACCAATATTATCCACGAACCAACAAAGTTCTAATTGAATACTCGTAACGAACTGCATCTACCCCACAGAAATCGAAATAATTTACTTAGTTTTCTGTGGTCTACCTGCTAAACTTTAATATTTATGTGAACAAGACGAATAAAACAAAAAACGAATGATTTTCGAACTAGTCATTGGTTGCAGACAAAGTGAGTGTGCATGTGTGTAATGTGCGTGTCTATAGTATTGTAACAACTATAGAAGAAGGTCGTAAGTCAAACCGAAGCGTCAGTCTATTGCTTTGTGAGATTGCCAATGGACTTTTGGTCGGTACTGTACATGATGGAAATAGTTTTCTCATAAATTATTAGTTATAAAATTACTAATGGGCGTGTTTTTTGAGACATATCATCTTTTTACGGGAATCACTATGTCCTAAATCCTATCCTGCCCTGTATCCCCAAATATGCATTCATATAAACCTCTGCGCTGCCATTGACGATGCCGTGGAAGTGGCGAAGTTTTAAGCCAACAAAATTTAATACACTGTCGTGCCATCGACGCGACCAAGAAGAAGACGGGAATCATTAACTTGTCATTTCTGCGCATATTGATCAGTGGCTGGCTGCGCCAGCGCAAGTCAGCGTGTTGTGGGAGACGTTGACAATGCACAGGAAGTGTCGACCAAACCGAATCACACGCGGACATGCCACTAATTTTATATTTATACGCTCCCTTACCTATTGTTCTAACCACGTGAGGATTTGTATTGTTTAGTTGCCCGGCGGAAAATATGACCGAATCCTGTCTGTGGCTCCATGACAATGAAGAGGTTGCTACATTCTAGAAACAAGTCAATAATACCAAGGGACGTATTAGAATTTCAAATCCAAGCGTTTCGAGTTTTACACTTTCGTAAAACACAACTTGGAATCATCACCAATTTTAAGAGCCCATCGCTTGCAGTGAAATCAGCCTGTAAATAACGCAATGAAATTCAAATACCAACACCTCTCAATAACATTTATCTAGTCGTAAATAAATTCGATTATACAACATCATCGGAACATTATAGCGTACGTCACAGTGCAATATGTCCTGCCCACGTTTGAAAAGCAATTTCAGCACAAAACGAATTGCGTACAAAGGGACCAACGATAGAAGTGGAGTGTTCTCCGAAGACAGCAGGCGCGCCTTATCGCGGCTGTAAATCAATATATGATTACAAATTTAATGCTACTGTTGGACTATAAATCAGAGATTTTAAATTACGAGGTACAAGCGACGTATCACGACGCGTGAGGCCCCCTAGTGGTGCGCCGTTGTGTCGACACTCGATAAATCCGGATCGCGGAGCTCGCGTGTTAGGGATGGACTTATAAATAGAATCGAGCCTGTTATAATTGTTTGATATTGATAAATCATTGGCCGCAAACTGGAGTGTTAAATTGAAAATGACTAAAATGTTTAAGATGATTTTTTATGGGAATATTTTTATTGATTTATTTTGATGTCCGTTGGTAGCATTTTATTTTAAAATTTGTCATCATGTTATTCAACATACTTGCAAACATAGGTATTAGATGGGCACACGCATGCATATTTATTGAATAACCCAACATTGGTTACAGTCATGTTAGCCAGAAAACAGAACACAATGGTTTTAAAATGTTTTATATAAATTGTATAATAACATCCAATCCAAGCACTTGCCTTAAAAAAAAAAAAAAAAAAATACAGGTTTTTATTACCGTAAAAATAATGTTATAGTAAACCAATTCTATCGATAAGTGTTCGGCAATCGCTTCTCCCTATCTGTCAGCAGTATTTGCGCGTCACGATGATGTAGTGCACAATATGCACTGTTCGCGACTGTACCGTTTATGTGTCTACCATGTTCTACGATACCATATATTTCCGTTTTATTGCTACGACCGATCGGGAAACAGACGCGATTTCTGACCCATAACACTTTTTTATGCGGGAGGTCTCACATGCAGGTATAATGTTAAAAGTGGCTTCTGATTCAATTTGTCTTGTTAGAATCTAGTAGGTTATTTTAATTTTATCGAATACTTTTCCGGTTTAAGGTTTTGATGGCTATAAGATACATTAATGTCTGTAAGTTTCAGTACTTTTTCATTTTCATTAATATTATAATGAAGTAGTCCACTTAGAGCACCCGTCCGAATAGCACCTGCGCGAATAGCACCTAGATTAAAATTTATTTTTACATTATTGTCCACAAAGAGCACCTACGATTCAGCAGCCTACTGCTGGGATGTATTTGTTTTACAGGACGTTATTAAATTAAAGATATCGATAAAATCACTAGAATGTTTATATACATACTTAAGTACATACGAAATTTGTCTAGGCGACATTTAAAAATTTAAAATAATTAAATCACTATAATAATAATTAATCTTGCCAAATAATAACACTTCTTATTTTTAATGTATCATAATCAATCTCCACATATCACTTTTGTTGCAAAATTAGCCTTAACTAAATCTTACCTATTAATAATACTTTCTTATTTTTAATAAGTCACATCATAATCAATTAATCAGTCTCCACATATCACATTTATTGCAAAATCAGCTTTAATCAAATCTTACCTAATAATACCACAGGTAAAACAGGAGTGCAATTTAAAAACGAATTATGTTATTATTACAGGATTGCACCAAGAGAAAGGGATACGAGTAATCTGCTAAGTGTACCCATAAGGAAGTTACCATTTTTTTTTTGTTTTTGGGTGGGAAGTTATCAAATAACTTCTTCCGCTCTGGGTGGAGCAGGAGAGCGTGTCAGATTCTTACTTGACTAAAACCCACCCGTGTTCCTTCAGTTGCCATGTTGCCGGGGCCACGATTTCTCTTTCGGCCTTATTCGCAACCCCGGCAGGCATCGGCCCTAGCGGACCCCGTCAATTCTGCTGACAAGGATGTTACCCTGACTGCGATACTAAGTTGCTTTGTCTGCATGACAGCTAGTGCTTCTACCGATCAATCGATCATAGTTTGGTGGAAGACAGAAAAAATCAACAACAAAGAAAGCTTAAGATCTAGCACACATAATCTATCGAGCAGATTACTCGTTTCCCTTTCTCTTGGTGCAATCCTATAATAATAACATAATTAGTTTTTAATTTGTACTCCTGTTTTACCTGTGGTATTATTAGGTAAGATTTGATTAAAGCTGATTTAACTAAAACAAAAAGAAGAAACCAGACACACCGTCTACCCCTGCACAGTGGGCTCATCGGTCTCGCAAAACATGGAGTTCAGTGAACCTACTGAGCAGAACAGTATCGGTTCTCTCGCCAATCATCCTCAGGACGCTATTCGGGCTCCCCCGTACTCGTCGCACCACCGACGCAACTTTTTTACGCATTATTGCGTAGAAATCATCTACGCTGGCGTCAGCAAACATGCCGGATGCACTGCAGCATCGAGGGAGCCGAAACAGCGCCCTGAACACATTATTATACTGAACGCGCAAGGAATTGTAGGCTTTTTGTGTAAAGTTTGCCCACAGGCCGCTCGTGTAGAACGTCTGGCAGAATGCCTTGAACATTGTTATCTTAACAGGAGCAGTACACCGAGCGAACCTGTGTGCCAACATATTACCGCGCACCGACAACGCCCTGCGCTCCCTCTCAATGTCTAATTCGTCACTCAAATTCTCAGTCACGATGTGTCCCAGATATTTAAACTGTGCAACACGACTCAGAGGTACACCATTAAGTAATATAGGTGGTATAAAGATATTGTTTTTTATTTTTACATTTAAATAACATGAACTCACTTTACTTTCGTTGTACCTCAGGCCATGCTCCACAGCATAAACCTCACATACCTTTAACAGCTGTCTGAGACCCCCAATTGAGGGGCTCAGCAGCACCATATCATCGGCATAACTCAAATTATTGACACATATGTCATCAATATGGCATCCAACATGCATGCTGCTGAGCTCCTCAATCAGATGGTTAACGTAGATATTAAAGAGCCGTGGCGAAGTCAGCCCGCCCTGCCTGACGCCACACTCTAAAGAATATTCATCTGAGTATACATTTCCCCACCTTACTATATTAAGCTGCTCACTGTACCAGTAGGCGAGGATATTCACAAGATCAGCTAGGACACCTGCACTCCTTAATTTTGTCCAAAGCTTATTATATGACACCAGATCAAAAGCTTTGGACAAATCCAAGAAGCACGCATATACTGGAGTTTGCCTTTTTACATAATAATCAACAGTGTGTTTCAGAGACAGTATTGCACTTTCCGTTGACAATCCCTCTCTGAAACCGAACTGTGTATCCTGTAATGTTACAAAACGATCAAGTTTTCTATTCAATAACCCATCAAACACTTTTGCAATTATAGTAGCTAAAGAAATCGTCAAAATCGAAAATTATTGTCATAGTGATTTTTATTATTTTTCATTTTTAAATGTCGCCTAGACAAATTTACGTAAATTTGTGTAATTAATAAACATACTAATGATTTTTATCGATACCTTTCATTTAATAACGTCCTGTAAAACAAATACATCCCAGCACTAGGTTGCTGAGTCGTAGGTGCTCTTCATGGACAAAAATTTAAAAATAAATTTTAATCCTAGGCTAGGCTAGGTGCTATTCGCGCAGGTGCTATTCGGACGGGTGCTCTAAGTGGACTACTTCATTATAATACCTACATAATTGATTGAGTTTTAAGTACCTACCTACTTAACTCTACCTACTTTGATAGGTTGTCAATAAATAACCGAACAACAAGGCCGATGATAACTCACTTTTTTAAGAAAAGTCTCAGTTACAACTATACATTGGAAGTCCAACAGATAAATAACTTAAAATATAAATATTTGTCAACAATGGGCGGCCTCGATAATTTATTGCACAGTGCGCAGTATGCACCTCTGTTCGCGACTGTACCGTTCATGTGGCTAGGATGACTGTAGCTTACGATTTAGCGTTATTTCCATTACCGATCTCGTCTGTAGTGGCTTGGCTTGCACATAGACTGCTGACGATTTCAAAGAATTTGGTTAGATTCTCGGGAAAACCTAAATCCGTTGGTCAGATTAAGATTGAACTTAACTTTTTGCCATTTTGAGTATGGCTCTATGAGTCCTGTTAAAACTTTTAAGGCCAGCACAACTAACACCGTGCCAGTATCCACCTAATCAAGGCTAGGTGGAAAATATACTTTACCCTGTCAACCGACCTTACAACTACGATCTTTTCGTCCGTAATAAACTAGTTTCGCCATGTTCGTCTGTCTGTCTGTCCACGGCTTAGCTCAGAGAATTTTAGTACTAGAAAGCTGTAATTTGGCACGGGTACTATACATAGTAATCACGCCGACAAAGTGGTAAAATAAAGTCATACATTTTTTTTGGGGTTTCTCCCCTAGACGTAAAGTGGGGATGTTTTCTTTTTTCTCATCTATCCCATGGTGTTTAGTTTGTGAAAACCATTTCTGGATTTAGGGATCCGTTTGCGAAATAATAAGCTTTAAAATGCTAATTTTTGTTAGAATCATGTTTGTGTCATTCCTCTGACAACTAAATGGTAGGTTTTGGAAATGTCAAAAAATGTACGGTAGTACCTAGTATACCTATATAACGAAATTAAAAGGAAAACTATCACAGCTAAGTAGGCTTTTAAGTTAACGAGTAATTATCGACCAACTTACATTTGTGGTTGCAAAAACATGTTCTCACATACGGAAAAAGTAAAGTTTGTTCTTGGGATAAATTCATCCCAACTACGGAATCCTTTATTGTGCGTGGTCCGACACGCACTTGGCCGGTTTTTAGGGTTCCGTAGTAAACAAGGAACCCTTATAGTTTCGTCATGTCCGTCTGTCTGTCTGTCTGTCTGTCCGCGGTCTAGCTCCAAGACTGTTAGTGCTAGAAAGTTGTAATTTGGCATGGGTATACATATTAATCATGCCGACAAAGTGGTAAAATAAAATTATGAACAATATTTTTTTTTTTATCCCTTGGGAAAGGTCTTTCAAAAACATTGTGAGTGTGTTACAACCATTTTTGAATTCAGAGATCCGTTTGCGAAATATTAAGCTGCAAATTTTTGTTAGAGTCAAGTGTCCCCCCCTACCAGGTAAATGGTTGGTTTTAGATACGTGAAAAAAATTCACGGCAGTAGCTTATATAACGAATTTAAAAGGAAAACTATCACAGCTGAGTAGGCTTTACAAGTCAACGAGTAATAATCGACCAACTTAGATTTGCGGTTGTAAAAACATGTTCTCCCATACATTCTGTATGAAAGATTTTTTTTTTCAACTACAAAGTTAAGTTTGTTCTTGGGATAAATTCATCCCAACTACGGATTGTGCGTGGTCCGACATGCACTTGGCCGGTTTTTTTAATTACTAAATGGGCTTACTCTTGACCTTGATCCCGCCCGATTTAAAGCGATGGATGAGGTAGTCTACTCGTAAGTAATGATGTAGACTTCATCCATAGTTTGGAATCAATCACTAGACTTATGAGTAGGTAATTGAAAACTGTTTAGGGTATGTATAGTGGGCTGCATCAATTGGGTACCCCATTTGTTTTAAAATTTTAATACAACTGGGGTACCCAATTGATGCAGCCCACCGTACATACTATACGAATAGGTACGTTTGTGTAACATATTATTTTATACCTTCAGCACGTAACTATTACACGTTAGACTGACATATTACCTGACGTGTTTATAAAGCCTATTATACACATAATATTAAACAAAGAGCTAAGTGAGCCGTAAAATGATTGTTTTAACGTATTAACAAAGTAGGGTAGCAGCAATTACGGGCAGTTCATCACGGTTGACAGGCCAACACTGTGGTTAAAGTAATACACTTAGCTGACCTCGAGCGTCATGCTTTCATGTAACCAGCTTAATTTTTTATGTCCTGCAGGGCTAAAATGACAAGCGCGAGAACGCTCTTTTTTTTCGTTTTATCGTAATTTGTCTACGATTCTGACGTCATTCTAATCCCTAACATGACCGTAAAAAACGAGTAAACTCGAAAATGCTCTTTGACACTTCTTTATCGCGCGTCGAGAGACCGATGTTGCAAATTATTAAAAACAAATTATTTTTATGATAGTAACATCGGCTTGAAGTTCTGTTTCATTCATTCAATTTTATGCACGGAATTATGTACTTTATTGAATAAACGTCTCTCTCTCTTAATTAATCTCTCTTTTAATTATTTATGATTAGTTTTTTGTGTGACCGACTTTTTGATTAAAATTAAATAATTTCTTTGGTATGCTGAAATTAAAATACAAAATGACGGAAATTAAAATTAGTGGCACCTATACTCATTAGTTAATCACCACAGATGACAAATAGGCCGACGATCGCAATTTGACAAATCGAAGTTTATTATTGTAACAGTCACCATAAAGTCCATGACATTGCAAATTTTGTTAATCACCACACTCACCAAAAAGACTAAATAAAATAAAATGCAAATAAATTGGCAGGTGGAGTTGATTCCGCTGTTATAACCATAAAAATTGTTAATCACCACCCTTACGAAATAAATTGGTGATTTTAGTAATTATGTTGTGAAGGTTTGATATTACCATACAGCCATAATCCCTAGATTTCGTTAATTAATTTATTTAATCACCATAATTGGCAAAGTTGTCGCGTGTGTCATGTTAGGCTTGCAGTACTCTGTTTTTAATTCAGGAAATATTGGTTAAAGTTGTAAATTAAAATGAGCACGGAAAAATCAACCGCGTATAATGGTGTTAAATTAAATATTCTGTCCATATACGGTGTAAGGGACATGACGACGCGCAAACTATTACCATGCATTCTGTACACGAATAGACCTACCAACGTTAAAATTTTCCGTCAGTTACAAAAAACAAAATCAGGTATTAAAATTTAAATTCAAATCATTTATTTCCGAAAACATCCATATTGTGCATCCGTATATTAGTATTAGAACTTAGAAAAATATGTTAGTCGTATTAAAATCACAAACAATATTACAATCATAACTAAAAATTAAATTAAAATAAAAATTAAAAAAATAATTAGAATTAAATAAAAATTAAATTAAATTACAATCAAAATTAAATTAAATCAGAATTAAATCATATTATTTGTTTTGCCTTTTTTAATGGATCAGCAGTTTTTTTTTTAATAACCGACGAAAATGGTACCAGTTTGCGCATCGATGTCTTTTACACTGTGTATATCGATTTTAAATGTATTTTAGCTTTCCAATGCTTTGACAGTGAAGGTTCTGAAACATTTACTTGTCTTTTACTTTTTACATTGAGGCCCACCAAACTTTTTCATCGCCAAACATATCAATCAAAGTATCAAATTAACTTTTACATACAGCCAGACATCGCAAAATGTTACAACATTTCCTCATAACACGGCGCTCACGCATCTGATCCTGATAACACCCGATAGTAGCCGACTGCTTCCGAAGATTGATACGAAGGCCGCCAAATTAATTGGGCAAAGGGATTCCTCTCCGAATATTAATTTGCTTGCGTTATAAGAATATTTATTTTGATTGAACACTCTTATTTCGTGTATTTGTTGCTCGTTAAATGGCAATATTTATACACGAGACTTTTTCTTAAGATAAATTGGTAATGAAGTGCCTGTGGTCATTTTTTTAATTGACTAATTTGGTTCGTAGTGGTAGGAAGTATTGAAACGAGAAGCAAGATATAAATAGTGGAAAGTAGAAAGGATTTAATATAGATTTCTCTATCACCTCTTGTTGTAGCGATTGGAAAATAAAGTTTTCTCCTGACTAACCTGGTGTCAGAGTATTAAAGCAGCCCAAGGGCCTCTGACCTGGCTTCACATGCCGTAGAAAAATATCTTCCAGGCATGCCGCATGCGTTTACTAGATTGAAATCGTGATTGTGAAAACGTCATTTCATGACACTTCATATGGCTCATATAAACTAATGGACCGTTGAACCTAATCCGTTGGTGTTGGCCGGAGGCGACGGGAAGCTAACAATGCAACCGATCTGCGTGTCCAATGTAGCAAAAACACTTAGGTAGGGGCAAATTCGTCGTTAAATCACCGCTTGCCCGAGGCAGTGACAATTTGTCCGCGTCCTGCGCATTACAGCAACGGCTATTTATCCATAACCCACTTTCGGTGCGAATCAATCATTGCTTTAACTCAAAATCATTGACATTTCCCCTGACGTACGAGCACGGACGAGCACGAAGGAGCAGAGCCGATGTGTTCATCGCAACGAGAAAGCAACATGAATTATATCAGATAATAATCGGTCGAAATTTCGCAGGAGATTGAGTAAAGGTTAAGCTCAAATTAAACTTTGATTTATGAATGCCAATTTTCCCTTCAATACGGTTTCGGTAACGGTTGCAAGTACTGACGCTTGAAATCATCGGGAGACTTTATTGATAACTGCTCTCTCCACAATGCTTGGAACTTGGAGCGATGTCTGTGGGTTTATTCGAAAAATGATTAACTGTTTTTGAAAGGTTATGTTTATCGCAGTAACTCGTGTTGGTGATTCTATGTATGCTTGATATATATCACAAAAATTTAAATAAAATCAAGCTGCTAACTAAGAAAAGATATAAACGATTCGTGTAAGAATCCAATGGGATACCATTTGCTGACACATCATTCGAATGTTTGGACACAAAACATTGTGTACAACAAAACAAGGGCCGTCAAATAGGAACAATGAGATTTTAAAAGCGAGAAACATGTCGCTGGAGCACAGGCACGGGCGAGGGCGGACCACACCACTAATGACTTAGCGAAACCAACCAGCTCCTTCCAAAATTAAACAAGGTAAAAAAGCGAACAAACGATCGATCACCGTTCCTCTCAAACAAAACACAGAAAAAACCACATGAAACGATGTATGGAACAAATTAAAAGCTCAGCGTGAGGCGTCCTGCTTGCCTGCCTGCCTGTCCGGTGCCCCGGCTCGCGGCTGCTCCACGGTCCGCGGTACACGGCTCAGGGCAAATATTAAAGCTGTCAGTTTTGTGTAATTTGAAGGCTCGGTTTCGACTTATAAGTTATGTTATTGAATGTTTTGGGGGCATGTGCGCGTGCGCCGTGTGAACCTCCTTTACCAATAATGAGCTTCGAGTAAACATGAGAAAGTCCCTTTATTTTTATTGGAAAATTTAAATATATTCGATACAATAAGTATCTTTTACGATACCTGATGATCTATAAATACATCGAAGTGGCTTTTTAAACACATATTGATATTCAATCCGTACTTAAGTATTTGTTCAACGTATCTTGGTACGCAATAAAAATGCCATCAGAACGAGCTGTCATATTCTAAAATACCATGCATTACGATAAAAACTGTTAGGTTGCTAATAAAACGTTGGAAATGATGGCCGCTGCACCGACAACTCCATTACTAGATACGTCGCTAATGACAGCCGCGCTGACGCCGACGTCCGCCGCTCATTTCGCCAAATTGGACTCAATTACTGAAGTGAATTTTAAGATATAAGAGAAGTCGCAGATGGAGTGATAATGTGGCGTCAGGTGGGTGTGTGCCGGTGCACTCGACTTACATTCGAACACTTTTTCAATACAAAGGCAATAAAAAACAGCTAGTCACGCACTAAATGCCTCCCCGAGTCGACTCACGAGGCGTCGGCCAAAAGAAACAAACAGAATTGCTAGAAGCGCACACTCATGCACCTACAAAATTATTTTCGCTTCGTAACACGTGTCAAATTTCAATTTTACTAACGTCGAAATTAACAGTGGGCGTAAACAGATTATTGATATTGTAGACGATAAAAAGTAATCGATGATCGCATAGAGCGCTCTCTTATTGTGAGGAAAAAAACAGCTATTGTTAGGTGTTTAGAGGAATGATTTTTTCTTGACTTCGATTAAACGGACGCTAGTTTTGTTGAAAAAAATTTGACGTCATCAATCAGAGACGGTGTTATTGGGTACAATGGTGTTTCTCGCAATCGCCACGTGGAATCTGCCGGTTCCTGGAACATGGCACAATTTTTCACATTTTTTAATGAGATCAATTTAGTGACTTTCAAATTGTACGATTATGTTTTGGTGCGATTCTATCAGTTTAAATATTGGTGCCTATTGAAGTTTTGACATGTTCCAGTTGATGTTTTGATGTTTATATTCCCAGGATTTTCTATATTCTCTGGGTGATATCAAGAGCAGATAAGTGCGGATATATTTTATTTTTGTAATTGAACCCTTCTTGGCTAATAATAGTAGCTTTTCAGAAAAGATTGACAACGAAAACATTTTTGATCTTTTTATAATGACCCAATCACAATTGCCATCTTTTGCAGTCATTTATGCAATCTAATAGCACCTGTTACTGCTATACTGTTTCATTTAATTAAAGATAATATTTAAAAACAAAATATTACAGTATTTCATAAAAAGACAAAAAATAAACAAAAACAATAAATATTTAATACCAAACGTGCAAGACAAATGTGCAACAGTTGTGGACGCGACGAGCGTGCGACTCCAACGAACGGACGACAATGTCCCGCAAAACGTTATTAATTTTAATTAAAGCCTTCGTTAACTTTGATTAATTGAGGCGACGTCCGAGTACCAAGGGCCAAATATGAGAACTTGTCTGAAGAGACTTTTAGAAATGTTTTCGCTCTTGCTTTGCTGGTAGACTCTACAATAAATAATATAATCTATTTCTACACTTTAAAGCTGGGTTGGTTTCTAAAATCCATCCCCATGGCCCAAATATGCAATTGATAGGTACTCTTGTTTCGTTAAAATAAACTTTTGCCTGAGTTTTGTAGAATCACTGTGATGCACTTAATCAAATGCAACAATTAATTTTGCACGGTTGGCCATCGAATGACTTTTTTAATTTTCACTAATCAGGCTGTATTTTTTTTTAAGAAAAGTTACAGAAAAGAAAAATAAGCTCTCCTATTTACTAATAACACGTGCCTTTTCTTTAAGAATAATGTTAACGTAACGAAAAAATCGATTAGGCATGCTGTTTAGTCGATGAAAAAAGCAAGAAAAAAATGTTGGCCCATAAACGTCAATTGGTTACTTAGAGAAGTTAGTTTGTTATCTTTACGGTTTAAACTTACGCAAATAGTGACAAGGTACGGTCGTCAATAGCTGCTAATAACAGTTATTACAGTATCGTAGTTATTTGCATTCTTATCTAGTTCATACACCAGACAAGTAGCGTGCCTTCATTTGATGTTGATTGTGTGTTTCTTCCAATCATGGTAACAACTACGAAAACATAATATTATATTCTTAAATTGTTTATTCTAGAACTAAACTTAATTAAATTAATAAAAAACTTCGTGACTAGTATAATTTATACATTTGCAAAACCTATAATTACAATTCCGTGGTTATTTCTTAAAGCGAACGCCCACAATATTTCCAAAATGTCGGTCAAATCATATTAAATGTTTGCTCAACGACAATACCTACTCTGTTTAAACATGAACTGCAACGTTTTTTCGCCACAATTGTTCCCCTCCCGTAATAATGCTCTAATCATAGGTTTGACACCCCGATACCCCTTACTCACAAACCTTAAACCGTCAATACAACAAGCTACACAACCATTGCTACTTTTGTCACTATAGCTTTATCAACCATCTTTACATTGCATGCAATGAATTGAGTCATTAGCGATAGTTTCCAGTCGGTATGAGGAATGCCTCAGGGCGTAGACCAGAAAGGCCAGTGTTGAAAGCCGAGGCTGCTAATACGAGGATTGTGGGGTAGGCAGGGGTAATTACAGCAAATGTGGCGCGTTTGTGTTGACAATACGACTCGGTTATCTCAAGCGTGCTGTTGTTAGACGGAGAAAATAAGCTTCATTAGGAATAGAAGCTATGGATTTTATTCCAATTTTTGAACAAATATTCACTGTGAAATGTAGTTTGAAATGACTCTTCCGATATCATCGTAATAAGTTATGTTCTGCGCAGCTTAGCCCTCTTGATCAACACCACCCGTATAATCCGTTCAACTTTCAAGAGTGTTATAGCATGCACCTTCACCTGCAGAACCTGATTGAATTACCATTATTTTGTCAGTGTTCTCTCTCTTTCATATTCATTTTTATTTACTAGTACAATCTGCTTACGTTCATAGTCCACAATGCTCAACTAAACAACAGTCTATTATACGACCCTGCGTCTTATAGGGTCTTGCTCTATCCATCAACATCCTTCATCATAAACTCTACTTCTAGACACCACTTCCTCTCTTCAATTATAATTCATACAAATTAATCTCCGTCGCATTGCACCATCATACTATCTGCGTATGTCATAACAATTGACAATTTTTTCTCCGGCCCACTGACAGGATGCGCGCGCGCACGAGACAAAGGCATTAGCATACCGCACGGGGCGCGGGGTGTGGCTGTATTAATCATGTCCCGCTCGTGCCTTGCGTCTGCGTGTGATTATGGATTTGTTTTAGGTATTGGTTTATCTGTGGTGCGTTTGTGCCTAAAGGATTTGGTTCTCTATGAAGATTTGTATAGTTTTCATAAAATCTTTTACATTGTCAAGATACGGATCTTGAAACGAGAATAAGAGCGGCAATAAACTCGGAGGGTATCTCCTAAAATCTCTTGTTTTGTTTGCGATATCGATATCTCTTGTATCGTTTGAGGTGATGTTTTGCAATGATCGAACCGTCCTATTCGTCATACATTTTCTTATGATTTTAGGAAGTTTCTTTTCTATTTCTTATAAAAAGTGAAATGTAGTCATGTTGTGGTCACCATCACATTACGTTTGTTTTCCATCAACAAATCCGTCAAGGCAACTAAAGTACCAAAATAATAAGCCTATCCTTTATTCACTATCCTTTTGGTCTTTGATGACACAATACGTCCGCCGAGTCATTCGAAATATTATAAACTTAAATCAAATGTGGTTCGTACCACACATTATTTCCAATTACCGTTTAAATGTAGGCACTTAAATACCTAATAAATTATTGTAACTATTTGTTTATTGGATATACTTTTCCATACAATGACATATTCTATGGGGAACATTGATTCTAAGATAGCTTTGAATGGATAGCAGTTACTAACTGACTCAATGATATATAAAAGGCTAACACATGATGACGTCGGTTAATTATATTAGGTACTCATAAGTTATGAATGAACGTCCATACATCGAATCTCTCATTCAAACATCAAATCAGTATCAAAGACATGAATGGTAAGGTTTGTGAATGGAGCACATGAAAGACTATTGATGTACGCATTATAAGCTACATTGCACTTACGCTTACTTATTTGGAACTTGGATGAGATATAAACACACGAATTTCAACTTAATCTACAAACCAATACGGAACTATTTTTATTATTCCATCTGCATTATGTAAGTTGGTTAACGCATCATTTGCAAACTCTAATACAGTTACTGCAAACCAATATGATTCTTAACCGTATTGCTATAGAGATTGATTACGATGCAAAATATCCATGATCCGTAGATGTCAAATATGTCAAGTCATCAAAATATGTACTGGGTGATGAAGATGATGTCTGATATGGACTTACAACGGTTACAATAGGCGTTCGGAATCGATTTGAGATCTCCTGATTAAAGAAAGTGTTATAGGATTGTATCGATTGAAATATTGGAATTATTACAAGCTCTTAAGCTGTTGAGGTGCAGGGATTTGATCGAATCAGATCTAAGTCTAGTTAAGTGATAAATAGATTTTGATTCAGAAAGTTTCCACTTAGTCACTCACCAAAGTTTCTGTTTCGTTTTTTTCCAGCGCTAACACCATATTTTAAAAACTTCCTTAGATTTTCTTAAAATAATAAAAGAACGTCATTTTTATAACAACAGAGTACAATTGCCGCAAAAATTTCGATCCTTCTTAAGATCGGGCTGTCATTAAAAATAATTTCTGTGAGCCCTTTCATACCTTCACAAACCTCATTGTTTATCGATCTTGCGGGCGTTTATTAGTTAAATTTAAGGGCTATTATGTTATCGGCGCTTTCGTCGTCGACAGATCTTTGTTCCCGTAAGCACACAGGAACAATATGGCCGCGTCTTGTGCGGCCTGCACTTTTTGCCTTTGTCTCACGTTCGCGCCCGCCGTCCAGCCGGACACGATGCACGAATCCATGGATGTATGTGAGTCATAGGTTAATGTTTTAATTTCTGTGCTGGCTTTTTGTTCACTAAAAGCTGGTGAAATGCTTTTTATACTTGGGTAGGTACTGGCTGCAGTCCTTTATATTTTACATCTTTATAATTTACTCCTGTAATTTGTTCATTGTTATCAGTAGTTTCGGTTGATTGACATTAAACTCTTTTTTATTTTTAAAGTGGAGTACGCTACAAAATAATTTCGCAGTAAATGCTTTTAAGTTTGATATGTGAATATTATCAAACAAGTCTTCATCAAAAATCAATAAAACATCATCCAAAATATTTTTCCATTCTTAGCTCAAAGTGTTGGCAACGTTTTGAGCGTTTGCAGGCGTGTCTGTGTTGTCGCGTCTCCGAACAAAGACGTTTAATTGTCGGTTATCCGCCGATAAATCCACGCAACCACTCATTACTTGACTATCGAAACGATGTTAATTGAAAGTTTTGCTTTTTTACAGCTCAGCTCTCGACGTGCGAGTGTCATACGTGTGCTCACAGGTATGGCGCATTGTTACATTTTGGGCGAAGGAGATTGTTATGCGATAACTGATCGTTATACATCGAAATGCAATTTTCGATTTATTTCTTACTCAGGCATTACTGCAGGGAGAAGTAATTGAGGAAGTGCGTAACAGAGGAATGATGAATGACCTGTTGGAGTGTTTCTTGGTCATTATGGCAAAACGATAAGTATTGGATTCTAACAAAATCTTTGGATTTATCCCAAGATTTAAAATGCGAAAAATAATATGACAAAAATATATATGATACTATAATGTTTGAACGTTGGATATATCCAACGTTCAGACATAAACAATTAATATCGTAGATCAAAAACATACACCCTCATAGAATCCAATTAAACCCACACTGCTTTGCATCACTCAGCAGCACGCTCCACAAAAACTACAGAAATAGCAGCATATATCATTCTCACCTCCTCGCCAATCGGACATTGATTTATATAGATGCTTTATTTGATTCGATTGTATCATCAGATTGTCATAAATCGACCCCCGCGGTTCCCCTTCGATACCGATATATTTCCCGATACGGCTCAAGTTTTTCCTGATGTCATTATGTCTGTGTTGGTGATAACTGAATCTTTGGCAGTATTAAGGAAGTATTCAGTTGCTGCTGTTTGATGTGTGTTGATATTGTTTGGTGGATTTTTGTCAGATTGTTGTGTGACGGAGTGTTGGATTTAATGCACACTATAAACATTGTCATCGCTTAAAGTTGCTTGTTTTAGGGGTCTATAATTGTACATATCTCTTGTGGCCATTTTCTTATTGATGTTTAATTAAGAAGTCAGTCGAGACACATTAATATTGGTATTGTCTTGTTGTTTAACCCAACGTTCAGTAAACATTATGTCAAACAAACGGTGCTAATGTTTGCATTTGTCACTACATTAATCATGTCGATCTAACATTTGCAACCTATCACTCTGCGAAATTCTTCAAACAATATATTGTAAAAACATCATTTAACAAACGCAAACAACGATTTCTCTAAGTTAGTTCCACAGCCGTGTTCCGCAATTCATCCCCATCTCGTCACAACGTTCCCTGACCGCGGCCACATTTTTTCTTGTCCAAATAAATTAATACAGGCGTCTTGGGACCTCTCTACCCGGCGACTTGTCAAATTAATTTCTTCTCGCAAGACAATTTGTCTGCCGCTTGAGGGCAGCGGAAAAAACTTCGGTATCGATTGCTTGGCGATTAGTCATGGGGCAGACCCTAGTAGAATTGGTTCTGGAGTAACTCGGAACATAATCGTTTTAACAAGATTTATATGGATGGCGTTTTGGATCATTGTTCATTGAAATTATTTGTATTTTTTTATCCAAATGCAGCTTTCCCTACAAAAACAAAAT
Source organism: Agrochola litura (assembly GCA_949152395.1). Lineage (NCBI taxonomy): Eukaryota > Metazoa > Arthropoda > Insecta > Lepidoptera > Noctuidae > Agrochola > Agrochola litura. The sequence goes on from OX424499.1 coordinate 25,304,327, forward strand.
TACAACTATAGGCTAGCTAGATCATCTACGTTAAACGATTTTTGACGCAAGTACTTACGCAGACATTTCTCTCGATATCACCAATTCTACAGAATTTCGCCCTCCCAAATCTTCTATCCCAAATTTTCTCAGTTCCGTGAAATTAGCATAAAAATTCAGACATCTATTTGGGAGGACTGTCAACCTGAGACCTATCCTAGGAAGATCAGGAACTGAAACGTTCAAAGTGAGGTCGCAAAACTTTTTATAGCTAATAAAATAAATAGGCGGTCGTCACGCACGGCCGCATCCAAGCCTCCATTGCCGCCCAAAATTAAAGTGCGCTTTTTTGAAAGCACAATCTCCTCGGTCACAGTCGATAAAACTGCTTCGTGCCGATTGCGGTCTTCCCGAGTTACGTGGAACTGACGCTTAGGGTTAGGACGAATGCTGCTGCTAGAATGGTGGTCTGTTGTACGCTGAGTTTTTGACAAACGTTTTCGTAGCAAGTAGGACAATCAAAATGATTCAACAAACATGAAATAAAACAATCAATCTGGAATTTCAGCAGTTATTTTACTCTACCTTACCAAATTTTTGCTTATAGATTCTGAAAAGTCCAAACGCTAGTACCAAAACCTACGAGTAAGTAGTTTTGGTGCTAGCGTTTGTACTTTTACCTATGTATTTACCACAAATTATACCTTCTATTTTTCTCACTCATTTTTGCTCACCATCTCTTTCCCAAACGGTCGAACTGCAGCGTTTTCTCTCCCGATCTGATCGCATCCTTATTCCAGTTGGTATTGGGGATCGGTAGCGCTCCGGAGACTGCGGCGCTTCACAATTAGCCCCGCTAATGACTAAAGAGTTATCTCCCAGGACCCAAGCACACAACACGAATAAGAATTTACTTACTGCAATTCTAACGTGTGCTGGAAATTGCTTGCAGAGATTAGAAAATAATTTGCAGAAGAGAAAAACTTGTAATGTTTGAGGTAAAGCTTAATTGCCTGTAGGTATGCAAATGTTGATTTCCCTGCAGTGTAAGGACATTGTAACTTTGTACGGTAAGTGACATAATATCTAATTCTGCCTATGAAAAGATTGAAGAAAGACAACAACGAATCATTACTTTTTCAGATCGCATTGCAACAAGTTCTATAACTTTCGTATGAAAACATAAAACGTTTAAAAACCAGTCACTGGGGTAAAATTACAGTTTCCACAAACCTAGCATGACACAACATGAACAACCACACAGAAATCTAGCATGTTATTGAGAATAGTAAAAGAACGAGCGCTGTATAAATCAAAAAGCGTGTCTGACGAGAAATGTGACGCGACGCGACGTCAATATGAGTGGCCGTCAGTTGGCGCTGACAGCCGATATGAACGAACCGCGATATTGTGGCGTGTAGGCTGAAATGAGACTTTACAAACACTGGCTTGTTTTCTGTAGGAGAGTGTTATTTGCTTGTCAAAGTCAAAGTCAAAGTCAAATAATTTATTTCAATTAGGCACAAAAAGGCACTTTTGAACGTCAAAAACAAAAAATAGAATTGATTCTAGTCGCCCCTTCCAAAGGGTAGTTTTCGTATGGAGAAGAATGGGCAAGAAACTCCACCGTTACTCTTTTAAAATGTTTTACAATATTTTGTATACATTAATTATATAATTATATGTGAAAACGATGCACCTGGAATAAGATTTATATACCACAATAGGTAAAAATAAAAATGAAGCAATGATAGAAAAAATAATTATGTAATGGATACATGGTGTTCACATATTTACAAGCATTGTAAAACCTATACGATATTCCTAAAAAAATTACAAGTGATACTAATTCGTCAGTGTGTGAGTTCAAGTAATCACAGAATGTAAAAAAAAAAATGTTGTAATATTTAATTACACAATTAAATTAGCAACCAGTTTGATTTTGTCTAGACTCAAAATTATCCTATGGAGCTAGACCAGCATGTTTCCAAGCATTCTTATCTAGGATATAATCCTCTAATTTGTAATATGCTTGTTTACAAAGAGTACTTTTAATATGCGTTTTAAATTTTCTTTCAGTTAATTGTAATATATCACAAGGTATTTTGTTATAACATTTAACACAGTACCCCATAAAAGATGTTTGTACTTTGGATAATCTGAAAAATGGTTGATCTATTTTATCTTTATTTCTAGTATTAAAATTATGTCTATCACTTATTTTCTTAAAAAGATGCAGATTTTTCCTTACATACATAATATTTTCATAGATGAATTGGCAAGGTACCGTCATAATATTAATCTTTTTAAATAGTTCCCTGAGAGATTCGCGACGACATAGATTATAAATGGCTCTGACAGCCCTCTTTTGTAAAATAAAGATGGATTCAATGTCAGCAGCCCGACCCCACAGTAAAATGCCATATGACATAATACTGTGAAAGTAGCTAAAATAGACCAAACGCGCGGTTTCTACATCTGTTAACTGTCTTATCTTTCTAACAGCATAAGCGGCTGAGCTTAGCCGCCCCGCAAGAGATGTTATATGAGGTCCCCATTGTAATTTCTCGTCTAGCGTGATTCCCAGGAAAACTGTTTGATGAATAAATTCCAGTTTTTCTCCATTCAATATGATGTCACATTCGCTACTTCTAACATTCGGTAATTTAAATCTAATGCATTTGGTTTTTTTCTCATTAAGTACCAAATTATTTACCGTAAACCAATCTTGGACCTGAAGAATAGAGTTATTCACGTCGTCAAGATTTTGTGACCGTCGGTCTATTTTAAAGATCAATGATGTGTCATCTGCAAATAACACCATCTTCGGTTGATTTTGAAGTAATTGGGGTAAATCGTTTATGTAAACTAAAAAGAGGAATGGACCCAATATCGAACCTTGAGGAACACCCATTGCCATTTCAGACCCCAACGAGTTTACGCCGTTTACTTGAACTTTAATCTTTCTATCTTTCAGGTATGATCTTAGTAAATCAAGAGCTGTATTCCTAATCCCATAGTGTTCTAGTTTCAGCAGAAGTGTTTCATGGTTTACGCAATCGAACGCCTTCGAGAGGTCGCAAAAGATTCCAATGGCATCTTGTGCTTCTTCCCAGGCATTAAAAATGTTCTTTATTAGGGTGACACCGGCGTCAGTGGTACAACGCCCTTTGGTGAAACCGTACTGTTGTTCATGAAAGATGGAATTTTTATTAAAGTGACGTAACATTTGATTAAGCATCAACTTTTCAAACACTTTACTGAGAACTGGCAGAATTGACACGGGCCTATAATTGTTGGGTTCCTTACTATCACCGGACTTGAACAATGGAACTACTTTACTGAGTTTCATGAGATCCGGAAAGACTCCTTGGTCTACACTGGTGTTAAATATGAAAGCTAAATAGGGCGCAATGGTTTCGATGATAGATTTACAGACTTTTACAGACATTCCCCATAGATCTTCTGTTGATTTAATTTTAAGATCTTTAAAAGCTTTTATAACAGCCTGGGGGTTTGTATGCTGAAACCTAAACTCTAAAGGGCATGCATTTACATTATTTCTAAGTAAGGCGGCAGAAAGCGCGGGTGATGAATTTAAATTTTCGGTAGTTTTAAGGGGAACATTAGCAAAAAAGTTTTCAAATTCCTGAGCTATTTCTACATCTGAGTTGATGGGGCCATGTGCAGTCTCTAAATTTAATTCAGTATTACGCTGTTTTTTCCTACCTGTTTCATTATTTATTATTTGCCAGGTAGTTTTTATTTTATCATCAGCTGATTTTATTTTATTGCTAATGTAAAGAGCTTTGGCTATTTTGCACACACTTTTAAAAGTTTTAGAATATTTTGCGACATACTGATGAAAGCTTGTATTATTAATATGTTGCTTAAGGCCATAAAGTTCAAAAAGTTTTTCCCTGCTTTTACGAATACCTGGAGTGGCCCAATCACTAAATAAGAACTTTGTGTAAATAGTTTTAGTCTTTAGTGGAAAAGTGTCAATAAATTGCTTGTTTAATAGTGAAAAGAACTCGGCGTAAAACTCATTAGGGTCAAAAATATTATTAAAACTCTGAACACATAATTTACTTGCCAAAGAGTTATCTAATTTTTCTAAGTTTTTACATGTAATTGGCCTAAACCTTATTTGAATTTTTTGTAAAGGCATGTAGGTGCAAAATGTTATTGTTTGTCCACTGTGATCAGATGGCAACTTATTTACAATTTGTTTATGTAAGTAATCACAATTACAAAATATATTATCTATACAAGTGGCAGAAGAAGCTGTCACTCGGGTTGGTTCAATAAAAACATTTGACAAATCAAATGACCTAAAAAGACTTAATAATCTGATAGTGTTCGAGTTATTTTCTAATAAATTAATATTAAAATCACCACATATGATTATTGACTTACTACTAGCACTAAGTTTCTTTAGTACATCTTCCATTACAGAATCAAACATAGGTAGATTCTGGTAACTTGGAGGTCTGTATACGCATACTATAACATGCTTATCAAGCTCAACACAGGACAATTCAATGTTGTGTTCAACAGACAGTCCGATAATGTCTTTTCTTTCTTTCGATTTAATAGAATTTTTTATCAATATTAATGACCCGCCATGTATCATACGTTTTCGGCTGAAATGGCTAACTACACAATAATTTTCATAATTAATTGACATTACTTGATAATCTTTTAACCAATGCTCTGTTAAACAAATGACATCAAACTTGGTATTTTCTAAAAACAATTCTATTTCCAGTAATTTGGAAGAGCAACCTTGGATATTTTGATTGAATAATTTTAAAGTATGTTGCCCCCCCTTTGGTTTTTTATTATTATTATAATGTAAAATATTGCCAGAAGATACCTTTTTATTATTCTCTAATAATAATTGGTTATTTGAAGGGGTAACTTCTGTTGTCTTACTAACTAGTTTAAAAAGTTATCCGGTGTGAACTCCACAACTACAACTGAAGACTCTAGAATGCCCGTATGAGTTCCAGCAGGAAGAGAATACCCTATCTGACTGGTAGTGGCCTCCAAAGATGTTGGTATTGTAGGTGGATCCTCCTTCGTACAACATGATGCTTTAGAATTAATTACTATGTTGTTAGTATAACTAGACAACACAGACTCGTCACTAATACTACAATTTGTTATATTTGCTATAACCTCATTTATATTATGTGCTATCAACATAGCAATCATATGTCTACATTCCCAAGACAGAGATAAAGTTCTCTGAGTTAACTTAAAACCACTAACAACTTGAAGTTGTGGTATTGGTTACGTTATGATTCGGTAATAAAGATTTTTATTTCTTCTAGTTTCTATAACGCATTTCATTAAATGCTCCATTCCAATAAATAAGTAAAGATGAAAAGATAAAATACAAGGTACAATCTAAGAATTGAGTCAAAAGTGAACAGCAATCCAAAACTCAAACCAAAAGGCAAACCAATTAACCCAAAATTGCATCAGTCAAATAAACAAAACAGACCACAAATTGTTTCAAGCAGAGTTAGCAGCAGAAGTTGAACACACATGAAAAACCGCGAAAGTCTCGTTACACACGTAACCGACCCCAAAGCAGGGCTGTGCTACACTGTGGGGGAAACTTCGCGACCCAAACACGACGATTTGGACCACGGTATGGCGGCATGACAATTAACTGTGCTTGCTTGAATGATGGTGCTGAACTTGTTCAACTGTTGTAAAATTATTAATTTGATAGTTGGGGATTGTTTTTTTGTAGAAACCCGGAATTAAACTTGCACATAATTTAATATTTCCGAAAACTATTTTTAACTCGTCCTTAGAAGTCGTCTTCGATTTAACTGCTTGGCGGTTTAATTTTCAAATCTTGGTTATAAAACAATAAAATATTATGTGTTTAATGTTAATTTAATGTTTTAATTTAGCATTAATCTTAAATGTCTGTCTATTCGTAATAGACAGACACATTCTTATCCGCAGATGGCCAAAACAATCTTAGCTATTTACTATTCCTATCAAATACATTGCATTCCAAAAAGAATTGCATTTCTCCACGCCGTACATTAGTTCCATAAGTCCGGCTCCCATATTATCCATTCCGTCGCGTATCACGTACTTCCTCCATCCATCACTTGGATCATCACGGAGTACGCGTTGTTCTCGCTGCACTCGGACCCATCCTCCCCATTGTCCCCTCCTTTATTTATAATTTGATTTCAACAAGCTGTCGCCGCATAAAGGTGCCTATTGTGTGCTCTTTCATTTTAATAAAATTTGATTTTGGTTTTGAATGGATGTTAAGAAGTTTAGGTGTATTTTGATTTTTGATTTGCTAATTTTGTGGGGTATGTACCTGACTATTTATTTATTTCTGTTTCTTCTCCCGTATATATGCAAATATATGAAGTGCTCATTATGGTCTCAGAAAGTGTTTGAAAGGACTAAACTTTAATTTTACTTCATTCACCCTATGACACTTAGCAAAAACTGCAGAGTAATGTTTATTAGTAGGTGTTATTAAAGTTTTTATTATACTTCTTATCACTTTACCTATCTTTTACTTGATTAGTTTCTGTTCTGCGTAGTTCTAGGTATTTTGCACTTACCAGACTTTTTTACATCACAATTATTTCAATCATTAATGTTTATTTGTAACTCACGATTACAAAAACTTTCTAATGCAGCAAGATAATGTAAGTAGTCAATATTGAAACTACAATAAACAAAACTCGTTCTAAATGTTTTGTTTTAATTATTAGGTAGGTAGGTACTCCAAAACTAAAAATCAAATCGTCGAAGGTTGCGCTCCACCCGGCGATCGTCTCCTCAATCAGCCAGGGGTGCCACAACGAGTAAATTAATTAGCCACGGGCCCGAATCAAGGAAACAATAACCGCAAACAGAGGGCTGCGGGCGCAACATTTGTGTCAATACCTTCAACCCTTATATTGTCAACGGGATGAAATTAGACAGCCCTGTACTAGGGATATTGCGTTAGATATTGTAACGGTTATGTAACTTTGAGGAGGAGAGCGTATATTGATGAATTGGGATAACTTGGGGTTTTGACTTGGTAGTTTGAGTCCAATGAAAATGTATTACTTTCGTCAACTATGAGAAAAGTCTAGGTAGTGCCAATGTAGTTGTATATTATTATGTGCTATGAGAGACGTTTATTAATCCAGTACAAATATTACTGCATTTTTTTTTTTTACTTTTCCTACTTTGAAAGCACCTGATATAAAGTCAAAGTCAAATAATTCATTTCAATTAGGCACAAAAAGGCACTTTTGATCGTCAAAAACAAAAAATAGAATTGATTCTAGTCGCCCCTTCCAAAGGGTAGTTTTCGTATGGAGAAGAATGGGCAAGAAACTCCACCGTTACTCTTTTAAAATGTTTTACAATATTTTGAATACATTCATTATATAATTATATGTGAAGACGATGCACCTGGAATAAGATTACTATACCACAATAGGTAAAAATAATTAAAAATGAAGCAATGACAGAAAAAATAATTATGTAATGGATACATGGTGTTCACATATTTACAAGCATTGTAAAAGTAGGTACCTATACGATATTCCTAAAAAAATTACAAGTGATACTAATTAGTCAGTGTGTGAGTTCAAGTAATAACAAATGTAATTTTTTTTTTTAATAACATTTAAGTACACAATCAAATTAGCAACCAGTTTGATTTTGTCTAGACTCGAAATTGTCCTATGGAGCTAGACCAGCATGCTTCCAAGCATTCTTATCTTGGATATAATCCTCTAATATGTAATATGCTTGTTTACAAAGAGTACTTTTAATGTGCGTTTTAAATTTTCTTTCTTTAATTTTGTAATATATCACAAGGTATTTTGTTGTAACATTTAACACAGTATCTACCCCATAAAATAGATAAAAACCTTGAACCTTTGCCCTGCCCTTAAACTCGTCAGCCCTATTTTTTTCTCTATGCAACAAATATGTAATGGCCAATCTTATTTCCAAATATCCTTAATAAAGGTCCTCAACCGTGCCCTAGTCGTACTGTAAATTTTTCAAACATGTTCACATTATGGCCAGGATTACGGTTAATTCGGCGTGTCGACTTTAACGCGGTCTTATATTGGGCCCATATGGCGTACTTTTTCCCCTGCACGCACCATAGCCCGATATTATTGGCGGATTAATTATTAATCCCTTACTGTATCGAAAATAAATCAACGGTGATTGGTCACATCGGGTAGATTTTGGGAAATAATAGTGTTGGCTACTGAACTGCAAAATAATCTTTTTTTGCGAGAAATTTTTAAAGTAGGATTTGGTAAGTTAAATGGCCAATGATACTAAAAATTTTCTACACTAAACATAAAACTTATGTCTCCTAGGATTTGATAGTCTTAGCTTCCATCAGAATCCTCAAAGGAACCAGGTTGAGCTTTATCTTCAGATGTGCCTGAATTCCCACACAATCAAATCAATCTGTCTAGGCTATTCCCAACTATATTGGGGTCGGCTTCCAGTCTAACCGGATGCAGCTGAATACCAGTATTTTACATGGAGCGACTGCCTATCTGACCTCCACAACCCAGTAACTGGGTAATACGATACCCCTTGGTAAGACTGGTTGTCAGACTTTCGGGCTTCTGACGACCCGTAACGATCTGTCAAAGATCCACGAATTACAGCCGGGACCAACGGCTTAACGTGCTTTCCGAGGCACGGAGGAGTCTCAGTATGTAGAAATGGTCACCCATCCACGGACCAACCCCGGCAAGCGTAGCTTAACCTGACAGATCGACCCGAGCGGCTGTTCTTACTTAGCCACGAGCGATTCCCACATAAAAACCTTAAAAAAAAGATGCATAAACATATCGCTTGTATCATTTTTGTTTTTTTTTTGTGAAAAGAAAGAAGTATTAATTACATAAGATACTCTCTTTTGTAATTAATACTTCTGCGGTATATTATTCGTTCATAATTGTTATTGACTCTATGTGATCAAGAGACATCAATGATCTCCAGTTGTACAACAGACCTTCCCTAATACTCAACGTTTCAGTGAGAGTGACACGACACACAAATTCAAGAGCGCAAACTTTGCGCTCCTACCACTTTACAACAGTCACTCTACCAACCTTTATTGCTTTGCGTTAAGGTCTTAATTCCAAGTTTATAACTTTAGGAAAATGTTGTTGAAACTCAGCAGTTTTTGAATACGTCACTTGACTGATGTTTCGCTGACGAAGTTTTAGTATACTAAAAGGGTAGGTATGTAATGTACTTTTAAACACTAGAAGCTGAAAGATTTACCTTTCGAGCTTAGTTTTGATTTGACTTTTATAAACTGAAAAATCTTTTTAGTCCAAATACCGCATAACATGTTCTTGTAGGTGTCATTAATAGGTAGAGGTACACTGTTGAGAACTGTTATGACGGCTTGAACTCCTTGAGTCCTCGCGTCATCCATACCTACCATGTCACTATCCCTCTTATCAAATGAGCGCTGATTCTGGTTTTCTTAATAGCACAGAATCTTCTAAGCTTAAATCAGATGGCATTCAGAAACGTGACAATTATTGGTTTCTAATGTAAATAATATAAACCAGTTGCTTCATATCTCCGCAATAAATATTCATAATAAACAGACTGGAGCTGGACCACAATAAATAACGAATTATAACTTATTCTACGATATAACTGCACGTGTTTCTATCACTACAATTACGTTTATAAATAACATCTTATAAGGTAACGCGATAAAAGCAGAAACGTTATTTTATCTTACAGATAAAGATACTGGTCTGTAGTTTGATGTAATAGTACGACTCGTTCTATTAAGAAATGTGGAACTAACTAATAGATGGAAAAACCATACGATTATAATATCTTTATTTATTTTATTAAAATAGTTATTATTTTATTACACACAGTAAGATACAGAAATAGAAACATATAACTTTTGAGTACAAAGATCTGCTTATTTGTTAAGAGATTAGTTCCAGCAGACCTGCGAAAGGAGAAATGTAGATAATTGTGTGTGAGACACTCTTAGAAGAAGACGAAGGGGGAGGTTTTGGTTAGAAGTTTATCTTTACAATCTTTTGACTTTTATTCCTTTGCCTCGCACTAGGGTTAATAAAAAGACAAACAGGAAAAAAATATTCAAAATTAACTAAACATTAGTCCAAACACTGATCTTTTAATATCCAAATGCGCTGTAAATATTGACCCATCCCACACAAAACCACTGACTTCGCTAAAGTTACAATGCTCCAATTTGTTTACACTACAAACTAGTTATCCGTCTCTATTGTTGATTTAAAAAAATATATTTTACCCTCCGATGTAAAGGGTGAAATTAAACTGACGCACGCTTTTTTTAGGGCCACAGTGCAAAATATTCTAGCACTCTTTTGGGTGTATTTATGCAGTATGCAAAATTTTTGTTGGGCTATGTTGTTAGGCTGTGGTATCGTATGGGGTTGCCCAGAGACAAGCGTGACAAAATTGTGCATGGGGTATGTGGTGATGCAACCCTTCAGCTTCGCACCGCGGTTTGCGGCCGCTGAGGGATGTTGTGTAGTACGAGTAATGGGTGTTGACACTTTAGCGTGTAAGGTTTAGTGTTCATAGTATGGACTTGGTTTTTAATTTAGTTTACACTGTTATGCATGTAGTATGTTTCATTTTTCAGTGTACTTTTTATTTGTTACAAAAATGATACTTGATTGTCTTGCTGTTCTCAAAACAACATTTTGTTTCCAACCAGTAACTACTCGTCAGTACCAATATTTCTTTCTTTTTGAAAATATTGATAACTTCCCTCCTTTTACAGATTCTATCATTGACAATAACTACACAACCAGTCTCAAACTCATGTTAAGTCCTGTCATTGGCTGACTAACATAACAAATCTAATCAAATCAGTTGGCATAAGTTTTTCAGTCTGTTAGTAAATTTTTGTGTTGATTAGTTTTTCAGTTTCCAACTGTTAGGCCCGCTTGCTTCACAAATCATTAACTACGTTTAGAGCAAAAAGAATGAAAACATTGTTATGTTTCTATCAATCGTTCGAAGATGATGGAGACGAAATTATGTTTAAAATATGTTTAGCGATACACGCGTTTAATGATTAATGTGGTGCAAGTGGCACTTAGTCTTATACATACTACCTCACACAAAATCAAGTAGTAGTGTTCGTTAGTTACCAATATTAATCAAAGTATCAATCGTGTCGGTCGCGCTACACGCAACCCCACGTGGAAGCGTGAAATTCGTACAATAAATGCCTTTGTATTGCCGTCGCGGCACTCTGTTGACTTTTGGACACGCCGATACCGCTGTCACAATCAATATACGTGTGTACTAGACAAAACTATACTACTCCTAGAACAGCAGATACAATTCGAGGTATTCTAACTAATCTACAGAAGAAGGAGATAAGCTTTACACAAGTCTTGTTATCTTTAACGAGAAACTTATAATTCTTTAGTGAGAACTTTAATTCTGTTCGTCAATGACGAATATTTCAGTTTCTAAACTTTTGATTCTTGTTATCAAAACAATTTACGAAAATAACTGTGAAAATACAGATCTAACATTCCAACCAACATTAAATAGTAATAATAATTAATGACATGTATGACAAGTTAGTTATGTACAGTCAGGGAGATTAATTGTTTACCAAATTGACACTATGTCAATCAGCCGTGATAGAGCCACTTCATACAACTGTCACAGAATGACAGTTGTGATTCGATTAAAGAGACAGACAATGTAAGTTTGGTAGTCAGTTTGATAAACAATTAATTTTCCTGATTTTACTAACAGAAAGATTAACTATTTTAATCACAAGACCTCACAGCAAACATCACAATATTTATAATACACGCAATTACAACTAGCTGGTTACACATGAATATAAAACGCATTAAGAACAAACTTACTGCGCGTGATTGTCATTTATTTAGCGCATAAATCCACCTTCAGCGACTAAGTTACATAGTTTGCTTAATGAGGAGTCTGCAAACTAGTTCCGAGTACATACCGCTTATTGCACTTATTTGTCGATATGTAAATAAGCGGTATTACTTATTGCTCGTGATTGATTTAGCTGCTGAATATTATTGCGTAGTAGCCCGTCTAATAACTATGAATTATATTGTTATTGTGTTAAGTATGAATAATTAGTTGCAGTTTATGGTAAATTGTTGATTGCTGCTCATATTTTCGTTGAGCTGTATTCTATTGAATGTTTGTGTTACCGTCTTATTTAAATTTTCGATGAACGGCCGTCAGGGAGTGTTAGTTGTCATGGTTGTGTTTTCTTAATTCTTTTAATTACGAAAATCTTTTGCTGAATGACTTTGGATAGACTAGAAAGTCTATCCAAAATTTTAGACCTAATATAAAATGCTTTACCCAGTTATCAACACCTGTTTGCACAGTTTCTCATGATTGTGTGAATGTGTCGAATGATTCAATATAGCTTACCTATATATCTACCTCACACAGAGACGTGGGCATAGCGCAGGCGGCGCGAGGACGTTCATGTTCCGCTGCAGACGAGCGATTTCTAGACGTTTAAAGTCCAGTTCAGCAACTCAGTGCTATCTGTACTACATTGGATAATTAAATAATGTTGTAATAGTCGAGCAGACGATAGGACTCGGAGCGGGCGGACGATACCCTCTCGCATACTACGGGTGGGTTTTTTATCTATATCATTGATGTTTAATAAAAGTTAAAACAGATCTATGTAACCTAACAAAAATGACAAATATGAAATTATTAATTGTAATATTGAATACATTGTCAAACTTAAGTGGCAGTGGGCAGGGTACAATACTCTCAGAACAGATGGCCGATGGGGCCGAAAGGTTCTGGACTGGCGACCGCGTACCGGAAGATGTAGCGTTGAAAGGCCTCTGCTGGATGTGAGAAGCGCAGAACCGCTCGAAGTGGCGGTGCTTGGGGGAGGCCTATGTCCAGCAGTGGACGTCTTTTGGCTGAAATGATGAATTTTATTAACAGCTACGTTATTATAACCGCTACTACAATAAGCATGTATGTTTGCTCGTTCCAACCGCTAGTCTACCGATACCTACAAATCCAGACGATGCGCGCGGCCATCGCCACTCGCCAGTCCTCTATCTTATAATTGTAATAATTTCGCTTCAGAATGCGGCATAGTTCCAAACACTGAGTATCGATAATTACGCTTACTTAACTGACCCACTTGATGTGACAACTCGATTGATTTTTATCAAACGCGCCTATATATAGAAACCTGCCGGCATCGGCACTCCGGCAGGTGCAGGGTTCGGTGCCCGATTCAGTATTATCGTTAGGTAATTGAACGAGGGATAATACGCCTGTTATTACGGCGAGTTAATTAAATTTTTCGATTGCGAAATGTATTGGTTTCTATTTTAATATTTTGTATGTTGCCTTTATGTTGGGCTTGTAGTGCGTTCGGAAATTGTTTGTAAAAAATACAAGGAGAAGTGTTAAGTTTTAGTTTTTTATTTAATGATGTTTGTATCTTGTTATTCATGATTTCATCAGTATTTTATTACTGATAAAAATGTATTTCCTTTTTTACAAAAGATAAAAAGGTTAAGCACATAGTAACATAAATGAAACCTGCACTAGGTTTCCCGTAGGATGTCCGCATCGTAGATACCTATTATGCTTGAAAGCCTTTTATTGAGTACACCCTGGCTATGCCTGTTGCATTTCTTATGTAAAATCACCTGCAATATGACAGTAGCAAGCTTCTGAAAGTTTGTCACTGTTGCCAAGTTGTTTTGGCAATTATCAAACGACTATCACACTTTCGCACAGCACCGTAAGAAATTAACAAACAACTCGTAAAATTACCCGTACATTTCTTAATTTGATCCGTTGAGCTCCCAGTGACAAACGGCTGGTGTTGCGAGCCTCAATAATTTGCGCCTCGCTCTCTCAGAGTCGCGGAATTCAGTCGTGATTAATCAACGCTGGCAACACTTCATCGCGCGATTATAAGCTTTTAAATATTTTCGGGGGTGCGCCCGGCCCTATATAAATTAGCTAGCGATGAAAACGCGCTGTTTAGTGAGGAGAGAGGGTTACATTGGCGTTTTGTCGATTTTCATCTGTTGCGCACACTCCCTGTAACTCTGCAATAAAAGCCCTGTTTGGTATAGCCTTCTTAGATCTGTCATTCCGTTTTGTTATGTTTATTGGCATAAACATGAACTAGTGTTGTTTTTAACTTTTTTACTCCGAAGCACAATCAAGACGGAATCTACTAACTTGACTCAAAATAGAGTATTTAAAATCAACTGGCAAAATATTTTAACCTTACATGTCTATAGTCAATAATCGTAACGCATCCTACAAAATTATCGACATATGCATCTCCCATCACTATTTAACCCTTTCCCCAGACAGCGGCCTGCAGCCCGGGGCGCAACGAAACAGTTAACTAAATTAAAGTGAGTGTGAAGACCGCTGCAGGGTTAACTATTCCATTTCGTTTATTGCGCACAACTCTGTTAACCCTTCAACCCGTTAATAAAGATGTAGAGGCCTATTAACTGCGACTTAAGTTTACTTTTATAATCATCCTTATAGTTTCTTAATATCCGAAATATTATAATGAGCTCGGTTATTTATGCGGATATTAGAAGCTTTCAACAACAGTTACTTTATCATGATTAATGTAATTAACGATTAAAGATTGTGATAATTAATTGAAACTGTAATTAAAAACACGTGAAAGTAATACATGCTTCAATTAAATATTGCAACTGTTTATGGAACAGGGTTTTTCTCAGTGTACTTATTTAAAATAGTCATTAATTCCTGTTAATATTTATTTTCACTTATTCAATTGGCTAAGAAAGATTGGTCCTTGGAAGCTCTGGACAGAGAGAGGTGGAAAGAGGGTAGGGAGGCTTTTGCCCAGCAGTGGGACAATAATGGCTAAGAAAAAAAAAATTCAATTGGCTAGGTTCCTACTACGTTCCTGATAAATGACCGGAAAATTACCAAAGGACAAGTTAAATATTACACTAAGTAATTACCCAGATGATTTTGTGCAAATTGTAAAAGGGAACGGTTTCGAACAAAAAGGGTATTAGACAGCTGAGGTCGCAACTCCTGCGGGTACTAAACCACTTATTATTGCATACAAGTATTAAATCTACACAAGCTTAAAAAACGTATTATAGCTGGTTTAACGACACAGCAAGCTGTAAAGCCTACTTATTTTAGTACGGCTTTTTTATAGAGGCATGGACAGGCTAAATCCAGACGCATAATCACGAAAATCTGCAAACATCAGAATAGGTTCGAACTCAACCCTTTCAAATTCGTATGTTTTATGTATTAGTATGAAAATATCTAAAATGACACGCGGCTGATGATACTGAAAGCTTCATCGGAATTGTTAATCTCAACACGGCTGTCTCTGCGCGGATATTTTGTTTTTCGGTGCCCATCACTACGACCCGCTGTATTCGTACCTCGGACTGCCATGATATCCGTATTGTCGGATATCGTGAGTAAGTGACACGCAACGACATCCGATAATGGATTTTATTTTGATCGGTCATTTATTTACATAAATACATAAAACATTGTTATTTGCGGAATGGAACGTGTCATATCAATATACTCAAATACTCAGTCTAGCCGGCTAAAGTGTGTCATTTTAGAAATTGACAGAAATGTTTTAACCAATATAATTCAGATGGAGCTTCGTGGAACAGTTAATTGATTCAAAAATATTCGTCTGCTGCCGTTTCAGAAATACTCTGTCCAAATGTAGAGATTAAGTGATAATTGAACTCAAAATGTTCGTAACACAACTTTTACGGCCCATTTTTTACGACATTTTCGTCGTAATCTCCAATAACCTTAATCAGTAGCTAATACAATCTGGTCCTGGGTGGGTCGAGATGGTTCTAAAACGGTACTTATACAAGAAGCACCCATTTACCTATATTATCATGTAGTAGTTACAGCAGCGGTGTTCTAAGGTCACACTCGTTGACCTTCGCAGGGTTAAGTGGCCGGCGCCACTAAATCCGTTTATTATTTGCTTTCTATTACCCTGTGATAAGACCGGGGGTATAAAATTTTATTACAACTGCTATGAAATAAGGTAATCTGGCGGATGAGGCGGTCTTCTGTCATTGACGCCATCTTGAATATGTTGCGGAATGAGCAGGAAATATTTATAAATTAGGATGATATTACTTTCGAATTGAAAGCGTTGTGGAGGGTAATACAAACAATTTTATAATATAGCATTAGATCTAGAGATAGTTTTGAAGTCGATATGCAAAGCAGTCTTGCACTACAATCATATAACACCCATGATGATCTTCGACAAGGCCTCTTTATAGATAGGTTCCATTTTTGACAAAAGGTGCTTTTAAAAATGTATATTTCAATTCTTGTAAATCTTTTTGTAAAATTGGACCGCTTAGTGGTTTCTTGGCAACATGTCATCGTTTTCTTACCAATTAAGAATAAAGCCATAGTTATAATATTTGAACTAACTCTTGACAGGAAAGGCTGCGTTAACATACTATTCAATATCTGAGAGTAGTTTGGTAATTGGTATCTAGGCAGTAGGCACAGCTAGTACCTACATGGAACGAGAGTCCTGCTTGAAGGTCGTCACGATCGAGCTAAGATCGCCTTACTCAGTAAAGTTACAAAGCTAAAGGACAACTCGGAATGTCATTTAAGTATAGTCATATTAATGTTGATCTCATTCTAAATACCTCCGAGTCAAACAAATAGCCAATTTAATTTAATTGTGTTTAAATACCTGTGTTTAAGTACCTACCTAATAGATAAATATAATTTACGTAGATTACAGGCAGTACTTATTAAGCTAATCGACTTCACTTGATATAGCCTTAAAGGCCTTATCATACAAATAGCCGTATTGACTCTTAGCGATGGGTCAACTTTGTCTCATCCGTTATCAGTAGATCTACTGATAGTAATGTGTGACCATATACGTGACCATGTAATTGAATAGGGGAAGACGGTGTCTGTACTTAGATAAATGCATTGCATTATGAGGAAAATTATGTGGCGGATAGCCTGACACCTTCTCGACAAATTATAACGTACTTTTAATACCTACTTCGCTTCTTTTTCTTATCTTGTGGTCATTGACTAACCTGGTTTAGGAGTTTTAAAACCACCCAAAGGCCTCTGACTTGGCTTCACTTCTTTCAGGCATGCCCGTTTTCTCACGATGTTTTCCTTTACCATTTTTGAGAGGTGCGTGTCTTGGGTTCGAACTCGAGACCTATGACTTAGCAGTCTAGGTCACACCACTAGGCTTTCACTGCTTACTTCGCTAGTAGAGGACATCACACCTAAAATTGTTTCATAATTAACGACGAGCAACATCGTTAGTCAATAGGATCAAATATAACTAAGTACACATTTTCGTCCCTTCCGTTTCGTTCAACTTTGATCTTTGTAAATCTATTGCAAATATTTTCATTTTCCTTGTGTCCCACTTCAAGAGACCTTAGACTCTACAACATATTTGACACCAGAAGTAAACAATAACCCCAAATACTCCACGACATGAAATACCTTGACACAACACAGTTAAACAGATAAAGCACATCCAAGGAGTATTGATTCAACCCACTTTCAAATGACACGACAGACAGTGGCTGCCTGGCTGCCCCTCCCACGACAAGACACGCCATCACAAAGACATGTTCTTGGTGTCACAGTAGCTGAACTACTTAGTAGGAATCATCGATACTTTTTACAACATACTTGACCTAAAATGTCACTGAAATCACCGGTTCTGAATTCGACGCTTCTTTGAAGAAGAAATCAATCAGAAACTCAATAAGGATCTTCATTTTCAGTAGCGAAGGAACTAATTCCTAAAAATCTTAGCAAAAATCAGTGTGAAAACTTTTTATCTAGGTATTTGATTAAGTTTTTCCTTGGTAGACAGAACTTATTTTTGCAGAGATCCAGTCAACGTCTCCAATCAATGGCCCCAAAGCCGAAACTATAGATTATGATGAATGGCGCGATCTGGTGACTTTAACAGATAATATTCCTTTAGTAACCTTTTCCAGACTGAGCTGCAAACAGTCAACTGTTCACAAACCTGTATAACCGAATATCGGCGTCACCTTCCTCCGTCCCACGCAAGGAGCGCACGCGTCGCCTCAGTTTTTTCCCGGTAGTTAAAGGTTAATAGAAAGTTGGTAAAACAATGGTGGGCCACAATGGGCATTGTGTTGCGAGTTGAGTCACGATGGCTGGCCCACGTAGCATTGGTGTCTGTTACTTGTCACTTGTATGTGCTTTTCATTTTTGGGTGTCAATATGTTAGGAGGAAATAAAAATAAACCGAAAACTGTGCTCTTAACCTTCAACTCAACCTTTCAAAGTCATCTGACTGTTTTGTGGGAAAAACCCGTCAGTGATTTTCACAAGCAAAGTTTTGTCTTAAACAGCTTTTCACAGAAAAATGTGCACGGAGACTCTTATTCAGAAGTTCGTAGAACTTCAGAACAAAACACTCAAATACAAATAAACATTTCTACAAAATCAGAAGCATATCAAAAATTACATTTATATCATTCAACACATACTAACACCCATCAACTCATTATGACCAATCGATCAAGCATCAATACTTCGTATACCAGGTACTCGTACATTGTATAACTAAAATACTCGTATAACGTACTGTATCGAGTACTCCGGTAGCGACGGCAGCCGATCTATCACTTGTTTACACTATAAAAACGAGCAATTATTCACCGGTGATGAACTATCGATGATTGGATCGCGTTTAGAGGTGGTTTACACTAGCACGATTTTCTATAAATAAGATCATGTTACTGAAAGAAAATGTAAATAAACAAATTGCTAAACAATTCATTAATTCAATCGAATAAGTTGTAACTTATTTGATTGAATTAATTAATAGTAAAAAAAAAAAAACTAGTTACCAGTGATGGTGATGGGTATCTTGAATTCGGAATTATGAATAATCATACATACTTAGTCAATTAGAAAGTTAGTAATTTTTGTTTTTTATTATTGTTATTAGTCAATTTAGTAAATTGATCATACATAGTCTCATAATATTTATATAGAAGGTGGTATAAGTGGGTTACTCGATCAACTTTTTATTCGTCAGTATCCGCCAAACTAAATTCTATCCATTTGGGAACTTAAAAACCGACTGAGTGTAAACTCTCCCTAACAGCAGATGAGTACAGCTAGCCATGTTATTTTAAAATGAATATCAGATGGATTGCTCATTGTTCGCGAGCCACCGGTGGCTGATCAACTCAGCGGTCAGCTGATCAGTCTGCTCATTTGTAACCTTCATGTCGATATCTGATAAGTAGCAGGATATAGAAGTTTAATAAGCTGTACACAGCGAAAATAAAATGAAGTAATTAGGTGTAGACCTACAATTTGCTGCCGGTATTAAGTGTAAATTATGGAGTAAACCGATTGCAATTTACAAGCACACATCGCTAACGCGGCAGCTTCTAAGAATTATCTATCTCTAATAGGAAATTATTCTGATTATAGTACTGCAAAACAGTCAAGTGTGAAATAAATGACATTTTCCTTTTCTCCTTTATGATTCATATTGGAAAATCAAATGATATTTTTCCGGATTTGGACACTGAACTTAAAACCCTGTGAACAGCAGCTGTACTTGCGAAAGTTCTACCAATTTCACAGCTCGGGAACAAGTAGGCAGCCAGTGATCTTTCGGATCACAAAATAAGCAGAGATAACAATTGAACTGTTGATCTAACGTATTTTTGTAATGTTCCTACGTTGTCTCGAGTTGTTGCCAATGTTTATTGTGGAGCTCCAATCTAAACAGTATGTCCGCTGAATAACTAACAACGCTGTATTTTACGTTGATTTATTATTGTAAGTATTTTTTGGATGTCGCTTTGTTATCTTTTCATTTTCTACTAATAATTTTCGGAGGTAATTTGTTGAATAGTACCTAGTTTGCTAATATTTTCTAAGTGATTTATTGGTTCAATTTAACTACAAATTAAAGCAAACAACCCTGAAAATACCTTAATTAGTAAAACCTAACCAGTAGCAAAAACTAATTAAGTAAAGCAACTACAACTTAGTTAATTACACACCATTAAAATGCTTATCACCGTATCAAAATGAATAGATTATAAATAAATAGCAACTATATTCTCATTACGCCAAAGCGCATGCGTTGTCAGTCAATCGTAGACGTTTTTATCGGTTATGTATGACCCCGACTTGCCACTCGAAATACGCAAGAACAGAATTTAAACTCCATACGAAAACGATTTTATACACGACACAATTTAAGTAGATCATGTTGATCTATTTTGTTTGATGCTGGTGTTGATGAGATACATGTATGCATGTGATCCGTGATAACACTGGTTCCCTCGAAATTTCTTTTTCAATTAAATTTTTTTTTTGGAACCTTGAAAAGGATTGTAAGTTGAAACGTTTTGCTACGCTCGCCGTGGCAACTATAATAATTTTCTGCTATGTATTTATCATATGTTATTGAGAGTAAAGTGGACCTTTTGTAATAACCATCTTACATAGTGATAGCTGTCAGAAGTCAGTGGCTATTGTACACAAAAAGTATCGATAAATAACACGCGTCGGTCGATAGGTGCGAATAGATAAATACTAACTTATTATGGACGTGCGGATATTTGATCTTCGTCCAATTGAATGGGTTGAATTGATTTCAATGAAAAAATAGTTAGATTGCAATTGTTTGTTAGATTATTATTAATGTTTGTTTGTCAGCATGGGGTCTAGTTAGTTTTTTGTTAACATTTTAATATAATGAATGTGTGCTATATTAAGCTTGATCCAATATCATATTTCGCTGATTATAATACCAGTGTATAACAGACCCACACAAGGCAAAGGCCTCGTCACATACATTCGGGTACAAAAAAGCTTCATTTTGCCATGTAGCCATAGTTAAAAAATTACATTGACAATACAAGTGTGTAAAACACAAAGTCAAAAGCCTTTTCTAAAAGCTTACCTTCAGAAATATTCCTCCTAGAACACATTACATGTCAATAGCATAACCCAGGGGTGATACAAGAGGAATGGCCGGGGCTGGTGACCATGACGTGGTAATTGTTTCCCTACCGCCGGGCAGGCCGGTGGCAGGCCGGTGGCAGGCTGGTGGCAGGCCGGTGGCAGGCCGGTGGCAGGCCGGTGGCGGGCCGGTGGCGGGATAAATCACTGTAAATCAGATAACATGGGAAGAAAAGTGTGAGACGGGAGCTCGATGGACTTAGCAGTCGCCGGGGCGGCCACTAAACAAGCGTTTGTGTGTCAGTGATTTTCCTAAGAAGTACAAAGGAATTAATAAATTTCTTGATACAATAGATGCACGCATATTTGTACGCCTCTGGGCAAAACATGGAGGATCTACCTATTTATAACACCTCACACTATGTGTAACTTGACCTATGTTCACAAATAAAGCTTTCTGATTTCTGATGCTATTTGAAATAATGCATGTGATCAATAACGGCAAAAAAGGACGTTTTTTTATTGACCAAAATTCTCACAAAATTTAACCTTCATTAGGATTTAAACTAATAACTGCCACATAGATAAATATAACATGTTGTTTTATGAAGCGAGAGATAGTGTTATAAGATATATTTCTAGTTTTCTACTACTATAAACTAATGTCAATTTCATAGAAATAGCAGACATTCTAATCTGAAACGAGAATATCTTATTTATTTATTTAAACACCTTAAATCTGCCTTTACAAGTTGCCATAAGGCGATAGTTAAGTTCATATATTATTACTCATTATAAAAGCTACATATTTTCTAGTTATAAAATATATTTCTACTATGATAAAGTAATGTCAATTTCATAATGATAATTATAATCAAAACTTTATGAAACGCTCACAAAGTGCGAGTTGTACCGATGGCCGCATATTTCGTGGCCACTCAAGTTTCAGGCGTAAGAAAGATGTTAAGGCGGGCGGACACTGGTTGCAAGACAAAAGGTGGGCGGATGTCGATTACTGACCAATGTGGGAAACATGGGGGACGATGGGGGACGATGGGGACACTGAGATGAATCACCTATTATGTCATCCGAAGTGAAAAGGAAACTGTGTTAACAACTATTATCTACTGTAGTTTGATACTCTTAAAACATTTATCACTTACAGTAAGATCATTCAAATCAACATTGTATTGGGTGATTGAAACAAGACTTCTTCCAGTTAGTATTTTCCGAGCATATCATACAAGTTGCAAGCTGTTAAAATATTGTGGTAATATTATGAGCCCATCGCAAAAACCAATAGGAATCTTGTAAGTTGCATAGTATGTGCTCAATAGACAAAAAGAACTGAATAAAATAAAATATCAATGAGATTTTTGATACCTTCATCTTCAATCAATGCTAGCCAAAGAAAAACGGAAACAAACTAGCTCCAGGTGTTTTTACCTACCGTCAACCGTTAAAACTAGGCCAGATAAACCTGCCAAGTTCAGACCCACCTTTTTAGAGGACTCTCGTTCTTATCTGCAAGTAAATAATGCTTATAACCACGTGGTGGTCACATTTAGACCGCTAACGGCCGGAACGGACCGGACGGACGGCTGAAATCTCGTGGGCGGTTGAGTTTGTGGCTGATTGGCGCTTTTTGCGAACACTTATTGAATACGAGCCCCTGTGGGATTATATGGGGATTTTATATCTACCATCGGTGTTTACACGGTTTTTCTTAGCGAGGCAGTTTTCCTTGGGTTTAGAGACTTGTTGCTTAGTTGGCTAAAGACATCGGGTTGTAGACATGTCTTATGAGGACGCTTTGAGTGGAGGGTATTGGAGTGGCTTCAAAAAATGTTAATAAAATAATTGTAAGTACTTATTGACACTGTCTAAACAAAATAATAAGTAATCTAGTCAACAAATAAAATGGGTTGCATAATCGATGTTTCACCCAAAAGAAGAAGAAGAGCAAAATATTAGTTCTTGATGTTTCACTAGTACGCCAAGCTGCTCATCTAAACATCAACTAATATTTTTAAAATACCTACATAGCTTAAATTTTGTCAGATTTCAGTGAACCAAACGACATCACTCCTGCACCGACGACCCACTATCCCACATGCCACGTCCACTTCACACTCGCCAATTCAAAAGCCTTAACTTTCCTAAACGTCCGCGGTTTAAGAGTACGTTGCAAAAAACAAATGAATCAATTACCGCCCGGCTGCCAACAAAAACGCGGGGCATTTCGCCCGGCCACTAATGTAACCTCTAATTCCGCTCATTTGCACGGCATTTGTAGCGCATTTGCCATCGGTTTCGCGGCCAGCCCGTTTTTTACGGCACTCAATACGTCTGCGGTTTGAACGTGTGTCATTTGTAAGCGTTGTTTGTGGTCACAACCTTTTTGCGGCTATTGTGGTATGTTCGACAAGTTCAGTTTTTAGAGTTTTTTGTTGGATGTTGGTTTTTACGCGTGTTGTGTAAGTGATACGTTCTATTGGGCTGCCTGTTTATTGTTTCAGTTATATATTTTTTTAATTTTATATGTATTTGTTTCAGTAGGTACCTACCTACATATTCTATGATACGTTATTGGAATAATATTTTGAATAACGGCTTACAGTCGGGCCTTTTCAAGTTTTCTTTTGGATCTTACACTTAAGTACACCTCTACACCAGCACCGCACTCATTACACAAACAAAACATTATCAAAGCACACACCATAAACAATACACCGCAAACAAACTTCATTCCGAGTAACACAATAAATATGAAACCGAGGTCCAACTTTAAACAGTGCCATAAATACGGTCGCTCGTAAAGAGGAACTAGACCTGAAAGTTTGTGCGGCCAGCGCATAAATCATACAATCTAACCCTCCAAAACTGTGGATTCCGGGGAGTGTATGAGACGCCCACTCCCCCATATGTCATTTCGGTCAAGCAGCCGCTATTTGTCTTGCAAAAATTCGGAGGAGCATGTGAGGAATGTCTTGTCCCCTTCGTCCGAGAGCGGAATGTGTAGGGTTACACACCTTACCGATGTTGTGCCAAGATTAAAAGTTGGGTTATTGACGCGAGGAAATAGACAAGCGAATAGTTTTATGAGTTTCAGGCAATGGGAATGAATAAATTCAGTGTTTTCTAACACATTTGGGAGTTTTGTATTTGAAGACATCTTTTTTGTGTCTATTGATATTCTTGATAGAAGTTTTTGGTGCAGTTTCTTACCAGAATAACCTTTTCAATTATAAAATTAAATACATGCTTTAAAACCAAACTTGGATCACCTCTAAACCTCCGCAAATCTTACATGAGTACCTCACTCTATCCACTGAGTACCCAAAAATTTCCATCCCCTAACATTATTTTTCATTTTATACGAAAGACAAATACTTCACAAATCAAAGTCCAAGACGCTGGGCTGAATAAATTGCCCCGTAGCCCATCGCCCTGATTGCGGGCTACGTAAATATCAACAGAAAGTACGACAAACAGACCAACAGAACGGCTCTGTTTATACACTCCTTACGGGACGCTTTTCGGTGAAATCTTGCGGATACCGACTCGACATTTTGAATATTGTTTAGTGTAAAGTTTTGAGGTAAAAAATTTCAGTCTTATTATTGTGACCTTCAGGTAATATGGTTATTGGTTGCTTGCTTATGACTGGTGACGTGAAAAGCAAGTTTTTCCGAATCTGCTGTAAGGAATAAGTCTGCAGTTCTCAAAGCACCGTTTAGCGAGTCCAGTCTAAAACCTAATTGGTACTGTGAAAAGAAAACACTGCTATTTTTAATCAAAGTAAAACTGATAAACTTCATGAAAAGGTTCAACTTCAGGAGAGGCAAAATCATAATCATGATTTCCCAGTAAACCTTCACCAAACATATAAGAAATAGCCCAAACATTAAGCGGAATGGCAGTCAGTTAGCGGGTGCGGCGCGTGACCGCAAGTCGCGTCCCACCAACTAATAGGCCGCAAACAGGCCGCAAACGGGCCGCAGTTAGCACCCGCGCGGCCCATCATGTGAGTTTATTATACATACATTTTCATTTATTGCGGATCACACATAAAGGTACACACAATCCATATAGTATTAGTAACAAAGACTTAGAAACTATGTTAGTAAAACTTACAAACTAACCAAACAACAACTAATAACTACGTGGGTCAACACATGTTGGCACGTGCCTCCTCATCCAGTGCCTAATAAAAGGGTTGTCCACCTTGTCGACCAATGTTTTTAGGATGCTGTTGGAGCTTCCGCGCAACCTACCCATTATTGACGCCGCCCGCTTTCTCATTAAGGCATGAAAATCGTCAACACGGGCTTCCGCGAACATCTGCGAAGCGCTGCAGAAGCGTGGAAGCCCCATCAACATCCTAAACCCATTATTATATTGAACGCGTAGGACGTTGTAGGCCCTCTGCGTATACTTCACCCACAAGCTGCACGTGTAGAAGGTTTGGCAGTAGGCCTTAAAAAGATACACCTTCACATCCCCACTACAACGTGCAAACCTGCGGGCTAACATATTGCACCGAACCGCCAACGCCCTACGCTCCCTATCCAAATCTGCATCATCAGATAAGTCCTCCGTAACCAAATGACCTAGGTACTTAACCTGAGCAACACGCTGCAAAGGTGTTCCGCTTATAGTCACTGGAGGAACGTTAGCTAACGATGCACGTTTGCACTTAAAAATCACCATCTGCGATTTCTTAACGTTGTATGTAAGCCCATGCGTCGCCGCATAAGACTCACATACAACAAGCAATTTGCGGAGTGCACTGATTGATGGGCTCAGCAGCACCATGTCGTCTGCATAGCTGAGATTGTTAACCATTACACTATCTATTGAACAGCCGACATTGGTTCCGCTGAGCCCATCAATCAGGTCATTCATGTACAGGTTAAACAGAGTCGGTGATGTCAACCCACCCTGTCTAACACCACACTGCAACAAATACGGCTCAGAAGACACATTACACCACCTAACGCGATTTGTTTGCGAGCTATACCAGAACTTCAACAAGTTAACTAGCTCTGTAGGCAAATTTAAACTATGGAGCTTGGACCATAACTTCTCATAGGATACGAGGTCAAAAGCCTTGGAAAGGTCAAGAAAAGCAGCATAAACTGGCGTCTGTCTGTCCGTATAATACCTTACAGTCTGCTTGAGCGCCAGGATAGCACTCTCCGTCGATAGTTTGTTAGTTTGTTTGTTTGTGTTTGTTTGTTTGTTGTTTAGTTTAGTTGCTTCATTTATCCGATCTCAAAATTATTAAAAAATCGAACGCATCACTTACTTTACGATGATACAAATAATTTTTTGGAAACCCAGATTTTGTCTGAAATTGCCAACACTGACTAAGCACGTGTGGTGATCAAAGAACAATTTATAATCTATGCGTCGCAGTATCACTTTCCCCTGCTTGTATCTTTATCTCTGAACCAAAATACCTATTAATTTGTTATTTTCATCAGCTCAACAATTTCCACAATTTATATCTAGCAACTAATAGGGCAGTTTTTAAAATCGGCTCAGCGCGCAGGTGGCGTGTCCGTTCCGGTCCGGTGTCCGGTACGATCCGATCGTATTTGCGTAAGCCGGCCGCCATCCTAATCCGCTCCGGATTATTGACGAGACGTCCAGCGACCACGCTTATTAGTAGAGGGTTCGTGGCATAAGATTCAAGCGGGATTGTAATATGGTATTGTTTATCAGTCATGACGTTCATTAAAAGTACGAACCTCCTATAAGATTCAAATTACTACATGTATCATGGTTATGAGTACATAAATCATTAACAGTCGTATACATAACCTCAAGGATTATACGAATCTCCATATAAATTAATATTTTCTTGACTCACGCAACTGCTCATTAATTTTTATTTCAGTTCTTTTACGTCACTTGCCCAAGACCAAATCTCTGCCTGGAAAAGTCTCGTCCAAAGCACGCCAAGTTGCCCTGTTCCAGCAAGTTTTAAATCTGGCTTTCGAGTAGTGACCTACTATAAACTGGTGGCCATAATGAAGATGAAACAGTACGTTTGCATAATATATAAGGTCCCATTAACATAGATGGACAAACTTTTAGAAATCATTCAGAGCACCAAAATAAGGACAGTGGTAAAAAGAATAATAAGAAAAACGCATTAGATACTTCCAAGAAAAAAAATCAGCTAACGAAAATACACCAAAAATGTTGGTAAATTATTTTAGGTCAAAATAAAATCACTTCCATTTGTGTTTTTTTTTGCTTGGATATCTTTGGTTAGACCTACTGAACCCTGTGTTAAAATTTATCCATATATTTTAATGGGACCTTATTATGTGCTGTTCATGTTATAACCTCTCCCGCCTAAGGATTGGCCCACTCTTCTCTAAGACGATGGTACAGCCAACAAGCAAGGGTCAGTCGAGGCATGCCAATTTGCTTTGTCCTTACTCACCTCGGATAACGCTCTATTATACGCAGACCTTTGTGTCTGTAGTTTAGAGGCATTTTCATTGGCTTTCTCTAAATGCCTGTTGGCGATAGTTGTTCGTCAAATTGGGGCTTTGATGATTTGGGAGAGAGAGGTATGAATTAGTAAGACATCTCCAAAGTGTATAATTTTAAGTTCTGCTACCTATGACACGGTTGACCGGTATGGCGTTAGAAAATCCTCCGTGTGTGGTGCGTTCCAGGTAGCAAGTCTGAAGCACGCTTTAAGAATTGAGGAAATTAACACGTTAGCATCACGATAATTGGTTACGCAATTTTCGCAATTTGAAAATGCCCATTTGCTTGACTTAAAAACTCTGAATCACCTTTTAGTCCACTACTTAGAAACGTGTGGCATGATCGTAATTAATTACCGACACGACTTGTGTAGCAATTTGTGTCATAGACTTACAGATCCGATACCTATTTATGTACCCAGTTACATGACTCAAACATTTTGTAGGTACGTAATTGTCATTTCCTGTTGTATGGTTTTTCTTATCGCCTTCTATGGCCAGCTGTAATCAAAGGAATTCGCGGTCACATATTTAAGCTTCATAACTACTTAACGTGTTTGAAACGTGCATCCGCTGTTAATATTCTTTTATTGCAATAAGTTATAAGAAGTGAGAAGGTTTTTTTTTTCTCACAGGCTCTTAGAAAAATGTATCAGTAGGACATGATAAATTAATAGCTGCACCATCCATGCCATTTGCGCCCATAAAATTATATGCACTTTGTAACATATTATCGAAATAGTTAAGTTATTTTGTTTAGGTATGTGCATTGGCAATAAAATTGATTCTTCAATAACTATAAAAAGTGGATAATAGCTATTTCTGAAATGGCACCTTACGAAGTTAAAGTTTATCAAAAACATTCAGTAGGTAAGCTCGAAGAAGATCGAGTAGTATCAGAAAGTAATGTGAAGGGAAGCTTTCAAGGGGGCCATAATGATGTACCGGACAACTCTTTGGCACGAATGTGTCAAGAAGTACGACATAGAGTTGTTAATTCGATATAACTTGTCTTTGTTTGTTAGCTACCGGACCTGTATCAATAATAACTGTATAAGAGGTTCGCAATGTGAAACTACTTTCTCTCTTTGTTATTATTATCGGCAAGGTGCACCACAACCTAGCCCGTAACCATAATTGCATTTCATTTTAACTTTTACACTATCAATAATATGGTTTTACTTACTTTATAGTTGTCAACATAGCATTTCCGGTAATAAAACGTTTAGTGGATACAAATTAGCAGAAGAATTATTACTTTATTAATTAGTAAGAGCCGACTATTATCAAGGCTTTTCAATTTTGGCATTAATTTTAGGAAGTAAAGATTTTCTTTATTTTTATTTAAATAGGTATCATAATTGTAGTACGTAGATACGAATATCATATTAGATACATAGGTACTTACTTACTCGTGTTATAAAAAAATTGCATTCAAATTCAAACTCAAAGCATTTATTTCAATTAAACCAATTACAGGCACTTGAGAATTGTCAAGGAGTCAGTCAGTCAGAAAGATGAAGCTGAAGAAGATGAAGCAGTTGCCCATTCCAAAGCGTAGTAGGTACCTATGGAGAAGAACGGGCAAGAAACTCCACGGACACTCACTATTGCGTTTTAGTTAACTACTAAGCTAAAGTTGTGTGAGCTTTCAACGGTCGAAAGACCTAATTTCAAAACAAACAGTGAAATTGATTGGCGGTTACAACAACTCTTTACAGATCTTTTGCGAAACGATCTCTTCTAAAAATGCGAGTTGTAGTAAGTGTGAAGCTGTGACATTTGACCCTTGGGCCCCCACCGCCATCCGTTGTATCTGATGACCGGGCCAGCGGTTATCAGGCCGTTTAGCGAGGATATTGCCAGCACTGTTTATTGCCAAGTTTTAGTAGACTATCAAGAAGTTATTGGATCATTGTCTCAGTTTTGAGTGTCGACAGTTAGTTGGGGATTGTTTAAGAATGTCATGAACTCAACAGATTTCAAGTCAACATGCTACAAATGCCTAAGTTTTCAGTTTTTAATTTTATCATGAAACTGTAAATTTGAATTTAGATTATTCTACTACCTCTGTAAGACAATCTTTCAAAAGTTCTCTGTCCATGTACCACTTACTTAGTTAAAGGTTTGCAAAAGCCTTCGTCTTAAACTATTCTAAGATTGTTGCTGTTGAGTCACATTTCTGCGAAACAAATACGTGAAGTGTTGGAAGTCTCTCAAAAGTTGGACATTTCACCCCCGGGGTCGTTTATGGCGATCGGTTGGCATCTGATAGTCGCCCTATATATGCCTGCATGAACCCTTGAAGATGTGTTATCGTTTTATTTAGGACTTTTAAAAGGATTATTTCTAGAAGGGGTGAAGTAAGGTGAAAGGATAGAGTTCATGTGTGTGACGGAATATAGTTTCTTTTGTGTCGATGACTAAGACAGTTAGTGTCAATTATAAAGTTTAGGTTCCATATTGAAATATTGTTTACATTGCAGAGTTTAATAGATGGTATCTATGTATCTAAACGCAAACTAATTTTGTATGATTCGTTATGAATTATGAATGTGTGCAGCTATTAATAACTACAAACAGCTATCGCCAGGTCAGCGTAGTTATTATGGCGACTTTCCTATCAGAAACTGTAATGGTAATTTTTAAACTTGTATTCAGCGATGAGCGCTTTTTAACTTTATGCCATTGACTAGTTCCTTGGTCAAGTATGAAAGTGGTAAAATACGATCGAACCTTACCCTCGCGTGCAGTTTAAATGGTGAATATAAATAACTAGTTATGATCTACTTGTAAATAGTCCTTCAGTGTCGACATGTCCTCATCGGGCCGGCTCGGCTAACAAACGCATACTGAGTTAACTGCGTCGTAAACCTCACGGTTTTGAACGTAGGTGGGCCATAGAGTACTAGCACATGATGAAAAGATACAGAAAACTCAGTCCTAGTAAAACAAAAGAGAATTCGCAAGATTTAAGTACGATATTGGAGCAGTGGTGGCCCAGTGGTAACTGCTGCGATTTACGAGTTGCAGGTCGTGGGTTCGAACCCAGACAGGCGCTTTACTTTGTGTAAATTATTTCATCACCACTGCTCTCAAAACGGAGAAGGAAAACATCGTGAGAAAACCGGTATGTCCTAGAACCGAAAATTTGAAGACATGTGACATCTACCAACCCGCAGTGGGCCCGCGTGGTGGATTACGGCTCACTCCCTCTCATAGAGAGGAGGCCTGTGTCCCAGCAGTGGGAACATTTATAGGCTGATGATGATGATGATGAAGTACGGTATTTGACGAACATAAGCAAACCCGAACTTTTGTATCCGCAGAATGCCCAAAGTAAGAGTACTAGTAGACTCGGCTGGGAAAAATCCTCTTATCTTTTTCTGGATTGCTGCTAAACATATTTAACTGTGTAAAGTTTACAAAAAAAATAAAACAGTGGCCCTCCGGGAGTATCGACAGAAGTGAAAACTTGAAAAAAATCCGCACCGCGGTAATTAACGCGTTGATGTCTTTTACTCTACGCACCGCGGTAATCAACTCGTTGATGTTTTTTAATGGTCAAAAGCCGGTGTCGTAACAGTGAAAGCAATGGTTTAGTCCCATCTCAAAAATGCCCAACGCGCCTAAAGAAGTTTTCACTTCAATTACCAATACCAAGAAAGAAACTACTTTCTTATGAGACATTTTAATTTTGTAACAAAGTTGTCAATATCTGCACACCTATCGATGACAGTTTTCGCTTATTGAATGCAGCAAACCTTCTGAACCTACTCACGATTTGCCTGTAGATAAGCTAGTATTTTTCCGCGTCGCCAGTTCTGAGTGCTCCACAACGCTTTACAACCGTAGGTACAGTTCAACTGTAATTCACGTTGCTAACGCAAAGTATCGGTCGCGCGTTCCACGTACCAATCGTAGAAAACAACGACCTGATGATTGTAGCTGAGGAATTACGAAGTTCTTTGTTGCAGGAATGGCTGATGTAGTTTTTAGTAAAGATAGGCTTATTTGATTAATAAGTTATTGTTTATCTTAAACATCGTTGTTTAACAGCGAAAGAAACCCTCATGAAGATCGTTGACATAGTTATAGCTTCATAATCAGTGATGTGCTTGCATAAGATTTCTGGTTTTCTCTTGGTAGTTGATACTCAAAAAAAAAAGGATTAGCGTGGCCAGCAAAAATATGGTGTGGCTCATATTCCAAGGAAATCATAACTTACTAAGGGATACAGCTGTCAAAAGTCCAGTTAGTAACAGCTAATTGTCGGTTAATTTAGCACCCAAGCGTTTGTATAGCTAACACTAGAATACTAAAACGTATAAAGTCGCCTATAAAATTATTGCAGCCATTACTTACTTAAGTATATACAGAATATAAAGCGCAGAAGGTTCTATCTAAACGAGACGGGTTGTTCTATCTATAAATAAACAAGCAACAAGATTTCCTCACAGAAGTCATAGATGAGTGTAAGTTAGCGTAGCCTGAAAGGTGGCTTTAAGGCCCCCGCAGACAGGCGTGACGCGACGGTGAGAGAAATTGTTCAACTAGAATCGCGTCGCACTACTCACACTGTCGCGTCGCGCCTGTCTGCGAGCGCCGTTGTTTAACCAAGGTATGCATGTCCTTCATGCTTTTCACGAATAGCTGCTTTGAAATAAGAAAGTTGTCTATGCCCTTTCAACCAAGTGATAAAAGAATCTGTGTTATTTTTGGTGATTGTATCGAGTTGTTATTCTGTACATAGCTTATGTACTCTCTTATAAACTGTACATAGTAACAGGTGTGTAATACACGAAATACATTTGCACATATGCGTAAACATGCAATTATCGACTGAGTAATAACACGCTCAATTTGATAAGAATTTATTCAACTGTATTCGTAGAAGCTGCATTTTAATTATAGTACGCCTAATACTAATGAGTGTCTAGATTGTTCAAATTGTCAACAGTTCTGATTATGAGTAAATTACATAAACATAACATCACGCCTCTTTTCCCCGAAGGGTTGGGCAGAGGTGTCCCTGTAGCAGGTACACCCACATTTCGCCAGTTATGTTTAAGTCCCATGTAATAGGGGGCGAGCCTATTGCCATCAACTGGACACAAATCCAGACTCCGAGCTGCTACTGAGAAATTTCAGATAGAAAAATTCGATAATACTTTGCCCGACCCGGGAATCAAACCCAGGATCTCATGCTCAGCAGTATCGCTTGCGACCACTAGACCAACGAGGCAGTCGATCGGTAGTCGAAATTATTTTAATTAGTTATAGTTAGTAGTGAAAAAATAAGTTTCTAGCTAATTCTATCGCCATAGTGAACTTTATGGGTACAAAACCAGACTAATCTTTTACTGAATTAATATTTCTGTTTTTTTTTAAGTAAGAAAATATTATGGTGCGGTAAGCTTACTAAATGC
Source organism: Agrochola litura (assembly GCA_949152395.1). NCBI lineage: Eukaryota > Metazoa > Arthropoda > Insecta > Lepidoptera > Noctuidae > Agrochola > Agrochola litura. The sequence continues at coordinate 25,337,343 of OX424499.1, forward strand.
AGTAATATAACGTGACAGTAAAACAAACAAAGCACTTTTTATTCGAATGAAATGAAGAGTTTAATCGTTTAGCATCCCAGCTGCGATCAATCTGACTGCAGGTGGGATGCACTTGCACAAAAGTCTCCCATCAATGTCTACGTCTATGGGCGTCTTTTTTGAATCTGTTATTAGATAATAAGTTACCTCCACATGAAGTGTTAAATGACGAATATCTTCTTGTTATTGGAACCTACCAACTGACTACCACTTGTATCATACTGACGAAATTGGCGCAGTGTTGGTCATGGACACCAATCGATAATAATTTCTCTTTGTCGAACCAGAAACTCAACCAGCTCATCATGCGATGGGACATTATGCACTAAAGATAAACTTGAAACATAGCTTGGTCTGATATTCTGAATATTACGATGAAGAACATGTCCACATTGTTCACGGCTTCATTTTTTAGACAGCCCATTTGCAAGATTCTCAGAATCTATGTATTTACTTGGTGCTAATCAAGTCATCATCTTCCCCACCGATCAACTTTTTTGTCACACCAAATTGAATAATCACCCCATTCGAACCCGGAAGTAGCTCATCACGGGCTATCTGTCAATAAATCTACTACAATTGTCAAGTGGAAAACTGTCACCGTTTCGTTCCACTAATCAGTTGGTTCCGTGGCCGTGCGCCGGTATTATTACCGCCCGCCGGCGGCCGAGGAAGGTGCGCCAACGGTCGCCGCGCACCTTGCGGCCGACCACCTTGCGTCTCGAATAACGTACTGTGTCCAGATACTAAGATATCAATTAGCACAACTCATAAAATAGCATAAGAAATACATTTTGAGTTGGGAAAATTAGGCTTTATAGTTGCAACGGTAAGGTTGTAGTTCCAGTGGTGGGCTACGTCAGGGGTGAAGGCGGAAAGATGTTACCACCCTACATTAAGATTAAGGTTATTTAGCTAAATATAAAGCGTGTTTTTTACTGCTCTATATTAGTGGACACGGCTGTCTAGTGAAATTAGTTGGATTCTAATTTTGTTGTCTAAAATCCGTTGAGATGGACGATAACCCTGCGACCGCCGTAGGGACAGTGAGACCGAAAGTGACTCAAATTGGTTTATTTACGTCACGCTGTTGGTTTTTCTATTGTTCTATTGACGTGTGTATGAGGCAGATGTGTCGGTTGTTAATTAGCGCCGTACGCGTGTGCAATATCAAAGGTTCGTTATGATTTAATCTGACAGTAACTTCTTCTTTTGTTTTATAATTGGAGCCGCGTGATTGATACGGTTATGTTTCATTTCGTAATAATTTTTATTAGCTTTAGCTAGGCGTCACTAAGTTGAAGTGGTAGTGTTATGTTATCTGTCTGAGCATGGGCAATCTCTTCTCTTTCCTTAATTATTGCACAAGACAAAGTGATTACGTCCAAAGAATAGCGATAACCAATCAGATAGCAAATTCTACTTAAAAAAGATTACCACCCAATCAAAAACTGAAAACCACAGGTAGAAATTGAACCTGCCAGCCCTTAAAAACCTGATGAAGCATCATCATCTGTGTGCCCGATCAGTCGTGACGAAGTGACAACATAATACCTACACGTGTTTAGTAACGAACTCACACGCACTGTCCGGCGTGACGCAACTTATTTGAATTGTGCCATTGTAACCAACCAGTAGCGATGTAACAAGATGATCCAGTGCGTAACTACAAGTATTCGTTATGGTAATTTTTGGCGCAAAAAGTTGATGAGCTTTGTTTTTGTTGGAGCAGGAGAGGGTTAGGTGTAACCGAATAGTGCTTGTAGTTATTTATTCTTTTTTTTTGCATTGTTCAATGAATAAATTGATTTGTTATTTATTGGATTCTAATTGAAACTCTACTTTAATCGAGCAAATGAGTAAATGTATTTAGATTTAGACTGAAGTTATTTTGATATTAATAACACTTGACACACACATCCTGTCGTGCTCTCTGTGCAACAATGTCACCTGCACTATGAAACACCTTTGCGAGGCTAATGCTAGCGCTGTCGAAGTGGCTAATTTCTGGTCGAAACTTATATATATTATGTGAAATCATCGATACGGCGACGAAAAAGCGGAACAATAACACTTGTTGGTAAACACACAAAAATAAAAAGATCTGTAGCTTTTAATAATTTTGTAGTATGATAAGACTGATGGACTGATGTACTGCCATGCAGTCTTTCTTTTAGATCTCCTTATTCAAAGGTTACAACCGTGACTACACACACATACACACATGTCTTCCAGTATTTCCCGGTGCTTCAAACCGCTTAAGGTAACAAATATAGTATGCAAGTATGCAGGTAATGACCCGTTTTCCAAGGCTATCATCAATGTAATCACCATAATTCAACCATAAGCGTAATTAATATCGTTAGATATAAATCTATCGGTTTTGCACGTTTTGCTAACGTAGTCATAGTTTTTACTTGCTTCATTTCATGAAGTAATAGATAAAGTCCCGGAATCTTGCAAGTAAAAAGACCTAAGTAGTCATCCTGTGCTTCTTTTCACTCAGTGATGAAACGCAATCATTTTACTTACTGGATGTAAAAAAGAGCTAGAGCTGCCATCAACACAAAGTTTCAAATTATTGATTACTTGATGGATTAAACTTGCTGTAGCAAAACCCTCTGAACAACGACTTATTGTGAGTGGTTTACTATGAAGACTTGCACAGTCAATCTTGCTTGTGAATTATCTTAAGTAATCCCAAGCACTTCAAAAATAACAATAAACTGCTTACCTATTACGCGTCGATAAATCTTTATAACAGTAACGGTTCACAATTTTAAAAGAAACAAGCACACATGTAATAAGTTTACAACCAAATTAGGCATATCTTATAAAACCTTTTTACATTATCCATTAGCAGCAATGGTGGTAAACGCAAAAAGTGCAGCGAACTAATCGCACGCATGAACGCACAGGCATGAACGCTAAAATATCGCGATAATTACCATATTATACGCAACGATATCATCTGCGTATCGAATGCTCGTAAAATATATCTAACTTCTAGATTTACTGGTAACATAAGCGATGATTGCGTGCATTCGTTTCTTTGCAAAGTAGTTGTATTTAATTGTTCAGTCATCTGGTTATCTAACGATTAGCTTATCGATTGATGTTAGATGTTGCTGATTTGAATCGTTGCATATCAGAAAAGAGGAATATTAATTTATCATAGTATCAGTAAAGAATGGTGTCTGTCACAGAACATTTATTTGTTAGACTTCACATGAGCTTTGGTGGGTTCTACTTATATTATTGAAAAAGTGACTTTTCTCCATAAACCTTTTACAGTTATAATTTGTAGCGTCAACGTGACTCAGAAATCGAAAACTTGTTGTTATAAAATAAAAAAAAAATATTGTGCGTGAATATGTTCGCCTCTAATTATTTGTGGAAGTCGGCAGTTGGCGAATTGTGTTTTCTTAATTTCTACTACCTTTTTAGGGTTTACGTCCTATCTTGAAAAAAATGCCATGATATTTATTTAAGACATGGCGCACATTCAAAAGCCCAACTAAAATTCGTTCTAGTTTGTCAAGCACAACCATTAAATGATGGCTCATGTACCATATTCAGCAGAATGGCATTAAAACTTGAACTGCCGTAATTAATACTAGCTTCACTTGTGAACACCATTATGTCCTATACTCATAAACTATCAAGAAAAAAATGCCGTTAGTTTTATAGCATTTCACCTTTTTTGCAATCAAGTGTACTGTAGAGTGACGCAATTAGTTACACTTCAACCTTCGTACACTGGCGGCCAATTTAACGTATAAGTTTTCTTCATTGTCCGTCGTACACTTGGGGCCAATTTAATGTTCACGCCGCGGGCTAAAGGTGCAAGCGCACATGTCCAGCCAGTAAACAGCCGCGACGCGACGTTTTGGCAAGATTACCTCCACGCACATCGAGTTTTGTCATTAACACGTATAAATATTCAATTAATGGACGGTTGCACTTGTCAACGATTTGCACTGAGCTAAGTATGTAATGATTTCCTGTCATTATTTATTAAATAAGTACAATTAGTTTATTTTTTTGCCCAAACTGATCGAATGCTCATGACATGTTTGTAAAAAGTAATTGAGGTAAACAAATTACTTCGTGTTTTGCTCATATTATTATTTGCGAATGTAAATACTTAATATTAAGTGTGAGCAAAGGCATGCGGCATTTATCACTTTTGGACAGGTGGTGGGGCTTTCAAATTCAATTTGATATTATTACGTAACAGCAAAGCATTTAATAGCAAATACCAGCTATTCCCATATCAGATAGTTCTATAAAATTGCAAAAAAAATGCATACCGGTTATACAAAATTATGATTATCATTCGGCAATGCCAGTGTAATAAGGAAACTTGTAAAAAACAATGGATACGTATTACAATTTTGTCACTTACCATCGTCGCAGTGGCGCAGCAGTGGCGATAGAAAGGAAATTACCGAAGTGATATCATAAAGCAATAGCACAGCAATTACATAGAAATTCAAGTCTATTTTCCACTTTAAACACCATATCACTATATAAAATCAACATAGCCCGTAAATTTTAATGCGCGTACGCTCACTATTTCACGGTTTAAAAGTATTAAAAATACGGTGACCATAAACGTCGGAAGTGGGCCGTGGAGACACCGTTTAGCAGGACGGTCCTGCACATGGCGTCGTGGGGTCACCCCAAATGTCAACGGTCTCTTCGTGACATTTATTAACGGTTAGAAGGGTTGGCTAAAGAGAAATTCCTAAAGGCCATTTTCTTTTTCCCATCGAGGGTGTTTTTACTGGGATATGATCGAAGTAACGGTGAATAAAATCAAAAGTTTTTGTCGAGTATTTGTCGTCTCGTGTTGTGTCGGCTTCCATACTGTTCGCATGTGTGCGGAGGGTTGTACACACGGCTACACACCAAGCTATACGTTTCCAGTTTATGCTGATCCACTAAAAAGATAGATAGATAGATAGAATACTCTTATTATGTACATACAACATATGAATTACATGTACGTAAGTAGAAATTTTACATAAAAGTTACAGAACTTTTATGTAAATTTTCTACTTTTGTTTCACATTATCTGTGCGCAAAACTGTCACAGAGTTTTTGAGTTTGACAATTGTTAAATAATAACTTAATTACTTACTTACCTAATCAGTGGTACACTGCGGCCTGCAAATGGGGCGTTGATGGACGAACGTAAAAATGTTGGTCGAGGTGTACGTGAGTTTATTAATTCCTAGTTGCGGCCAAGGCAACCAAACGAAAAGCAAAACAGGGTGCTTTTCTTTTTTTCAGAGTTTACTTAGTTTGAATTTCCGCGCATTACTTGATGTCTCAAGTAATACGTAAGGCTTGTCAGCCTTGGCCGCAACCAGGTATTGATGGACTCACGTATTTATGTGCCTCGGCATCGCCTCGGCTCACATTTTCACGTTCGTCCGTTAATGCCCCTGTTGCAGGCCGCGACAGAGTACTATTTTATAATTACTGGAACCACAAACAGTTATGGAACTTAAAATTAGTTGAATAAAAATAAATATGCGATTGTGTGTACTGCCGTGGTATTAATAAGTCTTGTGCATACTTGTATGATTTTGGTGGCATCGCGATCATGCGAGTCATTTTGCCTTTGTGACTCTGATTTAAAACTCCGAACTTTCTTCACCAGATCTTACCACAATCCGATAAGCTATAGCGTAATGATCCGTGCAGGCGCCGCAGCATACAAGAAGCATCACGCGGTTCCGCCCGCTGCACCACTTATTATCAGCTGTACGAACCACTGCGAGACGAGTTAATTGTACAGTCGGAGTCAGTTGATGCTATCGCGGAGTTTCACACTGCTTTTTATATTATATTGGTTTGTTAATTGTTTAGTGATGATGTGTGCTCAAAGTGTATGGACGAGAACGATTGGTCTAGATGTCTGCTGTGGCAAATTTTAAAATCGATACACCAGGATCAATCGATCACCAGGAACAGCTGTTGATGCAAATTGTTTGATACTTAGCTATCTATAACTTTTATAGAAGATATTTATATATGTGCTAGGTAAATGTTTCCGTTAAATTTATTAAAATTAAGTTATTTATTTTCTTGACTTGACGAAAAGTTGCATAGTTTAGTAGGTACTGTAAAGATTGTCAGCAAAAGAACAGGTGTTCCCTTTTGCAGAAAAAAATTATTCAAGTTACATTCGATCACTGAAGCGAATTTAGAATCAATTTCAAAATTGTAAAATTGTGGTTTGTTTTCAAAATAAAAATAAAAAATACTGTAGCACAACATTGTTTTGGGGGCGTTTTATAGTTTCTGCCATGGCGAGAAGGCGTGAGTTTATGTATGTATGTGTGTGTATGTTGTAGCTGTTTGTTATTCTATTTGAATAAAAAAAAAATTAAGTAAATACCTTTTTAAAAACAAGCTTTTAATAAACTAAAAAGTACAAAATAAAACTTCATCATCATCAGCCTATAAATGTTCCCACTGCTGGGACACAGGCCTCCTTTCTGTGAGAGGGAGTGGGCCGTAATCCACCACGCGGGCCCAGTGCGGGTTCGTAGATGTCACATGTCTTCGAATTTTCGGTTCTAGGACATGCCGGTTTCCTCACGATGTTTTCCTTCACCGTTAAATAAAACTTACGTAAACATAAAACTTTATTATTTTCTTAAAAGCTTCAGGCGTTTGGCTCGCACAGATGGTTTCCTTGCCATCGTGCGAAAGAAAGTGGCCTCCTTACTACAGCGCATGTTAGTGACAACAGCATTCTAAAAATGATCGCTGCCAGACCGGACTGTCCCTTTCAGGGACGCTGGGTGGGGACAGTCATAGGTCTGCATAAATACCTAAGATTATAAAAAAAAAAAAACAATACTAACCTATTTATTTAAGCACCATTGTTACTATTAACACCAATATACTAACAAAATTATGGACCTTAGTCTGAAATAAAGTTTAATTTAATTTAATTTAAAGGGTAAGAAGGACGTTCACGCCTCAAGCTTTTAAGAAAATATTAAAGTTTTATGTTTACGTAAGTTTTATTTTGTACTTTTTAGTTTATTAAAAGCTTGTTTTTAAAAAGGTTTTGAATTAAATTTTATTTTGAACTTTTAGCATTAGAATTTGTTTAAATATCTATTTTATCACCTTCACTTGAAAGGTATTCATAAAGACAAATCCAACGAATCCAAACACGTCGTTACATAAGTCATGTGTGAAACCAAAAAAGTTGCATTATCCAAGTCATGCTATAATTTAGAACGGGCTATCATAATTGAATGCGCACCGATATAACATTAACTCTCTGTGCTGTTGACCGTTTAGGACTTCCCTCGTCTGAAGTAATCCCTGGGTGCAGCACGAAGGGCATAGTGGGCTTTAGGACGGGCTATCAAATGCGTATATAACATTTCTTGTCGGTAGGTACTGTTGACCACTGAGGAGTTTCCTCGTCTGGAGTTCATCCTGGCTGCTGTAGCCAGGTCATGGGAAACTTTAGAATGGACTGTCAACATTAAATGCGTATATAAAATTTCATGTCTGTACTGTTGACCGTTGAGGAGTTCCCTCTTCCGAAACCAACCCTGGATGCAGCAGCCAGATCATGGTGAACTTTAGAACTGGCTATCATAATTGAATGCGTTTATAAAATTTAGTGTCTCTGCTGTTGACCGCTGAGTTTCTTCCTCTGGAGCCAATCCTGGCTGTTACAGCCGGGTCGTGGCCGAATTTAGAACGGACTATCATAATTAAATGCGTATATAAAATTTCGTGTCAGTACTGTTGATCGCTGAGGAGTTTCCTAGTCTGGAGCTAATTGTGGGTGCAGCAGTCAGGTCATGGCAGACTTCAGAACGGACTATCAACATTAAATGCGTACATACAATTTCGTGTTTGTACTGTTGACCGTTGAAGAGTTCCCTGGTCTGGAGCCAATCCTGGGTGCAGCAGCCAGGTCTTGGTAAACTTTAAAACGAGCTATTATAAAAATATATATATATATATTGTCAGGCATCAAGGCCCATAGGGTGTTAGTATTACATCTGACTTAAAAAACGATATTAGTAGATATTAGATAACATGCAGGAACACAAAAAGAAGAAAGAAAAATAAAAATCATAATAACAGGAAGGTTTAACAAGCTTTGTTGCCAACATGAAGCTTGGTAAACCTTCCCATTGTAGGCCCATCCAGCCTCTCTGCTAAAACTCTCAGAACACTGTTGCTGCTCCCCCTCACCCAGGATATTACTGAGGCAACTTTCTTCCGCATTATCACAAAGTAGTCGTCAGTGTGCGCATCAGCGAACATACCTGACGCACTACAGTACGGTGGAAGCCTCAACAACTGAGGGCATTGCTGTATTGAATGCGCAGGGCATTAACTGGTTTTAGTGTCTCTGCTGTTGATCGCTGAGGAGTTTCCTCGTCTGGAGCCAATCCTAGCTGCTGTAGCCAGGTCATGGTAGACTTTAGAATGGACTTTCATAATCAAATGCGTATATTAAATTTTGTGTCTGTTTCGTAAACTGTTGTGGAGTTCCTTCGTCTGGAGATAATCCTGGCTGTCAAATCAGGTCATGCATCATAAAAATGCACTGTCTTCAAAACTTAACTAACAAGTAAAATTTCAACTCCGTAGGATAAGTGCTTTTAATTCAGCTTGCAAGATTTGCCAACTAACTAACACACTAACAATGCATGTCAATATAAATCTTGTAATAAATGCGTTATTGTGGTAGACATTTATTTATCTGGAGGCAAAGAACTAGGTGTTATGAGGCTATCAGTCTTTATCCACCTGTGAACTGCAACAGGCAATTTTAAAATCATATGAGCACCAAGTTAAAATTACATAACGTACAGTAAGCGCTGAAAAGTGCATAAGCACGCTAAGAGTCGTATTGCTGTGAACACGCGGTGTAGTCCGTACATTTGTTTGTGTATACAGTCAGACGTCTATGGTGTGAGTGCCGTACACACACCACATAGAACGCAGTTTTGCACTACACACTGTCGTATCGTCACGGTTCGCGGGCGCCGCACTTATATTTCCATCACTTTTGTTAGCACGCATCATACGCGTGACCTTGGCCAGTGTATGGCATTGCTAAAATTCGAAAGTAAATTATATGTGCAGATAGCAGAAGGCGTTAAGCGTTGGTCTTAGATTCAAGATGGCTAAGGTTCTAATCTCGTAAATCACAGTGCTGTTTTTGGAAATATTATTATTTTTGTTTGCAATAATAATATTTTTAAATATTCCTGCCTATTTATTAATGTTGTTATTGCAATAAAGGGTTTAGAATAAAAAATGCGTGATATGTGATAACAAAAAATAAATAATATTTATTCGTTATATTTACATATTTTACTTAAGTATAGTTAACAAACTGCTACAATTATTTATCATTACTTCACCTGAATAATATGTGAAATAGATGTCTAGAAACTTAGAAGCAATTTGTATTATTTTGATATATTTAAATTTTGAAATGTTTTAAATTTTAAATGGATTTTTTTCACCATAAATATAAAGCTTTGATCATGGTCGAAGTAATTAAGCAATAAATAAGAATATTAGACTACTTAAAATGTAAAAAAATCTACTGACAATATTGTTGATTTTAAGGTTAAGTATAGGCAGTTTTTTCGTATAAATTATTTTTAATTTTATTTGGCTTTAGTAAATATTGGTTGGTATTGAGGTTATAGCTTAAGTATTCATTTTCTTTACGAAAAGAAGATTGAAACTAAACCTCAAATTTTAATCCTAAAATAATAATATTACTAAAATAGTATTAAACAATTTCGGTCTATCTGCAAGAAATACGACAAACACCCTATTAAAACGTGCTTAAAAAATGTGTTACCATAAATTCATGCAATAACGAATCTGTTGTTTATTAAGTTGGTACGGTCAATATTTTAAGGTCAAAAACGGTTTTCTAGCTGGTCTTCAGTGATGCCAGCCTTCAGAGTGCACGGCGAATGGTTCATAATGATGTGTTTTTAATAGTTCAGCAAAATATCTCGTTGGTATGAAACCATTTGTTTCATATTCATTCACCATTTGACGTCGCTGCTACTCGATAATAAGCCCCTTCCTCATATCTCTTAACCCTCACAGTATTTCTCTAGAACAAAGAAAAACATTGTTTTTATTACACATAATACCTAATTATTTATTATTCACTAATCGAATTAAACCTCATAATGAATTTAAAACTTTAAAGGCATCTTCTGTCTCAACAATACCTCTGTTCTATCGACAATACCCTTGATTAAGATTTATGTTTAGTAAAATATGAAATATTATAAATGATAACACTCACACTTAGTCCGGTTTCATTAGATATTCACTTAACTTTTACGCAGCGCTATAATATTCTCTGATCTGATCTCTTCAATATATTTTATGCCTGCTTTTTGAAAATAATAACTACAACACTGCGCTAAATACTCGTCACCAATATTATCCACGAACCAACAAAGTTCTATTAATTGAATACTCGTAACGAACTGTATCTGTCTACCCTACAGAAATCGAAATAATTTACTTAGTTTTCTGTGGTCTACCTGCTAAACTTTAATATTTATAAAATAAAATAATCTTTATTTCGGATAAGGGACATCCATATATGGGTTAGTAAAACAAAAAGACAACTTATATCTATGTTAGTAAACTTATTATTTATTTGGAAACAAGGCTGTTGTTCGACATGCATCTTCGAACAACATCACCTAACAAAGGAGAATCGTAGGTACCTCCCGGCTATGGTCCTCAGGATAGAGTTGGAGCTTTCCCGCACTCTGCAGAGCAAAGAGGCAGATTTCCGCCTAACAATGGCGTGGAAGCCATCGACGTGTGCTTGTGTGAACATACCTGATGCACTGCAGAAACGGGGCAGCCCCATCAACATCCTGAACCAGTTATTATATTAGACCCGTAGAGCGCTGATAGCCCGCTGAGTATAGTTGGTCCACAGGCTGCACGTGTAGAATACTTGGCAATAAGCTTTAAAAAGCGTTATTTTTACTGCCCTGCTACAGCGTGCAAACCGGCGAGCCAACATGTTACACCGGACTGCCAGCGCCCTACGTTCCCTCTCAATATCCACTTGGTGATTAAGGTCGTCGGTTACATAATGCCCCAAGTACTTGAACTGGTACACTCGCACTAAGTCATTCCCATTAAGTTTAATCGGGGGCACATACTCAGGACATTTAGCATCGTCAGCCTTAAAGACCAAGAACTCACTTTTCTTGACATTGTAGACTAAGCCATGCTCGCGAGCATAGCGCTCACAACAACTAAGCAGCTCTCTAAGCGCCCTAACCGTAGGGCTCAGCAGCACCATATCGTCAGCGTAGGTGATGTTGTTGACACTGACGTCATCAATGCGACATCCGATTTTCTTGCTGCTGAGCTCAACGATTAGATCGTTCATGTAGAGGTTAAACAGTTTAGGTGATGTTATCCCTCCCTGTCTTACCCCGCACTCCAGCCCGTACGACACAGACAGCCCATCGGCCCATCTCATACTGTTCGTTTGGTTGTAATACCAAAACTGGAAGATACGCAACAGCTCCGCTGGCACTTTTCTCTCTCGCAGCTTTTCCCACATTACCTCGTAAGAAACAAGATTCAAATTCAAAAATTCAAAATTCAAAAGCCATTTATTCAAACTAGGCTGAGAATCAGCACTTTTCGGACGTCAAAATTACATAAGACAGTCCCCCAAAAACGCCCACCCTTCACCAAGGAAACAAGGATTTATGTGAACAAGACGAATGAAACAAAAAACGAATGATTATCGAACTAGTCATTGGTTGCAGATAAAGTGAGTGTATGTGTGTGTACTATGCGTGTCTATAGTATTGTAATAACTTATAGAAGAAGGTCGTAAGTCAAACCGAAGCGTCAGTCTATTGCTTTGTGAGATTGCCAATAGACTTTTGGTCGGTACTGTACATACATAACATAATCGGCCTATACTTAATGTTTCCACTGCTGGGACAAAGGCCTCCTCTTTCTGGGAGAGGGAGTGGGCCATAATCTGCCACGCGGGCTCAGTGCGGGTTGGTGGATGTCTCATGTTTCCTCACGAAGTCACTATTTTCCTTCACCGTTTTGAGAGCAGTGGTGATGAAATAATTTTCACAAAGTGAATTACCTGCTTGGGTTCGACCCACGACCTACTCGTATAACTTGTAAGTCGCGGCCGTTACCACTGGGCCACCACTGCTCTAGTCAAATTATCATTCTAAAAACAAACAATATCTCTATCTCTCTCTAAGATAATAGAATAATTCTCTGAATAAAGACTCAAACGATCACTTTTCATAACTGTGCTATATACTTTCAACTGGCCAACTAACTTTATTACAGACATGACAAACTTTAGCGATCTGTTTACTGACCGACGACTCTTTATTGTTTAATATTTAAACATCCACCCCACTTGGTATTATATTAACTTGTAGCATAGCCAGCTTAATCTAAATCAATTTGGAACTCAATCTTAACTGAGTTTTAGGAAATGACCATTTTTGGCGAATTTTATTGCCTTGTTGTTATTGGTATCTGAGATAATGGCTGTCAGAACTGCTGAAGTTAGAAGACCTTGAAAGGAAATCTAGTGGCAATAGCATAATATAATACATTATGCAAATAAGAAATATTCGCAATATTTTTTTCGAGGAAGGAAACTTAGTATATAGACACATATTTTATTTTGTCCAAAAACTATGCTAATATTGTGTTAACAAAAGTTGCGGAGTATTTACCGAACAAACTATTTTACAAGATGGCCGACTATCACGACTCCTTTAATAGTTGTTTAAGAATTGTTTCACGACACTTTGATTTGTGCTCACCCCACTTTTAATGGCGGCATTCATAATAAATTGTAGACACATTTTAGTTGAACCATTTATCTTAGTTTGCGAGGCAACATATTTGAAAAGAACGCGACATTTTTAAAGGTCAAGTGGTGTTTTTATATATTGTTTCATAATTAATTACTAATAGGCAAACACTTAATACGCCACGCTAACATATTCGGATTCGTGGACGATACCTATGCGCACATTTTTACATTCGGAATTAGTTTCATATAAACATGTTTATCCCTGTGCGAGAATCTAACCTCACATTACAACCATAGAAGGCAAGAAAATCGGCCGTAAATTAGACTTAATCGGACATGTTTGTGTTTCGGTTCGTAAAATACTCATTCAATGATAAGTAACCTGTAAGTTAATATTTTGCTATCATTAATGCATAATTTAATTTAATTTATCGGTTTACCTAGTATCAGTCGACACGATAGCTAATCGCAGTTTAATTGCAAGCCTTTAATCATCCACCATCTTTGATCATGTGCGTAAAAAGTCGCGCGAATGTGCGCACGAGTCGATTTGACAGACGGTGTAATTGATCGTTTTGACGCCTCCGCTTCATAACTTTAATGCATTACCATTACCAGTGCTCATTTACTCCACTTTTTGCTTACCGTTACTCTAACAAAGTTGTGTATCTTGCAGCAATTTGTTCAATTGTCTGTTCTAAAAAACTGCAGGCTGCCTTCGCCAACCTAACACATACAGAATCCATATAATTATACGTCAATACAACACACTCGTTAAGTTTTTTCGAAGGCAATTTTACGCGCAGTTTATCTCAAAGTAATGGTGGGCTGTCACGATAGGAAAATGCATTATTAAACTCCATAACCGCTTCCAATATCCTAGAGAGTAGAGAGGTAACACCATAATACCCTTTCGCGTAACAACAAAGCGATGGTGTAAATGACTGGGAGAGAGCGCCCCATTGTCCGGCCGCACCGGCCACTTTGAGGGTGACTTAAATCCGAAATTGGGTATTTCGAAAAATGTGCATGTGTCATTTATCACGACCCTCGCTTGGCGGAAAAAACCTAACCCTATTTAAAAAACTACCCCCCGTAATCCGTCGGCGGGACCGACGCGGCACACAAACAGTATTAAATTTTTCCACTATTAATACAAAGGCGTTAGCATCGCGTCAATATTGGATGAATGCAGGAGCTCCGCAGATAATCCTTATTAAGAGAGGTTAAACAACCCTCCGTGAGACAACGGGTTAATCAGTAAAGTGTGTCAACTTAGTGCATTCTTTGTATTTATTAGTTTTAAATTGAAAATTTCCCGAGCTTTTCCGATGATACGACGCTTGTCAACTTTGTTAGTCTGAATGTTTCAGAGTACATATCAACTACGATTTCGTAGCAGATACTCGGAAACATTTGTGATTGATATATTTTTCGTTAATCTCCCCAGCAGTGTTTCAAATACGTAATTGTATGCTCGTATTATTACTGAGAATACAAAAACTATCTACTTTTTTATCATCCCTTCGTGCAATATTTCATCAGTCATTCATAGCCGTTCATTGTAGGTAATTCGATTACAATTTCTCACTTTAATTGATGAAATTAAGACAGTCACGTGTCACATTGAATGCTGCCGTGGCGCGGTACAATAGTGCGGTTAAACTTTTCAATATTTTGGTTGGCTCGCGAGCGCCGCACGTGCCGCCGCGTGCTTCGCTTTACTCCGCTCTACCCCCGAACGCTTTATTTTTTATTATTTTCATAATTCATATTTCACAATAACAACTGAGAAGGCGTTTCGCACGGTTAGCTTATGAAACCACTTTCGCGATTCCGCGTGGGGCGGCTGAGACTTGGGCTTACCGCAAGGGCCACTTATGGGCCCGTTTTTATTTATATTACAGCGTTGCGCTGCGTCGCGTTTTGTGATCCACTTTATCAAACGCTTTACAGAGATCGCGGCACGGGGGTTCCAACCACTAGGATAATAATGTTGGTGGCATTCTTCTTGTGACGTCATGATATGGCTTATTGTGTTTTTTGGCGTAGGATTAGTGAGCCGCGGGCGGTGAGCCATAAAAAGCCTCTGTTTTCAACGGCAGTCAACAAATACTAATCCTGGCCATTTTTGGTCGTCCATTGAGACTAATGCTTGCATTTATGTGATTTTGCAATCGCCCATGATTCCGGTATTCATTTGATTTATTGTATGCTTTATTAAATCATTATTTAACTTTTGCGTTATATATTACTTACTTATGTTTGATTGTTTTATTATAATCTTATGAGCAATAATTATATTTTCAATATTTCTGTTACCAAACACGGCTACCCACTTACAACAATCATAAAACTGAATACGGAACAGCGGTTAAGAATTGCAATTGCAAAAACTTCACCCCACAGGACTGACTCACGTAAAATGTAATGGGAAATTACTGTAAAATAAAAAAGAAGTCTCCCTTAAAGTCGAACCCTTATTGTTACGGCAATTTAGGTAACACTCCCTCGCGGGGAACTAAGAATTCTTATAGAACTAGCAATATGCATGGCTTCCCCAAGTACAAGGTCATAAAACTTGAACGATTTTAATCGAAACGTTCCTTAAGAATTACTGTTTCGTTTACATTGTCTGCTCGAACGTGATCAGATTACTGATCATCTTTAACAATAGTTTCATGTTGATGTGCGTAATCGATTCTGATTCATCGGATTCGATAAATGTTTTTATCGATTTTGCTTAATCAATTAGGCGTAGGTATGTCAGTGTCATTACACTGAAAGACGAGTTATCAGCTATTTGGCATTCAAATTATCTTCCTAGTTTATTTTAATCATCATTATGATATGGTTATAAGTAAGCCTACTGGAGTGTATTTCTGATCTATCCAGGTGTTACTGCAATTCTTTTTTATATTACAAAAAAATAGGTAGTAATTAAGTGTCGGGTCATCGTAAAGTTTTATGGCAACATTTTAAGCTTCTCAGTTTGATATTATCTCGGAGATAGCCACACCAAACTTGGGAATTAAAAATATTGATCTTATGGGTTGGTAGGTATATGTTTTTAATTAAAAGTGAGAAGATTATATTGTCGTTAAGATAGACCTGAGATTGTGGAGTGGGTCAGTCAATTTCAATGAGTTTGAAGTTATTGATTTCATGATTAACTACGTTGTTTTGTTTAGTTCATTATCTCCGTCACTTTAGTTTTGTTGGCCAAAAATGTGCGTATGAAACCTGATAATGATTTAAGCCTTGGATGATCGTCAAGGCAACTTGCTCGAATGGACACGACATTTTTTTTTAAACTATCACGATTGTTTATTTAGGTAGGTGCCTCCAATTTTATGGATAGTTACGTTTAAATGAACACACGATCAAATAACGTTAATCTCCAACATTACGACCTAATCAATCATCCAACAGCAGCATCTTATGACGATATCCCATACTCAACGCATCAGACGCACCATAATAATAAAAAGGCTTTCAAAACTTAATCCTTAAGCAATTATGTTTTTAATTGTATCGCTCAACTTGCGCACACGCCGGTAGCCGCGCCCGCTGCGAACAAAAAATGTTGATTGAGATCGCTACTCGCTTCTGTTGCAACTCAGATGGGTTAAATTGAATTTTTGTTGTGATAGAGATGATGGGCTTCTAGGAGATGATAATGAGCTTTTTGATGAAGAATATTAGAGTGCATAAAGTGGAAATTGTTATTTTATTGCTTTATGATTGTTGAGTATAACTAGGACTCAGCATCCCAATTGCGTAATACAATTCCAATCAAATCCTAAGAAGATTTTGAAGAAAATTGCTAATCCGTTGTTGCTTCATACATAATGTTTGAACAATTTGTCTGGTCGACAACGTAAATGACGTAGTGAATGTTGTTGAACTGTCAAAATAAAAGGCATTGCCAATATAAGTGTGTTATGCAATTACCCCGCAGATGTTCAGAATCAAGGTGATGTCCGCTAAATAAGGGTAAATACACGGTAGGAATTGGTGAACCATATCCATCTTGCTATGTTTGATAGATTTGTAATAGGTATTAGAGTTTTTGAAATAGGAGATTCTCCACGTTTTAACTAATTTGACTACTAAACTTGTTCAATGATTGTCATACATTTTTAGTACTTGAATTATCAACACGGATCCTTCCAATTTGTGCAAAAAAGTGCCATCATCATTCACAACTCCACTCATGACTAGAGTGGGAGCGATATAAATAGTCTTATCTATAAAACGTAATAAATATCTTTCGTGATTGCGAAACTACAAAACATATCTCCGCGAGTCGAGAGGAACCCTAGCGACGCGCGTGCATCCCTTGCGTACGTGCTACAAGGAAGTATTAAAGTCGTACAACTTAACCCCACGGATGTCGGGGGATCCACTCTTTAAATACATCCGATAAAAAACTAAACGACACCCCTCGCTATGCAAAAAACATCCCCCAGAAAACGTCCATAAAGGAAAATTTATCCACAAATTAATTTGTAGCGGTACGAAATAAAATTAAAGTAAGGCGCGCGACTTAGTTTATTCGATTGATGGTGGATTCTTTAATTCAAGAGAAACTCCTCAGGGGTTACAGATATACCTAAGATAAGTTAATAACCTAAACAACTTAAATTAAGCTTTTTATTAAACATTGCGCTGCAACTTTGCAGTTTTACGCCAAAGTGAATCGACATCTTGAAGATTATCATTTAAGAATACCATTAGGCAAGACTGTAGCAAACTGAAGCTTAAAAATATTGCGAAGTAATTACAGGATTAACTTAAGTATAGTTTATCCGTAAATATAATACAGTTTTTAATGTCGTATAGGAGTTAAGACGACAGCTCCGACTCTCATCCTCGGAATAAACATGACACTAACAAAGAAATCGTTTTGACTCTGAATGCAATGTGGAAATGTGCGAGTACCTTCGAAGTTTAAATCGGACATAAAAGCTGCAATACATTGGCAATTTCAAATACACTGTCATAAAACGAAGCATGAATATTCACACCTATAGCTGTTTTATCACCAATCTCTACTTTCTTGCTGTTGTGTAACCTTGTCTTACGCAAATGATGGCTTCCCAATCCGGAATCCCAGACGCATCCACAATTTGTCATATAATTATGACAGTCGCATATCTACGTTTAAACAAAATCTTCTGTGGGAACGCTATGTCGAAATAGTAGAATTTTCGCCATTATATTCGGCCTCGACTGCCGTCTTATATCGTACACATTGAGTGATTTATTGTACACAAACGTACATTAGATTTTTATGTTCGTATCTTGTAGGTTGTAAATAACATTGGTGGTTGTTCCCCGACCCACTTGAAGATTATTACTGATTTATTTATTATTTAAGCGGTGTGATGGACGGCCCCAGTCGGATTGTTACTTAGCTTGGTGAACCATCCGTCACATTTTGTTTGTGACCTTTAGAAAATGATTACAAGAATGTAGGTTGTAACATTTTGACACCTCGTAATTGTTTCGTTTCTCAATGTCGGTTGTTTGTTTGTAATTAAACTAATTGTTTTAATTTCGTAACTATTTTAATTTTGGTAAAAATATCGATTTGCTGATTGCATTGGTTCATTAGCGGTTTCTTCGTTCTAAGGACTCGCGTAAAAACAACTGAGATTTTAAATTATTTTGTGGTTTTCGATAAAATTGATAAAAAAACACTCGCCTATTATAAATTTCATAACCCAAGTTAACATTACATTTCAAGCCCCATCTCAACCCAACAGCACGGCACACTTGAATCACCCCCACAAGACTATTGAAACTCTAATCCAATTCTTTCATATAATTGCCTAATCTTTCCTCTTTAAATAGGAAGTGCTTAATCTCGGCCGGTGCCCCAGCAAGGTGAACTAACCGAGCCTGAAATGGTTATTTTTTAACTTCCCCATTATAAGCTGGGAAGTGGAGCGGATTAAACAAGGGAGGCTAGATTTAGAGCCAATTTTAAAGCGTCCGTATTGATTGTAACGTTCATGCGTCGTTTGGCAGATCTACTAATGCTGGGATCTGTTGGGAGGTTTTGAAAATTGAGAAAGAATTCGCATCATCGCCAAAAAAATCAGGAACTTTTTTGGCGAGGAAGCGGACTTTTTCATTTAATTTGAACAGCAATCTTCAAAGAAAGTCAGACTCAAAACTCGCTGTGTACAAAAAAGCAGTCATTTTAGAATCTAAGGGGTTTATTTATAAACGTTGTTTAAAGTTAAGTGACGTTCAAACGTCAAAAATGTATGGTTAAACCGTCGCTAATCATTACTTAACTTTAAGCAACGTTTATAAATAAACCCCTAAGAGTAAGAAAAAATGATTGCATGCTTAAATTAGACAGGGTAACCGCAATACTTCTATGTTTCAATTTCAACCATAATCATATTAAAGTACGCTCTTGATCTTCTGTCTGGTTTGAAATCAATCCGAAGAAACGGTTTGAAAGATGACTAGCTCCAAGTAAACCACACTAGTTGGCACGTGTCGTTTTAATCAACATTCCGCGGTGTGGGAACAGTCGTTAAGTCCACTAGTGGAGTTATGGCGCCGCGATCCGCATAATTAATGCCTTTATGATCACGTAGCGGTATTTCGGAATCATTACTATTAGATTGTAGGTTATAGTGAAAAAGAACTTGTTAATGCTTTCATGATAGATACTCAATAACCTGCAGCAGCGAAGATATCACGTTGCACTTGTATAACGAATCATCATTCATCACAATTTTATTTGGGATCGGCGCAATATATCTTTAATTTCTTCCATACTTTTCTATCAGCACTTGTATGTATAGCGAATATTAAATTATATCAAGGAGATTAAAGGCATCCCTTTATATATAGGTGTATTAACGTTTCACTAAGTGCTAGCTGCCTGGGATGCCTCAATAAATGAAACTGCATTCGTGATCTGGCCTGCATCAGTCAGATCAATCACCAGTTTTCAAAGATTATTAGTTACGTTTGCATTAAAAGACTTTGTGGCGAAGCTTCATAAACTATTTGAAATCAGTTACCAGTTCTAGACCTGAACAATAAACTAACTTTACTTACCCATCAGCGATATCTCCATTTAAGCTTGTCGCTATGTCCATCCACATGGCTATCACACAGCCACAGCGCGGTATCTTAAGACTATGTGGTATCTGTGTCACATATCGCTATTGCCTTTCACCGCTCTATCTCCAGATCTGGCCAATAAAAATAAATATCTCCGCGGTTATTTACGGGTTAGTTCGGAACACGTTGTTTCTCGGGCGATACCGTTGTTTGTCACTGTTAAAAACATGTTTATGGAAAAAATGATTTGTAGGATCGCTTCCCGGAATGTATGGAGAAACCGTATGGGATTGAATTTGTAAGTGATTTCGAGATTTTCAATGTGTTTCGGAGTGAGGGTTTTGTAGTTTAACGACAATGCAGTGTAACTACAACTGAAGTAACTGACTTCGATATAGGTTTATTAAGTCTGCGCTTTGATGGTTTCAAGGAGTTGGTGGATTGAGCTTCAGGGCAAGTTTTAAGACAGTGATCGGCCCATCTCACCTTACCGTATGGTTAGGTAAGCCTTACCATACCTTAAATGTAGTGATGGCAAATGTTGTGATCCTAAAGTTAGGAGTTAAGAATTGCTTTGTGTTCTATGTTTATGAGTCATGTTTAAAAGTTAACATATTATTATGAGCTTGTAATTATATGAACCCCTTGGTGAAAATGCTTACCGTGTCAACAGATTTAATCGAATGCACTCCTCAGAAATACCGTGATATTAAAAATATTCTTACAGATATTCATATATATTCTTTTGCATTTTATAAATGATAAAGTTTAAGATAACAACTTAAGTATATAATTAACACACAGTCTCACATCACAGAGGATATAATTACTCATAAATCAACGTTTCTTGTAGTATTGGATCTACGAGCCACATTTTTGTATTGTAGCGGGCCCAAGGCGGTTCGCGACCCCCTTTCAAATAAAGGCCTATTTTGAAACTTTGCCAGCTATCTTTAATTACATTCTTCTAAACAACATTTGGGCAATATTTATGTGCCAATATCAGAAAGAAACGCGGCTCGCAGTCTCTACAAGTTTATTGTACAAAAAACGGCCTTAACCGACTTCCGATAAACTATCGGCTATAATTTCGCGGACATTAACATATTAGCATATAAATTGTCTACAATTAACTCAATACACATGTAAAGGAGTTTGACTAAATATATGGCCAATGTTTGTACCAACGATTAACCCGTGAATGTTGATGGCAATTAGACAATAATAGATACCAGTAATAGAGTACGTTTTCGAGTAGATTACGAGGTAGGTATTTGGTACCAATATGTTGGAGGTTGGCGCGGAGTCAGGCGTCGCATTCCACAAGCCTACATTCCTGCGCTGACACGTGGTGTAGGAAGTGGGCGCTCGGGGCCTGGCACCAACACACGCCCTACATTATGTGTGCTATCTACTGCGTCTATGTATTGTTGATAAATCATTCAACTTTATTGTTGTTTATTCCCATATTAGGTCTAACTACTTTTGTATTAAATGTAGAGGTAGCATAGTTTCTTGGCAGCGAACAGCGGTAAATTTCCTATACTCACTTACCTAGCAGGATTCACGACTAAGAAAATTGTTGTTTACATTAATGATCACATTAATATCGGGAGGCTAACAGCTTTAATGGCGAGTTGTACGTGTATCTATAATTGCTCGCAAGGTGGATTTAACACAAAGTAAGTTTAATTAAATATCACCTCATTATTTACTTGTGGGTAAAATAATCTTACATACATGCTCATGAGATAAACGTTATTATTAATGATACTAATCACCGATACGACATGAACACATTGATGTTTGGAGTTAAAGATTGCGATATTGCATGATTAGTGTCAGCTGCTTGAGAGCATTAGCAGCAGTGACAAGGTTTTAAAGATTGCAAAGTGTATTAAATGGAACAGGTCATCTCCTACGATTAATGGAACAGTTTAGTTCTGTAATTACGATGCAACTTCTGTAAAAACGCCGACTTATAATATTTATGATTTTCTTAACATTAACCGTAAGATCTTGAGTATAACGATTTTTCATTTCTAACAACCTATACACGTAGATCAACATTTCCATGTTTATGACCTCCTCATTAGCCTATAGCCATCATAATGAGCAACAAACCAGCTCGCACCTATTTGCTGAACGTAAATACAATTGAAATACACATCCGTAATAAGTCAGCCGGGACCGATACCAGACAGGTACCAATACCAGACGGGTACCAATTCGCGTTGGACGGGTTACAAATAACGTAATGCGATTTGTGTGGCGTCCTGTGGGTGTAGGTTATGACGCGTCTCGTTAAACAAGCTTTATTGTTTTTCTATATAAGTGAGTAAGGACGCATTTTTCCTTATTTTAATGGTAGTTGACGGGTGCGTGATTTTATTGGGGGAGTGTTTGTTTATAAGTTTTGCCTAAAAGGGAAGTAAAGAATTAGTTAAGATGCTAGTTGGTTAACTGGTAACTTTACAATTTTGTAAAATGAAAATAATGCGTGCTTCATATTGTTGTGTAGAAGATTCAATTCTAGCTAACATGGTTCATATCGACATTAGTTAGCAAATTCAGGAATTATCAACTGAAAAAGAAGACAAATGTCATTAGTCAAGCGAAAAATTTAAGATATACCTACCGACGTAGATAAAACAGAAAACTGATCAAAATTACAGGAAAACTGGGTAAGTCACTTTTCCTTTGTCTCTCAGTCCTGTGTTGAACTAATTTCCATTTAAATAGTTTTATCTAATTTAACTCTTCATAACACACGCATATATCTGCATAACAGGCAGATAGTAAACAGTGGATTAGGGCGATAGCACACCGGCGGCAATGTGTCAAACCGCGACGGGGCGCTGGCGCGGCTGGCAGTCGTAGGAGTCCGTCAAACCGCCAGGTGTGGCTGCGGCCTTATTTATGGCGCACCGTGGGCCCGAGGATTTATAACACCAGGGTGTTAGTACAGGAGATAGGCTAATGTTTGGCTATATACTGTGGATACTGGAAGCTGTTTCTTCATTGGGTGTAGGTCACTCAGACAGAGAAATTATCATCTTTAGATGATCATTTTCTGATTTGTGGATGTGACTTGATTTGATATTTTTAAATAAAAGCATTCGCGAGTTTATGATAGTTTTTAGTTTCCAAACAGCAAAAAATACCCTGATCAAAATACATTTTAACATTTTAAAACAAGTCATTAAAGACCCAGGCGCTAGCCGGGCAATAATATTGTACTGAATTTCGTTATGACCCGCTGGTGCATAATGTGATTTGAATATGGAACGTCAACTAAATAATTCTTATGAAAAAATTTCCATAAAAAAACCTTTTTAACCGACTTCAAAAAAAGGAAGAGGTTCTCAATTTTGTCGGGATATATTTTTTTTAAATTTCTATGGCGAGTCTAATGCACAATAGTCAATCATTTTGGCCTTAAGCAGAAAACAATTGTTTTATTGTTGTCATTATTTTTGTTCGATCTATTTATTTAACGTTAATCATTGTTACTTAGTATTCCATTATAATATCTGTATAGAGTTGATTAGTTTAATTATTTTGTTCGTTAACGGCACTTAAGCTGTATTTTAAAAGAAAAAAAAAACTTTTTTACAAAAAATACAACCGACTTCCAAACTACAAAGTGAAAAATAACTATAATTTCGGAAGTCGGTATCAAAAAACTAAAATACTGATCCAAAGACACTTTTTTTTCAAGACAAGTATGACACTGCTTTATCCCCTTAGTAAATAATCTACTATTAAATAATTTCAGTAGATTATTTACACACGCATAACTTATAGAATAGAATATAATACTTTTAATTTCAGACAGAGTCCAT
Source organism: Agrochola litura (assembly GCA_949152395.1). Lineage (NCBI taxonomy): Eukaryota > Metazoa > Arthropoda > Insecta > Lepidoptera > Noctuidae > Agrochola > Agrochola litura. The sequence goes on from OX424499.1 coordinate 25,361,202, forward strand.
TATGGTTAGTAACAATTTTAGTTATCATCTAGTGTTATTAGGTACACAAATTAACATATAATTAAAACTACAATTTTATTCAGCGTGGACCTGCATCCACTTCCGCAACATCGGGGAATCCTATTTATCAGGTCATATCTTTAATTAAAATCACCGTTATTTATCAAATCTTATTTACTTATTAATAATATAAATGAGATTGTTATCTTGCGATTAGCTAATCCTAACTAATATTATAAATGCGAAAGTGAGTTTGTTTGTTTGTTAACCTTTCACGCTAAAACGGCTAAACGGATTTATATGAAATCTGGCACATGGGTAGACCATGACCTAGGTCAGGACATATGATACTATTTATAACGATATTCCCACGGGATCGAGACCTATGTGGGTGAAACCGCGGGGCGTAGCTAGTAAATTATAAAATTATGGTATTGCAGTATGTGCAACTCGTATTATTTATTTATAAATATTTAATTCTAAATTCAGAAATATTCACTATAAAATAAATTTTATAATATTGGAACGAAGATCTTTAACACAGCTTTCGGTAGGAACGAACTGGCAGAAATCGTCACGTAACGTAAAACTATTATGTCCCCTCCATGCAACTTTCTCGCTGTCAGAGAGAAAGTGTGAATTTGGTCAAAATGAAAATCCAAGATGGCGGCTGTGAACATAAAATTTAAAAAAAAATCGTTATGGGTGTCGTTTTTGTAATTTTTGAGGGTGCTAAAGTCGATAGTGAGGTCAAAATGTAAATCCAAGATGGCAATTGCGAAAACGTTGTTTTTGTTTTTAATCATACGTCAGAAGGAACTTCGTTCCTGACGGGGGTCCCCACACACATATTTTTTACCCGATTGGCCCTGAAGGACGGTAGTGTTTTCGAGAGTATTTATGTAGATAGATTTATGTATGTATGTCTATTTCTTTGGCATGCTTTAACAAATCAGGTGTCGTTAGATTTATCTTAATTGTGGGAGTGATATAGGCTATATGATATTTATATATTGCATCTGCAAATACAAAAAAATGGGGGAGGTTTTTTAAATAAATTACAACAATACTGGTATCAAATAAAAGCTAGTAATGAGTCAATTCCAAATATTATTTATTAATACAACTAAAAAGCTTGAAATAAAGCAAATCATTTAAAATAACACGACTGCATAAACGCATTACTAAAAAGAGAAAAACAGACATTATAAATTAATCTATATAATTTTGGTATTGCAGGTAAACTATTAACCTAATAAATTCTATAGATTATAATGCTTGTTTTTCTCGTTTCACTTATACTTTTTTGCAGTCGGGTTTATGTTTTTTTTTAGAATGTTTTGTGATATTACAATATTAATCCCTACAGAAAATCGTCTTATTGTCTTATTTTTAACTCAAGTATATTTTTAATTTTATGGCATTTCAATTCCTGGTTCTCACGATAAAGGAAAAAAATGACGTTCGAAATCACGGTTTCAGCATAGTTTGTTTATAGTAATAGTCCATTTATTTGTGAGAATATTGTTACAGAGACGTTACATGGTTTTTATAGTTCATAATATTCTGCCGTTTCCAGCGTACAAATACATTGTCAGGGTTTTGGTTAGTTTATTAGATTACAAATTAATTTTATTGAATTAAATAAATTAGGATAACATTCAAATTGCAAATTAGTCAAATGGAAATGTCAAAAAGAATTCATTAAGTCAAAGATAGTAAGAAGAGAATAATTAGAATGATAATAATTATTTCCTAATATTTATGTCAATTTTTCATTGATAAAATCATTAATCGAGTAGTAGAAATTAATTAATTGCTTCTATACTACAGCGGTTGATAGAATCACGAGAAATACTGTGAAAATTATTTAGCTGTCGGTCTCCCGGCCTAGGCCTCTCGTCTCATTATAAATTAGTTGTTTGCGTATTTACAGCCTGGAGGACGCACTAACACGACCAGTTACCGTAATCTTTGTTTATTAAACTTAGTTTTTGAAACCCCATATATGTGGTAGATATCGAATTACATTAAATTACTTTTGTTTCTATCGATTATGAAGGATTTATGAATACCTACTACATTTTTGAAAAAGCTCATAGGTATCTGTTTTACATCGCGGAAAGAACTTTCAACTTTGGGTGGTATATTATACTAGATGGTTGATAAAGAAGATACCTGCAAATAATGTAACAGCTCATTTCTTAACAATCCTTATCATCATAGATTACCTAATGTTATCATATTCAGGGATAGTCGTAAAAGTCGTCAGCCAATCGCGGACGAGCAGATAGCTAATCTATTTGACTTGATCTCCACTGGAGTCTTATCTTAGTGATAAGATAAGTTAACAATAAGTAGGTTTTTCGTATGTGGGCGAATAAGCGCTTGTCCTAATAAAACGGCAAGCAGTATACAATGCCAATTCGATGCACTAAGTTTATCATTTCTTCTTACCTACCCTATGATCGTTGACCGTAACGTATTTCCCCGTAAAGTCTTTTCTCCAACAATAGCATTAGGGTGTTCTCTAATCATTAAAAGTAAAATCATTAAAAGTCTAAATTCCGTCACATAAAGATCGCTTCATTACTTTCTAACAAAGATTATTTGGTAGCGCGCGAAGCCTGTAACCCTCAATCTTAACCCTTCACGGGTTCATTCGCCGCTCGTTACAGGAGGGTTAAGATTGAGCCCGGACTTATAACCCGATGCAGCTTGCAGTATTTTAAGCCGAATTAAAGGAAATTTACTTGGTGAGTTATTAAGCTTTTTAGAAGGGGTTATAGAATGGTGATTTGATTTTCCTCGTTTACTGTTAACGATGGCTTAATTAGAATTGGTTTATGTTTCCGTCTGTTGCAGTACCGAGTCGATCATGAATGTTTTGGGTATGAATTATGGGTTGAGCAGTAGATAGTGCAGTATTTTTTTCAGAGTTGGTGATCTTATTGCGGAATAATAACTGCATACAAAATATTACTATGTACAGTACCGACCAAAAGTCCATAAGCAATCTCACAAAGCAATAGACTGACGCTTCGGTTTGACTTACGACCTTCTTCTATAAGTTGTTACAATACTGTAGACACGCACATTACACACACACACTCACTTTGTCTGCAACCAATGACTAGTTCGATAATCATCATTCGTTTTTAGTTTCATTCGTCTTGTTCACATAAATATTAAAGTTTAGCAGGTAGACCACAAAAAACTAAGTAAATTATTTCGATTTCTGTGGGGTAGATGCAGTTTGTTACAAGTATTCAATTAATAGAACTTTGTTGGTTCGTGCCGTGATAATATTGGTGACGAGCATTTAGCGCAGTGTTGTGGTTATTATTATCAAAAAGCAGGCATAAAATATATTGAAGAGATCAGATCAGATCAGAGAATATTATTGCGCTGCGTAAAAGTGAAGTGAATATCTAATAAAACCGGACTAAGTGTGAGTGTTATCATTTATATATTTCATATTTTACTAAACATAAATCTTAATCAAGGGTATTGTTGATAGAACAGAGGTATTGTTGAGACAGAAGATGCCTTTAAAGTTTTAAATTCATTGTGAGGTTTAATTCGATTAGTGAATAATAAATAATTAGGTATTATGTGTAATAAAAACAATGTTTTTCTTTGTTCTAGAGAAATACTGTGACGGTTAAGAGATATGAGGAAGGGGCTTATTATCGAGTAGCAGCGACGTCAAATGGTGAATGAAACAAATGGTTTCATACCAACGAGATATTTTGCTGAATTATTAAAAACACGTCATTATGAACCGTTCGCCGTGCACTCTGAAGGCTTGCATCACTGAAACCAGCTAGAAAACCGTTTTTGACCTTAAAATATTGACCGTACCAACTTAATAAACAACAGATTCGTTATTGCATGAATTTATGGTAACGAATTTTTTAAGCACGTTTCAATAGGGTGTTTGTCGTATTTCTTGCAGATATACCGAAATTGTTTAATATTATTTTAGTAATAGTATTATTTTAGGATTAAAATTTGAGGTTTAGTTTCAATCTTCTTTTCGTAAAGAAAATGAATACTTAAGCTATTACCTCAATACCAACCAATATTTACTAAAGCCAAATAAAGTTTAAAATAATTAATATGAACAACTGCCTTTAACCTTAAAATCAACAATTTTGTCAGTAGATTTTTTTACATTTTAAGTAGTCTAATATTCTTATTTATTGCTTAATTACTTAGACCATGATCAAAGCTTTATATTTATGGTGCAAAAAAATCCATTTAAAATTTAAAACATTTCAAAATTTAAATATGTTAAAATAATACAAATTGCTTCTAAGTTTCTAGACATCTATTTCACATATTATTCAGGTGAAGTAATGATAAATAATTGTAGCAGTTTGATAACTATACTTAAGTAAAATAAACATAACGAATAAATATTATTTATTTTTTATTATAACATAATTTCTAAATTAATGTCTGTAATTTTTTTGGTGTGCATAATAAAGAATATTCTATCTTCTATCTATCTATCTATCACGCATTTTTTATTCTAAACCCTTTATTGCAATAACAACATTAATAAATAGGCAGGATATTTAAAAATATTATTATTGCAAACAAAAATAATAATATTTGCAAAAACAGCGCTGTGATTAACGAGATTAGAACCTTAGCCATCTTGAATCTAAGACCAACGCTTAACGCCTTCTGCTATCTGCACATATAATTTACTTTCGAATTTTAGCAATGCGATACACTGGCCAAGGTCACGCGTACGAGTATGATGCGTGCTAACAAAAGTCATGGAAATATAAGTGCGGCGCCCGCGAACCGTGACGATACGATAGTGTGTAGTTCAAAACTGCGTTCTCTGTGGTGTGTGTACGGCACTCACACCACAGACGTCTGACTGTTTACACATACAAATGTACGGACTATACCGCGTGTTCACAGCAATACGACAGACGGCAGTAAGCGCTCAAAAGTGCATGAGCACGCTAAGAGTCATATTGCTGTGAACACGCGGTATAGCTCGTACATTTGTATGTGTAAGCAACACGATACACACACCACAGATAACGCAGTTTTGTTCTACACGAAACAACAATATATTTCCGTCGCTTTAAACATGCTAGCACACACGCACTATGCGCGTGAACTTGACCAGTTAATGGCATTGCTAAAATTCGATAGTAACTTAACAAGTGCAGATAGCAGAAAGCGTTAAGCGTTGGTATGGAATTCAAACTGCCTCGGGTTCTAATCTCGTAAAACACAGTGCGGTTTTTTGCAAATATTATTATTTTTGTTTTCGATAATAATATTTTTTTAAATATTGCTGCTTTTTTATGTTGTTATTGCAATAAAGGTTTTAGAATAAAAAATGCGTGATATATGATAACAAAATTAAAAAAATATGTTTATTCGTTATATTTATTTTACATAAGTTAACACACTGCTACAATTATTTATCATTACTTCAGCTGAATAAGATGTGAAATAGATGTCAAGAAACTAGAAGCAGTTTGTATTATTTTGACATATTTAAATTATGAAATATTTTAAATTTTTAATGGATTTTTTCACCATAAACATTAAGCTTTGATCATGGTCGAAGTAATTAAGTAATAAATAAGAATATTAGACTACTTAAAATGTAAAAAACTACTTACAGAATAGGTAATTTTAAGGTTAAATATGGGCAGTTTGTTTATATTTTATTTGTATTAATTATTTTACATTTTATTTGACTTTAGTAAATATTGGTTGTTATTGAGGTTAAAGCTTAAGTATTCATTTTCTTTACGAAAAGAAGATTGAAACTAAACCTCAAATTTTAATCCTAAAATAATACTATTACTAAAATAATATTAAACAATTTCGGTATATCTGCAAGAAATACGACAAACACCCTATTGAAACGTGCTTAAAAAATTCGTTACCATAAATTCATGCAATAACGAATCTGATGTTTATTAAGTTGGTACGGTCAATATTTTAAGGTCAAAAACGGTTTTCTAGCTGGTCTTCAGTGATGCAAGCCTTCAGAGTGCACGGCGAACGGTTCATAATGACGTGTTTTTAATAATTCAGCAAAATATCTCTTTGGTATGAGACCATTTGTTTCATTCACCATTTGACGTCGCTGCTACTCGATAATAAGCCCCTTCCTCATATCTCTTAACCCTCACAGTATTTCTCTAGAACAAAGAAAAACATTGTTTTTATTACACATAATACCTTATTATTTATTATTCACTAATCGAATTAAACCTCACAATGAATTTAAAACTTTAAAGGCATCTTCTGTCTCAACAATACCTCTGTTCTATCAACAATACCCTTGATTAGGATTTATGTTTAGTAAAATATGAAATATATAAATGATAACACTCACACTTAGTCCGGTTTTATTAGATATTCACTTCACTTTTACGCAGCGCAATAATATTCTCTGATCTGATCTGATCTCTTCAATATATTTTATAACTGCTTTTTGATAATAATAACCACAACACTGCGCTAAATACTCGTCACCAATATTATCCACGAACCAAAAAAGTTCTATTAATTAAATACTCGTAACAATCTGCATCTACCCCACAGAAATCGAAATAATTTACTTAGTTTTTTGTGGTCTACCTGCTAAACTTTAATATTTATGTGAACAAGACGAATGAAACTAAAAACGAATGATGATTATTGAACTAGTCATTGGTTGCAGAGAAAGTGAGTGTGTGTGTGTAATGTGCGTGTCTACAGTATTGTAACAACTTATAGAAGAAGGTCGTAAGTCAAACCGAAGCGTCAGTCTATTGCTTTGTGAGATTGCTCATGGACTTTTGGTCGGTACTGTACCTATCTCTAGATGTTTCCGCAACAAAAGTTATCTAAAAATTCTTGTAGAGTCAGTTTAATGACTATGTATAACTTGAACCCTGCCAAGTGCATCACTATCACTCAGTATATCAGATAAAGTGCACTATAAGTTGTACGTGACGCCGCCGATCTATCACCTATTAACGCTAAACTCTTCCGTATTTGTGCACCAGCCTTAGATCTTGCATGATAAACAGATGTTATCGCATTTGTCTCATATTAGATCGATTACATCGCTGAGATTGTAATTAGGATAGGCTTGTTTAGTACTTCCTCTTCTAAGGTATTTGAATTGATAGGCATATTTCCATAAAGGGAACAGTAGGTAATTCGATACAAGAATTGATCAGAACTATACCAACTTCATTAAAAATAAAAGACCTTCAGACATTTTCAAGCAACTGAGCCTTGCAACTGAATTGTACTTTTCATTAGGTAAGTAGATTTAAGAAAATAAACTGGACATCATAAAATAAGGCACCATCTTTCGCTTATTCATATTCGCTTCATGACGAATACACTTCAAGTGTGTCTGTCTAGAATTGGTCCATTAATTAACTAGCATAATAGGACAATTGAACTACCAGTGATTCCATAAAATTTACTGAAATAATCGCACAGTTTAATCTAATTCCAGTATTTCAATAACACCCATGCTTTGCAAATAATCATAAATAGAATAAAAGTTGTTGTAGTGATAAAGATGTGGCAACACATACGCACACAGAAAGAGACATCATAAAACCAGAAACAACCAAAAAACACTAATGATTTCATCTGACATATTAATACCTCTTAAATCTCAGTCGTTGTAGCCTCACAAATTACGATGTTTCGTTAATTGTGGTCATATGGCCTCAGACACTAAAAATACTCGAGAGCAGTAATAAAATCTTACAGCATCCTCGGGCCGTTATCTCTACGTGTTATTAGAGAATTGATAGAGCAGTTGCTGTTGAGTAGAGGTGACATTTGATTGACAGTCACGATTCGAGGAACATTTACTATAAAATTAAATTGCCGACATGATTTCTGTTTTTAAAATGTTGCTACTGTTTTTTGTTTGAGAATAAAAATCTGGTTGGGTATGCTGATGATTATTTCGTTTTGTTTAATTGGCCTATAAATGCTCATATATTTTCAATTTGTGTTTTTCCTGCACTATTGATCTGTACCTACTTGACCTTGAAAAAACCCTAGTTATTTGATGTGACTCATCAATAGCTTACGTTTTAGTCTTACGATCTAATCTATGCATAGGTGCGCGCCAGTTATTCAATAAACCACAACTTTTACCCTTTCTGAGAAAAATTTAAACTCAACCTCTCACTACATAACTAGAACTAAACTAACCACGTTGTTAAAGCCAAATAATGCTAAAGAACCGTATTATGCCTATTTTCTCCATAACAAAATTGAAAACTATTCTTTGTTCTCCTCCCGTAGTGGCCGCCGCGGGTGCATGGTCCGGGCGGTCCAAATAATTTAATTAGCTTCATAATTACCACGCACGAGCACGTGACGTGTGCGCATGCTTTGACTATGATCGCCTTGTTTAGTCTCTGATGAGGTGCAGACAGGTTGAGGAAGAAGTTTTTTGTTCGCAGATATATAGCCTACTCAAATGTCATACAGGTAACTGATGAATAAGACAGGGCTTGTTTTTGCTACGTCACGTCACGTTGCAGGCAGGTTATATTATGGTAGGTATGATATATAATAATATGATAGTGTCTAAGAATAAAGGTTGTATTGGTACACCTTTATTCATTATGTAAATTCAAGTCGTTTTTCGTGTTTGTCTGTATGTTCGCGTTGTTCTCCTAAACCACGCAACAGATTTTGATGAGATTTTCACCATCGTTTAGAGAATTTATTCCGGAAGGTTTATGTGTATAATACGTTAGTATTAAAGTTACTTAAAATTAAGAAATCTCGTTGTTTTGTCAAGTCGTAAAAACCGTGCGAAGCAGGAACGGGTCGCCAGTTCGAATCTAAAGAAGAAACTTCATAGCGTCTGCGACATGATTTACCATAAGGCTCCCTGTGTTGTATCTGCCACAATACATACACAAATGACATAGCCAACGCTACGCATATGAACAATACTTCCAGTTCTGCCTACCCGATCACAAAATAAAAGAATGAACATACAAAACAATGTACGTTGTAGGTACACTGCATCAGCTGTTTGTCATCCTACGCAGTAAATTAGATCGGAACGGGTTACTTGGGTGTAGGCGACAGACAGGCCTGTACTACTTACTGGTACTCCGATAATTATACCGAATTTATTATAGTAATGTAACGATTGATGGCAATGAAACATAGACATGAAACGTAAAGCTCCCAAATTATGTGTTATTTTCAGTGTACCTAACTCAATCAACCACCATCATGTTCAAAGCTGTCACACTATTCTCAAGTTATGCATTTTGTGTTTCAAGTTCTCCTAGTTCTTTTGTTCTATTATGGGATTATATTTTTATTCTTAGGACAGACGTTGTCCGTGTTCTTCAGTCAATCTTGAAAGTGCACAATTTCACCTCAACAGTTGCGATGATAAAATAGTTAATATCCAATCTAAAAACTTCGTGTTTAGATTACACAGTGCACTTTGTTGAGCAGGATCAAGACAGACAGACAGATATCTACTTAGTCTTCACATTAACAATTTTCTATTTTCGACTGGGCACGTACTATTGTCATTACCAGATGGTATCATTTAATGACAACAAACGTAAGCTAAACGTAAGTACAATAAGTGGTCGCTGCAGGACGGCATTCTGCGCCATGTTAATTACCAGCGCCGCCTTATCACGAGATATACGCGCATCAATCACCCGCTATAGTTAGTGCCTTGTTTATTTCTAAACAACCTACTTACTACATTCTGTTGAGGACAGATTAACTGATTTACTTGAGGAACCTGTTCGTATCTTTGATTTGGACTGCTGGTTCGATGCGGTTTCTTTAAGAAGTTGTTTATCTTTGAATTAGCTCTTATCATGAGATGATATTAAATCAGAATGGATAACGTAGTTTAAAAATATGGTAATTATTGGTGTTTGTAGCACGTGATTTGGGAAAGTGATATGGTCAGCATTGGACTCCACAAGGTATACCTCAATGGTTTACCTTGGAGGGGCAGTGTTTAGCGTGGTGAGAATCAGTGTTAATTGCAGACTTCTCTTTACAAATAAACTTAACTGTGAATTACTTGTGTGAACTAGTTGCTAATGACCAAGAAATAGAGATGAAGCACTCTTTGGCCGGCTTAAAAGTTTGTTGTAAAAGTTATTTGATGTCATAAAGTATTTGCTTAAAAATCAAAGCTATGCATGGTCAGGAAAAAGCCATAACGTAGAGTTGAGTATCTGTTGACTTCCCATATCCAATCGATTTATATGTCGTGGATGCACCTAAATGTGCGTACTCAATAAATATGTGGTGCAATAATAATAAAGCACTGCGAATGTGACACAAACAAATAAATTATTATTACCCAATGACGGACTGCTTTTGGGGACTTCGCAGCATTTAGTGTGATTAGAACTGGCGCTCATACAGATATTCATTTTCTTTTGCACCCCAGAGTTTTCCAGTAATTTCCGCAAATAACAGGATATTTTTATAGACGTATTTAGACTGGTACATTGTAGTAAAATGGAGGTCAATAATTACTACAAAAGTTAAATTTATTCAAATTCAAACATAATCAAAAAATACATGAATTTCAATTAATAAATAATAATAAATTGATTTATTGATCTTAATATTCATTGAAATCAATTAATTGACCGTTTATCAGTCGTTGATTAAATATTTATATCAATACACAAATTATCACTTCAAGAACGTAAATTTTAATTTTATGCGATTATTTGAATTGGAACATTTACTCGATATGGTCACTAACACCATTCCAATAGAAAATATACACCCGCTGTATTGTGGAATTGAATAAACCTGGGCAATTAACATTTTATAATAAAATAAATAAATCAGAACTGAAACATAAGGTTTGACTTGGTGTATCTAGTTGTTTGTAGTGCTATGTTAAATCGTGTGGAGACCGACAGAGGTGTTACTGCCAGTGTAACGGCAGGATTACGGCAGTAGTGGCGAAAGTGATCTTATATGGCAATTGTAACATTGTAAAATATTACTTTTTATTATTGTTTATTGTTTACTTTGTTGATTGTGCCGTTACGATCATAAGAAATTATCAGTATTGGACTGTTTATTCGTTGTACCGACAGTATTAGGTAGGTATAGAAAATAAATGAGCTGAAATCTGGAGATTCTTTTTCCAGCCATATAAACATGACTTTCATTAGCTAAATAAGCAACACACAAAATCCACACATGCTCACAAACCTAAGGATTATCTCCACTCTTTCTGATAAATGCTACACTCAAATGATATGTTCACGACCCAATTCAGTAAGAGTATTGTGCGTCACACTGTAACAGTAACATCACATTACTATGCGCCGCGGCGTCCGCACATCAGAAATCACTAGGTTACCGACACCACTCGATACATCCAATAGATTTTTTCTTCTACAACTGCATGATATATATGATAGTCGTAAAAAGCGGCTAGAGTATCGGCGAGTCGTAAAAATAGATGTTGTACGTTACGCTTTCCGCATCAATAATTCAAGATTACGAGGGTGCGTCTAGCGTTTACTTAGATCTGTGGCGCTGTGACGCCGTGCTGCGGAGCTCGTTACTATTTATTTGCCAGCTCTTGTTTGTGGATTTGGGACAACTACTGCTAACTGTTGAGTAGAACAATGCAGTTTATTTAACGTCTTACAGAAGTAAAAAAGAACGCGTGCTTAGCTCAAACGATATCACTGATTTAAGAAACACCTTTTGTGAAATAGCTGTCCCAATAGTTAGAGAAATCTATACCTAGTATCTTTATATGCGGTTGAGCAGAACATAAATAATTTAAGCAGCTTATTTAAAGTAATTTTCAATACTTTGGTTGAAGAAAATTAACTCTATCAGTCAACCAAAACACCTCAAGAAATTACAGAATCTTAAGTGATGCTGTATTCTATCTAAGGAAATCTCAGTCGTAATCACTTTCAAACTTCCTCAAGAGAGCAAACCACAACACTGGTTATCATCAGTAACAACAACTCGAACATACCCAAACTTCCCAACTGGAAGCACAGCTCTCCGTTCAGTTCACCCCCAGATCCACGCGGCACGTAGGTACGCCTGACATTACTGTATATCTTTTTAAACGCAACGCGTTATTTTTGTGACAGCCCTGGCTCTGTCCCCTGCGCGGTTTTATCGCGTTTTATTGCTAAACATTCAAATATAAATATAAGTAGAGTTTGTTATTACAATGCTTCCGGATTTTGGATAAAGTTGGGTAGGTACATAAATGTTAGTCAAAAACCGAGACAAAAATGCCCATCTGCGCTGGTACGATCAATTTGATGTACCAGCGCAGATAGGCATAGTGTTGGAAAAATCAACATAAACTCTGTAATGACACAGAGTTTATGTTGATTTTTCCAACATTTATTCAGAACTTTTGAATGACCTCCATATCTTTTCGGGAAGCTCTCGACTTGCACTTAGACAGAGGAAATCGCACTTTCGCGATAAAAGGAAATATCGGGCTGCCTTACTTCCTTTAATATACCTATCTACAATTTAATGAGCATCATGGTTCTGACAATAGTTAGATTTAAAAACAAAACAATTAAAGCATCTCGTTTGAGACCAAACATCTCAGTACCAGGAAAAAACGCGTCGCTACCGGGATCCATTCAATTTCGCGTCTCTGGCAATAAAGCGTGATTGTCACGCACGTACACATTGCATAAAGCGGTATTACTGCCGACGGGCGGCCAGGGGACCAGCTAGGGGGGTGCAGGGGGTACACCCCTAGGGTGGCGTTTAACGCACGAAGGGATTTTTTCAAAATAACATTTTTTTGAGCGGTGAAGTTCTTGGTTTTGACTTTGACGGTTATGACCGATTTTTTTTTGTTGGTGCATTTTCTTGGGCAGTGCTGTTTTTTTCTACGGTCTTGGATAAAAAATCCTTAGGTAATCTTGATGTGAGAGTTTGATCCATTTACCTTAAAGCGATAGTTTTAGTGCCAAGATGCAATAAGCTGCAATAAAATTATAGGGTCTACACAAAACGTACAAATGAATTCAGTGATAGTCATAGCGGAAATTCGACATTGGTGCCGATTCCCTTGTTCATAAACTAAACTAAATTTAAGTTCAATGCATCTTTTTCTTTCTATTTCATTAAGAAAAGGACAAAAGATACATTTTAGTTTAGTCCTGTCAAATTAATCAGCGCTTGACGTAAATTGACGTAATTTTAGTAGGCAAGTTTTTAATCACGTCTAAACTTGTATGGAGTAGTGATAGGCGCTGATTATTTTGACAGGACTAAACTAAAATTTATCTTCTGTCCTTTTCTTAAAGAAATAGAAAGAAAAAGATGCACGGAACTTAAATTTAGTTTAGTTTGTGAACAAGGGAATCGGCACCAATTTATGTCTCTGCGCCTAACCTTTGCATTTACTCCACTTAAACTAAACTAAGTATGGGTTTATAGTGTAAAAGCGCGAGTTTTGAACCCAACCTAACCTAACCCTTAGTCGTTTGGACATTGCATACGAAAATTCAATGTTTTATTTCAAATCGTTAGATATCTGAGTCGAAGAATGGACGTGGACATTATAACACTCAAACTGTCATCAATTAAAAATCTACAGAAAAAACGTTCAACAAAAAGATGGAGTCATAGGTAGTAATAATAATTTAGTTTATGTTTGAATCTAGATCGTGTCTCACGTTTTGTACCGGTTATTGGTTATGTGTAGCGAATCTCATCTATTGCAGCTTCCTAGCTGAGAAGATGGGAGTCCTGCAATAAAAATGTTTGATACACGTGTAGTTTGATATTATTAAATAAAGTAGATTCGGTTGTTTATTCCTACCTTACCATTTGTTCCGTGATCATCGTCGTTTAAACACTGATCCTCATCATAGTTTACCACATAATTATAATCAATTAATCTGCCTAGCCTTTTCCCAACTATGTTGGGGTCGGAAGCCGACCCCAACATAGTTTCTCTGATGCAGCTGCATACCAGTATTTTACATGGAGCGACTGCCTATCTGACCTCCACAACCTAGTAACACGATACCCTTTGGTAAGACTGGTTGTCAGACTTTCGGGCTTCTGACGACCCGTAACGACTGTCAAAGATCCACGAATGATAGCCGGGACCAACAGCTTAACGTGCTTTCCGAGGCATGGAGGAGTATCGGTATGTAAAGATGGTCACCCATCCACGGGCCAACCCCGGCAAGCGTATCTGAACCTGTCGGATCGACCCATGCGACTGTTATTACTTAGCCACAGGGTCCTCGTTACCACATTATTATAATATCAGCCTGTAATTGTCTTTTAGGCGAAAGGTCCCTTCTCATCTCTATGAGTTGGAACTTTGGTCATCAGGTTTGCTCACTGCGTGGGACTCAGTTTCCGTTGAGGAAAATCTTTTCAAGTGAATCAAGTTCAAGAAGTTTGTACGAGGAACATACTTACCTAAGGTATTCACAATTACCACATTTGTAGTTTCACATATTTTCAGCCACTTTGACGAATCAATAACATTACAACATAAGCATTAGTTTATAGCTCAATTAGCGTCCGGTCGATGTAATGTGATGAGTGGTGCTTACGGGATTGCTCTACTCGTAAACGAAGAATAACTGAAAGTAGAATAAGTTGTTTTTTTCGCGTTATTAGCTTAAGGTCTACATAGAACTTAGATCGTATGTAACCTTTGTAGAAGACAAATAAAATTATCAACCCATCTACGTATGATGACAACGATAGTCGATAATGATGCTGTTCCTGATCGCCGCGTTTTCCAATCCTCTTCGTTTGCTTAATTCTTCCTCATTCCAGCATCTCTTCAAACATTTGTCTCAAATTCCTCTAACAATTACAAATATTCGTCCATTTAAATACAAGATGGGATGCTGGGAAGTTTGGGCCGCGTCCCGCGAGCCATCGATTGACCGAATCCGGCGCTGCGGGATCGACGCGTAATTCCTCGCGCGCTACGTGCCCCGCGTGCGTAAATACGCGCAATCGCTCACCCCATTACGCTACGATACGCTGGTAAGGCGCTTAAGATATGAGAGGTAGTGATTTTCAAGATGGACCGAATAGCTTGTTAAAAGCACTCAAATCAAATCAAATCATTTATTTCTTTGCAAAAAATCGGTATAGTACATAGGTGTTTTTATAATAAAGTTCTCCATATTTTACCGTCACGTGGGCATGTAAAGGTTTACAATTCCAAATAAATAATTTAGAAATATGCAGATCATTGGAATTACAAAAAAAAAAAAAAAAAATGTCAGTGTGGTCACAGCAATAAAAATAAATAAAACAAGACTAAGTAAGCGAACCAGGTTCACAATAATTATATCAATCAGGGTAATACTATGTCAATTAGTTAGTGAATCATCATCTCCAAAGTTTCCTATAGTATTAAATGATATAAAATACGGTCCCTGAAGATCAACTGTTTTAAGCAAGTCTCAATGTGCCAATAGTCACGTTAAATCTGACAAAATCAATTATAATAATAATAATATAAAACTTTATTTCGGGTGGCATAGACCCATAGTAACCTTAACCTAACAAGTACATTTATTTTTATTTTTATTTGCCATGACTCGCCACACCTACACAAGACACGACCCAATGATTTTGAATGGGACAGTCAAATCGTACAGCTATTGCGTTCAGAATGCTGTTTTTGCTACCCCGTGTACGGGCCAGCAGGGAAGCTGCTTTTTTGCGCATGATGGCCTGGAAACCATCAGTGCGCGTTTCAGCAAACATCCCAGACGCGCTGCATCGCCACGGCAGACCCAACAACATCCTGAACGCATTATTGTACTGAGTGCGCAGGGCTCTGTAGGCTCGCTGCGTATGTCTCACCCACAGGCCGCTCGAGTAGAAGGACTGGCAATAAGCTTTGAATAGCGTAACCTTCACTTCTCTCGTGCATCGTGCGAACCTGCGCGTGAGCATATTAGCTCTCACCGCCAGAGCCCTGCGCTCCCGCTCAATATCTTCATCGTCCCTGAGGTCACCTGTCACAATATGACCCAGATATTTAAAAGTTTGAACTTGTTTTAGGGCTATTCCATTGAGAAATACAGGAGGCACATGGGTAGGATGTTGTTTGCCTGATTTAAATACTAAAATTTCACTCTTTTTAGAGTTATATTGTAACCCATGCGCCTCCGCGTACTTCTCACAAATAGACAAAAGTTTCCTTAGCCCGCTTATGGAGGGGCTCAGCAGCACCATATCGTCTGCGTAGCTAATATTGTTAAAACAAGTGTCATCAATGTAGCAGCCGACATGTGTGCTACTGAGCCGCTCGACAAGCTGGTCAACATAAATGTTAAACAATAGAGGGGAGCTTAAACCACCTTGCCTAACACCACATTCCAATTTGTACTCCGACAACGCGCCTGCCCACTTCACATGGTTTTTCTGGTTTGCATACCAATACCTCAGGAGAGAGATACACTCCCCCGGCACACCCACGCTGCCCAACTTGTCCCACAGAAGGTCGTATCCGACACGATCGAAGGCCTTTGACAAGTCTAGGAAGCACGCGTATACCGGCGTCCTTCTGGCTGTGTAGTACCCGACAGCATGCTTTAGACTTAAAATGGCACTCTCAGTAGACAACCCTGCTCTGAACCCAAACTGGGCATCATGCAGGTCGACTATTTTCGCGAGGTTCGCATTAAGCATGCTGTCAAGTATCTTGGCTGCAGTGGTGGCCAGTGAAATGGGCCGGTAGTTAGCCCTGTCAGATGAGTCCCCCGTCCTATTTTTTAAAATAGGTACCACAATAGTACGCATGAGCTATGAAAGTGTTGCTATGTTTTGGGTCAGTCACACCGCTCCTCTCCGCGCTTCTGCTTCGGCTTGTAATTCTCGAAAGTTAAATGTTTTTAGAATTTTCTACATCATTAGCTGTTTCATCATCATCATTGGCAGCCTTGTTCCACCCACTGCTGAGTATATAGGCCCATTAGCTGTTTGGTAAGCGTCATTTCTCATTGGTGCTGAAATAAAATGTAATTCCCTAGTAAAAGTCGTCTCAACCCGCTACCACCTGTGACTTACGCACCACCTCAACACATTACTCGGATCGATGTCGGATCGAAGGCAGCAATCAGCCTCCTTACAGCTGGAACAGCTTACTATCCCCATTGTTTCATCCCTCTTCCCCCCCCCCCCCCCCCTCCTGCAATATATCGCCAGCATTTTCAGCCATCGCCTTATAACCTCCGATAATTTATGAAGATGGAGAGCAGTTGCTTGTTATTTCTTCTGCAATTAAGGAGAAGTCTGCTTTGCTTAAAAGTTTTGAACCATTAATGGCAGCTTGCGGAGTTTCTGTTCGTGAGTTTCATTTCAAAGAAAGAACTGGTGGAATTAACTTGTAACGGTGCATTTTCAACATCATCAACCATCTTTGGAATATGTATGCACAATTCTGCGCAGTAAAATTTCATTGTTGACAAACAACAGCTCAAAGGTTATTTATATTATGCCTGTCAACAATAATCTTTAACATTCAATTTGCGAAAACAACGCAATCATTTCTATTTGTATTTATTTTTATAGCTTTGTTATGCGCAGGAGTCGCGGGATCGTCTGCGACCTTGACGCCGCCCGGCGCCTGAGCACCTCTCGTAACTGCGTCGTAGGTGCATGTACGTCATCATAAGACGTGATGCCTTGACTCGTTGGCATTCATCCAAGGAGTTCAGAAATGAGCAAGATAACTCCTTTTTCCTGTTAATCAGTTTTTTTTTTCCTATAATCTGTGATTAAATTATCATTATATGGTAACGTAATTAAGACATCTGACTTATGATAAAGGAAAACTAGAACTGAAAATTACGAAAAGTCGTTGCCATTAGTTCAGTCACAGACTAGTACAGATGGGACACTTCGCAAAATCATATAAAAAGCGACTCTTGCTACGACACAATAAGTTGCAATTCAGGTCGCACAGCGTTAATTACCGACAGTTGTATTCACCTAGAACTTGCCTCTATTTCTATGGAGTACCTAACTCTTGTGTCTTCTGACTATGTTACGCTCACTGAATTCGACAAGTCGATCTCGCCATGTACCTACTTGTAGCTTCATACCTAAAATGCGGAGTGTTCCATGAATGTATTCATCTGTGCTGCTTCAGTGGAGCATTATAAACTGCAAATGTATTAGACTAACTAGCAATTTATTGCCTGCTAGAATACCTGAGCTGTACCTAAGCGCACCAACTGAACTGTGATCCAGTTTTGTTGGTTGGTGGCGGAAATAGGTGTAGACGGTACCCTTTACCTCCTATCCTTCTGAACTGATTTTTTCTAAGAAAATATTACTAGGTACTAAAGATTTATCTACCTAAACTATTTTACCAGGAATTGAGATACATTAGATAAGAAACGTGACGTAGGTAATGCTTAACAACAATTATTACAACTGTCTCAATAAATCTCAACCTTCGTGTCTGAGTTAGTAGGTATGCTGACTCGCTACATAAAATATGTCAACAGGTAATATTGTAAGACTTGTGTATGAATCTACTTAAAGCTGCTGCTCTCCTTGCGATAATCCATGAACTTACGATGTGCTTGGCAACCAGCTTCATTGAGCTTACAGAGCTGCTGAGGGACCAAAATGAAGCTGGAACAATTTTTTATGGCTTTAATATTATCGTCTTTTTCCTTAATTTCAAGTCAAACATCAAGAACACAGTTGTAATTGTTTTTTGTATTGTTTTAGACAGCATGGTTAAAACTGTTAAGATCTTGAGAGGTGGCGAAATGGGGTCATCTATCTTCTGAAAGGTAAGGTATCATGACAAATAATTTATTACAAATAATATACTTCTGCTTATTATACATATTTAGGAATAAATGATTCATATCTTTTAAATTACTAAAGCAGCGACGAGTAACTATTAGTGGTGTTAAGTTTTTGTTTGAACTCTTCTAATTACCTATTACAATAAACGTAAGTGATTACTACGTCAACACTCGATTCCAACGTATCATGATTGCCGTGTAACGTAAATATTATACATATACATAATTGATAAATAGTCCGTATCATTTTTACTACTAATTATGAATAATTTTACATATAAAACATAAATTCGGAAGTACTTGTTACACAGTTATTTGTGTTTTTATGTATAGTTGTACATTAATTGGACAGATTACCATTCGCCCGTGCTCCTGAATGGTAAAAACGAATATTTTACCGACGTTGCCGCGTGGATAGATCGCGAAACGAATTTGTTGAATAATTTATTAATGTATTCATATTTTTCATTTGAAATATGATTATTATAGGTTACACATGTAAATCGTCAGTTATAGAAACAAACAAATACAAAGACAAGTCTTCATTGATGAATACTTTGGCTTTGAATATTTAAATTAATTATTATAGTAGAACTATTACTTTCGTGGATCTTTGACAGTCTTTACGGATCGTTAGAAACTCGAAAGTCTGACTTTCCAAGGGATATCGTATTACCCAGTAACTGGCTTGTGGAGTTCAGATAGGCAGTCGCTCTATGTAAAATACTGGTATTCAGCTACATTCGGTAAGACTGGAAGCTGGCCCCCAACATAGTTGGGTGAAGGCCAGGTAGATGATGAGAACTATTACAAATTGAATGTGTGAAACACGAAACCATTGCAAAGAGTTCGTTTGAGTAAGTAGATATCTATGTCCAGTGTATTTAGTAATTGCTTCAGTCTAGCAGTGATGCTGAGTAAGGATGCCTGTGCAATAACTGCGGAGTTTCGAGACTTTAAGCTTTGTCTGCCAGGCTGCTATGGTTAGCAAACTTGCTAGTTCGGCAAACTGCCGGCATGAGTGTGACGACGTTCGGTGGTGCGATGGTTCGAATCCAAGTCGAAACAATGAACTAACTCTTTTTGAAGTATTGTTTCGATTATTCGTAAAGAATTCAATGTTGTAGCAGTGTAACATTTTAAAACTTGAGGAGCTAGCACATACTGATGCTGTGTGTACAGCTTTAATCAAATATATCTAGGTAATCTCCAAACTCTGACAGCTTAGATCTCTCAAAAAATCCACTTCCTTTCAACCAACTTATAATTATTAATTAAGACAAAATCTAATCAAATGCGCCGAAATCGTGCCGTGTCGTGCCGGTCACGCGTCGTGGTACGCGGAAGCGATTGCGATCGGCGCGTCATTAATCTGCGCGGATCACGAGCGGCGTGACTGCGCGCTACCGGGGCCCGGTGGATCCAGCCGGTGACGGACGGTGGTCGTGGAGCCACTCCCAGATGAAGCATTCTTGCGAACTTTTTGAGAGTATTGCTGGATCGATCAATACAGGTAGCAACACCGATCCAGCTTTATCTATCAGCTCTACTGCAAAGCTGCGAAGGCTTCAGTGGCTGTACTGCTTCGATCAACAATACCAACCTGTACTGTGATAAAAGAATTGGTGTGGATTACAATTTCTTGTAACATCCGCTGCTGAAAGTTAGAACTTGTGATAAAAAGTAAGTTACCTACCTATTAGTTAAAGTTCTCGGTGGCGACAGAAAACAAGTGTGTACTTAAGTGCAACAGACGGAACATTCCCGATTACGCAGAAATAAAATGGTTCTATTCGAAGGCTGTTCTAGACATTAATCTTGCTTGGTTTCTAACCTACCAAGTTCCCTCTAAGCTTACCGCTCTTTACAATTCTAATACAAGTATGACATCGTATCGTAGTATGGCATCGTGTGCAGATAACTCGTCAGCGCAGCAACTGGCGCCCGCACGCCCGGCACTCGCTGATCTTGAAGTGTCGCCGAGTTATTATTTATTTATTGTTATTTATTTAGCCGTTCCTTTTAATTGCGTTTATCGTTTTCCTGCTTATACTGAGAATTGTTGCATTCCATCGTTTAGCCACAGATAATATAATACTAGTTTAGCTGTAGGTATGTACCTACAGCACATAACGCACGTGGAAACAGCAAAATATTGCAGTTTACACCTATTGTGTAGAGTTTACTTGAGATTTTTTTACCATTAAATGGTTGGCAATAGAATTTGACGATTTGAATGACACAATGGTATTGCTCTTATTTTTTACAAAAAATACAGAGCTGCTTATTTTAACAGCCTACGTATATTTAAGATACAAGTTACTTGACAAAAACCTGACAGTATACACCACACGTTAGTACGAATAAATCTAATTATTTCCTACAGTCGACTGACACATAATTCGTGCTAAGATCCATGATGTCATAAAGTTTATAACAGGTATTAGAATTATGTTATCTCTTCCTGCCATTGTATTGACATAAATCACATGTTATCACTTAGTTAGCGTTTTCTTGTAACAAATTAAATTATTGTACGTATAACGGAACACGTGACAGGATGCCCATCTATCATAATACATTAATACCTTTATCTGCTATAGCGATCTACCTATTCTATTTTTCGCCCAACCGCTTTTCAAATTCCTCACAACGACTTAACATCTGGACCCTGGTCGCCTTTACATCAATACACATAGCACGCAGACCGTAATGTTCCGGTGTCAAGATCACCCTAATCCCGGCCAAATCGAACCCATTCAAAATTCCGTGCATTCTTGGAAATCGCGTGAACATCTTCGTCCGAATAGTTATAAAGTACGGTAATGTTGTCCGGAGGCGGTCGCCTGTCCGGCCGCTGTCCGGTCTTCACAGGTGCATGGGCTACACGCACGGAATCGGAGATATGCGGATGAGTTGCACATATCTTTAGGTGATGGCAACTTTGTGGGGTTATACCGCAAAAGCTTTGAAGCTTTTGGCTTTGCACTTACATTTTTGTAGCCTTGTGATTGAAAATGAACTGGATAATAATAATTCGATTGTGATAAGTAAACAAAAGGAGTACCTAGGCATAAATATCTTAGGCCCAGCTCGGTCAGTTTTAAGATTCTTTTGTTGAATCAGGCTTAGCTATTTTATTGTCTGCGATACAATATATTAGAAAAGGTAGACTATAGGTAATTCACTTAAATCATTCGACATTTATGAGCTGTTATATTAAAAAAAACGAAGACTGCAACAAATAGCCTCTTCTTTTGTGACGATATTAAGTTTATAACTCACCCAAAGCCTAAGGATTAAATTTTCCTTGACAAAAGAATATATAAATAAAAGAAGGACTCACATAAAATTTGCCAGATCCACATACTAAGCATTGCACTACGAAGTCCATCCGTTGCCGAGTCTTCCACACGCAACTGATCTGTGTTAACTCTGTCCAATCGCATGTTGCCGCCATCGCCGCGGGACTAGTGTTCTACATGCGATTATATTTGTGTTATTCTCTTTAATGTCTTCAAATATTGCACGTCGCCCTTTTGGTGTGGGTCTTAATTTTGTGTAAAAGTTTGTTGTCATGTTATACAAATTGTTATTGTAGGGAAATTGTGGTACTGGCTGTGTAGCTTAACCGGAGTAGCTCAAAACTGTCACATTGAGTTAAAAATTAAAAAATAAACAAAATTCAAAATATTTTATTTCACGTAAACCTACATGGGCACTTATGAAACATCAGAAGCTAGGTGCACGGTTCCAATTGATCGTTTCCTGTGGAGAAGAGCCAGCAAGAAACTCCACGGTTACTCTTTTAAAAATAATTAGCTTTTACAATACTTTCAAATAAGTTACTAGGTATGGGAGGACAGTGTAGGTCTTTCAATAAGTACCAGGTACTTGACAAAATAGAAAATGGTCAACAGGTCTACAATCCACTAAGCCTACAGCGTTCTCACATTCACAAAATAGAAAAGAATCTGTATAAAAGATAAATAAGTTAATAAAACTAAAACCCTATTTTAATAAAACGCAATTACATGATTGCTATTACAACTGTAATAAATCTGAATAATTATCATGTCCACAATAAAGTAAATAAAGTCACTAATAAAGAGTTCAAATTAAATCGTAGGTACACTCGTATAATGTCAAATAATAGAATAAATATGTCAAGGACGAATGTAAAAAATAAAAAATAAAGATTAAAATAAACATGGTAATTTGGGAGCAGTTAATAGACTCTTACTTATTTATGTCGTTAATTACCTCATTAACGGCATAAATAAGTAAGAGTCTATTAACTGCCAGGGAAGCCACATGATGTGCAGAAGGAATTATTGCCAAACTTTGTTGTCTTCAACGTAGTCTTTAATTTTATAATATGCTTTCTTGATAAGGACACGTTTGATGTGGGTTTTGAACTTTCCATCGCTAAGTTCTGTCACCGACTTTGGCAACTTGCTATAAAAGCGGATACTGTTTATAAGAAATGACTTGCTTGTTTTAGTTAATCTAAATTTGGGTATCACAATTTCATGTCTACTACGTGTATTTGGAATGGAAATCGCTTCTTATTTTGAAAAGTCCTAAGTTGGCGCTCACGGGGAGGCTCGACTGTGGTATCAAACTTGGCTTTTGCACAACAAACCCAGGACAGGGTATATTTATGATAATATGTGTAAGTTTCGAAATATATTTAAGAGCAAACTAAAGTACTGTCAAGATAATGAACAGCAAATAAAAATGGACATAATAGCAAATAACCATTCAAAGAAACAGTTTGGGTCATTTTGGAAGTTTATAAATCGTTTGAATCCAAGGTCGAGTCGCCCTGTGAGTGTAGCGGGTGTGCATGAACCGACAAGTGTAGCCAATGCTTTTAAACAACAATTTAAGGTTGACTCACTACTTAGAGATCAGACTCAGATGTTCGATGCTGAGGCCGTTTTGGGTGAAGTAGCCGTCCACTTCACTGCAAAGGAAGTTGCATCGGTGATGTCGGGAATGAAACGAGGTAAATCGCCCGGTCACGATGGCCTTAGCATCGAACACCTGAAACACGCTGGTGTACACCTGCCGCGAGTGTTGGCTATGTTTTTTAACCTTTGTGTTAGTCACTGCACTACTCACAACACTACTATAGTGCCTATTGTTAAAAATAAAACCAGAGATGCCTCTGACATTTCCAATTACAGGCCTATGTCATTGGCGACTGTCATAGCCAAGGTGCTCGACAGTCTGCTTGACAAACAGTTATTGAAGCATATTATATTGGAAGACAGTCAGTTGGGTTTTAGACCAGGGCTCTCCACAGAGAGTGCGATTTTATGCCTCAAGCAGACTGTACAGTACTATACTGACAGAAAAACGCCTGTGTTTGCCTGTTTTCTGGATTTGTCAAAGGCATTCGATCTGGTTAATTATAAAGCACTGTGGCGTAAGCTACAAGAAAATACTGCCTTGCCTAGTGACATCATAAAATTGTTAAAATATTGTTATGATAATCAACAAAACAGTGTGAAGTGGGAGGGGTCGTTCTCTGATGTGTATCGGTTGGAGTGCGGGGTGAGGCAGGGGGGGATTGAGCTCACCTCGACTTTTCAATCTGTACATGAATCGGCTGATCGTTGAGCTCAGCAACACGAATATCGGTGGTCACATAGATGGAGTGTGTGTTAACAACATTAGTTATGCTGACGATATGGTGTTGCTGAGCCCATCGATCGGTGCCTTGAGGCGACTGGTGTCAATCTGTGAAGCATACGCGGTAGCTCAAGGACTCAAGTATAACACCAAAAAGAGCGAAATTATGGTTTTTAAAGCAGGTGCTATAGGTTACCCAACTATACCAGACATCGCTCTGCGGAGCACCCTTAAATAGGGTGACCAGTTTTAAGTACTTGGGTCATTTGGTTACCGACGATTTGAAAGACAACATGGACATTGACAGGGAACGTAGATCGCTGTCGGTACGCTGTAACATGCTGGCCCGCAGGTTTGCGCGATGTACAGAGGCGGTCAAGATGACTCTGTTTAAATCTTTTTGCTCGTCATTTTACACGTGCAGCCTGTGGACTATAGTTATAGTTTGCGTGCATATAGCGATCTGCGTGTCCAGTATAATAACGCACTCAGGATACTGTTGAGGCTGCCATGGCGATGCAGCGCGTCAAAGATGTGCCTCTCTGCTTGCTCGTCTTCGTGGCGGCACCAACACTATCTTAAGTTTATTCGCAGATAGATGGGAGTCTCCAATGCTACGACATTAGATGAAACTCCACACTAATTAAAACTTATATGTCTACTAACACTAGTTTATAAGACCGTTGTTACTAACACTATGGGCGTAGCCTGAAATAAATGATATAATAATAATAATCTACGTTGACGTCGTGGTGGGGCTTGCGCGCTCCGAATTCTGGGTCTGTGCCGGTAGTTTACTTTGCCGGAACAGGACTAGGATGAGGAGCCAGACCAAATTACAAAAACCCGCAAGGCAGCATGTGGCGAGCTGTTGGGCAGTAGCGACCCCACGGACCCTATCTCCCCGGAGAAATCTTGTTCCTCACCTCTGGCTTGCCTTTATTGGCCGGCTGGAGTGAGCACTGACGAGGAACAGAGCTCCCACCTCATTCTCGCCTTTATTGGCTGGCTTGAGTGGAGATTCGCAAGAGCAAACGTGCTCGGAGGAAGGAAGTATTCCAGTAAGATGCTGGTAGGGATCTTGACCGTACTTCCGGGATTGTCCTGATAGCCGTGGAATACCTCTCCACTCCTCATTAGCACCTCAGGACATGTTGCCTCCTTGTCGCTACGACACTTTGTGCTAGCGACCGTTTTCGGGGGCCCATTATTGAGTGTGCAAGTCACCCCCTGCCATTTTATCCGTGTACATATAAAACATTGATTAGGCATAGTCTTTCCATAGTCCCAGGTCACCAGTCAACTTAAGCCACCCAAACCTATAGTCCAATAGATTTGTTTTTAGATTCTGCAATAGTCCTACACCAACCGAGGGTTGTCCTTGGGTGCACTTGCATAGTGCATACTGGGATAATCGTCGGTTGGTGCCTCATTCCATATAAAATTGACTAAGGGGCCTCTGAGAGTTGGCTTCGGCCCCTCGTACGCCTTCCAAAAGACCGGGACCCTAAGGTCCCAAGATATTGAAATATATAAAAATAATAATAATTATACTTTCTAAGGTATAAAGAGAAGGCAAAGTCAGTATATCAATTTCTTAAAATTTGTCTCTAAGGGACTCGCAAGGACCCATTTTATAAATCGCGCCTAAAATCATAAAATCAGCAGGGGTCCGAAACGATCTTAATGCCTGATACTATAACATTACGATCATCCTCCTGTCCTCAGCCCAATTGATTTCATTCTCTGTTAGTCCGCACCCAGTAGTTATCCCTTTTCTAGCGTTATCATCTAATATAATTATCTCTGTTCCAATACAGTAAGTCAATTGACAATCCAAACGGATGGTACCAATAATGGCACAACAACATCGTGATCTGCTTTTAATCCACTTAGTTTACAAAGTTGCGTATTGCCAAAATTGTGACTGCAGGCATATATGCGTTCGTGCTTAAATTACAAGCTTTCCTGTGAGGATAAGCGAGTTGATCTGTAAATGAGTATAAAATAGCGCGCGCTATAATATGTGGTGGCCTGGGGCGCGCGGTTTATGAGCGGGCGACATGCGACCGACGCCCGCGCTGCCCAGGGCGCTGCAACTAAGTGCCACGACATTTGTAGGTAAGTGCAGGAATCATGTTTTTACGTATTTTACGAATTTTCCACAGGATTTCGTAATGAAAAGACTCGATGAGACCTGAGTCTTTTACCGTTTTCTAAGGGTGTTAGTGAAATTACAGGCACGTGCATCGGCAAACCCCGCAGTGCAAGAATCAACATCACCACCTTCCATCAGTTAGTGGATAAAGTTATAGTTCCAATTATCACTTTATCCCCAAGGCTTTTTAATAGAAGCCTCTAATTTATTAAATCGATCAAGAACGACGCCACTCACATTCTCAATGTAAAGATATCTAAAGAGGACGTGGTAATTAATTAGGTGTGTAGTTAAGTTTGTTGTTACATGTGATATTAACCTTTAAAATAAAACATCGTAACTATCATCTATTAACGCATAATATATTGATGTGATAGATAGTTTTCTGAATTAGATGTTATTTATAGATTGAAAATAGAACTGTTTGTGTTTTTATTTCCATAGTGTGATTTCAATTTAGTGGGAAATAATAATAAAAAAAAACCGGCCAAGTGCGTGTCGGACTACGCACAATGAAGGGTTCCGTAGTTGAGATGAATTTATTTATCCCAAGAACAAACTTAACATTGTAGTTGAAAAACAGGTTCTCCCATACATCCCAACTGCAAATCGTCGCTCGGCATCCAATACCGCGAATGTGACATTTTAACTTTTTTTTAAATTGCAGGATCACTTATAAAATGTGTAGAATGAAATAAAACAAAAATCTGATTTTCGTTAAAAATTTCACATTCGCGGTACTAATTTAATAATAATCTAAATCTAATACCTTTAAACGAGCAATTCTTGTATTTATGTACAGTGCCGACCAAAAGTCCATGAGCAATCTCACAAAGCAATAGACTGACGCTTCGGTTTGACTTACGACCTTCTTCTATAAGTTGTTACAATACTGTAGACACGCACATTACACACACACACTCACTTTGTCTGCAACCAATGACTAGTTCGATAATCATCATTCGTTTTTAGTTTCATTCGTCTTGTTCACATAAATATTAAAGTTTAGCAGGTAGACCACAAAAAACTAAGTAAATTATTTCGATTTCTGTGGGGTAGATGCAGTTTGTTACAAGTATTCAATTAATAGAACTTTGTTGGTTCGTGCCGTGATAATATTGGTGACGAGCATTTAGCGCAGTGTTGTGGTTATTATTATCAAAAATCAGGCATAAAATATATTGAAGAGATCAGATCAGATCAGAGAATATTATTGCGCTGCGTAAAAGTGAAGTGAATATCTAATAAAACCGGACTAAGTGTGAGTGTTATCATTTATATATTTCATATTTTACTAAACATAAATCTTAATCAAGGGTATTGTTGATAGAACAGAGGTATTATTGAGACAGAAGATGCCTTTAAAGTTTTAAATTCATTGTGAGGTTTAATTCGATTAGTGAATAATAAATAATTAGGTATTATGTGTAATAAAAACAATGTTTTTCTTTGTTCTAGAGAAATACTGTGAGGGTTAAGAGATATGAGGAAGGGGCTTATTATCGAGTAGCAGCGACGTCAAATGGTGAATGAAACAAATGGTTTCATACCAACGAGATATTTTGCTGAATTATTAAAAACACGTCATTATGAACCGTTCGCCGTGCACTCTGAAGGCTTGCATCACTGAAGACCAGCTAGAAAACCGTTTTTGACCTTAAAATATTGACCGTACCAACTTAATAAACAACAGATTCGTTATTGCATGAATTTATGGTAACGATTTTTTTAAGCACGTTTCAATAGGGTGTTTGTCGTATTTCTTGCAGATATACCGAAATTTTTTAATATTATTTTAGTAATAGTATTATTTTAGGATTAAAATTTGAGGTTTAGTTTCAATCTTCTTTTCGTAAAGAAAATGAATACTTAAGCTATAACCTCAATACCAACCAATATTTACTAAAGCCAAATAAAGTTTAAAATAATTAATATGAACAACTGCCTTTAACCTTAAAATCAACAATTTTGTCAGTAGATTTTTTTACATTTTAAGTAGTCTAATATTCTTATTTATTGCTTAATTACTTAGACCATGATCAAAGCTTTATATTTATGGTGCAAAAAAATCCATTTAAAATTTAAAACATTTCAAAATTTAAATATGTCAAAATAATACAAATTGCTTCTAAGTTTCTAGACATCTATTTCACATATTATTCAGGTGAAGTAATGATAAATAATTGTAGCAGTTTAATAACTATATTTAAGTAAAATAAACATAACGAATAAATATTATTTATTTTTTATTATAACATATCACGCATTTTTTTATTCTAAACCCTTTATTGCAATAACAACATTAATAAATAGGCAGGATATTTAAAAATATTATTATTGCAAACAAAAATAATAATATTTGCAAAAACAGCGCTGTGATTTACGAGATTAGAACCTTAGCCATCTTGAATCTAAGACCAACGCTTAACGCCTTCTGCTATCTGCACATAAAATTTACTTTCGAATTTTAGCAATGCGATACACTGGCCAAGGTCACGCGTACGAGTATGATGCGTGCTAACAAAAGTTATGGAAATATAAGTGCGGCGCCCGCGAACCGTGACGATACGATAGTGTGTAGTGCGAAACTGCGTTCTCTGTGGTGTGTGTACGGCACTCACACCACAGACGTCTGACTGTTTACACATACAAATGTACGGACTATACCGCGTGTTCACAGCAATACGACTCTTAGCGTGATCATGCACTTTTGAGCGCTTACTGTACCTATATATAATCTGAATCTCGGAAACGGCTCCAAGAAATTTTATTAAATTTAGTATGCAGGGGGTTTCGGTGATAAATCGATCCAGCTAGGTTTCTTCTATAGATAACGTCGTTCAAACAAAAATTGACATCCAGATATTTTTCTTTATTCAAGTAACAAGGACTCATTGTGTTTGTAAACTTATGAACTATGTTAGCTTATTTTACCAGGTCACTCAGAAAGTTTTGCGACTAACAGTTTTTGTCTATGGGATACTGGCTGGTTTTGATGTCAATTAAAACTATGACTAGATATTTATTACAAAAAAACATAACATTCCGAATTCGAAATTCCCTCCACATTTTTTTACGAGCAAAATCAAAATACTCTGTCTTACTGAAAACTTGGATTTACAACGAGAACATTTTCGCGCGATGATTTTGTACGATTTCAAATGTCGACTAAAACCAGAAGAATCGTTTGAAAGACTTCGAATGGTGTTCATAGAAAAAAACCCTTCTAAAGCGACTGTTTTCCGCTGGGTTACCGAATTTATGGGTGGTCGAGTAATTTTGGCGGACAAAGAAAGAAGTGGCGCCCTATGACGGTTGTTACATAACAAAACGTGCTGGCTGTGAAAAATTTAATTCAAGAGAATAGGCGAATTACATATGAAGAGGTCCAGCATTTATACTGCCGATTGGATCGGGAAGTGTGCATGAAATTCTACACAAGCATCTTCGGTTATGGAAGATAGTTTCACGCTGGTACCGCAAAATCTAACGCAGGCTCAGAAGGAGGTTCGGGTAGAATGGTGCCGAGACATGATAGCAAAATTTGTAGCAGGCTCGTCTCGGCGCGTTTAAGATATCATTACGGGTGATGAATCTTGGATTTATCAATATGATCCAGAAATTAAGCGTCAGTAAATCGTGTGGCTGTTTCGAAATGAACCAACGCCTACCAAAGTGAAGCGAGCCAGAAGTGCAGGCAAAATTTAGATCGCAAGTTTTTTTTCTTTGCCGGGTTATCTGGTATCAGTACCCTGACGAGATCAAAGCAGCATCAATGCTGAATGGTATGTTACCAAATGTTTGCCAGAAGTTTTTACTACTGCAAGCAGCAAGCGACCGAACACTGGCCTCCGTGGGCTACTGCTTCACCACGACAACGCGCTGGCTCACTCGGCGCTCAAAACAAGGGACTTTCTGGACAGCACACCGGTCATCCTCCTTACAGTCCCGATTTGGCTCCGTGCGACTTTTTCTTGTTCCCCAAAATAAATCAACTCAAAGGAAAACAGTTTTCATCACCTGAAGATGCACTGGCTGTATTTGAGAAGGAGATTGGAGAGGTGTCTGATGCGGACTGGAAGATGTGTTATAAAAATTGGTTTAGACGTATAAAACTGTGTATAAACGCCAATGGAGAGTTCTTTGAAAAGATATAATAAAAAAAATTATAACCTGTTGTAGTATATTTTTTTCTAGTATCACAAAACTTTCTGAGTACCCCACGTAATCTAGTTTAAATTTATTTCACCCCATGGGAGATGGCATTGCAGTGATTGATGTACATGCAATCCAGCCTGCTAGCAATCTTTTTTAGGATATTGTTGGAGCTGGCCCGTACTCTGCGCACCAGGGATGCACTCATTCGCATCGTTGCGTAAAAGCAATTAATATGTGCGTCCGCGAACATTCCCGATGCGCTACAAAAACGGGGCAGCCCCACCAATACCCTGAAAGCGTTGTTGTATTGGACACGAAGGGCGTTGCACGACCTTTAGGTATATCTAGCCCACAGGCTGCACGTGTAAAACGTTGTACAATAAGCTCGAAACAGAGTAATTTTGACTTTTTAAGTGAGCAGCGTACAAACCTGCGAGCCAGCATGTTTGCTCTTACCGACAACGCTCTTGGATTCAACGCCATTCGCTCAATATCGAGTCCGTCATTGAGGTCAGGGGTCAATATATGACGAAGATATTTAAACGTAAATACTCTTTGTAGTGGAGTCCCATTGAGTAATACAGGTGATACATAACCCGGTCTACCCCCAGCCTCAAAAACTATGATCTCCGACTTATTGGAGTTATACATCAAACCATGTGTTTTGGCATACTGGTCACATTTGGCGACCAATTACTTTCTGAGACCACAGATTGACGCGCTCAGAAGCACCATATCATCTGCATAGCTAATATTATTTACACAAATACCATCTAAATAGCAACCCACTCTGGTGCTGCTGAGCTCGCCAATCCTGACTCACCCCGCATTCCAACCTGTATGGCCTGGAAGAAGTTCCAGCCCATCGTACACTATTAATCTGGTTACTATACCACTATTTAAAAATGTTTATAAGCTCCGTTGGCAACCTATCCTTCTCCATCTTTCTCCACAATACGTCATAAGCAACCAGATCAGAAAGAAGCTTTGAATAAATCGAGGAAGCTAGCATAAATCGGCGTCCCACGCTGTGTATAGTAAGTATGTGATAGTATGCTTAAGACACAACACTGCACTTTCTGATGACAAACACGCCGAAACCAGAATTGGTTGTCATGAACACTTACAGTTTTATTTATTTGTGTATTAAGCAGACGGTCAAACACTTTTGATATTACGATATTATAGTAGCTAGCCTATTGGATGCCGAGCGACGAAATGTAAGTTTTTTTGCACAATATTGAGAGATTTACCATGTTATTTTAAGACTATAGACTTCTTATAGGTTTTCCTGTAATCTATGAGTAAAAAGCCATACTATGTATTTTTTTCAAATTTTTCGGTCCAGTAGTTTCGGAGATAAGGGGGGGGGAATGGTCAATTTTCATTGAATTTATTAAATATCTTTAAAAGTATTTATTTTAAAATTATATAAAAAATATATTTAAGATTCTCGCAACAAGCCCTTTCATTTGATATGTCACACGGTACTGTTAGCAAAACTTTTTTTTTTAATTTTCTTGTTTGCGCCCCAAAAGTGACCCCTATATTCAAAATTTATTTATTTACGTTACTTATTCGTGTTTGGGTCACAGAAATACATATGTGTACCAAATTTCAACTTAATCGGTTCATTAGATTCGGAGTAAATTGGCTGTGACAGACGGACAGACAGACAGACAGACAGACAGACAGACACACGAGTGATCCTATAAGGGTTCCGTTTTTTCCTTTTGAGGTACGGAACCCTAAAAACAATCATAATGCTGAGAAAAGCTATGAAACTTAAAATTGGATAGAGAACCAAGTAGGTACGTACAGATAACGACGACAGTAATCACACCATAAACAACTAAACCATCGTAGAAGAAATCTCAGTAAAATATAACCACCATGTAAAGAATAATTCAAAATCGATAATTGAAAATCCAAAACCACTTTCAAGAACCAATAAAGGTAACTACCAAAACGGGTAAAGTCGCGGGTCGAAACTAATTCCCCAAAGCCCGCTTGCCCCAAGGCCGGACCGCGTCGGTAAATCAAGAGGCGTCATGTGGACTCCGGTATTTATGCTCATACATCGCGATTAGACTTACGAAATCATATTTTATTGGCGCAGTGAGAACTCCGAAGGTTAAGATTCACTAATTGATTGTTTGATGCATTTCACAATGTTCAACTTCATATTTTTTTTCCGTGAGAAAATAGTTAACCAATGTTTTTGGTGAGAATTTCTAGGACTCTTTGATTGTGACACTGACAAGTTGAAATTCAAAGACTGTCTTAAGAGGGTACATTCTCAAAGTTACTAACATCACGATTTTTTTTAACGGTCTTTGTGGTCTGGTGGTTAGACCACCTGTCTTAAACCTAGAGGTCCCGGGTTCGATTCCTACTGGGGGAACACATTTCTGCTCAATTTGGTTTGTGGTAGGGTTTGTCCTAAGCCCGCCTGGCTAGTTACCACTATCTTATCGAAGTCTGTCGCCATAACAACAATGTTATATCTGTGGACCACTTAAAATCAGCGCTGTGCTGTGTCCATAGCACAGCATCATGCTGAGTGGAAGCCTTCTTGTTACAGTCATAATGAGCCAGCAGCTGCTGACTACTTCTGTTTTGTGTTCGTGGTTACATATATTTAAATCTATTGTGTTTTATTGTTCTACTCGAGTTAATTATTATCTTTTTGTATGCACGTGTTTGGGCCTATGTCCAGCAGCGGACGTCTTTCGACTGAAATGATGATGCACGTATTTCTATGACAAATTAACAAATTTTTCTTTCTTTCTTTCTTTCTATGTGTATTGTTGAGTTTCGGTAGTTATAGGTAGATAAGATAGCCAACCCTCTGTGGTTGAGAATTCCGGGTGAAGCTCGCTTTCACCTTTACCTCCACTTACGGCCTGATCATCATTATGATCAGGCCGTAAGTGCAAATAAGTAAGTAAGGCCTACCTATTGTTAACATCTTCAAAATGTTGTACACTTAGTTCGCAATAAAGAATTTGAATTTGAAGGCAGTAAGTGTACTATGAGGTGAAATTCAAGTCAAGAGCTTACCCGTTGTGCGTAAAAAAAAAAAATAGTATTGAATAAAATTACTAAATTAAATTATGAAATATCGCTCTATTATGCACTAAAACTTTTGGTAGAAAAACATTTGGTAAGTTTTCAAGTGCTTTTTTTACATCTAAAACTAAATACTAAGTGTTACGATATTAATTGTTGCAATTCAGAATCAATATTTTAGTGCACTACAGAAAGATATTGTATAATTTATTTTAAGAAAAATGATAAATTATAAAAAAAAAACTGCGAAATATTTGACAGCTATTTGCGACGTTACCAACTTGGAGAATGCAACCTTAATTAATTACTCACAGTGATAAAGATCAGCAGCAATCTGTTTAATAAAATCAGAAAATTCATGACGATGCAATGAGAAGAGATCAGACGAAATGAATCAAATCACATCAAATCAAAAATATTTATTTGCTAGAATATGGTACATAAGGTATTACAGTAAATTTGTTTCAGCATATCCTGTCATAACATTGTCAGCGGTAAGTCTTGAAAACTATTTGGTAAATGATTGTAAATAATAATCAACATGCAGTATTAATTTTTCTTACATAATTTTGAACATAATGCCTTAGAAGTTGGATAGGCCAGTTGGTTGATTTGGGATGCAACCAGTGTCGACCCCATCCCATCTTCCTAGCACGGCGGGTTGTGCTGGGGCAGCTGCTGCAGGTGCCGAAAACCTCAAACGGCATAAATATAACAACTTTATTGAGAGCTATATGTCTGAGCCGTTTGGGTTTGAAATACTTGGGCCGTGGGGTTCGAGTGCTCATCAAGTATTTCGGGACATCGCCAAGGGGATGGTGGACTCTTCACGCGACCAGAAGGCTGGCATATTTTTAGGAAAAGGGTCAGCATTGCCATCCAACGTGGCAACGCTGCCGGCTTTTTAGGCACTTTTCCCCCTGACATCGACACGCACGAATTTTCTCCTCTTTTTTTTTCATTCATAAACAAATACATACATAATACACAAAACATAATATCACGCCTTGTTTCCCCGAAGGGTTGGACAGAGGTGTCCCTGTAGCAGGTACCTACACCCACATTTTGCCAGTTACATACATAATACTAAAACATCATTTAAATATTTTAGTGTTAGATTGTGTATTTTATTAAATATTTGTGACAAAAGAATGAATAAATAAATAACTAAAATTCAAAGTCAAAGTCAAAGTCAAATCATTTATTTCAAATAGGCCCATGTATGGCACTTTTGAACGTCAAAATTTACAAAATATTAAAATTGATTCTAGTCGCCCCTTCCAAAAGGTAGTTTTCGTTTGGAGAAGAATGGGCAAGAAACTCCACCGTTACTTTTTTAAAATGTTTTACAATTGTTTGTATATGCACGTACATTTGTTAAATAATATTACCTATATGCGAAGACGATGCACCTAGAATAAAATTACTATACCACAATAGGTAAAAAGAATTAAAAATGAAGCAACGACAGATAATTTAATATGTGATAGATACATGGTGCTCACATATTTACAAACATTGTAAAAATAGACGATTTTCCTGAAATTTTGTAATTAATAAGTGTGTGAGAAAGTAATCACAGAATGTAAAATCAATGTCATAAAACACAAAATAATCAATTTTACAATTAAATTAGCAACCAGTTTGATTTTGTCTTGATTCTAAATTGTCCTATGGAGCAGGACCAGCATGTTTCCAAGCACTCTTATCTTGGATATAATCCTCTAATTTGTAATATGCTTGTTTACAAAGTGTACTTTTGATATGAGTTTTAAATTTTCTTTCATTTAATTGCAATATGTCACAAGGTATTTTGTTGTAACATTTAACACAGTACCCCATAAAAGATGTATGTACTTTAGATAATCTGAAAAATGGTTGAACTAGTTTATCTTTATTTCTAGTATTAAAATTATGTCTATCACTAATTTTATTAAAGAGATGTGGATTTTTCCTTACATACATAATATTTTCATAAATGAATTGGCAAGGTACTGTCATAATATTAATCCTTTTAAAAAGTTCCCTGAGAGATTCGCGGCGACGTAGATTATAAATGGCTCTGACAGCTCTCTTTTGCAAAATAAAGATGGATTCAATGTCAGCAGCCCGACCCCACAATAAAATGCCATACGACATAATGCTGTGGAAGTAGCTAAAATAGACCAAACGCGCGGTTTCCACATCTGTTAACTGTCTTATCTTTCTAACAGCATAAGCGGCCGAGCTTAACCGCCCCGCAAGAGATGTTATATGAGGTCCCCATTGTAATTTCTCGTCTAGCGTGATTCCTAGGAAAACTGTTTGATTAATAAATTCCAGTTTTTCTCCATTCAATATGATGTCACATTCGCTACTTTTAACATTAGGTAATTTAAATCTAATACATTTGGTTTTTTTTTTATTAAGTACCAGATTATTTACCGTAAACCAATCTTGGACTTGCAGAATAGAGCTATTTACGTCGTCAAGATTTTGTGACCGTCGGTTTATTTTAAAGATTAATGATGTGTCATCTGCAAATAACACCATCTTCGGTTGATTTTGAAGTAATTGGGGTAAATCATTAATGTAAACTAAAAAGAGGAATGGACCCAATATCGAACCTTGAGGAACGCCCATTGCCATTTCAGACCCTAATGAGTTTACGCCGTTTACCTGAACTTTAACATTTCTATCTTTCAGGTATGATCTAAGTAAATCAAGAGCTGTATTCCTAATCCCATAGTGCTCTAGTTTCAGCAGAAGTGTCTCATGGTCTACACAATCAAACGCCTTGGAGAGGTCGCAAAAGATTCCAATGGCATCTTGTGCTTCTTCCCAGGCATTAAAAATGTTCTTTATAAGGGTGACACCGGCGTCAGTGGTACAACGCCCTTTGGTGAAACCGTACTGTTGTTCATGAAAGATGGAATTTTTATTAAAGTGACGTAACATTTGATTGAGCATCAACTTTTCAAACACCTTACTGAGAACTGGCAGAATTGACACAGGCCTATAATTGTTGGGTTCTTTACTATCACCCGATTTGAACAATGGAACTGAATTGAATTATTAAATTACTTTTAGGAAAGTTTTAATAACTGCTGTTTCAAACTGAGCTTCGGCGGCCGGGCCGCTGGACGCACCGAGGATCTCCAGCATCCGGGCCCCTGTCACAGTGACTTTTACCCGGAGGCCATTAGCGGCGCCGATCTCTTCGAGGTCCACCACCTCCCCCACGTTGTTGAGCACGTCGCGGTAGGACACGCCCTTCTTCTACGCTTCCGGCTGTAGTGTGAGCACTACAGCTGCAGACTTCGGGGCGCGGAGCCTAACCACGACGCTTCGCTCCTTGCGCCGCTGCCACTTCGCCTTTTTTTGGCCGCCCTTGCTGCCTTACCCACCTTCCTTTTCTCCCCGGCCACTTGCCATTCAGCGTCGGCCGGAGGCGATGTAGGAGGTGGAGGTAGCCGTTTCGCCGCCAGGGCCGGAGCCCTCGCCACCAGGGCAGGGGCCCTCGCCGCCTGTGTAGCCGCTCTGTCCTTGGCCTGCCCCGACGAGCCCAGTTTGGCCGCGGCAGATGGAGTGGCGGCCATACGACGTCGCCTTCCACTGGCCCAAGGCCGGCTGCACCAGGGTCAGGACCTGGTCCTCAGCGAGCACGAGATGTGCTACCCACCCTGTGGCACCTCCCAGGGACCGGCTGCTCGTAGCCCGGCCAGGTCCGCTCGGAATTCCTCGATCTCCTTTCGAAGAACCTCTATGGCGGCTGTCAAGTTGGTGACCTCCGCCCGCATCACGGACGTTCCGTCCGACGGAGGCCCGAGTTGAAAGGCCTTCGTTGCCGCCAGAATAGAGGCCGTGGCGGTGGGTACGGCTTTGTCCTTAGAGGACTGGATCCTCTTCAAGGCCACAGCCCTGTTCGCGGCTGCCACACTTTTTTCCCGGGCCATATCCCGCCAACAGGAGTGGATTTTTCTCCTCTCGTCAGCGGGCGACCCTTGGCCATCCCCCGAATTGGGGCGCTTCCGGAGGATTTTCGTTTCGTTCCGGAAGCCCTCACCACTTCGCGCTCCGAGCTCTGTCCTGAGCCCTCTGCGCCAGATGCAGCTTCGGACTCCGACCCCGCATCACTGCCCTCCTTTTTTTGTTGTTTTGTATTTTATCCATATTAGTTCCTACAAGTATATAACATTAAATTTCTCAAAAATAGTGGTTCGCACTAGTGACTAAAGCTACCCATTAGTCAAGCTATCAACCTCCCTCACGGTGCGCCCTCGCTTGGAGGTTTGGGTGATTTTTTATAGAGGTTTTCTACCTCGCGGTCCGGGCGGTTAAGCTAAGACCCTCAACCCCCGTCAAATGCTAGAGACATGACCTTGACAATCTTCGGGGCTACGAGACCAACGGTGACAGAAGAAAAGGCTTCCTCCTGCCTGCCCGACGGCGGAGTTAGTGCACGCCGAGCCCGCTCTCACTCCAACGCTGCTCAACGTGTGCTCTCTCAGAGTACACCTAAATCTCTCAGAGGACACGTTAGACCGTTCCTCCGACAGGATATTGGCATACGGACAACTAGACCCCTTAGGCACACAGTACCTAATGGGGAGACATTGTCCCGGAGACTGGTCTTCTCCCCGGACGCATCCATAAGGGAACTCCAGCCCACAGGCACACGGGGAGGTTTCGTGTCCAGTATCCCATCATTGCTACCCCACAGGCCACAATTCTCGATTGATACACATTAAACTGAATAATTCCTATTCCATAACAATAATAAATACCTGTAGCTACAAAAACTAATTACCTGTTTGGTATATCGCGAAATCGATTAGTATGTGGAGCCATAAGCCGGAAGGCATTAGTCGGCCTTCGAGAATCCTAGCCACTAATAGCGCAGTAATCCTCGCAGCGTGGCCATTGATTAGCCACGGAGCAATAACTGCGCCAAAAAACTGTGCCATCGTGAACGGAAATGGACGTTTGTCTATCATTTGTGCGAATTGTGAAACTACAAGTAATTGTGTGCAAGGAAATGAATACAATTTGTTTGTTCATTTGTAAGTCGCTGTTGTTTTTTTTCGTGACTGCCTGTCTGTCTACTTCTCGGATGTAAGCCCCACCTAACGTTTAATAGTTTTAACGTTTAATGTCAAGTTTCTTAGTTTTATCTAATCAACGTTATGTTTAAAATCGAAATTGGTCGAAGACTTATACTTTGTCCTTTAGACGCGGGTTTTACCAGGCTATCTTTGAACCTTGTCAATAAGTTCATCAGCTCTGATATAATAAAGTTTACGATTAACGATAGCAGCATTGTGTTGTTATTCGCAATTAATTGATCAAATCCATCAGAGAACGTGGCGAAAAAGCACTTAATCTTATAAAATGGTTTCTTCATCACTATAACCGTATAGTAGTGGTTACAATAGCTGTTATTCAATTATGAACATCGTTTAAAATTCGATCATGGGTGCTTATGGCTGATAGACCAACGCTTGGTTGTAAAATATACAGTTCGGAGGATTTTTTGTAGATATCAGGATGTTATCGTGACTGCGTTAGGTAAAGCCCCGTTCTACGTGTTTTGGAATCCCAAATCTGAATCCATTTCCAACTGATATGGAATATTTAGCTATGAATTGAGAATAACTTCAATTGGTTGTAAGTCTTGAGGATATATTCTTATAAAAGAAGCACCTAAGATTCGCAACAGGTCCTCATGTATCAGGTGGCATTGTATACAGGATGGATTTTTGCGACAGGACTGTAAGGGCAGGTACCATAGAAATATAATAAACAGTGGCACTCCGGGAGTGCTGACAGAAGTGAAAATTTGAAAAACATCGGGTTACACGGGTAGCCGTCATAAGTTTGTTTATTATTTTATTGCTGGTAATTTGAAAACAAGATCGCTTTGGTGGAAGAAAAATACAAAAACCTTTAAAGTAAAACACTTGCGTAGAACATTGATCCGTAACGTAATAGAAATAAAGAGCACAATCGCGTTTACAAAAATGAGGTGTCGTGACAGTGTCGCAAAATCATTGGTTTACTCCCATCTCAAAAATGCCCAACGCGCCTAAAGAAGTTTTCACTTAAAAAACAGGTACCGTACCATAACCATTGCTACAGGACAACGTTCTTATGAGACGTACCTAATGTATAAGTAAAAGTATGGAAAAAGTTTACGGTCCCCTCTCAAAAATCCATCCTATACAATGTAAACGACTTGACATGTCACACAAATAAATCGCCTTTCCAAAACGTTATTTTTACTAATCATTTTTAGGGTTCCGTGGTAAACAAGGAACCCTTATAGTTTCGTCATGTCCGTCTGTCTGTCTGTCTGTCCGTCTCTCTGTCTGTCCGCGGTCTAGCTCCGAGACCCTTAGTACTAGAAAGCTGTAATTTGGCATAGGTATACATATTAATTACGCCGACAAAGTGGTAAAACAAAATTATGAAAAACATTTTTTTAGGGTACCTACCTCTCATACACGTAAAGTGGTGATGTTTTTTTTTTTTATCTCTTGATGAGGGATATCATTGGTATGGTCCTTCAAAAACATTATGAGTTTGGGAAAACTATTTTTGGATTCAGGAATCCGTTTGCAAAATATTAAGCTTTAAAGTGCAAATTTTTGTTAGAGTCAAGTGTCCCCCTCCCCTGCCAGCTAAATGGTTGGTTTTGGATGTGTGAAAAAAATCACAGTAGTAGTTTATATAACGAAATTAAAAGGAAAACTATCACAGCTAAGTAGGCTTTACAAGTTAACGAGTAATAATTGACCAACTTAACTTTGCAGTTGCAAAAACATGTTTTCCCATTCATTTCGTATGGGAGAACATGTTTATCAACTACAAAGTTAAGTTTGTTTTTGGGATAAATTCATCCCAACTACGGAACCCTTCATTGTGCGTGGTCCGACACGCATTTTGCATGTGAATCATGCTATGTCCTGTACTGACAGTTAGTCATGACATGAGTCACCAAAGACTTCGTATTTACCACTGAAGAAATAGTCTTTACCACCATAATGTGTCATATTCCTACTTACATTTATATTCCTAACGTTTTGGTGTTATTTCGTAATAGCAGAACGGTGTCACAGCAGTCTTGTATTGTTGTTATTGTGCTGCGCTGTCGCAATAACATGTGTGACACGTTGCGCACTAAACATGTTGTTCAGCGAATAGCTGCGGTATTGTGCGCAGCGGTTTTTGCATGTTATAGGTTTCGTGGTGGCTGCTGGGTTGAAATGTTCACGTAGGGTGTGTGGTGTTGTTAATGTTGAAACCTTTTGTTAGAGCTTTGGACATACGTCTTTTCATCTGTCCATCTTTTTAAGTCAAGGCTGAGCAGACACAACATTTATTTTCCAGTTTCTCTCATTCTTGTAATAGTCAACTTCCCTCAATAGATTAATAATGGTTAGCTAGAGGCTTAAAGCAAAATAGCTTGAATGAAATGACTCAGCTCCTACATTGTATGGCACTCATACCCATTCGCCAAAGAAGAAGTTTGCGCGCTTTGACCACGCTTTTCTCCCTTCTCAACTCTCCCACTCCTCCTTCTTATCTTGTGTCTCACTTCCAATATCTATGTTCTTCACACACTAAGAATCTGCGATCTTCTAACAATCTTCTCCTACTTTGTCCTTCTCATAATTTTTAACTCTTTTCATTCTTCCTTTCATATTCAGTCCATTCTTCTATGGAATGTGCTTCCTCTTGATATCAGGACGGCCACCAGTCAGTATGCATTCAAGCGGAAATTACAGTATTTTTATCAAAATAAATAGAGTAGAGTCATCTCAACACCTCTCTCCCTTGAATATGTACATAAATAATAAATATATGTGTATTATATTAAATATGTATGTATGTGTATTATAAGGTAAAACCTATTCATGTACTGTTGTTCCTACCTATTTTATTTGTAATGATATATTTTGAATATTTTTTTCTTTGTTCCTCTCAAACACAGCACCTGCCATCCAATCTCTTCACCACCCTTGGTGGACTGGTAGAGAATGCCTAAGGTATTAAGTCCGCCTTTGTACCTTTTTGAGAGTGAAAAGTTTAAATAAACAAATAAATATATAATAACACTAAACTAAACGTAAAGTAGTAGAAACATAGCTGTTATTAATATCTAAAAGTCGCATGAAGGCGACACACAGTGTAAGCGAAGATTTCCCCACTCGGGCCGAGTTTAATGCCGATGTGTTTGAGGTAATGGCCAAAGTTACTTACCGGTGGGCTATGATGACTAAGCTGGTTGAGGTGGTATTCCACTTAAAACTTGGCGTCAAATTAGTGTAGGTAAAGATTAGAGTCACGACAGCCAATTGTGAAATCTTCGATTATGCTGAAAGCGCACACGTTTATACACCATATCCTGCACCATTCAAAATATAAAAACATGGTACATTTGATTTTAATAATCCAAATTGTTAGCAATGTTTTCGAAGCTAATAACGGCAAGCTACTTAATTTTATAAGCAAAGCGAAATAGTGCGAGTTTTAGTAAAAAGCAGAATGTGAGAACTTAATACCCTAACTTAAAAGTGCGGTCAGCGAGAGAAGAGATGTGAGTTTGATGAAATAAATTTGGTATCTAAAGTAACGGGTACCGGTGCTAGATACCGGATACCGGCCGCACGGCAAGTTTATGGGCCAATAAAACTTTGAGTCTGTGTCCCCGCGGTGAACATCGCGGTGCCATACCGATAGCAAACGCGATTAATTATACTTTTTATGTTTGTGTAGCGAGTGTCCCTACATGTGGAACGTGTGAAAAAGACATCACAATTTACAGGTTGAAGACTATTAAGAAGAAAAATAATTACCGTGACTAGAAATTAGCTTGCGATGGAATAATTTAACGAAGAATATATTGATTATTTACATAAGTGTTATGTTTATTATCAAATTGAAAAATTAAGAGCTTGTATTATTTTATACTTCTCAAAGATTCCGGAAATTAACAAAAGAAAAAAACACGCAGTGATTAATGATTTTCCTTAAATTGTTGATGTTGAATTGTCAGACTTAAAATTCAACAATTAAAAAAAATCACACACACACATTTTTCCACCAAAATTTCGTACAATTTTCCACTTTTCATAACTCTCCATGTAATTAAACGATATCCCAGTTGCGCTGCGTTCGGTACCGCTCGTTTCGTAAAGAGGACTATAAATTCAAGGTTATTTCGTTATTACAGTGAGATTGTACAACATTTGTGGGTGATAAACGTTATCATGGCACTAACTCGTGCTACAATAACTTCATATTTCACACGTTCACATCCGCACGTCATGACGACATTACTTCATTCTAATTTTGCTACTGATAACGCTAATTGTTTTAAAAAGTTCATAGGGGATGTTTTGTTTTGATACCTACATACTGATGTAATGTAACTCAAGAAAATCTTTTGTATCTAAACATTTGAAATAAAATTGAAATTAATTACAAAGCTCACAGGGCCTGCTATCAAAAAAGGATAAACCTTGGTGCGGAAAATGATAGGTATAAAACTTAAACGGCCTGCGAGGACACCTGCAGATAGCTAACAGTCGGGTCGGGTGGTCGCCAACCTGACCTCACAAGACAAATAAATATACTGAATGTCTAATATTTTGTTATTTATCTCACCATTCGTTGCTTTTATAATAAGATTATGTCGCCAAACAGGTATCTCAAATTCAAAAATGCCAAAAACCTTTTACAATAATTGTCAAATTAAATCATAACTGTTTCTGATTATTTTATTCGTTTCGACTAATAAATTGTATTTTTATAAACAAAAATATATGTTATTCCAGCTATAAATATGTCACTTGCGACCATTAATAAATTAATTATTCATTATAACGTATTGACAAGAGCGAATAAATATGTTTTTATGGTTTCTGGTATCCAGGCCCGCGACCCGCGAGCCTCGACTCGATCACCTCTAATGAATGCTAGCAATGATTGTCATCGTAAAACTTGGTGGGTTTATTGTACGCCATTAGAGACTCAACATGTCGCTCGACATGTTTCTTAAACTTGACATGGCGATCAATAAATAAAAGATCATTACTGAATAAGATAAAAATTAATTAACTTATGTTTATTTCCGTGATCGCCTGGGAACGGAAAAATACTGCTGTTATTTTTCATGTTTTTTAGGGTTCTGTACCTCAAAAGTAAAAAAAAACGGAACCCTTATAGGATCACTCGTGTGTCTGTCTGTCTGTCCGTCTGTCACAGCCAATTTGCTCCGAATCTACTGGATAGATTTAGTTGAAATTTGGTACACGTATGAATTTCTGTGAACCCAACCCGTGTTCCAACACGTCTGTACGTGTAACGTAAATAAATAAATTTTGAATATGGGGGTCACT
This sequence comes from Agrochola litura, assembly GCA_949152395.1. NCBI lineage: Eukaryota > Metazoa > Arthropoda > Insecta > Lepidoptera > Noctuidae > Agrochola > Agrochola litura. Next base: position 25,405,466 of record OX424499.1, read on the forward strand.
TTTCGGGGGCAAACAGGAAAATTAAAAAAGTTTTTCTAACTGTACCGTGTGCCATATGAAATGAAAGGGCTTGTTGTGAGGATCTCAGGTTTTTTTTAAATTTTTTATTTAAGACAATTGATGAAAATTGTCCATTCCCCCATTCACTTATCTCTGAAACTACTGAGCATAACATTTAAAAAAATACAGAGAATGGAAGAACCATTCTCTGTATTTTTTTTGTTGTTTTGATTTTGTTTGTTTTCCTGTAATCTATGAAGATTACAGGAAAACTTATAAGAAGTCTATGGTCATAAAATAACATAGTAAATCTCTCAATATTGTGCGTGAAAACTTACATTTGCAGTTGTAATGTACCTTGTTTTTCAACTACAATGTTAAGTTTGTTCTTGGAATAAATTCATCCCAACAACGGAACCCTTCATTGTGCATTGTCCGACACGCATTTGACCGGTTTTTCTTTCTTTCTGTGATTTACTTGACAGTCATAATCATTATCAAGATTATGTTAGTACTAGCTTTTGCCCGCGGCTTCGCCCGCGTGGATGTCGGAAAATATCCCACTGGAACGTGCTACCGGGATTCAGAGTATCCTATGTCCTAACCCAGGTCATGGCCTATCCTATGCCTTTCATCTAGAAATCCGTTCAGTCGTTACGTCATGAAAAGGTAACAGGCTGATATTAAATCTGTTTTAGGGTTCCGTACCTAAAAATTTAAACATTAAAACCCTTAAAGGATGACTTCATTGTCTGTCAAGACCCTTTTCTCAGGAACGCGTGGAGGCATCAATTTATATCAATAGATATTAAAAACTTAGATCTACGGTCTCTTGGAAGTGTAACGAAAATCAAACTTCCAAGTCAACGCAATAATGGGCACGCCACAACTGTGGCGATAAGTTCCCTCATTAAGGAGTGGTAGAGAGGCGCCACGGCGTCCTCACCTTCCACCTGACGCAGGTTCTCACCGGACACGGTTGTTTCGGGTTCCTGTTCAGGATAAGGCGGGAGAAAACAATGGTGACACCCGGGCGCAGCATACGGTTTAGGTCTGCCCGGCTTGGGCAGAGCAGCCGTGTCCTCGTGGAGGCGATCGGCGGTGGTGATCTCTCGCGTCCGGCCCTGGTCCAGACTATGGTAGAGAGCGAGACGGCATGGGAGGCCATCACCTCCTTCTGCGAAGCAGTAATGCTCACGAAAGAGGAGGCATCATAATAGCATAGTACCAGAAGGAGACACCCTGGGCATCGGGAATCGTAGGCCGATTCCCGGCCACCGTAGGCGCGGGCTTGCGGACGGTGAGCAATGGGTAGCTCACCGTCCGATAAGGACCAGGCCCGGGTCGACGGCGGGTTGTGTTCCACGCGCGCCTCAAAGAGATGTCAGCGGAACTGACGGGGTCCGATAGGGCCGATGCCTGCCGGTTGCGGGTTGCGGTTATTGTCCGAAAGGGTTACCGTGGCCCCAGGCAATATAGGCAACTGAAAGAACACGGGTGGGTTTTAGTCAGTAAGAGTCTGACACGCCTTCCCGCTCCACCCAGAGCGGGAGAAGTTATTTGATAATTTCCCAACCAAAAAAAAAGTTAACGAAATAAAAAATACGGCCATTTGTGCCGCATATTTTGACACTCGCAAATAAACCAGTCTATTTGGTACTTCCCGTTGGTCCAGCAGCATGAAGTTTGTCGAGAAGTAAGGTCAAGTAAAGAGGAAAATCCGAAAATTGGTAATTTATAGTTCTATAATGAACGGCAAAGTTAAGTTTTTTCTGCAATCTGGGGTTAAAAACTCATAGACCGTGTCTTGGAGTAACAAACCTCAGTTGGCCCAATATAGTTTTTTGGTTCTAGTAATAAATAAGAAATAGGATAGACCGGCATCAAAAAAGATTTGTGAAAATTGGCCATTTTCTTGCTGACTGTACAATTTTTTTCAAAATCTGTGAATGCAGATCAAAATGTTTCAAAAAGTTAAGGACAGTCTCCTAAGACTGTTTTCTTGTAGCGACAACGGTTAAGGTACCTTATTGCTCCATCTCAAAATCCACCCTGTATATGCTATGATTGACTGCTTAGTTCCATAAAGGTATAGCGTGATGATAATTTTTTAAAAGGTTAAATCCGTAACTATCTGCAATATTCTAACCTTTTGGCTAGCCTTTTTACAATTTGCGGTAAACTCTAAAAGAATACAAACATAATGCTATATTGCTCATCCCCCATGGCAAATAGCGTGATAATAGTTTTTGAAAAATCTATTGTGAAGTTACGATTATTTGACTTATAGATTATTTATACCAATTTTCAAGTTAATTAAGCCACACAGTAAAATCCTCCACTGTAAAAATTAATACCCCGTTTCACCCCGTTAGGGGTAGATTTTCAAAAAACCCTAATATACGTTTTTATTTATTTTCAGTTTTAATTATAAATACTGAGTTTCGAGTTAATCAGACCGCTCGTTAAAATTCTTCCATACAAACTTTGACACCCCCCAATCCTCCTTTAGGTATTTTAGAAAAACTAAAAATGGCAAACTTTATAATTTACATAGATAAGTATTCGTGCCAAGTTTCAAGTTTATTAACTCAAGGAATAAGATTTTTCATACAAATAATATCCCCCCTTTTCACCCTCTTAAAGGTCGAATTTCCAAAAATCCGTTCTTAGCGGACGTCTACTAACTATAAACTACCTCCCTACCAAGTTTCATCTTCATACATCAAGCGGTTTTCGAGATTTCGTGATGAATGAGTGAGTGAGTGACCTTTCGCTTTTATATATTTAGATTCAGTGTTGGTGATGGTCTTGAGAGTATGTAAGCAGCAATGTCCATAACAAGTTATAGTGTATGTCCAATGCTTGTGTCTTTAAGAGATTCGTATGAATGCCCACTATCTACTGCAACTCCTGAAAGCCAGAAACAATCGTGGTGATAATGAAGCTCGATGAGTCCCGGAGAAACTATTCAACTGACTTGGAACCCGCCACGAAATGAATCAGAAAAGAATTGCGGGAGAGGATGAAAAACCATTGTTTCCACTATTTGCCAATAGTCGTAGGATAAGCTTATAAGTTTGAATGTATAGTATTGTACAACAACGTGGTTCAGAAAGCTAGAAATGACATGCAACCCGCTGGACCGGCCGGCTATTTATAAATCCTAATCGCTGTCCACTTTAGTGTTACAGCCAATAAAATGGATGCGTGGATAACTGAAATCGAAACTGCTGGAAAGTTGAGTGGTGACGGACTTGAGATAAGGTGTCAGTATGTGATCAATGCACGTTTCTCTTTGATTCGCAATAGAATACGACCTAGAGTTATAACAATACTATTTTGCAGTGAAAAAAGACGAAATGTCTCAAGTATTGTAATTAAAATCATTCTGAGATCAATCTAGAATTCTTTCAGCACGTATGTGTAAAATTCAAGCCACAGAAAAATCTTAATGTATTTTTAATAATCGCGTACATATTCCACATTTTTATCCTCCATAATTACAAAATTACACGGTCCCGTACAATCGTCACCAGTGCAATTACTGAACAATTTATAAGTATAATTAGCGAACCTATCTTTCGTACGTAATTAATGCGACATATCCGTAATTATAATAAAATCTATTTTTATTCCATCGTGTAGCCGGTAGCGGGCCCTTACCGCGCAGATCGACTGTGGCCAGCAATGTAATTTATGTATATGTATGCAGAAATGTACAAAGTGGGCGCTCGTTTACGATCACGACATCGTAATCACCGGGAGGTGTTAACAGGAATTTAACGTCCCTAATTATATTGATTTACAAGCCAAATAGTACTTCACGCGTGCCAGCATCACTCTTTCGACTGGCTATTAGGATGATCTTTGTTGTTATGTTATTTAGCAATGCCTGTTGCAAAGGCTTTGAATTTTAAGACATTTTTAAACATTTTGGATGAATGTTACGAATTTAGTTTAAACCCATTTTGCTTCTCAATCTATGTTAAAAATACATACTAAGACTTAGAGCATAGAAGCCGCTTCATGGTAATAATATATTCTTCGCAAAAATAATGAAGTGAAGAACTTGAATACGTAGATTAGATCACACACGAAGCTACCCTTCTCAGTAGAATCAGCTGCTTAGGGTTTTATCAGCTAGTAATGCGCGGATTATACCATAATGAGAGATAACTCCGCGATACTCTTCTAGTGCAAGTCACTGGTAGCAAGTTCATAACTCGATCTATTATTAACTGTCACTGCTAAGCTCTGCCACTCAAACTATCTTATCAGAAGCAACTCGTTCTCTTGCCCGCAATGATTGCGTATCGATGGATTGTCATCGGTCAACTTGATCATTGTCGGGGTAACCGGTAGACCTGGCGTTGCCCTCAATCCGATTTGACAGTTAAAACGGCAATACTGCAAGTCTTCTTTCGCAAGCATCTTGACTATGGACCACTTCTGGTTATTACTTAAGTTCTGCATTATTACATTTAAGAGTAATGTTCAAATAGGACATCAAATGGCAAGCTAGAAATAAAGTATCTTCAGTGTGGAGACACTTGTTGCTGTACTGTCGCCCAGTACTGGTATAGCTGACATACCAGTAGCTCTTCAAACAAAGACATCATATAATGACAGTGATGCTACAAACAAGCAGAAGGAATTCGCTTTGAATTTCTGGTTTTTGTATTCTTAATTCAAAGTCCTAGTTGTTTTTGTGTCCAGCCAGGATGGCAAAGCGCAGGTTGTTTATTTCGCAAGTGAGTGGACTAGTGGCCAGTGCTGGCATCAAGCCGCTCTATTAGTCGCCATTCGACAGAGTGACCTGTCGCCAAGGAAGGTCGCCCGGTACTGATGTCTGACCAGTATGGCAACTTATTGAAACTGGCACGTTGGCTTCTATGTGGATGGGACTGTTTGTTTGTTGAATTATGAGGAGGTTATTTGTTCCAAGGTTTGCTCTAATTCCCTAAGTTGGTAGAATAGTTTTTATTTTCTGTATTGTATAACTGGCTCTTTAAATGATCTTTTGTTTGAAGTCTTATCTGATTTGTGAATGATCCGACTATAAAATGAATACCTATAACCATTTCCGTACATCGATTCTATCATAATAATTTCTATCTTAAGAGATTTTGATTTACAGAATTAAACCTTAATTCGTGATTAATATGTTGGTAATTTTTCTACAAATCTGGCAAATTCAAAATTGCGTAACAGAAATAGAATTCCTTTCTCGATCTACGCAAGTTGAAGACCGGTAGCGTATCCACGTTAAGTTAATCTCGCTAGTATCTCACGTGCTCAACTATCTCTATCTAAAACGTAAACAATCTGGTTCGCGTCGATTTCAACAGCAACGTCGTCGGAATGTCCCCGCAAACAGGTAACATTACTGCTGGCTCGCCTAAAATATGTGTAGGCGAGTGATCGAGGCGAGAGCGGGAGCGGGAGCGGGGGCGAGTTAAATTTAGACAATGGAACGTCTCTGAAAACAAAAAGCTATTGCTGGTAGAAAACAAATAAACTATACTCCGCCGAGGACATAGAAGTAGGTTCGGACATACATCCCATGATTGTTCATGACGTACTAGTTTATGTACTTGAGGTCTGCTAGATCTCTTGCCGACGGTGCTAGTCACAAGAGACAAGAGACAGCGGTGCTCGTAATAAGCACCCGCTACAGCTTGTCAGTTTACCAGCTTGCCAGACTAGTGATTTGGCGCGACCTCGGCCCGCCTTATCGTCAATAACGATTTGCAGATACTTTATCCTTCTGCTTCGTATCGGGTGTCGATTTAAAATCATTTTAGAGTTCCGCCATCTTATTTCCTAACGTGTGGAAAGCATCATCTTTATTTTGTAACTATGATTTCGATATGGTGGCAATTTATTGTAGAAATCGATGATAGCCGACGAAGATTGTGTGGAATCACTTGTGGTAGATATGCGATATTTATGTTGGGTTTGTCCAAGTTTCTCAGAAACTGTTTTCATATACCTATCATATCGTAGACAAGTAGATGTAACATTAAAAACAATTATTATTCTTTATCAGTTTATTAACTTCATTTGTACAATAAATGAGTATTTAAAACGTGATTATTCCTAGTAGCCTCCAATATGTTCCTTAATGGTATAATATCAATCATTATGGGGCATTTATAACGTGTTCCAGCGCACGATCTAAATGTTCGCGTTTATTTAGCTGCGCGAGCGCACCACGCATATAATTATACATTTTATGCATTGTGAAGATCGTTGGTGAGTATAGTTATAGTCCAGCCTTCTGATCGTCGTTATTTCACTTTTTCATATGATCTTTATCTGTCAAAGGGTCAGTAGAATTTCAAGTATCAATGTTCTTCTATCTTATTGGATTCCAATTTATGCGTGTATTGGAGATATGTTTTGAACGAAGTTTATTGCCGATACAATACCTATGCAACATATCTTGGTAATGCAGGACGAGGAGAACCAACGACGAATTATTACAATATCGAGGCCAAAATCAAACATTAATTAAACCAACGATTACTTCATCTAATAACCCCCTAAGAAGGTTGTTTTTGGCGATTATAAATTATTACGTTAAGAAATTGGTCAAGTACCAGTAAAAGTAAGTCAAGTTTTGTGCGAGCAAGGTCTCGAGCGGAGCCGCAGGCGCAGACTAGTATCATGTACCGTTCTCTATATGGAGATGGACCGGCTTGACCGATTACACCGATTATAGCTATTAACTACTTAAATGAATTGCTAAGTTTACATTTTTTTCTAACGTGTAATCGTTGGCGATTGAACGCATTCCGCTATTAGCTCGTAATCGACGGACTTTTCAAACAAATAACATTAGGGAATTCTCACTTCATTAAACACGTTACATCAACTGATGAAATGACACTGATGTTGAATGTTGATGAAACCTGAGGTTAACGTTAGCCCAAGTTAGGACTGAATTTACGTAGGTAGAACTCAAACTCAAAGCATTTATTTCAATTTAAACCATTTACAGGCACTTTTGAATTGTCAAAGACTCGGTCAGTTAGTCAGAAAGTTGAAGCTAGTTGCCCAATCCAAAACGTAGATCTCTATGGAGAAGAACGGGCAAGAAACTCCAAGGACACTCTTATATAGATATTACAAAATTCTGGGTACATTATTCTTGTGGTTTCTATAGGTATGTGAGAACAATGTACAAAAAATAATCCAAAGCAATTGAAAATATAAGATTAAAAATAAACCCTGGCAGATAAGAGATGACCAGTCTCAACTGACGGCTCCCGTTCATGAACATGACGCGTGGATCAGCACCATCCAGCTCAACCATTTTGTAGGGAACCGAAAGATCCAACACACAGACTAGACTCAGCTGCACCCTCCCACTATTCTTATTTCTTCTAGATCGGATGAATAACATATGTAGTTTTATAGACTGACTATGTGAATAGGATTTAAGCTTCAGCTGATAGGATTTAACAATATTTAGAAATCGAAGATCCATTTGTTCTTAATTGTTCTTCATCAACACACACATTTTGCGCATATTGATGTTCGTTCGTTGAAATCTTTTATTCTCTCACTCGTACAGTTGCTTAGCAAAAACATTACGTTTCGTTACACGCGATCTTACATTGTACCAGTTGAAATAACTTGTGATTTTTGTGCAATGAAACGTTTGATGATTGATTTTTTGTTTATATGAAATTCCTTGAATGCTACCTATTTGGTTTATTAAACAAAGAATATCTATGAAGCATATCTAAGTATAAATTTTAACTATATTCATTGTATCTTTTTTTAATTGCCTCTCACACAATAAAATTAGAACGAAAGAGAAACGAACAAACAAAAACTAGTCCAGTCCAGGATTAAATCTAAGTCCATTCCGAGGCGTTTACATTATAACATTGTAAATCATTCATTCATCATACTTTAATCGAAAATAAGATCAAAAAGCGATCCTGTATGAGCTTCGATTATTGAATGAAACAGAGCGAGACGGGGGATGTTTTGTAAAGGAGTAAGAGAGAAAGGGGTAAGATTACTGCGTCGTTCGATTTCAAGATCGATGTACAATAAATCTTGAATCGTTTTTTTGTAGTGTGTGTCAGGATAAGCGGTGTTGCGAGTGTGTGAGAGACAGTTCGCGGCTACCGGGTAGCGGGTTTGATTCTCGTGTTATTTTATTTAGTGCGCGTACGATTTATCGTCAACATTTACGGCGTCAATTGCTTTGAATGTATCGTATTAATATCAATGGAAGGAGTTCAGTTTTATTTCGTAATGGAGATTTGTCTGCGCTGGTAAAATATTAATATTTCTCTTAAAATGAAAAATGTGTGGTTTCCTTCAGTCTTCGCTATTTCCATGAATGGCTACATAAAATTTATAGAGACTGTTAAACGGCATGATGCAGGCGCTTATAGTAAAAGTCATGGTGATAAAAGTGACGCTCGGACGGAAATAGGATTAGAAAAACCTATATACCTAAGCTGTAAAAGAGACACGTATTTAATGAAACAACAGGATCTACATAAGTCTATAAAATTATGCGAAAGACTTCAAGATCTACGAAAATTTGAACTGGTTAACTCAAAATTACCCTGTATAGCATTAAGTTTAGTAACCAACAAGGCTTAGTAAGATCCCATTTGGGTACCTACGTAACCCTATATATGTAACATGTATCACAGGAACACGCTCAGACCTCGACATCTGATGATGGATGGTACAGTTCCGTAGATACGCGGCACTCACTCTATCAGCCTTACAGCTAGCCGGTGACAAACGAGCAGACAGACTTTGGTAATTAAAACACCCATCAATCATAGAGTGACGAAATCTTTGGTCAGTTTAGTAACCAAGGTCGCGTTGGTGCTGACGATATGTAAGAAAGTATGACACAGAATATGTAGTCAAGAGTAGATAATCAAGAGGGTTTTCCTATTAAACCAGTCGAACACATATCCACCTAAAACTTAAAATTCTAATAACAGACATTATCCAATGTGAATGACCTCTTTTTTTGTAAGCCCAGTTCACACGATTAGCAAATATAATTACCAATGAATCAACACTCAGACAGTAATAGGCATAAATCATAACATTACCATATGTATAGCACTATTAATATTTAACTTATATATTCATTGACGACCGCGCCCTCTGAATTAGACCACACATATAGAATTGTTTAACATAATCACTTGGTAAAAAGTATTGAAGTTTATCAATATGGTATTAATATTTTGTGCGAGTTATGATGAATGATTCAATTTATTTTTAGGTAATTTTCATTTAAAAATCTGATTTAAAATAGTAAACAGAGGTGTTAGTAGTTTAATGTCCATACATCGGAGGTTTCAGACCGTATTCGTCTTCTATTGCTTATGGACCAGATTGCCTAACTACTTTGATATCTGTAGCATAGGCTTTGAGAAGGAATAGAATAAACTTGGACTAGACGGAGAAACAAATACAAAGTAAAACGATATCCGCTTACTTCCGGTTCCTGAAACTTTCTGTTCAAACCTCATATCAGCTGAAATCAGCCAAAATAGCAAGAATCAATCAATATGTCAATCAGCAAAAGTATTAGTTAGGTATGCCACACGTCAAATACGATTAACACAAGGATTACCCATGACTCCAATAACAAGTCTAACAGTGTGTCCATAGACCCAGTGTCCCACGACTTGTGACTCCTATCAAATTATTCAGTGTTCACCTAAACCAAATGAAGAAGTATAAGGAGCCATACATTATGATGTCATCTTCCAATAGTTAACCTCGGGAAAGTTAAAGGTCGTCCCATAAGCTCACACGTGGGAAGAGAAACTTAAACTCACTTTCACTAGAATTTAACTGTAATTTTATATTGACATTAAAAATGTCACTTTGTGTCGTAAAAATGAGATTAGTTTAGAAACCAGCTGTTTTCTGTCAAATACTGATTTATACTAATCGATTTCACGAATTAGCTGGTAGTTCCGTAATGGGTAACGGTTGATCACCAAGCGACCAGGTTATTATGATTGGAAGATGGTGGGAATTTCTTTTTATTATTTTATTGCTTGCTTTGTTAAATCTTTAGTGTTGATTCCGCTCCGATGTTAATGAATAAACTGCTTGCCTTAATCGGATTCATTAATGATAGAATAATTTAGTTCAATTGTTTTTCAAGTCGGCAAATGCACAAAGTACTAGAGAGGCTATTAAATCCTTTCTAGAAACCTTTGTCTGACTGACCAACACGGTACGATTGTATGAAGACGAAGAGTTATTGGATAGGCCACTAGAGACACGGGACTTTCATAATAAGGTTATAAGTAAAATAACTGTAAAAATGACCTTACGTGATCCTATGATTCTAACGCATTGTCAGTCGGTGTCTGTAATAACTAACAGTTACTTACATAGCCTACAGCTTTATTACAGTATACTGACGGACAGGCAGACAGACAAACGTCATAGACATAGGGTCCCGTTGATGTCATATTCTTTTCTCATATCGTCAAAAACTATATATATACAGGGTGGCAGGGACATCGACGCGAAAACTGTTACCATGGATTCAGTACATGATTCTGAATCTCCCTGGGTTGAAATTTTTCGTCAATTATTTAAAAAAATATCAGCATTTTGACAGCGTAGGTATTGCACTTTTGTATGAAACAGCACATTTTTTTTAAAAAACCAATTTCATGTTCAGAATCATGTACTGAATCGATGGTAACAGTTTTCGCGTCGATGTCCCTGCCACCCTGTATTAGGTAGGTCCATTTAGAATTGCTCATGTCGTGGTAAGAAATCAACCTATTGGCAAGGTGGTGGTGGGCCTGATTCCCAGGGTACGCCAAGCGTTTACCTACTAACTAAGGTACTTTTCTTGTAAACAATCAGATGTCTCAGCACGAGCTTGCCCATCCTGTACACTAACGTTGTTTACCTACCAACGTAATAGGGAAAATTCGACGACCGCGGCCGTTATTGTTAACACACGAAGATTACGCACTTCCTCCTGACACGTGGCAACGCTCATCGGTGATTAAAGGTTAGTCGTAATTGCGAATTAAGATAATAACCGTTGCGGTTCGGCCGCGGTCGGGTCGACCCGACACCGGCATTTATCGGGCTCATCAATTATCCCAGATGCGCTTTCTTTGCGAATTTATAATATGATAGAGATTTGTAAAGGGTCATTTGTGCGTAATGATGAAAGGATACAAGGAAGAAAGGTCTCTGTAAGAAAGCAGTAGTGATTTTTTTATAGCTGTCCTTTAAGTATCCTCTATAAACAAGAAGTGGATTCAACATGTTGGTTTATGATTTGGAGTACAACTGCCAGGCCGCGAGTGCGGGTTAGGTTGGTTAGGCGCATTAGTTTTAAAAATTCTTATAATCTAATAAGAATAATAAATAAATAAATAAAATAAAAACATTTATTTGACACTTAAAAATACAAGTTACAAACGAGTAGGTCGTAATAATATAGCACACAAATGTATTGCCAAGAATCTGATCCTAACCCCCAAACTAGGCCTGGACCTGTATTTTGGGGGCCAGCGTTCAGCCATGGGCTCTATTATTGCTCTTACAAAATTGTGGAGAAGTGTCGCTACATAGTTGACAGTCAAGTGTCATGTGATAAAACATATTTAATTAAATTTATCAGTTTAAAACATAGGAAAACTTATGAACTACAAAAACACGGTAAAATACAACTGAGTTAAGCGTATGTCTGTGCATGTGAATGTGTGTTTGTGTGAAAGAGTGTCTCTCTCTCTCTGCGTGTGTGTGTGTGAAGAAATATTTGTCTACAAGGTTTTTTATGACTGTTTTAAGTATTTTTGTCTATTTCCATCATAAAAAGGCAAGGTCGACATTTCAATTTTAAGTCTTTTGTTCTAGTTGTGTCACATTTGATACAGTTAGCTTTTTGAGAATACACGTGCTACGTCACGTGTGGCCAGCCTGAGGTCAATTTCTTGCCTATCTCGGTTGATTACCGTAAAACCAGCGTTAAATTCGCGTGAAGGAGACATCCGGAGTAGGAACTTTGTACCTAATTTAGATTTAGTAGAGGCACTTGAGCCTCTACCTAACATCGCTGCTCATCTAGTAACATCCTTTAGCCTGTCTCGATGAGTTGTAAGCGACTGTAAGTAACAATATTCCTAAGCGATATAACTGCAACGTTTTGTGCAGTTATCGTTTGATGAATTTTAATGGTTCACCGAACAACATGAAGTTCCAATAACTAGCCTCCATGTAAGGAGAAACGTTAGTTAGTAACATGTCAAATACTGCACTGAGCTTCGTATAGAATACCAGCCCTCGTACTCTAAGGAAACTATTAGGTACCTACATACAAGTTGTAGATGGCCAGTAAGTAACTGGTCGCTAATTGCTACCTACACTACGATTTATGACGATAAAGTATTGCTAATTATCGCGCTGGGCATAAACTACCGCAATCTATGTGTGTCGGATAACTAGCTAGCTATAATGTTAGCTAATTATCCAGATTAATTGTTTGGTGGTGACTTTTTGTTTGTATCCTTCCTTGCTTGACTACCTGTGTATGTATAGAGCCATCTTTCTAGAATCTAATTTGTTTTATGTTCTAGATTGCGATGCTATTGATAATAATAATGCGATCGATACGCCGGATTAATTCACCTCTCCCCGACTTATTGAACACATTAATCGTCCAACAAACCACAGTGCTCCAACAGTAATATTAAACAGTAATAAATGCTCCTCAGTTTTGCCTCTCAACGTTTATTATTAGCACTAGTCGCTTTCGGCCAGAGGCGGTACCCGGCGACCAGAACACGACAGAGCTACCGTATAATGCTATGCGAAATTACTCCCAGCTACTGGCTTTCAGAAAATTGCCAGTCAGAGCAGAGTAAAAAGGCCGCACTTACGAGAGATCGTAAATAATCATCACAAGAAATATATAATACGTCTATTTACGTCATATTCCAAATACCGAACACAAAGAAACGTGAATGAAACGACTTTGTCCACCATTGTATTGGTGACTTGTAGAAGAAAATTGAACTTTAATTTCAAGACGGAAAGGTACGAATTGCATTGCGAGATAGAATTGACCGATGGACTAGGTAACATGCCATCTCAATAGCAACACAAACATAGCGAGGTGCATAAAAACAACACTCGAGCCTGGGTGCGCGGCTACCAGGCGCGCAGTGCGGCGCGGAGGTGGCCGGTAGCCGACCGGTTGGGTAATGATACCACTGCCTTTTAGGGCGCGTGTTATGACGGCCCAGCGGCGAAATGTGGATACGACAGACATAATAACTGTAAACGGACCCTGTTCAAGTAACGGTAGCATATTTAATGCCCTTTTTGGGACAAAAACAGACGTTACTAAGATTTGAACTGTGTACTCAGATCATAGACTCCGACGTTAGGTAATAGGTAATACGGGCTGGTATCCGCAACTCCACGTCAAAGCGTGTATTTTGCGTACGGGTGCGAAAATCGGTTATTCGATTCGAAGGACAATGTCACGTAGGGTACCTACCTGAATTACCGAAGTACTTGGCCCTGTATATGGCGCCCACCGGGCAGTTTAACAGCACATGAGCTGCTGTCTCGTCATCCTTCATAGGCTCTGCACAGGGGACTGTCTGTGACTCCTATGACAAAGAGGTGTTTATTAAATGGCCCAAGGCCAGTGCAGCTGCTGTTTCGTTTGTCGGAGAACCTATTTCGTGAGACGGCCATCTATTATAGGGAGTGCTCCTTTGGCCTGCCTGCATTCACCGTAGTCCAATCAAAGTTTGTGATGTTGGTCCCTGGTTCGTTTCCTTACCAGAGTACGTAGTTATTCGAAGGGGAGTGGCGCTATGGGTTTAGACCTCACTGGTGCCATGCTCGACCCCCTTCTGGCAAGTTCATCGGCTGTGTCGTTGCCCCGCGAACCACTGTGTCCTGTGATCCATTGAATGGTTATATTATTGAGGCTACCCACCTGGTTAAGGCGCTGGTGGCACTCGTATATCAGCTCAGAGTCAACAGTGTGACTGTTTAGCGCTTTTTTATCGAATAGTCCGACGTTGTAATATTTTCTCTGTGACTCTGGCAACCATAAAATTGCCACCATAGCCCAAGGTAGTGGTGAGACCTGAATTAGAGATGGTTAAACGTGTACGACCTATCCTCAGCAAAACCTTCAGTGATAGTATAAGTGTATTTGCCCTAAAAATTCTAAATGGATAAACTAATACCATAGAACAAGAATTAGTTGCACGTTTAAAGTTTAAAGAAAATACTTGAAGATTTCCGATAATTAAAACAAAAAGTGGTTGGTCACTGCACCAACTTATCCCTTAGTATCTTTGCATCTATGTCATCAGACTCCTTCACTTTTTGTCAAGTTACAGATGCAACTTTTACTACTTCTAACATTTTTAGTTTTGTAAATAGTGATGAATATTCCCAGCCTCATCATCGTTATCATCATCGGCAGGCTGGTTAAAATACATAGGCTTTTCCTGCCTACGTATTTTTTGCAAAAAAAAAATTGTATCTAAACATGCAAACCTAACTTAATAAATAGCATGTCCTCACAAATCGAACACGAAGGCCCTTTGCCATCCAGTTTGTCGACTCTCATTAAGACCGCAGTTAGTACATCTGAGTTTTTCCATCAGTTGACAGCGCAACGAGAGCTCTTCACGACTTCTGTAATCCTAGTACACAAGCCTTATCTAGCCGATAGCTATGATCATAGATAACCGTATCTGTGCCTGTCTATCTATATTTACAAAAAAAACGGCTCACGAATGTTTTTCTGTATGTTTACATATTCTCAATACTGGTATTATTGAAATTTATGTTGGTTGGGTTTAGCGGAATGGCAAGTAGAACAAGTCACCTGTTGAATCTCGGATTTAAAGATTGCATTGTGCAGTGAATAATAAAACTTTGTTGCAATGAAAAAGAAACCAACTAGGAAACATAAATAATAGGACGCTTTTGAAGTTAAATCTTGAACTAGTGTTTGTGTCTAATACTTTGTGAATTCTAGCTCGCCAAGGCTAATGTTAAGATTTATTGCTATGGTTTTCCAGTTAAGTCATGTTTTAAATGGATCCTAGAAACCTGATTTCACTGCACCTCGATTAACAATTAGCATTGAAGGTTGATATATTAATTACCCCACATCAGTTGCAGTCACAGGAATTCAACAATAAAGCCCACGGCTACCATTGACTAAATTGTTTTATTGTATCAAGGGGCCAAATGGTGCACGCGCAGATCTATAATTTTATCGATCTATAATCTATAAGCCAAGGTGGCTTATAGATTATAGATCGATAAATTTTTTTAAGTTGATAGTCTAAAAATATAAAAAGGTTATATTGTTTCTATAAACTAGGTTCCATCCATGTAGCCAGGCATTTGAGTCGTTTCTCAGTGTAGAATAAAAGCACAGTTTTTCCTATGCGACTGATGTTATGTGACAACGAGTTCTTCTAAAGAAGATCGCGGGCATTTTAATGGTCATATTGGTATCCAACGGACGGCGCTTGTTGGCACTATTCTTGTGTATATTCTTATTTTTAGGTTAGTATAAGAAGTGGAGCTTATTTTTCTAGGATTATCAATAATTGCATCAGCTATGGTACAATACGGCCGATATAATTTGGCAGTTCCGAACTTAGCGCAGAAGGCTGCGCAATAACATTTTTTAGGAACCAAATGGTGACATGAAGCGAGTGTGAGTGAGAGAACATGCGCAAAAGTTCTTAGTGCCTATGTTCAGAACTGCCATAAGTTATATCGGCCGTATTGTAGTTTCATGTTCTTGTAGTTCTTTTGATAGGTCGTTTTCTGTTATGATTTTGTTGTTGTTATCACTCCCTTTAAAGTTTGCATCAATATTTTGATAAGATAAGATAAATCTTTATTTGCCTTAAACATGGTATAAAGTTGTTACAGTCAGGTATTAATCTAAAGTCCACATGTTTAGCTATACACGATATGTATCAATTGCATGCAAAATAGTAATTATTCGTTAATTGTCGTTCAATGTCACAGAATATAAAGTCAATACAATAATATGTTTCATCTTAGCATTATCCGTAATGACAAAAGTCCAGAAATTTATAATTTATTTTTAAAAACATCTTTAATATCATAAAACGTATGTTCTTTCAGCCATTTCAATAATTTGTTTTTAAATGAGTTAATGTTAAATACCAATTTTATTTCTTTTAGAATTTTATTATAAATGACTAGAAAACTTTTCCCATACTTGGCTGATTTAGGAGTATCCTGCAATTCAAGTCTGCATGGATCTCTATTTCGAAAATTCAATTGATAGGCTTTTTGAACAATCCCTTATTCCCTTATCGTGTTTAATAATATTATTAGTTTATAGACGTAATATATTCATACACATACTTGACTCTTTAGATCATTTCATCTAGTTACTGTATAGGCTGCTCAGGGCCGTCTTTACCCAGGGGTGCAAGGGTGCGTAGCACCCTGGCGCAAGGCGATCGAGTCGCTCGATTTGTTTTGAAAACGAACGTAGATTTTTAAACAGACTGTCAGTTAGTTTGTCAACTTAAAAGCCAGAAAAACTTAATTTAGTTTTTGAAAATGTGCTTTATTTTATTGTGGAGTACATACATACATACATAAACTCACGCCTTCTTCCCATGGGGGTAGGCAGAAACTACAGTACGCCACCTCTACATGCGGGGCTCTGTAGAGTGTTGACAGATTTTTTCCTTTGCTATTCGTGGGAACTAAATGAGTAATTCAAATATTAATAATCAACTCGGAGGCGGCGGTGATGCTCGCCACACACCACGTCAGTTGTTTCCACGGGGCGAAAAGCGAGCAGCGGAATGTCGCTTAGCTACGCTGAATGTGGAGTACATACTACAAAAAAAAAAAAAAATTGTCGTTGGCTAGGGGGGCGCTGGCTGATTTTCGCACCCTGGCGTCCAATATGGTTAAGACGGCCCTGAGGATGCTCGAACTCAAACTCAGGTCTATTAGCAAAAGATTATCAGCTTCTCATATCTAGATTTGCGGTAATCTAAACAATTTAATATCGGCAAACAGATTAATTTTGCGTGTTCCCAGATCCAACAAAAGTTTATCCGTCGAAACTTTACCCTTTGCTAAAATTTATTCAATTTATGATATTTATTACATCATTGTGATCTTGCGGAGCTCGTCTACTGACTATAAGATTTTGCAGGGTGGAGTTCAATCGCCAGCTAATACTGTATAAAGTTTATTGTTTACTGCATTTGGTTGTAAACGTTGTTTAACTTTCCGATAATCACAGGTCACATTTAGTGGCACGCCTAGGCCGTATGATTGCAAATCGTGTTTGCTAAGTGGCCAACCAGATTTATCAATCTGAAACGCTGAATCCACTAAGTTTATGCAAAAGCCGAATTCAGCGATTTGGTGGTGCAACCCTTTGCAAATTAAGCCTTGCAAGGCATTGTACAGTACTGACCAAAAGTCCATAGGCAATCTCACAAAGCAATAGACTGACGCTTCGGTTTGACTTACGGCCTTCTTTTATAAGTTGTTACAATACTATAGACACGCACAGTACACACACACACTTTGTCTGCAACCAATGACTAGTTCGATAATCATTCGTTTTTTGTTTCATTCGTCTTGTTCACATAAATATTAAAGTTTAGCAGGTAGACCACAGAAAACTAAGTAAATTATTTCGATTTCTGTGGCGTAGATGCAGTTCATTACGAGTATTCACTTAAGTAATAGAACTGTGTTGGATCGTGGATAATGTTGGTGGCGAGTATTTAGCGCAGTATTGTCTTTATTATTTTCAAAAAGCAGCAGATATAAATATTGAAGGGAGATCAGATCAGATCAGAGAATATTATTGCGCTGTGTAAAAGTTAATGTTATTTACACAAATATCTAATGAAACCGGACCAAGTGTGAGTGTTATCATTTAAATATTAAATATTTTTTACTAAACATAAATCTTAATCAAGGGTATTGTTGATAGAATAGAGGTATTTTTTGAGACAGAAAATGCCTTTAAAGTTTTAAATTCATTATGAGGTTTAATTCGATTAGTGAATAATAAATAATTAGGTATTATGTGTAATAAATGCAATGTTATTCTTGTTCTAGAGAAATACTGTGAGGGTTAAGATATATGAGGAAGGGGGCTTATTATCGAGTAGCAGCGACGTCAAATAGTGAATAAATATGAAACAAATGAGATATTTTGCTGAATTATTAAAAACACGACATTATGAACCGTTCGCCGTGCATTCTGAAGGCTTGCATCACTGAAAACCAGCTAGAAAACCGTTTTTGACCTTACAATATTGACCGTACCAACTTAATAAATAACAGATTCGTTATTGCATGAATTTATGGTAACGAATTTTTTAAGCACGTTTCAATATGGTGTTTGTCGTATTTCTCGCAGATAGACCGAAAATGTTTAATATTATTTTAGTAATATTATTAGTTTAGGATTAAAATTTGAGATTTAGTTTCAATCTTCTTGAAAATGAATATTTAAGCTATAACCTTGACCAACCAATATTTACTAAAGCCAAATAAAATGTAAAATAATTAATGTAAACAAACTGCCTATACTTAACCTTAAAATCAACTATTTTGTCCGTAGTTTTTTACATTTTAAGTAGTCTAATATTCTTATTTATTGTTTAATTACTTCGACCATGATCAAAGCCTTATATTTATGGTGAAAAAAATCCATTTAAAATTTAAAACATTTCAAAATTTAAATATGTCAAAATAATACAAATTGCTTCTAAGTTTATAGACATCTATTTCACATCTTATTCAGCTAAACTAATGATAAATAATTGTAGAAGTTTGTTAACTATACTTAAGTAAAATAAATATAACGAATAAAAAAATAATTTTAATATCACATATCACGCATTTTTATTCTAAACCCTTTATTGCAATAACAACATTAATAAAAAGGCAGCAATATTTAAAAAATATTATTATTGCAAACAAAAACAATAATATTTGCAAAAACAACGCTGTGATTTACGAGATTAGAACCATAGCCATCTTGAACCTAAGGCAAACGCTTAATGCATTCTGCTATCTGCACATAGAATTTACTTTCGAATTTTAGCAATGCCATAAACTGGCCAAGGTCACGCGTATGTGTTACCGTGTCCAACAAAAGTGATGGAAATATATTTTTGTTTCATTTAGTGCGGTGCACGCGAACCACGATGATACGACAGTGTGTAGTGCAAAACTGCGGTCTCTGTGGTGTGTATACGGTACACACACCACAGACGTCTGACTGCTTACACATACACATGTTATACCGCGTGTTCACAGCAATACGACTCTTAGCGTGCCTATGCACTTTTGAACGCTTACTGTACAACTGATTTGCTCCTATATAGAAACTTTTCGATCCTACCGGACTTGCAACACCGCACAAGTGCATTACGGTACATCCCACACACCTGTTTATCTCCGCATCGCACAGATAACGCACCGCGTCCGAGCCCGATCAAATGCATTTCTCTTGTAGTCTAATAGGAGCTGACCTTGAGCCATCGGGAATTCCTATTGAATTTATTGTAGATGACGCCCGTTTAAAATAGAAGCTGTGTTCGGCTGTGGGAAATTGTGTTACGTAAACTTGAGTTTTTTCTAAATTGTGTGTGTATGTTGAGAGTGGCTCTTGGTATGTATGTACTCCTGGTACAGTCTTATTAGATTAACAGTCTGATTGGATTATTGTATCGTTGTGTGATTCGACTTTTAAAAGCCTAATGTAGGAGACAAGCGTGTTGTTGGAGAAAGAAAGTATCCCAGGACACAACATATTTTGTCATCCTCTAAATTATTTATAACATAACATAACATCACGCCTTGTTTCCCCGAAGGGTTGGGCAGAGGTGTCCCTGTAGCAGGTACACCCACATTTCACCAGTTATGTTTAAGTCCCATGTAATAGGGGGCGAGCCTATTGCCATCAACCGGGCACAAATCCAGACTCCGAGCTGCTACTGAGAAATTTCAGATAGAAAAACCCAATATCACTTTGCCCGACTCGGGAATCGAACCCAGGACCTCATGCTCAGCAGTAGCGCTTGCGACCACTAGACCAACGAGGCAGTCACCACTAGACCAACGAGGCAGTCTACGAGTCAACGAGGTAGTATTATTTATAATTGAATCTTAATACAAAAATAATACTGTACGAGTATAGGTATCAACGACTTTCAGCATAACTCCTGGGCAATGAACCCGTAATGAACAGCCAACAAGTGGTACTAGTCACAGTAATAAGCGCGCCATCAACGCGCAGTATTTCACTGCACCGGCCGGTAATCGGACCGCACTGAAAGATTGTAAACAAATAAACTGAATACCATACCGGCTGAGCTTGTACTGTTTGCCAAGTGACACTGACGTTTATGTGGACGTGTTTCTGTTGGATACTTTACGTACTATCCCATCGCAGTCCCTACATGATTCAACTGAATATTATTTGTCATTTTATTTATTAATGTAGCCGTGTAATTAGATCAATCAAAAGTAAAATATAATCACGTTCATAGGAAATATTTACATGGATAAGTACATAAGGTTCCTATTGAATTCCACTATGTAGACAGTTAGTCCCATTCTTTATCTTTTGTAAAGAATGACAAGCAACGGGAGAACAGTAGGAAGTGGATTCTAATCGGTATAATAAAGTTCCGGTTAGAAGACGTCTCATTCTTCAAGAGCAACTCTACTGCATCCCCGATCTTACATCCCAATAAGCCCCAAATACACTTGGTAAAAATCGTGCATCTAAAATATAAGAGCTTCCACGGTATCGCTCGGTGATCGTCGGGTCACGAGCGAAGTTAGCCGAACGTCTCTATACGTTCGGGCAAGTTCGCGGGTAATTAGCAAGTGGGCTGTGCAGGCGCCGCGGGAGACGATCTCGCTGATAACCAAGCTATTTGCTGGACATTATGGGAGCTGGATTTTGTTTTTATTATTAAGAAGTTTCCCTTGAAGTTATTGTTATCGTTCAGGAGCAGACAGCTTGGTTTTCTTATGTTGTGGAATAATTGCAACTTATTTGGCTAGAGGTGCGGCAACATATAACATAATTATGTAAATCAAATATCCGGCATCACAGTTTTGTAGTAGGGACCTACTAATTATGATTTGCCAATTATGTATCTAGTAGAACTGTCGCGATATGTTTTGCCTTTTCTTCCCGGGATTAGAAGTCGTTGTGGTAAAAAAAAAAAGCTTCTAACATTGATAAGTGTTCAAGCTGCAATGTCATCATGCATTCAACTTTATAAACTACATCTCATCGCCACATTTTCAACGGTAACATTCTGTTATTGTAATTATTATCTCATACTTAGCAATAAAACTACAATGTATCACCTGCTTATCCCCTTGTCCCAAGTTGTCAACTGATAGCAGCGAACAATAATTAACAAGCCCAGCAATGCTCACGCGGTGTCTTGTCCTGTGTCTAAACGACGTCAAACCACGTCTATGTAATGTGTCGCCGGTGGCTAGCGGTGGACCGACGCAGCCGCAACTGTCGCTTATAGGCAAAACGACGACTATGATAATCAAGTATTAAATTATATTGGATTGGATTTTCGATAATCGATCAATATAATTTAGTCAGAAATGAAATAAATATAAGGATTAAAGTAAAGATGTGTACAGGTTTCCATACATATTATTTTATGTAAAAACTATCTCACTCACACTATTAGTATCTGGAACATACATTTACCTAAGCAGTCACAAATGAACATGAAACAGCAACGACCACAGTAAAAGTAAAGTTTCCTCACGCACCTGTGATCTTTAATCCTATATTACACTTATCATCCACGCATTTCTGAGAACCAACTCCGCTCACCCACTAATCAAAAAGACCAAAGAAACTAACACCTAAATAAGTATAAAATATCTAAGTATCAGAGTCACGACCTATGGCCTCTGGGAACCGACCGTTAATTCCTATCGGAATCCACTCGGCCCAATAAAGTGGGAATCTAACACGTCCATAATTAATTCTCACACGTCTTATGACGAGTGACTTGATGGACGGCGTCGTAAACGTCCGGACAGGCTGTCCGGACTGCCGGACACTTGGCCGTCATTAACAGTGCTGTAAAAAGGTTCTAGGTTGAGGAGGCAGTTCAGGTTGTGAGAAACGGAGGCCTTGAGGTTAATGAGGCGACATAGGGAAAGATTATTATTGATCAATAACTTTATGAAGGTAACTTGAAAAGAAAACATTGCTATACTTTCGATCCAACTAGAAGTGCTAAAATCGAGTATTTTATCGTGTTGGTATTGTCTCCGTCTGAGAAATTATAAGTAAAAACTTTAAATCACAAATGCCAAAAAGTGCCTAATACCCATCCATCGTAATCATGTTCTTTCAAAATCTAACTTCCTTTAACTTTATAACAACTTATCAATATAATTATTACCTAAAATCAGAACTCATTTGATCCTTGGCTTCCATTCAAAATGTTAGCAATTTTTTTATTAGCGATTCGTTCGGTGGCGCGGGCGCGTATAATTGACCACATAAATCTCGCCCGGCGATTGATCCAAAGAAGGCGATTAAAAATTTTGTAGTTCAACACTTTAAGTTCTGTAGGCTGCAGTGTGTATGAGGAAAATGTGGTTCGGGTACCTTAAATGAGAAAGTGGCGATTCTTATTGGAAGCAAGCTAGGTTCCAGTTCCACGACGTCTTTAAGGAAATTTTTATTTAAAGGTTAAACATTAGACTTTGCACTCAATACTTATATGTCGTATCTGAATCTATTTTATTGTGTACATAATTAAAAAAATAAATAGAATAATATGCAAAAATAACTGAAGAATTAAATTAAAACAACTCTTCATTTTGGCCACTGTCATCATGAGTGTAAAGTAGGCTCTAATGGTTAATTGGTGGTAATAAGATATATCGAATATTAAAGTGGAACGAGGTAGAGTGAGAAAAATGTGTGAAGTATTTGTCACACAAACTACAGTACACTATTTTATCCTCCGTCTTTATGGACTTCTAATCTCCCAGATTCCACACCACGAACCCAAATCCTCCATATCGCAGAACACAGCTTTCTTCCATTAAAATTCATCAGCCGAGGTCCTCTAAGCCCCAGATAAGTGTATTCATACGTTTTTTATTTACCGCTCCATCCTCAGGTTACATGCGACACGGAATAAATTAAGCTACCGGACTTTGATATTCTCATTCGGTAGTTGTGTCATTATATTTATTGGCCTCTTTTGTTTGAGCTGGATCAATTCCGTTCAATACTTTTATGGAGGCTATTAACGTTTTTGTATCAGATTTTGGATGATTGGTTGTGTTGCTAGCCTACTTTCTTTTAATTTTCTGTTTATTTTCATTTGGGAATTGGAGTCTTGCGTTTGTGTAATCCTTGTTGGCAAATCTGTTCCTCTAGAGCGGCTGAAGCTATCGTCTAGTGTTTGCTTCTAATGTAATTATAATGAATTAATCTAATTTTTTAAAGTTTTTATCTAACTTGGAGTTACTCACAATTGGTCTAGTCTTTCTTATAAGACATCGCGTGCCCATCTATCAATGATACCAACAAATCTTCTCCGCAACATAAAATTCACGCTTCCTAATCACTGGATCATAAAATACTCCATAAATCTCGTGGCTAGTACAGCACTTAGTTTTCAGTGTTAGTGCGGTGCTAATGAAGAGGTTAATTAGGACCTGTGAACATAAGTCGTCGGTCGTGGGCCGCTTATCTGCAGATAGCGATATCACGCACCGGCCGTATGAGAACGTATTATAACCAGCTATTGAACAATCCCAATGTATGGCAGCTTTAAAGGATGGTATTGGTAGGCTTGTTGGTAATGATATAGAATTATCTAATCGTAATTGTTTGTTGATCGAAGTCGAGTGTTCATTAAAACTGCGGCTTAAGCACGTCTAGATACATTATTGAAATCTTAAAATACTCATTCGTCGACAATGGTCCAAGTTTATTTCAACAAATGAATATAGATTTTAAATCTAGAGCGGTATAAAAAATAAACGAGTATTCTAAAAACACTACACTTTACAGTACTTTCCACATAATATATCTAACCTAACGGCTCCAAAATTCTCTCCACAAGAATTTTAATACACCTACTTCTAAACAAATGGAAAGCAAAGCAGAGCGTAACGTTAAGTTCTAATTAGATAACTATCTGGACAATATATCGCTTCCCCGAGGTGATTGGTGGGCGATGAAAATTTCACGGTAGGCTCTAGCCATCGAAATTATTTTATTGACGGAAGCCGGCACTCATTAAGGGGCTACCGGGCGAGCCGCGGAGCCGGTGCCACTCACATAAACACCGCCTATCGGACCCAATACCCCTTCTTATGCACAGGGTGCGCGGATTGCTTTCCGATGTATGTGGTTATTGTAATCGATTGCAAGTTGAACATTTACATGAGTGTTTTTGTCTTACACTTCTTATAGTGTCATTATGAAAGGTATGAAGGCTTAACCACGAAGCTGCAGGCTACTGTCCGGCCATGACTGGCACACTTATACTTTGGATGGGTACACAGTAATTAAATGCACTACCTCAATTTAAGAGTGTGGCACATACTCTTATTGGAACTATTCTTAGTGTTTAGGTACTCATACTATTCTGCTCGGATAAGCACCTGTGCGGAAAATCATGCAATGGCTATCGAATTTTTAGTGCTGCAAATACCAAGCGATCAAAGACTGATAACTTGATGATAGCAGTGTCATCATTCATCCTGGTTCTTACTTTGCAATTCAATATGCATGCACAAACGCACAGCATGCACTTCATTAGAAGTACTGTAGCATCACCCTGTGCATGCAGCCGATCAGGCAAGACGCGGGTGGCTGGCGGCGCGCGGGGCGAAGGTGCGCGTACGCCGCGGATTGAGTTAAATGCCTCCTTATCTCGCCCCCTAATGGCCTCGGGAACATGTCAATTCATCACACGCATGTCTCACACGCTCTTTTCTAAATCAACCTTTTTCCAGTGCTGCATGCTTTTTGTTGCGCGGCAGTCACGATGTTGATACCTCGGTGACACAGCTGACAACAAATGTCCGATTTTTATGTCTCCAGATAATAATATGTAAATTATCGTGTGTTTAGCGAAACAAACGACGCTGTAAAAAGGTGTTGGCGTGAGTTTATTCGGTCATAAAAAGATCCGCAAACTTATGCTAAATAAACACAACTGTAAAAATCTTTTAGTTTCACTTGGAGCCGCGTTAACAGTCTTTTTATTATAAGTTCCTATTTGATATTTGTTCTCATTTGCGTAGCAAAGTCGATGTTTATCTTTTAGTAGCTGCAGCTCCCGACATTTTAAAATCTAGCAAAGCATTTTGAATGTGGTCGTTTTTCCTCAGAGGATATTTCCACTTTGGAGGCTCTTTATAAACTTCTGTAGCGTTTGTTTGTGACAGTAGTTTGTTTTATTGTTAAGTTTTAATATAAAAGGATAAAAAGTGTCGGTGGCAGCGGAAGCCGCTACTAAGTCGGTCGATAAGTGTGAGAGCCGACAAAGGCACTAATACGTTTAGGAGGCATTATAAATCAGTGAGTCGAGTTATCACCATCCGACAATTAAGATGTCGACCATCTGAGGGAACGGCCGGCCGGCACGCACTTGCTGGCCGCTTTTTGGAATATCGCTGTCCATTGCCCTCATTGTTTGAAACACATTGGAAGGAGCGGAGGAAAACATGCTATGAAACGCGAATGCTTTGTTAGTTTTTTTTTTTCTTTTGGTTTGGCTCTCAGTAGCAACGAAATGATATGTGTATTAACGTATACTGCACTTATCGATGACGTATATAATTATACATATTTGACGACTTAAAGATTCATTTATTAAACAGTAACCAGCACTAAAACATAATTTCTTTCCGAGTTATTAAAGTATGTCTTCTTTACCAATTGGATTCATAAAACATCACGAGATCTTATATTTACGAGTAAATTACAATTAATTTAACTAAAGGCTCCTACAAACAGGCGCGACACGCAACACGACACAAAGACACCGTTCGAGCGGTATCTTTGTGTCGCGTCGCGTGTCGCGCCTGTTTGTAGGAGCTTTAACACGTACATGGAGACGTACCTACCTATTATTAACAAGTCAAGTCGCTGAAAAGTGTAAATAAAGTTCAATGGCATGAGATAAAGTTAGTAAATCCGATTAAAAAGTTAACATTCCCAATCAGATTGTGCATACTTATGAGTTCGTAGTAAAACTTTGTAACTGTGAAACCGAAACTTTCCAACTTGTTCAAGGAGACTATTTCGCAACAAGAAAAACGAAACAAATAACACGAGTCTCGATAACAACACTCGGGAATCGATTTCGAGAGTAACCATTTAATTATTTTATCGATAATCTCGCATCGAGTGGCCAGCAACAAAATAAGAAGAGCGGAGAGTAATCGTCGCTTAGGCCGACGCCCAGTAGCCGGCGGCGGTTGCCGGCCGATTTTATCGTCTCATAACAGTCTCGATTTATAAGTATCGATTATATGTATCGATCCCTTGATACGATGCGTTCACGGTCATTTGGCTAGAGATGGGTAGTGGGTTAAAACCCATTCTTCCCATTTGGGTTAAAACTGGGTGATTTGGGTTTTAACCCGGTTTTAACCCATTTTCACCCGTTTTACTGGGTGAAAATGGGTATTGTTAATTATATAATAGTGGGAAGGAGAGTTCACTACTAGCTCGTCAAAAATAAAAGCCTGAATATAAAATCAGATACATTTATTATTTATTTGAATAATTACAACAGATCAGTAGGTCGTCAATCAATCATCATCATCACTTGAATCGGAAATACGGTTACAGTCAAAAAATTGAAAATTGTTGATGCCGGACGTAGATGGTTCAGGGCTATTTGTACGTGGTGGCGTGGTTTGCATATTATATCTCTGGGATTCCAGATGTGTTGATGGTGAATCAGGCACGCAGTCTTCAGTGTCATCACTTAAATCATCCACGTGCTTGTGCAACAAATTCCAATTGTATGTTACATATGTTAGTTTTGCTGCCCTTTCCGTAGTGAGTCTATTTCTTTTTTTACTGTGTATGTTACTATGAGCACTAAAAGACCGCTCTACAGCAGCAGAAGTGCATGGTGCTGTAAGAATACGGACAGCGACTTTGCTCAATGCAGTAGATCCACATATTCCTTTCCACCAGATTGATGCGCTTACATCGTTGATGTTAGCCCACAGAAATCTTCGACTCCAAAAACCATCTCTTGCTCTATAAGATGCCAAGTTTGTCATGACATTTAATCCGATACTTTGTCCTACTTCGCATATGTACTCCATAGCGTCGACTTCTTGACTTTCGTCAAGTTCAGATCCTTGGTCTGTGGGGTCTAATAAGTACGCTGCAAAGTGAATCGGTTTCAAACACATTTTGATTCTTTGGTCGACATTCATTAATATTTCATCTTTTTTGTCGTTTTCTATTATTGTGACATCCGGTAAACTAAAAAGTAACTTCGATTTCATATTTTTTAATGTCAAAAATACCTTATGAATATTTTTTTCATTTCCTTCTAATTGAAATATTGCATCAGAAATAGGTTCCATAATAAGTTTGCATTGCCGCATAATTTTCCAAAAATTGTCGTCCAACAGCGCTGATTTTTCTTCCGCAGGTAAAAGTGTTGCTTTTTCATGAACAGCTAAGGTCTGCAAGGCTACCTTAGTGTTTTCGATACTTTTAAAGCTGGTGTAATAACTGCCCCATCGGGTATCGCATGGCAACTTCAAAGTTTCACCAGCATTTTTTTCCTTTACAATTTTTGCTAGTACCTAAATATGTTAAAACTTGACTTTTTTTATAGTTTTGACCATGTTAATTGCCATATTCTTACAAGCATTTATAACATCAATTCTGATAATATTTTTGCAAAGCAAATTTAAAGTGTGAGCAGCACAGTTTATATATGTTATGCTTGGATGAACGTCTTTTACGAGACGAAAAGCTTTCTGCATATTACTTGCATTATCTCCTATCATCGTAGCAAACTTATTTGTTCCATACTCAGATAATACATTTAAAATTTGTTCACATATGTAATCACTAGTATGACGATTTTCTGCCGTCGCAATACTTTTAATAAATACAGGTTCTGGTTTTGATATTATTATATTAATTATTCCTTCATTCCTACAATTTGACCAACCATCTAGCATTAAGTGCAAACATGTTTGCGATTTCATGTTTTCTTTTAATTCGTGATGCATTTCTCTATATGTTTTGTCCAAAATGGTTGTAGAAATAGTTTTTCTGGTAGGCAATTTGTACAATGGCTGGAGTTCATTGAAAAAATTTATCCAGAGGGGGTGTTCTACTATTGAAAGGGGTGTTCCCGATACATAAACAGCCTTAGCTAATAATGAATGTAAATGTTCTTTATTTACATTCGTTGTCAGACTCACTGAAGATGCACTGCCCTCAATCGACAAACTTAATTCAGACTCAGGTCTCTCATTTTCTTTATCCCTAGGTTGCAATATCGTGTTTCGGACCGCAGATACTGACGAACTATGCGATATATTGGTCCTCAACTGCTGTTTGCAGTTTTCAGGGCAATGAGGACATTTTTGTAAATGTCTAGCCATTTTTTGCAGATTGGCTACTTTGTATTTTGTTTCACAATACTTGCATGTAGCCGATTTGTTCTCACTTTCTCGAAAATGTTTCCATATCTGTTGGTTTTTTGGTCTCACCATGTTGCCCTAAAATAAGGAAGTTTAATAAGTTATTTATGTAAGGGTTTGGTAGACGGACATTACATATGGGTACATTACGTAAGTAAAGTCCATTTCATTTCAATTGTATTTTGTGTGATACGGATTTTTTTTGTCTACTAACTAAATTTAGTTTCTCATGCAACTGACAGGCAATGTAGGTACTAAAAGCACTTATTAACTCTTTTTAACTCTATTTCTCGTTATACTATAACATAAATTACGTAACGTTGGACTATCAATATCATAGCGCTAACAAAATGATTGAATAGTACATGTGTCTTTAATTTTAAATCAAGTGGACACTTACAAGTACTCTACTTTAAGCTTTTTAAATCTAAATGATGCCAAATTAGTAAATAGATACCGTGCGAAGCCGGAGCGGCAAGTAGCAAATAATACATTAAAACTAAAATATTACATCGTTACTACTTACTACCACTTGAAGTACAAGAATAAAACAAATTACTGTAATATAGAATACATTCTTTTAGAATAAATTAAGGTTAGTAAACAATAATATTTCTTTTACTTACCGTAGATTCTTTTCTCGTGTTGATAAATCCAGTGCTTAAGCAAATCGTAGTCAATGTGTTCATCAAGCCAAGGTCATTCAGGTAAAAGCAGGATCAGATCTCAATATAACAGTTCGGGGTCGTAGGTACTTAAGTAAAAACACAAAATTCACTCAAAACGCGCGCACTCTAACCAGCGAGGTAAACTCGAGTGAGGGTTTGAGCGGGGAAAAGGGCGCGGGAGCTACCAGCGCGCGGTCCCTTCCCCCTCCCTCTCAGTCCTGCCACCCCGCGCACCTACCGTGGCGTGCTACATGTTTAAATATAAATTTTTTTAATATTTTGTTTTCACCCGGCCAAAACACCCAGTGGGTGGAATAAAACTGGTGATAACTGGGTTTTAACCCACTAGTAGGTTTTAACCCGGGTGGTTACCCATCTCTACATTTGGCGCGTTTTTTTCGCTCCGCTCGGGACGATACATGTTCTCTAAATAACAATTTTGTTCGATAAGTAATTAATAATGGTTCCTTTTATGAAGCAACCTTTATTTAAAAAAAATATAATTTGGCTTGTAATTGTAATTGGTAAGTACTCGTGGATTCCAACAAGAAACGGTTGAACTCGAAAAAATATAGTGACAAAGACAGTGTGTGTGTATTAGATATTTAAATTATATTGTTACCTTTAAAAGGTGAGTTCTGATTCCCTTCGATTTCATTTTCGATCCCAGTTTTAGTTGTTCCGTATAAACTTAATACAAACCATAACATTTTTATAGTGATTGTATGACGAGAATTAGTAAAATGTTTTACAAACCCTAAATTTAAAATAGGCCTTGGGTTGTTCGTAAAACTTTGCCTCAGCTACCTTTAGACAGTCACAGTCATAGGATGAAAATAGACTGGCCTTTTCTGTGACAAAAGAGTCCATTGAACGAAATGTCATTGATAGCATTGTGCCGTGCGGACCAGACGATAGTTTTACTTATGAAGAAGATTGTGCATCTTGCAACAGCTGTTTAAGTTTATTGCTTACATTACAACAGCTATCAGTTACTGCAGTCTACCTTTTATTTGCCGTTACCGAAATACTGAATGCGCTGATGCAGTCTATTTCATTGAATCATCTTAACGAAACCGTTTTACAAAAATGTTAGATGTAAGCTTATTTCTACAATTATTCTTTTAAAAGGGCACGATGTCATTTGGCTAAGTTATAAATGCGTGAGGACGAGTCAAATGGTCGGAGGTGGACCGGATAGTCGAACACCGACCGGACAGTCGGACACTGACCGGACAAAATGTCACGTCGACAATCATTATTAACTCGTTAGCGCAGTTGCGCGGATTCCTCTGAGCAACATAACGTGTTAAGGCCACGCAGTTCATGATAGAAAGGAATTACATTTTTCATTGAGGATTTAAGTATTGAAGATAGTGCCTGCATGGTCTAGGGGCGAAAGAAAGACTGAGTGAATGTGCTGATTTATCAACCAAAACATGTCAAATTTCACTGTGGAACAGAGTGTTGGATGATAAAATATGCTATATTAGTAGCCAGACACAGGTGATAGACATGCAAACAGCTTATTTGTTTTAAACAAGCCATTATTTGACTGAGTGCACCGACATCAACAAAGTTTATCAGCGTCATGCTTTTTCAAGTAGGTGCCTACCTAGGTATATTATGTTCTTCCAGGGCTTGAATCACATTAACGTCGTCGAAAAGTTTAAAAACTTTTCTAGAGGTTTTCACTTCTTAAACCACTTCTTCTTAGTCCACCTCTTCTTTTTAATCCATCATTGCCCATTGGGCTTTAAAATCTGTCCATCCATTAAACCACAAATCCATCGATTTATTAAAAAAATGTAATAAACCATTACCTTTAATCGATTCTCACGTTACGTTTACAGATTAGCTCCATCGATTGATACTCTAAAACTCAAGATCAATATGGGAATCAAAATTAAACTATGGAATAACTTCGGTGCCTTAACCGAGGTAACTTGTTCATCGCGTTAAGAACATATTTAACGAGAGATTCAATTAAAATTTGACATGTATGTGGTATAAAGTAGGCAGGTTATGTCTCGGCGGGATTATCTCGTCCACGTCACGTCGCGTTGTGTCGTGTCGTGTTGTGTCGTGCGGTGACGACACGCGGACGTAACGATTTGCTATACAGTGTCTCTATACATTGTAGTTTTATGTTTGAGTTCATAGATGTCTGTAGTGAATTAAATAGGGAGATTATTTTATTTTATGGACTGGCTATAAGCACCTGTTGGCTTATTGAGTGGTCATTAACACTATGAATTCGCTTAAAAAATATAAAAGGGGGTTATATACTAAATGTCCTTTGTATTATATACCTAATTGCATAGCACAGGTGTGAGCACTATGTACTAAAGAGTTACCATTTACCGGGTAATATGTCTTGCATTAACTTGAATATGCCC
Source organism: Agrochola litura (assembly GCA_949152395.1). NCBI lineage: Eukaryota > Metazoa > Arthropoda > Insecta > Lepidoptera > Noctuidae > Agrochola > Agrochola litura. The sequence goes on from OX424499.1 coordinate 25,437,315, forward strand.
TGGCGGCTGTGAGTATGGCATGCTCACTCAAATGTTTCGCTGATGGTGGCGCGTGTGTTGGATCATTTAGCTCCCTTCAAAATGGTTGAACTGAATGGTGCTAATTCGTGAACGGGCGCCGTCAGTTGGGACTGGAAATCTCTATTTATTTTTATTTTTGAATTGTTCTGTGTTTTATCTTTTTATTACGGACGCTTCTAACGTGCACGTCTTTCTACATTGTTCTCACATGTATAATATCAACATGAATGATGTAACCAATATTTTGTAACAATTCTTTATTTAATTCGTGAAGTTTCTTGCCCGTTATTCTCCATAGGTTCATATTTTAGCTTCATATTTCTAATTGACCGATTCCTTGACAGTTGAAAAGTGCCTGTAAATGGTTTAATTGAAATAAATGCTTTGAGTTTGAGTTAACATAGTTTAATTCAATGGCTGATATTCTGCAAACATGTGTAATTTATTTCTATGTTAGAAAAAGTTCGTAAAAAATATTCCATTTCAAATTCTTTTACGTGAAAAACTGAAGTGAAAATGTCTCAACGTAACTTTATATTTATTTACAAAATAACTTCAGGATTTAAATGCTAATAATAACACCGAACCAAAAATAATTTCCTGGAACCATTTGTTTGAATTAATAACAAAACTTTTGACAAATAAAAAAGCTTATTTTGGAAAGTACGGAGTTATAATAGGTAGGCTCGGGCAATCGGCTCCGGGCCAATTTGTAGGGCAATTTGCATAACTTAACCCTTCAATGGTAGCTGTGACGAAAGTGTACGTTTATTGGAGCAAAAACACGGGACACGTTACTGTTTGCTGACGATTTTTTTACGAGCTTTCGTGAAAGGCTGCAACTAAGAAAAAAAATTGGAAATTTGTGACACACAACAGTGTGATGTCTTTTTGGAACATAACAGATTTCAGTTCAAGGACTTGATAAGAAAGATGTGCAATATTGAATTGATCAAAACTGGTGTTCATTATTTAAATTATCATAATCAAAGTACGAGCTGTCGTCCCCTATATATTTCTTAAAGTATGAAAGAATTTAATAGTTCATGATTGGATACAGTCATCAGTATCTTGTTGATTCGTAACAATGACAAGACTAAATTACCACCTGCTTACTGTTTAAAAGACAGGATTCATTTTGATGTGTAACACATTCCTCTCGCTTTCCTGCAATCAGAAACCAAAACTAAATAAAAAAAATCTAAATAATCAAATCTGTGGGAGTGATTTCGTGAAAAGGGACGGAAGTCTGTCACAGAAAGCCAGGGAAGCGCGCGCTATTTGATTTGATGAATGAACGCGCGGTGCTAGAGTTGGCCGTTAGAAATGACCTTGACGAGGCCCCGCCCCTTTTAAGTTTGATCATTACCTTAATATTGCTTATTACCAAGGCGAGATGTCAGATATTAGACATCATATGCGACTACTATGTATAAGGCTCGCTCTTTTTTTTTTTTTTTTCACTTCGCACAGGTTAGAAACACGTATTATACTAACCTGGACAGTCCCGACCCTTGCTCGAAAACGAGGTGTCAGCAGTTGTTGCAGCTGAGCACGTAGCTTTAAATACCCCGCATAATAATCATGATGAAAATCTAAGTTTGATCCAACCTGTTCCTTCTTGCTGTCCTCCCCCCAGTGATGCCCTAAGCCAAGGTTCGTACCCCACAGGGGGTACCCTTAGCGAGCACTCGCAAAATTTTAATTTAGAATAGTTTTTGCCCCTGGCTCGAGGCTTTAAGTGTAGAAGCTTAAGGCACCCACAGGAAAGTCCGGTTAAGCAGCCATGACCTTAGTGGTCAAAACAGCGAGTTGCCCTAGTCAAAAAAATTAAATAATAACCTGGACGGTTAATTACGATAGAAAACATTCCCAATGCTCACAATTATTAAATTATGCCACTGCCATCATGTAAAACCAACAAACCCAATTAGGTATAATAAGGTCGTTTAGTACATCATTTTGACAGCTGTAATGATGTGTTGGTGGTTTAAGTTTGATTTGTTATCTCACTCATGAAGGAATTAGTATGTAAGTTAGTCGTTAGAGATTTTACCTATGAATGTCTTAATGTTTTTTTAATGAATTATGTAACATTTAAAATATATTTTTTTCAACATAAAATACTGTAATAATATATGTTTAACAGAATCTATAAAAAATAAATGGAGATTTATGCATAAATTTGTAAATTCGATTAATTCCCTATTATAATTAAACCTGTGCCTACTTGTACAATTTTTCCTAGAACATGTTATTAGAATTGTAATAGGCGCACAAAATAGTGACATGTAACTAGTAGCATCCTGTATAAACCGCAACACTTTAAAGTAATTAAACTTTACGGCGCGACTTTTTGCCAACTCTTCCCCTTTGTCCGTCAGTCCGGGTGTTGCGTCACAGCCCGTCCAGTGCCGACAATATCGACAACCATTACACTATTTGTTTTGGTACAAACAAAAACTAGAGCAAAATGCTTTTCGGAAAAAACATGCCGCGGTCGTTGTGTCACCACTATTCACAAAAAAGGGTTACAATTTTGACATGTTTGCATAGGTAAAGCACTGTAACAGTGCATTTTTTTTACCCTAAAGTGAAACGTTTTATTTTATTACATTTTGGTAAATAATTATACTTTACTCACAATTGTATTCACAGTAAAAACTAAAATTATCATAAACAATTTATGTTAAGAACTCTGTACTAAAATTTTACTTGGGTAAAAAGTACACACTTAATTTGAATGTTATTTCTTTATTATTCACTCGTAATTCTCGTTTATAGAACAATAAAGTCGTGTGCGTAGTACAAATAAAACAGTTATCTGACTTCATAAAAAAATAAAAAATCCTCATAAAAGACACCAACGGTTAGTTTAGACAAAACGTGGACAGTAGTCCGAGGAAAACAAAAACGTGGACAGTAGTCCCAGGAAAAAATTGTAACGGTCTCATTTTTTAACGATCACTTTAAGAACCCTTTATCAAAAAATGCCGTTATGACCAAACAAAGCATCCTCACGTCACGGCCGCCGATAGATTATGCAAAAACCCTACAGGGTCTTCCTATTCAATGTATCAATTCCCAGGCACTATAAAAGGATCTCAACGGCAATCGATATTCAAGGAGATGACATCTTGTTTGAATATTCACATATTTCCCATGAACGCGATTGAATCGAACCAAAGGGTTGCCTAGGGTGGATGCATCTATAGGCAAATTCGATTATCTCCTAGAATTCTCACGCACATCCCGCGGCTCCACAATAAATCTTTGCATACAGAGCATAATAAAAAAACGCTATTAAAAAACGAACTATCTATGAGACGCTCCCTACCGAATATGCATAAGAAAAGAACCGTACACACCCAAATTATACGCCAAGGTGACAAGTGCTGGGATCCATCAAGTAGCACAATAGTCTGGAGCCCTTTGTGCAACAATAAATTCGGAACTTGATGCGCGCGCGGTGCGCTTGCAATTTTTTTTCTATGCGTTCGCATACCTGTAACCCTCGCGTAGATGTGGGGACAGTTTATTTGCATTTTTTTTTATATTATTCCTTTTCAAACAGTATCTTAACCCTGTTCAATAATGTCAGGGGTTAGGTTGCACTTAATATTCAAAAAGGGCAGGTACATTTCTCTTAATATTATCGCATAAATTATAGTCAGGTACATTTTAGTCTATTGTGCATCGCGAAAGGAGGCCGCGAGCGAAAAGGTGCAACGCCAATTTTATTGATTTGCTATTTTGTTTTTTAAGGGAACGTTCTAAAGTTTATTTTGATTAGGATGAACGTTTGAACTTTAATTTTTAAACCACCATGCCAGCGGATCTACGACATTTTACTTCCTGAATGGTTTAACCCGTTTCCTTTGTAAGAATTTATGCAAAAAAGTTTTACCCATCCTATTTTTTTATTGAATAAAATTTAGGGGCTATGCACATTATGCAAATGCGCGCATAAATTTTAATGTTACACACGAGGGGCTGCTTTTGAAAAGCATATCTTATGCAGTTGACATTAGACGTATATTTGATTGTATTCATCTCGTTGTTTTTTAAGATTATAAGTAAGGATGCAATTTTTTTCGTATGCTCGTCTGTTTAGAAATGCGGTTCTTGATGTTTTTTTTTCTCAGGACCGGTGAAGAAAGAGTCTACCGTTAGAAGGAGGTCGAATGTGTGTTACCTTTTTATTGTGTAAGGAGTGACATATGAAGCGGGACCCTGGATTCGGATTAGAATATGTAATTACTTCCTTTACGGTTTTCGGAAACGGTTGTTTGGGCCGTTATTTAGTGTTGCCACCTTTACCTCGAACGTGAGGGTCGCGGTTAGTGCATCGTCTTTATGTTATCATGGAAACGATTTTTGTATGCTAATCAGTTTGTTGGAAGTAGATAGGTTTTGTTGTATGTGATTGGATACGGAAATTGATTTCTGTAGCGCCGAAGGTTGATATCTGGTTCGATAACATTTACCTAATTCAAGTTGGCGTTGGCGTACCTACTTATAATCAAAATTACATAAATACTATACCTAATAAAATTAAACTAATTATTACTGCGGTGATGACATTGCCTTAGTTCTGAATGCAATTTATTTTACTTGACACACCGTTAAGTTTCTGTAAATTATTATTTTCCCTTATTTTTATGGGCAGTCCTACTTTTATTATAAAAACCCATTACCAATGATATTAGCCAACAAAATAAACAAACCTCGGGCCCGTTATTAAAAAAAGCTCCTTCTGAAGGGCGGTGCACTGATTGTTGTCGAAGGAACGCTTTTGCAAAAAACCAAAATTTTTTTTGAAAAAAATAAGTTGGTCCCTTTTTGCGCCGGAGTCCATTGTCTCCACTCTATTGTCTTGGCGATTTGAAATATTTTTATGCTTTCCGGATGACGATAATGTTTTGGACTTATTTTCGATAACTATTATTTAGCGAATTTATTGTTTGTGTGTCGCAGGTCGCGCTGCCATTGTTTTTGTAACGAACGGTAGGCGAGTATCAACATCGATTTTTATCGTTTTAAGTAGCAATTTGTACACGGATGCCAGCGCCCGACGGCTTTCATAAAATTGCCTAATTTCACGTTACGTTGACAGTTTTGTTATTTTCCAATTTGATGGCTGTCAGATAATTCTGTGTTGAACTATTTGTGTTTACAGAGTTTCCAACTGTTCTATTTTATGTCAAATGAAAATTAGGAATGTTGATTACAGATAGCGAACTCTTTGTTATTTAGTGTGTGACAAAAACTAACGGTATGTTAAACGATTGTTAATGTAAGCTTTTGTTTGAAAAAGTGTGTTCTATTTTACTAATAAAGATAATTTATTCCATTCTATTTATCGAATTAAATATCTAAATTTGAATCGGGCAATAAATCAAGATCACAAACAATCAATTCAATTCATATTTGCCGATAGCTAAAGACTAACAAAACATAACATTTATTCCGACTATTACCTTCCGTAACGCAGTAAAAATTCGAGCAGCAACACTATGTAAATCAATTCATAATATCATCCCAAATGTTTGATAGTAAAATTAGCATGATTGCGCTGGCGATGATTTATTTTGAAATTATTCAAATTGACACTCATTGATACCAATCAATGTGTTTTTGTCCAAACTCGACGGATTAGCATGAGAATGGCAAAGGTGTTGCGCATGTAAATACAGTGATATATTGTTTATTGGATATCGTTTAGCCACAGCTGCCGACCGATCACCTATATCGAGCAAATAATTATATAGTAAAAGTAAAATATGTAAACTGTAAGTTAGTTTATATATTCTACAATTAATTTGCAAATTTGCAAAAACTCAGTACCTATCTAATATGGATGTATCAGGTGGTCTTGTTTTAAGATTTTTAGAATTGTGTCAGTTGTGTTCCGACCAAAGAAATGGTAAACTATGTAACTGTTTGTATCCAGGAATAATTTATTTGTTTGTTCAGAAATTATTGTCGGAAAATAAACACTTTAAAAAAATGTTATGATTTTATCTGTGTAATTATTAATAAATTTGCTAGCGTTTATTGACTATTACGTCTATTATGCAAAGATAATTGCTGTAATTGCTGTGGCAAGTTGATTAACAGCCCCACTGTCGCCTGGAAAAACCGACTCGAGTGTGTGCAAGTACTTTGTATGTACTGCGGAGTATGTGTACGAGACAGCCATACATAAATCGCAATTTTTAATTAATCGTTAGAAAAACGCATCGTCACACCTTTACCAGGTGCGCATTATCCAGACAATTTAACTGAAACCCATAACCCGTAGTATGCAAATATGTAACCCATAAATAAAGTCGCATTTAATTCCATCAATAGTTGAGAAACGCTTGTTATTTATATGTTAATAACGCGTAACCCCAGCGCAGGGGTTACAGACTATCGACTACTTATTTGTGACATTGAAGGAATTCCAAGTGATTTGCATTGCAAAGCAGGCATCGTTTCCGTTCGCCCTGCTATTGACAATCGATGATTAACTGAATACGCTGCTTTTTGTTATTTTTGCCTTGTAACGTAACAGGGCAGATGTCGCGCTGTGTCTCTTGAGCGCCACGAGATGTCGCTACTTGTGTGATTTTTCTTGACGATCGATTCTATCTACAAGTCGGTGTTTAAGACTTTTTCTGTTACATGATGTATTAGATCAAATTCGATATTTCAACTATTTATTTAATACTCGCTCCATGTTATATTGCTATATTAACTTTAACATTATAATTAAGTTATGACTTATGAGGGTTATAAAGAAAAAAAAAAAATATTTAATAAAAATTTTGTTGCTATTTGCTATTTTCATAAAGAAAATTAAATACTTAATACTTAAGTATGGCAACCATACCTGTTGTTTTTTCCAAGTATACTAGATACTATTTCTTTTATTTACAACAATAATTTAATACACGTTTTTAATAAGAAGTAAAACGTTAGTGATCGTACAGCGCAGTTATTTATTTTTAATAAAGTTTTGTGCTCAGTAATAGGCGGAAGCGTTTATGCCAATTACCTGAGATAGCATTTACGTGGACCAGTGCATCGTGGATATATTAATCAGCTTACTTTGTAACTAATTAAGAAATAATACTAATGTTAATGCGAATATCATTTATTAAAATGCGCGGTTATTCAATGGGTTAGTACCTAAACAATAACCCTGTATGAAATCTTTATGCTGAGAAGACTGACCAAGGTTTGGCAAACGCAGACTTATGTCAGTTTAGTTTACAGCTTCCTTAAAATGTTTAGTACTATTTATTGTCTCTTAATTTTTCGTGTTAAAATAATATAGTAATAGTTAATAATAGTAGTAGCTTATAATAGTTTCTGGTCTAGAATAATCAGCCTATAATGTTCCCACTGCTGGGACACAGGCCTCCTCTCTAATTATTATATTATTTTAATTCTCTTTATAGATTTAGAGAGGAGGCCTGTGTCCCAGCAGTGGGAACATTATAGGCTGATTATGCTAGACCAGAAACTATTATAAGCTACTACTATTATTAACTATTATTATATTATTTTCATTTTATTTTTAGGAGTGGGCCGTAATCCACCACGCGGGCCCAGTGCGCGTTGGTAGATGTCACATGTCTTCGAATTTTTGGTTCTAGGACATGTCGGTTTCCTCACGATGTTTCCCTTCACCGTTTTGAGAGCAGTGGTGATGAAATTAAACACACAAAGTAACGCGCCTGTCTGGGTTCGAACCCAGGACCTACAACTCGTAAGTCGGGGCCGTTACCACTGGGCCACCACTGCTCCACTAGTCTAGGCTTACCGACTATAAGGGTGTTTGATGCGTAGGAGTGCTAGATACATGCTTAAAAAAGACTTCAACAGAAAGCTGAAATAAATTATTCGTGTTTTGTTTTCCTTTACAATGGTTTATTCGATTTACAAATATTTTTTCTAATCTCTCTGGCACTATAGATTTCGACAACGGGGTATCCAATCCCACAACCATAAAGTACCTTTTCAGCTCGCCTCTTTAAGATGTACTGCCTACATTCCTCCCACTGCTAGACAGATAGGTACATGGACCAGTGTGTACAGGTCATGCACCAGTGTGTACCAGTGGTAGTGGATGATTAGTCATACACACGCAGCATTATGTCAGCCGCTCGTGTACTATTGTCACCGGCTGCGTCTGCGCCGCCGATGTGCGTGGATGTTGATACGCACTGGGAATATCTAACCGAACATATTGTGTTCTTTAAATGTCTTCCTTAGGAATCAAAATAATATGGAAAAGAATTCAATTAGATTCAAAATAAGCTGTAAAACATCTTGATGTAGCTCAGTGCCGGGGGTTCGAAGAAAACCGATAGGGAAATCGTGGCCCCCGGCAACAGGGCAACCGAAGGAACACGGGTGGGTTTTAGTCAGTAAGAGTCTGACACGCCCTCCCGCTCCACCCAGAGCGGGAGAAGTTATTTGATAATTTCCGACCCAAAAAAAAAAAAAAAAAAAAATGTAGCTCAGTGCAGAGTTTGTGCATACGATAGTTGAAAAGATTTGCTAATTTATGTAAGTACCTTCATAAGAAAACACCTGTGTAGCACATACCTACTACCTGCACAATCAGATGCACAAAAACTATGACAAGTGTCTTCGCATCTGAATATTTATAAATAATTAAATCCCTGCATTAATTACATCACCCTTTGGATCCACACTTAGTACTGTATTAATTTATTATATTTTTTCTCTTCCTCCCTTCGCGTGCAACCGCCGCGTTTTTTCTTACAGTTGCGTACAAACGCACGAGACATGTTATTTTTGTCACATTGTCATTACACCAGTGTTCCGGCCAAATTGCAACGCCGCGATGCCACCATGCATATTCATCGCTGTTATTGTCTCATGCCATATTGTGCCCACCTTAGACATGTGCCAACGTAACCAGACCCCTCGGAAGACACACACCACCGTCCTTGACACCTGTGCTTTCACAAAGAAGGGGAAGGGAACAGGGTCTCGCTAGAATGGTCTTCTGACACAAAGCGTTCATAAAATGTCAAGAGACCAGGTCTGAAAGAGTGAGGCAAATGGGAAGGCAGGAGTTGTTAAGTTAATCGTAGTGGTTTTGAAAGTGAGGAACTTGGGGGTCAATAGCACTGTGGTTGTTTAGGGTGAAACTTCGTTTAAGTGGAGCAAAAGTATTTTCTTAAATGCCTAACAAAATTTTATTTTTGTCCTTCTTTGCGTTAAAAATTCACACAACTTAATAAATTGCTTAACATTCTGAAAGAAAATTAAACACATTCGAAGTTTTTAAAGGAGACAGCATTCTATCTTAAATCCTTATTTCACGGCTTTCTTATATAAGACAGCTCAAGTCCTAAATCACTCGCTAATCTCTTCTAATCTAGTCGAACAAGCCGCATAATAAACATGTATTCTAGATCAACGATGGTTATTGATAGCGATGAGCCGCCAGCTCTCTCCAGCTTTCGCAAAAAATTTACCTAATATCACCGACCGGCCTGACCACCTGACCCACGACCTCGTAGATTTGGATGTCTGTTTATAACTTACGATACGATTGCTCGGATGACAGCAATTAAGGTTGGAAACAAAAACAAAAAAAATAGGACTCAACATGATCACGATTTCAGCTTCTAAAGTATAACATAAAAAAATAAGTTATTTTTGCGATTCGGACTATTAAAACGACCTTGGATTCAAATTAAATCGATCAATTAAATAAGCTTTTATGCGGCTATTGGCACAGTACCGCATATTATTAAGATAAAAGCCTAATTAAATAAAAAATACTTGACTACTAAAGACAACTCGTTTTACAATTCACTTAAAAATCAATCGTATGCTCTAAACAGCGTTGTCCGCATTATTTTTAATAAATTGAATTAAATGATATGTATTCTGTTTCTAGCTAACTGTATTATATCTAATGGCATGTCACGACTCACCTACACCGCCATTTATACCGAAGACGATCCGACGGCTTAGCGTGATGATGTTGTTCACCACCATGATATTTTATCACGCAATTTTAGACTTTGCGACGCATTCAAAAGTGGTTTTCAGGCATGATAATTGCTTGGCTTTATAAAGAAAGTTAAATAAAGAGATCAAAGTTACAAACGATTGGGTTTGATGAATAATAGTGTGTGTGTTATGGGTTAGTTGTGTAATGACTGATTGTGATAGAGAAAAATTGAGGCAGTCGCATATTGACATTTTGAGTTTCTACATGTATTATCATTTATCAGCTAGCGACTTCACAGCAAATGTCTATGTATGTCACAATCTTCTATGCATCGTAGGTCCACATAAAGACATTGATGTGAGCCTCGTTACGAAGGGACAATTCTAAATACTATCATGCAATTCTCACATTGTGACTATGAAGCCAGGCTCCTAGCACGAATATAACTGTGGCCTTATTGACAAAAGGCAATGAAACTGCTTACTTTTAGTTAGTTTCATATCAAACGACAACTCACATGCAAGTTGTAGACCTTAATAGTAATTGCATTGTTGCATGTCTCCTGCCCGATGAACCAGTGAAACCCATTCCAGGCTAACTGGATATTCCGACAGAAAAAATGTTGTTGCGTGCTTACATCCATGTACTCACATACCCCTTTTTGTGGCCTTCCTTGGGTTTAACGCATCATTTCATACCGATTGTATTTCTTTGGAATTAGTTTTCAATGTAATAAGTACTTCATCTTTACGATCTGGGAATTGTGTAAAAAGTTTATCCTATCTCTCTGTCTCCTATGGTTTGTTAGAATCTGACACGGGATGTGATGATCGATATTACAATGAGGAGTTAAGTTATAATTTTATTAATAGGCAATAGTTATCACTTCATTTGTTTTGTTATTTAGTGAGCACTGTTTTTGAGTCGAAGTGGATTACTAGATTTCATGGAATTAGTAGTAATTTAACTGTAAAGTAAAATACTTTTGGATAGCACGCCACGAGGTGCTGGTGAATTCATTTCATACTAATCTTGGAAACGTTTAAGGGAAAAAAGAGGATATGGGCTTCTAGTCTGACAAGGTGTGGTTAAAGAGCAATATTTGAATAAGTTGATTAGACAAGTGACTTTATCCTTATAACGTCATTTAAAAAATGCATTGCCGGGAACTGCATGAAAACATCTAAGTGTTGATAATAGGCAGGTACACAAAGAAGCGCTGAAGTATACACAAACTAATTGTAGTGAGTGTTGTGAATATGTGTGTGTAATTATCATAATAGCGACGCGCAGGCGCAACTAGTGTCACTGTACGAGCTGTTATTAACGCTACATTTGAATGGACTGTGCAGTGTGTGGGTCTTATTGAGGATTGGGTAGGATTTTCAAAGGAAATGATTTTGTTCTTCCCTATCTATTAGGATGGTGTTGCAAACTTGCAACAATCGAAGGGTTAATTTCTGGTCATAGTTAGAGTGGTTCACATATTTGTTTAAACTCAAAGCATTTATTTCAATTTAAGGCTTGTGCAGACCAGCGCGACACGCGACGCGACACAAAGGCACCGCTCGTCGCGCGTCTGCACAAGCCTTAAACCATTTACAGGCACTTTTGAATTGTTAAGGGGTCGGTCAGTCAGAAAGATGAAACTAGTTGTTAACTTACAACATCTGTTTTCGTGTCAATTTCTCCCATATTGGTCGAGGAATATGTATACAATGCTACCAACTAAATCTACCTTTAACCTATAGTTTTAGTCGGTAGCATCAGGAACGTCATTTTCAGAGACGCTACTAGACAGCAAAAGTTCTGCAACGATTCACTGCGAATGTGAGTATTACAACCTTTCGACACAAAAACTCGGTAATTACTGCCCTTTTTCGTAAAGCTTAATATTTGCCAATACTATTTACTTCAGCAATCGCAAACATTTTTTCAGTCGTGTGAAACCTACCGGTGACGTGTCTGGTTCCAACGCAGTGCCGTGCAGGCCGTGCTACCGCGCGGCGCATCGGTCAGTAAAAACTTCGTCACGCCACACCGGACTGCGCCATACGTTTTTGTTGGGCCCACTTTCGTTACTATTGTCTAGGACCTGATACTTGTGGGTGCAGTGGAAATAGGTGATTGCGAAACCATCTTTTCTTTTGATTGGCTTCAGTCCTTGTTTTGAAATGATTTCAAAGTACCTAAGCTCAATTATGCGTTACTGCCAAACCGAATTTATCAAAGTTGAATGTTGCCCATACGTTTTCACTAACGGCCTGTTTATTTGTGCTGAAGAAGAAGATATTCCTGCTGACATTGTTATAAGGCCGTGGCATGTCGCAATGGAAATTTTTCCGCAGGAAACACGATTACCACACTCGTACGCTATGGAAATATAATGCTAACATTACGCAAGGCGTCAATAAATTTCAAAACAATTGAAAGCGACAGCCACCACAACCGAATGTCCTTATCCGACGTTGCCAAATGGGAACAGCACTACGTGACATGCTATGGCACGTATAGCCAATCAATCACTTGCCAATGGTGAATGACCTCACTATCCTGGCAACAATGCCAGGGGCGGTGACGTCACGGCGGCCAAAGCGAGCGGATTCAATACCGCGCTAATATGGCAATGTTGGGACAAAGGAGGAACGCATGAATTTTAAAGGAGCGCCTAAATGATCTGCTGGTACAAATATTTTGTTGAGTGCACGCCTTTATATAGTGTCTCCGGTAATGTTGCAAGACTGCATGAGTCTTATAACGACTTAGATTTAACTCGGAACATTTCTAAACGTTAACATAAGGAACAATATCAACAACAACTTGACATTCTTTTATTTTTGATCCCATTCAGAAAAGTTTCATTTTAGACCATTAAGTACCACATTGACATACCTACCATCCAAGTCAACAAAATCTTTTTCCGCCAACTTTTTGACCAAGTTGTGAGTTATGACTAAGTGACAATGTCGTGAGGAACTGTATCACTTGTCACTTTGATTTCATTTTCTCTATTCACCATCGTTTGCCAATGTACACAAAAACCCGCCATTCGATGTGCTCACTGACAATTATGTGCACTTGTATCGAGTGATTGACGCACTAATGGCGGCCAATTATCGACAACGCGATAATTGTTATCGACACTCGCCGTCACTGCACGATACTTTCTAAGAGCTGACATTGATCGCCAGGAAAATAAATAGCCTAGATTGTTCTAGAACTTTCGGTGCAGTTTGAAAATTGTATTGATGGAAGGAAAGCAACTCTTAGTACATTTCCTGATTCACTCGAAATGTTGCATTACTTATTATTTACCTAAAATAGCCCCGAGCAGCTATTACAAATAATTTTATGGCCTGTATCGTAGGCGCATGCAGCTGTCAGCTTCGATAACTTAATTAGTAAGAGTAGTTATAAGAGCAAAACAAAAGTTCAGAACTTAAACTTATCTAAGTTGCGCGTGTTATCTGGTGATGGTTACCGATGAGCTTACAACAACTAAAAACTACTAACGAGCACTTATCTGTAATGTTGACAATATTCTGCTCTTACAGTACTAGTTCAGTGCCATCAGCGCAATCATTTCTCTAGTACATTATCCCATTTTATTTCATTACTACGTTTTAACGGCCTTTTTTATCTCGTTCACTTTTGTTGCTAACTGTACCCGAAGCATCGTAATGAGCCGCCAAGATAACGATTTTACACTGGACGAAGACATTTAGAAACTTTAAACGAACAATTTAATTTAAATACAAATATAGAGAAATAGAAATATACATGGCGGTATATTCGGGAGTGTGGTAGATGCGCGTAGATTAGCGCAAGGCGACCCACATGCGCACGCGCAGAACACATGCGCGTCATGCCGTACACACAGAAATACAAGTGCCTTTGTGGAAATTTTACAAAATTAAATTCAGAATCTATTAGAAAAAAGTTATGAGTTCTAGGCCTACAACTTTCTAATTGTTCTTTCAGTCATCAATCTCAAGTAACGAACCTTAAAAACAGCAAGTTAATTATAATTCTCAAGTTAGTCACAGATGGGTTAGTGCGCTCAAATATTTTAACGAAACATCGGACTTGTACTACTTGCGCACTTGCTCCGTGGTAACAAACATTCACAACTTTTTATACGCCTCTTGCGTCTACAGCGGCCATTTTAATTACTTAAAAGCGTTCTCTTTTTCGGTTTGTAACGGCGAACCATAGTTTTACAGTTTTAATTGTAGTTTAATGGTAACTTACAGATAGCACATCAGAAAAAAGTAGCGAAACAGTGATGAGACGGTGAAAGAAAAAAAAAATTAAAAATAATCCTCTATGGAGTGGAAAGCGGATCATATTACTCTGTTCGAGGGGCTGAGTTCCACGCCGCTAGGTGCCACTCTGTTATTACACACACTTCCCGGCGAATCTGGATCCCTCATCAAGTTTTTAACAACAAACTACTTTTATTTAATACTTATATTTGAACCGCTTTGTACAATGTTTCCTTCTTTCGTGTCACTGGCATACAACACACTATTGTTTCAAAATAACATAAAGGCAAACAAACGATTTGATTAGTTTTAATACATGCAAAAACATAACCGAGCAGCACTCAACACGTTTACGTAATGTTTAATACGATAATTACAACATGCCGTACATAATGAATATAAATGAGAACTGCTGCTTTTCATTTGCTGCATTTGTGACTGTATGTGCATCGCTGACTGTAGCTAAGCTTCAACGTACGGCGTACTTAAGCGATAGATTGAGATAATTTGTATGTTCATTTAGCGCGCTAGTTGTGTATGCCTTCGATTCGTTTAATTACGTGTAATAAATGTACTGGTAAGAATTTATTTATCTGCGGAGATCATTTTCATTTTAGTGCTGACGTTGACTACGAATACAATGACTACACTGGACCCGTGGCTGTGGAAATAACTGTTATTTTAAATGTACTATAAAACCCTTAAATCGGCAGAATTTTAAATAAGGAACGAAATATTAGTTTTAAGCTAGATGCATATAAAGAGTTACGTATCTACTTTAAGGAGTGTACTTTAAAGAGGTAAATATAAATCGGTACCTAATTGGCCACGAATTCTGTAGCAATTTAATAACTTAGTCCATTGTCGTAGTCTAACAGAGTTCGTGATTGATATCAATAATATTTGGTGGATAAATAGCAGGACAGATGGTAACCTTTACTGGGTGATACAATATTGCTTTTGATAGGCTTAGTGTTGTAAATCAGATACAGTTAGCTGTTGTGTTCATTGTTCGGGTGACGGATTCTGGTCACAATGCTGGCAGGTTGAAAGTTTCAACAGACATGTGGAATATATCTTGAGATAGTGTTAGGTAGTTACTGCAAAGTACGTGTTAAATTTGTTTGGAGATTCGCTTATTTAGGATATAAAGTAATTTTGATTTACAGAAACTTTTTTATACAGAATAGGTCCTTGTCTTTATTTGTCTCGTTTTTTAGGATTTTATATGGAGTAGGTACCATTGAAATGAAAGGATATCTAATAAAAAAATATCTATTTATTATCAGAGTTAACTTACTCACGTGTAGTTACTGTCCATTATACGATTTCCGTCATGTATTGATCGCCTACTGGGAGCAAATATTGGCAGTTAAAGAGAGTGTGCACCGCGACCGCGGTTTATCATACGCACACGCTGACTGGGAACTATATAGACCTTAGAAATATTGTGAAGTAGGATACATTATAAGACAAGCATACATTCATCATTTCAAAACTTTTAGAAATTTATTTAAAATTGCTCGATATAAAATATTGTTCGATCACATGAAAAACAGCCTAGATCGAGAGTTCAAATCTTTTATGAGTTTGCCGAGGTTTCTGGGTCCATATGGTTAGGTAGGTATAGTCGACCCCGTAATTGCTTTACCACCCTAAAGTTGAATGTCACTTGCACGTCATAACACGACAACGTCTATTTGTCTATGTCACAGTTAAGGTAGTTTCAACCTTGGTGAAGTATCAATTTAGTGGGAATTTTTGTCAAAAGTGATAACGAAGCAATTCAAAATTCAAAATTCTAAATTCAAAAGTCATTTATTCAAATTAGGCTGAGAATCAGCACTTTTCGAACGTCAAAATTACATAAGACAGTCCCCCAAAAACGCCCACCCTTCACGAGGTACAATTGCGAGGTACACTGTACAATTTATTTATTTAACAATTAAATCTATTGGGGGCAACTACTACCTCTCAACTAATATTTTAAATAATTCTGAAAATAGTTCTTTGTTTCCCTATGAATGTTCATGTATCATCGTAGTTGCTTATACCAACATAAATGTAAATAATAATAAACCAAGCCGAAAAATAAAACAATTTCATAAATCATGAACATCCTACCACTTAATAAATAGAGCATAAACGCAAATAATACCAGCTCCATAAATAAATAATTGCATCGCTGACAGTATTGAATTAAAGATAATTTCTCCATCTAATAGTTTCGTAGGGCTAGCGAAGTACTCGGGTACCTTGAGGCCCTGGCCGCGCGATATTTCACCGCGTGAAGTCTCAATGCTAACCGGCGATACTGACCTGCTACCGCACCGCGCCGCTCCGCGCAAGCGACAAACCACAGCACCGTGTTTACCTATTAACTGGTTAATATTATGTTAAAGTCAATATTATTTAACCTATCAATAATATGGCAAGGTTGGAAGTTACGTTTGTTTTCGCTTTAAAACTTTATTGATAAAGGCTCACGTTCATTACCCGATAGGTAAAAACATTAAATTCACATTAGTAAATATGATTAGGTACCCATAAAGAAATTGTTACTTACTTATTTGCTTCATATAAAAACACAAAAATAACATTTTTTAATCTCTCAAGTACTGGCAGTAGACTCGGATCTCGGTTCATTAGACATCAACGCGGTGGCTGCACCTAATAAGACACGTGCCGAAAAATAGCGTGCGATTAACAATCATAATTGTACATGCAAATGAGCGTTATTATTAATGTTACTTAATCTAATCAGACTGAAAAAAGAAGATAAAGAGTAGGTAGTAGAAAAATTACTGTTACGGTAATTTTATTTACAATTTAATTTAATTCTTAGATTTGTAGGGCTTGTCCATAATGACCGTAAAATGTACTTAAACGCATGCATCCAATATTGAACCCAAGTTAACGATCGGCTACTATATAATTCAATTACATTTTACAAAGTTAAATTTAATCTTTCTTAACTTTTAGTGTCGCCCAATAACAATAAAGTTAGGAACAATAATTTGATATGCAAGTTTGTGTGTTTGTAGTTTTATTGAATTCATAAAATGTTTGAGTTATTGCGTAAGAATGGTCAGTGGTGCACTTTGAACCGAAGGGATCAAGTGCTCGAGAACGTGTTAAGTGCGTTTTAAAGTGTGTAATGTAACGTAATATGATACTATTACGTACATTTACCAACTGCTGAGACACCACTGAGCACGTACTTACTTTAAATAAAATATTTTATTTATATTCATGGCAGCTTCAACCATGGTAATCATGCAAGATAAGTATTGTAGCAATAGTGGAGATTTTTAAGAGTGTAATATTTTAAGCATCAAGTACTTACAATATTATGAAAAATGTTTCTCACTAATTAGATAATAATAATCAAATTATAAAAGTATGCATAATCTTGCAAAATCCAGAAGTTATTCGTCATCTGCACTTACTCAAGTGCTAGCTACATTCTCAACCTATATAGAGGTGCGCGTACGCAGCGTCAAGGCGATCCGCAATAACATAAACAAGCGCTCGGGACTTGTTCCACCGATCGAGCACTAAATAACCAGACATCGGTGATTAGCGCTGGTGATACTATTTAATACTAATATTCTGATGAAGCTGGTTGGACTAGTCATGACAACACTGAGGTAAAAGGCAAGCTATCAAATGTAGACCAAGACAAAAATACATTGATGATAAGGGAAGAGTATCACAAGGACTTAGGCTTTATTTAAAGGCTACACGTGTTTATAAAGCTTTGCATTTCGTTATTTAATTAGATTTAGTTTCTAGAACATCGAAATATGTAGGGACCTACTACTTTGAAACTAATTTATTATCAGACTAAAAGGAAAATATAATTCAAAACTTGTGCATTCGCTTTGTTTTCGGTCTTCGAAAGTATGACCATGTTTCTCACCTTCGCAAGGAACTCAAGTGGCTCCCAATCCGCCTTTGCAGGAACACTCGGATTTTACCTCCTCTTCAACATCTTACACAACCCGTCTTATCCTTCCTACCTGCGTGAGCGTTTTTCTTACGCTCGCCCTAGCAATGCACCATGTAGATCACACCTTAGATCCCTCCTTAAATCTCAACCTCATAAAACTAGCTACTATTCTTATTCCTTCTCTGTTCATGCAGTAAGACTGTGGAACTCATTTTCGCCTAGCATTCGTGATTTAAAAACTGTTTCTCAAATATCGAGTAAAAGAGCATTACCTTTCCTCTCAACTGTAAGTATTTATATAAATATGTCGGAGACATCGATCAGCGACATTTCAACTACTGTGGGTAGTGTTGGTTAATGCGTAATAGAAAAACCGTTTGCACTTCAGATCACATTACAATTTACTATCAAATTAATCACACTGCAATACACACAAGTTCCGCGACGTCTTAACTCCAATGTGATCAGAGACTGAAACCTCCTCGCCGTGGCCTTAAAACATCACGACTCTGTAGAAGCGCGCTTTAGGTATGGGTAGATCACGTGATGTCACACGTGAAGCACACGAAGGGTCTTCGCTGACTGCTGCGGGGCTGCTTGGCTCGATACTGAAGACGTCATAGATCTTCCTCTGCTGTCAATCGGCTTGGCTTGGCTGTCGCGCACCATGATCACGCTTAAGCGCTTGCATGTTTTTATTTTAACGGCACGCCAACGGTCATTTTCA
The DNA here is from genome assembly GCA_949152395.1 of Agrochola litura. Classification (NCBI taxonomy): domain Eukaryota; kingdom Metazoa; phylum Arthropoda; class Insecta; order Lepidoptera; family Noctuidae; genus Agrochola; species Agrochola litura. Next base: position 25,456,268 of record OX424499.1, read on the forward strand.
ACGTTTTCATTATGCGCCTGAACCAACACGAATCCCATTTCTGATGTCGGAGACAGGTATGCGAGTCTTTCGTTATTATCAGCGATATTTCAACTAGTGTGGGCGGGCGTACTGTGGGTACCTAGTGTTGGTTAGTGCGCAAAAGAAAAACCGTTTGCAGTTCAGATCACATTATAATTTACTATCAAATTAATCACACTAGCAATACACACAAGTTCCACGACGTCTTAACTCCGATGCGATCAGAGACTGAAACCTCCTCGCAGTAGCCTTAAAACATCACGACGCTGTAGAAGTGCGCTTTAGGTGAGGGTAGATCATGTGATGTCGCCAGTCAGTGGCGATATTCATATGTTCCCTTGTTGTTTTCACACACTATTGTCTACATTTCTTTTTCATTTATCCTTTCGCAGGTCTGTTGGAAGAAATTTCTTGAGAAGTAAGCAGTACCTTTATACTCAAATGATAATTATGTTGTAGGTATCTAAATGTATTTTACTGTGTGTACATAAATAATAAAACAAATAATTAGTTTCCCGATAAGTCAGCTAGAAACCAGTTGTTCATACTAAGTTTTCCACTTCCCTGTATAACTCTCACAGCCTTCTAAGAGGACAAGCGGCCATCACACGACGTTTCTCTTTCATTTCCGACCAGATAGCGATCTTAGGAGAGGACAAATACAGGTAACTCGCAAGTACTAGTAGTAATCCTCCATGACCAAACAGGTACATAAAGACTCGAAGTTACATTTAGCAATTATAAACCCAAACGTTAAGGTTGCCACACATAAACGCGATTTGGAGACGTTTTTGCTACCTTTTTTAGTTGCCGTATTTTTGTATAGCTCTCTAAAATAGACCATGGTTGCAAATAACCAAATTTAGTGATTCCCACAACTACTTTCGTTTGTCACTGGCTCTTTATGGTGGCTATAAGATAGTATATTTTGCTGCTCTTTTTTTGGAAGGCATACTTTACACGTATAGCATTTTGCTGATGGATCAGCTAAATGCTATTGTATGTTATCTAGAAGAACTTGAATCGTTAGTTCGCAGCAATATGTAGCCGCTGTAGTTGCGATGTCATCTATGTGACAGGTCTCTAACAATCAGCTGATATCCGTGCGCGGGAGCAATAAATAACAATAACTTTATTTATTTTGCGACGGCTCTCGTGAGTCGCGACTGCGTGACGTCAGCATTGTATGTTATCTGATAGGTATCTAAGTATGAATGGTAAGTGTGCCCTTAGGTATTAATAATACAAGCTCTCCTTTTCTTCTCGTCTGGAAACTGCACATGTTTTGTAGCTCTCCCTATCTCTCTTTTGTTATTATTATTTGTCATTATTAGTCGTGACCCTTTGCTTTGTTGATTTTCTGTGTATTATTCCTGGTTATGATGAGACCACCTTTACATTTCTAAGGGTGCTTTTGTTGTTTCAATACTGCCTACAGTACCTACATCTTCAATATTGAGCTTATCTTTGATGTTTCATGTAGCATCACTGTGCACTCTACAGCTTGTCTTTTTCATTCTCCTAGCGTGTCTAGTAGTGTTTAGTTCGTTTATGTCGTATAATAACATCGTATTAACCCATTAAGGTTTTATAGGCGACGCCTCTGAGGTCGTAAACAAGAGGTGATGCAATGCGCGATAATAGATATGTACCCAAATATCTGATGCTGCATGCCGTCGTTCAAGGTTCTTAGAGATTAGTATTTTAATAAACTTTACCATCAAAACCTTGCCATAGTGTTCGAATTATTTTAATCGACATGCCCACCTTCTTCAGAAAATTGATGACTCTGACTATTACTCGTACGTAACCCATAATAATATTCGGATCAAACTTTTCGAGTTCTTTTTTTCACTCTTTCAACTTTCGTAGTCCGTTCCAAAAATCCTTCCACGATTCTCTCAGCAGTTTTCTATTAATCTCAGCATTACGTTTCATTTTATATCATCAGTATCCACAACAACCTTCGTAAAGACATCGGCTCGACATTAAGAACTAGATGTCACATAACACCACCCAAATCAGCAACCTGACGCAAGAATCAAACCGAACCGCTCGCAACCAGTTCCACCGCTCCACTTTCTGAGCTGCCAGGTGTTCTGATAACAAGTGCGTTATGATGTCGTGTAGTCATCGTGTAGTGCTCGTGTCGTAACCGTTTCTTGTATGTTGATGGCTGATTATGGTCGCTAAGATAAGGTGATTGAGGCCCAGATTTGGCGACAGTTGTCTATTTAGATTTAGTGTGTTGAAGTTTGGATTGTGAAAAAAACTAGACTTGTAGGCTTTATTGTCGATTATAACGTAACAAAGTGCCTATTGTGTAACACAAGCTATATTTTTTTTTAATTTATTGTGAAACTACTTATATACCTCGTCTTCTCCACGCTGCTTTTTTACATTTAATCTACTAACTAACGTAACAGCGAATTGGAAATATTAACTAATGCTACTATACCATGTTTAATGTTGACACCAGTCCTAGTTTTATCAAATTATGTCACAGTTAACACCAAAATGTTACGGCACAACTGCAAAATCCTGCATCTCAACAATGTTTGAGGCATAGGTCCGAGGCACACGAGGCGCCTTTCTAAAGCGCGACCTTGCGCAGTCATCGCGCGGCGGATTAATGTCCGAGCGACAGATCGACGCGATAACGCGGCCCACTTCCATCAGTGTTGCCAACAGCACCAGAAGAATGCAAGATAAACTCGTGCTTTGACAACTTGTAATAAATAGCGAATATTTATTTTGAATGGTAGCCGTGTGGTCTACCATAAATTAAAAACTGACAAACTAATGTCTTCCCGCGGGGGTCTCAAAAATAACTAGTAAGCTACCTGACAAGACATGTGTCGCAGATCTTGTCGCACTTTTGATGAGATATTTGACACAATAAGTGACTTGTTACAGTGGAGCATGCAAGAAGAAAGTGAAGTAGGAACATCAACGATCAATCGGACGAGTTTAAGCTGTGTTTGAGCTTTCAACACACATGAACAGGAAAAGAACAGGAAAATTTGCGAACACGAAGCGTCAGAACTTCTTTAAAAAAATTCTTCTTTCAAAGAATACCTGAAATACTTCCACTCTATCGTATTACCAACCTAAGCAATACTAGCCATCAGTGATAGCGCACCGTCGCGCGTCGTCGTCAGCGGCGCCACACCTGAACTGGTCTCCCTTTACAGTGACGTTTAGCCCAATTACAGCATGTTCCACGTATCACAACACTGGCCGGAATTTGGTGTTTGGCACGTAATTGAAGTATGCGCGGAATTCCGGACAATATTTGAAATAACTGGTCGCGTATTAGCAAGGTGCGGTTGTTGATTTGTGGTTTACGTATATGGCATGATAGAATACGTTGCTCGTGTATTTTATTATTTTTTAGCATTAATCTTTACGGAATCTTTATCAATTAATCAAACGTAATTATAAAATTAAAAAAATAAGTTAAAACTAACAAAAAAATTATAAGGGGTCCAAATAGGGTTTTTTAATTATACAACGTTTAGGGCGTCCGTTAACGCTTAGCGTTTTTGTACTTGTTTAGGTCAGTCCAAACAGAGTTCTATACTTACTATTAAATACGCATAACAGGCTTTTTTTTCCCTTTAAACCGGCCTGCGTACCGTTACCTTGACTTTACTTCTTATGGCAACACACGCTTACAAGGGTTAAAAGGGATAGCTTGTAAATAATATAATACGAAGTTTAGTCGGCTAAGCAGACCTACTCTTCAAACACTCTATCTTCACAACAACGTCACCCAATCAGTCATATTCATCTGCCACCCTCTGCCACCTTCCGTGGTCGCACCACCGATGGGCTCGCCATCAATCACCACAAAGCCGCTGCGACAGCTGAACGTCAGAGTGTACAATAGGACCAAGTCTGCACACCCCCGGATCAAAGGGGATGCAGTTATTGGATTTTAATTATACCTTTATGAGTTTGTGCTTTGCAATGATTCATTTGCTGATTAGGATGAAATGGTCCAGTGTATCTGTTTGTTGTCTATTGACCAATACTAAGAGCCTGAAAAAATATCCATTACATATAAGTAACAAAAATGAAAATAAAAATCAAATATTATACTTACAATAATCCTCTTATTTATTTTTTTATCTTGTGGAACTCCATTTCTTTGTACCTAGGCCTTAGTTTCATAATTATATCAAAAGTTTATTGAGATCTACATCAATCATTCTATTATCTGGTTTCACAACTCTCCGCTGATTGGATTTTACAGTTTTGAAATCTCCACTGAATTAAGCCATCATCCCCGGACAGTTGATATTAAACTGCAGTTCAAATCCCTAGCCCTACGTGCGTCAGGGTGTGGGCAGATTCATCAGCGCTGATCGATCATGTTATGACAGCGGCGTGCGCGCCTCCCAGCGCTTTATTGCAGCGCTGTAAGGGTTCAGCTACCAACTTACTAGGGGACATTGAATATAGAAAAGTATTGACGTGACACCTGAGAAAGAAAACTGACAAGTCTCACTTTCTTTTAAAAATAATAAGACGAGCTGAAAGATAATGTTTATTTTAAAAGACATATAAATCGCTGTCCCCGGCGAATAAAATGGTAATGTGCTACTACGATACTTTTAAGGTTATTGCATATTCGATATTAAGAGATCCGATTACACTCTGTCAATTTTTTTCATTCGTTTCCTACGGTTATTTCAGAAGTTACAAGATTTTAAGGTGTATTGTAATGAATATAAAAAATCACTTTTCTTTTGATATTTGAACAATTCTGCTATGTATACGAGTATTAGTTAGTAAGATTTTCACAAAAATACTGTTTTTATTTTTCCTGTAAAATTTGGTTTTTACGATTACCATTTTATTCGGCGGGGACAGCGAAATGATCCGTGGTTTCTATGACATGAATCGATCGACTCAAAGGACCAAGTTATGTATTGTCTGACTCACATTTAATATAAATTTAATCACAATCATTACAATGGCACAACGCAAACAGCAATAAAACAATAATAAACAGTAGTTAGGTAAAGAGCTGTAAAACATAACGACGTCACGCGGATCAGAGGTTAGCAGTGTTACGAGTGCTACCACAACTTGTTATAATTTGATTCATCCGCTGTTAAATGAATTCAATCAGTAAATAGGTAAAACATTCAAATGTACTTATATGTACTGTTATAAAGTTATTGAGATGAGTGGTGTGATGTTATTTTAACGTAGTATACATACGTCACAGTATTGTTATCATAACAAGAATCGGAATAAGTAAAACAAAGTGTAAGTACCTTAGTGAACGTAAGCCTTGTAACATCTACGTGCTACAATCTTTGCACAGTTCATATTTACTCCCTTGCCTTTTCGTAAGCTGCGCTATGGCTGCAGTTGAACCCAAACTTTCAAAAAGCTATTGCTAATAGGACTGCTGATAAACATCTTGGATCCTAATTCAGTTAATAACCAACTAATTCTTTGACTGGTCTTATTTTAATTTTATTGGCAGTAGCATCATTAATACCTGAGCAGAATAAGTTCTATCAGAAAAGTAAGAGTAATGAGCTCAAAATTACATCAATTTCTTCATAAACAAGTAACTTGTGAATGACGACATAATGGCCCTATAACAGAGCAGCGTTACGCGTCAGCAGTCAGAGGTCAGCTCGTCTGGACAGCGTATGATTCATAACTCGACTCCACTTGGTTCATAAACTGTGGGCAGAAGGACCACTTGACTTTAGGAGTGTTAACAAGCCCCACATACACTTCCAATGACGCAAAGTATTAAGAAATTAAGTACCTAATTGATAACGTTTTGTTAAACAGAATATCTCGTCTGTCTGCCGGGATCTATATGCCACATGCCATTTATTTTTGGGTGTATTATGCCATTTGTAAGAGCATGAGCATTAGGCAGTAGCGTGATCCTGTATCCTGTTCACAAATAGTAACGCTGTAAGTGTAACTGTAACACGTAATTGATTAGCTTTTAAGACTGAAGTTGCAAACATTTTCATGAGTGTAAAGTTATTGATATTGTAAGTTTGTAAGACTGGACCTTCTTCATTTATTATTTGGTGTGCTCATTTGATTCATCAGTGCATTATGCCAACTAAGGTTTGAAACACTCCTGTTATTAATTCTATGATGCTTAATAGATTGTTTGACTGTACGTAATAATATGTATAATTCCTAACTGATTGGTTTATCTCGTGATTTTATAAAAAAATGTTGTGTGTAAACATTTCTAAAAGATGAGGTAACGGTTTAATAAGTTTTTTATTTTACCTCGTGCAGTTTATTTGATAGATTTATTGCTATCCCACGCATGATATATTAATACTTGATTCTAACGATTTCGAAGAATCTTAGAGACTTCATGACATAGAAATATACATTTGGTTTTTTGAAAAATATCATAACGATCTTCGACACGCGACAACAATCTATTCTCATGGAATCTTCCTGTAGTAATAATTTACTCAAAAAAAGAAAGTTGGTAAAGTTAATAGATTTATTTCATTAAAATATTTGAAGCTTTCAGTTTTGCATATTGCACTCTACCTACTAACATACAAATGCCCCTCCTCAATGGCATGTTTCTGAGGCTTCCTCATCCATTCTACACAGGTACTCTTTAATTAAAAAGTAAGTAACAAAATTACTTGAGTTTTTTCGTTATTATACCACATCCATACATTTCGATGCTCCTAGTTACTACAGTATTGTGCAGTAGGGCAAAACTTCCAAAAGAGGGATACGGCTATTGTACGACAGACCCGCGGACGATTGATGACCGGATCACTGATAACGCCTTATTTAATTCAGATAGGTGCTCCTAGCTCTGATGACCTGGTACTCTTTCAAAGGGTGAAAGGGGATTTGATGTTTGCCATAATTTTTTTATGACCAACTTCTGTACATTTCATACGTCGAATATGTAAGTTGTCATACCAGTGGTACTGTATAACTGAGTTTCATTAAAAAAATCTTAATAATTTAATAGGTGCATAACTAAAATTAAATCTCAACAAAAACAATACGATAGTAAAATTAACAATGAAAACATAATATTAAATTGCTCTATTTCTGTCTGTAATTACCTCATTGAAACGCGAACGAAACTCAAAGGATTTTTTGTGACACGTTTTAGCGCAGTAATTAAACATCTGATGTGCACAAAAAAACATTTAAACGAACACCGGAAACATAAAAAATCCACATGTTAGTTATTAAAATAACGAAACAAGTTATAATTGCATGTAAACGCATCGTGAGGTACTTATAAAACGTATAAATGATGGAATGGCATTCGATTTTGGCTAATTGTCGAATGACCCGGGCCGCCGGGGTCGCAGGTCGGTATGTTTGATTGGATCGTAATAGTTCCGTTTTAGAAAGTTCTTGATGTTTGTTTTGAAACTCGTAATTGATTTTAATTATGTGTATGGCTCGTGCTTTACTTGGGATAAAAAGTTTTAGCATAGAGTTAACGTATGGTAAAACCGCAGAGGTCAAAGTCAAGTCCTGTCAATGACTTGTGCCAGAATTTACAACAGTACCAGCCTAGTTCCTTAATAGTTACATTATACCTCATTCCATTCGTCAGCGGTATTCGGAGTGCTGCTGATGTCATTCCTCCCAATTTTGTTTAAAGTTAGGTACCTATCCTATCCTAGGCTACGTGCTAATTTAATTTGTAATGCTCTCATGAACAAAAAGTTTTTTTTTTTGTCTTTGTCACTTATTCCATCACTATTAGGCAGTATAAATGTTTTAATTAGTTCGTTTCCATGGTTCACCGCTTCCAGGTCAAGGCAGCTATTACCAAGTCCTTATCACTACGCTCTTTTTCATTAACACCAAGTTCATTACCAACCACTCAATGCAAAGCAGCTGTGACGATAATGATACAATAAAACAAATGCGCAATATTTTTCATTTTCCCAGGTTTAATGTCATACAACAATAAATAATAAATAGTTGTGACCTTCATCACAATGTGTTTTCTCTGAGAAGTTTATTCAAACAACATTTCTTACTGTCAGCGTTCACACGGCGACGCGTCCTCCGGCCGTGACGTCACGACCCAAGGTGTTTCCTCAGTGCGCGCACGCAGCAACAAAGGATACGCCACGATATGCGCCTGATACGCGCCGCTTCCGTGTTTTATATTTGTTTGGTATTTTTCCTATTTGAGTGAAGGAAAACTTGATGGACTAAGTCGTTTTTTGTGAGGATGTTGTCTTTCATAGTTGCAGGTAGCTTTGGCCTCTGTTAGTCCTTTGTGTGGCGCAGTCAGGGTAATGTAATGTTCAACAGATTGATTCACCGCGATTTTCCGTGTTTAAGACAATTAAAGACTGATAAATAAGCCAAAATTGTGATTTAATAGTAGTAGAAAAGGCCTGCAGTGTGATTTGTTACTATTTGTTTAGGGTATGATGGCACTGTCATACGCATTGCGATTATAAAAGTCCCAAATTAAAATAGATTAAAATAGAATTTAAAAAAATATGAAAAGGCCTAATATGCTTCCCCTCTGCAGTAGGTTACTGTAACTGAAGTTTAGCATTTCAATACAACATTTCAATAACCTGTAACAGTGCCAAAACCTGTAATTAATGATATCTAATTTCACGTGAATTCTCTCAAACAATTTCACTAATAACAGCTATCCCTTTACTAAGCGTGAAATAAACTTATCAATCAAGATCAAGCTCGGTATCAGCTGATCTGAGGTCATTACTACGCTACGGAACCGAGACCACGTGGGAAATTATACATTCAAACAATGGACACTACGATATTATGTGTAGATAGCTGACGGCGAGACCACTCGTAGGTACCACTCACACTTGCCGCAGATTATCTTACTAACACTGACCACACTCTTGTGGTCTAGAAAACAAATAATGGCCGCTGCAATAATAATATGCGAGGTGCAAACTTTGTGGTTGTTCCGTGAAGTTGGACTAGCTTCTGCCTGCCCAGCCTTTTCCCAATTTTGTTGGGGTCGGCTTCCAGTCTAACCGGAAGCAGCTGAATATCAGTATTTTATATGGAGTGACTTCCTATTTGACCTCCACAACCCAGTAACTGGATAATACGATACCCCTTGGTAAGACTGGTTGTCAGACTTTCGGGCTTCTGACGACCCATAACGACTGTCAAAGATCGACAAATGACAGCCGGGACCAACGGTTTAACGTTCTTTCCGAGGCACGGAGAAGTCTCGACATGTAAAGATGGTCACCCATCCACGGATCAACCCCGGCAAGCGTAGCTTAACCTGATGGATCGACCCGTGCGGTTGTTGTTACTTAGCCACGAGCTCCTCAACAGTTCGAGTTCGACAGGCTTGGTATTTACAAAGAAAGAAATGAATAAGTACCTAGTACGCGTGACTAGGATCATGTTAAAGATCTAGCATAAACCAATAGATTTATGATTAATAACAACATCTGACTAATAGATATGTTCCTACTTATGCTCCCTCTAAAGTAAATTTTGAAAAAAACTAAAACATGTTTTTTAGCCACAATAGCCTGACGACGATTTATGGTTAGGCTAGCTGTTGGTTAGTAACAAACGTTTTTTGTTTACAGCTAGATCAAGCCCAAAAAACATGACCACAAAAGTATAAGGAAAAGGACAGTGTGAACTTTACTTTATCCTTGCATGAACTTTAATTCGGATGTTCTAAATGTTTTATTATTTCGTTACAACGATACCTCGTAAATAATTTGCGAATAAATTTTCAAAATGATTGTGGTGCTTTCAAGACCCGACTTCTTTCTTCGTTGATTGGTTGAAGATCTATTTTACATTCAGAGGCGTGACTTACGCATCGGTGACAAACCGATAAAACTATAAGAATGCGTATTTTATTTGGTATCATAAACACCAGACAAAGAACATCTAACAGAATCTCAGTTTAAACACTTTTCCATGGCACCTGTTTCATTTCCGTGTATGGAAAGCAGTTAACACGTTATCAACCGATCAGAATGTCGCATCGGAACCGTTCGGCCATCTCCGCCGGTGTTCGTTGCGCGGCCGCATAAAACTTTTAATTGCCACAATTATGTAAGAGAATTTATTTGGTGGCGTTACAAAGAGCATTGTGCCCCACTCCCACGGTTTGGGACACGTTCCCTCGCATCTCGTCTGATCCTTATCTCTCGTCAGCTCTTGACCTTGCGTCGGGCGTGACCTTTTCGGCTTTTCTCACAATATATTCAAGCTATCTGACTTCCGAATCACTGGCATTATTGATACTTCCGCAGAAAACTTGAATGTTTTTGATCCACGTATGTAAGGTAGCACAAACAATGGACAGTGAATGCAACGTAGCTGTCAGTCCTTGATATAAAGACAGTGTTTCGCTTCATGGTAAGCCTATGAAATGGAATATGCAATGCACGCTCAAAACTGAGTTAGATTCTAGACCACCACTCCTTAACCTAGTTCCTTGATTGAAATCTTTAAGATATCTGTAGTATCAACTCGGATATTGACCAGATTCGCTATGCAAATAAGGCTAACCTACAAATTAGTACTGTGTACTGTAAAGGCAAGCTTTATTTACAAGATATACATACATATTGACACTGCCTAAAATTATATGTTCTGTTGCGCTGTCAATTGAGCGAGTTGTTTATTCCACCAACAGAATCATTCAAGAGACATAGTCCCCACGAAATTCTGTCAAATCTACCAGTTTCCATATCTCGTCGATCATTCCGAGAATATCTGGTATCGGTCTATAATCATCTCACCTCTGTATCTGTCGCGTTTGGATGGCAGCGCGCAATAAACTAATGCATTTAAGGTACATTGTCGCACGCCCGATGCAACGAGCATTGACAACGAATCGAGAATTATCCTATCTCGCCTAATCGGGTCTTAGTACCTACACAATTCCGGACTTCGAACACCACAAGAGATTTCAAACCTTAGTTCGTCGTGATAAAGTCGTTGGTGGGTGTGTTGTTATGTTAGGGTTGTCGTGTGTGACAAAAGGATTTGTCTGCAGCATTTAGAAATAAACGATACGTTGATTGCGTTATGTAAGTTGACGGTTTTAGTTTTGTGTCTTGTCATGATGTGGGATTACTGAGCTAAGCTTTTTTATTTACTTTTGCGATACGAAGGAGACAATCGAGATCGGATCGGATTTATTTGGTTCGGAGATGTCTGATTAATATATTGCGAAAGATTTTTAGGTGTGGGTTTATCCTTGTGAACAGGTAAACCTATTAAGATATTGTATAAATGTATTTTAGTTATATTTTTCTTTTGCCACACATGTAAGTAGAGTCTTCTAATTTTCGTTCTGTATCGACACAATCCGCTTCTGCTAATAAATGTTCGTTGGTCACTGCTACACTACATCTTCCAGTTGATGAAGAATTGAACCTTTTTCGACCATCTCCATCATTTCCAGTCTCACTTTACTCCAGCAATAAACCAGCTACTCTTGCGCAGTAAATAAATAAAGATGTTTATCAAGTGCGATATTTTAAGGCTGCTATCTTAACACGGGCTCATTGTACGACAATTTGTTTGCTGCTGATTAGTCGCATCAAGATTTAGTGTCGTATTAACTTGTTTAGTTAATTCTGTTAATCGTTTGAACTTTTAAAATATGTTTATTATTATAAAGTATCAGTAGCATAAAGTACAAGGATGTTTACGATCAAAAGTCATGAGTTACAGAGAGTCAAAGACTACTGACTGATGTTCTGTGGGTACAACTAGGTATACAAGAATGGCAAACGTCCCATTTCTTACCACTTACCTTCGTCAAAAACATTGAAATCATCATTATCATTCACAGCTTGAATTTTTTCTCGACTTCTACTTGTGCCTCACTGTTTCAGCAAGATGATTACAAATATTTTTTCTCACTGACATCAATACCAATAACGGCAATACATCCACCATCAGTAGCCAAGCTGTTCCACGCACACAAATGTCACACAATACTAATAAACAAACGTTAGTTTTTACACAAAGTCTGTACACGTCGCCCGTCGCCCGGCGTCACTCCTAATACGGCAGCACAAAAACCTTAGGATAATATCGTGCAGCGCTTTGTGAGGCACGTTCGCTGTATCCTTCCCTTTGTCGTTACTGGGATCAGAGCAATGTTCCAGGGAATATTAATATGTTTAATGTGTTTAGTAATAGTTGGGGGTGACCCTTTATAGTTGTACTTTAACCTCTCGTTGGTCTGGTAAATGTGAGTTTTGTGTCAGTCTGCTAAGGTGTTTAAAGCAGGAAACTCCTTAGGGAAAAATAGGCTATTACAGTGGCTATCGTTAAAGGTAAATGAGCTGAGAACACTCTTCTTCGATATTGGTTGTTCTAGCACTGTACCCACAAGCACGGTGTGCGTTGCAGTGGTTCTTAAGGAACCTGAACCAGTTGGCAGTTACTTAACCAGGATCTAATAGGGGTTGTTTACAAGCTGATAAAAATACTCAAGCAAGAGAATTTAATGTGTATGTAGACAGAGTATATTGAGCAAAAATAATGAGTTTCCTATACTTTTGCTGTTTTTATAACACGTAAAGTAGTAAACACATTAGCTGCTACGCAAGGTTGTTCCTGCATTTTATGGAACTTGTCGCGATAAAACTGTGTGAATCATAAACATGTGTAATTTAAGCGTATACCGCACTCATCGAGATACACATCACATAACCGTCAATGAATGCTGCGTTTTTATGAATGTGCGCCCGCGCCTCCGCCCGCACCCCACATCTCGCACGTCCCCCTCTCCCGCCCGCACGTCACGGGCATCATTCACACTCACACCCACATCAATACTATTCAGTCGAAAATTTAATTAAATCACAAACGTCTTCGGAACTGTCAATTACGCAGCGGCTCGCTATCAAGATCCCGCATCAGTTGAACTAAATAATAATATTAAAATAACTATAACGTTATTAAACAGTACAAAAAACAGTATGACGTTTCCGATAAGCTAATTGGTAACAACAAGCATCAACAGATCGAGATGTGATCAGTAGTCGGCGCTAACGAGCGCTATCAGCGATCTATTCAAATCGCCGGCGATTCTATAAATATTAATAATATGAAGCGTTGAGCAGCATTACGTATTCACGAATTTGTTTAATGGAAACACAACGATTGTTGTCTTGTTTTTATTGTGAGGAGAATGTGCGCGTGTGATCTCGCCTCGGGTCATGAGAATTGACATCACAGGGTGCTCTGAATTTGTGCAATATGCAACAATTCGACATGGATTCACAAGACGCAGACTAACTACGTGACTGTCACTGCGTAAAGAGATAGAAAGTACAGGTTTGATAGAGCGTCAAGATTACCTAACCTTGAATCGTAACTAATCCAGTTATAATTTTTTTGATTCGTCATTAGCATCAAGTCCAGTACAAGTTCGAAAAATTACAAGTAAACGAACTAGTTTTACAATTACCTGTCTCGTTATCGACTGTCACCATACTTGATAGCCGATAAATCGATACTAATCGCAGCCGTGACAATTCGAATATATATTTAATAGAAAATTCGAATTGTCAACCGAGGTCAACACTAATGCGACCCGAGTTGCGAGTAAAATGGTAGTTGTAACGTTTGAAATGTCATTGCCGCCCGCTCGAGATAGCGGTCCCAAGGAAACGCCTATGCAACCGATAGAGATGTTAATGGTTACGTAATGGCGTTTCGATAGGCAGATAGCAAGCATTGTTCTGTATCCCAGATAGCGAATCACTACTGACGTAAGCTTGGCGCAGGGCTAACGCAGATCACATTGCGAATAAGTATGTTCACTTCGATGTCGCAATATTTTCGGTGGTCTACAATTTTTTATTAATTTAGTGAGCCTGTCCATTTCTAGCCTCTCCTAAGTTTCTTTGCAGCTCTGGGTAGTCGTCGTTTTGCATCAAACACGGCAGCGTCCATCTTAGGTCATTTTTGCAGTGCTTTTAAGATTCTTCACGCATTTTAAATTTTGTCTGAAGTCTAGAAATGATGAAACCTAGAAGGCTAAACTATTGATATTTCTTAAATTCCATATTCATGCTCAATAAAATTCAAAATTAATGATAGCACTTTGATCTCATTTTAATAAAAAATGCTGAATTTATTACTTAAAAGTTTCTAAAACTCAGCTCTAGCCAAACAATTTTTCGAGTTATTGCTGTATTGAAAGTTACGAAATGATAGAGTAGCTTGTTTGTGTTGCATGTTTGGCAACCCTACGCGTTTGGGACATGCGTGGGCGCAGGCAGCCAACACAACCCTGCTCACCTTGAACGTTTAACGCTAAACCTACCGGAGCTCGGCGTAAAAATATCACCTCCGCATCTAACCATAATATTATAATACTATCCACTGATGAATAATATTGCCGTAATAGAGTGACGACTCCAACGGTCTCGGGACACGCAGCCCGGGCGGCTGCCGACGGCATGCGGCATCGCCCGCGCCCAGGCGCCCGGGCGCACACCACCCCCGAGGTGCGCCACAAACAGCAACAGCCTGTATTACTACGCCGTACGAGTATTTGTTTTAGTAATGAACATACCGAGTTTTAAATAATAAAATTTATTCATAAGCCGGCACTTACCATATTTGAGTGTGCGAACCGCCGTCCATATGTATGAGTGGTTAAGATATTCTTATTTATGGGTCTATGTCAAGGTCGTTGGCGGCGTTTAACTGTGGTATCATCACTTAGCATAATATCAAATTATTTATTCGCGCCGCGCTGAAACTGTCTGGTGTATGTTCAATTTGTAATTCAAATAAATTCTTAGCATTATTCCCGAGGCGAGCGGCTGTCATAATTGTAACGTGCGAGATTTTTTCCTCTCGCTTATTTGAATAACTCGCGATCAATTAGCATGCGCGCGCGCCGCTTATTGTCATTATTAATTATTTGATGCCGAGTACAGACAAGGGGTGGCTGCTATGCTTGAAGTGTTTCCGTTATTTTCAATGACGGTTATTTTGCATATTTGTTCAATCATTCATGGTGTGCGGTAGGTTAGTTTTCGTTTATGTAAATGAGTTGTTAAACGAAATCGTATGGTTACCTATGCACTTGTCTTGTAGTTATAACACGTGTTCATGATATTTCCGGTGCTTTTCAGAACGTGTTAAATCGACAGTCACTTAGCAAACATATTCATCCTTTAAACTGATTCTTATTCCAATCTATCTATTAATCCATCTCAGGCAACTCCGACACCTTTCATTCAATATGTGATATCCCGTACATTTCCTTTCTCCTTTGTTCCGTCCTTCCTCGTCATTATAAGTAAGACGTCGGTCGTCGCGTGCCCGCCGCGTCGCCGCCGCGTCGTCGCCGTCTCGTGACCGCGTGCCTCAAGCTAATTTAGCCTAATGAAAACGTCAAATGGACATAATTCGCTCATTTAACATATACTCCGTGCAGTTTCATAAATAATTTTGTGTGCTTTGTAAATAATTACAATTTCTTTACTTATGTCTCAATTAAAGTAAATCACCTGCGCGAGTTATTTCAGGTATTTTGGAGAAAAATTGCTGTTATTACTTTGGAGTTAATTTCTAATGATTTAATTTTGTCTAATTTCTTCCTATTGATTTTTATCGATGGCGGTGTGACTAAAAATCCCTGCAAAATGTCACTCATATTATGTTGAGCAACTTTTTAAATCTTAAGGGGAATGTCTGTCTTGAAAGTTCAGAGAAACATTGTGTTGGTAAAGTAAACACACAAGTGTGTAGTCGAAGTCTAAAACAGTATGTAGAGTCAGTGGCAACGACATGAAACATAAGGCACTACCAATGCACTTTAGAATCAGAACCTTGTTTCTGTAAGTGGGGCCTATAACCTACGTGCTACACACCTCACTAACACGAGTAGCAAATTCGTACATTGAACAGTAAATTTTCGCTCTGAGATAGTGGCAGGTTGGCTGCGCCAGAGTCGTTGAAGCGTGCTTCCTTGAGCCAATTAAAACAAGTCCGACATGCCTTGCCCCCCCCCCCCCCTCTCCGTGCTCAGACGTCGCTCCCTCCCCAGCCCGCGCCTGCGCACTCGCCGCCGCGACGCGCAAAAACACTGATAACACAGTTGATAGGTACAGTAAGCGCTCAAAAGTGCATGAGCACGCTAAGAGTCGTATTGCTGTGAACACGCGGTATAGCTCGTACATTTGTATGTGTAAGCAACACGATACACACACCACAGATAACGCAGTTACACGAAACAACAATATATTTCCGTCGCTTTAAACATGCTAGTTGATGCTAGCACACACGCACTATGCGCGTGAACTTGACCAGTTAATGGCATTGCTAAAATTCGATAGTTACTTAACAAGCGCAGATAGCAGAAAGCGTTAAGCGTTGGTATGGAATTCAATCTGCCTCAGGTTCTAATCTCGTGAAATACAGTGCGGTTTTTTGCAAATATTATTATTTTTGTTTTCGATAATAATATTTTTTAAATATTGCTGCTTTTTTATGTTGTTATTGCAATAAAGGTTTTAGAATAAAAAATGCGTGATATATGATAACAAAATTAAAAAATATATGTTTATTCGTTATATTTATTTTACATAAGTTAATAAACTGCTACAATTATTTATCATTACTTCAGCTGAATAAGATGTGAAATAGATGTCAAGAAACTTAGAAGCAGTTTGTATTATTTAGACATATTTAAATTATGAAATATTTTAAATTTTTAATGGATTTTTTCACCATAAATATTAAGCTTTGATCATGGTCGAAGTAATTAAGTAATAAATAAGAATATTAGACTACTTAAAATGTAAAAAACTACTTACAGAATAGGTAATTTTAAGGTTAAATATGGGTAGTTTGTTTATATTTTATTTGTATTAATTATTTTACATTTTATTTGACTTTAGTAAATATTGGTTGTTATTGAGGTTATAGCTTAAGTATTCATTTTCTTTACGAAAAGAAGATTGAAACTAAACCTCAAATTTTTATCCTAAAATAATACTATTACTAAAATAATATTAAACAATTTCGGTATATCTGCAAGAAATACGACAAACACCCTATTGAAACGTGCTTAAAAAATTCGTTACCATAAATTCATGCAATAACGAATCTGTTGTTTATTAAGTTGGTACGGTCAATATTTTAAGGTCAAAAACGGTTTTCTAGCTGGTCTTCAGTGATGCAAGCCTTCAGAGTGCACGGCGAACGGTTCATAATGACGTGTTTTTAATAATTCAGCAAAATGTCTCGTTGGTATGAAACCATTTGTTTCATTCACCATTTGACGTCGCTGCTACTCGATAATAAGCCCCTTCCTCATATCTCTTAACCCTCACAGTATTTCTCTAGAACAAAGAAAAACATTGTTTTTATTACACATAATACCTTATTATTTATTATTCACTAATCGAATTAAACCTCACAATGAATTTAAAACTTTAAAGGCATCTTCTGTCTCAACAATACCTCTGTTCTATCAACAATACCCTTGATTAAGATTTATGTTTAGTAAAATATGAAATATATTAATGATAACACTCACACTTAGTCCGGTTTCATTAGATATTCACTTCACTTTTACGCAGCGCAATAATATTCTCTGATCTGATCTGATCTCTTCAATATATTTTATGCCTGCTTTTTGATAATAATAACCACAACACTGCGCTAAATACTCGTCACCAATATTATCCACGAACCAAAAAAGTTCTATTAATTGAATACTCGTAACAAACTGCATCTACCCCACAGAAATCGAAATAATTTACTTAGTTTTTTGTGGTCTACCTGCTAAACTTTAATATTTATGTGAACAAGACGAATGAAACTAAAAACGAATGATGATTATTGAACTAGTCATTGGTTGCAGACAAAGTGAGTGTGTGTGTGTAATGTGCGTGTCTACAGTATTGTAACAACTTATAGAAGAAGGTCGTAAGTCAAACCGAAGCGTCAGTCTATTGCTTTGTGAGATTGCTCATGGACTTTTGGTCGGCACTGTACTGTGTGAGGTGATACAAGTATTGGTGGATTTAGATGTATTGTTTCTGAAGATTAATAGATGCATCAACTAACTATAGCTTACAAAGATGTATTTTTAAAAAAATTCTGAATATTTGCCCAGTTAAATGTTTTTTTTTCTTTAAAGAACTTTAGCTTACATAGTTGTATTTTTTTTATTTTTCTGAGTATTTGACCAGTTAAATGTTTTTTTTTTTTTTTAAGAACTTTATGACACCAAACGAGTTTTAAACGGATCTAAAGAACCATGAAAACCATGATTAGTAGTTGCTACAAATATACTGCACTCCCCTTGAACTGACTTCACGTTCGAGAGTCGACGCATTTCCTCCACCAAAGGTGGCCGCAACTTTTGTGTCGCGTAGCCATCGACACTAGTACACGCGGGAAAATAATAGTCGGGAGGAGCGATGACAAAACGCATAACCCCATTATCGACGAACGTTACATAAATTAGCGGCCTACGTGTATTGTCATACCGGTAACACATTAGACGGTTTTGTTCAAGTCCATTCACATCGCAGTTCTGAATGAAAGCCTTACTGTAACACACTTTACACACTCGTCGCGGTTTTCCGCTTAACTCACAAAGCCTTTCACAGACCAACAGTTAGATCAGCAAAAATGAGCTGTTTGAGGTGACAATGACAGCCCGCGTGGGTCCAACGTGTGCGGACATTTTAGTTTGTAGGATTTCATGAAGTGCAGTTCATCATAATTGCTGGTGGTAAGCATTGTTTATTGGTGGTCTCACATTTTCATAACTATAGCCATCTTAATTTGTGTGGCCCTCAGGTAATGTAATCTTTCCTGCCCTCATCACATCTCATCGCAAAATAACGAGCCGAAACTGCGCTATTAATTTGTATCAGACGATTCTTTTGGAAAAAATATGTGAAATGCCATTGAAGCGGCGTCATTAAGAACACGGAGCGTTCAGCCACGGCCGGCTAGTTTTTTTTTTAAATATATTTTTTATCTCGTAGGCAATAGTCGTGGCGGCGTACAGCCATCAACATTTTAGGTTTATCTGCGTAACGGGTACATAAAGATGTGGTTTTCATTGGTGTCGCGATACAGCGCGGTAATTATGTCCAGGGCGGGCGTACGCGGGCGTTTTCTCTTCATAAATTTGACATGTTTACGAGACGACGTGGCGGCGGTTTTCGCCACCACAATTGATGTTCTGTGCGAGCAGATTGGCAGTTAAAACGCTTGGAATTGTCATGAGTGTATGTAACAATAGAAAATACTACCACTATCGTAACTTTAATTGCATTCTTCTTATTTATGTTAAGAACCCTTGTAGTCGTTGGATGTTTTCATTTAAAGTATGAATACTATGAAACGGTAGTATAATGATTAATCCTCACTTCAATTTTACAAGTTTTCATAACTTATAAAGCAACCATATTTACCAGCTATTAAGTACTATTAACACCGACTGCAGAGCAGTGGTGGCCCAGTGGTAACGGCCGCGACTTACGAGTTGTACGTCGCAGGTTCGAACCCAGACAGGCGCTTTACTTTGTGTAAATTATTTCTTCACCATTGCTCTCAAAACGGTGAAGGAAAACATCGTGAGGAAAACCGGCATGTCCTAGAACCGAAAATTCGACGACATGTGACATCTACCAACCCCCACTGGGCCCGCGTGGTGGATTACGGCCCACTCCCTCTCACAGAGAGGAGGCCTGTGTCCCAGCAGTGGGAACATTATAGGCTGATGATGAACACCGACAGTGGACCAACGTTGAACTTTTTTGGATAAATATGATGGTAACTTAGATACTGAATACGGTACTCCCTTTTTTCTCCTAAACTTGTTTGTCCGAAAATCATTATCCATAACACGTTTGCTATAAACTTCAGTAACCATAATGTTCAAAAATTCGAAATTTTGTTTTACATAATTATCTTTACTTCTAAAACTATTCTGTTATAATATCGAGTACTATAATAATTGAGTGTCCTAATTTTGAATGAAATAAAGTCATAGTCCTTAATACTTAAGACTATGACTTTATTTCATTTAAAATTAGGAGAGTATTGCATACTTAGGACCATTCCTCTCATTCATAATGTGTATTATTCCGAATGTTCATTTATAATAAAACTAGCTTTTGCCCGCGGCTTCGCCCGCGTGGATGTCGGAAAATATCCCACTGGAACGTGCTACCGGGATTCAGAGTATCCTATGTCCTAACCCAGGTCATGGCCTATCCTATGCCTTTCATCTAGAAATCCGTTCAGTCGTTACGTCATGAAAAGGTAACAGGCTGATATTAAATCTGTTTTAGGGTTCCGTACCTAAAAATTTAAACATTAAAACCCTTAAAGGATGACTTCATTGTCTGTCAAGACCCTTTTCTCAGGAACGCGTGGAGGCATCAATTTATATCAATAGATATTAAAAACTTAGATCTACGGTCTCTTGGAAGTGTAACGAAAATCAAACTTCCAAGTCAACGCAATAATGGGCACGCCACAACTGTGGCGATAAGTTCCCTCATTAAGGAGTGGTAGAGAGGCGCCACGGCGTCCTCACCTTCCACCTGACGCAGGTTCTCACCGGACACGGTTGTTTCGGGTTCCTGTTCAGGATAAGGCGGGAGAAAACAATGGTGACACCCGGGCGCAGCATACGGTTTAGGTCTGCCCGGCTTGGGCAGAGCAGCCGTGTCCTCGTGGAGGCGATCGGCGGTGGTGATCTCTCGCGTCCGGCCCTGGTCCAGACTATGGTAGAGAGCGAGACGGCATGGGAGGCCATCACCTCCTTCTGCGAAGCAGTAATGCTCACGAAAGAGGAGGCATCATAATAGCATAGTACCAGAAGGAGACACCCTGGGCATCGGGAATCGTAGGCCGATTCCCGGCCACCGTAGGCGCGGGCTTGCGGACGGTGAGCAATGGGTAGCTCACCGTCCGATAAGGACCAGGCCCGGGTCGACGGCGGGTTGTGTTCCACGCGCGCCTCAAAGAGATGTCAGCGGAACTGACGGGGTCCGATAGGGCCGATGCCTGCCGGTTGCGGGTTGCGGTTATTGTCCGAAAGGGTTACCGTGGCCCCAGGCAATATAGGCAACTGAAAGAACACGGGTGGGTTTTAGTCAGTAAGAGTCTGACACGCCTTCCCGCTCCACCCAGAGCGGGAGAAGTTATTTGATAATTTCCCAACCAAAAAAAAAGTTAACGAAATAAAAAATACGGCCATTTGTGCCGCATATTTTGACACTCGCAAATAAACCAGTCTATTTGGTACTTCCCGTTGGTCCAGCAGCATGAAGTTTGTCGAGAAGTAAGGTCAAGTAAAGAGGAAAATCCGAAAATTGGTAATTTATAGTTCTATAATGAACGGCAAAGTTAAGTTTTTTCTGCAATCTGGGGTTAAAAACTCATAGACCGTGTCTTGGAGTAACAAACCTCAGTTGGCCCAATATAGTTTTTTGGTTCTAGTAATAAATAAGAAATAGGATAGACCGGCATCAAAAAAGATTTGTGAAAATTGGCCATTTTCTTGCTGACTGTACAATTTTTTTCAAAATCTGTGAATGCAGATCAAAATGTTTCAAAAAGTTAAGGACAGTCTCCTAAGACTGTTTTCTTGTAGCGACAACGGTTAAGGTACCTTATTGCTCCATCTCAAAATCCACCCTGTATATGCTATGATTGACTGCTTAGTTCCATAAAGGTATAGCGTGATGATAATTTTTTAAAAGGTTAAATCCGTAACTATCTGCAATATTCTAACCTTTTGGCTAGCCTTTTTACAATTTGCGGTAAACTCTAAAAGAATACAAACATAATGCTATATTGCTCATCCCCCATGGCAAATAGCGTGATAATAGTTTTTGAAAAATCTATTGTGAAGTTACGATTATTTGACTTATAGATTATTTATACCAATTTTCAAGTTAATTAAGCCACACAGTAAAATCCTCCACTGTAAAAATTAATACCCCGTTTCACCCCGTTAGGGGTAGATTTTCAAAAAACCCTAATATACGTTTTTATTTATTTTCAGTTTTAATTATAAATACTGAGTTTCGAGTTAATCAGACCGCTCGTTAAAATTCTTCCATACAAACTTTGACACCCCCCAATCCTCCTTTAGGTATTTTAGAAAAACTAAAAATGGCAAACTTTATAATTTACATAGATAAGTATTCGTGCCAAGTTTCAAGTTTATTAACTCAAGGAATAAGATTTTTCATACAAACAATATCCCCCCTTTTCACCCTCTTAAAGGTCGAATTTCCAAAAATCCGTTCTTAGCGGACGTCTACTAACTATAAACTACCTCCCTACCAAGTTTCATCTTCATACATCAAGCGGTTTTCGAGATTTCGTGATGAATGAGTGAGTGAGTGACCTTTCGCTTTTATATATTTAGATTGTTAGTCCTAAAACATTTGCTAAAATTAGGTTTTAGAGACAGAAACGAACCGCTGTAAATCCGACTCCACGCAGTCTTGTCTGCCCCTACCCCTAGAGTGTAATTTAGAATGAATGATTTAGGCGCGGAGGGGCGAGGTGGCCCGCGAGTTGAGGAGCAGGTAGTTGTAACGCTCGCCACCGCGGCTGAGGCTGGCTGGCCAAGCCGGCCAGCATGACGAAGCTGCAGTGGTGAGCGTTAAACCATCTGCGACGATAAGCTCGCGTAGGACCGCCGGAGCCCTGCAGTGCCGGAGCCGTGACAGAAATCATGTCTGCTGCATGTTGAATGCTCGCTTGCAGGCTGCAAGCTTCCTTGCCTGCTACATGTTACATGCTCGCTTGCATGCTACATGTTGCATGCTCGCTTGCATGCTCGTTTGCATGCTGCTTGCTTGCTTATATGCTCGCTTGCATGCTGCATGCTTGCTTGCATGCATGCGTGGTGTTTGCTTGTTTGCATACTTCTTACAGGGAAATATAAACCACATGTTCACAATCAACTGCTTTATTGAGTGATATTTACATGCAGCGCCGGAGCTGTTAAAAGCCATATTGCATTTGCATCTCTACTATTTAAATACGAGTAGTATTTAAGTACGAGTGATTGTATTATTTGGATTTAGTAAAATAATAAAAAAATAACTTTTATTGAAAACGGTTATAAGTATTTTTTATATTATTGATTGTAATATTTATGACAAACAAATTTAGGGCATATTGTATTTAGGGAGTTCAGTTTTATGACATGTTATATTGTTCGGGCAAGTAATCATTCGGACAAAATTAAATGATGATTAGGACAAACAAAATTATGGCACTTTAGGTTATGGATAAAAAAGTTAGGGAACAGAAGAGAGAACCACTAAATAAATACATTTACATTTACTCAATCCAACATAGTTGAGAAAAGGCTAGACAGGTTATGATGGTGATGCAGCATTTTAGTAGAAACCGAATGTATATATTATATAATATAGCATCAAAGTTACCGTCATGTATTCATATCACCTACGTCACCGTTATGTATTTATATCACCTAAGTTACCGTTATGTATTTATAGCTTCTAAGTTACCGTCATGGTTAATTAGATGCTATAAAGCCGTTCGGTTTCTACTAATATGCTACGTCACTGTCATCACTTGTCTAGCCTTTCCTCAACTATGTTGGGGTCAACTTCAGTTTTCTCATGCAGCTGAGTATACCCCCACTATATTTTCATAGAGCGACTGCCTATCTGACCTCTATAGCTCAGTTATATAATGCCAAAAATATCACACATTTTGATTACAGAAGCTAGCTACTGTAACTTCCTGCATTTATTATTTTCCATTTTTCAGCGACTGAAATAACAAATCAACCATTCATCATGATGGGGAAGCAGCTTATACATCGTATAGTGTAGATGATCCTCTACATACTGCAAGCTTATGAATCAAAACCGCTGCGTTTGAACCGTCAGTCTGCACGAACCACACTACCTGCACGTATCGTGCTATCTGTATCTAGCACTGCGGATCTTTGCGATACCGCACCATGTTTACTGTCGCGTACAGAGCGCGTGCTAGCCGCCCGTCTGCACCGACCAATAGGTACCGTTCATGTGTATCTAGTGCGTAGGATCACTTGCGATACGCCGTGTTTACTGCCAGCGTCCAATAGCTACCTACGAGCTACGGTTAGAAAAATTGTGAAACTGACCCGTATAAAGTGCCCATAGAGACCGACCATTGAGTAAAGGAAATTTATGAAGCCGTGGGTCGACTGTAGTGGACAAAAGTAACATTTTGTTGAATTTAATGCACTTCTTTGAACGCATTTCGATATCATTGTCGTAGAGTGAAAAGTGAACGTTTTAGTGGTAAGATGATAAAATGGAGCTTAAAATACCATTATCGAGCGTTCTAGGTTGTTTTTCTTTTTTTTTCTTTAATTAACTCTCATCGGTCACAGTAAAACTTTATAAAACGGTACAATAAGTCTTGTATTGCCATCACATTTTGAATTTTTAGAAACTGCCTAAATTATTGATAAAAAAAGAAAATACCCACATTTATTTAGCACAGACTAAAGGACACAACACAAATGCAAAACACTTTTATAAATCAATTCGGATGGGCTGTTGGTCATTGCTTTCCTACTGACAATCAAAAAACTCTCACCTATAAGAGTTTATTAAATTTTCAAAAAGAAAGAGTTAAAACTGAATAATTTAAAAACCGATTCCGTATTCGTATACCTAGTTATAACACTAAAGTTGTGAAAATAACTAATATGTACTGGAGAAAGTTGGGTGATAAAATGTCTACCCCGCGGATTCTTATCTTGAAAGTAGAAATCACTTCTTAAACGAAATCAAGCTGGTTGTAAGTCTAGATCTACTTTAGATGGCCGGCACTAAAACACTCAACCGCTATTATGTTAATTTTATTGATCTTAGCTATTTAATTAGCGATATTCGGCACACTTATGCAAACCGTTGATATCTTTATTTTTTTTCCATAATTAATATTTATACATAAAAACATTACTCAATACTTATAAGATTTTGCGAACAAGGTTCGCAGATTAGTAAGAATGTTTCTATATCTGATTTAATAAAATCTTAATAATGTATTTTCCACGAACAGTACTGAAAAGTACGACTACAGGCACACAAGATTTTACCTAAGAAAGAAAAGCTACTAAGCTTTTCTAATCAAAACGCCCGCCGGCAAGAAATATCTAAAACGTATGTGACGATTCATTATTAGAACGGAACACTAATTAATAAAAAACATGTAAAATTAAAATCCGTATCCGTACACAAACTATGCTCAGACGAAACGATTTAAATACGAACAGAAACAATCGGCGAATTACGCTTCTTCATTACAGAGTTTTAAATATTCATGCTGAGCTCGCGTGTTAGATAATTTATATCAATACGTCATAGCTTGCGCTTTTTATTGGCAGCGCAACGGATGAATGTAACGAAATCGGGTAATGCGTGCGCCGATATGCATAATGATCGGGCGCGAGGAGAGGAGGCAGCGGGTGGCGTGAAGAGCGGATGAAACTCTTTGAAATAGTTTTAAACATTTATCTTAATATCTTCAAAAATAATTATCAGCATTTGTTGAATTGAAAATTGAACCTAAGGTACCATAGCAAGCTAGGATGATGACAGTAGTCGTTGGCTATGTATGGTGACTGCACCGGATGTGGACATAAAAAATATAATAATGGTAGAGCTATATTTTGTATCGGTAAATGAATCATTGTTTTCTCATTCGTAGAACTACACAAGAGTCAAGAACATATTTTCATAATCACATCATGACATTTGTGCATACCTCCTAACTATTAAGATTATCTTATTTTCTTTAATAATAATTAAGATTGATAACCGCCTAGACCATCTAATATAAGTTTTGCGAAATCCGTTACAAACATCACCAGTTAGTTACATACGAGAAAAAAATTGTGCTCAAGTATACATTTCTTACAGTTATTTATCCTCCCACACAAGTTTAGAAACAATTTAGTGAGTGCTTTCAACCTGTGCTTACAGCACCATGACATTCCTATCGTATTAAGTTTTAGAAAAAAAGTAGCTCAAGCATTAAGTATCTTATAAGTTTAAAACGGTTTCAGGCAATGTACCAAATACTAATTAAAAATAATATCTGAATCTTTTCAGTCACAAATATTTGGAAGCCAAAACAAACATACTTACTCACACATTCTTTCAGAATCAAAAAAAAAATATCAGAACTATTTCCTTCTGACAATTCGTTCTCAAAGAATCGCTGTCAGTTTCTACCGTGTTCGTATGATGTGCGCACTCGACATCGTTTTTGCGTTCGCAATTATACTGAATCGATCGATATTCATTTATCGAGTGTATGGAGAATCTCTGGCCGCGCAACAGCATGTATCGTTGCAGCTGATCGGCAGATCTACAGGGGGCTGCTAATAGTTTACTTAGATTACTTTGGTAGAATTTAGTAGGATTTACGCAAATTTCTATGTACGGTTTTATGATATTTTTCAGCAATACTATTCGGATCAGAGAAGAAAACAAAGTCAGGACTTTCTCGTAGAGAGGACTTTAAAGAACATGTGTGATATGAAAGTGTTACTTTTGGCTATGTCTGAAGGAGTTTTTGTGAAGCTAGTGAGCATTTCTAGATGCTTTGAGATTCGATTGCACGATATAGCAGATTTCTGCAGGAACGTAATTAATACGTTGTATTAGTTTTTGTAGAATTAGTACCTAAGGCAAGGTGAGCATGCAGCAGGTCTTTGACCGGGCGGGTCCCAGCGCTCGGCGTCCATATACGGCTCGTCGAGGGTGGTGTATAATTATACAAGGCGTTCACTATTTTCGTAGCATTTCCCAGCCTGTGAGCCCGCTGTAGCGCGGCCGCCGGTCCGGAACATGCCGCAAAAACACACACTGCATCACGGTCAAATGAAGATGTGTAATTACTTGTTTTTATTAAACCTATCGGTATTTTTTACGGCCATATATGGCGGTGGCCGCAAGCCAACGCCCGTTTACGTTGGCTGGTCTTCAAAATAATAACTTGGCGTGAACTCACGGCTGCGAGAGTGCCCGCACACATAAATACTAGTTTTTATTTTAAACATTTCTATTATCTGGTCCCAGTTGCAGTCGCTCCGCGCTGCACCGCTAACGAGCCACCATTACATATGCGTATATTATAACTCGCCAGCGATAAGACCTCTTATAATTACTTTTAATTCTCAAGCGTCCTATCGAAAGAGTCCACTGCGATTAATTTTACACATAAGTAGTGCGCACACTCGTAAATAAGCCGCAAAAACGTCTATAAATGGTATCGAACGAATCGAAGCAGATACTTGCAGCGATGCGAATTAAACGCCGCATCGCGACGGCGTATTATATTTTACAACAAAATACCAATTTTCCTTCAAATCGGCAATAAATTATTTCGCCCGGAGGTGCGCCCGCGCCGCCGACCGAGACGCGCCGCGTGTTAATGGTGGACGAGACAAAAAAAAAAAAACGTTGTTAAATGAAAACGGCGAACAATTATTATATAAGCCGGTCGGACGTTTAGGGACCCCCGCGGCGGCGCCCGCGCATCTAAATAAAACGGATGTCAGCGGACGACCCGCTGCCCCGCGGCCCCTGGGCCCCGCTCGCACACCGCCTGTTATTAAGCGCTGTAATTGCGTCTTAGATAACTGATACTTTACTGGATTTTAATCAAGCTTTTTTCTGCGATCGCGTCGCATAGCTGTATACAAATAGCAAGGTCCCTCGTACCACGAGTGTAACGAAACGACACTAGCATCGCTTCTCGTTCACCACAATGCCAACGTTGAGTTATTAACCGATTTATTATAATTGCTAAAACATCACTCATAATGTTATTAAAATCAATGTCTGTCTGATTGAAGCAGGAGTCAGGACTGTTGTATTCGACCAAAGTCAAATTAAATGATTTCAAAGCTAATATTATGAAGGTAGGTCCGCTCATAAAACTGATTTGCAACAATATTATTAGAACCGGTTACAATAATATCAGGGTATCACATTCGTTATTGACATCGCAAAAAACGTGGGGTGTGATGCTGTAACAGAGACAAAAACGAATTGTTTTGGTGGGCAAGCAAATATGTATTATGTACTAACCATTTACTTCTTCTTTTTCAATATAGCTATAGGTAGTATACATTTACAATCTTATTAGAAAAGTACCTAGAATAGGAGGGTAAATTACCTACACTTCTTCGGGACATTGGCATAGCCTACGCGTAGGGTCTACGCAACGCTACGCGCTACGACACATGGTTACGAAAACTCTATTAAAAATGCCAACGATAGCCTTGCCTAATCTTGGTAAAAATATTTGTTTTAGTTTCTGCGAAATCTTCCCATGGTAACTACTTAATGGTGATTGGTGATACCTACATAAATATTACCAACACAATTACGTACTTAGTATTTTTAACCAATAATGGTTGGTACTTTATAGGCGATAGTGCATCGACACTTAATGTCAAAAAAAAAATACATGCCTATTCTCAAAGCTTACTTTCACATACACAACCCAGTAATCAAAACTGTAACTCATCATTTAACTGTGAATAATTTTATTCTTCAACAAAATTGCCTGGTAGTCAATCAGAGCTGTTGCTTTGCAACAGATATAAATAAAATGGTCTGGAACCAAGACCAAGTGGAAATAGCTAGAAGTGGTTCCATTACCGCACGTAACGCGGGAGCATGCTGCGAGCGTATTAGCATAGGCCCGGAGCAGACTGGTGGCCGTACCATGAGTGCGAAGAGAAACTGTGTTGAGGGGCGAGGTGAGTTGCTATCGAATTGTCATCGAATGTAACGGGAAATATAGGTGGTGTATGAAGCTAGAGAGGCAGGAAAAGGAAGAGGTAAAGGTTATGGTATTTTCGGACTTTCAAAAGATACCAAAATATCACGTAAAACGAGGAAAAGTAAAAATTGACTACGATGAGAAAATTCAAGTCTTGTTTTGTAAAATATGTGTTGTTAGTGGTAGTGGTGGCAGTTCGATTAAGTCTAGATAATAAATATTTCTATCGATCACAGGTTCGTGCGGACACCTCGCGACCCGCGCTTTGAATAATCAAATCAAACTCCAGCATTCGCGACAACCGGACCCGGCCGTATCTAGTTATTATGATCTGACACATAATCGTGCCTATAAACTTACCATTCCGTATATCTAAAAAATAATATCAATAAATTAAAGTAGTCGTTTTCGGTCAAGTATCCCCATGAGCCAGTTTTAAACACATTATTAATATTATAAATAGTAGAATTCTTAACTCACTGTTCAAAATCAACATTAAGAGGAATGGCACCATAATATGTTTCTACATTTTATTTTTATAGAATGGCTAACGGCCGTGCCACCTACCTGTCGGTATGTGGACTAATCACCTCGTAGTCATCGGCGACCTTCGTGTTGAGATTTCAAGATACTGCGGCCTGAGAGGTGTAGCTGCTACCATTTATTTCATAATTTACCTTATAAAGGACACGATGTTATACTTTGCACTCATTATGACTGTCTACGATAGATTCACAAAAAACATGAGGTGTGTATAACGGAAAGCATTTGTGTGACAACATTGACGATAATGTCACAGAAGTTGACACTGCGGACGGCAAACATGCGCACACGGCAGCCTGTCGTCACTACACCGGCAACGGCAGACAACAGTTGCTCTGCAGCAGCGCAAACTAATATAACACTAAATGTAAACATTCACACAACTCGTAAAACGTGAAGCACAAAGCAATGAGTCGCTGCCGTGGGCGGGGGCCGACAACATTCAATTATACGCCTTTAACACTTATAAACCGACAAATTAACATGTCATGAATATTATTTAACTTTTTCTCAATTATGTTAATACGAGTGCAATTCGTAAAGTTATGTTGCCCTAGTATTAAGTGGAGAGCAAAAACCTCGAGCGGATCTTTAGCAAAAATTTGCATAAATTACAATACTTAATTTGTACTTAGACTTGGGTGCACCGAGAAAAAATGTACCTACAGACACACACCCGGAAAGGAGAAGACAGCGCGTGCGCAGCCGCCGCGGTGCCCAATGACACTCTAAATATTCAAATAGCCCAGTTATTACCATTTTAAAACAGTGAATCATTTCATGATGTCAAAAAAAACAAGGTGTTTTATTATCTTATTTGTTATGAATAACGGAAGATTTATTTTAAAAGGATTTTAATTCGTGTTTTGTTGAGACGCGTTATTATTTTTTGTTGTAGAGCGGTTATGTGGCAATAGCTGATCGGAACCAGTGTCGCTAGTAGGGCGCGATATATGAGCGATATTTTAAACACTCATATGTTTTAGTGGATTGATTACGAATGCTGATTGATGATCTTTATATTCAGATGATGAAATCATTGTCCAACGCGTATTATCATATTAAAACAATGAATCAATTTTATACGCTAAGTAATACATTAAATAGTTTTACGATCGTTCTTATTTACTGTTCGAATCAAATTGAGATTTATTGCTGAATTTTAATGTAAAGTTTCATTATTGTGGAAATTACGCAATGAGAATTTGGGTTTTTTAGGGTTCCGTAGTAAACGAGGAACCCTTATAGTTTCGTCATGTCCGTCTGTCTGTCTGTCTGTCCGCGGTCTAGCTCTAAGAATCTTAGAACTAGAAAGCTGTAATTTGGTATAGGTATACATATTAATTACGCCGACAATGTGGTAAAACTAAATTATGAAAAAAAAAATGGTACCTCCCCTGTAAATAAAGTGGTGATGTTTTTTTTTTCTATCCCATGGTGTGGCATATCATTGGAAAGGTCCTTCAAAAACATTGTGTGTGGAAGCCATTTTTGGATTCAGGGATCCGTTTGCGTAATATTAAGCTATAAAGTGCTAATTTTTGTTAGAGTCAAGTGTCCCCCCCTACCAGCTAAATGGTTGGTTTTAAATATGTGAAAAAATCACAGCCGTAGATAATGAAATTAAAAGGAAAACTATCACAGCTAAGTAGGCTTTACAAATTAACGAGTAATAAACGACCAACTTATATTTGCAGTTGCAAAAACATGTTTTCCCATACATTCCGTATGGGAGAACATGTTTTTCAACTACAAAGTTAAATTTGTTTTTGGGATAAATTCATCCCAACTACGGAAACCTTCATTGTGCGTGGTCCGACACCCACTTGGCCGGTTTTTTTTTAATTCTATGTAATGGACATCCTATTTACTGCAATGACAAAACAATGCCATTAATTTTAATCGTCTCATTAAATAAATCTTCCTTTAAGGAACTACGTTAGGAAATATTTGATCACATCTAAACTGACAGTTTAAAAGCTTCTCGTAAATCACTCGTACTTAAAGGTTTACTTGGCCAAACGGCTACGCGTGACTCTTGCGCAACGCAAAGTACGTTATTTATTTTCGCGTCAATGTCATCGTAGAAATCATAAAACTATAATATATTGGTAAGTTTAGTTAATACTGTTTCAAGAACAACTCATTTTTTGAATACAAATAAAACTTACAACGTTGCTAAGGCTTGACTTGACCATCTCCTATTTTTAAGAAGTAGTCTTAAGAAGAAGACAAACCACAAATCTTGAGCAGTATCCAATCAAGATAATGGACAACAGTGGCATATGACACTGCTCAAGACCTGAAGCTATGTGTTGATCATTCGATATGTATGCTGTTCTAATAGGTAACCTGGTGGCCACACAAAATGGCGACCCGATCACTTAACGCTTGATATATGGCGCTGTGCTCGCGCGAACAGGTTCGTAATTTGTCGCCCATCATTAGAGCGCGTGACGGCTCCTACTGCTGCCTTCCTCGTGGGTGTGGCAGACGATCTCCTTGAACGCGTGCCAACCGCGAAACAACATGTACGCACGATGAGATCACAAAAGACCCACTCCGGATAGTTCATGAATTCATGATACCGAGCTCCATGTCAGAACACCGACTAAAAACACTTCAAAAGAAAGGGTGGGGGACGGAGGAAAGAGATTCGTGCGGTTTTAAGAGGCTGTTACTTATTTTTTATAAAAATAAATATTATAGGTAATAGTAGAAGGTGTTTTCCCTAGAAAAGCAACTGGCCTCTCTTTAGACCAAGTTGAGGGGTCACCCGTAAAATCATTTCTCACACTGGTAACGGTGAAACGAACTAAGTCCTTGAGTCGTACCATACGCCATAAATGGAGACATAGTAGTTCTAGCAGTTGATCTTCTATATATTCTTATTCTGTGACACTGTTTTCCATCCTATAGAAGAGTACGCATGAATGTATGTGTTCGATTCCTTGTATCTAATTCTACATGAGAATTGGCCGAGTTTTTATTTTTTTATTACGTTATGTATTTGTTTTTTATTTGTGAATTGATAAGAAAAATCCTTGACATTTTATTACTAAATATTCAATCAAAATTAACCATTTTTTTCTTGGATTCGTAAGCAAGTTCGCGCGCAGTATCATATTATGAGCAAGTCGGATCCAATCCTAGCAATCCAGTCAGTCAACCAATCCTTCTCGATTTTTTATTCTTCATATAATCTATGATTTTTTTAAACAAGCGTATTTCTCCTGCTGTTGAAATCTCGCATCGTACATAAGCATTGCAACTGCTAAACGACCTCGAGTCGTTAATGTAATAATGGTGGTAGCTACTGGTTTATAAGACCCAGATTATCTGTGACGACGATTTGATTTTCTCTAGTTTAGTCACGGAGATAGTTGCTACGTTACATGTAGATAACTTAACTTTAAGTTATGAAGGTTTTCGAAGTGGAAATTTCCATAGATCGCAAAAAAAAAAATGTCAGTATATGATTAGGCGTGCCCTCGGCAGGGATTTTAATGTAGCGTTGTTTGGTATTAAAGATCTTTGTTAAATAACTACCAGTCGTATTACCCGCGTTTCGTTTGCCGGACCGCGGGTCTACTACCCGGGTTTGGGCTAGCCTGGTAGTAAGCGGTAGCATAAAGCAGGAAGCGGGGGCGGTAGCTCAGGGTGCGGCCGAAAGTCTTCATTGCTACAATGAAAATTTCCTTTTTTTCCAAATAAAAGTACCTACTAACATGCATACTTATTATAGATCGAGCCACTCTTGCGACCACCAACCAATCCGTTACTAAGTTCAGACGTCTTTTTAGTTAGATATCCTTTCTTCAAGTCTATGCATCAACAACATTTCACTAATTTTTGGTCCTCTGAGGTGCAAAGATAAAGGTGACTGCAGCAAGCATTCCTGACAGGTTACATCAAACTGGGTCACTGCAGTGAGAGTGCACTGCAGTACTACTCGATAAGTCGCGATTGACTGGCTAATGCGACGTAATTATATGCTGAGCCTACTATGAGTCGGAAATTAAATGATGAGGAATGGAATAACAGATCTATATATCTAAGATAGATGATAATTATGTTGGAGATAAATGACTGAAAGGGTAGCATATAGGTATGATGTAACCATGATAATGATAGCTCTCATGGAGCCCTATTTTTATCAACCCAAATCTGATCTTGTTGGAGAAAGGTGTTGGGTAGAGTACTTTAGATTTTCCTAAGAGACCTTCGCCTTCACATTTAAGCTTAATAATATAATCAAGTTGGAACAATTATTGTTTTTTAGGGTTCCGTACCTCAAAAAAAAGAAACGGAATAAGATCTTATAGGATCACTCGTGTGTCTGTCTGTCTATTTGTTCGTCTGTGACAGCCAATTTACTCCGAATGTAATGGATCGATTAAGTTGAAATTTAGTACACATATGTATTTCTGTGAAACAAACACGGACGTGTAACGTAAATAAATCAATTTTGAATATGGCGGTCACTTTTGGGGGTCAAATAAGAAAATTTTAAAAAAAAGTTTTGCAATCTGTACCGTGTGACATATCAAATTAAAGGGCTTGTTGCGAGGATCTCAATTTTTTTTAATAATTTCAACATAAATACTTTTAAAGATACTTAAGAAAATAAACGAAAATTTACCATTCTCTTATCTCAAAACTATTGAGCATACAATTTTGAAAAAAAATACAGAGAATGGTTTTTTACCCATAGATTACAGGATTTTGATTGATTTTAAAATTTCTTTATTTTAACATAAACAAACAGATAATGACATTCAGATCTTATTCTAAAAGCATTATACAGTATGATTGGGTGTTTTGTGCAGACTATGGCGCCTATATAAAACATTTACGTATACATAAATTATGTAATGTATAAAACTACTTAGTTGCTATGAATCAGAGGTATCATTACTTACGTTGAGTAAATGTTGTACTGTACAGCGCGATGATTAGATACAATCGCACTTTATAACACTATTTTTTTAAACTATTTTCTATATGATTGTAGCAAATAACATTGATCAAATTAAATTTCACTTTGACAGAACTATAATACCCAAATGCAAATGAGCTTCGTGTACTGAGTGTGTGATTCGTTGAAAATCTACCTACATTTAAGAGCGAACTTATAGAAAAAAGTCCGGTCATCTAGTCGCATAGCCTTTGTCAGTCGTATAGCAGCAAGTGATGTGGGAGACGGTATCGATGATATGTGTCGATATATTTTATGTTAGTAGATCGGGTTCGGCCAATGGTAGAAATAAGTGGGTTATGATGTTTAGGGTTAGTTACCAGGTAAAACTTTTTTGTGAGTTTTGTAATGAATTGTTTTAATGTTGGGAAATTTAATTGACTGTGTAACGTTTTAAGATTTGTCCGTAAGGGTGTATTGAATGAGGTTTTTATTGCTTTATTTTGGACTACTTGTAGTTTAGTGTAATTACTTTCGCATGTGCTACTCCAGACTGGTGCCGCGTAGGTAATGCAGGGTCTCACAAGGGTTGAGTAGATTTTCAATTTGGTAACAGAGCTGACTTTAGATCGCCGTTTTAAGATTGGATATAGGCAGTTTAGAGCTTTTATTCCTTTGACGCGGAAGTACTCAGTATTTTTGGTCCAGTTCATTTTATTGTCCAAGAATAGTCCAAGGTATCTGGTCGATACACGCCATGGCAAAGCGTAATCACCTACTTTTATGCGTTTTTTAGGTAATGATCGCTTACGTGTGAACATTATGACTTCAGTTTTTGTGGAATTTAATTTTAGTTTCCATTGGGTAAAATATGATAGATTACAGGAAAACTTATAAGAAGTCTATTGTCTTAAAATAACATGGTAAATCCATCAATTTTGTGCATACAAACTTACATTTGCAGTTGGAATGTTTGGGAGAACATGTTTTTCAACTACTATGTTAAGTTTGTTCTTGGGATAAATTCATCCCAACTACGGAACCCTTCATTGTGCGTGGTCCGACACACACTTGGCCGGTTTTTTAATATGAAGATACATGGTTTGCGTTCGTAGACCTGACAGTCTTCTAACATTTACAGCGCACCGGTTCAAGTGTACATTTGCTTGAAACTCGGGTAATTAAAAACATAGCCGTTACGCCAATTAATTTCTCAAAGTCAAAAGTTGTTTGGGTGTTTTCCAACAACAGTATTTAGTAACACTGTGGGATGTAAGTTTGCAGATGCAATGGGCACAGTCTGACACAGTAGGGCACAGTGCTGCTTGTGTTTTTAGATAGGTAGTGCGTTTTGGAGACTCGATACGGTTTGGAGAGTTTATTGCCGGTGCTGGGAAGCGACGGTCAATTAATTCTGACCGAGTAACAAGCTTAGATTTACTGTATGGCGTTCTCTCTCCGACTCGACGACTGACGCGATTATTGTCTAATTGGCAAACTAATATGATGAGATAGCGTTCTGGCGTAAGATACGCGTACACAGGGGCTACGCTAAATTTTTCGTGAAGATTTGTTCAAGATAATAGCAGGTATAATTGCTGCTAAAAATATGTTTTTAATTAAGTCATTGGGCATAAACTTTATGGCTGCGTCTGCCTGTTCTTAAATGCTAATTGCACTCGTGATACTTTTATGTCACGACCCAAACTATTAGAGTCTATCTTACTTAAAAGCTAGATTTCTTAAGCTCTGCGTACAATCAATAGGAACCGTGTTTAACATCACAACAAACATTAACATTTATTTTAGTCATTGGTCGTCGGTTAAAACGAGTAGAAGTGAATCCACTGCGCGCGGGTCATTCATGGTCTTCACATAGAGGAAATATATATATAATTAATGTGTACAAAACATTGTAAAACATTTTAAAATGGTAACGGTGGAGTTTCTTTTCCATTCTTCTTCATACGAAAACTACCTTTTGGAAGGGGCGACTAGAATAAATTCAATTTTTTTGTAAATTTTGACGTTCAAAAGTGCCTTTTATGTGCCTACTTGAAATAAATTATTTGAGTTTGACTTTGTATCGTGCTGATCAGAATGTTTTCAGTGCGTTGCTGTATGACGTATGTGATGAGATGCCGTGTGCGTGATACTTTTAATTAATTTGGCCCGCGGCTCGCAGTGGTACAGCGGTGCGCGGTATCACCGCGGCGTATAAATTACTTGTCTATACGAGAAGGGCTACCGTACGCGTACTAAGATTTGTGCCAAACTCACAAGAGCTACTGTGCAGTTATATCATGACCACAAATTCTACAACAAGAGCACGTGATAGTTTAGAACAATACTAGTAGAATGATATCGTTGACTTATTATATTCTTACTCTGCCACAATAAAGCTAGTCATAATAACACTATTACATGGATGGAGTTTTGAAAATCTAAAGAAGATGTAAGAACATAAGTATGTCGTACAAGTTTTGAGTTCAATGAAATACTATAACAGTTATTCCGTATTTTGAAACAGCATGTGATCGTATCTATCGGAGTTCTATTGGCAAGTTGGAGTCGTGTGGGCGACACATACACATGTTGAGCTATTTGCTTTGTCACTTTAGATTTAAATCTATTTCTTAGAACATTATCACATGGGTACAAGAGTAATACTAATAACATTATCATCTACATCTACATTTATGCTAAAGTCATGATTTTGGCAATTATTGGTTATCTAAAATCTGTGTGGTGGAATGCGGTAGAGGCCGTACCACGAAGTGACCACAGATGTTGGTGTGAGTTAGCTTTACTACATTATACCGAGAGGAAATAATAATTTTGTTCGTAATATTATTAATTTGTAATGATTAAAATATCCACAAAACAATTATGTTCCACACAAATAGGTGTCTAAAATGTTGAAGTAGTTTTAACAACTTGTTTGTAAAGCACCTGCTTCCTTCATCATAATTTATAGCCGATGGACTCGTTCGTAATGTTTGTCTACTATAAATATTGTTTGAGTTTTATTTATTCAATATTTTTTACAACTAGTATTCTGGTTGATGCGAGTTAGCGTTATTTTACGACTAGTGTAATGGGTAACACTTCGATTGAAATTGATTGAATGTCAAATTTTCGTCGATCAGCTGACTGGCTCTCTCTAGTTAGAGTGGCCGTAAAGTATCTAATAAGTAATCTAAAAGAAAGTTG
This sequence comes from Agrochola litura, assembly GCA_949152395.1. Lineage (NCBI taxonomy): Eukaryota > Metazoa > Arthropoda > Insecta > Lepidoptera > Noctuidae > Agrochola > Agrochola litura. The sequence continues at coordinate 25,493,805 of OX424499.1, forward strand.
AGTCCCCGCGCCTAGAGGCTCGGTGATTTTTATTTTAATAATAAAGTTAATCCGAACATTAAGCAAGGCAGAAGGCGTGACAAGCGAAATCGTAATTAACGGCTCATATCTGTGAGTAAACACGCGCGTTGGTTTGGGCGCGCGGCCGCAGGCCGCCGACCCCGAGCAGGCGCGGGCGCATGGTTGCCGGTCGCTGGTCGTTGGTCGCCGACAGATTTCACTCCACTTGGCCGGATTTTGGATGGCACTTGAAAGGGCACGTAGTGAAGATTTTCAACGAAGATGTGCTTTTCGCGGTACCTACTGTGGATTGTTCTTGAAACGGTCTTGTTTGAGGGCAAGCTCTCGCTCATACGTACTAATTGATTCTAAGAAGTAAGTTCACTTTACTCTCTTAACTAAAATAAACTTCAGCACTGAGCGCCTAACTAGTAGCGGAGCCCGAACGGAGTGTAATTTACAGACACACTGTGCCTGTTGATGGGCAGGGCCGTCTTTAACCTATTGGAGGCCCTGGGCATATTAGGATAATGGGGCCCCTATGACCTTGACAGAGCGCTATTTTGTTAGAACAGGCAAAAAAAATACGTTTTTGAGCATATGACATTCTATGGTCATCAGCGATAAACTGGTTAATCTCAAATACTTCAAATTGTTCATATCTATCAGAACCCAAAGGGAGTACGTACCTCAGTCGGCCGAAGCCACACCGTGACGGAACGCCATAAAATCTCCCGTTCACCAACATTATAACAAATGCTAAACTGTGTGTAAAGGCATTCGTCACTGGTCGTATAAATCAGTCGGATTGCGCCCATTACCGGCTAGTGGATAGACCGCATTAAACCGTCGCGATGATTAAACAATATGGCGCTGTAAACCACGAGGAAACTGCGCCAACTAACCTTCATTTTGAATTTTATAAAAAAAATGTTCAACTTAAACTTATTGGACGAAGTTTATAAAGTTTGAAATCGGAATTTGCATTATGTATGTCACTATTAGGTGTTTGTATAGATTGATAATCAATGCTACGAAACTATTCTTCTAATTCTATAGGTAATAGAAGATACATAGAGCGATGGAAGGCGATAGCAAACTCAAAACATGTTAAAGCAAAGTTCAACCTAATTAATATTAATTCAATTGAATCAAACAGATCTCCACACAAAACATGACCATCTCTAAACATGCGCAGCAGCATCTCAGACAATACACGCTAGAGACACTTCTAATCTAGATCAGCGATAACCTTGGACAGGGCTGCCACCACACAGCGGACTCAAGCAGGGTAGCCAGCGATCGCTATCGATAATATCTCCACGATAAAGCCGTGTTCGGCTGCCTGTCGGCCCTTGTCACCGCTCACCGCCATCGTCAGCTCACCTAACGACTCTTAATTTTTAGGGTTCCGAACCTCAAAAGGAAAAACCGGAACCCCTATAGGATCACTTCGTTGTTCGTCCGTCTGTCAGTCTGTCAAGACCCTTTTTCTCAGGAACGTGTGGAGGAATCAAGTTGAAATACGTAGGTTTATGGTCTCTTGGAGCTCTAAAAAATCAAGCATGTAAGTCAACGCAATAAAAAAATATAGCCATTTATGCGACATATTTTGATACTCGAAAATAAATCAAAACCTATAGGGTACTTCCCGTTGACCTATAATTATGAAATTTGGCAGAAAGCAAGGTCTTACAGCACATGTAAAGGGAAAAGTCCGAAAATAGTTAATTTGTAGTTTTATAACACAAAAAAAAAATGTTTCTATTACAAACTTACATTTGCAGTTGGAGAATTTACCGTGACGTACGACGACGTGTGACGACGTGGAAGAACATGTTTTTCAACTACAATGTTAAGTTTGTTTTGGGATAAATTCATCCCAACTACGGAATCTTTCATTGTGTGTGGTCCGACACGCACTTGGCCGGTTTTTTTTAACATGTAGCTCTTGTTAATTGCAATCAATCGAGGGTTAATTTTGTAAAAGAATTTCTTGATTATGTTAGTTAAGATCTCATGAGATGGGATGCTGTGACATGAGCACGCAAAGGTACCGCTAACCACTTAAAGTTTTAAATTCATATCTGCAGAAGCATTCAAACATATATTTTAGCACATTATCTGCATGTGTACTATTGTAGCGCCACACTCTCTCGCTCTTCATTTTAATATTACTTTGATAACCAAGCGAAGCCCTCTGCCTTCGTTTTTTTACATTTATGTAAATTCCCTATCTGAGAACCTACTAGTGTTTAAGGCTCTTTCTGTGTTCTTGATATCTCTCAAGTGTATATTATACATGAACACAGTCTATTAGACAGAGTATCTCAAGTGTAACGGTATAAGTTTTCTTGTAATCTTCACTTCTTGGTGTCTTCACTTCTAGATAATCGTCTTCGGTGTAAAATATTAGTGATTTTAAGAAACCTTTTATCTTCAGCCTTCAAGTTTTATCTTAATTGTTTCAAAGTTTTATCATTCCTTCAATTAAAGTATCTTTTAGTTCTGAGAGCTGTCAAGTACAGTTTTTATTAACTTTTCTCGGTTTCGAATCACAAATGGTTATGACCCAAATCGAAAGTATCAATTACACACGAGTTTCTAATTTGTAAACGGCAACAAATTACACATCGCTGGTGTACAGGCTCTATTTTAGCTGTGACGCAAACATCGTATAATACTACTTCGAAGTATAGATAGAACGAAAAAAACACAAACCTGTAGTAGTGGCCTGTGTTTCGTCAGCGTGGTGTTAGTGTCAACTGGCCGCAGACCGCATTGCTCAGTAATGAACCAGCATCGGGAATAAATAATACAACACGTGAGCGACGCCATGTAAGTTATGTTAATACATGAACAGTTGACGTAAAGCGTACAGAAGCACGTGGCGCACGTTGCACTACCTACACACTCACTATTAACTTGCAAATCGCTACGACATTCCAAAAACGTTTCAGAAAACCCTTTAAATATTTTATTACAAAAATCAAAATAAAAACAGATTCCTATATTAAAAATTACTCTTGTGCACATAAAAACAAACAGTGGGAGTTTGAATGGGCTATCACTTTACCTTCTATTATACGAAATAATCAGAAAATCACGTCTCTAACATGAAAACAGTAAAAACAATAAAACAATATAAGTCAATGAGTTCTATAAAAATATCGTAAAACTCAACTATGTCATTGTTTTACGATCAAAAATAGAGACATTAAATGGCTATCGTTAATTTTGTTTTAAAGATGAGTGGTAGCTTGAGGTCGTCCTCCACACGTGTCAGCCGGTGACGGCGTCGCTGACGACGCGACGTGGCCCACCGGACAACTCGCGTACGTACTTGATAATACCGATCAAATAACTAATGAACTGACTTAGGGTATATTCCGTGAATATACCTGTACTTATATATAGCAACTTAAAATTCATTCCAAAGATACTATTGACCGCGAATCAAAAATTGCATTTACGGATGCGTTCCCTAAACAATAATTCAATTTTATTTTATTGGTAATAAACTAAATCTATAACGACCTGAAGATAAGACCAGAGGTAAATGAAACAACTTTCAGAAATGTGCACCAAAAATATTTATTTATCTTGACCAGTTTAAATAACAGTGCCTGCACTCAAGTAGTAAACTTAATGTATAGCCTAGAGTTGTTTGCCTACATTCTGCTTGATAGTGACCACACACTTGAAAGAACAGCAGATATAAAAGCCACTCAGCTCCTAACTGTTCAATGAAATTAATGCCATTAGTATGCAGCTTGTTTCAAATATTGACATTGCCAATATTATGATGAAGTTTGACGAGTACGTAATCTACACTAATACTTGGAAACTGCGTGATTTAAAAAATGAAAATCTGCGTGATTTGTATCACGGAAGTGAATTTGATCACGGAACTTTAAAAAAACGTCATTGCAGTAAAACTTGAAGAAGAATGAGCGAAGATAAAAATAAATTGTTCCAAAAATATTGTTATGGAATTTTTATTAATCAGATTCTTGTCACTGCTCCTCGTGAAAGCTAATGAGACGTCGTCCTTGCATCGCCTTCCTTCTCGCTGGATGGAGCACGTGAGGTAGCTCAGTAGCGGTTGTTCAATATTTTTATAATCTGTGGCGTCGAGTGCTCGGCTACCAGCTGCGCCTGCGCACCTCGTGGACGCAGCGCAAACATCGCTTGTATACCTACGTATTGTATTGTTAAACCATGTTTGCTCGATCGTCGCCAGTTTACCTTTTTATGGGCACCGGCCCTTCAAGTATACCCTTAAAACCGTCGCTGTACGACCTCGTACATACACTTGCCCCATAATTTTAGCAGAATTTAATACTCCAAATAGCTAATTAATTATACGTTATCGATTGTCTAACGCTCATTAATTTGCCAAAATACCAAAGACAAAATCGTAAAATTTAATGTCCCCGCCTCATGGACGAGGTTATAACAATTTTTAACTATCGAATGATTTATTTTATGGCCGCTCTAATGGAATCGTTGGACGTTAATAGTAAATATTTAATTGGTTAATGTTACCGGTTTTTGGCGATGTCTCTCTAACCCTAAGATTCCTTATTTATAACCTTTACGTGTTATCTGATGACGTCACTGAAAGAGGACGGTATCTCACAAATGTGCGTTGACTTTATTGACTATGGTCCGTGTTGACCAAAAACTAATAAAGATAATTATAATAATTTTATTTCTTTTATTTTTTAATTCTTTTATTTTAAGAAATATTTAAAAATGTAATTTAATAAGAACCAAGATGAATAAACGAATTATGATAAAAGCCCTCTTTATTATAATTATCTTTATTAGTTTTTGGTCATCATCAATCTAAAACAAAGCACCTAAATGTAACAAATAACTCGTGGAGATACAGAAAGTTCCTAAACGAACGAATATACGAACTATTTCAATAGCAAGCCGTCAAACAGCCAGCAGCCAGCAGTCTACATTATTAGCAAATAAATGATTTCTTTCTTTCTTTCTTTGTTTAATTAGTACCACGGTCGTTCTACTGTTTAATATAACTAGACTAAGAATTTTGAAGCTATACATGGTGCTTATAAATAACTAGCTTCTGCGACCCTATAACCTTCCTCAAGAATTGGGATTTCCAAAGCAAAAATAATTATTCAAATCCGACTGGAAGTTCCGGAGATAACCCCCTATACACAAACTTACAAACAAACAAACAAATAAATTTTACCTCTTTATAATATTATGTTTATTATATATATTATATCGACCTGCGATTCGAATAAAATTGTAACTCGAAAATGAGGGTTGTCAGGAGAGCCAAAAAACGTTTTCGTGCACTTTGAATCGCGATAAAAGGGGTATCTGTTAGACTTTCAGGTTTAAAAAAAACAGAAACATACGTTTTTCAATCCTCATCCATCGGTATAATTCTTTTTTCGGTAACTAGCCTAACAAAGATGTTTGTAAGAGTTACGATAGTGAAAAGCACAAAATATCTGTGAAAGAAAGTTGTAACTTCGCACACAATATTATAAGCTGCTTTTAGTACGTTGTTTCTTGTACGAAGAATAACATAACAATTAATACCGAAGACATCCTAGTTATTTTAAATGAAAAGAAAATGTACCTTTCTATTTGTTGTGACAATATCTCGGTGAAATAATAACGTAAGTAAGTTTCTATAAGCCACAAGCGTGATTCAGTAAGTGAAAGAACATTGTAAGTTGATATACGTTTCGGTTTCACTGAGATTCTTGGTAGGCGCTTGAAAACTACTGTGATTTTTTTAAGTGAAACTCTAAATACGTTTTTCTTTCGCTAACACTTTCATTAATTGGAGTCTAATTGTAAAAAGTTACAATATTATAATATTGGATAACTTTTTTTTATAATAAAAAAATAAAAATGTTTACATACATCGATGTAGTTACTTTGACAGGTACCAGGATTGAAAATCTCGTAATAGTGTTTCAAGACTTACAATTTTCTTCGAATCAAGGGTCGATATGTTATATTAAAGTATATTATAGTATAGATGTTCCGAATGCTAGTGGTGGTGTCACTTGGCAGTCGTAAGATTATCACAGATAATAAAACCGTTGTAGTAACGTTACCAACCGTAACATAATCTGTTTCCAAAAGTTTCGCGTTCGACCATCAATGAATATCAAGGAAACCAAAAAATAAAGTGATCTTATCAACAAAATGGTCATAATATTATAATTTTTAGGTTATTAAGCACTTAATAATAATTCCTGTTACAATAATCTTGAACAATCAAATCAGATAACAAATTGATACGAAAATATAATGGAGAACCGAGACTTTGAGACACAAAAAGTACAAATAAACGAGAAACAAAAAGTATTCGAAACAATAATAATAAGAGTAGCATTTAAATAGTTCCGTATTTATGTATGAGACATACATAAATACATGCTATCGGTAAACATTTGTATTTCTTCATAAAAACGTATTGATGCCACATAAATCACATCTGATAAATATTTAACACGTGTATAAAAACTTACATTTTTCGTTATATTTTTTTGTTATATTTTTTGTTTGCTTGTAGTTGTTTTAAAACTGCACCACAGTAACTCACCGTTTATTATAATTAGCATAACTAATATTAGTTTCCGAGTTTTAGAAAACTTTGACATCATTCAGAAACTACTTTTATGACTTTCGGAATGTGAATGCTAATGTCAATAAATGTTATATTTCTTTGAACTTAAACTTAGCGTTTGAGCTATAAAAATGATATAAAAGTAAAATATGGATTTAAGATGTGCATTTGCAATCAATTCACAATTTGGTAACATTTTGAACTGTGTCACCATTCCACAAATCAAGATCATATGCGTTCTGCATAAAATAAGGAAATACTGTATCTTTTGCAAGTATTATTGTATTTTATCGTAGGCATTGATAAACTGAACTTACGAGTGGTATCACTTCTTCTTTATCAGGTGGCCTCCCAGTCACGCATCTTATCCACAACCATATAATACACTAAGGCATGGGACTTAAACATATTTGGCGAAATGTGAGTGTACTATAGGTACACCTCTCACCAACCCTTCGGAAAAACAAAGCGTGATGTTATGTTTATTGTAGGAACTAGTGTCCTGAACTGCAGAATTTAACGAACGAATCAACTTTTAACCCAACAGGACAATCGCACAACTAAATACAAACTTACTTTTATTGCCACAATTCGTCAATCGTTGGAATTGTAAAAGATTACAAAAATTTAAATTGCTCAATGATCGCCGCAGTAAACCTGTCATATATGTCAAGACAGTTTCACTAATGACACCACCAAACTGTTTGGTGAATCCAGTGACTGGCAGCTTTCGCAGTGTTTTCCTTTCACAGCGGACTCCTCATCACCACGCTGATGTTATTATCTAGTAATATGGCGGATGTTAGCTCATTGCACCTTCTTGTGTTTGTGAGCGTAATGGCGCGCGCCACACGGATGTGCGTACGCAAATATTAGTAGTGGCTTCACAAGGTCGGGGCAAATAGATAACGAGGAATGCTCTTTGCTGTGTACCCACTCGAAGAGCATTCCATTTGGCGGATATCATACTTATTTTTGTTGTTTGCTTAGGTTTTTACTAAGGGCCCTCCGAGGTAAAAGAATCAAGAGTACCTTCATAGATTTTAATATACGTTTTTCTCCCTAGTATTAAAATCGATGGTAGACTTCAATGTTATAGGTTTAGAAAGTGTAAAATATGGCAAGTCAAATGGGAGCCTGCATTTTGCAAAAGTATAATTTCCAAAACAGGCACAGAACTCAGTTGCTGTTTAATCCAAACTTTAAGTAGTATTGTTACCACTTCACCAGACTAACTTAAGTAAAGAATAAGATATAGCAGTTCCAACGATAAATCACACTTCTATTTATTTATATTTGCATTATCTACAATCACACTTTTCTTTCGGCGAGTCTGATGAAGTTCTCGGCAGATGATATCGCATCACTGTTGAATAAATAAAACGCTTTATATCGCGTAATTCGGTGCGACGACGCGACACTGCGCGTACGCGGCGCGGCAAGGCGCGACAACACATGTATAAATATCGCGTTATCGCGCGAACGTTGCGACCACTTATTACTCGCCCTTTATCCGATTTCATAAGTTAATCTGTACGGCATGAGGAGACTGTGGATGTGCCTGTTTCTGGCGAAAAGTTCCTAACCTACGAGTAAGTGACACTGAAATAACATCTGTAGTGCTATTCTGTAACCATCTCACCGTGTTATCTTAGGTGAAGTGACCGTGGAGTGAGCTGTCAGTTGCTAAGGATTGACACTATTCGCAGCTCACTTCACCTAAGATATCACGGTGAGTTTTTACAGAATAGCAATACTGAGACTTCCACTACAACGATATACTATAAGACGAGAGTGTCATTAATTGGAGAGATGCGACCAGCACGCAATTAAATAGCTGCTAATTGAGTAACACATTTTCGTAAATGATTAAGACTAATCCGTTTCATTTTGACAGTTCAACAACATTCATTGCGTTATTTACGTTGTTGAGCAGTTTTTTTTCCTACTTATGAAGCAATGGATTTGCAATCTCATGATTCATCAAAATGATGCAGATTGTGATTGATCATGTATTCCGCAATTAGGGTGCTGTTTCCTCGTCATAAAATAATTTTAAACATACATAGAAAATGCCGTTGTTACTAATTTTAAATTGATAGTGCTTAGCCTGATCCCCAAAAAGAGATCAAATAACCCTCTTGAGTATTGTAATACAGGGACAGGTCCCCACGAATCGTGCTGTAATATGATTGAAAGTAAGAAGCGATCAGATTAAGGCGCGTAGGTACGTCTCAAACAAAACAACAGAAGTCCACACATCACCGCTCGCTCGCGTCGGCCTCGACCAGTTTAATAAATGTTAACAATATAACAACAAATTAACTGATGTTGAAGAAGAAGAAACTGAGCTTGGAACTGCGGTGGACCATATCACTGTCATAACCAAAATCATTGAAGTTTCTTATAAATCTGTGGTAACCACAAAGCATACGAATACATCACCGCGAATACATCGGATGCAATTCACTATAGCCACGACTGCTCTGTCAAGAGCAAAGCAAGTCTGAAGTCAAAAGCAACAACAAGAAGAACCACAATACATGGACCCAAAAGTAAATTTAACTTAGTGCCAATTTCACCAATGAAACTGAATGTGATCAGCACATTTAAACTGCGTTCAAGAGCTGTCAGTGTCAAATCTCCATAACAATCATGACAGAAACAGCACTTGAACGTGGTTTAGATGAGCTGATCGTATTCAGTTTCATTGGTGAAACTGAACGCCCTTAGTGTGATTAGTTTTGGTTGGTAATTGTTTGAATCTACTTTGAGCACAGATATGCTACGAAACACATGACATACCTACGTTTTTCCTTAAATTTTCTTTAATAAATATTTTGGTATTAAGTAACTAATAGTTTCTTTGTAACAGAGCTTGGAAATTGCTAACATAGACCAGACTCAAGTTTTTGGGTAATCCGTTCTTACCTCCAGATACTTCGTATTTCAAAAACAGGCCGACATGCTCCTTTATGTGACTGTTACTCGCATACCATAAATATTTGTCAGTCAACCTCTGTCCACGAAATCATTCAATAATTCTTTCATAATGTTCGTCATTCATCAGTTTACCGCGTTGATTAGCGTTCCTCCTCTATTTGCCTACAAGTGAACCGATATTACGTCAGGTAACACTGTACTGTCATACCGCCTGACCCGAAATTACACACGATAATCACCTCTAAGTCTATAGAGATAAGGAACATAAATATGTTTGAATATGTTGTTGTCAGTGCAAACATTCGGCCGCTGCGCCCGCGCCGCCGTTCGCACCAAACAGTGTTTTGTCTTTGAGCTGCCGTGGTTCCTGTCATAGATTATGAATGTAGATCACGAGTGTTAATTCCTACCTTCATTTGTTGAGAACAGCACGCTTAGCATGACCGCAATAGAAGCGGGTTTTGTCGATGGAAGAATAGACAGAATGACAGATAAACAATCACAATCTGTCATTTTGTCTATTCTACTGTCGACAAAATCCGTAGAAAATCCGTTTCTATGGTTACACACACCAGAGATAAATCTTTAAAACCTCCAATACCATGAGGCAACATCAATCTCAGCTTTCATTACAGCACATCGTCCCACACAGCTCGCCTGGAGGGAGAAGTACTCCTTAGCTATCCCCTGAACTACTGTGAGGATAGCTTACTAGCGAACGGTGAATCTGATGATCCAATAACAACTCCTATTTTAATCATAGTCCAAACACTTCAGTTGTTTCAGCTCCAAGACATTATCGTCGGTCAAACTTGACGCAGTCCACCTGTCCAGTTTGATGTGCGTCATCTGCACCTAGCTAGTCTCTCAGTTGACAGTCCACATAAGACAAAGCGTGTTTAATTAACCGCGTGTTGACTGTCGCCTACTGCCTGTATTGGTTCTCAGAATACTTGGCGAGGTTTGCTCGCGCCGCTTACTTCGACAGTTACTGTTAACCAAACTGATTGTGGGAATCGAAAGTTTGGAACTATTGTTTTTGAGTTGGAGTTAATAAGCTGTTTATTTAAGCACCAGCTTCCAGTGATCAATGTGATCATGATATTAAGAATCAATTGCTTTAATAATTTGTTAGCAATTAATGGTGTTAGGTTACAGTCATGTCAATACTTAAAATGGTATCGGTAGGTACCAGATATACCTATATCGCTTTAATTGGCTGTGTCTTACAGTGTATGTACCCGGCACCTGATATGCTCATGTTTTTTTCATGATTGCTTATCACGTAAGTTCGGCATGGAGATACATGGAGGAAATAGCCAGCTATGTGTTATTTATTACAAAATCTAATGGTGTTCACAGCACGGCGGATAAATTTTCCGAGTGCGAGCGGCCCCGTCTCACATGTATTTATTACTTCCTGACCGACGACAAACGTCGGTAATTGAGCGATCACGACGAGACCATAACTCCTATCAAACTATCGAATTACACGAGCAACCCTATCGCTGACCGTTCACCAGGCCTCTTATTCTTTGGCGCCTTCTTTCAGATGGAGTAGCTCCGTCCCCCTCGCGCTCATTGTTACAGTGTGGTCGAGAAAGGGATAAGGGATCGATAGACCATAATCGGTACGCAGGTGGAAATAGTGACCACCGGTCACTAGGGTTATCAAATTACAGATGATGCAATGTGAAATTTATCGATACAACGCACGCGTGTAGCGGGTAACGCGGTGAATTTATAAAAATAATTATAAATCGAACGAAAGTGACCGTTGTCCGCCAAATCGGGTACATTGTCGAGCATGTGAATAGTATTCATTTGAAATTGTAATCGATCGGTTTGTGAATTAAGTAGGAGACTCTGAGGTCAGTGCGAAGGGCAAGACGTACGACTTTCAACAAGTATTGTTTTTGCTGAGTCTTCCTGGATCGTATTTTATAAGGTCATAAACAAGTTCAACTGTTTACCTGGTGGCTGATGGCTAGGAAAATTGATTCAATCAGTGATAAAGTCAGATTTTCTAACGTGCCTAGTGTACCTACCAGCAAAGCGTGTGGAAAATATTTCGCACAATTCATATTATACTTGCAATAATTGAAAAAACAAAAATATGTGCTAAAAAGGAGCTACGTCTGCCAACAAACTGCTGTGCAGTTTGGCAGAGGTAATTTACTATGTAAAAACAAGTATTGTTGAATAAACAATTTTTTTTTTTTTTAAATGTGTAAAACAAAGTTCTCAGTAAGAGAGCACTTTTGTTAATCCTTTCCTTTTAGCTTGGGACACTAATACAAATAGTTTATTTTTCTTTTACAAAATTTGTACTTATGAAGTAGGTACTAATTTTGTAAAAGAAAAATAAACTATTTAGCTAGTGATAGAAGTGTCCTTTTAAGAGATGGGTTCGAGCTTAGCGCAACTAGGCCAGTGTCAATGGATTCATCTAGGCCCTAGATGAATCTATTGACACCAATCAGGCAACAGGAACTCAGTAGACTGACCGCTAGCAAACAACATCAGCATTATAGCGATAGGAATAAGAATGTGATACAGGACTTGCAGTATGTAATTTGATCAGTCAGTCAAATGCGCATAATATCACATCATCACACATTTAAGTCATCATTCATTTGTTTTATATTAAGTACAGGTACATCGTCCATTTTAGTTTCTGGTAGGTAGTTGTTTGAAAAGGCTCGATTTCGATGCATTATTTGAACTATCTACTGGAGAGCCATAGTACCTACATCAAAGCCCTCTCCACAGCAAACTCAAATAAACCCGAATTCAAATGACATAACAGTTGAATTATCGAGTATAGTTAATTGAAGGCATACGTATACGTGTGTCGCAACCGACCGCTGCGACCGATGGAGACATGGAGTAAGAAGGAAAGGAGAGTTTATGTGTAGGCTAGCGATACTAGCCTCAGTTGCAAACAGAGGATGGTTCGCCGCACTGCTGTAATAGAGTAAATTCTGTCATGATTGGTGGAAGCAGGCTGCTATTCGTTTATTACAAACCGTACTTACAGCTAGCGTACCAACATCCGATTGATGCGACATTCCATTATGCTTATTATTGAGTAGCATACCAATACCAAAATGTAGTCATAATGGATTCGCATAGGATAAGCTTTTAAAATTGTCATGAGCACTCCATTCTTGTAGGATGATGTCGGTGTGGGCCGAGGACGGCGAGCGACGGCAACGCGCGGCTAATTCGGCGTGCCCGATCTCCGTCATAAATTGTGCTAGAGCCGCGCAGCGTGATGCCGGCTCGTCTTACAGCCTCTCGCAGTTAATTGACCCAAGTTAGATATTTATATTAGGGTTTAACATATTTTATTTTGAAGTATGGATTTTTGCGATTGTGGGAATTTCTTTCTTATGTTTCTTGTTCAATTCACTTGTCATTGGAGAAGAGAGCAGATTTCAGTACCTTTGAGCGGGGTCAATGATCCCACCGTGATCTACCGCTGAGCATGGGTTTTCCCTATACCAAGCTTTATTTAAAAGATAGACCGTGAAGTGTAGCTAATTGGTGATCGCAAAATTATGATAATGGTAACAAAAATAGGAGCCTAATTTTTTGCCGTTTCTTACGACACATGAAACACTGTAGGAAAAGCTGTACTTAGGATACGGACATGCCATTAAAATGAGGAGTTTAGGGTAGTATTCCAGTGACTGAAGAACTTTGTATCATTCTGTAGTCTAATACAAATAATGCATAGCGGCAAGCAACTGCTGGCTGTTTAATGGTATAAGTAAAATAGTACATGCAACTATTTTACAATGTTTTTATAGACATAGGACACCTGGCAGGATTTTTAAACTGACTGGACACTGAGTCGAAATCTGTTAACTGAGAAGAATCCACACTGCTCCAACTGCTGCACCTTGATAAGTACTTACTCACGTTTATATCGCGTGCACGGACAATTGATTAGTACTCGTGCCCATAAACGGCAATTATAGGTAGACTCTAATCATAAATTAAGATCCCTAGTTCCCGACCTATAGGTTACACCTCTGAACAGCTATCTAATCACAGGCGTGACTGCCGCCAATGTTCGGCCATTTATGTTAAATTTACTGGCAGAAACAATTACTAAGCTTTCCTAAAGTTAACAGATAGAAATCTATAAATCACAGCTCAACAAGAGCCCGAGTATTCAAAGCAGTATTTAAGTGAAGGGAACATTTGTAATATATCGTAAATTATCGATTAAAATCGGTTTGAGTGCGCCTGAGACAAATTTACGTACGCAGCCAACACTACATCAATCCTGCGTGTAGGCAGCTCGGAATATAATAACAGACATATTTACGCAAATACTATTCGAAGGGCCTCTATCGCTTAATATCGACGACGACGAAATTTAGAAACGGTCGAGTCATCAGAGTGGACTAGTCACGTACCCATAGCAAACGATCAATAAGTTAGAATCAACAGTACCAGTAGCCAAATAACTGGCTCTAATCCGAGTCGAATCGTTGGATATTTTTCAATAACGCACAGAACCGATGATCGGAATAGTTAGTGAGGAGTCGGGACTGGATCGCTCGCTCGATTCGTTTTTTTGTGTGGGAACATTTCGTTTTTCAATCACAAGCTAACCTTTTTACGGTGCTGGTGTACGTCGAAGGCGATAAATATCGAAGCTTATGGCCGCGGTCGGCTTTGAACTGCGCGTTTTATCCAGATTGCTACACAATTTTTTGGGTGTTCATATATTGTGGATAGCAGCGTGTCTGGCGCGTGGGCACCGACCGCGCGGCCGTACATTTGTTTTACACGGCACAATCTTGCAAAAAAACTTAGAACATGATAATCACCACTGTATACTCACTTTGCTGCTCGTACCGGAGTATATGGACAAAACCTTGCCATTTTCTCTTTCTTGCATATTAGTATTAAAAGTTATCTTAGTAAAACAAAACATCACATCTCATCTTCGTAAGCACGATAGGCATCAATGTTGAAACCAGACCCGTGTCTGTATCGATATTGTCAAGATCTTAATAGTTTTATTGAACGACTCGCGTAAAGCAAATAGGCATAAAACTAATAATAATCTGCCAAAAATCTGTTCCGCGTCTAGTTATAGAACTTTGCGCAAACACAGATTTCAGACGTCCTTAGTGTTGTCCCATGACAAGCATAGAGTATAGACCACTTAGAGGTCACCAATACTTACATAAACAGCTCATAATATATTCGCACCGAATCGCCAGCATTTCAATATTGATAGAATAAAGTGAGTTGACGTGATAACTTGATTTGTGCAAATAGATAAACATTATACATTATTAATGAACGATCACTCATGTATTTGAGGACGATTATCGATGTTTTACGATTCGGAAATCGGTTTTATTAGTCAGGAAGTGCACCATGTTTATCTGAATATTATTATGACTTCTGTAGTTTTAATTATTTTATAGTTTTTTATAGTAGAATTAATATAATGGCAGTAGGTCCTCTAACCACTAGTAATATCTATAATAATGTAATCATAATGTTTGTTTAGTTCTATTCCCGATCGGCACATATCGGTTCAGGAACTAGTGCGGCCACAAGGTACAGTCCTGCTTATGACTGGTTCACGTCAATTAGATTGTTCCCGAGCATGGACCTGTCAAACATGCTCTTTTGGCCTCATCTGAATAATTGTATCAAAACCTTTCTACAGGCCAGGAATGTTTTGCGGATCTGGTAGTCTGTCTTTTATAGTCTGAACTAAGTTACGTCATGATTTATATGAGTTCCCAGGAAAATATGTCAAGATAAGATATTAATTGGATTTAGTGCATTCGTAAGTACACAGCTCAGGTTTGTTGCTATCCCCATCGTTGGGCAAGGCGTGCGGGGTGTGGGCGTGCGTTGCGCAGGCGCAGCCACGCGCCCGGTTTCACCGCAACAAAAGACACACGGGTGACTTTTGACTTTAGCCATGCGGTTAAGCTTCATAATATAATTGAGCTCGAACAAAATCCGGCCGGGTATTACCATACAATGGGCCAGTCAGTTCCGTCGAGCCCGCCAGGTCGCCGAGGGCAAAAAAACACTACCACTTGCTATCCAAAGCTGACGACAACAACCCAACGCCATTGCGGCTTTAATCAAATTGAAACTCAATTGTCCCCGATATAGATTTTAATTTCGATTGCTAGTTGGTGCTCTCAAGGCGTTATTGTATTCAGGGGGAGGTTGGCAGGCGTCCATCGAAGGCAGCCCATCATGAGCCCGACGACTGTTTGACGAGTGACAAGAGTCTAAAAAATGCACAGTGTAAGTTACCTACTGGCCGAGCGAGTCGGGATGTTCGCAGTTTTGAGTTATTGCCTGGGAGCAGTGGTTTTTGCGCGCTCGTCGCCGTGTCCCGCGTCCTCTGTTGCACTGAATGCTTCTGATTGATGCGTTTTGTTTACTTTTCTGTCTCGGGCGACGAGCGTTGAGCTTTTTGACGTTTCCAAATCGTTTTTTTACGTTTTTAGGACGTCGTCGTGCGCATCTTTAGCGGAGTTTACATACAGTATTGTGGAGTAATTGATCGTTGGAATAGGTTGACGAACGCGCTCGTGTGGGACGCCGGCCAGGTGGTCTGCACGTAGGTGATAATACACAATTGTGACGTTTTTGAACGCATTTACTGCTATCAGAATATTGCCAGTTGTAAAAATATCAGGTTTATTTTACTTTTCGATAGGTGCTACGCTTTCGATAGTTTGTGGTTTATTTACATTTCCGTCTGTATATAAATTGTTTTCTATTGAGTTTTTACCCAACTGACCCAGAAGGAGGGTAATGTTTTTTGGGACTATGTATGTATTTTATTTCTTTCGCACGCTCTGTAGCCTTAACGGCTTCCTGGATTTTAGCATATGAGGCGTCCTTAGATTCGTCTTAATTGTGGGAGTGACATAGTCTACATAATATTTATATATTACATCTGTAAATATAAAAAGTGGGGGGACTGCAAAAACGTATAACTGAAAAGAGAAAAACAATACCCTCCTTCTGGGGCAGTCGGGTAAAAACAAGCACTCTATATAATTTTGGTATCGCAGGCGGGAAACAAACCAATACAACGATTATACAAAAATTGTGTGAGGCTCAAAAGGAGCTATTATTAGCAAACAGGTTGCCAGCACCGTAAGTAAGTTAAAATCAGTGTGTGAGCCAGCTGTAATGATAGATTTGACTGGTGATGACACCATTATGTCCTATTGTTGTGAGTCATGATAAATAAATAAAATACATTAAAATCAAGAAATTAATTAAACAATCACAGAGAGCAATCAAAAAACAAAATCTCTTAAAATTAAATCTTTCACTTAGAAAGGAACGTGTTGTCTTATCAAAAAGTTTAAATACTTGGACTATTGAGTTAGATAAATGTAGGGAAAAATATGACACTGATATCCAGCTTATCTATAATGATATACCACACAAGGAGCACTTGCTGAAGGATATTTTTGAAAAATATGAGACTTCATAACAGCAAGTAAGTGACCGCTTGCTTTAGGCTGGAGAACTACTGGATTTGGTGAAGTGCAATGCTGAGATGTATGAGTAATAACTTCTCATGCAGCTGTGCAAACCAACCACTACCTCCTCAGCCTCAGCCTAACTTGCCCCCTCCGGTGTTGACTTTTCCAGCAGAGACTTGTGTTAAGTCACAGAAAAATAAATAAATATTTTTTTGTGACGAATTAGGTTCAGGCTTTGGGAGAATTTTACTCAATTACCTTGGCCATAGTTTACCAATCATAGCTATCGTTATATAAGTTTTAAACAAATGATTAAAAGAATTATAAACACAAACCTAGATAATTATTCTACAATGGTTTTATTATTAGGTAATAGTACTGGTATTACCAGAAAGGACATAGTGGATGGTGTGGACAGCTTATTAAAATTAAATGTAGGAAAGCTGATGTTGTGTGCTTTCCTTATTCTGATACTTTATCATATGATGAAAATAACTATATTTTTAAGTTGAATAAATCTATTCACTGGCTGACATGTTGTCATACTGAAAAATTATTGTATTTTGACACTAACAAGTTTGTTAGTGGTTTTAAGTTAACTCAGAGAACTTTATCTCTGTCTTGGGAATGTAGACATCTGATTGCTATGTTGATAGCATATAATATTAATGAGGTTATAGCTAATATAACAAAGTGTAGTATTAGTGACGAATCTGTGTTGTGTAGTTATACTAACAAGATCCTTACATCCTTATCCTTATTTCAAACGGTTTTCACCAATGGACGGAGTGATTCATACGAAAGGTTTTAGTGTATAATTCATTAAGGTTTTGTGTAAATTGGCTGAAATATGACGATTATTGTTGAAGAAGTCGGAAAAAATCATGCCGACTGGGAGCTTTACTGGCGTGCGCTGCGTTAACCGGAAAAGATACATCAAAATGTTGTACGGTATTGTTCAATTAAATTTAAAACTCATATCAAAAGTACACTTTGTAAACAAGCATATTACAAATTAGAGGATTATATCCAAGATAAGAGTGCTTGGAAACATGCTGGTCCTGCTCCATAGGACAATTTAGAATCAGGACAAAATCAAACTGGTAGCTAATTTAATTGTAAAATTTATTATTTTGTGTTTTATGAAATTGATTTTACATTCTGTGATTACTTTCTCACACACTGACTTATTAATTACAAAATTTTAGGAAAATCGTCTACTTTTTCAATGTTTGTAAATATGTGAGCACCATGTATCTATCACAAATTAAATTATCTGTCGTTGCTTCATTTTAAATTATTTTTACCTATTGTGGTATAGTAATAAAATTATATCTATTAGCATCATGTACCTATCACATAATTAAATCATCTGTTTTTGCTTCAATTTTAATTCTTTTTACCTATGTGGTATAGTAATTTACCGACTTCCAAAAAGGAGGAGGTTATATGTTCGTCGCGTATGTTTGTTTTTTTTTTTTTTTTTAATTTTTTTTTTATGTATGTCCGCCGATTTCTTCGTCATTTGTGGACCGATTTTGAAAATTATTTTTTTGTTTGAAAGGGTATGCTCCCAAATTGGTCCCATATAAATTTTATTAACTTTGCTTGGGTAGTTTTTGAGTTAGCTACAAAATACGTATTTTTTTCCCACTTAGTATGTAGATGATATGATAAGTTCCTGCCACTGGTAGCAGGTACTGGTATTCGAATGTGTGTGGTGTAGGTACCACAACTAAAAAGTGAAAAATAAAAACTTTTTACAAAAAAAAAAACAACCGACTTCCAAAAAAAAAACACTACAAAGTGAAAAATAACTTTAATTTCGGAAGTCTGTGGCAAAAAACGAAAACACAAAACCCAAGACACCGACTTCCGAAATTAAAGTTATTTTTCACTTTGTAGTGTTTTTTTTTTTTATTCTAGTTGCAACGTCTTCACATATAATACTAATATACGTACATACCTATACAAACTATTGTAAAACATTTTAACAGAGTAACGGTGGAGTTTCTTGCCCATTCTTCTCCATACGAAAACTACCTTTTGGAAGGGGCGACTAGAATCAATTCTATTATTTTGTAAATGTTGACGTTCATAAGTGCCATATATGGGCCTATTAGAAATAAATGATTTGGTGTAACTTTTGTTTGTCCCGCCTGCGATACCAAAATTCTATAGAGTATAGTGCTTGTTTTTCTCTTTTCAGTTTAGTAGTATGCATTTTTGCAGATGAGATTTTGTTTTTTTTTTTTAATTAGCGTTCATTAACTGTATTAGCATAAAAATCGAAGGTTTGATGGATATATTGAGGCAGTTTTTCATTATTTGATCCATTCAAAAACCATCTTAAGGTTTGTTTTTTCAATTTGTGTCCATGACATAATTAATAATCAATGGTTTTTTCAATCACTAACAAACTACTAAACGCCTCACAATCATGGTAGTCCATAGATGACATAGTGACACTCGTGTGCGTCACTTTCTACGCGCGACACCGCACACATATGCGAGTGGTCACATCCGGGTAGCGCTTTGTATGTACTTTTGTTTGTTTCACTTACAAAGGTGTCGGAAAAGACATCAGTCTGTTTTTATGTAGAAAATATGCGACAGTTCCGTATTGCATGAAAGTTTGCAAAAAGTATCAGAACATGTAATGTAAGCTTTGTTAACACAATGATCATGCAAGAAATATTTAGTTTCAAGTTATAAATAACACGTAATATACACTTCCTTATTGATTAATTATCTTCTCAACACCTTGTATTTTGAAAAAAAATTATTATGCCGAGGAATCGTCGAGACCAATAACATGGACAAAAGCAATAAATAGCAAACACAAACAATAGCAGATGTCGCGGTAGGAGTGACAGCTACTGCCTCTTTGGTCTAGTGGTCGCAAGTGCTACTGGTGAGCACGAGTTCCCGGGTTCGATTCCCGGGTCAGGCAAAGCGTTATTGGGTTTTCCATCTGGAATTTCTCAGTAGCAGCCCCGAGTCTGGATTTTTGACCGATTAATTGCGATAGGCTCGCCCACTATTACATGGGACTTAAGCATAACTGGCGAAATGTGGGTGTACTATATAAGTACACCTCTGCCTAACCCTATCGGGGAATAAAGGCGTGATGTTTTGTTATGCAGTTTTTTTTATATTGTAGTAGTATTTAAACAAGAACACAATCAACTTCATACGTCTAAACATGTCGTTAATTTTATCCGTCGCTCCATCACGACTATGCTAATTGTAATCCTTACGCTGTGCCTACGTACTGTACGCTGTGCCTACGTACTGTACGCTGTGCCTACGTACTGTACGCTGTGCCTACGTACTGTACGCTGTGCCTACGTACTGTACGCTGTGCCTACGTACTGTACGCTGTGCCTACGTACTGTACGCTGTGCCTACGTACTGTACGCTGTGCCTACGTACTGTACGCTGTGCCTACGTACTGTACGCTGTGTCTACGTACTGTACGCTGTGCCTACGTACTGTACGCTGTGCCTACGTACTGTACGCTGTGCCTACGTACTGTACGCTGTGCCTACGTACTGTCAGCGCAAGTAATGGCGCTAATTTAAAGTTGTTGTTACGGTGGAAATTAATTAATTTTAAAACATTTGCATTATCCCTTTTCAAGACGTTAGTCTTCTAGCTGAGTTATATTTTGATATTCAGAAGGATTTGTAACAAGTGAAAATTATGCTACGAAAGGAGTTTTCTGAAAGCATTTGGAGATATCCTGGGATTCGCGTTACTCGCATGAAACTTGGTACCAGCGGGTCTCTGAAGTCAATTTTAAATTGTAGAGAGTGCTTGCCTATCCCAAAAAATACTAACTTCCATAGACCTTGGAAGATCCTCATGCCATCATACTATGTCACCCATACCACAAGTATGTGCATTAATGTGCGTGGGACAAGTCATAAGCAGCTGTTGTAAGCAGTGACGACAGTCGGAAAGTATTTATTTGGCCACTTGGTCTTGGCCATCCGTCCCCAACTGCAACTTCGCAGCACATCGGCTACACGGTCACATGGTTATAAAGTTTCTTGTGTCTTCTGAATCACCTTAGTAAATCCCCAAGCTTCATACTTCACCCTTACAACCAGTACTTGTTATGTGTGTGTGTGTGGGTGCGTGTGAGTGTAAAGTCCGGTAGCTAGATATAGTTGTGATTACTTACGCGGCGCGACGTGACAGCGGTACTAACGAGCGCTCCGCCATCGATCGCCTTCTTATAATATACCTAATTATAAGGAAATATCCTGCGTAAAACCTTCAATGGAGTTTCGAATATCCTCTTAGTGATAACAAGTTTCTATTGAGAATTTTTGAGACGCCTGAATAAGATATTGATAACTTCATAGATGCTTTGAGATAATACGCAATAGGCTGAGCGGTGTACTGACTTTAGTTTGAAAAATCAAACCGATAAATAAAAATTGGTTTGAGGTTTGAAATAGTAAAAATACTAATAATGCTTACTAGAACGCATTAAAACATCGAACCCCTGGAATAATCAAGATGACACCAGAGCTATACTAAATAACTCCATGTTGACATATCGTGTCGTACGAACAATTTTAGAGAAACTTTAACGATAAATAAAACAGGTAATGATATGCAGACAGTTTCGCGTAAGTGCCGCTGCCCACTGAGGCGTAACATCATAGATTCGTGGACGCGCCACAAAAACGACGCATCGAAGCATGCGTTGACAAACGCTCGTCGCTCCGCGTCAATACCGCACGCGCAAATATCTATGATGACACGCATCAGTAGACTGTATACCTAATGCACCATTTCAAAAGAGGCTATAAACATTTTTTTACGGGTGTTTGAACATGCTTCAGTGAAATATGATTTAGTAACTTAAAGCACTAACAGTATTCTATAAAATAGGTACTTTTGAAATTAGTAACATGTAACAAATATCAAAAACATTTGCAGCAAACATTAAAGTAAAAAGAAAATAGTTCCTTACAATCTAAAAATTGAAGACCCAAAGTTTTGCAACAACAATTATTATTTTAACTGAGCATTCGAAATAGCAATGAACTCAACAGCTGTTTTGGCACTAAACAGTGACTAGCTATCTCTACATTCCTTTGAAAGTTAAATCATTAAACGGTAGAGTCTAAGTCTCCACAGCAAATACTCATATCATAAAAAGATTAGCATATTACATAAATATTTCAACCGGAAGATACTAATGACATTTTTGTAGCAATACATATTTTGCATATCAATATTGCAACTGTGCGATCCTACCTTAATTTAAAACATAATAGGTATCATTAAAAAAAGTGTTTTTATAAAACTCTATAATAATCAAACAATGCTTATTGCGCAACATAAAATAAGTATGCTTACCTATATAATAATGTAAATAAATTTAACATAGAACTTGTGTTAGGATCAGCAAAGTTTTAAAACGCAACCGTGAAGGACGATAATATAATTATTATAATCAGGATAATTTTTTATTTAGCTTTACTACATGGAGCAAAAAAACGTCACACATTAACGTACATAATTACTATAAGAACAAAGATGTGGGACACGGTCTACAAGTCAAAGATGAACTTATATTTTTAATAATATGGTCAGCATCCCTCAGTTTTCAGAATTTTGAGGAACTACAAACCGTTTCCCAAGGTTTTCAAAGCGGTGTTGGAGTTAAGTTCCAGTATTTTCAAAAGTAATTCAGCATCAGGATTTCAGACAGAAAATCATCGCTCATCCAATTACCTGACGTTCTAAAGTCAGATCCTTAAGCAACAGAATATAATCCTGGCTAAAGACATGACGTAAGTAAGTGAAAATACTGATCAATGCTGACTGTAGACATAACGTAGGATAGTGAATCTGCTGATCAATGCTGGCTGTGAACATGATGTAGGTAAATGAATCTACTGCTCAATGCTGGCTGTAGACATGACGTAGGTAGGTAAGTGAATCTACTGATCAACACTGGCTGTGTTGGTATTGTTGATCGAAGCTGGCTATAGACATGATGTAGGTAAGTGAATCTACTGATCAGTGCTGGCTGTAGACATGACGTAGGTAAGTGAATCTCCTTATCAATTCTGGCTGAATCTATAAGTGATCAATGACAAAATGCGACTTCACTCACGAATCATCATTTAATTATGTACAGTAAGCGCTCAAAAGTGCATGAGCACGCTAAGAGTCGTATTGCTGTGAACACGCGGTATAGCTCGTACATTTGTATGTGTAAGCAACACGATACACACACCACAGATAACGCAGTTACACGAAACAACAATATATTTCCGTCGCTTTAAACATGCTAGCACACACGCACTATGCGCGTGAACTTGACCAGTTAATGGCATTGCTAAAATTCGATAGTAACTTAACAAGCGCAGATAGCAGAAAGCGTTAAGCGTTGGTATGGAATTCAATCTGCCTCAGGTTCTAATCTCGTGAAACACAGTGCGGTTTTTTGCAAATATTATTATTTTTGTTTTCGATAATAATATTTTTTAAATATTGCTGCTTTTTTATGTTGTTATTGCAATAAAGGTTTTAGAATAAAAAATGCGTGATATATGATAACAAAATTAAAAAATATATGTTTATTCGTTACATTTATTTTACATAAGTTAATAAACTGCTACAATTATTTATCATTACTTCAGCTGAATAAGATGTGAAATAGATGTCAAGAAACTTAGAAGCAGTTTGTATTATTTAGACATATTTAAATTATGAAATATTTTAAAATTTTAATGGATTTTTTCACCATAAATATTAAGCTTTGATCATGGTCGAAGTAATTAAGTAATAAATAAGAATATTAGACTACTTAAAATGTAAAAAACTACTTACAGAATAGGTAATTTTAAGGTTAAATATGGGCAGTTTGTTTATATTTTATTTGTATTAATTATTTTACATTTTATTTGACTTTAGTAAATATTGGTTGTTATTGAGGTTAAAGCTTAAGTATTCATTTTCTTTACGAAAAGAAGATTGAAACTAAACCTCAAATTTTTA
Source organism: Agrochola litura (assembly GCA_949152395.1). NCBI lineage: Eukaryota > Metazoa > Arthropoda > Insecta > Lepidoptera > Noctuidae > Agrochola > Agrochola litura. The sequence continues at coordinate 25,517,910 of OX424499.1, forward strand.
TCCTAAAATAATACTATTACTAAAATAATATTAAACAATTTCGGTATATCTGCAAGAAATACGACAAACACCCTATTGAAACGTGCTTAAAAAATTCGTTACCATAAATTCATGCAATAACGAATCTGTTGTTTATTAAGTTGGTACGGTCAATATTTTAAGGTCAAAAACGGTTTTCTAGCTGGTCTTCAGTGATGCAAGCCTTCAGAGTGCACGGCGAACGGTTCATAATGACGTGTTTTTAATAATTCAGCAAAATGTCTCGTTGGTATGAAACCATTTGTTTCATTCACCATTTGACGTCGCTGCTACTCGATAATAAGCCCCTTCCTCATATCTCTTAACCCTCACAGTATTTCTCTAGAACAAAGAAAAACATTGTTTTTATTACACATAATACCTTATTATTTATTATTCACTAATCGAATTAAACCTCACAATGAATTTAAAACTTTAAAGGCATCTTCTGTCTCAACAATACCTCTGTTCTATCAACAATGCCCTTGATTAAGATTTATGTTTAGTAAAATATGAAATATATTAATGATAACACTCACACTTAGTCCGGTTTCATTAGATATTCACTTCACTTTTACGCAGCGCAATAATATTCTCTGATCTGATCTGATCTCTTCAATATATTTTATGCCTGCTTTTTGATAATAATAACCACAACACTGCGCTAAATACTCGTCACCAATATTATCCACGAACCAAAAAAGTTCTATTAATTGAATACTCGTAACAAACTGCATCTACCCCACAGAAATCGAAATAATTTACTTAGTTTTTTGTAGTCTACCTGCTAAACTTTAATATTTATGTGAACAAGACGAATGAAACTAAAAACGAATGATGATTATTGAACTAGTCATTGGTTGCAGACAAAGTGAGTGTGTGTGTGTAATGTGCGTGTGTGTACAGTATTGTAACAACTTATAGAAGAAGGTCGTAAGTCAAACCGAAGCGTCAGTCTATTGCTTTGTGAGATTGCTCATGGACTTTTGGTCGGCACTGTACGCTTAAGAAACCTTGTGATAATTATTACACATTCATTTAGGTGACAAAGTAATAAATCTTTGGAGAAAGTCTTTCTGGGTGGCGGTATACCGGGATATGTATATGAACGTGTCAAAGCTCTAAATTAATATGAATTGGGGGCTTAGCTTACACTCAGGTTGATTGAATGCTCGAAAACTAGGGATCGAGAAAGTCTTCTAACTTCTAGCAGTATCTACGCAAGTAATTGCTTAGATTCATATACATAAGAACTAAAGCCTACTTGAAAGGCACAGGCATGGCTTGGAGGGACTTTTTATGTAAAGCAAAGAAGGCAGACTTGTAATTACTTGAACCAAAACTAATTATCATTTTCATTTGATAAGATAGTGCATGTTAAGATTCGGTTATTGTACTTTCTCAGTTTTATAGATTACGCAATTAAGTTACAAACTTTACAGCATTGTTATGGATACAATAAAGCTTTAACATTGTCAGAATCTAACCTTCTCGTAGGTGCGACCGCAATAAATAGTTTCTCGTTATTAAAATCACAAAAAAAAAAAAACTGGCGACAAAACTCCTAAAATAACTCTTACAACAGCCCAAAAACATAGTAGAGTTGTGTGAGGATTTGTTTGGTATCGATTGAAGCGTTAGACGGCTCGGCGCGATTAGTATGCTATGCGCGAGCGCGCGCCCGCTCCGCAAGCGGCTCTATTTGGGGGCGCCCTATAAGTCCGGCCGGACGTCTGGCGACGATAGCCGATACACTCGTCTACGTGCTGCATCCCGCTTCAGCCGTCACACGCCATGCCCATACATGGCGCACAATGATTTACTTCCAACTCCCAAAAATATAGGACAATAGAGTACCTCCCCATAATCGAAGATGCTCGTTCATAAAGATCGCGACGACTGTCCGTCGACACTTGTGACTGGTGCTGTGCTCATTTCAATATGTCTAAATTGACGTGATTTGCATAATAAATCTTAAAGACCTCCCTGAAAAATTAAGAAATATAATTAATAATGCAACATTTACTGAAGTAATAAATTCTTATTAATTTATCACTTTATTTATGACTGTAATGACCTGCTGCATGTCAAATATAATGTGAAATATATTTGCTACATCGACAAGCGTCTCTAAGATTTAAATTAGCATTTACGCAATAGGTTAGACTTGTTTTTATAACAGGTTGTATAAAAAAAACGAGAGATACGCAACATTGACAAGCCACAAATTTATCATTGATATGAACGTCTATTTAAAAGCCTGGATTAATTAGGTTCTAAGCTCTTACTAGAAATGACACTTAGGTCTGGTTTTGATCAAGTTGATTAGCTTATTTCCATTACGTAATTAATTACTACGTCTAGTGACTTTCCACTTTCATTAACGACTCTCACTCTCCAAATTAGCTTATCAAAAATACAGATGCATAAGTTATTTACATAGTGAAAAGTAACTTGGTTTGACAAACTTTCTGAAAACGTGTATGATTTGTGAAGTAGAGCACGGTTCGCGCCGTAACGTCACAAACAGAAGGAAAGCTTTCCTCTGACACGGTTTCCGGCAAGGTCGTCGGCCGCACCGCGGTCGCGCCCGCCAGTGACGGCGCCCAGGAACTTGTGACACCACAGGACTACCTACCCAAGGTATGAAACCCTCGGTGCGCGAGTCCGACTCGCTCTTGACCGGTTAAAAAAAATACCTTAATTTTCAACTTTTGTATTTTTCGGAATTTTCTCTTTATTTGTGCTGTAAGACCTTGCTTTTTGCCAAATTTCGTGATTCTAGGTAAACGGGAACTACCATAAATATGTTTTTGACCCAAAACCTATAGGGTACTTCCGGTTTACCTAGAATTATCATTTTTAGTTAAAAGCAAGGTCTTACAGTACAAGTAAAGGGAAAATTTCGAAACATAAAAAAGTCGAATATTAAGGTAAATTTTGGTACTTACAAGGTTTATCGTGTTAACTCAAGACCTTGATTTTTACACACCTAATAGGGACTATAGACCTCAGTATCTGGTATAAATTTCAACTTGCTAGGTCCACCCATTCCTAAGAAAATCGGTGGTGACACACGGACAGACAGACGGACAAGAGAGTGATCTTATAAGGGTTCCGTTTTTTACCTTTTGAGGTATGGAACCCTAAAAATTATATCTACCAATTTTATTATGGTGGTATATTGGGTAGGTACGGAACCTTCAGGGCTGCGAGTCCGACTCGCTCTTGGCCGGTTCGGTTTCTGCTCCTTCGGCTTTTCGGAAAATCTGTTTGTGCACTTAATACGCACGCTTGGAACAAAGTCATCCGATCAGAACATTTTTATGTATTAACCACATTTTTAGCTAGCACCGAAATAGTCGATAGCAACAACTGGAACACTCCGGGTGTTCCTGTATTGTCGCACGCACGGCTGTACGCACGTAGGGCATGCAGTTTTTGCCACATTTAACTATCCGGATAATTTGGATACTTCCAGAACACTATCCGGATAAATCCGGATAATACGGATATTTTAGATGCCACTGTAAAATCAAACTTATATAAAGTTTCCAATGGACATTCTCATTTCAAAAACTTTACAACAATTATGTTACTAACGAATCATTTTTAAAAACGTTTTCTGACAATAAGACTGGAAGCCGACCCCAACGTATTTCCGAAAAAACTTTTTAAAAGTCTAGTTTTTTTTTTGGAAGTTGGTTGTATTTTTTAACCGACTTCGTATGTTTGTTTTTTTTTATGTATGTCCACCGATTTCTCCGTCAATTGTGGACCGATTTTGAAAATTCTTTTTTTGTTTGAAAGGGTATGCTCTCGAAGTGGTTCCATATAAATTTTATTAACTATGCTTTGATAGTTTTTGAGTTAGCTTCAATAATACGTACTTTTTCCCATTAGTATGTGGATGATATGATAAGTTCCTGTCACTGTTATTTACATAGCAGTGTGGGGTAGGTACCACAACTAAAAAGTGAAAAATATCTTTAATTTCGGAAGTCGGTGACAAAAAACGAAAATTCAAAACCAAAGACACCGACTTCCGAAATTAAAGTAATTTTTCACTTTTTAGTGTTTTTTGGAAGTCGGTTGTTTTTTTTTTTTTTTGTAAAACGTTTTTATTTTTCACTTTTTAGTTGTGGTACCTACCCCACACAAATTCAAATAACACTACCTGCTATGTAAATAACAGTGACAGGAACTTATCATAATTATCATCCACATACTAAGAGGGAAAAAATACGTATTATTAGCTAACTCAAAAACTACCCAAGCAAACTTAATAAAATTTATATGGTACCACTTCTAAAGTATGAACTACCAAACAAAAAAACAATCATCAAAATCAATTCATAATTTTATTGGCGGAGTAACCGTGTAACAAACATACAAAAAAAAACATACAGTCGAATTGAGACCCTCCTCCTTTTGGAAGTCGGTTAAAAAGGCTAGGCAGATGATGGAATGTTCAAAGGTATATCTTTTTTATTAATATAATAAAATACATATACTTTGTGTAAATTATTTCATCACCACTGCTCTCAAAACGGTGAAGGAAAACATCGTGAGGAAACCGACATGTCCTAGAACCGAAAATTCTAAGACATGTGACATCTACCAACCCGCACTAGGCCCGCGTGGTAGATTACGGCCCACTCCCTCTCACAGAGAGGAGGCCTGTGTCCCAGCAGTGGGAACATTTATAGGCTGATGATGATGAACAAAATATCACTTAAAAAACTTCTAAATGTACATATCTAATTATGTAATTAAAAATAATTTTACAAGTTAGTAATATTCAATTTAATTGTTTTCATTATCACTAATTTCGAAGTAGTCCACTTAGAGCGCCCGTCCGAATAGCACCTGCGCGAATAGCACCTAGCTTAGTCCATTCAAATTTATATTTAAATTTTTGTCCATAAAGAGCACCTACGACTCGGCAACCTAGTGCTGGGATGTATTTGTTTTACAGGACGTTATTAAATGAAAGGTATCGATAAAAATCACTAGTATGTTCATTAATTGCACATATTTACGTACATATGAAATTTGTCTAGGCGACATTTAAAAATGAAAAATAATAAAAATCACTATGACAATAATTATTAATTTTACCAAATAATAACACTTTTTATTTTTAATATATCACAATCAGTCTCCACATATCACTTTTATTCAAAATCAGCCTTAATTAAATCTTACCTAATAATAACACAGGTAAAACAGGAGTAAAAATTAAAAACGAATTATGTTATTTACATAATTTATACATATTATTGTAGGATTGCACCAAGAGAAAGGGAAACGAGTAATCTGCTCGATAGATTATGTGTGCTAGATCTTAAGCTTTCTTTGTTGTTGTTTTTTTCTGTATCTTCCGCCAAATTATAATCGATTGATCGGTAGAAGCACTAGCTGTCATGCAGACAAAGCAACTTAGTTTCGCAGTCAGGGTAACATCCTTGTTAGCAGAATTGACGGGGTCCGCTATGGCCGTTGCCTGCCGGGGTTGCGAATAAGGCCGAAAGGGAAATCGTGGCCCCCGGCAACATGGCAACTGAAGGAACACGGGTGGGTTTTAGTCAGTAAGAATCTGACACGCCCTCCTGCTCCACCCAGAGCGGAAGAAGTTATTTGATAACATCCCACACAAAAACAACAAAAAAAATGGTAACTTCCTTGCCTACACTTAGCAGATTATTCGTTTCCCTTTCTCTTGTTGCAATCCTGTAATAATAACATATTTCGTTTCTAATTTGCACTCCTGTTTTACCTGTGGTATTATTAGGTAAGATTTGATTAAAGCTGATTTTGCAATAAATGTGATATGTGGAGACTGATTATGATGTGACATATTAAAAATAAGAAAGTATTATTAATAGGTAAGATTTAATTAAGGCTGATTTTGTAACAAAAGTGATATGTGGAGACTGATTATGATATATTAAAAATAAAGTGTTATTATTTGGCAATATTAATTATTGTTAGTGATTTTTATTATTTTTAATTTTTAAATGTCGCTTAGACAAATTTCGTATGTACTTAAGTACGAGTATGTGTATAAACATTCTAATGATTTTTATCGATATCTTTCATTTAATAACGTCCTATAAAACAAATACATCCCAGCAGTAGGCTGCTGAATCGTAGGTGCTCTTCGTGGACAAAAATGTAAAAATAAATTTTAATCCATGAAGAGCACCTTGGTGCTCTTCGTGGACTAGGCTAGGTGCTATTCGCGCAGGTGCTATTCGGACGGGTGCTCTAAGTGGACTACTTCCTAATTTCTGTCTTCATTATGAGTAAGATCTAAAAAAAGAACTCTTGAAGTGTACGTTCATAATAAAATATGATGAATTTAGTAATTGTGTCAATTTTTGACGATATTGCATGAATTTTCTAAATTTCACCACTGCGAAAACCTGTTTTTACTAAAAACACAATGTAAGTGGTTTATTATTACTGATTTTGATAAAATCTATATACAAATAAATAAAATTGAAGTATCTGTTTGTAATGTCAAAATAACAGCTTTTTACTAAATGTATATGAAAGTACGTATATACGGTACATACAACTATCTATCTGCCTAGCCTTTTCCCAACTATGTTGGGGTTGGCTTTCAGTCTAACCGGATGCAGCTGAATACCAGTATTTTACATGGAGCGACTGCATATCTGACCTCCACAACCCAGTAACTGGGTAATACGATACCCCTTGGAAGACTGGTTGTCAGACTTTCGGGCTTCTGACGACCCGTAACGACTGTCAAAGATCCACGAATTACAGCCGGGACCAACGGCTTAACGTGCTTTCCGAGGCACGGAGGAGTCTCGGTATGGAAAGACGGTCACCCATCCATGGACCAACCCCGGCAAGCGTAGCTTAACCTGTCGGATCGACCCGTGCGGCTGTTATTATTTAGCCACGAGCTCCTCGGTTTTTTTTTTATTGTGTTTTCGTTGTATACGGTACATACAACGAAAACAATTAAAAAAAATACTGTCTGTCCGTCTGTTTGTTCTGGCTAATCTCAGAAACGGCTGGTCCGATTATGACGGGACTTTCACTGGAAGATAGCTGATGTTATAAGGAGTAACTAAAGCTACTTTTATTTTAGAAAAAGAATTAGGGGCCACGCGGGCGAAACAACGGGCAGCAGCTAGTAAAATTTAAAAAAGGATATCAGTTTTGTCCGGATATTAAAACTAATGAAACCCGGATATCTGGATACGCCCTATAAGCACGTGATGCATGACGCATGACTTACTACGCTTTACGTCAACGTAGGAGCTCCTTATGCATGTAGGTAGACATGTTGTAAGTGTACATAGACATACGTAGGTAACTGCAACTGATGACGTTGGTGACTACTAAGCTGGAGGGCTACAAGGATTTTGGCGTCTAAATGTCATTGACTAGGCGTTATTTGTAAACATTTGTGAAATTGTTGCAGAAAAACTATTGACAAAACAAGATGGCAGCGTTAGTTCCTGTTTTGGTCACACGCCGAAAGAACCTTGTAGCGTTGTAGTTAGCACCTAGTTCTGAACAAACAACTTTTTTCTTGTTTTTTGTGTGGGAAATTATTTCCACTCTAGGCGGACCGGAAGAGCGTGTCAGACTCTTACTGACTAAAACCCACCCGTGTTCCTTCAGTTGCCATGTTGCCGGGGCCACGATCTCCCTTTCAAATTTCTTCGCAACCCCGGCAGGCATTGGCCCTAGCGGACCCCGTCAGTTCTGCTGACATCTCTTTGAGGCGCGCGTGGAACACAACGCGCCGTCGACCTGGGCCTGGTCCGTATTGGACGGCGAGCTACCCATTGCTCACCGTCCGCAAGCCCGCGCCTACGGTGGCCGGAAATCGGCCTGCGATTCCCGACGCCCAGGGCGTCTCCTCCTGTGGTGGTTAGGGGCATGAGGGCGCGATATTTGCCTCTCCCTCACGCGTTCCGCCTCCGCCTTCGCGAACATTATTGCTTCGCAGAAGGAGGTGACGGCCTCCCATTTCCTCTCGCTCCGTACCATGGCCTGAACCAGAGCCGGACGCAAGAGATCACCGCGCCGCCTCCACGAGGACACGGCGATGCTCCGCCCAAGCTGGGCAAACCTCCACTGTATGCTCCACCGTGTCCTCCGGGCGATCCACACAATGGTGACACCCGAGCGCTTCCTCCCGCCTTATCCTGAACAGGAACCTCACGAAACAGCCGTGTCCGGTGAGGACATCGTGGCGCCTCTCTTGCCACTCCTCAAAGAGTGGACTTATCGCCACAATTGTGGCGTGCCCAGCGCTGGGTTGCGACAATCGCACTATCCATGACGCTATAAGATCCCGCTAAAGCTCTGTCTGCTGTGCTGTGATTTCTCGCGGCAGCGGAGTTAAGCCCCGGCGTTTTGACTCCTCGCGCCACTCCCAGATGCGCGCGAGGACCTTTGCCTCCATATCCCATGGCGGTAATCCGGCAAGAAGGCTCGCCGCCTCACGGGAGACGGTGCGGTATCCTCGGGCCAGCCGGATGGCCATGACCCTCTGGGACGCGTTCAACCGGCGGGCTGGCCGCAGCCTCAATGAACGCGCCCACACCGGTGCCCCGTAAAGGGCCATGGACCACATGACCCCCGCGTAGAGCCTCCGGCAGGAGGTGTTTGGACTCCTTAGATTAGACAGGAGCCGCTTCAAGGCAGCCCCGGCCCGCTCCAGTCTGGGAGCCAAACGTCGGAAATGTTCGACAAAATTCCACTGGCTGTCGACGACGAGTCCCAGATACTTCATCGTTGACTCGACGTCTGAACAAACAACCTGAGAGCAGAAACAATGCCTAAAGACTAGTGAATTTTCGATACTAATATTTTAAATTAAAATGTTAGTTGAGGCTACTACCAAAACTGTCCAAGAACCTACAACTAAACTTTACATAGGAAATATCCCATACTATTAAACGAGCAATATTTGTATTTACGAGTATATAAGTAAATTGTATTTAAATTTGTCCTCACGTTCTCGAAAATAGCTCTAACGATTTCGATGAAAGTTGCACTTTGTTGTTTAGTTACGGGGACGAAAAATCGATCTAGCTAGGTCTCATATCTGGGAAAATTCGTTTTCTCCGTATTTTCACCCGAGCAGAGCTCGGCCGCCCAAAATTTAGAACAAGATAATGAATAATGACATGGCATTTATTTTTTGCTTGGAATTCGTAAGTACTTACTATCATGGCAGCATGGAATAAGTAGGTAGGTACCTACTATACATGGATTAGTACGAACTTTCCTATACTATTAAATGAGCATTCTCTATTTTCAGCAGAGCAGAGCTCGGTCGCCCAGGTACTAATTAAATTAAGCTAAATAATAGTGCAGACTTTTTAAAACGTCTCCCACAAACCCCACTTTCCACCTTCCCGTATTAGACGCATATAACATTACTGTCCTCGAAAATGATCCTACAAGAGCTGAAACAAATCGTAGCAACATGACAGCTCAAGCCTCTGCCATTAACCCTCCGCATTATGCGACCAGCGACCAACGACCAGCGCCCAGCGGCAGGCGACCAGGTGCCACGCGACCATATGTCCTGCGTTTTATAGCCTCGGCACGGTATTGAGATAGCAAAAGAAGCTGAGTGCAGATAAGCGAATCAGTCCCAATAAACATAAAGTGTGTATGTTACGCCGCCGTCAGCCGCGTGTGCTGTGGAAACTACGGGATTTTAGATAAATGGACGACTGTGCTCCGCGTTTTATGGAGTTAACCCATAGATGTATTATTTAAAGCTAACGAGTTAACCAGTACTAAATTGTAATTTGAAACTGTCAAAAGAAATCATATAACGTAACTACTTTACCAGCAGGAACTATTGTGTAACTAAAATAAATTCTCGCCTTTTTGCATCTTAGAAGAAATGCGTAGCAACTGCTACGGTTTCGTAGACGTTGAAATCATAAGAATTGCTCCTACGCGATTTTGAAATTCCTCATGACATGACCCTGTAAGTGGGTGGCTTACACAATAAAATAAAATAAAAATAAATCAATAAAATAAAATATTTGTATCTATGTAAAAGAATGATTAAATTTATTAATTGATTAACAGTCCTTGAAACCTAAGTCGACAAAAATAAACAAATTGAAATGGTACCGATAAAGATCACCGGATAGGGCAAGGTTCACGCTGTAGGCCGGAGCATCCTCGATATGTATCGTAACACTTACGCTTCACGTCCACCTTGCAATTTGCGCGATTCTAAAAATGTCAACGAGTTTTATAATGTAAGGTAATCGATACACCGCCGCGACTAGATAAATAGGCGACCGGCCGAGGAAAATTACGAGAAACCTGCTCATGACTGAATTATAGAGAGGTCGGCAAGGACCTTCGACTGCTGATCAATGTGTGGGGACTGCTAGTGGAATGTGGCACTCGGAGCTAAGCAGAGCTTGTGATCAAATCACATGGAGCGCAAACATCTATTTTTATCTCAAAAAAAAAAATTAGTGTTATTTACCTGAAATAAATTATCAATTACTATTTTACTATAACTATCGCCCCGTTAGGTGAAAAAAATGAATAAATGATATATTATCTTCCCGACCGATTTCGATCACGGTGGCCAATCGTGTCAGCCAGTGCTCAAGTGTGTGCGCAAACGCAGGTGCACTCTCTGTTTCTTGACTCCCATGGTCCAATGGGACGGCAGTCCGACACGACCGGAGACTGATGAGGCGCAAAACAACGGCTTTTACGTGCTTTCCGAGGCGCGGGGTCTTACACCACCAAATTCCAAACTACGGGAAAGTCCTAATGGAAAAACCCAATAACTCTCTACCCGACCTGGGAATCGAACCCAGGATCCCGCTCAGCGGTCGCGCTTGCGATACCAACGACGAGACCAACGAGGCAGTAATGACGAAGACAATGAAAACGATTACCACCCAACTAACCACAATAATATCGTGCGTTATGTTGGTCACACGTAGGTAATATTTGATATTTCCCCAAAGGAATCATTATCAAAAAAAAACCTAGAAAGTAACATGTTTTGCACTATAACGTACTTCATACCACTATTTTCCTTGTTTGACTCATACAGTTGGCGCGGGAGCATTATACAAAATAACATTTTATGAAACTATGTTCACACTAAGTATATTCTTCTTGCATAGCTAAATTCCTTTTGTTTACCAAGAAAAAAGTCATTTAGACCATAAAACTTCTTCTTTTCAAAAAGTTTCATTCAAGCTGTTGTGTGAGGACTGCAGCATGTGCAGGTTTCATGGCATTGTGTAACATTAGATGTAGAGACAGTTCGACATTATCAATGTTAGTATCATGCTGATTACGATCTAGGGATGACTAAACATCTACTTATAGGTAACCGTATTATTGTAACAAGCCATTGTTGTTTGACCTTTTTAAATCATAGTTGTTACTAACTATGTATTTTTTCGATATTGCTGCCATCTTTAGCGCTAAGTTGTCCCATTCTTCTAAACTGTCACATTTTGACGTGTAGCTAGAATAATTGTCCTTAAAAACTATAGAGTGCGGATATCAGGAGACAATCATAATATATTATATTGCCAGGTGCGGCTGGGAGGCAGGCAGGTTGAGTGGTGACACGTCGAGCTGTGCCTGCGCCGGCGCATGCGGGTGGTAATTGCGCAGACGACGTAATTACTGCATCCTCACTGCAAAAATGCAGACTGACGTAAATATAATGTGGCGGAAAACTATTCTGTTTATTTTTTTCAGTGGCTGAATTATGTAGTTACTTATGCATAAATGATATTCATTTTAACATCATCGTATGAAACAATAGAAATTACTTATCTATTGTCTCACGTATATTATTCTGTAAAGCTCCGACTATAGCCTGGGTCCTATAGGTACAGTATTTCCATTTTCTTAATGTCCCTCGGGAATCATCGCATTTCCGAATACAAACGAATGCTAATTTCCATGTCCTTCAATTAAATTCAGAACTAAGTACTTTATTGTTGTTTTGATTTCCATCTGAACTATATAGAGTTGTAAAACTATTTTCCTATCTGTCGTACCTGTGACTTCAGCAGCTTTCCTCCAGTTTTTAAAATAAATTACATTAAGTTAAAAGAGTATTAATAACTCTACATACTTCCGAGTCTATTGAGAGCGTCCGGTCTGCACCAAGTGCAAAGGGCAACTGATAGAAATCCGACGACTGACGAAACACGAAGTTTGCCGAGGGACATTAAGAAAATAGAAATACTTTACGCACTTTACTCAAGACATTCGCGGACTGAGCAATTTTTTTTTTCAAAATCTTTATTTTAATGGCTTTATCGCTGACCGATAATGTCACCCTGTAACATCAGCAAAATAACTAAACCTAAAATACTTTTTAATTCTAACGTTACTGTTATTAGGTACTACTTACTGTAAAACAAAAAATGCCAATTTGTACATTATTCTAGCTTGTTCCGATAAAGGAAAAGCCAGGATGGCGTTACAGTCTCCAATGTCATAGGTACTTGTTTGTTGGACCAAGTAAATTAAATCGCAAAGCTTCATTCCGCACACACTCTATCAAAACATGTTGCACATCTTCGACTCCCCACATTCACATTCACAACTCGACCACATACTTCACAGTTGCGTGACGCAACCTTTTTCATCAGAAAAACAAACTTTCTTGACGGAATGTGACCGGAACGAAGCCTTAGTGCCATAGCTAAATCACTTCTGCCAAATACGTTTTGATCGATCCAAAAGTTTCTCTACAATACTTTGTCGATTTGTTGCAATATACGATAAGGAAAAATACATTTACTAAAGTAAAACCTAGAAAATATAGTATAATATTAAACCATGGATTACGCCCGGATTTGTTCGCTGTATCAGACATAGAGATACTTCACTGAAAATCGAAAAATTCTTCGGATAACGAACTACTCTCAATTACTTACAAAAGATATAGGAATTTCTGTAATAATCTGATGAAAAAGCTAAAAAGAAACCAATATGATCAAAGTACAAAAAGCAGGTAAAAACAGTAAACTTATATGTAAATTCTTAAAAACTAACACTAGTAGGTCAAAAAATCCCGAACAAGCGCTTGATCTTTTATCTTCTGAGCTAAGCCCTACCGAAGCAGCAAATAAAGTTAACAAATTCTTCATTAGGAAAAAACTTAGCTGAAAAATCTTTATTATCTTACAGTTGTTTTTCCATTCAAAGCCAAACTAAGACATATGCAACACGAAACTCTATGGTCTTATTAGATACTGATGTTAATGAGGTAGTAAGTATAATAGATGGTTTAAAGGAAATTTGTGCCGTAGGATGTGACGACATACCTAATAGCATACTGAAAAATTTTTAATACGTCATTGCCCCTCCCTTGACTCACATTTTTCATTTATGTTTAACAAAAGGAATAAATCCTAAATTGCTTAAAAAATACATAGTCACCCCCATGTTTAAAGCTGGAGACAAAAATTGTGTGAATAATTACAGACATTAATTTTGGAAAAAATTAAAATCAAAATATTTTATTTCACATAAACCTACAAGGGCACTTAACGTCAGAAGCTAGGTGCACGATTCCAATTGGTCACTTCCTATGGAGAAGAGCCGGCAAGAAACTCCACGGTTACTCTTTTCAAAATAAATTGTTCCTACAATGTTTTCAAATTACAGTGTTAATAGGTATGGGAGGACAGTGTAGGCCTATCAACAAGTACCAGGTACTTAGTAAAATAAAAAAATGGTACACAAGTTTACAGCCTACAAAGTTCTCACATTCACAAAATCTAAAAGAAAAGAATCTATATAAAAGATAAACAAAATCTAATTTGATTAAAAAAATATAGAAAATTGTAGATATATAATGTCAAATACTGAAAAGATTATGTCAATGAAGTTTGTAAAAAAAGTAAAATAAAAAATCATCGTAATTTGGGAGCAGTTAATAGACATTTACATTGTTATGCCGTTAATGAGGTACCAGGGAAGCCACATGTCCAGAAGGAATTATTGCCAAACTTTCTTGTCTTCAACGTAGTCTTTAATCTTATAATATGCTTTTTTGATAAGGACACGCGTTTGATGTGGGTTTTGAACTTCCCATCGCTTAGTTCTGTAACAAACTTTGGCAACTTGTTATAAAACGGATACCGTTTATAAGAAATGACTTACTAGTTTTAGTTAATCTAAATTTGGGTATCACAATTTCATGTTAACGACGTGTATTTATATTATGGGAATCGCTTCTTATTTTGAAAAGTCCTAGATTTTTGCGAACATACAAAATACTTTCTAGGATATAAAGAGAAGGCTGAGTCAGTATATCAATTTCTTTGAATTTATTTCTAAGGGACTCACGAGGACTCATTTTGTAGATCGCGCGAATTGCCCTCTTTTGTAAAATGAAAATTGAATCTACGTCAGCTGCCGATCCCCACAGCAAAACGCCATAAGACATAATACTGTGAAAATAAGCAAAATACACTAACCTAGCTACATCAGTTAACTGCCTTATTTTTCTTACTGCATATGCAGCTGAACTTAATCTACCTGAAAGAGCTCTAATGTGGGCGCCCCATTGCAATTTCGAATCTAGAGTAATTCCTAGAAACACAGTTTCCGTAATAGCATCTAGTTTCTTGCCATCAAGTTTTAAATTGAGACCTACTTGATTATAAACAGTAGATTAGTAAAATATCTTGAAAGTTATAAATTACTCTCTGATCATCAATTTGGTTTTAGGCCTAAAAGATCAACAAGCCAAGCTGTTCACCATCTGACTTATTTTATAAGCACAAACCTGGATAACGGCATGCACACCATAGGGATATTTTTAGACCTTGCCAAGGCTTTTGACATAATTTCTTGTACTTTGCTTTTGTATAAGCTGGAAATGCTGGGAATACGGGGAGTAATATTGCGACTATTGTCTGATTACCTTAGCGACCGCCATCAGTGTATAAAAATAGGTCAGTACATGAGTTCTGAACTTGAGAATAGCTGTTATGGAATCCCACAAGGCAGTATTTTGGGTCCTACTTTGTTTTTAATTTATATAAATTACCGGTGGAATTTGACACTTCAAAAGGGTGTAATTATGTCATATGCGGATGACACAGCTCTACTGTTCGCAGCTAAATCAAAGGATGAGGTCTATGAAGTAGCACAGAATAGGTTTAATACTGTGTCTAATTGGCTTCATAAAAATCTCTTAACTACAGATAAAACCAAGTACAGTACCGACCAAAAGTCCGTTGGCAATCTCACAAAGCAATAGACTGACGCTTCGGTTTGACTTACGACCTTCTTCTATAAGTTGTTACAATACTATAGATACGCACAGTACATACACACACACTCACTTTGTCTGCAACCAATGACTAGTTCGATAATCATTCGTTTTTTGTTTCATTCGTCTTGTTCACATAAATATTAAAGTTTAGCAGGTAGACCACAGAAAACTAAGCAAATTATTTCGATTTCTGTAGGGTAGACAGATACAGTTCGTTACGAGTATTCAATTAATAGAACTTTGTTGGTTCGTGGATAATATTGGTGACGAGTATTTAGCGCAGTGTTGTGGTTATTATTTTCAAAAAGCAGGCATAAAATATATTGAAAAGATCAGATCAGAGAATATCATTGCGCTGCGTTAAAATGAAGTGAATATCTAATGAAACTGGACTAAGTGTGAGTGTTATCATTTATATATTTCATATTTTACTAAACATAAATCTTAATCAAGGGTATTGTTGATAGAACAGAGGTATTGTTGAGACAGAAGATGCTTTTAAAGTTTTAAATTCATTATGAGGTTTAATTCGATTAGTGAATAATAAATAATTAGGTATTATGTATATAAACTGTAAAAATAGTTTTTTAAGATTGCTAATAAAGGCTATTTGAATTAGAATGTGTAATAAAAACAATGTTATTCTTTGTTCTAGAGAAATACTGTGAGGGTTAAGAGATATGAGGAAGGCGCTTATTATCGAGTAGCAGCGACGTCAAATGGTGAATGAATATGAAACAAATGGTTTCATATGAACGAGATATTTTGCTGAATTATTAAAAACACGTCATTATGAACCGTTCGCCGTGCACTCTGAAGGCTTGCATCACTGAAGACCAGCTAGAAAACCGTTTTTGACCTTAAAATATTGACCGTAGGTACCAACTTAATAAACAACGGATTCGTTATTGCATGAATTTATGGTAACGAATTTTTTAAGCACGTTGCAATAGGGTGTTTGTCGAATTTCTTGCAGATAGACCGAAATTGTTTAATATTATTTTAGTAATATATTTATTTTAGGATTAAAATTTGAGGTTTAGTTTCAATCTTCTTTTCGTAAAGAAAATGAATACTCAAGCTATAACCTCAATAACAACCAATATTTACTAAAGCCAAATAAAATTTAAAATAATTAATATGAACAACCTGCCTATACTTAACCTTAAAATCAACAATATTGTCAGTAGATTTTTTACATTTAAGTAGTCTAATATTCTTATTTATTGCTTAATTACTTCGACCATGATCAAAGCTTTATATTTATGGTGAAAAAAATCCATTTAAAATTTAAATATGTCAAAATAATACAAATTGCTTCTAAGTTTCTAGACATCTATTTCACATATTATTCAGGTGAAGTAATGATAAATAATTGTAGCAGTTTGTTAACTATACTTAAGTAAAATAAATATAACGAATAAATATTATTTATTTTTTAATATCACATATCACGTATTTTTTATTCTTAACCCTTTATTGCAATAACAACATTAATAAATAGGCAGGAATATTTAAAAATATTATTATTGCAAACAAATATAATAATATTTGCAAAAACAGCGCTGTGATTTACGAGAATAGAACCTTAGCCATCTTGAATCTAAGACCAACGCTTAACGCCTTCTGCTATCTGCACATATAATTTACTTTCGAATTTTAGCAATGCCATACACTGGTCAAGGTCACGCGTATGATGCGTGCTAACAAAAGTGATGGAAATATAAGTGCGGCGCCCGCGAACCGTGACGATACGACATTGTGTAGTGCAAAACTGCGTTCTCTGTGGTGTGTGTACGGCACTCACACCACAGACGTCTGACTGTTTACACATACAAATGTACAGACTACACCGCGTTTCACAGCAATACGTCTCTTAGCGTGCTTATGCACTTTTGAGCGCTTACTGTACCTATTATTTACAATGAGAAACACTAATCCAACGCTTATTAATCCAAACATTCAAGCGCATAACAATTTTATTGTAATTTACATTATGCTGACATTGCATGCACTTGTCCCACTTTAGCCTCAATTTTCCTTTTACGTCAATTATTTGTTTTGAATGTAGTTTTATTACAACACACTGAACTTTATTTTAACCCAGTACCTTCAGATAGGAGAAGAAAAGATTCGGTTTGTGCTAACTCTCAGACTAAACATGCTTTTACTATTTTATTTATTTTTAGGACCCTACTTGTATAACCAGTTTAACAAAGTGCTAAAGATTTATAGTTTAAGTTATAATAGGTGTAACTTACTTGTACAAGAATATTTGGCAAAACTAAATTATGCAGACACGGAAAAACTACTAGAAATTTTAAAATAAAATTTATATCTACCTACTCTATCTTAAGTCTATACTCTATGTTGTCTCTTCTTTTACCAAATTAATAATACTTTGTTTACTTTAATAGTATTCGTTAATTTATTTAAACATAATATATCTTACATGATCTAGTTTTAAAATAATATACCCAAATAGTTACTGTTTAAGTAATTGAAATTATGTATTTTTTAGCTTCTAATAAATGTATTGTTGTCTTCTTTTTAAATGTTTGATGTAAATTGATGGCCTAAAACACAAGTTTTCATAAACTTAGATCAGGCTAGTCTACATTACAGTTAGAATTCAATTTTTCTCGATTGTAATTAAAGTAAATCATCATTTTACTTTATACTTGAATAAAATTTGATAGCAGTTGGTTAGTTTTGGGTTAGTTTATTTCTGTTTTATTATCGTCTTGCCACCACAAGCTTTTTAGTAACCTACAGCTGCAGTCGGTTTTTTTTTAAAGTTAGATTGGTATATTAATTATAGGATTTTAAACTGAAATGGTTATTTTCACTACTAAAACGGGATATTTATCATGTAATTTTTTTTTTAAATATCCTATTTTATATTAAAACATGGTAAATATTCCTTTTAAATAACTTTAGTGGAATATTAATTTTTGTAAAAAAGTTTGTGCTCGCAGAACTACTAGCTATACACTGGAAGCTGTGGTTGGATGGTCTTGTATCAAATTCCCTTTTCTGTCGACCTCTGGTTATAGTCACGCTCCACACATCTGTACACTGTTTTATTATTTGTATAATCTGTATATAAAGGACAGAGATTCCATCTGACACGGCTTGGTTGACCATAAGATCCACTCTTTCATTGTCCTGAATCTGTCCATGAGATGGGATCAACTGGACTGAGCAGTTACTAAAATTATTCAGAAATTAGCCAAACATTATTTATATTATACAAATCTCCACGATCTGACGTTTGAGTCAACAGATCGCTTTTCGATCGACTACACGGCTCATAATTTATCTCAATTATAGTAAGGTCAATATTCAAATGTAACAAGCGCAGGAGTCGTAAAGTTTTCATGTCACCTCATTAAGCGGACACGCAAAGGCCGATCATTTGCGAAATCCTCAATTCTAAAATGCCAAAGATCATGATCTGTTAGAATATTTTTTCTAATCATTGGAGGTCGTCTGGGCAGCGGTACTGCCACTAAATTGTCACCAAGTCACGGTACATTTGAATATTGATAGTGGTATAAGTTCGCTATATTCGGCTAACGAGCGCGCTCACTAAAAAACGAATATCAGTATTTCACACTCATCCGTGTTTTGGACACAACCACATTCAATGAAAACTCGAAAATGGTCACAGCGAGCGTGTTGGAGTCGACATTACACATTTATTTTAAAATGAATTGAGTTGTTTATAAACTTATGCGGTAAACTGCATCATTATATTAATTACCTTTTAAATTAAAGAAACGTGAAATAATTTACATCGGAAATTAAAACTCATTTATTATTCAGAACACTATCTTGTGTTTACTTATACGCTTCCATAATATAAACTATATCCGTCTTTTACGAGAAAAAACGCAACAATATTGGAATGGTTATTGAGCACATTAGCGTGTACGTTAATACTGTCAAAATGTCATATATCATTAGAAAAAAATTATCGTGTCTTTTATTTGCTCTGAAATTGCCTAGTTTAAACTAGTTTGTTGGTACATGGAGAGTTGAGTTGTATCAGCATTAGATAGGGTTGATTTTGTTAATGCGCGCGTGTTCACGGGAATGTAAGCATGTTCTCCTTATATGGTAATATGCGAGCTTGTGCATGAAAAGTTGTTCCTTTTTCTGATGCATGGTGGTTGGTAACATCTATAACTGCGAACACAATCAACCGCGTCGTTCCATGCCACTGGACGCCGCGCGCCGCCATTAGTTCATCTAGCGATGTTCGCGATGACCATGTTTTCCTACCGAAGGCATTAGAGTCTGAATACATGCAGTAATTGGCTGATGCAATATTTTTATAATTTGCAACATCTGTTGTTTTGATGAAAAAAAACCATAACTGGAACTGGTCCAGTACAAAGTTGAGTTGGGAACAGGATAAAATTAATTCTAGGGAAGGACGCTACATTAGGATCCTACGCTAGAAAGAACCAGTAAAGCGTATAGGTACTTTCAAAATATAACTTAATAAATTTTCAAATAATTTGTAGAAAATTCGTGGCTGAAACTATCAACAACAATTCTGAAACTTTCTTTTTTACACCTGAAAAATTATCTTTATCTTTATTGCAATCCATAATGTACACATACAGGTGGTAGGGAAAAATAAATTGAAACAATTATGGACCCTGTCGGGCACAGCAACATTTTAAATAAGTAGGAGAGAGGAAGCTTATTACTAAATATTTAAATTTTGTCTTATCCGTCTATTATTATTATTATTTTTAGTTTTTAACTTATTATTATTATTTTTTAACTATGTCTTTTTGTCATTGAAATTATCCGTTAGATATTCGTCTATTGTGTAATAACTTTTATTAATTAGGAATTGTTTTAATTTATTTAAAAATAAATTGGTTTTGTTTTCCTGTTTTATGATTTCCGGTAATTTATTGTATATTTTTATTGACATCGCATATGGACTAGAAGAGTGCAGTTTAAGGCGGGAGGGAGGCAAATTTAATCTGTTTTTATGGCGCAAAGAATATTTTGTTTGTATGTCTTCCCGTGTGTTGTAAGATTCTGGGTGTTTGCGTAAACGTGATTTACATTTAATATCCGTTGAAGACTAAGCTTTACCTATAATTTGTGTACATGCGACGACTCCACCGCCGGCCGTAGCCCACAAAAACGTGTTCTACTCATTATGAAACACGAAACTATGATATTTGAAATGGGCTCGCTCGGTCTGTAGCCGTCCGTACCGGTCCGTCCGGGGCCGTGCGGCTCCGTGCGACAACCAGCCTTAGCGACAACACGACACATCAATGTACTGTACTGTTATCTCGCAAGCCTTCAGTTGGGAGTAACCGGTATCGAGGCGAAACTATTCTAATAAAAATGAACCAAAACCAGTCCAAATTAATGATAACATGTTGGAAAATGGTGTTTTATAGGCCGTCGAGCGTAGGATGAGCCCCGATCTACTTGCCGCGATATCTGTCTGTTTACTAATAACTTATCAAACTTAATTGTCCCAACTCTTCTTCTGCTCTTCGTCGAAAACCGACAAATTAATATCGATCTTTCGAAATCTCAATTTAAAACTGAATTTATGTGAATGCTAAATAAAAGTATATAACCGTAATAAAATTGTAATAGAGCAGGATTAAGCAATTAAATAAAACTGTAATTCAAATAGAAATCTATCTGATTTGTGCATAATGTCGAGTAGGTATGTCGTTAATGATCAGAAATAAACAGGCTGGAATACTTTCTACGGTAATCCTCCATTTATGCGTCTAGACTGCTAGTTTAGACACAGTTTACTAGACTTAGTAGACACAGTTTCGAACACATTATTTCTATAAAATATAGTTTTAATTTTAGTGCGAGCTTGTCAGCTTGTGACTGATAACTGCGCGTATGATCGGTTGAACAATGCTCGTACTTGTGATCTGTTTGATCACTCGGTGACCGCTGACAGGCACAATAATTTGTTCCTGATATATCGCGCCTACTGTTTAATCGCTTCTTTGTAAAAATGATTGATACGTTACGACCATTCCGATCATTATACCCATTGTGTGGCTACCAAACGGCCACTATTACCCATTATCATAACATTTTAATACATTATAGTTTTACGAGGCAGACACCCGAGCTGTGTTAAGTGGTGATCGTGAACAAATATCGTCATCTCATAAATATTATATTTCACAGATATTTTTTTAATAAAAATAAATTGCATAATGCTAGGTTTATTGGTGTTTGATGAAATTGAAACCTTAATAGTAAGTGGCAGGTGAAATTATTGGTAATATTGCTTGAAACTTGACTACTGCCGATACTTTTGTAGGGATTTTACGCCATTTGAGATGGTTTTGATCGGATATTTGTGTAAATGTATGACAGTAAAAAAATATGGTGTAGGTAGGGAAATAGCCATAATAATTAAATTAATATGGTAGCGCTTACATATCATAAATGCGTCTTTGATAATAAGCAGTACCTACGTAATAGGATGAGAAAATTGCATATCTTCTATTTCGAAGCGTTACTTCGAAGCCTTAAAAAAATTTGTATTTTATTTGTTGTCATAACAATAATTCCTCACGCCTACACAATCGTATCATCAAAACGGACCTAGTAAACCAACCACCCAGCGTCATAAATAAAAGATCAGTTATCACGAGCTGCCATCACTGGCCCATCATAGCACTTGTCAACATTACCAACAGAAAATTATCATAACTAGTGATGATCACAACGAGCATGCAACCGATCAAAACCTGGTTATAAAAAGCGGCCACATAAACAGCGGCCATAGAGATGGCCGGCTCTATGATACCACTAATTAGTGGCCACCTAACTGTTCGTGGGTTTACAACGTTTTTAATCAGTCTAGGTGGGTGCCGTTTTAACACTCCACATATATGTTATCTAAGTAATTGAGCTGAATCAGTTTTGTCAAGATTATTTCTTTTTTTTACAGTTCGATCCCCAAGTCGAGCAAAGTTTTATGAGTTATTTTTTTCTACCAAATAGAATCTCAGTAGCCGCCCGGAGTCTGAATTTGTGCCAGACTGATAGTAATAGACTCACCCCTAATAAATCGATAGTCTGTATGTCTGTTACTTTTTCACGTCGTTATAAAATTTGACAAATAGTTAGACCTGGAGAAGGACATGCTACTTTTCATCTTGGATATTTGTATAAAAAAACCGGCCAAGTGCGTGATTTGTTTTATTGATTCGTTGAACGTGATTTATTTGCGAGTATTAAAATACGTCGCATAAATGGCCGTATTTTTTATTACGTCTACTGACAGACAGACTGACAGATAGACAGACTAACAAACAGACGGACAACGAATTGATCCTATAGGGGTTCCGTTTTTAGGGTTCCGTAGTCAACAAGGACCCCATTTTTTCGCCATGATCGTCCGTCTGTCTGTCTGTCCGTGGCTTAGCTCAGATTTTTTTTTAGGGTACCTCTTCTACACGTAAAGTGTGGTTTTTTTTTTCTCGTCGATTCCATGGTTACAAAGGTTATAGGTGTCGTTAGAAAGGTCGTTCAAAAATATTGTGAGTGTGTCAAAACTTGTTTTGAATTCAGGGATTCGTTTAATTTTACGCTTTAAAGTGCTAATTTTTGTTAGAGTCAAGTGTCTCTCCCCCCTGCTAGTTCAATGGTTGTTTTTGGATATGTGAGAATATTCACAACAGTAGTATATACAGTAGTATAACGAAGTTAAAAGGAAAACTATCACAACCTTGTAGAGCCTACTTAAGGCTCTACAAGTTAACGAGTTATAATTGACCAACTTACATTTGCAGTTGGAATGTATGGGAGAACATGTTTTTCAAAAACAATGTTTGTTTTTGGGATAAGTTCATCCCAACGGAACCCTTCATAGTGCGTGGTTCGACACGCGCTTGATCGATTTTTTTTCTTTTGAGGTACGGAACCCTAAAAATATGAAATACAATATAAACAGATAGTGCGACATAAAAACAACGTAAAATGAGAAACCAATTACCTGTAATTATGGTGTAAATTTTGTTTGTCCTAAAAATTCTACAGGTTAAAATACTTGTTTTTCTCTTTTTCAGCTATGTGTTATTGCAGTCGAGTTGTTTGTTTCTTTAAATAATTTGCTTTAAAAAATTAAATTAAATAAAACTTTATTTCAGACTAAGGTCAAGGCTTTATTTCATTCTTTTTAGTTTTATTATAATATATAATTATATTGACTCATGACTAGCTTTTATTTGATACCAATGAAGTAGTTTTTTTTTTGTTTTTTTGTTGTGCTCCCTTTCTTTTGTATTTGCAGATGCTATATATAAATATGATACAGCCTATGTCACTCCCACAATTAAGAGGTGTTACTATCCGTACAATACACATCTGCCTACCCTTCGAGAAATAATAGCGCGATGTCATGTGTGTAACTAATTCTGTGATAATAGGAATTGGCATCATTTTGCCGTATGGGCATAATAGGATTTCATGTGTCGTCAGTGATTTTTTTTTCTTTTATAGCCTACTCTATCCACTGCTGAGCAAAGGCCTCCCCCAGATCCTTCCAAGCATCTTTTTCCTGGACCACCTCGATCCAACGCTTGCAGTACCCGTCTAGGTCTTCCTGGGCCAGCCTCGGCGCCGCCGTCCATCCTCAGGCACCCACCGTGTGGAGACTGTTGCCTCGGTCACTATGCATGCAGCTGACATGACCTGTACTACTACGTACCCTTTCTTTAATCACTGAAAAATCATTGCAAAGTCATTTTCCTTTCTAGGCGTGACTGGATAAGCACGACGTAACAATTTCCTGTTATACATAGGTATTTAAAAGAGGAAATTGTTAAGTTACTATAATTTTCTTTCAGATCAAGCTCAAATCAGTGTAACTTCAGTAAGACTTGTAGTTTACTTTTAATGTTCCTGGCTACCCATGCACTGCCCATCTGTCAATGTTACAAGTACTAATTGCTTTAACAGTTTAGGTTTTATTTAAATATTTTGTTCTTGTCTCGTATCGATTTGAACTGAAATTGACTTCATTTCTCAAAGTCACAACGCATAATATTGTGACCGCGAAGTGAAAGATAATTATGAAAGATCCCGAAATTTTAACACTTTCAAATTAATATGTTCATGTGATTTATAACTACTATGGGTATTCTGCTGTGGGGCAAAGCTGCTGATATTCAAAATATATTTGTCCTTCAAAAACGAGCTGTTCGAGCAATTTACCAGCTAGGTGCCAGAGTTTCACTAAGAGATTTTTTCAAAGATATTGGTATTCTTACAGTGGCATCGCAATTCATCTTCGCCAACATTTTATATATTAGGCAAAATATACACTTATACAGTAAAAACAGTAATATACACAATGTTAACACTAGAAATAAAGACAAACTACGAGCTCCCTTTCACCGGCTTCATAAGGTTCGTAACTCATTTTTTGGGCTTGGTATAGACTTTTATAACAAGCTACCCTCTTCTTTGCTAGATTTGCCTTTTAATGCGTTTAAAACTAAAGTAAAATCTAACCTTTGTTCAAAGGCATACTATTGTATCAACGACTACATAAATGATAAGAATAGTTGGTCGCTGTGATTAACTCAAGACAATACTTATGTTCTTTCTCCAGAATTAGTTTACCTACGGACAGTTACATAATTGTTTATTTTATTTGAATTTATAAGTCAATTTTTATTTTTTTATAATTCAATTTATTTTATTTTATTGTTGACTTAATCTACTCATTACAATATTTTGTTATGAGTTGTATTGCAATTTGTAGTTAGCTAGCGACCTCGACAGTTGATCATTATATTTTTTTATTTTTTTTGCCTGAGCAACCGGCAGCAAGTTCGTCATGCTCCCTTAGATGTCACTGCTTGCGGTAGCGTCGGGGGTCGGGTTGCCTCCTTCCCTCAAATATGGCGAGGGGGGTAATGGCTGATCTTTGCGTTATGCTCGTGAACGGGTGCTGCTTGTGGTGACTGGTCGTCTTGCTGATCATGGTTTTGTTATTGTAACTAGTAATTAACTGTTTATTTATTTATTTTTTACCTCGATGGTCCTAGTTTATCATTTATAACTGCCAATTACAGCTTTATGTAAGCAGGCACGCCCTTTACGCCTGGAGGCTTTTATTTAGATATGTAGTTCTGTTTACGTTTAGTTTTTATTTCTGCTTGAGTATAGTTCTCGATGTTTTTGGTTGGTATATTGGCGTGTGCTAGCTGACATATGGCCAATAATTTATCATTTAAATTATGTTTTGTGTTGCGTAATGTAAATTATACTCATGCTTAGTCCTCGATAGTTATCCTGATTTACTATGTAGTCCCACTATATTCCATCGTGTACACGCGAATATTCAGAGAATAAAATCCTGCAAAAAGAAACTTTTATGCTGGCAACTATATTCAGCTTATGTCATTCACTATTTTCGCGCCGTGTACTGCACGTCAGTTTAAGAAAATTATTAAATTTTCTTCGAAAAACTTCTTATTTTTATATAATATTGACGATTTACAATGTCAGACGATAAATTGTGGAAGAAATTAAAGAAAATAGAAAAGAAACTGCGTAAGCGAACTCGAGTGCGACGTCGACTAAGGTCGTCGTCGGCCTCCTCTTTGGAATCGGTTTTACAGACTGATCAAGAAAAGATATTTAATGATATAAATGAGGAACAAAACACAGGTATGTATTATGTGTGTTAATATTGGATAATTTCAGCGGATGACGATGATTGATTTGGATTGCAAAGCAGCAGAGGTTTATTATTATCCGCCATGTTACTGGTTCTCGGTCCATATTTCTCGAAAAATGTAACATGAAGTTCGTTCGACAGGACCTCGAGAATTAATCTAGAAACCTCTAGTTGAGGACAAAAAGCACATACTTAATATAATGCATTTCTAGAAGTTCTAGGATATGCACGTAATTTCTTTTCTCTCGTGAGAAATTATTATTACAATTTGTAAACTATTAACTCTTCTCTACTCATAATTATCATGTATCATCAGACTTAGTTAGTCTAATGATTTATGTGTATCTTGTAGATACTCAAGAATTAAGAGATGATGTTAGAGTGATGGAGTTAGATGACACAGTGCTATCGGCTTTGGGAAACCCGTCCAGCTCTGAGAAGACCTATGCGGATGACATTCATCCAGAAATCATAAAACGCGTAGAAAACATTTTGACTAGTGGATTGGCTAAAGATGCTAAAGAAGAATTATGTAAAAAATATTTAATTCCAAAAAATTTACAATTATTGGATGCTCCGAAGTTGAACTTGGAATTGGAGGGTCTGCTGAGCGACCCAATCAAGGAAAGGGACAAAAGGGTGGAAGACCGCCAACAGCAACTAGGGATTGCATTATCTGCAGTATTAACAGTTGTCAATAATTTGGTAACAACCAACCAAAACACTAAGAATATAGAAATTCTCACAGATGTGTCAAGATTATTAAGCGACTTACATTATAATGATACCTGTACTAGAAGAAAATTGGTTGCAGTTAATCTAGACAAAAACATTATTAAAACAACAGATACTGCGAAACGGGACAGTTTCCTGTTTGGTGAAAAATTCAATGAAAACGTCAAGTCAGCAAATGCAATCAAGAAGGCAGCCCCAACTATACTTAAGAAATCCAATTTCATACGTAAATCTGTGCAACCTAAGCAATCTGCTTATAATTATTACAAAAATAAGGAAAACTTCAATGCCCCCCCACACTCGAGTCGAGCCAAGCAGGGGAGGGGGGGCAGGTATCAACCGCGGACCACGGGGAGACAGCAACAGCAGAGGAACTCATCAGGCAAGACGTACCGTCAAAAACCTGTGCGTCAAACATAGAGGTAAAGACATTTGCTTGTCGTCTTAAATATTTTTACTCTTGTTGGCAAAAGATCACACAAGATAAAGTTATCTTGTCATGGTTAGATGGATATAAAATTCCATTTAAGGAAATTCCTACACAACATATATCACCAAAAAATTGTACATTTTCAGAGTCTGAAAATATAATTATATCAAAAGAAATTAATAGGTTGTTGAAATTGAGTGTTATTAATAAGTGTGCACCTGTCAGTGGGCAGTTTTTATCTAAAATATTTACTGTACCCAAACAAAATGGAGGTACCAGACTTATATTAAATCTAAAGTGTCTGAATAAATTTATCCATACAGAACATTTTAAAATGGAAGACATAAGGACTTTATGTAAACTCATTTCTAAAAATGATTACATGTGCACAATTGATTTAAAAGATGCCTATTTTTTGATACCAGTGAACAATGAAGACAAAAAATATTTGAGGTTTTATTTTAAAAACAATATTTACGAATTCAATTGCTTGTGCTTTGGTTTGTGTACTGCCCCACTGACTTTCACTAAAATATTAAAACCAGTAATAGCATATCTACGTAGTGGGGGATTTAAATCTGTGATTTATCTCGATGATATTATTTGTATTGGAGAATCTTACAAAGAATGTTTCGAAAACTGTAGTAATACAGTTAAACTGCTGGAGTGCCTTGGTTTTTATATAAATAGGGAAAAAAGTAATCTCCAACCTAAACAAGTTGCGGAGTACTTAGGATTTGTGATTAATACAAAGAATATGACCTTGTCTGTGACAGATAAAAAGAGATTTTCAATTCATTTGTTACTTAAAAAGTATTTAAATAATAGTTGTTGTTCTATAAGAGACTGCACAACTCATTGGAACCTTAACAGCTTGTTGTCCAGCTGTGAGTTATGGTTTTCTATACACGAAAATTTTGGAGAAACAAAAATGTGCAGAGTTAGTTAAACACCATAATGACTTTGATTCAGTTATGAACATAAATAGGGAGTGTGAAAGGGATTTACAATGGTGGCATAAGTGTATAAGGACTGCTAAAAACCCTATAAAAAATTGTCAATTTAAAATTGAAATTTATTCAGATGCATCTCGCTCTGGTTGGGGAATATTTTGTGATGGTCAGGTAGCAAATGGGTTTTGGACAGAAGAAGACAAGGAAAATCATATAAATTATTTGGAACTTTTAGCAGCTTTTCTTGGTCTACAATGTTTTGCCAAAGATTTAAATACATGCCAAATTTTATTACGTATAGATAATACTACAGCCATAGCTTACATTAATAGAATGGGTGGTATTCAATTTAATAACCTTAATTGCCTGGCTCGGGACATATGGCAGTGGTGTGAAGCCCGAAGAATTTGGATATTTGCATCTTATGTAAAATCTAAAGATAACATAGAAGCTGATCTCGAGTCTAGAAATAAAAACATTGATTGTGAGTGGGAACTGGCTCCTGCAGCGTTCCAGGACATAGTGAGATCTTTTGGAAATCCTTCCATTGATCTATTCGCTACTAGAGCTAATACCAAGTGTGTTAGATATCTGTCCTGGCATAGGGACCCACTTGCAGAAAATATAGATGCATTTACAGTAAATTGGAAAAATTATCCATTATTTTATGCATTTCCACCATTTGCATTAATTTCAAAAACGATTCAAAAAATTAAAGATGATCAGGCATTTGGCGTCTTAGTTTTTCCTATGTGGCCATCACAACCTTGGTACCCATTTATTAATTCCATGGTCATATCGCAAATTAAAGTGTTCAAACCATCAAATCAATTATTGTTGTCACCTTCCAGAATACTGCATCCTCTGCACAGCAGCCTTTCCCTGGGGGCGTGCATATTATCAGGGAAGCCTTTAAGAAACAAATGATACCAGATGACACCATTAAGGTCATGATATCTTCTTTATCCGATAACACTGTCAAACAGTATTCAGCAGCACTACATAAGTGGTGGATTTTTTGTAATGGTAAAAATATTCACGATTTTTCAATCACTAAAATATTAGACTTTCTTACACAACAATTCAACAATGGCAGTTCATATACTTCACTCAACACCAATAGATCTGCATTGTCTTTGATCATAAATTCTGATGTAGGGAAGGATCCTCAAATGAAGAGGTTCTTTAAAGGCATATTCAAATTACGACCAAGTCGCCCTAAATATAATGATACGTGGGATCCATCAATGGTACTGAATTTTATAGAAAGATGGTACCCATTACAAGAATTATCTCTGGATAAAGTAACAAAAAAGTTGGTAATTCTTTTAGCTCTTACTAGTGCCCAAAGAATACAAACTTTATCCGTAATTAGACTTAATAATATTCAATTTATTGATTCAGGTGTTAACATAAAAATCACTGATTTGTTAAAAACATCCAAGCCAGGAAAACAGCAAACAAGTATTATGTTACCCTACTTTCATATGAAACCTGAAATTTGTCCTGTGATTACGTTGCAATATTATATAAATTATACACACAAATTAAGAAAACCAGAGTTAGGTAATACAGAAAAATTATTAATTAGTTTTAAAAAACCCCATAATTATGTTGGTAATCAAACAATTAGTCGCTGGATTAAACAAACAATGATGGAAAGTGGCATAGATATCAGGAAATTTACTCCTCACTCGACACGTCATGCTTCCACTTCAATGGCGAGTAGAGAAGGTATGACAGTAGACACTATTTTTAAAACGGCTGGTTGGTCTATAGGATCTAAAGTTTTTGCAAATCACTATAATAGACCTTTAATTGGAGAAAATGATAAATATCTCTTTGCCAAGACTGTTTGTAATGTTGAGACTGATATGATTTTGTCATAAATTAATAATAAGCCAAAGGAATATACTGAATACTTAGTTGATAATTAAAATTAGATGAGAATTAAGAGTTAGACTTAAAATGTTGTAAAGTTTTTTCAGTTATAATAAAAGGTTGATTTTATGTTATTTGAATGTTTTATTGTTCAATAATGTCAAACATGTTTGTAATATCCAACTTCATCTCTAAACATCTACATAGTAAATCAGGATAAGTATCGAGGACTAAGCATGAGTATAATTACTAAATTAAACGAACTTACCTAAGTGAAGTTCTATTGTAATTATACGAAGTGCTTAGTCCTCGATACTATGTTCCCTCCCAAGCCCTAAACAAGACCATGGTTTGTTTCTTTTCACCCTGGGATTGAAGTTGGGGAATTACCGTTTGTTAATTTTAATTCTCTCATTGCAGATTACTCTAAATAGAATGACATAAGCTGAATATAGTTGCCAGCATAAAAGTTTCTTTTTGC
This sequence comes from Agrochola litura, assembly GCA_949152395.1. Lineage (NCBI taxonomy): Eukaryota > Metazoa > Arthropoda > Insecta > Lepidoptera > Noctuidae > Agrochola > Agrochola litura. Next base: position 25,548,432 of record OX424499.1, read on the forward strand.
AGGATTTTATTCTCTGAATATTCGCGTGTACACGATGGAATATAGTGGGACTACATAGTAAATCAGGATAAGTATCGAGGACTAAGCACTTCGTATAATTACAATAGAACTTCACTTAGGTAAGTTCGTTTAATTTAGTAATTATTTTGCATACTATTGTATAGAATTATTTTTTTCTAACTTGAACAGACAGCTGTGCTGCTGGGGAGTTTGTTGCGCCACTTCTTCTTCCCAGCGAAAGGCACTAGGAAGTGGTGAAGGGTGGGCGTTTTTGGGGGACTGTCTTATGCAATTTTGACGTTCAAAAAGTGCTGATTCTCAGCCTAATTTGAATAAATGACTTTTGAATTTTTGAATTTTGAACTTATTATTCATAAATGAAATATTAATACAGCAATTTTTGTTTTTATTTTTTATTTAGTTCACATTGCCATTTTTTAAATCAATTAACACAGACTCGTAAGAAATTCGCGGATGACTGACGTCGCGGGAAATTTAATACATTTCAGTATACAGGGTGTTAGGTTAGACGAGGAGCATACTTTAAGGGACAAAGCACTTATAAAAATGAACAACAGTTACTATAGAACCAACCCTGAAATTCCGAAAAAACAATCAGCTCCATACATTTATGTACAGTAAGCGCTCAAAAGTGCATAAGCACGCTAAGAGTCGTATTGCTGTGAACACGCGGTGTAGTATAACATTTGTGTGTGTAAACAGTCAGACGTCTGTGGTGTGAGTGCCGTACACACACCACAGAGAACACACACTGTCGTATCGTCACGGTTCGCGGGCGCCGCACTTATATTTCCATCACTTTTGTTAGCACGCATCATACGCGTGACCTTGGCCAGTGTATCGCATTGCTAAAATTCGAACGTAAATTGTAAGTGCAGATAGCAGAAGGCGTTAAGCGTTGGTCTTAGATTCAAGATGGCTAAGGTTCTAATCTCGTAAATCACAGCGCTGTTTTAGCAAATATTATTATTTTTGTTTGCAATAGTAATATTTTTAAATATTCCTGCCTATTCATTAATGTTGTTATTGCAATAAAGGGTTTAGAATAAAAAATGCGTGATATGTTATAATAAAAAATAAATAATATTTATTCGTTATATTTATTTTACTTAAGTATAGTTAGCAACCTGCTACAATTATTTATCATCACTTCACCTGAATAATATGTGAAATAGATGTCTAGAAACTTAGAAGCAATTTGTATTATTTTGACATAGGTATTTAAATTTTGAAATGTTTTAAATTTTAAATGGATTTTTTTCACCATAAAAAGCTTTGACCATGGTCGAAGTAATTAAGCAATAAATAAGAATGTTACTACATAAAATGTAAAAAAATCTACTGACAAAATTGTTGATTTTAAGGTTAAAGGCAGTTTGTTCATTTTAATTATTTTAAACTTTATTTGGCTTTAGTAAATATTGGTTGGTATTGAGGTTATAAGCTTAAGTATTCATTTTCTTTACGAAAAGAAGATTGAAACTAAACCTCAAATTTTAATCCTAAAATAATAATATTACTAAAATAATATTAAACAATTTCGGTCTATCTGCAAGAAATACGACAAACACCCTATTGAAACGTGCTTAAAAAATTCGTTACCATAAATTCATGCAATAACGAATCTGTTGTTTATTAAGTTGGTACGGTCAATATTTTAAGGTCAAAACCGGTTATCTAGCTGGTCTTCAGTGATGCAAGCCTTCAGAGTGCACGGCGAACGGTTCATAATGACGTGTTTTTAATAATTCGGCAAAATATCTCGTTGGTATGAAACCATTTGTTTCATTCACCATTTGACGTCGCTGCTACTCGATAATAAGCCCCTTCCTCATATCTCTTAACCCTCACAGTATTTCTCTAGAACAAAGAAAAACATTGTTTTTATTACACATAATACCTAATTATTTATTATTCACTAATCGAATTAAACCTCATAATGAATTTAAAACTTTAACTGTCTCAACAATACCTCTGTTCTATCAACAATACCCTTGATTAAGATTTATGTTTAGTAAAATATGAAATATATAAATGATAACACTCACACTTAGTCCGGTTTCATTAGATATTCACTTCACTTTTACGCAGCGCAATAATATTCTCTGATCTGATCTGATTTCTTCAATATATTTTATGCCTGCTTTTTGATAATAATAACCACAACGCTGCGCTAAATACTCGTCACCAATATTATCCACGAACCAACAAAGTTCTATTAATTGAATACTCGTAACAAACTGCATCTACCCCACAGAAATCGAAATAATTTACTAAGTTTTTTGTGGTCTACCTGCTAAACTTTAATATTTATGTGAACAAGACGAATGAAACTAAAAACGAATGATGATTATCGAACTAGTCATTGGTTGCAGACAAAGTGAGTGTGTGTGTGTAATGTGCGTGTCTACAGTATTGTAACAACTTATAGAAGAAGGTCGTAAGTCAAACCGAAGCGTCAGTCTATTGCTTTGTGAGATTGCTTATGGACTTTTGGTCGGTACTGTACGCATATCTCGCCAAAATGTGGAGAACAGCTATTTTATTTTTCATATTTCAGAGTTAGTTAGTAAAAGTGATCCATTTTCATGAGTACTACACTCCCTTAAAGTAAGCCCCTCGTTTAAGCTAACACCCCGAATTTCCAACAGTTGACGTAGTCTAGGTTACAAATATCGTAAACTAATTGCGCCCCGGGGTTTCACTCGCATAAGTCTCGATCCCGTGAGAATATCGCGATAAATAGTACATTACTGCCGCGGTCTATAATGACTACTTTGCTGGTCGCGCTGATGATGGCCGACAGCGCAGCGTAGCGCAGCTCCAGGCCGACACAGCGCGGTCAGCGTGCAGCACTTGATGGACGAGCTGAGATAAAGGCCGAGGCCGTAGGTCGAAGCCTTTACAGCGAGGACAGCAAGGGCTGCAATGATGGCCAAGCTGGAAGGCCTAGAGCGTAGCTAGGCTAGTTCGAGGCAATCATAGCGTGACCAGCGAAGCAGTCATAATGGGCCAAGGCTTGTATAGTGCTTTACTCAAAAATGCAAGTACCTTCATTTTGTTGGAAAGATCATTGAAATACGCAAGAAAAACATTTTCGGATAAAGATTTAGATTTCCTACTGATTTTCCACTGCACAAATTTTTCATATGCAAGCTTATATGTTTCCTTTGAGTTTCGCGGTATTAAATTTTCAACCACTAATTTAGCTTCATCTTTAATGTCTGGCGGTGTTAAACAAATTGAATCGGAAGAATATTCGCTTTGAGAGCTCATTTTTAGCAAAAAAGTCACTAAATAAAAATAAAATTTTCACTGAACCGCGCTTTTGTTACTTCTATGTTTTTTTTTTTTTAACAATGGTAGTTGGAACTATACAGCCAAATATGGAATAAAATATTTTTGTACCTATCGCTATAAATACAAACAGCTGTGTTTTACATAAAATCTTTTTGCATTTGATTTTTTAAAACGTTGAAACGTCAAAATAGCGGCCGGCAATGTTTTGCCGGCCTGTTAGAGTGACCAGCAAAACTTTGCCGGCCGCTCCTTGAAACAGAACGGCAAGGTCGACTTTGCTCAAACAAGGTTGTCAAAATAATGACCACATTACATGCATTTTTGAGTAAAAGTATTTTATGTCCTAATTCAGGTCATGATTTACCCATGTGCCAAATTTCATCTAAATTTGTTCAGCAGTTTTAGCGTGAAAGCGTAACAAACAAACAAACTCACTTTCGCATTTATAATAACCTCGTACCTAATAATATTAGTTAGGATAGTTAGGATTAGGATAGAACAAAATCGTAAAGTAAGTGTGAACAGCCGCTTACCTTACAATTACTAAGTAAAAAGGTGAGTTCAGTGGTTGTGTCGTAGGCGCAGGCGCAACAGTTAGGTAGGCTAACTGCGTGTCAATGTTTCAGCTCACAGGCTGTGGGTGTAGGACAACTAGTTCTGGGGCATTAGAGTCTAAAATTACTTAAACCAATTCTAATATCTAGCAAGAAGATGGACGACTGATATACGGACGGAGCAGTTATTTAATTGTAGTTACAAATAATACTTCTAAATCTGTAAAAGGTATCTCATCATCATCATTTCAGCCAAAAGACGTCCACTGCTGGACATAGGCCTCCCCCAAGCACCGCCACTTCGACCGATTCTGTGCTTTCCGCATCCAGCGGATTCCTGCGGCCTTCACAAGGTCATCGGTCCATCTTATGGGAGGCCTTCCAACACTACGTCTTCCGGTACGCGGTCGCCACTCCAGAACCTTTTGACCCCATCGGCCATCCGTTCTGCGAGCAATGTGCCCCACAAATTGCCACTTAAGTTTGGCAATTGTTCGGGCTATGTCGGTTACCTTGGTTCTCCTGCGGATCTCTTCATTTCTGATTCGATCACTAAGGGAACTCCAAGCATAGCCCTCTCCATTGCCCTTTGGGTGACTTTTAGCCTTCTGATGAGGCCCATTGTGAGCGACTACGTTTCAGTACCATAGGTTTAGGACGGGCAACACGCACTTGTCCGTGTGGTGCCGGACTTAAAGAATAGCACTACCCTATTTCTTTCCATGGGTGTCGTAAAAGGCGACTAAGGGACTTACTAGAGAATCGACAGCAGCGTTCTGCGACATTTTTAACACCATACTGCGATCGCCAACCCGCCTGACAAGCGTGACGATTATGGCATACCCCCCAAAAAGGTATCTAAATTAATATTATTATTGAGTCATAAAGCCAAGCAATATATTTGTAACATCAAAGTCTGTTTATATTCCTCTATCATGTACTCATAAATAGGACATAAGCCCTTTTACAAATATGCACTAAAGTGTACAAAACCCGTGAAGGGTGACAAAAGCAACTCATCTGACCACTTTACGAAAACCTACACGTTTGTATCACTTTCCTGCAGATGCCGGATGATGCGGAGGTATTAACTCTCCTTCTCTGACAACCTGCAAGAAAACTGAGATAGATGAACAGCTGATGCTAGATAGCAATAAATCTTACTAATTACTTTGTTGACCAAGTGGTCTTGCGTTCGATACCCGGCTCGGTAAAGATTCAGGATTTTTTTTGTAGTTTTTTTATATTTATGTCCGGCGTGGCTCGTACTACTTGGGACTTAAACATAACCGGTAAAATGTGGGTGTTCAATACACCTCTGCTTACCTCTATGTTGAATAATAACGGTATGGTATAATATTAACGTCTTGGCACCTGCTACTGTTCAATAATTTTCGAATCGGCATGTATGGATAGGTACTCGTGTAGGCCATGAGCTATTTCCACGTACTGCCTGAAATACAGTGCGAAAAACAAAATACCTTTAATGGTAGATACCTACAAATTAACCAGTTTTTGAGTATTTTTGTATAAAACTGGTATTGTTAATAAGATACCTACACTCTAAGTGGCCTAAGACTAATTCCAGCGCACTCGTGTAACGATAACACGGGACAATGAACGCGTCTACGTACGTACCGTACCATTTGCTGACGGACTGGTGATATTTCCTACACCAACTTATCTAAAGGCTTCATGAAAAACAGGAGTACCTTCACAGTAAGTGAACACGTGTTAAAAAACATTTTATTTTAAAATACAAGGTTGGTACAAACCACTAATTGCCAATGTCAATTTCTCCAGTAGCAGATTCGAAACTCCAATCACAAATGTTTAGATAGTACTGCATGTATAGGGGTAGTTGTTTCTGCAAGTATGCGACATAACTGAAGGATCACAACTGAAACTCACAAATGAACGACACTGGTACGGTCTACCGCACGTCAGTAGAGACTTGAACTAATCCACTTGAACCTCTCTCATTGCTACGAAATATGTTCTGTCAAAATGTTTACCATCGACGTGCAGTTGAGTGTACAATATTCCACAAAGTCAACTCATTAGATTTAATCGTCGAGGCTTGGCGGACAATTAGAGAACAATTACTTGCAGCGAGCTTCCATCGCATGATACTCCTCATTATCACATAGCACACGCTTGGCGATACATACCTGAACATGATGCAGCTTATGTATCGTCCTTAGATGGTAAGCAGAACTGTACTGATGAAGCAAGCGATCCGCAACACTCTATATCAAAACTAATGTTTCGGTGGCGCTTTAGTGGTTAATCAAAGTCTATGAAGAAGACCCTGCTAGATACTGTTCAGAATTTTCCCACATTATCACCTAAAAAAAAGTTAACAGCTTTTAAGTACTTAATGCCTAATTTTCGTTGTTTCATTCTGAATACTCTACGGTCTCTTCAGTAAACTTCTTTGTTTAGCGAGACTTTAACATAGTTATTCATTTTTCATTCATAGTCGCGAGCAAAGTAACTGTCTTTAAAACCATCAGTAACCTCAGGTGACGATGAAATACAACGTGTCGCCCGAGATACGTGTCGTTTTTATTGATACCGATACCGTCCAGTGCCATTCATTCTATAATAAAACGGATACAACAAAGTATAACATTGACTTTATAATCGAAGCTATGCAGGTCTGTTTCTTTAAAGACTACATCCGAGGGAAGTCGTCAAAACATATCCAATCGCCGCCGTATTAATCTAGCTGTCGCATAAAAACCATAAAGAACCTGATTTGGAGATAAAAATAATTGAACTGCAGCTTACTGCACATTCCCTTCCCTCCAACCCGTCACGAGCCGCTAACGAAAAACTATCATCTCCCACAATCGTAAATACAGATTAGAACTCATACCCACTCGTGCATCGATTTGCAGCGCCATCAAATATTGACGCGTCCCGCCGCGTACAGCACGCTGGGGATGCATAATTCCACGAATATGGTTTACGACCCCCCCTGCACACCCTGTATCCTGCACGGAGACTGTATCCCCCGGTATTGCCCTACATCTTCATAAAGTATGAATCCTCGCGTCAGGTGCGATCGGTTACAGCCGCGATTTATTATCGCTCCGATATGTACCGTTACGTTACGCATCTCTCCCCGTTTTATTTGGAACATATTATTGAATTATTGAGATGTTATGCGTTAGTATTAGTGATATATCTCGGAGTTCACGGTCGACCGATATCGTTTTGCGTAACTTTTAATCTGTCCAGTGGCATCTTTGTTTTAGTTTAACATATTTCGTAATCGACATTTGTGTAAAGCGTAAGGTGTTCTGAAACTCGTTGAAATGTCATCAATGTCATTAATTTTATCAAGAGTTTCTCAACATCGTGTCATCTGCGTCATTAGGCTACGCTTTCAGCAATATCCTGCAAGATCTCGACGTCAGCCGACTCTTATACAATTTTCAATGCTCAATTCGTTCAGAGATGTGACTTGTCTTAGATACAAGTACTTGAAATACAGATACAAGATACAAAATACTTTGATCTGAAATAATTTTTCAAATTTCGAAACATTATTTTGGTATCTTAGTATTTTTTAAATACTAAGTCAGGTAAAATACTTTCATTCATTACGTATGCATTTTTTTTACATTACGGCGGCATCCCATAGATAAAACTGAATGCACCCTTAACATTTTAATTTATCAACTTTTCAAGAGGCTTTATAATCTAATAGCGACAACAATACAGGGTCTATGGGCTGCACATCAGACTTGCACCAAGACACCAGTTTAATACTTTAAAATGTAACACCTATTTCCCGATTTCCGCCCCTGTGGAGCGACTCTTCTCTTTTGACGGATGATAATGAGACCTCATAATATAAGAAAAATGAGTGATCAAATTTTTGAAGAATTGGTCTTGCTTAATTCGCAAATAAAACTTTAATAATACCTATAGTATTTTCTGAATTTACGCGATTAATAACTTGATCACTGTTCATAATTAGTTAAAGCTAAATAAACCTTAAAATTAATAAATGTACCTATGTTTTCTTTCAAAAAGTATTTTAAATCTTAAAAAAGTATTTAGCAAATTTGTATTTTGTTTCTTGTATTCCAAATATTAATTTAAAAAGTATCTTGTATCTATTATTTCAAATACATTACTTAAAGGTATCTTGCATCTTGTATTCCAGATACTTTTTTTAAGGTATCTTGTACATCTCTGCATTCGTTCGTGTTGAACTTAGTTCAATAACTGAAGCCACGCTTTGGTGGTCGTCGGGTGCTAGTACACGTTTACCTACTCGTGAACAACATTCCGTTAGCCGTCGACCAGTCTGGTGGCATCCTCTCCATATTTCCCAACACTCACAGCCATTCGATATTCCACTAATAATGTTCAGAGCGTAAATTAAAATATAATGTCGAAATAAATGTCACCGTTTCTAATGGTGTTCGACGATTTGCCGAATTTTATTTCAAAATTTCTAGATCATTAAAATTATCTTAAAATAACAGTCAAGAATACAAGATATCTCGTTTAGAAATCTGCGCATTTAAATATTTTTTTGAAATACATTTTGTCAAGCTTCTTCATAAACAACAAGTTTGCAGAAGTGCAAGTTCGTGTTTTATAAAAAGGCAAACAAAATATATAATATACTTAAAAATATAGGTTTTTAAAGTCTATGATACATTGCAAGCAGCATTGTTACACTATCCTGCTCCACAGAATGTTCAAAATATTAATTCTGAAAACAATGATCCTAAATTCATGTGTTTAATTTAAAACATGGACGATCTTGAGGTCTGATTGCTTTCTGTACATACAACATTTTCAAAGACGCGCTGGACTAGTATTTCTGCTTACACTTCAGTAACACGGCACAGCCTAGCTCCATAAACTACAGCAACATAACATATTATACGAGTGCCATACGTGTGTCTGTGATATACTGTAATGATCAGGAGGCTTTCCTTTTTATATCACCGTTTTTTTTACTGTTTAATAAATTAAGGCAAAGGTAAATCCATTAAAATCCAACCAAATATTCCTATTTATTTTTGTGTCGCTGATTGGTACAATAAATCATTTTTCATAATTTTTGCCTAATTTGGCCAAACCCTAATTAGATCTTAATGGTGGTCTACAAACTGAGACCACACGCTATTAACAATAAATCTTTGATTAATTTCACACAAATGAATTAATAAATAGTAACAACATTAATATAACACATTAATCTCAGTTTGACATGCGCCAAATTATCACGCCTAATTAATCATAAGCGACATTTTAGTGGCACCGTTAGTTAAGCGATTACCAATTTTAATGATTATTATTTTTATAATACACCGAATGAATAAAAATAAAAATTGATTATCATCTTAATAGAAGCTTATAAATTCGCTGATTCTAAAGCTCTAAAAGATCCCGTACCTGTGCCATGACATAATAATTCCAAAGGTGCAAAGAATATTCAAATGTGTTTTGCAAAGTTTGGACTATTTGTTTTAAGTTAATATTTTCCGCATATTCCGTAAAGGAATTTATATGTCAAACACATCTTTAATTTAATATATCGAATTCCGCTTGCCCATTTTGGTTTATTTTGATGTGTTCTTTATTGAAATATTCCATTATTTTGTTGAAAAGATATTTTGCTCGCAATATTTTACTATACTAGGTATCTTCCAATACAAGCATTGCCTGCAACGTTCGCTTGCAAAAAAACATCTAACATTAATACAATAGAATACGCAGTCTGCCAACGACCTGCGACATTCTAGACATTAATTTGTTTTTCGAAAAAGTAAAGTGACACACTAGCGACTTTCGTTTTTGAATGTCTTGTGTCTTCTGAAGTCATCAGTAAAAAAAATCTAAAACATCGATTCATTAGGTCTGCCACTTTGACGTCACTTCTTATTTTTTAAATACGATATTATGAAATAAAAGTAGTAACACACAAACGTGCTGATATTAACGTTACTATAACGTCTCACACAAAGTATTCAGATACTTCTCCTGGTGTATTATGTTATGACAGGTGAATTAGCGAGTGATTCATTTAGTTGTTTATTGTGTTGTTCGGTGCGAACCTCCGCGGATTATCTGCGACAAATGTTTTTAATGTTACCAACTCGCAGTTTTACTTACGAAAACGAAATCTATATTGTATCTTTGAAGGATTTAGTGTAGGAAAATAAAAAGTGAAGGAACGAGGATGTGTTTTAAAACTATTATGTAGCATTGAGAAAGAAGGCTATCGTTTAAATGTCAAGTGACAGAGTGTTGCTCAATTTTAGTAAAATTAGGTGTGTAAATGTTAATATTTTAAAGAGGGATCTTAAAAGAATTACCTAAGACATTTTAAATGCTTTCGTAAAATTGTTTATTCTATAAACAACATTCTACTGTCAGCTTCATAAAGCAGCTCTTAAATATGCGTTTTAATTTCATTGCAGGAGTGACCGCCGCCACGGCGAAGGGCGCACTTATTAATAAAGGCGTAGCTGCACTCCTAATAAGAGCTGCTCGTAAATCGTTCTCAACAACAGATCCCGAATTACGACCGAACTGTTGTTACTTTTTATATTTCACTTTCCACTTTTTACACGTACGCCGCACTGGGGACGTGTAGAGCTCGGTGAGGCTTAGATGGAGCACTCCTGAAAAATAGCAAAGAAAGAAAAGTATAATTACTTGTGAATATTTTTGGACTGAATAAGAGTCAATGGGTTGAAACATTATCAAGAAGTTCTCTGTTACCAAACATAAAATGTTCAATGCGATTTTGTTTTCACGACAGTTTCCTTAAAAATACTTAAATAATATCACTTTTCTTCAGAATTGCACTGCAGAAATTGTATGATACCCGTTTTCTGTGATATCCATAAAACCATGTGTAAATACATTGTTAGGGCATCTCTCTGTCCTCTCTAACAGTAACTGTGTCTACAAACTAAACCCTTTCGCGCGGTCTGCGCCAATAATGAAATCTGGGGTGTGAAATGAAAAGAAAAAACTCTCTTAATTAAATTTTCTTTTAGCAAAATTTAATAAACGTAGGGGCGAGTGTGCCTGTAGCACCACCTACCACCGGCCAGCTGAGCCAACCGTTATGTACCTAACTGTGTATTTATTTGGAAAACGGAACTCGTATATTTGGAAAATGTTTTCACGAGAAAAGATTTGTTCAAAACAGTAATTTAATAAAAATAAAACGTCATAGAGAGATCTCGCAATAAAGTCAATTGAGTTTCTTATAAAATATGATGTTCAGGTAGGTGATCTATGAGGGCTTCTGCACATGCATATGCATTCACATACCATAAGATCTAGGTAGCTGTAAAGGAGAAGAACTGCACGTAGTGTCTTTGAAGAGATTTTTTTCGAAATTAGGCAAGGTTTGTCATTACATCTTTTTAAAGCAGAGTCAGGATTTAAGGTATTTTTATATTTCATGATAGTCTCCAATAGCTTTATGTCAGTGAGCTTACAGACATTAGTAGCAAACCTATCAGATAGGCGTCCAGTGCTAGATGCGCGATAGGCAGCGACGCGGCGCGGCGGCGCGCGTTATTTAAATAAACACTTAGCAACAATAAGCGATAAGTGCCGCGCAGCTCAAACCTCGTGGTTAGATACCGACCGACATACTCTCGGTACTGCCTGCACAACAGGCACCTCACTACTTTTAGAAACATTTATAGAAAAAGGCTCTTAGATTTTTTTATTAACTATTAATTTAAATTGTTGAAAGAAAATTTCTGCTAGGTATTTCTCTAAATACCTAGACGCACTCAATATAATGTTTAATATAAAAAAAATAACTGTTTAAAGGTCTATATTTGTTCATATCATTCATATTTTTTTTTTTTACTAATAGAATAGAAAATGAGCTCCATTTAATTATCAAGTTAGTTGCGAGTACAAAGCAACAATTTTCTTATTTGCGAGTGACACAAAAAGCCACACCATCACGTATCGCGTGTAACTAATACTTCACATTATTAATTACAAATACCTATATAATTGCAATGGCCGCTACACGTCGGCACAGCGGCAGCGCGCTGTTTCTTCATAAATAACTACGAATGTATGGATTCCTCTCAAATTATTTAGCAGTATATAATGCTCATTTAGCTGATGTGAGCTCGTAAGTTCGTTCCCCGTCAAATTACCGCTGCACCGCGGAATGATTGAGATCTATGGTGGAAACATTGAGCTGCATTGTTACTGTTCCACCTTTCTATTTTTAATTATCAAAGAAATGGTTTATAAATCAAGTGTCTGTAATTTTGTTGTGATTTATATATTTTTTGTTCACATTTACTCAATTTTCTGGAGTGATTATGTTTGATGCAGTTTTAAATCAACAGACATTAACTGCTGCCTACAACTTTATTTCTAAAAATAACCAATAATTTACAAAAACTAACACCAGACCAAAAATAACAAAAATCTGTGTAGGTAGTTGTGTTATGCTGACGGTACGGGGTGAACCTTACTCCACGTATCATAGCCTCATGAATAATGCAGGCCGCTCCAAATAATATACGATTACACTGTAGTCTGTAGGAAAATGCATTTTCTTTGTCTCGTGTGTTTGTCCGCGCGCCGAATTCGGGTAATGACCGAGACCAACGCAATGCCTTCCACTGACTTATGGCCAAGACTTACCGTTTTTATGTAGAGAGTCTTGCTATGTAGATCGTTGACTTACCATGTTTTTATTGACTTGTGATCATACTAATGATCAATGTAATGTTTGCCTACAGCTACATAGATTGCGCTATCGTTGTATTTAGCTTTTAAATCAATGTAAATTCTTTGCTACAAGGAACCGATTTCAGCTCTTTTTCTATAAAATATGTAATAAACATTTAGAACAACGGTTATTGTTGCATCTGCGTCTCTACGTCACCGTGAAATCAGATAATCCGGCAGACTTGTTATAATCGTAACTTTCCTAATCACTGCAAAATATATTTACTTTTTTATTCATTGCTCTAATTGTTCTTTTTATACCATCACGTCTGGTTTCAAGTTAATCAGCGCGATGTAAAATTGCTTAAATACAATAAAATATATACACCGTGTACGGATTTTATCGTTTTTAAGCAACTTTAACCATTCACGTCATTTAGACAAGACGCTCTATGAACGTTATAATTTATCTAAGAATCACAATTTACAGCCGGAGTCCCACTAAGTGATTCATTTTATTAAACATTGTGTTTATTTTCACCTAAATCGAAAATGCAATCATAAAATCAGTACGTAGAAATCAAAGATACTTAACAACGATTTTTTAAGATCAACACGTACTCACGAATCGTTTGATCTTCTCATTGTTATCGAGTAAATGATGAGAAAAGACAAAATTTGTGAAGTGATTGTGCAATAAACGCTTGCGCCCATCCCACGATAATGTTTTCTTGGTGCTGTTCAGACGCTCGTGCCAGACCGCTGTTATTAGCGTATCTGTTAATTGCGCAATTTGCAGCTGCTCCGCGAGCCTCATGCCACGCCACAGCACTGGCCAGCACGCGCAGTAGCTCCACTCACGAACATGAGTTTGTTGACTAGGTAACTGGGTATTGTATTAATGGATAGGTATATTTAAGGTGGTAATTTAGTTTAATAAAGAAGAACACTGATCTAAAAATATTTCACTTTAATTTTGAAAATATAGACAAAATATTTTTATAAATTTTTTAAAATTCATTTACAGATGTGTCGCTCCTCACACAGGTGAAAGCTCTTGCTTCAGTCTTCTCTCATAGATAGCCACAGACTAAACCCACTGCCAGCACAGTGTCAGTGTCATTGTAATGTTAACTCGCTGTGAATTATTTATTTGCGTGATCAGTCCAAGGACTGAACGTGGGACAGTGATGGCTTCCCAGAAGCGATAGCATAGCGTCCATTACGCGACACGCCTTACTGTGGGAATATTCAGCCTAGCCGATAACCTAGTAATAGCAGCAGTACCTAGATGTCTAATAAGAACCAGTGGGCTGAACATTTGTACCAAGTTTAAGGCAAGAATGTGCACCTGTATTACGCTCTGTTAGCACGCGGTAAGAATAAATAAGAAAATAAATTCGAAACTTTCCAAAACACCTACCTAGTTAAATGTGTTATGAGCGTGAAAAGTCAAACCTATCTGACCGATCCACGTTATCGAGCGTGAGCTCCTGGGTTTGATTCCCAGGTCTATGAGGAATTACAAAACGGCAACTTGTCTGCATTGTCGAATGGCCCCGCATTTGCTACTACATTAAACTGAATACTGACATCAGTAAACAGAATGCATTTTTTTCCACTTATTCTGATGCAATATTGACATTTTGCATCTTTTGTGTTATCTAAGTGCATATTAATTATTGTAAACAACAAAATCTGTTTAAATCAATAGTTAATAAAATCTATCACTTTATTGCAATAATCGTATATTGCAATAAAGTACAAATGGTTACCATAATTGACTATTAATTAGTAATTACTAGCTTTTGCCCGCGGCTTCGTTCGCGTTTATGTCTGAAAATATCCCACGGGAACATACTACCGAGATTTCATACCTAATAACAAAGGAAATTGTCGTTGACTCCTACCGCTGTGCCCGCGTTGCTACGCGTAATTTTGAAACTGTGATATCTTTTAAACTATTCATTTAAATGATATGGTGTCAAGGCATATTTTAATCTAAATTAAATGTTTAATTTAAATAACATATTTTGTTGGATAAGGATTAATACTATACCGGTCAAAAAAGGTTCGGAAATAACAATTCAATTTTTATCAAATTCTGAAAGATAAAAATGGTTATTGTGCATCATCCTTAGAAGATAGACATATGCCATTGCGGATTTTTTATTGAACTTTTTAAGGTAAACAATACCATAGAACATAAATTTGATGTATCTTTTTCGGTTTAGGCAGCGCACGCCAGTAAAGTTCCCAGTCGGCATGATTTTTTCCGACTTCTTCAAAAATAATCGTCAAATTTCAGCCAATTTATACAAAACCTTAATGAATTATACACTAAAACCTTCCGCTTGAATCACTCCGTCTATTGGTGAAAACCGTTTGAAAATCCGTTTGGTAGTTTTTGAGTTTATCCCGTTCAGACAGACAGACAGACGCGGCGGGGGACTTTGTTTTATAATTTGTAAGGATGGTATCTTCGTATCACAGTAGGTAAGTGTTAAAAGACAATATTCAGTAACAGAACTCGTAATGTGGAGGTGTTATTTTATATCGACGGGTGTGTAAGGAAGTACAAAAAGTATGACATGCCCCTTGTACTGGGAACTGTAACCAGGAACTTACGGAGAGGGGCATACAAGTAAGGAGTTTTAGAAACACAAAACATATAATGTTGGTAAAGAACTAAACAGCCAGACTGTCCACCTGGTGGACGGTTGTTGGCGCCAGTGGACACACCTGCAACACCTAGGGACTGGGCTTACAGACGATGTTTAACTGCCGTGTTTGACACCGAACATCTAGTAGATTGCTGACAGTTACTCAATATATTTATTGCTTGCATATGTGAACTTAGGTGGTGGTGGTGGTTGGTCGGAAGGCTATGCTGCATCGAGTCGATCTTAGTATGGTGTACTTTTCTTTTTTTTTTGGTTGGGAAATTATCAAATAACTTTTCCCGCTCTGGGCGAAGCGGGAGGGCGTGTCAGACTCTTACTGACTAAAACCCACCCGTGTTCCTTCAGTTGCCATGTTGCCGGGGCCACGATCTCCCTTTCGGACTACTTCGCAACCCCGGCAGGTAGTATGGTGTACTTGACGATTTGTTTTGAGAAGCTCAAAGTTCACCTCCTCGCTACACAGGAAGTTTTCTGCACTTATAAGACTCGAGACAAATGAACATGTTCCTTATTACTTACTCGTCAGAACTTCGACATTCTTTACCTTTCCCTAAAGAGTTAGTGGTCAAAGAAGTGGTATTCAAAGGGTATAATAATAAGGCTGTCGAAACGCTTACGAGCGACGATTGAAACTTAAACGTTTGTCTTCAACAGTGAGATATGAGTCGTTACAATACAAACAGTAGAGTGTACTCACCTCTGCGCAAACGGGAGGAACGTACAGAAGGTGCACTCCATAGAGGCATTTGAGAAACCTTATAGAATTTGTTGGAAAATAAAATTGAAATGGGCTATTGTTCTTGCAAGGAAAAGGGATAGATCTAGATTTCCCAAACGTCATCCTAATAGCTGCTATAGTCTTACTTCGATCTTTAGCGGTTTCTCATCGAGGATCTAATGATAGACAACATAGAAAAATTGCCAAGCATTAGACAGCAGTAGGTATGTCAGATGTGAAATGACAAACACAATAGTTACTGAGGAGTATGTTGCGCTCTTTCTTTTTAACTTCTTTTCGGTTTCATGAACAACCTTATGTCAGCATTGTGATAGGCTAAGATTACTGTTTATTTTCTTGCGTTACTCTCAATAGTTCTTCTGTATGTGGTTCCTGTAGCTGGTACGTGCCGTATGCTCGTCACGCGCGCACATCTCGCCGCGCCGCGACGTCGCCGCGCGTAGTAGCGCGTGTGTGGGGGGCCTAACACTGGCTTCTCATGACACGGGTATTTTTAGCCACCGCCACTTGGATACAAGCATGGGCAGGTAATGTACGTATTAAAGTTATCTTCATTCAAATTAGCTTGAGTTATGTAAAATTGCGGATGTAAGGTGACTACTCGTCATTTCGATTTAATTTCCTGGCAGGTTAGTGTTGAAGTAATTGAATTTTCTGTTAACTAAAACCTTTTGCTAAGAGATTGAAAATGAGCAACGTATCTGGTGATAGGATACCCCTTTTTTGTACTGCTATTGGCGTAGGTACACGGGGCATATGACAATAGGTGCCAGGTACTTATAATTACCAGTATGTAAGGTTTCATTGCCACTAAACAAACAAACGAACGAACCAAGTAATTAATTTCTTGTAAGTTTCGATCGCTAATAAACAAATAAGGATACAATCTTCATGCATTGCGATAGCGCCCTTTGAAAGTTGTAGTCAAAGTTGCGTCAGGCGCACTTCCCGGCGGCTCTCTACCGGACAGCTGCCTGCCAGCGACGCAGGCTAGGAAGTGATAGTTTACCGCAACAACACATATTATTGCATTAGCCAAACATAAATAACACCTTTCTGCACTAATGATTCACTATTTACTACGCATGACACTATCCGCATCACAGTGCATTCCATTGCCTTGTAACAACGCCATCAGCGATGCTTGGCTAGAGAAACAGCAATGAATTGCAAACAAGAAAGCACCAGGATAAGGAATTGCTCACGCTTGTCGGCGTCAATCAACCACTTCGACAAAGCTGTAATTTTGTACGAGTGATTGCTGATAGATGTTGATAAGTATGGTTCGTATTTAAATTTCTTGAAACCTCTTTGCTTTTTGCATAATTAAGTAAATACGGCGTATGGCATGTCATAGATAGGTACGTGTGTATGTCCTCGATGACTATCTAACGTCTATTTGTAAAGACAATAATTATAATCTCGACATTGTAGAGACTTAAACATTTAATACTTACATTATTTATTCATGGCAAGGAAAACAACAATATACTGGGAATGTTAGAGAAATATGAGCTTGAGCATCCATTTGACAAAGGTAAAGTTTCTACATAACAGTAGGTAACTAATGTATTGTACCATCGTATAGGCAATGTAAAGTTGAATGACCAGTCTATTAGAACATCAGCTGTAAATTAGGTACCTCTTACTATCTCAGCCTATGAAGCACCAGCTGTAACTTTGTCATTAATCAATCTTGGTGTCATCATAGCACGCCATGACAAGATGTGTTAATAATTCGTTTCAGCCCATGTTTGCCTGGCTGTCGTTTATAAAAGTAATGCATCCTACAAACATCTTCCGCGGCGTACGCCTCATGTGACCGGCCGCTAAGTCAAAGCTCTCGCCCTTGAAATAAAAGGTCCGAAGCGAAAAGTGTATTAATATTCAGTGTATCTTGGAGGGAAGTTAAATAGCCATGTATTTGTATTCATTATCCTCCGACTCTAACAGCTTACGTGTGAGCCGAATAGTTGAGCGACGCGACCTGCCACCGTATCCGTTGTCGCACGTTACGAACATGTGAGGCCAGATGTCTGATGTGGATAGCAGCATGAAAATATCAGTAAGTAACTGTTTATTTGGATCCCATTTCTAGATTTACCGATCTTAACTAATAAATCCGCAATATTCTTCAATAATTTTTCTTCGCTCCAAGAAACGGCAGCCAGACCTTTCAAAATATGCTTCAGATTTTTGTAACACTTAGGTAGGTATCATAATTTCAGACCAACAGAAAGATTTCAGGCTTTGATGCTACGAGCAAGGCATGGCAAAGACAAAAAGTTCGATAGGAATCCAACTTCTATATAAATACGTCAATAAAAGTTCAGATGACCGCGAGTGCCAGTTCTGAATGTCCTGATACGTCTGAACAGCGTAGCCGCGCGCTCTCACAGTTTTGTCTGGTGGTTTCATTGTGGCGCAGTCGCGGCGGCGCGGTGTGCGGGTAGCATTAGTCCACATTAGACACGCCGCTGCCGCTACGTGTCGCCATTGTGCGCTCCTCCTTAGCTAGCGCGGTAGGTGACCATCAGCTAACAATACGTCGCCGAGGCACAGCCGACACTAGTGGAACATTGATGCCACACGTCTGAAGGAGCCTTTGTTTCAAATGAGAGGTTACGACGCCTCATCCTTGTTATTCCATCACTTTCATGTAAGTTTTAGAAGTGAAAAATAACTTTAAGTGTTTTCCTCATTCGGGAATCAAAGAACGTCGCAAACAGAAGTCTGGGATGGCTAAAGTCTAGTTCTTTCACTATGCGAAGTTTAATAAGTAATCGTTGATAGTATTTAGATACCTACTACTGTTGACAATGGCTCGAGCCGTCCTGTTGACCCTATAAAGGACAACTATCAAGAATGTACGCATTGCTAATAGTAGACAACCTTGAACACCGCAAACTTAGCAATAAACAATGAGATTTAACTCCAACTACTAATAAATTTCAATGCTACATAAACTTACGAGTACAAGCACTGGCCACGACACCGCACTTCGTGTGGTCAATCACCGCGAGCCCAAACTCGGCCGTGCAGTACATAATGTTGCTGTAGCTATCTAACAAAGAACAATATTTTAATATTCCCCAATAGAAAAAGCTCTATAATCCTCGTCTCACTAAATAGGTATACTTAATCAATGAGAATCTAAGCATTAAGTCCCCCACGCCGCCGATACGTATCGAATCGGAATGACGTCTCATTCGTCCGATTTATAACGCGTCCATACTACGACCAATAGACGTATTCGACCACCCATATACAAAAAAAATTTTTGAATAAAGCAAGTAGCAAAACAGCAGTGCAAAATGTTTTAGCACTGGATATTTGTAGTATGTGGTGCTACGGAGTGCCGACGCCGGCGTGGTCTGTACGTAGCGTGACGCAACATTTTGCATGGCGTTCGATTCTCGCGCGGCTATAAATCATGTCGTCCGACAAGCGAACAAAGCCGGGTAACGCGCCGTGTCTTTGTGGATTTTGAGCGATTTCGGTTTATAATCATTTTTCATCCCGCTCCGCCGCCGTTCGGAATTTTACGCTGATCACCGAAATATACGAGCTTTGTTACCATTGTGTACCACTTCACTTTATTTGTGTGTCATTTAGATCTTATAAAGTCTAAATCCTGATCATTTAATTCTAATTTATCGGTTTATATTACACTTTACAATGGATAGGTAGTTGTTTATAAAATAGATCTAGAAATAATAAATAATTATACAAAGTGCATGTTGCATGTTTGAGGTCGCAAAACATTCGCAACTATTGATTACCCTTTTAAAAGGTCAAAAAACCTATCACATCTACCTATTACATCTACCTATTACAATTACCGATTTAACTTTTAAATCCTCTAAGTAAATCCGCGTCACAACTTTTTGTCACCGATACTGCATTGAGATGTCACCGGCTGAGCGGGCGGCGCGGCGCGGCGGCGGCGCCCAGTTCCCACCGAGCGTCGAACATAGAGCACGTCTCTAATTAATCATAATAGGGGTTTTTATATCAATGTAATGAGGTAATAAATTTTTGTCAATTGTTAGACGTTGCACGTCGGTAAGTGCTCGCTAGCGTGCGGTCCGTGGTGCGCCTTGACCGGCCTGAGGATCGCGTGTCACTAATTAGCTAAACCCAAGGTTCATATGAGAGATTCGACATAAATATGGGCGTATTAGATAATTGTATTGTTTGTTTCTACAGATTCGGGTCGAAGGTGGATGCAGTACGTTGCTACTTACGTGTGCGGACTTTGGCTAAGTTTCACTTTCGTAGCTCTGGTGTAGACGATATACAAACGTTCAAGTCACATGCACGGATTGATTCGTTACTGACTCTGAGACGCATGGAAATTATAAACAGAAAGGAACCCCTTAATGTTAAATCAGAAAGTGATGTTGTTTTAGTCTTATCTCTACATCAGTATTGTAGCGTTGTGAGCGGTCTCACTACATTTAGTCGAGTGATTCTCACTTAGTGAGTTACTAACCACATCACTACAAACGTGGCACAACACTAATATTCTAAGGACACTCTGATTTTTCGACTGCCGCTTGCCTTCCTGAAGGAGGTGACCCTCAGGACTGTGTGCCCCGACCTAAGGGCTCTCTGTACGGGCTCAGGCTGCACGCTGACGAAGGGCTGCCTACCTGCGGCCTACCGCCGCATGCCTGTGCTGACAGGCGACCTTCCACGTGTGGCCAATGCCTGCCTACCTGCGGCCTACCGCCGCGCGCCTGTGCTGACAGGCGTTCTCCACGGCTACTGACGTGTACTACCACGTGCTAGGGCCGTCCGGCCTACTGCGGAGCCTAAACTGAACAGGCCCCCCACATCTACCATGTGCTACCAAGGACGGTACCCTTCCTGCCTATCCTAAATGTGCGAGTGCTCAGACTCAGTGTCAGGACCTAACCCACGACCTAGCCGTGTTACTACTACCTATCATTATATCTAATAATTATATATACTAACCTATCCAGCTGTTTTATTATCTACCTCTATCTACCTATCCGTTAACGGCCTGCGCTGCCTACCCTGCGCAGCCCTAGCCGTTACAGTATGAACTTATACCACACTTTTTTTTCTGTCGAACTGAAAATTTTATTCAAATAATGTAATCATTGTTAGTTCATGTCTTAGTTGTGCTACAATTTCTTGCGTTCAGTGACGCGTCGGCAGTTAATCGTATGTCGCGACGAAGCGCAGTTTAGTGTTGGCATGTAAAACAAACGCGATGCGACAGTTACGTTCGCGCGCCGCTGATTAATTGTACCAGCGATTCTTTACAACCGCATCATTATTCTGATGGTACTATAAAACTCAAGCTTATTGTTCTATATAAGGAAAAACGGAAAATTTCGTAAAAAAAAATATCTGCTGTAAAATGGAAACTCGGAAATCGATTTATTTTAACCTCATATTACGTTACAAACATTCTACACACAAACAACCAAAACAAAACATCGGCCTCTCAACAAAATGGGCACAATACAAACATCTAGTTAGCACATAGTAAAGTAAAGGTTTGTTCACCTCGGCAGTGCGATTATGGCGACAAAACGCAGTTTAGTCGGCCGTCTGCGCCCGCCAGAACGAATGTGCGCCCGCCTGATTAATGCTCGGTGTGAGCGATGCCTAATGATACGAGCCGCTCATTATTTACATCTTTACTGCACAACTGAACAGTCAGTTAACATTACAACTTTCATGATTCGGTAATTATGTAGTAGTTCCCATAATATATTGGCAATTCCGAAACACTGTTTACTGCAGTATTTTTTGCTTTGCTGTATCTACATAAATTTGCAAAATGGACGTAAATTTATGTTAGAGGAATTTTATCATTTGAATTAAATTTATAAAGAGCGGGCAAAAAAAAAAAAATTGTTAGAAATCGTTTTGTACAAATCACTATTATTATTAACAATTCTTCATTTTATCAACAAAAAAATTGTACAATGTGATATTCCCTTCGGACAAACAACAACCCTTGCGATGAACGGTACAGTCGGCAACGTAAACAAGTTGTATTTTTTTTTTTATAAAATGCATATTCTTCCATTTTTAACCTTTAATTTTCTCAGAATTTCAGTTAAATGAATAAAATCACGTAGTTTTGTTACCTACTTGAGATAGTAAATAATTATTAGTATTTCAGTGATCTGTATCATCGACATGGATTTTAAGTAGTTTATTACTCAAAATTAAAGTCAAATCATTTATTTCAAATAGGCCCATATAAGGCACTTTTGAACGTCAATATTTACAAAAAATTACAAAACTTGCTGACTACGTGACCACAAAGTTTTATTTCTTAGGTTGCCATATTTTAATAACTTGTATATTTCATTAAAAAATATGTAAATTATATTACTCAATTACAGGGAAAGGAAAGTAAAAACCTGTGACAAATTGTAACGGATTTTTTCCTCAGCCACGAGATGAATGCAGAATCGACTAGAATTATTCAAATATTCACTTGCGCTATGCATCGTATGGGAATTTATTCAAATTAGTGTACTTGTACAGAACCTGTTCCAGATGATAAGGGGTGTTTGATTCGTCCCCTCGTCACTGTCCCGGTCAGCCTCCGGACCGGTGCAACGCGCAACAATACCCGGCACTATTACAACAAAATGCGTTAAAAATAATATTTTATTTAGTTATGTCCATTAAACAAATAAAATGAGCTAAATTGTTGAAATAAGAATATTTCTCCATTCGTTAGAAATCGTAAAATGAAGTAATAAGAGTTCGAAAAGTCAATTCTAAATCGACTGACAAAAAAATCGTAGCCTAATCAATTTATATTTACGAAAGCACAAATATTTTCGCTTAAAAACCAAATCGGTTACGAAGTAAACTATGATTTAGTGTAGATGACAAAATTAATGTAAAAAAACTTGGATGAGCAGCAGCGATAATAATTTATGTGCCGTTACAATCGTATGCAAAAATCGTCCTTGGACCGTTCTCCATTAGCGATGCGTAATTAATTTAAATATATTCAAGGTGGGTTCACTTTCGGACTATTCATATGATTTTTACAAAACCATACGGAAATGAAGCAGAGAAACGCGCACGCGTTGATTGTGTCGTGCTGATTGTGTACTGCTGGCGCAGGAGCGGAACTGTACTTAACACCAAAGTCATAAAACTAAATATTTGAATGACATTGCGGTTGGTGCTGATGGTTTTTGTAAAAACTTTGATCTTCGTTGAGATCGATTTTTATCAAAATCATTCACATACCTACGAGTTATCATTTACAATCACACACATAGGTACTAACGGAATTTAGTTACAAAAAAAAATTATTTTTCCCAACGTTAACTGATTTTTGATCAATTGTTGTAAATTTTCCATTTGCAGTAATTTAAATTGTAAATTTTCGTACGTCAGTTAACTGTGTAAGTAAGTACCTACTTATATTAGGTATTTCGGTTCAGTTTTTGTACATCATTGTTGTTTTGATCTTTCCCCTACAGGAATTGTGACTTTGTCGTGAACCCTGTCGACAAACTTCGTGTGCACAAGTTTAAGTTTGTACTCTGGGTGTTCTGACTTATTAAACAAGCAAAAGCAGTGCCTACGTAAAGGAAGAATTATAATTTATTTTGAGTATGAAAACACTGTAGATGAAGATAGCCCAGTAGCTGAATCCACCGCCCATGCGCGAGTGACGTATGCAGCGCCCTCGCATTCTCATGGTAATCCCGCATGACGACACACACTTAACACATGCAAATCGTTTATTGATAAACAAATAATGGTATTATAAGTTTTATTGCGCATTGTCGGTCCTCGGGCAGCCGTGTCGCTGACCGCTCACTCCGACAGATTTGAATTTATAATATTTTTTATTGTTTCGCCTCCTTTGTATAATATTTGTGTTACTAGTATAGCAGCGTGTGGTTGTATCGTTTACGCTAAGGTGTCATAACTTTATAATCGGCCACTTATGTGGAGTATTGTTTACTTTCATTGTTGCGTTAAGTGTCACACACTAGGTTGCTGGCAAACAGAAACACCCTGCGATATACCTTGTCAAGTGGTAAGGTAACTTTCAGAACAAAGATTCGAATAAATGAGAAGCGTAGCTCCTAGAGCGTAGCTCAGAGAGGCGTAGCATATCTTGTCGTAGCATGTCGTAGCGGAGCGTGTCTTGGCGTAGCATTTCGTAGCGTACCATGTCATGGCGTAGCAAGTCTTAGCGTAGCGTGGTTAATACAAGTTTAACCGCCTCTGTGGTCTAGTGTTTAGACCACCTGTCTCAGACCCAGAGGTCCCGGGTTCGATTCCCATTGGTAGCAAAATTTTCTGCTCGGTTTGGTTGGTGGTAGGGCTTGTTCTAAGTCCGCCTGGCTAGCTACCACCATCTTATCTAAGTCTATCACCATAACAACAATGTTAACAGCATTGTTGTGTTTTGGCACTTAGAGATGAGAAACCTAGTCAGTTCCTCTGGTTTACGATTCCGGGTGAAGCTCGCTTCCACCTTCAGACTGATGATCACTTACCATCAGGTGAGATGCAAGCTAAGAGCTTCCCCGGTATGCTTTAAAAAATAAAAAAACTTTACGAAACCGTCATTTTTATACTGAGCACGAACATCACTAAATTCTGCAATTGAATATTCATAAGTGTGTCTATTTCTCCATGCTTTTATCAATAAAACTGCCTTTTGTACTATATTGCATATTTGTTTACTTTCCTGTTTTTTCTTATTGTTTTAAAATAAAAGTAGTAGGTATTTATCTATCATTATAATGGGAACAATTATTCTTCAGTTGTTCGGCGACTTGGCGACACGTTCTGAAGTTACCAATCTTAGGAAGGTAGCTATCGTAACGTGTCGAGAGACGTGTCAATTAAACGCCTCGTCGATGACAATTGACTGACATTTACACAACTGTGCAACATTCTGTTTCAAGTTTATTATTATATGGCCACCATACTCCGCACATTTAAATAATATACTCGTATTATATAGTTTGCACGTGTTTGTGATAGCTATTGTTGTGTGATAACTGTGATAATACATTATTTTGACAAGTGAACGAGATTCGGTATTTACTTATTGGAGTCATTTGGCAACATTGCCGTTCTTGAAAAGTGTTTTACAAAGGTTAATTACTATCAGTTTAGGTATTGTCTGTAGTATTTGAGATTTGTGGACGCACTTTCAAAGAATCCACATCTCGTATGATAACAAGATAATCGAGGAAAAGGGAAAAGGGCGAGGAAAAGGTTCTTCTTTATAAATTTCTCGTTATAAAATCTAAAGCAAGCACCAAGTACAAAAGCTACTTATTGAATTACTTTTAGTGCGAATTGTCTGAATTTCGAGGTGCTAATAACGTTAAGGCTTATCTTCCCGACCTGGCACATAATAGTAAAGTACAAAGTGTATCTAATAGCCGCGTCCTCCCACACCGACTGATTCTGCTGGGAAACAGGTTGCTGGTTGACGCTGGTGTCGCAAGCGCAACCGAATTACCTGCAAACACTACTGCAAGGGAGTTGTGATAGTGTAATAAATAAATATCACTTTAAGCAATACGCTCCGTATGCATATTATCATACATTAAACTGGCACCTCTCACTTGATTCTCTACATGAATAAACTTATCTATACTAACTCCTTTGCAAATTACATTTTATGAAGACGGAGTTTGAACCCAGGACCTAAAACTTTACTAGCCATTAGGAACTTTTATAAAAATAAAATATTATTAAAAGACAGTGTTTTTTGTGGTTCGTTTAAAGAATAGTTCATCAGCTACGGAGGGTCTGTCTGCGATGCGTAGGGCAGTAATGTGATTACCAGCTAACTTGGTTACTGCCAACCCACATAGGGTGACTGTGGTGCTACGAGTGGCCACTGATTTGTTGTGCCACCGTCTCAATAAGAAACATGCAAATATATTTGATTTGAAAGAAAAGAAAGAAAGAAAATAAATTTATTTGACACAGGTTAAGGCACACAGTTTTCAAAAACAAAAAACAAAGAAAGTTTAAAACAGTATTGTGTGCCTCACGGCTGCGACAAATAGGCCCAGTTCAGCATAAATGCCAGACAACTAGTGCCTGACGCTGGTTTTCAACTGAACCTTATGTTACGAGTACGTCTTACGGATGTAAATCAGTTTTATAGTGTGTATAAATATTTAAATAAAGAATAAATAAATATGTGTAGCAAATAATAATAAAATCGAAATGATACAATTAAGTTAAAAAGATAATTAAAGATTTAAACAGTGGTATTTAACAAAATAATTAAAATGGTATGGTTACACAATAAACAAAGGACTAAAAGGACTGTCCGTTAATAAATAATAGATAACTTTATCATAATTCCGTTGCGCATCCATGAGATACTGCCGTAAGCGTCTTCTAAATGTGTCGATCGTATCTATCGCTCGAAGAGGTGGTGGCAGGTTATTCCACACTTTAGAAGCCGCATAACGGAAACTACCTCTAAAAGCTGCTGTACTGTGGGACTGAGTCGAGAGTTGCTGCGAGCATTGCCTTCTCCCACATTCTCGTCTACTCGCTATCCAACTCAACTTGTCGTACAGGTAGTCCGGTTTCTGGTATTTAACAACACCAAACAGAAGGCAAGCCAAGTGCAGTTTGCGCCTGGATTTCATTTTTAGAGAAAAATGCTTGTTTAGGAAAGGTGTTACATGGCTTCTGCGAGGGATATTGTAACAAAACCGCGCACGCGATTTAATTTTTAGTTCTTAATACATACACATAACATCACGCCTTGCTTCCCAGGAGGGAAGCAGAAGAAGAAGGGATGGGCAGAGGTGTCCCTGTAGCAGGTACACCCACATTTCGCCAGTTATGTTTAAGTCCCATGTAATAGGGGGCGAGCCTATTGCCATCAACCGGGCACAAATCCAGACTCCGAGCTGAGCTCCGAGTCCGAGTTCTTAATATGAAGGTATAAAAACGTGTTAAAAAACTAAGCCCTTAATTAGTGTCTTTTGCGGAAATAGTGGTTTAGTTTGTAATTTTTATAACTGCTGGATGATCCCACGATCGCCATCATAAGCTACACCAAACGAAGTCACAGGTGGACAAAGGTCTCTCCTGAGTCACCTGCTTTCATTTCCCAGTATTTATCACAATATCAATGTAATTACAATATCAATCGTAAGAACGCTTGAACACACCCGCATTGTCATACTTTACCTTTCCAGTAATATGCAATGAACCCGGATCACAAACTGCATACGGGAACCACCTTTTGCTAATCAGCTTCTTATCAGATAGCCGCTCTTTTGACTTGGATACAGTGAGAGTTGACAGTTAAAATTATGTTAAATGTTTGCATGAAGTTTTTTAGCTAAATGTTGTTATTGGCAATTGTTATATAATTAAATAAAACATACCATCACGCTTGTATTTCTCGAAGATAGGCAGAGGTGTTCACACACATTTCACCATAGTTATGTTTCAGTTACACGTTCAAGGGTTGCCTCTATGACATGTTCCTAATGTCTAAAATGTTAACATATCAGTGGCTCATGGCCTATTGCCATCAACCGTGCACACATCTAGACTTCGGGCTGCTACTAAGTGTACTCAATAGACAACCTAAATAAATGCCTAACCTGTGGATCGAACCCCAGACCTCATACTCAGCATTTGCACTTGTGACCACTATACCAAAGAGGCAGTCTGTTGTTCATTAATGAACGTTTAAAGGCGTATCCAGTTGACTGCTGTCCGTACAAGGAGCTGTTCATAAAGAGTACTTAATATTAATTACAAGTCCTTCACGGCACATCGCGGGGGAGGGGGGGCAGGGCTCTTGCTGATTCGATTACTGGTCTGGTTGCGTTAGCTTGTCGCTAAATATTCGTTATTACATTACTTACAGTTTTTTAACTTTTAGTCGTGTAAATGAAAGGTACAAATATATTATGTGTTAAAATGTAAATGCATTTCAATAAATATAATTACATCAAAACTCAAGCAGTTGCGTCGAAAACTCTTCTAACTAATTCGAATCTGAAACTAACTTTTATTTTCATACATATTCGTGTATTTTATTGTTTTGACGTGAGTATACCTACCTCCTCACATCGGATTTACCTCTGGCAATCAGCCCTGCTTCTAACCTAGCCGTAGGGTAATCTTTTTACACGGCTTAAGCAAACGAGAAAAAGAAAGCTCTACTTTTTTATAATTTCTATCTACAGCATTCAAAGTAACGGACATAAGTGAAACTAATTTAGATTTTTTAACAGGACCAAATTTTTATGCATTTAAATGCATAAATTAACCGACTGAACCAAAAAATAATTTGATTACACTAATAAAATTATCTTCTAGTCAATAAACCACAGTCGACCGTAATCTACGAATTGTGACTTATGAGTTACCACTTCCACATGAACACACACACAAACGTACAACTTGCAATAAACATGCAGTGCTATTGCCAGCAAGTGTGGGGTCTGACCGGGCACTGCGCACAGTGATCAATCAGCCGGCAACTATGTGCTGCACTACAAATGATGCGTTTTGTTCACCACATTCATGCTTTTGATTTGGGGCGATAATGACTTCTAATGTTATATTATTTATTGTCTATTGTTAATTTGGTTAAAGTGATTTAGAACTGTGTGTGAATTTGAACATGTACTATCCACATTATTGTAGACAAATTGTTAGGGTAATTTCGTGACAAATTGGCTTCACATAATCAACCAGACTAATAAAAAATAACTATTGAACGTATGAATATGGGAATCGAACCATGCATGACTGCACAGAGAGCAAACTTGCATCCACAGCACCGAAACTACTCAATCATTTTGAAATTGAAGGAGATGAAGGAATGATGTGATGTTATTACAATTACTTAAATTTAATTAAACAATCATCACATCATCATCATAATCAGCTTATAATGTTCCCCACTGCTGGGACACATGTCTTCTCTCAGTGAGAGGGACAATCAACATGTTTAAAATAATTCACGCTGTGTCATGTGTTAGTACAAGTGTCGCGAATGTTTGTGATCGGAGACTGTGGTCACAGCTAGCGACGAGGAAACTGTCACACTGATGGAAAGTAAAGACATGTGGAGATGATCAATGACACCTAAGTAATATTAAAGGATTGACCACGGCAAAACTACAGAGGAGTACATTTGGTTTGGTTTTGGTTTATTGTAGCGTTCTTTTTAACATACTTACTTCTTTTTGCCTCAAAATATAACAGTTTAATTAAATTCTAATCATCACCCACCGCCATCTAAATCTTCACGTAACCATCATCAATATTATTATAGTCGAACAGGTGTCCATACATTACAAACTCATACAAATCAACTCGAGAGCTCACATCGATAACTACAAAATTAATCGAAGCAATGTTAACTAGTAGTTGGCGCGGCGTTGCTCGTTCATCAGCGCGATACCATCGGCTGTCAATAACATCCTCGCGTTTCATATCACTTTTATTAAACTACAACAATTTTGGTTTCGTAAAACTACCCACACAGCCGCGGACCTTGGGTCACTAGAACCGCGGAAACAAACCAAACCAGAACAAAATAACCGCAACGACGACTCTCGCCAATTTCAACTCTCAATTTCGCAAATTAGGTTCAATTCAGTTTGGCAGCCGCTTTATATGTGACCGTATTAGACATGTTTTTATATTTTGGAGTATGGTAACATCTGCCTTTATTTACGTTTTGGCTGGAAACAGCAGCACAATAGGTGCGGCGAATCGGACGGCTCCACAATGGCCCCGCAGCCGCGAGGGGGCGCCTCTCACACCGCACGCTTTTTATGGACAAATAGATGACCTTCTGTTTGTAAGAGTTGCCATTTACTGTTTTTCTGCGGTTCGCAATACCGCAACATTTCAAGCAGTTCCACAAGTTTCCTTGTATAGTTGTGTGCTGAAAATAAAACATTGTTGCGACCTCATTAATGCATACTTGTACCTGCAATGAAGCAAAAAAAATACTTATAGTATACTAATACTTATAGTAGAGAGTAAAGAGGGGCGCCGGGAGGCGATCTTGTTTATTGTTCTACGGAAATAAAACTTACGTATTTGTAGGTACAAAATAAAAGCTCTAAGAATTCTCATTGCCTTTGCAACATCTTATTTTTTCAGCTGAAGCTGTTTATAAAGAGCAAATGACGCTCAAAGATTAATGTGGAGTAAGAAATGAGAGCAACGGTGTCAAGCCTTATCCTATGGCTTAAAAATGTGGGGGCATCACCTAGCTCACGCCTCACATTGACTAAGTTGCCAAATCTGCCAAGCTATTTCTCAACTATATTGGGGTCGGCTTCTAGTCTAACCGGATGCAGCTGAATACCAGTATTTTACATGGAGCGACTGCCTATCTGACCTCCACAGCCCATTAACTGGGTAATACGATACCCCTTGGTAAAACTGGTTGTCAGACTTTCGGGCTTCTGACGACCCGTAATGACTGTCAAAGATCTACGAATGACAGCCGGGACAAATAGCTTAACTTGCTTTCCGAGGCATGGAGGAGTCTTGGTATGTAAAGATCGTCACCCATCCACAGACCAACCCCGGCAAGCATAGCTTAACCGGATGGATAATAAATGTATTCTTGTGTCAATATAAATATAAAAATTCAGCTTCATTTCGTGGATGTTTTAATTTTTGTGCCTCGATTTTTGTGTGATTTTTGGTCGGTGGCGCCCTAGCTAGTGCTAGGGCGTCGAGACAAAATACTAAACCTGCAAGTGCGCCGCGAACTGAAAAAGTTTGGGAACCCCTGGTCTAGCAACGATGATACCTCGTGTACCTACTTATTATCTAATTAATCAGGTAAGTACCTTTCCATTGTTTCGCTAGGGTTAATGACCAGCACTTGAACTTTATAGCTCATATGCTACCGCCATATAGGACGGCTGTGACTCGGGAGGAGGAAGCCATGGCGATACAAAGTCAAAGTGATCACCGCGTCATGTCGCCACCCCAAACAAGACATAATGGAACAATTAAAATGCACGTGCTCACCGCAGTTACGAATTAACCGCACTCGACGAGTCAAAACCGCGAGCGACATATGGCGATGCGAGGCGCACCCCGCGCTATGTGACGCCCTTCGCGCGACAAATTACTGTTTAAGAGATTGCCATTAATACGAGAAGTACAAACTGTCGGATCCATTACGAACAAATGGCGTTATTTAGCGTCGCCGGCCACTCCGCGGCGGGCACTCCGGGCTGGCACTCCGGGCTGGCACCGCCGACACCGCCAAGCGTTGACTTACGGTCGTGCGCTAATCGAAGATCATTATCAACCGCGATTCAATCAGAAACATGATTAAAAACGATTTAGTGCATCGTATCTCATCCGGTACGTTCACTTTCGCGTCGCAACTCGCCGTTTTATTGGAAGCCTCTTAATATCAGTGTGTCAATCGTATTCTAAACTCGGAATAAGTGGCTCATCGGAGACGTTATGGCTATCGAGGTGGTAGCCAACCCGACGCAGACAAGACAACTATGTATGAGGAAAACATCGCACTACTCCGACAAGTTCATCATAAGTAGATCTTGGTTGATAAATGACACAATTTTTGGAACCTCCTTGATACAATCCTAGCTAGTGCTCATAAAAGATTCGTGTTTAGCCTGTCAGAGGAAACATAAATCATTTGATTCAAAACCTTTACAAAACGCGATGTCAAATAGATAATGAATGGCGTCCTATAACTATGAGAACGATTGTTACAAAAAGATTGGCCGATTTGTAGTAGATTATTGAAAAGCACAAATGGAACTAAATGAATACACCTCAAGAGAGGACTCGAGTTTTTTAGTCTCTTGAATCTTTGTAAAAAAACACAATCCACGCATTGTGTACCCAAACACGATAAGGGCCAACAATCGCACAAACCCTTCGGCGACCGCCCGCCCCCGCGCCCCCGCGCCCCCCTCACAAATGAATTAACATAATATGATATCGGCGCGGCGCAGATGCGACACCGGCGCGTCTGCCGCAAGACTTTTACTTTTCTTGTCTCATTCAACTTTCACCTCGACAATAATGTGATTTACATGTGTTTGGTGTACGCCTGACGCGCAGCACACGTGTCTACTAGATGCGATGCGATCGTCGCGTATCGATCTTCCTGCGCGATTGTGCTGCGCGACAATGCGACACAAAGCGCGTGGGCGCAGCGCATTGTGGCGTCGCTAAATGCGCTCACGCACGCTCTCGAGGGCTCCTTTGTCCATTGTCTGCCCGCCTGAGGGTGGCACTGTGACACATTTATTTTAGGCCAGTTTTTTACAGCACCCATTGTATTGGAAATTAGACATCGGCGCAGAGTTCACGAAACACGATATTATCTCAGCCCTCTGTGCCGCGCATCCTCCGACGATTTCTCCCGCCATTGTATCTCCAGTTACAACGGATATTTCTAAACGCTCATAGCCTACCTATCTTAAAACGAGAGAAGACTCATGCGTTATTGAAATTAAAAAAAACTGGTTAGCTTTCCATTTCTATGAGAGTGAATCGAAAATTCGTTAGACGAAGCGGTTAGGGAGTAGAACTAGTCGATCGGATAATTGATCAAAGATGGACCGTTAGTGTTGTCGAACGGGTACCATCAGCTGATTATACGGATTCCTTTCATCTGCGCGTGATGAATGACAAGCGAGCGTCGTTATGAAAGGGCGGTCAGCGCTAGAGATCACATAAAGAAGTGTAGGGCTGGTTTATAGTGTTTGTGACCGTTTTATCGATGGCCGGGAGACGCAGCATCCGGTTTTGTGCATTAATCTTGACAATGTGGCTCTATGTGATGGTCCGTTTGGTCACAAACTAGTTTGGGTAACGTTTCCCTAGGCGCGCTCTAACGCGCCCTCCGCGCGGTGCATAGTAATCGAATTCTTTTCATTACAAACATCTTCGCCATTGAAATGTCAAGTTTTACATGTAACGACATCCAAATCAACTATTTATTCTGTAACGATTCCCACGAATTATTATCTAAGTTCATATGGTTCTCATCTAGTAGGTACTGTACTCGCCTACATTCCACCAGCTAGTTAATCAACTGACTAATATCGTTTATTAATCAGTCTACTGATTATATGTCATCACTCGATCAGTTAATATTATTGCTGAGATTTGTTATGTTGCTAATACCTTTTTTATGATGCTCAATAAATTATACTTTCTATAATTTGGTTCCAATATTTCACTTTAAGTAAGTACGAGATCGATTTCTACGCGGACATTAGGTATATTTTTAAGTTAAAGCATTCGAATGTAAACTAGGAGGCACGCCATAAACTAAATAATTTACATAAAGCCGGAGCCATAACGGATCTCACAAGAACCGGTCGCGAGCATATTAATGTTTGTGATATATTAGAAAATCGGCAACAACACGCACCAAACGGATATTTGTGTTTCTTTTTGTGGCATCTCTTTTTTATTCTAATTTCTTTTCCTATTAAGTGAACCATTCTTCCAAGAATGTTCCCCATAACCATAACAAGCACTAAACACATTTGCATATGATAGCGGGGAGCGCGCGAGCGTTACTACTACCACAGATTAATTCACACTCGGCTTGCATTGTCCGCGAATATCCAGGATTTCTATTTATTACTCATATAGCTTATGACAGATCATATAATTTGTTTTTATTTGCTTTCTGATTCAGCAGGCATCATCCCCATCGCTATTACAGATCAATAAACTCATCGTTCATAAACCAAGTCCTGCAATAAAAAAATTAACCAGGTTAGGCGCCTGTTGATTGTAAGTACATAAATTATAAAAAAAAACATTTTCATTTTCTTTTATACGTGTAAATATTTTCATTAGTTTATTGTAATAGGATATTACAATTTGGTACAGATTCAAAACAAGTGCAGTATATTGCATTACTATTGTGTCGTACAATACTAGTTGTTGCGCATTATCTGCGCGGGAGCATTCCCAGGACTCCGTTAGCGGTTCACATGGCGACGCATCCCTTTCGCGCGAGTCAAGTGATGAGCCTCACAATGGACCAGCTGCCGACCCCTGGCGACCAGGTGACACCACACACCAACCTGCCAAACAAAACACATCCTTAAAATAACCCGTACACTGTCTAAAATTAAAATATCCAAAAACAGGAATGAAGACACTCAAGATGTTACTGAAAAGGTTAAATTTGAACTTAGTGCGACTGCACTAGCGTTGGTTTTAGAATAAGGAAATATCGATGTTGAGATGATTGCAATAGATAACAAAGCGCTCAGTGATCTGTAACTAGTTCGAACATACTTGTTATTATTCTGAAGGATGGTGCATTAGAATCATAACTTATTAACAAGAAAACTAAGTATATTCATCTTTTTGCAAGAACGGCATTCGCGGTTGACCCCATCAGTAACAATAGCAGGTCAGAAGAAATCCTTTCGCTCGGGGACAATCGCCAAAATGATAATTTATGCAAAGGGGAAGTGGAAGCAAAAAATACAAATAAAGCTTATGCACCTGACCGTCGCATATGCGCCGCAATAGAAGCGCAGGTATCCGTCACTCTTACAATTAATTATACAAACATTACGAGCGGCACGCGCGCACAGGGGACGTTTAGCACATTCTCTACATCCTCTGCCATGGTTTACATTGAACGTAGCCTATAACAGCTGCTAGTGCCAAAGAAGGAAACCCAATTACTAAACGTGACTGGATTTTTCTCGAGGGTGACAAATTGTGGTCGCAAAAACTTTTCTGCCCGGTAATTACTGTTCATCGACACGTAAACACGGGCTTCCCTATTTGCAAGTGAATGGGGAGTTCGATTGAGGATTTTACTAAAAAAATTATATACCTGAACAAAAGCTAATTATACTTTGATAAAAGCTAGCCCACAATGGGTGGCGTCGGAACAATCGCGGCCTGGAGCACACTGGAGGGCGGCACTGGCGACGTGTTAATTAGCAGATTTTCCCACCTTTCGACAATGATTATTTTTTGTAGTGCACAGTAACGTGAGTGATGATTTTTTTGTATTTTTTGCAGTTATGCTGTTCATTGTCTACGTGCGTTTTTGTAACGATCTTTTTAAACGGTGGTTGTTTATTGAAATCACAACACCCAAATGCATAGATATAACAACACAGATTTTTTTTCAACGGCTTAATATTGTTCTGTATTTTTTGAAGCTTGAAAGAAGACAGTGACACAATGCATTAACCTACGGGAGCAATTTTTTGACCTACCTCAAACTAACATAATTATTTGTTGCAAATCAAAATTGCTGGGAGATACAGACCATTTAAAGCCGTAGGTAATTAATAAAGAGAACTAAGGAGTGCACTGATATTGACGCGCGGACAATCGCGGCGGCGGCGGCAGGTGTCGCAAGCGCTCGCCTGACCTCCACCTCTGCGCTGCCGCCGCATTGTTACGCGCGTCGCTACCTACTCTGTACTCACACTACAGTCACTACAGGACTGAACACTACATGTACTACAACTACATAGGTGTCGAATAATTACTTATAGGGTTGTTGTTAAGTTGTATACCTAAATAACTTAGAGTAAGACATTTTCACTCATAGAAATGTGAATATCTCAGATTGTGGCAAAGTTTTCTCTGGCACAAGTTCTATGTATCGTAGATGAGTAAAACTAGAGAACAAAATCAAAGTGTGAAATAATTATTGATATCAAATGCAGAATAACAGTAAAATTTTAAGTACTAGGTACATCTTAATGGAGAACTGGATGACAACAATCTACAACCAATAGAACTTGATGGGTTCACTCTGCGTGCTTGTGTCAATATATCGAAAGCAAATGATCATGGCCAGTGATGTGATTAATTGGTAATGAAATTAACGAAATCAATAATAGTATGACGCGTAGTTGTAATGATATTCATTATCAAACCGTAGGCATAGCGGTCACTTCGACATTCAATAAACTTAAAGTAAATCAATATGTTTTGCCAAAAGACTCTTGTAACCTCAATGTACCTAATATACATCGATAGGTTACAGTCATGACACAGGACGCCTCAAGGTAATGCAAAACTT
This sequence comes from Agrochola litura, assembly GCA_949152395.1. Lineage (NCBI taxonomy): Eukaryota > Metazoa > Arthropoda > Insecta > Lepidoptera > Noctuidae > Agrochola > Agrochola litura. The sequence goes on from OX424499.1 coordinate 25,584,516, forward strand.
TAAACCCACAAACTGATCTAAAAGATAACATCAACCAAGGTAAATGTACTGAGCAGATATTTTTGTAAAAGCCAATGGAAAATCTTGACCCAGACACCGGTCAAAAGGCAACTTGAAATTCGTAGGTATCTAAACAATCTATTGTGAAAGAAATCACAATGAAAGAATTGTCGTCGCGACTCAGGATCAAGGGCCGATTCCAATCAGAGTTTTTAGCTAAATCTTTGGCTTTAGTTTTAAGAATTGCTTATGATAATTTCTCCTGGCTATATTTCAGTAATTTCACACATATTTTAAAGAAATATGTTCAAAGCATGGCCCACAATGGTGTCGTGTGTGATACGGCGGTGTCTTCGGGCACGGGTGACACCGTCACCTCTGGCCCTCGACCCGCTTTGTGTGCTGCTACGAGGGAACTGAGCAAAATATTTTTTTTTATTATTATTTGTACAGTTTATGTATTTCAACGCGTTCACAATATCGAACGAAACGGTTACAACTATTAAGTTAATTCTAAGTATATTACTAGATCAACTCAAACTGTTTAATCATCAACTAAAATAGAAAATTATATTCATTAAAACTACATAAGATAAGATATTTATTTTTCGTACCTACTAAGTTCCTGATTTTTAAATAAACAAATAAATGTATGTTTAACAGACTCGTAGACTTGATTTGCTAATCTATTTAATTTATCACTAAAATGTAGGAATTATTATAATACACTGACACACTGGGAGCACATAATTATGGTGCGGTAGCTTCTAGTGATGGGGTGTATAATAAATCGTATCGATAGAAATAAGCAGTTTTATTGCAGAATATTTGAAGCGTAGGAGTTGTTTTGTAACGAAATCAAACTCACCGACACCTTTAACAAATTTTATTTTACGTGTTCGCGGGTAACAACGGCCCGTCACTTAATTTTCTGCCTTGTGTAGGTAGGCGCGCTAAGTACTATCCTGGCTTAACGCAAAACTGGTGACGTTGCGGCAGCTGAGGAGTTGACCCCGAGGTAGAAAGACCCGCAGGTGTTGAACATTCACATTATGTGAACATTCGAAGACGGCTGTCACGTCATCTAGCGGCCCTCACTAAACCTGCCAGCGCATCTGACTATCTCAACCCTGCGGATCTTTCTACCTCGGGGTCAACTACTCGGCTGCTGTGACGTCACCAGTTTCGCGTTAAGCCAGGATAGGACTTAGCGCGCCTACCTACATAAGACAGAAAATGAAGTGACGGGCCGTTGTAACCCGCGAACACGTAAAATAAAATTTGTTAAAGGTGTCGGTGAGTTTGATTTCGTTACAAAACAACTCCTACACTTCAAATATTCTGCAATAAAACTGCTTATTTCTATCGATACGATTTATTATACACCCCATCACTAGAAGCTACTGCACCATATGTGCTCAAAGGGGAATAAAGTCGAATTTAATTTTTTGTTCCCCTTTAGCACCACGTTAAAATATTGATTGGTGCTCATATGGGAATACCTTTGGTACTCAATACATAGGTGCTCAAACGGGAATACTTTCTTGACACGCTACCGCCTATCTAGATACAAACGGTCAAAGATCAAAGATCATACACCATTAATAATAACACTGAGAGTATCTTATAAAGTAAGGTAGTAAGACACAGACAGACTGGTGACCAAATCATGATAACGGTTTCAATGAAATTCTGTCAAAAATCGTATATTTAATGTCAGCTGCGTGTTTTCGCCTGGAGGTATTTTTATCTATCGTTAACAGGGCATTCTCAAGCGGGACCATAACAAATTTTTTTTTTGAGAACGTCCTCATTCCATTGGCATTATTGTGTCCCCAAAACTAGTGACATGTCGACAATAGCGCGGTGGAAGTACAACCAACAAAACCAAACAAAAATTTAAACCGGATTTCCAAAATCCCGTTCCATCGCATCGGCAAGAAGCTCTGTTTTCGATTTCTATTCCGATTGTTTGTTTTTTGGATCCATTGTTGGCTCTGTCGGGGCTGCGACACGCGTACCCATTTTTGCAAACTCTAGTCCATTGTGTTCGCGAGAGGAATGACGTTTGACGGACACGCGGGAGTGACGCGCCCTGCACCGCGACGCGCTCCTGTGAGGTCAGATATTTTAACAGTCCTCCCAAGCGTCGTTAGTGCTGTGACAAAAAAGAAGATATCATCTCCGCTCGTCCTAAGCTCACTTCTGCAACATTTGCCCGAGCACCGCGGGCTACGCAACGGGATTCCTGTTATCATATTGGGTCCCGTCATCATGGTCTAAATTACTTTTTGTGTGGTGTAAAAGGAACGAAACGTTTCGTCGGTCAACCATCGCTCGGAGCAACACTCGACCAATCCGTACCCCTTTTCTTACCTGCACCTCAGGATATCTTTCGTATTCATTTTTAGTTGCTGTTATTGTTCCTTTATTTAGATTGCGCCGTTTCATTCAAGCCTTAAAACCACTATAAATGTCATAGCAGCATATTCATCACAATATAAAAAGCCATATTAACTGCATATTACAAAGTATCTTTGCATTCAATGAGTCCATTCATCGACTCTGAAGGTGGGTCATGTCGAACTTTTTCATTTTCTTTGAAACGTTGGTTTTTATGTTTCCCAATTATCAGTACGCCTACACAGTGAGCGGGTAATGTTCTTCCTATGGTGACAAACTGTCCATTATGCCCACATTCGGACAAAGGAATGCATTGCTATGTTCGCATCTACGTTTGGCCTATTACGTTTAGAGAAGCTCACTAGTGCGTCGACTTGGTGCCGTTATGTAGGAACGGTTATCAAACAGCGACTCGGTCTCGTTCGCAAAAAGCGCTCGCTCCTGCCTGCGCGTCCGGCGCGCCAATTACGCCCCGCGCACGCGCCTCCAAAAAAACACCCGCAGACCATCTCAACCATTTTTTTAAAGCCCTAACTTAAATAATAATGCAGTAACACGCGAGAGTATTCGCAAAATGCGATCCGCGAATTTCGTTTCCAAATTCCACCGGCTCCGGGGCTGGACGTCGTTTTTTGCCGCTACTAATGTCTGTTTGTCTTTAGATTTGTGTTCTGCTATTCTCGAAGCTTTGTCGGTGTGGCTGCAGCGACGTTTTCAGATTTCCGTTCATTCCTTTTCCTCTTATTACTGTTGAGATTTAAATTTTATAAAACTGGTTGGTTAATTGGTTCCTGTCCTATATCGTCCTCGGCGCTGTCAAAGTTCCCTGCGTCCGCTCCACTCACCGTAAAGGAATGCAAAATCAACTGTCTGCGGCCGTCGGTCGTCCCAAGCGGGCTTTTAATAATGCACACGTATAGCTATAATGAAGTGCCCAAAGTTTTTGTGTCGGCGCACGATTAGTCCCTCCCGGCGATCTGGTCGCGTACACCGGCCCTATCATTACTAAAAACGATTCTAATAGTATAATAGTCCTGTCACATCCCTTAAAGGGATCGAGTTTTTAAAGGACAATTTCCTTAATAGGCGATGGAATTTAGCAGTCATTTAGAAAATTTGTTAGTTTAAACTGTCCTTATTTTGATAATATTTGTTGCTCGATCGTCCGGGGATTAAATTTTAAATCGTTTTTGTAGGTTCATTATAATGACGTACGTTTCCGTTTGCCTCGACTACGTAAACGATTTCTATATACCTTGGCGCTTTTGATAACTCAAAAATTTGACAAATGTGTACATGATTCAAAGAAGATGGAGTAGACCGGTTGAGACGTACCACCTGAACTTCAACAAATCGTCAACAGTTTTATTATCCTGGGATGGATTCGACAGATTGCCTGCATTTAAATGTTTATTTATTGCACTGGAGTTAAATTATGAGTTTATGGATTCAGTAGCGAATACAAGGCTGTAAATCAAGGTTAGTATCTAGTGTTAGCTATAGATGTCGACTTGTATGTATGTATACCTGTGTGTGGAGGAGTGTTGCGGAGGGTGTCGAGCTCGGCGGGGCTTGGCATGGCTCGGCGGGGCCGGCAAATGGCACATTTATATTGTTCATTACGGGGCCCCGGAGGTGAGAGATGTTGGCGCTGTCGTCGCGCCGGGGGGCCGCCGCAGGGATGACCGCGCCCCGACGTGCAGCACTCCGAGCTGACGCTGCATCTGGGAAACATATAACACCCAATTGTACATAATACTACCAAAAACTCACTTTTTTTTTGCTCTTGTAGTATGGCAGGTTAATTGCGGAAGAGGAAATATTTGGCTGATGTAAAATAAGAAATTCTCCAAGATGAAAATAATGTTATAAAATCAAACAAAAGTTACCCTTATGTCTGCTGATTACTCTTTGAATCCTCAAGTACGTAGATAAGCTAAAGCTTGGCATTGCTGATGCGTGTGCCGCACTTCTGGCAGCCCTGCAGGCGCTACCACCGGGGGTCCGGTGCGCGCACGTCCGATCGCGTTGATTTGTGCGCGGACTCCCGCCGACAGTATTTGTACAGGGCACGCGTGGGCCGCGCCGCGCCGTGCCGCGACGACCCGCGACACGCGACATCGCGCGACATGACGCGGCCGCGGCATTAACCATCATGTTCAACCACAACATCTCCAAGGATGTTTCTAAATAATTTACCTCACACTTCTCTATACCAGAAGTAGGTTAAACATAAGTTCGAATTGTCTAGTTTTGTACAATCCTATATCACGGCTTGAATAAACTCAATCATGCCCTGAGCCACGAAGTCAGAAAATAAATTAGCTATTTCCTGTCCATTGAACTAGGATCAATATGGTCATCATATAAATCTGAGGTTTACGTATTTTATGTTTGCGTAAATCAAGTTATAGACATTTGTAAAGAATGAAGCGTCAGCAAGCAATATCCAACAGCACAGTGAAAATTATAACTAGTCGTTAAATAGACATGTTTATGCGAAAGTTGGAAGTTACTTTCAATGCCATAAGGTGCTTCATTAATGACTTAACAGCAGCGACAGACAATGATCGGTAGGAATCTGAATGCGGGCGACGGCGGCGGCAAGCGATACGTGAGTGAAAACATGGGCTCCGATCTCACCCGGCAGTTTCATTTCGAATATATTTGTCGACGTATTTTCCAATCTAAACGAGCCGAAATTAGAAGGCTAAGACAACTTTGAAACCGGTCAACATAAAATTGGAAACCAACTGTAGTCTCCGAGTTGCGCAAGAGTCGATCGACCAGTTTGGCGCGAGCTCGCCGGCGCGTGGGTCTATGGGTCTGCGACGCGCTGCGGCACCAAAAGTCGCGCGCGTACGCCCCGCACCTGCACTTACGACGTTTGACGCCGACACCCAAATTATTTAGTCTGTCACATTATTGCCGCGTATTAAGAACCTCGGGGACATAAATTTTTATGTGTATAGCTCTTAAAATATGGCAAGTAACTGAAACATTAACTGCAGCACGAATATGCGCGAGAGTTACGACGACGCTACGAGCTTGCATTCTGCTCACCACCATTTGTTAACTGCATCCAGCCCCTTGTACGCTTGAACGTATCGTGTCCAAGTTCAGTATGAGTAATTTCATCCTTAGTATCGACACTCTATTTGTTTTTAGATTTCCAGGTCAAGCGAAACATGTTTCAGATTGTGCAAACAGATCTAGCGTCCTTGATCACCGACATATTGTCGGCTGAGATGTGATTACGCCAACTTCTTCTTTAAATTTCGTCAATCCCAAATGGAGAGGCTTCTCAACGGCGAGGCATTAATAGCCCGTTTGTGTTACGTTAGGTGTATCAGAGAAAGAAAGTGGTACACTGGCAGATACAAAACAGCTCTAAAGTTTGAACAAATAGTTATCTCGCGTTAATTTGCCTCCACTTAATGTAGGCATTGGTCGCGTTATCAGTGGATAACTTCATCCGAGCCTGAGTGCAGCCTGTCGGGTGTCGGTGACTGGTGACGCAGTGCGTTATGTGACTCTTATCAATCACGAATCGCTCGCCGCTAAAGCATCCATTTCAAAAGCCAACTAGGAACTAAGATATTGAAACTAGTTTTTAGTCAAATTTAATTTCGTAAGAAACAGTTCGCCTCACCACCAATCCACGCCGAATTATTATCGTCATGTTATACGTTTTATAAGATACCATGGGTATTTAGAACTTAATTCAGAATCAAATTGTCGACGCCATAAACTTTTAAGTATATCAGGATTATTGACTGTTTGAAATTTTTCACAATGACCTTTCGCATAACGAATAGACAGCTACCATTTTGGATGAGCTATTAAAATATCTCGTAAATCGCATTTATAGTTATTAGTTTATTTATCTGCAATAAGATATTGTTTTATGCAAATTCACAAATGGACTGATGCCGAAATTTCACGCTTGAAATTACCGTTCGATTAATCTTTGTGGAGAATCTCCGTCGGTCTATCAGGGATATAAAAACAGTTCGGTTGTGGGCCCGATGGGTGCCCACTGCCCGTACCTGGCCAGCTAATAAGTGTTCCGGATAAAAAGTCGTGACCACAATTACGGTTTTATATTCCAACCATGGAAGGGTGTGCGTCGCTCAGCTATATTGATGGCGTATATTTATCATAGACAATTTAGGAACACCTGCTGTTAGTTCGGATGAGCGGTATATGTCAAATTAATACGGCTCCTCGCAGAGGGTTTATAGTTTGTTGGCTTTTGACGCGGTTAATGTTTTATTTGTTCTGCCCGGGACCGATTGATGGCTCTCAAATTAATAGATTGCTGAGCGAGTCTTTTTGTTTTCTTGGGTATTTTTATCTTTTTATGGTTGGGAGAAGGTAATCGATTTCTATTGTTTGCTAATTGTTGCTTTGGAAATAACTCTATCGTATCTATTATTAAATTAGATTAGATTTGTTACAGCTGTAGTGGCAATCATGTCATTTGGTTTAAATAGGTTCTTATTTTTATTATTTTGTTTATCTTTTATATAGGTAGATTCTATTTTCTTTTCTTTTAGATTTTGTGAATGTGAGAATCAAATCAAATCAAATCAGTTTATTGCAAACATGTTGTACAGAGGTTGGAATAAGATTAATTAGATTCAAACATGCACCCTGTAAGGGCACTGCAAAACAAAACAAAATTAAATTAAATTAATAAATTACATTTCATTACATTACAAAACATGCTTCAAATCAATAGAATAGAATAATTATTGTTATTTGTTACTGTAGCAATCGAATTATATTATATTACTTATTATGAGTAGTAATGAATAAGAATAAATTAAATCAAAAATAAAATAAATTAATACAAATAAATTAAATATGTTGGTATGTATACAAACAATCGTCAATGGTCAGCTATTTATGTCATTACTTTCTAATTATTTATTTAAAGAAAAAAAAAAATCAACAAAATTATACTTTTTCTTCAAAAAACTCTTGCAATGTTATTTTACTTTATTTCTTTTAGAGTCTTCGGTAGTTTATTAAAAATCTTGATACACATTACATACGTTACGGGCCTAAATGGAAAATGGATAGTTTTGAAACCGGTAATGCTAGATTATTTTGGAGTCGCAAGTTTCGTGGGTGGGTGTAATGATCTTTATTTAAGGGGTAAAGTGATTTATTTTTCCTGATAAACAAACATATTTCAAAGATATACAGAGATGTGAGTGTAAGGATATTGTGTTCTGTAAAATGTGGTCTACAGCTGTCCATACCTCCTATATTCGTCAAGATACGCATGCATCTTTTTTGTAACTTGAACAGTTTATCTGCGTTCGTACTGTTACCCCAAAGTATTACACCGTAACGGAGCCAAGAGTGCGCGTATGCGTTATAGGCTGCTTTAGCAGATTTGAAATCTGTAGATTTTTCAATTTCGATAAAGCATAAGAGAATCTAGAGATTTTGTTACTAATGTGTGCTATGTAAGATTTCCAATTTAAATTTGGCTTATTCCCGAAATCCCCCCTGAAATCCCCCCTAAGGGGGAAAAGTGGAATTTATAATAAAAAGTCTAGAATTCCCCCCTGAAAATCCCCCTTAGGGGGGAAAACTGGAATCGAAAGAAATACTTATTCCACAAATCCCCCCTGAAAGTGTACTCTGAGGGGGAAAACTGGACTCAAAAAAATAAAAGTCTGGAATTCCCCCCTGATAATCCCCCCTAGGGGGGAAAACTGGAATCTGAAAAACCAACGTCCAGAAATCCCCACTGAGGTCCATAAAATTTACGGAGTGCCTCTGCTACCGGCGCTGGGCGTCGATTTGTTCGCCGGTGCTGGTTGCCAAAATATTTACCGCGGACGCCGGCGGATATTTTACTTAGATAACCTAGAATGCAGGAGCGAGCGAAGCGAGCTTGGGAACATTTTGACTTATTCCGCTCTAATACCACTGGTATTTGTTTCAACTCATATTTATTTTCTATTCCGAATGGATAACACATAAACATAACATCACGTCTGTAATTCCCGGAGGGTTAGGCAGAGGTGTACATATAGTAGACCCACATTCATTCAGTTCGGTTTCCGCAGGGGGCGCTCTACGGTGGACGCCATCATGCGCGTGCGGGCCCTCACGACGGGGGATGCTGTGGCCCGGGGTGGGGTCGTCTTGGCGGTGTCTCTAGACATCGCCAATGCCTTCAACACCCTGCCCTGGAGTTGCATCAGGGAGGCACTCCGGTACCACCGGATGCCGACCTACCTCTGTCGTGTGGTCGAGGCCTATCTGACGGACAGGGCCGTCATCTACCCCGGTCACCAAGGAGGGTGGAACCGGCAAGAGATGTCGTGCGGTGTCCCACAGGCTTCGGTCCTGGGGCCGCATCTGTGGGACATCGGATACGACTGGGTGCTGCGCGCCGAGATAGCGGCGTCAGCGTCGTTTGTTACGCTGACGACACGCTAATCCTGGTGCAGGGGAGGTCGTACCAGGCGGCGGCCGATCTAGCGACACGCGGGGTTGCGACAATCGTTGACAGGATCCGGCAGCTGGGACTCGAGGTGGCCCTGCACAAGTCTGAGGCCATGGGTTTTTATGGTCCTCGGAATGCGCCACCGTCGGGCTACCAGATAATGGCGGGAGGGGTTCACATCGGTGTCGAGTCGACGATGAAGTATCTGGGACTCGTCCTCGACAGCCGGTGGAATTTCGTCGAACATTTCCGACGTTTGGCTCCCAGACTGGAGCGGGCCGGGGCTGCCTTGAAGCGGCTCCTGCCCAATCTAGGAGATCCAATCGCCTCCTGCCGGAGGCTCTACGCGGGGATCGTGCGGTCCATGGCCCTCTACGGGGCGCCGGTGTGGGAGCGTTCATTGAGGCTGCGGCCAGCCCGCCGGTTGAAGGCGTCTCAGAGGGTCATGGACATTCGGCTGGCCCGAGGATACCGCACGGTCTCCTGCGAGGCGGCGAGCCTCCTTGCCAGATTACCGCCATGGGATCTGGAGGCAAAGGTCCTCGCGCATATCTGGGAGTGGCGCGAGGAGGCGAAACGCCGGGGCTTAACTCCGATGCCACAAGAAATCGCGGCACAACGGACAGAGCTCCGGCGGGATCTCATGGCGTCATGGAGAGTGCGATTGTCGCAACCCCGTGCTGGGCACGCCACAATTGCGGCGATAAGACCCCTCTTTGAGGAGTGGCTTGAGAGACGCCACGGCGTCCTCACCTTCCGCCTGACGCAGGTTCTCACCGGACACGGCTGCTTCGGGAGGTTCCTGTTTAGGATAAGGCGGGAGGAAACACCCGGGTGTGACCATTGTGTGGATCAGCCTGAGGATACGGTGGAGCATACGGTGGAGGTCTGCCCGGCTTGGGCGGAGCAACGCCGTGTCCTCGTAGAGGCGATCGGCGGCGGTGATCTCTCGCGTCCGGCCCTGGTTCAGGCCATGGTACGGAGCGAGAGGAAATGGCAGGCCGTCACCTCCTTCTGCGAAGCGGTAATGCTCGCGAAGGAGGAGGCAGAACGCGTGAGGGAGAGGTAAATTTCGCGCCCTCACGCCCCCAACCGCCGCAGGAGGAGACGCCCGGGGCGGGAATCGCGAGCCGATTTCCGGCCACCGTAGGCGCGGGCTTGCGGACGGTGAGCAATGGGTAGCTCGCCGTCCGATAAGGACCGAGCCCGGGTCGACGGCGCGTTGTGTTCCACGCGCGCCTCAAAAAGATGTCAGCAGAATTGACGGGGTCCGGTAGGGCCAATGCCTGCCGGGGGTTCGAAGAAAACCGATAGGGAAATCGTGGCCCCCGGCAACAGGGCAACCGAAGGAACACGGGTGGGTTTTAGTCAGTAAGAGTCTGACACGCCCTCCCGATCCACCCAGAGCGAGAGAAGTTATTTGATAATTTCCCAAAAAAAAAAAGGCTGCAACTGAGAAATTCCTGCTGGAAAAACCCAATAACACTTTGCATGACCTGGGAGTCGAACCCAGGAACTCATGCTCAGCAGTAGCGCTTGCAACCACTAGACCAATGAGGCAGTCTACCGAACGGATACTTCTCTTTAAATCATGAAATTAATGTGCGAACAAATACTAACAACTTGAATTTGGTACAGTCAGCTCAGTCAAACCTAAAAAATAATAATGATTGTTCATTCTCGGTGCACACCTATTATGATTTATTGATTGTTATTAGCAATACTTACATAGTTCTTTTTATTGTTGTACGTATATATGTTGTATACCTAATAATGTATTTTTTTTTAAGTATTCGTAAACTGTCTAATTACTAGTCAGCCAGCCGTATTGTCGTCTACAAGTAATTGTTTTATAAGTATTATATTTTCTCTTTATCTTTGTACTTCATTGTTACTTTCTGCAAATTGCCGAAAAACTTGATAATTGTTACATATTGAAATATGTGATGTTAAGGGGGGGGGGGGGGGGGGTTCTAGGTAGGTACTTTGTTTAAACTGTTTTAATCGACCGATTTCCCTCATCGCTGTTTGTTTGTTTTTACTCTTCATCTCATTTTATTACGTATAACAAAATTCTGTGAAAAATAAAAGACTGATTAAAGTGATTAATATTATACTGCCGTTTTTTTGTTTATTAAATTGTACTTTAAGAGCGTAGAAATCAAAACTAAAAATAAGGGGGAAAAATGGAATAATCCAAAATGAAAAGGGGGATTTCTGGATTTTTATACATTAGGGTTCAGTTTTCCCCCCTGACGAAGATTTTCTCAGGGGGGAATTGTGGAATAACTCAAAATGAAAAGGGGACTTTCTGGACTGTTTTTACATTAGAGTCCAGTTTTCCCCCCTGAGGGGGATTCTCTCAGGGGGGAATAGTGGAATAAGCCTTAAATTTGTGTCAATATTAAGGCCCAACAATTTAAAATTATCAACGCAGTCTAATTTGGTTTTGTTGTAGGTAAAATTTATTTCGAGAGGTCGTTTTTGATAAGGTCTAAATTGCATTATTTTAGTTTTTGCGAAATTTAATTCAAGGTTATGTTCATTTAACCAGATAGATATGTCGGACAGAAATCGATGGATGTCATTGTTAAGGGTCAGGTTATTTGTGCAGGGAAAGACAACTGAAATGTCATCTACGAATAAGACGCTTACAGCATCTATTATTTTCGGGAGGTCGTTGATGTAAATAAGAAATAATACGCATCCGAGCACGCTACCTTGTGGAATTGATTTATTTATATAAGTTGTTTCAGATTTAACGTTCGTGATTTCTCCAGAACATTGTAGGCTGTAAACTTGTGTAACATTTTTATTTTACTAAGTACCTGGTACTTGTTGATAGGCTTACACTGTCCTCCCATACCTATTTACACTGTAATTTTAAAACATTGTAGAAACAATTTATTTTGAAAAGAGTAACCGTGTAGTTTCTTGCCGGCTCTTCTCCATAGGAAGCGACCAATTGGAACCGTGCACCTAGCTTTTGACGTTTCAAAAGTGCCCTTGTAGGTTTATGTGAAATAAAATATTTTGATTTTGATTTTGACTAGGTATATGAAAACCGACCAAGTGCGTGTTTCCAAAATTAATCCTAAGAACAAACCTAACATTGTAGTTGAAAAACATTTTCTCCAATACATTCCAACTGCAAATATAAGTTTGTACACACAATATTGAGAAAGTTGCCATGTTGTTTTAAGACCATAGACTTCTGATAGGTTTTCCTGTAATCTTTGAGTTAAGAACCATCCTCTATATTTTTTTCAAAATTTTAGTTGCAGTAGTTTCGGAGATAACCGGGCTGACAGTAGTCGCATATGATGTGTAACAACTGACATCATTATATTCTGAAAAAAAATATTCAGGTATTATTTGAAATGATTTTTTGTAACAAAGAATAAGTATTTTTAAGGTATCCCCCTCTTGGTATAAAATATTTGGCATAACTCTAGTGTTGAGGAGTCTAGTGCGATGCACGCTCGGAGACGGTCGCGCATCACTCTTCGCTACGAATTATTAATTCGCGCTTAGCGTGGCATTAGCCGTCGCCGTCATGGGTTCCGAAAAACTCATAGTAAACGAGCTCCTGGCGTTCCTGCAACATCAACCGGACGTCATGGACGAAGTTAGCCTCATACAGATCTGCACCTCGAAAATGAGATACGCAGTGCAAAGGCGACACTGTACACATCGCTCGACTTAGCCGACAGAATACCGTCCCGCAGGAGGGACGAAAAGGGAGAGAGGAGTCTCCAGGACATGTTTCGGGTGTTTAAGGAGACTGACCCTGATGACGTGCTAGAGTTTGATCGCCATGGCCGAAATACGGTCGGAAGGACTATAATTATGTTGAACCAATACACGAAAGGAGTTGTTCAACACATTTCTTCAGCATATTTCTCGTTAAAAACCAATGTCTAAATGTAGACCTGCACCCTCATGCGTAACCCACAATCAATCACAATCTGTTTCATTTTGACAGTTCAACAACATTCATTGCGTTATTTACATTGTTCAGTAGACAAATTTTTCGAACATACCTATGAAGCTATGGATTAGCAATATCCTTCAAAATGATTCACATTGTGATTAATCGTGTGTTACGCAATTAGGGTGCAGAGTATGACCTCGCTTTTAGAAATAAAATATATCGCAGCGCAGGGTAATCATTTCGTTCCGAATTATCATGTGGTCCATGTGAAATGTATCTCCAATTTTTTTAGCTATTTCATAGATATGACACTATGATCAATGGAATCAATAAATAAATATTATTATTACGTATATTTATCTTATTTTGTTTACCTTGCCACGATCGACTGGAGTAATAGCCGCGATCGACCGATTGATCACGATCGAGCGGTTGGCTACCCCTGCTTTGTGGGTTCCGTTTTTTCCTTTTGAGGTACCTACAGAACCCTAAAAATTATAGGACCTACCCTGAGGGTAGGTATACACTTTTACTTTATGGAACGGAGTCGACAATAACAATATCTTTAAGGTTTAGGAGCTTTGAAATCACCAAGTTTTCTTCATTTGTCAGCGACATCAACAATAGGGTTGTAAAATTCGCGCCTATTTAATTAAATACAATGTTCAGCTATATTTTCAATTAATTGGCACTCAGTCACAAACAATTTGATTTATTTACCTTTGTTAGCAAGCGTGGTCGCGTCAATGGCAGATGTGTGTGCGCAGGTGACCACGCACCTTATCGCGCACAAAAACGCCGGATCGGTTTCAACGCCTACCAAGTACTGCCTTACTTCCTTACTTCACAGCATTATATTAATTATGTGGGACTCAACTAATGAAATTACTTAACTTGCAGTAATGCTTAATGGTCTACTTAGGATCTACATTGAACACATAGGACATAACGTTGGTACCTACGCAAGTACGAAATAAAGCATTGAAATGAAATGATGTTTATTGCTGTAAGTAGATCTTTTGAGACACCTTTTTACTTTTTACCTTATTTTTTCCTTTTTACTTTTTACAAACACATATATTTTTTATGTATTCTTTGGAATCACTAAAACTAGTGAAATACCTTAAGCTTTGAAAGTCACGCTTAAGTAAATTACTACTTTCAATTTTGAGACTAAATAACTAGAAAAAGTTGTGAACTAATTATCTAATTCTTTAGGTTTTATTAACATTTTTTTTCTATGACCGAAATTTTTGGTGAGCAAAATGAGCAAGGTGCCCGTTTTGCCTCGGGTAATTATTCTGCTAAGTTTATATTTTTTCTTCAGATACAATTATGGTTAGCTACTAAGAAGACAGAACGTGCTAAATATAGATTGGGGGAGATGCAAACCGCCGTAAGCGCCTAAGTATAGTTTTTTTTTTCTTACCACTATGTTCTTAGAAAATTATAACAAAAAATAACAATATTGTCCAGATAAGGGCTTCAAGAAAAATATTGTGGGAAACTGGTGCCTAAGCTGACGAAAGTCTTTGACCAGTGTTGCCAGTGATGACCTATGGTACTGAAACGTGGTCGCTCACAATGGGCCTTATCAGAAGGCTAAAAGTCACCCAAAGGGCAATGCTTAGAGTTTCCCTACATGATCGAATTAGAAATGAAGAGATCCGCAAGAGAACCAAGGTAGCCGACATAGCCCGAAGAATTGCCAAACTTAACGTATTCCACAGGTAAGTCAACAGAATCAGTGCAGCACAGCGTGGTTTCTAAAATTGAATGCACAGTGGACCACAAATGCTCAGCACTGGCCGCCTTCATTGACATCGAGGGCGCCTTTGACAAAACCATGTTTAACAGCATACAAATGGCCCTCGACCAACACAGCATAGACTAGACCCTGAGTGGCTGGATCACCAACATACTCAAATTGAGAGCTGTACAAGTCACAGTAAATGACACTACAAGGGCCATCGTTGCGAAGGGCTGCCCACAAGAGGGCGTCCTCTCGTCACTTCTATGGAACCTGGTAGCAGACAGCCTCATCAAAACACTCAATGAAAAAGGTTATTTCACTGTAGGCTACGGCGATGACATAACCATAATAATAAACGGACCTACGAAAACACTCTATGCAATCTCATGCGTCAAGCCCTGAAAATAGTGGAGGAATGGTGCAACATGCACCAACTCTCAGTGAACCCTACAAAAACCAAACTGAATCTCTTCACAAAAAAAAGGAAATTAACCACACTACAACTACCACGATTCTTTGGAACAACCGTAAGCCTCTCAACTGAAACCAAATACCTGGGCATCTATTTGGACAAACAACTGAACTGGGCAAAACACACGAACTATATCACTACAAAAGCGAGCATATCCCTGTGGCAGTGCAAGCGGCTGCTTGGCAGATATTAGCCCCAAGGTCACCCACTGGCTATACACCACAGTCATCCGACCAATTATCACATACGGCTCACTGGTCTGGTGGCCCAGGACAGACCTGAGCACAAGCCAAAAAGATCTCGAAAAACTGCAGCGGTTTGTTTGTGTTGCAATCACCAGCAGTATGAGAACTACACCCACTGCTGCCCTACAGTCAATGCTTGGACTGCCTCCTTTGCAAATCATCGTGCGGGAGGAGGCGACTCTGGCCGCTTTTAGGCTCCATTTATCAAGAACCCTGAGCTAAGACTCCAGAGTTAGGCACACACGTATAAAGGAAGATGCGATCAAACGACAACCAATGATGGCATCACCCTGTGACAAAGCCTCAAAGTCACACCACTTTCAAAGACACTACAACATAATACTTACTGAAGAACAGTGTAACTACTCAGGCCCGAAAGAGCTGAGAGTATACACCGACGGATCGAAGACCAACTCCGGAACCGGAGTTGGAGTTTTATCACACGACCTCAACATAAATATATCCCGCCCGCTGGGAATGTTCAACACCGTCTATCAGGCGGAGTGGGTGTGCATCATACAAACGGCGCACGTCATAGAAGCCAGGAGAGTTACGGACACTCACATACGTATACTCTCCGATAGCACTTCAGTTCTCCAATCCTTATGGAAAAATATATTACTTAAAAGTTAACACTAGAATGTCACAATGCACTAGAACAAGTAACAGTATCTAGCCGCAACACGGTGACATTGCAATGGATAAAAGGACACAGCGGATCGCTAGTTAACGATGCAGCTGACGAACTTGCTAGAAGAGGATTTAGCACAGCAGTCTGTGGACCCGAGCCTATCGTGCCGATTCCCTTCAACCAAATACGCAGGTGGCTACAAAAATTTAATAAAAATTTACAAATAAAATTAGATTAAATGTCACACCAGATTCTTCCCAATGTGTAGGTAAATGACGACATCACTACACTGACTGACCCTAACTTGTTGCTTGCTGAAGCCTCGCAGAGAGTTGTTACGAATGTTCCAAAAAGTCAAAGAGAAATGCTTATTAGACCGGTGTTTCGGCAAATTCTGCGCGTTTTTAACTTTTTGCTTGCACGGTATCCTTAAAACGCAAATTACGGTGGTTGCGCACGCAACCCGCGCCCGCGTGCCCCGCGCATGCGCACCACTGTTTACGCGAATTCACGTTCATTTAAACGCTGTCAGTCGCCGCATGCTCACGTGTTTGTTTTGCGCTCATGTAAGTGTTCTCCGAGCATTTTGCAGTAATTGCTTTTTTAAACTTCATAATATAATTACATACTAAAGTTGTAATTTTTTCTGACAAACATAATCTTCGGTAGAGTCCACTTACAAAGGTAATGATCATTTCTTCATTTCAAGCCAAAAATAATTGCAGTTTACTAATGCTTGAACATTAGGCCTTCTTATTTTATCCAATCTGTTCTTATAGAAACATTTAATGTAAAATTAAATTAAACGTCTCATTTGTATAGCTAGCCCGAGGTCGGTGTATGCGGCATGTGTGCGCTATCAATATCGGTTACTGATCGCCGCCGGCTCGAGATTTATCGCCAATATTTATATGAAGCCGGTGCAGTCCGCCGCTCCACTCATTGTCGCACATTTGTCCGAGCTGCGATTGAGTAAGTGAGCTAGACGCTAACACTCTGATTACAGACATTATCAAATCAAATCAAATCAAATGTTTATTTGCCAGAAATACATTGTTTTGGTACAGGTGAGATCTTATAACCTAAGTGTCATTGTATTCTGCCTGCAAGCAAGCGTGCAAATTTTTTATGAAGTTTACATTCATTTGTATTTTATTACTATTAAATTTCTTTTATTTCATTTAAATACTTATAAATTATATTTTTAAATATTAGAATAAGGAAAATATAAAAACATTTAAAAATATAAAAAATAGTAGCCCACCGGTATCGGGAACAGGGTCCAAGCTACCGGCGGTCAGGGCTCCAGAGAGAGGAACCTCCTGACAATGCGAGCCGTGTCCAGGAGTATCGCCTTCTGAATCAAGCCCTTGATCCAGCTGCCCAACGAGAGCCTCCTTAGGTGTTGGTCAAGGCTCTTGGCAATTAAGCCATTGGCTGATACGACTATCGGCACAATGATCGCTGAGTCCACATCCCACATGTCGACAATCTCGCGAGCCAAGTCAAGATACTTGATTTGTTTGTCTTTCTCGGCTTTCACGAGGTTCCCGTCATGCGGGACTGTTATGTCAATAATCATTGTGCGCCGTTCTACTCGATCCACCACCACTATATCAGGTTTATTGGCAACAATAGTCCTGTCAGTGATGATGAATCGATCCCAGTACAATGTGATATTTCCATTTTCGAGAACTGGATCGGGCACATACCTGTAGTACGGCACTTCCGATTCCACAAGGCCGTATTTCAGAGCAAGTTGCTGATGGATAATCCTGGCTACAAGGTTGTGTCTATGCAAGTACTCTTCGTTAGCTAGACGAGAACACCCGGAGATAATGTGTCGGATTGATTCTCCCGGCCGGTGGCATGCCCGACAGATGTCAACCGTGCCATCCTTCACAATAAATCTCCGGTAATTGTTCGTCATGATAACTTCATCCATAATTGCATAGATAAAACCTTCGGTCTCCCCGAAGAGGTCACCAAAACGTAGCCAGGTCACGGACGCTAGTAAATCTACATCGGGTCCATGTAGGGCCCGGAAAAAGCGTCCGTGAAGCTCCTTACTCTGCCATACCTCCTTGCGATCGTTAGTGTCAAGCACTACAGGCTTGCGCCAGTTCTCTTTAGCCAAGGAGAGCGGGGTGAGACCCTTGTCCACCGCGACCACATCTCGATGCATCCTCACGTCGGCTTCTAGGAAATATTCCCTAAGACTGCATATCTCGCGATTGTGGAGGGTCTTAGCGTTTAAAAAGCCTCGACCTCCACACTTTCGCGAGATATACAGTCTCATTACCGATGACCGTGGGTGATGCATTCGATATGCAGTCAGCAGCGTACGGACCCTCCTATCCAGGGCGTCGAGTTCGGTCTGAGTCCATTTGAGCATGCCGAAAGATTACATCAAAACCGGCATGACCCAACCGTTGAAGGCGCGCACCTTGTTTCCGCCTGATAGGAGACTATTAAATACTTTCTTCAGGCGGCCAAAGAAGCGCTCCTTCAACGATTGCTTCATGTCAGTAACATTGATGCCCACCGCTTCCGACATACCCAAATACTTATAGGTTTCGGATGCGGAGAGGGCTCTAAGGTTTATGGAATCCGAGAGTTGGGCTCCCACGGATTCCACAATCTCCCCTCGCTTTACATGCATGACCGCACATTTGTCCACACCAAATTCCATCCTGATGGCGCTACTGAAAGTTTCAGTTACTTTCAGTAGCTCCATCAGTTGCAAATTGTTGGGGGCAAAGAGTGGGTCCATGTATAGGAGGTGAGATATAACCTGACCTCCTCCCTCTCCTCAACCGATAGCCAAGACCTGAATCCTCTAGCAGTGTGCTTAGAGGATTCAGGGCTAAGCAGAACCAAAGCGGACTCAAACTGTCACCCTGAAATATGCCTCGCTCTATCCTTATCGGCTCGCTATTCCTCTGGATATTTCGACATCCTGGATAGCGAAGGACCGTCCTCCATTGCCTCATACACGACATCAGAAAGGTGCGCAGAGTTGTATCTACTTTATACAACTCCAGCACCCTCATGAGCCATGTATGTGGCACCGAGTCATAGGCCTTCTTATAGTCTATCCAGCATGTCGACAGATCTTTTCGGGAACGGCGCACCTGTTGGCTACTGGCCATATCAATGAGAAGTAGCTCCTTAGTACCGCGGGACCCGTTCCTACATCCATTTTGAAAGGCAGACATGATGGAGTTGGTGTCTATATGTTTGTTAATTTTAGCTCTCAAAATGGATGTAAGAACTTTATAGACCGTCGGTAAACACGTGATCGGTCTATAATTTTTGGGTTCCGCGGTGCTACCAGATTTATGGAGCAGGTGGGTAACTCCTGTTGTTAGGAAATGGGGTAGCGACCCAGACTCCAAAGCAGTCTGGTACTGAGCCGCCAAGCGAGCGTGCGATCTCACAAACCATTTGATCCAGAAGTTGTGCAGCCCGTCCGGTCCTGGAGACTTCCAGTTAGGTAGCGGACGAAGTGCACGTGTTTCATCTTGGGGGCATCTGCCCCCAAGATGAAACACGTGCAGTTCGTCCATTACCATCTGGTAATAGCCCCCATTTCTGGTATTGGATCGCAGGCTCGCTCGACTTCCCGAGTCCAGTCACCTTCGGTGTGACTAAGAGGCACCGACCAGATACTCCGCCAGAAAGAATCCATGGCATCATCATCCGGTAGGCGCGTGTCAGTCACACCTTGGTCCGGTCGCTCCCAAGCCCTATAAACCCACCTTTCATCACTCTGGAAGGTGCGATTTTGAGTATATCGCTCTACTCGCCGCTTATTCCTACGGATACGGTTTGTCCATGCATACACTTTCTGCTTCAGGAAGTCGATGCGATGACACGGGACATATAGTCCTCAGGGCTGATATCAGTCCCTGAAAACGCCCGCCTCACAAAGCGCATCACTCTAGGGCGAGTATTGCCCTCCCTGAAGCAGATTAGTTTGCCGATGAGCGCTCTGGCCTCACCAATACGGCGCTCAATCCTGTATTGCCAAGCTGGTACGGCTGGTTTCGGTCGTGTAGCTCTAAAACTATTAGCAAATTTAACGTGAGCTACACGACATGCCGCTACAGCCGCGCAGTACAAAATTGAGTGAGTATCAGTGAGGTCTTCGCAGTCATCAAAATAGTTTGATAACTGCGAATCCAGAACCGCCACCAGCGCCCTATTTTTTTTATGCATGGGCAAACGAGGTAAGCGTGGCCTAAGTTCAGGTGACATATATCGATATTCCTGAATTGCACCTTCCAAAGCACTTATTACTATTATTATTAGATACTATTATCATGCATCTAAGGCGGTCTAACTGTATTGGAACATGTTCTAATATTTCATCAACAAATAATTCATTTCTTTCTCCCGGTTACGCCTGCACAAATTTTTCATGCTGTATTCAGTATCCTGATATAGGTTTTTATTAGCCAATTTATATTTTTACTGCCTCGTTGGTCTAGTGGTCGCAAGCGCTACTGCTAAGCATGAGGTCCTGGGTTCGATTCCCGGGTCGGGCAAAGTGTTATTGGGTTTTTCTATCTAAAATTTCTCAGTAGCAGCTCGGAGTCTGGATTTGTGCCCGGTTGATGGCAATAGGCTCGCCCCCTATTACATGGGACTTAAACATAACTGGCGAAATGTGGGTGTACCTGCTACAGGGACACCTCTGCCCAACCCTCCGGGGAAACAAGGCGTGATGTTATGTTATGTTATATTTTTATAAATATAAATGAATTGCACAGCCCACAACATTGTATAATAATAACATATGGCATTGTGTAATAATAACGTGATAAAAATACCTAATTAATGTAGAGATCACTAACTAACTACATAAACAAGCATATACCACAATTACCGCAGCTTTAACACGGCACTTAAATATAACTGGCGAAATACTGGTGTAGGTACTATTGATACACCTCTACCCCGCCCTTCAGGGAAACAAGGCGTGATGTTAATAGAATCAATCCATCCAAAGGTTGTCTGCAAAATATCGCAAATTCTAAATTTATGTCTGTAATTTTTATGGTGTACATAATAAAGAATATTCTATCTATACGAGTATATCTATAAATATGTTATGTATAACTTATTTAATTAACTTTTAGTACATGGTCGACCGAGCTCTACTCGGGTGAAAAAATATTGTGATATAGGTATCAACCTATACCTGGACGATATGTTTATACGTTGTAAAAATAGAGAAAACGAATTTTCCTAGATGTGAGATCTAGCTACATCGATTTTTCACCCCTGTTAACCCTTTTTTTGCAATTGCAACTTTCATTGAAATCGTAAAAGCCGTTTTCGAGAACGTGATTACAAATAATATTATATATAGCACAGGTTTTTTTTTTGGAAAATAATAAATCAACCGAAAAAAAAAAATTACTTCCGAAAATCTATGGTTGACTGTAATACTAAACTTCAAAAAAAAATCTATAAGCTCGCGTGGGACCGCCGGAGCCTCGCAGCGCAGGAGCCATGACAGAAACCATGCCTGCTGCATATTGCATGCTCGCTTGCATGCTGCATGCATGGTGTATGCTTACACGTAATATTTTTCAAATATGCAAATGTTTGAAAAATATTACGTCATCGCTTCAGCGAATTCTGTATTAATTTTTTCGGAATTTTCAGTATTTTATTCGGTCGTTTCTTTATTTGTATTCGCATACTAGCTGTCGGAAAATCAGTATTTATAGCAGTAAATTTCATATTTGGAGTATGCATATATTTTAATTTTTTTCGGAGCTTTTATTACTATCCTTTTTTATACTTAAAAAGAGGCGTCTATGTAAGATTAAATATTGTAGAAGTTTGTAAAATTAACTAAATTTTTTTTTATAGTATATTTATACAAATATTACTCATTTTATCTACACCCATGCTATAAAACCTCTATAAAAGTTTCTAAAACAGTTAGCTTATTGCCAACATTAAAACAGCTAGTGTCATATGAACCATAATATCATCCAAATGAGTGTTATAATGTTGTACTAAATTTCATTATGCAACTGGAATTTCAAAAAAAGAACATTTTCATGCACGCGCGTTTCACAACCACAGCGCCGTAATTAAAAAAAAACTTGCAGGATCCCACCATTTTTGTTCGATAATAGTAGGTACTGCAAAATTTTATTACTTTGTTGTTTACAAAAATGAGTGATACAAGCTTTGATAACACACCACCAGATATATTCCTAATGCAGCAAAGGACATTTCTAACCAATTATTATCAGAAAAGTTGAGAAAACAATATTGTACAATACCCTATGGTTTCAGAACCTTTTATAGAGGATTCATATTATTATCATGGGTGTAGATAAAGTCTTGTATGCAACTGTACATAATTAGGTATTAAAACACTCATGTGTGTGATACTATTATCACTCTGGTGTTTTAATACCCCCTATTATACAACAGTTGCATAAATAACTATAATAGTACAGGATAACTTCAAATTCAGAGTAAATTATAGTATAACTGTCTACTGTGAGTATGTGACTTTGTTAAAAGACTATTTAATAGCTTTACTTTGTTATAAATCTACTGTTACTACACTACTAAAGGCACGATATACTTACCCAAAGCACTTACCTCTGGTTCGTCTCGTGTGCGCATCGTGTGAACGCAACTATTGAAGAAGGAACAGCAAGCCAACTCCAGATGTGTTATCAGTGAATTTTTTGGGACGACCGTTTATTAGTAAATGTAAGAAATTCTCATCCCTCCTTTATCCATACTTCACTGCTGAGGATCGTGAGTCCTTCTCATCTCTCTCTGGTAGTGGTTCTCAATTTCCTCTGGCTTGATTGATTGCCAGGTTTTTTGGAATTTTCAGTAAAATACAATATCAAGATAATTAAGGTGAAATTGGAAAGATCCATTAAAATTCCCTTTAAAGAAATCACACAAACAGTCGGAGTCGCTGCATCGGCAAAGGTAATCTGTAGCCATGTCGGAAAAGCTCATTATTATGTGGAGTGGAGCTTCTGCGGCACTTTACTCTGTAAGGTGTATATATGCAGGTGCAGGAGCTCGGCGAGATTTCCGTCTACCTACACGCGCCCTCAGCCCACCATCACTTAGTACCCCGCTAACACTACTGCGCTGTGTTCTACAAGCATGTCATTCGGAGATCTCATGACTGGCCTTAAGAACTGATGGCAAATCTATCGGAAGAAGGACTGAATGTTGAGGAAATAAACGTTAATGTAAAGTAACACTTACTTGAATGATTTAAGTGCTATGGACACTTTAAAAGTTACTTGTGTCCAAAACATTATTTACCTACCAATTACGTTCACAGCTTAGTTTTATACATCAAAAGCAACGCATATCAAAACTAGTTCGAAAGGAGCTCAACGATCATACGCTAAGCCAGACCGGAACAATAATTTTGATGTCAACAGCAACAAATGACCGCGTAGGCCGCCGCCACTCGTAGTGCGCGCAACTGTCGCGCGGCTGTCGCGCGCACGTCGCCCGCCTGTCGCGCGGACAGAATGTGCTGCGACACTTTAGTTCCGCCTGGGTTATTTATTACTGGCGACTGATTCTGGAGGCTCTTTGTGATCGACACGCTATTCCTTCACAGCGCACGCTACACTCAGCTAGAAGGTAAGTACGTAGGTACGTACGCACTCGCTGCCAATTCCTGTTGCCCTCGGACTCGTTTCCCGTTCGATAGAAAACTGTTTTCCTTTTATAGATATGACAAAACAGTACCTACTATAGGTTGTTTACAATGTTGAGTAATTTGAATAACCTTACTACAAAAAGATCCCATTACCTCGGGCTCATATAGGTAGGTACCTACATATTATTAATTATCAAGCACAGGAGCAATGACCTAGAT
Source organism: Agrochola litura (assembly GCA_949152395.1). NCBI lineage: Eukaryota > Metazoa > Arthropoda > Insecta > Lepidoptera > Noctuidae > Agrochola > Agrochola litura. Next base: position 25,608,323 of record OX424499.1, read on the forward strand.
CTTAACCCAAACTTAAGTTATTTTGTAACAACAGCCGCACTACAAATCTACATAATTATTGCACCCAATGAACCTACTGCTAAAATACGATTCTTCCATTCAATTTTCTTAAACTCCACACATATACCTACTAACCTACTTTAAAACTTGCAGAAAAAAGTAATTTTAATTAAATACACACTCATGTTGATACTACACTGACTGCCTCGTTGGTCTAGTGGTCGCAAAGCGCTACTGCTGAGTATGAGGTTCTGGGTTCAATTCCCGGGTCGGGCAACTTGTTATTGGGTTTTCCATCTGGAATTTCTCAGTAGCAGCCTGGAGTCTGGATTTGTGCCCGGTTGATGGCAATAGGGTCGCCCCTATTACATGGGACTTAAACATAACTGGCGAAATGTGGGTGTACTGTAGGTTCCCTTCGAGGATTACAGGCTGATGTTATGTAATGTTGTACATTATCTGGGTGAGCGCAGATACTAAAACGTTCAATATTTAGGCTTATCAGTTGAAAGTGCCTATTTCCTGGTTGTAACTAAACGGCTATAAACAAAAGTGTGACGCGAAGGACGTGTCGCATGTCGTCAAAATTAAAGGCCGTGACAGGCGCGCGCTATCGCGATCGCACGCGCAGGCCGCGCACACACCTGCCGACTAGTCGTCGACAATGTCATGATGTAATGCCTTTATTCAATTTTATGCCTTTTTGTTATTGATATTGTGTTGTCTCCTTTTTATTTATTTACAGAGAACTCGTTAGGGGCATTCTTGAACAACATTTTTGATGAATAACACGGACCACGTCCTAATTAGGTTCTAAAAGTAACTACATTGTAACAACCATTAATTAATCATTTGCTTCTGATGACAACATCCTTACAGCAAAAGTTATTGACTACTTACCTACTTACTGACATTACGATCTGTTAATAACACTAATAAAAGAGAGCGTTCTATTCGGAGAGCTAGCGTAGTAAATTATGCCGAGTGTGTTATTTTAAAAGTAAAGGGAAAAGCAATCAAAACCCTTTCTAATGAAAAAGTCATTATACAAATAATGTTCCACAAAAACACAAAAGAAGTTAATACAGAGTTCTGTGAAACGGCACATACTTGAGGTGACATTAGGTGTAATGTGGCACGAACATAAAACAAAGGAGCTGGCCGGGTGACCTCCACACGCTGGCCGTACATCGGCTGTGGGTCGCACCGACCGAGGGCCATACATCACGCATATCTGCCTTCAGTTACTTCTTCGTGTCCGCTAATGTACTACACTCGTGAAATTTCTTCATAATTCAACATTAATCATTTTGTTTTCATGTATGAAAATAATAAGTAAGCTAGGCAATGTCGACAACTTATTAATTATTTCAAACAATTGAAAGTGGGATTACTTTGTGGATATAAAAACTTATTATGAAATAATAAACAAAAATAAATCAAACTTGCAAATTATCATGATAAATAATAATCTCCCCAACTGAAAATGTTTTGAAAATGTGAACCAGCTTAGTAGCTGGTTAATTTTTTCAAAACATTCTCAGTCAATAAGAAAAGTAGAACAAAATATGTATTAGAAGAAACGAAACGTTTAATCTAGTCCGTGCGTTTACCCGGAGTAGTTCCACGTAACAATAAAATTGCAAGCGTGACCGAAGGCTGTCGCCTGCGGAAACGGAAGTGCTGTCGAGTGTCACCTTACTATAACTGAACGTGATGACACTGTGTGCGTACACGGATCATGTGCTTTATCTTTGTACCTACTGGGTTGGCCTGCTTTTGATCAGGATTTGTTTTGCTCAATCATGGTAGCAACAGCTGTTTCTGACTGACTGTCTAATGAATCATCTTGGAAATGCATTAACAGACCTCGCTGACAAAGGAGTCTAAGATTGAAGCGACAACTGTACAATTAATACTAATTATTTTGTCCGCATTGACCAGGCAGGGGCCATAGTCCTTCCATAGTTCTAGATCACCAGTCAACTTAAGCCACCCAAACCCATAGTCCAATAGCTTTGTTTCCATATCCTGCAATAGTCCTACACCAACCGGCCCCTTGTCCTTGGGTGCCTTGCATAGTGCGAATAAGGATAACCGTCGGTTGGTCATTTCCTTAAAACGCCTAACGGGCCTCTGCGAGTTGGCTTCGGCCCCTCGTACGCCTTCCAAAGATTGGGGACCCCAGGGACCCGAGAAATGTAAATAATAATAAAGTTATACCAAATAATAATAACAATAAAGTTTATTAGGTAATCAAAGAGTAACAATACAATTTAGCGAAATTCGGTGAGCCACAAACTAAGCATCGCTTGTGTCTTGTGGCTCAGATAATAAATACTTACGATGTGGATCAGTGTCATATACTTACTCATACACAAGTTCGGGCACAATCTCTTCTGGTTTCAGGTCGCGTCGCCCTCGTGTCGTCAGACTGAAGCCGCCTCAAATATATCGACGAGATTGAAAAAACGCCAGGCAGCAATTAACAGCCGTCACTTTGAGGTTGTAACGTTACAGCGCCAAATAATTCCCGTTCGTGTGCGACATACATTACTCTCGGTAATATTTGTAGTCCTAACTAATGTAGGTATGAGTGTGACCCATATATTTGTGGTGTGCGCAAATTGCGAGCCAACCGCGAGCCACCGCGAGACTCCGCCTTGTGGCAGTCAGCGAAATATGAGATGTAGGTACAGAAGACCCACTTCAAACAACAAGTGATAATAACTCATACAATATTATATGGGAAAAATGTAGAAAGGTTTAAATGCAAGAGTCTTTAACCATTGCCAATCGTACATTTGCACATTTCAGCAAAACTTCAAGTTTGCGTAAGCTTTCTATCGCTGAAGCGGATCTTCTGTAGGTACATTATTTATGGAACGTACTTCAGCTTTTTCTTTTGTACAAACGTTTGAACAGATATGCTAAGAGCCAGTGTTATCGCCAACGTTACGTGGCCAACAATTGACGACGACGAGTGAGTTTTGAGTGAGTTTGTTACGTTTTAGTAATTACCGATATAAGGCATTATTATACCTACTCTGGGTAATTAGGTCGTTTTCATACATTTATGGAGATTGAATTGATGTTATTATTTTATACATTATTGTTGATGTGGTAGTTGCAGTGTTGAGGAAATTGCTCGAAAGCTGTTGTAGAAGGAAGTGTAATTGGCTAGATGTTAGAGGAAGCTCGATCAGCTCACTCGATTGAAAGCTCGGAACAGACAATATTTCTTATCGGTGTAGTGAAACTCGACAACGGAGGAAATTGAACGTCGAGTCAACCGGTGCTACTCATAAAATGTAGGTAACTTTTCCGAAAGACAAGAAAATGGATAATTAATTGTTAGCCACTGGCCAATGTAATGAATGTGCAAACTAATAAAAGGGTAATTTCGTGGGTCAGGTGAGTATCTAAATAAAGTAAATGGATAATTCGAACAATATTTAATTTATAGCCTGATTTAGGAACATAATTTTGTCTCTTGGATAGATGGCAAAGGATGATTTGTAATAACCGAGGTTCAGACAAATTGAATGTTAATTTAGTGTCATTATCACTTAGAGAGAAAAGAGTAGATATTTGCAATGAATTCAGAGCACAGCCACAAAACTAAGTTATTTGTTGATTATGTAACTTTAAACTTACTACGTAATCGGTTTAATTAAACAACCATAATAAAATGATCGTCATGTCTTTCTGAAATATATAACGTGGGGTGAATGGGCGTAACACGTCCTGTTCACGACCCTGCCCAGGTCTACTCCGACGGAACTACGTGAAGGAATCGCTGATAACTTTAAGGTTATTCCTCAAACTACAAGTAAGTATACAACAGTTTGCCGACGGGTTACTTCGTTAGATGTAGTAGGACATACCTAGCCTTCTAGTCCGATATAGTCGAAACTGTAATAGATTCTTGAACTAAGTAGTTACTTATTTAGTGGTTACAAGTGCGCTACTAAGCTACTAAGCTTGAGGTTCTAGGTATGCCAGTGATGCCGCGGCGAGGTGGATGGACATAAATAGATGTTTTGTTGTGTTCCACATACAAAGAGGAAATGATAGTGCGTGCGTTTCGGCATTGAGTAGGAGTCAATTAAGAGAACCGGTCGGTACTCCTTCCGCGTCCGGAATTAACGACAACCTGCGCTTATAGTACCAAGTGCAAATAAATAACCACACGTGTGCTGGGTTATGTGGAACTAATGAGACACATGTACAACTAGGGGAACGGATTGATTAACCTTTTGATTGTCACTTCAAATTGCCAATTATGTCGCTGTCGTATGAAAGGGTTGTAACAGAACAAAACGTAACGAGACAATCTGCTGTACAATACAATTCCTTGACTGTAATCAGTATAATCACTGTTTAAAAAAATACAGCTCAATACACAAAAATATAAAGTGCAATAGGAATAGGCTAAGTACATTTTTTTTAACCACAACTTAGAATCTCTTGGCCTGCATCTCACCTGATGGTAAGAGATGATCAGGCCGAAGGTGGCAGCGAGCTTCACCCGCAATCCTCAACTACAGAGGAACTGGCTATCTTACCTCTAACTGCCGAAACACAACAATGCTGTTAATATTTTTGTTAAGGCAACAGACTTAGCTAAGGTGGTGGTACATACAGATAAATACAGCATTACCATAGCGTTTTTTGTCAGTTGAAAAATGAAATTGTGTAGGATTTCATTAGGTTATACACAGACCTTTTTTAAATACCTAGGTACATAGTGTATTAAGGTACATAGTTACATCATAGAATATTGTTATTTCCCATACACGGTGCATATTGTTATGTAGGTATGCTAGTAACTCTGAGATAGTTATGATTATGTGTCACGAGCAACTTCAAATGATACTTATTAATATTATGATCATTGCATCTTTGTCTGATGTTTTTAATTGCAACATAACTTTTAATTGATGCATAAACTTATTTAGACTTTTATAGTCCATGCCAAATCCTTTAATCTGATTTCAGAAAAAATTAAGAAGGTACATAAGTGTGAATTGTTTTGGTGGTAGAAACTTTAGAAATGATTTTACACAAAATTTGATATGTAAAGTATTTTTTGAGGCTTTCATTTAAATTCAAGAGTCTCAATGAACATCTGGCCATATTATAATACAGCGCACAGCAATTTACATAAGTGAAAAAACTAACATGATCTCCATGCCACACTAATTAGATGCATAACTTGTATTATATTCTATTTCCGTCACATGAATCAACTCACACATGCACGTGAACTGTGCTTGTAATAATATGCGTGCAGTATGTATGTATGTGATATGGCAAAAAGTATGTAGGAGAGACCCGCACACATCAGTGGTCACGACACGGCGAATATCGATCAAGTAATTAATCGATTAGTGACGTGCGCTCCACAATATATCATAAGTGTTGAATTTATTAAATTAATTATGTTAATACCGCGGTAATGTTTACATTAGGAGCTCCATCACAACACCGGCCGCTGGCCAACAATCAAATAATTAACAGCTTTCGGTGCTAATGCTCACAACTTACAACATATTAATATTTATAACAAATTCGCATAATATCCGTGAGATGGGGCAGCTCTATTTATAATAATAAATGCAAATTATGATTAATATGATACTCAGTGTGTCAGTGGGTATGAAAACGTATTAAAACACTTAGGATGTTTACATACCGCTTGTTATTAGTCGAATTTAAATAGCACGATTATACTGAACATACGTTACCGTACCGGCGTAACCTATCAACAAAATAATCGAGCGTGATTGATTTGAATCGAATTTACAACTTCCTTCAGCATTACAGTTTGATCCATCGCAATCGATGCGACTGGAGCCGATCCAATTACCGTCCGGCCCCGTTACCTTACAATAAGAAGACTCCGTCGCAGTCGGAACACACTTCTAGTTTATTTGCATCCACTAACAATGTCATTATGTTAATCATACCACGAGCGACTCAATCGAGACCGAGAGTGAATCGAGATCGACGCATGATCGGTTAATTACTATCCGATTTTGTATCGAGTCGGCAGTAATCGATTGGTGAGGTATTAAAGTAATGGTTTATATTAATTGGCGCGGCGGCCGGTAGCGCGTATGGTAATAGTTAATAGTTGATCGTCATTATGGTGTAATTGTGGGCTGTGCTATATTTGTTTAGAAAAGCTTAGCTAATGGAATCTGTTTTACCATATTATAAACATATTGCTACCAATATTAAACAGTTTAAATAGAAGTGGAATGGATTTAATAAATGCAGTCTTATTGCCTACATAAAAGAAATACTACTCGTATTCACATGCACTGGCATGTGCATGTGCAGGGCAAGTCAGTACCGAACATGGCACAATATCGCTTGATCCTTCGCATTGCGCGTCACTGTGCGTCTAATATTGACCTGCTAAACAAGTGCATGGTAGCTCCCGTGCTCAGCAGACGTGGTCGCTAGGCGGCTGGCCGTCGTCTAGACGCTCTCAATTGCAGGATGCGTCTGCCGGCTGCCGGCGACCATCAATCACAATCACACCACCAGACTCTTATTAAAGTCCACAAGGGAATCTCCATCGACCTATTGGAGTTAGTACGGTTGCAAAACCTCTGGCAGAGCTCGCTGTAACAGCGGGTTTTCTTAAGTATGAATCAGCACTGTTACATTATTAGAAGGTGTTTAGCAATAAGATTATCTATTACCTACTTTTGTAATCGATGATGACTATTTTATTTTACTTTTTTTACGTAATCTTTTCATTATTTGACATTATATACCTAGAATATTCTATATTTTTATTAAATTAGATTTGTTACAGCTGTAGTGGCAATCATGTCATTTGGTTATGTGTTTTGAAAAGAGTAACCGTGGAGTTTTCAGTCCAATTAGTCGTTTTCTCCATAGGAAGCGACCAATTGGAACCCTGCACCTAGCTTCTGACGTTTTATAAGTGCCCATGTAGGTTTATGTGAAATAAAATAATTTGAATTTGAATCAGTCAACAAAGAATGTACCTATCTTATTCTAACCTACTTATAATTAAAAAAACCGGCCAAGTGCGTGTCGTACTTGTACAATGAAGTTGGGATGAATTTATCCCTAGAACAAACTTAACATTGTCGTTGCAACTGCAAATGTAAGCTGGTCGACTATTACTCGTTAACTTGTAGAGCCTACTTAGTTGTGATAGTTTTCCTTTTAACTTCGATATAAATATACTACTGCCGTGACCACATATCCAAAACCAATCATTTAACTAGCACACTTGACTCTAACAAAAATTTGCACTTTAAAGTTAAATATTTTGCAAACAGATCCCTGAATCCAAAAATGGTCTTCACAAAATCCCAATATTTTAGAACGACTTTTCCAACGACACCATGGGATAGAAGAGAAAAAAAGAAACAGGCAAAATTGTAAAGGAAGGTAGGCAAACTTTGTCGGCGGCCTAGCCTAAGTAGGTACCTACCTTTCTTGTACTAAGAGTCTCTGAGCTAAGCCGCGCACAGACATACAGACAGACAGTCCGACGGTCATGGGAAATCTATAACGGTTCCTTGTTGACTACGGAACCTTAACAATCTATCACTATTTTCTAACGTTGAGTTTTATCTGCTTTCACTGGAAATATTGCGGGCACTCGAATTAAAATCCTTCTCTCTGTATGTATCTGTTCGAATATAAATATGTTCATTAGAGTCCTGACTCCTTACCATCCTCAGAACTGGATTGTAACTGTTAACTGTACGCTGTCACAGCTGACCTCGACACAAATCACTTCAAACTATCCTAGCTTCACGTTTCGGATGCCAGTCCGAATCACATGCAATAACAATAAATCTGACAGACTTCATTGCAATAACCAGAACTGTCTGATAATTATTATAATTGTTTCATCAACATCACTATTTTATTTAATAATTGCCGGCAGATCTTAATTTAATATAACATTTAGGTAATTATACACTCGCTTATCAACGGCTGAAGATCAACATCATGAAAATACCAACCACGTGTATCTTTTACGTTAACTTTATATCTTTTATATAAAGACGTTGTTAATTATTCACGAAAATACCAACTTCAAGTACTAACAACAATAGATATTTATATAAACAGATAACATCGTAGCAACCAGTCGTAATGTGGCTGAAGTTATAATAACACGTCATAGCTAATTAAGTACCATCAGGAGTGCGTCCACAGTTTATCAGCAGGACCATCTGTTGCTATGTATATAATGTACTCTGTGGCCTCAAAGGTCACTACGAGCTAGATCGAGATAATGAATTAGCGCCCGCTAATTAACTAAAAAACTGTTTATAGAGTGGCTCTATAAACTCAGCACCCAACTAAGTAGGTAGGTAGGTGCCTGTTGTTTCAAACCTGTTTGATTGATTCCATTGACTATATCTAGAGCACAATTTTTTTTTTGTTACTCTGTACTGAACATGTACTGTCAAGAGCGGAAAAAAGAGCCTTTGTATGACAAAAACAAACGCATGACAAAAAAAAAAACTATTATTAATAAAATAGTAATTAATTTAACTAAACTAATATTACATAGAGAAAAGATTTGATTTTTTGTATATTTGTAATGGATGTACTCAAAAAATACTAAAACAATTTAAAAAATTATTTCACCTATAGAAAGCTACATTATCAGCGAGTAACATAGGCTATATTTTATCGACTTCCTCGCGAACGAAGTCGCGGGCAGAAGCTAGTTAGTTGATAAATCTGCGGTGTTATCAATTTTACTGAAATGTAAAAGGACGATGAATATATTCACGCGTCTACTGCGTTCCTTTTACAAGTAATGAACTCAATTATAGTAGGTATTATTGTAATATTTAGTTCTGAATAAATATTGGATTATCAACTGAAATAGTTTGTGATAATTTTCCGATTAGATATGTTAATTCTTGCTTGTTACTCGTATTATTGCTAAAGTATAGTTTTATCGACAACTAAATAACTATATAGGTACCCACCACCAAGGGAATGACATGCGAAATCGTTTTAATCAGTAATTATCTATGTAAGTCAATAGCTATATTAGCCGCTCTATCTTCATGATTCTCTCGCATTGTAAACATTTTTTTTTCGTCTAATAGCTCCATTTTCATCAAATATTTACTAGGCAATGTTGTCTAAAGTAATCCATCAACACTATAAACTTGTCCAGTTTAAAAAAGGCAGTTAACTAAAAGGTATTAACGTCGAACCTGAAATTTCGCATGTCAGCCATTTATAACGGGGGCTTGTAAACATATAATAACAATGTAGTGGCACGTCACGACGAAACGCCTGGAAGTTGTTTCAGGACGTGAAACATTACGGGTCAGCTAGTATAAAGTTAACTGGCGGCAGTAAAGAGTGCACCACGTTCAGTACCGACAGATCGAAGGAGTCGCGCTCGCTGTAACGTTTAGCGCGTAATATGACGTGTAGTTGTGTAGCCAGTGATGTTGTGTGAGATATGTATTTCAGCGGTGATTGGTCGCCCGGTGGGGGCGGAGGGGGGGCGGGGTGGCGGCTCCATCTAGCGACGCCCGCGGGAACCTGGGCCATCTGTTGTAATGGCTCCCGAGCTATGATACGTCGCGCCAGATTTGTTCCAACTTGTTATGTTTCTGTGTTGTACTCCAATACACGGAAAGTAGGTGATCAGTTCTGCTTGAATTGTCACAGCTGATACGTTCTAAACATGAAAATCATTTGCCACAGCTAAACGCTTAACTTTCTGAAAGTTTCAGGCGTGTAAATGAGGAATTGCTGGAACCAATAGTGAAGTCAATGTGTTCCTTACTGATAGGTACAGTAATTAATGTTTCAATCGTTAGTTTTTTATCAACAGAACGGAAAACTACGAAACGTATCAAGTGAAGGTTTTTCCTGAAGAATAATAAGAGATAGATAGAATATTCTTTATTATGTACAGTAACCGTGGAGTTTCTTGCCGGCTCCATAGGAAGCGACCAATTGGAACCGTGCACCTAGCTTCTGACGTTTCATAAGTGCCCTTGTAGGTTTATGTGAAATCAAATATTTTTAATTCAGAATTATTTTTTTGACACTATAAAAATAATAAGACATAATAAGATAAATTGTGACGATTATAATGAACAGAACCTATTAGTACAAACATAGCGAGTGAACACGTGTTGACCGTGACCACAGATTTCAGTCTCGTTGACAGATTGACATGAGAACAGTTTCTACTAGAAATTGTATAATTTGTATGATAGTGCTATTGTAGTAGTGATGGAAAACAGAACAATCAAGTTCCTTTTGGCAATGTACATTCAACCGCAACAATTTGACATTGACAGCGGCATTTGCGTAGCTCAAGTGTTACTGCTCACTGACGTGCTGTTGACCGTACAACTATGTATTACAATTAACATACTAATGATTGTGTTGAAAGATATTAACTTAATAAACACGAATTAACCGCTTTACAATCACCAAATTTTTATAATACATTTGCCTGAAATATTTGGTAATAAAAAGGTGTCAATCAATTTATTGCACGCTCATTAATTAGATAATTATGATCAAGACAGTCGTTTGAGAAACACGTGCGTGTTGCATGATATATTCAATGAAACTCTTCCATTTCTAGATAACGAGAAAAATACTTAATATAGGCTACCTGCATTTACAGAAACTAACCATCTCCTAACATAGGCATAATTCTTTTAACCGTCCGCCAAAGAACAAGTTAAATTTTAAGTTAAAACCTGTCACATACAAATGACCCTGTCGTCACAAAATGCCCGAACATAAAAACAAACAGCACTGCCCCACCTGTTGCTCAAGCTAGGAATCGAACCCTGAACCACACGACCCGTTATGATTATTAGCACAGTGTTGATAAGGCTTAGTTTCATCACTCAACAATAACTGGTAATGTGAGTATATCAAGGAGTGTTGCCATCATAAGTCAGGCTTTCCGCCAAGGCTGTGGTGACAGTAAGTAATGGTGGGGCAACACTGCTCAGTCGGCTGCTGTCGCGGTGGTAAGCGTTATTGATGGCGGATCGAGCGCCGGTCAAGGCTGCCGGTCAGCACAACGGTGATGGACAGGCACTACAACCCTGCGGTATTTGGAATATAGCATATTATGTGTAATATAAAAAGTACTTACAGATTATAATACAAGTGGGTATGCGTCCTGTCAGCAATCGAATTAAGTTTTGAAGCAGGTGCTTGTTTTCTCAAAATCGATTAAGTCGACTGTGTGTGGAAAGTGGTTATTTATACCGTTCCTATACCCACACTGAAATATATGTTGATAACTTTTTGGAAAGGTCTGAAGAGCGCTACTGCTTAAAACACACTGCTAAACAGCTAGCAACATTGCTAATAACAGCTCTTTCTCATCAGAAACAAGTGTGATAATGTTTAACAGGAGCAATATGTCACAGTGCCTGTAACATTGGTTATTACTGCGCTGAGAGAGTGTGCTAGGTACGGCTAAGAATGGGCCCCACCATACATGCTCGCACTCGAACGCAAAAAATATGAAATTAAGATCATTTGTCGGCTCCGTTCTACTACACCATGGATAATATTATGAATGGAACACTTGCGTTTTGTTCACTATTTGTATAAGATGAACTTGGGCTTTTTATAAATGCTTATGCCGCCGTCATGCTTGTGCTTCTCAAGGGTTAATAGACTTTTATTAATGCCTATACCAACATTTATGTAAGGTATAGGTACGTAATAAGTTATAGGGATATGATATTAGGCAAACATAGACTTCAATTACGCAGGAAAGTCTTTTTAAAGTGCACTAAGATAATCAATTAAAGATATGGTAGAACCAGCCGAATACCATGCAGTGATAAAATTTCGTGAAGATCTAAATATCACGGAATTCACGGACTTAACTATGGCAAACTTTACCTCAGCACAGCAATTATGATAACACACTCATTTGATAGTCAATAATAGTCGTTTTAAATGCAACAATGCTTGTTTTCTCACAGTAACATCAAGTCTCAAGAATATTGTCTTAACTAAAAGAAATAAGTTGCCGCGAGTATAATAATGATGATCGCGTGATTGTCGCAAACAGACAGACAGTCAGGCAAGCGTCACCCGCCACTGTCGCCAGAGTGACCGTCACTGTGGCGACCCGTGGGGGCTATGCAGAAGTACCTTCGTTTGAGTATCTACTTAGGTATTATGGAGTAACCACAGGAAGTTAGCGGTTTAGGTATATATGAGAGGAGAGGAAGATATGAGAGGAGGTATATATGAGAGGAGGTTTGAGTTTGAGGTTGAAGAGAGCATCAACAGAAACGCTACAATGACTTCTTAGTACATAGGTAGTTTCACAAAGCATTAAATGTTAATTTTATAGTTATTGTGATAAATCGAGTCTTTTCCGAAACTGAAATCGTAACAAGCATTAACAAAAACTTGTCAGTTTGCAGCAATTCATGAAATTAGAAATTTACCAAAACTTTGCTACGCCGAATTTCGTAGCACTTATTCGTAGCAACGAAATTTACCAAACATTTTGTCGGCCACATAGAACTGATATTCGGACCAAGTTTCTCAAGTGTAATATATTAGTACGTCCTATGAGTAGGGACTCGTTCGTCACGCATGGCCACGTGGTATTTCTTGGGATAACTATTTTCCCTGCCCACCCCAGCGCTACCGAGCGTGAAGAACGCGCATTACATTCAACTACATGCAAAAACTTTGTTTGTGTGTTTGAATGTCACGGAGCACCTGAAGCTTTCTGCTGATAACTGTCATTAGTGACAGAGTCCAGTGCTCGCCAATATGGGGTTCAAACTGTTGAGGCAGTATGATTTACTTTGGGATAATATAGCTACATGAAAAGTATACACTCGCGAGCAGCTGGTAGTTAGTAATAATACTTTGTAAGTATGTATGTAACATGAATACATATTTTGTAAGATATAATTCACTTTTACAAAAGGCATCAACATTATATCATTTGTTTTGCAAAGTGTATACAAAAGGCATCAAAATCAAGAGCCGTGGTATCTAAATATATTGTATGAGGCACGTAAGACTTTAAATAAAGTTTTATTTGCGTCATTCATTTTGTCGTCGTCACTCATTCGAGGTTGGGATCTTAGGTGTCTGTATTGTACTTTTTAAAAGCGCCTAGCAAATAGTAAAATACTTTAAATATCTTTTATGTAGTAAAAGAAACATTCGCTTATACTCGTATGTATAACTTCTATGAAACGTGTGAAAGAATACAACAAAAGTGCCTACATTCATCCTTTCATTCTCAAAATTTCCAAAAAGACATGAATAAACTGACATGACTGGCTATGTGTAGCCAATAAAAATAAATAAGTGGTTCATCGACCCGTGTAAGTGGACAGCGAGACTACGGCTGCTGACTGCCGGCTGCCGGCTGCTGGCTCCCGAGCGAGAGCTAGCGCAGAACATCTCATGACAAACTGGACAAACGAACGATTTCTACTCACTGATCTCTTGTAGAACTAGTTTTAATTACTACTTGATATTACTGTGACTTAGATTTTTATGATGTTTGCAATGAAAGCGGTAAAATGGCGAAAGTACCGTTGATACAGTTTTGTCAATTACCGAAAGATTTATTTGATTTAAAAGTGTGTTGAAATGAGAGAAACACTCATTAGTTACAGGATTAATTGGATTGACATTAATCACCAGACATACTTTTACAAACTTTTGGATATATCTAGGTACTCCACAAAGTTATAGAGAAAGTGTAGTTTCGAGATTGGTTAGTAACGATTAATTAGTCGTCAGTAAACTTCTTTTATAAGAATGATCTAACATTGAAATGAAAGTTTATAGAGCATCATACTTGACTGAACAAATCTGAGTTTCTTTTCCTAAGTACCCACTACAATACAATAACTTGCATTATGTATCCAGACGACTTATTGCTAGGTCTTGCCAATGTTTGCTTGCAAAACAAAAAAATAAACTAATGGCTAATACAATTGTTTGATGAACATTTTCTCATTCGATCAGTGCTGGCGTGGGTCACGGGGGTCAGTCCGGGTGCCGTGGGGTCACGCGGCCCACTGACCGACCGCTAATTACCGCTCAATTGACCGACACTGACCGACGCAATCACTGACATCTCACTAGCACACAGAGCTCTTGATTCTTTGTTTGATTTTCTACCATAAGAGGGTATGATTGGTCTAATGGCATTAGAAACCTACAACTCATTATGTCACTAGCGATATTTAGGTGAACTAGGGAAAATAAGGAATTTTTGAAAATTGGAGATAAAAAGCCGGAAACAGATCACATTAGAGAAATATCCTCAACGCGGCTGTAAATCATAAGATGATCATGATGATATAATTTTCACAAACCCACGTAACACATCACGCATGGGCACTATGTTGACATGAAAAGATACAGAATGATCTTCATAGTGAGGTTGAGTACAGACATAAGAAGAAGATGGACTGACCACATGACAAAATAGCAAGTTTTCAAGGTGCTCTCACTTTAACATGTGAACATAATTATGAGTAGGTACACAAGGTACATTTAATGTTGTTTTCTTGTTTTCCCTATCTCAGAGCTCACTAAATATGTATGTAGAGTTGAGACAAACACATAGCCGGTCGTTAGCTGAAGGTTTGTTAGATATACGGTAACATTGACATCATCATCTGCCTAGCCTTTTCCCAACTATGTTGGGGTCGGCTTCCAGTCTGACCGGATGCAGCTGACTACCAGTATTTTACAAGGAGCGACTGCCTATCTGACCTCCACAACCCAGTAACTGGGTAATACGATACCCCTTGGTAAGACTGGTTGTCAGACTTTCGGGCTTCTGACGACCTGTAACGACTGTCAAAGATCCACGAATGACAGCTGGGGCTGTTATTAGCCACGAGCTCCTCCACATACATACATATATTGACAGTTCCATTAATATCAGCCGGTAGTACCTAGTACTGGTAGGCAGTACATGCGGGCTGCTATCCTGTACTTGTAGGTAGTGGTTCCGTGATGTAACCTACTTGTAACTTAGAGCGTTTCAGTGACGTTTGTTTTTCAGACTGAAAAATTCAGATTCAGAATGAAACTGAGTTATTTTTCCTACTTATTCATTTCAAGTTGAAGTTATTAAATAATCACACTATGGCTCTGATTGGTATTATAAATTGAATTATGCGAAGGTTGCTAGGTAGGTACGTGAAAAATGTAAACTAGAAAAGTTAATTGGTTACCTAGATAAGTGTAGCTACCATTTTTGAAGCATAGATTTTCATAGAAGGTACGGTTAGATTCATACGGTATGGAAATTTTATACAAGCGTAGGTAACACTTGTTTTATTCGTAAATAAGACGATATCTTTTTAACCGACTTCAAAAAAAAGGAGGAGGTTCTCAATTCGTCGGGATATTTTTTAAATTTTTTTTTATGTATTTTCCCCTATTACTCGAAGACCGCTGGACCGATTTGAAAAATTCTTTTTTTGTTTGAAAGGGTATACTTTCAAATTGGTCCCATTGTCATTTAGTCACGATCTGATGACGGGATCTTGGAGAAATCGAGGGAACTCTTCAAATATTATAGGCACATCTATAGCGATTTGGGAGCAGTTGACATAAGGCTATTGTAACTTAGATCACTAAAAAGTGAAAAAAATAACTTTTTTACAAAAAATACAACCGACTTCCAAACTACAAAGTGAAAAATAACTTTAATTTCGGAAGTCGGTGTCAAAAAACTAAAATACTGATCCAAAGACACCGACTTCCGAAATTAAAGTTATTTTTCACTTTGTAGTTTGGAAGTCGGTTGTATTTTATGTAAAAAAGTTTTTTTAGAAAAAATATATTATGTTTTTCACGCCGATATTTCGGCCGGTTTTATTTAATTTTTTTGTTGCCTTTATTTACCTCTTTGCCTATTGTCCTATATTCAAAGACAATCGTATTAAGAAGTAAACTCCAGTCGTTCGTCGGAGCTGACACACACACACACTTTTTTATTTCAATTTTTGTGCAATTTTGTCACAAGCATTAATTTGTAGCTTGAAGGCTGTAAAAATATATTTTATTTCTTACAATACCTACATCTTACAATATATAATATTAATCACCTACACATAACAGTTGCTATCAAGCACAACTTCTATGGGACTAATTATTTCAGGTGCAAGAGTGGCCTAACAAAACCCTACATTACAAATGCGTTATCATTTATAATAACACAAATTATTGTGTTGGATGAACATATAATAAAATAATAATATATTAGCATTATAAAACTATAAGTATTTACAAATTAATTAGTCAAACACTAACATAAATGTAACCAATCAAAGAGCTGTGAATCATCTGCAGTAAAAAGTTATGAATAATTGTCTGAATGTAAAATATTATCAAATGTACCTGGTCCGTGAAGCGCCTTTGGGTAGTTTAACTAAATTAATTATATATTGATTAGGAATACTCATTATAAGCACTAGCGGATGTGTGAGATATAAAAATACGTACTCATACCTAAACATTTGTCGTGCGGTTAGTTGTATTAAAAATCATAATTTTAAATAAAAAATCTTTATGATTATTGCTCTGGAGTAAAATAATTAAAAACAGGTATTTAAAAAACTGTAAAACTAAAGTTTATGTGTCGAGCGAGCGGCTTAAGATTTAATATTCAAATTATTTCAATCGAACATATTTAGGTTACTTTAAGTAAAGCTGAGTAGGTACTAAAACCTCGAAAATTAAAGATTTAATTAATAGTTGCGCACACTCATTCATTTGAACTGTTTTTGTATGTAACCTACATCCTACGTTACATATCAGCTCGATCTACTCTTTTTAACTGAATAGAAAAACTTTTAATTTTCCGAGCTGTTGGCACTCACGACTGCGTAAAGGATAAAACTATAAAGTATCTATATAAATACAATTATTAAAGGTAGATATTTTGCACTTACATCGTAGTTTCTGCCGACCCGGTAATGATCATGCACCGTGAAGGAGCTGCGCTCGTCAGGGGCTACTGTCTATGTACTAGGTGCTGCTACGATAGAGCGTCACGCCAGAACAGAGGTGAACAGAGGTTAGGCAGTGATGTGCAGTAGGTACCTACACCCTCATTTTTCCAGTTATCTATAAATCTGGGAAGAGCTAGATATTCCAATTTCAAAATAAAATACAAAGAGAAAAATTGGTATTTTAAGCAATTTTTCACTTTGCCCGGAATCGAACCACAGCCGGTTTATTTCCACCGGTGTACCAGAATTTATGTTAAATACGGTAGTGCTGCATTAATGTCATAAAATATGTCATGGCGAGCATTTTTTAAATGTGAATAGTGGAAAACGTTCTAAAAATAACTGACTTCGACATAATTTAAGTATTTCTATAAATCATCGCTATTTCCGGAAAGTTTTCTAAATGAAAACGGAATAATTTTATAATATCGTCTTGAAAATATTTTCTCCGTGATCTCACTGTCACTTCGGTTACACAACCTTTGGTGTTGGAAATTAACCAGAACTGGTTTCGACCGAGCAACCGCCAACCGGGCGACGTGCACGATAGATAACAACGACAACCAAGGACTAACATGTGGTTTACAATAACAGCTAGTTTGTAATTTCTGAAATTATCGGCTGGGTAGCTAGTTGCGAACTTGTTTGACGTATTTACTTGATAACAACGAGTAAACAAATGTTTTAGCTAAAAGTTTCATCGTCACATAAACTGTTCCCTACGTCCACGCGCAGTTTAGCTCAGTATGTCTGCAGGTACAGAAGTTAGCACAAACACGACTGTAAAAGCAGACGATAGCATCGTTTAAAATTTTAATCATTTTATTAGTCAAAGTATTTTGTTTAATTAAGAAAAGTAAGATACTATATTGACTACAGATTTACGACTGGCCAGCAAAACTCCAACTTTCTCTAATTATGGCCATCATATTAAAATCACGGGTATTATAAAATGCAAATTGACAACATTTCAAGTGTGAACAATCTTACCTATCTCTGCTGAATGTTTGTCTGTCTGTGTACGAAACTAGTGCTGAGCACTGGCAGAGTGGCAGCGTTTGCAGTATGCGTCGCAGTCGCTGCAGCGAACACTTGTCCGTGCATCTCTCTGTTGTTATAAGATAGAGATATAGTGCCAGGTCACGTGCCGCTCTGTAGTAGGTATTAATGAGAGCGTCGGGTCGGGTGTTACTTCCACACTAGCCGTCGCCGCCCGTCGGTCGCGTTGCGCCTACACTACGCGGCTACGCGGAAAAAACATCCGAAGGGCGAGATAGTGGCGGCGCGGCGGGACCGCTCGCGGCGCTACCAAAACCGAGGAGACTATAAATTGAGTAGAACATGGCCGCTGATAAAGGTGGCCTCGCCGCCACCGCCGCACCTGCCACAGACCGCCGTTTTTTATTTAAATACATATTTTACGACAAAACGCAGAAAAACTGACATGTAAGCTGGTACGAGCACAAGTTTGCGCGACAATGTCGCCGCGCGCACCGTTTTTGTCGCCAGACATTCTGACACAATTGAAATACAGATGTGAACTCACATATTAATAGCCACCTTAAATAACTCTTTCATTTAACTTATTCTTTGTTTTAGATTCGCGGAAACAGGAACATCGCTACATTTACTGAATTTTAGAAAGGATCTCACCCACTAACTTAATTCATTGTTTGTTTTGATCAATCTAGAGAATTAATTAGACATCAAGAAACAGATGTTTAGCATGAAGCAGATAGCAGTGTTTATGATTGAATATGAATTATTGTTAAAATTTTGTATAAAAAGCTGCATAAAAAAAAAGATTTGTGACAGTGATGTATGTAAGTAGGCGCATGTAATGAATGTCATTCATAAATCAGTTTTAGTAGATCGTCGGTATTCCTCACGGTACTTACATCACACACACGTTAGCAGTGGCTGCATAATGTTTTTCACAGTTTTTGCGATTCGTCTATTTGACATTTTGTCAACACCTTCAACTCTTACGTCGGAACGTATGCCTGAGCGATATTATTATTATTATTTATGTGCAGCCAAGTCAGAGGTCCATGGGCGGCTTTAAAACTCTAACACCAGTTTAGTCACTAACCACACTAAAACAAGAAGTACATAACGCGGCAGTTCACTTTGTGCAATATATTACAAAGTCCATGAAAAAATGCCTTTTGTTTGTAATATTTCTGGTCTTAGTTGAAATACATAGGTATCATTTATTTAAAATGGAAAGTATGTCCTGAAGACAGTTACTTATTAACAAAGAGGATTGTGTTACACAAGATGATTTAGAAACGCCGGGGAAACAGAAATGTGAGTGTGTGTGGTAGTTAAATTGTGGCGTATTCTGGTGTTAATGTACCGCTCCGTACAGACAAGTGAACACATCGAAGTGGGCTAATGTAGCAGTAGACAAGTTGCGTTTCAGCGCAAGGCGTGTATTAGTGCCGCTCGTGTACGATTATGAGCGAAGGCCGAACAGCGCTCGATACGTATTTATGTCGCGGCGACGACTGCGCCGAGAGCCGAGAGCCGAGCGCCGACAGCCAAGCCTTCAGCGCAGCCAACAGCCAGAACGTCTTGCCACAACTATACATCCTGCAATAAACATCACTGTTCTAAAGCAACAGCAAAATACTTGCTCAAACGTTTGTCATAAAACAACTCAAGGTATAATGAAGAAGTCTTGTTACCTATAGCCTATAGATCTACATTACCATAATTACAATTTTATTTTATGTGAGTACTTACTATTTTAAATTAATAATTATAGAAGCCAATTAACATTTATCTGATGTAGAATCCCTAAGCAAGAATGATATCGTTGTGATATAAAAAGAAAATCTTTTTATGGGTTCTATACGTAAATATTACAAAACCAAAAACTAGTAGGTACAACCTACCTAAGTTTAGATTCATTTGACCTAAATATTATTAACATACTTTCTGATATAGACAGCATTAATTATTATACGACAAACTACAAAAAATTTAATAGCATTAAACATATTCCACAAAAATACGTGAGTCCTAAAACAGTTCGGTCGCGCGACGTCGCGCGGTTATTCAAACTATTATTCGACAATGGTTAGACAAGCGCGGTTTTTTGCTCAACATTCTTGTTCGACGTTGGTGCAAAAAGTTTGGGGTTAACAGGCGGAAACAAACGAGCGATTGTCGTTTTAATTCTGAAAATAATCGCTAACAGAGACACAAAAAGTTATACAGAGTGAACGTAAAAAACTGTCGCCCCGGTCGTACGTATGTGTGTGACAATGTGGCTAGACCACCTATACAAAAATAATAAATATTTTATCTTGGTACGTACAATTTTACTTAAGCTAAATACTCGTACTATGCAAATATGACTGACTGCCTCGTTGGTCTAGTGGTAGCAAGCGCTACTGCTGAACATGAGGTCCTGGGTTCGATTCCCGGGTCGGGCAAAGTGTTATTGGGTTTTTCTATTAGAAATTTCTCAGTAGCAGCTCGGAGTCTAGATTTGTGCCCGGTTGATGGCAATAGGCTCGCCCCCTATTACATGGGACTTAAACATAACTGACAAAATGTGGGTGTACCTGCTACAGGGACACCTCTGCCCAACCCTTCGGGGAAACAAAGCGTGATGTTATGTTACTATGCAAATATAAAATTGTATCTAAGTAAATTTTATTAATTGCGTTTACAATTGTGGAAAAACAGATTTTTAGCTCTTTAAAAATTTAAGCAAACCGATGGAAAGAAACTTCAAACTATTTTACCCATTGTTAAAAATGGGTAAACGTACATATAAAGTCATAATGCTTAATTATTTATCGCCATAAACGGCATTTTTAAATACGTAGGACCATCTATCTATTCTGATACCTACACTAAACATTGGCGTAAAATTTTGCCACTTTTTGACTTGGATTAACAACTCGGAAAATACTATTATTTTGGTAACACCTGTACCTACTTAAGTCGACACTACGAAAAAAAAATGTGAGCCCAAAACGTAGGTAACTATCAAGACAGAATATGAAGTAAGACAGTGAAGTTCCCTGAAACACTAATGTGTGTTGCTCTTGGTTTAATATTTTTTCAGCGGAGGAGGTTTCACTGCGGCTATAACGCTTCATTAGCTAGACGGAATGTAATTTGGTCTACTGTGGCTGGCGAGCGCGATGCGACCGCGGGTACACACGTGAAGTTTTTGTGCGCGGTGCGTCGTCACCGCACCACGCACCGCACCGCGCACCGCGCCGCGCGACAACCGTCAACATCCACTCCTTTACATTTTTTATGCGCGTCACTATTGGCAGGAGAAAGCTATCAAACACACTCGTTGAAGCAAAAAAGTTTTTTTTTTTCACCTTGGGCTACAGAAACAATGTTAGTTTAATTGCACCACAAGGTTTGTTCGCCGAGCCGCAGAAATAGATATATACTACACAAGGTAAAACCTGTCTAGCGCTGTAATTATTCATTAGAGTGTAACTAAATTAAGTTTCGATTGAATCAGTAAAATGGTTTAAGCATCACAAACGTTGTATTCTATATAATAAAAATAACCGTAGTTGGAAATTCACGATTGCAGTTATTCTGAGCAATGAATGTCGACCAATAACTAACATAGGTAGGTACTTGTATTTGTACTGATACTGTTTTATTCGATGCAATCGATCTAGGAAACATAGATTTAAAGGGTAATTAAAGTACAAAGAGCATTAAAAGAAAAAAATGTTATGTACCTAAGTCAAGGTGCAGTTATGACCAAGCCAGATTGTATGATGTGATAGGTCAACCAGTGGATTTGTTCAGATAGGAAATATCATACTACATGACATGTGTAAACACTTGGGTCACTTAGTAAACGTGAAATATTGTATAAGTAATATGATGTTGTTTGTGTGCATAGCAAATATCCGAACAAGTGTTATTGTGTTTAGATCATTGCAAATAGGGATTGATATTATTCAAAACGATTGAATTCTCTTGAACAACAATAAAACAATGAATTGGCCAAATGTAACAGTAAATGTCACTCAGTTTAATTCATCGAACATATAAATTAGAAACGTCATGCGATAACACTAGCTGCAGTCAATTAATATGTTAACAGAACCAAGTGTACAAACTTATAGATCGGACAATAACGTACAGAGGCATTTTTTATGAAATATAAAAAGTAATGTGCGATGTGTTGAACTACACAATCGGATCTGCGTGTAGTGCGTCAAATGATTGATAAATGTTTTGTGCTGAGCGCTGAGCCGGCGGCGGGCTGTGACGTCTGCACTACCTGCCCCGCTGCTTGTACCCTCATAAATAAAATAAACAACACTAAGCCGACTCACAACATTTTTTTTACATTATAATTATGACCTACTGACCGGGATTTATCAATAATACTCTTTAGTAAAATATTTACTCTGTTTTATTAAATACTTAGACGATAATATAAAATATCATATCACTAAGTAATATTTACTTGCTATGTAGACTTGCATACCTAACTCCAACGTGATGGATTATTTATTTACATTAGTCATCTAATTCAACTTTAGCAAAAACATTTCACAAGTGTTACTGAGCTTCTGTTCGTTATAGTAAAACTATGCAAACAATCCCTAAAACTAAACATTCGCTGGTGTCCGACACTGACACGGCACGCGCGACACTTGTGTCCGAGACCTGGCATGTCACTATAGTAATTAAATAACATAACTATCATTATGACACAAACAAAATGTCGAGGCAGAGAGATAATCAGGACATGTTCAATAAAAGTCATTTCCATATTTCAATTTCTATAAAGAACTTTTTTAATATATATCATCATATACGTCGTAGGTACATTATTTTATATAGAAAAAATACCTATTTTTACAAGTATTAAGTACCAAGATTGGCCACAAATACATACAAACGAAAAAAAACAACAAAACAAGTAAAAAACAGGAATAAAACCATTTTGGCATCGTGTCTGCATCCTTTTAATAATAATTTTTAATAAATTATGTAGTGGGAGCTAGGTGTGCGTCGAGTGCGTGTCGGCGCGTGGTCGCGCGTGCAGGCGCGGCGCGGCGCGGCTAGCGCGCTCACTAACACCAACAGAGCGCGCCGCCGCGCCGAGCCGCGGCTCTCATGACTTACTACGTACATGATTGCTCTCACATTCGGATCGTTTCATTAAACACTTAAAATAAAAATTGCACCTATTGACTCACTCGTATTCCCTTACAAAACGAAGCTTCGACCCGATTCATATTTTTTACTCTCGTCCTCGTCACTAATCATAAATTTACAGTAATAGCAACAATTTAAATTTATTCCACACCACAATGACTCCCTACTGACAGGTAGGCATGTATGAACATCGTTAATTTGTAATATCTATAAATAAATTCGATGAAATCGTCCTTTATAAAACTGAATGGTGCTACGCACTCCTCGCCGGGGCGGCCAAGCGGCGCGCGCGACTCGCAGGTCGCGACGACGTGCGTCAAGTACGCGCTACGCGTTAGTGTGTACGCGGTACTGTGCTACTCGTGTGTGTAATGTCGCCGTACTTACCGCACGACGTCTGATGCGGCCGCGGCCGCCGGCGAGGCGCGAGCGACGCCGGGATCCACCTCCGATTTAAGCTCTTATTTATCAATTAGACTATCTAGCTAAACGTATCGGCGATCACTCCGAACCTCGGCGTTTCGATAAAGTATAAACGATTACTGGCTTCGATCTTAACATTACTCACATAATTAATCAATGACTTCACTGAAATTATAAAGAACAACTTAAACGTAGCGTTCGGTCCGTGGGGGGCTCGCGATATGTACAGAGGCGCGGGCCCCGCTCACTGCGCCGCGGGCACGTCCAGGCGCGCGGCGCTATGTACACATGTATCCCGCGGGCGCGGCGCTAGTCGGCGCTAGTGAGGCTCCGAGTAGTAGGGCCGCGGCGGCGCCCACGGGGCGAACTGTTAGTGTGCGGCCAGCGTGTGCGCGCCGGGGGCGAGTCCGTGCTGGGGCGACAGGCCGGGGGGCGAATGCGAGTGCTGCAGGGGCGAGCCGTGCACCTCTCCGTGCCCGTAGTGGCCGTGGCCCATGCCCTCCATCATTTCGTTGCCCAGCGTGTTGGGCGGCGTCATGCGCTTCTCCTTCTGCCGTCGGTTGCAGAACCACACGCGCACAACTTCCTTTTCCAGCTGCAGGCTGTCGGCCAGCGACGTGATCTCCTGCGCTGACGGCTTAGGCTGCTTATGGAAGTGCTGCTCGAGCGCGCCCTTCACTGACACTTCTATCGACGTGCGCTTCTTTCTTTTCCTTCCTTGTGCGGCTATTTTGTCGATGCTCGTGGGACTCCCTGTAGTGGAGTCGGCCTCCTCTAGCCACTTTTGCAGTAGCGGTTTCAATTTGCACATGTTCTTAAAACTGAGCTGGAGCGCCTCAAACCTGCAGATGGTCGTCTGTGAGAACACATTGCCGTAGAGCGTGCCGAGCGCCAGGCCCACATCGGCCTGCGTGAAGCCCAGCTTGATGCGGCGCTGCTTGAACTGCTTGGCGAACGCCTCGAGATCGTCGCTGGTGGGCGTGTCCTCCTCGGGTGGATCGCGCTCCATGGCGTGGTGGTGCAGTGGATGCGGCGAGGGCTGGATGTCGCGCAGCATATGATGCTGGTGCATAGGCATAGGATAGCCGCCATGCAGTGCCACGGGCGAGCCGGCGCCGTAGTGCGGTGACACGACGGGCGCGTGCCAGCCGCCATGCTGCAGATGGCGGTGCTCGTGCGGCGCGGGTGGCGGTTTCACGTCGGGCTGGTGCGCGTGCGCGTGGTGCTGGTGCATAGCCCAGGGGTCTGCGGGTGGCAACGACGTCCAGGGGTTGAGCACAGGCGCACCGGGCGACGGCGAGCCACCCGCATGCAGCCCGTGCGCGTACTTCATGTCAGCGGGCTCACTGCGCGGCGACGCAGCATGGTACCCGCCGAGGTTGCCCAGGTCCATGTCGGCGGGCATGTACGTGGTCGCCGCCATGGCGCCGTACCTCAGATCCACGGTGGACGGCGTCTTGCCGGCTCGAAGGCTCTCGAGCCTTCAACTGGCTTATTCGGTCGCGAAACAAGCGCGTTAGTCGCGCGGAGCGGCAGCGGCGGGGGCCACCTCACATCACCGGGTAACACAGCGAGCGACATGCGCGTGCGTGCGCGACGGCAGCACGGAACGGACTGGAGCGCTTGGCAGCGCTGCGCGCGCCCGCAGAGGTAGAGGGGCGGCCCCGCCCAGACGCCGCCCGCTAATGACGATGTAATTACTGTGCCCCGCCCCCCGCGCGCCCCGCGCCCCGCGCACCGTACGCCCCGCGCCCCTCGCTCGTCGCTCGCACACTATACTGTGCGTCGCGTCGCTACACTCTCCGCGACCGCTCTGCCGACGCCGACGGACACTCTACTAACATAGAGATCACGTTCACGACTTATTGAATAATACCAATAATAGAGACAGTTAATTATATTATAAGTTTTCTCAATGCTTCAAATTAAGTTGAACTTGAATTCATTCTTCTTATATGCAATTCAATGACAGAACACTTAATTTAAAAGTTATTAATTGATAAACTTTGTCTTTTTGTGCCAATTTAAATAGTAAATAATTTTTAATAGCATCTTCAACTCTACATAATTAATAGTATTTTTTTATTACCATAATAGCTTGCTATTCACTGATAGTGCTAAGGCAACTGTATAAACAAATGCACTTAGTTACTCTGATACAATTATAGGTAACAAAATAATTCTTACAATTTATTAGATAACTATAATAATAATAAATTATGTCATCTTCATTAATTAGCCAACAACAAATATTTAGTACCTACCTTCCTACTACATTAAACACAAGTAATGTTTAGGTGTTACCATTAAATAGTTATTGGGTATTGTAACGTAGCAGTACCAACGATACAGTACTCAATAACCTATTATAAGTAATAATAAACAGTTTTTTTTCTTGCAAAATTAAATATTTGTTAACACAGACGCTATTTGGCTCTACTAAAATTAGAAGTAGATAACAGGCGAATGTATTCGATTCAGTATGTTGTAAACGCTACCTTGAACAAAGTAGAGACATCAACACCTGCTTATAAATAGTTTAAATTATTCAAAATATTAACAAGTTGTCCAACACTAACTAAGTTAATATTTAAAGTAAAATAAATTATTTATTGCCTAGTTATAGTACCTAAGTCTGATTTATAATTAATCTTCTTTTTAGTGGGGAACCTACATTGTTTTTGAGAATTAAGGCTTGTGCAGACCAGCGCGACATGCGACGCGACACAAAGACACCGCTCGGCGCGCGACGAGCGGTGCTTTTGTGTCACGTCGCGTGTCGCGCTGGTCTGAACAAGCCTTTACTTTTGCATGATTTTTTTTTCTCTTATTAATAACATCTTCTTAATATCTGATGTCTTATAAATATTTCTGTTTTCCGAACCGTAATTTGTTACACTGCCAACCGTAACTAATCACAATGAGACGCGACTCTACGCACCTATCATTTTAATAATATTTAATAAATTATTTACCGATGTGTCACAACGCGTTCATTTCACAAATTAATTTTATAAAAGCACGGCTCGTTGTGGACCTTTATAAGTGTTAAAAAAATAATAATAAGCGAAATTTTATAAATTTAGGTAGGTATAGTAAAAAGTTATTTCGATTTCTTTTATAATTTTGAATTAAGTAGGTTGTAGTGATAGATAACTTAAGTTAATCATTTAGTTATTCATGATTTCAATAATTGCACAATAATATCCAATGACTTTTTTTAAATTATTATAAAGGAACAAATTGTCGAAATATCTGCAGTCTTGGCTAACGATATTCATCGCGCGCCCGCCAACCTGACGAACACAGAGCAGCACCTGACTGCGACTACTAGCGACATCTGTTGCCGAATAGTGATACTAAACTCGAACTAACGTAAACTAAAATTCTTTCTGAAATGATTGAATATGTTTTTATATTCGTTTATGTTATGTTTTACTTAAAACGAAGATTACCGTATAAAATACTACGTATACATGTAATACGTGTTTGTACTTATCTACAAATTATTCGAAAGTTAAACGTGAAATATTGTTCTTTGTACAGCATTTTATTACGACTATTGCATAAAGAAATTATTCAAATTGTTATAATTGTTGGCTACCTTATCGAGACATTTTAGTAGTTTTTCAAAATCACTAACGTAGTAAATTGATAACATTAGATTTAGTTGAAAAAAACACAGTAAGAGCTATCTAGCGGCGGGTAGCGGAACTATCAACTACCCTCTGGCAGGAGGGTTGTAACTTGTGAGGATGTACAGCTTTACTGAGGGATGTTTTTGTACTGGCGCGAAACACAGTGGCGCCTCACCACTGACTAAGGTAGGTACAGTTCTGATAACATTTAAAAACAAAACTCTGCCTTTGAATGCATTTTTCGTAAATGTCCTAGTAATTTAAGTAAATGAAAAGTGTTTTTTAGAAACGACAACCTGACGAGGCTCTACCCTTGACAAAACGGTAAACCAATGCAGCGTTGCGTTGAAATGTGAATACATCATAATAGTAGGTACCGCTTTTTGTGTTAGCTTTTGAAAAATAACTCCTGAGATTTATTGTATGTTTCTCTGTTCGTCATCATGTTTAGTTTATTAAAACTGTTGAGATACTTAGTTCATTCTACGATAACCTTTAAATAATCGAGAAAATTTTACATGTGAAAGGGCTCTAAAAACTAATTAATATCAAAAACATAAGTAGGTAGGTATTCATATTCAGTATGTGCCGAACACGTGCTCATGTTAATCAGTAATAGGTACCTACATACTTAGTATTAACTGTTTTTTACAACACAGTATTGTTTAATTACTCTGTAATCTTTTGTATCTAGTCGTTTATAATTCATTTTCTTTACATGTTATATTTTTTTAAGTTTTAGGTAGGTACAGTCTTTAAAAAATTTCATGAAATTAGTTCTCTTTTGTAACTTGACAAAAACGGACACTTTAAAATGACATGTTTATCAAAATTGTAATTGTTTTTGTGTGCCATGTTTTCGTGTTTTATAAACATCAAACACGAACCGATTTTGTATATGGTTTTTGTTAAACCGCGCCCCCAAATCGGTTCGTGTTTGATGTTTATAAAACACAAAAACGTTTTTGTCTACATTGTCCTCATAATAACAATTTTACTTTCTTTGTTGGGTACCTACCTATTACATATGAAACAAAATTAATCTAAATGGAAAATTACATACTTAAAGATATTTCAGTGACGTTAATCGGGGAGCACGGCAGTGCCCCCGCCAAGTCGAGCAAAACAAACAAAGGCACAGCCGTACCATCTTTTCTCGAAGCCATTCATGACAATTTCAACCCCCTGTAACTTCGTTGTGGATAAAGTTAGAAGCCTGAACTTTCAGTGAGCTAGAGGGCTTAGTATAACTAGAGATATTCACAAATTCCATTCAATTTGTATCAGTAGTATCAGAATTATTGCAGGTCAAAGTTCCTTAATTTTGTCACTGACATACTGGTGCCGATTCCCTTGTTCACAAACTAAACTAAATTTAAGTTCAGTGCATCTTTTTTTTTCTATTTCATTAAGAAAAGGACAGAAGATAAATTTTAGTTTAGTCCTATAAAATTAATCAGCGCTTGACGTAAATTGACGTAATTTTAGTGGGCAAGTTGACGTCATTTTAGTAGTCTAAACTTGTATGGAGTAGTGACAGGCGCTGATTAATTTGACAGGACTAAACTAAAATTTATCTTCTGTCCTTTTCTTAATGAAATAGAAAGAAAAAGATGCACTGAACTTATATTTAGGTTAGTTTGTGAACAAGGGAATCGGCACCACTGACTCACTCACTCACCGATCATTAAAATTATAAGGTACTTCTCGTAGACACACAATCTTCAATTAGTGTTTAGCCTATGAAGCAAGGAAAAATCAAAATTTTATTTCTTTAAATATAATGACTTGGCAATCGCACACGGCAATAGAATCTACTTTCTAAATACAACAAAGTCTACCTAATATTAGCGCAGCGCTTTATTTAAAATAGTAGATTATTCTTGTGATTACGTTGCCGTGCGATGGCCAAGTCATTCTATTTATTAAGAAATAAAGATGACAAATAGATAGGTACTGTATAAATGATCAAACTTGGTTTTACATTAGATCTCACATCTTTTTGCGGTAGAAGAACTGCGTTGCGAGACTTGCATTTTTTACATGATGATAAGTTTTTGATGGGATTTAATTAAAGCGCCACTGATTTGTTGGCTCTTAATTCGATTTATCTACATAAGTTTTACTTTATTATTAGTCTGGTGGTTTTAGCAGACAAAAATAACAGTAATCTTCTACTTAATAACAATCTAAAATTCTATTATTCACTGACAAACAACGCACAGCCTGCCGTTGGGTCTAGAAGCAAGAAGTTTCCGAATAAATAACGAAAGTGAGCACTAAGGAAGGATATTTGAAACATCCGCCCCTAAAGGGGTAAATAGGGCATGAAAGTGTGTTTGGAAGATCGTCATTTTTGCCGATGGTAAATCCCTTCGAGCGTATCACGGCTACGGCTTGTAACGTGATACTTTGCCAGACTGCTCAGGGCAGAACTAAGCTGTTTCTTACATTATCTCTAACAAATATACGGGATTCTCATGAGCCATCTACAATCACATTAAAAGCATCAGCAGGCTACTGATAGTCTTACAATAGAGTGCCAGCAAACAGGGGTCGCAAACATATTAGTTGCTCAACGGAGGCTCAACAAACATGGGGCGCTCGGCCCACGCTCAACTATTGACTCAACACTTGACGAACTGTTATTGTGACTTCACGACAATGTTACTGATATCATACCCCTTGGAATAAAGAGTGTTTGATTCTGGTATATATAATACGTAGTTTATGTTGTTATTTTTATGATACTAAGATGGAAAAATGTAATTATAAGCAAAACACATAGATAGTAAAAGTCGAATTATATAAATACCTATTTAAGTATGTAGTCAGTAAGCAATACGAATCAACAATTATACAACTACCCGAACCCTGTTCAGGTGACTGCTAGACAAACAAACGCCTCTCCCAAATTGCACCTCAACACACAATTCTCTGTGTTGTGCTTCCACTTCACGCCAAGTATTTCATAAATAAGCCTTCGATCCAAAATATTTGGTGCTTTAACTTGTTAAAGCCACGTTGCAGAGTCCACGTTAAACTTGCGACCGTGGTCACACGGCTCTCTATCTGATATCTAACCTAACGACCATATTTATGTGCTTGGAATCTGCTCACTGACTCTGAATCTCGTTGCAGATTATTTATTCCTACATAATATATAACATAAACGCAACATCTTTAGTATTCAACTTTTACAAAAAATATCTTATAGGTATCTAAGCCACCGTTTCATAGTTTGTCTGAAGAAAAACAAAAAAAAGGGAGTGCTACGGCTACCGGCGCCAGCTCCCAAAAATAACGCCATTGGGAACCGGCATGACATTACTGCCGGCAGTCGAGATTAAAAACATCGGCTGCCGGCACATTACATACTCTGTGGCTGGCACCGCCAGCTTCAATGATGGACACCGGCGGCGCAGCGTTTATGGAAACCCTTCCAGTATTCAGAACTCGAACTAACTAACCCTAACTAAAGTATTTTTCTATATATTCTAGTCATTTTTGGTCACAATTGTAACCTAACCTTTTTTGCGAGTAAAAATATTTAACCTAATCTAACTAGTTCGGTTCCGGGTGCCTACTACAATGGGGACCTTATATAACATCTCTTGCGGAGCGGCTAAGCTCTGCTGCTTATGATGTTAGAAAGATAAAACAGTTAACAGATGTAGAAACCGAGCGTTTGGTATATTTTAGCTACTTTCACAGCATTATGTCGTATGGCATTTTACTGTGGGGTCGGGCTGCTGACATTGAATCCATCTTTATTTTACAAAAGAGGGCTGTCAGAGCCATTTATAATCTCTCAGGGAATTATTTAAAAAGATTAATATTATGACGGTACCTACCTTGCCAATTATTTTATGAAAATATTATGTACCTATGTAAAGAAAAATCTACATATTTTTAATAAAATAAGTGATAGACACAATTTCAATAAGTACTAGAAATAAAGATAAAATAGATCAACCATTTTTCAGATGATCTAAAGTACATACATATTTTATGGGGTACTGTGTTAAATGTTACAACAAAATACCTTGTGATATATTACAACTAACTGGAAGAAAATTGAAAACTCATATTAAAAGTACTCTTTGTAAACAAGAATATTACAAATTAGAAGATTATATCCTAGATAAGAACTTCCAAGCAAAGCATGCTGGTCTAGCTCTATCGGACAATTTAGAGTCTGAATAAAATCAAACTGGTTGCTAATTTAATATAAAATTTACTTTAAATTCTGTGATTACTTGAACTCACACACTGACTTATTAGTATTACTTGTAATTTTTAGGAATATCGTATAGTACCTACTTTTAAATGCTATAACACAATTATTCTTTCTGTCATTGCTTCATTTTTAATTATTTTTACCTATTGTGTTATAGTAATTGTATTCCAGGTGCATCGTCTTCACACATAATTATATAATTAATGTATACAAAATATTGTAAAACATTTTAAAAGAGTAACGGTGGAGTTTCTTGCCCATTCTTCTCCATACGAAAACTACCTTTTGGAAGAGTCGACTAGAATCAATTCTATTTTTTGTAAATTTTGACGTTCAAAAGTGCCTTTTTGTGCCTAATTGAAGTAAATTATTTGACTTTGACTTTACTTAGTACTTGATTACTGGAATATGGAAATCATTGATTATGGAAATATAATACTGGAAAATAGTAATGCTTTATTAGGTACATGTCTTTTTAATTATGCCTACCCCGCCTATCTACTGCAATATGCCAAATTGCCAATCTCGTTTTCTGCTTTTTTTTTCCAAACTCAGCGCTGGCAGCCAATTCAGCAACCGGTGCCGGCAGCCAATTCAGCAACCGGTGCTGGCAGCCAATTCAGCAACCGGTGCCGGCAGCCAATTCAGCAACCGGTGCTGGCAGCCAATTCAGCAACCGGTGCCGGCAGCCAATTCAGCAACCGGTGCCGGCAGCCAATTCAGCAACCGGTGCCGGCAGCCAATTCAGCAACCGGTGCTGGCAGCCAATTCAGCAACCGGTGCCGGCAGCCAATTCAGCAACCGGTGCTGGCAGCCAATTCAGCAACCGGTGCCGGCAGCCAATTCAGCAACCGGTGCCGGCAGCCAATCCAGCAACCGGTGCCGGCAGCCAATTCAGCAACCGGTGCCGGCAGCCAATTCAGCAACCGGTGCCGGCAGCCAATTCGGGAGCCGGTGCCAGCAGCGAAGGCACTTCAAAAAAAAAATCTTTTTACTTTCGTAAAAGGTAACGCAGGAGGTAACTTAGTACCTATACTTACTTGTAAGAATGTGGCAGACTACCTACATGTTACAACGATATTTAGGTTTAGCCAATCTCAGAAGACAGAGTGTTTTTTTTTAAATTTTCTGTAATATCCACTGTAGGAGTTGACGTACACACGGCTACACATCAAGATATACATTTCCAGTTTATGCTGATCTCGCATTGTATACATATTGTATACATATTGTACAATGCGAGGTCAGCTTATACCGGAAATGTATACCTACCTTGATGTGTAGCCGTGTGTACAAAACAGAAGTCATCCTACCGACAACATACACACTTACATGTAGGTATTATAATTTGATAATACTAATTTAGCTGAACGCTAGTTTCCTATTGATGAGTTTTTATTAAAGTAATTACTTAACCACTTTAATAGGAACATAGGTATAATATATATCATCAAATCATGTTGTTTTTTATTCACAAGGCCTAAAATGCAATAAAAAAGATAACTAAGTAAAGAGCTAATAGATATCTACTTATTATTCGCAAAAAAATAAAATAAAGATTATCAAAAAATGTTAAGAGTTTGTGTCTCGTCTGCGGTCATCGTCCCACCTGGAAGCCGCGGAGGGAACCGCCCGAGGGTTCCGCAAAACTGCAATCTTGCACATTTTAAATTTGCAGTAGTATCAAGTTTTAGTTTACATAAACATACATTTTAATTGTTCTGTTACTTATTATAGAAAGCAATTTGAAAACCTTTAAAGTCATAGGCGACATCGAAATAACTAATAAAGTAACTCTGCTTACATTCAGCTGTAAGCCAATAAACAGCCTTATAAAAGGCAATAATTAGAGATTCGTAGAATTATTCTTTTATTTCACTTTTTTATGTATGTTCTCCGATTACTTGAAGTCAGCTAGACCGATTTGAAAAATTCTTTTTTTGTTTGAAAGGATATAATTTCTAGTTTCCCACCATCAGATCATGACCAAACTAAGGATATAGTTTGGTCATGATCTGATGGTGGGATCTTGGAGAAATCATGGGAACTCTTCGAATATTATAGGCACACCTATAGCGATTTGGATATTTGTTAGAGTAACTCGTGCAATTGCTCTCGGAAAACACCATTTGGTAAAGTGGAACTGATGATGAAGGACACAGGTGGCCACCGGAACTACTCAATAAATGTATTTTACGGGTTGCGAATCGATTACTTTAATATGGTTGGTAAGCAATTGATGCTCGTCACAATTCATATGGTGCAGTGGAGGTGATGGTGAAGTACCTGGAGAACTCCTCAACAATTAAAGTCCCTGCATCGGGAAAAGCAATATTTTGTAAAAGGTGATGAGCAGTTGACATTAGGCTATTGTCACTCAGATAAATTACAAACCAATCCAGTAAAAAGTGAAAAATAAAACCTTTTTTTTTTTTAAATACAACCGACTTCCGAACTACAAAGTGAAAAATAACTTTAATTTTTGAAGTCGGTTGCAAAAAACTAAAATACTGATCTAAAGACACCGACTACTACCACCTACTACTACACTATAGATATACGGTGTATACCTACACCTCTGCCCGACCCTTCGGGGAATACAGGCGTGATGTTATGTTATGTGCATTGATGTTTATTTTGACATTTGATAGAAGAATTGAATCACTGTCTTGACTTCAGAAATAATACAAAGGCTTACTTCCTTCAGGCGGAATACCGTGAGGAGCCATGTACCTAGGTAGGTACCTATACTACTTTGGTACATTAGCGGGAGGATGGTAGTGCAAGATATTTTCAATTTGCTCGCGAGGTGCGCGGGCGCGGGCGTGGCGCATCGATCCGTTCCGTCGCCCGCCGCGCGCGTAGATAACATCAGCCATCGGATCTTACGGAGATTTTTACGAAATTGACCTTTTTGGCTCCTAAATATAGTTTAAAACTTAAAATTACTGTAATCTGCGTCTAGAAGCTTTTATTATAGGGTTGTCAAAAAAGTAGAAATTTATTCATTCCGCGGGAGCAATTTTTCCAGCAGGAAAATAGAAGTTCAAATAAGATGGTTTATTGTCCATTAGGAAAATGTAGTGTGCATGCAAACGAGTATATCTAAATGTTGTAAGTCTCTACGAATTGCACTTCATCGGCTGAGATTGAAACAAAAGTCGGAGCTCTTTGCATTTTCTTAGTTCCTTGCATCCAGCCAGTACCTAATGGCAAACACCTGTCATTGGTTTCTGTAATATTATTATTTGTAACACTAAATATTGATCATCGGCGATCCTACTTTTTAGATTATAATCGGAGTAACTGCCAGAGACAAGAA
Organism: Agrochola litura; assembly: GCA_949152395.1. Taxonomy (NCBI): domain Eukaryota; kingdom Metazoa; phylum Arthropoda; class Insecta; order Lepidoptera; family Noctuidae; genus Agrochola; species Agrochola litura. The sequence continues at coordinate 25,643,162 of OX424499.1, forward strand.
TGTAAGCAGGAGTGATAGACTTCACTTTAAACAGGTACTAGAATTAAAACAAAAGCCGTCCAAGTGCTTGTCGGACTTTATCCCAAGAACTAATTTAACATTGTAGAACATGTTCTCCCATACATTCCAACTGCAAATGTAAGTTGGTCGATTATTACCTACTCATTAATGTAGAGCCTTTTTTCACAAATCCAAAAACAACCATTTATTTGTCAGGGGGACACTTGTCTCTAACAAAAATTAGGACTTTAAAGCTTATTATTTCGCAAACGGATCCCTGAATCCAAAGATGGTTTTCACACACCTACAATATTTTAGAACGACTTTTCGAACGACTCCCAACAACACGGGATAGACAAGAAAAAAAAACCACTTTAGATGGGGATACCAAACCTAAAAAAAATTTTTCATGATTTTATTTTACCACTTTGTCGACGTGATCAGAAATACGTTGGTGATTCGACTAATCGTGGAGCGCCAGCACCGCCTAGCGGCTACAACATAACGCTCGGACCGGCCGGAGTTAAAGCACAGTTTGTCGGTGGCGGTCAAGCAGTGAGCACGTTTAGAAACTGTCGCGCGTTCCGTGTTTTGTATTTACCTACAGTGTGTGAATTGCTAGGGTGATTTAATTTGATTGTAAATTATAATTTGATCTGAACCGCAAATGGTTTTTCTTTTGCGCAATAACCAACACTACCCATAATACGCCCACAGTAGTTCAAATATGTCTGATAATTTATTTAGGTTAACCAACAATTGCTTACACCTTTACATTTCTAACTTAATTACTAGGGTAACATTTACAAGTGCAACAATTAATTATAGGTAAACACCACATGCACAAAAAATAAAAACGGCTTTAAACAACATACATACAAAAAAACAAAATTAAAATAATAATATAAAGAAGGTTAACAACTCATTCAATCAAATAACGAAAGAGACACCTACCCTCTCCGTCATGTATATACCCATGCCAAATTACAGCTTTCTAGTACTAACAGTCTCTGAGCTAAGCCGCAGACAGACAGACAAACGGATATGGCGAAACTATAAGGGTTCCTTGTTGACTACGGAACCTTAAAAAGGGTAAGTACCTATTACCTACTTACTCCTCAAGTCCCTGCTATCAAAAACATATCAACTTGTCAACAAACAACAAAACCAATTACTTACGCAAAAACTACTAAAATGAGTAATATTTCAGTACCTACTTTCATTTGACAGTTAAAAGTTTAGCTACTTACTTACCACATAGTAGCCACTTGTGGTCTCTCCTCTCTTTTATTAGATTCAGATCAGTTAGACTCCGTAGGTATAATCAAGTTACTCTGAAAGCAGTGAACTCCTCGACACCTCATCTAATGAGAGCAGTCGTTTGCCATGACAATGCACAAGCAAAACCTTTGCTGAATTAATAATACGGTAGGCACTTTCGTTGCTGGACTTATTTGCAACAATTACTAAATAAATAGTTATTCTAAATACTTTTAACAAAAATGTACCCTTCCTCTTAATTTAATTGACAAGTATTAAGTAAAGGGCTGGTTTGAAATCTGCAACTTAACTAGTCGGTGTGTAGCTAATTATTTGTAGGATGCATTACAGTTTCCAAATTCTTACAACAACTTCAGAGTTAAACACGGAACTGGTGAAGTGTGGGTGTATTATTAGGCCAGGGTGTAATCTGGCTGTACTCTGGTGTACTCAGGGTTTACTCTGGCCTCTGCCTAACCATTTCGGGGAAAACACGCGTGATGTTATTTTATGTTTGTTATGTTTAAAATCCTCGTGCACGGAATGGTGTCGGAATAGGAACTTGGCCAAAGTTCACCAAGCGACGGTCTTTAACCAGACATCTAGTGGCTGTACCTGCAGAACCTCCAGTTGTGTCTTTGCTATCAAACACCTTTGAAGGTATCACAAGTTCATAATAGCAATGATGTCACCGCGTCATTATTATCTTATCAGCGTCGCGGCTGGCCGGCCGGCACTCCGTTACTTACCTAAGTAACGGAGTGCCGGCCGGCCAGCCGCGACGCCGCAAGACCTCCGCGAATCAATTTAATGTGGATACTGCGAATTGAACCCGCGACTAATATGAACATACGATGAATACGATCTTTGGATATTTTTACGTATTATGCACGATTGTATACCATGTTACGTTAGCACAGATGATGCCGACTGCCGCTGACATTTCTCGCAAAAATACCAGTTTTTAAAACGATGGCATCTTCAAAGCCTCTTGTGTTTGTAGCAGGACGCTGCGAATACATAAAAGGGATTCAGGATTTACTAGCAAACTCGAGCCAGTACATCAAAGTACAGGATGGTTCATTATAGATAATATATTTTTGGCTGCAGCATGTGGTAACTTTATCGTCGTTGGTATATGACGTTAAATATACTCATGTTTTAAATTCGTTTCCCATTTCAACGGTTCCAGGGCAAGGATCTTTTAATTCTGAGTTTAATTCGCTGGTCGACATAATGTCTGCGGGGCAGTGTTCCGCATAGCCCTCGCGGCTACATGACCCCACACGACGTCGTGTGAAGTTTCGTTTCTAGCTGTTACCACATGTTGCACAATTTTATGTCATGAATCTATAAGTCCGTAAGTCTTTCGATATTTCAGTTCGGCTCCGCTCGGGGTCGGGGGTCGCGAATCAATTCGCTCGAAGTGCACGGTGCAGCAGTGTGCGCTTGCGGCGATCTGACCCCACACGAAGCATTCACTTGTTATTAGCACCTATTAGTGATGTATGTTGCTAAATGTTGTACTAAGACAGCTGAAGTTTATTGCAGCTGCTATTTACGGATATTCTTTGTAAGTATTTAAAAGCCTTATAGCCTAGATTTACCTGAAAAACTATTTTTAGTCGAATGTTAAGAGATTGTATCTTCTTCGTAGTATTTCGTGTCGGCACGAGCTATAAGTTCGAGAGCGTGTAAAAAAAAACTAGCCAGTCAGCAAGGTTTCCAGGGCAGTGCTAGACTTTAGGTATTATCCTTTCGTCTGCATCGTCACTCGGTGGAAGCTTTTTTAATGTAGATGCCGATTGTCTGCCTGCTATGGAGGTAGGTAGCACTTTAGAGGATACAAAATATAAAAATATTGGTTATTTTAATTATGTTTTCATTAGAGACCACCTGGTGTACTGTGGCTGCTAAACAAGTAAGGCATCTCTCTATTATGTGTAGAACTCAAATCAAAAACAACTTTTTTTTTGATAAACATGTCACGCGTTACTACCTCTACAAATGAACATAGGTTTCAAAGATACATAGTAATTCAATTTAAGGAAAACATGTTTTTGAGCTTTTGTTCATTCAAACGTTTACGCATCGTCTTTTTTCTTACATGACTCTGAGGTGGGCTTCTTCAATCTACTGTATCTCGTCTGTTAGTGATGGCTGCGTAGTGCTGAGTACATCGAGTGCGCGGACATGATGCGCGGTACGGCGACAGTCCGGCGGCGCGCGCGCAGGGGCGGGGCCGGCGCCGCCCACGCGACATCCATCTTGCGATTGTGTCGCGCACCCACTCACTGCACTATGTCAATATGCACATACCTAGATCACTATTATTACTATATTTCATACTCATTGCTGCTGTCACGGAGTATAAGTTCCTAGATCATAATTATTTTATCATTGTGTTACAGAAGCAAACTTTTGCAGTCGTTGTTGATGATTGTGATTTCCATCCTGACGCGTTGTTGCAAGTTCTAATAACATACGATATTATGATACAATTTTTTATATCATGGTCATTGTGTCGAGCTTTTGAACGAATAATTAATAACAATATGGTTCCATTTTCGGTTGCAAACAAACTTTAAGATTTGTATGCAAAGGATTTGAAGTGTGAAGTGACCAGACAAAGTTTTTTTTGATATGTGGTTGTACACCGGTGTACTGTAGTGGAGGGAAGCACTATCACGTAGATGACTATTACTTTCAGTAATAACCAGTCGCTTTGCCAATTATGGTGATTAAATTAATTAATTAACGAAATCTATGTTATAATAATAAACTTCGATTTGTCAAATTGCGATCGTCGGCCCATTTGTCATTTGTTGTGATTATCTAATGAGTATAGATGCCACTAATTTTAATTTCCGTCATTTTGTATTTTAGTTTCAGCATGCCAAAGAAATCATTTAATTTTAATCAAAAACTCGGTTACATAAAAAACGAATCATAAATAATTAAAAGAGAGAATAATTAAGAGAGAGAGACGTTTATTCAATAAAGTACATAATTCCATGCATAAAATTGAATGAATGAAACAGAACTTCAAGCCGATGTTGCTATCATAAAAATAATTTATTTTTAATAATTTGCATCATCGGTTTATCGTCGCGCGATAAAGAAGTGTCAAAGTGCCTTTTTCGAGTTTACTCGTCGTTTGCCGTCATGTTAGGGATTAGAATGACAAATTACGATAAAACGAGAAAAAGAGCGTTCTCGCGCTTGTCATGTTAGCCCTGCAGGTTATCTGCATATCGTCTAGGCGTATTCAGCTTCCTGCTTACTGCTACATGAGAATCGAGGGTCCTCCAAGACGTAGAGAATTGAGAATGCTCTTTGTGTGAAAACCAACTCTGCATAAAATGAAGTCTTTCTGAACTAATCTCAAGAGTATTAAACTATGTCACTTAATAATGTTGCACGTATTAGCAAAATCGTGCATCTAAGTATAGCTGGCTCAAGTATCGAGTTATACTTAGATGCGCCGGCGCCGCAGTACTCCGACCGTGTCGTCGTCGTAGAATTATAATTAATTTCACTGCACCGCGCCCGGCTTCGCTCGCGACACATATAAAAACACTCGCACTTCCTACTACAGCCGTCCAACTGCCTGGCATTTCCTTTATTACTTGTAAGATATAATTATTAGCTGTCAACACGTTTGTTGTCATGGTTTCAATTGAAAGTGATACGCTTTGGCGTTGTCGCTGACGAGTAATCTCGGGAAAGTGGCCCAACACTAGTTATAGACTCCTGAGTTGAATGTTGACATTTAAAGAATAATGTTTCTGGAAGAAAGAGATGGCTAACTACAGAGACACTTGAGAGATTGGTGTGTAAAGTAAGTACGGATAGTAGTTCAGTGTGATCCCCCAGACCCATGCCACGGGAAGGGAGTGGGTGCTGTACAACCAAAACTGACTTGAATGAAGATCAGTTACGTCAATCGAGACAAGTTTATTATGAAACTATTAATTTCCACATTATGTTTTTTATCAAAAACTAGTCATAAATGGTGCAGGTGTACTTATGTGTATGTACTTAGGCAGGATGTTATAAAAATGTAGTACAACATAGCTGCAGTTCAAATCTACGTCGTTTAGCGTTAAGGTATGTCTCTCGAACCGCAGTCGTGCTATTTCTTTCAACATTTGGAAAAACACAGTTGTCGCACCCAAGAATGTCGTCCCCGCTGCAGATCATATTTGTATCATAACGAGAGGCGGTCGCACTGATCTTATCGTAGGAAGATTTTCTTCATCGTAATTGCGTAGAGGCATGTGGTCGCATGGTCGCATGTTGCGTCTGCGCGTAATTAATCGAGCGCTGTTCGAGTGGCTCCCGCTCCATTAGCGACCTCTAATCAGCCGCCGCTCGCTGTAATCATGACGAGTGTGCCTTCCACTGATACAACTACAATGATTTATGTTCGACAGCGACTTCGTTAGACGATCGGCCGAGCACATCATCAGGAGACGGCTAAGTATATAACATTGTCTGTAGAAACTTTGTAGCTGTTCACATCCTCACACTGCGTCCTATCAAACAAAATAATCTCTCGCATAAAAATGAAGCCAAAAATAGCACATAACGAGAGTAAATCGTCCCAGCGTGTCTGCGAACGGTAAAGCGGGAATGCAAAACATGTTCCTTGCATCCGACAGGTTTATTTTAAGAAAAAATCAATTGACAGCGTCGTGACGCAATCGTTTTCCGCGGACATATTTCCAACAATTTGTACCCGCAACAGTTGCCACGTGCAACACTTGAATTATAAATGAACGAGAAATAATCGTACATACCCGTCGGCGACTCGTACTTAACGATATACGTTATAGCTGATATTGTGATCACTTACTCAATTTTGAGCAATCGTCCCAAAGCCGTGCTCACTAATAGAATACCAACACAAGTCGCGGTGAGGGAGGGTCACTTATTTTACGCAGTTTTGTCACCTCACAACGACAAATGAGTGCTAAGTGCCCATCGTTTTAATGTTTAATGCTTAACACCGACAGTCATATAGGAAACTGTGACGAATTCTAATTTGTTTGTGACTGCAAGTGAAATTGTTAAAGGACAGCTAATGACTGGTACCTATGTCGAAAGCATTAACATGATACTTCAATGTTTTGGTGGAAGGTCGTTGTGTAAGCCTACCATAAGTGATAACTGTCGGGTCATGACATACATCGATGCCTATTCAGCGACATAAATTACTGTGTGTACTTATAATGTTAATTTTCATTATTTGCATCGCATAAATGTATTGTACGAAGCTCGCTAGTTTTTCACAACCGTCGACAGAACAATATTTTATGTGTTGTGCGAATATAGTGACGGCGGGCGCCGTTGACAGCTGTCGCGTGTGTTTCTGAATTCCTACTGGAAATAGGTTCAACTTCATAAAAATTACCATTTGCTGCATTTAGTTATTGCAGTTAGAATGTGGTTCCAAGCTTGTTCTAACAGAGATTTCCTTCATAAAAGTTATTAATCTTGCATTTCATATACGAGTACGTAGTATATATTCCGGTTCAATTTCTTTCATCTAAAACAACCTTCTAGGAAAAATATACCGGTAAATCAATCACAAATACAGATACCTCTTTAAGATCGGCTTATTGGTAGTTTCGTACGAATTTACTTGCCCGAAAAGGGCGAATCGACACTTTTAAATAAGTAATGTTATTTTTTCTTGAGATGATTTGTAAGAAGTTAATTTATTTGTGGGCGAATTGATAATTCCAGAAATACGTATTAGGCAATTGACACAGTTTGAATTTCATGCAGTAAAGTTAAGGAAAAATTATTATTATTTAAAAGCGTTGAAAGAGTTGAATTAATAAACACATGCATGACGCAACATATTGTTTCAATAGGTAGGTACCATATCGGTAGTGTCTACGATTACTATTTCCATCAGGTGGACATTGTTTTACAAGCCGCGTATTGATTGCTCACATTTATTGTAAAAGCAAGAGTGCTAATGAGCAGAGTAGGTGAACAACTGAACAGTTATTACTTTGACCTCTTCTTGCAGACCACGTAGGTACTTATGTGTCTGAATTCATTGCCTGTGAACCTTAATTTGTACATTTTATTGATTTACGTTTGCAGCATGTTTTACAATATCTTTGCATTCAATGTCAACTTTATCAGAAACGACTAAAATGTTTTAGTCATTCGTTAAAGTCATCTGATTTGATGTTGATCGTACCTAATCAAGTTTATTCTTGTGATGTAAAAGCTCGCTAAGTACTATCTCAGCTCAGCTCGTGGTTTACCGTGCTAATAACAAACAAAAAAATACTTACACAATTACAAATTTTGAAATGGTACACCCATGGGTGTACCATTTCAAAATTTCTGCAAATGTTGTATGACAAGACAACAGTCTTATTTATTTAGCTTAGCAGGCTCGCAGGTGCCCGGGGATCAGCAGGGAACCGTAACTATTTCTAGTATTTACATTATGTACCTACTTATCTAATTAATGAGAAGCGGATCATGTCCAACATCTCGTACTAAAACTTACATTAACTGTGACATGAGATTTACATTTTATTTGCATCCACATTGAGTCGCCACTTCTAAATGCAATGTCTAATGGTATTCGTTCTCACACTGCCTACCTTCTGAGCAACCTATTGTGTTTTCCATTTTCGAATAGGCTTTTCTAACTTCCTTAGTTATAAAAGAGTTATGAAATTAACATAATGATTACCTAAAAGACTAAGCGGTTATCTCTAGAATGTTTAATAGAAAGAGGATGAAATAGATAAATTGTATGAGTCATTTTGGAATCATCAAGTTGCGAAGCTTTGTCAATTTCGTTGGTATACAAAAATTAAAACGCAGATTGTAAATCTTTAGAAAAAGCAAGACATCTGCGTCTGCAAGTCAAGCTAGGTTTATATTTAATCAGACGGATCCAAGATTTAAGGTCAATCCTTTTACTGGATGCTTACAAAGGCTTGTTAAGAAAGAACAAGTTCTCGTATAAAAGCATAGCCTTGAGCAACACTCAATAAATCGTGCTCGAACACAGTTACCTCACGTGTCCCTCTTGATGAGTGTCGTCCTGGAGAGGCGGGGCCAGGCGCATGACGGAGCGGCTCTCGAACGCACTCCAACTATGAACACAGAGCTGGGAATCCAAAATATTATTGTTTCAACTCTCGGCACAATGAAACACTGTGTTGCTGGGTATAAGGAGGTGGTTATAAGATCTGGTATCAGATGGAGTGGCTAACGCAATACATATTGGGCATTAATATCGCGCATCGACGCCTCACGATTAATGGCCGCCATTTTGCAGTGTCGACTCATGTGGGCTGTAATAGCCGGTAGCCAGGAATAGTTAATATATTTTATACAATTGGGAACCGCACGCCCTTTTCACAAACTAACATTTAGTCTGTCATCATTGATCCATCAGTCAGCTCTGACAATCTGTCACGTGTAAGTCTTATAGTCGATTACGGATCACGGTTTCTAATACTTCGTTTATTTGTCTATGTTCAATATGTTCATACCTATACCATGCTACATTTTCAAGTCTACGACCGATCCCTTGTTCCTCCCTCGCATACCTATTCTAACAGCACGATGATTACATTGATTACGAGTAGCTCGTAACTTCACAAGCACTGCTGTTTTACGAACGATCATGTTCTAATGGAACATTTCTCTGGAATCCGTCTGCGCCACTCGTTATACAGCTACTGTATCATCTCTTGCCGGCGTCGCTAAAATCTTCTTTAAAACTGCAACTCAAAATACGTTCTATTTTTGAAACTCAACGTTGATATTTGCCTGTCCGTTGTGCCAAGTTGTGACATTTCGGTATGGAGCGTGTTTGAGTTAAATGCAGAGTTTATTTCATAAGAACATAATTAGTGGGTGGAGTTCAATCAAATAGTTGCTGTACGGCTGCCGACCGCGAAATAAATCGAGTCCCGCGACTGCCGACGGAATTCGGGATCGCGGCCGCAACTGCCACACACCTGACACGATTCAAAACTAAGTTAAATTAGGTTTTCCTTATTAGTCATAAAGTTATCATACAAGTAATAAAACACGTGATTTATTAAAATGTTTAAATATAGCTTTTTATACAGTGTGATAAAGTATTTGACAGTGTAGACAATTTCCGCAAATGTGCATAATTAGGTATTCATTTTATAAATTGTAATTACCATAAATGTTTCTGTTGTGCTGTGCAATGTTCACAATGAGCCAGTAAATGTAGCTCTGCTCCAAGTGTCACGTGTCCGTAGTTCGATTGACTACAGGAGTAATAAATTACGCAAGTATCAATTATCGTAATATGCAGTTTACAGAACCTCGTAATTGGGTACCTACGTGGATAATGAAACAAGCTGTCATGTAGGTAGGTACGTTATGTTACTAGAATACCTAGAATAGTCCTACGCAACAGGTATGCCAACATAATTGAAGCTACGGGAAATAATATGTACTTACTATGAAATCTGCGAGTACCTGTACCTATAGTAAATGGAATATCTATGATAAATTAAAATCGCTCCATTTATCCTCTTAGAAGCAGCCAGCAGGCCGTTCAGCGGAGCGCGGTGTGGGGTGCGGGGGACGGAGGATACGACAGGAGGTAATCGGCGGTTCATTATGGGCGCTGGTCGCGAGCATGTCGCGCTAAATTGGCCGCTACTCGTCTTTACCCGCACTATGATTTAGGAATATTAAGGCTCATCCCACGCGCTGCGTAATTGCGAAGCGACACGACACCGACACGACTCCGACAATTACGTCGTCACGTTTAGACGCTGCGCGTTTTGGTCGCGAATCATCATCAATCTATCAGTTGTAATGGAACTGTATGAACAATGGAATGAATAGCTCATTACTGTGTGCTGTATCCGGCCGGGAGGTTTTTGTTAATGTCAGAAGAGCAATAAAACATCCGACACTCGTATACATGTATCACTACAGTGCTTAGGGAGGTCGCGATAACATTGAAAATATTGTTTGTACGAATTCATTTAGCTAACGTACGGCTTGCAGTTATCAGCTTCACCGCCAATGAAAAGTAAATACATAGGTACCTACTATCGGTAGATACAATACGACTCTACAAAACACTACGCGCTGGCAATACTTACTTTTACAGAATCTCCCTAGTAATCACACATCATCACCTCAAGACATGAACAAAAGGACAGATGGTGTGCGCGGTGAGGCATTTCTATTCGACCGACACGTCTCTCACACAAAATAACGACTACTTATAGACCTAGTAATTAGGTACACTATTGTATTAAAAAATCAAAGTTTTCAACTTGTATGCCCATATGTATCCACAGACGCCCAAAGTCGTGGTTCCTACATCCTACCTACTTGCGATCAGCTCCCAGCCTCTATATACATAGGCTGTTATCTACTGCTGCAGTAAAAACCTAGTTGTTTGAGTTATGTCCCGCATGCACTTGCAAGTCGCCACTGGAATTTGGCGCACACCAGTATTAGCACATTCACCACATGTAGCTAGGTGTAAGGACGTCGAAGTAACAACAAACAACTGTCAATAAACTTATTAGGAAAGTCTAAAAGCTTCGATTAAACATGTACTTAAGATATTCAGATAAATCTATCAAATTGAAAAATGGCATTAGACTTAATTTCCCTTATTCCGCAATTTTGCATCTCTTTGGTGAAAAAAGTTTTATGAAACACTGAATGGTTCAAAACTACATTACATATATCGATATGTTTCCGCCGCTCTCAGCCGATGGTAGCATCCGCGGCGACGAGTCGAATGCCAGCACAGAGCGCGTGCCAGATGCGCTTGCGCCGCACGCTGCACAACGTCACCACTGACCACAAGATTATGTATACTTTATCCATGTTTAATCTGCGATTATCACATGTGCGTGAGCGTGGAGGCACTTCCTTCGGCCAGGTAGGCCGTTTACAAGTGAACACGGTGTAGGCAGAAGCACTCTATTGTTAGATGATTTCCTGATGGTCCTCCTAGTACCGAGACGCCTTAACACTACCTAGTGGACGGTTATATGGGCAAAGTAGAGGAAGATTGATCAAACAAATAAAATTGTATGTCATTGCTCACATTTTCTTATACCAAGCTAGGACGTTTTGTACAAGTGCGATTTTATCAATTAGGTCTGATCTAACATGTTTTTTATTTTGTTTGTATAAGAGCTTTTGTGTCCATGGACATAGGAGACCCATTCAGGACAACAGTGTCCTATGTCTGTTGCATGAATTTTTTTTCGTGAATCTAAGTAGTTTTTCCACGCTGATTTCAAAAACATATGCCGTTTTTATCTAGCAGCTCTAGTTTAGCGGCTATGAAGTGATGGGATTTTTCACTAAAAATGTACATAGTTTAAGGTATAAAATTGATTAAATATATTTATTCTGAATGAAATTTTCTTACAAATGACTTTCTCGCGTGAAGTGTGTTAGAATTACTATTTTGAATGCTCCAACAATAATCAGCCATCATATTTTCATTCTAATATCTCTCCTCCATGTTGCGAATATCCTGGTGAAAACGCTCCCCTTATTCCTCGCTGAGGTCACCGAGATTTTCAAGAAAATATTCTAAATGACTGTAAAAGTAGTGAAGCTAAACACTTATATTGCATCCAAGCTGCTGAAACTGTATCAGCAACTGTTCAACGTGCTGAATATAGCCATCAGACTTTCTATTTCCCAAAAAATTCGTCACTACCCAAACAAACTCTTGCCATGCACATTTCTCGATCTGTCATATGGTTGGTAAAATTTGTATCATCTATCAACTTGATTTAGTGATCTGGGATAACCAAAGCAATCAAAATCACTGTCTCCACTACTGTCGTCATTATCAGTTTGTTGACTGCACTCGTCTGGATGTTCCGAAGATGTACATGGCTGCCGAGGTATTGGTGTGTCACTAGTATTCAAGACTGGTGTTATAGCAGATTTAAGTTAAGATATATCCACCTCGAGCAATTTTTATGGTTTATTCCTATGATTTTCGTAACACAGAAATAACAGTCATCGTGATGATTGGATGGTTCACGCCAGATCATAGGAGCTTTGTACTTAAAAGAAGGTATTTTTTTGTTTGCCTATTATTGCAAAGACTCAATACAACTTTTACATACCAAACTAGGTATCCAGGGCTTGGCGTTCGTCAGCAATGGAAACCCAAATTGTCCAAATATGCTTTTTTCACGAAGACCGACACGTTCAAACGGATTTTTTGAACATATTTTCTAGACAAATAACACAAAAACAGTCAGGGCTGTTTAAACATGTCCTTCTTGAAGAAGACATAATAAAATTTGTACAGAAACTAGTTTAGTTACACCGCTATTGATAGAAATGATCGACTACTTAAGTAAATTCAAGACGGTGCCTGTATCTCACTAACTAGAGCTGCTACAAAAAATCTGAGGGTAGATTCGAAATCAACGTACCCAAATTAGTAAACAACCGCAGAAAAACTTTGTGCAACAAAAAAAAATATAGTACCCCTGCAATGATTTCGTGTTGACTCAAAATACTTAATGTTAATGAATCTCTGTCTTATGGACAATTCCGCCATTGATCGGGATTCTGATTACTTTCTTTCATCATCATCATCAGCCATTCAGCTCCATTCTCGGCTACGCAGAGACAGACGACAATGGCTGGGGTCAAAATGTCTTTGTTTTTTTCCAAAATCCATAATTCCCCTATAACCTGTGTTACTGTAACTGTGTTAGGAACACAGTAATTACAAGCACAAGAATTACAATATTATGTCATGATTACATGGCACAATTTAGTGCAGACTGTATCCGCTCCCGATCGCTCCCAATCGCTCCTATTATGGGCTCGCTTCGGAAATTGATAGGAATTATAAAATGGCGGAACGGAATGCAGCTGCGATTAGAGACCCCTTGCTGAATTGGGCCGGACAGTCGGTCGGCCCTGACAAGTACCTACTCTCACAAGGATCCCTAAACATTAATAATAATTAAGTATCTAGTTACAGTTTTTCTTTCATAATTTGTAATAATATTTTTTTTTTGACCGAATAAAAGTGTACATTGTACTTTTAAAACATATTTTTTAACGATCAAATCATATAAACTTTATTTTAATGAATACTTAGGTACACAGAAATAACTGCTTATTTTCTAAAATCATCTTCATTTTCATACAATAACTCATTAGCAAAGCAACACTTAGGTCGTTTCCTCATTAGTCGGTGCGGTATCGTTTCGGTACCGTTTCGGTTCGTTTTTAAGTTTATTAATTACAAACAAACAAAAATCAAATCTTTTCTCTTTATAGTATTAGTTTAGATTAGATAATATAAATTTAGATTGGAGCTTAGTAAGACTATGAGGGTGTGTTTCACGTCAATAATAAAATGTAATTAGGATGTAATAATAATAAACATGTTGCCCCCTTGTCACTACGACACTTTGTGCTAGCGACCGTTTTCGGGGCCCATTATTAAGTGTGCAAGTCACCCCCTGCAATTTTCCTGTGTATTTAATATAATATATTAGTCAGGCAGGGGCCATAGTCTTTCCATAGTTTCAGGTAACCAAGCCATTATAGCCACCCAAATCTATAGCCCAATTTGTTTTGTTTCCATGTTCTGCAATAGTCAGGACTATTGGATATAGGACTATATTATACCAACCGGGGGTTGTCCTTGGGTGCGCTTGCATAGTGCATACAGGGATAATCGTCGGTTGGTGCCTCAACACTTAAAAATGTCTAAGGCTGGAGTTCACCAACTACAACATAACCATTGATTACGTAACCGTTCTGTTACCATAAAACAGTTGTTTTAACAAACCGCGTTTTTTTCCAGTTCACCATTCATTTCTAACCAACGGTTAAATAACCAAGCGTTTTTGAATGAGTGAGTCGAAAATGACCGAATGATCGAATGTTTTAACATTATTTTGTGAATTTTGAATGTCAACGTCAATCAAATGTCATTGTCAAACTCCCCTTCAACTGTCATTAACGAGACACAATAGAATTTTAATTGTTATCCACCTTAATAAGGCGTCGTAACAGATGATGAGTTATCTCATCATCTGTTACGACGCCTTATTAAGGTAATTTTTACGTCGTGTCGTGTTAGTTTTCTTTTGAATAATATCAGTGATTAATTGATTATAGAAGATAAACGCAAACGTACCGTAAATTTAAATTAAATCAAGTAATTCCAAAGCACTACGTTTGTGTAAACGAAATCTTGTAGCGAATGCTTTTTCGTCATATTCCCTGAAATAATTGCGCCGTGTTTGGAATATACGGGGAGTGCGCGAAATTCTGTCTATATTCTCAGTCATCTAACACATTATTCTCTTCAAAGATATAATTCAAAGCGTCTTGCATTTTTAATTTGTAACTAAAAGAGATGCACAATGCAAAACTTCACGTCAGAAAGTGTAAACCAACGGTTAAACTGAGTCGGCTAGTTCGTTTAAGATAACCGTCCGATTACAGTACTTAACCAATTGTTAGTGCTTGGTGAACAGTAAAATATTGTTAAACAGCCGTTTATGGTTAAAACAGATGTTTTAAATTTAACCATCTGTTGGTGAACTCGGGTCTTAGGGGCCTCTGCGAGTTGGCTTCGGCTACTCGTACGCCTTCTAAAGGACCGGGATCCGTGGTCCTGAGATTTGTTTAAATATAAATAATAATAATAACCCCACCGCTGTATCTCTACGTTGACGTCGTGGTGGGGCTAGTAAGTATATTTTCAAATTATTAGTTTTATTTAATTGCCTAAGTGAATTGTTTTGTATTTATGTATTTTACTTTCTTTTTACTCTTACACACGGTGTAAGAGTAAAGAGTAAGAGTAAAGCATACCTGCGATAGGACAGACCCTATCGCAGGTATGCTGGAAGAGATTTCATTAGAAATAAGCATCACCTTTGTACGTATTTTTCTGTTCCTTTTGTCTTGTCTGTGTATTATTTGTGTGTACATAAATGGTTAAATAAATTAATACAAAATACCTCAGCGTCAGGTATTTGAAATACCAATTACAAATTACATTTTAAGAAGTAATATATATACACAAGTATAGTAGTAGTTAGAGTAGCTTATATATAGTAATGTATATATATTATCTTATCTTACAAATACTATTTATACGTATTTGTATTTCAATTACGTATTTTAATTACAAGTAATTCAAATACTGCCCAACCCTGGGCACAACAATATAATTATGCAAGGCCGACGACAGAAATAAGATAAAAAGATGCAACGGTCAGAAATTTAAAACTGGATATTTAGAGAGAAGTAGAAGCTTCAACATTCCGGGCTGACTCCAAGTTCACTGACAGGAAACCTAAAAAGTTCGAATCTTTCTTCACACTTGATTTGGATTGAACGTCAAATTAATAATGTAGGTAGTTGGTTTAGAATTAATGAAAAAAAAAAGGATTATGTTATGAGTTATGATGACCTTACGAGATAGGTGTACCTAAATTATTTTCACAGATTTATCACAATATTCAGTAAGCATAAATGAGAGATTGTCCGGAGAAAGCATCGCGCAGAGAAGAGAGGAAAGCTATAGGTGGTAGAACATTTGCCGAGATGTGGGATATTACAGGTTGAAAAAATATACAGTATATAAGTGCATCTTGCGTGTATTCTTTTAATTAAAACGCATTTAACCAGCTAAATGATCGTGTGAGTAGGAGCTAGTAAGCGAGTTCAGCGAGTAAACTGGTGGTACTAGTGCGGTGTAAGCCCGCGCCGCCCCCGGCTCTATTGGATTGCCCCGCGGCTCCCGCACCGCTCGCAATGGTCATTACGTTATTAAAAAAATCATATTTTGCTTCTCTTTGTTTTGCTGCGGCTGGCCCGCCCGCGACATGCCAATACACTTTTTTATTTATTATTTATGATCTTAGCAGTTGACGGTACCGACACAACATGGAAACAAATTTATGAGTTGCGAATAATCGTCGCAAGTACCTTCAACCGACACACCGTACCCATGTGACAAAAAAAAAATCAAAATCAAAATATTTTATTTCACATAAACCTACATGGGCACTTATGAAACGTCAGAAGCTAGGTGCACGGTTCCAATTGGTCGTTTCCTATGGAGAAGAGCCGGCAAGAAACTGCACGGTTACTCTTTTAAAAAACAATTGGCTTTTACAATACTTTCAAATAACAGTGTTTCTAGGTATGGGAGGACAGTGTAGGTCTTTCAATAAGTACCAAGTACTTAACAAAATAGAAAATGGTCAACAGGTCTACAATCCACTAAGCCTACAGCGTTCTCACATTCACAAAATATGTAGAAAAGAATCTATACAAAAAATAAATTAATTAATAAAAGTAAAAAACCTATTTTAAATAAAACGCAATTATATGATTGCTATTACAACTGTAATCAATCAGAATAATTATCATGTCCACAAAAGTCACAAAAAAAAAAAAAGTTGAAATTAAATCGTAGGTATATAATGTCAAATAATAGAATAGTAAATATGTCAAGGGCGGATGTAAAATTAAATAAAAATAAGGATTTAAATAAACATGGTAATTTGGGAGCAGTTAATAGACTGTGACAATGTGCAGAAGGAATTATTGCCAAATTTCCTTGTCTTCAACGTAGTCTTTAATTTTTTTTTTTTTTTTTTTTTTAATCTTATTTATTTAAGGGATTTTTGTACACATATGTGACGATGTCAATCCCATCGTTCTTTTACACATAACGACTAACTAAATTAACTTATAACACAAAAATTAACTTAATCTAATTACTTATCTAAAAAAGTATATAATATTTTTGCTGCTTCTGACGTAGGTTTAGCTAGAATACCATGAAACATTCCAACATCCATTACCGACAATTTCATCGCGTTGGAAAGTGCGTTTCTTTTGCTTGTATATCGGACACATTCCACCAACACATGCTGTGCATCCTCTGTTTTACCACACACCTCACAGTTAGGAGAGTCCGATTTTCTCATGAGATAAGCAAAGTTGTTTAGTGGAATATGTCCTGACCTCAAACGATGCGCAGCAACAATTTGACGGCGACTCAGTTTCGACCCAGAGAACCAGGGTATATGAGGAGGCTCACTCTGTATACTTTTATACCAAATTCCTTTAGATTTTGATCTTTCGTCAAAATGTTCCTTCCAAGATAATTTATTTATTTTTCTAAATTTACGTAATATTTCGGAATAACTTGGTAGTACACCCGGTGTTTGTATCCCTAAAAGAACTGCTTCTTTGGCTAATCTGTCAGCCTCCTCATTGCCCGAAAGTCCAACATGGGACGGCACCCACTGAATAACAAATGTTTTGCCACTCTGATTAAAATGCCTAATTTGTTTTAAAATTGTATATGCTATAGCTAAACCCTTTGAACCATTATGAACACATTTAGAAATATGCTGTAAACCGCTCTTACTGTCGGTGCATATCACCACTTTATCCGCATTTAGCTCTAATACATATTTCAATGCCTCAGAAATTGCAAATAGTTCAGCAGTCATAATGGAAATATAATCATTCATTTTATAAGTTCTGTGAAATTTATTTGCTAAATCACAATATGCTGCGCCCACTCCATCTGATGTTTTGGACCCATCTGTGTATATGACATGCCAGCCAGCGTATCTTTCACGTAGTTCATTGAGGGTATTATATTTTAGACAACAAATGTTATAATGCGACTTTGGAGCAGTGACGCTAGCTAAATTACATCTAATAATATCCTTAATATCTATTTTAGACATCCATGTCTCCAAAGTAAACATTAACACCGGATACGAAGACGAAACCTCTTCAGCTCCCACCATACTGTGTGAAGCAACTAGCAGAGGTTTCCTCTTCCCATTCCAGTACCTATTCTCAATCATACTACTCAGGTCTGAAACCAAACTTGTAGAAACATCATTAGTCCTGGATTGCAGCTTTAAACAAAATTTTATAGCAAGAAATTGTCTTCTTATTTGCAGAGGAGGTATACTCAATTCACTCTCCATAACGTGTATCGGAGTCGTTTTAATAAAACCGCCAATTATTCTTAAAGCTAAATTTTGTAACTTGTCCAATTTATAAGTGTGACTAATTGCAGAGTTATCATACAAAAAACATCCATAATCAATTCTACTCCTAATAACGGCCATATAAAGTCTACGCATATATGTAGGATGAATACCCCATGACGATCCTACCAGAACTTTGAGTAACTGAATTTTTTTTTGTGAACTGTCACACACTTCGTTAATATGCTTCCCCCATCTTAAGCATTTGTCCAGCCACATTCCTAGGTATTTAATGTAGTCGACAGTTTCTAAAGCATTGTTGTTTATTTTAATATCAACTGAAAGTCTTTTACGGCCTCTGGTAAATATACATAATTTTGATTTATTCGTTGATAATTCCAATCCCAACATGTCCATAACGGAGACAAAAAAATCTAGGGCTCCCTGCATGTAATCTATACTATCTTGCAATTTATTGTAATTACAATATAGCACGAAATCATCAGCATATTGACTGATACTAACATCATTAATATTTTGACAAATATTGGCCGTAATTATATTAAAGAGAAGGGGGGATAAAGGATCGCCCTGTGCAATTCCCTTACCAGTCCATCTTACATACTGTCTGTTGCTTTCGTCAGCTGTTATAGTGAGATGTCTTTCCCTTAAAAATTCCCAAATATACGAACAAACATATTTCCCAACCTTCAGATCATTTAGAATATAAATAACCCGGTCAATTAGAACGTTATTATATGCTCCTTCTACATCCAAAAAAACCCCCAAAGTTGGAGTATTCTTAGTGAAACCTATTTGTATTGTGGTAACTAGGCGTGCCAGACTATCATGACATGAGTGATCTTTTCTAAAACCAGCTGTGCTAGGAGATAATTTTTTATTGTATTCTATAAACCATTCCAGTCGCTTCTGGATCATGGAGTGAAACATTTTACACAGACAAGAAATCAATGCGATTGGACGAAGTTTGCTATCGGAACCGCTGCTAGTTTTAGGAATCGGTACTATGTAAATATCTCGCCATTGACAAGGAACCTTTGATGTTTTAAAAATTAAATTATATAATTTTAGTAAATATTTTTTAGCAATAGTAGGCAAATTAAAGATCATTGAATAGGTAATATTGTCGGTACCAGGTGATGTATCCCTAGTTTTATAGCAGGATTCCAGCTCCTGTCTAGAAAATTCACAATTTAAAGGTGATTCATTATCATCAAAAACAGGAGTCGGAGTCATCACAAAATCTGGAGCCAATGAACTCAGTAGCTCTTCTTTTTTTCCGTCCGATGAACAAGATCTCGCCTGCCTAAAACCCTTCATCCAACGCATTTTCCTCCACATGGTTGATGAAGTTATAGTCTCATCAATACTGTCACAAAAATTATACCAAGACTTAGACTTTGCTTGCCTCGTAATCCTTTGACTTTCTGAAATTTTAATATAAAGTAAATCTAGATTTTGAGGGATCGGGTTTTTCCTGAAATTTGTTAACGCCAAGCGTCGCTCGGCTACCAATTTAGAGAGTTGTTGGTTCCAATATTTTTTTGGTATAAAATTGCTCATTGGGTTATTACATGTTTTATGAATGGAATTGAAATATCTGCAGCTTTAATAATTTGCGTAGTAAGAAAGTCATACATACATTGAGCGTCTTCGGATGGCGGCGGACCCTCTAAAAGATTTCTGGTAATAATTTGCCGGTAACTAGACCAATTTGCTTTTTTAAAATTCCGTTTTAAGGTAATATTAACTGAGTCTTGATATTTAAAAAATATTTTTATAATTAGATGGTCACTACCCAGGCTTTCACTAGTAACACTCCAACAACCATTTATAGCTATGTCTGTGGTACAAAAAGAAACGTCAGGGGAGGTTTTTTGTAAAAAACCATTCACGAGCTTCATTCTCGTAGGGTCACCATTATTTAATGATATATAATTGTTTTCAATTGCAGCATCAAACAATTGTTTACCCCTAGAATCATTTTTATTGGACCAGCAGGAGTGATGACCATTAAAATCGCCCGCAATTACAGTATTTTTCGGAAATTTTGAAAAAATATGCTCCCAGTCCAATTGAGACGTTCTCACAGAGGAGGGGCAGTACACCGACATTATATTACAGATTAATTTACAATTAAGAATTTTAATATGTATTATTTCTATACCTGAATTAGTCACACTTACCGGAACAATAAAGGTTTTTAGAGATTTGTGAGAAACAATCGCTACTCCTCCGTACGAGTCATATCTATCCTTTCTATAAACATTATACCCACTTATATTTATGTAGCTATCTGCATCCAACCACGTTTCGCTTATAATAGCTACATGAATATTTTCACGATTCAGTAATAGTTCTAAATCAATTAATTTTGGCTTCAGACTTTGAGCGTTCCATTGATATATGTTGATTTTAGTAGTAATGTTTTCACTATCCATCAATAAATAACTTACACAATTTACTAACAACATCCCAATCTTTAAAATATGAAGCAACAAACACCATCATTTCTTCAAGTACTAATCTTATACTCTTCTTCATCTTTTGTTCTAATGAACATTCTGTCAACCATATTTCTTTAACCTTGTTGTAAAACTTTCTCAATTTAGATAGGTTTTCGCTTTTATTGGAACTTACTTCAATTATTTCTTTATGATTTTTCTCCTTCTGACCTTCCTGTTCATTTTTTTTTGTATAGCACTTTGTTTGCTCTTTCTCCTTTTTCTTTTCATTTTGTTTTTCCTTTTTCTTCTTATTTTGTTTGGGTGTTCTACTATTTTCGTTAACTTCCTCTTCGCTTTCACTGAATTCTTCAAGCGAAACATTTGAATCTATGCAGGTATTTACCAGATTAATTAATGGTTCTAGCGGTGTGAGCGAATCTTTGTAACTTCTATATTGTGAAGAAGAGGTAGAGATAGAAGGAGGTGGTATTTTGCTAACTTCAGCATTGACGGGAGTTACTTCATTACTTTTTTTATATTGTTTCAAATATAAGTCCAGTGCTATCTTATAAGAACAACTATTTTTACTCATTATGTCCCTAATCATTCTCTCTTTGAGATACACAGGACAGCTTTTATTTAATGCCATGTGCGGGCCTTTGCAGTTAATACACGAGAACTCTTCAGTTCCGCAATTGTCATGTTCTTTTCCACATTTAGGGCATTTGATTTTTTGTGTAGGACAAAAACGTTTCATGTGGCCATATTTCCAACATCCTGAACATTGGGTGACAGGGAACAGATATGTTTCAACTTTAAAACGACACCCATATCCAAATATATGTGAAGGTAATGTTGCTCCCTTAAAGGCGATGCGAACTGCTTCACTATCAATCCACTGCCCATCGTCAGTTAATCTTTTAAGTCTTTTAACCGCACAAATATCTGCTTCACTTACAAATAATTCCACGAGTTCGTTCTCCGCTATCTCAAGGTCAATATTTCTGACGATTCCATAGATAATGCTTAATTTGTCTGTTCTTTGACATCTAAATTCTAATTCTTTAAACTTTTGGCAATCAAGTATTTTATTTGTATCTTCAATATTTTTAAGTGTAATAAATATTTTATATGGACTTTTATATTTTATTTTCAGGATATCGTTTATCTTTTGAGATTTAAATAATTTGGCCATACCAATCATTTTTGGAAGTATTGTCTTAGATGTAAGACATACCTCAAAATATTCTGTTTGCTGTGTATTACTTTCACAACTACCCACATTATCCTTACTATTGTTATTGTGTGAATTACTGCGTAATATTCTTTTCGCCTTTCTATTCACGGTGGTAAACCCATCATCCTCTTCGATAATTTCATCGCTATCTTCTCGCAACCTTTTCTCAGCATTTCTCTGTTTTTCATTGTCTATGTTCATCGTACTTCTTTCAATCGTTGTTTCTTCCGTGATATTCTTCTCCATCATCCCTTCATTTATAACACCTTCATCTGACATACTAGACACCACACTCGAAGATCTTTCACAACTAGCCATTATCTGGATTATTGGGTAACATGAGGGTGAATGTAGAAATAAATGACACGAAAAAATTAATAAGACGTCCGCACGTCTCAGTAGTCAACGCGGCACTGTCTTTAATTTTATAATATGATTTCTTGATAAGGACACGTTTGATGTGGGTTTTGAACTTCCCATCGCTAAGTTCTGTCACAGACTTTGGCAACTTGTTATAAAAGCGGATACTGTTTATAAGAAATGACTTGCTTGTTTTAGTTAATCTAAATTTGGGTATCACAATTTCATGTCGACTACGTGTATTTATATTATGGAAATCGCTTCTTATTTTGAAAAGTCTTAAGTTTTTGCGAACATACATAATACTTTCTAAGATATAAAGTGAAGGCAAAGTCAGTATATCAATTTCTTTAAATTTGTCTCTAAGGGACTCGCGAGGGCCCATTTTATAGATCGCGCGGATTGCCCTCTTTTGTAAAATGAAAATTGAATCTACGTCAGCTGCCGATCCCCACAGCAGGACGCCATAAGACATAATACTGTGGAAATAAGCAAAGTATACTAACCTAGCTGTGGCTATATCAGTCAACTGCCTTATTTTTCTTACTGCATATGCAGCTGAACTTAATCTACCTGAAAGAGTTCTAATATGGGCGCCCCATTGTAATCTTGAATCTAAAGTAATTCCTAAGAATATAGTTTCCGTTATTGCATCTAGTTTTTTGCCATCAAGTTTTAGATTTAGACCTACTTGAGGTACATTTGGTAATGAGAACCTAATACATTTCGTTTTGTTCGCATTAAGTAAAAGATTATTAGCTGCGAACCATTTTGAAAGTACAGCCAGACTATCGGACAAAATACTTTTCGGCCCGTCGCTGTCGGCACAGATCTCTTTAAAATCCACGTAATTAAAAAGCTTAAACTAAACATTATAAAATCAACTCACTTTAAACAACATCGACCTGAATGTTCAAAAACCAGAGATTACCAAGAACAATCAAATTAGCGAGCTTGTAATCTCATCAGATGCAATTGGGGCAGCAGTTGTGTGGAGTTAATGCGCATTAAGCGGCGACGAGCATTCGCTAGCGAAACGAGCGAGCAATATTATACCGACACGATACATATCGAGCGAATGCTACCGGCGCGGCGGCGGCGATGCGACAACGTGCGAACACAAAACGTCGCTCCGTCGAACTGTGGACTGAGCACTTACGACGTTCGGCTGCGGAGCTCCAGAAATAATTTAATTCGAGCACAGCCCGTTAATCTGGCGGATCACGGTGAAATGCGCCGGCGCTCGCCGCACGCGAATTTATTGTTTATTATTAAATTCTTTATTTCGAGCAACAATGAGACTCATACAATGTTAGTAACAATAAAATAAACTTACAGCTATGTTAGTGATACAATTATAACAAAAATTATCTACGAAAACACACAAACACACACACACACACCCTCCCACACACACACACACACAAACACACACACTCAACAAATTAGTCACTGCTTCAGTATTCCAGCTGAGATACTTGAGCAACGACTTACAACACAGGAGTCCAGCCTGTCAGCAATAACTCTCAGGATGCTGTTAGAACTGCCTCGCACCCTGCGCACCAAGGACGCACATCTTTTACGCATTAATGCATAAAAGCAATCAACACGCAATTCCGCAAACATCCCTGATGCGCTACAGAAGCGAGGCAGCCCCATCAACACCCTGAACGCATTATTATACTGCACGCGAAGGGCGCTGTACGATCTCTGAGTAAAATGTACCCACAGGCCACAGGTGTAAAACGAGGAACAGAAGGCTCTAAAAAGTGTTTTTTTAACCTCCGTAGAAGCACGCTTAAACCTGCGAGCAATCATATTCGCTCTGACCGACAGCGCCCTCCGCTCTCGCTCAATATCGTCATCGTCTTTAAGGCTAGTGGACAAAACATGCCCAAGGTACTTAAATGAGTGTACTCTCGATAACGGTATACCATTCATCAGTACTGGAGGTACCGTTTCTGGACATTTTCCACCAGCCCCAAACACCATCATTTATGAAATTGTTTTTGCATGTTCCAGATTAGCCCAGTTTAATGTAACATTGTGTGGCAAACGTACGCCAACTACATTTTAAACGACTGCTGATATTATTTCGTAAGCAGATAGCTTAGTGGACGTTAACAGAATCGTAGATCACCGCGAGATCTGTGAGACGGAAGCAGACGAGAAACAACCAAACGAAACAAGTAGGTGTGTACTTAACTGTGATGTTTATGACGGCTAAAAGTAACTAAGAAATAAGTTTATTTTTTAAATTTCATCTCGTAGTTGACCTCTTAAATCACTTAGCTGGACTATCCTGTGGCATCCTTAAGTTAACTCAAAGCCTCCAGCTAGGGCATAATACTAGGTAATTATTACAAACTAAGCGACTGCTCGTTCAGGGCAACCCCTTTGGGGGACAGGCTGGATCATATCTGGGTAATTATTATTATCTTGGGAATTTAAAGTTACAGGCTCAGCTTAGGCGCGGGCTGGCACTTTATCGAGCAAGGGTCGGGGGGGAGTATTACATCGGTGTCGCGATCGCGGGGGACCTCGGCGGCGAGGTATGAATGTTGGTTTTCTGTTTTTGTGTACTGGCCCTACTGTTCTCCTAGAGGAGAGTTAGGAGGTAATCTGGGTCGGTGAGAAAATGCCCCGGACTGCGGTATCTACTAATCTAAGAGCAATGGCTAATTCTGCTTCATTAATAAGTACTCAACTCATTGTCTCGCGGAACATTGTTTTGTTTTCCCCTCTTTGAATTTAGTACAACTCATAATAATATTTACCTACAGTGAATAAACTAACAATGATTAATTGCTGACGTGTCAGATATGTAAGATAGCGCGACGTATGTGAACAGAAAACAAAAACAAATGAGAGACGAGTGTGTGACGTGTCCACGCTATTACTTGAGGTAAACAAGTCATGGAAAAAAGTCTAAATAAGCGCCGCGGCCCATCTCAAAGAGCAGAAGACGCGAATATGTGACCACGTACAGTTCAATTACGTGAAGCGCTATAAAAATACACACGATTTGCATGAGGCACGGCGCGGCGGTGCGGCAGCGGCGCGGCGGCGGTGCGGCGGCGTGGCGCCGGCGGCGGCTTGATGTGCAGCGATAACGGCCGCGACGTGACTCGCCGGCTACACTACACACGCTCACTCACCTCACTGTGTCGACTGAACCGAAACCAGATGATGTTGAGACGGAACACAGACACTCGTGGTGATCTTGGTTCAATGAGGTGTGTGTAAATAGTTGCTTCAGCAGAGTCAGTCTTCAAATTAAGAGAAAAGAGAAGCATTCTCTTTACTTTTTAGACTAGCGCGCAGGGTGCACCATCATTGACCGGATTGTCGCTTATCATCAGTTGATTGAGTAATAAAAGTGGATGCTGGGCGGCAATGAGATAAAAGAAAAAAATATTTACTCAGTAGTCATGATAGATTCAAATTCAGCATGTTCCCATGTTTCAAGAGTACTGCTCCTACGCGCGTAGCACGACCGTCTTAGAAACCGAAGACAAAATGACAGTCTGTAGAAACATTTCTACAGCACGATGTCAAAAATTAAGAAAAGAAATATCACTTATTATTAGAATAGAGACAGAAGTGGTCACGCTACGCGTGCTGGATATACCTATAGGTAGGTCAGAACATTTTTGCATAGGTAATACGGATAGACGGTTTCCAACGAACAGGTTACTTACAAGGTCAAAGAGCTCGACTCCAACCGAACAAACCCTGTTATTTTCACATGTCTAGACTTACCGTCCTGCGAGAGCCGGGGCGTCCCATTTCTAGAGCTTTAGAGGATGCGTCCCGTGAAAGACGCGTGCGGGACGCCAACTGTTCCGTTTTCTCGTAGCTATGGCTAAACCTTAGGGCAGAAGTCAGAGTTTAGTGAATGCACGTTTTGTTTCAGGCAAGAGCGTCAGGGTAGCCACGAAATTAAAATTTTCTAACGTTTTTTGCAATTCGCAGGTCAGTACCAGGTTGTATGTTGACCTAAATATGGTTCGCGGCCGTATCAAATATTTATATTTATGGAACTATAATCATCAAAATCATCAATTCAACACAGTCTTGTTCTTGTATCCCAAAGTAAAACAAAATAAAACCATTTAAAATTATTTCTAATTTTATCTCTCGCTTTTTTTGCCACGTCCCGCATTTTTATTGCCAAAGTACCGGTAAATTCTTGCCTTAAGGTTGGCAAGCCTACATGTCACGTCGACAGTTCTGCAGAAAAATAGCTTCCAAATTCACATGCATTAGACAAAGGAAAAACAAACGCGAAACTGCACGCACAAGTCTGCCTGCCAATCATCACAGGCTATAGGAATCGATCACTTGACGCTCATGGCGTCCATTTTAATTCCAGCAACGCATCGTCCGCCGGCAGCAGCGCGGTGCGCCGCGTTCCTGGACGACCTACTGCCTATGCCTTGCGCTGTGACTGTGACTCGGTGACGCACACACACACGCGCCCGCGCTATCTACCTGCAAGTGTCGTAATGTACTCACTACTTATTACTACCAACAGATTTGCCAGATTATGTCGTCAACATTTACTGTCACTTAAATTATTCTCTGATGTCGTAAGTAAGCAAATGGAGTGAGTTAAGGTGTTTGACTGTTTGGCTGCAACATAACATTAAAGGAAGTATTTAGTGAAGCCATTAAAGTGACAACAGGCATCAAAATACTCGGTAGATAGTGAGTCAGCAAAGTAGGTAGTTTAAATGCTTTCCACTTTACTTAACCACAAATAAACAGTGGTTTTTGGCTCACCAATGCTATACTTTTGATTAAAGTCTCATGCAGACTGGCGCGACTCAACGGCGCGACGCAACTCTAACAAAACAATTTCTAAGAAAACTTCACGATAGAACAGTTATCGGTGTAGCGTGGCGCCGACGTCGCATCGCGCCTGTCTGCACGAGGCTTTAATCTCACAAAAGCCTAAATACTCCGCAGAAGTAACACAATAACGAGCTGGCATATTACGATGTAGACAAATCTAGAGTTAGTCTTGCGTAGTGAAAATTTCATTGGAATTACTGGACTTTACTGAAATAACCTCTTATCATTCGAATTACAGAAAGGCCGTGAAATGAAATCCAACGTAGACGCGTATTATAAGTGTGAGCAAGTTTGCATTTAAATAATTAATACTTATGTAAAGCGATGCGAGTTACTTATTAAGAAATTAGTACGGATGTTATCGAAACAGAAGAAATGTCGAACTGGGCCGAGTATGAACCCCTATGGAACCTTGTCATGAAGATCGCCGTAACCGTAACATCAATAAGTGTTCGCAATTCGTTGGTAAATTTTCTTAAGTAGATTGGTATGATTCACATTGTATCATAACGTAATAAATTCTTGTGCTGTTTTGCCTGAAGTCAGCACAAAATTTCATGTCAGGACAAGTTAAAGGGATAAGTTGTGCAGCACAACTTATCCCTTTAACTTGTCCTAGCTATACGCGTCGTTTAAGGGTCGTTCTCAAATTGTATGTAACTTGTTGGTAGGTAAAATAAAATACAGTTTGAAATGTAAACAAATAAATCAACATTCATACTAATAAATTTGTAATAAAATTGCAAGTATAGATTTTTTTTCATATAGAAATTGGTTCTATTGCTTTAAAAAACTAAATTTAATTCCCGTCATAATTTGTTTCCCATAGGAAACAAATAGCAATTATGTATGCAATTTGCATAAGTTATCTGACATGATATTTATTTAATTTTGACATTGTATTATTATCTTTATTTCCATTCATTATTTATATGTATACTCAATTGTTAATATTTTGCTTGTTTTTTCTGTCTTAAGTTATTTTGTGTTTCGTTGTTATTATTTTATTTTAATATTTTGATTGTTCTTTATTATAAATAACTAATTATTATGTAAAAGTGTGTACACCTTTAAGGTAGATTTTTAAGGAGCGAATTCGAATTATTAAGATCTCATGTAAAATGTACCAAAAATCACACGAATAAATGAATTTGAATTTTGAATTTTTTAATCTGCTATTTCCACAGTCGCGCGTATTTAAAAAATGCAGCATATAATAAATAATGCATGCACTATGTAACCAGATTCAACAATGTTTTGTCAGGTGAAGGGGTAAGTTATTAGAAATCCTTATCCTTATATATTATAAAACAAAGGGTAGTAATAAACGCTCCGAAAAAATTTAATATATGAGCATACTCAAAATATGATTAAATACCTACTAACTTTCCGACAGCTTATAAGCGAATACAAAAAAAGAAACGACCTAATAAAATACTAAAAATCCCGAAAAATTAAACAATATTTGCTGACGTAATATTTTTCAGACACGCAAACAAGCATACACCATGCATGCAATACGCAGCAGTCATGGTTTCTGTCACGACTCCGGCGCTGCGAGGCTCCGGCGGTCGAGCGGTCCCACGCGAGCTTATCGTCACAGATGGTTTTAACGCTCACCACTGCAGCTTCGGCTTGCAGGCCGGCTCCGCCGACGAGCGTTATAAAACTACCTGCTCCTCAGCTCGCGGGCCGCCTCGCCCCTCCGCGCCTACGTGGACATGAATTACACTGTATGGGACAAGACAAGACAAGACCACGTGAAGTCGGTTTTGCAGCGATTCGTTTCTGTCACTAACTTTTGTAGCACAACATTTTGACTTTTCGGAGACTTAGTATTTTTTTCGGAAGTTTGGTATTTTTTTTGGAAATTTAGTATTACAGTCAACCACAGATTTTCGGAAGTTAATTTGTTTTTTGGAAGCTTTATTATTTTCCTAAAACAAAGTCCCCGCCGCGTCTGTCTGTCTGTCTGGACGCGATAAACTCAAAAACTACCAAACGGATTTTCAAACGGTTTTCACCAATGGAAGGAGTTATTCATGTGGAAGGTTTTACAATTAATTAAAGTTTTGTGTAAATTGGGAGAAACTTGACGATTATTGTTGAAGATCAAAAAATCATGCTGACTGGGAGCTTTATTGGCGTGCGCCGCGGAAATAGTAAAAGTTACATAAAATGTATGTTCCAAAGTATTGTTTATCCTAAAAAGTTCAACAAAAAAGTCAGCCATGGTATATGTCTATTTTCTAAGGATGACCCACAGTAGCCTTAATTATTACCTTTCAGAATTTGATGAAAATTTCATTGTTATTTCCGTAGCTTTTTTGACCGTTATTATATTAATCCTTATCCAATAAAATAAGTTATTTAAATTAGGCATTTGATTTAGATTAAAATATGTCTTGACATCAAATCATTTAAATGGTCCTCTGTTGTGTTACCTAACTTTTTTATCCATAATCTAAAGTGCCATAAAGTTTTTAGTCCTAATCATCATTTGTCCGAATGATAACTCGCCCGAACTTAATGTCACATAATATAACATGCCATAAAATTGAAATTCCTAAATACAATTATGTCCTAAAGTTTGTCATAAATATTACAATCCATAATATACAAAAGACTAAAAACCGTTTTCAATAAAAGTTATAAGTCCTAAATTCAAATTATTTAATGTTTATTTCTCCATAAGAAGCATGCAAACAAGCATACGTCATGCATGCAGCATGCAAGCGAGAATGTAAGCAGCATGCAAGCGACCATGCAACATGCATGGTTTCTGTCACGGCTCCACGCGAGTTTACTGTCGCAGAGGGTTTAACGCTTACCACCGCAGCTTCGTCTTGCTGGCCGGCTTTGCCAGCCAGCCTCAGCCGCGGCGGCAAGCGTTACAACCACCTGCTCCTCAACTCGCGGGCCGCCTCGCCCCTCGGTGCCTACGCGATTTTAAATTATACTCTAGGGGTAGGGTAGACAAGACTACGTGGAGTCGTTCACAGCGATTCGTTTCTGTCACTAAAACCTAACTAACTGACTTCCAAAAAGGAGGAGGTTATATGTTCGTCGCGTATGTTTGTTTTTTTTTTTTTTTTTTTTTTTATGTTTGTCCACCGATTTCTCCGTCATTTGTGGACCGAATTTGAAATTTTTTTTTTTGTTTAGAAGGGTATGCTCCCATATAAATTTTATTAACTTTGCTTGAGTAGTTTTTGAGTTAGCTACAAAATACGTATTTTTTTCCCACTTAGTATGTAGATGATATGATAAGTTCGTGTCACTGGTAGCAGGTAGTGGTATTCGAATATGTGTGAGGTAGGTACCACAACTAAAAAGTGAAAATAAAAACTTTTTACAAAAAAAAAACAACCGACTTCCAAAAAAAAACACTACAAAGTGAAAAATAACTTTAATTTCGGAAGTCGGTGTCTTGGGTTTTGTGTTTTCGCTTTTTGCCACCGACTTCCGAAATTAAAGTTAATTTATCACTTTGTAGTGTTTTTTTTTGGAAGTCGGTTGTTTTTTTTTTTGTAAAAAGTTTTTTTTGCAAAAGTTTTATGACTAACAATTTTATTTGAACATTCGGAATAATACCATTATAATAATACAATACTTAGGACATATATTATGACTTTATTTCATGCAAAATTAGGAGATTCAATTATAGTACTCGATATTAGGACAGAATAGTTTTAGAAGTAAAGATAATTATGTAAAACAAAATTTCGACTTTTTGAACATTATGGTTACTGAATTTTATAGCAAACGTGTTATGGATAATGATTTTCGGACAAACAATTTTAGGTGAAGAAAGGGAGTACCCATTTAAATTAATAGTTTAAAAGACATCACAGTTTCAAAATTAAGCGTAACTATATAATTATGGTTGACGACAACGCGGGCGGAGCGGTATTAGTCAATGACATTTCCTCGGCTATTAGATATGTAATCCCGGTAGTACGTTCCCGTGGGATATTTTTCGATATCCACGCGGGCGAAGCCGCGGGCAAAAGCTAGTATACTTTAAAACAATGTATTTTTAATAAACCGTTTATTTATTTGCTCATAAACATGTGTCTCATATTCAATTCCATTGTGTGATTCCTTCTTGTAACTTTGATATTTTATAATAATATAAGTAAATTCCAAATTTAGTAAGGTTAATCTATGCGTCAAAATAGTTACAACGAGAGGGTGCTAGTTTCTTTCGGCTGCGCCATTTTGTTTAGAAACTGTGGGTTTCGATTCGTGTGCGCCGTAAAAAGGTCTTTAAGAAATTGTGTTAAAAGTGCCAAATTACGTGAATTCGGTAAGTACTTATACTTTACAGTGCAGCATGTCAGTGTAGTTAATGGTATAATAAAGTCATATGCATGTTTCACGAGAAACCTGAGGGTCGAATTACAAAAATATTATTTTTTGAAGACTAGGAAAACGTTAATTTTGTTCAATTGTATGACCTTTGTGTTATTATTTTTGTATCACGTGACACTTAGGGCTTGTCACAGTATATTCATAAAAGTGAATAGTAATTCCATTTCTGTTAGTAGGAAAGATGGCGTTAACGCCCGCTGAACGACAAAGACGTTACCGACTTACTATTCATTTGTGTTACTTTTGTGTCACGATAGCACAAAAAAATATACATAA
This sequence comes from Agrochola litura, assembly GCA_949152395.1. Taxonomy (NCBI): domain Eukaryota; kingdom Metazoa; phylum Arthropoda; class Insecta; order Lepidoptera; family Noctuidae; genus Agrochola; species Agrochola litura. The sequence continues at coordinate 25,675,033 of OX424499.1, forward strand.
ATTTTGAAAACGACCCTTAACTCTCCTTCAGTTTCTTTTTAATGCGTGAAATGATACTGAGTAACAGAACTTGCGATAGTTATATCTATTCTGTTGTTATATCCGAAACAGTTATTTATGTTCAGCTTGATTTCACCGATCAAGTAGGTACCGTAATTTCAGTGGTGGTTGTTATCGGCGCGCGAGCAGAGTACCAACCGGTACATACGCGCACGTATGTACAGGAGCGAGGCACGTACAAACAGAGTTTTCTAACATTGTGAAGCCTCACGGAGGCACTAAAGCGTCCAGCTGCTATGTATGCGGTGCGCGCGCGCATGCCCGCGGAATCACAATCGACGCTCGCGGTAATAACTCGTCGAACGAAGCCACGCCGGAATCAACAAGCAGCTGCGCAGGCGACGACGCGCGGTGCGGTGACGGGCACCACCCGTCGGCGCTGTGGCCAGCAGGACCTTGGACACGAAGGTCACTACATCATGGACATTATGGGTAATGTCCATATTTATAAATATTTGTGAGCTGAGTAGGCTAAGTGATCACGAAAATTCACAAATATTAGCACGTCATTGTATCGCCCAATAAACGCTAAGAATTATAATTTTTGAACCTGTCCCGATATAAATGTCCGCTACAGGTGATTAAACATAAACAGCGCTTAAATCAACAAAATCAAGTTTAATATCGATCTAAACAAAACAGGCTCAGTTTTTCTACAAAATGTAAATAAAGCAAGACGACACACCATTACTTGATAGTTGACGATCAATATTGAAAGCTGTTTCCATTCAACGCTTTTTCATAAAATCAATTTAATACATTTCTTAGGGAAGTTGACACAAAGCTAATGGCAATTATAATAGCGTTTCTTGCAAATGATGTCTAAAAAAGTGAAACAAAAAAATAAGATGAACAAACATCGTTTGATATTCATGCGATTCATGGAAATGTTGGGTGTTGGGCAGGCGACGCGCATTATTCAGATGTGATCGAACGCGTCAATCATTCCTCACCTCGAACCGCAGATCCATCACCCGGCCCGGCAGCGCACTCTAATACCGACCTTAATTACACACCCTAAGATACATATTTATAATGCTAACATAATTCGGATGCAAAGACGAAAGGTAATATTTAATAGGTCCATAGTAATGAGGCAGTTGGTGACGAAAGAAACTCCGCATGTATTTATTTAAATTTATGAGGATTGGTATAAATGTAAGCTCCATTCACACTGCGATGATTGGACTTTCCAAACACTAAGTACTGAACTCTGGACTATCTCAAGACAGAGTTAGTTTCTTCATTCGAGCAGTCATTAGCAACACCTTACCTTGTGAAGCTCATAAACTTGTAGCACGCAGGCTCGTGGTAAGTGGTAACAAAGCCCATTTATTGATTCAGCTATCATAAAATTGTTTGCTTTTTCATGCATCATCTGCCTAGCGTTTTCCCAAGTATGTTGGGGTCGGCTTCCAGTCTAACCGGATGCAGCTGAATACCAGTATTTTACATGGAGCGACTGCCTATCTGACCTCCACAACCCAATTACTGGGTAATACGATACCCCATGGTAAGACTGGTTATCAGAGTTTCGGGCTTCTGACTACCCCGTAACGACTGTCAAAGATCTACGAATGACAGCCGGGACCATCGGTTTAACGTGCTTTCCGAGGCACCGAGGGGTCTTGGTACCTATGTAAAGATGGTCACCCATTCACAGATCAACCGTGGCAAGCGTAGCTTAACCTGAACAATTGACTCGTGTGGCTGTTATTACTAAGCAACAAGCCCTTCTTTGTTCGCAATTTTACCTATACAAACTATGAAAATTACTCCCTATCAATAACTTGATTTACGTTACAAACAAAGTACTTACCTACTTAGGTAAGTAAGCATCAAAGCATCAAGCTTGTATGCATGAAGCAATATAGTAAGTATATCTAGATAGGTACATAATAAATAAACATGTACCTATATTGACGTAGGTTTTTTTTTTATTTTTTTCTGTATGGCATCTTATAGCTGGCCTCTGAGGCCATGACTATTTAACCGAGCAAACCTGTGGGTACATTCAAAGCCTCCAGCCAGGGACTTATAATCTAAACTTATAAACTAGGTGAACGCTCGCTAAGGGCACCCCCTGTGGGGTACGAGCCTCGGCTTAGGGCGTTTACCGGAGGGAGGACATCAAAGATGGAACGGGCTGGATCAATTTTTTGATCATGATTATTAATCGGGGAATTTAAAGCTACGTGCTCAGCTGCAACAACTGCTGGCACCTCGTTTTCGAGCAAAGGTCGGGTGGGAGTATCATTTACTCGGGGGCGCGGTGGTCGCGATCGCAAAGGACCTCGACGGCGAGGTCGGAATGATGGGAAGCGTCTGTGCTTGTGTCCTAGCATACTAGTTTCCCTACTAGACTCCTGATGGATGGTAGTCGGGTCGTCTGGGTCGGTAAGAATATGCCTTGGTCGGCGAATATGACTGATTCTACTTGGGACATAATTGGCGGCATCGACAACCAGAGGGTTGCGATCATAGATATAAGAAAGAAGGAGATATGCCCGGTAGTTGAAAATGTATCGAAACCCAATGTCTCCACTTTGTCCCCACTACCTCGCCACTAGTCGCCACAACTACACATGCAGATCGTTAAACCAAATAGATACAAGGCTGCGCTCACTCTTGCAATTCATAAATCAGAACGTACTACACAATCAATTATAAACCTTATTCCATCAAACACAGCGTGCATTTACCATGCACCGTACAACTCACTCACACGAAAACATCATTTCTATCGTTGTGCTGTACAGAAACAATTTATTTTACATATACGCTAGTGATTGACTAAATCGGAAAGGTATCGATTCTTCCATTTAATATTCTGCCGTCCTTACGAAAAGTGCAATAACTAGGTTAAATCTGATTTCGAGAAAAACGCGGGTAAAGATTTTATTTTTGTTTTGTTCGTAGGAAACTCCAATACTATACATGGTTTACCAGGCAAATTCGTCATAGATACGTAAAAAGTGTCTAAAAAGAATATGTAGATCTCGTTCTGCAAATTCCGAATATGTACTTATCTTAATTCGGCGCAAAACTCGAGTTATTGCACTTTTCGTAAGGACGGCAGTATTATCGACGGTGAAGTATCAATATCTAATAACTAACATTTTTACGGTTTTCTCTTACTAATGTTTACTTCAAATTGTCAAAAACTATTGGAATTAAACAAAAAAAACAAAAAAAGTACAATAAAAACATTTATATCATTTACATATTATCCTAAGCAGCTACATTTAAACCTTAAAATGCAATATGCAGGCAAATAGGATTTAGTTATAAAAAACCCTAGTAGTAAAGAAATTGTTAAATATATGAAAACAAACACACTGCCACGCATAACAAATAAATAGCATGAATATGTTGACTTATTTTAAGCAAAAGTCACTGTAATTATCTGAACCATGCCGATTACTAACTATATTTTGAAGACTTTAACGGAAGTAAAATACCAAAACCATAAAAAAGTAAGGAAATAGCACGAGTATAAGGCATAATAGACCAGCGATAATTCAAACCCAAAACACTCCACCTAAAATTTTATTAACTTACTTTACGACCGTTGGTTACGCATTTCTCTACCACGCTGTAAAATAATCAAAATAAGTAAAACACATTATTTCACATCGATCTTCTACCCGGGTAAAACAGTTGACAAATTGAAGAATAAAGTATAATAGCAATAAATTCATTCGCCAAACGACATTGTTGTCGATAACCTACGTTAGTGGATCTGCACAACCACATCACTAGCTCGTCGCCAGACACAGCGGCCGTACTGCGCGACGCGATGCATCCGCAGTCCACAGTATCGTTTTGTGATTTTTACATTGCTTGTTGAGTCACTGAGCGACATATTTAGGTAGTGGTTAACGAGCAATGTATGTAGTGCAAAAATAGTACAGTCGCTGTGATATTTGGAAACAAAAATAACGTAGTAAAAGCAAGAAATATTTTACGATTTGTTGTTTTTCATTATTTTAAAGACAAATATAGTAAAATACTTGTACTTACATATGGTAAGTGATTCCATGATTCACAAAGTTTTTGTTTTGACTTCGGTTTTTACAAGAAACCACTGAACAACACGGCATTCTTATAAATTGTCCCGATCACGGCCGAAAGCACACTAGTTCGCGGAGACGGCCATTTTCGTATGCAATGAGCATTTTGATCATTACGCGCGGACACAGACACGCCCCCATGCCACTTCTCCTGTTATTTATATTTCTATGGTTGCGATGTTTGGCCGCGGACTCAAAGAAACGCTTCGAAGCGCGTTTGAGGAACTGATTTTTTTTTTTGACGTAGGTAGATGGTGCCACATTTAAAGAAGTTCCTTCTCTGTCAGATCCTCTCCCACCTTACGCACCGTCGTTAGTAAGCGCATATTCCTAATTAAACATATTTTTGTGTGTGTGTACTGCTATCAATCTATTAAACATATTTATGTGTATGTGTGCAATCAATCTATTAAATTACACATTAACTGGTTTTAGAATAAAAACTGTTGTGTCGATTTAGTGCGTTAATTGTTAATTGATTCAGCTATTAACTAAATTGTTACAAAAACCTCGGACGCGGCAGTGTGGTCGTGGGTTTGGCAACTCCCGCGCAGTACCGATTTGATCGTGCGCGCACGTATACGCTACATAATTCATTAATTTACGTCGTTATCACTGGAATATGTGTTTTTATCATAAGCTTACAGACGCTGGGCGCTCCCCTCCTGCATATGCCTACGATGCAAATGTGTCCACTCGTCCAGGTGTTGACGCAAAACACCTAACTGTGCGTCTAATATCACGTCGTAAACATCTTTTGCTGAGCTAGTTAAATAATTCATACCTAGTTGTTATTGGTTTAAGTATCATTGGTCGCAGTTATGTGAAGCGCATCATGTCATCAAATGTGGAACATACACCAGTTTCTGAGCCGTCAGTCTGTCAGCCGATTACGAGTCTAGGTCCAGAGAGCTTTAGCACACAGTCGCACACGCGTCGTATACTAACAATAAAATAAAAAAACTTAAACCCAACTACGACAAAAAAGTCAACTAATAACCCTCCTTTTTTGGCTTCACCGCAGTCAGGTAAATAGGTATGAACAAGACATCACAGACAGATAAATTAAAGATCCAGAGTCACACGTGCTCAGATTACGGTTTAATAATCTAAAAATGATTTTGGGGTTATAATATACATTTATATTTTTGAAATGTGCTAATTATGGCCTTTCATTGAATATCCAACGTGGCATTATTAAAAAATAATATTTTTGTGTGTGATAATTTAATGTGACTTCACATAGTCTATAACCAGCAGACGATCAAGAAGCTTCCAACGATACCTCATTTGTCAAATTATAATGACAAGTTTAGAAGTTATAAGGGAACAGATGAATATACATACCAGTCAAAATCATAACCCTCTTTTTTGCTTCGCCTTAGTTGGGTAAAAATATGTACTAAGTTTATTCTACTAGGGCTTGTCGTTTTCCACAACTTTTTATCATTCATTACTTATTTGCAGATAAGTACTTACGGCCATGGAGTTTCTTGCCGGCACTTCTCCATAGAAAACGAACAATATGGAACCGTGCACCAGCTTCTGACGTTTCATAAGTGCCCATGCAGGTTTATGTGACATGAAATATTTAGATTTTTGAGCCGATAGTAAGTGTCACACCGAAGGGTCTCTTGGCTAATGTAACAGCCGCACGGATCGATCGAAGGTTGCCGAAGTTCGTGAATGGGTGATCATTGGTGACCAACATTTATCGAGACCTTTCTGTGCTTTGAAAAGCTCATAAAGATGGATCCGCAAAAGTAGCGAATTTTTTTGCAATTTGCACTTTAATGTCAGGTTGTATGAGTATCTTGATCAAAATATGATTCGCGACCATAACAAATATGTATTTACAGAATTATACCTAATCATTAGGTATAATCATTAGAATCTACATCTTTCTAAGCTAGAATTGTTCTCAAATGTCATGATTTCATGAAAAAGTCATTCAATGGAACAAATCTAACTTAGAGAGATGTAGATTCTAATAATTATAATTCTGTAAATATATATAGATCTTTAACAGTTGAGTCAGTATGCATAATATAGATCTTTGACAGTCGTTACCTACTAGTGGTCAGAAACCTGATAGTCTTACAACCAGTCTTACCAAGAGGTATCGTATTACCTAGTAACTAGGTTGTGGACATTCATTTTGTCTTTTAAATGACTCCTTCACCCATAGTTTTTCTTCAGTTGTTTGTAACTTGAGAAGTAGTTCCTCATACGCGTGGTCTCGTAACATTAAGTAGCCCATTGATATGCACCACGGATTCTGTATTTCCGACTCGGCTGCCCGTGGGAGCATCGTTTTGTTACAAAAACTCCTGTTTATGTTTCCTTTTCATACATTAGCTGGAGACGCGGTAATAACAGCATGTATCACTATTGTGACCACATATTCGCCTTCTGTACTGTTCAAGTCTACATATTGTGTTCCTCTAGCTATATCTTTTGGTTGCTAAATGACATTCTACTATCTTTTCTTACTTTTAAACGATAGACCCTAATGAAATTATGACAAAATCGATCAGTGCAGGACAGAAGTGACGAGGGTCGAATACATTTTGTTTAATTGACGGTAAGTATAAACTTATAAACAGTATAATAAAATAAAAAACTATGATAAATCTTCCAATCAAGCCTTTTAAATACATTGCTGTTAAACTTTCTTGTAATATGTCCTGTGAACCCTCTACCGCTGTACACCCCACAGGCCGCGGTCGCGCGAGCACAGGAAGCCACGTCGAGTGTCGTACGTGCGCCACCATGCGCATTGCCGCGGACGTGCAGGAAGGAACCGCGCTGCGGAGACAACGAGGCCTACTCACTGTTGTTTGTCAAAAGTGTTCAAACCAACAAGCAGGAAAAGGAATCATTTTAATAATTGTCGGCATCTTCGCTGGCCTCACCTAGCACTCTTTACAATTCACATTGTTTTATTTCTGTCATTTAATTAGTCAATAATAAGAATTGCAGCAATTTTGCAGCTTCAAATACATATAACACAACTAGCTGCGCCCCGCGGTTTCACGCCCATAAGTCTCGATCCCGTGGGAATATCGAAATAAAAGGTATCCTATGTCCTTCTCCAAGTCATGGTCTCTTATGTGCAAAATTTCATCTAAATCCGTTCAGCCGTTTTAGCGCGAAAGCGTAATAGACAAATAAATAAACAAACTCACTTTCGCATTTACAATATTAGTTCGGATTAATCATAGTTGACGCCTCAGACCAAATAAAAACCAAGACCTAGCGCTGCGAACATGACAGTGAAACATGCCAAAACTACACCTCCGCTCTGTGCATACACGCTCACACGTACACAAACATTTACAGCCATTTACAATCAAACTACACCTCACTTAGTGCACACATTTTTACGAAACCGGCCTCACGTCACTGTTCGCAACGCTATGTCTTGGTTTTTTATTTAGTCTGAGGTTGACGCATTAAAAAAAAATATTTTACAGTTTTTCCACAGGATAATAAATTGTTGGTAAAGTTGTAACCAGGCCTACGTTCGTTCACAATAGTAAGTTCAGTACCTAAGTAAAAAGACACTGCAAACTCTGCAAAAACATGCAAAGAAGCTAGAATTTGATTATATTGTATGTTTTCTTTAAAGCGTTAATAATAGTGTTAGTTTCCCAGAACCCAGCCACGGGGGGAGGAACTAAAAACCCTGGTTGTGTGGCGCACGTCTCGTTGTCCTGCCGACGAAGACTTAAAAAAATGTGATTTCCGGTGACGTGAGCGTGACGCGGCGATAAGGGTTGCGTCCCCCGCCCCCTCACCGCCTCCGCACGGACCGCACGACACGAACAGTCTGTTGAATGAAGGGCTTCTTGAGATGAACAAGGGCCCGGGCTATGGCCCAGACCTTGCCTGGAACCGGCTTCGTTGTTCTCTCTGCAGAGTGAGGCCGGATTATCAGCAGAATCCACTTGTACCCACTCAAACCATTATTCCAATTTTTCCAACTTTCTGTCCGACATGATAATCTATACAGGGTAAATATATCCACGTCTATTGTATTTTATAATGGATTTCAAAAATTTCAAATTTCAATTTTTTTTATTTTGAATGTCACGCCTGAATCAATTAACTATACAGGATGTCTCAATTGACTTTCACTTGAAGTTTTCGCCCAAATGAACAAAATTTTCGACGAAGCGAGTTCAAATCTGGCAGATTCAGTTGAGAATATCCCATATTTTTTTTAAATTAATTGGTGGCTACCTCCACTTTACCCCATTTGCCTTTGGACCACTACAATTTGAGACACCCTGTACAAAAACGTTTATGTACATATATTCTGCCCTGCTAAGCCCAAAGGCAGTATCTCAACCGGAGTAAGTTTTGAAAAAAAATTACTTTTTGTAAATTGTAATTATTTCAGGAATAATGGAGATATAAAAAACTTCTCAGTGTTTTTTAAAAATATTTTAAGTTAAATAGTGCTATTCCGCTTATACCATTAGAAGCGAAATTGTTAAAGTTATTGAATGGTATAAAAATACTAAAAGGGCGTATCTCAGAGATACCGCCTTTGGGCTTAGTAGGGCAGTATTATGCTTATAATGGCGCTTATGGAGCTTTTCACTACGTGATGTTTGATTGGCGATCCGGGTTATATTGTGATAAAAAAGATATTTTTTAATATTCTATGCTAGGCACGATCAATAGTAGGTTCCATTGACTAATTGCAAGATTAATTGTTTCAATCAACACACAATATGACTGTCATATATGAAGTTGTGTCAGCATTAATAGACGTCCGGCTGATTTGTGAGCGTAGACTGGCACAAGCAGTAGTAGCGAACCAGCGGGAACTATCATTAAGATAATAAAATTGTAATGTAATATGTGCCAACTACATGATCAACATTCAGTTACACTTTCACCGCACACTACATGTTATACCTTTAGCGTCGCTCCTTGTGAGTTCTGACAAACTGCTCAATAAACTCCACCCAACGAGAATGGAAGTCTAATACATATCAAGCCAAATCACTCAGTCAGTACATAAAACTTTTCACATACCTAATTATACGAATGTTTTTAGACTCTAGACGTCATACAGTTAATTGTATTCAGAGTTCGTGTTCGAGCCAATAAAAATAGCACCTGCGAAAAATAGCACAAAAAATGTAAGTCGCCGCTCGTAAACGCCATAAAGCAGTCTTCCATCGATCAAGAGTACGAACGAGACATACATATGGGCTCATAACGTGACGCCGGGAGCGGCGAGCGGAGTGGGGCGGAGCGGGAGCGGTGAGCGGAGCAACACGGGCATTAGCATTACATTCTTATTGAAACCTCACCCTGCGCTCCCTGACCAACACGTTAATTAGACAATTTGCGTATCCACTTCCAGACGCTAGCCTCAAGCGACATCCTAACTACCGCTCAGCACGCTACCCCGAACAGACTTTAATCGCGTCCATCTTAGAGCAGATAATCGCAAGGATCTCCCGCACACTTGACAGTGATGGCATCCAAGACATCGGTGGAATAGCTGATTCCTATTGTAATGTATGCTAAACGGGTGTGACCGCAACAATTAGGCTAGGATGTGCGGGCCACGGCCGCGGTCGTGTCTCCACATCGTCACGCTGAATTGCGATCAGCAATTAGTGGTTCATCGCTGCATCGACGACGTGTTTATTTAATCACGAGCGCATACATAATGTGCGCGCGCAGACGACGCGACGCACCGCGCGAATGTTAAGCGTCGAGGAACGGGATGAGACGTGGGACTGTTGGACTGGCACAACACCCAGCACTCACAGCAGCAAACACGGGGGCGACGGATTAGGCCCAGCAGACGCCGCTCATAAAGCTATTTTTTCTGAATTTCCAATTCAAGCCACGTTATTAATAAGGAGAGAGGTCGGGGCTCGTGATCGGCTCCTACGCCGCGGCGCACTGCGCAGCCACGAACACGAACAAAATAGTCGAAAAAGGTAAGCGCGCGGTCGTGACGGGAATGTCGCTGATGTTATGTATTTCAGGTCGCACTCATTGTATTTTAAACCGCTATTGTTTCGTATTTCGCGCCTGCGCACAGAATGCTGCGCTTGCGGCGTGCATCGTTTTTAACGGTGCGATGTCACTCAACCGTGGTGGAGGCTCTATAAATAGTGGTTACTGATAAGCAACAGTCGCTAGGAGGTGGTCGTTCCACCATCTTCTGATGTCAGTACGAGTTATGATGAGTGGTGTCAGCAAGGCGCGCGGGGAGAGGTGCAGGTGTCGCACGTGGCGCGCAGCTCCCACGGTCGGCGATTGATTAACGGTGCGGTTCGCGCTAACCGCCGCTGTCGACGTGAGAACACCCGCGCTAATGTGCGCACGCAACATTCGGGCCGTGTCGCCACCGCGTGACAGAATTGCAAGCGACGCTACCACACGACGCAGCGCCGCGAACACTACGCAAATACTAACTGCCACCAACCTACTAGATCTACCTAATAAGTACATAACTTTGCACATTCGCACTTGATAACCTTTTGTAAGAATTCTAGTTTCGTTATCTGCTTGATTAATGACCTATCAATACCGACAAGAAATAATTAGGTATTTGACTGGTTTTTAAAATAATCTCACCATCCAGAATCACAAAAAAAATCATATTAATATTGCAATCCCTTCGACAGCTGTCATCAAGTTGGTACGTACGAATCCGAGTGCCTGAATCCTTGATGCATATGGGTGATGAACAGCGGTTACTCGTTCCGAAAACTACCGATAGTTCCTTCGGGTCCTAGATAGCATCATCACCGATGGTCGGCGAGGCAGCGGCGCGACGCGGCCGCGATGCGACGTGATCGTGCACGTGCACCTGGGTACTGACAGGACACGACGCCACTTCGAAACGCTCCACTGCACCAGCAGATATATCTTTATAGAGGTATGAGGAACAAGGTGTAAAGTTCACTCATCCTCCATAGAAAAGGGAGGATTCTCCGACCAGACGCGCCACCCCCACGCGCCGTTTTTCAAAGCTTGGCGACAGTAACACAAACTTTCAGTAGGTAAGGTCAAAGTCAAATCGTATATTTCAGTAAGAGGTACGCAGTTACAAAAAAACCTGCCAAGTACGTGTCGGACTACGCACAATGAAGGGTTCCGTAGTTGAGATGAATTTATTTATCCCAAGAACAAACTTAACATTGTAGTTGAAAAAAATGTTCTCCCATACATTCCAACTGCAAATGTAAGTTTGTACGCACAATATTGAGAGATTCACTATGTTATTTTAAGACCATAGACTTCTTATAGGTTTCCTGTAATCTATGAGTGAGCCATACCTACTATGTATTCTTTTCAAAATTTTTGGGTCCAGTAATTTCGGAGATAAGGGGGTCAAGATGGTTAATTATTATCGAATTTTTTCAATATCTTTAAAATTACTTATTTTAAAATTATATTAAAAATATTTTTAAAATTCTCGCAACAAGCCCTTTTATTTGATATGTCACACGGTACTGTTAGCAAAACTTTTTTTTTTAATTTTGTTGTTTGTTTCCCAAGAGTGACCCATATATTTAAAATTCATTTATTTACGTTACACGATCGTATTTGGGTTACAGAAATACATATGTGTACCAAATTTCAACTTAATTGGTCCATTAGATTCGGAGCAAATTGGCTGTGACAGACGGACAGACAGACAGACACACGAGTGATCCTACAAGGGTTCCGTTTTTTCCTATTGAGGTACGGAACCCTAAAAAGTCGTTTAATATGACTACGGGAACGATGTACTATGACTTTCTTAGTGGATACCTACGCTAATTACTACCATAGAAATTATATCTATGATTACTACCTAGGTAGTTGTATCATGTAAAAATTATAATGCAGTGGCCACTGGTGTTACGATTACGACGCGTCCACCAGTGCCACGGCGTCAAACGAAATCATGTAATTTTGTCACAAACAAAATGACATGATTACTTTGTAAAGTAGGTAGGTACTAGCTTTTGCCCGCGACTTCGCCAGCTTGGATGTCGGAAAATATCTCACGGGAACGTACTACCGGGCAGTACCGGGATTACATACCTAATAGTCCAGGAAAAGGTTATTGACTCCTACCGCTGCGTTCCAACCATAATTGTATTGTGACGCGTAATTTTGAATCTGTAATATCTTTTAAACCATTCCTATAACCATTAAATGAATGGGCATTTAATTTAGATAAAATTCCCATTTTAAATTACATATTTTGTTGGATAAGGATTAATATGATACTGGTCAATATAGCTTCGGAAATAACAATGGAATTTTTATAAAATTCTGAAAGATAATAATGGTTACTGTGGGTCATCCCTAGAAGGTAGACATATGGTATGGCAGACATTTTTGATTAACTTCAATCTTGGATGTTACATGATACATGAAATTTATGTTCTACAGGATCTTCTATCCTGTAGAACATAAATTTGATGTATCTCCAACGGTTTACGCGGCGCACACCAGTAAAGCTCCCAGTCGGAATGATGTTTTTCGACATATTCGACAATAATCGTCATATTTCAGCCAATTTACACAAAACGTTAATGAGTTATACACTAAAACCTTCCGCAAGAATCACTCCGTCCATTGGTAAAAACCGTTAGAAAATCCGTTTGGCAGTTTTTGAGTTTATCACGTTCAGACAGACGGACAGACGCGGCGGGGGACTGTGTTTTATAATAATATATATATACTAGCTTTTGCCAGCGGCTTCGCCCGCGTGGATGTCGGAAAATATCCCACGGGAACGTACTACCGAGATTTCATATCTAATAACATAGGAAAAGGTCATTGATGCCTACCGCTGCGCCCGCGTTGCTACGCGTAATTTTGAAACTGATATCTTTTAAACTATTCATTTAAACGATATGAATTACAGGCATATTTTAATCTAAATTAAATGCCCAATTTAAATAACATATTTTTTTGGATAAGGATTAATACTATACCGGTCAGAAGCTTCGGAAATAACAATTCAATTTTTATCAAATTCTGAAAGATAAAAATGTTTATTGTGGATCATCCTTATGTCGTGATTTCTTTGATTTAATTTTAAAAATGTATTATTTTTACATCGATTTATAATATGCACTGTGGCAACACTGTCAAAATACAAATTTTAATATTATAAGAAACTTCTAAATGTATTTTTATTATGGCAACTGAATGTATTGTTTTACTTTGGCAACACTTAGAAATGACGGTTATGATATTATCGTTATTTCTGGGTGAGGCAAAAGTCGTTTTAAATGGTAAAATGTAATGCATAGTGAGTCGTCGTTTGATTCTGAAATAGTACAGTAGTGTGGATTAAAAGTATTAGCAAGAAAATAGTGTTTTTTTATAATATCAGAAGTGACAAAAACCACGAGCCATATGAAGGTGAAATCGTAACTAGTTTTATGAATTCTTTACATAATTATTTATTTTTGTCCCAGATAACTTCAGTGTGCAATGAGTCTAAGGTAGCAATCATTGTGGCGTATTACCCAGATAGTTAATATTTAAATCATAGTAATTGGGCCGATGCAAGTGCTACCTTTGGTCGAGGCTACTCCTCGATAGGGTTATCGTTGCGTTGGACTAATTATAATAAAATAAGTAAATAGTTGGACCAGTGCACGTGGTACTCTTGGTCAAAGCAACTCCTCGATAGAGCTATAATTGCATTGGACAACTTAGAAAATAAATAAAATAGAAATTGTGCGAGTTACATATGTTGGGAATTTCGCCACGAGATTTCACTTTGAATAATCTGAATAGTATTTTAAGTCTGTTCCGTTCACTGAATTTTCTGAGCAGCTATATAGTTTGTTAATGATACTAAGTAGTTCGTTTGTTGTTGGTTTGGTTACGGTTTGACAAACAGCATGTTGGAAATAAAAATGATGTTGAAAATGTAAAAATAACGAATTTATTAAATTAGCAACTGGACATTGTACACTGCACTTTCTGCTCATTCCATAAAAGAACAAAATTGAACAGAAATAAAAAGAAAACCAATTTAGACCACAGACAAACAAGTGGCTAAGAATAAATAAGTTTAAGTAATAATAATAATAATATTCAGGCGGCTTCTTTGGCCGCCTGAATAAAGTGTTAAATAGTCTTTTGTCAGGCGGAAACAAGGTGCGTGCCTTCAACGGTTGGGTCATGCCTGTTATGATGTATTCTTTTGGCATCCTCAAATGGACTCAGACAGAACTTGACGCTCTGGATAGGAAGGTCCGTACATTGCTGACAGCAAATCGGATGCATCACCCACGGTCATCAGTGATGAGACTGTACATCCCGCGGAAGTGTGGGGGTCGAGGTTTCCTAAATGCTAAAACCCTCCACAACCGCGAGATTTACAGTCTCAGGGAATATTTCCTTCAAACTGACGTGGGTATGCAACGAGATGTGGTCGCAGTGGACAAGGGCCTCACCCCGCTCTCCTTGGCAAAAGAAAACTGGCGCAAACCTGCAGTACTTGATACTAACGATCGTAAGGAAGTATGGCAGGGCAAAGAGCTACATGGACGCTTTTTCCGGGCCCTCATCGCAGGCCCGTGGAGACTTTTTGGCGTCTGCATCCTGGCTGCGTTTCGGTGATCTCTTCGGGGAAACCGAAGGTTTTGTCTGTGCGATTTTGGATGAAGTTATCATGACGATCAATTATCGGAAATACATTGTCAAGGATGGGACGGTTGACATCTGTCGGGCATGCCACCGTCCCGGTGAATCAATCCGACATATTGTTTCCGGTTGTTCTCGTCTTGCTAATGGCGAGTACTTGCACAGACACAATCTAGTGGCTAGAATTATTCACCAGCAACTTGCCTTGCAGTACAACCTTGTGAAGTCCGAAGTACCATACTACATGTATGTGCCCGACCCAGTTCTCGAGAATGGTCACGCCACATTGTACTGGGATCGATCTATCATCACTGACAGGACTATTGTAGCCAATAAGCCTGATATTGTGGTGATAGATCGACGAGAGCGCCGTACAATGATTGTAGATATCGCTGTCCCTCATGACGAGAATCTCATGAAAGCTGAGAAAGATAAAAAATCAAGTATCTTGACTTAGCACACGAGGTTGTCGACATGTGGGATGTGGACTCTGCAATCATCCTACCGATAGATACGGCACGCATAGTGAGGAGGTTCCTCTCTAGCCCTGTAGCCCTGACCACCGGCAGCTTGGACCCTGTTCCTGATGCCGATGAGCCACTATTTTTTATATTTTTAAATGTTTTTAATATGTAAAAAAATGAATAAAGGTATAATAATAATAACCCCACCGCCGTATCTCTACGTTGACGTCGTGGTGGGGCTTGCGCGCTCCGAACTCTAGGCCTATGCCAGTAGAGTTTACTTTGCCGAAACAGGACTTGGATGAGCAGCCAGACCAAGAGTGATACAAAAACCCGCAGGGCAGCATGTGGCGAGCTGTTGGGCAGTAGCGACCCCACGGACCCTATTTCCCGGGAGAAATCTTGTTCCTCACCTCTGGCTTGCCTTTATTGGCCGGCTGGAGTGAGCACTGACGAGGAACAGAGCTCCCACCTCATTCTCGCCTTTATTGGCCGGCTTGAGTGGAGATTCGCAAGAGCAAAGGTGCTCAGAGGAAGGAAGTATTCCAGTAAGATGCTAGTAGGGATCTTGACCGTACTTCCGGTATTGTCCTGTGATAGCTGTGGAATTGTGCTAGCGACCGTTTTCGGGGGCCCATTATTGAGTGTGCAAGTCACCCCCTGCCATTTTATCCGTGTACATATAAAACATTGATTAGGCAGGGGCCATAGTCCTTCCATAGTCCTAGGTCACCAGACAACTTAAGCCACCCAAACCCATAGTCCAATAGATTTGTTTCCAGATTCTGCAATAGTCCTACACAAACCGGGGGTTGTCCTTGGGTGCACTTGCATAGTGCATACTGGGATAATCGTCGGTTGGTGCCTCATTCCACATAAAATTATCTAAGGGGCCTCTGCGAGTTGGCTTCGGCCCCTCGTACGCCTTCCAAAAGACCGGGACCCTAAGGTCCCGAGATATTTAAATATATATAAAAATAATAATAATAACCCCACCGCCGTATCTCTACGTTGACGTCGTGGTGAGGCTTGCGCGCTCCGAACTCTGGGTCTATGCTGGTAAAGTTTACTTTCAGAAACAGGTCTAGAGTGAGGAGTCAGACCAAGAGAGATACAAAAAGCCGCAAGGCAGCATGTGGCGAGCTGTTGGGCAGTAGCGACCCCACGGACTCTATTTTCCGGGAGAAGTCTTGTTCCTCACCTCTGGCTTGCCTTTATTGGCCGGCTAGAGTGAACACTGACGAGGAACAGAGCTCTCACCTCATTCTTGCCTTTATTGGCTGGCTTGAGTGGAGATTCGCAAGAGCAAACATGCTCGGAGGAAGGAAGTATTCCAGTAAGATGCTGGTAGGGATCTTGACCGTACTTCCGGGAGTGTCCTGATAGCCGTGGAATACCTCTCCACTCCTCATAAGCACCTCAGGACATGTTGCCCCCTTGTCGCTTCGATACTTTGTGCTAGCGACCATTTTCGGGGGCCCATTATTGAGTGTGCAAGTCACTCCCTGCCATTTTATCCGTATACATATAAACATTGATCAGGTAGGGGCCATAGTCCTTCCATAGTTCCAGGTAACCAGTCCACTTTAGCCACCCAAACCCATAGTCAAAATATCTTTGTTTCCATATCCTGCAATAGTCCTACACCAACCGGGGGTTGTCATTGCGTAGTGCGAACAGGGATAGTCGTCGGTTGGTGCCTCAATACTTAAAAATGTCTAAGGGGCCTCTGCGAGTTGGGTTCGGCCCCTCATACGCCTTCCAAAGGTCTGGGACCCCAGGGTCCCGAGATATGTTAAAGACATTTAAAAATAATAATAATAAATAATAAATTTATTGTACAAAAAGAAAAACACATAAGTATTTGCAGCAGTATACATTTTGTTGATAATGGCAATTTAGAAATGATTTATTTGCATAAGGTTCTTAAGATAATATATCGATCTCATACTATGCCTTTAATATCGGCGTGAAATTGTATTATTATATTTATATGATAATTTATATGACTAATGACTGCATTAGCTTTAATATAATAAAATGCAGACTGTAGTCTCTTAAGCGGCGTGCACTTGGGTTCAACCTTGTAGGTGACCTGTTCAGAGATGTACGAGTATAGTGTAGATAGAACCCAATACGGCATGCACTCGGGTTCAGGCATGTAGGTGACCTGTTCAGAGATGTACGAGTACAGTGTAGACCCCTATGCGGCGTGCATTTGGGTTCAGGCATGTAGGTGACCTGTTCAGAGATGTACGAGTATAGCTTAGAGTTCCATGCGGCTTACACTCTAGTTCAGCCATGCAAGTGAGCTTTATGGAGATGTATGCGTATAGTTTATAGCAGCCATGTAGGTGGATTGTAGTTCCGAATGAATGAGTATAGTTTATGAGTTTCATGCGGCTTACACTCTAGTTCAGCCATATAAGTGAGCTTTATGGAGATGTATGCTGCTATAGTTTATAGCAGCCATGTAGTCTATCTTTATGGCATATCCGGCTAGCTTGTCACCAATATTTTCGAATTGATTTTATGTAATAATTACAAAAAGTTATTGATACGTTACACGTACAAAATATCTCATTGCTAGACCAATTCAAAATTATCGAAAATTTATTAAGTGATTTTGGAGCACCGACTAGAAGAATTTTAGATCATGGAAAAGCTTAAACCCTGAAACAGTTTAAAGACTTTGTGCTAGGGAAAGTAAACATGTACTAAACGCAGTTGCTTGTTTTCAAGCAAATAAATTGCCAAGAACAAAGGTTTAACCAGACGATTCTTACGGCTTTGTCTACTCAAAAGTTTGGCTAAAACAAACGCATCTTGGACCAGCCACTGCTTAAAGTACGATGGCCTATCAGCAAAGTCATTTTCGCCACAGTAAAAATAATAATAATAACAGTCCCGCATGACGGGAACCTCGTGAAAGCCAAAAAAGACAAACAAATCAAGTATCTTGACTTTGCTCGCGAGATTGTCGACATGTGGGATGTGGACTCAGCGATCATTGTGCCGATAGTCGTATCAGCTAATGGCTTAATTGCCAAGAGCCTCGGCCAACACCTAAGGAAGCTCGCGTTGGACAGCTGGATCAAGGGCTTGATTCAGAAGGCGGTACTCCTGGACACGGCTCGCATTTTCAGGAGGTTCTTCTCTCTGGAGCCCTGACCGCCGGTAGCTTGGACCCTGTTCCCGATACCGGTAGGCTACTATTTTTTATATTTTTAAATGTTTTTATGTTTTCTTTATTCTAATATTTAAAAATATAATTTATAAGTATTTAAATGAAATAAAAGGAATAATAATAATACCGGTGGGCTAATATTTTTTATATTTTTAAATGTTTTTATATTTTTTTTATTCTAATATTTAAAAATATAATTTATAAGTATTTAAATGAAATAAAATAATAATAAAGTGCATCAGTATTATTTTTTCGACATTAAATATAAAGGGGCGACTGACAACATCTTCGAGAATAATGAGCCTAATCAGTAGGTAGGAGATTTATCCCCACCCTGTATTAAAACCTCTAAAAAAAAGCCTTTATAATATTGCTTAACGATAATTATATTTGAATCATTTAACAATTATAATAAATATACAAAAATAAAAGACGTATAAAAGACGATTACCTATAAAAGATGAGTATGTTTAGTAAAAAATACTGAAACTAATTTCAACAGTGATGGCAAAAGTATGAAATTACTTCCTTTTATCGGTTCGTATAAAGTAGCAAAATGTTCAATTATAAATACGAAATTGTTGAACGTGCCAGAGTTAAATAAAAAATATATAAATAAAGAAATGAAATTGGTGTCATATGGATTCACATTCAATCGTTAGGAATTGAAAAATCCTCTGGGTTGGAATTTGATTTGGACAAATACCACGAATTGCTATTCATGTATTTACAAAATAGTTGTTAATATTAGATTCAACCCCGTTAGTTTTGTGGTCACGAGCGCGGCTGCTGAGCTTGGGGTCCTGGGTTCGATTCCCGGGTCGGGCAGGGTTTGATTTTTCCACTAGGAATTACTCAGTAGCAGCCTGGAGATTGGAAGTTGGAGGCGTGACACCCCGTGCCTCCTGCACCGAAGCCATTGCGTCCTGCACCTGATCTCTACCCGATCGTGCCTGGTTGCTGTCCCGTCGGAGAGCAGGAGAGCAGAGAGTGCATCTGTTTGCACACACATACTTGTGCTTTTGTGCAGTATGCCTCCTGCGTGCTTGGCTGGTCTCCATTGAGGTTGGCCACCCCGGGCCTGGATTCGGTAAAGACGATTTATACTAGTGAAGTGAAGTGAAGTGCATACTCGTTTCTCTTTTAATTAGGTGCTAGGTATGCATTGCCTGCCACAAATTTATAATGTTTATAATAATGATACAGTATCTTGATTATGTATTTTGTTTGTTTAGTTACTTTTTTTTACTATTTGATGTATTGCCTCAGTGTGCGTGATTATTGCTTGCTTCGGAGTTAGCACACCGTCGCATGGCCGAGTGTCGTGATTTGTTTGATTTAATTTTAAAAATGTATTATTTTTATATCGATTTATAATATCCACTATGGCAACACTGACAAAATACAAATTTTAATATTATTAGAAACTTCTAAATGTATTTTCATTATGGCTACTGAATGTTGCCATAGTGAAAATCAATATGCAATAATAATATCATTAAGAAAGCAACGAAAATGGTTGGGTTTATTAACAGAATTGGAAAAGAATTTAAGGGAACCTTGGCACTGAAAGTGCTCTATAACACCTTTGTGCGCAGCCTCGTAGAATATGCATCTCCCGTCTGGAGTCCCACTTATAACATTCATATAGAACGAATTGAGCGCGTTAAAAAAAACGACGAGGTGCTTGCGGTTTAAAGAACACAAATGTCCATTTAGAGCCAATTACGCAGAACGGCTAAGCTACTTCAAATTAGACTCATTGAAGCGACGAAGGGTTCTAAATGATCTGTCAACACTCTATAAAATTGTAAACGGGATAACATCAACTCCAGATCTCCTTAACAAAATCAACCTGGATGTACCTCGTCATTCTCACCTCCGGTCCAAGCGTACTTCTAGGACTTTTGCACCTAAACCGTGTCGCACAAACCTGGGCCAGCATGCTCCCTTATACAGAATGTTGACTTTTTACAACAGAGCCTGTTCAGTTGACAACAGTATAGATATTTTCTTTGACAGTCTGCCAGTATTTAAAAGAAAGTTAATAAAATTGAGCTGTAATCAGCTGCTTATTTACATTTGTAATAATTTTAATAATGTAATTTTAATCTTATTATAGTAATGTAATCAAACTTAATAATAACTTCATTTAATTTGGATTTTAATTAGACTAACGATTTATGTTTTATTGTATTCCATATTTAGTATTGTTACTTTATGAGCGTGTATTTTGTTATATTTTTGTTTTTTGATGTTATTTATTCTCATGCAATGTAACGAAGTGTAATTCATTTATTTTTATAATCTAATCTTATTTCGCAATTTTATTATATATCAAATTAATGTTAATGCAAATATTTCAATAATTTAATAATTTGTAGAATAATTGTTCACCTTTTAATAAGAATGTTGTGCATGCCTATAAGTGATGTATTTACACAGTACTCAAGACTTGTCTATTGTCACTATCCTTGTAAATATGTTGTTGGTGTGCCTTGCTTAATAAATAAATAAATGTGTTGTTTTACTTTGGCAACACTTAGAAATGACGGTTATGATATTATCGTTATTTCTGGGTGAGGCCAAAGTCGTTTTAAATGGTAAAATGAAATGCATAGTGAGTCATCGTTTGATTGTGAAATAATACAGTAGTGTGGATTAAAAGTATTAGCAAGAAAATAGTGTTTTCTTTATACTTAGAAGATAGACATATGCCATCGCGGACATTTTTGTTGAACTTTTTAAGATGAACTATACCGGTAGAGCATAAATTTGATGTATCTTTTTCAGCATGATTTTTTCCGACTTCTTCAACAATAATCGTCATATTTCAACCAATTTACACAAAATTGTAATGAATTATACACTAAAACCTTTCGCATGAATTACTCCGTCCATTTTTGAAAACCGTTTGAAAATCCGTTCGGTTGTTTTTGAGTTTATCGCGTTCAGACAGACAGACAGACAGATGCGGCGGGGGGCTTTGTTTTATAATATGTAAGGATGTAAGGATAGTCTATGGGTGTGAGTATTACGGAAGATTGTATTGAAACAAAATAAAAATATTGTTGCTTGATGTAAGGTCAGCAATAATTCTATATTTGTTTAAATTTAAAGTTGTAGCGGCATCGCCGCCACACTACGAAGCGACCAGAGTACATCAGACGTACATATTCGATTGTTTCCGCCGGGCCGTGCGCTCCGTTCGTGGAAGTTCGGTTTCGCCGTATGCTCACATTGCTCAAATGCTTACGCACCAGTCCTTTGGCCGCTGCTACGCAAGGCACTTACGCGCTCGCTTGCCCTAAAAGCTGACTCGTAAAAATCTAATCTATCTGGTTCTTCCTAATTCTATCCGCTTAGCCTTCATATATTATCTTGTTTAGTATTCTTTCATCTTCCAATCTACTGTCTATTGTCTAAACGTGCTTCCTATTCTTGTGTAACAGTTCTATACTTCATATTTGAAATATTAATATATAACCGTTCTTGTAAACTTTGGACTTTTATTTGGTGGACTAAAACCTACAAAGTAATTATAATGTAATAGGAGTGTTTGCGGTAGTTTCCAATATTATTGAATAATAATAATCCGGGATCCGGGATCCGGAACAGCGCTCTGAATCTTCTTATTTCATACTTGAGTAATAGGATTCAGTGCGTTGACGTTAATGGAAAAAGATCTTCCGGATCTATAGTAACAATGGGAGTCCCTCAGGGCTCAATTCTTGGTCCTTTCTTGTTTCTTATTTATATTAATGACTTGCCTTACCTCATAAAGGATAACCACGATATAGTGTTGTTTGCGGATGACACTTCACCATTTGTTTAAACTTAAACGTCAGCAGCTGGTTACTGACGATGTAAATAGCGCGATCTCAAAAGTAGTTCACTGGTTCAATGTTAACATTTTACTCCTTAATGAAAAAAAAACCAAATGCATTAAGTTCACCCTACCTCATGTTAGGCAGGTGAAAACTAGTGTGTTAATAAAGGGCGAAGAATTGAATCCTGAAGATAGCACAGTTTTCTTGGGCTTAACTTTGGATGCTAAGCTTCAGTGGGGCCCACACATAGATAAATTGTCAAAAAAGCTAAGCTCCGCAGTATATGCTGTTAGAAAAATTCGTAATTTGACTGACATAGAGACAGCCCGTTTAGTGTACTTTAGCTATTTTCATAGTGTAATGTCGTACGGTATTCTGTTGTGGGGAAATGCCGCCGACATTCAGACTATCTTTATTTTGCAGAAAAGAGCTGTTCGATCAATTTATAAATTAAGTCCGAGACACTCTCTCAGAGATAAATTTAAGGAGATTAATGTAATGACTGTGCCTTCTCAGTATATTTTTGAAAATCTTTTATATGCCCATAAAAATATAAAATTGTTTAAAAAATACAGTGATATCCATAACATAAATACTAGAAACAAACACAAATTTGTTGTACCTACAACAAGGCTCAAGAAAATAGGTGGCTCGTTTAGATGTATACGCTTTTTAACCGACTTCCAAAAAGGAGGAGGTTATATGTTCGACGCGTATGTTTGTTTTTTTTTTTTTTTTTTTTTTTTTTTTTTTTTTTTTATGTATGTCCACCGATTTCTCCGTCATTTGTGGACCGATTTAAAAAATTCTTTTTTTGTTTGAAAGGGTATGCTCCCAAATTGGTCCCATATAAATTTTATTAACTTTGCTTGGGTAGTTTTTGAGTTAGCTACAAAATACGTATTTTTTTCCCACTTAGTATGTAGATGATATTATGATAAGTTCCTGACACTGGTAGTAGGTAGTGGTTTTCGAATGTGTGTGGGGTAGGTACCACAACTAAAAAGTGAAAAATAAAAACTTTTTACAAAAAAAAAACTACCGACTTCCAAAAAAAACACTACAAAGTGAAAAATAACTTTAATTTCGGAAGTCGGTGGCAAAAAACGAAAACACAAAACCCAAGACACCGACTTCCGAAATTAAAGTTATTTTTCACTTTGTAGTGTTTTTTTTGGAAGTCGGTAGTTTTTTTTTTGTAAAAAGTTTTTATAATAAACTTCCAACCCACGTACAAGATCTAAGCCTTAATAAATTTAAATCATTCATTAAACGTAAGTTGTGCCAGAAAGCTTTTTATACCGTTAAAGATTACGTTGAGGACAAAAAGGCTTGGGATTGAGCTACTCCAATTATAATTTTTATTTTTTACTTTCGGAACTTTGTTTGTTTTGCAAACTTTAAAATTATATATACAATGACATGAATATTTACTTGTGAAGTATTATATTATTATTATTTTAATTATTGTGAATGTGAGGACTATGTGGGTCATTTATATATTTATTTATTTTTTCTCAGTTACTTCTAATGATAATCTGGCAGTTTTGAGTACTTTATGCGGCCTACCCAAATGTCCCTTCTTTGGTATTGTTCGTCGAATCGTTGAGCTCCTTTTAAGTTCTGAGTTGAGCTACACTATTACTGACAAATGCGTGCACTGACTGGACAGGTCCACTCAAATCTGTATGGTTCTTTCCTCAGAAGACCATTTCAGACACAAATCTACATGGTCCTCAAATGAAATGCTCTGACCAAGATTATTTCTGGGTTTTTATATACACATTGACATTAATGAATTTTATATAAACAATGACATGAATATTTACTTTTAAAGTATTTTATTATTTTAATTATTGTGAATGTGAAGAATATGTGGGTCATTCCTTTTTGTTTTGTTTTTAATTTTTTCTCAGTTAGTTCTAATCATGGTCTGACAGTTTGAGTAATTTAAGTGGCCTACCCAAATGTCCTTTTTTTGGTATTGTTCGTCGAATCGTTGAGCTCCTTAAATTCTGAGTTGAGCTGCACGATAACTGACAAATGCGTGCACTAACTGGACAGGCCCTCTCAATCTGTGTGGTGCTTTCCTCAAAAGACCACTTCAGACACCAATCCACATGGCCTTCACATGATCTGACCAAGATTATGTCTGGACTTTAAAAGAGACTGAGACCTCTGAGTTTGTTTCGGCCTTTCTTCTCAGAGTGGTCAGATAGGAAACGCCGACTTCATCTAGTTTTAAAATATGATTGACGTGTAAAAGTGTTTGTACAAACCTACTTACAGAAATAAATCATTTATCATTTATCAATACCATGAGGATAGGATTTGATGTTTTTTTAGAGTTAAGCATTTAAGGTAAAACGATCCTCTCGTAGGAAAGCAAAATGATCCCAGGGATCATTTTACCCACATTGTTATTTGTTATATTTATTGGTTGTGGTTTAATGCAATTTCATAATTTAGTGCAACTAATGTTGCACAAAATGTCGGAAACAGGTGATGTACGAGACCATTTGAATAGTTTTTTCGACGCTGTTGATAAACTAGCAGAAATGAGTATTCATATCAACGACGATTTGCTGTCTATAATGTTGTTACATAGCTTACCTGAAAAATTTGAATTATTAGATGTGCCATTGAATCAAGAGACGAGTTGCTAAATATTAATATATTAGAAGAGCACGAATCCAGAGCGATGAATAAATAGATCTCAGAATGAAGGCGTAATTAATAGGTACTGTGAAAAAACGTTTAAAGAAATGGAACAAAATCACGAAAGATGTAAACAAAATTAACCCAACTTCCAGCGGAGAAGGATTTAAATGTCACGAGCAATGACATAAGGCATCAGAATGTCCAAATAAAAAGATGGTACAAAAGGATGCGGTAGCACATCGTGTGGACGTGGACGAAGCACTAAATACTTTTAACGTTTCAGATTTAGAAGTTGGTAATGCTGTAAATGTTCAAAAACACGACTGGATTTTTGATAGTGGGTGCACGTCTCATCTTTGTAATGATGCGAGTATGTTCGGGGATACTTACTCTGTAACTAGCGGAGAACTAAATTTAGCCACGCATGTTAGTTCTTAAATAAAAGGTAAGGGTACTGTATAGTTGTCAGCATCTAACAAACACTCAAAGACAGGGATTGATTTATATGATGCACTTTATGTTCCGAACCTAAGGACGAATTTAATATCTGTAGCCAAGCTAACCAACGATGGTTGTGATGTCACATTTAAACACAATGTAGCAAATGTGATTGACAAAAAGGGATCGCAAAGGGAGCTTGTATTGTTTAAATAGGTCTGAATATTCATTTAGTTTAAGTAATGCAAACAATATACGTAGTTGGCATGAACGCTTAGGACATTTAAATGGTAAGGATGTCGCTAAACTTATGACTAAATTAGATGTCAAAATTGACGCAACCGAAGTACAAAGCTTACTTGATTGCGATATATGTGCTAAAGAAAAAATGACCGCGTTACCTTTTTCCCTTGCTCTGAAAAAGCCCTTGCTCTGAAAAACTTAAAATCAGTCATTCTGACATCGTAGGTCCTATAAAATGTGAATATGTAGGAGGTGCGATATTATATTGCTTTTATTGATGATTGTACACGTGTACAATCACCATTGTGTAGTGTCAAGCACTATAAGTGCATAACTGGTTTAGGTGTTAAAGTTTATTGATTTTAGACGCATTTTTTTGAGTTTTTAAATGAAAATTTATGAGGGTGTATTGGATATACAAACTTTGTGTATATGACGTGCTTATGAAGTAAATTTTGAACTTAAAATGAATAGGTTCTTTAGTACTTTTGTCATGTGAAATGGTCTGTCACTCTATAAATTTTCTCAGAATATATTTTTGCTACGATCTATTTCTCCCAGTAGTTTCTTTTATCTTACATTACTGACTAAAACCCACCCGTGTTCCTTCAGTTGCCTGTATGTTGCCAGGGGCCACGGTATCCCTTTCGGACTTTCCCGCGACCCCGGCAGGCATCGGTCCTAGCGGACCACGTCAGTTGTGCTGATATTTCTTTGAGGCGCGCATGGATCAAGGCGTCTCCTGCGGTGGCTAGGGGCGTGAGGGCGCGAAGTTTGCCTCTCTCTTACGCGTTCCACCTCCTCCTTTGCGAGCATTACTGCTTTGCAGAAGGAGGTGACGGTTTCCCACGCCATCTCGCTGTACCATGGCCTGGACTAGGGCAGGACGCGAGAGATCACCGCCGCCGATCACATCCACGAGGACACGGCGGTGCTCCGCCCAAGCCGGGCAGACCTCCACCGTTTGCTCCACCGTGTCCTCCGGGCGATCCACACAATGGTTACACCCAGGCGGTTCCTCCCGCCTTATCCGAAACAAGAACCTCTCGAAACAATCGTGTCCAGTGAGGACCTGCGTCAGGCAGAAGTTGAGGACGCCGTGGCGCTTCTCTAGCCACTCCTCAAAGAGGGGACTTATTGCCGCAATTGTGGCGTGCCCTCGATATATTAGCCTTACAGAAAACTTATCAATTTCACAAAATTCGTTGTCTAGTATAAAGAAAAACACTCTTTTCTTGCTAATACTTTTAATCCACACTACTGTACTATTTCACAATCAAACGACGACTAACTATGCATTACATTTTACTATTTAAAACGACTTTTGCCCCACCCATAAATAACGATAGTATCAAAACCGTCATTTCTAAGTGTTGCCAAAGTAAAACAATACATTCATTTGCCATAATGAAATTACATTTAGAAGTTGCTGATAGTATAAAAATTTGTATTTTGACACAGTGGATGTTATAAATCGATATAAAAATAAAACATTTTTTAAAATTAAATCAAACAAATCACGACACTCAGCCATCCGACGGTGTGCTAACTCCAAAGCAAGCAATAATCACGCACACTGAGGCAATACATCAAATAGCAAAAAAAAAAACTAAACAAACAAAATACATAATCAAGATACTGTATCATTATGATAAACATTATACATTTGTGGCAGGCAATGCATACCTAGTACCTAATTAAAAGAGAAACGAGTATGCACTTCACTTCACTTCATTTCACTAGTATAAATCCTCTTGACCAAATCCCGGCCACGGGGCGGCCAATCTCAATGGAGACCAGCCAAGCACGCAGGAGGCATACTGCACAAAAACAAAAACACAAAAACACAAGTATGTGTGTGCAAACAGATGCACTCTCTGCTCTCCTGCTCTCCTACATTCCGACGGGACAGCAACCAGACACGACCAGGTAGAGATCAGGTGCAGGACGCAACGGCTTCGGTGCAGGAGGCACGAGGTGTCACGCCTCCAACTTCCAATCTCCAAGCTGCTACTGAGTAATTCCTAGTGGAAAAATCAAACAACACCCTGCCCGACCCGGGAATCGAACCCAGGACCCCACGCTCAGCAGCCGCGCTCGCGAACACGAAACTAACGGGGATGAATCTAATGTAAACAACTAAGTATTTTATAAATACATTATACTTGAATAGCAATTCGTGGTAAGGCAACGATAACCGACTTTTAATGATTTTATACTGAAGATCACGTCTAAACGAGTAGTGTTAATGATTTTGAAAAAATATATGTTAAAGGATAGTGGGCAAAAATGTATGGGCGGCACACCCAGCTCCCCCACAGTTAAAACCACTGTAGTTTTGAAGACATTAGTTCTCACTTCATTCAGGCCAAAGTGCATCAAAATCTGTCCCGGGGTTATTCAGTTCCGACATTGTTAAGTTAGGTTACGTTAGATAAAATATACCCAGGTCCGCCACTATAAAAATAATTCTATTCCTACCAGTCCCGAACTCATAAAAAAGCTACGAATATGTTTTTCAGTCTACACATACTTATTTTTTGATGAATTCGTCAGATTAAAATGCAAAAAACCCTATATTCCATAAACAACTAGAATCTAAGAAAGTAAACACGGGAACAATACATTTTATTACATTTACGACTGCCAGTCAGTCATTGATTTTTATCGTAAAGGGAAACATTAAAATGTTTGAAAAAACCATCGCGACGTTTGTAATTTATAGTCATATCTGGGCGAGCACGGCCGAACTTAATTATATGTTTCTTATTTTCAAAATAACCTTGAAAAGTATGTTTCTTAACAAAGTAAATAATCTGTCAAACAACATTCTAAAACTATAAATGCTGCCATCCTAATAAGACCACACTAATTACTTTTCAAATCTACTCTAAATAAGTAATTTCAGCTTATTAAACTATCTACTTACCCCAAATACCTAATTACAACGTACTTTACTTTCACATTCACTAAACTCAAAACACTATGTTAATCACTGTCCTATAACTACAAACAAATATTAATACTACTAGTAATGATAAACTAATGAATTCAATGAATACTGAGCGAACGAAATGCAAATTAATAAGATTCTAATGCGATTACGTCAAAAAACAACCACACATTGTCAAACGAATAACGAAATGTTTACGAACTCCTAGCCGAACGCATCAAATGCGTGTCAAATGCTACCGAGTCAAATGCGTGTGCCAGAAAGAGGTGGTGCTATAGCAATAATTCCTTCTCGCTCCTGCGCGTAACTCGTTGCAGATCGGCTTACCCGGCTGCTAGAAATCGCGGTGTCACGTGACCAAAGTGACGTCATGATGGACTTTATTTTGTAAGGAAATTGAATTCACGATAAGCCGGACGCGCCTACGAGTTGTATTAGCGCAAAGTGTTGGGTTATTAAGACAATTTTTTAATGTATGTAGGCGTTTTGTAGTATTTTAATTTTATGGTGTATCAAATACTTATAGTTTGATTATTCAATGATGATAGAGTGGCTGTGTTCCGAATTTCTGAAGGGAAGCCGGTAGGAATCGGCTTATATGGACACGCCGCCCCTGCTCCCCACATACTTCAACTGAATGAAACTAAATTTTAATCTTTTATAAAACGCACACTATGTAGCCAAGCATATTATTAGTTGGGGGATTACATCACTGATTTAAATGCTTGGCTAAACGCTGGTCCTGCTCCACAAAGGCGCATAAACTAATTGATTAGCATTTGAAAATACTGTTGGAGTTGCTGAAGTTTTTAAAACTATCTTTGCATTGTATAAATTCAATTCCTTAGCATTATATAATTGCATAACACATGTATGAGTACTATGTACCTACTCTATAAAGCTACCATTTACTAGGTACGTCTTTCATTGATTTGAATGTGCCCTGGCGGTACCTATGTTTTTTTAATTGTTTTATACTAGCTTCATCTTTCTGACTGACCGACCAAATTCTTTTTTTTTTTTGGTTTGGAAATTATCAAATAACTTCTCCCGCTCAGGGTGGAGCGAGAGGGCGTGTCAGACTCTTACTGACTAAAACCTACCCGTGTTCCTTCGGTTGCCCTGTTGCCGGGGGCCACGATTTCCCTGTCGGTTTTCTTCGAACCCCCGGCAGGCATTGGCCCTAGCGGACCCCGTCAATTCTACTAACATCTCTATGAGGCGCGCGTGGAACACAACGCGCCGTCGACCCGGGCTTAGTCCTTATCGGACGGCGAGCTACCCATTGCTCACCGTCCGCAAGCCCGCGCCTACGGTGGCCGGAAATCGGCTCGCGATTCCCGCCCCGGGCGTTTCCTCCTGCGGCGGTTAGGGGCGTGAGGGCGCGAAATTTGCCTCTACCTCACGCGTTCCGCCTCCTCCATCGCTAGCATTACCGCTTCGAAGAAGGAGGTGACGGCCTGCCATTTCCTCTCACTCTGTACCATGGCCTGAATCAGGGCCGGACGCGAGAGATTACCGCCGCCGATCGCCTCTACGAGGACACGGCGTTGCTCCGCCCAAGCCGGGCAGACCTCCACCGTATGCTCCACCGTGTCCTCAGGCCGATCCACACAATGATGACACCCGGGTGTTTCCTCCCGCCTTATCCTGAACAGGAACCTCCCGAAGCAGCCGTGTCCGGTGAGGACCTGCGTCAGGCGGAAGGTGAGGACGCCGTGGCGCCTCTCAAGCCACTCCTCAAAGAGGGGTCTTATTGCCGCAATTGTGGCGTGCCCAACTGACCGACCCCTTGACAATTCAAAAGTGACTGTAATTGGTTTATTTGAAACAAATGCTTTGAGTTTGAGTTTGGAACAGTTTCTACACGATTCCTGTATCGAAAATCAGTCTATAAACTCAAATGCCTGAAACATTCTAGACAATATAATATGTGATGTTAGTAGGATGGTTGAATTAGGTACTGCTACTGAAATATTTACATGTCCGTTGTCACTTCTACATTGTGTCTACGTGTTTGCAGCGCGGCTGTAATTTGAGAGCGATGTTCTACTGAGCAGTATTATATTATCTGTGACTGAGCTGAATGAGAATGTGTACCACTTCAGATTCTATTCACACCTGGTGGTGATAAACTGGAACTAATTAATATTCTTTTGCGCGACATCTACAGCGCTTCTTGTCTGGCTTGGGTCGTCTGATGCCTCGCTGTGATGCAGATTAGAAAACTTATGTGTGTGTTTGGTAATAATGAGATGAAGATAATTGATTCGACCATATCATATCAAGTTTGTTTTACCTATATATTTTTTACCGGCGCTTGTGCATGAAACCAGAAGAGTTGTGTATCGCCATATGGCATAGTCCATGGGATGCTGTACAAGCTTATCGGTGATGTACCTAATCGGAATTTGATTATGAAGGTTATGGAAATAAATAAATAAATTGAATTGAACTACACAAAGATTATGTTTGGAAAGCTATCAGCTCGATGCCGTAGAGTGGAGTAGTGTGTGACGTCATGCGAGGAGCATCCGGACCGCGCTGATTAGGGAAAGCCTCGTCTAGTCTCCGCTGAATAATGATGAAGTCGCTTTCAAATCACTTTCCTCGTAGTACGTACTCGAGGAGAAATGCGCCAATGTCGCACACACTAGAAAGTCTAAGAAGATGACAGCCTTCTACTACCTGTTACGCTTAAAAAAAAAAAAAAATGTAAAAAGTATTTCATGCGGCAATATTTACCATATGAAAGGCCTCTTTGCTGCTGTGTCTAACGTGTACCTACTTAGTTAGGTATAAATACACAAAAAAATATTATCAGGTGCAAGTTATAAAGGTTAACTGATAAAAGGTAACGACGTGTTTACCGAAGTCTTGCGAGTTTGCGAGCACTGATAACTGATGTAAAATATCTTCTCTAATTGAGACCTTCAACTAAACGCTGACATTTGCTCGGAGCATTCTGCTTTGAAACCTAGTCACGTTGTTTTATAGAAGGAATTATTATAGCTACAAAACACTGTTGTTAAAAGAACAGGACATGTGCAAACATACAGGAGACGCCACTCATGAATGTGAAGAAATTTGAAGGTGAATGAAAAAATTCAATATACCTACTTGTTAAAATAGTTGTTAAGTGTTTCTGAGGAGTGGTTAGAGAACCTTTGAAGTGGAAACCTACCTTTGGAAGAAATGAAGGCTGCAGTAGCTCACTCATTTCTTTCGGATTTTTTTCAACACGTGATTTCGAATAAGCAGATTTTATCAATAAGCAGTTCGTCAAACTGGCTAAAACACCAAAGTATGGGATTAGCATGTGACTATAAACGTAATGTGTCTATTTGACAAGTTATTCATTTCACTGACTGTACAATAAGAATTATCCTTAACTGTGTTTTAAAGAAGAAACTGATGTAATTTACAAAAACGGCAGTTGCAAACAAGCCGAAACAACTACACAGTTGATACGTATTCAGAGTAACATCATCTAATACAGTGGCGCCAAAATTGCCGACAGTGGCCATAAAAGTAACGGAGACGCGACCTCTAGCGTCACGAGCGAGCCTCATGATTTGTGGCCGCAGCAGGGGGATATGAGAAGGTTCAGTCAGTTGCCACGCCAAATACCTACACGGACTACGAAGTGAAAATCGTAATTTTTTCAGTAATTACTTGGTCTCTTCTCAAGCCACAGTTGCTACTACAGGTTTTATTTTGACAGAGCAGCATACAATTTGCTCGAGAAAAAAATTGAATGAAGCTTCTGCCGCAGTTTTTAGAGGTGAGTGCGCCTGTATCTATTTATAATCATAACATCATCATTGTCTAGCTCGGAGGAAGGAAGCTAGGTTGTACAGTTGTACAACTCTATTTACAATCTCTTGATAGGAACAAGGATTGCTTGTAGCAACAGCACGGTTATAATGTTTAGGAACCTCTCCAAACGGATTTCCAGTGACAACCATGTAGGTAGTTTTGCGAAGCAATACAAAAGTCATGTTCAAGTATTAGTAGGTACCTACTTATCGCGAATTGAAGTAAAGAGGAGAGTATCAGGTTCATTGTCTCGTAATGACGTCTGCAGCGAACCACCAAGCACCGTGACTGATAGTCGGAAAACGTTACGTGTCAACCCCCGAGTCCTGAGTCCCAAACACCGACCTGCTGCCGCGCGACAAACAACTCCGTGTGCTTAGCCGCTCGGCTGCTTTGTTAGCATGTAGCGCTGCGCGGGCGCACGCGGTGTTGACTCGCGGCCGCTTTGACCACGACAAACATCGCCCAAACAAAGCATTTTAGAACACGAGGCAAACAAACACGTGGTTCCTGGTACCAGCACCTGATGCCGGCACCGCACCGCACCGCAGTTGGTAGCATAACACACCAACATCGTGCTTGTTTGTCTATACATGTTTCCTACACTACATCATTTGGAATTATAAGACTCGAGAGCACACGACGATTTTAGGAACCAATACGTATGTCGTTAACTTCCAAGTTTTATAAAACAAACAGCGAACTATGTTTATAAATTGAATGTGATGTTATCTCCTAAAGCCGCATTTAATGTAATACAGAGGCCGCAGTTCCTTAAAAAATGTCTCCGACATCGGGAACGACGAAATCCTTCAAAAACAAAAGCCGTCCGGGCTCATCATTTAAGGACAGGACAGACGAATCGTATCAATACGCTGATGGAACTTTTAGGGACGTATAAAATACGAAGTCATTGTCTTTTTTGCACGTTCGTGTTGCGCACGCGACGCGGCCGCGGAATACCAACAAGGTGCGCCGGCGCAGTGGAATGCGCTGCCGCCATTCGCGGGACGCCTGTCACACGTCGCTCGCATCGCGTCGCCACACGCACACCGCAGCAACCCCAGGACTGACCGACGCACACACTTTCCAAAACTAACGCGAACTCAGGAAAAAACTGTCATTCAAAACGAGATCCCACGACAACCACTTCAACTCAGGGCTTTGAAGTCACGAGTCTAGAGTCCAGTTCCGATCGCAGCTCAGCCATCAATTGTGAATGCTGACGGTCTTTGTACGAATTACGAACATGGATTTTCTTAGATAACAATCGCGCTCCGAGTGAATCTGAAATGTTGATTTCTTTATCAATTTCTTTTGTTCGAAATGTTGTTAAGATCTCAACGACTAACGTATTGGCCTCTGAGATTTTATCGCAACTAATTAATTAGGTCCATTAATGTTTACGACATTTTCTCCAGTTACAGTTGTTTGGAGCAGCAGAATATAGACGATGCACGCAGAACATAGCTAACAGTAAAACATACAGTAATTCTTAGACTCAATTCAACACCCATGTGTCAATAATAAGTCGCTTAATCCATGCCTCCCAAAAGCCTGAGTTGTGCAAATAATTGAATTTTAATTTAGCAAATATTATGAATTGTGATGAAGTATCAAGTAGGTACACGCGCTATACACCTACAGTGGGCTGCATCAATTGGGTACCCCAGTTGTATTAAAATTTGAATACAACTGGGGTACCTTACCACCGTACATACTCATTACTTAAATATTTCAAAGCAAATACAGAAATGAAAAGAAAAGTAATAGCGCGAGCGGGCGATGCAATGCGACGCGACGGGCGGGTCGGGGGGACAAGGAATTGCACGCGGATGAAGTCGCGGTTAGAAGCTCATAACTATTTCATAAATTGCCAAAGCCATTAAAAAGGTATGAAGTTGATGGCAATTTGATATTGTTGGTCAAAGGTGGACAGTACCGACCAAAAGTCCATAGGCAATCTCACAAAGCAATAGACTGACGGACGCTTCGGTTTGACTTACGACCTTCTTCTATAAGTTGTTACAATACTGTAAACACGCACATTACACACACTTCACTTTGTCTGCAACTCATAGTAATGACTAGTTCGATAATTATTCGTTTTTTGTTTCATTCGTCTTGTTCACATAAATATCAAAGTTTAGCTGGTAGACCACAGAAAACTAAGTAAATTATTTCGATTTCTGTAGGGTACACAGATGCATTTCGTTACGAGTATTCACTTAATAGAACTTTGTTGGTTCGTGATTATTGTCGGTGACGAGTATTTAGCTATTAGCGGTGTTGTGGTTATTATTTTCAAAATGCAGTCAAATATGCGTAGCGCCGCGTAAAAGTGAATGTAATTCACACAAATATCTAATGAAACCGGACTAAGTGTGAGTGTTAGCATTTAAATATTTCATATTTTACTAAACATAAATCTTAATCAAAGGTATTGTTGATAGAACAGAGGTATTGTTGAGACAGAAGATGCCTTTAAAGTTTTAAATTCATTATGACGTATAATTCAATTAGTGAATGATAAATAATTAGGTATTATGTGTAATAAATACAATGTTATTCTTTGTTCTAGAGAAATACTGTGAGGGTTAAGAGATATGAGGAATAGGCTTATTATCGAGGTGCAGCGACCCTTTGAATTTCATACCAACGCTTAACGCCTTCTGCTATCTGCACTTTTTAAGGCTTGTGCAGACACAAAGGCACCGCTCGTTGCGCAACGGGCGGTGCCTTTGTGTCGCGTCGCATGTCGCGCTGGTCTGCACAAGCCTTTAAGTTACATTCGAACTTTAGCAATGCCATAAAATTTTCACATTTCTTCATAACATCACGCCATCAATTTCAAAGTGTTGGGCCCTTAGTAATTGATGGCGTGATGTTATGAAGAAATCTCATTCCCGCAACTTTTTCGCGCAAGTGGGTTCGCGCAAGTGTCTTTCGCGAAAATATCTTTAGCGCAAGTATCTCAGATCCCTTTATGGATACTGGTGCCAATTCTCTTGTCACAAATTAATGCCTCTAAACTAGACAAAAAATCACCATCGTTCATTCCTGTCAAACGATGATTTCCCATCGTGAAATAATTATAGAATATATTTTATTTTGACAGCACTAAGATGGCAATATGGAGCCGATTCTCTTGTATACCGAACTAAACTTACTAAACTATCACTAAAATTCCTTATTTTTGGCTATGAAAATCTTGAAGCTATTCTGCAACAAAAATTCTCTAAATTTAAATATATTTTGACACACTAAAATTGTCCCTACCCCGTGAATTTTTTTTAGAGCTGGGGGCGCACAGGGGGCAGCCTTGACGTTTTATATAGAATTTTTCACTTTTTGTAAGGAAAATAAGAAAAAATGTTACCTACATGTAGAATGTCAGGGGTTTCTGGGTTTTATAAAGGGGATCGAAATTCTCATTATTTTTGCGATTGGACGCACCATTTTCGAGATATATGCAAAAGAAAAAAAAAGATACAGTACTGTTTTTTGCACCTGAAGCGAGGTGTGGTGTGAATTTTAGTTCAAGACAACAAATTTTATTCCACACCTTTTTAATCGCAATTAAAAATAGTCAGATTTAGTAAGACATGGTGCCGATTCTTTTGTCACAAATGCCTCTAAACTAGACTAAAAATCACCAAAATTTTGTTTATTCCTGTCAAACGACGATTTCCCATTCTGAAATAGACTAAAGTGACACAACTTAACTATATTTTAGTTTGACAGCACTCAGATGGTACTGAGATATTCATGTAGTGAAAATAGCAATTTTGCTATTCTGAATTTAACGTTTTTCACCTAAAATTTAGATTTTCTAACTGAATCTGACTATTTTTCGCGATTAAAAACGTGTGGAATAAAATTGATCGTCATGAACTTTAAATTCACACCAACACCTCGATTTCACATGCAAAAACAGTACTGAATCTTTTTTTTTTCTTTTGCTTATATCTCGAAAACGGTGTGACCAATCGCAAAAATAATGAAAATTTCGACCCCCTTTATGAAACCCCATTAACCCATAAAACTCAACATGTCGGTAATCATTTTTCATCTTTTCCACACAAAAAGTATAAAATTCCATATAAAACATAGCATTTTTATGTTGATTGTTATAAATATACTAAACGAATATACACAAACATTCCAGACTTATTTCATAAGCGTACCTACGTAACTTAACAAAATACCGTCTATAGGATCAAAACTGTTTAAGCGATCACTACGCTCGATGTTTAGGCGTGTGTGCGTGAACGGTGCACACAAACATAGCATCGCAAGAATTTACCTAAACTCTGTCGAGTGAATTCACAGCACGGGGCCTTAAGAGTCGTTGTGAACACGCGGTATAGCCCGTACATTTGCATTATTAAGCAACACGATACACACACCACAGAGAACGCAGTTTTGCACTACACGAAACAAAAATATATTTCCGTCGCTTTTGTAACACGGTAGCACACACGCATCTTGCGCATGACCTTGGCCAGTTTATGGCATTGCTAAAAATCGAATGTAACTTAAAGGCTTGTGCAGACCAGCGCAACATGCGACGCGACACAAAGGCACCGCCCGTTGCGCAACGAGCGGTGCCTTTCTGTCGCGTCGCATGTCGCGCTGGTCTGCACAAGCCTTAAAAAGTGCAGATAGCAGAAGGCGTTAAGCGTTGGTATGGAATTCAAACTGCCTCAGGTTCTAATCTCGTAAAGCACAGCGCGGTTTTTTGCAAATATTATTATTTTTGTTTTTGACAATAATATTTTTTAAATATTGCTGCTTTTTTATTAATGTTGTTATTGCTATAAAGGGTTTAGAATAAAAAATGCGTGACATATGATAACAAAATTAAAAAATATATTTATTCGTTATATTTATTTTACATAAGTTAACAAACTGCTACAATTATTTATCATTACTTCAGCTGAATAAGATGTGAAATAGATGTCAAGAAACTTAGAAGCAATTTGTATTATTTTGACATATTTAAATTATGAAATGTTTTAAATTTTAAATGAATTTTTTTCACCATAAATATTAAGTTTTGATCATGGTCGAAGTAATTAAGTAATAAATAAGCATATTAGACTACTTAAAATGTAAAAAAAACTACTTACAGAATAGGTGATTTAAAGGTTAAATAGGTGCTAGGTGTGGGTGTAATATTGGTTGGTATTGAGGTTATAGCTTAAGTATTCATTTTCTTTACGAAAAGAAGATTGAAACTAAACCTCAAATAATAATACCTATTACTAAAATAATCTTAAACATTTTCGGTATATCTGCAAGAAAAACGACAAACACCATATTGAAACGTGCTTAAAAATTCGTTACCACAAATTCATGCAATAACGAATCAATTGTTTATTAAGTTGGTATGGTAAATATACTAGGTTAAAACATGTCCCACTTGAAGTCTTAATATTATCGTGCGAAACTTAAATGTTCAGGTTTATGCGTTTCTGTCAAAAACGGTTTTCTAGCTGGTCTTCAGTGATACAAGGCTTCAGAATGCACGGCGAACGATTCATAATGACGTGTTTAATAATTCAGCAAAATATCTCGTTGGTATGAAACCATTTGTTTCATATTCATTCACCATTTGACGTCGCTGCACCTCGATAATAAGCCCATTCCTCATATCTCTTAAGAGCCCATACTACCTCAGCTCAAATTCACTTTTTATCTCGCTCGCACCATACTGCTCGCGGACTGAGTGAGAGCGAGACGGAGTGGGGTGCTAGCGGCTCCGAGGCACCAAAAATTTAGGTAATTGCTTTTTACGGCGAAAACAAAGGTAATTTAAAAAAAATTAAAAACATAGTCGCTGCTTTATAGTTAGTTCAGTTATTGTGCAAAAGTTTCATGATTTAATTTGAAGTATTTTTTGAATACCAGCGGTTTATAGTTCGGTTTGGAGGTAACTTTGGAAAAATTTTCTTTCGAGAAAATTTTATGGAATCGTGTTTTCGTCTAACATAGTACTTAACATTAATCCTTAACTTTGACATATATTTATTTCAAAATTAATGCTGCAGTATTTTCGATATAACGGAGGATCATGCTAAGCCATTTGAGGTAGTATAGGCCCTTAACCCTCACAGTATTTCTCTAGAACAAAGAATAACATTGTATTTATTACACATAATACCTAATTATTTATCATTCACTAATCGAATTATACGTCATAATGAATTTAAAACTTTAAAGGCATCTTCTGTCTCAACAATACCTCTGTTCTATCAACAATACCTTTGATTAAGATTTATGTTTAGTAAAATATGAAATATTTAAATGATAACACTCACACTTACATAGTCCGGTTTCATGTGTAAATTACATTCACTTTTACTGCATTCACTTTTTATTTGACTGAATTTTGAAAATAATAACCACAACACCGCTAATAGCTAAATACTCGTCACCGACAACAATCACAAACCAACAAAGTTATATTAAGTGAATACTCGTAACGAATTGCATCTGTCTATCCCACAGAAATCGAAATAATTTACTTAGTTTTCTGTGGTCTACCTGCTAAACTTTAATATTTATGTATACAAGTCGAATGAAACAAAAAACGAATAACTATCGAACTAGTCATTACTATGAGTTGCAGATTGCAGAAAAAGTGAGTGTGTGTGTGTGTAATGTGCGTGTCTACAGTATTGTAACAACTTATAGAAGAAGGTCGTAAGCAAACCGAAGCGTCAGTCTATTGCTTTGTGAGATTGCCTATGGACTTTTGGTCGGTACTGTACGGGCTATACTGCGTGTTCACAGCAATACGACTCTTAACGTGCCTGTACATTTTTGAACGCTTACTGTACCTATGCTATTGTGAATTTTGTTATCAAGTAGGTAATAAATATAGTTTTCGATGCAATAGAATGCTCAGTGCCATAGCTTCAAAAGGTATTATGAGTAAGTAGGTACTGACTCGGTAAAAGAAAGAATTTGAAAGCTGACGAAGATATAAAAACCGGCCAAGTGCGTGTCGGACCACGCACAATGAAGGGTTCCGTAGTTGGGATGAATTTATTCCAAAAACAAAATCAAAATCAAAATGATCCTATAAGGGTTCCGTTTTTACCTTTTGAGGTACGGAACCCTAACAAACTTAACTTTGTAGTTGAAAAATATGTTCTCCCAAACGGAATGTATGGGAAAACACAATTTGTCGGTGTAACTAATATGTATACCTATGCCAAATTACAGCTTTCTAGTACTAAGGGTCTCGCAGCTAGACCGCGGACAGTCAGACAGACAGACGGACATGACAAAACTATAAGGATTCCTTGTTTACTACGGAACCCTAAAAACGAGACTGTAAGTACCTACTATCTGTGCTACTATCATGACTTTGATATAGCTTTATTTGATTCCATGTCCAGCGCCGCGCGCCGGCCACGTCACCTGTCCGCGGCGCCTGCGCTCCTCTTGTCATAAAATTTATACCTATATTTTACGACGCGCACGTAAAGCTGCCCGGAAAGTTAGAGGTGCGCTCCAGCGACAAGAAAATGCATGCCCTCATTTGTCATTCTGAACCCGTCTATACAATATTTATGTCAGTCAGGCGTGTTATAGAGCTGCGTCGTTGTCTCACACACTCGCGCGGCTCACTCGGGGCGAATGCTCCGTTGCTACCCGTGACTCCGTGGGCCAGCCGACGGAGGATCTTCTTAATACTTACTTATCGTATTTGGCACATTATTATCGCGACACTTTAAGTCCAATTTTTATGTTGAATTTTATTTTGCAGTAGGTAAGTTTTTGCATTGCAAATACACATTTACAGTTTCTTTAAATGGGTATCCCATAAAAAACATAACATGTAAAAAAATGCAAGTCTCGCAACGCAGTTCTTTTACCGCAAAACATTGCGAGATCTAATGTAAAACCAAGTCGGTTAATTTATTTAGTACCTAACTGTGGGAGCATCTGTCCAACAATTTTGTCATAAATTGTTACCTAATTAGTTAACTAACAATATTTATAGTGACCGTATTAATACTAGACATATTTATTTCTTTAATAAATAGAATGACTTGGCAATCAGAGTTGAAAATGTTCCTGAATGGCTTCGAGAAAAGATGATAAGTACATGGTACGGCTGTACTTTTGTTTGTGTCTCGACTTGGCCAGAGCACTGCCGTGCCCCCGATAATCTTGCACATTTGAACACACTTGTAAATAATAAGAAGTACCTACCGTATAAGTACTTGAAGACCAACTAAACCTGAAAAAGTAATTTTATTAATTTGACATAACTTGACAAACGATAAGTGGTTAAAGTCAAATAGTGATAACTAACAAGAAAAGAATAATTGAAAAATCCCCTTCCAAAAGGTAGGTAGTAGGTATTTACGTATGAAGAAGAATGGGCAAGAAATTCCATAGTTATACTCTACCTATAACAAAAACGTTTTACTTATGTAAGTCTTGCCTCTACGCGACCGACGCGACGGGATCACCATTCATCATCCATCATCATTCATCATTTCAGCCGAAAGACGTCCACTGCTGGACATACTCCCCCGGTACCGCCACCTCGACCGATTCTGTGCTTCCCGCATCCAGCGGATTCCTGCGGCCTTCACAAAGTCATCGGTCCACCTTGTGGGATCACTATTACCTACCACCATTACCCATTTATTACCTTATCTATTCATGATATAAAAGTCAAGACCTTTTCGGGTCTCTGTGCAATTCAAATGCAGTGGCGGGGCAAGACCTAAATTTGATGTGGGCGAGGTACATTTCGCGAGGCCCTCTTGTGCTCTAGTCTGTGCTCTGGTGGAGCAAGAAGCCGATTTTTTTTTTAAACAGTTGAGACTGACAAATTTTTAAGTAGGTATTGCTCGAGATACGGGATAGGCTGTTCAAAAATATTGCGGGTCTGTAAAAATCATTTATCTATTCAGGGATCAGAGTAATATTAAGCTTTAAAGCACCGTACTTACAAATTTTTGTAAGACTCGAGTGTAGGTAC
Source organism: Agrochola litura (assembly GCA_949152395.1). Lineage (NCBI taxonomy): Eukaryota > Metazoa > Arthropoda > Insecta > Lepidoptera > Noctuidae > Agrochola > Agrochola litura. Next base: position 25,716,415 of record OX424499.1, read on the forward strand.
TACGGAACCCTTCATCATGCGTGGTCTGACACACATAATGTGGTTTTTTATTAGTTTTAGTTCAATGTACCGGACCGAACAATAGGCCCTACCTATTTATTTAATAATTGTTTTCAAACAATGCACTACACTTATTCTCACATCAAATACTGACAAAATAACAAAATAATATCACATAAGTACGGCACAACACTGCGTACGAAGTGATACTTTGATTGGCTTTCTAGCCGTTGAGAAGCATGAAAGTAACGTAAACAAACAGAATGGGAAATCTCCAGCTCTGGCCTGCGGGGATTCCCCGCAAAAGCATCGCAACACCAGCAAATGTTGCTAGATTAAATAAAAACAAATTTTGTATGTCAATATATTTTCACGAGTACCTACTATTATTTCATCGTGTTCACGGCTTATATATAAGTAATGCCTCCTCATAAACCTTCAAGGTGCGAGGCCGTAGGCGGTGGCAACATCCTAATCGCAGCAAAGTACTGCCATACGAGAACACAAGTAGATAGTCATTAAGTTAGAATCCGACCGAAATATTTGCTGGAGTTAACATTATTCATTAGTCTCACTGTAACGGTAATGTCACGCACCGCACGGTAGACGTAGAGCACTGCAAAGAGCTGTCACTAAATAAACGGCAAATAATAATTATGGAAATACTTAATACTACTTAACTAGTCTTGTACTTTTGTAATATTCTGTAAAGGTTATATGTCATAGAGCTAAACTCGTGTATCTGTCTGTAGCATACTCACACGTATTTATTACGGTAATTACATAATTATATTTAACGTAACTTAGGGTTTTGCCCATCACATGTGCATGAGGTAGGAGTTGCCGTCAAACCCTGCGCAAGCGTGCATCAGTCCGTTCTACGCCCACCACACACTCGTACTTACCAACTGGGATTTCTTTCAGTTTCATGCTTTTTCAGGTCTATCAGTGATACAGTGCTATTATTTAATTTATATTTTATTTTATTACTAGGTACACTAACTACGGTGTACCGTCGCACACTGCCAGCCGACATTTTTTTTTTCCTTTATTATAAAGAACCTGGTTCTTAATAATTAATTACAATCTAGCCTATAAGACTAATAAGCAATTTTAATCTAACTTAATTTTTTACGTAATGATTATTTAAAAAATTAGAATAATGTTGATTGTACTTTACACAAGTTCGTTCCACTTTCTTAGAGTCTGATATTTTAATATAAACACTTTGTTCATGTGTTATATGTTTGTCATAGGCACTATTATTTCTACACTTTTTACACTACATTAACTCAAAAGGTTTTGTTCGTTTCGCCAGCCGACATGAAAATATTTAATTAAAATAAAAAATAAACTCTTTTTGTGGTTTTATAACCAGCAGCCTAATTGCGTAACAGATTTTATTTTTGATTGCAATCCTGGATCGAAAGCAACTCCAGTCTTAATCGCATGCCATAATTGGAATTACGATATACATTTTTCACCATACGACTGGAATTGTATAGGGATGTTCAAAGAAATTGTCTATATTTGTTAAATTGATATGTTTAGTTACAGCATGTATGAATGGTTTATTTTAAAATTATTGTGCTATAATGTAATTTTGTTTTAATTACAACAGATTTTCTACTAGTGCTTTTAAATGATAATGTATAATGATTGCCAAAAAAAAAAAATTTAAAACACTTTCTACCATAATTGAACTACGTAACAAAACGTTTTTCTATTCACGTTTTTGTTATCTGTGGCCAATGACAAAATCGTAGAAAAGCAGTGTTGTCAACTTAGTGGGATTTCCACTAAACCTGGGAGTTTAGACACCCCTACTGGCGGAGGAATTTTGTTTTTAGTGGCTGGTGGTTTTGTGTAGTGGTTAGTTAATTCAATTTGTAGAAATAATACACTCAACTTTGACTCGAGAAAATATTAAAATAACACGATGATGGCATTTTATTTTATTAATGTTTGTCTAAAACCTGTATCAAACGCCGAAACCACTGCGGGTTTGAACGCTGATTTCATCTATTCGTTTCTTCTATTCTTCACTATATTCGTCATGCTGAAAGACTGTTCAACATGACGAATATAGCGAATATAGCCAAACAGAGGCTCCATCCGAGTGGATATCGAAAAACAACGTCATTTCGAAAAAAATATCTTACGGGAACATACTTCAGGGATAAAAAATCTGCTGCTAGGTCATTATTTTATTATGTATCTAACAAACATCCACACATCTTCACTAACTTTTTCATTAATTATTGTGTGATATTATAGTAGGATAATGTTTAAACCAGCCAAGTGCGTATCAGACCACGCACAATGAAGAGTTCCGTATTTGAGATGAATTTATCCCAAAAACAAACTTAATTTTATAGTTGAAAAACATGTTCTCCCATGTATCGATATACGTCACGGTCAATTCTCCAACTGCAAATGTAAACTTGTAATGGTTTTTTCTATATGGGATAAAACTAAACATTTTGGATTTTCGGAGACGGGCTTTGTGCCAAATTTCATGAGTCTAGGTCAACGGGAAGTACCCTGTAGGTTTTGATTGATTTGCGAGCATCAAAATATGTCGCTCAGCCGTAATTTTTTATTGCGTTGACTTAGAAGCTTGATTTTTTAGAGCTCTAAGGGACCACAGACGTATTTGATAGTAATTTTAACTTGATACCTCCGTACGTTCCTGAGAAACAGGGTCTTGACAGACTGACAACGAATGTGATCTTGTAAAGGTTCCGTTTTTCCTTTTGAGTTACGGAACCCTAAAAATACTATGATTACGTAAGTAATGTTTTATTTTCATACTCAAATCTTCAAATGGAACCCCAAAACAGTGACCGAATGTCGGTAACAGAAAATCGATTTCAGGAGGCTCCTCTGGCTCGCAGTTTCGATCATCTCTAGTAATATTATTCGGTTGTAAGTGCATCGATCAAAACTATTCAAATATAAACAAATGCTTAGGCAAAGCTACACTTCCGTGGTTTTGTGAAATCAGTCTGTCTAGTTCGGATTATCGATACGATTCCATTTCTGACTGAAATCGGATTTTTGATTCATTTCGATGTTTCTGAAGCATGTCTATACTGGACTCAGGGGAAAAAAAATTGCAACACTGAGAGTAAAAGTTGAACGATCTGCAGATTCATTGCGTTGATGATATAATGCAAACTACTGCCTGTCTAAAGTATACCTTTGCTGCTCTAACTTTATCAGAGTGTAGGGAAAAGAACAGGAAAGGCATATAACACCACATGTTAAACACATGTTAAACATTTGACAATAATTTGCGCCGGAATGATTATTCTTTGAAGTCTGTGGAGAATACGATATCAATCATGGCGACGCGTTTGTTTACATTTTATTTTTGTTGAGTTCGGTAAAGTTTTTGTTGCATTTTTTTGCCTTGAATTTTGTTTAAATTAATAGTTGTTTTATATTTTTCAACATACAAAATTATATTTACTATTCTCATACAGAAACATGGGCCTATGATAAGCAGTTTTGGAACATTATTCTTGTGGCTTGTGGAAGTTGGAAGAACTTTGGAAAATTCTCTCGTTCAAGACACTGCCTGCTCTGTCGTCGTTTTGTACTAGCTGCACTAAGACCACAGACTACAATTATATGAACTAAGACTTAATTAAGCTGTTTTGCTCAATAGCGAAAAGTACATAAGTCGATATTATCACTACAAGTAAGTAAGCCAATAAATAGGAATAACGTGTGTAAGAGAGTACCTTCGTATCTCATTAGATTATTGTAGTTGTAGGTACATTATTGATGAGTCTACGTATATGGACAATCCAATCATTCTTTTGTTGCGTAGACACAGACATCTGACGTGAGGTTAACTATTTATTGTGGTTAAAATAATAGTTACGTACTAGGTCTCACATTATAACTGAAATTGTTAATTGATATTTTTGTGCATAAGTAGATGCTGAAATAAACTATAATAACCACTTACCAAATAACAGATAACTACAAAACATTAATAATATTTTCACAGACGTGCTAAGAGCTGAAAATACAAGAATGGAATACTACCCAACACCAATCTTGTTGACTTCCTAACAAAGAAGTTGGTGGCAAGGTGGCAAACATAATGGATTGGATTAAGAATCTTCTGCATTAATTGAAGGTAAGCTTTTTGACACAGTTAAGAATCAAGCATAGCAAATCACATAATAATTATGATTATATTTCCTTGGCCGAACTTTCTTCATAAACACATCATTTATGCTTTATGTATATCTAATAACATTTAGTACTATTATAAAATATCTGGAGACTGAAATAAAGAAGAAATTATAAAACTAGCAGCAATGACTAGGCCGATGGCTTTTGTCCAGCCATGGGCCTAGTTGATATGCCTACTTTGCCACATAATGTCCAAATACTTTATTTGAGTAGAAAATAATATGTATTTGTTTTAAAACTAGAGTTCCTGGGGCATTTCACCTACGAAGACATGAAGGCAGCATGAATGATATCGCCCCTGCTGTGCTGCCCTGCTACTCCAGATTTCAAGCTTCTCAAGTACAAAAGTAGAAACTGAAGATCTTTCATGAAAGAAAATGTATTTTTTATAAAACTGTTGATTTTAGTCGTGTACGACGGCGATATAAACGCATGTTCCTGTTAACTGACAACAGTATAATCTTTCATAAAGTGTTTTAATTATGAAGACATAAAAATAACTTTAAATGAAATATTTAAGAATTGAATACTATTTGTTTTTTATAAACACAGACAATTGATTATTATAATGATACTATTTAGAGATGTTTACCTAAATTAACTGTCATTCATTAGGTTTAAGTAAATAGAGAGAAATAAATTATGGTAAACAAATAAAACAGTTTTATTAAATTGTTATAACCTGATAATAGCATTTATTCACATTAATATAAAATATTTGCACATGGGGCGTGTAAGGATTAGTGGAATTCGGAATCTAATGTCTTCCTGTGGAAATCATCATGGATTATGTATTTACTGCTTGCTGTAAGTGCATGAGAGAAAGTTAAAAAAAATCCTGAATAATTTAGTTGAGCCTAACACCTGAAAAAAAAAAGAATAGTAAATCCTCAATATATTCCACCATCCGTTACATCCATCCACTAAGTCTAATATGCCCCTCCCATAATGTAGGCAACAATTGACTTTGATATTCTTACTTACTTAACAATAATTTTATTAGTAATTATTAAAAATCATTTAAGATAGGTACTTAGATATATTTTCAGTTGCCTACCTACTTTCTTTCATCATCATCATACCTACTTTCTTTACTTTGTTATAATTGCTAAGTAAATATTCATTTATGTAGTAGGTTAGGCAACTGAAAATATATGTATGGTAAGTTTTTGATGGTGCATTTTGTATTCACCAACAAACAATATGGGGTTTATTTATTAACATTGCATATAGTTATGTAATGATTAGCAACTGTTTAACCATACATTTTTTAGGTTTGAATGTCACTTAACATTACGCTATGTTTATGAATAAACCCCTGCGTGTAACATTGTTGCTGTGCTACACATTGAATGTTCAACACTTAGAAAGAAAATAATAAGTATTGATATTAAGTAGGTACCTTAAACAGACAATGATGTGGCAATAGATCTATGTATAGTGGTGTGTATGTTCATCGATGTCCTTACATATTCCATTGAATGTATACAATTTTTCAAACTGCTTTTTTTTGTTCTTCCTCTATTGTAAGTTTTCGCTTTTCCAATGCAAGCTCGACTGGGTTGCTAAGCTTGTGGCTGATGATAAATTTGTTACAGTACGAGGTGCGAATTTGTCTTTCGTTAAAATGCCACCAAAATACCTCGTTTCTGAAATATCATAATATTTATATTTAGATTATGTTGTAAGCACTTGTAACAGAAGAAAACTATCACAATTATTATTAAAAATCGATCTCGTTGCTTTGATATTTAACATACCATTAATATTGATTTATCATTGGGGTTTTACATAAAAACACATTCACAATTTATCAGTAAGGCTATTACCTAAATTTTTTCGTAATAATTATGGAGATTTCATGAGTTAATCCCAAAAAGATTACTAAGTAAAATCGAGACCACTAGACTGCCTTCTGTTTCATTTGACGGATGAAAAAAATTACTCGTTGTTTTGAAACAAAGTTACAACTGTCAAAATGGTTACGCAATTCGAATAATAGCCTTTTTAGACGCATTTCGTTCACTCTTTAGAGTATCAAACAAACCGCAGTTTGTTTCAAAAATATTGGAGTTTCGCAATACCAAAGTCGTAAAATGAAAGCAATTCTAATCAAGTTAATATAAATTCCACGTGAATGGTTTTAAAAATGTGTTGCGCAATTAGGTAGCTTTTTTTTTTTTTTTTTTTTTTTTGGGGTGGGAAATTATCAAATAACTTCTCCCGCTCTGGGTGGAGCGGGAGGGCGTGTCAGACTCTTACTGACTAAAACCCACCCGTGTTCCTTCGGTTGCCCTGTTGCCGGGGGCCACGATTTCCCCATCGGTTTTCTTCGAACCCCCGGCAGGCATTGGCCCTAACGGACCCCGTCAATTCTGCTGACATCTCTTTGAGGCGCGCGTGGCAATTAGGTAGCTGATGTAAGAACATAAATGAAGCAAAAGAGATATGTGGCATTCATTAGTTTCTGCGGCAAGCGGACCTGATGGTAAGTGTTCACTGTCTATGGACATCTGCAATTCACGAGACATTACTGGTTAGCAAGGTATCCTCTGGGATACCAGACACACATACCACGTCTGTCAGACACCAAGCTATTATGTCTCAAGTCTGTAATTACACTGGCACCTTCGAACTAGGACACAACTTTGCTGTTTTTAATACTAACTTAGTTATTGACTGACTGACTTCTCCGGACGAGCTTCTTCTCAAAGAGGTCTTGTACAACGTTGCCGCAATCACGCAGCAGCAACGTCTGCTGAATTGAATTCATAAAATTTACACACAGATTTTTTTGTAGAGTTTCTGCTCAACATGTTCGACGTTAACTTTTATAAGGGCTCATTGATCTGTGTAGAATCCTTGTTGGAGGCAAACGCGTTATATATTACCTACCTAATAGTAATGCTCACCACCACTACCTACTTATTATATTTATAACAGACAGACAAATAAAAATTCGGAGTCACACGTGTTAGGGCATAAATCGAACAGATTACTTGTGACTCCGAAATTTTTGTTTGTCTGTCTGTGATGTTTTGTTTATACCTTTGTTAGATGACTTTTTTGTCGTAATTTGTCGAGTTTAGTTTTATAACTTTTATTTAAATAATTTTGAGGTTATGGAGGTGAGGTAAAAAAAAATGCCACGTCGGGTATCAAATGGAAGGGCTTAAAATATATACTATAGTATATGTTTTTGAAATGTGCTAACGTGGCATTTTTTTTTAAATCTCATTACTTATGTCCTCTAGGCGAGAGCGCCATATTCAATGTGACGTCACATAGCTTATAACCAGCGGACGATCAAGACGCTTCCAACGATACTTCATTTGTCAAATAATGATGAGCAGTGTAGAAGTTATGAGGGAACAGATGAACACACATACATACATACCGGTCAAAATCATAACCCTTCTTTTTGCTTCGCCGTAGGTACTCTGATAAAAAGAGGTAAGTACTTAAGTATGGGCAGTAGGTACTGGTATATTTCGAAGAAACAGAAAAGAAGCGCTAACGTTACGCAAGATAGACCGTTAAGCAAGGTGTTATTCAAGATAGTAACAACAGATTGTCCAACATAAATGATGCAGTGTGTGACGGATATGATCGCGGTGTGCCGGCGCCGGCGGAGACGCGCGCAGCCGCTGGTCGCGCATCGCACGCTTATGAGCTAATTAGTGTTGCTGCCCGTACAGCAAAAAAAAAATCTGCTGTTTCATAGAAAAGAGCATTACCTACGCGGTCAAATGGCATTGCACTTTTCTATGAAACGGCAGATTTTTTTTTTATAACCGACGAAAAATTTCAACGCAGGGTGTTTCAGAACCAACGCGTCGATGTTCCTGCACCCTGTATATGATTAGACGTTATCTTTGATGTGTATACGCCTACTTGTCAGGTCCTTGCATCTGTCCAATTGCTGTGCAATAGCGCAGAGCTGTCTGTTGTAACATGTAAGTCTGTGCGCGGAGCATTTTCATAGTCTAGTAGGCTACCAACCGAAGGCACTGAAAGTCAACAGAAAGCACACGTGGTCCTAAAACTTTGTTCAGTCACAAAAAAAGGCAAATTCGTGCACCGCTTTTCGAGTGGTTTTTTATTTATTATTATTAAACTTGGTAGGTACGTAGGTATCTAACATTTAACGCTAGGCGACATCGCGACAGACCGAGACAAACATTGGGACGAACTTGTCTCTACCGACATATACGCTAGAGAGACAGTCATATCTAGTTTGACTCTACGTCAGCTTAACTTGATTTTCATTAGAACCGCATTGTAGGAACGTCTCATTGTTTCTCGCAGCTAACGTTAGTTAACAGGAAACATTAATTTTAAACTCAGCTATAAGAAAACATAATATTATTTTATAAGTGAACGGGTCTGACTGTTATGATGAGTAATGATGAAACATATCTTAAATGCAATTTTACTTATATAGCTAATGATTCTAATAGTTCTTATAGTTAATACCTGGGTGGCTGGAGTAGCCGGGAGGCTTGAAGGCCCGACAGGCCGCGTCGGGCCCGCCACCTATTGTGAACATGACAAAACATCACACACACAGCCGCACGCGCATCAATCCGTCCGCCCCACACTAGCGTGTCATTCTGTGACATCACTTAACTTTCAATGTATACGTACATTGAACAAGATTGACTGCTGGCCGGCCAGGGCCGCAGGTCTCACCCACCCCCCGCACGCCGACGGAGCCGGGCCCATGCGGGGGGTGGCGAAGTACGCGCCGGGTTCATGTTACAGCGGGCGGCGTACAATGAGCGGGCTCGAGTGCTCCCCGTGCAAGTGAGTGCCATTGTTTTTCATGTGGCGCGTTTTTTCCTCACGTTTCGGCGGCAAACGTCGTCCAATAGCGGGCGCACGGCGTGCTCATTGGCGGAGGCCGCGTGGGCGGGACGCGTTCGCCAATTCTTCGCGCCTTTTCGCAACATGCTCGTGACGTTCCCGTGTTTGTTTTTTTTTTAAATGCGTCCCGTTTTCTAAAATCGAATAGCTTTCCACTACCCTCATAGGTACCTGAGCTTGTACTAGTCATTCGCCCCCAAAACTAACTTTGATGGTTTGAGAAGTTAGCTAAATAACTTGATAAAACTTCAACTTTACATTGATGATACGTATAAGTAGCTTATTTTCAGTATAGACGTGTTACTTGAATAGGTGTTTTACTTAAGTTTAAGGTAGTAAGTATTATTTACGGATTGTTGAGAAGCATTTGCGATTGTCAGCTTTATCAGTCATTTTTTTGCCTTTCCGGTAACTTGATTATTATCTAGTAATCGGTTTTATAATCAGTAGGTACATGGGCGACCGAGCTCTGCTCTGCTGAAAATAGAGAATGCTCATTTAATAGTATAGGAAAGTTCGTACTAATCCATGTATAGTAGGTACCTACCTACTTATTCCATGCTGCCATGTCATTATTCTCATGTTATCATAATATTAATCATCATTTATTGCATTCATGTAATTTACAAGTTGTCACAAGTTTAAGTACGTTTCATATATTAACCGTGCTAGGGCACAGCAATATAAATAGTTTAATGTGCTACAGTGTCACAATATTAAAACAACTGTGCTTAATCAATTACCTAATACTAATTTTACACGGTTATTAGATGTCTATCATTTATCATTTAAATATAATGTAAATAAGTTAGTGTCATGATATAATTATAGGATAAGGTAAGAACAATTAATTTGTCATCATTTCCATTCATAAATTAAAATAAGATTTTAAAAAAATAATTAAAACAAATAGCGTTAACAATAATAATCATGATGTAGTCAGTCAAGATTATAGGTGCTGTGTGTATTGTGTACAGGTCTGAATTTAAATGTCAAGATTTACTTATCGTCAAAGAATTCCTTTAAGAGTGTAATATGATTTTAATATAAGGTATTTTTGGAGACTGTTTTTAAATTTATTTTCGTACTCTATGTCCTTAATTGAATTTGGAAGCTTATTATATATTTTCACGCACATGGCTAAAGGTCCTGAATGGAACATAGTTTAATTTTGAGCTTGGAAATTTTAATTAATTTTTGTTTTGGCGTCTAACACTGCGATGTCCTTAGTGAGTGGGAATAGTGACTGTTGTTTTCTTACAAATTTGCTAACTTCTAAAACGTAGATACCAGTTAGTTTAAGGTATTGTATTTTAAAAATAATGGCTTGCAGCTTTCTGTGTTGTCTATATTGGCAAGAATTCGTATACATTTCTTTTGTAGAATAAGAAGTCTGTATTTGTCTACAGCATTTCCCCACACCACGATTTCATAATTTAGCCAGGAGTATGCGTAGGCATAGTACCTATGCTGTTAGAGCAGTTCTAAAATCGGTAGCTCTTTTAAGCTCCTGCAAGGCATATATAAAACTGGCTAGTTTGTTTGCCAATGAATCTATATGGGCTTTCCAGTTTATGTTGGTATCTATAGTTAAACCCATTAATTATCTTGTTCTAAACTTTGGGCTACCGAGCTCTGCTCGGGTGAAATACGGAGAAAACTAATTTTCTCTGATATGAGACATAGCTAGATCGATTTTTCGCCCCCGTAAACCGCTATATTGCAATTTTCATCGAAATCAATAGAGCCGATTTTGAGAAAGTGAGTAAATATATATAGGTATACAAATATTGCTCGTTTAATGGTATAGGATTTAAAGAATAAATATAAAAGATGTAGCCAGGAGCAGTTATTAAGTAAAAACATGTGCCTACCACAATAGCCACTAAAAGTAAATTGATTGTTTGTTAAATTCTAGAAAATACTAAGAAAATAATAATTATAAATAACATAAAACCCATAAAACTGTGCTGTTTTACACATTGCTTTGATTAGCCTACCGTTAAAATGTATCTAAGAGCGTTTGTCCATCGCAGTCGTCACCGGGGCGTCGAGAATCGAGAATATTCGAATCGAATGTTACGTCCCGGTGACGTCGTTCGTTAGTCTACCGCAACCGAATTCGGCGGAGGTTTGTTTTGTTTCCGCGCCGGTGCGAAGGCAGTGTGTGAACACACGTATTACCAGCACATGCTCCCGACACAATCTCGGGCCGAGTAGGTGAGCAAAGGAGAGTAAGGTGTAAATACTTACCTACACGTCACGATTTGATAAAGATCAAATAAATATCTACTGAGTTGTTTATATTCACGTAGAAAATATGTAGGGAGCACAGGTCCCATATACTAAGTATAGTTTCTCTCAACTTATAGCCTCTGACGCAATTTAAATTAGATGCCTACTTAGCTGCATGCCAGAAAACCTGTTACCATTCTGACGCTATCTACGTTGAAGTAGGTACTTAACTACCTATACTCCATTTGAAATAAGATTAGACATTTAAAAAAACCTTTTTTACAGTCCGTTCAAGCGATTCCGACTTCTATGCAGTAGGCATAAGGATGGCATTAAAAGCAAAAAAGTGGTTACAATACCAACTGTTTACTGCAGCTGCCATTTGTCATGCCACCAACGCCATAGAAGTCAAAATCGGTTGAACGGACTGTAAAAAAGGTTTAGTTATATGTCTAATCTTATTTCAAATGGAGTATAGTTCGATGTGCTATTTCTGGAACAGATCCTAGCAAATACTTACAGTGTGTCAGTGAAGGTCAAAATTCTAAATATTTTATTTCACATAAACCTACAAGGGCACTTATGAAACGTCAGAAGCTAGGTGCACGGTTCCAATTGATCGCTTCCTATGGAGAAGAGCCGGCAAGAAACTCCACGGTTACTCTTTTCAAAATAAATGGTTTCTATAATATTTCCAAATTACAGTGTTAATAGGTATGGGAGGACAGTGTAGACCAGCGGTTCTCAAACTTTTCTGGTCACGGAACCCTTTTGACAAGCAAAATACTTGACGGAACTCTACAATAAAACAATAGTTTTTAAAAGTGTATTCTTTATTATATAAGCATAATAAAAGTACAATGTAACAGTTACTAATTATTACTTACATGGCAAGTACAATAATAGAAGATATTAAAAATGAAAAAATCTTAACTAACGGGAGGTATGAAACTGTTTTTTATTTTTCATCAATTGGTTGATATCAGGTTTGATAGAAGACATTGAAGTCTCATATCAGGTTCGGCGTCCAGTCTATTGCGATATTTTGTTTTCGTGGCTGCATAGGTTGAGAATATTGTTTCGCACAAATATGTTGTTGGGAATGGGAGAAGAATATTCAGAGCCATTCTGCCAAGCATTCATCACGGATTCTGCACCAAAAATCGTTGAGAGGCGTCGTTTTGAACAGTGACTCCATACTTGTGTCTGATGACATTTCTAAAAGAGATTCATATATCTCGTTTGACATACTTTCGGGCTTTTGCAAGTTGGGTAAAAAAGGATTATGAATCCATTAATTCAGCTTCATTTTTGTATTCTGTTCTTCGGGAAAATACTTTTCGAAAGATGCGCGCATCGAATGAGATATTGGACCAATTCTTCAAACACATCATCTTGAAACATTTCTGAGTCGTTATCGCTAACAAACTCACTGAGTGACGTAAAGCTTTCTATTTCTCTCTTACCAACGCAAATAATCCAAAAATCTAATTTTCTTTTGAAGGCAGTTATTTTGTTATAGGCCTGGAACACTGTTGTCTGTTTACCTTGCAATGATAAATTCAATTCGTTCAGTTTTTGAAAGATATCCGCCATAAAAGACAATCGGAACAACCAAGTTTTATCATACAAACGGTCTTTCAAATTAAAAGAAACTGTATCTGCTGAAAGAAAAATCAAATCAAATCTAATCAAATAATTTATTTGCATAATACATGTAACATTAACACACAACACAACACAACACAACAACAACAACACACACACAACACAACACACAACATTTGTAACTCGGCTCTAAGTTCAAATAGCCTTGTTAAAGTTTTACCCCGAGACAGCCATCGCACTTATGTATGGAGCAGCAGTGTTTTATGTTTGCTGCCATAATCTTCACACAATAATGAGAACAATCGGGATTGTAGTGGTCGTGATTTGATAAAATTAATTATTTTTACCGCTTCATCCATAACAAATTTTAGATTTGACGGCATTTGCTTCATCGCAAGTGCTTGTCTATGCAGAATACAATGGCTGGAACTACAATTAGGCGCTTTACTTTTTATTTGTGATACTGCTCCTGCTGTTTTAACTGTCATCGCCTTGGCCCCATCTGTACAAATGTCAATAAAATCGTTCCAACTAAGATTATTTTCTTTAAAAAATGTGTTTATTTTATTAAAAATTTCTTCCCCGGTAGTGTTTGTGGGCAGCGGTGAACACATAAGCATGTCTTCTTCAAAAAAACGTTCATATGGATATCTCACGATAACCAGCAAGATAGCCAGACCAGTGACATCAGTTGACTCATCCATTTGCAAGGCGAATCGTGTTTTTTGTAGACGTGCAACTAGTTCTTGTTTGACGTAACTTGCCAGATCATGGATTCGCCGTGAAACAGTATCGTTTGATAGCGGTACAGTAGAAAGATGCTTTGCAGATTTTTCATCGAGCATACCTTTTGTTGTCTAACACACATGGCTTTATTAAATTCTCAGCGATAGTGTGCGCTTCACCTGCTTGTGCAATTTGATAGCAAACTAAATATGATGCCTCCGTGGCCTTTTCATTGATAGTTTGTGTTACATGCATCATATTTTTTTGACTTTCCAATAACTGTTCTTTTTTACAAACAAAAAATTCTTTATTATTGTCTTTAGACTCGGGGTGTACAGTTTCTAAATGTCTGCGCAATTTGGCAGATGCCATAGAACTATTAGGAAGCAGTTTACTAGATAACATGCAGAGAGGTGAGCCGTTGGAATCAACAAATCCGAAAATGATATATGATTCATCATACTTCCTTTTTTTCGTCTTTGAAACCGTGGAGCTTGACGTCGTGGCATCATCGTCTGGATCGGTAATTGCTGTATTCTCCGCGCGTACTGCTTTTGAACATTCAGCGTCATTAGAAGATGTTGTTGCAACACGTTTAACACCTTTAAGCCAACGTTCAATTCTTCTTTATTAATAATGTTACACGTCAAGATGATGGACTGCGTTTTTGAGACAAAGTTTAGTCCAAAGAAGAAATGTACAAAACTGATATCAGTTTTGTAGGTACATAATCAGAATACAGCAGGCAGTAGAACTTACAAGCAGGCAGCAGGCTAGCCAGCTTGTAAGTAGGTAGGTACGAACTTATCACTCCGAACGCTAATCGTCAACTGACTGACGAGGCGCGATTTTTTTTTTTTTTTTTTTTCTGTAGTGCATCTCTCAGCTGGTTTTGAGAAACCGTCGCTGTTTAACCGGTCAATCCTGTGGCTGCCTCAAGCTACTACACTCAAAGCCTCCAGCCAGGGCACATATAAAAAGCTAAGCTAAAAAGCTTAGGATGAACGCACGCTAAGGGCACCCCCTGCGGGGTTCGAGCCTCGGCTTAGGGCGTTATCCGGGGGGAGGACATCAAAAGATGGGACGGGCTGGACGAGGCGCGAAGCGCGATCGCCGCTTTTATACTTAGTCCTAGACTCGAACTCGAACATTCTCAAAAATACTCGAGTCGGCGCCTTTGATAAACAAAAAGCGGAAATAAAAATAGAAATACAAAAAAAAAATGCGTTGTAAACAATCTCGACTTTATGTTTTTGAAAATAGAGCCGAAAGTCGCTTGTTCACAACTATAGCGTCTAATTCAGAGGCGGCTTTTATCAAAGGGACTGCGCGCTCACAAGTATACGCGCGGCGGGCGGAGTCAAAACGTTCGACGAGGTGTTTTGATTTTTTTTTCTAAATTCTTGCGGAACCCCTACAACCCTAGGGTTCCGCGGAACACACTTAGAGTACCGCTGGTACATATCAACAAGTACCAGGTTGTTGGGGTTTCTGCGTCAGGTCGTCGTCGTGGAATTAAATCAGACACAAGGCTCGTTAATGATAACGTGTAATATATCGTTTTACAGTTTGGATGTCTTTTTCACAATTTAAATAGGGTTGCGGTTATAATTTGCGTGAGTACGTTAGCGTGTCACCATGACAGTGAAAATCCGTGGCGCGTCGCTAGTGTCGCGCCGTGGTATCTTCCCCTCCTCCGTGTGCCGCCTTCGTCTCGTCGATTAGTTTTATTTGTTGCCAGTAGATGCTGCTGTGGTCGTCAACACAGGTACTTAGTAAAATAGGAAATGGTCCACAAGTCTACAGCCTACGTTCTCACATTCACAAAATCTAAAAGAAAAGAATCTATATAAAAGATAAACAAAATAGTAAAAATAAGGACCTATTTAAACCAAATGACATGTTGCCACTACAACTGTAACAAAACTTATTTGATTAAAAAAAAAAATTGAATATTGTATGTATAAAAATTATATAATGTCAAATAATGTAAAGATTGTAAGAAGTATGTAAAATGAAGTATGTAAAACGTAAGTATGGTCACGGTGTGCTACGTCTGGGCCCCCTTGTGTGACGTGGAGACCACACGTAGCTGCGACAGGAAGCTTCTCGTCCGATACGATCAGTCGTACAGATAAGTAGTAGTCACAGGCGGAACCAGTGTGGATGTCGTGATGCGCCGGCGCACGACTGCCAGCACATGTCCTACATCGGGAGAGGTTCCCAGACCACGACTTTCATTTTACGGCGGCGCCTGTAGGACATAGACGCGCTGGTAGGTACTTGGGTGCAGTGTTACTACGTATGTTAGGTCAGGATCCAAGCTTCATCAACTGATATTTAGATTACTTGCATAAAATTTGTAGTAAGTAGGTCATTGTAGTTCCTATCTAAATGTACCAAAAATCATTTTCTCATGACTGTGGTGCATTCTTATTTTTCATCCATATTACGGCTGGTTCTGGGCATATTGTTGTCTAAACTCTACAGAATTTAAAAATCGTAATTACAAAAAAAATATTGCATCTTCTTTTTACGCTATGCTTTGAACGATAAGTAGGTACTTGTTTTCAAGAACGAAATTAAATTACAATCGTGGTGAAGAAGGCGGGCAGTGGATCAGCAGTACGATGTTTGAAGATGATGATGGTTTGACACTCGGGAGCTGGCACCACCAGCTCCAAGATATTCTTCAGGTCCAAGATTGGCTTACGGTAAATAATTTGGTAAAAAAAGAGATTCAAATGACCTAATTTTAAAGTAGTAATAATGTGACATCATATATGCGCCACAACCGTAGGCGCGGGCTTGCGGACGGTGAGCTGAGCAATAGGTAGCTCGCCGTCCGATAATGACCGGCCCGGGTCGACAGCGCGTTGTGTTCCACGCGCGCCTCAAAAAGATGTCAGCAGAAATGACGGGGTCCACTAGGGCCGAAACCGAAAGGGAAATCGTGGCCCCCGGCAACATGGCAACTGAAGAACTAAAGGAACACGAGTGGGTTTTAGTAAGAAGTAAGTAAGCAATAAAGATATTGAGTATTAAGAGTGACACGCCCTCCGCCCAGAGCGTGAGAAGTTATTTGATAATTTCCTACCTAAAAAAAAAAGGGTGTATTCAAACTCAAACTCAAAGCATTTATTTCAATTAAACCATTTACAGGCACTTTTGAATTGTCAAGGAATCGGTCAGTCAGAAATAGGTATGAAGCTAGTTGCCCATTCCAAAGCGTAGCAGGAACCTATGGAGAAGAACGGGCAACAAACTCCACGGACACTCTTTTAAATAAAAAATTGTTACAAAATATTGGTTACATCATTCATGTTGAAATTATACATGTGAGAACAATGTAGAAAGACGTGCACGTTAGAAGCGTCCGTAATAAAAAGATAAAACAAAGAACAATTCAAAAAAATTAAATAAAATTAAAATTAAAAATAAGCCCTGGCAGCTAAGAGATGACCAGTCCCAACTGACGGCACCCGTTCACCAACATGACGCATGGATTAGCACCATTCAGCTCAACCATTTTGAAGGAAGCTAAATGATCCAACACACGCGCCACCATCAGCGAAACATTTGAGTGAGCATGACATACTCACAGCCGCCAGGGCACATTCAAGTCAATGCAAGACATATTACCCGGTAAATGGTAACTCTTTAGTACATAGTGCTCACACCTGTGCTACACAATTGTATAATACAATGGAGATTGAGTTTATACAATGCAAAGATAGTCTTACAATCTTCAGCAGCTCCAACAGTATTTGCAAATGTTAATCAATTAGTTGTGGAGTAGGACCAGCATTGAGCCAAGCATTTTTATCAGCGATGTAATCTCCTAACGTATAATATGTCTGCCTGCATAGTGTGCGTTTTATACAAGATTTGAATTTCGTCTCATTCAGTTGAAGTATGTGGGGAGGAATTTTATTGTAACATTTTAAACAGTATCCCATGAAAGATGAATCTACTTTAGCCAGTCTGAAACCTGGTGGAACTAATAGGTCTCTATTTCTTGTACTATAATTATGTCTATCACCTCTTTTGCTAAAAATATGTAAATTCTTTCTTACGTACATGATGTATTCATAGATATATTGACCGTCATGATGTTAATATCCTTAAACAGTTTCCTTAGAGAATCGCGCCTGCGGAGATAATATATGGCTCTGATCGCTCTTATCTGCAGAATAAAAATAGACTCGATGTCTGCAGCCCGTCCCCGCAGTAAAATACCGTAAGACATGATACTATGAAAGTAGCTAAAATAGACTAGCCTCGCGGTATCTACATCAGTAAATTGACGGATTTTTCTGTTAAATGAGGACCCCATTGCAGCCTTGAGTCGAGCGTGATCCCTAGGAAAACAGTTTTATCGACGAATTCTAGTTTCTCTTGATTCAATACTATCTCACAATCACTACTTTTGACATTTGGTAAAGAAAATTTTATACACTTAGTTTTTTTTTTCCATTTAAAACTAAATTATTAGCAGTGAACCAATTTTGGACCTGCAGTAGGGCGTTATTTACGTCGTTAAAATTTGTAGCACGTCTATCTACCTTAAAAATTAAAGAAGTATCGTCAGCAAATAACACCATTTGTGGTTGATTTTTTAATAAATGGAGTAGATCATTTATATACACTAAGAAGAGGAATGGACCCAATATCGAACCTTGTGGCACACCTATTTTTACTTTTAAACCTAGTGAATTGATACCGTTTATTTGAACTTGCTGTTGTCTATCATTTAAATAAGATATTACTAAATTGAATTCCAAGTCCGTAATGCTCAAGTTTCAAGAGTAAGTGAGCGACGCAATCAAATGCTTTGGAGAGGTCACAAAAGATCCCTATGGCGTCTTGAGCCTCTTCCCACGCGTTAAAAATGTGTCTAAATGGGGTTACACCGGCGTCGGTCGTACAACATCCTTTGGTGAAACCATACTGTTGATCGTGAAGGATTTTATTTGTGTTAAAATGATTGAGCTAAGTAAGGCGCTATGGTCTCAATTATGGAGGTACAGACTTTAATGGACATTCCCCAAAGATCTTCGGTCAATTTGATCTTAATTTGTTTAAAAGCTTTTATTACTGTTATGAGGTTAATATGGTTATAGTTTTAGTGTTCTTCTTAAAACAATTATTGAACTCGAATTGGACTAACGAAAAGAATTCTTTATACAAAATATTAACATTGTTCATTGAGTATATGTAATCTGTGTTCATTGTAAGGACCTGATTACTTAACTTACAAACTAAAGTGCTATTATATTTATTTAAATTAACAGCTGTTATTGGTCTGAATTGTATCTTCACTTTTTGTAATGGTATGTTAGACTCAAAAGTTACGGATTGACCACTGTGATCCGAAGGGAGATAATTAACTATGGCTTTATCTAAATAGTCACAGCAACAAAACACATTATCAATACATGTAGCAGTAGATGTAGTTATTCGGGTCGGTTCCACAAACACATGTGACAAATTGAATGATTTGAACAAATTTAAAAATCTACCGGTTATTGAATTATTTTCTAAAATGTTAAAGTCACCACAGATAATTACTGATTTATTACAAGTTGCAAGTTTTGCCAAAACATCTTCCATTACTGACTCAAATATAGAGTAGTTTTGATAATTTGGGGGTCTATAAACGCACACTATTACATGCTTATCTAGCTCAACACAAGACAGTTCAATGCTATGTTCAACCGATAGTTCAACTATGTCATTACGGGTTTTTGATTTAATACAACTTTTAATTAAGATTAATGAACCACCACGCAGCATTGATTTTCGGTTAAAACAACTGGCCACACTATAATTATCATAGTTAATTAACATTTCATAATCTTTTAACCAATGCTTAGTTAAACATATAATGTCAAACATTGTTTTTTCTAATAACAATTCATTTTCCAATTGTTTGGAAGAAAAACCTTGAATATTTTGATGTAATAATTACAAGGATTTCTGCTTAGCCCCTTTTGTACTATGTTAGTGCTAGAAAATACCTTTTTTGTTATCAAGTTTAATTATACTGTTATTGGTACCTTCTGTTGTCTTACAAACTAGTTTAAACTATTTGTGCTAACCACCTTAACATTAGTACTATTACTAATTGTGGTACTAATTCTATATGACTTCGACATAATAATTATGTCTGGGTTAATATTAAAAGCTAATAGCCTAGCTATTTGACGCCTAAAACTAATGGGCAGATACACAGTATCCCTAGTCGACCTGAGCTTATCAACAAAAATGTTTGTGTCAAAAAATATAAACTTGTCACTATGGTGACTAACTAAAAAATGCATGTAATTATTTAACATGTGAATGTAGTTGTTTTGTCTGTTTGACAAGTGCTCAAAATATGGAAAAGCACACAAAATTATTTTCTTACAATTTAACTTCAATAGTTCGGTGATGATCTTTGTCTTGTCCATATGGACAAGACAAAGGTCATGTCAAATGCCCATGTTACACCCACTCTCATGAAGATCGGAGTCACTACGCTCGAAGTTGTGGACGAGTATGCTTACCTAGGACAAACTGTCCAGCTAGGTAGGTCTAATTTCGAGAAAGAGGTCAATCGTCGAATCCGACTCGGCTGGGCAGCGTTCGGGAAGCTACGCAATATCTTTTCGTCCCACATACCACAGTGTCTCAAGACGAAAGTCTTTGACCAGTGCGTGTTGCCAGTGATGACCTATGGTACTGAAACGTGGTCGCTCACAATGGGCCTTATCAGAAGGCTAAAAGTCACCCAAAGGGCAATGGAGAGGGCTATGCTTGGAGTTTCCCTACGTGATTGAATCAGAAATGAGGAGATCCGCAGGAGAACCAAGGTAACCGACATAGCCCGAAGAATTGCGAAACTTAAGTGGCAATGGGCAGGGCACATTGCTCGTAGAACGGATGGCCGATGCGGCCGAAAGGTTCTGGAGTGGCGACCGCGTACCGGAAGACGTAGTGTTGGAAGGCCTCCCACAAGATGGACCGATGACCTTGTGAAGGCCGCAGGAATCCGCTGGATGCGGAAAGCACAGAATCGGTCGAAGTGGAGGTGCTTGGGGGAGGCCTATGTTCAGCAGTGGACGTCTTTCGGCTGAAATGATGATGATGATGAGTTCGGTGATACTATCAGTAATATCATCTTTATTAACATTACAACTATTACCTATTAATACAGTGATAATGGCATTAGGATCATATTCCTTCCTAGTTATTGAAGACATTATTTGTTTGTAGGAATTCTGAGGCCTACAATAGTTTTGAGAAGAATGACTCAGGTTGTCGCTAAGTAATTTTCCTAACCCTTTTCCAAAACTATCAGAAAACATAATGGAGCAGTAACAAACTTTACTATTACAAAGGGGAGAACTAGCTTCTGTCTGAACTACTAGCAATGGACCTTGTTCAATTTCTGGTAAATCTTTATTTGGAATAGTGATCTGAGCACTTCCTGACTGGTACGGGCCCTCCGTTGCCTCAGGTTGGAGAGTGCCAAGATTGGATATCCTATGCAATGAAGATTGAGGGCTGCTGGGAGTCAGCAGGTCCACTTTATCTACATTAGAGTTGCACATTTCCACTAACTCATTTGCAGCAAGGATGTGCTCCTGAATTTGTTTTTCAGACCTCAAATACTTAGTATAGAGTGACTGTAGTGATGCTTCTAGTACCTGAATTTCAGACTGTAACTGTTCAGTGTCAAACTCATAAATGTTCTTACTGTCTTCTAATTTAATTTGATAGTTATTTAATTTATTTATAAGAAAACCACGTTCTTTCCTTAGTTTAATATTATTGGAATTGTGTTTTTGTTGTTTTCTATATTTAGTGCATTTATTAATGATTTTATTTAGCTTTGCATATTTCTTAATTTTATTTTGACTTACTTTATAACTACTATTATTATATTTAACTAACGAATCTTCAGTAAGGTCTATTGTTATTAAGGAATGCGGGTTGCAAGTAGTGTTTAATAATTCATTATACAAGTTATTATTTTCCTTAGCCTGAGTACATTCTTTTTGTTTCTGTAAATTATTAATTCGTACATTTGCATGAATTAATTCTTCTTCTAGGTACCTAACCTTACAAAAAGCCTCCTCATATATGTTGCTGCAGTTGTTGAAACCATTTGTGACCACCCGCAGTTTGTCGCGTTCATCAACAACATCCAGGTATTGCTGATGAAGGTCCACTAGCTCCCGTTTTAAGCCTGTGTTTTTGAAAACGACCTTCTCGACTTCCTTCTCACTTTCATCTATCTCCTGTAACAGCTGCTGACATTTACTGTTTGAAGCCTCAAGATCCTGAATGGCCGTTCTCAATTTAAGCTCCAACTCCTGAGCAACAGCCTTACGGGTCATCACAGGCATGGTTTCAGGAATTAGTACTGAAAGTAGAACTAAAGGAACGGTGAGAACAGATAAACAAAAAAGGAAAGCTAGAAATGAAAGGAAAATTAGAGAAATTAGTGTTGCTTTATAGAGAAATGAGGTAGGCTGCTAAGATACTAAGTTATATTGATTTTATTTTCTTATGATTTTAGGACTTTTACTTATGTGGGTAGGATGCCCAGATTAAAATAAAATTTAGTTTTTCATAAAGATGATGCAAAAACGGTAAACAACGTTCTTGTTGTTGTGTATTCTAATACTATTATGCTATAGATTAAAACTATTTCGAAAATTCACTACATAAATTTCGTTATCATATAGGTGAACAAAGCGACTTAGACCCACTGCTGAGTTCCAAATCAACTAAGAAAAGTGATTCTAGGGATCAATGAAGGCGTGTTACAGAGTCTATGAGACGACTGCGTGGTAGTTAAAGAATAAAAGTAACAATACTCCCCGTTTAAATCCGCAGGTCGAACATCAGCTGTTAGTGATAGGTTACCGGTAACGGTGGGCAACCAAACACTGTGTTTTACTATGAATATTTCCAGGAAAACAATAATCCTGAGTATTTATGCAGTTACTTTACATTTAGTTATATTATTTCACTATAATTATGCTTAAAAATAATTAAATCTAATTTTATAATACAGAACAAAATTTTGACATGTCACTCGAGCAGTGTTGCCAGTATCACCTTCGTGCGAATAGCACCTAGCCTAGTCAATTTATTATTATTATATCATGTCCATTTATATAATGAATAAAATTTATTTTTACATTTTTGTCCACGAAGAGCACCTACGACTCAGCAGCCTACTGCTGGGATGTATTTGTTTTACAGGATGATTTTAAATGAAAGATATCGATAAAAAGGTGCTGAGTCATAGGTGCTCTTCGTGGACAAAAATGTAAAAATAAATATAAATAAGTATTACAACTCTCAACATGAAGTAGATATTTATACTGACTTCTTATAGGTCTCCTTCTATCTTTTTGTAGGTATCTCTTAAAGAATTACATCGTTGCCTGTCAAGACACTTTTCTCAGAAACGCGTGGTATCAAGTTGAAATAGATATTAAAAACTTAGGCTAAGCGCGCAGTACGGATTTTGATCGTTGCGGATAATATTTCGTGTTGTTCTATCTCCTCTCAGGCTCATTTCCTACGAAATTTATGGAAAGTTTTTTGCAATTTCTGAATTTTCTCGTACTCAAACCTCAGTTGGCCCAATATAGTTTTTTGACCCTAGTAATAAGAAATAGGATCGACTGGCATCAAAAAAGTTTTTGTGAAAATTGCCCATGTTCTTGTTGACTGTAATTTTTTAAAATACAATAGACGTGGATATATTTAGTAACTTGTTCCGCTTAGCTATTTCTAAAGAGCCATAAAAAACTCCTGAAAGAAATCGACACGTGTTTCACCTCTCAACGAGGCATCCTCAGGATGACGATGGACTTGTTGCGAACTCGAACACGGCGTGTTGCCACACCAAGCGCTGAGTGCAGACAATGCGCTGAATTTTTTTTCAAAATCTGTGAATGCAGATAAAAATGTTTCAAAAAGTTAAGGACAGTCTCCTAAGACCGTTTTCTTGTAGCGACAACGGTTAAGGTACTTGCCCTTATTGCCCCATATCAACATCCATCCTGTATATGTTATGATTGACGGCTTAGCTCCATAAAGGTATAGCGTGATGATAATCTTTTAAAAGGTTAAATCTGTAATTATCTGCAATATTCTTTTTGGATAGTCTTTTTACAGTTTGTGGTCAACTATAGAAGAATACGAACATAACGCAATATTGCTCATCCCCCATAGCAAATAGCGTGATACTAATTTTAAAAAAAGTTTATTGTGACGTTTCCATTATTTGACATAGATTAATTATTTATACCAATTTTCAAGTTAATCAAGCCAAACAGTAAAATCCTCCCCTGTAAAAATGAATACACCCTTTCCACCCCGTTAGGGGTAGATTTTCAAAAAACATTGATATACGTTTTTATTTGTTGTCAGTCTTAAGTATAAATACCGAGTTTCGAGTTAATCAGACCGCGCGTTGAAATTCTTCCATACAAACTTTGACACCCCCCAATCCTCCCTTAGAGCGTAGTTTAGAAAAACTAAAAATGGAAAACTTTATAATTTACATAGATAAGTATTTCTGCCAAGTTTCAAGTTCATTAACTCAAGGAATAAGATTTTTCATGCAAACAAAATCCCCCCTTTTCACCTCCTTAAAGGTCGATTTTCCAAAAACCCTTTTTTAGTGGATGCCTACGTTATATTATCTACATGTGTGCCAAATTTCAGTCCAATCCGTTCAGTGGTTTGAGCTGTGCGTTGATAGATCAGTCAGTCAGTCACCCTTTCCTTTTATAGAAATAGATTTATAGCATGGGTGTAGATAAAGATATTAAAAGCACACTTTGTAAACAAGCATACCTATTAGAGGATTATATCCACGACGTGATTGCTTGGAAACATGTTGGTCCTGCTGTATGCTCCATAAGACAACATAGGTTGTCTTATACACTCTATAGAGAGTGTAGACAAAATCAAACTGGTTGCTAATTTAACTGTATAATTTATTAATTTTAGGATATTAATTCATACCAAACTACTTTTTGGAAGGGGCAACTAGAATCAATTATATTTTTAACCGACTTCCAAAAAAGAGGAGGTTCTATGTTCGTCTGCATGGTTTTTATCATTTTTATTTAAGTGTAAGTATCCATCTATATTTTCGTCAATATAATTGTGGACCGATTTAAAAAATTCTTCATTCATTTGGTAGAAAAAGCTTCGCGGTGGTCCCATATTTTAGGGTTCCGTACCAAAATTGTTAAAAGAAACCCTTATGGTGCGACTCAGTCTGTCCTAATGCTATCAACTTGAAATGTGGAATAGTTTTAGATTACGTTTGTCCAAATATTTTGCAAATAAGAAAGAAATAAAATTTTTGTATTATTTTTTTCTTAAAAATTCGAAATGGGGCTACTAGGGCATGTGGGGTATCATATGAAAGAGCGCTATTTGCACATTGTCAAACATTTTTCTTTTCTTTTTAGGCCGCATAGCTT
The DNA here is from genome assembly GCA_949152395.1 of Agrochola litura. Lineage (NCBI taxonomy): Eukaryota > Metazoa > Arthropoda > Insecta > Lepidoptera > Noctuidae > Agrochola > Agrochola litura. Next base: position 25,741,566 of record OX424499.1, read on the forward strand.
TCGACTCATGACGAAAAATTTTAAATATCGTTCCCCCCCCTATCTCCGAAGTTTGCATAGAGAAAAATCTGAAATTATTCTATGATAGACGTTTATATAAAGATTACAGAAAAATAAAACGATGTCTCTAAATACCACAGAAACCACCTTCAGAAATCATTAACAAAAATTACATTAGCTCCACTATCGGTCAAGAGATGGCGCTGACCTGAAACGGCAATATTCTACCCCGCAGTGTGCAGTATTAAAATTCTTTGACGAATATAGGCCTCGCCGATGAAAATTTTAAATGATACGGAACCCTCGGTGCGTGAGTCAGACTCGCTCTTGACCGGTTTTTTATTAAGTTTGCTTCGGTAGTTTTTGAGTTAGCTTCAATAATACGTATTTTTCTCAGTTAGCCTATATGGATGATGTTATAATAACTTCCTGCCACTGTTATTTACATATCAGATAGTGGTATTCTAATTTGTGTGGGGAAGGCACCACAATAGTACAGTCTGTAGGTATTTTTGCTTTACAAAAGGTGGAGTAGAAACGATTTTGACGTAAGATGTTGCTTGGTTATGGATGTCTAATAAAATCCATGTTTTCGACCTTGGGGGGGAGGCGTGAGCCACCATCTTGAATTAAAGGTGCCAAAATTTGTTTTTTCTTAAATAAAGCCATAACAGTTGACTCTATGACAAAATGAGAAGTATAAAGAAGGTAAAATTACCTACATTTTTTATTCTGTAAGTCATATAATATGTAAAAAGTTACAAGTGAAAATATTTTATAAAATCGTCAATGTACCTAGTTTAATTTTCGATTGAAACATGTATGATGAAACGTTTATGTACCCTTCGAATTTTCTTTTAGGCTGCTTAGGGTACAATTCTCTCGAGGTTAGAAGAAAAAATGACCAAATCATTAATATGTGTAAGATCCTTCACGGAAAAACCGTTGCTCCTGAACTGCATTATGAACTGTCCCATCTTTTTGCTCCGATAAAGTATAACCGTGGAAGGAGGCATAGATTGTTCGCCGTGCCTCGGAGTCGAACCGTCGCTCGAGCCCAGTCTCCCTTCCCTCGCACACTCTCTGCGCTCAACGCTCTCTTGGACGCTAAGCCTGACTGTGATGTGTTCGCGGATGAATGGAAGAAGATCTTGTCAGTATGTCTGGAGTATTGTGAGATGAGCGTATGACTGTCGAGTAGTTGTAAACTTTTGTTTACTGTACCTTAATAATCTTTTTTCTTTAACTAATGTAATTGGCCTTGGCCGTTTTATGTTAAATAAATAAATGTATACAACAAGCTTTGGGAAAAGGTGGGCTGTCCGTTTTGATGGTCCAGGTAGGTTAACGTTGACAATTTTATTGCCCCCCAAGGTTGAAAAAAATTGGTTTTTATTAGGCATCCATACCTAAGCAACTTATTTATATCAAAACCGTTTCTACTCCACCTTTTGTAGGGCAAAGGCGGCAGCGAATTTATATATCCCCACAGACTGAACTACAACAAAAAAGTGAAAAGAAACCGACTTAAAAAAACACTGCAAAGTGAAACATAACTTTGATTTCGGAAGTCGGTTGCAAAAAAGAAATTTCAAAACCAAGCTTCCGAAATTAAAGCAATTCTTAATTATTTTTTTTTTAAGTCGGTTGTTTTTTTTATTGTTAAAAGGTTTTTCTCAATCATTTTTGACGTTCAAATTAAATAGCATATTATTTGAAGTAAACGATTTTGACAGCCAGGGGTGGCACGTCGCGAACACATCGTGCTTGAGACCGACCTTTTGCTGCTCTGCTAAGCCGAAAAGCGCTATCTCAATCAGAGTAAGTTTTGAGAAAATTTACTTTTTGTTAATTGTAATTTAAGGAAAATCTTAGATATAAAATAAACTTTTTAGTGGTTTTTTTAAATATTTTTAGTTAGATAGCGCTATTTGGCTTATACTATTAGATGCGAAATTGTTAAAGATATTAAAAGGGCGCATCTTAGAGATAGCACCATTCGGCTTAGCAGGGCAGTATGCTACTTGTAACAACTGAGGTTGAATCTGGATTGTAACAACTGAGGTTGAATCTGTAACAACTGAGGTTGAATCTGGATTAATGTCCCATTTTCAGTTTTACAATGGGACATTAATCCAGATGAAAGAAAGATAGATAAGAGAAATAATACGCCTAGGGTGAATGCCCGCAGGTACGTACTCCTAATGGTTAACCATATCGATATCACAAAACATTAGCAATCATGCCTTGTGTGGACATCCACATGAGGCATGATTGTTGTTACGCAATGCAAACTGTGCCCCTTTACTCCGACTCCTACATAAGTTCGAATGTAAAGCTTTTTAAATAGAGACACTTCCAGCCCTAAAAAGGAGTACAACACCCGGGGTCTTTCGCATTTAAATCAGCGTCACCCCTCGCGACACAAAACAAACTTAATATCGGCCGAGAGCTCTCGGCACGCCACCCCTCAAAGAAATGCCTCCCCCCGCGGAGCACAGGTCAGGGGGGCGCTCATTATCCGAGCACAGGCTCCGCAGACGGGTGCGAGCCACTCGACACCTGTACCGTGTAATTGTCTCGTCGGCAGCTCTCCGGCACTCCGGCACTCCGCCCGACGCGTGACGAGCCCGCCCACCAGCACCGACCCACTCACCACTTAATGACATAAATTAATGATCTTTGTTTCGTTGACGTGACGTTAACTTTGAGTTGTGGTAGTACTTGTGGCACAAGTACCCATACGTACAGGCACGGTACGTGACAACCGTTGCAAGGAAGGTAGGTATTATCTGACTGTTTGTCTTCTTGCAGGTCATTTGACTTTGAAGTAGAAAATATACAAATGAAACATTCCACAGACCAGCAAACAAGTTTTTTCAAACCAAAAAACATTAACAGGAGCCATAGGTACAGTACCGACCAAAAGTCCATGAGCAATCTCACAAAGCAATAGACTGACGCTTCGGTTTGACTTACGACCTTCTTCTATAAGTTGTTACAATACTGTAGACACGCACATTACACACACACACTCACTTTCTCTGCAACCAATGACTAGTTCAATAATCATCATTCGTTTTTAGTTTCATTCGTCTTGTTCACATAAATATTAAAGTTTAGCAGGTAGACCACAAAAAACTAAGTAAATTATTTCGATTTCTGTGGGGTAGATGCAGTTTGTTACGAGTATTTAATTAATAGAACTTTTTTGGTTCGTGGATAATATTGGTGACGAGTATTTAGCGCAGTGTTGTGGTTATTATTATCAAAAAGCAGGCATAAAATATATTGAAGAGATCAGATCAGATCAGAGAATATTATTGCGCTGCGTAAAAGTGAAGTGAATATCTAATGAAACCGGACTAAGTGTGAGTGTTATCATTTATATATTTCATATTTTACTAAACATAAATCTTAATCAAGGGTATTGTTGATAGAACAGAGGTATTGTTGAGACAGAAGATGCCTTTAAAGTTTTAAATTCATTGTGAGGTTTAATTCGATTAGTGAATAATAAATAATAAGGTATTATGTGTAATAAAACAATGTTTTTCTTTGTTCTAGAGAAATACTGTGAGGGTTAAGAGACATGAGGAAGGGGCTTATTATCGAGTAGCAGCGACGTCAAATGGTGAATGAAACAAATGGTTTCATACCAACGAGATATTTTGCTGAATTATTAAAAACACGTCATTATGAACCGTTCGCCGTGCACTCTGAAGGCTTGCATCACTGAAGACCAGCTAGAAAACCGTTTTTGACCTTAAAATATTGACCGTACCAACTTAATAAACAACAGATTCGTTATTGCATGAATTTATGGTAACGAATTTTTTAAGCACGTTTCAATAGGGTGTTTGTCGTATTTCTTGCAGATATACCGAAATTGTTTAATATTATTTTAGTAATAGTATTATTTTAGGATTAAAATTTGAGGTTTAGTTTCAATCTTCTTTTCGTAAAGAAAATGAATACTTAAGCTTTAACCTCAATAACAACCAATATTTACTAAAGTCAAATAAAATGTAAAATAATGAATACAAATAAAATATAAACAAACTGCTCATATTTAACCTTAAAATTACCTATTCTGTAAGTAGTTTTTTACATTTTAAGTAGTCTAATATTCTTATTTATTACTTAAATACTTCGACCATGATCAAAGCTTAATGTTTATGGTGAAAAAATCCATTAAAAATTTAAAATATTTCATAATTTAAATATGTCAAAATAATACAAACTGCTTCTAGTTTCTTGACATCTATTTCACATCTTATTCAGCTGAAGTAATGATAAATAATTGTAGCAGTGTGTTAACTTATGTAAAATAAATATAACGAATAAACATATTTTTTTTAATTTTGTTATCATATATCACGCATTTTTTATTCTAAAACCTTTATTGCAATAACAACATAAAAAAGCAGCAATATTTAAAAAATATTATTATCGAAAACAAAAATAATAATATTTGCAAAAAACCGCACTGTGTTTTACGAGATTAGAACCTGAGGCAGTTTGAATTCCATACCAACGCTTAACGCTTTCTGCTATCTGCCCTTGTTAAGTTACTATCGAATTTTAGCAATGCCATTAACTGGTCAAGTTCACGCGCATAGTGCGTGTGTGCTAGCATGTTTAAAGCGACGGAAATATATTGTTGTTTCGTGTAGAACAAAACTGTGTTATCTGTGGTGTGTGTATCGTGTTGCTTACACATACAAATGTACGAGCTATACCGCGTGTTCACAGCAATATGACTCTTAGCGTGCTCATGCACTTTTGAGCGCTTACTGTACCTATACCAACCAACACACTGCAGCATATTTTATAACTTTAAGTTGTATAATAGCGGCTTAAGAGTTGAAGAAGCGGTTTTAAGTTGTATATTTGCATCCGATAACGTACAGACGTTACAGATACAGAGCTACAAAGATAACTAAGAGTGACAGTAATGGAACCAAATGCTACCATTGCGTTTATAAAAGTTCATTCTCAAGCCCGTTAATTGTTTACGTCTGTAACAGAGAGTTAAAAAGGGCATTTGGTCACTGAAAGCTGCTTTCGGGGTTCTCTTGTAACTGTTTAACGCCACTTAACTAGTTATAAAAATATTTAATTGTAGCCTTATTAAAGCAGCTGTATAAGAGTTGAAATAACCACTGTTATTCTACTTAAACTTCTGGCAATAGAGGTAATAATAACTCTTATACAGATTCAAGTTCCATAAAATCAATAAATATTACTAAAGCATACTTTGAACTGGAACTTTGAACAGGAATGGGAGCAATGCTCCCTTGAGCAATGCTAATAGATTAAACCTGCACTGTTGAAAAACCTGAATCGAGTTGCTTTTTGGTCACCGTCTCTGCGTAACCATATTTTTTTAGAAACCCAAATGATGCGTCAAGTTCCATAAATACGGGTTAGGGTTTCGCAGGTAGATTTAATTAAACTAATAATGGTGATGAATCCGTTATTGATGAGAGGTGAGTGTTAGTATAATATATAACAAGGCTCATGAAATCATAAGGTAAATTTAATTTAGTCACTTTTTTTTGAATACTGCTAAGTCATGTAGGTTACACAAATAAAAAATGATTATTGATCCTTTATTTCATTTTTAAACATACTATTTACATTTTTAAATATTATTATAAAAAATAATTTAAAAAAAAATATTAAAAATAGTGCAGAAAACGCCACCGGTGGTCAGGACTCCTGAGAGAGGAACCTCCTAACAATACGCGCCGTGTCCAGGAGTACCTACTGCTTTCTGGATCAAGCCCTTGATCCAGCTGCCTAACGAGAGCTTCCTCAGGTGTTGGTCGAGGCTCTTAGCTATTAAGCCATTAGCCGTAACGACTATCAGCACAATGATTGCTGTATCCACATCTCACAAGTTGACAACCTCGTGAGCCAGATCAAGATACTTAATCTGTTTATCTTTTTCAGCTTTCACGAGGTTCTCGTCATGCGGGACCGCTATATCAATAATCATTGTGCGGCGCTCTAATCGATCTATCACCACTATGTCTGGCTTATTGGCAACAATAGTCCTGTCAGTGATGATAGATCGATCCCAATACAACGTGATATTGCCATTTTCGAGGACTGGGTCGGGCACATATCCATAGTGCGGTACTTCCGATTCCACAAGACTGTATTTCAGAACAAGTTGCTGGTGGATAATCCTGGCTACAAGATTGTGCCTATGCAAGTAGTCTCCGTTAGCCAGACGAGAACAGACAGAAATAATGTGTCTGATTGATTCTTCGGGACGGTGATATGCCCAACAGATGTCAACCATGCCGTCCTTCACAATATATTTCCGGTAGTTGTTCGTCATCATAACTTCATCCATAATCGCAAAGACAAAACCTTTGGTTTCCCCAAAGAGGTCACCGAATCGCAACCAGGATACGGACTCTAACAGGTCTACATCGGGCCCATGTAAGGCCCGGTAAAAGTGCCCGTGAAAATCTTTGCTCTGCCATACCTCCCTGCGGTCATTAGTATCTAATACTATAGGTTTGCGTCAGTTCTCGTTAGCCAAGGATAGCGGGGTGAGGCCATTGTCCACTGGGCACGCCACAATTGCGGCGATAAGACCTCTCTTTGAGGAGTGGCTTGAGAGGCGCCACGGCGTCCTCACCTTCCGCCTGACGCATGTCCTCACCGGACACGGCTGCTTCGGGAGGTTCCTGTTTAGGATAAGGCGGGAGGAAACACCCGGGTGTCACCATTTATTTATTTATTTATTTATTTATATATACTTTATTGTACACCACAAAAATACATAACAAAAAAATAAATCAAACACTACAAAATATTCAATGGGCGGCCTTATCGCTTTCCGCGATCTCTTCCAGGCAACCTTGTGTGGATCGGCCTGAGGACACGGTGGAGCATACGATGGAGGTCTGCCCGGCTTGGGCGGAGCAACGCCGTGTCCTCGTAGAGGCGATCGGCGGCGGTGATCTCTCGCGTCCGACCCTGGTTCAGGCCATGGTACGGAGCGAGAGGAAATGGCAGGCCGTCACCGCCGGCAGGAGGCGGAACGCGTGAGGGAGAGGCAAATTTCGTACCCTCACGCCCCTAACCGCCGCAGGAGGAGACGCCCGGGGCGAGAATCGCGAGCCGATTTCCGACCACCGTAGGCGCGGGCTTGCGGACGGTGAGCAATGGGTAGCTCGCCGTCCGATAAGGACCAAGCCCGGGTCGACGGCGCGTTGTGTTCCACGCGCGCCTCAAAGAGATGCCAGCAGAATTGACGGGGTCCGCAAGGGTCAATGCCTGCCGGGGGTTCGAAGAAAACCGATAGGGAAATCGTGGCCCCCGGCAACAGGGCAACCGAAGGAACACGGGTGGGTTGTAGTCAGTAAAAGTCTGACACGCCCTCCCGCTCCACCCAGAGCGGGAGAAGATATTTGATAATTTCCCACCATAAAAAAAAGGCCCTTGTCCACTGAGACCACATCTCAGTGCATCCCCACGTCGGTTTCTAGGAAGTATTCCTTGAGACTGCATACCTCACGGTTGTGCAGGGTCTTAGCATTTAAGAAGCCTCGACCTCCGCACTTCCGCGGGATATACAGTCTCATCACCGATGAACGTGGGTGATGCATCCGATTTGCCAATGATTATTGATTATTATTTATTATTTGCAATTTTCACAGTACTATCTGAGATTTGGATCACTTGCCTTCTGCACTTTGCACTTGCACTATATTTTCTTTAACTACAGCTACTTCCAAATTCCGATGTAAAATCTGTATCCAAGTATAATGCTCCATCGGAAACAATTGCATTGTTGGAGCAGAAAAACACTAATCTGAAAAAAGAAGCTACTGTTAAAATATAACACTACCATACCATACTATAATACCATAATGTAGGCTTTTCTGTGCCTACTCACAGAAAAGCCCCCACAAAACACAAACTCACGCCATTTACGACCTACTCTAAAAAGGTTTACAATAGACAACGATTCTTATACAGGAAGTCCTAATCTTTGGTGTGTTTGTCCGTCACTCTTATTTACGAGGAGATCTTATTTATTTATAGTTAATCAAAACGGTACAATACCAATTATCAAATATCAAAATCCGTTTAGTCGTTTTTGAGTGATTGAGTAACAAACATCTATCCATCTATATTGGCAGAAAGTAGAATTTTCAGATATTAAGAGTTGGATGTTTTTACTTGAATTAGGGATTAATTTCTTCAATCACATGTTACGGATCTCCAAATCAAGCACAACATAGCGTAAGCCTACAAAACACATCACATTAGTAAAAAAAATCTGCTGGTCCCTACATTGACGAGTTATGCGAACATGGAAGTTGGGAATTGGGAGACTGTAATGGTAGCGTATGTATGTAATAAATAAATAAACATAAATGTAGGGAACATCTGATTTTTTTACGCGATTTCAGGTTTGGTCCCATAGTTAAAGTTGTTCATAATGATGAGTAAAGTCACGTGTTTAAGTTTGCACACTGGTTAAAAAATTTCCCTGTATGCACAGTAAACTTGGAAGCGTTTTTAGCCACTGACATAATTATAGTGCGAGTCTTTATAATGTGCACATATCGAAATGAGGAAATCTATGCTTCATTTTATCGACGGAAAAAAACTGTTTTTTTTTTTGTTCTATTGACGTCTTAGTGAGAAACTAAGACGTCAATAGATTTTACGATTATTGTAAAAATTAATTAAAAAAGAACCAGATATTTGTCAAAAAAATATGTTTAGTTTGTTTCATCGCGATAGATCATTTAGTTTCAAAGTTACACCGTTTTGTAAAAATGTTTAAATTCCATAAAAAAATATTTAGATTTTTTTAAAATATTTTTTCCATCGGTAAAATTAAGCATAGATTCCCTCATTTCGATATATGCACATTATAAATACTCGCACTGTATATCACGAAACAGTAATGCTTGTAATTTAAACTTTACAAATAATATTTTAATGATGGCGCTGATGGTTGATAGAATAAAAACGCTTGACATTTACCTTTTTTTTTACGAACACATTCAACACTGAACTGGAATTTCATAAAGGTACATTCATTAATTCTCTTGCGTTTGTTACGTATGTATCCGGCATTATATTAATATTATCTGTGGTCTACATGCCTTCCCGTTCCTGTTCGTATTCCCCCGTCCGTCATGGCTGAATACACGTATCTAACACAAGTCTAGTCGTCTTATTAAATAGTCTAAGAAACCCTGACCACGCATCACAACCAACAACCATAACAGCGTTCAATAAAGTAGCGGCATAAGAGGGTTAGTTTAGCGTTAATCATTCGTTGCAGCTTTTGAGGAACTTTTGTGACACTATTGTGCAGTTGAAATGGAACTGGGAGCTGCATAAAATTGTGCCCAAAATGACGCTAGAGTTGCTGTATTAGGCCTGCAGAGCACGCTCTAGCACTAGGGTCTTAGCACCTAACGGAATAATCGGATTCAATCCAAAGCTTTTATGCAGTTTGTGTTACTTGGGCAGGTACCACTTTTCACTAACTTTTTTTAGGAACTGCAAACAAAGCAAGTGATGTTAGTACTTGGACTCGTGTTCAATTGTCAATTAATGTTATTAATACATCGCGTGGTGTGTTTGTGATGCAAATGTAGATGTCTCCCGCCCCACCCCGTGCCCCGCCATTGCCCGACCGCGCCCGCCGCATTCAGATCAATCAACACTTTTATAGCGACGAGACGCACTTCAACACGACACTCGTACATTGTAATAGATGCATTAATTGATAGACAACCAAATCAAATCCTTTTGTCATTTCAAGTTTAATTTCAATTGCTAAGTACCTCTGAACATAGCTGTACGTACAGTTGAAGTTTTCGGCACACCTTTAAACGAGCATCACAGATACTGATTTAATAATGTACCAGATTCTATAACAAGATTGTCAGATCTTATCAAAAAAAATATCGATGGAATATAATTATTATGAACTCGGAATTTTTATTACGGAAACCGCCGGCGTAGACTGTTCGTAGCACTTGCTACGCCGCAGTAGAGCACAGTATGCAACTACTAAGAAAACGAATATTATAATAATCTTGATGTCAATATTATTAGTTATTTATTTATTCAGACAAAGTCCATAATTGTTAGTCACATGAATTATCTTACAAGCTATGTTAGTACAGACATAAATTACAAAAAGGTAGGTACATAAAAGGTGTAAGCAGTCATGAAACCTCCCGCTCGAGTTCAGGATAGATTGCCACGCTATCTGACCAGAATCCGAACGAAAGCCTTCATGACTGCCGAGTCATACTTCTCAGCAATTACTTGAAGGATACTTACTGTTTGTGCTGCACTATGCTTAGCAAGGAGGCGGTTCGCTTGCGCATTATGGCATGGAAGCCATCAACCCGAACCTCCACAAACATACACGAAGCGCTTCATAAGCGGGGCAGCCCCAGCAGCATCCTGAATCTACTATTATACTGGACACGCAAGGCATGGATCAATCTTTGAGTACAGCTGACCCACAGGCTGCTCGTATAAAAAGTTTGGCAGTAAGCTTTAAAAAGTGCAACCTTTGCCTGTTTACTACAGCGAGCGAACTTGCGTGCAGCATAATATGGTAACCGTCAATATAGTACCTACTCAGTACAATACAGACATTACAACATAAGGGCTGAACAATAAATTTCTTGAGACAAAGACCAATAAACAATCGATAAGCCCTACGACACACCGCTACGAATTCAGCGCGACTTTACTATTGAGTTTTAGTGAAATATTTCCAATAAACAGTATAGAAAGGTCGGTGCGCACACAGGAGGGGTGTCACTCGCTAGTTGCGCACAGGCGCGTGGCGGCCGCCGTCGCAGCGATTGTTTGTACACAATACTGCACAGAATAAACAAACACCACACTGCACACCAGGAGCAGAAGGCCCACAATGACCTAAGTAATAAAACGTGTGAACTGTATGTAAGCTTGAGCTCACTGCTGTCGCAGGTAGCAAAACTTTCCCCAGTTTCCCGTGCACTTCTGATGTAGTACGTGTGATACGAGTTATGTATACAGAAACAGAAGCCACATACATAAAAGAAGAGCTACATCAAAAATCGATCTCAGCTTGTTGTTGTTTTGCACTCACATGTTATAGTTCTGCTGGCACAATATTAACTATTGTGAAGTGTGATATCGCGCCGTGTCGTTTGACGGGGACTGCCCGCACAATGTCTCTGCGGGAGGCGCGAACGCCGCCGCCGCGATCAAAGGGCAGCACTAATGCCATTAAACCGATGCTCTAATGATCCGTTATACGTCAATATTTATAAAGAGCGCATTAATTGGCGCGGGTTGTATTGATGTTTGGATTTGTTTGTAAACCTCCCTTCCGCTTTGATTCTCAAATTACAGTTACGCCGAAAAACGGTAGAGGTACCTAGTAATCATTTCAAAAGTTAAAAAACGACCTGTTTGTAGTGACAGAATATGACGAAATATTTAATTCAGTAGGTACCTCGGCAGACAACACGGCAAAAACATCATTTAAGTTTCTACGTAAGTATACGTAACAAGTTACAAAAAGAAAAGTATCGGGCTTGTTTCGACTAGCTTCGGACTAGTCATGACTAACATCGGACTAGTCATGAGTGACTAGCATCGGACTTATAATAAATTAACTACTAGCTTTACATTAGTCACGATTAGCTTCGGACTAGTCATGACTAACATCGGACTAGTCATGAGTGACTAGCATCGGACTTATAATAAATTAACTACTAGCTTTACATTAGTCACGATTAGCTTCAGACTAGTCATGACTAACATCGGACTAGTCATGAGTGACTAGCATCGGACTAATAATAAAGTAACTACTAGCTTTACATTAGTCACGATTAGCTTCGGACTAGTCATGACTAACATCGGACTAGTCATGAGTGACTAGCATCGGACTAATAATAAAGTAACTACTAGCTTTACATTAGTCACGATTAGCTTCGGACTAGTCATGACTAACATCGGACTAGTCATGAGTGACTAGCATCGGACTAATAATAAAGTAACTACTAGCTTTACATTAGTCACGATTAGCTTCGGACTAGTCATGACTAACATCGGACTAGTCATGAGTGACTAGCATCGGACTAATAATAAAGTAACTACTAGCTTTACATTAGTCACGATTAGCTTCGGACTAGTCATGACTAACATCGGACTAGTCATGAGTGACTAGCATCGGACTAATAATAAAGTAACTACTAGCTTTACATTAGTCACGATTAGCTTCGGACTAGTCATGACTAACATCGGACTAGTCATGAGTGACTAGCATCGGACTAATAATAAAGTAACTACTAGCTTTACATTAGTCACGATTAGCTTCGGACTAGTCATGACTAACATCGGACTAGTCATGAGTGACTAGCATCGGACTAATAATAAAGTAACTACTAGCTTTACATTAGTCACGATTAGCTTCGGACTAGTCATGACTAACATCGGACTAGTCATGAGTGACTAGCATCGGACTAATAATAAAGTAACTACTAGCTTTACATTAGTCACGATTAGCTTCGGACTAGTCATGACTAACATCGGACTAGTCATGAGTGACTAGCATCGGACTAATAATAAAGTAACTACTAGCTTTACATTAGTCACGATTAGCTTCGGACTAGTCATGACTAACATCGGACTAGTCATGAGTGACTAGCATCGGACTAATAATAAAGTAACTACTAGCTTTACATTAGTCATGATTAGCTTCGGACTAGTCATGACTAACATCGGACTAGTCATGAGTGACTAGCATCGGACTAATAATAAAGTAACTACTAGCTTTACATTAGTCACGATTAGCTTCGGACTAGTCATGACTAACATCGGACTAGTCATGAGTGACTAGCATCGGACTAATAATAAAGTAACTACTAGCTTTACATTAGTCACGATTAGCTTCGGACTAGTCATGACTAACATCGGACTAGTCATGAGTGACTAGCATCGGACTAATAATAAAGTAACTACTAGCTTTACATTAGTCACGATTAGCTTCGGACTAGTCATGACTAACATCGGACTAGTCATGAGTGACTAGCATCGGACTAATAATAAAGTAACTACTAGCTTTACATTAGTCACGATTAGCTTCGGACTAGTCATGACTAACATCGGACTAGTCATGAGTGACTAGCATCGGACTAATAATAAAGTAACTACTAGCTTTACATTAGTCACGATTAGCTTCGGACTAGTCATGACTAACATCGGACTAGTCATGAGTGACTAGCATCGGACTAATAATAAAGTAACTACTAGCTTTACATTAGTCACGATTAGCTTCGGACTAGTCATGACTAACATCGGACTAGTCATGAGTGACTAGCATCGGACTAATAATAAAGTAACTACTAGCTTTACATTAGTCACGATTAGCTTCGGACTAGTCATGACTAACATCGGACTAGTCATGAGTGACTAGCATCGGACTAATAATAAAGTAACTACTAGCTTTACATTAGTCACGATTAGCTTCGGACTAGTCATGACTAACATCGGACTAGTCATGAGTGACTAGCATCGGACTAATAATAAAGTAACTACTAGCTTTACATTAGTCACGATTAGCTTCGGACTAGTCATGACTAACATCGGACTAGTCATGAGTGACTAGCATCGGACTAATAATAAAGTAACTACTAGCTTTACATTAGTCACGATTAGCTTCGGACTAGTCATGACTAACATCGGACTAGTCATGAGTGACTAGCATCGGACTAATAATAAAGTAACTACTAGCTTTACATTAGTCACGATTAGCTTCGGACTAGTCATGACTAACATCGGACTAGTCATGAGTGACTAGCATCGGACTAATAATAAAGTAACTACTAGCTTTACATTAGTCACGATTAGCTTCGGACTAGTCATGACTAACATCGGACTAGTCATGAGTGACTAGCATCGGACTAATAATAAAGTAACTACTAGCTTTACATTAGTCACGATTAGCTTCGGACTAGTCATGACTAACATCGGACTAGTCATGAGTGACTAGCATCGGACTAATAATAAAGTAACTACTAGCTTTACATTAGTCACGATTAGCTTCGGACTAGTCATGACTAACATCGGACTAGTCATGAGTGACTAGCATCGGACTAATAATAAAGTAACTACTAGCTTTACATTAGTCACGATTAGCTTCGGACTAGTCATGACTAACATCGGACTAGTCATGAGTGACTAGCATCGGACTAATAATAAAGTAACTACTAGCTTTACATTAGTCACGATTAGCTTCGGACTAGTCATGACTAACATCGGACTAGTCATGAGTGACTAGCATCGGACTAATAATAAAGTAACTACTAGCTTTACATTAGTCATGATTAGCTTCGGACTAGTCATGACTAACATCGGACTAGTCATGAGTGACTAGCATCGGACTAATAATAAAGTAACTACTAGCTTTACATTAGTCACGATTAGCTTCGGACTAGTCATGACTAACATCGGACTAGTCATGAGTGACTAGCATCGGACTAATAATAAAGTAACTACTAGCTTTACATTAGTCACGATTAGCTTCGGACTAGTCATGACTAACATCGGACTAGTCATGAGTGACTAGCATCGGACTAATAATAAAGTAACTACTAGCTTTACATTAGTCACGATTAGCTTCGGACTAGTCATGACTAACATCGGACTAGTCATGAGTGACTAGCATCGGACTAATAATAAAGTAACTACTAGCTTTACATTAGTCACGATTAGCTTCGGACTAGTCATGACTAACATCGGACTAGTCATGAGTGACTAGCATCAGACTAATAATAAAGTAACTACTAGCTTTACATTAGTCACGATTAGCTAAGATATAGTATTTAAGTGCCAAAAAAGGTGCATAAGAGCTATATATAATTTACGGATAACAGACAGCTGCAAACCGTTTTTTAAAAATACGAAAATATTAACTATGCCATCGTTGTACATCTATGAAACGTCAATGTTCGTCAAAAATAATTTACATAAATTTACTCGAGTAACTAGTCAGCGCCATTGTGGTCGGTTACAAACAGTCGGATCTAGTACTGCACTATACAGAAACAGTATTTATTTAATTGACATTATTTACTCGAACGTGACTTTGCATTGTGTAAATTCAGGCTTATTGCTAAAAACTAATATATTTGTACACCAATTTCATTGGTAGGACATAGAGCTCGACTAAAATGTATACATAAGACCTTTATTGTAATACCTGTGTTCACGAATAAAGATTGATTGATTGATTAATTGAGCTTCGGACTAGTCATGACTAACATCGGACTAGTCATGAGTGACTAGCATCGGACTAATAATAAATTAACTACTAGCTTTTACATTAGTCATAATTAGCTTCGGACTAAGTCACGATTAACTTCGGACTAGTTTTGAAGAGCATTTGACTAGTTTCAACTATCTTTGGCTTTGGACTAGTCGCTACTAGTTTCGGGAAAAGGGGCTTTTGTACCTTATACGGTAGTGAGAGGACATGTCTAATTCCTGCCCTCTGATTACAGTGATTATTTCTGCTTTTAAAATGAAGACTTTAATTGATATGAGTTATAGTCCACTTCAAGTACAAAAATCTGTAGTAGTAGTAGTTGTTAATAATAGGATAGCCAACGGACAGCGACTCCTAAAAAAAAATGCCATTGAAAAGCTAATTATACACTTAATAACGTAAGGTTGACACGGCCAATAGTCTTAGTTTTTAATTTGTCCTTAGCGGGCAGGCGCGCGGGGCGCTGGATGGCGGGGCGCTGGGTGGCGGGGCGCGGGTCGGAGTACCTAATCCCGGCCGGCAATAAGCCCGGATCAACCGCTCTAATGAAAACTGTCGCCCGACAAACGAGCCCGATAGATGTCGCCGCTAAATTAAACTATTTCGCGAATACATTAACTGAGCCCGTTCGGACATGCGACTCCTACTCAATTAGACATTTATTACTTTCAGCCTGTCTCACATGTTGTCCCTAACATTTTTATTGCGAAATCAAAGCTTATGGATTTGCGTTTTAAATTGTAAATTACACATAAAAATTTTGGAATATATTTTGCAATTCAATTCTCATTCCCCTCAAATTTTGTGTAAGTACCTATGAGAAGTTTTTTAAGTTGAAAATTGAATCTCTGAACGGATATTTCCATTACAGCGCCGACATCTTAAATAATAATAAAAACTCGGTCTTTATTCTACCATAAATAAATAGAACAATTTAAGCATATTATTTTATCATATCAAATTTTGGTTTATAACACATTTTGACGTTTCATTATCATTAGTATTCTTGTTTATTATTTGAGTTAAATTCATAATTATAATTGTATTTATTATTCATACATAGGTGCTTGTAAGCAAAATAAAGTTTAAAAGTGTATATTAATGTTGGCATGCACGTGAAATTATTTATTTATGGAAGTTGCCTCTGCGGCGTAGGCCTCCCACAACTTTCTCCATTTTTCCCTAACTCAATAGGTTGTCTCCTCCAGTCTGGTCCACATCTTTCTTTAAATATATCTTCCCAGCGCTTCTGCGGCCTTCCTCGTTTTCTTTTTTCATCTCTAGATACCCACTCTACGATTTTCTTTGTTCATCTTTCGTTTTCCATTCTACAGATGTGCCCTGCCCATTTCCATTTCAGACTTCTTATTCTCTCTACTATGTCAGATATTTTAGTTTTTCTCCTAATTTCCTCATTAGTAATTCTGTCAGACAATTTAATACCCAACATGCTTCTCTCGATTTTCCTTTGCATAATTCCGAGTTTGTGCTCTTTTTTTATCAGTAGAGACCATGTTTGGCATACATATTCGTCGCCCTCCCCGCTAACTACTGTCGTAAGTAGCAATTGATATTTTTCCAGTGCAATCGTTTTTCGGTCGAGCGCTACAATCATGTTAATATAGTTGCGTTAGCTGTGGCTTTATTAATGAATTAATAACTTTTTATAAATAGCTCTTGACTTAATCTTTAACACACTAACTGTAGATGTGTGCATATACGACAGGTGGTGAGAATATTTTTTCCCTCAAACAAAACTCACGCAAAACAAAATACGTGATTATCTTCTAAACGGTAAACGACACAGACACGACCGCGACGATTAGAGACAACTTTTTCAAAACAAAGTTCTGAACACGTAGGTATTGTCAGTGCAGATACGTCAGTTTATGAGATATGACAGTTAGCGGGGAGTGCGACATGTAAGGCATTGAATGATGACTATCTCATACAACTTTATTTTCAAATTCATGTTTATCTTGCTGCTTTTCATGATTTCTTTAAAACTCCAGTACATTTTCCATAAAATTGCTATTCTCCTGTTTATTTCCTTTTCCGTTTGGTCTTCAAACAAAATAGATTATCCCAAATAATAAAATATATTGAATAGTAACCTAATTATCGAATTGTAAATACAACTCAATTCAAACATCATAACATTATGCGAACATAATTATTTTCTTACTTGTAAATAGGGTTCTGGGAACGACTTCTAATTTATTTGCGTTTTATATATGTCCGCTCTACCATAATCGGGAAAACATCGGAAGTTTGTAAAAATGTTTTGTGTGGTGTGTAAGCAGACGTGATTGCAGATAATTGAGAGATAACCCTTGACGCGCGACAATGGACGGGCCCGCGGTGCGGCGCGGCGCGGTGCGGTGCTGTAATTAAAATGCGGCGAGGCGCGAGAGTGCGCCCTTCACGTCACACACACAGACGCGCCGCACTTACCACTCGTTATGAACGCCTCGCAGCACACAATTTTGTCTCTCAATTTTACTAATTAAACATTTTTAATTGAAAATTAAAATTTTCAAGATATAAAAAAAAAAAAAAAACTCGAAGACTATCAAGAATCGCCAATCATAGGTACATGGGGTATTTTCGGATACCCCTAGGCATGAGGAATCTATTTTTTAATGACTTCACTATTTGAACCAGCCTGTATACATGCACATTTCACCGGATGTAATGAATCACTATACCTGCCTAACCAACACCTGCATGAAGTGATTCATTATCAGCGAGTTAAAAAAGAATAGCAGGACTCCACGTAGTCTGGGTGTTGCATTTAGACTTCGCGTACATGCGTACAAATATTACTCTCAAAAGATAGATCTCGGTCAAATTAAGATATAAGGTAATCACAGCATATTTTGGGTTTCGCCACGGATATCGAGAGATAATATGGCTTGGAGGTTGGAGGCGTGGCACGTATCGCCTCCGTGCGGTCAAACTGACCCTAAATGTGTACGACGGCATTGAGCACAATGAGCACGGCATGACGGCATTTAGTCGTATGTTTGCATCGAAACGTGAAATGTGATTTCGTATTTTTTACAAAATGCCGAATTGTTCCGCCCTTATTTGCAAAAATATGAGAATAATAACAAAACTTAAGACAAGTGACGTGTCCTACCACCGGTACGTAAAAAATTACAGCATTAATTATATTTCAGGATTTTACAAATATTTAATTGTGAAATATTTTTTATCATGTCAAAACGAAGCATTAGTGGTGCGCAGCGCTGAGATATGGATGTCGATGATTTTTAGTTGTTCTAACGGAATCATTTCATTATTATCTACTAACATTTGCATAATAATATAAAATAATCGGCTAGCAACACAAACGTCAACACGTCTCAAAAAGTGTTCTCTCAATTTTCATAGTTATATTTATTTTAGACGCAGTTTTTAGTAAAAACGTACAAGCGTAAAAGCCTAAAAATCAAAATAAAACAGAAAAAAGATCAAAATGACCAGGGGGCCTACCACCAGCTCTTATAGCAGTATTATTATAATCTTACTTTGACTTTTCGTACCATGACGTCCATAAAATAAGATTATTGTAATGTTGCAATAAATATAGAAAACAACAAAAACACAATTCCAATAATATTAAACTAAGGAAAGAACGTGGTTTTCTTATAAATAAATTAAATAACTATCAAATTAAATTAGAAGACAGTAAGAACATTTATGAGTTTGACACTCAACAGTTACAGTCTGAAATTCAGGTACTAGAAGCGTCACTACAGTCACTCTATACTAAGTATGTGAGGTCTGAAAAACAAATTCAGGAGCACATCCTTGCTGCAAATGAATTAGTGGAAATGTGCAACTCTAATGTAGATAAAGTGGACCTGCTGACTCCCAGTAGCCCTCAATCTTCATTGCATAGGATATCCAATCTTGGCACTCTCCAACCTGAGGCAACGGAGGGCCCGTACCAGTCAGGAAGTGCTCAGATCACTATTCCAAATAAAGATTTACCAGAAATTGAACAAGGTCCATTGCAAGTAGTTCAGACAGAAGCTAGTTCTCCCCTTTGTAATAGTAAAGTTTGTTACTGCTCCATTATGTTTTCTGATAGTTTTGGAAAAGGGTTAGGAAAATTACTTAGCGACAACCTGAGTCATTCTTCTCAAAACTATTGTAGGCCTCAGAATTCCTACAAACAAATAATGTCTTCAATAACTAGGAAGGAATATGATCCTAATGCCATTATCACTGTATTAATAGGTAATAGTTGTAATGTTAAAAAAGATGATATTACTGATAGTATCACCGAACTATTGAAGTTAAATTGTAAGAAAATAATTTTGTGTGCTTTTCCATATTTTGAGCACTTGTCAAACAGACAAAACAACTACATTCACATGTTAAATAATTACATGCATTTTTTAGTTAGTCACCATAGTGACAAGTTTATATTTTTTGACACCAACATTTTTGTTGATAAGCTCAGGTCGACTAGGGATACTGTGTATCTGCCCATTAGTTTTAGACGTCAAATAGCTAGGCTATTAGCTTTTAATATTAACCCAGACATAATTAGTATGTCGAAGTCATATAGAATTAGTACCACAATTAGTAATAGTACTAATGTTAAGGTGGTTAGCACTAATAGTTTAAACTAGTTTGTAAGACAACAGAAGGTACCAATAACAGTATGATTAAACTTGATAACAAAAAGGTATTTTCTAGCACTAACATAGTTAACTGTACAAAAGGGGCTAAGCAGAAATCCTTGAAATTATTACATCAAAATATTCAAGGTTTTTCTTCCAAACAATTGGAAATTGAATTGTTTTTAGAAAAAACAATGTTTGACATTATATGTTTAACTGAGCATTGGTTAAAAGATTGTGAAATGTTAATTAACTATGAGAATTATAGTGTGGCTAGTTGTTTTAACCGAAAATCAATGCTGCGTGGTGGTTCATTAATCTTAATTAAAAGTTGTATTAAATAAAAAACCCGTAATGACATAGTTGAACTATCGGTTGAACATAGCATTGAACTGTCTTGTGTTGAGCTAGATAAGCATGTAATAGTGTGCGTTTATAGACCCCCAAATTATCAAAACTACTCTATATTTGAGTCAGTAATGGAAGATGTTTTGGCAAAACTTGCAACTTGTAATAAATCAGTAATTATCTGTGGTGACTTTAACATTTTAGAAAATAATTCAATAACCGGTAGATTTTTAAATTTGTTCAAATCATTCAATTTGTCACATGTGTTTGTGGAACCGACCCGAATAACTACATCTACTGCTACATGTATTGATAATGTGTTTTGTTGCTGTGACTATTTAGATAAAGCCATAGTTAATTATCTCCCTTCGGATCACAGTGGTCAATCCGTAACTTTTGAGTCTAACATACCATTACAAAAAGTGAAGATACAATTCAGACCAATAACAGCTGTTAATTTAAATAAATATAATAGCACTTTAATTTGTAAGTTAAGTAATCAGGTCCTTACAATGAACAATGTTAATATTTTGTATAAAGAATTCTTTTCGTTAGTCCAATCCGAGTTCAATAATTGTTTTAAGAAGAACACTAAAACTATCAGCCCTAAGTTTTTATTTAGTGACTGGGCAACTACAGGACTCAGGAAAAGTAGGGATAGACTTTTCGAGCTGTATGGCCTTAAGCCTTATATTAACACGGATACTTTTAATAAGTATGTTGCTACTTACTCTAGAACTTTTAAGAACACTTGTAAGGCAGCTAAAGCCTTATACATTAGCAACAAGGTTAAATCAGCAGACAATAAAATACAGACAGTTTGGAAAATTATCAATAATGAAACGAACAGAAACAAAAAGCATAATTCTGATTATACACTGAAGAAGTCATGTGGTGGTCTCATTTGCAATACCAAAGAAGTTGCTCAAGAATTTGTAAATTTCTTTACCAGTATCCCACTTAAAACTACTGAAACCTTAAATTCCTCGCCCTCGCTCTCTTTTGATTTAGTAAGGGCCAACGTTTCAGCATGCCCGACTGAATTTAACTTTAAGCATATTAACCCCATAACAGTAATAAAAGCTTTTAAACAAATCAAGATCAAATTGACCGAAGATCTTTGGGGGATGTCCATTAAAGTCTGTACCTCCATAATTGAGACCATAGCGCCTTACTTAGCTTTAATATTTAATTTGTGTGTGGATCAAGGAGTCTTCCCGGATTTAATGAAATACAGTAAGGTAATACCACTTTTCAAATCCGGGGACAGTAAAGACGCCAATAATTATAGACCCGTATCCGTGTTGCCGGTATTCAGCAAGGTGTTTGAAAAGGTAATGCTTAATCAAATGCTCATTCATTTTAACACAAATAAAATCCTTCACGATCAACAGTATGGATTCACCAAAGGACGTTGTACGACCGACGCCGGTGTAACCCTATTAAGACACATTTTTAACGCGTGGGAAGAGGCCCAAGACGCCATAGGGATCTTCTGTGACCTCTCCAAAGCATTTGATTGCGTCGATCACGAAACCTTACTCTTGAAACTTGAGCATTACGGACTTGGAAAACTTGCACTCAATTTAGTAAAATCTTATTTAAATGATAGACAACAGCAAGTTCAAATAAACGGTATCAATTCACTAGGTTTAAAAGTAAAAATAGGTGTGCCACAAGGCTCGATATTGGGTCCATTCCTCTTCTTAGTGTATATAAATGATCTACTCCATTTATTAAAAAATCAACCACAAATGGTGTTATTTGCTGACGATACTTCTTTAATTTTTAAGGTAGATAGACGTGCTACAAATTTTAACGACGTAAATAACGCCCTACTGCAGGTCCAAAATTGGTTCACTGCTAATAATTTAGTATTAAATGGAAAAAAAACTAAGTGCATAAAATTTTCTTTACCAAATGTCAAAAGTAGTGATTGTGAGATAGTATTGAATCAAGAGAAACTAGAATTTGTCGACAAAACTGTTTTCCTAGGGATCACGCTCGACTCAAGGCTGCAATGGGGTCCTCATTTAACATCTCTTGCAGGACGGCTAAGTTCAGCAGCATATGCTGTCAGAAAAATCCGTCAATTTACTGATGTAGATACCGCGAGGCTAGTCTATTTTAGCTACTTTCATAGTATCATGTCGTACGGTATTTTACTGTGGGGACGGGCTGCAGACATCGAGTCTATTTTTATTCTGCAGAAAAGAGCGATCAGAGCCATATATTATCTCCGCAGGCGCGATTCTCTAAGGAAACTGTTTAAGGATATTAACATCATGACGGTACCTTGTCAATATATCTATGAAAACATCATGTACGTAAGAAAGAATTTACATCTTTTTAGCAAAAGAGGTGATAGACATAACTATAGTACAAGAAATAGGGACCTATTAGTTCAACCAGGTTTCAGACTGGCTAAAGTAGATTCATCTTTTATGGGATACTGTTTAAAATGTTACAATAAAATTCCTCCCCACATACTTCAACTGAATGAGACGAAATTCAAATCTTGTATAAAACGCACACTATGCAGGCAGGCATATTATACGTTGGGGGATTACATCGCTGATAAAAATGCTTGGCTCAATGCTGGTCCTGCTCCACAACTAATTGATTAACATTTGCAAATACTGTTGGAGCTGCTGAAGATTGTAAGACTATCTTTGCATTGTATAAACTCAATCTCCATTGTATTATATAATTGCATAGCACAGGTGTGAGTACTATGTACTAAAGAGTTACCATTTACCGGGTAATATGTCTTGCATTGACTTGAATCTGCCCTGGCGGCTGTGAGTATGTCATGCTCACTCAAATGTTTCGCTGATGGTGGCGCGTGTGTTGGATCATTTAGCTCCCTTCAAAATGGTTGAGCTGAATGGTGCTAATCCATGCGTCATGTTCGTGAACGGGCGCCGTCAGTTGGGACTGGTCATCTCTTAGCTGCCAGGGCTTATTTTTATTTTTATTTTTATTTTTATTTTTTGAATTGTTCTTTGTTTTATCTTTTTATTACGGACGCTTCTAACGTGCACGTCTTTCTACATTGTTCTCACATGTATAATTTCAACATGAATGATGTAACCAATATTTTGTAACAATTTTTTATTTAAAAGAGTGTCCGTGGAGTTTCTTGCCCGTTCTTCTCCATAGGTACCTACTACGCTTTGGAATGGGCAACTAGCTTCATACCTATTTCTGACTGACCGATTCCTTGACAATTCAAAAGTGCCTGTAAATGGTTTAATTGAAATAAATGCTTTGAGTTTGAGTTTGAGTTTAAACAATCTTATTTTCTCAGTGATTTTGGTGCCGTCACCTCTAAAAGTTCATTCAATTCGTACCACGACGTGACTTTTGACAACTAGCAATATTGTTTGGGACTTAGGGGCCAATCGGCCCCGAGCCGGGTCCCCGCTGCCGTTGGTTGTGTGCAGCGCATGAGATGGATTCAGTCAATGAACGAGAACGTCATGCGCGCATATTACGGGTCTACAGAGGGAGGAACTAACCTCACTGCGTACCGTGTTAGGATGCTGTCTTTGTTCCAGGAACTAGAGCCAACCGTCAACGTCTCGGCCCAACGACTGTCGGATCAGGTGCGTGTCATCCAACGCAATCATAGGTTGGAAGATGCTGCACTTGATAGGCTGCGCTCAGAGGTACTGAGCAACCATATCGTCTCAACTCGGGCACAAACCACGGCACAAGCGTCAACTATTAATGCAATCCCGCCGCGGTTCAATCATGATGTTGAAGAGGAGGATGATAGGGTTGCCACAGTAAGTAGCCAGTGTAACGACCGATTGAGGAGCGCACTGGAGGATGCGTTTCGTGAGTATAGGTACACTCCGACCGAACTTAGACACCGATTACCACGCCTACCCATGCACAAAAAAAATAGGGTGCTGGTGTGTGCCCTCGCAGCTTACGAATTTTTCCGAAAGCAGCGAGGATCTCATTGATACACACTCGATCCTGTATTGCGCGGCTGTTGCGGCATGTCGTTTAGCTAACGTCAAGTTTTCAAACTACGACGGAGCTACTCGACCCAAACCAGCCGTACCAGCCTGGCAGTGCAGAATCGAGCGACGTATCGATGGAGCCAGGGCACTCATCGGCAAACTATACTGCTTCAGGGAGGGAAATACACGACCACGAGTGATGCGCTTTGTAAGGCGGACATTCTCGGGGACTGGAATCAGTCCTCAAGAATACATGTCCCGTGTCACAGAGCGCATCGACTTCCTGAAGCAGAAAATTTGTGCATGGGCGAGTCGTATTCGGTGGTATAAGCGGCGGGTTGACCGATACACGCAGAATCGCATGTTCCAGAGCGTTGAGAGGTGGGTATATAGAGCTTGGGAGCGACCTGAACAAAATGTGACAGACGTGTGCCGCCCAGATGATGCTGCCACGAGTGCATTCTGGCGCAGCATCTGGTCAGTGCCCGTCTATCACATTGAGGCTGGCTGGATGCAAGATGTCGAGCGAATGTGTGAAACTATACCAGAAATGGACGCTATACTAATCACGCCATTAGACGTAGCCAGAGCAGTCCGTCCGTTACTGAATTGGAAATCACCGGGACCGGACGGACTGCACAACTTTTGGTTATAATGGCTGAGTAGTTCGCACACTTGTAGCGGTTACACCGACACATACAAACTACGCATCATAGACATGACATCACACAAATCCTGCATCGCGCTATTACAGTTTACCGAACGATCGACATAGATACAAGATTTCAACTTCAAACCGATGGGCAGTTGCCCGCCAGACACAACAACCGTCTGGTCGGAGGATCCTCCCTTTTCTATGGTGGATGAGTGAACTTTACACCCTGTTCCTCATACCCCTAAACACTGGCCTGGCATCTTAATTTCAGTCATCCCTAGAGACTGGGTCGCTACCGCAGTTTCTAACAACAGGCGTTACTCACCTGCTTTATAAGTCAGGTAGTCCCGCGGAACCCAAGAATTATAGACCGATCACATGTTTGTCGACGGTCTATAAACTTCTTACATCCATTTTGAGAACGAAAATTAACACACACATTGACAGTAATTCTATCATGTCAGCCTCTCGAAATGGATGTAGGAACGGGTCCCGCGGTACTAAGGAGCTTCTCCTCATCGACATGGCCATAAACCAACAGGTTCGTCGATCCCGCAAGGATCTATCGACATGCTGGATAGACTATAAGAAGGCCTACGACTCGGTGCCACATACATGGCTTATGAGGATGCTGGAGCTGTACAAGATAGATGCAACTCTGCGCACCTTCCTGATGTCGTGTATGGGGCAATGGAGGACGGTCCTTTGCTACCCACGATGTCGACAGATCCAGAAGAATGACGAGCCTGTATGGATTAAATGGGGAATAATTCAGGGCGACAGTTTAAGTCCACTTTGGTTTTGCTTAGCCCTGGACCCTCTAAGCACACTGCTGGTCATATCTCACCTCCTATACATGGATGACTTGAAACTCTCTGCCCCCAACAAATTGCGACTGATGGAGCTACTGAAGGTAACTGAAACATTCAGTGGCGCCATCAGTATGGAATTTGGTGTGGACAAATGTGCAGTCATGCATGTAAAGCGAGGGGAGATTACGGAAT
Source organism: Agrochola litura (assembly GCA_949152395.1). NCBI lineage: Eukaryota > Metazoa > Arthropoda > Insecta > Lepidoptera > Noctuidae > Agrochola > Agrochola litura. The sequence continues at coordinate 25,767,515 of OX424499.1, forward strand.
CCGAGGGGACCCAACTCTCGGACTCCATACACCTTAGATCCCTCTCCTCAACCGAAAACTATATGTATTTGGGTATGTCGGAAGCGTTAGGCATCAACGTTGCTGACATGAAGCAATCGTTGATGGAGCGCTTCTTTGGTTATCTGAATAAGGTATTAAATAGTCTTCTTTCAGGCGGAAACAAGGTGCGCGCCTTCAACGGTTGGGTCATGCCGGTTTTGATGTACTCTTTCGGCATACTCAAATGGACTCAGACTGAACTCGACGCCCTAGACAGGGTCCGTACACTCCTGACCGCAAACCGGATGCATCACCCACGTTCATCGGTGATGAGACTGTACATCCCGCGGAAGAGCGGGGGTCGAGGCTTTTTAAATGCGAAGACCTCCAGAACCGCGAGGTGTGCAGCCTCAGGGACTACTTTCTTAAAGCCGATGTGGGTATGCACCGTGATGTGGTCGCAGTGGACAACGGGCTCACCCCGCTCTCCATGGCTAAAGAGAACTGGCGCAAACCTGTAGGACTTACTACAGATGACCGCAAGGAAGTATGGCAAAGCAAGGCGCTTCACGGACGCTTCTATCGGGCTCTTCATGAGCCCGGTGTAGATTTCTTAGCGTCCGTATCCTGGCTACGTTTTGGTGACCTTTTCGGGGAAACCGAAGGTTTCGTCTGTGCAATTATGGATGAAGTTATCTTGACGAATAACTACCGGAGACATATTATCTCTGGTTGCTCGCGTCTAGCTAACGGCGAGTACTTGCACAGACATAACCAAGTGGCTAGGATTATTCACCAGCAACTTGCTTTGAAATATAAACTTGTGGACTCTGAGGTACCGTATTACAAGTATGTGCCCGACCCAGTTCTCGAAAATGACCATGTCACGTTGTACTGGGATCGGTCTATCATTACTGATAGGACTATTGTAGAAAATAAGCCTGATATAGTAGTGATAGATCGATCAGCGCGCCGCGCAATGATAGTTGATGTTACCATTCCACATGACGAGAACCTCGTGAAAGCTGAGAAAGAGAATCAAATAAAATATCTCGACTTAGCACACGAGGTTGTTGACATGTGGAATGTGAGCTCGGCTATCATTGTGCCGATTGTCGTAACGGCTAATGGCCTGATGGCCGAAAGCCTCGACCAACATCTCTCGAGGCTCTCGTTAGGCGGTTGGATCAAGCGCCTGATTCAGAAGGCAGTATTCCTCGATACGGCTCGCATTGTGAGGAGGTTCCTGTCTCTGCAGCCCTAACCATCGGTAGCTTGGACCCTGCTCCCGACACCGGTGGAACTCTGTTTTTTTATATTTTTTAATGTTTTTTTATCCTTTTCATTTTAAGAAATTTTTAAAAATGTAATCGAATAAGAATTGAAATTAATAAACGGTAAAATATTAACATTTTCTAATATTTGCATAATAGGCTAAATTAAAAGATTTTATACTTAGTTTTGTTTTTACAAAATAAAGATAATCCTAGTTACATTAATTGAATTATTATTTTAAAGGGCTTTGAAAGTTTTGGCCCTAACATCAGCAACCATTTTAATTTTTTTTTCAAAATCGCGGTGCACAATAAATGTCATATATTTGGATACACTTATACAAACATAAAACGAACTTAACATATCATCATAAAGCGTCACGTTTCTGAGATATTCAGAGATAAAAATGACAATTGTTATAACCAATTTTTTTTTTTGTAGTTATTCATGTCGATTAAGTTATTTACTGTTAATCTGAACCAGACAGAGAAAGAAAACAAATATTATAATACTAATTATTTATTTTGTTCTTTTTAATAACAATCGGAACATAAGAATATGAGATAAATGTGTCGAATTACAATGATATTTTTGTAAGTAAACATGAAATAATTGAATACCTAGTGGATAAAACATAAGATTTATTAATCATATTCGGTATGAATAATATCATTCAAGAAGGCAGCAGGAGGCTGAATAGGATATTCTTGATGTCGCGCCCATGTTATATGTATTATATGGAATCATATAATACACATAACATGGGAGCAACATCCAAGTGTTCGTTTTCCTACAATGCAATTACAATAGTTGCCAACTATTTTATTCCTACCTTGCAAAGTATTATCGAGCAAGATGTAGACAAAATAAATTGGATTGTTTTGGTGTCTTGAGTGGATGTCTTGAGTGGATTCGGGCTCTTAAAAGCCAAGGATCAGTCATAATCGATGGCAACATTTTCGCACAATTCAATAAAAAAAATCGGGGTGTCCTCATTCGGCGGGGGGTACCTATACTTTTCTCTTTCGCTCATAACTAAAATATTACCTACACATGATGCAATTATGTTTTCATAGTTCAATATGCTTACCTGAAGAGAAAAAAACAAAAAAATCCTGTTTCTTCAAGGTTCAGTTTTCGACTTACATTTCGGTGAATAACTCCAAAACCTGACGCTTTAGGATATTATGTTTCTTGAAATTTTTTGTTTGTATAAGTGTCTTCTATCTTAATAATTATATAACATTCGTTGCGCACCGCAATTTTGAAAAAAAATCAAAATGGTGGCCGACGTTAGGGCCACCCTCCATACAAAAATCTTCAAACCCCTTTAGTGTTATTGGATTTTTCCATCTGGAATTTCTCAGCAGCAGCCCGGAGTCTGAATTTGTGCCCGGTTGATGGCAATAGGCTCACCCCCTATTACATGGGACTTAAACATAACTGGCGAAATGTGGGTGTACTATAGGTACACCTCTGCCTAACCCTTCGGGGATTACAGGCATGATATTATGTTATTTTAAAATTATTCATTATTTTACAGCCTGTATCATAACAAGAATCCATAGCTGACATAACCAAATCTTCGACAACTCCTATACGCGTTTTAAAACGACATCATCTGTGGATGTACATAATCTACAGATGATATCGTTTTAAAACGCGGAGATACAACATGAAAAACACTCCGGGAGTGCCGACAAAAGTGAAAACTTGAATAATTTAAAAAAATACTTCCGAAACCATGTAAAAATACTTGCATAGAACATTGATCCGTAACATAATATAATATAAATAAAGAGCACAATCGCGTTTACAAAAATGAGATGTCGGTAACGGTGTCGCGAGTTCAATTGTATTTTCCCATCTCAAAAATGCCCAACGCGCCTAAAGAAGTTTTCACTAAAAAAAACCGGTCAAGAGCGAGTCGGACTCGCGCACCGAGGGTTCCGTACCTACCCATTATACCGCCATAATAAAATTGGTATCATTTTTCTTGGGGAAATAATAAAGCTTCCGAAAATACTTTTCCAAAAAAAATACTAAACTTCCGAAAAAAAACTTCGTTTCCGAAAAATCAATATATTGTGCTACAAAAGTTAGTGACAGAAACGAATCGCTGCAAAACCGACTCCACGTAGTCTTGTCTGCCCTACCCCTAGAGTGTAATTTAAGCCCGCGTAGGCGCGGAGGGTGAGGCAACCCGCGAGCTGAGGAGCAGGTGGTTTTAACGCTCGCCACCCGCGGCTGAGGCTGGCCGGTGGAGCCTTGCAAGCTAGATAAGCTCGCGTTGGACCGCTGGTGCCTCGCAGCGCCGGAGCCGTGACAGAAACCATGCCCGCTGCATATTGCATGCTCGCTTGCATGCTGCATGCATGGTGTATGCTTGTTTGCATGTTTGAAAAATATTACGTCAGCAAATTCTGTATTGATTTTTCTTTATTTGTATTCGCATATAAGTTGTCGAAAAATTTGTATTTATAGCAGTAAATTTCGTATTTTGAGTAGGTATGCACATGTTTTAATTTTTTTTCGGAGCTTTTATTACTACCCTTTTTATTGGTAAAAAGATATGGGCAAATTTAGATTTTCGCGAAAACTGTAAGTACCATAATTTTCAACTTTTTTTATTTTTCGGAATTTTCCCTTTATTTGTGCTGGAAGACCTTGCTTTATGCCAAATTTCGTGATCCTAGGTCTACGGGAACTACCATATAGGTTTTCGACCCAAAACCTATAGGGTACTTCCGGTTGAACTAGAATTGTCAATTTTGGTTAAAGCAAGGTCTTACAGCACAAGTGTAGGGAAAATTCCGAAAAATAGAAAAAGTTGAAAATTAGAGTACTTCCACTTTGCCCCACCAAGCCGCCCCACTGGTGGGGCAAAATGGAATGCCTAAAATTTTGCAGTGGAATCTGCCCCACTCGTTCGACGTGGTGGGGTAGATTCTACTAGTTTTAAATCTTGTGGATTCTGCCCCACTAGGGTTGGCACCTTAGAATTTGTGTAGGTGCTCGTATTTCATATATGTTTGGAAAAGAAAGAAATGTATATCCAAGTAAAAATGTAACTAGGACTGGTAACGTTAGACTTAGTACATACCTAGGTAGTTTTTAAATATCTTATATAAGGTACTAACCGTTCGTGCCCGACGTCGCCCGGGTGTATTTCCGACTTTTCCAATGATTTTCCAAAAGAGACTGAAACGATTACATTCACTCTTGGGCCTGAATAGTAACGAGATGTAAATGGTGTGAATTTATAGATTCATACATACATAAGTGTATTGCAGTGACTAGTTGCTATCCCACAATTCACATAGCGATCCATAGTTTCAACAATATTCCAAACAATTCCAAAACAATCCATTATAACAATTCCAAGTCAATGGTGTGAGCGATCTTCAGTATCCAGTGTGAAAGCAAGGGTTGTACAAGGTAGGCAGGGTCAGAATCCGTAAAAATCAAAGCAGTGATCGTTGAAAATGAAAAATAATTGGGGAAGCACTTAAAACACACCCGAAAACACGAAATTAGTGACAGCTGTCTAGTTCTAGTAGGGATGTGCGTTGCGACAACAAACCGTTTACAAAGACCGTTTTTTGATGATGAAACCGTTTTACGTCCTGAATTCAACTTCAAAGAAGACTTTCATTGCACAAACCAGTCTTCGAATTACTTGGTGCGATTTTTACATCTAAGAAAAAAAAAACAACCAACTTCCAAAAAACACTACATAGTGAAAAATAAAACTTCTTCCGAATTTAAAGTTATTTTTCATTTTGTAGTGTTTTTTGGAAGTCGGTTGTTTTTGTTGAAAGTTTTTATTGTTCACTTTTAGTTGTGGTACCTACCCCACACAAATTCGAAAACCACTACCTGCTATGTAAATAACAATGACGGGAACTTATCATAATATATCATCCACATACTAAGTGGGAAAAAGTACGTATTATTGAAACTAACTCAAAAACTGTCTACGCATCGTCATCATGAGTGAGCCCACTACTATTGGACGGCAGAGAAGAGGAGTGCGGGGTGTGGTACCAAATTCCTCCACGCGCGGCGCGGCCGTCGCATTCGTTAATCAACCGACATACACGCATAAGGATCATTGTAAATATTTGTAATTACTATCGAAGAAGATTTTCATGCATCTCCATAACATATTTTGGACCTTCAACGCCGGATGCAGCAGAAGAAATCGTTGCGACCAGCATTAATCGGACGCACGAGGCCATCAGCAAAGTCATCCACGGTACCAGCATAAAACGGTCAGGTCAATCATCATTCTTCATCCTTATCCCTTTATCTATATTCAGTGCTTCATTTGTGTTAATACTGTGTGAAATCCTAGTGCTTTATTCCTATTAAATAGTTAAAAACGCGTAAAGATTTTTGTTTTGTCACTACCCTCAACTTTGTTTAAAAGGAAAAATATATCTTTTGCAAATCTTTACAAAGACGTATTTTCCACGGTCTTTCACAAACTCCAAAATGTCTAAAACTCCGACAAAAGAAGGTTGTAGTAGTGGTGATGATACGAGTATATTTAGAGATTTAAATAAAAGAAGAAGTGTTGTTCGCGGTAAACTTCGACTATTCATGAAGTATGTAGACTCTGTAGAAATAATGCCTGTTACTGAAACCGATAATAAATCAATAGAACGCGAGGGTGAGGAATTTAAGGTTTCAGTAGTTTTAAGTGGTAAAGAAATTTACAAATTCTTGACCAACTTCTTTGTTATTGCATAAGAGAAGAGACCACGTGAAGTGTCTAGTGTGAAATCATTATTATGTCTTTTATTCCTGTTAGTCTCGTCATCGATAATTTTCCAAACAGTCTTTATTTTATTATCGGCTGATTTGATCTTGTTGCTAATGTACAAGGCTTTAGCTACCTTGCAGGTATTTTTAAAAGTTTTAGAATAAGTAGCAACGTATTTATTAAAAAGTGGAAGTACAAAGTAGGTGTAAGTTTGCGTAAGTATTATTGGGGTTTCCCCTATTACATGGGACTTAAACATAACTGGCGAAATGTGGGTGTACCTACTACAGTACCTGTAGTAGGTACACCCACATTTCGCCACTGCCCAACCCTTCGGGGAAACAAGGTGGGATGTTATGTGTTATGTGTGTGTTTATTAAAAGTTTCAGAGTCAATAAAAGGCTTAAGGCTATACAGCTCAAACAATTTTTCTCTACTTTTCCTAATACCCTTAGTAGCCCAATCAATGACAAAAAATTTGGGCAAATGGTTTTAGCTTTCTTTTTAAAGTATTATTGAACTTGGTGTGCACTACCGAAAAAAATTCCTCATATAATTCATTTACATTATTTGTTATATGACCCGGTATACTTAACTTACTAATTAAGTTATTATTAAACCTATTTAGATTGCTGGTTGTTATTTGTCTAGGTAACGCACACACCTTTTTTTTTTTGGTGGGAAATTATCAAATAACTTCTCCCGCTCTGGCTGGAGCGGGAGGGCGTGTCAGACTCTTACTGACTAAAACCCACCCGTGTTCCTTCAGTTGCCATGTTGCCGGGACGCCACGATTTCCCTATCGGCCCATATTCGCAGCCCCGGCAGGCATTGACCCTAGCGACCCCGTCAATTCTCAAACTCAAACTCAATCTCAAACTCAAACTCAAAGCATTTATTTCAATTAAACCATTTACAGGCACTTTTGAATTGTCAAGGAATCGGTCAGTCAGAAATAGGTATGAAGCTAGTTGCCCATTCCAAAGCGTAGTAGGTACCTATGGAGAAGAACGGGCAAGAAACTCCACGGACACTCTTTTAAATAAAAAATTGTTACAAAATATTGGTTACATCATTCATGTTGAAATTATACATGTGAGAACAATGTAGAAAGACGTGCACGTTAGAAGCGTCCGTAATAAAAAGATAAAACAAAGAACAATTCAAAAAATTAAAATTAAAATAAGCCCTGCCAGCTAAGAGATGACCAGTCCCAACTGACGGCGCCCGTTCACGAACATGACGCATGGATTAGCACCATTCAGCTCAACCATTTTGAAGGGAGCTAAATGATCCAACACACGCGCCACCATCAGCGAAACATTCAGCTGACATCTCTTTGAGGCGCGCGTGGAACACAACGCGCCGTCGACCCGGGCCTGGTCCTTATCGGACGGCGAGCTACCCATTGCTCACCGTCCGCAAGCCCGCGCCTACGGTGGCCGGAAATCTGCCTGTGATTCCCGACGCCCAGGGCGTCTCCTCCTGCGGCGGTTAGGGGCGCGACGGTGCGAAATTTGCCTCTCCCTCACACGCTCCGCCTCTTCCTTCGCGAGCATTACTGCTTCGCAGAAGGAGGTGACGGCCTCCTATTTCCTCTCGCTCTGTAGCATGGCCCGAATCAGGGCCGGACGCGAGAGATCACCGCCGCCGATCGCCTCCACGAGGACACGGCGATGCCCTGCCCAAGCCGGGCAGACCTCCACCGTATGCTCCACCGTGTCCTCCGGGTGATCCACACAGTGACGACACCCGGGCGTTTCCTCCCGCTTTATCCTGAACAGGTAGGTACCTCCCGAAACAGCCGTGTCCGGTGAGGACCTGCGTCAGGCGGAAGGTGAGGACGCCGTGGTGCCTCTCTAGCCACTCCTCAAAGGGGGGTCTTATCGCCGCAATTGTGGTGTGCCCAGCGCTGGGTTGCGACAATCGCACTCTCCATTCCGCCATGAGATCCCGCCAGAGCTTTGTCCGCTGTGCCGCGATTTCTTGCGGCATCGGAGTTAAGTCCCGGCGTTTCGCCTCCTCGCGCCACTCCCAAATGTGCGCGAGGACCTTTGCCTCCAGATCCCATGGCGGTACTCCGGCAAGGAGGCTTGCCGCCTCGCAGGAGACCGTGCGGTATCCTCGGGCCAGCCGGATGGCCCTTTGGGACGCGTTCAGCCGGCGGGATGGCTGCCGCCTCAATGAAGGTGCCCACACCAGCGCCCCGTAAAAGGCCATGGACCGCACGACCCCCGCGTAGAGCCTCCGGCAGGAGACGTTTGGACCTCCCAGATTGGGCAGGAGCCGCTTCAAGGCAGCCCCGGCCCGGTTCAGTCTGGGAGCCAAACGTCGGAAATGCTCCACGAAGTTCCACCGGCTGTCGAGGACGAGTCCCAGATACTTCATCGTCGACTCGACGCCGATGTGAACCCCTCCCGCCATGGTAACGCGCACACCTGGATAACGTATATCGTCGTGTTCTACATAATTATATCACTACAAACCAAATAAAACTAGTAAATAAACCAATTCAAAACGACACATCAAGATAGAGTAAATATGACAATTATGACATTTCACGGACTGTTGTATAATGTAAAAAAGAGTCAGTGTATGTTTTTCCAGGGTGGACCTAGAAAAGTAATAGAAATGCCACCAATTAAACTGAATGGCTCACCTTTAGAAAGGGTAGACGAATTTAAATACTTAGGCCACCTAGTGATACTTACCTTGAAAGATGATGCGGACATTGAACGGGAGCGGAGGGCGCTGTCGGTCAGAGCGAACATGGTAATCCGTAGGTTTGCTAGGTGTTCAAGTGAAGTAAAACTAACTCTTTTTAGAGCATACTGCACCACAATGTACTCATGCAGTCTGTAGACTGACTACACGCAAAAATCGAACAGTGCCCTTCGCGTCCAGTTTAACAACGTAGGACGATGTTGGGGCTCCCCCGCTATTGCAGCGAATAGACAATATTTGCGGAAGCCAACAATCAACGCATGATTGTTTCTACTCAACAATGCGCAAGCGAAACACTTCGCTGGTGCGGCGAGTGCGGGGTAGCGCCAACAGCATGCTGGCCGCGCTCGCGGGATGGCTTGACTGTGCCATCATGACTCACTATTGTGAGCGGCATGTGGCGCGCTTGGGAGTGTTACGTGTTGCTTTCGTAAAACGTCTGTTTATTTACCACTATTTTGTTATATAGAAATAAGTGTAACAACTCTTTATCTTACTACATATTTGAAAAATGAGGTTTAGTTTAGAGGCCATCAGGCCATTTGCCGTTATGACAATCGGCACAATGATAGCCGAGCTCACATTCCACATGTCAACAACCTCGTGTGCTAAGTCGAGATATTTTATTTGTTTCTCTTTCTCAGCTTTCACGAGGTTCTCGTCATGTGGAATGGTAACATCGACTATCATTGCGCGGCGCGCTAATCGATCTATCACTACTATATCAGGCTTATTTGCTATAATAGTCCTGTCAGTAATGATAGACTGATCCCAGTACAACGTGACATGGTCCTTTTCGAGAACTGGGTCGGGCACATACTTGTAATACGGAACCTCAGAGTCCACAAGTTTATATTTCAAAGCAAGTTGCTGGTGAATAATCCTAGCTACTTCGTTATGTCTGTGGAGGTACTCGCCGTTAGCTAGACGCGAACAACCGGAGATAATATGTCTGATGGACTCACCCGGACGATGGCATGCCCGACACACGTCAACCGTACCGTCTTTCATAATATGTCTCCGGTAGTTATTCGTCAAGATAACTTCATCCATAATTGCACAGACGAAACCTTTGGTTTCCCCGAAAAGGTCACCAAAACGTAGCCAGGATACGGACGCTAAGAAATCTACACCGGGCTCATGAAGAGCCCGATAGAAGCGTCCGTGAAGCGCCTTGCTTTGCCATACTTCCTTGCGGTCATCTGTAGTAAGTATTACAGGTTTGCGAAAGTTCTCTTTAGCCATGGAGAGCGGGGTGAGCCCGTTGTCCACTGCGACCACATCACGGTGCATACCCACATCGGTTTTTTTAAATATTCCCTGAGGCTGCACACCTCGCGGTTGTGGAGGGTCTTCGCATTATAAAGCCTCGACCCCCGCACCTCCGCGGGCTGTACAGTCTCATCACCGATGAACGTGGGTGATGCATCCGGTTTGCGGTCAGGAGTGTACGAACCCTCCTGTCCAGGGCGTCCAGTTCGGTCTGAGTCCATTTGAGTATGCCGAAAGAGTACATCAAAACCGGCATGACCCAACCGTTGAAGGCGCGCACCTTGTTTTCACCTGAAAGAAAACTAATTAATACCTTCTTCAGGCAACCAAAGAAGCGCTCCTTCATTGCTTCTTGTCAGCAATGTTGATACCTAACGCTTCCGACATACCCAAATACATATAGCTTTCAGCTGAGGAGAGGGATCTGAGGTGTATGGAGTCCAAGAGTTGGGTTCTCTCGGATTCCATAATCTCCCCTCGCTTTACATGCATGACTGCACATTTGTCCACAACAAATTCCATCCTGACGGCGCCACTGAATGTTTCAGTTATCTTCAGTAGCTCCATCAGTCGCAATCTGTTGGGGGCAAAGAGTTTCAAGTCATCCATGTAGAGGAGGTAAGAAATGACCTAACCACCTCTCCTCAACCTATAGCCTAGGCCTGAATCCTCCAGCAGTGTGCTCAAAGGATTCAGGGCTAAGCAAAACCAAAGTGGACTTAAACTGTCGCCCTGAAATATTCCCCGTTTAATCCGTACAGGCTCGTCATTCCCCTGGATCTGTCGGCATCCTGGGTAGTGAAGAACCGTCCTCCATTGCCCCATACATGACATCAGGAAGGCGCGCAGAGTTGCATCTATCTTGTACAACTCCAGCACCCTCATGAGCCATGTATGTCGCACCGAGTCGTAGGCCTTCTTATAGTCTATCCAGCATGTCGACAGATCCTTACGGTATCGACGAACCTGTTGGCTTATGGCCATGTCGATGAGGAGAAGCTCCTTAGTACCACGGGACCCGTTCCTACATCCATTTTGGGAGGCTGACATAATTTAATTACTGTCAATGTGTGTGTTAATTTTCGCTCTCAAAATGGATGTAAGAAGTTTATAGACCGTCGACAAACATGTGATCGGTCTATAATTCTTGGATTCCGCGGGACTACCTGACTTATGGAGCAGGTGGGTAACGCCTGTTGTTAGAAACTGTGGTAGCGACCCAGACCAGACTCTAGGGCTGACTGGAATTGAGATGCCAGGCGAGTGTGTGAACTACTCAGCCGTTTTAACCAAAAGTTGTGCAGTCCGTCCGGCCCCGGTGATTTCCAGTTCGGTAACGGACGGACTGCTCTGGCTACGTCTAATGGCGTGATTAGCACAGTATTCATTTCTGGTATAGTTTCACACACTCGGTCGACATCCTGCATCCAACCAGCCTCAGTGTGACAAACGGGCACCGACCATATGCTGCGCCAGAATGCACTCGTGGCGGCATCATCCGGGTGGCGCACGTCCGTCACATTTTGTTCAGGTCGCTCCCAAGCTCTATAAACCCACCTCTCATCGCTCTGGAACATGCGATTCTGCATGTATCGGTCAACCCGCCGCTTATACCGCCGAATACGGCTCGCCCATGCACAAACTTTCTGCTTCAGGAAGTCGATGCGCTCTGTGACACGGGACATGTATTCTTGAGGACTGATTCCAGTCCCCGAGAATGCCCGCCTTACAAAGCGCATTACTCGTGGTCGTATATATCCCTCCCTGAAGCAGTATAGTTTGCCGATGAGTACCCTGGCCCCATCGACACGTCCCTCAATTCTGTGCTGCCAGGCTGGTACGGTTGGTTTGGGTCGAGTAGCTCTGTCGCTGTTTGGAAACTTGACGTTAGCTAAACGACATGCCGCAACAGCCGCGCAATACAGGATCGAGTGAGTGTCAATGAGATCCTCGCTGCTCTCGAAAAAATTCGTAAGCTGCGAGTCCAAGGCACACACCAGCGCCCTATTTTTTTTGTGCATGGGTAGGCGTGGTAATCGGGGTCTAAGTTCGGTCGGAGTGTACCTACACTCGCGGAACGCATCCTCCAGTGCGTTCCTCAATCGTTCGTTACACTGGCTACTTACTGTGGCAACCCTATAATCCTCCTCTTCAAGACCATGATTGAACCGCGGCGGGATTGCATCAATATTTAACGCTTGTGCCGCGGTTTGTGCCCGAGTTGAGACGATGTGGTTGCTCAGTACCTCTGAGTGCAGCCTATCAAGTGCAGCGTCGTCCAGCCTATGATTGCGCTGGATGACACGCACCTGATCCGACAGTCCTTGGGCCGAGACGTTGACGGCTGGCTCTAGTTCCTGGAACAGAGACAGCATCCTAACACGGTACGCAGTGAGGTTAGTTCCTCCCTCTGTAGACCTATTTATTATTATTACTATTTTTAAATTCTATAATTTTTTGATTAATTTATTTTTTTGCCAATTTTAATTTGACTCTTTGATTTTCATTTGTTTTTTTATTGTAATAAAATTTACTTTTAATGTTTGCATGCCTAATTGGTAGCTTGTACAGGGATCTCAACATTTTATGAACACCTTTATTTATGTACCTACTCTCAAAGCGAATAAATGATTCAATTAAAAAAAAAAACAAAAATTCATAATTCAAAATATTTTATTTCACATAAACCTACATGGGCACTTATGAAACGTCAGAAGCTAGGTGCACGGTTCCAATTGGTCGTTTTCTATGGAGAAGAGCCGGCAAGAAACTCCACGGTTGCTGTTTTAAAAATAATTGGCTTTTACAATACTTTCAAATAACAGTGTTACTAGGTATGGGAGGACAGTGTAGGTCTTTCAATAAGTACTAATTACTTAACAAAATAGAAAATGGTCTACAGGTCTACAATTCACTAAACCTACAGCGCTCTCACATTCACAAAACAGAAAAGAATCTATACAAAAAATAAATAAATTAATAAAAGTAAAAACCTATTTTAATAAGACGCAATTATATGATTGCTATTACAGTTGTAATCAATCTGAATAATTATCATGTCCACAAAAGTCACAAACAAAGAGTTGAAATGAAATCGTAGGTATATAATGTCAAATAATAGAATAAATATGTCAAGGACGAATGCAAAAAATAAAGATTAAAGATTAAAATAAACATGATAATTTGGGAGCATTTAATAGACTCTTACTTATTTATGTCGTTAATGAGCAAAACACACGAACCATATCATTACAAAAGCCAGTATATCCCTGTGGCAGTGCAAGCGACTGCTTGGCAGGAATTGGGGGATTAGCCCCAAGGTCACTCACTGGCTATACACCACAGTCATCCGACCACTTATTACATACGGCTCACTGGTCTGGTGGCCCAGGACAGACTTGAGTACAGCCCAAAGAGATCTCGAAAAACTGCAGCGGTTTGCTTGTGTTGCAATCACTAGCAGTATGAGAACCACACCCACTGCCGCCCTACAGGCAATGCTTGGACTGCCGCCTCTGCACCTAATTGTGCAGGAGGAGGCGGCCCTGGCCGCCTTTAGACTCCATTTATCAGGAACCTTAAGCAAAGACTCCAGAGTTAAGCACACGCGTATAAAGGAAGATGCGATCAAGCGACAGCCGATGATGGCATCACCCTGCGACAAAGCCCCGAAATCACACCACTTTCAAAAGCACTACAACATAATACTTACAGATGAACAGTGTGACTACTCAGGCCCGGAAGAGCTGAGAGTATATACCGACGGATCGAAGACCGACTCCGGTACTGGAGTCGGAGTCTTCTCACACGACCTCAACATAAATATATCCCGCCCGCTGGGTATGTTCAACACCGTCTATCAGGCGGAGTGTGTGGGCATCATACAAGCGGTCCACGCCATAGAAGCCAGGAAAGTTACTGACACCCACGTTCGTATACTCTCCGACAGCGCTTCTGTTCTCCAATCCTTACGGAAAAATATAAAACCTCGAACTTAATACTAGAATGTCATAATGCATTGGAGCAGGTAACTGTTTCTAGCCGCAACACTGTGACACTGCAATGGATAAAAGGACACAGCGGGTCGCTAGGTAACGATGCAGCTGATGAACTCGCTAGAAGAGGATCTAGCATGGCAGTCTGTGGACCCGAGCCTATCGTACCAATCCCCTACAACCAAATACGCAGGTGGCTACAGGAGTACACCCACACACAAGCGGAGTACTGGTGGACCTCAACACCGGGATGCAGGCAGTCCAAGGAAGCCATGCCATCCTTGGATAACAAGCTAACCAGGCGTATTTTACGCCTGGACAGGAACGGCCTGCGTCTGGTGACGGGGACCATCACGGGACACTGCTCGCTAAACAAACACTTCCACACAATATTCATAACGGACAGTCCTCTGTGCAGGGCGTGCATGGAGGCTGAGGAAACCGTCGCGCATGTGCTCTTTGAATGCACAGGCGTCACCCAGATTAGAACAGAAACCCTCGGGTCACCCAGATCTTTTGCAGATGTTCTGAACAGACCAGGAGTTTTAATTAACTTCTGGAGGGAGGTGGGCTGGTTGGAATAACCACCAAACGGCCGCCATGGCCCACGTACAATGGTCCACCTTATGGACTAAGTGCGGAAACCAAAACCCCATAACATAGATAGAACATAGAGGTACCAGGGAAGCCACATGTGCAGAAGGAATTATTGCCAAACTTCCTTGTCTTCAAAGTAGTCTTTAATTTTATAATATGATTTCTTGATACTCGTAAGGACGTGTTTGATGTGGGTTTTGAACTTCCCATCGCTAAGTTCTGTCACCGACTTTGGCAACTTGTTATAAAAGCGGACACTGTTTATAAGAGATGACTTGCTTGTTTCAGTTAATCTAATTTTGGGTATCACAATTTCATGTCGACTACGTGTATTTATATTATGGAAATCGCTTCTTATTTTGAAAAGTCCTAAGTTTTTGAAAACATACATAATACTTTCTAAGATATAAAGTGAAGGCAAAGTCAGTATATCAATTTCTTTAAATTTGTCTCTAAGGGACTCGCGAGGACCCATTTTATAGATCGCGCGGATTGCCCTCTTTTGTAAAATGAAATTCGAATCTACGTCAGCTGCCGATCCCCACAGCAGGACGCCATAAGACATAATACTGTGGAAATAAGCAAAGTATACTAACCTAGCTGTGGCTATATCAGTCAACTGCCTTATTTTTCTTACTGCATATGCAGCTGAACTTAATCTACCTGAAAGAGTTCTAATGTGGGCGCCCCATTGTAATTTTGAATCTAAAGTAATTCCTAAGAATATAGTTTCCGTTATTGCATCTAGTTTTTTGCCATCAAGTTTTAGATTTAGACCTACTTGAGGTACATTTGGTAATGAGAACCTAATACATTTAGTTTTGTTCGCATTAAGTAAAAGATTATTAGCTGCGAACCATTTTGAAAGTACAGCCAGACTATTGTTGACTGGGCACGCCACAATTGCGGCGATAAGACCCCTCTTTGAGGAGTGGCTTGAGAGACGCCACGGCGTCCTTATCTTCCGCCTGACGCAGGTCCTCACCGGACACGGCTGCTTCGGGAGGTTCCTGTTTAGGATAAGGCGGGAGGAAACACCCGGGTGTCACCATTGTGTGGATCGGCCTGAGGACACGGTGGAGCATACGGTGGAGGTCTGCCCGGCTTGGGCGGAGCAACGCCGTGTCCTCGTAGAGGCGATCGGCGGCGGTGATCTCTCGCGTCCGGCCCTGTTCAGGCCATGGTACGGAGCGAGAGGAAATGGCAGGCCGTCACCTCCTTCTGCGAAGCGGTAATGCTCGCGAAGGAGGAGGCGGAACGCGTGAGGGAGAGGCAAATTTCGCGCCCTCACGCCCCCAACCGCCGCAGGAGGAGACGCCCGGGGCGGGAATCGCGAGCCGATTTCTGGCCACCGTAGGCACGGGCTTGCGGACGTGTTATTTGACACCCAAAAAAAAAAAAAAAGAAAGACTATTGTTGACATGTAAAACATCTGTATCTTTCCTGTCTATTTTAAAAATAAGAGAAGTGTCGTCAGCAAATAGAATTATATCCGATAAGTTAGTCATCATGTAAGGAAGATCATTTATATAAACTAGAAATAAGAAAGGGCCGACAATTGAACCTTGAGGCACGCCCATTTTAACTAGAGACCCCGAAGACGTCGCCCCATTAACATTTACTTTTTGCTGCCTGTTTGATAGATAGGAAAGAACAAGATCAGCAGCTTGTCCACGAATTCCGTAGTGGTGTAATTTACAGATCAGTGTATTGTGGTCAACGCAGTCAAACGCTTTTGAGAGGTCACAGAAAATGCCAATTGCATCCTTGGACTTCTCCCAGGATTCCAAGATGTGACTGATGAGTTTTACTCCTGCGTCAGTCGTCGACCTACCTTTCGTGAAACCAAACTGACTATGTAAAATCCCATTAGAATTAAAATGTGACAACATCTGGTCTAGCATGATTTTTTCATATATTTTACTCAATGCTGGTAGCACAGATATTGGTCTATAATTAGAGGGATTACTCTTACTACCCGATTTGAAAATTGGTACTACTTTACTATGTTTCATTAAATCAGGAAACGTACCGCTATCTAAACATTGATTAAATATGCCTGTTAGGACAGGGGCAATTGTGTCAATGATATCTTCAAGAACCTTAACGGAAATCCCCCATAAGTCTTCTATCCCCAAGTCTTCTATCCCCATAAGTCTAGATTATGATTATGATTATGAGAACCGAGTGCTTGAGCCCCTTTAATTTGTAAATTTTTGCCATGCTTTGTCAAATTGAGCTTTTTATCCAACGTAACGCCAAGATAGCGAACTTCTGTGGTCCACGAAATCAATTTCCCAGCTATTTTTTTAATTTTCTTTTAGGGGTGGTACTTTGGCGTGTGAAAAGTATCGCCTCAGTCTTAGATTCGTTCAACTTCAGCTTCCACTTGTTGAACTAAGCTTGAAGTAGTTCAAGGGACAACTGAAGTCTACTTATGATAATGTCGATATCGTCATCGCTTGTGTACGATGCTTTATAAAACAAGCCAGATGAGTACTGACCTGCAGAGGAACGTCGCACATGAATAAAATAAAGAGGTAGGGACCGAGCACCGAACTTTGAGGAACTCCTGCCGATATCGTCCGGGGGAAAAATGAGGGTAGTGAGCATCTTGTTGATAAAATTTTTCACACGCAATATGAGTGCAAACATGATAAACGGCCTAAAATGAATGATTTTTTATAGTACATTACGAAACATACCGCAAACTATTGATATAAATCGACACTGGAAATTTCAAATGTCGTAAAGGACAGGGAATGCAATGTCCTTTACGACAATTGAAATTTCCGGTATCGAAATAGTCTTTTGAAACCGCAATAGATAGCGGTTTTCTGTTTTCTGACTTTTATCACATTTTTACAAATTACTTCGAAAATCGCAAATATCCGCAGCTGATTATTGTTTTGATGTTTTCATGAAGAGCTAGGCTACAAATCAAGATTAAATAGAAAGCCCACGCTTTCTATTTAATCTTGATTTGTAGCCTAGCTGCGTTACGTGAAGCGTGGGTAACTGTCAAAAGTCTTGATGAAGTAAAAAAAAACTTTTTTGACTTAAGACCCTTAGGGCATCCATTGATCTCCGCGTGTATCTAGCCGCCAGGCTACTTGTGTACAAGATCTGGCAGTAAACCTTAAACAACGTAAGTTTTTAACCTCCTTATTGCAGCACGCAAACTGCGAACCAACATTATTGCTTCCCACAGCAAGAGCCCTGCGCTCGCGTTCGATATCTTCATGATATTTAAGCTCCTCCGTTAATGCCCTAGGTATTTTGTTGACTCTTTATAAGGGATGGCCATTGAGAGTGATAATTGGCTCGTATGATTGCTGCCTACCGGGAGCCTTAAAGGTCATAAAAATACTCTTCTTAAAATTATAAGCTAGACCGTGTCTAGGAGCTTTCACAAAATGCTAAAAACTCAAGGATTATGGAGCCTGCCGTTGGACCCAGCAGCAAAATAGAATCCGCGTAGCTGAGGTTATTGACGCAAATGTTGTCAATTCAACATCCATCAGCAGACCAGAAAACATCATACTGTATGTTAACACGCAGCACAGAGTGCCAAGCTGTTTGAGTAACAAAACAGTGGTCCGACCAACGCTTGCTACCATTCATGTCGAACACATTGTTATTATTAGGTGTTTTATCCGAGAGAATATTTAATAAAACCAACGTGTTCGACTGCGAAGACGGAAGGAAAAAGATTTTAATCATTTCAGACAATGGATCACATTCAAGACTATGGAACATATTCATACAGCCTACAATTGACTCTGCACATTATAAGTGGCATTAGTAACTGCTTAACCTAACACATGGTATTTTGAGTAATTTCCAACATACATACGTATGACTGTCTGATCTTAAGCCTAATTTCTCCACATCAGCACACATCTAGTTTTGATCTAAACTGAACTTACATAATTCAGTCCAGAAAGTTTCGGTGCGGGTGAGAGTTAAAATCCCCTAACATATAAACTGCTACAACATCATTAGCCTCAATAATGGCACTTATTTATCTCAAGCACTCTGTAAATTCAAGAAAGTTTTCTGCCAATCTGTTGGCATATAGGGTAGGGAGGGGGAATGGCGCTCACTGGGTAATGGCGCTCACCTCTGTAACTCTGTCAAAATGGAACGTAGTAATACGCCACGTCGCGTGAAGCCCGAGGGGAGGGCTGCAAACGGACAGTCAGCTCGCGTCATGTGAACGTGAAGTGCGTTTCTTCGTTTGCGGCCGCGCTGATCTAGTTTTTGGTTAGGAGTTTTTTGTCGGTAAGTCCAAAACTTTAATGCTTATTTAATTATTAATTTTACTTTTCTGACAGTAAAACTATTCTATTTTTAACCGACTTCCAAAAGGAGGAGGTTCTCAATTCGTCTGTATTTTTTTTTTTTTTGTATGTTTTTTACGCGATTACTCCGCCAATTATGAATAGATTTTGATGATTCTTTTTTTGTTTGGTAGATCATACTTCAGAGGTGGTCCTATATAAATTTTATTAACTTAGCTTGGGTAGTTTTTGAGTTAGCTTCAATTATACATATTTTTTTTCCCACTTAGTATGTTGATGATATGATAACTTCTTGTCACTGTTATTTACATAGCAGGTCGTGGTATTCGAATTTCTGTGGGGTAGGTACCACAACTAAAAAGTGAAAAATAAAAACTTTTTACAAAAAAAAACAACCGACTTCAAAAAAAAACACTACAAAGTGAAAAATAACTTTAATTTCGGAAGTCGGTGACAAAGATCGAAAATTCAAAACCAAAGACACTGACTTCCGAAATTAAAGTTATTTTTCACTTTGTAGTGTTTTTTTTTGAAGTCGATTGTTTTTTTTTTGTAAAAAGTTTTTATGTGATAATGCAATCGATTTTCAACAATTGTGTATGTTTTTTTTTTTATTTCATATTTATTACAAAACGACCGTTTGGGGTTATATCGCTCATCTGAGCGCCATTACCCCTTAGTGACTTATTTTTTTATTGTTGTAGATATGCCAATAAATCGTCAAAGGACCACCACTAAAGCGGTTTGGACCGAAGAAGACCTTCAATCTGCTAAAACTGCGATTGAAGGAGGTTTGTCCAAAAGAAAAGCCGCAAAACAATATAACATACCATTTACTACTTTGAGAGATCAACAAAAAAATTAAAACATGAGCAGCCCAAGACTAAGTCGCAAGCCTGTTTTCACCCAACAGCAAGAAACTGAAATTGCTAAGCAAGTTAAGTTGCTGGGTTCGCTATACTATGGACTCAATGTTGCAGATTTGCATAAACTTGTTTATAAATATGCTGAGCTCAACAATATCAAAAGCCAGATGGATGCTTCTGTGATTTATGTGTCCAAAACTAAAATATTACTATTTCTTATTTATCTTACCTCTAATAATAATTATTATTTTATATTCTATTATAATAATTGATGTTGATTTGACATCGAAGACTTTAATATATTTGTTAAATTGAAAAAGGCATATCTAATGGGGATAATTGATGCTAATTTGTGATTGTAGACTTTACTTTTATTGCATAAGGTTGATCTCATTAATATTTATTTAATTAAAATGTATCTTACTTGTTATATTCCAAAAAACATGTTGGAGCGTCACTACCTTTTTTTTTGTCACAGTTGGGCAACACTACAGCTAACAGCTGATTTGAATTTGCTCTTGTAATTTTAATCTTAATTATTAAATTACTTTGTTTTTAAGGCCTATTTCCAATCACTCATCAAGTAAATAGGTTAATAGTGTGTATTTTGTATTAGATTCACATAATGTGTGCAAAATAAGTGTAAATATTTCAATCTGAATCGGTGACAGTTACCGGCACAAGTGAATTTTGCATTGTCATCTTGTTATCAGGTACATTTCTTTATATTTTACTTGCTAGGTATTCGTTTGTTTACGTACTATAATTTCACCAGCAGTTATATAGTTCACTTTTAGTAAGGCTGCTTATTGATGCCAATGACCTTTAAACGTAAACGTAACCTTAGTTTGGTTTGGTGACAGAACTTCTTTATTTACATCTAAATTTCATTTTTTCTTTATAAACTAGTCATCTCTTAACTCCTACTGCCACAACTATCTTCTCTCTTCCAATTTCTTGTCGCTTCCTTATTAAAGTTATAATCATGATTATGACTCGCAGCGCCCGTGCTCGCCTCGAAGAGTCTAAACTCAATCAGGCTTTGAGCGAATTAAAGGCTTCAAAGGAGTCCTGTGACCAACTAAATAAGGAAATAGATGACAATGAAAGGGTGCTCTTTGGTGCCCATGAAAAGAATAGGAAGTTGAAAATTGAAATGGCTCAGATATATACTCAATACACTGATGCCATAGAAGAACGGGACAGACTTCAACTTGTTGTGGACGGGTTCAGCCAGTGTAGCATAGAGTATGAACAAGCTCTTAGTCACAAACATTTATTAAAACAACAGCTACATGAGGCTCAAAGTCAAATAACAGAACTTCAGACTACAAATCATAACATCACCACCTCGCTGAATCAAAGTCTGTTCAATGAGTTGATGCCTGTTGCCCCGTCAATGGTTTCTGCCATAAACCCCTCTTACACTATAGATTTAACAGGTGATGAGGATTCAAAGTCATGTCATTCAGTGAGGGTAGTCACCAGTAAAAACAAACTTAAAAAATACATTAAAATTAATAAATACATTGTTAAAACACAAAAAATGATTAAAAGACAAAAGTTCTTTATTAAAAATGTTAAACTTAATAGAGAAAGGCTAAATTTACTAAAACAATTAGATATGTATTCTTTTAATTTGGAACAAAGTACTAGGAAATACAACATTGACACAGAGTACTTGCAATCTGAACTTCACCATTTACAGGAGAAACTTAGTTCAATGACTAACAAATATAATACCTCTGAACATCTAATGAGGGAATATGTGCTGGCAATGAATGAGCTGGTAAACTCACAAACAAACAACTGTGAGCAGTGTCAAACTCCATCCAAAGTACTTACACCGGACCATTCATTGACAACATGCAATACCACCTTACCGCAGCCCTGTGTTGATTTGACATTTCCTGCTATCAATAGTTCAAATAAATTAACTAAACAAATTGTAAAAAATGATGTAGTATTATTTTGTGATGAGATTGGAAAGGACTTAGGCCACTTGTTGACAGATGAATATCCAGGACACTCCATAATAAATTACTGTATGCCTGGTTGTTCTTTATTTGACATCATGAAAGAAATTATTAAATGTAACTTTAACCAGGGCACTACATTATTAATTTTTATGGGTAATAGGGGAAATGTGAACAAAGGAGAATTGCTCCAATATTATAGAACATTGTGTAATCTAAGTTTAAGAAAAATTGTGTTGTTTACATTCCCATATAGTAACAGTTTGCCACAGGAAGAAAATAGCTTAAGATTCGAATTAAATATGACATTGTATAATTGGACATTCAATAATAATCTGTTCCATCTAGTTGACACTAACAATTATGTTGGTAATAATTTGAATTTGACAAGAGATAGATATAATACTGTTATGTACTATCTTTCTAACTATTGCAAAGGACAGATAGCTGTGTCGCTATCATATTTTTTTTCTATTTCAGCCAAAAATTTGGCTAAACAACTTGCTTCTTTTGAGCAATGCAACGACATTTTGAATAATTCTGCCAATAATTTGGCAACAACTAATGACATTAATTATCATTTAAATTAGAAATTAGGACAATAGAGGAAACCTCTTGCTTAATAAATAAAGAAATTTTAAATACTGGTTTAAATAATCAAAATGTTAAAAAAAGTTCTTCTTTGATATCTCACCCAGCAAATTGTAGTAATCTAAATAAATGTAATAATAATACTCTAAAAATTGTTCATCAAAATATACAGGGTGTGATAGGTAAGGAATTAGAATTGGAGCTGTTCATGAACTGTAGTAATATTGATATCCTATGTGTAACTGAACACTGGTTGAAAGTCCACCAGTTCATGTTCAGCTTTAACAACCACCGGGTTGCCAGCTCATTCAGCAGAGTTAATATGATACGTGGTGGCTCTCTAATAATTGTTCGTAACAATATGAAATTTAAAGAACGTAAGGATATTGTGAGCCTCTCTGTTGAGCGAGTTATTGAAATAGCTTGCATTGAGCTTGAGCAGTTCATTGTAATGAGCGTGTACAGGCCCCCATGTGCTTCATATGATATTTTTGAAAAATATATGGAAGAAGTATTATTAAAGACTTGTAACAGTAATAAAACAGTTTTAGTCTGTGGAGACTTCAACATTAATATACTGGAAAAATCTGCTGTAGTAAATAAATTTATAACTTTATTAAAGTCATATAATTTGTACAATACATTCTTTGAGCCGACTAGAATAACTGCCACTAGTGCTACCTGTATTGACAACATTTTTACAAACTTAAGACCTTCCAGCCATTTCATTATAAATGAGTTAGACTCTGATCACTGTGGCCAGTTAGTCACTTTCCCTCAGAAAACAGTCAGAGCTCAAAAAAAACTTGTAAGTTTTGTTCCTATAAATAAAAGTCGCTTAGGACAATTTAAAAATAATTTAATGGAAAAACTACCGGGTTTGCCTTATCATAACGACCCGGATCAAGCTTACACTTTACTATTTAACCTCATCAATTGTGAGTTTAGTAAGATTTTCACCTCAAAAACATTGTCTGTTTGTGACCGCGTTCTATTTAGTGACTGGGCAACTCCAGGTATTTACAAAAGTAGGCAGAGGTTATTTGAATTGTATCATGAAAAAACATGTAACCATGATGAAACTTTTAAAGAATTTGTTAGGAAATATTCTAAAACTTTTAAAAGAGCCTGTTCCTCAGCAAAAGCCATAAACATTAAAAATAAAATAAAATCTTCTGGAAATAAAATTAAAACAACTTGGAATATAATTAATTCAGAAACGGGAAGAACGACAGTACGGAATCGTGACTTCCATCTAAAAATCAATGATGTAGATATTAAGGCAGACGTGGAGGTGGCAACTGAGTTTGAAAATTTCTTCACTAACATTCCCATTTTAACAACCAAAACTCTGTCATCGTCGTCCTCCACTTCTGCTTACTCAATACTTAAAGAATGTGTACCAGAATGTGACAAACTTTTTGAATTCACAATTATTACTGCTAAAGACATTATAGAATCTTTTAAAAATCTTGATGTAAAAAAAACTGCTGACCTTTGGGGATTATCAGTACATACCGTGTCCTCAATAATTGATGTAATTTCACCCTTTTTAGCAATCGTTTTTAATTCTTGTATTGCATCTGGTGTATTTCCTGATCTGATGAAACTTAGCAAAGTGATTCCACTGTTCAAATCTGGCAGCACAACTGATCCCACAAATTTTCGGCCTATTTCGATATTACCTACATTGAGCAAAATCTTTGAAAAATTAATTTTAAAACAAATGTTAGGACATTTCAATGCACATAATTTACTTCATCTGAAACAGTTTGGTTTTACTAAGGGTCGTTCAACTACAGATGCGGGCGTGGAATTACTGAAGAACATATTCGAGGCCTGGGAGGAGTCGCAAGATGCTCTTGGCATTTTCTGCGACTTGTCCAAGGCCTTCGATTGCGTACATCATGATACTGTCATCAGGAAACTGTACCACTATGGTATGAGGGACAAGGCTCTTGACCTTCTGACTTCTTATCTGAACAACAGAATTCAGAGGGTCGATGTTAATGGCAAGAGATCTGCAGGATCTGCGGTCACCATGGGCGTTCCGCAGGGTTCAATTCTTGGTCCTTTCTTGTTTTTAATTTATATAAACGACTTACCTTATCACATAAGGGATAATCACAAGATCGTATTATTCGCAGATGATACTTCCCTCATTTTTAAAATCAAACGTCAGTTAGTCAACTTTGAACAAGTTAATGATGCACTCTCTAAAGTTGTGCACTGGTTTAATGTAAATAATCTTCTCCTGAACGAAAAAAAGACTAAACTCATTAAATTTTCAATGCCAAATGTCAGGCAGCTATCTACCAATGTCCAGGTTAATGGAACAGAGTTGGACCCTGTTGAGTCGACAGTTTTTCTTGGAATCACTATTGACGGTAAATTACAATGGGGCCCACACATAGAAAAATTGTCAGGAAGGCTAAGTTCGGCCGCCTATGCTGTTAAAAAAATTAGACAGATAACTGACGTAGAAACAGCCAGAATTGTTTATTTTAGTTATTTTCATAGTCTTATGTCATATGGGATTCTTCTCTGGGGAACCTGTGCGGACATTAATACTATCTTTGTTCTACAGAAAAGGGCTGTTCGAGCCATTTACAACCTAGGTCCAAGAGATTCCCTTAGAGAAAAATTCAAAGAAATAAATATTCTGACTGTAGCCTCACAATATATTTTTGAAAACCTATTGTATGTGCACAAAAATATATCCAATTTTAAGAAAATGTCCGATATTCATAGTTTAAATACCAGGAATAAACACAATCTTGCTGTACATCGTACACGTCTCCACAAAGTAGGCAACTCATTCATGGGTCAATGTATACGCTTTTACAACAAACTCCCCATTGACATTCGAAACTTACCCATTAAACGGTTTAAAATCTGTATTAAAACCAAACTTTGTAAAAAAGGGTACTATACAATTTCAGATTATTTAGAAGATAGAAAAGCTTGGGTTTGAACTGCTCGCTCTGCTAAGCCTTGTGATAAAACCATAAAATTAGACTTTTTAATTATTATGTAAAATCAACATATACCAGTTTTATAAACACATTGACATTGTTGAAAATTATATTCAAAATTACATGATTACTTTGTAAAGTATTATATTATTTTAACTATTGTGAATGTGAGGATTATGTGGATATTGTTTTTATTTCTCTGCTAGTTTTAGTGATGGTCTGGCAGTTTGAGTAGTTTATGCGGCCTACCCAAATGTCCTTTCTTTGGTATTGTTCGTCGAGTTGAGCTCCTTGAGTTCTGAGTTGAGCTCCACGATTACTGACAAATGCTTGCACTGACTGGACAGGTCCACTCAAATCTGTGTGGTTCTTTCCTCAAAAGACCTTTTCAGACACTTATCTACATGGTCCTCATATGGCCTGACCAAGATTATGTCTGGACTTTAAAAGAGACTGCGACCTCTGAGTTTGTTTCGGCCTTTCTTCTCAGAGTAGTCAGATAGGAAACGCCGAACTCATCTAGCTTATTTTTAATTTTTTTTTATATGACGTGTAAAAGTGATTTCGATATCCTATTTACAGAATAAACAATTTCATTTCATTTCATTTCATTTCATTTCATTTCATTTCATTTCATTTCATTACCCTGTACCCTGAGCGGCATTACCCAAAGTCAGGGGCAATGCCGCTCAAACATGTTCTTTTTATAATGTTTTCCTACTTCTAGTAGGTTAAAGATATATGCTTTTGTTGTTAAATTGTTGATAACTCGATAGTTAAAGACTTTGTTATTTTTCTTAATTTTGATTTATCTATATACTAATATTATAAAGAGGTAACATTTGTTTGTAAGTTTGTAAGTTTGTATGTAGGGGGTAATCTCCGGAAGTAATGAACCAATTTTAAAAATTGTTTCACTGGTAGAAAGCTACATTATTCGTGAGTGCTATAGGTTATAAATTATAAAGATATCATGCATATTAGCCGAACTATCTCAATTTTTGTCTAGCCAGGCGGAAAAAAGTAGCTCTTACAACAGAGTTATTTGCATGCGCTGCCTTAACAGTTGTATATAATTGAAAACAATGTATGGCAACCTGGTCCGTTTTGAATAGTTCTACAAAAAAGTCCGCGACACCATATTTCTATCTTTTATATTTTAGCAGATATAGTAGCTTTTATGTGTTAAAAAAAGTATTTTTCGACGTACTTACCTTTGGACGATTTTTTAAACAACAAAATATTAAACCTTATCGAAAAAAATATTATAATGATCACAAGAACATCATAGAGATACGATTTGCCCAAAACAGTATGTCAATTGGTTAAATAGTTTCGAAGATAATATAAAATTACTAAATCGCAAAATGCCGCCGTCCATTTACGAACCGCATTAGAACATGCTTTGTACGGACGTTTTATCCATTTACCCATAGATGACGTTGTGCAATTACGTAATTTTTCTGAATCGCGGTTTTAGATTTTCCGCGGATTTATGAACCTCTCCAGTTATTTTTTAGAATTTTCGTCGTTATGTAGGTGAGTTGTACGCAGTTGGTTGAATGTTGTTGGTCTTTAAAATTGTTTTGGTTGCTCGGTTTTTTAAAACACAAATAATACTTCGTTCTCATTCTTCGAGTTCGAAGCTGTGGTATTTCTGTTTTTGGGATATCGGATAGTTTCAGCGATTGTTTATCATGCCTAAAAGGAAATCACAACTTCCCGTTAGACATCCTAGACAAGAGCAGCTCGAGTACGCCGTACGGAAGAGTTTGCTCTTAAAAATCATCAGCGCCTCTCGAGGAATTATTATATAAAAATATTTCGCAAGCACGCGCTAGGGAATCTAGCTTCGAGCGTTCACAGCGGCTTGCAACCAAAGCTGGAGAACATCGCAGGTCCGTGCTCGGGAATCTAGCGCTGAACGTGCGCAGCGTCTCAATGGTTTAAGGCAGCATGTCTCTGCAACAAAGGATAGGGAGTCTAGCGCTGAGCGCTCGCAGCGGCTCGCTAGCCAAACTGTGAGAACATCGCAGGCCCGTGCTCGGGAATCTAGCGCTGAACGTGCGCAGCGTCTCAGTGATTTAAGGCAGCATGTCTCTGCAACAAGGGATAGGGAGTCTAGCGCTGAGCGCTCGCAGAGGCTCGCTAGCCAAAGCGCGAGAAAATCGCAGGCCCGTGCTCGGGAATCTAGCGCTGAACGTGCGCAGCGTCTCAGTGATTTAAGGCAGCATGTCTCTGCAACAAGAGATAGGGAGTCTAGCGCTGAGCGCTCGCAGAGGCTCGCTAGCCAAAGCGCGAGAACATCGCAGGCCCGTGCTCGGGAATCTAGCGCTGAACGTGCGCAGCGTCTTTCTGATTTAAGGCAGCATGTCTCAGCAACAAGGGATAGGGAAACTAGCGCTGAGCGCTCGCAGCGGCTCGCTAATATGCAATAAAACCAAAACCCTCCTTTTGGCAGTCAGGAAATAAATCATAGCACTCAGTACTAACCGAACCACACTCACAATTTCATCACAAGTTAAAATGTTCACCGCCCAACGAAGTGGGCACGGGTCAGCTAGTAATAAATAATTTTAAAAATACACCATGTTTTCCTTAAGTGAACGCCATTCCCCCTACCTACAATAAAAAAAAAATTCCTATCCTAAATTCGCACGATCCTCTAAGCAAGTTTCTATGACCGAGATTCGAACACAATTTACACTGCACTACACATACTGACTTGAAGAGCCCCTTACGCCACAGTAAAGCTACTCGTCCATAAGTTAGTCCATTGAACATTCCTGCCAACTTTCCTGTATATTCAAAATCCCTATGAGCAGTGCCAAGCAATGACAGATCACGCGGCAGGAATCAAATTTCCTGCAGTGCCAGTATGTCAGCTGTCTCACATAAATGTCTTATGGGCCTACCACACGCACAAGCTTCCCATGTTTCCTAATGAAGAACTATTTCTTCTTTCTCCCTTAATAAACTATGTTCCTCTTTCATTTTATTTATAACTAGCTGACCCGTGCCCACTTCGTTGGGCGGTAAACATTTTAACTTGTGATGAAATTGTGAGTGTGGTTCGATTAGTACTGAGTGCTATGATTTATTTCCTGACTGCCAAAAGGAGGGTTTTGGTTTTATTGCATATTAGCGAGCCGCTGCGAGCGCTCAGCGCTAGTTTCCCTATCCCTTGTTGCTGAGACATGCTGCCTTAAATCAGAAAGACGCTGCGCACGTTCAGCGCTAGATTCCCGAGCACGGGCCTGCGATGTTCTCGCGCTTTGGCTAGCGAGCCTCTGCGAGCGCTCAGCGCTAGACTCCCTATCTCTTGTTGCAGAGACATGCTGCCTTAAATCACTGAGACGCTGCGCACGTTCAGCGCTAGATTCCCGAGCACGGGCCTGCGATTTTCTCGCGCTTTGGCTAGCGAGCCTCTGCGAGCGCTCAGCGCTAGACTCCCTATCCCTTGTTGCAGAGACATGCTGCCTTAAATCACTGAGACGCTGCGCACGTTCAGCGCTAGATTCCCGAGCACGGGCCTGCGATGTTCTCACAGTTTGGCTAGCGAGCCGCTGCGAGCGCTCAGCGCTAGACTCCCTATCCTTTGTTGCAGAGACATGCTGCCTTAAATCATTGAGACGCTGCGCACGTTCAGCGCTAGATTCCCGAGCACGGACCTGCGATGTTCTCCAGCTTTGGTTGCAAGCCGCTGTGAACGCACGAAGCTAGATTCCCTAGCGCGTGCTTGCGAAATATTTTTATATAATAATTCCTCGAGAGGCGCTGATGATTTTTAAGAGCAAACTCTTCCGTACGGCGTACTCGAGCTGCTCTTGTCTAGGATGTCTGACGGGAAGTTGTGATTTCCTTTTAGGCATGATAAACAATCGCTGAAACTATCCGATATCCCAAAAACAGAAATACCACAGCTTCGAACTCGAAGAATGAGAACGAAGTGTTATTTGTGTTTTAAAAAACCGAGCAACCAAAACAATTTTAAAGACCAACAACATTCAACCAATTGCGTACAACTCACCTACATAACGACGAAAATTCTAAAAAATAACTGGAGAGGTTCATAAATCCGCGGAAAATCTAAAACCGCGATTCAGAAAAATTACGTAATTGCACAACGTCATCTATGGGTAAATGGATAAAACGTCCGTACAAAGCATGTTCTAATGCGGTTCGTAAATGGACGGCGGCATTTTGCGATTTAGTAATTTTATATTATCTTCGAAACTATTTAACCAATTGACATACTGTTCTGGGCAAATCGTATCTCTATGATGTTCTTGTGATCATTATAATATTTTTTTCGATAAGGTTTAATATTTTGTTGTTTAAAAAATCGTCCAAAGGTAAGTACGTCGAAAAATACTTTTTTTAACACATAAAAGCTACTATATCTGCTAAAATATAAAAGATAGAAATATGGTGTCGCGGACTTTTTTGTAGAACTATTCAAAACGGACCAGGTTGCCATACATTGTTTTCAATTATATACAACTGTTAAGGCAGCGCATGCAAATAACTCTGTTGTAAGAGCTACTTTTTTCCGCCTGGCTAGACAAAAATTGAGATAGTTCGGCTAATATGCATGATATCTTTATAATTTATAACCTATAGCACTCACGAATAATGTAGCTTTCTACCAGTGAAACAATTTTTAAAATTGGTTCATTACTTCCGGAGATTACCCCCTACATACAAACTTACAAACAAATGTTACCTCTTTATAATATTAGTATAGATTTTTTTCGTAGGCATGCCTAGTTCTTTTTATTTCGATCGGAATAATCCTTCGATTTAATTTTCCAGAGTGCAGGCAGAGATTTGTATACCTAGACTTATTAATTCAGACATGAACTCGCGATTGTGCGTACGCAAATCGGCCATTTTTAGGGTTCTATGGAACCCTTAAGTTTACGATCTCTCGTGTGTCTGTCTGTCGGTCCGTCTGTCACAGCCAATTTGCTCCGAATCTAATGGATCGATTAAGTTGAAATTTGGTACACATTATGTATTTCTGTGACCCAAATACGAATGTGTAACGTAAATAAATGAATTTTGAATATGGCGGTCACTTTTGGGGGAAAATTAAAAATTACAAACTGTACCGTGTGACATATCAAATGAAAGGGCTTATTGCGAGGATCTCAAAATAATTTATTTTTATAAACATAACATATACATTTAAAGTTATTTAAGAAAATAGATGAAAATTTACCATCTTCGAAACTACTGTGTCTAAATTTTTTAATAAAATACAGAGAATGGTTCTTTAGTCATAGATTACAGGAAAACCTATAAAAAAGTCTATGGTCTTAAAATAACATGGTAAATCTCTCAATATTGTGACTACAAACTTACATTTGCAGTTGGAATGTATGGGAGAACATGTTTTTCAACTACAATGTTAAGTTTGTATTTGGAATAAATTCATCCTAACTACGGAACCCTTCATTGTGCGTGGTCCGATACGCACTTAGCCGGTTTTTGAGTGACGGAAGACCACGTAATCACCGAACGACTAACCTAGACTGCGGCTTAAACACTGAACGCCCAACCACACGCACAGGCAAGTACGCGCAGGCCGGGCTTGCGCAGGCAAAATTTCAAACAAGTCGAAAAGTTCGCAGGCCGCGCCGTGGGGTTTGCGCGTCGTACAGTTTTACCAACCACACGCTCAGTGTTCCGTGTGTTTGATTCGAACACAACATGAAATGGTTCACCCAGATGCTTTCATAACCCTCCTAAGTTCTACATAATTTCCACACTGTTGATGAAGCTGGATTTAGATGAAAAATTATGATGGCCTTTTTTTACATTGGATCATCAAAAATTTCCTACTCGCACCAAACTGTAGAGATCGGTATCGTCATTTCTAGTAAATCAACAGATAGTTCGTGATCCGTGAGTATGCAGTGCGCACGTATGCAATAAATCTGCGCAGATCATCCACTCACACAGACGCGCGGCCATGCCGGCACCGCACACTGCGTCCTGGGGCCTTACTCCCGACAGGTTCGAGTTCTGAATCAGTCGAGTTCTATTCGAATTCAATGCCGATTCATACTCTTGAGTCCGACACTAGCGCACGATCGTGCGGTGGTTCGAAGCGAAACTAATTTCGATCGAGAAATTCGTTAGGATCGAAAAGTTCGTACTCCACACGCCATCTGACAGTTGATTATCGAGTTGTTGGATTGAAACTAAACGTCAAATTACACGATAGCAAAGAAGCTACTTTATTCAGATCGAGTGAGGTTTTTTAGTGTTATTTACTGCTATATTTCTTCAAATTCTTTATTATTATAGCTCGCCTTACGTTGTTTTTCAATGTTCTTGAGGAAGCAAATCGTATGGATATTCGTGCAAGAAGAAATGTGCATAGGATTAGCCGTTATAACACCCGGGCTATGGAAATGGATTCGAAAGAATTTCAGAAAAGTTATCGTTGGTCGAACAAGTTTTTTGGTGTGTTGATAGAAGATTTAACACCATACATGAATAAATCAACCAGACGAAGTGACATTTCAAATTATAAGTATGTTTAACTAAACAAGTCTATACACCATTACCATTCATTCGGATAGCATAAATATTTACGTTATCTCAGCTGTGTTTGACTTACTTTTGCCCATGACTTATAGTTTTTTGTTGCGCCACCCAAGGAATTTAATAAAATTGTTTTGTCTGTTGGCGAGCTTGTGCAGAACGTATAAGCCGTTTGGCAATGCCGGGATTTTCTTCTAAAAATTGCACCAACTTCTCCATTTGTACATATGATGGAAAATACATTAATTATCAAGTCACACAGGTTTCTAAAAGAACATAAAACTTTTATCATAAACTTATAAACGTATACACACGCTAAAATTTTACAAACATTCCACAACACTCTCGTACCAAAGTTAATCTATATTGTACTTTCACTAATAATATGAATTGAAACTAAATAAACTCATACAGCAGCAGACACACAAACTTTTGAACAACCAGCGCTCTTCGCATACGATTTGACACTTGACAGCTCGTGGCACAGACTAACTAAATATAAATCGTGGTTCGGTTACACTTTATTCCCAAAAATAATAATAAATCATATGTTTTTTCATAAGTTTTTGTTTGTTATGTGTAAATAAAGCACTAGGGTATCGTTTTTTACGTGGGAAAGTGATAGAGAAGTAAAAACATTCAACTACTTAAAAGTTACTACCAAGGACAATAGCACTTGACGGTAACGTAATCCGCCGGATACGCCTAACGACGCTGATAATATTCGAACTTCAAGTCGATCTTGGTTTACGATTCGAATTGGTTCGGGAGTAAGGTTTTAAATCGAGTTCGGATCAGAATCGAGTTCGAATCGAAAACGAAATCAAAATCGAATCGTTTTCGGGAGTAAGGCCCCTGGCACCAGACACTCACGTGTTAATAGACATCGAACAGTAACCACCCCGCCGATGTTATCAGTTCTATAGAAACGGTGCACCTGTGTCTTTGTCTGTCCTCCTAAATCATATCGCGTCGCAGGAACCCTTTGCTCGATTCGCCACGGACACCACACGCCGCGGTTGCTCCGGCTCTGAACATTGTTCCTATGATTTATGTGGGACACGGATATGATACCATGTTAGAAAGGTGTTGGAAATAAGTTCACGGTGTCATTTAGCTACAAGAAACACCAATCTTTAGGACCGGCACGACTAATTCAACTCGATTTGTATTAAGAATGGATCTGAGTTCATCCTGGAACAGAAACACGACTAAGTATTGTGAGCAGTGGCGTCTTGTTTACCCACTTATTAGTAAATAGTTAGAAAGTATTAATAATGCAGTGTGGTGAGCTTGCACGATCACCAACATACTAAGTGTAGGTGTGCGTCTAAGAATAGGTTATATTTTCACCTATTCTGCTGCTGTAATCTCAGTTAGTCATATATAGTCTCTTCGGGGATAACAGACGTGATGTGATTTTATTATGTTATGTAATCTCAGTCCTCCGCATCAAATACATATTTCTAGTTGATTGGAATTTGTAAGACAGCTTTAATTGTTCTTGACAAGCGACAATAAATTGACAATCGATCAGTTGAAATATAATTTCAACACGAACGTTGGTTCATTTCATTAAAGTTGTCAAAAAATAAAAGGCCCGTTTTGACATTTGTCATCGCGACGTACTCGACTCGCATACGACTCGGTACTCGATACTCACGATAAATCGATTCAAGTTTGTATGAGTATTCGATCGATTTGATTATGTATTGTAAAGTGCATTGGATTAAAGTTCTGATTAGAAAATTTAAGTTAAACTTTAATATTGTAGGTATTTTGAAATGATGCAATGGTACGAAAGGTCAAATTTGTCTTTAACCTTTTCACCGCCAACGTACACAGGACGCGATGCCTTGCCCAGCGCCCAGCTATAAACTTTATACAGTTAAAAGTAGTGATGAGGGTATCGTCCTATCGATAAATGAGATATAAACGCCTACGTCAAGTTTTATTCATAAATTAACGAATTTGAATAAAAACTGATTCAATATTTCCGTATTTGTTTTATTACACAGTATCATTAGTAAAAAAACCAATCAGTATCATAATTCATCATTTCAGCCGAAAAACGTCCACTGCTGGACATAGGCCTCCCCTAAGCACCGCCACTTCGACCGATTCTGTGCTTTCCGCATCCAGTGGATTCCTGCGGCCTTCATAAGGTCATCGGTCCATCTTGTGGGAGGCCTTCCAACGCTACGTCTTCCGGTATGTGGTCGCCACTCCAGAACTTTTCAACCCCTTCCGTTCTGCGAGCAGTGTGCCCTGTCCATTGCCACTTAAGTTTGGCAATTCTTCGGGCTATGTCGGTTACCTTGGTTCTCCTGCGGATCTCTTCATTTCTGATTCGATCACGTAGGGAAACTCCAAGCATAGCCCTCTCCATTGCCCTTTGGGTAACTTTTAGCCTTCTGATAAGGCCCATTGTGAGCGACCACGTTTCAGTACCATAGGTCATCACTGGCAACACGCACTGGTCAAAGACTTTCGTCTTGATACACTGTGGTATGTGGGACGAGAATGTAATAAGAACCATCCTATGTACGAGTAGCTCTAAAATAACTAATTTAATTCCGAATCAAATTATTTAACCTCAACATAGATACTAATCCCCGAATGAATCTTAAAGTCGTTACCCCCCAATATCATAATCTAAAACTGATTAATAAAAGTACATAATTACAATATTTCAAGGATAAGGAAAATAATATAAAACACCAAGATATTTTGTCAGTCATTTATATTTCTTTGCCAACATCAAATTCAATATTCTACACCATACCATCACATCTCCTATTCCCCACATAATATCACAATTCAATCCGTATTCTAATATTTACCATAAAACTAATAGGTTGCCTTAATTTACAGTAAATCTCCAACCAATACTATGCCAATCTATTTTTTTACCGACACAGCCACTAAGCACGTCTTACCGTCATGAGCGCCCGACCCAGAGCAATAGACTAATATTTATAAGAAGAAGGTCATTGTTACCCCCATTTCGACATATCGAATCTTTTGGTGTTGCCAGTACAATATCTAACAATTATGTATTAATAAATTGAAACCTAACATTCGTCCATCCTGACATCGTGCATGTCCTCATGCACGTAAGTGAATACCCAAGTAGCACAGAACTGCATTAAAAATGTTGACATAAGGCCCACAGCGTTAATCTAAGCATTTATACCGACTTATTAGAGTTCACCCGGGCTACAACAGCTGTTTAGAAGAAAACGAGGCTCACTTTAACGCTTTCTTCTGTACTGTAAATCTATTAAACACCACAAACACGCCACAGATATCACTGTTATTCAGCGTTTAGTAGTGCAGTACCCTATCAGCTGCAAGAGCGCATGTTTGTGAACACAAATAATGCAGTTTCCTGAATAAAAACCCAAGCGTGTACTTTAAAACCGTTGCATTTAAAGAGAGAACATATGAACTACTATAACGTCTGCAGTTACTTTGTGAAGTTATTTAACAAAGAATTAATGCTTTATGCTGCATACAAATAAACTTTTACCCTATTAGTCAGGTGTTATTATACACTCGAATACCAGCATTTATTTAGGCCGAATCAGAACTTAAAGTGGACTTTTATGCAGTTACATAGCAGCAAACCTGGCAGCCATTCTGTCTTGGGCTGAATAATTGAACTTGCGTAGGCATTTAATCTGCTGATTGAATTATATGTAACATGAAACGAATATTTCTACACTAGGCTATTTTGACAGCTTCTTGACATCCAAAGTTGTTTTACGAAATGTGGAAAGTCAAAGAAAGAACTGGTGGAATACGCCTTAAATCAATGCAGAATACTTAAAAATTGTAAATGGAAATACAGCTAGGTAATGCGGGAAAAAACAAACAACCTACAAGTTTAATGAGCCTTTGTCACTACTACTCTTCACATCGATCCATAGCTGATTTGTTTCTCACAAGTGCTTAACTAATTTACTATTTGCTGAATTATAGGCCACATGAGAACACCCGTACATACCTTAGCATTAATAGTAGATTAGTAGCCAAGGGCTGTAAGACGTCAATTGCAGCCCGAGATATATATAGGAGGTGCGTGATTTGGGGGTTGCTGTTACTCGTGAACTGTCGTTTCGCAAGCACATTACGGGGATATGTAAAAGGGCTTTTAGAAATTTGGGATTTGTTCTGAGACAGACAAGGCACTTCACCAACAACACAACAGTCAGGGTCCTGTATGACGCACTAGTCAGGAGTCATCTGGAACATAGTGCTGTCATATGGGCTCCGCATGAGGCCAAGTACTCGGTAATGCTGGAGCGCGTACAGAACAAGTTCACGCGCCACTTGTACAATAAACTATATGGGGTATACCCGTTTTACCCGTTGATGTACCCCACTCTGTTTGTGCTCGGTATGGTTGGGTACAACCAACTCAGGGTACGACGGGAATTCACGCTTGTCGTATATCTGGTTAGGTTACTTCGTGGCATTGAGCATAACCCAGGAGTACTGCAGCGCCTGAGTGTATGTGTACCAGACCGTTATGTATGGAGGCGGCGCTGCCCGCCGCTGCTTGCCGTGCCGGTTGCCAGGACCAACCTTCTCGCCAAAGCACCATTGACCCGCGCAATTCGGGTTATTAACGATCTTCACGTGAAGATCGATGTATTTACAGGCCATTTGAGTGAACTCGCAAAAATACTGTTGTTTATTTTATGTTATAGTGTGGATTAGAGTATGCTATAAATATGTTGTTAAAAACAATTTATATATTTTATATAATGTTTTTTTTTTATATTTATGGAATTTAGTAGTAATTATTTATATTTTTTAGATGTTATTTTATGTGTTACTGGTTTTTTTTACGTTTTTCATTGTTTTAAATTGTAGATAAGTTAATTTTAAGACCGCGCTATCGCATTAGGTATACCTGTAATGATAGTTGTAAGGGAAATTTTAATAAATAAATATTTAGGCGCACGAGCGCAGCGAGGGCGCCTATAGTTCGAGGGTGCAATTGATGCTTACACCCGAGCTAACTACTCTGCTTTACATCTCGATTGTGAGGTAAGTAGAAAAAAACCGGCATTACAAGAATAAAACATTTTATTAGTTAAAATTTATAGTGAAATGAGAACAATTTTCACTGACAGGTGTTTTTTGGGTATGTTAATAGTTTGAGATTGTGATATTTGTTGGTCATGGATAAAATTTGACGGGATGAAGCTTTCTTCAGCAGAAGTTGATGGTTGCGGATCATCTCTTGAAAAAGATGTTTCATTTTTTGAAAGCTGAATAGTGTTCGTTATTTGGTTGGTCATTTTACTTTTATTTTGTATGGAATCTTCAATGTAACCTTCAGCCACCTTGCTGGATTTCCACCCACCGTGCCTTTTTATAGTGGTTAAGTTAGCCCCAGCATCGGCTAAAAGTGTAGCCGATGTTCTCCGGAAGCAATGACCTGTGTACAATTCCGGGTTTGCTAACTTGCGATTTGCTTCGGCATACTTCTGATGGTATTTTTTCCAATAACTTATTTGTAGCATTTGCCTTGGTGGTACTTCAAAAAAAATCGGTTCGTGTTTACATTTTCAGGACGAAGATTTCTGTATTTTTGTAAGAATTCAGAAAATTCTTGAGGAACTACAAATGTTCGGTCAATTTTAGTTTTTGTGTTTGGTAGTTTAATTACTAACAACTGACCCTGTTGTTCTATGTTCTCTATTGTTATATTTGTCAATTCAATACCTCGGCATGCGCCAGTTATACCGAAGATAAGAACCACCTAAAACAAGCGAAATATAAAAATAAGTATGTTAGGATTGTAAGAATTTAAAAGATAAATGATGAAGTATTACCATTATGTGATTTGTTATTTTACGTACAGTACCGACCAAAAGTCCATGAGCAATCTCACAAAGCAATAGACTGACGCTTCGGTTTGACTTACGACCTTCTTCTATAAGTTGTTACAATAC
Organism: Agrochola litura; assembly: GCA_949152395.1. Classification (NCBI taxonomy): domain Eukaryota; kingdom Metazoa; phylum Arthropoda; class Insecta; order Lepidoptera; family Noctuidae; genus Agrochola; species Agrochola litura. The sequence goes on from OX424499.1 coordinate 25,805,382, forward strand.
TGTAGACACGCACATTACACACACACACTCACTTTGTCTGCAACCAATGACTAGTTCAATAATCATCATTCGTTTTTAGTTTCATTCGTCTTGTTCACATAAATATTAAAGTTTAGCAGGTAGACCACAAAAAACTAAGTAAATTATTTCGATTTCTGTGGGGTAGATGCAGTTTGTTACGAGTATTTAATTAATAGAACTTTGTTGGTTCGTGGATAATACTGGTGTATTTAGCGCAGTGTTGTGGTTATTATTATCAAAAAGCAGGCATAAAATATATTGAAGAGATCAGATCAGATCAGAGAATATTATTGCGCTGCGTAAAAGTGAAGTGAATATCTAATGAAACCGGACTAAGTGTGAGTGTTATCATTTATATATTTCATATTTTACTAAACATAAATCTTAATCAAGGGTATTGTTGATAGAACAGAGGTATTGTTGAGACAGAAGATGCCTTTAAAGTTTTAAATTCATTGTGAGGTTTAATTCGATTAGTGAATAATAAATAATAAGGTATTATGTGTAATAAAAACAATGTTTTTCTTTGTTCTAGAGAAATACTGTGAGGGTTAAGAGATATGAGGAAGGGGCTTATTATCGAGTAGCAGCGACGTCAAATGGTGAATGAAACAAATGGTTTCATACCAACGAGATATTTTGCTGAATTATTAAAAACACGTCATTATGAACCGTTCGCCGTGCACTCTGAAGGCTTGCATCACTGAAGACCAGCTAGAAAACCGTTTTTGACCTTAAAATATTGACCGTACCAACTTAATAAACAACAGATTCGTTATTGCATGAATTTATGGTACCGAATTTTTTAAGCACTTTTCAATAGGGTGTTTGTCGTATTTCTTGCAGATATACCGAAATTGTTTAATATTATTTTAGTAATAGTATTATTTTAGTAATAGTATTATTTTAGTAATAGTATTATTTTAGGATTAAAATTTGAGGTTTAGTTTCAATCTTCTTTTCGTAAAGAAAATGAATACTTAAGCTTTAACCTCAATAACAACCAATATTTACTAAAGTCAAATAAAATGTAAAATAATGAATACAAATAAAATATAAACAAACTGCCCATATTTAACCTTAAAATTACCTATTCTGTAAGTAGTTTTTTTACATTTTAAGTAGTCTAATATTCTTATTTATTACTTAATTACTTCGACCATGATCAAAGCTTAATATTTATGGTGAAAAAATCCATTAAAAATTTAAAATATTTCATAATTTAAATATGTCAAAATAATACAAACTGCTTCTAGTTTCTTGACATCTATTTCACATCTTATTCAGCTGAAGTAATGATAAATAAAATTGTAGCAGTGTGTTAACTTATGTAAAATAAATATAACGAATAAACATATTTTTTTAATTTTGTTATCATATATCACGCATTTTTTATTCTAAAACCTTTATTGCAATAACAACATAAAAAAGCAGCAATATTTAAAAAATATTATTATCGAAAACAAAAATAATAATATTTGCAAAAAACCGCACTGTGTTTTACGAGATTAGAACCTGAGGCAGATTGAATTCCCGAGAGGAGATGCTGGAGACTCTCAACAGGGACCCGTGGGGGCGCCCATACAAAATGGTGCGGGAGAAACTCCGCCCATGGGCCCCCCCGCTGACGCAGAGTCTCCGGCCCCAGCTTGTGGGGGACGTGGTGAGCGCTCTGTTCCCTTCCAGAGGGGATCATACCCCTCCGCCCATGGCTCCGCCTTCTGCGGTGCCCGATGCGGACCACACCGACGACGACGATGCTCCAGAGGTGACTGAGGTAGAAATGAGAGTGGCGGTACGCAAGATGAGTGCGAAGAATACCGCCCCAGGACCCGACGGCATACCCGGAAAAGCCTGGGTCCTGGCCATGGGGGCTCTCGGGCCTCGACTAAGGGGGCTCCTAAGCGCATGCATGGAGAGGGGCCAGTTCCCACTTCGTTGGAAGACGGGGAAACTGGTCCTCATCAAGAAGCCGGGGCGCCCAGCGGACTCTCCGTTCGCGTATCGGCCCATTGTGCTGCTCGATGAGGTGGGCAAGCTCTTTGAAAGAGTCATTGCAGACCGCCTCGTCGGGCAGCTGGTGAGAGTGGGGCCGGATCTGGCGGAGAGCCAGTTCGGCTTCCGCAGGGGGCGCTCTACGGTAGACGCCATCATGCGCGTGCGGGCCCTCACGACGGGGGATGCTGTGGCCCGGGGTGGGGTCGTCTTGGCGGTGTCTCTAGACATCGCCAATGCATTCAACACCCTGCCCTGGAGTTGCATCAGGGAGGCACTCCGGTATCACCGGATGCCGACCTACCTCTGTCGTGTGGTCGAGGCCTATCTGACGGACAGGGCCGTCATCTACCCCGGTCACCAAGGAGAGTGGAACCGGCAAGAGATGTCGTGCGGTGTCCCACAGGGTTCGGTCCTGGGGCCGCATCTGTGGGACATCGGATACGACTGGGTGCTGCGCGCCGACCTCCCTAGCGGCGTCAGCGTCATTTGTTACGCTGACGACACGCTAGTCCTGGCGCAGGGGAGGTCGTACCAGGCGGCGGCCGATTTAGCGACACGCGGGGTTGCGACAATCGTTGACAGGATCCGGCAGCTGGGACTCGAGGTGGCCCTGCACAAGTCTGAGGCCATGGGTTTTCATGGTCTTCGGAATGCGCCACCGTCGGGTTCCCAGGTAATGGCGGGAGGGGTTCACATCGGTGTCGAGTCGACGATGAAGTATCTGGGACTCGTCCTCGACAGCCGGTGGAATTTCGTCGAACATTTCCGACGTTTGGCTCCCAGACTGGACCGGGCCGGGGCTGCCTTGAAGCGGCTCCTGCCCAATCTGGGAGGTCCAAACGCCTCCTGCCGGAGGCTCTATGCGGGGATCGTGCGGTCCATGGCCCTTTACGGGGCACCGGTGTGGGCGCGTTCATTGAGGCTGCGGCCAGCCCGCCGGTTGAACGCGTCCCAGAGGGTCATGGCCATCCGGCTGGCCCGAGGATACCGCACGGTCTCCTGCGAGGCGGCGAGCCTCCTTGCCGGATTACCGCCATGGGATCTGGAGGCAAAGGTCCTCGCGCACATCTGGGAGTGGCGCGAGGAGGCGAAACGCCGGGGCTTAACTCCGATGCCGCAAGAAATCGCGGCACAGCGGACAGAGCTCCGGCGGGATCTCATGGCGTCATGGAGGGTGCGATTGTCGCAACCCCGCGCTGGGCACGCCACAATTGCGGCGATAAGACCCCTCTTTGAGGAGTGGCTTGAGAGGCGTCACGGCGTCCTCACCTTCCGCCTGACGCAGGTCCTCACCGGACACGGGTGCTTCGGGAGGTACCTGTTCAGGATAAGGCGGGAGGAAACACCCGGGTGTCACCATTGTGTGGATCGGCCTGAGGACACGGTGGGGCATACGGTGGAGGTCTGCCCGGCTTGGGCGGAGCAACGCCGTGTCCTCGTGGAGGCGATCGGCGGCGGTGATCTCTCGCGTCCGGCCCTGGTTTAGGCCATGGTACGGAGCGAGAGGAAATGGCAGGCCATCACCTCCTTCTGCGAAGCGGTAATGCTCGCGAAGGAGGAGGCGGAACGCGTGAGGGAGAGGCAAATTTCGCGCCCTCACGCCCCTAACCGCCGCAGGAGGAGACGCCCGGGGCGGGAATCGCGAGCCGATTTCCGGCCACCGTAGGCGCGGGCTTGCGGACGGTGAGCAATGGGTAGCTCGCCGTCCGATAAGGACCAAGCCCGGGTCGACGGCGCGTTGTGTTCCACGCGCGCCTCAAAGAGATGTCAGCAGAATTGACGGGGTCCGTTAGGGCCAATGCCCGCCGGGGGTTCGAAGAAAACCGATAGGGAAATCGTGGCCCCCGGCAACAGGGCAACCGAAGGAACACGGGTGGGTTTTAGTCAGTAAGAGTCTGACACGCCCTCCCGCTCCACCCAGAGCGGGAGAAGTTATTTGATAATTTCCCACCCAAAAAAAAAAAAAAAAAAAAAGGCAGATTGAATTCCATACCAACGCTTAACGCTTTCTGCTATCTGCACTTGTTAAGTTACTATCGAATTTTAGCAATGCCATTAGCTGGTCAAGTTCACGCGCATAGTGCGTGTGTGCTAGCATGTTTAAAGCGACGGAAATATATTGTTGTTTCGTGTAGTCCAAAACTGCGTTATCTGTGGTGTGTGTATCGTGTTGGTTACACATACAAATGTACGAGCTATACCGCGTGTTCACAGCAATACGACTCTTAGCGTGCTTATGCACTTTTGAGCGCTTACTGTACCTTAACAGCTAAATATATGTCATCAGGGGCTTCATTTATGAATGTTTTCACCTCTTGCGCTGTAAAGACCTTTGACTTTTTGATTCTGAAAAGTTCTTGATATTGATGTCGTGTTTAGTACTCATACCTAGTTGCTTTTAACATTGAATAAATGCACCACAAACTAGATGGCTGCAGCTTTTTTGATAGCTCACTAAAGTATGTTAAGAATACAGTCTCAGATAAAGACTTTACTCGTTTTCGCCACTTCATAATTAAACTCGTCGTAAGTTTTCAAATATCTCTCTTTAGATCTTTCAGGCCAAATATTGTTAATTGCTGCTTCAGCTTCCATTTTCATTGAATCGGGAGTGCAGCTTATATCTTCATCACTTGCAGCACTCATGTTTTTTTCCTAATTAGCACGTAATTATAAAAAAAAACCCAAATACAAACAATATTTAAAGTAAAAGTTTTCTATTCCCGCCTTTTTTCATCTTTTTTTTTTATTTTTTTTTTTCAAGAACGAAATTGAGCTTCGCCGTTCGATATTTGAAATTGATGACTATTATACTCATACGAAGACAAGGCTGAACAGCGAAGCGACCTCTTTTGTCATTGGGCTGAATGCATGATGTCTATTGCCAGTATGATGGTTAGATGTACGCGAACTTTTTGAAAGAGTGAAGAGTTTTTTTTTAAATTACTTACCGCCCTAGGGCTTTTCTAGCTACATTATTACCCTAGAGCACTAATTGGTTACCTACAAGCCCCATTTGGGGGTAATAAGGACCTACTTGCCGAATATGAGAGATGTAAATTAATATTAAAACAGTTCACTTGCTATCCGCCAATTTCACTGCGTGACTGTGAATTATTGTAAAATTGTATCTTTTTATTTTGGTTTATTTTAGAAGAATTCAATTGGAATTGATTTGGTTATCAAATAATTTACACGTAAACAGCTTTTCATCAATTTCTTTGTAAAAAACAATAACATTTAGTTCGTTTACTGTCCATTTAAGTTAGTTTTTATTTTGTATTTAGTGGTATTTTGAGAGCGCGTGAAAATTTTGAACTAAACATGTATGGTATTTCACAGTAAAGTTAACTCCCCAATAAGATTTCAGACATAATAGGAAGAAATCGAAGTTTTACAAAACGTAAATTATATTTATTTTCTATACACGTCATGTTTAACAAATTGACTGTTCATACCTATTAAAGAAAAATAAATAATAAAGCTATTGCATTCCACAATTTCGCTCAGAGTGTACTTTCAACTGTGTAAAAGTACATAAATTGTACACATTTGTCTTTTTTCTGTATTATAGGTAATACGCGTCTTGTTATTCAGGCAATTTTCAGCTCTTGGGGTGATTGTTACACACATAAATGCTTTTATAATGTTGATATAATTCAATTATTTGATAATAAAATTGGAATTCTTATACAGCTATGTGCTGAATATTTTTTGCCCAAATTAGAATTATATTAGCAGAGGATGCGCTGCCTACGCTGTTATACAGCAAGTTTAATTACGCAGCTAATGCTATCACGGTGCACTGTGAAAATGCTGTTATAAAATGCTTACCCAAGTAGCACTTTTGTGCTACTTGGATAAGCATTTAAAACCTAACACTCGGCTCACAATTATTTATGTACACGTTATTTCTAAAACTTATACACTATTTCAGAACTATTCTTCTCGCCATAATATAAAATATAATAACATCATCATCATCATAATCTTCAGCCTATAATGTTCCCACTGCTGGGACACAGGCCTCCTCTCTGTGAGAGGGAGAATAATACATAAGAGAGAACAATTATTGAAATTTCCACTAGGTATGACGTAAACTCAAACTCAAAGCATTTATTTATATTAAACCGTTAACACATTACATTTACTTTTGAATTTTCAAAGACTTGTCAGTTAATCAGAAACTTGAAGCTAGTCGCCCATTCCAAAACGTAGGTAGGTCTCTATGAAGAAGAACGGGCAAGAAACTCCACGGACACTCTTTTAAATCAAGATATTACAAAATTCTGGATATATTGCTTGTTGCTTTTATATGTGAGAACAATGTAAAGAAAAACAATATCAAACAATTCAAAATACCCGATTAAAGATAAGCCAGATCAGTGAAGAGATGACCAGTCTCAACTGACGGCTCTCGTACACGAATATGACGCGTGGATAAGCATCGACCATTTGAGTGTGCATGATACACTCAACTACTTTACTCTTTCAAGTCCAACACACATCATAATAAAATTATAAACGGCTACATAGTACTCACATTTACATTTTTTTTTTTCGTTATGGCTCTTTATTCTACATGGAACTAACTTTAAAATGCACTGACATTTGCTTTTATACCTTTCTACATCTAAAAACTGCAAATAGCAACTTCCGGAATAAAATATTATTTTAATCAAGTTTGCAATCCACTTCCGTTTACTAAACGGAGACGGTATTCACAGCACCGAAAGTCGGTTAGAGAAAATATCAAATAATCAAATAAATAAATATATATAAATAAATAAATAAACATTTACAAAATAATCTGCACCCTATCAACAAGATTTAATTACATTAAAACCAAAAACTAACATTCAGCCCTCCTAACATCACGTTTGTCGTCAAACTATAAATTACACAATAAACGCTATGTTGCTTGCTTATTCAATCAATATTATAGACCTGAATGTTTAGCGTTAATTATTATAGTATCTAATTAGAGCATCGGCTAAAAAAATTCTCTGAAACAATGAAATAATTACTCAATGACAATTTACCAATTTTCATTAGCTCATTCATACTTTCAATATCAATTTACATCCGTCACTCATTGCACCGTAAATTTCACTGATCAAGCACTCTCACTTGCCAGCCACTGTGCGACTTCCAATAAGTGACATAACATTCTGCACATGCCAAACATTGCACCGCAAGCTTCACTGGTCAAGCACTCTCACTTGCCAGCCACTGTACGACTTCCAATGAATGGCCTATGCTCTGCTTCGACTTCCATCTCACAATCATCTACATTTCTAGTAAGTATGTATTCGCTAACTTCGATTCTTATTTTCCTTATGTCCCTATCTAACTGTCTTGTGTCCAAAAATATTTCATTCACAATATTCTCACTACTAAGGATTAAATTACGACTAAACAGAACTTCTGTTGAAACAATTCAACTCTTTGGACATTATTATCATAACTGATTGTATAAACTCTAACCAGTAGCTTCTTACCAACCATAATTTTGTGAACCTTCCTTCTCACATTAAATACATAAAAATAATCATAAAGTCACAGTGGTAGCGAACACTCTCGCCAACTATGGTGACATAACTTGTGACCGCTCTCACAAGCATAAATACATAAATATAACCATAAAGTCACGGTGGTAGTGAACGCTCTCACCAACCATGGTGACATAACTTGTGACCGCTCTCACAAGCATAAATACATATATAATCATAAAGTCATGGTGTTAGCGAATGCTATCGCCAACCACGCTCATAACTTGTGAACGCTCTCACAAGCATAAATACATAAATATAATCATAAAGTCACGATGTTAGCGAACGCTCTCGCCAACCATGCTCATAACTTGTGAACGCTCTCACAAGCATAAATACATAAGTATATACTGATTTTTCAATTCAAATTCAAAAGTCATTTATTCAAACTAGGCTGAGAATCAGCACTTTTTGAACTTCAAAATTATATAAGACAGTCCCCCAAAAACGCCCACCCTTCACCACTTCCTAGTGCCTTTAGCTGGGAAGAAGTGGCGTGACAAACTCCCCAGCAGCACAGCTGTCTGTTCAAGTTAGAAAAAAAAAATATTCTATACAATAGTATGCAACAAAAGGGGTTTGAGTCACTTTGTATGGAGTGGTGGCGTAATTTTTTTTTTCAGCAGCCACTAATAATTTTTATAACACATTATTTAGCCGTGTTAACTACGCATTATAGCCAATTATTTTTGTCCTAAATAATATCGGAGCTGAGATATTTGTATTTGAATATTTTTAAAATGTCATCTGTTTAAGTACTTTAATTATTGTTCTGTGTAAGATATCTTATTTGTGGTTTTAGAAGGTTGAAATTAGAGATTATTTTTACTGTTTTACGATCGTCCGTCAGTGTGCCTTCAGTATTGGATATTGGGAAATAATTAAAACACATTAATATACTTTATTACATTTTATTTCATGATAACTAAAAACATTTTTTAACTCTCTTCATCGATTTTCGTTCTCAATGTCATGTAGAATTATCAAATCTAGGAATTGCGCCGGTGGACTCAAATTATTTTGATATCTGCCCCATCCCATGTACCATATAATGGACATAATATGCGAACAACAGCCTAAGGTCCGTTTACCCACAATACACGAACAATAGTGCCCCAGGATCGCATCCAGCCCTTGTGAAGCTCTTTCAACGAGAATATGTACGTAATATATCCGTCTCGATAAATGTCGGGATTGGATCCTGCCTCTGAGAAGCCACGAATCAAACCAGTTTAAGTTTTCCCTCGAAAAATCATTATTGGGTTCACTGTATACTTCAATAATATGTGAACCATCACTTTTTACATGTTCTCCGTAGTAGCTGCGAGCTTGTTGTACTTGGTACGTTCCAAGTGCGTAAAGGATTAAATCATCAGCACTTAAAATAAGAAATTCATCAAGCCCAGGAATTTCAGCATTCATATATTGAAAATCAGCCCGTCTTCTATTAAGATTATTCGCAATGACATACTCGCCTAACTGATTCCGACTACTATGCTGAGGTATACGATTTATTATTTCCTGCATCAGCCTATGATCAGTCAATGGTACTCCAAACGCATTTAATAATGCTGCAGCTATTCTTACTTCTCCAAATAGATGCCTTGCAGCAACATTAAAATTCTGTGACCGTAACTGACGGAACTGATTTTTTTATCTGCCATTAATTGTTTCAACCACCCAACGGCACATGGTCACTTTTCTTGAATCGTTCGCCTGTTGTGTTGTAAGTTGGCATTCATTCTCATCTTTAGATGATGGCATATATGCACGGTATCCAAATGACTCCACATCTTTGATGCAGTCTCTAAATCCTCTATCTAATATTAGGACATCGTTCTCATTAAAGAACCAGTGGAAGGGATCACACGGACTCTTAAAGATCTCTGAGAGAATGGTCGCATCAGATTTAGTCGCTTCATATAATGATGTGACCATCAGGACAAACTAGTAAAAAGGCTTTAATGAATACCGGAACTTGGGTAAACTATAAGACTTTCTCTGAAAATAATAATTACTACTTTTTTCTAAATAAATGTACGTGTCATCTAGTATGATAATTGCCTTTCTTTCTGTCTGAGAAACATAAGGATCACCAAATAATGCATTTGGGATTGCTAAACACCTCGATATAACATCTTGACGAGTCAAATAATCATAGCCAAGGTGCTGTGGAACAAACTCACTTATTAAATCTTGTCTGACGAAACTCATTGTTTTTTCTAAAGACTTTTTTGGCATATTGAAAATCTGAGATAATCTCTGATTTGAGTCTCCTGTGTGAAGTTTTGTAAGCACGGTAGCGAGAGCTCTACCTGCTTTATTTTTATACCGCTGAGAAATGCTAGGACCACTTTGAAGGATTTCTTGGAATTGGGATTTTGAAAAACCTATGTAGTAATGAAAAACCGAATTGTTTATTAAAGAACGTCTGTCAAAGTCTAAAAAATCTTTCGTGTTCTTAACATGTCCATCATGTCTTTTAGATGCGAGGGGGAAAACTCACTTAATATCCGACGGGTACTTGATTCTAAATTGAATTTCTTAAGAAAATACGGCAGAAACATAAAAGAGTGCAAAATACTTCAATAACTTCTTCGATTTTATTGGGCTATACAAACCCAATTATCTCCGTTCCGATATGGTTTAGATAAATGTGCCCATAATAACTTTTGATCGCTTTATTCTGTTCTATAGGAATGTATAAATTTCATTACTGGCCGCTCAACTTCAAAACGACGCCAACTTTACCCAAACCCCTTTACATTATGCAACACAAAACCAAATTAAAAAAAAAAAATATTGGCCATATGTCAGCTAGCACACGCCAATATACCAACCAATAACATCGAGAATTATACTTTAGCAGAATTTAAAAAAATAAAAATTAAACGTAAAAAGAACTAAATATCTAAATAAAAGCCTCCAGTCATAAAGGGCGTGCTCGCTTACATAAAGCTATATAAAGCTGTAATTGGAAGTTATAAATGATAAACTAGGACCATCGAAGTAAAATAAATGAACAGTTAATTACTAGTAACAATAACAAAACCACGACCAGTCACCACAAGCAGCACCCGTTCACGAGCATAACGCAAAGATCAGCCATTACCCGCCACGCCATATTTGAGGGAAGGAGGCAACCCGACCCCCGACGCTACCGCAAGCAGTGACATCTAAGGCAGCATGACGAACTTGGTGCCGGTTACTCAGGCAAAAAATAATATGATCAATTGTCGAGGTCGCTAGCTAACCACAAATTGCAATACAACTCATAACAAAAACATTATAATGAGTAAATTAAGTCAACAATAAAATAAAATAAATTGACTTAAAAACTGTCAGTAGGTAAGCTTATTCTGGAGAAAGGACATAAACGTTGTCTTGAGTTAATCACAGCGACCAAATATTCTTATCATTTAAGTAGTCATTGCCTTTGAACAAAGGTTGGATTTTACTTTAGTTTTAAACGCATTAAAAGGCAAATATAGCAAAGAAGAGAGTAGCTTGTTATAAAAGGTTATCCCAAGCCCAACAAATGAGTTATGAACCTTATGAAGCCGGTGAAAGGGAGCTCGTAGTTTGTCCTTATTTTTAGTGTTAACATTGTGAATATCACTGTTTTTGGTGTATAAGTGTATATTTTGCCTAATATATACGATGTTGGCGAAAATGAATTGTGATGTCACCGTGGGAATACCAATATCTTTTAAAAAATTAGAGAAACTCTGGCTAGCTGGTAAATTGCTCGAACAGCTCGTTTTTGAAGAAAAAATATATTTTGAATGTCAGCGGCTTTGCCCCACAGCAGAATACCATAGGACATAACGCTATGAAAATAACTAAAATAGACTAACCGAGCTGTATCAACGTCAGTGTATTGTCTTACTTTCCTGACAGTGTAGGCGGCCGAACTGAGCCTTCCCACTAGACTTGATATATGTGAGCCCCACTGAAGTTTGGCATCTACTGTTATGCCCAGAAAAACTGCCGAGTTCACAGTTTCAAGCACCTCTTTATCTAAGACGATGTTGGGTCCTAGATTTCTAACATTTGGTGGAGCGAACTTTACACATTTCACATTTGCCAACGTCATTTTTATTACCTGACTAGTTTTTGCCCTCGGCTTCACCTGCGTGGATGTCGGAAAATGTCCCACAGGAACGTGCTACCGGGATTCTGAGTATCCTATGTCCTAACACAGGCCATGGCCTATTCGTATGCCTTTCATCTAAATCCGTTCAACCGTTATGGTATGAAAAGTAACAGGCATATAATAAATCTGTTTTTGGGTTCCGTACCTCAAAATGAAAAATTTTAACCCTTTTTTTTGGGTGGAAAATTATCAAATAACTTCTCCCGCTTTGGGCGGAGAAGAAGGCCGTGTCAGATTCTTACTGACTAAAACCCACTCGTGTTCCTTCAGTAGCCTGTATGTTGCCAGGAGGCCACGGTAACCCTTTCGGACAAACCCGCAACCCCGGCAGGCATCGGCCCTAGGGGACCCCTTCAGTTGTGCTGACATCTCTTTGAGGCGCGCGTGGAACACAACGCGCCGTCGACCCGGGCCTGGTCCTTATCGGACGGCGAGCTACCCATTGCTCACCGTCCGCAAGCTCGCGCTTACGGTGGCCGGGAATCGGCCTGTGATTCTCGACGCCTAGGGCATCTCCTGCGGCGGTTAGGGGCGTGAGGGCGCGAAATTTGCCTCTTCCTCACGCGTTCCGCCTCTTCCTTTGCGAGCATTACTACTTCGCAGAAGGAGATGACGGCTTCCCATGCCCTCTCGCTCCATACCATGGCCTGGAGCAGGGCCGGACGCGAGAGATCACCGCCACCGATCGCCTCTACGAGGAAGCGGCGATGTCCTCCAGGCGATCCAAAAAATGGTGACACCCGGGCGTTTCCTCCCGCCTTATCCGGAACAGGAACCTCCCGAAACAACCGTGTCCGGTGAGGACCTGCGTCAGGCGGAAGGTAAGGATGCCGTGGCGCCTCTCTAGCCACTCCTCAAAGAGGGGACTTATCGCCGCAATTGAGGCGTGCCCAAAATTTAAACCCTTAAACACCAAGTTGAAATAGATATCAAAAACTTAGATCTACGGTCTCTTGGAGCTGTAACGAAAATCAAATTTCCAAGTCAACGCAATAAAAAAATACAGCCATTTATGCCGCATATTTTGACACTCACAAATAAACCAGTCTATTTGGTACTTCCCGTTGGCCCAGCAGCATGAAGTTTCGCGAAAATTAAGGTAAAGTAAAAAGGAAAATCCGAAAATTGGTAATTTATAGTTATATAATGAACGGCAAAGTTAAGTTTTTTCTGCAATCTGGGGTCAAAAATTCATACGGAGCGAGAGGGCATGGGAGGCCGTTGCCTCCTTCTGAAAAGTAGTAATGCTCGCGATGGAAGAGGCGGAACGCGTGAGGAAGAGGCAAATTTCACGCCCTCACACCCTTAACCGCCGTAGGAGATGCCCTAGGCGTCGGGAATCGCAGGCCGATTCCCGGCCACCGTAGGCGTAGGGTTTGCGGACGGTAAGCAATGGGTAGCTCGCCGTCCGATAAGGATCAGGCCCGGGTCGACGGTGCGTTGTGTTCTACGCGCGCTTCAAAGAGATGTCAGCACAACTGAAGGGGTCCGCTAGGGCCTATGCCTACCGGGGTTGCGGGTTTGTCCGAAAGGGTTACCGTGGCCCCTTGGCAACATACAGGCAACTGAAGGAACATAGGTGGGTTTTAAGGCTTGTGCAGACCAGCGCGTCACGCTACGCGACACAAAGACACCGCTCTTCGCCCGACGAGCGGTGCCTTTGTGTCGCGTCGCGTGTCGCGCTGGTCTGCACAAGCCTTTAGTCAGTAAGACTCCGACACGCCTTTCTTCTCCGCCCAAAGCGGGAGAAGTTATTTGATAATTTTCCACCCACAAAAAAGGGATTAAATTTTTCATTTTGATGGAATCCAAAAACAGATTTATTATCTGTCTGTTACCTTTCATACCGTAACGGCTGAACGGATTTAGATGAAAGGCAAACGAATAGGCCATGGCCTGGGTTAGGACATAGGATACTCAGAATCCCGGTAGCACGTTCCTGTGGGATATTTTCCGACATCCACCCGGGCAAAGCCGCGGGCAAAAGCTAGTCACTAAATATAGTATCAAAACAAGTAGACGAAGATGCCGTGATCCTAGTTGGTTCAAAAAACAAGTTAATTAAATTATAGGACGATGCGCGCTTGAACACGGACGTGTTTCCACTGTGCACGGCACGAATGTTATTCACGTGTTGCGCGGCCATAGCCGCTGCCCGTTAACACTATGAGTTCCAAACAACTCATAGTCAATGAATTGCTGGCATTCCCGGTCCATGCTATCGACTACATGGACGAGGTGAGCATCCTGCAGATATGCTGGTCCAATTATAAGGAGGACGGCATCTGCAGTGGAAAACGATTACTGTTCCAGTCGCTTGGAAAACTAGACCAGATGCCCTCTTGCCGCAGAGATGGAACCGAGAAGAGTCTTCAAGATATAATCGATATGTTGAAGAAGACTGACCCGGACGACGTGCCTGATTTCGTGGCGAAGGAGCTAGGTAAGCTGCCCCCAGTCACGTTCGATCACGTCGACGTTACGCGGCTGTTAAACGACATCACTACCTTAAAAGTGGAGATGACCAAGATGCAGTCCAGAATGGAGGAATCAGCAAAAGTCAATACTGATCTACGTGCAGAAATATCATTATTGCGCAACGTTGGTTCGGTAATTGGGTCACCTGAGGCCTCACAGGTGAACACTCGTCGAGGGACGCAAAATGCATTTGTCGGAAATTTCGAATCGGCGAACACAAGTGCGTCCCTAGCTGCCAATAACGCTGAGCAAGCGCCGCCCGCCGTCGCCGTCTCCCGCACCACAACTTCGGCTGCGGAAACGTCACGCGTAGGTACATTGACCCCTAAACGTGCCTACGCTGCTATTGTCACCGGTGGCAAACCAGATGTGTCGCAGCAAAAGCGACAAACTAGAAAAGGGGAAAAACAGAAAAAGGGTACTCAACCTGCCCTGACTGCGGTCCGTAGCTCCTTGCCAAGAACCTGCAGCCAAGTTGATGAGGAGGCTTTCTCGATAGTGGAAAGGAAGAAGAAGAAGCCCTGTTCTCGTAACCTGTGCGGCACCGCACTGAGTGGACCCAATATGCTGCTGCGCCCTGCTGTGCCTACCACGCAGCTGTACCTTTCGCGTCTGCATCACTCCACTACAACTGAGGAAGTCGTGCAGTATTTAAAAGTGAAGACCAACTGGACTCTGAGGGTTGAAAGGTTGGAATCGCACCACAACATCAACTTTAAGTCATTCGTGGTACGAGTTCCAACCCACCATCTACAGATTTGCCTGAAAGAGGACTTTTGGCCGAAAGGTGTCGTATATCGACGTTTCCGAGGACGGTTACGCGACACGCAGGGATACAGGACGCCGTCAACATTAGGTGTATAGTTATAGTTGTATAAGGTTTTTAATATGTATTAGTATATAAGATTATTTTTAACCGACTTCCAAAAGGAGGAGGTTCTCAATTCGTGTTTTTTTTTTTTTGTATGTTTGTTACGCTATTACTCCGCCAATTATGAATAGATTTTGATGATTCTTTTTTTGTTTGGTAGACCGTACTTCAGAAGTGGTCCCATATAAATTTTATTAACTTTGCTTGGGTAGTTTCTGAGTTAGCTTCAATTATACGTATTTTTTCCCACTTAGTATGTAGATGATATGATAACTTCCTGTCACTGTTATTTACTTACATAGCAGGTAGTAGTATTCGAATTTGTGTGGGGTAGGTACCACAACTAAAAAGTGAAAAATAAAAACTTTTTACAAAAAAAAAAATAACCGACTTCAAACTGACGTAGATACAGCCAGAATTGTTTATTTTAGTTATTTTCATAGTCTTATGTCATATGGGATTCTTCTCTGGGGAACCTGTGCGGACATTAATACTATCTTTGTTTTACAGAAAAGGGCTGTTCGAGCCATTTACAACCTAGGTCCAAGAGATTCCCTTAGAGAAAAATTCAAAGAAATAAATATTCTGACTGTAGCCTCACAATATATTTTTGAAAACCTATTGTATGTGCACAAAAATATATCAAATTTTAAGAAAATGTCCGATATTCATAGTTTAAATACCAGGAATAAACACAATCTTGCTGTACATCGCACACGTCTCCACAAAGTAGGCAACTCATTCATGGGTCAATGTATACGCTTTTACAACAAACTTCCAATTGACATTCGAAACTTACCCATTAAACGATTTAAAATCTGTATTAAAACCAAACTTTGTAAAAAAGGGTACTATACAATTTCAGATTATTTAGAAGATAAAAAAGCTTGGGATTGAACTGCTCGATCTGCTAAGCCTTGTGATAAAACCATAAAACTAGACATTTTAATTATTATGTAAAATCAATATATACCAGTTTTATAAACACATTGACATTGTTGAAAATTATATTCAAAATGACATGATTACTTTGTAAAGTATTATATTATTTTCACTATTGTGAATGTGAGGACTATGTGGATATTGTTTTTATTTCTCTGCTAGTTTTAGTGATGGTCTGGCAGTTTGAGTAGTTTATGCGGCCTACCCAAATGTCCTTTCTTTGGTATTGTTTGTCGAGTTGAGCTCCTTAAGTTCTGAGTTGAGCTCCACGATTACTGACAAATGCTTGCACTGACTGGACAGGTCCACTCAAATCTGTGTGTTTCTTTCCTCAAAAGACCTTTTCAGACACTTATCTACATGGTCCTCATATGGCCTGACCAAGATTATGTCTGGACTTTAAAAGAGACTGCGACTTCTGAGTTTGTTTCGGCCTTTCTTCTCAGAGTAGTCATATAGGAAACGCCGAACTCGCCTAGCTTATTTTTAATATTTTTTTTATATGACGTGTAAAAGTGATTTCGATATCCTATTTACAGAATAAACAATAATTTCATTTCATTTAAAAAAAAAGTGTGTAAGTAGGTTGTTTTTTTTTTGTAAAAAGTTTTTGGTGTATTCTATTTATGGGCTTTAGTTGCCTGATAATAAAGTGATTGTTATTATTATTTTTACGTCTTTGACATTTCTCGGAACCCATGGGTCCCGGACTTTTGGAAGGCGTACGAGGGGCCGAAGCCATCTCGCAGAGGCCCCTTAGACGTTTTTAATGAAATGTATTATTATTAAACAGATTAATACTTAATGGAATAACATCTAAAATATTAATATTAAAATCTCCACACAAAATTATACTTTTATTACTTGACTTTAACCTATTGAGTGAATCCTTCATTACTGATTCGAAACTAGTTAAATCACCGTGTCCGTATGGATTGAGGAGCCATGTCTCATATTTAAACGCGGGTACTACCAATATTTAGTAGTAAATTAGGCGATTTTGTAGGATTTTGTAGTATCTTCTGCAGTTGTAGCCACCGACATTCAAATCTTCTTACGTTTTTTGCAGTTTGTAGGATGAGTCATTAATACATCTCCCTAAGATAAATTTGTTCCATTAGAAAATATCTCTTATGGAAAAGTTATTTTTGATCAAGATACAACCTGACACTGACCTGTCGTAATCTTTGATAAAGTAAAAAAAGAAAAAAAATAAGTTACTAATCAGACAACTTTTCGATGAACCAGGTTGCTATGAAACAGATAAGTTAAATTTTTTGACATTTTTGAAAATGCGCTCTGTCCACATTTGACACGCAAAAATGTATGAAAACAAACTTTTTCGTAATAAAATTAAGAAACCTATGTACATTTTAAATATCAGACATATTGTGATGAAACCGACTGCAAGATTTTTTTTATCGTAAAAATGGGCTCCCGTAAAACTGGGACGTTTCTGACCGGTACTTCCCACCGAGTTGGGTTCAGGAATCATCAAAACTATCGATTTTATACGGTTTTGGCCGTAAAACGATGTGATATGGTTTTGGTCGTGGGCTCTCGTACCACACTAGATTGTTTAGGAATGTTTATTTTGTTAATATCTTTTGAAATACTCAATGTACAAGATGTTGGATTACGCCAATGTTTAGTAGAAATTTCTACTAAATATTGGTGCTATTGTTATCCGATTTGATCAACTACTTTAGTAGCTATCGTACATATATTTTCCATAGACCGTCAGGATTGAGGAGCCACATAAAATGTGTTGTATTAGCGAAATTATGTAGTTATTCCATTTTATTTTTATACTATAAATTAGAACGTATTTACTACTAAATTATATTAAAAGTATGTTGTAATTGGTTGATTACTTTCCGAGAAACAGCCCGGTGAAATTTATGGATTTTTGTGAAAAATCAAAACATTAGAGCTATCTCAAATTCAGCCGTACAAAACCCATTTTTTTTCGTAGAGATTACGCATAAGTACTACTAAATCTTACCAAATTTTCAAAAATATCCGTCGGCTAGTGTTAGAGTTGTAAGGTGGCACCTCAATTCAGACGTCTGAATTGAGGAGCCACCTTAAAAGTCGTGTATCTTTTAAAGTGTTTTACTACAAATTCCAGGATCGGGCCTACAAAATCGCCTAATTTACTACTAAATATTGGTAGTACCCGCGTTTAAATATGAGACATGGCTCCTCAATCCATACGGACACAGGGGGTCGATAAACGCAAATTATAACGTATCGCTCGAGTTCAACACAAGACAACTCAATAGTGCGCTTGATAGACAGATTAACTAAGTCTAAACGTTGTTTACATTTCAACTTTTTTGAAACAAGAACTAATGATCCACCGCGAATGGCGCTTTTTCTTACAAACGCATTTTGTACCGTAAAATTATCATCATTGATAAACACTACTTCATTTTCTTTCAACCAGCGTTCAGTCAAACATAGCACCTGAACTCTCTGTTCTCCATAAATAAACTTAACTCTAGCTCTTTGCCGGACAGACTCTGCATATTTTGATGAACAACATTCAATATATGCGGCTCACCCGTTGTCGCATCTAATAGTTTAAACTATATGGCGTACTAAAAGTAGTGTTAGAACCACTACTAACAGTAATCGAAGGTACACTACAAGTACCAGTGTCACTGTGTATATTGTATGCTAAAAGATTAGCAATTTGTTGTTTGTAATCAGTAATAAATTGATTACAATCAAAATATAAAATAGCGTCACTGTGACGACATGTCCTATTATAAAACATGTGTAAGGAATGTTCTTCTCAGGGTATATGTTGGGTACTCAGAGAGCTCAAGTACACGCACTGCTAGAATTCTGCACAAAATATTTTGTCAACAAATGTGCTGAACACTATTTTATTGGAATGGCACCTTTAGTAAATAATATCGGTGCGTAGTCAGAGTGCATATAATTATGAGTAAAATAAAGAATAAAAATACGTTACGGTCGCGGGCCGCGGGAGGGCAGTGTTTCATCACAACTCATCTATATTATTGATCTGATTTGCGTTGTAGATGCGCTGACGCCGATCAACGCAGCCTCCCTGATCTCATTGTTATTCTTGTTTGTCAAATCAATCATCCAGGTACCTATCGTACCCACACTCTGACACTCTGTTACTACGTTTACGTTCCAATGTTCCGAGAGCGATACTTATTGACGTCATTTTGTATATTGAATGCCCCCCATTACGATTCAAAACCAACCATTAAAACCCAGATGGAGCTTTAGAATATATTAATTCAACAGCCGAAAGTCCGGAGTTTTAATGCGAGCACTCCACATAAACGATCTGAAACAATTACAGTTAAAAATGTTGTGTTCGTTTCGCCTATGACAGTCTGTGAGCACCTCCAGCGGCCAGGGGCTGGCATTGACCTGCGTCTGCTGAACATTCAGCAGCCCTGGTTACATAATGCCCGGGCAGTGTGGTGCGCGCTCGCATCATGCAAACATTACCCCAATTATAACTATACCTACCTACTGAAACCTCTTAAGGACGCGTTTACAAAATTGATAGGTAAAGAATCGAGCTACTACATTGACACAGGTCACACATACAAGTGTAAGCACGGTAAATTGCGGGAATAGTAGTCAAGTGAACAAATTTTGATATTTGAAAGTTTATTTTTTATTTGTTTATGTTATAATACATGAGAACCTACAAAAAACATTCCGTATTGCTGTTTATATTATATTTGGGCTCGTTTTGTAAGTTATGATGAGACCTTACCTCCGGACCTGATGGAGTGATCTGAAGGTGTACTTCGGTGACTGCTACTGGATCTCCTAGACTACTAGAACTAGGTCTGCCGAGTTTGGGCTCGTTTTGTTAGTTATGATGAGACCTTACCTCCGGACCTGGTAGAGTGACCTGAAGGTGTACTTCGGTGACTGCTACTGGATCTCCTAGACTACTAGAACTAGGTCTGCCGAGTTTGGGCTCGTTTTGTTAGTTATGATGAGACCTTACCTCCGGACCTGGTGGAGTGACCTGAAGGTGTACTTCGGTGACTGCTACTGGATCTCATAGACTACTAGAACTAGGTGTGCCGAGTTTGGGCTCGTTTTGTTAGTTATGATGAGACCTTACCTCCGGACCTGATAGAGTGACCTGAAGGTGTACTTCGGTGACTGCTAGTGGAACTCCCCGACGATTAGAACTAGGTGTGCCGAGTTTGGGCTCGTTTTGTTAGTTATGATGAGACCTTACCTCCGGACTTGATGGAGTGACCTGAAGGTGTACTTCGGTGACTGCTACTGGATCTCCTAGACTACTAGAACTAGGTCTGCCGAGTTTGGGCTCGTTTTGTTAGTTATGATGAGACCTTACCTCCGGACCTGGTGGAGTGACCTGAAGGTGTACTTCGGTGACTGCTACTGGATCTCCTAGACTACTAGAACTAGGTCTGCCGAGTTTGGGCTCGTTTTGTTAGTTATGATGAGACCTTACCTCCGGACCTGGTGGAGTGACCTGAAGGTGTACTTCGGTGACTGCTACTGGATCTCATAGACTACTAGAACTAGGTGTGCCGAGTTTGGGCTCGTTTTGTTAGTTATGATGAGACCTTACCTCCGGACCTGGTGGAGTGACCTGAAGGTGTACTTCGGTGACTGCTACTGGATCTCATAGACTACTAGAACTAGGTGTGCCGAGTTTGGGCTCGTTTTGTTAGTTATGATGAGACCTTACCTCCGGACCTGATAGAGTGACCTGAAGGTGTACTTCGGTGACTGCTAGTGGAACTCCCCGACGATTAGAACTAGGTGTGCCGAGTTTGGGCTCGTTTTGTTAGTTATGATGAGACCTTACCTCCGGACTTGATGGAGTGACCTGAAGGTGTACTTCGGTGACTGCTAGTGGAACTCCCCAACGACTAGAACTAGGTGTGCCGAGTTTGGGCTCGTTTTGTTATTTATAATGAGACCTTACCTCCGGACCTGATGAAGTGACCTGAAGGTGTACTTCGGTCACTACTAATGGATCTCCTCGACGAGTAGAACTAGGTGTGCCGAGTTTGGGCTCGTTTTGTTACTTATAATGAGACCTTACCTCCGAACCTGATGAAGTGACCTGAAAGTGTACTTCGGTGACTGCTACTGGATCTCTTAGACTACTAGAACTAGGTGTGCCGAGTTTGGGCTCGTTTTGTTAGTTATGATGAGTCCTTACCTCTGGACTCGATGGAAGGACCTGAAGGTGTACTTCGGTGACTGCTAGTGGAACTCCCCGACGATTAGAACTAGGTGTGCCGAGTTTGGGTTCTTTTTGTTAGTCATGATGAGACCTTACCTCCGGACCTGATGAAGTGACCTGAAAGTGTACTTCGGTGACTGCTACTGGATCTCCTAGACTACTAGAACTAGGTGTGCCGAGTTTAGGCTCATTTTGTTAGTTATGATGAGACCTTACCTCCGGACCTGATGAATTAGTAGTCACCGAAGTACACCTTCAGGTCACTTCATCAGGTCCAGAGGTAAGGTCTCATCATAACTAACAAAACGAGCCCAAACTCGGCACACCTAGTTTTACTCGTCGGGGAGTTCCACTAGCAGTCACCGAAGTACACCTTCAGGTCACTCCATCGAGTCCGGAGGTAAGGTCTCATCATAACTAACAAAACGAGCCCAAACTCGGCACACCTTGTTCTAGTAGTCGAGGAGATCCATTAGTAGTGACCGAAGTACACCTTCAGGTCACTTCATCAGGTCCGGAGGTAAGGTCTCATTATAACTAACAAAACGAGCCCAAACTCGGCACACCTAGTTCTACTCGTCGAGGAGATCCATTAGTAGTCACCGAAGTACACCTTCAGGTCACTTCATCAGGTACGGAGGTAAGGTCTCATCATAACTAACAAAACGAGCCCAAACTCGGCACACCTAGTTCTAGCAGTCTAGGAGATCCAGTAGCAGTCACCAAAGTACACTTTCAGGTCACTTCATCAGGTCCGGAGGTAAGGTCTCATCATGACTAACAAAAAGAACTCAAACTCGGCACACATAGTTCTAATCGTCGGGGAGTTCCACTAGCAGTCACCGAAGTACACCTTCAGGTCCTTCCATCGAGTCCGGAGGTAAGGTCTCATCATAACTAACAAAACGAGCCCAAACTCGGCACACCTTGTTCTAGTAGTCTAAGAGATCCAGTAGCAGTCACCGAAGTACACTTTCAGGTCACTTCATCAGGTCCGGAGGTAAGGTCTCATCATAAGTTAAAAAAACGAGCCCAAACTCGGCACACCTAGTTCTACTCGTCGAGGAGATCCATTAGTAATCACCGAAGTACACCTTCAGGTCACTTCATCAGGTCCGGAGGTAAGGTCTCATCATAACCAACAAAACGAGCCCAAACTCGGCACACCTAGTTCTACTCGTCGGGGAGTTCCACTAGCAGTCACCGAAGTACACCTTCAGGTCACTCCATCGAGTCCGGAGGTAAGGTCTCATCATAACTAACAAAACGAGCCCAAACTCGGCACACCTAGTTCTAGTAGTCGAGGAGATCCATTAGTAGTGACTGAAGTACACCTTCAGGTCACTCCATCAAGTCCTGAGGTAAGGTCTCATCATAACTAACACAACGAGCCCAAACTCGGTACACCTAGCTCCACTCGTTTATTGGTTCCAGTAGCAGTCTTCGAAGTACACCTTCAGGTTACTCCATTAAGACCTAAGGTAAGGTCTCATCATAACTAACACAACGAGCCCAAACCCGGTACACCTAGCTCTACTCGTTTATTGGTTCCAGTAGCAGTCTTCGAAGTACACCTTCAGGTCACTCCATCAAAACCTTAGGTAAGGTCTCATCATAACTAACACAACGAGCCCAAACTCAGTACTCCTAGCTCCACTCATTTATTGGTTCCAGTAGCAGTCTTCGAAGTACACCTTCAGGTCACTCCATCAAGACCTAAGGTAAGGTCTCATCATAACTAACACAACGAGCCCAAACTCGGCACACCTAGCTCCACTCGTTTATTGATTCCAGTTCCAGTCTTCGAAGTATACCTTCAGGTCATTCCATCAAGTCCGAAACGAAATGTAAATTTATAATCCGTAGGTAATTCAAGAAAAAATATAAAAAACTAACCTTGATTGTCCGTAGTCCGCACAAAACACGTGAAGTATCAAGTTTGGTATGTCAAATATTTTGTATTCGTACAGCGATCTTTTTCAACACGAGCTGGTGGTTACAAGCGACACAGTGTCCACTCACGACGGCGGCCGAGCGCAGACTAATATTTCGTTACAAATTTTTGTGCAATAAATCACGACAATGACCAGTAAAATAACCCTTATATTCAAGCAGTTAAGATGCCTGCGATAAAGCTAAATTTGTTAAAAAACTAAAATAGATTTGATTTTTTTTTGGAGACTATTTAGAACATTTTGGTAGTTTTTTCTACCACATTTTTGATTTGATCATGTCTGCTTACATTAAATATTTTTAAATAAATACATTTCTGTTATTAAATAGAAGAAAAATGTTCCTAAACTCAATACGATATTGTCAATTTTGTGTGAAGAGGCACCGGAAATGATTTTTTACAATATTATAAAACAAAATTTTCAAAAAAAAAATTGCCAAAATTTAAAGATGAAGGCGTAATCTATCTGTGGTAATTATTATTTGCATTTAGTTTGGTTCAGTTCTGCCGTAAAATGTACCGAAAAACTGCTTATTTTGGTCAGATTTGTAAACGCGTCCTTAATATTGAGCTTGCGTGGCGACCACTGTATAAGGAATATATTTATTTATTAATAACCAGCTTATATTTACAATTTGCTGCACATATAAAAGTTATCGGTCAATACTAGTTACACATACAATCTTAAAACTCTTAGTTCCCTTGCGACCACAAACTTTTTTGCAACAATTAATATATAACTTTAGTTATTTAAAACCGGATATTTACCATGTTTTTTAAAAACATAGTAAATAGTGTAGTAGTTACTTATTGTTGCGTGTGTGGTAGTTATTTTAGTAGTGAAAATAACCAGGTCAGATTAAAATCCTATCTATACTTCTATACCTAATTAATATTATAAAGAGGTATTTGTTTATAAGTTTGTATGAAGGGGGTAACCTCCGGAACTAGCAGTCGGATTAAAAAAAAATTGCATTGGACAGCCCAATTCTTGAGGAAGATTTCAGAATTCTCTAGTTTTGTGATGAAAAGGTGGTCCAAGGTGCTCCATCAATTCCTAACTATTAGTTAAAGGGCTAATTTCACTGGTGGAAAACTAAAAGTGAGCAATTTACTGCATTTTGAGGAGCTATTCCGCTCATCACACTGAAGATCCTCATCAGATCTTCACAAAATTTTTATGAGACCAATATATAGTTACTACCTTTCAAATAAAAAAAGAACCATCGAAATCAGATCTCATAAGGCGGTGATAATCTAATAGTGATAATCCAATTTTTTGCCCTTATTTGGATTAAGTACCCCTCCAATAAAATAAAAAAAAATGGTATCTAAGGTAGTCTATGATGATACTTGGAGAGAGGCCAGTTCCCACTTTGTTGGAAGACGGGGAAACTGGTCCTCATTAAGAAGCCGGGGTGCCCTGCGGACTCTCCGTCAGCTTATGGGCCCATCGTGCTACTCGACGAGGTGGGCAAGCTCTTTGAAAGAGTCATTGCAGATCGCCTCGTCGGGCAGCTGGTGCGGGTGGGGCTGGATTTGGGGTAGAGCCAGTTTGGTTTCCGCAGGGGGCGCTTGACGGTGGACGCCATCATGCGCATGCAGGCCCTCACGACGGGGGATACTGTGGCCCGGGTGGGGCTGTCTTTGCGGTGTCTCTAGACATCACCAATGCCTTCAATACCCTGCCCTGGAGTTGCATCAGGGAGGCACTCCCGTATCACCGGATGCCGACCTACCTCTATTGTGTGGTCGAGGCCTATTTAACGGAAAGGGCCGTCATCTACCCCGGTCACCAGGGAGAGTGGAATCGGTAAAAGATATCGTGCGGTGTCCCACAGGGATCCGTCCTGGGGACGCAACTGTGGGACATCAGATACGACTTGGTGCTGCGCGCCGACCTCCCTAGTGACGTCAGCGTTGTTTGTTACGCTGACGACACGTTGATTCTGCTGCGGGCGAGGTCGCACCAGGCGGGGCCGAACTAGCGACACTCGGGCTTTAGACAATCGTCGACAAGATTGGGCGACGATGAAGTATTCGGGACTCGTCCTCGACAGCCGGTGGAACTTCGTAGAGCATTTCTGACGTTTGGCTCCCAGACTGGAGCGGGCCGGTGCTGCCTTGAAGCGGCTCCTGCCCAATCTAGGGGGTCCAAACGCCTCCTACCGGAGGCTATACTTCAACTGAATTTTGCCTTGCAGGCATATTATAAGTTGGGGGATTACATCGCTGATAAAAACGCTTGGCTCAATGCTGGTCCTGCTCCACAACCACAACTAATTGATTAACATTTGCAAATACTGTTGGAGCTGCTGAAGATTGTAAGACCATCTTTGCATTGTATAAACTCAATCTCATTTGTATTATGTAACTGCATAGCACAGGTGTGAGCACTATGTACTAAAGAGTTACCATTTACCGGGTAATATGTCTTGCATTGACTTGAATGTGCCCTGGTGACTGTGAGTATGTCATGCTCACTCAGATGTTTCGCTGATGGTGGCGCGTGTGTTGGATCATTTAGCTCCCTTCAAAATGGTTGAGCTGAATGGTGTTAATCCATGCGTCATGTTCGTGAACGGGCGCCGTCAGTTGGGATTGGTCATCTCTTAGTTGCCACGGGTTATTTTTAATTTATTTTATTTTTTTAATTGATCTTTGTTTTATCTTTTTATTATGGACGTTTCTAACTTGCACGTCTTTCTACATTGTTCTCACATGTATAATTTCAACATGAATGAAGTAACCAATATTTTTTAACTATTTTTTATTTAAAAGAGTGTCCGTGGAGTTTCTTGCCCGTTCTTCTCCATAGGTACCTACTACGCTTTAGAATGGGTAACTAGCTTCATATATCTGACTGACCGATTCCTTGACAGTTCAAAAGTGCCTGTAAATGGTTTAATTGAAATAAATGCTTTGAGTTTATACGCGGGGGTCGTGCGGTCCATGGCCCTTTACAGGGCACCAGTGTGGGCGCGTTCCTTGAGGCGGCGGCCTGTCTACCGGTTGAACTCGTTCCAGAGGGTCATGGCCATCCGGCTAATCCGGAGATACCATAAGGTCACCGGTGAGACGGCGAGCCTCCTTGCTGGATTGCCGCCATGGGATCTGGAGGCAAAAGTCCTCGCGCACATTTGAGAGTTGCGCGAAGAGGCGAAACGCCTGGGCGTAACTCTGCTGCCGCGAGAAATCACGGCACAGCGGACAGAGCTTCGGCGGAATCTGATGGCGTCATGGAGAGTGCGATTGTCGCAACCCAGTACAGTAAGCGTTCAAAAGTGCATTGGCACGCTAAGAGTCGTATTGCTGTGAACACGCGGTGTAGTCCGTACATTTGTATGTGTAAACAGTCAGACGTCTGTGGTGTGTGTACGGCACACACACCACTGAAAACGCAGTTTTGCACTACACACTGTCGTATCGTCATGGTTCGCGGGCGCCGCACTTTATTTTTATCACTTTTGTTAGACACGCATCATACGCGTGACTTTGGCCAGTGTATGGCATTGCTAAAATTCGAAAGTAAATTATGTGTGCAGATAGCAGAAGGCATTAAGCGTTGGTCTTAGATTCAAGATGGCTAAGGTTCTAATCTCGTAAATCACAGCGCTGTTTTTGCAAATATTATTATTTTTGTTTGCAATAATAATATTTTTTAAATATTGCTGCCTTTTTATTAATGTTCTTATTGCAATAAAGGGTTTAGAATAAAAAATGCGTGATATATGATAGTAAAATTTAAAAATATTTATTCGTCTTTATTTTACTTAAGTATAGTTAACAAACTGCTACAATTATTTATCATTACTTCAGCTGAATAAGATGTGAAATAGATGTCTAGAAACTTAGAAGCAATTTGTATCTATTGTTTTGACATATTTAAATTTTGAAATGTTTTAAATTTTAAATGGGTTTTTTCACCATAAATATAAAGCTTTGATCATGGTCGAAGTAATTAAGCAATAAATAAGAATATTAGACTACTTAAAATGTAAAAAAAAACTATTGACAAATTAGTTGATTTCCGCTCAAGCCCCGGTGTCAAACAATGTTTGACACTCCGACAAAAAAAAAAGGCCCTATTTGACAGTGTTTGCCTTTATAGGCAGTTTGTTGACATTCATTATTTTAAATTTTATTTGACTTTAGTAAATATTGGTTGGTATTGAGCTTATAGCTTAAGTATTAGTTTTCTTTACAAAAAGAAGATTGAAACTAAACCTCAAATTTTAATCGTAAAATATTAATGTTACTAAAATAATATTAAACATTTTCGGTCTATCTGCAAGAAATACGACAAACACCATATTGAAACGTGCTAACCTCTCATGCAGCTGTGCAAACCAACCACTACCTCCTCAGCCTCAGCCTAACTTGTCCCCTCAGGTATTCGCTCTTCCAGCAGAGACTTGTGTTAAGTCACAGAAAAATAAATCAATATTTTTTGTGATGAATTAGGTTCAGGCTTTGGGAAAATTTTATTCAATAACCTTAGCCATAGTTTTACTAATCATAGCTATCATAATATAAGTTTTAAACAAATGATAACGAAGATATTTGACGAAGATAGTTCGAAACAATATATTGTGGTCAGACTCGGTGATTAGTGGTTTGTTATTAATTTTGCTGTCGGGTTTCCGGGCGGCAGCTAGAGGTACTCTGGGAATTGATATTTTTCTGCGTTATCCGCTTCCAAAAACTCAAATGTTTCGTATGCATTCGCCATCAAATAAGAAATTAATTACACATGTACTAAAATCTATAGATACACAATTCATTCGGCAAGTTTACGTAAATAAATACATTTTACTAACTTTACATGACACGAAAATGTTTTTTCTTAATATAAATTGCAAAACAATAATATTTCCGTCGAGTCCGAGGAACTTTTTTAAGATTGCTAAATTTGACATTAAAACAATATTGCTAGTTGTCAAAAGTCACGTCGTGGTACGAATTGAATGAACTTTTGGAGGTGATGTCACCAAAATCGCTAAGAAAATAAGATTGTTTCAACATTACAATAAGCTTATTTTATGGACGTCATGGTACGAAAAGTCAAAGTAAGATTATAATAATACTGCTATAAGAGCTGGTGGTAGGCCCCCAGAATGAATTGTCTTTAAAAATTGATAATGAAACCATTTCAGATAAGTTAAAAGTTGCTGAGACGCTAGAAAAGTTCTTTACCAATATCCCAGTAGAGGTTACGAAATCTCTCTCCTCATCATTTATACTTGCTGAATCTCTTCTAAAAGAACACTCAGTAAGGACATTCCAAGTTTTGAAATCAAGCCCGTTTCAATTGTCACAATTAAAAAATCATTCAAAAATCTTATATTATATTATGCCTTTGAACAAAGGTTGGATTTTACTTTAGTTTTAAACGCATGAAAAGGCAAATCTAGCAAAGAAGATGGTAGCTTATTATAAAAGGTTATACCAAGCCCAACAAATGAGCTATGAACCTTATAAAGCCGGTGAAAGGGAGCTCGTTTGTCCTTATTTCTAGTGTTAACATTGTGAATATCACTGTTTTTAGTGTATAAGTGTTTATTTTGCCTAATATATAAGATGTAGGCGAAAATGAATTGTGATGCCACCGCGAGAATACCAACATCTTTAAAAAACTCTCTTAGAGAAACTCTGGCACCTAGCTGGCAAATTGCTCGAACAGCTCGTTTTTGAAGTACAAATATATTTTGAATGTCAGCGGCTTTGCCCCACAGCAAAATACCATAGGACATAACGCTATGGAAATAACTAAAATAGACTAACCGAGCTGTATCAACGTCAGTGTATTGTCTTACTTTCCTGACAGCGTAGGCGGCCGAACTGAGCCTTCCCGCTAGGCTTGATATATGTGGGCCCCACTGAAGTTTGGCATCTACTGTTATGCCCAGAAAAACTGCCGAGTTCACAGTTTCAAGCACCTCTTTATCTAAGAGGCAACTCATTCATGGGTCATTTTACAACAAACTCCCCATTGCCATTCGAAACTTACCCATTAAACGATTTAAAATCTGTATTAAAATCAAACTTTGTAAAAAAGGGTACGTTTTCAGATTATTTAGAAGATAAAAAACTTTTTACAAAAAAAAATAACCGACTTCCAAAAAACACTTTAATTTCGGAAGTCGGTGACAAAAAACGAAAATTCAAAACCAAAGACACCGACTTCCGAAATTAAAGTTATTTTTCACTTTTGTAGTGTTTTTGGAAGTCGGTTGTTTTTTTTTTATAAAAAGTTTTATTTTTCAATTTTTAGTTATGGTACCTACCCCACACAAATTCAAAAACCACTACCTACTATGTAAATAACAGTGACAGGAACTCATATCATCCACATAAAGCGGGAAAAAGTACGTATTATTGAAGCTAACTCAAAAACCATCAAAGCAAAGTTAATAAAATTTATATGAGACCACCTCGAGTGCATATCCTTTCAAGCAAAAAAAGAATTTTGTAAATCAGTCCACAATTGACGGAGAAATCGGAGGAAAAAAAATACGTGACGAACATATAACCTCCACCTTTTTGGAAGTCGTTGTTGAAAATTATATAAAAAAATGACATGATTACTTTGTAAAGTAGTATATTATTTTAACTATTGTGAATGTGAGGACTATGTGGATATTATTTTTATTTCACTGCTAGTTTTAGTCATGGTCTGGCAGTTTGAGTAGTATTTGCGGCCTACCCAAATGTCCTTTCTTTGGTATTGTTCGTCGAGTTGAGCTCCTTAATTTCTGAGTTGAGCTCCACGATTACTGACAAATGCTTGCACTGACTGGACAGGTCCACTCAAATCTGTGTGATTCTTTCCTCAAAAGACCTTTTCAGACACTAATCTACATGGTCCTGGCCTGACCAAGATTATGTCTGGACTTTAAAAGAGACTGCGACCTCTGAGTTTGTTTCGGCCTTTTTTCTCAGAGTAGGCAGATAGGAAACGCCGAACTCATCTAGCTTATTTTTAATAATGTTTTTTTATATGACATGTAGAAGTGATTCCGATATCCTATTTACAGAAACAATTTCATTTCATTTCAATCAGTTTGAGGATGCGGATGAGGGTGCGGATGCAGATGTAGTACAAAAAATAGCCCTTGTTTTTTATAGTACCTATTTATATTTGTATTATATATAGGTAATCATTTGGTAGGTTACCGTAGCGCATTGAAATAGACCGTAGCGTAATTCGCCTGCAAAAAAACTTGACATATTGTGACACCACAATCGTGCCACCACTGCCACGTGCAACCGATCCTCTGTCATAGGACAAGGACATTGCAAATTCAGCCAATAGGAACGCATAACTCACATATCGGCCCGCCAATTTAGCTTGGCGAGAGTTTAAAAAAATTCACTATTTGTGCGAACAACGTAGGTTCACATATATTTTTAGGGGTACAATTAAATAATTTAATTCTAGTGTAAAAAATATGTGGTACGTGTGTATGTGAGTGTGTGTGAGGGTGTGTTTGTATGTGTGTGTGTATAGAGTGGTTGGTCATGTATATTGCGATTTTAATAGGTCTTCTGTTTTACTGTAGTCAAGAGTTAAAAGATATTCTTTAATTTTAGATTTACAATGAAATGTATTAAGGGAATGCATATTCAAAATCTGGTTCAATTTATTATAAGTGAGGGTACTTAGAAAAGGGTAATGTCGCTTAGCAAAAGTCGTGTGCGTGCTTTTTGTAGGACATGGGGGTACTGGTCTTCTTTTTGCTATGGAAGGATTACTGATGTTTAATGGTGAGTTTGAGTGTTTGCGGATTAGTGCACGGTAGATGAAAAGTTGTCGGACTGTTAAAACCTTGTACTCCATATAAAGTACTTAAAGTAGTTGCGTGGGAAATCTAAAAGGCTTACTAAGAAGCACTTTAATTACTGCTCTTTGCGCCCGCTCCACCTGTATAAACGTAGTCTTTGCTGCCCCAGGCTGTAATGCAATACGTTAAGATAGACTCACAAAGAGCACAGTAAGCCATATTTAGAACTCCTTTATGGGCGGACAGTCTAAGTTTTTTGAAGACATAAATAAGTTTTCTAACCCGCGCGGACAGAGTCTCAAGGTGATAGTGCCAAGATAGGCAGGCGTCAACCTGTAGGCCTAGATATTTAGGCTCGGGACACGGACGGGCATGCGCATTGCGGATCATTGGGAGCGCATATATGCGGTTTGAGTACCATTGAGTTTACTGGAGGCAGGAGGGAAAGTCTGAGGCCAAAAGTGACAAAGTGAGTTTTGCTAATATTTAATGTAAGACTGTTATTAGCCAACCAGAACATTGTCTCGCGCAGTACCTTTTCAGCAGTCTTATTTGCCGAGGCCCAATCGTTTCCATAAGTTAGAATGACCGTATATTTAATAAATTCAATGAAAATTGACCATTCCCCCTTATCTCCGAAACTACTGGACCAACATTTTTGAAAAAAATACATAGTTTGGCTCTTTACTCATAGATACAGGAAAACCTATAAGAAGTCTATAGTCTTAAAATAACATGGTAAATCTCTCAATATTGTGCGTACAAACTTACATTTCGTCGCTCGGTATCCAATAGGCCCATCTCTCTAGCTGCTATAATATCAAAAGTGTTTGACAGTCTGCTTGTTCATGACAACCAATTCGGATTTCGGAGTGGTTTGTCAACAGAAAGTGCAGTAAAACACAATAGACGTGGATATATTTAGTAACTTGTTCCGCTTAGCTATTTCTAAAGAGCCATAAAAAACTCCTGAAAGAAATCGACACGTGTTTCACCTCAACGAGGCATCCTCAGGATGACGATGGACTTGTTGCGAACTCGAACACGGCGTATTGCCACACCGAGCGCTGAGTCCAGACTGAGCCTTATCGCCCGTGAAACCCACTTATATAGTGTCGCCGTTATCAGTGCGATAAGGGGCGAACAATCGCAGCAAAGGTGACCTTGGCATACTCGTATTTAATTCGTTCAACAGTGTAATGTTTCCTGTATTATTTTTGACAATTTCTAAACTCTCTAGTACTGACATTCTGAAACCTTTATCACATATGTGTAAAATTTCGAAAGTGTTATTATTATTTAACGAATGACCTGTATCTATTAAGTGTTGTGCAAAATGGGTGTTTTCTGGATAATTATTCCTGTACGCTGCAATATGTTCCTTATATCTTGTCTGAAAATGACGACCAGTTTGACCTATGTAAATACCATTACAATCATCGCAATGTAACTTGTATACACCTGATTTTTTGTGGTTTTCTAATCGATCTTTTCCGTTACAAATCTGTCTTAATGAATTATTTGTTTTAAAAGCTACCCTTAATCCATTTTGAAACAATGTTTTTGAAACCCTATCACTAATTGACCCTAAGTATGTCAAACTACCTAAATATTCATGTGGTCTTTCTGGAGGCAGTGGATACAAAAGTGAACGAACTATGTTGCGACGTTTCGTTTGAATCAAATCATCAACCATCGTCATCCTGAGGATGCCTCGTTAAGAGGTGAAACACGTGTCGATTTCTTTCAGGAGTTTTTTATGGCTCTTTAGAAATAGCTAAGCGGAACATAACATAAACATAACATCACGCCTTGTTTCCCCGAAGGGTTGGGCAGAGGTGTACCTGTAGTAGGTACACCCACATTTCGCCAGTTATGTTTTAAGTCCCATGTAATAGGGGGCGAGCCTATTGCCATCAACCGGGCACAAATCCAGACTCCGGGCTGCTACTGAGAAATTCCAGATAGAAAAACCCAATAACACTTTGCCCGACCCGGGAATCGAACCCAGGACCTCATGCTCAGCAGTAGCCACGTCTAATGTATTTTATAATGGTCACGCCTGAATCAATTAATTAGAAAGTGCAGTGTTGTGTCTTAAGCATACTGTCACATAGGTACTATAGGTACGCAACGTGGGACGTCGATTTATGCTAGCTTCCTCGACTTATTCAAGGCTTTTGATCTGGTTGCTTACGACGCATTGTGGAGAAAGATGGAGAAGGATAGGTTGCCAACGGAGCTTATAAACATCTTAAAATATTGGTATGGTAACCAGATCAATAGTGTACGATGGGTTGAAACTTTTTCCAGGCCATACAGGTTGGAATGCAGGGTGAGGCAGGGAGGGTTGAGCTCACCCACGCTTTTCAACTTGTGTGTAAGCGAGCTGATTGGCGAGCTCAGCAGCACCAGAGTGGGTTGCTATATAAATGGTATTTTTGTAAATAATATTAGCTATGCAGACGCTAAGGTGCTTCTGAGCGCGTCAATCTTTGGTCTCAGAAAGTTGGTCGCCAAATGTGAGCAGTATGCCAAAACACGTGGTTTGATGTATAACTCCAATAAGTCGGAGATCATGGTCTTTGGGGCTGGGTAGACCGGGTTATGTACCACCTGTATTACTCGCTGGGATTCCACTACAAAGACTATTTACGTTTAAATATCTTGGTCATATATTGACCCCTGACCTCAATGGCGGACTCGATACTGAGCGGGAACGAAGGGCGTTATCGGTAAAGGCGAACATGCTGGCTCTCAGGTATACACGCTGCTCACTTAAAAAGTCAAAATTACTCTGTTTCAAGCTTATTGTACAACGTTTTACACGTGCCGCCTGTGGGGCTAGATATACCCAAAAGTCGAGCAATGCTCTTCGTGTCCAATACAACAACGCTTTCAGGGTATTGGTGGGGCTGCCCCGTTTTTATAGCGCATCGGGAATGTTCGCGGACGCACATATTAATTGCTATTACGTAACGATGTGAATGAGGTGTGCATCCCTGGTGCGCAGGGTGCGAGCCAGCTCCAACAATATCCTTAAAATGATCGCTGGCAGGCTGGATTACATGTACATCAATCACTGCAGTACCATCTCCCATGGGGTGAAATAAATTTAAACTAGATTACGTGGGGCACTCAGAATGTTTTGCGATACTAGAAAAAAATATATTACAGGTTATATATTTTTTTATTATATCTTTTCAAAGAACTCTCCGTTGGCGTCTGTCCAGTCCGCCTCAGATACTTCTACAATCTCCTTCTCAAATGCAGCCAGTGCATCTTCCGGTGATGAAAACTGTTTTCCTTTGAGTTGATTTTTTATTTTGGAGTACAAGAAGAAGTCGCACGGAGCAAAATCGGGACTGTAAGAAGGATGACCTATAAATTTGACCGGTGTGCTGTCCAGAAAGTCCCTTGTTTTGAGCGCTGAGTGAGCCAGCGCGTTGTCGTGGTGAAGCAGTAGCCCACGGAGGCCAGTGTCCGGTCGCTTGCTGCTTGCAGCAGTAAAAACTTCTGGCAAACATTTGGTAACATACCATTCAGCATTGATGCTCCTTTGATCTCGCCAGGGTACTGACATCAACATTTTGCCTGCACTTCTGGCTCGCTTCACTTTGATAGGCGTTGGTTCATTTTGAAACATCCACACAGTCGACTGACGTTTCGTTTCTGGATCATACTGATAAATCCAAGATTAATCACCCGTAATGTTATCTTAAACGCGCCGAGACGAGCCTGCGTCAAATTTTGCTATCATGTTTAGGCACCATTCTACCCGAACCTTCTGAGCCTGCGTTAGATTTTGCGGTACCAGCGTGAAACTATTTTCCTTACCCGAAGATGCCCGTGTTTAATTTCATGCACACTTTCTGATCCAATCTGCAGTATATGCTG
Source organism: Agrochola litura (assembly GCA_949152395.1). Classification (NCBI taxonomy): domain Eukaryota; kingdom Metazoa; phylum Arthropoda; class Insecta; order Lepidoptera; family Noctuidae; genus Agrochola; species Agrochola litura. Next base: position 25,840,271 of record OX424499.1, read on the forward strand.
AACCTCTTCAAATGTAATTCGCATATTCTCTTGAATTAAATTTTTCACAGCCAGCACGTTTTGTTATGTAACAGCCGTCATAGGGCGGCCACTTCTTTCTTCGTCCGCCAAAATTACTCGACCACGCATAAATTCGTTGAACCAACGGAAAACAGTCTCTTTAGAAGGGCTTTTTTTCTATGAATACCCTTCGAAGTCGTTCAAACGATTCTTCTGGTTTTAGTCGACATTATTTTGAAATCGTACAAAATCATCGCGCGAAAATGTTCTCGTTGTAAATCCACTTTTCAGTAAGACAAGAGAATTTTGATTTTGCTCGTAAAAAAATGTGGAGGGAATTTCGAATTTGGAATGTTATGTAATTTTTTTTTTTTTGTAATGAATAGTTATAGTTTTAATTGACATCAAAACCAGCCAGTATCCCATAGACAAAAACTGTAAGGCGCAAAAGTTTCTGAGTGACCTGGTAAAATAAGCTAACATAGTTCATAACTTTACTAACACAATGAGTCCTTGTTACTTGAATAAAGAAAAATATCTGGATGGCCATAATTTTTTTATGAACGACGTTTTCTAAAAATTAAACCTAGCTAGATCGATTTATCGCTCCCGAAACCCCCTGCATACTAAATTTCATAAAAATTATGTAAAAGTTTCCGAGATTCAGATTATATATTAAATACAAGAACTGCTCGTTTAAAGGTACCTATTAGATTTATATTATTATTATTATATTAAAACCACGAATTTGAAATGTTTAACGAAAATCAGATTTTTTGTTTTATTTCATTCTACACGTTCAAACAAGTGACACTGCAATTAAAAAAAAAAAACGTAAAAATGTCACATTCGTGGTATTGGATGCCAAGCGACGATTTGCAGTTGGAATCTATGGGAGAACATGTTTTTCAACTACAATGTTAAGTTTGTTCTTGGGATAAATAAATTCATCTCAATTACGAAACCCTTCATTGTGCGTAGTCCGACACGCACTTAACCGGTTTTTTAGATATCAATAAAATCTAAACTATATAATTGCCAGACTATCGTGGTATAGTCTGGCAATTCTTTCGAAATGGTTTGCAGCTAATAAAATCTTTTACTTAATGCGAACAAATCTAAATGTCTTAAGTTCTCATTACCAAATGTACCTCAAGTAGGTCTCAATTTAAAACTTGATGGAGGAAACTAGATGCTATTAAGGAAACTGTGTTTCTAGGAATTACTCTAGATTCGAAATTTCAATGGGGCGCCTACATTAGAGCTCTTTCAGGTAGATTAAGTTGAGCTGCATATGCAGTATGAAAAATAAGGCAATTAACTGATGTAGCCCCGGCTAGGTTAGTATCTTTTGCTGAAATTGATATACTGACTCAGCCTTCTCTTTAAATCTTTGAAAGTATTTTGTATGTTCGCAAAAACTTAGGACTTTTCAAAATAAGAAGCGATTTCCATAATATAAATACACGTAGTAAACATGAAATTGTGATACCCAACTTTAAATTAACTAAAACTAGTAGGTACGTCATTTCTTATTAACAGTATCCGCTTTTATGTTCAAAACCCACATCAAACGTGGCCTTATCAAAAAAGCATATTATAAGATTTAAGACTATGTTGAAAACAACGAAGTTTGGCAATAATTCCATCTGCACATGTGGCTTCCCTAGTACCTTATTAACGGCATTACAATGTAAATGTCTATTAACTGCTCCCAAATTACGATGATTACTTTATTTTAGGTACTTTTTTACATACTTCAGTGACATAATCTTTTCATTATTTGACATTATATACCTACAATTTTCTATATATTTTATTTTATCAAATTATATTTGTTACAGTTGTAGCGGCAATCAGTCAGTCATTTGGTTTAAATAGGTCCTTATTTTTATTATTTTGTTTATCTTTTAAATAGATTATTTTCTTTTAAATTGTGGACCATTTTCTATTTTACTAAGTACCTGGTACTTGTTAATAGGCCTACACTGTCCTCTCATACCTATCAACACTGTAATTTGAAAACATTGTAGAAACTATTTATTTCATTTTATTTATTTATTTATCACAAACACTGCTATAATTACAGGAAATTCCTAATGCGGTAGCGTGGTCCTTAGTTAAACTATCTTAAATAACATAACACATACAATATTATTTTTGTGAATTCATTCAGAGAGCAGGAAAATAAATCGATCCTGTCAGCCGTGTCATTCAGTGCGTGCAAGGCACGCTTCAGTGGAGCTTTGCTGAGCAAGTTGGTTCATGCATGTGGCACAGCTAGTAACCGTGGCTTCCGGCGCCGTGATACGTAATTGTCAGGCACATTTAGACAAATCTCCTTGAAAACACCGGAATTATAGGTCTTACCACGTAACAGTTTGAATACATATGTGGTTATAGCTAAGTCCCTCCTTGTCTCGAGTTTGTTGTACCCGACCATACCGATAACGAATAAAGTTGGGTACATCAACGGATAGAAGGGGTAGACACCGTATAGTTTCCTGTACAAAAATCTGGTGAATTTGTTTTGTATACGCTCTAACATGAGAGTATACTTAGTCTCATGCGGAGCCCATATGACAGCATTATACTCAAGCTGCGTTCTTATAAGCGCATTATACAATGCTGCAACTGCTTTTATATTTGTATAACCCGATGCCCGTCGAAGAACAAAACCCAGACTTCTGTATGATTTCTTACAAACATTTACAATATGGTCACGAAATGTTAACTCAGTGTTAATTGTGTTCAAGCGCACACCCAGGTCGCGTACCTTTTTTACTCTCTCAATTGCTGTGCCCTCAAGCTTGTACTCGTGATGATGTGGTTCTCTCGTTCTGCTAAAAGTTATAAATGAGCATTTTTTGACGTTAAACTGCATTTTATATTTCCTACTCCACTCAGCTACGTAGTCTATATCTTGCTGCAATCGTGCACAGTCACTTTTATCTTTAATGGCCATGAGTAACTTAAGATCATCCGCGAATAATAGACAAGTGGCAACCCTGACAGCCTCAGGCAGGTCATTTATCATAATATTAAAGCTCAGCGGACCCCCATTACTGCCTTGGCTTACTAGAAACTTGGTCTAATATGCACCTTTGTATGGTTGACTCAAAAACTTTTGCTGGAGTTGACAGAATTGCCACTGACCTATAGCCACTCACGTCTGAATCCATCCCACCCTTAGGTATTGGAATCACGTGCGTGATTTTCCAACACTCAGGAAAATATGAAGATTCCATGCACAGATAATAAAGGTGTAAGAGTGGGTTCGCTAAAACAGCGCGGCAATCCCTAATAACAAAAGCAGGAATTCCGTCCGGTCCCACTGACCGTTTTGGTTTAAGTCGAGTAAGTGCATCCGTTACTTGACTCAGTGCTAGGCGACCTATGTGAACACGCGAGCTGTTACCGCCGCTTGAAGCTACCGCCGCATTTACGTCGAGACGCGGCTGCTGACTGTTGTAGACAGAATAAAATATTGCGCGAACTCTTTAGCATACTCTGAGTCAGATAAAATGTTGCCGTCCTTTATGATGTTTTTACGGTTCCCTGTTCCTTTTTTAGACCTCACATAGTCCCAGAAAATTAAAATAGAAATTGACTGGCAACACTGGCAGCCGGCCGTCAAAAGTTTTCGTATTAGAATGAAATTGTTTATTTAATATTTTTCGTGTATAGTTATTGATAAAAGTGCTTAAATTCGATAGATATAGTTATAAATATTAAGGATTTGTGTTTGTGAGTAATTTCATTGCAAAATCATTGAAAAATCAATGAACTATAATACCAGCTGTCATCCAACGGACTGATTTGAAAATCACCACTTAACCCGGGGAGTATTTGTTTTAATTCTAAGCTTAGTTATAAATCAATTTAGTTAGTTCTCAATACGCCTTTTCCCCTTTTACGTTTATAATCCTCGTTCCTGTGAGCTGCGTCTTAATAACCCTTGAATTATCTATACTGCACTAGACATTATGTTCATGCATACTTAGAATAAAATTACATTAAATTCGTCAGAGACCCCATTGACATCACTGCACATTATATCGCACCTTTAGAATTATAAGGGCACAACTCGAAATATTAAGGGTTTGAGTTTTTGTGTTAGATGGGCTCAATATCAATTGTTCTACCACGGAGAGGGTGATGTGAAAGAGACACAGTTATAGTATTCGCTTTAATATTGTCTTTTTTCTCTTTCTGTGAAAGCCAAGAACGATAGAACAGTTGATATTGACCCCATCTAACACAAAAACTCAAAACCTCAATATTTCGAGTTGTGCCCTTATATTTCTAAAGGTGCGATATTACTAAACATACCTCTGATTAGTTAAATTACTGTGTTAGTGCCAATTCATGAAATTAATGTTAAAAACTGGATTTACAATCACTTTAAAATAGTAGGTAGTACCTACCCCCAACCTTTTTGCAAACTTAATATTGTTGTTTTTCCCTTTTTTTTTTTTTTTTAAAGATATTAATATCTCAAATAAGACTTACCTGTGAATAATTAAATTATCATCCCATTATTGAGATAACACACTCTTCATAAATTTATTTCCTTTGATTTCTTTCTTTCAATTCTAAATAATATTTTTATACTCCCAATAGTCCCTTCATTCTAGTAGGTACTTACTATCCACATCCTATCCCACTCTCTTATTCCTTTTACTCACTTAGCTTTTTCTTCTCTCATTCCAGGGTGCCTCTAGGGTTGGCTTGTCAATATGTTGACCCGTAGAGCTGCATCCTTGGAGGAAAAACTGAAGGCTAGGTACATTAAAAGAGTTGGAATCTAGCAAAAACCAGTGCGATCAGCTGCTACAGGAAAGGGATGGCAGCGAGGTGGAAGTTCAATATATAAATAACAAGAACACTGAGCTTAAGAACCAGTTGGCCGAATTACATATTCAGCATATGGATATAATTGACCAGCATCAACACCTCCGTCAACTTGTGTCAAATTTCCAGCAATGTAGTGACACCCATGACCTGGCTTTGAGACGGATATCTGAATTGGAACTGGAATTAAGCAGGGCCCACAACACAATAACCCGTTTGGAATCGCTCAAAGCCAGTGAAGAGTCTGCGATCACCTGCAGTCTTTATGATGAGTTGGTTGGTAGCGGGTCTGGACCCACATGTGTTGAGCCAGTTGTAACAATAGACTTAACTGATGAAACTATCTCTAAATGCAATTTATTTAGTAGCCATAATAAGTTAAAAAAATGTATTATAATTAATAGAATAATTAGAAAAATTCAAAAATCATTAAAACGCCAAAAAGTTAACAAATTAAATACAAAACTTAGGCAAAAAAATCTGAATTTAATTCAAAAATTAAAGAAGTGTAATAATGAATTACAATTATGTAATACTATGTATGATACCGACACTCAGCACCTACAGGATGAATTGTTTGTTAAGGAATATGCTCTAAAGGATATCTTTAGTAAATATGAGGCTTCTCAACAAGACCTGAGTAAGCGCTTGCAAGAGGCCAATGAGTTGGCTGACCTGGTCAAGTACAATGCAGAGAGGTATGAGTCATTGACAAATAACCTCTCTTTTAGCTGTGCCTGCACCCATGAGCCCCAGCCTCAACTGGTTACACCTACACCCTCAGTGGCTCAGCCAGTAGGTAGCTGTATGAATGTCAATAAAATTAATAATTTTACTAACACAACTTATGTATTTTCGGACAAATTTGGTCAAGGTTTTGGTAGTCTAATTAATCAGTGTTCACAACAATATGTAATTAATAATTGTTTACCCGGTGCCAGTTTTAGCCAATTAATTAATCATATTAAATTGACAAAAATGAACCCCAGTTCTACTGTTATATTATTATATGGGGATAGTTTAACTGTAAGGAAAAAGGACATAATGGAATGTGTCCATTTGATGTTACATCTCAATGAGACCAATAGTTGTAAATTTATTTTCTGTGCCTTGCCTTATTCGAAATATTTGTCTGATGAGCAAAATAGGCACATTTATAATTTAAATATGTTAATTTACAATAGGACATGTCGTCACAGTGACGCTATTTTATATTTTGATTGTAATCAATTTATTACTGATTACAAACTGACAAATTATACAATGTATTTGCCACCTAGTTATAGGAGACAAATTGCTAATCTTTTAGCATACAATATACACAGTGACACTGGTACTTGTAGTGTACCTTCGATTACTGTTAGTAGTGGTACTAACACTACTTTTGATACCCCTTGTAGTTTAAACTATTAGGAGCGACAACGGATAAGCCGCATATGTTGAATGTTGTACATCAAAATATGCAGGGTCTGTCCGGCAAAGAGCTAGAGTTAAGTTTATTTATGGAGAACTATGATGTTCAGGTGATATGTTTGACTGAACACTGGTTGAAAGAACATGAAGTAGTTTTTATCAATGATGATTTTTTTACTGTACAAAGTGCTTTTGTAAGAAAAAGTGCTATCCGCGGTGGGTCTTTAGTTCTTGTTTCAAATAAGTTGAAATGTAAACATCGTTTAGATTTAGTTAATCTTTCCATCGAGCGCACTATTGAGTTGTCTTGTGTTGAACTAGAGCGATATGTTATAATTTGCGTTTATCGACCCCCGTCTGGGGATTTTATTCGTTTCGAATCGGTAATGGAGGATTCACTCAATAGGTTAAAATCTAGTAATAAAAGTATAATTTTATGTGGAGATTTCAATATTAATATTTTAGATGATACTCCATTGAGTATTAGACTTGTCAATTTGTTCAAATCTTATAATTTAATTAACTTGTTTTTTGAACCCACTAGGATCACGGCATCTTCGTCGACTTGTCTCGATAATATATTTAGTGATTTTGATGCCAAAAATAAATTAGTTTTAAGTGACTTAACGTCTGACCACTGTGGTTTACTAGCTAGCTTCCCTATGCCATTACGTAAAAAGCCACATAAAATAGAATGCAGGCCTTATACAGCTAGTCGTTGCAACAAGTTTAAAAATAATGTAGCTCATAGAATTACACCATCTATGGTAGAACACGAGAATCCTAATGAAATCTATGGAGCCCTTTTTGATGTTGTGCAAAAAGAGTACCAATCTACTTTCAAGACCAAAACTATTAACATTAATGGCACCTCCGTTGGCTTTAACCAATGGGCTACTCCTGGTATTTATAAAAGTAGAGCGACACTATACGAGTTATATGGTTTGAAAAAATACAGGTTTGATACTCCTTTCTTGGAGTATGTCAAAAATTATTCAAAATTATTTAAAAATATTTGTGTTTTTGCAAAATCAAAATTTTTAGGCGATACAATTAAAAATTCAAATAATAAAGTAAAAACCACTTGGAAAATTATTAACAATGAAACGGGTAAGTCAGTTAAACAAGAAAAACAACTCGAGATTATGGTCGACAATAAATTAGTTAATATAGCAGCCGACGTAGCTGAGGCATTTAATGATTTTTTTGCCAACATACCTATAACTACGACTCGCTCCTTAAATTCGTCCCCGTCTAAAGCTGAAAACCTTTTGCATAGCAGTGTGCCTAAATGTAGTAGCTTATTTAGCTTCGAGCATGTAACACCTCGTGATGTAGTTAATGTTTTTAATACACTTAAGTCTAAAAACACTGGTGATTACTGGGGCATCTCCATAAAACTATTAAGTAATATAATAGACATAGTAGCTCCATATTTAGCTGTAACTTTTAATAAATGTGTTGATTTAGGAACTTTTCCTGACCTCATGAAGAGTTGTAAAGTCATACCATTATTTAAATCGGGTAACAAAAATGACGTTGGCAATTTCAGGCCTATCTCTATCTTACCTGCATTCAGTAAAATATTTGAAAAGTTAATACTCAAGCAGTTGCTAAGACATTTTAATTTAAACAGACTTCTTCATGATGAACAATATGGTTTTACAAAAGGTCGTTCGACCACAGATGCGGGTGTTGCTCTGCTGAAACACATATTTAACGCATGGGAGAACTCGCTAAATGCTATTGGAGTTTTCTGTGATCTCTCCAAAGCCTTTGATTGCGTGCACCATGACACACTTTTGCGTAAACTACGTCATTACGGTGTCCAAAACGAAGCTCTTAAAGTAATAAATTCTTATTTACATAATAGGTTCCAATGTGTAGATGTTAATGGTGTGAAATCTTCCGGGCTACCAGTTCAGTTAGGTGTACCTCAAGGCTCAATACTGGGTCCATTCTTATTCTTAGTATATATTAATGACTTACCTTCTTATTTAAAGGATATCTGTAATGTTGTACTGTTTGCAGATGATACCTCTCTTATTTTTAAAGTAGACAGGAATAGACAAGATTTTGACGACGTAAACAGTGCTCTCTCAATGGTTACGGATTGGTTTACGACAAATAACCTAGTTCTCAATGCCAAGAAATTGAAATGTGTAAAATTCGCTCTACCAAATGTTAGAAATCTAGGACCCAACATCGTCTTAGATAAAGAGGTGCTTGAAACTGTGAACTCGGCAGTTTTTCTGGGCATAACAGTAGATGCCAAACTTCAGTGGGGCCCACATATATCAAGCCTAGCGGGAAGGCTCAGTTCGGCCGCCTACGCTGTCAGGAAAGTAAGACAATACACTGACGTTGATACAGCTCGGTTAGTCTATTTTAGTTATTTTCATAGCGTTATGTCCTATGGTATTCTGCTGTGGGGTAAAGCCGCTGACATTCAAAATATATTTGTTCTTCAAAAACGAGCAGTTCGAGCAATTTACCAGCTAGGTGCCAGAGTTTCTCTAAGAGATTTTTTTAAAGCTGTTGGTATTCTCACGGTACCATCACAATTCATTTTCGCCAACATCTTATATATTAGGCAAAATATACACTTATACACTAAAAACAGTGATATTCACAATGTTAACACTCGAAATAAGGACAAACTACGAGCTCCCTTTCACCGGCTTCATAAGGTTCATAACTCATTTGTTGGGCTTGGTATAACCTTTTATAACAAGCTACCCTCTTCTTTGCTAGATTTGCCATTTAATGCGTTTAAAACTAAAGTAAAATCCAACCTCTGTTCAAAGGCATACTATTGTATCAACGACTACTTAAATGATAAGAATAGTTGGTCGCTGTTAACTCAAGACAATGTTTATGTTCTTTCTCCAGAATTAGCTTACCTACTGACAGTTAATATGAGTTTATTTATTTGTTTATTTTATTTGAATTTATGATTCAATTTTTTATTTATTTTTTACGAGTCAATTTATTTTTATTTTATTTTATTGTTGACATAATCTACTCATTACAATGTTTTTGTTATGAGTTGTATTGCAATTTGTGGTTAGCTAGCGACCTCGACAATTGATCATATTATTTTTTGCCTGAGCAACCGGCAGCAAGTTCGTCATGCTCCCTTAGATGTCACTGCTTGCGGTAGCGTCGGGGGTCGGGTTGCCTCCTTCCCTCAAATATGGCGAGGGGGGTAATGGCTGATCTTTGCGTTATGCTCGTGAACGGGTGCTGCTTGTGGTGACTGGTCGTCTTGCTGATCATGGTTTTGTTATTGTTACTAGTAATTAACTGTTCATTTTTTTTTTACTCGATAGTCCTAGTTTATCATTTATAACTGCCAATTACAGCTTTATGTAAGCGGGCACGCCCTTTATGTCTGGAGGCTTTTATTTAGATATTAAGTTCTGTTTACGTTTAGTTTTATTTTCTTTTTATTTTTTTTAAATAATGCTTGAGTATAGTCCTCGATGTTTTTGGTTGATATATTGGCGTGTGCTAGCTGACATATGGCCTATAATTTATCATTTGAATTATGTTTTGTGTTGCATAATGTAGGTTATTTTGTATACTATTGTATAGAATCATTCTCTAACTTGAACAGACAGCTGTGCTGCTGGGGAGTTTGTTGCGCCACTTCTTCTTCCCAGCTAAAGGCACTAGGAAGTGGTGAAGGGTGGGCGTTTTTGGGGGACTGTCTTATGTAATTTTGACGTTCGAAAAGTGCTGATTCTCAGCCTAGTTTGAATAAATGACTTTTGAATTTTGAATTTTGAATTTCCCAAAAAGATCTAGGATCTTTTGTAAAATGTTGTAGAACCCACTCCTGGTGCTGGTTATGGGCACGCACTATCATCGTCTTTACCGCCGCCCTACACCGAGCAAACATTTCGTAGTCGCTACTTTCCCCACTTTCTTTGAACCTCTTATGCAATATCGCCTTTTTTCTAATATAATGAATAATTTCACCGGTATACCATTCCGGGTACCTAAACCTAGAATTTACATTTATTTTCCTCTTCCTTGGAACACAACTATCAATTGTGTTATTTACGGTGTTATAAAAGTAATGAACCACCGCCTCTGGGTCATGTATGTCATACATCGGACCCCAATCGTTTGATAATAGCAACGAGTATAATGAATCATAATCCGCTTTGGCAAAACTCCACTGTGGCCACAAGTCACTCAATTCTGTCACTGCATGGTCTGCAGGCGTGTGATCAGTGGATATACAGTCCGAACGCTCGCACTTACCTTTGGGCACGCTTATTACGAGCGGCGGGTGGTAAGGGTCCACTGGCACAAGCGATTCGTGCGCCGCACTGACGCGCACCTCACCCACACTCGATGAACACAATACTAAATCCAACTGACGGCTATTGCAATTAGATACGTGATTTGTCTTGTCTGTATGAATTCACTAAACAAAAGAAAATATTCGTAACAATTTATCACATTATTATTACAAGAATATAAGTTAAAATCTCCTATAATAACAACGTCCCTATTTTTAACCGACTTCCAAAAAGGAGGAGGTTATATGTTCAACGCGTACGTTTTTTTTTTTTTTTTGTATTTCCACCGATTTCTCCGTCATTTGTAGACCGATTTTGAAAATTCTTTTTTTGTTTGAAAGGGTATGCTTCCAAATTGGTCCCATATAAATTTTATTAACTTTGCTTGGGTAGTTTTTGAGGTAGCTACAAAATACGTATTTTTTTTCCCACTTAGTAAGTAGGTGATATGATAAGTTCCTGACACTGGTAGTAGGTAGTGGTGTTCGAATGTGTGTGGGGTAGGTACCACAACTAAAAAGTGAAAAATAAAAACTTTTTACAAAAAAAAACTACCGACTTCCAAAAAAACACTACAAAGTGAAAAATAACTTTAATTTCGGAAGTCGGTGGCAAAAAACGAAAACACAAAACCAAGACACCGACTTCCGAAATTAAAGTTATTTTTCACTTTGTAGTGTTTTTTTGGAAGTCGGTAGTTTTTTTTTTTTTGTAAAAAGTTTTTTTAACACATAACTGTTCATTAATTCAAAAAAAATCATATAATCATTTTCGCAACTGCTTGGAGGAATATAAATCACACAGCACAAAATATCTATTACGGGTATGTACGGTAGCTCAAATCAGTTCAAAAGCGCATCTACCTTCATTGACGTCACCCGGTACTATCACTTTACGTATCTCGAACCCATGAGTGGCCACGAGAAACGCGCCTCCTTGTTTTCGTCCATCCGTTCGGTCGCATCGTAAGATCTGATAACCTTGCGGTATAATTTCGGCATCTTCTATTGACTCATTGCAGCCCGTTTCTGTTATTGCAATAAAATCGGCTCCCACTGTTTCTACATTATTGCAAAACACATCCAACTTTATACTCAGACCTCTTGCGTTTAGATAAAAAAAAAAAATATTTCTATTTCCGTCGTTTGGTTTATTTGTTGGTGTCCGAAACCAAATCCATTCGGAAAATTCTGCATTCAGAGGCCATACATCTGGTTGACATAATTTGTGGTATAATCCCTCAGAGATTCCAACAATAAAAGAAGAGTAGTCTCTCTCTGTCTTATGCTTAATTTTTTCAATTTTGACATTCACTTCAGTTCCACACATCTGTTTTACATGAGTGGCCAAGTTTTCGACAGTAGTTTCCGGATGAAGACGCCAAACGTGAAGATGTTTCTTCCGCTCCATTGTTCGAATTTCCATAAGGCTCGAGTTTTGCCCTCGTTTTACTTCTTTACTTTGGATTTTCTTCTTATTATTATGGACTACATTCCACCCTTCATTACTATCTGCCTTGTTATTCATCTCAACCTCTGCTGTTGACACGTGCTGTTCCTTCACTTGCGAAACTTCGTCCGTCATTGGTTGTTCCACTGTTTTCATGGCCACACTTGATGTAACAGCTGATGCGCTGGTGGCGGGTTTGTTACTCATGTTCATTTATTTTTAAAAGAGTACCTAACCGTGGAGTTTCTTGCCGGCTCTTCTTCATAGGAAGCGACCAATTGGAACCGTGCACCTAGCTTTTGACGTTTCATAAGTGCCCTTGTAGGTTTATGTGGAATAAAATATTTTGAATATTTATCCCGAGAATTTTGTTTATCTGGTATAATCCAAACCCAAGTTATGAGGGTTCAAAAAAACGACGAAGCGCTTCGAGAAAAGGTAAGTTGTACCTTTGCGCTTCGCTTGGCTCGTCTTGGCGGGGCCCCACTACCGTGCCCCCAGTCATTTTGAGTAGGTATGTTCATTTTTATGGTTCCGTAGTAAACAAGGAACCCTTATAGTTTCGTCATGTCCGTCTGTCTGTCTGTCTGTCTGTCCGCGGTCTAGCTCCAAGACTGTTAGTACTAGAAAGTTGTAATTTGGTATGGGTATACATATTAATCATGCCGACAAAGTGGTAAAATAAAATTATGAAAAATATTTTTTTTAGGGTATCTCCCCTACACGTAAAGTGGGAATGTTTTTTTTTTTTTTCTATCCCTTAGTGTGGGATATCGTTGGAAAGGTCTTTTCAAATCATTGTGGGTATGTTAAAACCATTTTTCAATTCAGAGAACCATTTGCGAAATATTAAGCTTTAAAGTGAACATTTTTGTTAGAGTCAAGTGTCCCCCCCTCTGCCGGCTAAATGGTTGGTTTTAGATATGTGAAAAAATTCAAGGCAGTAGTTTATATAACGAATTTAAAAGGAAAACTATCACAGCTGAGTAGGCTTTAAAAGTTAACGAGTAATAATCGACCAACTTAGATTTACGGTTGTAAAACCATGTTCTCCCATACATTCTGTATGAAAGATTTATTTTTTCAACTACAATGTTAAGTTTGTTCTTGGGATACATTCATCCCAACTACGGAACCCTACATTGTGCGTGGTCCGACATGCACTTGGCCGGTTTTTTTTTTCGAAGTTTATAACTACCCAAATAAAATTATTACGCTTATGCGTTCGAAATTCGAAGTTTTATAATATTAGTAATTTTCGGCCAGTCTTCATTGTAGCGACTAGTTTATATAAATGTAAGGTGACGGTTCATGAGAAATCCCCAGTTCGTATCGGCACGCGTGCGAATCGGACGTGTTTTTGTTAAACTAATTAGTAGTTGTAATTTCAAGTCCGAGAATTCGTATTGTTTACGCGCTAAGCTACGCAGGTGGCCACCGGCCGGTGCGAGCGCGGGCGCGCGGGGCGCGTGCGCCAGGTGTTGTTTACTTGCAATGGAGCAAAATAAATTGAACTATAATACATTGGAGGATGGCAACCAAAACTTGATTGAGATGAAAGGAACTGAAGATTTACCGACTACCGGCGTAAAAAGAAGTCTTTTAGAAGAAGAATCTGATGAAGGGTGGAAGATAGTAGATAATAGAGGAAAAGGTAAAAAATCTCGTCTGAACAGTCCGGAAAAGGAAATTCTGAAACTAGAAGTTACGATATCATGCAGTGATAAACTTCCGAAATCTTTTGCACTGGCTAAGTTGTTAAAAACAAATGAAATTAATAATATAGTCCACGTTAAATATCTGAGTCCATTTAGAGTTCGAATACAATTTCAAGATGAATCGAATATGAATAAGTTATGTTCATGTGACGAGTTTATTACCAAGTAAGTAAGTAAGTAAGTAAGTTTATTTATTTGTATAAACATGGTGTACATACATTGCATGCAAGATATTAAATACAGAAAAGTTCTATCATGTTCAGCCACGTATCGTGGCGTACAAATTGGTAAGAAGAGATGGTGCACAAACCGCGACTATATTTATCAAGAATTACATTATAAAATTACTTTTTAAATCACAATTACTTTTATAAATTATTATTACAATTCAATGTCCATACTTAAAATTAATTGAGTCATTGCAAATTTTAATTCCGTCAACAATAAAAACAATACAAGACACAATACGAGTAATCAAAGACAACATCATCATTTCAAAAAACTAAGAAAAACAAGAAGTGGAGATTTAGCAAAGATATGGAAGTAAGCTACTCTTACGGTGTTATAAAGGATGTTGAGATGGAACTGAAAGAAAAAGAGATACAGAGCAGCTTATTCTGTCAAGATGAAACTGAAATTATTTCTGTGAAGCGACTAGATCGTCGAAACCAGGAAGGAGGCTGGTCTCCTTGCGAAGTAGTGAGAATATGTTTTAGAGGAAATTCTTTGCCTCCATACGTATATACCGATGGTTTGAGGTTAAAGGTCGAACCTTATATATATCCGGTTTCACAGTGTTCACGATGCTGGAAACTGGGTCATAGACTTAGGACTTGTCCTTCTAATAAAATAATATGTCCTAAATGCGGCAGAGATCATGCAAACTGTGAGACTAAGATTTTTAAATGCATAAACTGCTCAGGCAACCATATGGCCCTATCTAAAAAATGTCCTCTGTATTTAAAAGAACGTAGAATACGTGAAATTATGGCTGAATTCAATTGCTCATACAAAAGGGCCTTAACTGCGTACGTCCCACCTTCTCCTCATGTAAACGGTCAAGCTGAACATACAGAAGTAAATAATCCAATTGTTTATGCTTCTTCATTTGAGAATACCCCCACATTTGCAGAAGTTGTTACGGTTGAGGCAGAGGTTCACGTCGAAGAAGCATCTAGCCCTGCTAACCTATGCAAGAATACATCACTGAACAAGAAGAAGTCTTTGAAAAAGAAGCAAAACCTATCCGAGTTTCTATTAGAATGGCATTCAAATTTAGCAGAAGAACCGCGATCCGACGAAGATTACGTGTACGAACAAAATGGTAACAAACAAACAAAAGGTAACACAGAACACAGTACAACATGCAACGAATTATTATCGCGAATAAAAGAAGTTATTTACCTTAGAAACTGTTCATGGTATACTAAAATTAAAAATATTCTTAAACTTTGTATCGAGTGGTTTATCCTATTGGTGGTTGACAAAATGTCGGAGTCTACATTGTTGCAAATGGTTGTTAATTTCTTTAATGGATAACACGGTAAATGTAAAATTGAATATAATACAGTGGAATGCCCGGAGTCTTAAACCTAAGCTAGTAGCGTTTTCTCAGTTACTTAATCAAAATAAAATACATATACTTAGCTGCTATTTCGGTAACGTGGCTAGAACCCGACAGTCACCTCAAAATAAATAACTATAATATATTCCGTCAAGACAGAGACGACTCTTATGGGGGCGTGGCTATTGTTACACATAAATCTATAAAAGCTCAGGTAGGAAACTTTCAGATGTCTCTTCCGGGATTCGAAGTCCTACATGTTAACATTTTTAATTATTCTCTTTTAGAAAATGTAATAATTGTATACTGCCCGCCATCTGGTCGGACTAACCAATCGGATTGGAATAAATTATTTTCATCATTTAATAAGAAGTCAATCATAATCGGTGATTTTAAAGCACACCATACGAATTGGTCGAATAAAACAGACCTGAGAGGTATTCAAGTTGTAGACTCACTCGTAGATAATAGTTATGTCGTAATAAATAGTGACAGTGTAACTCGAATTGAATTGGTTAACGGTACCTTACAGGAATCTTCTCCTGATTTGTCCTTGGCTACTAATTGGTCAGTTTTAAATGAAACTTTGGGAAGTGACATTTGGTTATCAAATTGTCTTCTGAATGCTTCATGAATAAAAATTTTGTAGTTAAAAGAAATTATAAAAATGTCGACTGGGATTCGTATAAAAAAATGTCTTGAAGATATGTTTTCAAATTTAATTCTTCCTGTGGATCCTCAAAAAGCTTATGATATTTTTATTGAATATATAAATTTTGCGGCAGACCTACATATACCTCTTACTAAAATTCCACAAAATCCCGACTCAAAATTTTCCCCTAAAACATATTGGAATGCAGAAGTTTCTAAAGCAGTGGCAGTCCGGAAATTAGCTTTATCTAATTTTCGTAAAAATCCAAATCCCGCAAACTTAGATATTCTACAAAATAAAATTGCAATTGCACAAAAGTTAATACGGCAAGCAAGGATTGGAAGGATTGGATTCAATTGTGTTCATCAATAGATAATAACATATCAGTTTCTGAAATGTGGCGCAAGATGAAATGGATAAAGGGTTATCGGACTCCTAGAACTATTATAGATGTTACCAATAATCAATGATCTTCTAATAATTTCGTTATTAGAAGATCTAACAAATAGTAGTCAAAATTTATATTGGAGATGCAAAAAAACTCCATTGTTAGTGACGTTTCACACGCAGTTAAAATCACTGCCTGTACACTCGAGCGAGCAACTGGAGATGTTTGCTTTAGATACCTGGATTAATAATTTAGATATAGGTAGTTTTATAAGTTTTGAAATTAATAATGTGGATAAACCAAAACGTCAATTTAAAATGCAAAACTTATTGCTCATTTGTAGTAAATTCTTACATGAAAGATATTCAGGTTTTTACAAAATATATTTAGATGCCTCTAAGGACAAACAGGGGATAGGCGCTGCTTTTATAGATATACAAACAAAAGACTTCATAAAACTTAATGTTAATAATCTTCAAATATCCATAATGCACGCTGAGCTTATCGGTATTGCAGAATCATTGTCATACATTAGATCAATTAATAAAGATACTAATTTTGTAATATTTATACTGATGCTAAAAGCGCACTTCACCATTTAGTGCGATGTACTCAGATGATCAGGGGTATTCCCTTGGCTTATTACATATTAAGTACCTTATCCGAACTTAACACTATAAATAAGAAAGTAATATTGCAGTGGATACCTTCCCATATTGGTCTAATAGGTAATGAAACTGTAGATAAATTGGCTAAAGAAGCTGCGGTTGATGGTATTAATTTCAATTGCTTGCCTTACTACACGAACTTAATCGGTACTGTTAAAGAGTTTTCTACCAAATTGTGGTCTGAATACTTTGATAAAAGATCACTTACCAAAGGAATTTGGTACAGAACTTTGCAACCAGCGTTGCCTCGAGTCCCTTGGTTTGAAAAATGCAATATGGGAAGGTATGACATTGTGACGAGTTTTAGACTTCGCTCAGGACACATTCTATTAAACAAGTTCGGATTCATGATGGGAAAAGTCAACTCTTCGAATTGTACTGAATGTGATGTTATAGAGGACGTATATCACATCTTGATGGAATGTGTTCGTAACGAAGCATTTAGATATCTGGTACTTCAAAACGAGGTGTCCCCTTTCAATGTTGGATGGTGTAATAGCATTTTGTCCCATCCTCTTTCGGAGGAGGCCAAATTGCTATATAGGCTTACACATATAGGTATTAAGAATAGATCACCTTGAGTTAATACACTGTATGATTTGTACCTAGATGTAGTTGATTTTTGTAGTTATGTAGTTGTTTTTGTATTGTATTATGTGATATTTTCATGTTTATACTTACGGGGGTGACATGTTCAAATATGAACAAACCTCCATTAATAAATAAAGATTAAAAAAAAAAAAAAACAAAATGAGAAATCCCGTGTGTTTACAATCTACTGTTATATTATTTTATAGCCATTTGTCCGGAATAATCTGTAAAGAATGCATCAATCAGTGTATCAGTGTTGTGGCATATCAGGAAAGCAGGCGTTCACTAAGAACTTCGCAAGCAATGAGAAATTACTACTGAAGATTGCGGGGTAACTAACTGACTAGCTGCTTCTGCTGTTTCAACTAAACGTCGCTTGCTCCCGCGTCACCAGTCCTGAGCCTCTGTACATCTTGGCTGCTGAGACAAAAAGTACACATGTAGTATACAGGGACGTTTTATAAACATAACAACATAGTTAATTCATTCAGGCGTGACCTTGCAGAAATCCATTATAAAATACAATAGATGTGGATATATTTAGTAACCTGTTCCGCTTAGCTATTTCTAAAGAGCCATAAAAAACTCCTGAACGAAATCGACACGTGTTTCGCCTCTCAACGAGGCATCTTCAGAATGACGATGGACTTGCTGCGCAGCGGTCGGTGTGGCAACACGCCGTGTTCGGGTTCGCAACAAGTCCATCGTCATCCTGAGGATCACTCGTTGAGAGGTGAAACACGTGTCGATTTCGTTCAGGAGTTTTTTATGGCTCTTTAGAAATAGCTAAGCGGAACAGATTACTAAAAATATCCACGTCTATTGTATTTTAAACATAACAACATCACGTCTGTACTCCTGGAAGGGTTAGGCAGAGGTGTACCTATAGTACACCCACATTTCGCCAGTTATGTTTAGGTCCCATGTATTATGGGGCGAGCCTATTGCCATCAACCGGGCACAAATCCAGACTTCGGACTGTTACTGAGAAATTCCAGATGGAAAACCCAATAACACTTTGCCTAACCCGGGAATCGAACCCAGAACCTCATGCTCAACAGTAGCGCTTGCGACCACTAGACCAACGAGGCAGCTTTTTATAAAAATGTGGCTGTTATTTAAGTATACTGTGGTGTCTTGCGACTTCCACGCGAACGAAGTCGGGGCAGAAGCTAGTCTTCAATAATATCTAATCTGCACTGTGAACGGCAAGGTGGCCCTGCACTGCCCGTAACTTGCTGTATCGCATTGAAAGGCTTGCCAATGATGATCATAGGACCTATTTGCCAATCACGTTTCACGACAAACCAATTATTATTTATTATTATTTATTTATTTATTTTATTCTGAACAAAAATACATTTGTGTCGAATACAGGATTAATACAATAATAATAATCAATAAAAGTTACAATTAATTACAATCATAGAGATTTATTTCTATCATTCCACAAAATTGATGTGTCAATATTTTGCAGAATCACATGCCATCTATGAAGATTGGTTCCAAGAACAACGTTAAGAGATTACTGTTATTACAGAAACTAATGATTATGTCATCGACACGCGAAGGGTGCGCAGATTCGGGGAAGCGGCAACCTTCAGTGATCGACTAAAAAACGCGAACCAGAGCCCCGTTGCTACCTGTCACAAGTCACGAGCTCGATACCTGCCACAGGGGGCACTGTGGGTACCTGCCTCTGCTGCCAGATTCATCGCCGCCACTACACGTTTTATCTGATTACTGATATTTTTTTTTACATCCAATAAATAGGTGGACTGATCTGCTGAGTCCATTCGGGAGTGTGACTCCGTGTACGTTTAAATTACCTATAGTAACAAACTGAACTGATGGTTTGTCGTCAGTTCATTTGAAATCGCCAGTCTATCGTTTAGTTTTTTTTATTATTTTCATCTAAACAAAAGTGTGAATACTCTACGTCGAGCAGTCAGTCCACAGCCGCGGCGGCGGCGGACGCACAATAGAAAGCACTCCGCACAATAGCTGACCCGACCTCGTCTCACGCTACCTCAAGAAATCAACAAATTAGTTTTTAAGAAAAAAATCTGTTGGGGAATGTGAGAGAAGATTTTTTTTAAGTTCTTCATATAAATGGTTGCAGTATGATATATGGCAGGCAGCGTCTCCGCGATGATTTATACAGTGCACACTACCGCACACTTCATAACGTGGAACTAAAGCAGTGGCTCAATAGCGGACACTGCAGCCTCACGTCTCAGATCTCCGAGTCTGCTACTCGGTACCTCGCCCTGTAACATAGAACATGTCCGAGGATGATAAGCGCCAAGGTTTTTAAGACTGTGATTGATTGAAAGCAAAGCTTGCTCTGGTGAACGAATAAACATTCGTTATAAATGTGGCATAGCTTAAGCTCTCTGTCTACTTTTTAACCGACTTCCAAAAAGGAGGAGGTTATATGTTCGACGCGTATGTTTGTTTTTTTTTTTTTTTTTTTTTTTATGTAGGTATGTCCACCGATTTCTCCGTCATTTGTGGACCGATTTTAAAAATTCTTTTTTTGTTTGAAAGGGTATGCTCCCAAATTGGTCCCATATAAATTTTATTAACTTTGCTGAGTTAGCTACAAAATACGTATTTTTTTTTCCCACTTAGTATGTAGATGATATGATAAGTTCCTGACACTGGTAGTAGGTAGTGGTATTCGAATGTGTGTGGGGTAGGTACCACAACTAAAAAGTGAAAAATAAAAACTTTTTACAAAAAAAAAACTACCGACTTCCAAAAAAAACACTACAAAGTGAAAAATAACTTTAATTTCGGAAGTCGGTGGTAAAAACGAAAACACAAAACCCAAGACACCGACTTCCGAAATTAAAGTTATTTTTCACTTTGTAGTGTTTTTTTTGGAAGTCGGTAGTTTTTATACCTTCTCTTCGCAGCAATCCAAGCCGTATCGGATATTTCTGGTATACTTGTTCTGTCAGAAGTGTCATGTGCTGCGCAGATAACATTACTTATGCTTGGCAGGTTTACAACGTAATTATTCGGCTTGTACTACATAATGATCAGACGTAATGATCGGCGCCCATACATACGTCCGTCATGTAGGTATGTATATACATAAGTACATATATGCACAATATATTATAGCGTCTTATGATTAAGCGGGATCCAGTAAATCAATGTTGTCTTACGTATTGCTCATCTCGCTCTGTAATTACATTAGCCGGGCACATTCATAGAGCGGCTGATGTCGCTCCACGGCCGGTGGTTGCAGGCAGCTTGCGAATGTTGATCACTTCGAAAAGTTTTGTACTTGTTCGGTAGTGGACTATGGTAGGTACTAAAGCAAACTAACTACCACAACACAATTATAAAGGATTTGAATTTCGGCCACGCAGCAATGTTTTACATTGAGCTGTTATAAACTGTTTCAGTTATAATTAAGTAATTAATCTGGTTTTCTTTAAGTCTACCAATTTCCAAGTGTTGTCTCAGTTTCCCAGCTCAAGATTACCAGTGTCATCATCTCTGGCTAGCTCCCCGTAGTCGTGCGGTAGTTAGCCGCGCCACATCGGTCATCCGGCGGGGGAGCGGTGAGTGGGGCGGGGGGAGGTGTTACTACCTAACTAACTATAAATTACAAGGTCACCAATTAAGATAACGCTCCGCACGCACTGCAGACACTGCAACACACTTTAGTACGACCCAGAAATATCTATTCTCTGCTTATACAGCAACCTTAAAAATAACAATATGGTTGTGTAGGTATAGCTCTCCACCACAAAAGGGACATCGATAGCAGCGTGGAAGTTAAAATATCCCCTCGTAAGGTATGAGTGAACAATCGACAATACCTTGGATTTAAAACAAAAACATGAATTATATGAACAAAACGGTCGGCGGCGTTCATTGTGCGGGTGGTTTGGTAGCCATAAGTTACATGCGTATGAGCGGCCGCCACGGCGCGCATCGTTACAGGAAATAAAAGAGAAGCGGCGGAACAATAGCACGGTCAATACGGTAGCGGCTATTTGCATATCGCGCATCGACTCCCGCGCCGGCCGCGCCGCAGGGCTGCTGCGCACTTCACCTGGTAGTAGCTGCGGGTTCAATCATAGAGGAAATGACCAGTGTTCCAATTTTAAGATTACCTACTATTCATAAACGTAACAATGTGAATTAAATTTTTGAATTTTAAACAAATCGCGTCGCGTTTGGGTTCGCTTTACGCAGGTTGCTCATAATTTCATATCTAATTTAAAAACCAGTGTGGTTTCGCGAGAAATTAGGCACTCACGCGAGCTGGATTCATTCCTTACTAGTCTAATATTGACGTGAGTGCAGAGGACAGCGACCCACCTATGATTCTCACAGCTCTTCAAGATTGCTCAACTATAGATCTTGCTAGATTTTGCGCATCAGATGATACTCGTACCTCTTCCTAGCGGAAGAGAGTGGATGGCTAATTTTGAAAAGTACTTTAATGAAGTTAAATATAATATAATATTTTATTTAAAAAAATTACAAGGCATACAAATTAGTACAGTTTGCTTAAATGTAAATTTTATACAGTTGCATACAAGACTTCATCTACACCCATGATAATGAATCCTCTTTAAAAGGTTCTGAAATCATAGGGTGTTGTACAATATTGTTTTCTCGACTTTTTTGTTAATCATTGGTTAGAAATATCCTTTGCTGCATTAGAAATATCTGGTGTTGTGTTGTTGTTGTTCATTGCACTCATTTTTGTAAACACCAAAGTAATATATTTTTGCAATAATAATGTCGAACAAAAATGGCGGGATGCGACGTGAATTCGAATAACCTAAAGTTTTTTTTTTTAATTATGGCTCTGTGGTTGTGAAACGCGCATGCATGACAGACAATGTTCTTTTTTTTTATTCGAGTTGCATAATTTTAGTACAACATTATAACACTCGTTTGTTGCGGACGGTGAGCAATGGGTAGCTCGCCGTCCAGTAAGGACCAAACCCCGGGGCTTAACTCCGATGTCACAAGAAATCGCGGCACAGCGGACAGAGCTCCGGCGGGATCTAATGGTGTCATGGAGAGTGCGATTGTCGCAACCCAGCGCTGGGCACACCACAATTGCGGCGATAAGACCCCTCTTTAAGGAGTGGCTTGAGAGGCGCCACGGCGTTCTCACCTTCCACCTGACGCAGGTGGAAGGTGAGAAGGTCCTCACCGGACACGGCTTTGGGAGGTTCCTGTTTAGGATAAGGTGAGAGGAAACGCCCGGGTATCACCATTGTGTGGATCGCCCGGAGGACACGGTGGAGGTCTGCCCGGCTTGGACGGAGCATCGCCGTGTCCTCGTGGAGGCGATCGGCGGCGATGATCTCTCGCGTCCGGCTCTGGTTCAGGCCATGGTATGGAGCGAGAGGAAATGGCAGGCCGTCACCTCCTTCTGCGAAGTGGTAATGCTCGCGAAAGAGGAGGCGGAACGCGTGAGAGAGAGGCAAATTTCGGCTAACCGCCGCAGGAGGAGACGCCCTGGGCGGCAATCGCGAGCAGATTTCTGGCCACCGTAGGCGCGGGCTTGCGGACGGTGAGCAATGGGTAGCTCACCGTCCAATAAGGACCAGGCCCGGGTCGACGGCGCGTTGTATTCCACGCGCGCCTCAAAGAGATGTCAGCAGAATTGACGGGGTCCGTTAGGGCCGATGCCTGCCGGGGCTGCAAATAAGGGCCGAAAGGGAAATCGTGGGCCCCGGCAATAGGGCAACCGAAGGAACACGGGTGGGTTTTAGTCAGTAAGAGTCTGACACGCCCTCCTGCTCCACCCGGAGCGGGAGAAGATAATTTCCCACCCAAAAAAAAACACTGCGTGGCAAATAGCTACGCAGTGTTTTTTTTTGACTTTTTTTATCAACAACGATAATAAAAATAAAAAAGAACCTTTTTTAAAAAATTATCAACCAAAATATGACAATTGAGAATCCTAAAGAAATAGCAACATCATTTTTAACGAGTTTTTATTGAACAAAGTGTAACTAATAAAACATATGGTAGAAATATTGACATAGACAATAACTCGAATTCTATATTTATGTCACCGATCTTCCCAGATGACATGGTTAGAGTAATCAAAAAATCGCTCGGAACTGCTGGTTGTCACAGAAAACGTGCACGAACGAAACGAATGCTATTAAAGCGTTATCGTATTAATCTTTTAGTCTTTGATTTTTCTTAAACCAGTGCCCCCCTCACCCTGGATCCGTCCTTGACTACATGTAGTACAAGCCCATAAATAATTTAAAGACATACTGAGAATAAATCTTAGGTTCGTACATCTATACATAATTATTATAAACTAGCTTCCGCCCGCGACTTCGTCCGCGTGGAATAGTTACTTTGGTGCTCCGCTCCTATTAATCTTAGCGTGATGATATATAGCCTATAGCCTTCCTCGATAAATGGGCTATCTAACACTGAAATAATTTTTCAAATCGGACCAGTAGTTCCTGAGATTAGCGCGTTCAAGCAAACAAACAGACTAACTCTTCAGCTTTATATATTATATAAGTATATGTAGATTAAAATAGTTTGTGGTGTGTGTCTGTGTGAGCGCGTTGTTCTTCTACACTACGCAATGGATTTTGATGCGGTTTTCACCATCATTTAGAGAATTTATTCCGGGAGGTTTATGTGTATAATACTTTTATATTTAACAACACACAGCTCTACCCTACAGCACTGCAATACTAAGAAAAGACGTAAAGATATACTTAGTTTGTCCACAAAATACAACAAAACATGCTTTTGTATCCCAATTTTACCTATACCTCAGTCCTCTTCTCTAAAATAGTCTAAACTTGAAAGAAAACATTCAATTCCTTGAATTATGTACATAAATTGTAAGAGAATTCTCAAGGATGCTCTCCAAAGATACGTCAATATTTTTGTAGGAACTAAGAGTTAAGCTATTCAACAAATTACGTTCGGCTGCAGACGAGGATGCAAAGAAAACCGATATGATTTACTTAAATGATTTAATTAAAATAATTATTACAATTAGATCGGTAAAACTAAGATGCGCGACAATTGCTCGATATGAGAAACAAGAGTGGGCCACCAATACACTAAATCAATATTAATCACTGCTAATGCACAATCTTCGATCCCACGCCATCGGATTGCTGAGAAGGCGAATCTCACGGTGCTGAGCGCAATGCGGTAGGTGGTCATTGTCAATGCGGTAGGTATTAGTCATAAGAATTTAGGGTTCCGCAAGTAGCGACATAACAAACATATAATTAGTGATCTGTTGTCTACCTGTTGATTGTTTATTTATTTTATCTATTTATTTTTACCCATGCTACAAATCATCCATAAAAGTTTCTGAAACAGTCAGCTTATTGCCAACATTAAAACAACCAGTCAAAATCAAAATATTTTATTTCACATAAACCTACAAGGGGCACTTATGAAACGTCAGAAGCTAGGTGCACGGTTCCAATTGGTTGCTTCCTATGGAGAAAAGCCGGCAAGAAACTCCACGGTTACTCTTTTCTAAATAAATCACTCAAAATAAAATAATTAAATTACTCTTTCATCTTAATTACTTTTCATCTTAATTACTTAACGCCAACCAAAACTGTTTTTCATAAAACTTAATTAATGACACTTGCTCAAATATATAAATTCCATACCTGCATCCTTATACGGAAGATACTGACAAAAGATACACATTCTCAAATAATTTTTACAAAAAAAGTGCAAATTCAGACCCGGTTACTGAGAAATGCTAACGATATCTGCCTATGTAGTAGACCACGAACCAACTACGGTACTAGAAATATTAAGTATGAGGGTGCCAAAATGTATAATGAATTGCCAAAAGATATTAAGGAAATACAATCTTTTCCCCTATTTAAAAAGAAATTAAAATTCCACATAATGAAAAGTTTTCAATTATTTTAAGTATATTTCATAATAACTCGCAATATTTACATAAACTATAATATCAAAAGACCGCTTAAGTAGACATCTTAATCTGAATAAGGTAATTAATCTAAGACAATTTGGATACCAGAAGAATGTTGGTACAGGAGATGCTATTTATACGTTAATAAAATGATGTAGTTAATAAAATAAATTGTAAAATGAGGGTAACTGGTATTTACTTGGATTTAAGCGCAGCTTTCGACGCTATTGACCATACACTACTCATCACAAAAATGGAGCACTATGGCGTAAGAGGTAAAGCTTTACAACTATACTCTTCATAATTATCTCCAAAATAGAAAAATGTTTGTTGAACTTGATTCTATACAACCAAACGGATATAAAAACAACTACAGGTCATCTATATGTGTATGGCAGATAAATTTCCCAGAAACAGGCGTGATCAAAGTCAGCTCTGTCTGCATAGTAGTAGGACTGCACTTGTGCGCAAGAGTGTTTTTTGCATGGCCCCCATCATTTATAATAAGTTACCAAAAAGTTGGAGAGAGCTTAATAATATACAATTGAAGAAACAACTAAAGTCATTTCTAACCGCCAAAGCATATTATAATACTATGGAATTTCTGACAGAACTATTTATTTTGACATAGATTTTTATTTTTTGATTGTTTTTTATTTACTGTTGACATTTACAATTTATTATTGTTTGCTAAATTCAGGGTACATTAATTATATTGACTTGATTACCAAAATGATTAACAATCGTAATTATTAATATTTGCACGCCGTAATATGTGGCAAACATGTCTGAACCTGTACTTTTTTAATGTTATCTTGCATGCACGTTTTTATTTCTGTATGTGTACACATGTTTGAGCAAATAAATATATCTTATCTTATCTTATCTTATCTATGTTAAACATAACAGCCGTGTCTCAAGGATCGATTTTAGGCCCAATATTGTACATATTATTCACTAATGACCTAATCAATTTCATAAATAAACTTTTTCCGGACATACAACTTGTAGTCTTTGCAGATGACACAAATGCTATAGTTGCAGCTAACGACATCCAAGATCTCTCTGTTAAGGTGAATGCAGCTCTAGAGGCTTTACATTCTTGGTTTAATGCTAATATGCTGATAATAAACACAACTAAAACTAACATTATGTTATTTAAAACTACTGCGCGTAACAAAGATGATATGGGTATTGAACTAGATGAAGTAAAAATTAAGCTTGTCCGGGAAGTTAAGTTTTTAGGAGTATATATTGATGAATTGTTAAATTGGAAGAAAGAATTAGCATCACTGGATTCATCCATATCATCTGCTTGCTATGCCTTAAGAACTCTTAGGGATGAAGTGAGCATAATACAATTAAAAATGGTATACTATGCACTGATTGAGTCCAAATTGAGGTATAGCATACAGTTTTGGGGAAACAGCTACCATTATAACTGGCATAGGGCCTTTATTCTCCAAAAAAGAGCGATCCGAACCATTGTCCGCATTTCTCAACAAGACACCTGTCGACCATATTTCAAAAAACTTAATATTCTCACAGTACCTGGCCTTTATGTGGTAGTACTGTTAAGCAATTTAAAAAAATATGTTTTTGACTATGAAACTGACGAGGACAGAATGGTAAGGGAAAATACGCGAAGGAAAGATTTTGGAAACAAAATCATCCCGGCTTTTGGAATAGTTTATCATAGTCCACAGTATCAGGCAGTTAAAATATTTAATAAATTACCGCTTGAGTTAAAAAGCATACTGTACACAGGCTCATTCAAGGCAAGGCTCAAGGCATTCCTGTTGGAAAGATGTCTTTATTCATTAGACGATTTATAGTCCTATTCTGTTAAAACTGACATGTCTCATTATTTGTCTATGGGTTATAATTATTGTAGTCATATTTTATTTTTTGATTATTGTTTGCTTATATCTTGCTGTTGATTTTTGACATATGGTTTTTTAATTATGTTTGCATGGTATTTTACATTTTTTTTTAAATATAATTATTGTTTCCTAATTTAAATTGAATTGCATGTATTTTAATAATATTTTTTTGTGTACCTATGCTTATGTTTTCATGTTAAATTATATTCGAACACAATGATAATTGTTACAGAATAAATATTAATTGAATTGAATTGAATTGAATATCAATAATAAAAACTACATACATATACATTATATATACACAACAAATACAAGAAAATGTAAACTAAATGCAAAATTTAACCTAAGTTTAAATAAAAAATAAACATTAAAAAAGTGTTACTTTGAATAGCAACTATGATAGAAACTGTGTTTCGATACGTAATAGCTTCAATATTTTTTGCAGATTACCTACACCCAAGGACCGAACAACCCCGCTTAAGAGTTAAGCCTTTTGACAGGGTAACCCGTACATGGGGTAACTCATATCGCTGTGTTACCTTTTGTTCGAGTTACATCCTCGAAACCCAGCGAAATGGTTAACACTTTTATAATGGTAACTACGTGAAGGGGTTAACCCCTTCAATAACTTAAGCCTTTGAAGGGGTTACCTTCACGAAAGGGTTTTATTCGTGTTACCCTGAATTACCTAATAAACTTTAACTGCATGTAGGTGGGGAGCGATACTTGCACCCGAGCGGCGCCTTATTGCGTTACTATTTTTATTTAGATAATACGAATTTGACAACAAGTGACGGACGACAGATAAGCGGGCTAATAATTAGGATGAGTAAAACAGGTAAGTGATTATTATTTAAAGTACTGAGTTACCTCAGTGTTAATATGGTGACATGTAATTATATTTTACAAATAAATACTTACAAACCATTAAAGTAAAAATACTTGCAAAGGTACGAAATTGTTCCGTAGACTCTTACTGATAAGAGGCATGATTGCAGCGAAAATTAACGCGGTTGAGTACCTACGTAGTTGAGCGAGTAGCCGTATAAAATACCTTGATGAAGTCTTGCAAGTATTTCGGGTCGGTACCAGGTGTGTGTACTTGGAAGCAAATACCTGGTGAAAAAACCTGGTCGCGTAAATACGTACTTTCCCTAGGTAAAGCTATAAAACATACTAAGACTACATAGGCTGATTTTCTTGACACGCCGATGGTCGGCGTGGTCAATATTATTATGTATTTTGAAGCATTTTTTACTAACGCCAGTGAGCGGTTTCGTATCACGCTAACCAATTGGCGCCGACGAAATACGCGCGGAACGTCGCGTCAGTGTGAGAAGAAAACCAGCCATTTATGTTGTGTAGGTACCTACACTGCACTATAACAGTTTCGATGGTCTTGGTTACAGTTGGTAAGTAGGTAGGTAGTATTAGTATCTACGATAATAACACGTATAAAACCTTAGGTATCTGTATGGCCTGAAGCTCCTCCGGCCGACGCCGAATGGTAAGTAGCCGGGGAGAAGAAGAAGGCTGGCAAGGCGGCAAGGGCGGCCAAAAGGAAGGCGAGGCGGCAGCGGCACAACGAGTGAAGCGTCGCGGCTAGGTTCCGCGCCCCGAAGTCCGCAGCTGTAGTGATAACACTACAGCCAGAAGTGGAGAAGAAGGGTGTGTCCTACCAGCACGTGCTCGCTAAGGTGGAGGCGGTGGTGGATCTCAAGGAGACCGCCAATGGCGTCCGGTTGAAAGTCACCGCGACTGGGGGCCGGATGCTGGAGATCCCCGGTGCGGACAGTAGCTCGGCAGCGGACGCTCTGGCCAGTAGGCTTAGGGCGACCTTAAATGCGGACGAAGCCCGAGTGTCCAGGCCTACCAAATGCGCTGACTTGCGCATCCGGGGCCTGGACGACTGCGTGACGGCGGAAAAGGTGGTGGCCGCGATCGCCAGGATTGGGGGGTGCTCTGCTGAGCAGGTGAGGGCAGGCAACATCCGCCCTGATTCCACGGGGATGCGAACCGTTACGGTGAGCTGCCCCGTGTCGGCGGCCAAACTGATAGCCGGGGAGCGCAGATGGCTTCTGGTAGGTTGGGTCTCCGCGCAGGTCAAACTGCTGGAGCCCAGACCTCTGAGGTGCTGCCGCTGCCGGGTGGGCAACCACGTGGGAGTGAAGTGCCCACTGCTTCCGTTGTGGTCAGCCCGGTCATAAGGCCGGCTCGTGCGACGCCACGCCGCACTGCGTCGTATGTGCGACGGCTGGCAAGCTGGCCGATCACCAGGCTGGGAGCAAGGCCTATGCCCCACCCGCCAAAACCAAAACCAGAGGCAGAGGCAAGCCCTCCGCCACCGCCGTCACCGCCGCAGCCGCCGCCGCTACCGCCTCCACCGACGTCGTCGCCGCCGTTGCCGCCGCGGCAGTGCCCTCACAGGGGGCTAGGGAGGGGGTTGAAATAGAGTGTCAATAACGGCCCCTTTACGCCTCCTCCAGGCGAACATCAACCACTGCGCCGCCGCTCAGGACCTGTTGGTCCAGAGCATAGCGCAGTGGTCGATTAACATTGCCGTGGTCGCTGAGCCGTACTTCGTCCCACCCAGGGATGAGTGGGTAGAGGACCTGAGCAGTGACCCTCATTTCGTCGGCCGCCACCAGCACCCTGTCCTTCGAGTCTGTCAAGAGAGGATGGGGTTGCGTGGCAGCACGGTTCTGGGAGATTGTCGTAGTAGGGGTATACTTTCCCCAAACCGAACTCTTGCCGAGTTCCACAACTCCCTTGCGGAGTTGAGAGTCGTCGTCGTCGGGTTCGGTTCCCTCCCCGTGTTCGTCCTTGGGGACTTCAATGCCAAGAATTTGGCTTGGGGTTCCCGGTATACGGACACACGGGGCAGGATGGT
The DNA here is from genome assembly GCA_949152395.1 of Agrochola litura. Lineage (NCBI taxonomy): Eukaryota > Metazoa > Arthropoda > Insecta > Lepidoptera > Noctuidae > Agrochola > Agrochola litura. The sequence continues at coordinate 25,870,593 of OX424499.1, forward strand.
GGAGGACTGGGCTCTGGAGACAGGCCTGGTCTTCCTAAATCGGGGTTCTGTCCCCACGTGTGTGCGGACGTGGGGTGAATCAGTGGTTGACATTTCGTTCGCCAGCCCCACTCTGTCGCCGCGTGTCATTGACTGGCGCGTCATGAAGGGGGTGGAGACCGATTCCGATCACCGGTACATCCGGTTTGACGTCTCCGCCCAGACCTCGACCGCGCCGGTCCGATAGGCCCCGAGTGGTCCGCGGTGGGCGCTGAAGCAGCTGGACCGTGAGCCTTCTGGAAGCCTCGATCGTGCAGGCCTGGGTGTCATCACTGGACAGGCCTGCTAACATCAATGACGAGGCGGAGTGGTTCCGGGAGGCCATGTCCAACATCTGTGACGTGGCAATGCCCCGTGTCCAGCCCGGACGTGCTTCGCGCCAGGTGTACCGGTGGTCGCAGGAGCTATATGCTCTGCGCATGGCGTGAGTTGCTGCGCGACGCCCCGGTACGCTAGGCATCGCAGGCTCCGTATCCGCCCTCCGGATACGGAAGCCATTCAGGCGGAGTTGTACGAGGGGTATAGAGTGGCGAAGAGCTCCTTAAAGGTGGAGATCCTGAATAGGGACCCGTGACTCCCCCGCTGACGCAGAGTCTCCGGATTCAGTTTTTGGGGGACGTGGTGAGCGCTCTGTTCCCTTTAAGAGGGGAACATACTCCCCGCCCATGGCTCCGCCTATTGCGGTGCCCGATGCGGACCACACCGCCGATGACGACGACGATGCTCCGGAGGTGACCGAGGTAGAAATGAGAGTGGCGGTACGCAGGCTGAATGCCAAAAATACCGCACCAGGACCTGACGGCTTACCTGGAAAAGCCTGGGTCTTGGCCTTGGAGGCTCTCGGGCCTCGACTAAGGGGCTCCTAAGCGCATGCTTGGAGAGGGGCCAGTTCCCACTTCGTTGGAAGACGGGGAAACTGGTCTTCATCAGGAAGCCTTGGCGCCCAGCGGACTCTCCGTCCGCCTATCGGCCCATTGTCCTGCTCGACCAGGTGGGCAAGCTCTTTGAAAGAGTCACTGCAGACCGCCTCGTCGGGCAGCTGGTGCGGGTGGAGCCGTATCTGGCGGAGAGCCAGTTCGGTTTCCGCAGGGGGCGCTCTACGGTAGACGCCATCATGCGCGTGCGGGCCCTCACGACGGGTGATGCTGTGGCCCAGGGTGGGCTCGTCTTGGCGATGTCTAGAGACACCGCCAAGACGAGTCCAACATCCTGCCCTAGAGTTGCATTATGGATGCACTCCGGTATCACCGGATGCCGACCTACCTTTTGTCATGTGGTCGAAGCCTATTTGATGGACAGGGCCGTTATCTACCCCGGTGGAGCATTTCCGTCGTTTGGCTCCCAGACTGGAGCGGGCCGGGGCTGCCTTGAAGCGGTTCCTGCCCAATCTGGGGGGTCCAAACGCCTCCTACCGGAGGCTGTACGCGGGGGTCGTGCGGTCCATGGCCCTTTAAGGGGCACCGGTGTGATCGCATGTATTGAGGCTGCGGCCAACCCGCCGGTTGAACGCGTCCGAGAGTGTCATGGCCATCCGGCTGGCCCGAGGATACCGCACGGTCTCCTGCGAGGCGGCGAGCCCTCTTGCCGGATTACCGACATGGGATCTGGAGGCAAAGGTCCTCGCCCACATCTGGGAGTGGCGCGAGGAGGCGAAACATCGGGGCTTAACTCCGCTACCGCGAGAAATCGTGGCACAGCGGTCAGAGCTCCGGCGGGATCTCATGGCATCATAGAGAATGCGATTGTTGTAACCCAGTGCTGGGCACGCCACAATTACGGCGATATGGCCCCTTTTTGAGGAGCGGCTAGAGAGGCGCCACGGTGTCCTCACCTTCCGGACACGGCTGTTTCGGGAGGTCCCTGTTCACGATGAAGCGGGAGGAAACGCCCAGGTGTCACCATTGTATGGATCACCCGGAGGACACGGTGGAGCATACGGTGGAGGTCACCGGCTTGGGCGGGAGCATCACCGTGTCCTCGTGGAGGCGATCGGCGATGGTGATCTCGCGCGTCCGGCCCTGGTTCAGGCCAAGGTACAGAGCGAGAGGTAATGGGAGGCCGTCACCTCCTTCTGCGAAGTAGTAATGCTCGCGAAGGAGGAGGCGGAACGTGTGAGGGAGAGGCAAATTTTGCGCCCTCGCGCCCCTAACCGCCGCAGGAGGAGACGCCCTGGGCGTCGGGAATCGCAGGCCGATTTCCGGCCACCGAAAGCGCGGGCTTGCGGACGGTGAGCAATGGGTAGCTCACCGTCCGATAAGGACCAGGCCCAGGTCAACGGCGCGTTGTGTTCCACGCGTGCCCCAAAGAGATGTCAGCAGAATTGACGGGGTCCGCTAGAGCCGATGCCTGCCGGGGTTGCAAAGAAGGCCGAAAGGGAGATCGTGGCCCGCGGCAACATGGCAACCGAAGGAACACGGGTGGGTTTTAGTCAGTAAGAGTCTGACACGCCTTCCCGCTCCGCCCAAAGCGGGCGAAGATATTTGAAAATTTCCCACCCAAAAAAAAAGGGTACCTTTATGGCATTACCACATAAATTACATTTGCTTGTGTTATTTGATGCATCATTATACATAATACCGGTGTACAGCATCTCGCCTCGGCTGTGGCATTTTTTCAGAAAAAATTACTAAATACCTATATTAAAAAATGTATTAGGGAGTACTACAACACACACTTAAACAAAAACACTGCTAAATATTGTTTTAAATTACTTGCGTAGTTCCGTCCGTGTTTCGAATTAAATGACGAACGATGAGAATATAAACAAGTATAGACACGAAAAAATAAATATTACAATGTTTGGGATTGCGACTAGCGAAATTGAACTGTAAAAAATCATAGTTACAATAATTACCATTCCATGTTTACAAGTCGCTCGGTACATGCAACAATGTCGGCGCCTGGGATGCCACGTGCGGTCGTGGTTATGCAATTTCAAACTAATCTCGATTTCAAAGAGTGCATATTACAATGTGTTGGGTTGGAATGGCTTACCCTGTTACAGTGTTACAGGGTATTGAAAGGGTTAACTTGTTCTGAAGGGGTTACATGGCACCCATTCGAGGGTGTAACACGTATCATAGGGTTTCTTTTTTAAGCGCTTAAAAAAACCCCTTTAAAAACCCTTTCAACGAGTATCCGGCCGGTCCCTGCCTACACCAACCAAAATAATATAAAAAAAAAAAAAATACCTTCTAAACTCGATCTTTTTAGCATAGTTTATTTTACTAACATAATGATAAGTTAGTGACTAACAATATTGCACCTACTTTCTAACTTCAAACATTTTAAACTTACCGTTCCGATACTCGTTCCAAAGAACGTTTAAATGTATGTGTTAGGTTTCAATTTATTAATACGTAATTGTTGGATATTGTACTGGCAACACCAAAAGATTTGATATGTCAAAATGGGGGTAATAACGATCTTCTGGGTCTGGCGCTCGTGACGGTAAGACGTGCTTAGTGGCTGTGTCGGGAAAAAGATAGATTGGCATGGTATTGGTTGGAGATCTACTGTAAATTAAGGTAACCTATTAGTTTTATGGTAAATATTAGAATACTCATTAAATAGTGATATTATGTGGGGAATAGGAGATGTGATGGTATGGTGTAGAATATTGAATTTGATGTTGGCAAAGAAATATAAATGACTGACAAAATATATTGGTGTTTCATATTATTTTCCTTATCCCTGAAATATTGTAAATATGTAGTTTTATTAAACAGTTTAAATTATGATATTGGGGTAACGACTTTAAGATTCATTTGGGGATTAGTATCCATTTTGAGGTTAAATAATTATATTCGGAACTGAATAAGTTATTCTTGAGTCAGAATGGCTCTTATTATATATCAGAAGTGGTATGTGACCCGCTTACTACTTTTGCATTATAATAGAATTCATTTTAAAGTATTATTAACGGTTAAAATTGAATTGTGGACATACCTAACCTACCTACATCACATCTCGTGTCCTTTTGGTGTATTCGAATCATCGGTTACAAACATTAAATAGATTGTGATCCGTATAGTACCAATTGATGAAGTTGAGGTCATGTGAAGGTCACATTTTTCTTTCTCTAAATTGATCTCCTGGATAAGTTCACGGGGTGCAAGGGGAAGTAAAATCTTGTTATTTTTGAGCAACGACCTACCGTTTAGAAGATATTCGACATTTTAACTTTTTCACGGCTTGTTCGAAAAGGAGTCAAACTCGTTGTTATGAGTTTCAGATAATGTTTCGTGACAGTGAAGCGTCCTCACTGGGCACCAGCTGACGACCCCGGCCCGAGGTGGTATCCATTCAGGGGTAGAACCGGGAACTGGTCGCAGTCATAGCTGACACTATGGAGATCGCAGCCACCGTGGTCGGAGTCTCATGCGCAGCGCCCGTCGTGAGCGAACCGTGGGATGCGCGAGCGAGAGCCGGCGCGAAGCGGTTACGCTGGTGCAGCTGGACCCCGGTGCAGCTGGACGCCAGTACAGCTGGATGCCAGTGCAGCTGGACGCCAGTGCATCTGAACGCCAGTGCAGCTGGACGCCAGTGCAGCTGGACGCCTGTATAGCTGATCGCTAGTGCAGTCGCACCTGGTGATGGTAATTGATGCTGTTGCTTCAATATATTTTCTTTATATAATTTTAGTTATATATTTATTCAAAATCAAAATCATTTATCTGCAAATAAGGTACAGAAAATTCTTAAGATAATTACATCTATCTTATATTATGCCTTTTCGGAGTGCACATACATGATTATTATTTTAAGAAATTAACTAATTAACTTATGTAATGGATGCGATTAGTAAATAATATCAAATTAAATTTTATTCAATAATGGTGTAAAACATAGTAATAGTATTTGGAATTCAGTTATACAATTTGATGCACATGATGCTGTTGTTGGACGCGTGTGTGAAATTTGTCTTGAGTTGATATAACTAGTTAGTATTATGAGATTAAGGGGCGTAGCTTGTTGCCTGCTGAAAAAGACTCTTATTGCTATGTGCTATTTACAATTGTGAAGTAGACTTTTTCACTAAATGCAATAGTGCTCTTTCTTACATTTGACTAATAGTACTTCCTAGATGTCTTAAGGTAAACTAATTAAGTGATAATGAGGGTAAATATGAGAAGACAATCCGGATAAGTTTTAGAACAAATTGTATTGTGTCTAAAATTATTAGTATTCATACTTAATTATAATGTGTAGATTGACTGGTTTGAGATTTGATTAATATTAGCTGGAAAGATAAGGGTGAGAATATGTATGCGAATATGACGCATATGTAACACATGTGTGTAACTATTATTTTGCGAAACTTCAGTGAATATCAAAATTCTAAATTTTGAACAATCAGTATATACTTACATATTTATGCTTGTGAGAGCGTTCACAAGTAATAAGCATGGTTAGCGAGAGTGTTCACTACCACCATGACTTTATGATTATATTTATGTATTTATGCTTGTGAGAGCGGTCACAAGTTATGTCACCATGGTTCGTGAGAGCGTTCACTACCACCGTGACTTTATGGTTATACTTATGTTTTTATGCTTGTGAGAGCGGTCACAAGTTATGTCACCATGGTTGGTGAGAGCGTTCACTACCACCGTGATTTTATGGTTATACTTATGTATTTATGCTTGTGAGAGCGTTCACAAGTTATGAGCATGGTTGGCGAGAGCGTTCGCTACCACCCTGACTTTATGATTATATTTATGTACTTATGCTTGTGAGAGCGGTCACAAGTTATGTCGCCATGATTGGTGAGAGCGTTCACTACCACCGTGACTTTATGATTATATTTATGTACTTATGCTTGTGAGAGCGGTCACAAGTTATGTCACCATGGTTCGAGAGACCGTGCTTTTACTTAATAATTATATTTATGTATTTAATGTGAGAAGGAATGTTCACAAAATTATGGTCAGTAAGAAGCTACTGGTTAGAGCTTATATAGTCAGTTATGATAATAATATCAAGGAATTGAATTGTTTTAGTTTACAATCAGATTATAATCCCAACAGAAGTTCTTTTTGGTCATAATTTAATCCTCAGTGGTGAGAATATTATGAGTGAAATATTTTTGGACACAAGACAGTTAGATAGGGACATAAGTAAAATAAGAATCGAAGTTAGTAAATATATATTTATTAGTATATACTTACCAGAAATATAGATGATTGGGAGATGGAAGTCGAAGCATAAGCCATTCATTGGAAGTCGTACAGTGGCTGGCAAGTGAGAGTGCTTGACCAGTTAAGCTTGCGGTGCAATGTTTGGCATGTGCAGAATGGTATGTCACTTATTGAAAGTCGTATAGTGGCTGGCAAGTGAGAGTGCTTGACCAGTGAAGCTTGCGGTGCAGTGTGTGACATATATGCAGAATGTGATGTTAACATATTGGGAGTCGCTCATTAGAAGTCCTGCGATGGCTGACAGATGATCATTCATTGGAAGTCGTACAGTGGCTGGCAAGTGAGAGTACTTGACCAGTGAAGCTTGCGGTGCAATGTTTGACATATGCAGAATGTTATGTCACTTATTGGAAGTCGTACAGTGGCTGGCAAGTGGGAATGCTTGATCAGTGAAGCTAACGGTGCAATGAGTGACAGATGCAAATTAATATTGAAAGGTATGAATGAGCTAATGAAAATAAGAAAATTAACAAAATGCGCTTATGTTATACATATATCACCTTCTAAGTGGTTCCTGTGTTTTTGGAGTAAATTGTCAATGAGTAATTATTTCATAATTTCTGAGAATTTTGCTAGCCGATGCTCTAATTAGATACTATAATAATTAACGCTAACCATTCAGGTTTATAATATTGATTGAACAAGCAAGCGACATAGTGTTTATTGTGTAGTTTATAGTTTGACGACAAATGTGATGTTAGGAAGGCTGAATGTTAGCTTTTGGTTTTAATGTAATTAAATCTTGTTGATAAGGTGCAGATAATTTCGTAAATGTTAACTTGATTATTTGACATTTTCTGTAACCAACTTTCGGTGCTATAAATACCGTCTCCGTTCAGTAAACGGAAGCTGATTGCAAACTTGATTAAAATAATATTTCGTATTTTATTTCGGAAGTTGCTATTTGCAGTTTTTAGATGTAGAAAGGTATAAAAGCAAATGTCAGTGCATTTCAAAGTTAGTTCCGTGTAGAATAAAGAGCCATCACGTTTAAAAAAAAAATGTTAATGTGAATACCATGTAGCCATTTATAATTTTATTATGATGTGTGTTGGACTTGAAAGAGTAAGGTATTTGCGAGTATATCATGCACTCTCAAATGGTTATTGTTTGATATTGTTTTTCTTTACATTGTTCTCACATATAGAAGCAACAAGAATAATGTATCCAGAATTTTATAATATCTTGATTTAAAAGAGTATCCTTGGAGTTTCTTGCCCGTTCTTCTCCATAGAGACCTACCTACGTTTTGGAATGGGCGACTAGCTTCAACTTTCTGACTAACTGACGACTCTTTGAAAATTCAAAAGTAAATGTAATGTGTAAATGGTTTAATATAAATAAATGCTTTGAGTTTGAGTTTACGTCATACCATCATGTCATACCTAGTGGAAATTTCAATAATTGTTCTCTCATTTGTATTACATTTTGTATAATGGCGAGAAGAATGGTTCTCAAACAGTGTATAAGTTTTAGAAATACAGTGTAAATAATTGTGAGCAGAGTGTTAAGTTTTAGATGCTTATTTACTTACGTGCATGAGGACATGCACGATATCAGGATGGACGAATGTTAGGTTTCAATTTATTAATACGTAATTGTTGGATATTGTACTGGCAACCCCAAGAGTTTTGATATGTGAAAATGGGGGTAATAACGATCTTCTGGGTCTGGCGCTCGTGACGGTAAGACGTGCTTAGTGGCTGTGTCGGGAAAAAGATAGATTGGCATGGTATTGGTTGGAGATCTACTGTAAATTAAGGTAACCTATTAGTTTTATGGTAAATATTAGAATACTCATTAAATAGTGATATTATGTGGGGAATAGGAGATGTGATGGTATGGTGTAGAATATTGAATTTGATGTTGGCAAAGAAATATAAATGACTGACAAAATATATTGGTGTTTCATATTATTTTCCTTATCCCTGAAATATTGTAAATATGTAGTTTTATTAAACAGTTTAAATTATGATATTGGGGTAACGACTTTAAGATTCATTTGGGGATTAGTATCCATTTTGAGGTTAAATAATTATATTCGGAATTGAATAAGTTATTCTAGAGTCAGAATGGCTCTTATTATATATGTAACCAGTGTTTCTCATTCTAAGTGAATAATTGTATTCTGTTTTTGAGGAATAAATGTCTTAAACCATAAACCATAAATAAATGGTTTCTACAATGTTTTCAAATTGCAATGGTATAGGAGGACAGTGTAGGCCTATCAACAAGTACCAGGTACTTAGTAAAATAGAAAATGGTCCACAAGTCTACTGCCTACAACGTACTCACATTCACAAAATCTAAAAGAAAAGAATCTATATAAAAGATAAGCAAAATAGTAAAAATAAGGACCTATATAAACCAAATCACATGATTGACACTACAGCTGTAACAAATCTAATTAGATTTAAAAAAATATAGAAAATTGTAGGTATAAAATGTCAAATAATGAAAAGATTATGTCAATGAAGTATGTAAAAAAAGTAAAATAAAATAATCATCGTAATTTGGGAGCAGTTAATAGACATTTACATTGTTATACCATTAATGAGGTACCAGGGAAGCCACATGTGCAGAAGGAATTATTGCCAAACTTCCTTGTCTTCAACGTAGTCTTTTATCTTATAATATACTTTTTTGATAAGGATACGTTTCATGTGGATTTTGAACTTTCCATCACTTATTTCTGTAACAGACTTTGGCAACTTGTTATAAAAGCGGATACCGTTTATAAGAAATAACTAACTAGTTTTAGTTTATCTAAATTTCATGTTTACTACGTGTATTTATATTATGGAAACCGTTTTTTATTTTGAAAAGTCCCAGGTTGTTCCGAACATACAAAATACTTTCTAAGATATAAAGAGAAGGCTGAGTCAGTATATCAATTTCTTTGGATTTATTTCTAAGGGGCTCACGAGAACTCATTTTGTTGATCGCGCGAATTGCCCTCTTCTGTAAAATGAAAATTGAATCTACGTCAGCTGCCGATCTCCACAGCAAAACGCCATAAGACATAATACTGTGAAAATACGCAAAGTATACTAACCTAGCTGTGGCTACATCAGTTAACTGCCTTATGTTTCTTACTGCATATGTTGTCTAAATCAATAAAGTAATTTAATTTAATTTAATATGCAGCTGAACTTAATCTACCTGAAAGAGCTCTAATGTGGGCGCCCCATTGCAATCTCGAATCTAGAGTAATTCCTAAAAACACAGTTCCCGTAATAGCATATAGTTTCTTGCCATCAAGATTTAAATTGAGACCTACTTGAGGTACATTTGGTAATGATAACTTAAGACATTTAGTTTTGTTTGCATTAAGTAAAAGATTATTAGCTGCGAACCATTTCGAAAGAATTTCCAGACTATCGTTGACATGTAAGACATCCGTATCTTTTCCATCTATTTAAAAAATAAGAGAAATATCATCAGCAAATAGAATTACCGTCAATCGGGGTGAATCGAACTCGCGGGGGGAATAGAGAAAAAAACTTGGTTTTTATTCAAACATTTTTTATGGCAAACTCGGTGACACCAGCAATAAACCCGCTTCTTTAGCAACTTGGTAGTATTATTTTTCTTAGTCTGACAACGTTTTATGCGTGGCAACATCACAAAAAGTCGTCAAAACTGAACGTCAAAGTTGACAACAAAACAAGTGAGTTGCGTGAGCGCGATTTTGAACTTCGGTAAGTAATTGCATTTTGGTGTTATTCGTTTAACCGGTAAAGGACCGTTGTTGCCAATTGGCAACAAGTGACACACGCGGCTTACAACTCTATTTGTATTTGCTGTAATGGCTATTATTGTCTGTGAATTTTTGTGTCTATGGTCGGATAGATATTCTCGTCAAATAAATCGACTAAAAGCAAAAATATTAATAGGCAACATTTTAAAAAAATGTTGAAAATCACGTTCCCGCGCGGTAAAATGTCAGTCAAATGTCACTCCCGTCCGCTGTAATAATTCGTTTTTTAATGGTTTTTGTGTGTAAATCGTCGGAAAGTGGTGATATTTTCATTTTGAAGTAAATATTACATCGTTTTAGATAATATTCGCACTAAATAACACCTATTTTGACCCAACCAAAAAAGTGTAAACAAACAAAAAAGAGAAAGTTCCCGTCACAGTGAAAGTTGTTATATTTTGTGGTTTTTCTGTATGGATCTGATCCGTAAGTGTTTTATTTCTTTTCTATATTACATGTATCATCGTTTTAGACAACATTTAGAACAAAATAAAACAAAAAAATATTTTTTTGGTACGGTGAAAGTTACGTAAGCAATAGAAATTCTAGATCATAAAAAATCTAGATTTTTTGAATTTTTTGTTTTCAATGTTTGTCTCTAAAAACGCTTTTGTTAGATAACTTATCTATCCATAATGTACCCTGCAAAATTTCGTGTGAATTGGTACGGTAGTTTTATCAGAAATCGTTATCACAAAGAACAAAAGAAATAATAACAAAAGCGGGTAATAAAGATAAGTGAACGTTGTTTACAAAGACTGCAACCATTTGAAACGTATTCGTAATCTATTCGAGTAGCAAAAAACATTAACAATACTACTTGAGACATTGTAAAGAAATCCGAGTGTTTGTTTATTTAAGCGCGGTCGTAAAACTGTCACGGCGCGGACCACCCACGGCGCCTGATCGGTTAAATTTAGTTTTCCATTACGGTCTGTGTTATTATAAATATATTGTGCTGTATAAATTGAAGTTAGAACATGCAAAAATATGTTAAATTGTTCTTATTGCGTAAGCCTTATTTTCTTGAATTTTTCGGGGTTATTAGACACGCCTGAGGGGTGAATAGACACGCCTGAGGGGTTACCAGACACGCGAATATGGTTAATAGACACGGGAAAGAGGTGATTAGTTACGAAAGAGGGGTGATTAGACATGAATAAAATAGGGCTGCTGCCACAAAGTTTAAGAACCGTTGGGTAGGTGGTTCAATTTTAATTTTTTGTTAAATGTTTTAATTTTATTTTGAATGCAATTTTCAGTTTAAAGTTTTGTTTTTTAGTTTGGAGTACAATTTTGTTTAGTTTTTGTTGATTATTATTAATAATTAACCAATAAAAACCATCAAAAACATGTAAATGAATGTCAAATGATTTTGGTGGTTTTTAAAATATTTTTTTTTTTTTTAAATACATATTATTTTGTATAAGATACCTACTCGAGTTTTATTTGCTTACCTTAATATTAACTCATTAATCAGGGAAACTACAATGAGGCAGCCCTACGAAATTTTTCTAATCACCCCTCAGGCGTGACTTTTGTCCCCTGATGGGAAGTAAATAGAAATCACGTATATTTTGAGGTTTTTCTTATTAACTATAAACATATCCGAATAAAAATGGATATATTTCAGTAGTTTGGCCTAAGACTCAACAAATATATGCTTAGAAACATGTGTATCAAGTCAGCAACATTACGAAAATCGTTGCAAAAGATCGAAAACCTATCTATTCACCCCGTTTGACGGTATATCCGATATATTAGCCATCATGTAAGGAAGGTCATTAATATAAACCAGAAATAAGAAAGGACCAAGAATTGATCCTTGAGGCACGCCTGTCTTAACTAGAGACCCCGAGGACGTCGCCCCGTTGACGTTTACTTTTTGCTGCTTGTTTGATAGATAGGAAAAAACAAGATCAGCAGCTTTTCCACAAATTCCGTAGTGGTGTAATTTACAGATCAGTATTTTGTGGTCAACGCAGTCAAACGCTTTTGAGAGGTCACAGAAAATGCCAATTGTATCCTGGGACTTCTCCCAGGATTCCAAAATGTGACTGATGAGTTTTACTCCTGCGTCAGTCGTCGACCTACCTTTCGTGAAACTGAACTGGTGACTATGTAAAATTCCATTTCAATTAAAATATGACAACACCTGGTCTAGCATAATTTTTTCATATATTTTACTCAATGTTGGTAGCACAGATATAAGTCTATAATTTGAGGGATCACTCTTACTACCCAATTTGAAAATTGGTACTACTTTGCTGTTTCATTCAATCTGGAAACGTACCGCTATCTAAACATATGATTGTTAGGACAGGGGCAATTGTGTCAATGATATCCCCAAGAACCTTAACGGAAGTCCCCCATAAATCTTCTGTGTTTTTTTATGTTAAGACTTTTAAACGCTTTTTAGAAATGGGCTTGAATTCAAAACTTGGAATGTCCTTACTGAAATTTTCTTTTAAAAGGGATTCAGCTATAGGTGATGAGGAGAGAGATTTCTATTGGGATGTTGGTAAAGAACTTTTCTAGCGTCTCAGTAACTTTAAACTTATCTGAAATGGTTTCATTCTCAATTTTTAAAGACAATTAATTCTGACCTCTCTGTTTTGTGTTTCCAGTTTCTTTATTAATTACTTGCCACACAGCTTTTATTTTATTATTAGAAATACTAATTTTGTTACTTATTAATTTAGATTTAGCTTGGGCGTAAACTCGTTTAAATGTCTTAGAATAGTTTCCAACATAATTATGAAGGGCTGGATCAGAGGTCAATGACTTCTCCCTGTACAAATTAAACAAAATATATATGCTTTTTCTAATGCCAGCAGTGGTTCATTCATTAAATTTTGATTTAGTATTGATTGTTACTTTTTTACATGACACGCTTTATTGAATTCATGGCATACCGTAGAAAATAATGTACCGTAGTTTATATTGGGGTCTTGTGAATCAAAACTAGTAGTTGAGAGATTGCTAAGAACCTCGGGGGAGGCTGGATTGCTCCAACACAAATGTATACGTATATCCGTGGTGGGGCGACCCAGACTGCCAGGCACTTCTTCTCTTGCAACCGAGCGGGTGGGCAGGTTGCGGATAGCCCAACTCCGGCTGCGGGACCGACCACTAATGGTTACATTGACCGCTGGTGGCCGATCCCGCACTCGGAGCATCTTCTAAAAGAGATCCCGGACAAGAGAAGTTCCCGAAAGCCAAATCCCAGGCTTAGGGTAACCTATATACCCCTTCCTATGTTACCCATCACCAAATCAAGCCATCCCTCCCTATCCATACATTTCCTGTCGATCCTAAGTCCCTAGGTCAACTTCCAGGCCTAAGGTGGCTCCCAAGGAACCCACACCCTCCATCCATCAAAATCCAGGCCCGGAAGAAGAAAATAGGCGACCGAAAGCGCAAAATTCGCGAAGGCACTAGCCAGCGCGAAGTGCGATCGGACGCCGAAGGGAAGGTACGCGACAGGCCACAAGTCCGCGAAGGGGAAACCCAGCGCGAAAAAAGGCCGGACGCACGCGACCGGCCGCAAGAGCGCGAAGGGGAAACTCAGCGCGCAAAGCGGCCGGACGCGGAACCGCGCGTGCGGGGGCAAGCTTGCGAAGGGGCAACTCAGCGCGAAATGCCTCCGCACGTGACAGAGACTACCGGGACCGACAGCTAACCCAAAAGACACAGACGGACACCACGACCGGCCTCGTCCAAAGCACAGCAGGGGCAAGCGAGGTGGTACCCAACACCCGGCGTTGCCGGCAAAAAATACCGAGCCAGGCACCTCTGAGCTGCAGTCTGGACCGAGCGGTACAGGGCCGGCAAAGAGGAAGCGCTCTGACGAGACGGCTTCGCTGAGCATGCTCCAGGGGGACGCCAAACGGGTAAGGACCCACTCCGCTCAAGGGGAGCAGAGGACCTACGCGCGGGCCACGAAATACATCCCGGCGCGGCTGGCCGTAGCAATCTGCCTCCTCCCACCCACCAGAGACCTGACAAAGGAAGAGGCCGAGTACATAAAGACAGACCTTGAGAACCTGGTCATAGATACAGACTCGACAGCACCACTCCCTGCTTTCCGCGGATACTCACGGGTAGCGGAAGGCACCGTGCAGATGTGGTGTGAGGACGACTATGCCCTGACCTGGCTGACACAGAAAGTACCCCTGATAAGACTTCCAACAACTGACCTGACACTCACGGTTCTGAGACAATCTGTCGTGCCCACCCGTGTCCGAGTCTCGCTATTTGTCCCTCGTTACAGAAGTGACATAGCCAGACTCCAAAGTATTCTGACTCGTCAGAATACTTGGTATGACATCGGTAGGTGGACACTGTACAGGGCGACTACCGTCGGTGGCGCCAACTACGGGACTTATTTGACCCTGGGTGTGCCACCGGAGGAAGCCGTAAAGGTCCGGGCTCTGGAGCGACGTATATCATACCTACTCGGGTCGATATACGTACGCTTCTGGCCCACGACCCAACCCTCTGACGTCCAGACTCACAGCACAGATATGAAAACGACACAACCGACAAATCAACAGACTGACGACACGGATATTGACCAACTGGAGGAGGTCATGGCCCGAGCGACTATGGCTGACGACATTGATACCATACCACCCGAATCACCTGGCTGGAGTGACCGTTTACTCGCTTCGTCGCCGAGTGAAAGACACGATGACAAGTACAGAGAGGAGGTAGTGGAGAGGCTATCCGATGGATCCATCTCCAACTAACCCCTCTCCACCGTCGTCACCGCCCCTCAACATCATCCAGACCAACCTCCAGCACAGCCAGACTGCCACGGCTAGCTTACGCAGGGCGCTGGAGATTAAACCCCGAACCATCGTACTGGTACGTGCGTGCTACCTGTGCTTAGCAAAGCCTACAGAAATGAACCGCTTAGATGCTGTAACATCAAAAATGGTGTGTTCTGACCTGTATGAATTTGGCTTGTTATCCCTACACGCCCGTATAAATTATATGGAATATCTGTTACACATTGCATACAGGCTCAACTTCAAACGGTGGGCAGCGAGAAGTGATGAGCACAAAGAAATGCTACAGACAAGGAAGAAAATAATTCAAAATAAATTCAAAGATGAGCTCAATCTGTTGATTGATATAGTAAAACAAGGCTCGGGAACCACCAATAACGGGAACACTGCAAGAAAATTCTTTGAGTTTCCTAATAAAACCACAGCTATAACCGGTTTGGATGAAGACCTCATCAAAAGATTTGCTGTAATTTTACAAGCAATTACATCTGGAGAGCAGGTCGATATAATAAAATTTAGAGATTATGCCCGCAAAACAGCAGAAAAGTACGTATTATTATACGACTGGTACTACATCTCGTCAAGCGTTCATAAATTATTAATCCATGGGGCTGACATAATCGAGAAAAATAATATTGTGCCGATTGGGACTCTCTCGGAAGAAGCCTCAGAGTCTCGAGATTTTAGGAGGTTTCGAGAACATCATTCGCGGAAAAGGAGCAGGCAGGATTCCAATCAAGACATTTTAAATATGCTTGTTGTTTCTTCGGATCCTTTGCTAAGTGCACAAAGGCCTAAGTTAGATGCCAAGAAAAAGCAGAGCTTTTTTGCTGAAATTCTCGACTTAATTCAATTTCAGGAAACTGAGTTCGAGTTTTTGGATATATCCAATCTGGATGCTGACTCAGAATTGAAGTCTGACAACGAGAGTGATAAGGAAAATTTGTAAAAAAATTATATATGTACATATTTGTAAATGACATGTCCAGTTTCTGCCCTCTGGTCGTGGTCTGAAACGATAATGTTCATGATCTAAGGTTTTACAGTAAGATTTAAAAATTTAGATTTAAATTATTATGGATTTATAAATTCAGTAGAGGTTGCGTAACATAATTCTCAAAAAAACAGTACTCAAATATAATTTCCGCCTCGCCATTTTTAACGGGAAGTACTAAAAATGTTTTTGACGTTCCATTTTATCCCGTAATTACCTTTAAAGAGTGTGAACAATAACTATAAGCCGCTTATTTTAGATCTAAAGTATTTATGTAATTATTGTAATGTAATTGCGTTACATAAAATATGACAATATTACTAACATGTTTTTGTGTACACATCAAAAGAGGTTTTTTTTTAATTACCCACTTCTTAAAATTAAGGTAAGTATTTATTATTTCTTTGACATGACATTGACATATTATTATGAATTGACCAGTTTCTGCTCGCTTTGCAGTTCCACAGAGTACATTTTTATATGTGCAGTTCCAAGTTGCGTTGCGTTCCTTGCTTACTGTGCGATTATTTTCTGATATTGATATTTTCTTATAACGACCATTGCTATTCTACACGGACTGATATCATCTAGACACGATTACTATTGCTGCTCAAAAAGGATTCTGTTTTGCTACTTGATTTGGATATTATGATGAGGTGCATGAATTGTGGCATCGCTGTGCAGTGGATTCGCAGACACATCGTGTCGAGGCTGGCGTTACCCTTGCAAGTGAGACTCGCTCAATGGTTAGCAAATCAGGTACGCCTCTATACTTACTACGGCAGTCGCGTAAACCATGCCGTAAAGGCAATATTTTGAGTTGTTGTGTTATAAATTGAAAAATACAATGATATTTGCTATTGTTCCAGCTCCCATTAGATGGATACGCTTGTTACGATTGTTTAAATTGATTAAATACCAAAACTGCTGACAGTGGGAGATTACTAGGCCATACAATGGTCTGCCGTGGATGTGGTGTGTCAGTCGGACTCAGAAATCCAAGACGCCGACGTTTTTATACTGTTGCAGTGGACGGCCCTTTAGTACTCAATGATAATAATTATTAGGTGAATATTTTTTTTCCCCAACTACGTTTTTATTATATGTAGGTAAAGTCTTTGAAAGAAAATGGCTAAATGAATGGGACAAATCTCTCAAAACTGGAACAACGAACGATGGAAACGACAATCATGAAAGATTAAAGGAGTGTTCGTCATGTAAAACTCAACATAAACATAGGTATAACATCACGCCAGCGATTTCCGAAGGATTTGGGCAAGGTGAACTCATCCCACATTTCGCCAGTTATGTCATGTCATTTTTAATCAAATGTATTTTAATAATATTTTCAGGATATGGCAACAATTATTCATGCCTGTTGGGTTCGAGCGAATCGACGCCGGATTCATGACGCATCAAAGAACTTGCAACAGGATGTTGTTCCATCCGTGGAACATAGATCATCAACACTGTCGCCACCACTTTCTTTACAAACAATACCGCCGCTACCACTGTCTTCTTCTATTTAAATTGTTATTGTTCACACAAGTTCCCAAATGATTGGGTTCGTCCATGTATCGGTGAACACGCTCTATTATTTGCTGAACGTTTGGGTGGAATTTATTTAGGAGGGCTCCTGCTATTCTTAAATCAAGCATGAGATTACAAGAAGCAATATTAAAATATCTTTGGCGAAACATTTTAAAATCTCTTTTGAAGCGACCATTTATTATTTCAACTATCCATCTGCATAACGTAACCTTTCGACTTTGATTGGCCTGTGAGTAAGTTGACTGCTGTTGCCCCACATATAAAGACTCTGGTTTGTCATAGAAACCTTCTAGAAATGGAATCGCAGCCCGGAATCCTCTATCTAGTATACAAATATCGTTTGGCCTAAGTTACGAAACGGACTATCTCCAGTTACGAAACGGACTATCTCCAATTTCGAATAAACTTTTTATTATGTCAGCATCGCTTTGTGTAGCAGCATATGGCCCTAAAACATCAATTGTTTATGTCCATCGCACGAACATATCACGAAAGGTTTGACAAGATTATCGTACTTATGCAAACTGTAGTTAGAGCTCTGCTGTAAAAAAATATGTATCAATGTAGAAATAAGCCCAGCGCTCTGGTGTAATGAGTGCTAGTGAGTCCAGTCATTATTGGTTAGTGGGGGGGAGTTGGGGACATCCTGTCGCATCATCTATTTTTTTATTTAAGTGTGTCTGTATACCTACAATAAAATAATTTATTTGGCAATAAATACATAGTTTTATTTATTTTAATCCCAATTCAATACCAACAAGTTGGTAAATATAAATAATATTGTGGGTATTGAGGATAGACACCAAAATACGGAATTGAAGAAGAATAAAAATATCATTTTATGTGTATTTATGTATTCAACAGATATAAGAATTTGGGATTTAATAAAAAAATAGTAAAGCACTTATTCAATAGGTGCTTTACACTTTTCTTACACAGCTAATAATATCCAAAAACAACTGCAGAATCTGATCCCAGATCAACAAAATATTAAATACCACCAATTAGTACATGTGCTCACTCACAGATGGCGTTATAATGAAGAAAAATCCCTAGCGTATAAACCTGATTTTGACCAGTTTTCGCAAGTTTTTGACTCCTGAAACTTATTAATTGATAAACTATAAAATACGACAATTATAATAATATAACAATCATTACTGAACATTGGTTTTGACTACCTAGGCAAACGTCCATTGCCCCACCAGACATGTCCTTTGTATTTGAGCTTGTTTGGGTTTTTTTTGTAATATTTAATGATATTTTGTCTTTTTTTTTTATTTATTTTACTTTATTTTACAAATGCTTAGTATTAATTCCTTAAATTAAATTATTTTGTATATAATATAACTTTACATGTTACTTAAATAAGAGTTTGATAATCTTTTTTTATTTAAATTAATAAAAATGTGTCAAAAAACAGCAATGTTTTGTGTGTTAATATTTGGGTTAATAACATATCGAACTTTTTAACTTGGACACTAAAAGGGATCGTTTTACATGTAAAAATAAATAAAAATATTTTGACGATTTTTAAAAAAGAAACTGCATTAAATTTTTCGTCAAATCGGCAACCAAAAAATCATAAATAATTAGCACTATGACCATCTCCAAGGATATTACGGTTAAACATGCCGTTTAGGAGATAATTCGATTTTTCATACTAGCTTCATACAAATTTTTCGTAAAAAAATTATATTTCCTTCGTTTTTGGGCAGAATTAACTCGGGTGTCATTTTTGTACATAGTAATGACTAATAGAAGCGATATCCGGCAAAAAATCAAGCACTTGCAAATTGAAATCCCCAAGTCTATGAAAGCCGATTTCCAGCCCACCGTGCGGCGCGCCGGTCTCGTAGGTACAGTCAGTCGATCGCGCTACCATGGGTTCTAAGTTGCTTTCAAATTTTGTTTTTCACAATTCTAAATCTGCCATTTTTGAATACTTAAAAAAAAATATTTTTATAAATCTATTGAACTACCAAGACAAAATCATTTTACTGCGGAAAAACAACCATTAAAATTTCAGCTTGTATATGTCGGAGACGGGTATGTGACTTTTTCGTTATCATCACCGATATTTTAACTACTGTGAGCGTAGTGTGGGTAGTGTTGGTTAATGCGCAATAGAAAAACCGTTTTCAGTTCAGATCACATTATAATTTACTATCAAATTAATCACACTAGCTAAATTATACACACACAAGGTGTGACGGCGTTTATTAAAATCACAAATTAACACAATGATCCCAAATTACAATTAACACAATAACTGAGCACAACGAATCGAGAACAATTCCGCGACGTCTTAACTTCGATGCGATCAAAGGCTGAATCCCTCCTCGCCGTGGCCTTAAAACATCACAACTTTGTAGAAGCACGCATTGTGAGTAGATCACGTCCTATCGCCAGCGGCGCGCTTGTGATTCGTTTCGTGTCCGTACTAATGACCGGATCCGTCATATACTTATAATATTTTAAGTATATGATCGCGACGATAGGTCGTGGTAGAGAGAAATCAAAGATGATTGAGTGGACTGTATAATAAGTAGTTTTATGCAAATAAGAAAGGTACAAAATGGAACAGGAAAATAATAAGAGTTAAATATGAGCGTTAGTAAGACGCGTAAGCGCAGCCGTGCTTGAAACCGTGCAACAGCTGACTGCTGAGGCGCGGGGGCCCGCGCTTGGCTGTGAGGCCAGCTGACTCGCCGCTGCCCCGCACCCCTCGTTCACTGCCGCCAGCGCGCGGCGATGTTGAGAGCGGAGGTCTCAACATACTCCCCCCGTTGAAGAGTCTTCAACAGTGGTGACCGGCAGCGGGCAGATGGTATTGAAGGCGCGCCGGATGACACCCTTTCGTGTGAGGATGTCGGCGACCCTCGCGACGCCTTCTCTGCCTGGGAGAACATGTGTGATGCGTCCTAGAAGCCACATAAGAGGTGGTAAGTTTTTTTTTTTAATGACGACCAATGTGCCTTCCTTGAGCTCGCCAGACGACCGGCACCATTTTGTTCTCTCCTGTAGCCACAGAACATATTCATGGGAGAATCGAACCCAGAAGTGTTGCTTCAGATATTCAATACGCCGAAATCGTTGCAGGCTGTTGACGTTGGCGTTCTGGATCTGTGGATGAGATCCGGCTCGAAGGACCAATGATCGCGACGATAGGTCGTGGTAGAGAGAAATCAAAGATGATTGAGTGGACTGTATAATAAGTAGTTTTATGCAAATAAGAAAGGTACAAAATGGAACAGGAAAATAATAAGAGTTAAATATGACCGCCAGCGCGCGGCGATGTTGAGAGCGGAGGTCTCAACAGTATATGATATGCTAACTTAAACTTATCCTCATATGAAACGTAATTAAATTATCTTCAGGAACGTACAAAATAAGTATTATAAAATTACAATCCAATTACCCCAAATAGGTACTCATATTTAAGTTTTCATATAATTCACAAAATACAATTAGTTAGTTACATAAATTGATTTTTTTATCTAATTTTATAATGATAAATCAACAATTTAAAACAGGCAATACTTACAATAAAATAATTTAAATACTCACAATTTGTCCTTGAAAATAGTAAAATTGGCATGAAAACCGACGTGCGGTCCGTTTGCACACAAAAAGTCAACTAGCAACGATGCGGTGAGTCACACGGACCCCTCACGCGTCCCTCTATGTTACGTAATAACAAAAGAGAATCTAACTCTTTCGGATACACGTAATTAAAGTAGTTCTCATTACCCCGTGGCTCCGATTCCCCCGTGTTCCCCTAAGGGGGGTAGAAATGGTAAATTATCATCTACTAATAAATAGCTCTAAAAGTATTTATTTTAAAATATTAAAATATATTTGAAATCCTCGCAACAAGCCCTTTCATTTAATATGTCACATGGTACAGCCCACAAAACTTATTTTTAAATTTTCTTATTTGTCTCCCGCAAGTGGCCCAATATTCAAAATTCGTCCGTCCGTCGTCCGTCGCGGGGAAGCGGGCCCCGCGCTCGCACCACGTGTCCCGCCTCCGTGCGACGGACGCCCGCGCGGGGCACGCGCGTTTCCCGCCAGCGGTGTGGCCAGCGGTTTTGCAATGTAATCCTATACTATTAAACGAGCAATATTTGTATTATAAATATATTTGTAATCACGTTCTCGAAAACGGCTCTAACGATTTCGATGAAAGTTGCAATATAGGGGTTATACGGGAGGGAAAAATCGATCTTTTTCTCCGAATTCACCCGAGCAGAGCTCGGTCGCCCAAAGTTTAGAACCAGATAATTAATAATGACATTAGAATAATGATATGATAGCATGGAATTAGTAAGTACCTACTATCATGGCAGCATGGAATTAGTAAGTACCTACTATCATGGCAGCATGGAATTAGTAAGTACCTACTATCATGGCAGTATGGAATTAGTAAGTACCTACTATCATGGTAGTATGGAATTAGTAAGTACCTACTATCATGGCAGTATGGAATTAGTAAGTACCTACTATCATGGCAGCATGGAATTAGTAAGTAGTCCACTTAGAGCACTGGGATGTATTAGTTTTACAGGACGTTATTAAATGAAATATATCGATAAAAATCACTAGAATGTTTATTAATTACACATACTTACGTACATACGAAATGTGTTATATCGATATCTTTCATTTACTAATGTCCTGTAAAACAAATACATCCCAGCAGTAGGCTGCTGAGTCGTAGGTGCTATTCGGACGGGTGCTCTAAGTGGACTACTTCTTAGTATGTACTATACATGGGATTGGTATGAACTATCCTATACTATTATATGAGCCTTATAAATTTTCACCAGAGCAGAGCTCGGTCGCCTAGGTACTAATATATTAAATTCTCCATCGACACGACTGTGCATGCACACCGTTAAAATTGAACTAGCAACACTGCGTAAATAAAATAATCCGGTCTCCGCGACGGGTATCTGAGGCCTAAGAGTTCCGTTTTTTACTTTTGAGGTACGGAACCCTAAAAAATACAGGTTTTAATAACTGAGTTGGAACTTGAAACAACCAAGCGTTGAGGACTTCCACGTTTATTTGATGCAGGATATTGAAAGCTACCACCCAAGTGTCGAGCCACATGTGTGCAGACTCTGATCATAATCGTACCTATAGCGTATGTAGTGTATATGTTACGGCTAAAACCCGAAGTGCGGCTACACCTAGTTTTAGCCGGCTAGAACTAGGTGCGGCCGGTAGCAGTTGGTTAAACTTGCCTAAATGGATCCTGGCACTCGCCGGCCGCTGCCGCGGCACCGCTTGCTTCGCTCGCTCGGCTCGTGCGGTGTGTTATGTAGTCACAGTTCTAACCTAACCTAACCTACCTTTCAGCCATTTTCATTTGCTATAACTAACTTTAACCAACTGCTAACCGCACCAAGTTCTAGCCGGCTAAAACTAGGTGTAGCCACACTTCGGGTTTTAGCCGTGACATATACACACGCTTGAGCCTACTTCACTGAAGTCTTAGCGTAGGTAGGCACGTGGGTAAATGTCGCCGGTGCGCGGTGGGGCGAGTTTCAATAAAAAATTACGCATGTTTGTGTCACGTGTGCCAACGTGACACATTACCATGCATTTGAATTGAGTGACAGCACCCGGAGATTTTCCAGAATAATCCATAGTGTTCCATACGCATGAGCCGAGTCCTTCAAATACCCGCTACGTGCCCTATTTGTAGGGTACCTACCTCGGACACATAAACAACCAGTGACGTCTTTGTAACGAGGTACTTTCACTGTGCATATCTCAGTGCATGTAACATGTTTGTCGATGTTCCAGAACCGATGAACCAGTCTCGAGAACATTAATACCAAAAAGAAAAACTGTTCCGATATGTTGATTTATAGATTCCTATGCAATAAATAAACGACACAAAAAGTAGTAGGTACGGACGGAAGAAACGCAACCGCTCCCTAATTGAAGGACAAAATAATGTAATACGACACGCGCCCGTCTCACAGACTTACAAACGACTAATTAGGATAGATCAGGGATAACATAGTTTTTAATGTTCGTATGTAGGTAAATAAGGTTTAACAAAAAACTAGGATCTAGTGGTAACGTTGTGTCGGTAAGAATAGCTAATTCAGCTCATATCGGCGGCAATCAGAAAATTGGTGAGTCTTGGAGAGCGTCGCGCGGTTTTTGCCACGCTGCGCTGCCGCCGGGACCCCGAGTAATTCCCAAAATGGCCCCTTCTCTAATGTATAATTCAATCGATTTCATTTGTTGGAGTTTTTCAGCGTCGCCGGGTCACGATAACAATACATACATATGTATGGGCCGCTCTAATAAATTGGTCGGAGCCAAGTTTTTAGCGTGTCGTCTCGTCCGCAGCGACCGCGGCGGACCCTCCTTAAGGCTTGTGCAGACCAGCGCGACACGCGACGCGACACAAAGGCACCGCTCGTCGTGCGACGAGCGGTGCCTTTGTGTCGCGTCGCGTGTCGCGCTGGTCTGCACAAGCCTTTACGAATTGCGCTGAGTTGCGCCGCACTGCTCGCCGTGTATGATCTCCCGACAAATTATCAGTCATTTCTTACACCACACATACAGCCTGTCAGCATGTGCCTCATATACCAACCACTTACATTAATTAACGACACTAAGAATAACTTTACGAACATACAAAATTATGATCGGCCTCAGATCATAGAGGTCCTTATTATCTTTAAGTATAATTTGCACATTGTATGCCGATGCAATAATAATATAGGTGGCTGGTTCATCTACCGGGAACTGGAGACCTACTGCATACAATACCACCACCTAGCACCTTGGGTCACCCGCGCGGTGGCGGGTAAATCACCAACAAAAGCATTCCCAAGGAGGGTTGGTGTCAGGCTGGCGGCCGACTGTAAAACTTTGCCAAAACCATAAGCAACATGAGTGGAAATGATATGATGCGCGATAGGGCTAGGGCTTATCCCACAGGCGACGCGCAGGGGCAGCACCCAGCTTCTGTGGGAAATGGATAAGGGTTGTCGCACCAGAACGGGTGGGTGCTACGCAAACTCGGAGTGTGAGAGAAATTAGAGTGAAGTGTACGAACTGGAATGTAGGTACACACGGCTACATATCAAGCTATAGTTTTCCAGTATAAGCTGACCTCGCATTGTACGGAAATCCTATACAATGTGAGATCACCATAAACTGGAAATGTATAGCTAGATGTGTAGCCCTGTGTACGATGACTGGAAAAGAAACTGAACTAGCAGATGTTTTAAAAAGGCGACGACTGAATATAGCGTGTCTGCAAGAGACAAAGTGGAAGGGTGCGAAGGCTAGAGAGATAGGAGAAGGATATAAGTTTTATTACTGTGGAATCGATGGCAAGCGAAATGGTGTGGGTATAGTTTTGGATAGTCAGTTGAATGAATGTGTGGTGGATGTTAAAAGAGTGAGTGATAGCTGTTAAATTAATTGTAGAGAGTTTAGTACAAGGTGGGCCAAAAGAAATCACCCTATTGGAAGATGCTCTCATTTTTGCAAATGGCCGCCAATGTCAAATCTGTTTTGACATTTGTGGACTAGACAGATGCAGAATACAAGTGAACAAGTCATGGAGCGATACACTCCCCAAGAACGCGGAATAATCGTGTCTATTTTTTTGCGTAACAATTCGTCTGTGGTGTTGGCGCAGCGCGAATTCCGTCGCCGATTCCTCGGCCGTCTGACACCGACTGCGCAAACACTGCGCCGTTTGGCAACCAACCTTGAAGAGTATGGGACCACACGAGACGTTGCCAAGAGTGGCCGGCCCCGGAGCACCCGTTCTGCCGAGAATATCGCCGCTGTTGCCGAGGATGTCGAGCTGTCGCCGGAAACATCGACCAGACGCCGTGCCACACAATTAGCCATCAGCCGGACGTCCCTAAGGCGAATTTTGGTCAAAGACCTGCGCATGTTCCCGTACAAAGGCCAGTCCGTGCATCAGCTGCTGCCTGCCGACCGCCAAACGCGCGTAACCTACGCCCAAGCCATCCTCAATCTCGAGGAAGAAGTGGACGATTTTTCGACCAAAATCATAATGAGCGATAAGGCTCATTTCCACCTCAGCGGGTACGTGAACAAGCAAAACTATCGCTTCTGGGGCACCGAAAATCTACGAGTGATGCACGAGGAGCCATTACACCCGCTCAAAGTGACTGCATGGTGCGCTGGTCACGCTGAAGGAGTCATCGGGCCATTTTTTTTCGAGAATGCCGCTGGCCAAATGACAACAGTGGACGGTGCGCGCTATAGGGCCATGTTGACCGAGTTTTTTCTGCCGCAATTGGACGAATTAGGACTGAGGGACATGTGGTTCCAACAAGACGGAGCAACGGCACACACTGCGCGAGCCACAACCGATATTCTGAAGGCAGCTTTCCCGGGTCGCCTCATCTCTCGTTTTGGCGATTTGCACTGGCCCGCAAGATCGCCCGAGTTAAGCGTTCCAGACTTTTTTGTGGGGTTTTTTGAAGTTCCGTGTTTACGTGAACAAGCTGAGACTCTGGAAGCCCTCAAGGACAACATTCGACACAAGTGCGAGAATCTGTCGCCCGAAGTTCTCGCCGAAGTGATGAAAAATATACAACCCAGATACAATCTTTTCGACTTGACCAATAAAAATTCTAAAGGTTCAAATAAACATAATTAAAAAACAGAATCGAAGTTTTTCATTCAGAAAAAAAAAGAGAGCCAAACAACATCGGATGACTTCTTTTGGCCCACCTTGTAGTTAATATAGTTAATGTATACGCACCCCAGTCATGGTCTGAGGATAGTGTAAAAAAGAATTTTTGGAAGGACTTCAATCGCATGATGATGGATGTGCAAGAAAGTGAAAAAATCTATGTGGGGGGTGACTTTAAACGGGCATGTAGGAAGACAAAAAGATGAATATGAGAGAGTGCATGGTGGTTGGGGATACGGAGACCGTGACACTGGTCAAGAACTGTAAAGTGCTCCCAGGTGAAGACTTAGTCAATTCAATTCAATTCATTTATTCTGTAACAATACACAACACAACACAAAACATAGACTTATAATGGAAGTAAAAGTCAGTGTTTCGTCCAGTAGGAAATAAGGAATGGCCCCCACCCAAAACCAGATGGCGTAAGATAGAAAAAGACGAATGCACCAGTATGTTTAAGAGTCAAGTGGTAGATAAAATGATTGAAATGAAGGATATGGAAGGAAAATCTGTGAGTGAATGTTGGAAAGAGATGGCGGATTGTATAAGGAAAGTAGCTAAAGATGTGTTTGGAGAATCGAAAGGGAAAGGTATCATAGAAAGGGATACATGGTGGTGGAATGAAGACATGCAAAAGATGCTTAAAGAAAAGAAAATTGCGTTTAAAGAATGGCAGGGTGTAGAAAACGAAATGATTGTTTGAAAGATGATAAGAAGATTTATAAAGAATGGAAGAGACAGGCAAAAAAGGCGATAGCAGTTTCGAGGGCTAAGGCGCAGGAGAAGTTTTATTAGTAAGGTTCTACGAAATAAAAGAACGATGTAAGATTTATTTTGAAAAGCTAATGAACGAAGAGAATAAATTTAATAGAATAGGCAACGATAATAGTTACTAGTGCTAGTAATTATAACCAAAGTTTGCCGAATATTATTATGTACTAACACTAGTGTTTAAGATGTGTTTGTATTTACTAACAAATGGATTGTATGATCTGTAATAAATTTTTGATTGATTGAATAGTTTCTATCATTTCATTTTTGTTACATCTCTCATTTTTAAAACAATACACATTGATTTGGGAATAGATATGCATAATTCAGCTAGCCACTGGCGACCTAATAAATCTTATGCTGTTAAAAAAAATAGACATATAACTGACGTAGATACAGTCTTATGTTATATGGGATTCTTCTCTGGAGAACCTGTGCGGACATGAATACTGTCTTTGTTCTACAGAAAAGGGCTGCTCGAGCCATTTACAACCTAGGTCCAAGAGATTCCCTTAGAGAAAAATTCAAAGAAATAAATGTTCTGACTGTAGCCTCACAATCTATTTTTGAAAACCTATTGTATGTGCACAAAAATTTATAAAATTTTAAGAAAATATCCGATATTCCTAGTTTAAATACCAGGAATAAACACAACCTTGCTGTACATCGCACACGTCTCCACAAAGTAGGCAACTCATTCATAGGTCAATGTATACGCTTTTACAACAAACTGCCCATTGACATTCGAAACTTACCCATTAAACGATTTAAAATCTGTATTAAAACCAAACTTTGTAAAAAAGGGTACTATGCAATTTCAGATTATTTAGAAGATAAAAAAGCTTGGGATTGAACTGCTCGCTCTGCTAAGCCTTGTGATAAAGCCATAAAACTAGAAATTTTAATTATTATGTAAAATCAACATATACCAGTTTTATAAACACATTGACATTGTTGAAAATTATATTCAAAAACTATTGTGAATGTGAGGACTATGTGGATATTGTTTTTATTTCTCTGCTAGTTTTAGCGATGGTCTGGCAGTTTGAGTAGTTTACCCAAATGTCCTTTCTTTGGTATTGTTCGTCGAGTTGAACTCCTTAAGTTCTGAGTTGAGCTCCACGATTACTGACAAATGCTTGCACTGACTGGACAGGTCCACTCAAATCTGTATGGTTCTTTCCTCAAAAGACCTTTTCAGACACTACATAATCTACATGGTCCTCATATGGCCTGACCAAGATTATGTCTGGACTTTAAAAGAGACTGTGACTTCCGAGTTTGTTTCGGCCTTTCTTCTCAGAGTAGTCAGATAGGAAATGCCGAACTCATCTAGCTTATTTTTAATATTTTTTTTATATGATGTGTAAAAGTGATTTCGATATCCTATTTACAGAATAAACAATTTCATTTCATTTCATTGCTGTGAACACGCGGTATAGCCGTAAACAACACGATACACATACGAGAACGCAGTTTTGCACTACACGAAACAAAAATATATTTCCGTCGCTTTTATTAAATACGGTAGCACACACGCATCATGCGTATGACCTTGGCCAGTTTATGGCATTGCTAAAATTCGAATGCAACTTAAAAAGTGCAGCTAGCAGATAGGCTTTAAGCGTTGGTAAGAAATTCAAACTACCTCAGGTTCTATTCTCGTAAAGCACAGTGCGGTTTTTTGCAAATATTCTATTTTTGTTTTCAATAATAATATGTTTTAAATATTGCTGCTTTTTTATGTCGTTATAATAAAGGGTTTCGAATAAAAAATGCGTGATATGTGATAACAAAATTAAAAAAATACTATGTATTCGTAATATTCATTTAACATAAGTTAACAAACTGCTACAATTATTTATCATTACTACAGCTGAATAAGATGTGAAATAGATGTCAAGAAACTTAGAAGCAATTTGTATTATTTTGACATATTTAAATTATGAAATGTTTTAAATTTTAAATGGATTTTTTTCACCATAAATATTAAGCTTTGACCATGGTCGAAGTAATTAAGTAATAAACAAGAATATTAGACTACTTAACATGTAAAAAAACTACTTACAGAATAGGTGATTTTAAGGTTAAATATGGGCAGTTTGTTTACATTAATTATTTTACAATTTATTCGACTTTAGTAAATCAAAACTCAAACTCAAAACTCAACGCATTTATTTCAAATAAACCAATTACAGGTACTTTTGAACTGTCAAGGGGTCGGTCAGTCAGAAAAATGAAGCTAGTTGCCCATTCCAAAGCGTAGTAGGTACCTATGGAGAAGAACGGGCAAGAAACTCCACGGACACTCTTTTAAATCAAAATATTGTTACAAAATATTGGTTACATCATTCGTGTTGAACTTATACATGTGAGAACAATGTAGAAAGACGTGCACGTTAAAAGCGTTCGTAATAAAAATATAATATCAATTCAAAAATTTAAATAAATTAAAATAAACCGCTAAGCTAAACAGCTAAGAGATGACCAGTCCCTACTGACGGCGCCCGTTCACGAACATGACGTATGGATCAGCACCATTAAGCTCAACCATTTTGAAGGGAACTTAATGATCCAACACACACGCCACCATCAGCGAGACATTTGAGTGAGCATGACATACTCTCAGCTGCCAGGGCACATTCAAGTCAATGAAAGACGTACCCAGTAAATGGTAGCTTTATGGAATGTACAACATGGTCACAGTGCTCACACATGTGATATTCAATTATACAATACTGTTATGGTTGTTGGTTGTGATGCGTGGTCAGGGTTTCTTAGGCTATTCAATAAGACGACTAGACTTGTGTTAGATACGTGTATTCAGCCATGACGGACGGGGGAATACCAACAGGAACAGGAAGGCATGAAGACCACAGATTACAATAATAATATAATGCTGGATACATACGTAACATCTCCCTTATGAAGAATAGTAAAATACGCGGCATGAAGCGGAACATGGTACGTACGTAAGCATACACTTTTTTTTTTTTTTTTTTACATTTCAAATTCTTACATACTAAATAGACTATGGATGAAACGGAACATCTCTATATGACTGACAATGACATCTGTCAAGTTGACTTAACTGAGTTTTGACAGTAATAGATAGTTGACAGTTTGACAGTTGGTAAATACTAAATGTAAATAAGGCTAGTAAAACAAAAAACTTAATAAATTAAATCTAAGTACAAATAAGAACTTAAACTAGACTTAAAATTACCAAAATCTTCGGGGCTTTATGATAGCTCTGCCGAATGAAGAATAAGTATTTGTCAAGCGGTTATTACGACTATTTGGTGTATGTAATGTGTTTGCTTCTGTTTCAGGTTTTTGGACGGGACTAGTTGAACAAGGGGATTGATAGTTTGATGGAGGAGACGACAGCTGTGAATTGGAAGGCGGCGGAAGATCTGTATCTAATGGAACTGATGGTGATGGAAGTGGACTCTTACTATGAGCAGACAAAGTAGGAGAAAGTTTTGGTTTTAGGATGTGTTGGCGATTACGACGAAAAGTTCCTTCCGGAGAGACAATAGTAAACGATCTAGGCTGTGAACCTATGCCCGAAACAATACCTGGTGTCCAAATACTTTCTGGCTGTTTCTTGAAGTAAATATTATCACCAATGTTTAATGAAGACAACGGTTTTGTATGTTGATTATAATAAATCTGTGATTTGTTGTTTTTTATTTGAGTTTTATTTGTTATAGACCTGTAGTTAGGTATTTTAGGTTTCAAAGTCTATTCTAAGACTGGAAGTTTAGTTCTAAGTGACCTGGACATTAGTAATTGTGCCGGTGAATACATACTTTCTTTTGGTGTATTCCTATACTGTAATAATGCTAAATGAGGGTCTGCATTATCAGTAAGACATTTTTTCAATATATTCTTAACCGTGCCTATGGTTCTTTCTACAAGACCATTAGACTGTGGAAGATAGGGATAAAGCAAAATTATTAAACTCTTTTGAGTTCAATGGGGGACCATTATCTGAAATTAGAATATTTGGAATTCCGTGTCTGGAAAAAATAGACTTTAGATGACTTATGACGATTTTACTAGTGGAACCACCTACTAGCTTTGCAAGCTCGATATATTGTGAAAAATTATCAACGACTATGACATACCTGTCTGAATTAAAATCAAATAGATCAATACCAACTTTATTCTTGACTTTACTCTTTCTAAGACTTGTTTTAGCCTAAAATCATGTTCTTCTTTTGTTTGACCATAAATTAAGAAATCATCCATCATGATTTTAACTCCTGAGATATCAGAGACTCTTTTTGCCATAATGGAATGAAACAGTTCTGGAGCTGCATTTATCCCGAAGGGAAGTCTTAGGAATCTATATCTACCTTGAGGTGTGATGAATGTACATAGCTTTGAAGAAGCTTCATCTAACTTGAGCATGTAAAATCCTGTGTTTGCATCAAGGGTTGTGAAATATTGTGAACCAGAGAGGCTGGATTTTATTTCATCAATTACTACGTGTTGACAATTCAACAGCAGTAGCATACATCAATAAAATGGGTGTAAAAAATACCCTCATCTCACAAAAATAACTCGTGAAATAATTTAACTGGTAAAGGTAATATAATATACCAAGAAGCCTTTCTTCTTTGTCTCGTACATAAAATCTAGTAATAATATAATTGCAGATTACATATCACGAAGAACCTACCGGACATAGAACAGCAGCTGTCCGATTGAGCCTTCGGCAGTCTCACTCGCACATTCGGTGATCCAAAATTTTTTTTTTATTTTTTTCAAAAATTGTGCTACACACATAGGCACCGAGACCCAATACATTCGCGATAGACTCGTTTACAGTTCATGGCTAAATTAGGATTTCTATGCTTTCCCGCCATTTTCAGTCATACTTAAAATTATTATCAGACAAGACACCGGCCGGTTGCCCCGAGCGTGCAGTGCACACAGCGCGAGACACAAATATCTTGCACATAGCACGTTTTTATAGGTACTCTCGTTATTATTTTACAGTAATTATACATAATTGTCCACAGCTAGCGTTTGATAGCTATTATAAGAATACTTATTCCATAATTAGATATATTCATTTGTTTCATATTACCCTTTAGTATTCAAACCGCCTATATTGTCAATCCTAGAAGTACAAAGTTGTTGTTTCTTATTACTGATTGACACAAAAGAAGTAATAATACAAGTATTTTGATATTTACAAACATTATTTATCATTGAAAATATTTCCGCAATACTCTCAAAATCTACATGTGTAAATTACTAATCTCGAGGACGAGGCGCGAAGCATAATTTATGATTAAACGAACTTACCTTGTACGTGAAGTTCTATCATAATTATACGAGCGCCGAGTCCGAAGAGATTAGTAATCACACCCTCCCAGTGTTGTGCCTACACACCCCAAATTGTCTATAGTGTCTCGGAAATACATCAATTAACTCTAAACTACATGACTGGCTACAATCGTCTGAGAGCGGAACTGTACAAAGTACCCACAGAAAAAAAAAAAAAAAAAAAAAAAAAAAAAAAAGTTATGACAAATTAATTGCCATAAAGAAAAATAGAATATAATATTTTTTCTCAACTTAGTGCATGAGTGGTGACAACTATGCGTAACTACATGTGTAAATTACTAATCTCTTCGGACTCGGCGCTCGTATAATTATGATGGAACTTCACGTACAGGTAAGTTCGTTTAATCTTAAACTATTTACTATACTATTTGTATTAGTGTGGTAGAGCATTTTCATTCTTTGCCGGTTATAGTCCGCTATTCCTTTTGGGCCAGCGAAGTTTACCCTTGTTTTTCTATAAGTCGGGTACTGTACTTAGTTCAAGCCCTGCATCGTAAATATGTCTCAATTGATCCATTTTATTAAGCCCAGCCCTAGCACTTAAGATTAACTCTGTATCTGTGTGGGTAGTTTTTCTTTTCCTCGCAGCATTTGAAAAGCAGTTGGTAAAAAAAAAAAATTAAAATATATTCAGTTACCTCGGCATTAGTAGTTCCTGCATTCTCTATTTTTCCTTTCTTTCCTAGTCCGCCGATGTAAGGTCCCAAACCCGCCATTATTACCTTGTTACCTTGTGAAGCGTTATGTAGGCCCTGATCCCACTTCTGAGATGATGCAGGTGTTGCGAAGGAGGTTGATGATAAATGATAATCAATTACTTACAACTTTGTATATTGATACCAGTCCAGCGACACGTACAGGAAAGAGACCAAAAATAAAGTTACATGATCTTTTATAACATTTCAAATGACAGTTGTCTACCTTACTACTCAACTAACATGAATATTGCAACAGATAAAAGGAACTGAACTATTAATACAAAACAATTACTTTTAAACTAAAAATTGTAACAATGCCTTTACAAAAATATAATTGATAAGAAAATTAATCTCTTAACGATATATTTCAATAATCTGCTACAATCTTGTATGGGAGGTTCTTCTACCGATACGTTCAAACTTTGTTTGGCATAAACAACTACACCGTCATTTTGATTATTAACGGTCTTACTACTAAACATTTGGTAACCTGACAGAGAAGGAAGGTTCTGTTGACATTTAGATAGCCAACATTCAGTCAATACAATAATGTCACACTCAGTATCCAGACGTTTCAACAGAATGAACAGGTTGTCCATGTTTTTATTTATACTACGAATATTTTGCGTAAGAATAGTAAGTGATTTAGAGGGATCAGGGAGATATACTTTACATTTTTTAATCTCGCATGATTTTGCCACTGATAGGGAGACCACATCAATATCATTAAGTAACTTATCCATAATTTTATTTACTTTAAACTCCTAGTATAAAAAAGACTTATCGATTAATGCAAAATAAAAAATTAAGGGCGGCGCTCTTAGGCGCCTTCATTATAATCTATAG
This sequence comes from Agrochola litura, assembly GCA_949152395.1. Taxonomy (NCBI): domain Eukaryota; kingdom Metazoa; phylum Arthropoda; class Insecta; order Lepidoptera; family Noctuidae; genus Agrochola; species Agrochola litura. The sequence continues at coordinate 25,904,325 of OX424499.1, forward strand.
AGTTAATGTACCTGCTTTCAGCAATTTTCCTTGCCGGGCATTCCAGCTCACCTGTTTTGTGGTCGCTGGGTTTTTTGAAGCGCAAACATGTTGCACACTGTGATGGTTTATCGCTCGTAGTATAATCATTAGACTGGTGACCTTGTTGTCCACAATGGCCACACGTATGGGTAGTCTCCCAACATGTCCTTGCAGCATGCCCGTACTGATGGCATTTAAAGCACCTTGTCACAAGTGTGAAATCCCAAACTGGGCAGGATGTCCAATTTATAAATACTCGATTCTGGTTAATAAGGGCTTTCCTTATGTTGGCAGGTACTTCTAAAATAAAATTGCAAGTAGGTCCATCTGTTTTCCCCGACTTACGACTTAATTTCAAAGAGGCCAGGAAAGAGTCACGAGGCAAATTAGGTAGCTTGTCGGCTAGGTTTTGTTTATAAATGCAGTCATATACTTCTTGGTCAGTTAGGGCTGAGGGTACTCCTATCACTATAATTCTTGGTCTTCTCTTTTGTGGCTCTTCCACTTTCAGGCCGGAACTACTAAGCTGCGACGAGTTTCGTAGTTTTTCTATGTCATCCTTGGTTTCGGTAACTCCTCCGTTTTTGGTTTTACGCATTCCTCTAACGTGCAGTTTCATTTGTTCTGGGCATATAATTTTTTGGACCAGAGATTTAGTGTCGTCACTAGTTTTAAGCTTATCATCAGGATAAATTGCGATAGTGCTGAGATTACTGGGGCGCAAGTAGTTATTATTGTTCGTCTTTACCATATCAGCAAAGGAAATATTTTCCATCTTTGTTGCCCTGGGGGCAATTTTCTTTAATGCTGTCTTCGATTGTTTTACGGAAGTTATCAAGGCAAGCCGTGAGGTCTCGTTCTTCTCTCAGTGCTTGTAGTGAGTTTTGCACTTCTCTGGCCTTATGATTCAAGTCCTGGTAAAATACTGCCATCTGGGATACGCCATTTCCTACCTTACGTGATAGGGAATTGATCCTCAGTTTTTGCTCGGAGTTCAGTTTTCCATCCTGAGCAATGGAACAAACTTCATTCAGGCATTTTTCTATTGAAATCATCCAGTTGCTAATTTCACTGGTGTCCAAAGTCTCAATTTTTTCTTCAGCCGCGTGTTGGTGGTCCTGTCTTGGATGTTGGGGCGATGTAGGAACCGGAGTCGGTACCGGGGTTGTTGTTGGTGGAGGGCTGCGTCGAATCATCGTGCTCCGATTAAAGGGGCTGCCTTCCATCTGTCACTTTGTATGCAGTCAGTCCATTACTTTAAACCTTTAAACTTATCACTGTAATGTTTATTTGTATAGCATGCTAATAATGATTAACTCCTTAAAATTGCATGCTAATAATGATTAACTCCTTGAATTATTATCTCCTTAAAAGTACGAAAAAAATAAAAAAAAACCCAAAAAAAAAATTAAAAAAAAATAGCCTAATAATAAATAAATAATCTAGATGCTGAATGTTGACTGAATAACTGAATTTGAACACTATCAACTAGTTTAAAGAGTAAATAGCTGCTAAAAGGGTAAATCAGCGTTTAAACAGACAATTAAGCTTGTTGTACATTTATTCAGCTACTATGTTGCTAAAATATTGCTATTATACAAATTAAAGCATTTTATTTTGTGCCCAAAATGCTGGAATAACATAAGCTCTTATCCAGACATTAACCAGTCAACTACACTGGCCTTCAAAACTTAGTACCACACTTTTGAAATTGCAATAACTTTTAAAGTACACAAGATATTTAAAGTTCACTGATGACTCACGATTCTCACTATTCACTTCCAATGAAAGGCGAAGAGTGTATAGGCGACCAGTCATAGTCATAGTCATAGTCATAGTCATTTATTCATAAACAAGTAACTTGTATCTGAATTTACACACAAAATTACACAATTATAGAATATACACTAAAATAAATTAACATTTGAATTTCATAATTTACTTACATCTACATTTAAATATATAAATTTACATTTCATCAATAGTATTTCGACATATAAATTAAACAATCTGGCCTGACCTTAAAATTTAAAATAATAACAATAAAATAATTAATTAAAGACAAATTCGCAAATTACAATTCGATAAAACTACAGTTCTTCTACGGCATATAGACACTTATTCAGTAGGTAATTTTTTAGTTTTATTTTGAAAGCGCTACTGTAGACAGCACTTTTTATGTCTAAAGGCAACCTGTTGAATAATTTTACAGACTGGTATCGTGGACTGTGTTTAACAATTTGTAGGCTATGATTATTAAAAATTTTATTCTTCAAGTCCAGTCTACGGGTGCCTTCCCTTACCTGCCGTTCTTCTACTGTCTCATAGTCTTGTATGTATTTCGCCATATTACTCAAGAGTACCAGTACATAAAGACCTGGCACTGTAAGTATGCCTAAATTTTTAAAATGTTGTCGGCAACTTTCCCTTTGTGAGATGCGGACCATTGTTCGAATTGCACGTTTTTGCAGTACCAAAGCTCTTCTACTATTATATTCATAGCTATTGCCCCAAAAAAGTATGCTATATCTGATTTTTGACTCTACTAGCGCAAAATATACTATTTTTAGCTGTTCTATACTGATTTCATTTCTCAGGGCTCTCAAAGCGTAACATGCAGACGATACCGATGCATCAATTGCTTTTAATTCTGGTTTCCAGTTTAACAATTGGTCAATATTTATACCTAAAAATTTTACTTCGGCAACGAGCTCAATGTCGACTTCATTTAAGGCAACATTTAAATTATCTTTGTTACGGGCTGTAGTTTTAAATAACATTATTTGGGTCTTTTTACTATTAATCAATAATTTATTTGTCGTGAACCACACATGAAATGCTTGTAACGTAGCATTTACCCTTTTTGTCAACTCTTCCATGTCATTTGCTGCCACAATGGCATTTGTGTCATCTGCAAAAATTACTAATTCAATGTCCGGTAAAATTGTATTTAGATAATTAATCAAGTCATTAATAAATAATAAAAATAAAATAGGTCCTAAAATGGATCCCTGTGGGACACCCGTTGATATGCGTACAATTTTGGATTTATACCTTTTCTTATAATTATTCTGAGTTTTGTCAATTTCAACGTACATCCGCCTGTTTTTTAAGTAGGAAGAGAATAGTCGTAAAGCATTTCCTCTTATTCCTTAAGGGGGTCCTTCCCGATCCGTCTATCGTCAACGCGAGCATGGTCGAAAAGCTTGTTGTTTCATCCAGCGCAAGTGAGAACCGCTAACAAGCAAGTGAGAACGCGATAACATTGTACGAAAAATAACTGGTTTCAGGAAATACGTGTTTTTGAATACGCCTTACAAGTTTGTAAAATATTTTTTTGTAATTTAGAATCTTCATTACATGGGCGAGGTTTCTATAAAGATGTTTTCTTTACTTTTACAATTTATAAGTACATTATGAACGGTCAAAGTTGAAGTAAAATTTGTGCAAAAAAGCAGATTTTTGGAGGCTTACATTGAATTTGTTTCGCCAAATTTTTATTTTTTGATTTCATAAAAACCTAGATATAGTGCACAAGATACCCATTAGTTTAAAAGAATTAAAGAAAGATGTGTTACAACGCCATAATCACGTACGAGCGTTTGTATGAAAAGTATGACGGGTTGGCCACTCTTAATGATTCATTTTAGTCAGAAGTAATTCATGGTCAATAGTGTCAAATGCAGAGCTTAAATCTAGGAAAATCCCTGCAACTCTCATTTTATTATTAATTTTACTTATCACATCATCCAATAACGTATATATGGCGTCTGAAGTGCCAACACCCTTTTGATACCCAAATTGCCTTTTATTTAAAACTTGATTTACTCGTAAGTGTGCTAAAAGTCGAATTTTAATAATCTTTTCAAATAATTTTGATAGCACTGGTAAGAGAGAGATGGGTCTATAGTTTTTGGGATCAGACTTACTTCCCTTCTTATACACAGGTATTACTTTCGCCATTTTTAGTTGTTCTGGAAAGATAGCCTCTTTTATACATTTATTGAAGAAGTCAGATAGAGGCTCGGCTAATATTTCAATGTGTTCCTTGAATAGACAAATCGGCACTTCATCATACCCACATGAATGTTTGTTTTCCATTCTTTTAACTATAGTAAAGATCTCGTTTGGAGTGGTAGGAGAAATATGCATATCACTGCTAACCTTGTCCGTGTATAGATGGAGAAATGCCGTAGAATGGTCTCCCTCATTTACGTCAGTAGCACCTTTATAGTCAAATTGATTTACTAGTAAGTTAGTTATTTCTTCCGGATCCACTACAATCCGTCCATCAACCTTAAGTCTAAGTTCCCGCTGAACCACTTTCTCTCTATTAGTGCATTTATTTACAACTTTCCAAATTTCCTTACCCACATTTTTTTATGTATTTATTTGTGTCATTATAGCAAGCTTTTTAGCTTTAGAGATAATCTGTCTATATAGCCTAACGTACATGTTTTTATATTTTACAACACTCGGGTCAAGGTCATTTCCATTGCGTGCACATAAAAAACGTTTCATTTTGCTGCAGGTACGTATCCCTTTAGTGATCCACTTTAATTTTGTTTCATCTTTAAGGTTACTTTTACATTCTCTCTTCCTGTAACTATTGCGAAAAACTTTATAAAAACTTTTAAGAAATGTATTAATTCCCATACCATTCCAAGATTCTTTAAGAATACCCTGTCCGAATGCAGCAATATTTTTAATGTTGAATACTCTTTTATCTATTGCAATAAACCGATTCTCATTCAAATATGGATTGGAGCGATTTTTCAAATTAACCTCAGTAAAAATACCTGCATGCCCGTCGGCCAAACCATTGTGATCTACCTCACCACCCAAAACACATGCATCAGTGACCAGTGGCCCAAGTCTTCTATTTTTTTTCCCACGACGGAACGAAAACGGTATATGCGTTTGGGGTGAGAGGATGTTTGTGCAAATCCATGTTGCCATTTTTTTCCAAAACTACTAGTCCGATTTTGATGCAGTTTTTAGTTATGGATTCATGTTCTTAGATAGGTGTTACGGTGACAAATCACCAGGGGGCGCTGCAGCAAGCATTGTTTGTGCAAATCCATGTTGCCATGTGCTCCAAAACTACTAGTCCGATTTTGATGCAATTTTCAGTTATGGGTTCGGGTTTGATAAGTGCATGTTTTTAGATAGGTGTTACGGTGACAACTCACCAGGGGGCGCTGCAGTAAACATTTGTTTGTGCAAAACCAAAACTATTAGTCCGGTTTTGATGCAGTTTGTGGTTGATTAGTGAGGGTTCTTAAATAGATGTTACGGTAGTAACTCACTAGAGGGCGCTGCAGTAATGTATTTTATATTAGCTGCTACATATTAAATACATTTAAATTTTATCCTTTTTCAATTACTTTTTAACCGTCGTGGGTTTTTTCAAAATTTTTAATTTTGCTTTTTAAAAAATCTTCATTCCAACACGATCCCATTGTCATTTTGCTAAAAGTTCGTAATCTGCTAAATTCATAATGGTCGATCATTGGTCGGTCAATGGTCTCGTAATAGAATTGTGTTATAATGGCATTGTCGTATTGCCATTATTATAAAACCCGTTAGTAGAAATTATTTTCGAAAAACTAATACAAAATTTGAACATTTGTTCATGCCAGATTACATTTATATTTATTTTTACATATTAATACACCTGGCGCTTGGCCACTGCAGCTGCACGCGAAGTTTATCGAAACGATATTAGATGGAGTGCTTGCATTTTAGAATTGAATGCAGGTATACATTTTATTTCTTCAAGAGATTGTGGTAGACTATTTTAAAGCATAATTCAAATATTGCCTTTAATTGATTAAATTATGGAAATTTTAGAAAGAAAGAAAGAAAGAAAAAGTATTTATTGAGACTCGCACAGGAAACCACAAATTAAACTAAAATACACTCATTAAAACATTAAAAAAAAATAAAAACATTAAAAAATAAAAACAATTAAAATAAAAGCAGAAAGTCCTGTACGAGGCCAAAAGGCTCCCATCTCAGCATAAGCTGCGACATTTAAGAAAAAAAAAAAAAAAATGACTCAGCGCTGGTATTCTGATAGGGCCCGCAGTGATGTCACGGATAGATAAAATACAGAAAAACAAAAAAAAAGATCTGAGAAATACTTTAAAAAATAAACTTTATGTAGTCCGCGTGTCTGCACCCGACGTAACATCAGTTACTTGTCTATGCCTTTAGTATCTGTGGTACTCTAGGCATCGTTGAGACAAGTAATGAGACGCAGACGCCGACACCGGCAAAAAATATTGTTTTATAAACATTACGGCTGTTTAATAAGCTACGTACTGTGTGAATGTTATGTTATATATAATAGTACAGTGTTTATTATAATGAAAAGTGTTTTGTGGTAGTCAGTTCACGGCATTTGGAGAAATACCGATAAAAAATTTATTATAGAAATTAAATTGTGAGCAACCTCAAGTGACACGTCAAGTTTTTTTATCGTATTTTTTCCATGAAAATTACTAAATTTTTTGTAAATTTTATGTAATTAGAGAAATTAATATATTTTGTTTAGGAAACATTCACACATAAATTGTTTTCTTCGTAGGCGCGGGCTTGCGGACGGTGAGCAATGGGTAGCTCGCCGTCCGATAAGGACCAAGCCCGGGTCGACGGCGCGTTGTGTTCCACGCGCGCCTCAAAGAGATGTCAGCAGAATTGACGGGGTCCGCTAGGGGGTTCGAAGAAAACCGATAGGGAAATCGTGGCCCCCGGCAACATGGCATAGGAAGGAACACGGGTGGGTTTTAGTCAGTAAGAGTCTGACACGCCCTCCCGCTCCACCCAGAGCGGGAGAAGTTATTTGATAATTTCCCACCCAAAAAAAAAAAAAAAAACGGGTCACTTTTGGGGACAAACAAGAAAATTTAAAAAAAAAAGTTTTGCTAACAGTACCGTTTGACATATCAAATGAAAGAATAGAATAGAATTATCTTTATTCAAGTATCATATGACTCACAAATGACACAAACAACACACACACAACACAACAACAACACTAACAACTATATTAGGTACAAAAAACTGACACAAATAGTAGTGTATCACCGCTGTGATAACTCATGTGAGATAGCACAACAGCGACTCACGAAAACACAGTTTAGGCGACTTCAAATCATGCTTAGGATACTGTTGGAGCTGCTCCACACCCTGCGCACCATGGAACCGCACCTTTTGCGCATGGTTGTGTAGAAACAATCTACATGCGCATCCGCGAACATCCCCGATGCACTACAGAAGCGGGGCAGCCCCACCAGCATCCTAAACGCGTTATTGTACTGAACGTGGAGAGCGTTGTACGATCTTTGCGTATATCTAGCCGATAGGCTGCTCGTGTAAAAAGATGTACAGTAGGCTCGAAAGAGTGTTATCTTAACAGGAAGTGAGAATCGTGCAAACCTGCGAGCCAGCATATTCGCTCTAACCGACAACGCTCTCCGCTCCCGGTCAATGTCGTCATCGTCTTTGAGATTGAGGGTTAATATGTGACCAAGATACTTAAACTTATAGACCCTTTTTAAAGGCGTGCCAAAAGTAAAACAGGTGGTACCTTATTAGGGATCTTACTCCCAGCCTCAAAGACCATGATTTCTGACTTCTTGACGTTATATGCCAAGCCATGCAACCTAGCATACGCCTCACACTGGGCAACCAGTTTTCTCAACCCACAGATTGACGCGCTCAGCAGCACCATGTCGTCCGCGTAACTAATATTATTAACGCAGATACCGTACGTAACATCTTTTTTTTTTTTTGGGTGGGAAATTATCAAATAACTTCTCCCGCTCTGGGTGGAGCGGGAGGGCGTGTCAGACTCTTACTGACTAAAACCCACCCGTGTTCCTTCGGTTGCCCTGTTGCCGGGGGCCACGATTTCCCTATCGGTAACCCTCGGCAGGCATTGGCCCTGGCGGACCCCGTCAATTCTGCTGACATCTCTTTAAGGAGCGCATGGAACACAATGCGCCGTCGACCCGGGCTTGGTCCTTATCGGACGGCAAGCTACCCATTGCTCACCGTCCGCAAGCCTGCGCCTACGGTGGCCGGAAATCGGCTCGCGATTCCCGCCCCGGGCGTCTCCTCCTGCGGCGGTTAGGGGCGTGAGGGCGCGAAATTTGCCTCTCCCTCACGCGTTCCGCCTCCTCCTTCGCGAGCATTACCGCTTCGCAGAAGGAGGTGACGGCCTGCCATTTCCTCTCGCTGCGTACCATGGCCTGAACCAGGCCCGGACGCGAGAGATCACCGCCGCCAATCGCCTCTACGAGGACACGGCGTTGCTCCGCCCAAGCCGGGCAGACCTCCACCGCATGCTCCACCGTGTCCTCAGGCCGATCCACACAATGGTGACACCCGGGTGTTTCCTCCTGCCTTATCCTAAACAGGAACCTCCCGAAGCAGCCGTGTCCGGTAAGGACCTGCGTCAGGCGGAAAGTGAGGACGCCGTGGCGTCTCTCAAGCCACTCCTCAAAGAGGGGTCTTATATTCACCATGTCGTCCGCGTAACTAATATTATCAACGCAGATACCGTCTACGTAACATCCAACCCTGGTACTGCTGAGCTCGGCAATCAGTTTGTTCACATAAAGGTTAAAGAGCGTGGGTGAGCTCAACCCACCCTGCCTCACCCCACACTCCAACCCGTACGGACGAGACAATGCCCCAGCCCATCGTACAGTGTTGATCTGGTTTCCGTACCAAAACTTATAAATATTTAAAAGTTCTATGGGTAAATTAACCCGTTCTAACTTAGTCCATAACACATCATAGGAAACCAGATCAGCCAGCCTTAGATAGGTCCAGGAAGCAGGCATAAATAGGCGTATCATGCTTCGCATAGTATGTGACAGCATGCTTAAGACACAACACTGCACTCTCTGTTGACAACCCAGTCCTGAAACCAAACTGGTTGGGCTTGCCAAGGGCTTGTTGCGAGAATCTTATTTTTTTTTTTATATATATTTTTATAATGTATGCTTTTAAAGATATTTAAGAAATTCGATGAAAATTGTCCAATAGACAGATCTCTTGCAAAAACCTTGGAGCCCTTGTTCCGCTTTATCGCGTCCGTAATTCGGTTCGTATAATAGAGGCGAAAGTCGCTTTTCAAGGACTTTGAGATCTATCTATTGAGCCGTCTTTGAGCGCATCGTCTGAAGACTGCAGGATCATCTTGCGCCTCTCCTCCATGAGCTGCAAAGTAGCATCAGAGAGCTTCTTGTTTCGATTTGTACGGCGGGTCTTGAAGATCTTGGACCCGACCGTATGGATAGTTTCCACGAACCCATTGTTATAATCGTCCACAGAGTTCCCTAAGCACTCGAAACAATTCTGAAGTTTGAGCTGAAAGCTCTCGGGGTTTTGGACCTGGATCGGTGCTGGGTGGAGCGTAGACTTCATCAGTCGAGATCTTTCCAGCTTGATATTCAAGTTCAATGTGACTCTTACCAAACGGTGATCACTTTCGGTTTTCACCGCGTTGATCACAGAGACATCATTGAATACTTGCTTCTTCGTCGACATAATGAAGTCAATCTCATTTTTTGTTGCACCATCAGGGTTCTGCCAGGTCCATTTTCTGTGCTCACGTTTTCTGAAGAAGGAATTCATCATAAAGAGGTCTTCCTTCTCCATAAAACTGGCCAGTAGGTGACCGCGGTGGTTCCAACGTCCAACTCCAAATTACCCCACTCGCAGCTCATTATTGTTTCGCTTGCCCAGCTTCGCGTTGAAGTCCCCCATGACAACGGTGAAGTAAGTTTTAGAGCCACGCATGACTCTGGAAATATCGTCATACATGGTCTCCACCTCATCGTCGAGGTGTGACGAGGTCGGGGCGTAAACCTGTATGACCTTCAGCGAATATCTTGCGGATATTCTGAGTATAAGGTACGCCACCTTGGTCGACACACTCTCGATCTTCACCACGTTGCTCACAAGGGACTTATGGACGATAAACCCGACACCACCTTGGGACTGCTGGTCGCCCTCCCGAAAATAGAGCAAGTTCCCGGATTTGAGGATTATTGAGTCCTCCCCCTTTCTTCGGACTTCAGATAACCCTACTATACCCCATCGTAACCTGCTCAATTCTTTCTCGAGTTGGATGATCTTTTCGTCGGTCTGGAGTGTACGCGTGTTATATGTTGCCAGGTCCAGTTTCCGGTGATTTTGGTAGCCGGATCTCTTCTGGGGATTCTTCGCACCCCTTGCCTCACCGTGGCCTTGACCGCTACCGTAACCAAGGGCAGGTGGGCCGCCGGGTACTAGGGGCCATTTCGTTTTGGTGCTTGTCATTTTTTGGGGGTATGCCATAATCGCCACGCTTAGCAGGTGGGTTGGCGATTGCAGTATGGTGTTAAAAATGCATAGAGAACGCTGCTACCCATTTTCTAGTAAGTCCCTTAGTCGCCTTTTACGACACCCATGGGAAGAAATAGGGTAGTGCTATTCTTTAAGTCCGGCACCACACGGACCAGTCCGGCACCACAGAATATGCTTGTGATCACGGTTTATTGTATAATGTAAAGAAGAGCCAGTGTATCTTCAAGACCGCTAGTGCAAAATGTCCGAGAAGCATACCTCCCGTCAGACTCAATGGGGTTTCTTTGAAAAGAGTTGACCAGTGTACATACTTGGGGCATGTTTTGACGGTCGACCTCAAAGATCACGCTGACATGGAACGGGAGCGGAGAGCGTTGTCTGTTAGAGCTAACATGATCGCCTGCAGATTTGCGCGGTGCTCTAATGTGGTTGTGGCTACGCTCTTTAGAGCGTACTGTAGATCGCTTTACTTATGCAGTCTGTGGGCTCACTACTCTAATAGAGGGCGTTCAGGGCGGTGACGGGGTTACCCCGATACTGCAGCGCCTCGGGTATGTTCGCAGAAGCGCGCATCTACTACTTTCACGCGACCATGCGCAAGCGCGTCGCGTCCTTGGTGCATAGGGTACGTGTTAGCCCCAACATCGTACTGGCGATGATTGTAGGAAGGCTGGACTGCCCCTTCATCAGGTATTGTTCCAGCAGACATGTTGCTGTACCAGTGTCGGAGAGAAGATATTAATTTTATTTTTAAACGACGTTACTTATTTTGATTTAATTTGATTTGATTTAATTTTATTTGAGTTGATTTGATGTACTTAATTTGATTTTAATCGATTTAATTTTACTTTATTTGACATTATTTGCATTTGATCATGTTTGATTTTATCTCTAAAATTAATGTCAAAAGGTAATGGGTGTAATTTACCTGAAATTAATGAATTTTATTATATTATTAATTTGCCCTGCTCACTGCTACTTAAGTTTGGCAATTTTTCGAGCTGTGTCATTTCCGATTTGATCACGTAGGGAAACTCCAAGCATAGCATCTCCATTGCTCTTTGGGTGCCTTTCAGTCTTCTTATGAAGCCCATTGTGCACGACCACATTCAATGCTATATATAGGTCATCACTGGTAACACGCACTGGTCAAAGACGTTCGTCTTGAAACACTGTAGTATATGATACGAGAAGATAGTACGTAGCTTCACGAACGCTGCCCAGCCGAGTCGGATTCGACGATTGACTTCTTTCTCGAAGTTGTTACCTTTACTTATCAGAGAATACGTTAACCTAACTCATAACCTATGGTGCTCGGACTTGGTCTTTGACCGAGGCTCAGAAGTTAAAGTCAAAGTCAAATAATTTATTTCAATTAGGCACAAAAAGGCACTTTTGAACGTCAAAATTTTACAAAAAATAGAATTGATTCTAGTCGCCCCTTCCAAAAGGTAGTTTTCGTATGGAGAAGAATGGGCAAGAAACTCCGTTACTCTTTTAAAATGTTTTACAATATTTTGTATACATTAATTAAATATGAAGACGATGCACCTGGAATACGATTACGATACCATAATAGGTAAAAATAATTAAAAATGAAGCATTGACAGTCCAAACTCAAGGTTTGCCAAAGAGCAATGGAGCGTAGCATTTAAAAAATCAAACTCACCGACCAAATTCGCTACACTATAATACGCTCTAAGACAGGCGTCGCCAATTGGCGGCCCAACTTCTTCGCGATGCCGTACGGTCGAACTAAACTGTTGGACATTGGTGCCGATTTTCTTGTAACAAATGCCTCTAAACTACACTAGACTAAAATCACCAAAATTTTGTTTATTCCTGTCAAACGACGATTTCCCATTCTGAAATAGACCAAAGTGACACAACTTAACTATAATTTAGTTTGACAGCACTAAGATGGTACTGAGATATTAATTTAGTGAAAATGGTAATTTTGCTATTCTGAATTTGACGTTTTTCACCTAAAATTTAGATTTTCTAACTAAATCTGACTATTTTTAATCGCGACTAATAAAATTGGTTGTCATGAACATTAAATTCACACCAACACCTCGACTTCAGATGCAAAAACAGTACTGAATCTTCACGTCAAGGCTGCCCCTCCTGTGCGCCCCCCCCCCCGGCTCTAAAAAGATTCATGTGGTTAGGTGTCATGTGTGGAGTTGCGATTGTCAAATTCGATTTAGATGTGTCAAAATTATTTTTAAATTTAGAGAATTTATTTTGCAGAAAAGCTTTGAGATCCTCATAGTCAAAAGTAAGGAATTTTAGTGATAGTTTAGTTAGTTTAGTTCGGTGTACAAGAGAATCGGCACCGATGTCCCTCTGACGCAAACAATGCACACATTAAATTTAGTTGCCAACAAAATACATCTTTTCTCATGTGCACTGAGCGAGTTAGCAAGGGTAACGTTATACGTGTTATGTTTTAATTTTTTTTTTATTTTATGTTGTATTATTTCATTAATTGATAATACAAATAAATTTTAAAAAAATTAAAAAATTGGCGAAAAGTCTGCGAGGCTGAAATGGGTGTTACCCGCCCAGTCCGGCGGGTAAAACCTATAGGAAGCATCAAAATAGATGCGCCAGGATCGTCACCCAGTGGGTGCCTGATGGCGGACGTCGCCGTCGTCACCGGGGCAGGCCTAAAAATGCTGGCGTTACTATTTGGACTTGTTCCTGACCGATTGGCCGGAGAAGGCACAACATAAGGAAGACTGGAAAATTATGGGGGAGAACTTTGCCCAGCAGTGGGACAGCATAGGTTAACAAAAAAAAAACGTTAACAAAACTTTCGACTTAACCAAGTCCTCTAAAACATTGAACAGTTAAAAGAAACAACAAGAAGTGAAATTACAAGTCACCCTACATGGGGCACTCAGAAAGTTTTGCGATACTAAAAAAAATATACCACAGGTTATAATTTTCTTATTATTACTTTTCAAAGAACTCTCCATTGCCGTCTATGCCGTAATAATATCTTAAACGCGTCGAGACGAGCCTGCTTCATATTTTGTTATCATGTCTCGGCACCATTACCCGAACCTCCTGAGCCTACGTTAGATTTTGCGGTACCACCGTGAAACTATCTTCCTTACTCGAACATGCCCGTGTAGAATTTCATGCACACTTTCCGATCTCATCTGTAGTGTGCTGAACCTATTCATATGTAATTCGTCTATTCTCTTGAATTAAAATTTTCATAGCCAGCACGTTTTCTTATGTGACAGCCGTCATAGGGCGGACACTTCTTTCTCCGCCAAAGTTACTCGACCACGAATTTTGTTAAACGAGCGGAAAACAGTCGTTTTAGAAGGGCTTTTGTCTTTAAACACCATTCGAAGTCTTTCAAACGATTCTTTTGGTTTTAGTCGACATTTGAAATCGTATAAAATCATCTCGCGAAAATGTTCTCGTTGTAAATCCATTTTTAAGTGAGACAGTATTTTGATTTAGTCACGATAGATTTTGCTCGTAAAAAAATGTAGAGGGAATTTCGAATTTGGAATGTTGTGTTGTTTTGTAATAAATAGTCATAGTTTTAATTTACATCAAAACCAGCCAGTGTCCCATAGACAAAAACTGTTAGTCGCAAAACTTTCTGAGTGAGGTCACTTAGAAAGTTTTGCGACTAACAGTTTTTGTGTATTTTTTCAGTACACATGTGTAAAGTTATATGCTCTGTACACATGTGGATGCTGTGGTCAATAGGTAAATCTTTATACCTAATACATGGGTAGGTTTTAGAGCTCGACTATATTCAGCAAACGCGATTCCGGAGCGTTCCCGTAACATTTTGATAAAAAGGTCACATAATACAAACATTAAGAGACCCCGAACGGAAAACAGCAATCCGAGTCACGCGACCAACGGATGATCCAGCGACTTTTTTACGATAGCAAAACATTGCGGAAGTTATGTTTCAAGGGCATTACGCACAGATCATTAAACTCCATTCTCCTCTCCTAAGTGAAAGCGCGACTATATTTATTACTGTACGCTTTGACAACCCTGTCCGGCGGCGGCGGCATTAGAGCGACTCCCCCGCGGATCACCCCGCGAACTAATCGCGACCACAAGTCACGTAACTTTAAAGTCGCTTCTTCGCTGTCATGATAAGCGTCGTGAGGACACATTCGCGGAGGGTTGTCGGCCGAGAGAATTTTCTCGTGAAAAGTTACATTGTCATTATTTTATGACGTCTTCATCGAGGGCCGCATTGGTCACGGCGCGCGCACCATCAGCCCCGAGCTTGTGAATTCATAGTAGAGTAGTTCCAAAGAGGGCAGAACGACGTTATTGTTTGTTCTGTCGTGTACTAATGCTATAAATTAATGTTCACGAGCTAGAGCATTTTGAACTAATATCGGGGATAAAGAAATACGTTAGGTATTGAAGCTAGTAGATATGCCTACCTAGAGGTGGCGTATTTACTAAAACTCAGGTTTTATGCAAGATTACGCTTTATTTGAGATGGTAAGTTTAAATAGAAAATCAAAGCTAATTAAATCTTCTTACCTTTTTTATTGTAGAAAAGGGTTTTGTTGTAAATAAAATGTAGTCAGTAAGAACATTTTATGAGTTTAACACTGAACAGTTACAGTCTGAAATTCAGGTACTAGAAGCGTCACTACAGTCACTCTATACTAAGTATTTGAGGTCTGAAAAACAAATTCAGGAGCACATCCTTGCTGCAAATGAGTTAGTCGAAATGTGCAACTCTAATGTAGATAAAGTGGACCTGCTGACTCCCAGCAGCCCTCAATCTTCATTGCATAGGATATCCAATCTTGGCACTCTCCAACCTGAGGCACCGGAGGGCCCGTACCAGTCAGGAAGTGCTCAGATCACTATTCCAAATAAAGATTTACCAGAAATTGAACAAGGTCCATTGCAAGTAGTTCAGACAGAAGCTAGTTCTCCCCTTTGTAATAGTAAAGTTTGTTAGGTTAGGTTAGGAAAATTACTTAACGACAACCTGAGTCATTCTTCTCAAAACTATTGTAGGCCTCAGAATTCCTACAAACAAATAATGTCTTCAATAACTAGGAAGGAATATCCTAATGCCATTATCACTGTATTAATAGGTAATAGTTGTAATGTTAAAAAAGATGATATTACTGATAGTATCACCGAACTATTGAAGTTAAATTGTAAGAAAATAATTTTGAGTGCTTTTCCATATTTTGAGCACTTGGCAAACAGACAAAACAACTACATTCACATGTTAAATAATTACATGCATTTTTTAGTTAGTCACCATAGTGACAAGTTTATGTTTTTTGACACCAACATTTTTGTTGATAAGCTCAGGTCGACTAGGGACAGTATCCCTAGTCGACCTGAGCTTATCAACAAAATATGTATGTATCTGCCCATTAGTTTCAGACGTCAAATAGCTAGGCTATTGGCTTTTAATATTAACCCAGACATAATTAGTATGTCGAAGTCATATAGAATTAGTACCACAATTAGTAATAGTACTAATGTTAAGGTGATTAGCACTAATAGTTTAAACTAGTTTGTAAGACAACATAAGGTACCAATAACAGTATAATTAAACTTGATAACAAAAAGGTATTTTGCTAGCACTAACATAGTTAACTGTACAAAAGGGGCTAAGCAGAAATCCTTGAAATTATTACATCAAAATATTCAAGGTTTTTCTTCCAAACAATTGGAAATTGAATTGTTTTTAGAAAAAACAATGTTTGACATTATATGTTTAACTGAGCATTAGTTAAAAGATTATGAAATGTTAATTAACTATGAGAATTATATAGTGTGGCCAGTTGTTTTAACCGAAAATCAATGCTGCGTGGTGGTTCATTAATCTTAATTAAAAGTTGTATTAAATCAAAAACCCGTAATGACATAGTTGAACTATCGGTTGAACATAGCATTGAACTGTCTTGTTTTGAGCTAGATAAGCATGTAATAGTGTGCGTTTATAGACCCCCAAATTATCAAAACTACTCTATATTTGAGTCAGTAATGGAAGATGTTTTGGCAAAACTTGCAACTTGTAATAAATCAGTTATTATCTGTGGTGACTTTAACATTAATATTTTAGAAAATAATTCAATAACCGGTTAATAGTTCAATAATTGAATTAATACAGATTGTCAGAGAAAATGTCCGCGATGGCATATGTCTAAAAAAATATCTTATTTAAATTGGGCATTTAATTTGGATTAAAATATGCCTTTGAATCATATAGGAATAAACAAAATTTTATATTATGAGTCGTGATGTAACAGTTTTTGGCTTAATGTTGCTGTTAATCGGATTATTCTCGAAAAACTACCGAAGAATACCTACCTACCAAGATACTGAACTTTAGTCGATCAAAGAGAAGGTGAAGATAAAGATAAAGATAAATTTATTTGTTCAAACATGAGTAACATGATACATGAATATGCACATATAGATGGAAAACCACACAAACTCACAGAAAAATTAATTTATTTCAACAACGAAGACGCAACGCCTGCAGCCTAGGCAACGGTTGCGAAGGCTGCGCCCTGCATGCGCAGCGCCCCAGGCCTAGAGCGCGACTGCGCCGCGGTCGTCAAAAAATAACAATAACGTCAAATATGAATTTATGGAATTTATGTGACATTCTGTAAATATAGAAAAAGGAGAAAAAGTAGGTGCTTAGTATATTTTTGTTATAATGTGCGTGTTTATACAGTTTGTCTTTATATTTTTTTAGGTAAGTTTAAGTGTTTTAACATTATATCATTGATGTAAATCGATGCATTATATGTTCAATGCCGGCAGTAGCGACGCCGGGACCTATGCCAGTCAACCTGCCACATCGCTTGATGTACAGCTGGTAAGATGTCCACATTGCTCACAGGCACGTTTCTTTAAAGGCGAACGGGGGCTGAGGATACACTATGGCAAGATCCACAAACCACATAGTGTATCATTGTGCCCCCCAGCCACCTTTAGAAAAAACCTTGTGGAAAACGCTTGCAAAATTAAAAAATTCTACCCCAGTGTTAAAGAGAGTTCCCCGGGGCGCGAGACGGTCTGTCGTACTGAATCTGGCGCAATGTCTCCGCCTTGCGACCCAGGAGAACTCGCAAAGTGCCTGGGAGCAATTACTTACCTTCCCTTATAGGATTCTGCATGTGCAAAAAAATTTGGCAACTAATAAAACCTTAACAAACCAAATTAAAGAAAATTGTAACAATTCGACCCTAACTTTAGATCCAAAATTACCTGCATTCAATAATCAACCACAGAAAGGCTTATGTGCACATGTGGAATCCAAATTAAGTGAAGGTGACATCAGGGGAGCGGCCAGGATACTGTTCAGCAGCGATGTGGTGGCGTCTTACTCTCCAGAAACGCTAACAGCTCTAGAGAGTAAACACCCAGCGCCTGCGGATAGTCTAACGTTTCCCGATCCCCCCGACCCTCCTGTCCTAAATTCAACCGTCCTAATCGTTTCGGCGCCCCAGCTGATTGCAGCCGTGAGCTCCTTCCGGAGTGGTTCCGCCAGCGGCCTCGACGGCCTGACTCCACAACACCTAAAGGACCTATTGAGTTCAGGCGCTGGGGACGCTGGTGAGTCGCTTCTGAAGGAGCTTGCGGCCCTGATTAACCTCATGCTCACCGGTGGTGTGAACGAAGCCGTCGTCGATGTCTTAAACGGGGCAAACCTATGTGCCCTGCGCAAGAAGGACGGCGGCATTCGTCCCATCGCTGTTGGGTGCACCTACAGGCGTACGGCAGCCAAAATATGCTGTAAGCTATACAGCGAATCCCTTACAGCTAAGTTTCAGCCCCTGCAGCTTAGTTTCGGCTCAAGAGGGGGCTGTGAGGCTGCCGTGCATGCCCTTTCCACCTTTTTGAACTCCAACAAATGTGAGGTTATCCTCAAGGTTGATGTTAAGAATGCCTTTAACTCTGTTAACAGGGACACTTTGTTGGCTGAAGTCAAAAAAGAATTACCCGAAATTTATGGTTTTATGTGGCAGTGTTACAGGTACCCCTCTAAATTACAATACAAGGACAATGTTTTGGAATCTGCAGTAGGATGCCAACAAGGTGACCCTCTCGGGCCAGTCATTTTCAGCTTGGCTATCCATCCAATTATCCAGAAACTAAATTCAAAATTTAACGTGTGGTATTTAGATGATGGAACGCTAGGAGGTGATGTAGACACCGTTTTGAAAGACCTACGACTCCTCAAACAACAATTTAAATCTATTGGCTTGGACCTTAACCCATCAAAATGAGAAATTTTCCTTTCTGACATAACTGACAGACAATTGACCCTTAATAAATTTAATGCAATAGCCCCACAAATCAAAATTTTAGAAAAAATTTCACTTCAGCTCCTAGGTTCCCCAATTTTAGAAGACAGTTTTTCTCCTTTCATCGACGAAAAAATAAAAAAACTTTAACGACGTCTCGGACAGACTCTCCAAAATTAATTTACATTCGGCATTCACCCTGATTACATACTGTTGTTTTGGTCCAAATTTTATACAGTATGGAAACCACATATATATATGCAATAAATGAAACCACAAGTAATACTAGTCCACAGAAGTATAGCAAAATTAAATATTAAATAAAACACCGTAAATTAAAAAAGTGAAATTTTCAAACAAAATAAATATCAAAATAAATTCTATAAAAGTAAACACTCTGTTTAGAAAACGTACCTTGATCTCAGGAAGAGCGGCAACTACGCACGCGGGTGACATCCAATGGCGGCTTTTTTATCGGCGCTGGCGTTTGATCGTTTGTCAATGTTCGATGAAATCAAAATTCACTTAGTTCATTTTTACCGCCACGTTTTTATTTCGCGATAACTGAACTAACTAAATTAACTATTGCACATTAGTAAAAAAAAGTAAACTTAAATTTTCAAATTTTCAAAATGTCCACCACGTTTCTGAATGCACAAGTTACATCGCCGCACAATGTTGTCCCGAAGCCTGCTCAACAAATTTCGTTCAGGATCTAGAGCCATGGCTTTTAATTTGTCAAAGGCAGCGACAATACGATTGCGCAGTTCATCTTCGGTTTCGGAGACCCGCGAGTAAACTTCATTTTTAATAAAGCCCCATAAAAAGAAGTCTAGAGGAGTGAAGTCGGGCGACCGAGCTGGCCACCTGTGGGGGCCATAGCGCCCAATCCATTGTTCGCCGAACATGGTGTTAAGCCGCTCTCTCGCGACGAGTACGGAGTGTGGAGGAGCTCCGTCTAACTGGAACCATACCCGCCTGAAAGATACCGCAGGCAATCTTTCCAAATATCGTGCTATCGGGCCGTTAAGAAGATCTAGAAACTTCTGTGCATTCAGGTTTCCGTTGATAAAAACAGGACCGATTATTTGATCTCCGTGAATGCCTGCCCAAACATTAACGGAAAAACGGTACTGATGAGCTGATTCTCTAAATAAATGGGGATTCGTATGGCTCCAGTGACGCATGGTTTGTCGGTTCCACATGCCGTTCCGAGTAAACGTGCTTTCATCTGTCCAAAACACATCTGATAAAAAATGTTGGTCTTGAGAGATTTTTTCAAGTACCCAGCGGCAGTAAAACTCTCTAATCGGCTTATCACGGTGCAGCAGCGCCTGAACCTTTGCATATTTATAAGGACGTATTTTGTTCCTTTTCAGCACTTGATGTATTGTTCTATGGCTCACTCTAAACACACGCCCAGCTTGTCTAAGGCTGCAAGTTGGGTTCCGATCGAAATGGTCTAAGACTCGTTGTTCAAAAGAGGATGGAACGTGACGCGGAGCAACTCCTTCATGAGTGTTCGGCACTATGTGCTGATTTTCTCTGATCCTTTGGACAGCCCCCAGGATTGTCCGGACATTAGTAGGGCAGACACGAGTTGCGCCGTATCTCTCACGATAAGTACGTAGAGTTAAGGCTGAATTTTGGCGGCATTCGCCATACAATAAAACCATGTCTGTATACTCTGCAGCACTGTAAAAATGATGTTGTCTTGGCATTTTGTTAAAAAAACACGGGTACACACACACAAGACAAGTAGTGTCAATTTCACCGTAAAAAATAAATCGTTCCCCTGATTTGTTATTTACGTGCTTTTTTTTATCTTTCTTTGCGTCATGTTTACCGCAAATAAACGAATTTTCTTTCTTTCTTCTTTTCTTTCTAAATAAAAATAAACTTAAAAACACTATTTATACACACACAAAGTCAAGTAGCAAATAAGTGTCAATTTCACCTTAAAAAAAGTACCTATTTACGAGTATTAGTTTAATTTGCCAAAATCACTTGAAGCAATGCGCGCTACTAAATCTCTGTGAAAGTCACGATACACTATCCCGGAAGACAGCGGTGAACTGACAAAGCGAGACTTCTCAAAAATGGCGAAAATAATAAAAGTCATAATTTAGGGTTAACGGCGCAATTATCGTTTATTGATACTTTTTTACACTTACTTACCTACTACCAAAACAAGGCATTAAAATACAAGCATTTTTGTGTTATTCGATTGTTTTAATATTTTTAACGATTAACAAATTATTGATTGGATTAAGTATTAAAAAAAGTTTTAGTAATTTTGTACGATTGGACTTAAGAAACTACCGTTTTGTGAGTGATTTCCTGACTAGCAAACGTGTAAGTAGGTACGATTTTTATTAATAGGTTGCTTCTACGTAACTTATAAAATTGTTATTGTTTACTTCTAATTCATTAATTTAATCTCTAAATCTACTGAATATTTAACAAGAACTTACACAACACACTTAAACAAAGAAGCTGTATACATACTTAGGGCATAGTGTTTTAGAATTATCACAAGAGCACGATAATTCTAATAAAAACACCACGCCCGCCCTAAGTATTTAAAGCTAAACAGTTTTTTTTGTTTATCGATAATTATTCCCTAAAGTCAATAACAGGTGTCCTTACCTACGCGCACCCCTCCTTCCCTGCTGCCCGCAAAATTCGTTCACAATAACCGCCGCCTTTGAAAAACGCCACATGTCTCGAGCCGCCTGTTGCAAGATACCGCCAAAGACACCGCTGCCTACGTACACCCGCAGGAAATGTTAGCGCGTGCCAGTGATGATAGGTTATGTTTGTGTAAATTGCAAAATAAAATTTCGGCCGTGGCAGGTCAAAAGGAAATTCCAAATTTCCAAGTACTAATCAGCTTCCAGTCTAACTGGATGCAGCTGAATGCCAGTATTTTATAAGAGTAATTTCAAGTATTCATGTATCGAAAAAAATACAACATAAACATTAAATTTAATAATCAGCCTATAATGTTCCCTTCACACATTGACTGCACAGGTTTCCTGTCTGTGAGAGGGAGTAGGCCGTACCATCATGGTATTAAATTCCATACATTTCAAGAAACGAATGTATTTGCGTAGAGCAACGGCGGCGGCGGAGATCACGCGGGGAGTCGGGCGATGCTGCCGCGGCCTCCATACACACTTAGTTAGCGCACTCGAACGTTGAAATAAAATGTATTACATTTTAATATTTTTTTCTTTTGTAATTGAAATAAACATTTTTTTTTTTTAATTCCAGCTTGTCGTTTAGGTGTACCTACCGATTTTACATTTTAGGCAAATAGGTAAGTAGAATACGTAAAAGCGTCGTGATAGTTTGCACTGTATGGCAACGTCACTTTTCAATGTTCAAGGATTCAAGTTCATTGAATCATTGACCCAGTGATCCAATTCTACAGAGTGTTCAAATTTGATCAAAATTAGAACTCTAGTTTTTTACCTAATTACTGGACCGATTTTGTCCATTTTTTGTGTATCGTCAGAAAAGGCGATAACAAGTATGTGGTTTAATTTATTGCATATATGTGGTTTCCATACTGTATATTGTCTACGCTCTTCCCCCTTATGGAAGCAGTCACACCTCTTGGTCAAAATTGACCAAATTATTCGCAGCACATTAACATCCATTTTAAATGTGGCCCTGGATGACCGAGCGTGGCTGCAAGCTACACTACCCATCCGTTTTGGTGGCCTCGGCGTCCGCAAAATTACCAGTATTAGCTTACCCGCGTTCCTGTCCTCTGTCCACAGCACTGAAAAGTTAACCGGGAAAATTTTAGCCCCCTGCCTGGTTAACTCTGAAGTCTCGTACTTGACCGTTGCGGAGAAGGCCTGGAAAGCGACTTGCCCGAATACAGATCGGCCCGTGAACCCATTTTCCCAGAGGCAGTGGGATGAGCCACTCTGCAGGTTGGTACGGAACAATCTTATTAATACGTGCACCAATACTGCTGAGCGTGCCCGCCTGCTGGCTGTGGGTGAGTGGGAGTCGGGCCTCTGGCTTCAGGCGCTACCGTCACCCAACATAGGCACTATGCTGGGTGATACCACCTTCCGGCTCGCTACCTGTCTGCGTCTGGGTGCTCCTTGTGTGGCTCCGCATCGCTGCCAATGCGGTGAAGGTGTCGACTGTCTCGGACACCATGGCCTATCCCGCAGTAAGAGCGCAGGCCGGATAGCACGGCACGCCAGCATCAACGACATCATCCGTCGTGCTCTTGTCACCGCCGGAGTGCCAGCTGTTTTAGAACCCAATGGCTTGGCACGCGACGATGGGAAGAGACCAGACGGAATGACCATAATGCCTTGGAAGGTAGGTAGGCCTTTGGTGTGGGATGCAACGTGTGTCGACACCCTTGCGCCATCCCATCTTCCTAGCACGGCGGGCTGTGCTGGGGCTGCTGCTGCAGGTACGGAAAACCTCAAACGGCGCAAATACTCCAATCTTATTGGGACTTATTTGTTTGAGCCGTTTGGGGTTGAAACACTAGGGCCATGGGGTCCGAGTGCCCACCTTGTTTTTCAAGATATCGCCAAGCGGCTGGTCGACTCTTCACGTGACCAGAGGGCTGGCCTATTCTTTGGTCAAAGAATCAGCATTGCCATACAACGTGGCAATGCTGCCAGCCTTTTGGGCACTTTTCCTATTGACAGCGATACGGACGAATTTTTTGATGCCCTATAATCATTTCCCCGCCCCCCCCCCTTTTTATATACTTGTACATATTATTATTTTAAATCTGATAGTTTTTAAATAACGTAAATACCTTTGTAATTGAATATAATATAACCGGTGGATTTTTAAATTTGTTCAAATCATTAAATCTGTCACATGTGTTTGTGGAACCGACCCAAATAACTACATCTACTGCTACATGTATTGATAATGTGTTTTGTTGCTGTGACTATTTACATAAAGCCATAGTTAATTATCTCCCTTCGGATCACAGTGGTCAATCCGTAACTTTTGAGTCTAACATACCATTACAAAAAGTGAAGATACAATTCAGACCAATAACAGCTGTTAATTTAAATAAATATAATAGCACTTTAGTTTGTAAGTTAAGTAATCTGGTCTTTACAATGGACAATGTTAATATTTTGTATAAAGAATTCTTTTCGTAAGTCCAATCCGAGTTCAATAATTGTTTTAAGAAGAATACTAAAACTATTAGCCCTAAGTTTTTATTTAGTGACTGAGCAACTACAGGACTCAGGAAAAGTAGGGATAGACTTTTCGAGCTGTATGGCCTTAAGCCTTATATTAACACGGAAACTTTTAATAAGTATGTTGATACTTACTCTAGAACTTTTAAGAACACTTGTAAGGCAGCTAAAGCCTTATACATTAGCAACAAGGTTAAATCAGCAGACAATAAAATACAGACAGTTTGGAAAATTATCAATAATGAAACGAACAGAAACAAAAAGCATAATTCTGATTATACACTGAAGAAGTCATGTGGTGGTCTCATTTGCGATGGCAAAGAAGTTGCTCAAGAATTTATAAATTTCTTTACCAGTATCCCACTTAAAACTACTGAAACCTTAAATTCCTCGCCCTCGCTCTCTTTTGATTTAGTAAGGGCCAACGTTTCAGCATGCCCGATTGAATTTAACTTTAAGCATAATATTAACCCCATAACAGTAATAAAAGCTTTAAACAAATCAAGATCAAATTGACCGAAGATCTTTGGGGGATGTCCATTAAAGTCTGTACCTCCATAATTGAGACCATAGCGCCTTACTTAGCTTTAATATTTAATTTGTGTGTGGATTAAGGAGTCTTCCCGGATTTAATGAAATACAGTAAGGTAATACCACTTTTCAAATCCGGGGACAGTAAAGACACCAATAATTATAGACCCGTATCCGTGTTGCCGGTATTCAGCAAGGTGTTTGAAAAGGTAATGCTTAATCAAATGCTCAATCATTTTAACACAAATAAAATCCTTCACGATCAACAGTATGGTTTCACCAAAGGACGTTGTACGACCGACGCCGGTGTAACCCTATTAAGACACATTTTTAACGCGTGGAAAGAGGCTCAAGACGCCATAGGGATCTTTTGTGACCTCTCCAAAGCATTTGATTGCGTCGATCACGAAACCTTACTCTTGAAACTTGAGCATTACGGACTTAGAAAACTTGCACTCAATTTAGTAAAATCTTATTTAAATGATAGACAACAGTAAGTTCAAATAAACGGTATCAATTCACTAAGTTTAAAAGTAAAAATAGGTGTGCCACAAGGCTCGATATTGGGTCCATTCCTCTTCTTAGTGTATATAAATGATCTACTCCATTTATTAAAAAATCAACCACAAATGGTGTTATTTGCTGACGATACTTCTTTAATTTTTAAGGTAGATAGACGTGCTACAAATTTTAACGACGTAAATAACGCCCTACTGCAGGTCCAAAATTGGTTCACTGCTAATAATTTAGTATTAAATGGAAAAAAAACTAAGTGCATAAAATTTTCTTTACCAAATGTCAAATGTATTGAATCAAGAGAAACTAGAATTCGTTGGTAAAACTGTTTTCCTAGGGATCACGCTCGAGTCAAGGCTGCAATGGGGTCCTCATTTAACATCTCTTGCAGGACGGCTAAGTTCAGCAGCGTATGCTGTCAGAAAAATCCGTCAATTTACTGATGTAGATACCGCGAGGCTAGTCTATTTTAGCTACTTTCATAGTATCATGTCTTACGGTATTTTACTGTGGGGACGGGCTGCAGACATCGAGTCTATTTTTATTCTGCAGAAAAGAGCGATCAGAGCCATATATTATCTCCGCAGGCGCGATTCTCTAAGGAAACTGTTTAAGGATATTAACATCATGACGGTACCTTGTCAATATATCTATGAAAACATCAGTACGTAAGAAAGAATTTACATATTTTTAGCAAAAGAGGTGATAGACATAATTATTGTAGGGGATTCAGGTGCAGGGTGGATATTGGTGGCTATAAACCAAAATTTACACACTTTCTTCTGAGTACACACAAATATATTCACAATAAAAACCCTGATTATAACACGAAAGAAAAGAGACTGAACATTCGACTGAATTACTTTCTGGTAACCACTACATGTTAAGTCATACTAACAAATACACGAGAATATAGAGATACTACATTCTAAACTAAACTAGTTTTAATACACATAAAACACAAAACATGATTAAAAACGTAAAAAGCTATAAAAGCAATACTGATTCTAATATGCGACACCTTACATAGTTTTCTACCCTAGTGCGTCCGCCCCGTGGCTAGCATACGCCGACCCAATGAAACTCCAATGTATGTCTAACTTTCCAAGGTGAGGGGGTCGGTATGCGATCGGGGATTGCGGGGTACGCCAATGCTCGGGGGCACCAGGGGAGGTGAGGGGAATGAAGAGGGAAAGAACCTACGCAGTTGGTCTGCTTATGTATATTACGTCCTTTGTGACGCCTTTGTTCTTTCCTCAAATCGTACATCCCGGAAACTTTTCCTTATGTATAAGGTGTCCATACATGGAAAATAGCCTAACTAAGATAATGTGTATGTTAGAAACCTTATTTAAGGCCCAGATTGGCTTGTGTAATCACATTTGTACAGTATTTAAGGTAAATCTTTGTGACTTATTTATTAATCGTCAGATATGTGTCTGCTGAGGCTATTTCCCTTCTAAATACTAACAATATATATAGCTAGGGTGGTGTGAGTACCCAGCCATATAACAAAAATCATCTTTTAGATCGCTGTGCTTCTCAACAATTATAGTACAAGAAATAGGGACCTATTAGTTCAATCAGGTTTCAGACTGGCTAAAGTAGATTCATCTTTCATAGGATACTGTTTAAAATGTTACAATAAAATTCCTCCCCACATACTTCAACTGAATGAGACGAAATTCAAATCTTGTATAAAACGCACACTATGCAGGCAGGCATATTATACGTTGGGGGATTACATCGCTGATAAAAATGCTTGGCTCAATGCTGGTCGTGCTCCACAACTAATTGATTAACATTTGCAAATACTGTTGGAGCTGCTGAAGATTCTAAGACTATCTTTGCATTGTATAAACTCAATCTCCATTGTATTATATAATTGCATAGCACAGGTGTGAGCACTATGTACTAAAGAGTTACCATTTACCGGGTAATATGTCTTGCATTGACTTGAATGTGCCCTGGCGGCTGTGAGTATGTCATGCTCACTCAAATGTTTCGCTGATGGTGGCGCGTGTGTTGGATCATTTAGCTCCCTTCAAAATGGTTGAGCTGAATGGTGCTAATCCATGCGTCATGTTCGTGAACGGGCGCCGTCAGTTGGGACTGGTCCGTCAGTGGATCTCTTAGCTGCCAGGGCTTATTTTTATTTTATTTTAATTTTTTTAATTGTATTTGTTTTATCTTTTTATTACGGACGCTTCTAACGTGCACGTCTTTCTACATTGTTCTCACATATGTATAATTTCAACATGAATGATGTAACCAATATTTTGTAACAATTTTTTATTTAAAAGAGTGTCCGTGGAGTTTCTTGCCCGTTCTTCTCCATAGGTACCTACTACGCTTTGGAATGGGCAACTAGCTTCATACCTATTTCTGACTGACCGATTCCTTGACAATTCAAAAGTGCCTGTAAATGGTTTAATTGAAATAAATGCTTTGCATTTGAGTTTGATTTGAGTCTCCGTGTAAAACTCTATGTTCTATGTTATAGGGTTTGGTTTCCGCACTTAGTCCGTAAGGTGGACCATTGTGCGTGGGCCATGGCGGCCGTTTGGTGGTTATTCCAACCAGCCCACCTCCCTCCAGAAGCTAATTAAGTCTCCTGGTCTGTTCAGAACATCTGTGTAGGATCTGGGTGACCCGAGGGTTTCTGTTCTAATCTGGGTGACGCCTGTGCATTCAAAGAGCACGTGCGCTACTGTTTCCTCAGCCTCCATGCACGCCCTGCACAGAGGACACTCTCCACTACCTCCTCTCTATACTCGTATTTGTCGTCGTGTCGTTCGCCCGGCGGCGGTGACGAGGCAAGTAAACGCTCGCTCCAGCCGGGTGACTCGGGTGGTATGGAGTCAACGTCGTCAGCCATTGCCGCTCGGGCCATGACCTCCTCAAGTCGGTCGATGTCTGGGTCGTCCGTCTGTGTCAGCGTCGGTTGTGCGGTCTTTGTGTCGCTGTCGGTCTGGACGTCAGAGGGTTCGGTCGTGGGCCAGAAGCGTACGGATATCGACCCAAGTAGGTATGATATACGTCGCTCCCGGGCCCGGACCTTTACGGCTTCCTCCAGTGGCAACCCCAGGGTCAAATACGTCCCATAGTTGTCGCCACCGACGGAAGTCGCCCTATATAGTGACCACCTAGCGATATCATACCAGGTATTCTGACGGATCAGAACACCATGGAGTCTGACTACGTCACCTCTGTAACGAGGGACAAATAGCGAGACTCGGACACGGGTGGGCACGTCAGTCTATCTCAGTACCGTAAGTGTCTGGTCAGTATTTGGGAGTCTGATTTTTGGCACGTTCTGGGTCAACCAGGTCAGGGCATAGTCGTCCTCGCACCACATCTGCACGGTACCTTCCGCTACCCTTGGGTATCCGCGGAAGGCAGGGAGTGGCGCTGTCGGGTCAGTGTCCATAACTAAATTCGCTAGGTCCGTCTTAATGTGCTCGGCCTCTTCCTTTGTTAGGTCTCTGGAGGGGGGGGGGGGAAGGCAGATTGCTACAGCCAGCCGCGCAGGGATGTCCTTCGTGGCTCGCGCGTAGGTCCTCACCCGCTTGGCGTCCCCCTGAAGCATGCTCGGTGAAACCGTATCATCAGGGCGTCCCCTCTTCGTCTGCCCTGTACCGCTCGGTCCAGGCTGCGGCTTGGAGGTGCCAGGCTGGATCTTTTTTGCCGGTGCCGCCAGGTGTGAAGTACCACCCCGCTTGCCCCTACAGTGCTTAGGTCGAGGTCGGTCGTGGGGTCTGTGTCTTGGGGTCGGCTGTCGGTCCCGGTGGACTCTGTCACGTGCGGAGGCTTTTCGCGCTGGGTTGCCCCTTCGTAAGCTTGCCCTCGCACGCGCGGTTCCGCGTCCGGCCGCTTTGCGCGCTGAATTTCCCCTTCGCGCTCTTGCGGTCGGTCGCGTGCGTCCAGCCCCTTTTCGCGCTGGGTTTCCCCTTCGCGGACTTGGGGCTGGTCGCGCACCTTCCCTTCGGTGTCCGATCGCGCTTCGCGCTGGCTAGTCCCTTCGCGGATATTGCGCTTTCGTTCGCTAATTCTATTCTTCCGGGCCTGGATTTTTTCGCGCTTTGTCAGCGGGCGTACTTCATCACAGGTAACCGGAAGAGTGCCAGAGTTGCCAGGTCCGTCATCTTTCCCTGTCTCTGTCTATTTGTGCTGGTCGGGGTCATTGTCCGGGTTAGTCTTGCTGTTCTGCACGATACTCTGTTGCCAGAGACTCGTGGGAGGCATAGCCCGTGTCGTGGGTGTTGGCGCGTTGGACGCAGCCGGGGTCGTGATTGGAGGCGCGTTAGTCGCGGCCGAGGTCGTGTTCGTGGGCGCGGTAATCGCAGCCTGTGTAGTGGGCGCTAAATCAGCAGCCGGCCGCGCTGAAAAGCGCTGCATTAAGTTTTCCATATTGCAGGTTGATACCCCCCACATAATACGATGGGGGCTAACCGCCGGAGCGGTGTGGGATTCCCCGGCTTGGCCGGGACCCACCTGGGTAGGTTTATTATCATTCTGCATGTTCATGGTGTGGGGGGTGGGCTTTTTTGGAATCGAGGTTACCCTTCCTCTGGGACCGACGGGATAAAGGGATAGGAGGGAAGGTATTTGGTGGATGGAGGTGTGGTTTCTTGGGGGCCACCCTAAGCCTGGGAGTTGGCCTAGGAATTTAGGATCGACGGGAAAATGTATGGATGGGGAGGGTTAGCTTGATTCAATACTCAATACTCAATATCTTTATTCGGTGATGGGTAACATAGAAAGGGGTAAATGGGTTACCCTAAGCCTGGGATTTGGCTTTCGGGAACTTCTCTTGTCCGGGATCTCTTTAGGAAGATGCTCCGAGTGCGGGATCGCCCACCGACAGTCAATGTAACCATCGGTGGTCGGTCCCGCAGCCGGAGTTGGGCTATCCGCAACCTGCCCACCCGCTCGGTTGCAAGAGAAGAAGTGCCTGGCAGTCCGGATCGCCCCACCACGGATGTACGTATACATTCGCGTTGGAGCGATCCAGCCTCCCCCGAGTCCGTGTAAAACTCTTAAACATTTCAATTTTTAAAGGAAAATAGATTATATCTGTGATTCCCGAGTTGTGAGCTTACAAGCTCATAACTGGACTTGGGCACGCCTCAATTGCGGCGATAGGTCCCCTCTTTGAGGAGTGGCTAGGAAGCGCCACGGCATCTTCACCTTGCACCTGACGCAGGTCCTCACCGGACACGGTTGTTTCGGGAAGTTCTTGTTCCGGAAAAGGCGGAAGAAAACGCCTGGGTGTCACCATTGTGTGGATCACCTGGAAGACACGGTGGAGGTCTGCCCGGCTTGGGTGGAGCACCGTTGTATCCTCGTGGAGGCAATCCAGGCCATAGTACGGAGTGTGAGGGCGAGAGAGTGAGAGGGGAGGCCGCCACCTCCTACGAAGCAGTAATGCTCGCGAAGGAGGAAGTGGAACGCGTGAGGAGGGGCAAATTTCACGCCCTCACGTCCCTAACCGCCGCAGGCGACGCCCTGGGCATCAGAAATCGCAGGCTTTTTTCCGGCCACCGTAGGCGCGGGCTTGCGGACAGTGAACAATGGGTAGCTCGTCGTTCGATAAGGACCAAGCCCGGGTTGACGGCGCGTTGTGTTCCACGCGCAATTAAAGAGATGTCAGCACAACTGACGGGGTCCACTAGGGCCGATGCCTGCCGGGGTCGCGGGAAAGTCCGAAAGGGATACCGTGGCCCCTGGCAACATACAGGCAACTGAAGGAACACGGGTGGATTTTAGTTAGTAAGAGTTTGACACGCCCTCCCGCTCCACCCAGAGCGGGGAAATATAGACTGACTCGAGACATTGACTCAAAAATGGCATTCAAGACTTTCTCGAAAAGATATCAAAGCGTTATCAAACTAACACAGAAAGCACAGAATTCTTATTTTATTGGAACAAGCACCAACAAGTCGAAGGCAACTTGGAAAGTTATTAAATCTATAAAACCTAACATTCCTAAAAATAATATAAATGCGATTAATGTAAATGGTAAATATATAACAGAACCCAAAGAGATAGCACAACAATTTAATGACAATTTCGTATCCTCAATTCAACCGAATGCTAACCACTCAAAGTCAAATGTTTTTAACACGCCAGGATCACACAAATCCATGTTTATGTCACCAACCGTACCAAAAGACATATATACAATAATAAATACTCTTAAAAACACCAACAGTACTGGCTATGATGATATTAACACCAGAGTAGTCAAATCAGTTGCTCTTATTATAGCACCCATATTGAGTGACGTAATAAATAAAAGTATTCAGAAAGGCACTTTTCCCGAAAAGCTAAAGATTTCAATAATAAAGCCATTACACAAAAAAGACGATAAAACAAAAGTTACCAATTATAGGCCAGTTGCGCTGATACCAATTTTTTCAAAAATTTTTGAAAAGGTTTTATATAATAACATAAACAGCTATTTTGAAAAGAATAATATTTTTTGCAAGGAACAAATGGGCTTTAGGAAAAACAGAACCATTAATATGGCTATTTATAACTTTTTAGAAAAATACATCATAACATGGATAATAGAAAACCAGTTATGGCGATGTTTATGGACATGACTAGGGCGTTTGATTTTGTAGACCATAAAAGGCTATTAACTAAGCTCGAAAGATATGGTATCAGAGGTAACGTGCTTAATCTGATAAAATCTTATTTGGAGAATAGAAGTCAAATTACACAAATTAATAGAGTAAACATAAAGACCAAAACTGAGGTAGTTTACTCCTCTAGCTCTAGAATACTGTCATGTGGTGTGCCGCAAGGTTCTGTGTTAGGACCTTTACTTTTTATTTGCTATATTAATGACTTTCCCCAAGTAGTCGAACATCACATGTCACTATTTGCTGACGACAGCACTGTTATTTATGATACTGGTACTATAACAGAAATAGAAAAGCATGTAAACAATAGCCTGATTCCTATTATTGACTGATTAAATGCTAATAACCTTAAAATAAATCTAACCAAAACTAAAGTTATGAATTTTAAAATTAGACACAAAGAACAATCACAGTTTCAAATAAACTATAGAGGGAATGAAATACTTGAAGCTAGTGTTACAAAATTCCTTGGTTTACATAATGACAATGACATGACATGGAGGACTCAAATTGAAAGTGTTTGTGGAAAGCTTAGTAGATTTTCATATGCTCTTTATATGCTGGGTAAAATTGCGAATAAGACCGCCTTACTCGCAGCTTATCATGGTTACGTCGCCTCGGCTCTGCGGTATGGCCTCATATTCTGGGGAAATGCCCCTAAGATTCAAGAAGTACTTATAGCACAGAAAAAATGTATCCGAGCGATTTGTAAAATAAAACAAAAAGAATCATGCAAGCCACATTTTCATTTGTTAAAAATATTAACTTTACCGTCACTCTATATTTATGAAGCCTGTATTTTTATAAAACACAACATGAATTTATATAGATTTGTAGAAAGTAAACGGCGCTCAAAAAAGTTGCAGGTGTTAGCAACAAAAACAAAATTTCATAGCAACAGCTTTTATGCAATGGCTCAAAAACTATATAATAAGTTACCAGGACAAGTTATCTCAAGTACTAACATTACGAATTTAAAAGAAATCTGTTCAAATTGTTAAATAATAAGGTGTATTATTCTGTTAACGAATATTTAAATGACAAATTTTTATTATAATAGCTGTTAATTAAATCCAATCTGTTCTTATGACATACTAAATAATTTTGTTCATTTTGATTATTATTGTATTAACGAATTAGTGACATTATTTTTTATTTGTATTATTTGTATCTTTTATATTTTTAAACCTTTGACATTTTGTATGCCTTTTGGCGGAACACAGCTCGGATCTTAAGTATTATAAGTTTATAACACCTATTGTATGTACCCTGTGTTCACGAAATAAATGAATTTGAATTTGAATTTGGAGAAGTTATTTGATAATTTCCCACCCAAAAATAAAATAAAAACGTGTGGCACCTCGCCTCCCGCTACCCGCTACACCCCGCCACTGTCATCGCGTATGAAAACACAATACGGGTGCCATATTTTAGTGCAGTTTTTGACTATTTGATTAAAATTTTGGTGTTTTGGGTGTTTTGAAAGATGATAAGTCGACGGAAAAAGTCGCGTGTGTGGGAGATCTTCAAAGAAATCGAAGATGATAATAAAAAAGTGCGATGTACGTAGTGCAACGCAGTGCTTTCTCGCGGGGGCACTGGGTGAAATGCTTCTACAAGTGCTATGAATAATCATATAATGCTAAAGCATAAAAGTAATTTTCAACAAGTTGCTTCGACATCGCCTAGTAGCAACAGCGCAGCGAATATGATTCCGGCACCAGTGGCTGGGCCATCAACGATTGCCGGGTTATCATCGTTTTCGACTGTACAACAAACATTTCAGGATTCATTTCTTACAAAGTGGGATATTATAGACCCGAGAGCAAAACAAATTCATAGAACCATCACTGAAATGATTGCCATAGATATGAGTCAAGGCTTCATAGTTTGATTATGGGATTCCTTTAATTTATTTTGCCCTAAAGGCTGATTTACAATGATCAATTAAACCGAATACATTCGGCATTTCAATCGAATGATTCGGCCGAATACGAATACTTCAAAATTTGCCGAATACGCCGAATACCGAATATAAAATGAATATTCAGCGCATCTCTAATAAGCATACATTTTCGTTGTTGTTAAATTGCCATCTATCGGTATAAGCGAGAACTAAGTTCATAGCCGTAGCCAACACCATGGCGTAGCGCGGATCGTAGCGCTGCTACGTAATCGTAGCTGCACCTACAGTGCACGCACAATCATTCGTAGTCGTGAGTATAGGTGGCTCTGCAGTGCTTCTGTTTATTGAAGACCATACTACTCTAGTCTACATGATAAAACCAGAATGTATTTTCTAATAGCTAAGAACCGTGAAAGTTTTTTTTTTTATCCTTACCGCTGGAAAGCTGGCCCGATTCGTCAATACAGACATAGGAGAGATACCCAAGACTCATGAAATATTGTTAAGATCCACTTATTTCGTAAGTAATTAATAATGATCATCTGGCTTAGCAATATGGTTTCTGTTAAAAAATATTTCGATTGTCTTTCCATTAATGTGATGAGAAAAACAAACAGCATCGTTAAATACTCTGATAGAAAAAAATAACAACAAGAACGGTGTGAAGATTTATACAAATATTATTTAAGTATTTAAATATTCATTTTATATTTATCACTCCTTGCAGTCAGAGGGGCTCGTGGCTAAGTAATAACAGCCACACGGGTCGATCCACTAGGTTAAGCTATGCTTGCCGGGGTTGGTCCGTGGATGGGTGACCATCTTTACATACTGAGACTCCTCCGTGCCTCGGAAAGCACGTTACACCGTTGGTCCCGGCTGTCATTCGTGGATCTTTGACAGTCGTTACGGGCCGTCAGAAGCCCGAAAGTCTGACAACCAGTCTTACCAAGGGGTATCGTATTACCCAGTTACTGGGTTGTGGAGGTCAGATAGGCAGTCGCTCCATGTAAAATACTGGTATTCAGCTGCATCCGGTTAGACTGGAAGCCGACCCCAACATAGTTGGGTAAAGGCTAGGCAGATGATGACTCGTTTCAGTCATCATCATGATAGGAGGTCCATGTGAGGTAGATACGGTCAGAATCAGTTGATTCACGACTTAGTTTTTTAAAGGGAACTTATTTTCAACAAAATCTATGAATCTATAAATCACTCATGCACTGACAGACGACGCAAAGCATAAACCGCTGGCTCTAGAAACACGAAAGGTTCCTTTTAGAACGAAAGTGAGCATTGAGAACGGAATTTTGAAAATTCACATTGAAAGTACACTTTGTAAACAAGCTACATATTATAAAAAATTAAAGGATTAGGCATATCCAAGATAAGAAAGCTTGGAAACATGCTGGTCCTGCTCCATAGGATAATTTAGAATCTAGACAAAATTAAACTCAAGCTAAATTTTGAAAAAACTAATATTATGCATTTTGCCCAAAGATCAACCATTCCAAATGTTATGTGCACTATTGTGATCATAGAATAGATAAAGTTGACACAACCAAATTTCTTGGAGTTACTATAGACACAAAATTAGATTGGAAAGCACATACGGAAGCCCAAAGCAAAAAAATTAGTAAATCCACAAATGCACTGTACAAATTAGCCCCAATGTTAAATGTTGATGCGCTGCTAACTGCCTATCACGGCTTAGTGTCCTCGAACTTAAGGTACGGAGTAATTTTTTGGGGTAATTCCACAAGCAAGGATGTAATTTTTAAAACCCAAAAAAGGTGCCTCAGAACTATGTTTGGACTTCATGTTACTGAGAGCTGCAAACCTTTTTTTGAAAAAATGTAAAATTTTAACCCTTCCATCTATGTACATTTTAGAGACTATTATATTTGTCAAATCGAACCCACACCTATTCCCCCTATTATCAGATAAAGTAATTCGGAATAGACGCGACAATAGCAAACTTTGCATTCCTAGATCCAGGACAGCTTTATTGCGTAAAAGTATAATATGTTTGGCACCAATCCTATATAATACGTTGCCAAAATCTTGGAGGGAATATCCAATGGAAAAATTAAGAAGTAGGTTGAAAAGCCTTCTGTTAGAGAAAGCCTATTACAGCACTGACGAATTTCTGAATGATAAATTAATCTAATTCTTGTAATTGTGTTATTTCTAATTACTTTGACATTAAATTAACTAATTTTATTAAAATATTAAGAGTTGTTAACATTATTCTGTAGTACAGACGCCAGCACTTCAAGCTACTACAATCTGTCAAATTTATTTAATAGATTTTCAACTTTATCGCTGAAGTTTAAGGTTCAAAGTTGAATGAGAAAATTTGACAGTTTCGGGTAGATTGATGTGCTGGCGTCTGTACATTTTAAATTTTAAATTCTAATTTGGACTGTTAATAATAATGAATAAGTTTATAATTAATTGATTAAATGTAACCTACCTATTTATATTTGTACGCCGTTAAGACAAAACATGACTGTGATATAATTTAATTGTAACATCTTGCATGCCATGTGTGTGTATACTCATGTTTTGGACAAATAAATGATTTTTATCTTTATCTTTAAACTGGTTGCTAATTGTATAATTATTACACGCCTGTCCAAAAAGGAGTGCAATGTTTTCAGGGTTCATGTATGTATGTTTGTATGTAAGTATGTACTTATGTGAGTTTCTTTATTCCACCATAACTTTTAAATGCCTTAACAGATTTGGATTTATGGGGTATCGTTAGAATCCTT
The DNA here is from genome assembly GCA_949152395.1 of Agrochola litura. NCBI lineage: Eukaryota > Metazoa > Arthropoda > Insecta > Lepidoptera > Noctuidae > Agrochola > Agrochola litura. Next base: position 25,940,592 of record OX424499.1, read on the forward strand.
TACATTATCCCGAGCGACAATTGACAATAGTGACAGTACCTATATGGACTACAGGTAGCAGTAATGCTAGCGGTGCAGAATGCAATGTCCCCCGCGCATTAGGTGTAGCGGCCAGTCGTTTTCCCAGAGCCGTGACAATAACTTGTGTACCGTGTTATTAATATAAGAAGCGTCATAGTGCTTAAGATTCATGGTCATATGAATATACTTTATATTGTACACCTGATTTTCATTTATTATCCCTCTCCAACCACGATACTCATAAGGTCCCAACATTGGTGACCCCGACGTGATCTTAGAGACGTGGTTGTGAGAAATAAGAAATAAGACAGTGTGTTAAAGTAAACGGACAGTAAGCAGAAAAATTAGTGTGTGCACGCGCGGGAAAACGACTCCCCGTCGACTCGGGACCTATCGGCGGGTATTTCAAGGGTTCCACATCACCGACATCAGTGGAGAGGTAGCCACCATATTTTCGGCAGCATCATCGTCAACATCGGACATAGCGACTCTTATGAACGGGTGAATTACTGAGAACGAGAAGGAACCGCTGAAGAGGACGCCTACGTGGACGCAGTAGGGAACATGAAAACTGGCGCAAGTCGCAGTCAAGGTCAAGAGGTACACGCCGCATTCCAGTGGTTATGCAGCTACAATTAACCGTATGAACGAGGAGGGTCAGATAATGATTGTATATTAGCGATTTATAAGCGACATACAATATATAAACGGCCCATAAAATACCGTTGCTCACGCATCATCGCGTGTCGAGTCTAGTGTTTCTCCAAAGGTGCGCGATTTCAACGAATCGGCTCAAGCGCAGGTGCGCGATCGGATTACAGCAGGACGTGACGTTAGCTATAAGTTGGCATGTAGACACATAGTAATGCCCGAAGGTGATAAGCAGAGATGTTATGAGGTGTCAACGGGTAGTATGACCTGACCATGACCTGATGATTGCTCAGCAAGGAGCAGACAGAGAATAAACTGGAAACTTCGGCATAGTTATTATAGTGAGCGGTATTGCCCTATTGATATTGTGTATTTGTCTATGTAGTAGACAACGTTGTTCTAGTACTAAGAAATGGATGAATGGATGGTCTGCGGGACCTGCAGTCACAGCGGCCCAGCAGTCAACCATACCGCAAGCTTCATATGCGTAATAGCCATCAGTAAATGCAAAACACGGCACAGTGATTGCAGTAAATACAGGGTGTCCCAAAATTATGGGACATGAAGGGAAAGTACCTTAAATATCGTAGATAGGGTATTTTGCTGAAAGAAGACATTATGTTATTTTTAAAAGTTAGTAATTCTGCATTCAAAGATTTTCTAAAAATTACTTGCCTCGTCTGGGAATCGAACCGACTTAAATGTAAAAAAAAAACACCCCTACTTTTATGATGCCAATCGAAAGAATGGCCAAAAAATAATAACTCTTCTTAAGTGTGGTGTTCACTTGAATCACTTGTTTATGGGATTTGGGTTTAGAGTAAAACCACCAAATTATCAGTAAGTACACATCAACTCAAAGGGAACGTCTAGTCGGCACCGGGGATACAGTGGGACTCAGTGGGGCGCTCTTGAGCGCTACCTTTGAGTTGTGTGATACATTTAATTGTATATCACATCTCTTCCTTTTTATATGATAATTAAGTTTTATGTACAATTACAATATTTATCATTTAGACGTCAATTAATTTAAAAGACTATAACAATTTAAAGCATTTAGAAAATAATTACGTTTTAAGTACAATACAGTATTTAGCATTGAACTTACATTTACAGTATAACACATAAACTAAACTACTTTATCTGACGAAGTTATCTGACGCTTCGTCATCGATAACTTTCCATTTTTTTCTTTTTGTCTTCGTTTAATTTGTTTGTATATTTTTCTGTTTGTAACTTCTGAATCGTCGTAAATATTTTCGAGGTATGTTACTTATCTTTTAAAAGGTAACTTATCTCTGAATGGCCTTCCGTAAAACAGCTCGTATAAGGATTTTCCTGTAGAGGGATGAGGTGTACTGTTATACATCAGTAAATATTTTAACAAGTCATCTTTCCAGTCAGTTTTTTCACATTGACTGATTCTCAGCCGTTTAAGGATGTCCCTATTTTGCCTCTCGACTTCGCCGTTTTGCTGAGGCCAGTAGGGGATCGTATTGAAAAGCGTATTTCCTTATTCAGTACAGAAGGTTCTGAATTCTTGACTACAGAATTTTCTGTCACTGTGTTATGCTTGCTGGATTCCCAGTTAGCAAAAAGATCTTCTTTTTAACACTATTATTGTGTCCTGTACAGATATAGATTTCATGACTTTGATCTCTTTGTATCTACTGTAATAATCGATGATCACGAAAAGATAATCTCCACTTGGCAGTGGACCCAAAAATTTAACAGCGTTATTCACCCAGGCTTTCGATGGGGGTTCACGCCTTTTCATCGGTACTGGTGGATTTGGGCCTGAGACTAAAGTACACCCTGAGCAGTTTTTTTACAGTATTTTTGGCGTCTTTATCTATTTTCGGCCACCAGACCTTTGTGTGTAACCTAGCCTTCATGTTGACAATGCCTGGATGGCCTTCATGAGCTGCTTTTAATACTTGTTTTCTTAGATTAGTGAGTATCACTCATTTATTTCCTCTTAATAAGGCGCCATCATGTAACCAAAGTTCATGTTCAAATAATTTGTAGTTGTTTATCGAAGCATCCCAAACATTATTTATTAAAGCATCTTAGATTAATTTAAATTTATTATCATTATTCGATGCTTCAATAATCGTTTTAAGGGATAATGCTACAAGTCACGCGTATTGAACAATATGGTTAATATGATATTCGGTTTCAAGAGGGACTTGTTTGCTGGCTGAATGGGTTTGCTATATTTGATTTTCCAGGTTTTATGCTTTTATAATTAAATGATTGTAATCGAAGGACTCAACGCTCAATTTGTGCGCAAGGTTTCGATTTCGTGCCAAATATAACCGCCAGAGGTTTATGGTCTGCGACCAGTTAAATTTATTTTTATTTTTTTATACATGCGAAATTGTTCGATTGCCAATACCAAAGCTAATGCCTCTTTTTCGGTCTGACAATATCGTTTTCCAACGTCTGGTCAGACTCTTGTTTCCGAAGGAAATGATCCTTGTCATCGTACTGAATCAGTACCTTAATCCCAGGAAACTTTGAATTTCCTCGATGGTTTCCGGTGGTCTAAATGACTCTATTGGCCTGGTGATGAAAGTTCTTAGCCCAGAAATTGAATAGTTTTTTAATTAAAAACTCATTTATTTTTGTTTAGGAAAACATTATTGTCTTTGAGCACTTTTATTACATGTTTAATGATTTCATCACATCCAAAGATAACTATGTCATCATCAATAAAGTTTACAACTCCTTCGCATGATAATAACATTTTCTCCATGATTTTTTGAAAATGTTCCGGTATGCACAATATTTACTGTGCAGAACGCCCACTCGCACCATAATGAACTCAAAGAAAATATGTAAATAGTGTGTTAAATACCGAGTGAATAGTGATACGTACCAATAAGTGATTATCTAGTTATAAGTTTGTCTTATATGAAACATTTGTTATGGTCGGACGCAACCCCAGGTCAAGTCGATACAGGTTTGAACATGTCGAAACCTGTCCGATTCCGAGACGCCACTGCCTCTCTCTGATTGGTGGACCTGGAGTTGAGTCCGACCGCCAATTCATGAAAACTGATTTTATTGGAAAATGTAATTTAACATGCGGGACGTCACCGCCGCTACTTGCGCTTATGTAATTTACTACTACTATAAGGTGTATTAAGTAAATTGTACTGGCTGTAATTTTCGAACAATTGGTGAAACAAGTAAAACAACGTTCTTTAAGTTAATGAGTTTTATTCAAGAATCCACGCAGCAGTATCCTCCAATCCAGCACACTGAGTGTGAGCCTCACATCGCTCACATTTTCTGGTCCTTCGCCAGCCGGATCCGAGGAAAAACCATCAAGAAAACTCTACTGAACCCCTTTAAAGAATATTTAGAAGAATTCATCAAGAACAATGCCAGTCACAAGATCCACAGGAAAAAGAGGCAGACAAGCATCGACCACGACCACCGAAACGGCCGCCGAAACGACCACCGAAGCCACTACAGAAACTACCACCGAAACAACCAGTACGGAGGCCACAAAAACGACAGCTGAAACGTCAGAAGCACCCACTGCAACCGAACCTACAGTAAAAGCCGCCGCCCCGCAACAAGAAAATGAACCCGAAAATAAAAAATGTGGCCGCCGCAGCAAACCTACCTCACCAAAAAGTGGAAAAGTACCAAAAGCGCGCCGCATAGCCCAGGCCAAAGCAGAGCTAGCACAAAGACTAGTGGAATTAGCGACCGCGCGCCTCGCCGAGGCCGAAGCCGAATCCACTGACGAAGACGCATCCTCAGTCGCCTCGGAAACTGGAAATGATCAACGAGTAACTACGTGGCTACAATCAACACAAGTACTCGCCATCACCGACCGACCGCATCAGCCCGAACAAAAATCGCCGGTTGAACCTGCAGTTCCAGCAACCGCCGCCGCGCCCTGGAATGCCCCGGCGACCTTACCGGCGGGAGTCAACACCACGCACCCACCGCCTGAAGACCCGAACACCGAACTCGAGAACACGCTGCCAGTGAACACCGCCGCGCCCTGGCAACCGAAACCCGCGACTGAACAGCCGCACCTGAACCCGCCGCCAGTAATCGCCGCCTGGCAGGCAAACACTGCGACTGAACAGCCGCACCTGAACCCACCGCCAGTAATCGCCGCCTGGCAACAAAACACCGCACCCCCGCAGCCACACCCGAACATGCAGCCAGTGGCCACATCCGCATACTGGCAACCGAACTACCTACCTGCGCAGCTGCAACCAACGCCAGCACCAACGGAGCCCGTCGCGCCCTGGCCACAGAACCCTACGAACACAACAACGAACGCAGCATGGCAACCGATCTACACTATGGCACCGCATCACAGCCACATTCCGAGGCACGCCACCGAGACCCATGCACCACAGCCCATGCCATCAGCACGCGTCGCACACCAACCCACAACGATGGCCGTCCAAGAACCAAGGACGGACGTAAAAGAACTCGCTGCTGCAATCACACACGCCGTACAAGCCACCCAGTACCAACAGCCAACAAGAACCACCGAACTACCATACTTCAACGGAGCCTATCAAGATTGGCTCACCTTCCGCGCCGCCTACTGTGAGACGGCACACCGACTAACAGCAGTGGAGAACATGTCCAGACTTAGAAGAAGCCTTCGAGGACTAGCCAAGGAAGCTGTACAGGGCCTATTAATAGTGAACGCCAACCCGAACGAAGTTATGAAATCACTCGAGCTACGTTTTGGACGCCCGGACTCGATCGCAATAGCCGAAATAGAGCGTCTACGAGCTCTGCCGCGCCTCACTGAATCCCCGCGTGAAGTTTGCACATTCGCCACCAAAATAGAAAGTATAGTCGGGACCCTACAAGCACTCAACTGCGGACACTACCTTTTCAACCCAGAAGTAACAAAAGCCATCATCGAAAAACTCACTCCGACCCTGAAGAGACAGTGGTACCAGTTCTCAGCAACGCAACCCAGAACAGAACCCGATCTCTTGAAATTCACCCGATTCATCAAGATTGAAGCAGAAATATGCAGCCCGTACGCACTACCCGAAAACATCGCTGCAACAACACAAATCTCTCAGAACACACAACGACGCCAGCAACGAGTACATACCACGCAAGAAACGAACAAACCAAAGTGCGTTTTATGTGAACACCAAGGGCACAACATCGTGGAATGTGAACAATTCAAGAAAGCAACTACTGACGCTAGATGGGATATTGCCAAGAAACATCGCTTGTGTTTCCGCTGCCTCAGACTCAGAACAAAGCAACACAGCTGTAAACCAAAGAAATGCGAAATAAACGACTGCGTACACTTACACCACAAGATGCTACACGCCAACAGCGCAGCGAACAAAAAGAAGGAAGAACCCGAATGTTTCAAACAAGAACAAGAGAAGGTCCACTCAGCATGGACACCCAAAGTATCGTTCCTGAAAATAATACCGGTTCGCCTGTCTGGACCGGCGGGAGCTGTAGACACCTACGCACTCCTAGACGATGGCTCTACGACAACCCTAATCAACGAGAGCCTAGCCAACCAAATAGGAGCAGAAGGATTCCGTGAACCACTACGCATAGCAGCATTCGACGGCGAATCCACAATCGACATGACATCACGACGAGTAAACCTCTTTATCAGAGGACTTCACACAACCGAACGCAAGATACAAGCACGAACAGTCAAACAGCTAGAGTTGGCTGCGCAAAAGATACCTGAAGAAGCAATCAGGAACTGCGAACACCTCCGAGACATAGTCAAAGACATAGTAACTGAAGACGCAAGACCCAGACTCCTAATCGGCCAAGACAACTGGGACCTCCTCATCACAACAGAGACCAAAACAGGAAAAAAGAACCAACCAGTGGCATCACTAACACCACTCGGTTGGGTCCTGCACGGCAGCCACGCACGAACACTTGGCCACAGAGTAAACTTCATAAGACACGTCAATACAGACGACGACCTCCATGAACTGGTGAAGGAACACATAACAATGGACAACATACAAATCAACCCAAAGAAACCCATCAATGATCCCGATGAAAAGGCACTTCGTATCCTACAACAGCACACGAAGAGAACCCCAGAAGGACGATACCAAACCGCGCTACTATGGCAAGACGAAAACTCAAAAATGCCAGACAACTACGACAGCGCTCTGAACAGACTCGTCAGCGTGGAAAAGAAAATCGACAAAGACCCAGACCTCAAGAAGAGGTACTCCGAACAAATGGAAGCACTAGTATCAAAGGGATATGCTGAACCAGCTCCAACAATCACTTCAGAACACAGAACCTGGTACTTACCTCACTTTGCGGTCTACAACCCAATGAAACCGGACAAATTAAGAATCGTCTGCGACGCTGCAGCCAAGACCAAGGGAATCTCCTTGAATGACCAGCTACTCACGGGCCCAGACCTCCTACAATCATTACCAGGAGTGATCATGCGCTTCCGCCAACACCCGATCGCCGTGACCGCCGACATCACTGAAATGTTCTTACAAATAGAACTCCGACCCGAAGACAGAGACGCTCTCCGCTACTTGTGGCGAGGGAACCGAAGAGACGACCAGCCCCCTGAACAGTACCGTATGAAGTCATTGATCTTCGGGGCTTCCTGCTCACCAACCATAGCCATATACGTGAAGAACACGAACGCTGAAAGATTTCAGAAACAACACCCCGAGGCAGTCGAAGCTATCAAAAGAAAACACTACATGGACGACTACTTAAACAGCTTTGACACGCTAGAAGAAGCAGTGAGAGTCTCACAAGCAGTACGCGACATTCACATAGAAGCACACTTCAAACTCAAGAAATGGTCGTCAAACTCTGTCGCCCTACTTGAAGCCCTAGGGGAAGTAACCAAAACCAAAGACACGATCAAGCTGAAAGACGACGGGCAGACAGAGCGAGTCCTCGGCCTAATATGGAAACCGACAGAAGACTCACTCGCCTTCAACCTGAGCCTGATACGCATACCACAGAACATCCTGCAAAATGAAACACCCACCAAGAGAGAAGCCCTTCGAATAGTCATGTCCCTATTTGACCCATTGGGACTAGTATCACCAGTGACTATCTCAAACTCAAACTCAAACTCAAAGCATTTATTTCAATTAAACCATTTACAGGCATTTTTGAATTGTCAAAGAATCGGTCAGTTAGTCAGAAAGTTGAAGCTAGTTGCCCATTCCAAAACGTAGATCTCTATGGAGAAGAACGGGCAAGAAACTCCAAGGCCACTCTTTTAAATATATATATTACAAAATTCTGGGTACATTATTCTTGTTGCTTCTATATGTGAGAACAATGTACAAAAAATAATCAAAGCAGTTGAAAATATCTGATTAAAAATAAGCCCTGGCAGATAAGAGATGACCAGTCTCAACTGACGGCGCCCGTTCACGAACATGACGCGTGGATCAGCACCATCCAGCTCAACCATTTTGTAGGGAACCGAATGATCCAACACACTCGCCACCATCAGCGAGACATTTAAGTGAGCTTGACATTCTCTCAACTGCCATGCTCTTTCAAGTCAACATACATCTTAATAACATAATAAACGGCTCCATGGTACTCACATTTACAAAAAAAATCTAAAAATGCTTCTAAATTATACAAAACTATAGTTTGCAATGTATTTAAGAAATTAATAGAATTTGACTACCAAAAAGTAAGAAAATCATTATTATCTAATTGGAGCATTAAACAATTTACTTGGTAAAATAAAAAATAAACATTAAGTTTGTAATGTCAAAAACAGAATTCAAAAAAGGGAAAGCAACTCTTCCAAATATTAAAATTTTAACTAGTGAGCCCAAGTGGCTGTGGAGCAGGACCAGCATTAATTAAGCCAAGCATTTTTATCTACGATATAATCATCCAACTTATAATATGCTTGTCTACATAGTGTGCGTTTAATGCATGTTTTAAATTTCTTCTCATTTAGTTGAAGAATATCGAGTGGTATTTTATTATAACATTTTACACAGTACCCCATAAAGGAAGTGTGAACTTTAGACAATCTAAAACGTGGTTGATCTAATTTGTTCCTATTTCTAGTGTTAAAATTATGCCTGTCACTTATCTTACTAAAAAGGTGTAGATTTTTTCGAACATACATAATGTTTTCATATATATACTGACAAGGTACCGTCATGATGTTAATTTTCTTGAACAGTTCCCTTAGAGATTCGCGTCTGCGGAGGTTGTAGATGGCTCTGACGGCCCTCTTTTGCAGAATAAAGACGGAATCAATATCTGCAGCCCGTCCCCACAGCAAAATACCGTAAGACATGATGCTATGAAAATAACTAAAATAGACCAGTCTCGCGGTATCCACGTCTGTTAGTTGGCGGATTTTCCAAACAGCGTAAGCGGCTGAACTTAGCCGCCCTGCAAGTGATGTTATGTGAGGACCCCACTGTAGTTTGGAGTCAAGCGTTATCCCCAGGAAAACCGTCTTTTCGACGAATTCTAGTGTCTCCTTATTCAATACAACGTGACATTCACTACTTCTAACATTCGGTAACGCGAATCTTATGCATTTAGTTTTCTTCTCATTTAATACCAAATTATTTACAGTAAACCAATTATGGACCGTAAGCATAGCGTTATTTACGTCGTCCAGCTCCTGTGCATGTCTGTCTACTTTAAAAATCAGTGATGTATCATCAGCAAATAACACCATTTGTGGTCGATTTTTCAGTAAATTTGGTAAATCATTTATATATACTAAAAAGAGGAATGGACCCAGTATCGAGCCCTGAGGTACACCCATTTTGACTTTTAAACCCAATGAATTTACACCGTTTATTTGAACTTGCTGCAGTCTATCATTCAAATATGATTTTACTAAGCTCAGCGCAAGTTTATCCAGACCATAATGCTCAAGTTTCAAGAGCAGTGTTTCGTGATCCACGCAATCAAATGCCTTGGATAGGTCGCAAAAGATGCCTATTGCATCTCGTGCCTCTTCCCATGCATTAAAGATGTGTTTCAATAAGGTGACACCGGCGTCGGTTGTGCAACGTCCTTTGGTGAAACCATACTGTTGATCGTGTAGGATGTTATTACGATTAAAATGATTGAGCATTTGATTTAACATTACTTTTTCAAATACTTTGCTGAAAACCGGCAAAACTGATACGGGTCTATAATTATTAGTGTCTTTGCTGTCCCCGGATTTGAAAAGTGGAATAACTTTACTGTATTTCATTAAATCCGGGAATATCCCTTGATCTACACACAAATTAAATATTAAAGCTAAATAGGGTGCAATTGTCTCAATAATTGATTGACAAACTTTAGTAGACATGTCAGTATAGTAGACAATATCAGAGCCAAACAAATATTACAAGAAGTCTGGCGTCGCGGAACAACCTGGGATGAAGCCCTAGATGATGACCTAGCAGCAGGCTGGAGGAAATGGTTCGTCAACCTCAGAGCACTAGAACACATCTCGATCCCACGAACCTACCCAGGTTTCAGCGCCACGAAATCACTACAGCTGCACGTATTCACCGACGCGAGTGAATCCGCATACACAGCAGCTTTATACTGGCGAACAGTCACCAGGGACGGAAAAGTCCACGTCTGCCTGATCACAGCCAAAGCCAAGGTGACCCCATTGAAACTAACGTCAATCCCACGATTAGAGCTGCAAGCAGCAGTGCTTGGCGCACGCATGGCAACAGCGGTCAAGGAAGAACATGAACAAACGCCAGAGTCTACCACATTCTGGACCGACAGCAGAACTACACTGTCATGGATCAGAACTGGATCCAGATCCTACAAACCATACGTCGCCCATCGCATCGCAGCAATTGAAGAACATAGCTTCACTAATGAATGGCGCTGGGTACCGACCAGACTGAACCCAGCAGACGACGCCACGAGAGACGTACCCGAACACTATGACCAAGATCATCGCTGGTTCAACGGCCCGGAATTCCTACACGGGCCCCCAGAAACATGGCCAGCCGACGAAAAGAACCCCATTGTAATCACTGGGGAAGAGAAAACCTGCGGCATCAGAGACAAAAACGAACAGATCAGCGAAGCCATACCAGACGTCAATAGATTCTCACGCTGGGAAAGATACCTACGTGCCACAGCACGAGTTCTCCAATTCCTGCAGCTCTGCCGCCGACCAGGACAGAGTGTTAACTATAAAAGGACCAAAAGAAACAACAACAAAGATCCTGATTGGAAAAAGAACAAACGAACAGTGCAAGTCAAAACGAAAGAAAGACAACAGACCACTAACGATCACCTACTCGTACCTCTCGCCGCTGAAATCCTTCGCCGCGCCGAGAACCTGATCCTACGAGCCTCGCAAGAACAGTCCTTCCCAGAAGAGATAGGAGCCTTAAAAAACAAAAGGCCCATATCACGAAACAGCCGTTTGCACGCACTGTGCATAGAACTCACAGAAGGAGAGATTCGCCTAAAAAGCCGAATAATCGCCATGACAGACATGGCAGAACATCTGAAAAAACCAATGATACTAGATGGAAACCACACTACGACACGATTGTGGATCGAACACGTCCACCGCAAATTACACCACGCGGGCACTGAAACCATTGTCAACGAGTGTCGCCAAGAACATTGGGTACTCCGCCTACGACCTACTGTCAAGAACATCATAAGCCGGTGCCTACCGTGCCGTATGAGAGCGGCCTCGCCACCGCAGCCGACGACAGGGAACCTCCCATCCTGTCGCCTAGCACACCACCAGAGACCGTTTACTTACGCTGGACTAGACTATTTCGGACCACTGACCATTACAGCTGGACGGAGTCATCAAAAAAGGTACGTCGCCTTATTCACATGCCTCACGACGCGAGCCATTCACCTCGAACTTGTGGCATCGCTCAATACAGACTCGGCAATATTGGCACTACGACGCATGATAGCGCGCCGAGGGTGCCCAAAGCAGCTGTGGTCCGACAGCGGAACGAACTTCCACGGCGCTGAAAAGGAACTACGAGTAGCCATTTTTGCAGCCACAGCCGAAGAAGCCTCAAAGAAAATGATCGATTGGCGATTCATCCCTCCCGGAGCACCATTTATGGGAGGCGCCTGGGAGCGCATGGTAAAGTCCGTAAAGACAGCCCTAGCCGCCACACTGAACGAGCGGTTCCCGAGCGAAGAAGTGCTCCACACGCTGCTCATCGAAGCCGAACACACTGTAAACAGCCGACCACTCACACACGTATCCACAGACCCCGAGGATCCTGAGGCCCTGACGCCCAATCACTTCATCCTGGGCGGCCCCGGTCGCATAGCGGCACCCGGGAAATTTGACGACAGTGACATACGCCTACGAGCCAGCTGGCGCGCAGCCCAGAGGCTCGCTGACATGTTCTGGGCCAGATGGCTGAAAGAATACCTCCCAGAACTACGAAATCGCAGAGAACCACATACAAAAGGCGCGATTCCCAAGGTCGGTGACCTGGTGTTCATCGTAGACGGCAACCTCCCAAGGAACATGTGGGTCAAAGGGCGCATCTGTGCTACATTCCCCGGCCCAGACGGAGTGGTACGCACAGTGGATGTGGCCACGAAAGGAGGCATCTTGCGACGCCCAGTGAAAAAGATAGTGGTGCTACCAATCAACCACGGCGACTCTGCACCGACACCTACGACTGCGACGTCAGCAGCGGACGACGCACGGCGGGAGAAATGTGCAGAACGCCCACTCACACCATAATGAACTCAAAGAAAATATGTAAATAGTGTGTTAAATACCGAGTGAATAGTGATACATACCAATAAGTGATTATCTAGTTATAAGTTTGTCTTATATGAAACATTTGTTATGGTCGGACGCAACCCCAGGTCAAGTCGATACAGGTTTGAACATGTCGAAACCTGTCCGTTTCCGAGACGCCACTGCCTCTCTCTGATTGGTGGACCTGGAGTTGAGTCCGACCGCCAATTCATGAAAACTGATTTTATTGGAAAATGTAATTTAACATGCGGGACGTCACCGCCGCTACTTGCGCTTATGTAATTTACTACAACTATAAGGTGTATTAAGTAAATTGTACTGGCTGTAATTTTCGAACAATTGGTGAAACAAGTAAAACAACGTTCTTTAAGTTAATGAGTTTTATTCAAGAATCCACGCAGCAGTATCCTCCAATCCAGCACACTGAGTGTGAGCCTCACATCGCTCACATTTACCAAACATTAAACATTTCGTACCGGTAAAGCTTTGTTTGTAATGAAAGTTGTGATTTCATTACTATTTTCTTTGATTTTAACGTGATGAAAAGCGTTTATAATATTAAATATTGAGAAAAAATGCTGCTTTTTAAATTTGGGAATGAGTTGTTCTATCGTGGGCAAGGTTTGCTTTTTTCTAACAATGGCTTTGTTGGCAATACGCGTATCCAAACAAATACGAAAATCATCATCAGACTTTAGAACCGGTACCATCGGAGAAACCCAGGAAAATGGTTTGTTTCAAGATTCCATGATGTCCATTTTTACCAGTTCGTCTAATTTCTTATTTATTTTTGATTCCAAAGAAATTGGAACTCGTCTATAAGGCTGACAAACTGGAGGAACTGTTTTATCAATAGTGATCATCTTTGAACATCTTTGAACTTGGGAAATTGTTTATCCTCAATGGAACTCAGATCAAAACCTAGTTTTAGCTCATTAAGGGATATATTATGGCAGTTTTTTTGTTTTATTTTACCCAAAAGATTCCTTGAACATTTTCTATGATGAATAAATGATGTTATTGCACAAATCCAGAACTTACTGATTGGAGAAGACACTGGCCCCTGTAACAGGTGTTTTTACCGAGCGCAGGAGTCAGGGCTTCACTTTGTTTGTACACATTTTTTATGCAAAGAATTTTATTATTTTCATTTATTTATCTTGGTTCTTATTAAATTACATTTTTAAATATTTCTTAAAATAAAAGAATTAAAAAAACATTTAAAAATATAAAAAAGAGGTCCGCCGGTATCGGGAGCAGGGTCCAAGCTACCGGTGGTTAGGGCTGCAGAGACAGGAACCTCCTCACAATGCGAGCCGTATCGAGGAGTACTGCCTTCTGAATCAGGCGCTTGATCCAACCGCCTAACGAAAGCCTCGAGAGATGTAGAAACAGCTTTTATTGATGCATCAAACGGTCATAGTACATTTAGTGGATGTTTGACACTATATTAAGCCATGAATGTTTTGTCTGGAGACGTTTGCTGTTTGGAGACTATAACTTTAGATTGTTTCATGTGCTCCCAAGTTTTATCATTTATAATATCAGATTTACTACCGGAATCAATGAGCATTATAATGTTAACCTCACCTGGGGGCTTAAAACGGCCGCTTTTGCAGAATCATAATATGATCATATTATGATTCATATAAAAAATCGTAAAATGGTCACAAACTGATAATTCATATTTTATTATCTTTAATTCATTTATAAACACATAATTTACATTTTTAAATATTCTTATAAAAATTGGTATTAAAAAAACATTTAAAAATATATAAAATAGTAGCCCACCGGTGTCGGGAACAGGGTCCAAGCCACCGGTGGTCAGGGCTCCTGAGAGAGGAACCTCCTAACAATACGCGCCGTGTCTAGGAGTACCGCTTTCTGGATCAAGCCCTTGATCCAGCTGCCTAACGAGAGCCTCCTCAGGTGTTGGTCGAGGCTCTTGGCTATTATGCCATTGGCCGTCACGACTATCGGCAAAATGATTGCTGTATCCACATCCCACAAGTCGACAACCTCGTGAGCCAGGTCAAGATGCTTAATCTGTTTATCTTTTTCAGCTTTCACGAGGTTCTCGTCATGCGGGACCGTTATATCAATAATCATTGTGCGACGCTCTAATCAATCTATCACCACTATGTCTGGCTTATTGGCAACAATAGTCCTGTCAGTGATGATAGATCGATCCCAATACAACGTAATATTGCCATTTTCGAGGACTGGGTCGGGCACATATCTATAGTACGGTACTTCCGATTCCACAAGACTGTATTTCAGAGCAAGTTGCTGGTGGATAATCCTGGCTACAAGGTTGTGCCTATGCAAGTAGTCTCCGTTAGCCAGATGAGAACAGCCAGAAATAATGTGTCGGATTGATTCTCCGGGACGGTGGCATGCCCGACAGATGTCAACCGTGCCGTCCTTCACAATATATTTCCGGTAGTTGTTCGTCATCATAACTTCGTCCATAATCGCAAAGACAAAACTTTCGGTTTACCCAAAGAGGTCACCGAATCGCAACCAGGATACGGATGCTAACATGTCTACATCGGGCCCATGTAAGGCCCGGTAAAAGTGCCCGTGAAGCTCTTTGCTCTGCCATACCTCCCTGCGGTCATTAGTATCTAATACTATAGGTTTGCGCCAGTTCTCGTTAGCCAAGGATAGCGGGGTGAGGCCCTTGTCCACTGAAACTACATCTCGGTGCATCCCCACGTCGGTTTCTAGGAAGTATTCCCTGAGACTGCATACCTCACGGTTGTGCAGGGTCTTAGCATTTAAGAAACCTCGACCTCCGCACTTCCGTGGGATATACAGTCTCATCACCGATGAACGTGGGTGATGCATCCGATTTGCGGTCAGCAGTGTGCGGATCCTCCTTTTATTCATATTATTATTATCTGCAATTCATATTATTCCAATTCATCTGTTTGACAGTTTTGTATTGAGATTCGTAAAATGGTCCACAAATTACAAATTGCTTTACTGTCAAATATAATGTCAAATAACAGAATCATGAGAAATCAATCAAAAGCAACATCTTGCAAATCATATTTCGGATTTTTTTAAGAAATATTGCAATAACGGCAGATTTAGCCCTGTATGAAAATTATCTGGAGCATGCGCAGGTTATGGAGACCATTCATTACATATCACTGACAAAGCGCAGCACTTCGAAAAAAGGACATAGCCTTCGAAATGCCGGACCTCGAATTTGTTGGCTCATATAGGTTAGATAAAAGTGTGTGTCGTGACCTCATCCATGAGCAGGAGCCGTACATACCTGTGTTGTGTACCTACCCGCCGCGATGGCATAAGTACTACCTAAAAGGCAAGTGAAAGCATTATGATAAAAGTAGTATGTATTGATTACATAAGTAGTTCCAGATAGACCATAGCATCTATTATTGTAGAGGTTAACTGTGAGGGATTTTTTCATCAAAATATACTCATGAACAAAGTTAATGCCTTTTATTGACACAACTGTTATATCGTATCTAAGGAAAAAGACAAACGACTTGCGGTGTCAGATGGTACTGTATGGCCAGTACCCACACTCCTCTTCACGGCAACGTCGTGGTCTTCAGGAGTTCAGGAAACTCCTAAGCCGCTCCGCAATTTCAACAGCCGCGGACCGGCTAAGGCTTTCGTTAGCATATCTGCCTCCATGTCTTCGGTTGGCAGATACCTGACCTGTATCGTTCGGTCCAATAAGCAATTTCGGATGAAGTGCATTTTTAAGTCAATGTGTTTGGACTTGGAAGTTACCATAGTGTTTTGACTTAATTTGAGGGCGGCTTGGTTGTCGTTCAATATGACTATGCTTTCATGGTTTGCCCCAAGATCTTTAAATAGATTTTTCAGATGAATGGCCTCTTTTGCAGCTTCGATCAAGGCAGCATATTCCGCTTCGGCAGTCGATAGCGCCACAGACTTTTGCTTCTTTGACATCCAGCTTATGGCCGTCCCAGCAAATTTAAAACAGCAGCCCGAAAAAGATTTCCGGTCGAGCTTGCATGCACCCCAATCTGCGTCAGCCATGCCATATAATTCTTGGCGAGTCTTTCTGTATATGAGACCAATGCTCTTAGTCCCCTTTAGGTATCGCAGCACTCTTTTTGCACACTTAAAATGCTCTTCTCCGTAACAGTCATTAAATTGGGAGAGATAGCTTATGGCAAACATTATGTCGGGTCGAGTTGCCACTGCCAGATACATGAGTGTGCCAATTAAATTTTTGTAGGGCAGATTGTCCCTTTCATC
Source organism: Agrochola litura (assembly GCA_949152395.1). Taxonomy (NCBI): domain Eukaryota; kingdom Metazoa; phylum Arthropoda; class Insecta; order Lepidoptera; family Noctuidae; genus Agrochola; species Agrochola litura. The sequence continues at coordinate 25,957,285 of OX424499.1, forward strand.
TCTTCCTCCTTTTTCTAGTTTAAGACCTGGTTCTATGGGTGTAGACGTGGCTTTGCAATCTTCCATTTTGAATTTCTTCAGAGTGTCTTCTATGAACTTCTCCTGGTTCAATTTGATTTCATCTCCCTTATTTTTTTATTTATTTTTTATTTATTTACTTAATAAGGCATCAAGTCCCAATACACTAATCACAAATACATACAATTCATTAAATTCATTACACCAATACAAAATAAGTACATTATAATTCATTAGACCATTAAAATAATATAAGTACATTAAAATTAAAATTAAAAATTCCATACATTCACAAAATAAATTACATTAAAACTGAGTAGTCATTAAAATAAAATTTCATTACATTATTACAAACTCTATCGTCTGTTGGCACTCCGATGAACTTCGAGCCAATACCTGTGGATCGGACTGCTCCAATCCTCACTAACGACCCTCAACAGTTGATTAGTGGATTTGCGCAAACTACTGGAATGCTATGCGCGATCGAATAACGGCATAAAAGTCGCACTCTCGCTTCAGCGAACATGCTCGACGCGCTACAGTACCGTGGAAATTTCATTAAAATGCGGTAGGCATCATTGTACTGCACACGCATGGTACTTAGTGTCGATCTTTTAAATTTTGTCCACAACTGACATGTGTAAAAACAGAGGCAATAAGCACGGAACAACGTCTTTTTAACACACGTGCTACAAAGGGAAAATCTGCGCGCAAGCATATTGCACCTTACCGAGAGCGCTCGCCTTTCCCGTTCTATGTCGGCGTCATCTGTGAGATCGTCAGTGAGGACGTGACCTAGATACTTAAACTTTCGTACAACCCTTACTGGTGAACCATAAATAAAAACATCTGAGACTGTCTCCGGTCCCTTACCAGCTCTAAAAACTAACATTTCCGTTTTCATAACATTAAAGACCATGCCATGGGAGCCGGCATACCGCTCGCAAATACCAACTAGTTGCCTGAGAGCTCTTATTGAGGGGCTCAAGAGGACCATGTCATCGGCATAACTTATATTGTTAAAACACACGCCGCCTATGTGACATCCAACACCTGCCCTCCTCAGCTCCTCAATAAGACCATTCATGTAAACATTGAAGAGGTCCGGAGAAGTCAGTCCCCCCTGACGTACGCCACATTTTAACCTATAATCGCTAGACTGCGCGTCGCCCCATCTAACACTGTCAGTTTGGTTACCGTACCAGTATTGTAGCATACTTACTACGTCCGAGTGAACCCCCGAGTCGCGCAATTTGCCCCAGAGAATATTATAATTCACCAGATCAAATGCGCTACTCAGGTCCAAGAAACAGGCATAAACCGAGGTGTTCCGACTTTTGTAATAGTTCACCGTATGCTTTAACGACAATATTGCTAGGTCAGTCGATAAACCAGGACGGAAACCAAACTGAGCATCATCTATCCTAGCACTTTTCAACAGTAAGGGCTGCACAAGACGCTCCAATACTTTACCCAGGACAGTTCCAAGGGAAGGTCGGTAGTTGGTCGCAGAATTGAGATCCCCTGTTCTATTTTTTGTGATCGGAATAACTATTGTTCTCATTAGGGCTTCAGGTAAGTACGAGAACCTAATACATAAATTGAATAGTGTACATAGTTTGACATGTATGAATTTCCCTGCATAAATCAAGTGTTCAATGCTCAGGTTATCATGACAGATTTACCACGCTTCATACGTCTCATTACGTCAAAAATATCCTGCGGTAAAAATTGCAACTGCTCGCAATCCACACAATTCTCAACCACACCCAACCCCCGACCAGACCCCCCTGCAACCTGACCAGCCGGATCCACAGGCATGGGCTCCATTTTAAACTTATCAGCAAACATGTTTGCGATTTGAGATGGCTCAAGTAGGCCGTCTATGGATAACGGTACATTTTGTTTGCAATTTAACTTTTTTGTACTTTGCCAAAATTTTATGAAGTTCTTGCTTTTACAATGTGTAGCTAATATATCCATTTTAATTGATTCTTCATTACGTTGACACCACTTTAATTTGTTTTTAAATATCTTACGATTGATTATCATGTTATTATATAAGTCACCCATAGACGGTCTACCAGCTGTCACCCACCAATTATAATAAAATTTCGCTGTGCTATGGCATTCTTGCACATGATAATTCCAGCCCGTAACTGGTTTACGTGGCTTACGAGCACCAGAGTCCAACCCATAACTGTTTATAGCTCCCCCCCTGGAGTACAACAACAATATCACAGTACAACTTATCAATAAATTTGCAATGCTCTTTAACTTGATCACATAAGACATTACTATCACAGTTTACACAACCGAAGACATCATTTACTTTCTCCAGATGCAAATCACAATAGGTAGTATATTCTATTATCTGACTTAACGATCTGTTTCCCCACAATACTTTATTATCTTTATTTTTGCTACAATCGGCAGCCAGTCCACTGCCAGACCCTCCCACATCACATACAATGCGCAATGGAAAGTGGTCCAAAGAGAACACATCATAAACAACATTGACTGACCTGACAGTGCTCCAAGCAGACTCCGAGACTACGCAGTGGTCTAGCCACCGGTTGCAGCCATGTGCTTCACTAGTAAAAGTATGCGTATTCGACTCTAAGCCTAACAGCATCACTATATCCGCACATATTAGTTTTTGCTCGTCACAAAACAACAGTAATTCATGACCAAACAGCGCATTTGGGTGAGCGTTAAAGTCACCCAACATATAAGCAGCACAAACATTGGATTCTTCTATAATTGCACTCATACAGGCGAGACAGTCCGTGTACTCAGTTAAATTTTCTGGTTTATCCGTTGGTAGATAAACACTAAATACCAAAAACGAACCCACGGCACTGTTAACACGAATCGCAATCAACCTGTCGATACCACACTCAACAATAGTCACATCTGGAAACCTTTGTTTTTTCCACATCAATGCAAGCCCACCGTAGGGTCTTCCGCGTAGGATACCGGCCGAGGTATCGACCGAAGATATAGCTGTACAGCCAAATTCCTTATCAATATTGTAAACAAAATCCAGGTCGTGAGGTAGCAGCCACGTTTCCTGTAACGCCAATATGTCTGCGTTGCTACATAAGTGCCTTATTTACTGTACGGATCGTCGTAAGACTCTATTTCTTCTACCGAAGAAACTTCGTCTTCTTGCTCGTTGAAATTTTGTATCGTATTTTTCTGTTATTTCAATTTCTATTGGTCGTACCCTTTTATTTTTCTTGTCATTGTTTTCTTTTTCAGGTATCCAAGAGTGTTCCTTTTCCTTAATAAGTTTATCATAGATCTGACTTGCTTCTTCGAAGTACATCTTCTTGTCTATGACTTTTATGTCCCTGCTTATCACTACATCATCGTCTTCGGGTATGTACACTCGGTAAGCCTTTGAGGTCATCGAGTAACCCATGAATACGTCTTCTTTGGCATTCTGGGTCAGTTTGCCTCGTTTGTTCTTTTTCAAAACAAAAGTCTTCCTACCAAACACGTGAAGATGATGTCCACATGGTATTCGGCCTAGCCATTTCTTGAACGGTGTTTCGCCATTCAGTGCTTTGGAAGGGCTACGATTTATAAGGTAGTTTGCGGTTGCTACCGCTTCCGCCCAGAGTTTTTTAGGTGCCTTGGCCTCGATTAATAGACGTCTGGCTTTGTCTACCAAGGATCTGTTCTTTCTCTCGCTAATCCCATTTTGTTGAGGGGTGTAAACTGTGGTCAACCTTCTTTGGATGCCATGCGATTTGAGAAAGTCATCGAACTCCTTATTGCGGTATTCTGTACCATTGTCGGTCTGCAGGTTTTTATCTTCTTGTTATGGAACGTCTCAACCTCATTTTTATATTCTTTGAAAATGTTGAATACGTCACTTTTTCTTTTAATAAAATAGACGTGACAATAACGACTATAGTCGTCTGTGAAAGTAACATAGTACTTTGATCCTGCTAGTGTATCGCATTAAGGTCCACAAACGTCGCTATGGATTATTTCCAGGTTATCAGTGTATATACGAGTAGATCATTATGTCTTATAAACGGTAATCTGGATAATTTACCCTTGATGCAGGTCTCACATGTTCCCATGTCTTCATCATTTAAGTTTAAGCCATACATAAGGTTATCCTTAGCCATCTTCTTTAAATCTCTTTCGTTTATGTGGCCGAGTTTGCGATGCCATTCCATAATGTCACTGACATTTTTTGGTGTGTAATTTGCAGTCTCTTTTCATCTAGATTCAAAGTAGTAAAGTCCATTTCTCTTTCGAGCAGTCAGTGTTATTTCACCGGTTTTTTCTACGACGTAGGCCTTTTCTTTTTCAAAAACAACCTTGTTTCCTCTGTCCGTTATCTTTGCGACGGATAAAAGGTTTACTGAAATATCGGGAACATACAGGGTGTCATTGAAATTGTAGTCGTGTTTATCGATGCTGATTGTAACTCTTCCTTTACCTTGAATTCTACTAATGTGTTTGTCTGACGCCAACTTTAGGGTGCCTGTTTAAGGGATCATGGTAGAAAACATCGATTTTTCACCGCACATGTGTGATGAGCAGCCGCTATCTAGACACCAGACATTTTCATTAGCATCTGAATTTACGGTGCTCAGACAAACGTTATAATTGTATTTGCTTCCGTTGTCTTTTTCATTTGTGTTTTTCTTCTTGCCCCAACATGTCTCGATAGTGTGGCCTTTCTTTTTACAGCTCTTGCAATACAACCTTTGCCTATTTTTCTTGACATGATATGTTTCTGAGCTTTCAGGCTGTTCATTTCCACTCCTTGCTTGGTATTCTTCCAGAATCTTTACTTTTAGATCTTCAGGATTGGGCAGGGTGTCTCGAGATTCAATGGCTATTCTAAAATTCTCAAAAGTTGTTGGCAAACTGTAGAGAAGCATTATGCTATGCAGTTCTGGAGGTACCTTTATATCCATATCTGCGAGTTTGTCCACGATGTCCATGAAGTTATTTATGTGGTCACGAATATCTTCTCCTGTGGTCATTCGCTTTAGAACCAACTGTTTTAGTAAGGTAGCTTTCCTTGCAGGCCCAGTGCTTTGGTAAGTGGCTTTCAACTTGTCCCATACATCTTTAGATGTCGCGCAGACTTTAATTTGTTTTAATACAGACGGTGACAATAAAAGTAGGATTTCAGCCCTTGCCTTCAAGTTCTCTTTGTTGAACGCCGATCTCGCCGCCGCATCCGTAGCTGGTGGTAACGATTTCTCACCGCTTACGATATCCCAAAAGTCATTTTTAATCAGGACCACTTGTGCTTGCAAACACCACGTATCATAGTTTGACTTGGTCAAAGGTTCTATGTTGCGATAAGTCGTAGTTGATGCCATTTTTCAAACTTGCAAACAACCACGCTCTGCTACCAATTTATGAGGGATTTATTCATTAAAATATATTCATGAAAAGCATTAACTTTGTTAATGCTTTTTATTGACACAACTGTTATATCGTATCTAAGGAAAAAGACAAACGACTTGCGGTGTCAGATGGTACTGTATGACCAGTACCCACATTAACCCTGTACGGTGTACCCCCTCGATAAAATAATATTATATATATATATAAATATACCTAAATGGCAACTTACTACAATCTTCTATTTACATTTTAGGTGCTGAGTACACTTAGATTTTACGCCTCTGGATCATAGCTTTATAGGAGCAAGATACACCAAGTTAGTGTATCTGTGTGAGATGAGAGCTGTGACACTAAATAATGTGAGTAGGTACCAACTTTTTTGGCTGCCAATAATACATATACATGGGATTTAAACATAACTGGCGAAAAGTGGATGAACTAAGGACCAAAACACACGACACGGCGTCGCATCACATGTTTAAATAACTATTTTTTATTGATAACTAGTCTTTACACCTTGTTTTAGGTGTAAAAGGTAGGTAAACGAAAATAGTAGAGTAGTGACTGCCTCGTTGGTCTAGTGGTCGCAAGCGCTACTGCCGAGTTCATACTCAGCAGTAGCGCTTGCGACCCCTAGGCCCTTAGGTCCTCATGGGCCTGGGTTCGATTCCCAGGTTGGGCAAAGTGTTATTGGGTTTTTCCATCTGGAATTTCTCAGTAGCAGCCCGGAGCCTGGATTTATGCCCGGTTGATGGCAATAGGCTCGCCCCCTATTACATGGAACTTAAACATAACTGGCGAAATGTGGGTGTCCTATGAGTATGCCTCTGCCTAACCCTTCGGGGATTACAGGCGTGATGCTATGTTATGTGAAAATAGTAGATACTTAATAATAAAAAAATAAAATGTAGCAACGTCGGTCGCAACGTATCACGATGTCATATCGTGTGTATGTATTTTGGCTCTTTGGTGCACCTCTGTCAAACCCTTCGGAGTTAAATATAGTACATTACTGCCGCGGTCTATAATGACTACTTTGCTGGTCGCGCTGATGATGGCCGACAGCGCAGCGTAGCGCAGCTCCAGGCCGATACAGCGCGGTCAGCGTGCAGCACTTGATGGACGAGCTGAGATAAAGGCCGAGGCCGTAAGTCGAGGCCTTTACAGAGAGGACAGCAAGGGCTGCAATGATGGCCAAGCTGGAAGGCCTAGAGCGTAGCTAGGCTAGCTCGAGGCAATCATAGCGTGACCAGCGAATCAGTCATAGTGGGCCAAGGCTTGGAAAGATCATTGAAATACGCAAGAAAAACATTTTCGGATAAAGATTTAGATTTCCTACTGATTTTCCACTGCTCAAATTTTTCATATGCAAGCTTATATTTTTCCTTTGAGTTTCGCGGTATTAAATTTTCAACCACTAATTTAGCTTCATCTTTAATGTCTAGCGGTGTTAAACACATCGAATCGGAAGAATTTTTGCTTTGAGAGACCATTTTTAGCACAAAAGTCACTAAATAAAAATAAAAATTTCACTGAACCGCGCTATTGTTACTTCTGTTTTTTTTTTAACAATGGTAGTTGAACTATACAGCCAAATATGGAATAAAATCTTTTTGTACCTATCTCTATACATACAAACAGCTGTGTTTTAAATAAAATCTTTTTGCATTTGATTTTTTAAAACGTTGAAACGTCAAAATAGCGGCCGGCAATGTTTTGCCGGCCTGTTAGAGCGACCAGCAAAACTTTGCCGGCCGCTCCTTGAAACAGAACGGCAAGGTCGACTTTACTCAAACAAGGTTGTCAAAATAATGACCACATTACATGCATTTTTGAGTAAAGTGATATTATGTTATATATTATCTTGCTTTACTTCAATTTTATTAGGTATTAGTACGTAGGAGACCTATATGAGGAGATACATTTAGCTACTACTTGCTAAACAAGGTTGTCAAAATAATGACCACATTACATGCATTTTTGAGTAAAGTGATATCCCACCAAAAACATTCTGTAAAAAACTAGCCAAGTCTCGATGGAGCTGCTTGTTTATCTCTAAAAAGTAATGAAATCTAGACAAAGTCGTGCCAAGTCTAAGGTTCCTTACTGCGATTTCTTTATTATTATAGTTAATGTTGTGTGACTTGGCCGTTGAAGGGTACACAAGAGTAGGTACAAAACCAGGTGCTCTATGACACCATTGCACCAATCTGTCGCCAGACCCGCTACCCATTGTCAATGCTGAATGCATGTGTTGCACAATCAACAACAGCCTAAAATGAGACACTAGCATCCAATTACCAATACCAGTATGGGCTATTATCTCGCTTAACAAACATAGGTAGTTACAACAGATATAACATTACGTGTAAACAAAATTGACTTGTACCCACTAACGTATAAAGAATATTCAACGGCCAAGTCACACAACATTAACTATAATAATAAAGAAATCGCAGTAAGGAACCTTAGACTTGGCACGACTTTGTCTAGATTTCATTACTTTTTAGAGATAAACAAGCAGCTCCATCGAGACTTGGCTAGTTTTTTACAGAATGTTTTTGGTGGGATTTTGTTTACACGTAATGTTATATCTGTTGTAACTACCTATGTTTGTTAAGCGAGATAATAGCCCATACTGGTATTGGTAATTGGATGCTAGTGTCTCATTTTAGGCTGTTGTTGATTGTGCAACACATGCATTCAGCATTGACAATGGGTAGCGGGTCTGGCGACAGATTGGTGCAATGGTGTCATAGAGCACCTGGTTTTGTACCTACTCTTGTGTACCCTTCAACGGCCAAGTCACACAACATTAACTATAATAATAAAGAAATCGCAGTAAGGAACCTTAGACTTGGCACGACTTTGTCTAGATTTCATTACTTTTTAGAGATAAACAAGCAGCTCCATCGAGACTTGGCTAGTTTTTTACAGAATGTTTTTGGTGGGATTTCACTTCTTTTTGTAGAAACGTGGGCTATTGATTTATTTTATTAGATTTTCTTATTTGATACAGTTTCTTTCTTTTTAGGAGTAGTTTTATCTTTTGCTTTTTTTATTATTACAAATCTTTCTTTTCTTTTTTTCCGGTTCTGATTCTTGTACAGTAGCAACAGTTTTTCGTATTGCCCATTCGCGTTCATTATTTATTCTTTTAGACGGTTTAATTTCTGAAAGATCGGCGCGGTATTTACGCCTAAGCCGGTTGTATTCGGTGATCGCTGAAGCTTGAGCTTTTATACTATTGAAGTCAACATTTATGAGGTGCACCCCATGAAGATTGGTTACTCGTGAAAGCGCCACGTAGGCTTGGCCACAAGAGAAAGTGGAGGTGCCAATGTCCATGAGGGCATTTTTTAGACTTAGACCTTGGCTCTTGTGAATTGTTAGGGCATACGCCACACAGATTGGGAATTGTTCTCTGTACACGCATGCCCGGGGTATGATCTCAAATTTTGACTTAATAGGCAATAATTCGTGAATCAAATTATTAGCGAATTTCTTAATTATTAGACAAGTGTCAATATAATTAATTATCAATGAACTTTCTACCAAAGGTATTACCTAACTAGTACTGAAATACAGCTAAATTAATGATATTTTTAAACGAAACGAAGTAATATCTAACTAAATAGACTAAACCTACAATACTAGAAAAGTACTTATAAACACGAACGCGATTCGAAGTACTGCCTAACTGTAAATTAAACCTAGAAAACTAAGAGTACTGAATAACTAACAATTAAATAAAGTATTCAATTAAAACTTTTTTTAAATCTAATAATTAAGTAATAATCAGTAATCCATCACTAATCATAAAATTCCCAACCTATTCAAATCTTCGAATTGTTATAATAACAACCTGCTAATTAACCTTAGCAAACCTCACGAAATAATAACCGAAATCAACGAAATGCAAATAATCCCTCCTAATCCCTAGCAAACGTTTTCAAGCGCAGTAGAAGAATGTCGTAAACGACTGTAACGCGGCCGGTTGCCACTTCGCCATATAAGGTTATCGGAAAAACAAACGTAAGCGCGTTTTAAAATACAGTCAGCGCTATCTAGCGACGTGTGCGGGTATCATCGCCGCTCTTAGTCCAATGCATTATATTTTGACCAAATTTTGAGCGAAATTGAGCGAAATTAATATTTTTGTGTAATTTGTTTATTTAATTTGTGTAATGTTCGAGTAGAATAAAGTTAATCGTTCGACTATTTCTTCTTGTAAACTTGTAAGTATAAGTATAAAAGCCAGTCTAGTCTTATCCAGAGTTTTCCTTTAATTTTATTTATATGCGTATTAAAAGCAGAAGGGGAGGCATTTGCCCAGCAGTGAGACGCTATAGGCTAGTTTAAATTAGATTAGAAGATGTGTTCCACTACGCTGGATTTTTGCAATGACAGACGATTTTTTTATGTACCAATAGTAGAAGGGGGCATTACCATATCTCTAATACAGCTGAGACCAGCTGAGGGTTCTTCATCAGATACTTCAGACCTTCGATTTTTGACATCAAATGAAGCGGCCCACCAAGTTGAATATTTTTTGTAAAGACGGTATGTCGATCTCTAATAGTTTGGTTGGGCTCTTATGTTTTCTAATCAGGGTCACCAGGTACTCCAGATCTTCGATTACCCTAGTTTTTATAGTTTTCCCTTTATGTGGCCATTAAACCCTAAGTCTGTACCAAATTTCAGCTCTCTGAGTTTATGGGAAGTACTAGTTCTATTCTGATGATCATGAGTGAGTGAGTGTCATAAATGCGAAACTTTGCTTTCGCTTAACTTCGGAACTAAATGACCTACAGACTTGAAATTTTGGATTTTAAGTATGTGATTATAGCTTCCTGGATGACGAAAATTTCTGCGTTCTGATCTTATCCAGAGGTTCTCAAATAGGGGCCTGAAAATGCGGCAAAATGGTTCCAGTAAAGGATGGTACGGCAGTGTTTGCTTCGCGCTCGACTTGGCGGGGGCACTGCCGTGCCCCCCGATTATGTTATATTATCTTGCTTTACTTCAATTTTATTAGGTATTAGTACGTAGGAGACCTATATGAGGAGATACATTTAGCTACTACTTGCTATACTCCATTTGAAATAAGATTAGACATTTAAACAAACCTTTTTTACAGTCCGTTCAACCGATTTTGACTTCTTTACCGTAGGCATAAGGATGGTATTAAAAGCAAAAAAGTGGTTACAAAATCAACTGTTTACTGCAGCTGCCATTTGTCATACCACCAACGCAATAGAAGTCAATATCGGTTGGACGAACTGTATGAAAGATTTATTTAAATGTCTAATCTTATTTCAAATGAAGTTTAGAATAAAAACAAGTGTTAGGGAAAAATATTTTACTAAATTAACAATTTTCATCTTATATTATTTAAAAAAATCTAGCAATATCAAATAATAAAACTAACAAAAACAAAAACTAATCGGTCTTTTATTGTTTCAGGTTTGTGACTCTTTTTTGATATTTTGAAGTGTCGATGCTAGCCACAGAGGAGCGAACCATGACTCCTTTGTATGGAATCACCATCCCTTGGCACAACTCCACCAGGCTGAAAATGAAAATTTGTGGTTTAATTGTGGACACAGAGCGGGCTGATACCTTCTTTGCCTTTTTTTTTAAAGTTTTGTGTTAGTTAAATAAAATATAGTTTGTTTTCTTCTCTGATATACTTCTTTTTTTTTTGCATGTACAAAAAGTTCATACTTTACCTCTATGGAAGGAATATCTTTAGACTGCATCAGCAAGCCTCTCAAGGTTCTGCGCTATTAATTGGTTCGCCATACCAGCTGCAGCACGTTGCATCCCCCGAGATAAAATTCTCCGAGCCTCATCTAGCGAAGCCAGAGGGCGACCTAAAAAACGTAATATACTATATTATAATTTATAACATACTCGTTTTCAATAGTCATCATAAGTCTTAACCGCAATATGAATAACTGTAGGGTTAGAAAATTCTACTCACTGCGGTATCTAGATTGCCGTGTTCTACGAGGCAGAATAGCGTCGGCCGGGGTAGGGCTTGGTGTTGACGCACGAGTCTGGCTAGAAGTTGAGGCTCCAGTGATCTCAATAAGGGGCTCAACACCGACAGAGCTCCCTCTTTCAGTGTCGAAAGTCGAGCAGAATGTTCCATTGTATCTCATATACTCTATATGTACGCCTTTCCATTCCTAAAAAATATTACGAACATTTGAATACCTACTTTTGCACAGCGATAATATTAAATATTGATCTAAGATAAACAAGTATGCACTTCGTGAAAGAACTTATTGTGCTGATTTTTCAATCGTCACATATCTGTACAAAAAAAATTGGCGGTTAAAGATATTTTCAATACAAAAGCTGAGAAACCGCAATTTTTGTTTCTCAATTAAAAGTTATCAGAAGATTGACTAAAAAGGTTCATAATTAAAATCTAACTTTACATTATAAAAAAGGAGGGGGCGGGGAATTGATCATAGGGCATCAAAAAATTCGTCCGTATCGCTGTCAATAGGAAAAGTGTCCAAAAGGCTGGCAGCATTGCCACGTTGTATGGCAATGCTGATTCTTTGACCAAAAAATAGGCCAGCCCTCTGGTCACGTGAAGAGTCGACCACCCCGCTTGGCGATGTCTTGAAAAACAAGGTGGGCACTCGGACCCCATGGCCCTAGTGTTTCAACCCCAAACGGCTCAAACATATAAGTCCCAATAAGATTGGAGTATTTGCGCCGTTTGAGGTTTTCCGCACCAGCAGCAGCAGCCCCAGCACAGCCCGCCGTGCTAGGAAGATGGGATGGCGCAAGGGTGTCGACACACGTTGCATCCCACACCAAAGGCCTACCTACCTTCCAAGGCATTATGGTCATTCCGTCTGGTCTCTTCCCATCGTCGCGTGCCAAGCCATTGGGTTCTAAAACAGCTGGCACTCCGGCGGTGACAAGAGCACGACGGATGATGTCATTGATGCTGGCGTGCCATGCTATCCGGCCTGCGCTCTTACTGCAGGATAGGCCATGGTGTCCGAGAGAGTCGACACCTTCACCGCATTGGCAGCGATGCGGAGCCACGCAAGGAGCACCCAGACGCAGACAGGTAGCGAGCCGGAAGGTGGTATCACCCAGCATAGTGCCTATATTGGGTGACGGTAGCGCCTGAAGCCAGAGGCCTGACTCCCACTCACCCACAGCCAGCAGGCGGGCACGCTCAGCAGTATTGGTGCACGTATTAATAAGATTGTTCCGTACCAACCTGCAGAGCGGCTCATCCCACTGCCTCTGGGAAGATGGGTTCACGGGCCGATCTGTATTCGGGCAAGTCGCTTTCCAGGCGTTCTCCGCAACGGTCAAGCACGACACTTCAGAGTTAACCAGGCATGGGGCTAAAATTTTCCCGGTCAACTTTTCAGTGCTGTGGACAGAGGACAGGAACGCGGGTAAGCTAATACTGGTAATTTTGCGGACGCCGAGGCCACCAAAACGGATGGGTAGTGTAGCTTGCAGCCATGCTCGGTCGTCCAGGGCCACATTTAAAATGGATGCTAATGTGCTGCGAATAATTTGGTCAATTTTGTCCAAGAGGTGTGCCTGCTTCCATAAGGGGGAAGAGCGTAGACAATATTTAAAATTTGGATCAAAACAACAGTGTCTAATCAGGGTGAATGCCGAATGTAAATTAATTTTGGAGAGTCTGTCCGAGACGTCGTTAAAGTTTTTGATTTTTTCGTCGATGAAAGGAGAAAAACTGTCTTCTAAAATTGGGGAACCTAGGAGCTGAAGTGAACTTTTTTCTAAAATTTTGATTTGTGGCTATTGCATTAAATTTATCAAGGGTCAATTGTCTGTCAGTTATGTCAGGAAGGAAAATTTCGCATTTTGATGGGTTAAGGTCCAAGCCAATGGATTTAAATTGTTGTTTGAGGAGTTGTAGGTCTTTCAAAACGGTGTCTACATCACCTCCTAGCGTTCCATCATCTAAATACCACACGTTAAATTTTGAATTTAGTATGCACTTACTTTGTATTAAAAAAGAAACAACTCGCACGAAATACTGAAGTTATGCATCTGAAATTACGCACGTCTAGTTCATATATCTTACTTTCCTCTATGGTCTAGTTGAAGTTGAAATAACTCAAGGGATAAACCAAAACTAAAACTCTTTTGTATGGATTCCCGGTCTACAAAGTTTTTATTGTTTTTAATTTCCGTTTTCAGGGCTTATCTGCGGTATTTTTAATAGTTATAAGTTTCATAAAATCAAATAACATTGTAACTAAAGAAATAAAAAACTAATTTGATTACTAAAAACAGTAAAGAAAACTTAACCGGTAAAATTATGGTCTTTATTTTTTTCATGCGGCAATATTTACACCAAATATGATTCGAGATATGATTCAGCCGGCTTTGCTTGCCATTTATTAAAAATAGAAATAGAAATAGATATGATTCAGCTATTTATGTGTCACCATTTTACGAAAATTTGAGGAATTGCTAATGAATTGCTGGGAATTCAGGAAATTAATCGCTTTTAGCAATATTGCTAAAGTGACCGTTTTAGGCCCCCAACTGTTAGTAAGTGTTAGTAGACACCTTCCAATTACTTATACTTACAGTATTTTGCGCTTCTTTAAAGCTGTTACAGTAAGCCTCAAGGTGTTACACAAAGCATCTAACTAACTGAGTTTAAAGACATCAGCAGTTAGTCACTATCACTTCACATAATTATCACTTCACACATACATTCTATCACTTCTCACACTTAGTAAGTAAATATAAGTTAACATTCGTTTGCACCTTATAGTCATAAGCAGTCTCTTAAAAATAAAAATAAAATTCTGCTCCTTTTGTGGGAACCTGGGCTGGCGATCCTTAATACAGGTTACTATGTAACCTAACTAGGACGCCAGATTCAATTCCGTCATTTGTTACTCTTTTCTGATTATCCGTAAATTGTAAAATTATATTTATTGTAACTGACTGTACCACACTTTTTTGAAATAAATAAATAAATAAAATTTAGTTAGTAAGTCTTAGCTGATGCCTTACAAATGCTTTTAGTGTTTTACGCATCTTAAAGTTATAAGAGGGAGCTATACAATGGTTCCCACCAACTCCATGCTACCGCCCTAACTTATAATATTTTTCTTTGTAACTGTTATTCCTCTTGAAGGTTTCATTTTATTTATCCTTAACACCATAGTACAATCGAATGTTATTATCGGAGCTCTTATAGCATTTATAATACTATGAGCGCCAAAAAAGGTTGCCCTTAGCGCAAAAATGTTTATTGGGATGTTCCTATAGGGATAACACTTACAAGAAAGTTGAAACGTATGTAATTTTTCGAGTAATTTCCTGTCTATTTAGCTGCAACCTATGCAAAAGTAAGATCTGTTAATCCAGTTTCGTTGCTGACAACACCAACATGCTATTGAAGTGGCTGCGAAGCCTCGGTGCTATCGGTTATCCTATCCTATCATGTGCATATTATGCACTAGGTTGCTACTTACGATTGCATTAGGACAGACAGCTTTCCTTCATTTTGTTGTTTAAATTTGCTTTGATCACGCGATCGCACCATGTTACCGCATGGAACTCCCGTATTTAAGTGTATTATCTATGGCACGGAACAATACAACTACTAACGAAAAGTGACTTATTTGTGCCCATAGAGGAAAGTAATATATGTTTGTGCCTGGATCTATGTCATCCATAGACATATGTTATTTCTATTTCAATGATGTCATCGAGGCGCCAGGCCACGTCACTCGCCCATCCCGATGTTTTCATGATTTGTCAAGGTCAGTTTCCATGGCAACGGAGTAACAGGACAACGACTTGTCAACGCTTATGACCGGAAACGTAGGTATGTTTAGGCGTAGCCATGGCAACCACTACTTGTTATAATAGCTTTGGTGTAAAAATAAAAACAGTTGTAATGGAACAGGACAGTGGCCTCGTACGGCGCGCCGCGCTCGTGCTGTGAGCTGCGTCGTGTGTTATATAGTAGTAGAGGCCGTGGTGCTGACAGCAGCGTGTGGTGAGGGTGTGTGGACAGAGGGATAGTGTGACGTGCAACAGTTCCATATTCAAATGCGTGCTTGTCGCGGCGGCTCGGTGCGCAGGCCGGCCGAATGTGTTGCATGCTGCTGGCGGCCGGCGAGGAGATATACTTTCTGCTGCTGAGCGCGCTGGCCCGCTACGCCCCACGCCATGAGCGTGTCGGTGCACTCGGTCTTAGTGGAAGGCCCTCAGGCGGCAAAAAGCAAGGGCCCATTTACATATGCTAACACACCTAAAGCTCTCTACAACAATACCAAACTCAAGACAAACCCTTCCTGGTACGTGCACCTTCTATTATTGTACTAAACATTAAATTATTCATTTAACATGTTTGACGTCTCGATACAATGTCATTTGCATAGTTTCATGATGGTCTTGACTACTATAAATACTTTAAACAAAGAATGTTGTGAATTTATAACTATCTTCTCTTCAATTCTGTTGTTTATGAGGCAAGAGTCGGTAGTTATTACTTACATAACTATCTATTTCTATGATACTAAAATCTTTACTAATTGTTGAAAAAATTTACTTTGTCTAAACTAAATCGATGGTCTAAACTAGCGACCCATCCCGTCCATGCTTTTCACGGGTGCAATCTTCTGATGTGGCGACATGTTAAAACATCGAATTTATCTGTTGTATATGTAAATGGTACACCACTGACTACCTGCAGTATTGTCTCTCCTTTTCCGTTTAAATCGATCCAAAGGTTATCTGTAAAAGATCACTTTTAGCAATAAGACCGCCCATTGTGTCACCTAATGTAAAATTTCTAAATTAATGTCTCATTTTTATGGTGTACATAATAAAGAATATTCTATCTATCTATCTATCTTCCGGAATAAATGTTCTAAATGATTGTGAAAACCACTTTGAATAATTTAGAAGAACTAAGCTGACAGATACGAAAAGCGACTTTGTTTTATACTATGTATAGATATTATTATAGAAGGTTTGGAGCTATAGTAGGGGAGAACGTAACGGGGATCGTTCAGCAAGTGCGGCACTTTTCGCAGCTACACGCAGGGACCCTGCTCCTGACGCTGACCGGCCATCCGCAGGACGATTGGTTGCTAACTGCTGATTTATCTGAGGTTGTTATTCTAAGCGATGAGAACCAATATGAGGCTATGAGGCTTGAAAAATCTATACCTAGAAATTTATTTTAAAAGCAATGTTTGTCCGGCGTGCGTGCTCTTTCCATACGTGTCACTCCCACCTACCTAGCTACTAGTTGGTTTGTTGTAATGAGTTTCCTCATGGCTGTCCATTTATATCTTGCTAGCTTTTACCCGTGGCTTCGCTCCGGTCCCGTATCTCCCTTTTCGGAACAAACAACCTATGCCACTTCAGTCCATAAAATCGAGTCGATCCATTGCAAAAAGGACAAATCAATGAAAGGCTTAGACATTTGTTATATTACTACGATGACCGATGCATGCGTGCCGTCTGTCGGGACAGTTCAACTCCAAAGACTTTCGCATTTGTTATATTATTACTATGACCGATGCATGCGTGCCGTCTGTTGGGACAGGTCAACTCAAAGACTTTCACATTTGTTATATTATTACTATGACCGATGCATGCGTGCCGTCTGTTGGGACAGGTCAACTCAAAGACTTTCACATTTGTTATATTATTACTATGACCGATGCATGCATGCTGTCGGTTGGGACAGGTCAACTCAAAGAATTTCACATTTGTTATATTATTACTATGACCGATGCATGCGTGCCGTCTGTTGAGACAAGTAAACTCAAAGACTTTCACATTTGTTATATTATTACTATGACCGATGCATGCTTGCCGTCTGTCGGGACAGGTCAACTCAAAGCTACAATAGCTCTTTTTTCAAAAGGCCATACCAGATTGCTAGACTCACATAAAAAAAGAAAAAGACAAAAATAACAAAACTACCCAACCCGACTTGCTAAGAAAAATAAACTACAGGTGCCAAATGTAAACAATTATTATGGTAAGCGTACGAGACGATGGATTACACCTACATTCATAAATGAATTACCTGAGGGAATGATCGATCGTGTCAAAAGTAAAAACCACCTAAAAAGTGTCCTAAGGAAGCATTACTTGTTAATGTGTCCATAGTTGCGGCTTCGGTAGGCTAAGGTCGTGGGTACTAAGTTTGCTTATCTTGTACTGAGAAGTAGTAGTGAGTGTAAAAGTGATTCCGATATCCTGTTTACAGAATAAAAATTTAATTTCATTTAATTTCAGTAGTTACAGTACCGACCAAAAGTCCATAGGCAATCTCACAAAGCAATAGACTGTCGCATCGGTTTGACTTACGACTTTCTTCTTGTTACAATACTATAGACACGCACAGTACACACACACACTTACTTTGTCTGCAACCAATGACTAGTTCGATAATCATTCGTTTTTTGTTCAATCGTCTTGTTCACATAAATATTAAAGTTTAGCAGGTAGACCACAGAAAACTAACTAAATTATTTCGATTTCTGTGGGGTAGACAGATGCAATTCGTTACGAGTATTCACATAGTAGAACTTTGTTGGTTCGTGATTATTGTCGGTGACGAGTATTTAGCTATTAGCGGTGTTGTGGTTATTATTTTCAAAATGCAGTCAATTAAAAAGTGAATGCAGTAAAAATGAATTTAATTTACACAAACATCTTATGAAACCGGACTAAGTGTGAGTGTTATCATTTAAATATTTCATATTTTACTAAACATAAATCTTAATCAAGGGCAATACCCTGATAGAACAGAGGTATTGTTGAGACAGAAGATGCCTTTAAAGTCTTAAATTCATTATGAGGTTTAATTCGATTATTTAGTGAATAATAAATAATTAGGTAATATGTGTAATAAATACAATGTTATTCTTTGTTCTAGAGAAATACTATGAGGGTTAAGAGATATGAGGAAGGGGCTTATTATCGAGCAGCTGCGACGTCAAATGGTGAATGAATATGAAACAAATTGTTTCATACCAACGAGATATTTTGCTGAATTATTAAAAACACGTCATTATGAACCGTTCGCCGTGCACTCTGAAGGCTTGCATCACTGAAGACCAGCTAGAAAACCGTTTTTGACCTTAAAATATTGACCGTACCAACTTAATAAACAACAGATTCGTCATTGCATGAATTTATGGACACGAATTTTTTAAGCACGTTTCAATATGATGTTTGTCGTATTTCTTGCAGATAGACCGAAAATGTTTAATATTATTTTAGTAATATTATTATTTTAGGATTGAAATTTGAGGTTTAGTTTCAATCTTCTTTTCGTAAAGAAAATGAATACTTAATAACCTCAATACCAACCAATATTTACTAAAGCCAAATAACATGTTAAATAATTAATTACTTAACCTTAAAATCAACTATTTTGTCAGTAGTTTTTTTTTTTTTACATTTTAAGTAGTCTAATATTCTTATTTATTGCTTAATTACTCAATTTAAAAATTAAAACATTTCAAAATTTAAATAGGTATGTCAAAATGATACAAATTGCTTCTAAGGCCGCATTCCGAGTTACAATAAAAGTGATAATATCGCGAATCCGACCAAATTTAAAAGTCACAAAATATAAGGGCTATTGAGTAATAATTGTGACTATTATTGGTCGGATTCGCGATATCACTTTTAGCGTAACTCGGAATGCAGCCTAAGTTTCTAGACATCTATTTCACATCTTATTCAGCTGAAGTAATGATAAATAATTGTAGCAGTTTGTTAACTATACTACTCATCTGTCAAAAAAGGCCTAAGAGGTTATGTAAAATAAATATAACGAATAAATATTATTAATAATCTTATTTTTTTTTATTTTTTTTTATATATATTTATATGTCGTAGATTATAAAATTTGAGCTATAATAGTCTCTCAATTGATTATTGTAGTACTAAGGTGAGGGTAAACCACGTGACGCGCTCGCTAGAGGGGCGGCACGTGGACAGAGTCGTGGTAAGGGAAGTTACCGAACGACGGGTCAGTCTTGCGAAGTGCTCGAACGAAGACAGACCTACACTTCTCTCACGCGAAACTGTCAGTTTACCCGAACTTAGAAAATAGTGCGTGAACGTTATTAGTGTTGTACCTACTGTGTTAATTATTGTGAAAGTGAAATACTAAACTGAGTTGGTGTATCATCGTGTTTATTGTAAACCTGAACTATGGATTCCGTACCACCGAACCGACATGATGACGGCTCTATCGCTCAGCCATCGCTGACGCCGTCATATATATTTATATATTTTTTATTAAAAACATTTTTTATTATCACATATCACGCATTTTTTATTCTAAATCCTTTATTGCAATAACAACATTAATAAAAAGGCAGCAATATTTAAAAAATATTTTTATTGCAAACAAAAATAATAATATTTGCAAAAACAGCGTGTGATTCACGAGATTAGAACCTTAGCCATCTTGAATCTAAGACCAACGCTTAACGCCTTCTGCTATCTGCACATATAATTTATTTTCAAATTTTAGCAATGCCATACACTGGCCAAGGTCACGCGTATGATGCGTGTCTAACAAAAGGCGCCCGCGAACCATGACGATACGACAGTGTGTAGTGCAAAACTGCGTTCTCTGTGGTGTGTGTACGACACGCACTTGGCAGGTTTTTTATTTAAATTTTGTAATACGATATTGATAATTCATAGAACGTACACAGAAAATCATTCAATCTAGGCCTCTTCTGTCATCTATGTTTATTATGAGCTCAACTGTCATTAATGAGATACAAAAGAATTTTAATTGTTATCGATCTCCAGGAGAGCTCTTGACAGCCAAGAGGCATAATAAATATCTATGGCTAGGCGACTGTTCATGAGAAATCTTGTGTGTTTACAATCTACTGTTACCTACATTATTTTAGGGATAACCTACGTTTACGTGATGGACCATGATGCTGTCGATCTTTGCATCGAATGCGAGAACGAGAATTGCGTGACCCAGAACGTGTTAGCCATTTTGCAACACGTGTCCGGCTAGGTCTTCTGTGGTGACTCGGGATTTCCTTCGTAATCGCACAAGAAACACTGAAGTAGGTACTATGAGAACGCGCTGTGAGTCGCGTTCTTGGTCGTAATAGTCCGCGTAAAATAAATTAAAACCTGAATATTTATATCTGACCGAGAACGGCGCGCAGCGATCCCGCTTCTGATTTGTTAGATCACTGGTTAAAATAAGTACACGTATAACGAATAATTAGTTTACTTCATTGCAACTAGAGTACAATCACACTTCTGCTTAACTTTAATAACACAGGAAATAGTTCAACCATTCAACATGAATGCGCCAACCAGATTGTTGGTTATTCCGACTCGATACAAATCAAAGAATGACAACCCAGGAATGAGGGTAACATGAAAAAATTCCACACACGAAATAATCCTCTTTTTCATAGATTATAAAATTGTACTCAATTAACAAAAATGTTACCAACTGAATTACTTTTAACATAATTCGACGGTTAAGAATCAATAATGTCTATCTCAATTTTTTGCATTTTCTACTTTTTTAAGTCAAAGGATTTAAAGTCCAATTTGGCACAGGTTATTCAAGCAACATTTTTTTTTTTTACTGTAAAGTTGACTTTTGTGAGATAGACACTATTGATTCTTAACCGTCAATATATAAAATACCTAATGTAACATATCAACATAATTTCTGAAAATAAACCAGATTTACGATAGTTTGGTATTATTTGACACAAGCGTTTTAACACTAGGTACCAATTATAATGATTATCGGTTGGTGTGGCATTTAATTTTGAGTAAAGTTGTCTAACGGATAAGTTGTACGCCATCCAAAGGTCCGGGCTCCCATGCTCCCGAGATATACCTACTATTCGGAATGTTTAGAATGCGAGATGACAGAGTCGCGTCGTGCATCGATTTTATTATCAATAAGATAACAGTGCGGTTGGTTTTTCGTCATCGCTAACGATTTATTAATTAAATTAAATAAATTAGGCAATAGATTATTCTCAACGACTAGTCCATTAACGACTTATAAAAAGTAAGCGCATGCGATTCCGGCAATCACTCTGAGCGGGCTGGATAATGTTTAAACTTGTAAGTTACTCTCACATATTACCTACAACTTCAAAAAATAACCTGATACGTACTTCAATATTAATTTTATTTAAATTGGTTCTCAGTATGTTATGTGCATTCGTTTTACAGTAAAACTTGTACTGTAAATGAATTTTTGTTCAAGTGCCTTTTAGTCTATATCTATTTAATATCTCGGACTGCTGTTACTAATTGAGCAGAGCATATTATAGTAACGAGCGGTTGTTTGCAGACGAGGTTGGTATTGCTGCTGGTGGTAGGCGCACTGTGGAGCACGCAAGCCAAGCCCTACCTTGGGCTCGGCGGCCGCTATGGTGGCTATGGTGGCTATGGCGGATACGGTGACGGTGGCTACGCTGGCTATGGGAATGGAGGCTACGGTGGCTACGGTGGCTACGGTGACGGCGGCTATGGCGGCTACGGGAATGAGGGCTACGGAGGCTACGGTTATTACCCATCAGTATACTACTAACATTATTACTAACAACTTCAAGATGTTGTACCAATGACCTCATGAAATACTGACTAGAATAAAACTGAACAGTTTTAAAATGAGTGTTTGTATTCAGTGCCCCTGAAAAGTACATTTGTATGTTTTATGGGGCGAGTTATCAGATCGAGACTATTCAACGTTATGTTGTGTGATAAGCATCGCCGAGTGCAGCGGCACTGTGCGGCGCTAACGTGACGCGACCCGCGACCCGCGCGCCCCCTCGACCCGCGCGCCCCCTCGACCAGCGTTATCGCAGCACTGATGATTCGATTGCAGTAAACCCCACGCTATAACATGATGTCAGTAAATAATTAAAACATTATTTTTTAGTAATCTTTTCTAAAGCGTGTGCTGTAATCTGCCAAATGGCTGGCGACCAGTCGATAGGTCGGCGTCGAGCTAATGTACAGTAATCAACGAACACTAAATATTGTTTAACCTGTGCTGACCTGCGCCGCGACCTCCACGCTATTAATACTCAACACAACCATCACGTTCATATGAGCTCTTACTATTTAATAACACACAACATAACATCACGCTTAAATTTCTAGAAGGTAGAGATCCATAGTAGGCAGAGCAACCGACATTTTGCCATTAATAATAAGTTTTATTTGGCGAATTTTTTTTTAGTCGCGGGAAACTAATATTGTCTGCCCTAAATGGGTACATCTCAAGACAATATTTTTTTAATGGAATAGTTCAATAACACTGCTCAACCCCGAGATTGAATTCAAAGTCAAAGTCAAATAATTTATTTCAATTAGGCACAAAGAGGCACTTTTGAACGTCAAAACCAAAAAATAAAATTGATTCTAGTCGCCCCTTCTAAAAGGTTGTTTTCGTATGGAGAAGAATGGGCAAGAAACTCCACCGTTACTCTTTTAAAATGTTTTACAATATTTTGTATACATTTCTAAGTGAAAACGATGCACCTGGAATAAGATTACTATACCACAATAGGTAAAAATAAAAATTAAGCAACGACAGAAAAAATAATTATGTAATGGATACATGGTGTTCACATATTTACAAGCATTGTAAAAGTAGTTACTATACGATATTCCTAAAAAAATACAAGTGATACTAATTAGTCAGTGTGTGAGTTCAAGTAATCACAGAATGTAAAAAAAAAATAATTATAATATTTAATTACACAATTAAATTACTCGTAGCAACCAGTTTGATTTCGTCTAGACTCAAAATTGTGCTATGGAGCTAGACCAGCATGCTTCCAAGCATTCTTATCTAGGAT
The DNA here is from genome assembly GCA_949152395.1 of Agrochola litura. NCBI lineage: Eukaryota > Metazoa > Arthropoda > Insecta > Lepidoptera > Noctuidae > Agrochola > Agrochola litura. The sequence goes on from OX424499.1 coordinate 25,980,591, forward strand.
ATAATCCTCTAATTTGTAATATGCTTGTTTACAAAGAGTACTTTTAATATGCGTTTTAAATTTTCTTTCAGTTAACTGTAATATTTCACAAGGTATTTTGTTGTAACATTTAACACAGTACCCCATAAAACATGTTAGTACTTTGGATAATCTGAAAAATGGTTGATCTATTTTATCTTTATTTCTAGTATTAAAATAATGTCTATCACTTATTTTCTTAAAAAGATGCAGATTTTTCCTTACATACATAATATTTTCATAGATGAATTGGCAAGGTACAATAAGCGCTCAAAAGTGCATGAGCACGCTAAGAGTCGTATTGCTGTGAACACGCGGTATAGCTCGTACATTTGTATGTGTAAGCAACACGATACACACACCACAGATAACGTAGTTTTGTACTACACGAAACAACAATATATTTCCGTCGCTTTAAACATGCTAGCACACACGCACTATGCGCGTGAACTTGACCAGTTAATGGCATTGCTAAAATTCGATAGTAACTTAACAAGTGCAGATAGCAGAAAGCGTTAAGCGTTGGTATGGAATTCAAACTGCCTCAGGTTCTAATCTCGTAAAACACAGTGCGGTTTTTTGCAAATATTATTATTTTTGTTTTCGATAATAATATTTTTTAAACATTGCTGCTTTTTTATGTTGTTATTGCAATAAAGGTTTTAGAATAAAAAATGCGTGATATATGATAACAAAATTTAAAAAAATATGTTTATTCGTTATATTTATTTTACATAAGTTAAAAAACTGCTACAATTATTTATCATTACTTCAGCTGAATAAGATGTGAAATAGATGTCAAGAAACTTAGAAGCAGTTTGTATTATTTTGACATATTTAAATTATGAAATATTTTAAATTTTTAATGGATTTTTTCACCATAAATATTAAGCTTTGATCATGGTAGAAGTAATTAAGTAATAAATAAGAATATTAGACTACTTAAAATGTAAAAAACTACTTACAGAATAGGTAATTTTAAGGTTAAATATGGGCAGTTTGTTTATATTTTATTTGTATTCATTATTTTACATTTTATTTGACTTTAGTAAATATTGGTTGTTATTGAGGTTAAAGCTTAAGTATTCATTTTCTTTACGAAAAGAAGATTGAAACTAAACCTCAAATTTTAATCCTAAAATAATACTATTACTAAAATAATATTAAACAATTTCGGTATATCTGCAAGAAATACGACAAACACCCTATTGAAACGTGCTTAAAAAATTCGTTACCATAAATTCATGCAATAACGAATCTGTTGTTTATTAAGTTGGTACGGTCAATATTTTAAGGTCAAAAACGGTTTTCTAGCTGGTCTTCAGTGATGCAAGCCTTCAGAGTGCACGGCGAACGGTTCATAATGACGTGTTTTTAATAATTCAGCAAAATATCTCGTTGGTATGAAACCATTTGTTTCATTCACCATTTGACGTCGCTGCTACTCGATAATAAGCCCCTTCCTCATATCTCTTAACCCTCACAGTATTTCTCTAGAACAAAGAAAAACATTGTTTTTATTACACATAATACCTTATTATTTATTATTCACTAATCGAATTAAACCTCACAATGAATTTAAAACTTTAAAGGCATCTTCTGTCTCAACAATACCTCTGTTCTATCAACAATACCCTTGATTAAGATTTATGTTTAGTAAAATATGAAATATATAAATGATAACACTCACACTTAGTCCGGTTTCATTAGATATTCACTTCACTTTTACGCAGCGCAATAATATTCTCTGATCTGATCTGATCTCTTCAATATATTTTATGCCTGCTTTTTGATAATAATAACCACAACACTGCGCTAAATACTCGTCACCAATATTATCCACGAACCAACAAAGTTCTATTAATTAAATACTCGTAACAAACTGCATCTACCCCACAGAAATCGAAATAATTTACTTAGTTTTTTGTGGTCTACCTGCTAAACTTTAATATTTATGTGAACAAGACGAATGAAACTAAAAACGAATGATGATTATTGAACTAGTCATTGGTTGCAGACAAAGTGAGTGTGTGTGTGTAATGTGCGTGTCTACAGTATTGTAACAACTTATAGAAGAAGGTCGTAAGTCAAACCGAAGCGTCAGTCTATTGCTTTGTGAGATTACTCATGGACTTTTGGTCGGTACTGTACCGTCATAATATTGATCTTTTTAAATAGTTTCCTGAGAGATTCGCGACGACATAGATTATAAATGGCTCTGACAGCCCTCTTTTGTAAAATAAAGATGGATTCAATGTCAGCAGCCCGACCCCACAGTAAAATGCCATATGACATAATACTGTGAAAGTAGCTAAAATAGACCAAACGCGCGGTTTCTACATCTGTTAAGTGTCTAATCTTTCTAACAGCATAAGCGGCTGCGCTTAGCCGCCCCGCAAGAGATGTTATATGTGATCCCCATTGTAATTTCTCGTCTAGCGTGATTCCCAGGAAAACTGTTTGATGAATAAGTTCCAGTTTTTCTCCATTCAATATGATGTCACATTCGCTACTTCTAACATTCGGTAATTTAAATCGAATGCATTTGGTTTTTTTCTCATTAAGTACCAAATTATTTACCGTAAACCAATCTTGGACCTGAAGAATAGAGTTATTCACGTCGTCAAGATTTTGTGACCGTCGGTCTATTTTAAAGATCAATGATGTGTCATCTGTAAATAACACCATCTTCGGTTGATTTTGAAGTAATTGGGGTAAATCGTTAATGTAAACTAAAAAGAAGAATGGACCCAATATCGAACCTTGAGGAACACCCATTGCCATTTCAGACCCCAACGAGTTTACGCCGTTTACTTGATCTTTAATCTTTCTATCTTTCAGGTATGATCTTAGTAAATCAAGAGCTGTATTCCTAATCCCATAGTGTTCTAGTTTCAGCAGAAGTGTTTCATGGTTTACGCAATCGAACGCCTTCGAGAGGTCGCAAAATATTCCAATGGCATCTTGTGCTTCTTCCCAGGCATTAAAAATGTTCTTTATTAGGGTGACACCGGCGTCAGTGGTACAACGCCCATTGGTGAAACCGTACTGTTGTTCATGAAAGATGGAATTTTTATTAAAGTGACGTAACATTTGATTAAGCATCAACTTTTCAAACACTTTACTGAGAACTGGCAGAATTGACACGGGCCTATAATTTTTGGGTTCCTTACTATCACCGGACTTGAACAATGGAACTACTTTACTGAGTTTCATGAGATCCGGAAATACTCCTTGGTCTACACTGGTGTTAAATATGAAAGCTAAATAGGGCGCAATGGTTTCGATGATAGATTTACAGACTTTTACAGACATTCCCCATAGACCTTCTGTTGATTTAATTTTAAGATCTTTAAAAGCTTTTATAACAGCCTGGGGGTTTGTATGCTGAAAAATAAACTCTAAAGGGCATGCATTTACATTATTTCTAAGTAAGGCGGCAGAAAGCGCGGGTGATGAATTTAAATTTTTGGTAGTTTTAAGGGGAACATTAGCAAAAAAGTTTTCAAATTCCTGAGCTATTTCTACATCTGAGTTGATGGGGCCATGTGCAGTCTCTAAATTTAATTCAGTATTACGCTGTTTTTTCCTACCTGTTTCATTATTTATTATTTGCCAGGTAGTTTTTATTTTATCATCAGCTGATTTTACTTTATTGCTAATGTAAAGAGCTTTAGCTATTTTGCACACAGTTTTAAAAGTTTTAGAATATTTTGCGACATACTGATGAAAGCTTCTATTATTCATATGTTGCTTTAGGCCATAAAGTTCAAAAAGTTTTTCCCTGCTTTTACGAATACCTGGAGTGGCCCAATCACTAAATATGAACTTTGTGTAAATAGTTTTAGTCTTTAGTGGAAAAGTGTCAATAAATTGCTTGTTTAATAGTGAAAAGAACTCGGCGTAAAACTCATTAGGGTCAAAAATATTATTAAATTCGGTAGACACCCCACGCTCTGCAGTCGCGCTGGTGATTACTAGACCCTTGGCCTGGCACTAAACTAAAAGCACCACGTACCCGCAGACACTCCGCACCCGCCTGCAGCGGCAGCCAGGGCCGTTCTATAAGAAAAGAGTACAAACAGCGAGGAGGTGCTGCCCATTAGCCACCCTAGCCACCCTCTACCTACCCGTTGGGCAAACGGCGTTGCGATCACCCTGGGGCAACGAACTTAACCTTGAGTGAGCGCCGCGGTTACCGCCCGCTATGGCTGGCGTGGTACCACTCCACACAAGACGCGGATAAATACATATTACAATCTAAATTCAAGAAGGCATCATTTTTGCGCTAATTTATTTGTTTATTTACTTACTAAGGCACCAAGTCCTAATATACTAATCACAAATACATACATCATTAAAACAAAATATTATTAAAATTAATTAGATTATTAAAATAAAATGTGTACATTTAAATTCAAATTCAAAATTCCATACAAACACAAAATCAATTACCCGCTAATAAATAAGACCCGATTAATTTGCTAAGACCCGTCGGTCCCAGATTGGGCTCGCTCGGTGCAATAGTGAATTGTACCGTGTACGATGTTGTTATTATTGGTGCCGCACAAGCTGGCTATAGCAGTTATCGCCCCTCCCCTGATATCTGTCTATAGAAATCCGTTTTTTTTTTTTAAATCAGCGCTGGGGTCTGTCTGTAACGCATATTTTCCCCCAACTTGTTCTTTTTGTTTTGAGTTTTTTCTTTGCGTCATGTTTTACCGCAAAATAAACGTATTTTCTTTCTTTCTTTTCTTTCGTTAATTGTGAAATATCTCCAATAAAATCGGTCTTTATTTTGGTTTTTATACTAGAATCTATAAATAAATGTAGGACGAGTCAATAACCGCTATTGTCACCTTATCTGGCGCAAATATAGTACCATCGACAGTACGTAGCTAGTCGGTGGATGCCGGTCACCTGCCGGCCGCCGTTGCCCGGCAACCGACGCCTCAACTTCCGTACTTCACTAATGATACTGTAGGTACCAACGAGCAACCCCATTTCTTTTATAATATTTTTGATATAATAATATTTACACCATTTAAGACCACGTAATTTAGCCGCACTTTTCGTAATAATTTATTTGTAGGTACTACGGTAAAACAAATATATCTGGGGGCATGGCAGTGCCGCCGCCAAGACAAGTCAAAAACAAAAAGCAGAGGGAGCACTACCTACCTTTTCTCGAAGCGTTTCATCGTATTTTATAGCTTCGGGCTTTTTTTTTTTTTTTTTGGTTGGGTTATTATCAAATAACTTCTCCCGCTCTGGGTGGAGCGGGAGGGCATGTCAGACTCTTACTGACTAAAACCCACCCGTGTTCCTTCGGTTGCCCTGTTGCCGGGGGCCACGAAGTCCCTTTCGGCCCATATTCGCAGCCCCGGCAGGCATTGGCCCTAGCGGACCCCGTCAATTCTACTGACATCTCTTTGAGGCGCGCGTGGAACACAACGCGCCGTCGACCCGGGCTTGGTCCTTATCGGACGGCGAGCTACCCATTGCTCACCGTACGCAAGCCCGCGCCTACGGTGGCCGAAAATCGGCTCGCAATTCCCGCCCCAGGCGTCTGCTCCTGTGGCGGTTAGGGGCGTGAGGGCGCGAAATTTGCCTCACCCTCACGCGTTCCGCCTCCTCCTTCGCGAGCATTACGACTTCGCAGAAGGAGGTGACCCGTCTCCGACATGTATATAATTTTAAGAGAAAAGATTAGATTTTTGTTTGTATGTTTGTTACGCTTTCATACTAAAACGGCTGAACGAATTTGGATAAAATTTGGCACATGGGTAGACCATGATCTGGGTTAAGACATAAGAGGATACTTCTTATACCGATATTCCCACGGGATCGAAACTTATGCGAGTGAAACCGCGGGGCGCAACAATTTTTTTTGTAATTTTTAATGTTTATATATTTCAACTCAAACTCAGACATTGACGATAGCTGACCACCGGAGCGCGCCCCTCCTCGCCCGCTCGCAACCAAGTTTCATTAATGGCCATGACGTCAAAACAATGCCTGTTGAGTGCACCAATCAAGTTATCATGACCTGTACCCAATGATCCAGCATTAAGAAAACCAACTTTAAGAAACTTTTCTCCTTTAGTCATCATTATATTATAATAAAATAATTCCGTCATTTAACAATATCAATAATAATAGCGCACATTCAGTCGTTTCAATTCTAATTTTAAATATTATTATTAGTTTAAGTCCAATTGTAAATATGTAAATAACGAAAAACATAAAATGATAATAAAACAAAGGTTTTGTAAATAATGGGGTTGTAAAATTAAGTAGTAGTTTTGTAATAAATAGGTGTAGATAAATATGTGTAGTGTTATAAAACTGGTTTACGTATAGTTGAGTGAGGTGCGCCGCGAGACACACGCCTACCAATACAAAAGATATTACATAGTAGCAACACAAACTTAATACTTGTGAAATGCTGATACTAACAACAAATAAACTTACTTTATAAAACTGCGCGACAATACAAAACAAATAATATCAAACGAAAAGATAATTTTAAAATACGCTATTTCCGATGTTACCCGGTGCCGGTCTGAAAATGCGTTGCAAGTCAGCCTCATTACGGATGTGGCAAGTGGCGTCTCCGGGTTTGTATCGGGCAAGAATACGGCCTCGTTTTGCCCATACAAATTGCCACCCGAAGCGACTACCGGCCTCACGAGTGCTCCGAAATAACTCTCGATTCACCTTCGTAAGGCGCTCGTTCACATAGAAGCGCGTCGCAGGGCCTGGCAAATCCAGGTCCGCAGTAGTCATCCCGCGTCGCACTCGTGCACCCTCTAGCAGCTCGTCACGCAGGTCGCGACGTGCGAGGCGCACGACGAGGAAGCGGGGGCGGATCTCCACCGGCGCCGTCACCTGCGTCGCGTTGATGCGCCTACCTCCCTCACGCTCGGCGCTTACTATGTCGCGCGCCTCGATTTTGACGCCAATCTTAGAAGCAACCAACATCGCCGTGTGGATTGGATTTTCACCACTAGTCTCGGGTATGTTAGAGATCTGTATATCATTTCCGAGCAGCTCCTGATCTCGGTCGTTTATATCGTTCCGCAGCTGTGAGATTAAATCATTTACCTCAGACGAAACTCGGGGCTGAGTGTATTTATTTTCCAACACAGCCACTCTCTCCTCCAGATTACTCATTCGTAGCGTTTAGAGAGGATCTTAACTCGGACAGATCATCGCGGAGCAGCTGGAAATCACTCCGCACCGACTTCAAAAAGTCCTCCTTAAATACACTTAGCTCTGCCCTAAGGATGTCTAGGTTGAGCTCCTGTGTAGAGTCTAGAGCTGTGGTGTGTATGGGGCTGGTGTTCATCAGGTTAGCGAGGCTCTCCTTGTGTGCAGCTGGTGCTGGTGCACGTGCCCTTACCGGAGTTTCAGCCCGGTTGTCCCTCACCAAGTTTTTATTACACTCAGGACAGTGCCAGGGGGTCGTTAAAGGGCCGGTGTTCTGTAAACCCACGCACGCTCGATGGTACCAAGACCTACATTTATTGCAATTAGCGGCTTCTGTCGACGACAGAAACTTGCCACAGCCGCCATACTTACCCATGGTAAACTTGTATTATCTTGTGTAATCGATTAGTTCAAATAGTACACCGATAAGGCAACAGATGGCGCTATTTTCAGAAATACGTTTATGGCAGTTTTCACGGTGTGTATGGTACGGATATAAAAATAATAAAAAAAATAAAAATGTTTATTTCATCAACTTATGTAAATTACTTTATTAGATTTGGAGTCACCTTTTATGCAAAGATTTGCTTGTAAGAGGTGGTTCCGCTCTTCCAGTTTACACTGACTATATATAATGTGTGAGAGAATAAACAAAAGATAAATTTGAAAGCATGCAAAGGTTTTTAACAATACAAACAGTGAAAAAATAAAAAAAAAAAAAAATAAGGAATGCGCATAGTGTTATGTGTGTGTGTGGGGGTAGTATGTGTGAGGTGGGGTGTGTGTGATGTACGGGTGCGAATGTTGGTGTGGTAGGTGCGATTTGCGTACTTTTTGTTTTAGTCAGCGACAAATTGTATCTATAGATTTCATGTACATAATAGTTTGGGAATTATGTGATTTTATGGAGCATAGCCTCGATTTCTTCGTAACTTTTGCTCTTCAACCATTCAGTGACAGTCTTTTTGCAGTCACGGTATGTCATAGGGTATATAGTGAGAATTTTGTTGAGAGAATTGTATAAGCGAGAAGATTGCTTTGTGTATTGTCTTGTAGCAAATGTAGTTTTGACTGGTGTTTCTGGAGCTACTTTATTCTTCCTCCTAGTTTGTGTCCTGGGAGTGATGAAGGGAAGAGATTTATGCTTCTTCAGAGTAATCAGCAGGACATAGAGCTATCTAACTGACAAGAGGTTCGAAGTTAAGTATAAGGTTTCAGTAGGGAATAATAGCGGTCTAAAATACATAACTTTTAGTAAAGCTCTCTGCGCCCTCTCTAACTCCAAAAACTTTGGATAGAAAGAAAGAAAGAAAGAAAATAAATTTATTTGACACAGGTTAAGGCACACAGTTTTCAAAAACAAAAAACAAAGAAAGTTTAAAACAGTATTGTGTGCCACACGGCTGCGACAAATAGGCCCAGTTCAGCATAAATGCCAGACAACTAGTGCCTGACGCTGGTTTTCAACTGAACCTTATGTTACGAGTACGTCTTACGGATGTAAATCAGTTTTATAGTGTGTGTAAATATTTAATTAAATAAAGAATAAATAAATATGTGTAGCAAATAATAATAAAATCGAAACGATACAATTAAGTTAAAAATATAATTAAAGATTTAAACAGTGGTATTTAACAAAATAATTAAAATGGCATGGTTACACAATAAACAAAGGACTAAAAGGACTGTCCGTCAATAAATAATAGATAACTTTATCATAATACAAATTAAATCAGTGAGACATCTTCCGTTGCGCATCCATGAGATACTGCCGTAAGCGTCTTCTAAATGTGTCGATCGTATCTATCGCTCGAAGAGGTGGTGGCAGGTTATTCCACACTTTAGAAGCCGCATAACGGAAACTACCTCTAAAAGCTGCTGTACTGTGGGACTGAGTCGAGAGTTGCTGCGAGCACTGCCTTCTCCCACATTCTCGTCTGCTCGCTATCCAACTCAACTTGTCGTACAGGTAGTCCGGTTTCTGGTATTTAACAACACCAAACAGAAGGCAAGCCAAGTGCAGTTTGCGCCTGGATTTAATTTTTAGAGAAAAATGCTTGTTTAGGAAAGGTGTTACATGGCTTCTGCGAGGGATATTGTAACGAAACCGCGCACAAGCGTTTTGTACCCTTTGGATGAGGCGGTCTGTACGAGCTAATAAGCGCGGGCCGTACACTGTGTCAGCGTAGTTCAACCTAGATAGAACCAAGGTTTCCACAAGCTGTTCCCGTAGTGTTACAGACAATAAGGCCTAATCTTGTACAAAACTTTCAGGCGGTAAAAACAGTTTCTTACTGAATGGGCTACGTGGTTTTCGAAACTAAGGTCTTTATCCAAAATAAGACCAAGATTCCGGGCCTCATTGACTCTGTCAATTTGTTCGCCCATTAACTCAAGGTGAAACGTTGCGGGTAGTTTTGCTAGTTGCTGTCTTGTGCCAAATACCATGTATTTGGTTTTGGTTGGGTTTAGCGACAGGCAATTCTCTTCAGACCAGACGGCGATTCTACGTAGGTCATCGTTTAGATCTTTAATGGCACTATCGTACTCATCTGGTCTAAAGGATATGTAAAGTTGGACGTCATCGGCGTATATGTGGTACTTGCACCTCTGGAGGCATTTAATGATATCTGCACAGTATAAAATAAACATAATTGGGCCTAATGTAGATCCCTGCGGAACCCCTCTCTCAATGGAAGTAAGAGTCGATGTAAGAGCAGTTCCGTCACCCAAACGTAGATCCACAAATTGTTTCCTATCACTAAGGTAGCTGCGGAACCATTGCGTTGCGCTGGGATCAAATCCGTAATAAATTAGCTTCGACAGTAATAACGGGATATTAATTGCATCAAATGCCCGGGAAAAATCTAGCAAGACTAGCAATGAACACATTCCTCTATCTTGGGCTGCTAATAGATTATCAGTAACATCTAATAAGGCAGTGGCAGTACTGCGCTGTTTTCTGAAACCAGACTGTACTGTAAGTCCGGTAACAAGTTATTTTGTTCCAGAAAATGCGTTAATTGGTGGCTAACGATCTTCTCTAAAACTTTAGACAGACACGGTAAAATGCTAATAGGGCGCAAGTCTTTTACATCAATTGGATCGGCATTTTTTGGTAAGGGCCTAACGGAAGCAATTTTCCATTGGTCAGGGAAATTTGAGGTCACTATTGAACAGTTTATAATGTCAGTTACAGTACTTAGTGCAAATGGCAGAGTCATATTTAGCATGTCAAGGGTAATGTTGTCATAACCTTCGGCGTTACTTTTAAGGTTAGAGATAATGCGACAGATATCATTCTGTTCCACAGGATTGATTGTGAAAATTGCGTCGCCGTGTCTATGGTTCTCAAAATAAGTCATAAGTGTCATGCTTGCAACGGGGTTACCGGGTTTTTTTTTTTTTTTTTTTTTTTTTTTTTTTTTTTTTTTTTTTTTTTTTTTTTTTTTATTATATATTAACGATCTTCCTGAACACACACCTAATCCATGCACATTATTTGCGGATGACATTTCGATTATTTTGACATCACCAATTAATACTGACATAAATAATTACAGAATTGACATTAATAATACAATTGAATCAACAATTTCTTGGTTAAGATTGAATAATTTGCATGTAAATTAAAGTAAAACAAAAATAGTTCAATTTAAGACATATGGTCGTAAGCGAGAGAAACTTAACATTAATTATAATGGACAACCTCTATTAGAGGCAGAGGAAACAACTTTTCTGGGAGTTGCATTGGACGGCTACTTCTCCTGGAAACCACACGTAGAAAAAGTATGCAACAAATTAAACAAATTTGTTTATGTTCTCTACACACTGCGAAAGACCTCGTCGCAGGATACGATGTTGACTGCGTATCACGGCTGCGTTGCATCGACTCTACAATACGGCCTTATACTATGGGGTAACTCAACAGACGTAGATAAAGCCCTTAGGGTACAAAAAAAATGCATTCGAGCTATTAGTGGCATTCTACCATGGGAATCTTGTAAACCCTTGTTTCTCAAATTAAAACTCCTGACATTACCCAGTATGTATATTTTAGAATGTGCAAAATTTGTCCGATGGCACTTTGACCTGTTTGAAAAGGCTCAAGACCGTTGCCCTCGAAAAGTAAGAGATCCAGATAGAATAGTTCTGCCTAGGGCTCCAAGGACTTCTCTGTATAAAAAGAACTGTTATCATATGTGTGGACTTATCTATAACAAAATACCAAAGAACTTTAAAGAGTTACCTAATAATTTATTTTTTATAAAGTTAAAATCATGGTTATTGGAAAAACGATTTTATTCTATAAATGAATTTATTAACAATGTTAATAATCTATGTTAAATTAATGTAATGATAATATTAATAAGGAATGTATTGTAAAATTAATTAATAATAGAAACAATTAAAGCATGCCATTGGATATAAACATAATACTCTAGCATTAAATACATTGTAATGTTTTGCATGTCAAATGTCTGACTTTGTATTAGGAACTTATTACTGATTATAAGACCAACACTATACCAATACTTATTGCAAATAAATGATTTGATTTGAACTATCAAAAAAGTATTATTAATTAGATTTGGATCTGTAAAATGCGACGGAAGGTCTTGTCTAGGTTTAAAGGGTGATAATGTGGATTTAAGATTTTTCCATAACAGTTTAAGGTTCTTTAGTTTATTATTTATATTATGCCTGAAAAACGCAACTTTTTCGTTGTACAAAGAACTTAACACAAGGGACTTTAACTCTTTGTAGTATTCTTTTTTTGAAGATGATTTAGTTTTCTTGGAACAGGTTAATGCATCATACCGTAAACGCATCATGAGTTTAATCGTATCAGTAATCCAAGGATACGACTTTTCCCTGACAGTACATGTTTTGATTGGTGCGTGAACATCGAATAGTGAAATTATTTGGGAGTTAAACACATGCACCATATCATTTACATAATCAAGCGAGGAAATACTTTCAAGACATAAAAGAAACAAGTCCATATTAAAGTTATCCATGCATACATTTTTAAGTGGCCTAAATTTTATAACGTATGGTTTAAACTTATCACATATACTATACGATAGACACCATAAGCAAAGCACAGTCTCGGTGTAAAGGTGCGCACACACTAATGTTTGGTCACAGATTGTGTCTCGGTCACGAATGAAACACTGTTTATTTTCCTTCGAGTGTCAGGTACTTAAAAATATTTCCGGGGATCGATAAACGTTTTTAGAGTTTTATTAACCGACTTCCAAAAAGGAGGAGGTTATATGTTTGTCGCGTAAGTTTGTTTTTTTTTTTTTTTTTTGTTTTTTTTTATGTATGTCCACCGATTTATCCGTCATATTTTGTGGACCGATTTTGAAAATTATTTTTTTGTTTGAAAGGGTATGCTCCCAAATTGGTCCCATATAAATTTTATTAACTTTGCTTGGGTAGTTTTTGAGTTAGCTACAAAATACGTATTTTTTTCCCACTTAGATGATATATTATGATAAGTTCCTGTCACTGGTAGCAGGTAGTGGTATTCGAATGTGTGTGGGGTAGGTACCACAACTAAAAAGTGAAAAATATTTTTTTTTTTATATTTAACACAACACATAAACACTTGTTACGAGGCCAACCTGCAAGCTCAGCATATCTTACCGACAAAGTGACCGATCGCATTACGACACCGCGCTTCCCACGTCACCGACTATTGTCATCGTCTTTCTTTACCTAACTTCGGTGGGAACGGACACTATTATATCAAACCTAATTAATAAGAAATATATTTTATAATTTTAAAGTTTAATTTGTGAACTTTCAAATACATTTCGAAACCTAATAGGACTTACTTATTGGAGAGTTTCCCGACACACGCCCCCACACATATCTGGCGCAGTCGGTAGCTCGTCACAGACTTAAGGTGTGGTGATGTGAAATACCTAAAAATCAGGAAATCGCCGCATCAACCGTCTAGACGAAGAACCTATTGGAGGCCTGTCGAGGAAGCTGTTGCTACGGAGATTGGGACATCCAAAAATCGATGAAACAACGCTCGCCAGCAATGCTATTCATGTAAGTACATAAGTCCTAGTATTGGTTGTTATATTTTTAACGCAGGGTACTATAATTTTCCAAAATTTTTCACCCACGTAGTAATAGGGACCTTAGTCTTAGTAGGCGCAATCAACTCCGCATCGCGCGAAGTGACGCCTTTCGTAATTTAGAAGTTTTAACAGAAAATTTAGAAACCATGACGGAATCGGGTAGTAGTTCTACATTCGACATGAATCAGATAGATTTATCAGATAAGATTTATAAATCACTTAGACTAGTTCCGGAATTTGACGGAAATCCTAATGTTTTAACTAGATTTTTGACCATGTGCGATCAGTTAGTGCTCACTTATATCAGTCCAGAACCAGGACGTCAGCTTTCGAACTTATCTTTGATCAATGGGATTTTAAACAAGATTACTGGTAATGCTGCACGTACTTTGGCAACTAACGGAATTCCAAGTGACTGGAATGGTATAAGATCAACCTTAATTAATACATTCTCAGATCACAGAGATGAATCGTCGTTGTATACTGATCTTTCTCTCTTAGTTCAGGGAACCGATACGATACAGTTATTTTACGAAAAAGTTCAACATTTATTATGCACAATTATGACGTACATCGAATTACACGAATCTATACAAACTACCATAGAATCCAAACGAACTCTTTATAAAAAAACTAGCTTTACAGAGTTTTTTGAAAGGCTTAGAAGAACCATTGGGTTCTAGGATAAGATGTATGAGACCATCAACCCTTGAAAGCGCTCTTGAATACGCTCAAGACGAATTAAATATACTATATCTACAGAAAAGAAATAAAACAGTACCATCAAAAGAAAAACTCCAAAATTTTGAGCAGGTTAATCCTTCTACTTCTTGGTCACACCCTAATTTTCGTTCGGTTAGGCCAGAAAATCAAAATTCAACATTTCAAATATACTCGAGACCTCAAATCCAGCCTTTCGTATTTCAATATCCACCACAATATCATTCAAGACCAGATCAATTCAGACAACCCTATCCGAGACCTACAAAGACTCAACAAATGTTTAGAGCACCCCCTATCAATATGTCGACTGGATTTCGAATCCCACTACGCCAAGCACCCCAGAATAATTATCCAAAACCTATGAGTGGCATTAGTTACCCCGTCGCGCGTACTCTGCCACCCACGAACTATAATGACAGACGCAGTTTGGCACCGATTAATATTCCACAGGTTAAAGAGGCGAACTTCAACGAATCTTTTAACGATAATTATTGCTACTATGATTATAATATCCAGACCACTGATGTTACTGATACAAATACAAATTACCCTAACGATTTTTTGGACCGACCTTGACGTTGACAATCAAACTTTTGATGTCCAAAACCATCAGAGTTCAAATTTTTACCCAACCTTGGAAAAAACTGCCCCCGAATAGAACTAAACTTGCATAGCAAACGCCATTTACCTTATGTTCAAATAAAGGATCCACCAATAAAACTTTTAATCGACACCGGAGCAAATGAGTCCTTTATAAGCCCGGAAGCTTACGAAAAATTTTACCCGAATATCCAACTTAACTATGAGCCTTTTTTGGTCACAAATACCCACGTGACTACCCAAAATTATTACTCGTTAACTGTGCCCTGTTTCGATGAAGTTAAAGATAAAATCCCGATAAAATTATACTTATATAAATTTCACAATTTCTTTGATGGGTTGATAGGTTGCGAACAATTAAAAAAATGGAACGCGAAAATCGACCTTGCTACGCCCACGTTAGAGACTAAATTCGCAAAAATTCCCATAATTTTATATAATCCCGGATGCATAAACTCTTGTCAAATAACTATACCTGCACAAACTACTCAGTTAATCAAAGTGCCAACTAATATTGCGCAAGGAGACATTTACATTGAAGAACAATCAATTTCTGATTGCTACATCAGCGAATGCTTATCATCCGCTGAAAATAATCATACTAACGTACAAAATTCAAATCCGACGGATAAAGACATTGTAATTTCTATAACAAAACCTATCTTCGCACATATTTTTAATGAACAAACAATTCCAGTAACTCGAGCATTAGACACGACCGTGAATACCGATATGCGAACTCAGCAAGTTTTATCACACTTGCGCATAGAACATTTAAACGCAGAAGAGACAGCTAATTTAATTAATCTTTGCAAAGAATATGCCGACGTATTTTATCTCGAAAATGAACCATTAACCTTTACTAACGAAATCAAACATCATATCAGAACCGTAGATGATAGGCCGGTATACAGTAAAAGCTACAGATACCCTTACGTACATAAGAAAGAAGTACAAAATCAAATAGAATCGATGCTACACCAAGGTATTATTCAACCATCTTCATCGCCTTGGAACGCCCCAATATGGATAGTGCCAAAAAAAAGTGACGCATCTGGCAAAGTTAAGTGGCGCTTAGTCATTGACTTTCGCCAACTCAATGCAAAAACCATTAATGATAAATATCCGATCCCGAACATTAATGATATTTTAGACAAGTTAGGCAGATGTTTATACTTTTCGACATTAGATTTAAAATCTGGATTTCTACAAATTCAGCTAAATCCGTCCGATATTCCGAAAACGGCATTTAGTGTAGAACAAGGCCATTTTGAATACGTTAGAATGCCCATGGGATTAAAAAATTCTCCGGCTACATTTCAACGCGTGATGGACAATATCCTTCGCGGATTACCAAATTGTACCACATACATGGACGATATTTTGGTATTTTCGACGTCCTTGCAAGAACATATAGTTAATTTACGCGCCATATTGGAACGTCTTAGAAATTCAAATTTAAAAATTCAAATGGATAAGTCGGAATTTCTCAAACACGAAACGCCCTATCTTGGTCATATAATTACTACAGACGGTGTGAAACCAAACCCGGACAAAATATCAGCTGTTGTAAATTATCCGATTCCAAAGACCCCTAAGCAGATTAAAGCATTCTTAGGTTTACTTGGTTATTACAGACGTTTTATACCGAATTTCGCACGTGTCACTAAACCCTTTACGTCCTGTCTAAAAAAAGGCGCTAAAATTAATTTGACTCCAGAGTACCTGACCTGCTTTGAACACTGTAAAACTCTTCTTACAAATGACCCTATTCTAACATATCCAGATTTTAGTAAAGAATTTATGTTAACCACAGACGCCTCAAACGTGGCCTTGGGAGCAATACTTTCTCAGGGACCTATCGGTTCTGACAAACCCATAGCCTATGCGTCTAGAACTCTAAACGATAGCGAAATTAATTACTCCACGATCGAGAAAGAGTTACTCGCAATAGTTTGGGCCACAAAATATTTCAGGCCTTACCTTTTCGGCAGAGAATTTAAAATAATAACCGATCACAAACCTTTAATCTGGCTTATGAATCTTAAAGAACCAGGTTCACGCCTCACGAGATGGAGATTGAGGTTGGCAGAATATGATTATACTATTATTCATAAAAAAGGTAAAATCAATACGAATGCGGATGCTTTGTCACGTATTCAAATCAACCAAAATGAAACTATGTCCTTGTTCGTTAATCAGTCTGAAACGACAAACTCTGATACATCTTCTACATTAACTGCTGAAGGTAATAGCCCAAAACAATCATCGTCCACACTCACTGCTAGCCCGATACATTCGTCATCAACCCTCACGGCTCACTCAGTTATTGATGGAGGATCGAATGACTCACAGCATCAAGAAGGTGCAGCCTCCCCACATATTGAAACCATACACACGAGCTTAGAAAACCCTGTTTTGGAAATTCCAATATCGGACGAACCTTTAAATAAATATAAGAGGCAGTTAGTCATTAATATAATAAATGGTAACCCTAAAAGTAGACCAACGACAACTCAACCTTTTCAGTCCTTTCAGAAAACTATTGTAGACATTAACGAACATAGCATTGAAGGAAGTCTTATTAACGTTATAAAGTCTCATGTCGATCCAAAACTCCGGACAGCGATTCTTGTAAACCCTATCGAAAAAATGTTGAATATCATACCGATTTTACAGCAAACTTTCGAAAATTCATCCATGAACTTAGTTTTAGTAAAATATGAAATACTTAACGTTAATGATCAGTCAAATCAATTAGAAGTAATAAAAAAATACCACGAAGGCAAGACCAACCATCGCGGAATCAACGAAACCTATCTTTCGCTGTCACAACGTTACTTTTGGCCGAAAATTAAAATAGATATTACTAAATTTATAAATGAATGCAATATATGCAGATGTGCGAAATATGATCGAAATCCAATACGCCCGCAGTTCAGAGTTGTACCTCCACCAACTCAACCGTTCGAATTAGCACACGCAGACGTTCTGACTATTGACCATGACAAATACTTAACTATCATAGACTCATTCTCTAAATACGCTCAGGCGTATCTTTTACCCGATTGTACTGCACCCAATATATTAAAAGCCCTTTTAACTTATAGTACTCATCACGGTTTTCCGTTAAATATAACTACAGATCAAGGTACCGAATTTAGAAATCAAGTAGTGTCAGAGTTTCTCCGTTTGCACAAAATAGAACACCATATGACTAGTGCTTATGCACCAAACGAAAATGGTATTATAGAACGTTTCCACAGCACGCTTTTGGAACATTT
The DNA here is from genome assembly GCA_949152395.1 of Agrochola litura. Classification (NCBI taxonomy): domain Eukaryota; kingdom Metazoa; phylum Arthropoda; class Insecta; order Lepidoptera; family Noctuidae; genus Agrochola; species Agrochola litura. The sequence goes on from OX424499.1 coordinate 25,998,529, forward strand.
ACGATTATTTAAAATTCAGCATAAAAACAAACCCATTCGAAATCTTATACGATACGCGCTAATCGCCTATAATAGCTCTATCCACAGTTTAACTAAGTGTAGACCATTTGATGTTATTTCTGGACATTTTGATCCTCGGAATCCTATTGATTTAAACATAACAGACCGTTATCTGCAAACTTATATTCAAGAACATCGTAGTCGAATGGAAACGGTGTATAAAATTATTCATGATTCTGCATTAACCGATCGTATAGGTATAATGACGCGGCGTAACGCTGATAGGGAACCCGTTTTAGATTGTGAACAAAATCAAGTCATACATGTACGAAATCCAATGGCAAGTAGACAAAAATTGGCACCTCGGTTTATTCAGGACAAAGTAGTTAAGAACTTACCTGTACATATATACACTGCAAAAAGTCGTGGTCCGGTCGCAAAATCACGGTTAAAAAGACCACCGAAGAAATGATTCTTCATTATCATTGTTACAGGTACTTATTATTGCTGCCAGTCTTCCTAGCTGTTGCTCAAGACATACGTTTTGATAGCCTAGACAATGGACCCGGCATACTACCATTTAATCTCGGCGCTACCAAAATTATATCTCACTTCCACACATTCTTACAAGACATTGACCTTGAAGAAATTGAGTCACATGTTAATACTATCAAATCCCAACTCGCTGTTGCTACACATAAACTATCAAATAAGGACAGCGCTCTCTTCAACCTTCAGATTAAACATTTATACAAAAAGTTAGATAGAGTTTCGGTGCAGTTAGATACATTTAGGCCAACCAGAGTTAAGAGAGGCCTGATCAATCCAATAGGCACAATCATCAAAAGTATTTCTGGAAATTTAGACAACGATGATGCTCTGAAATTTGAAAATGCATTACGTATTTTAAATAAAAATGATCAAACTTTGTCACAATCATTTAATAAACATATTACTTTATATAAAGAAATGACCATTCAGCAAAACCAGATAATCCGCAATCTTTCAATTAATCAGAAAAAATTGGAAGCAGCTCTTTCTTATGTCATGAATATGACTAATAATGATAATGAGCGAATAATTCATTACGCTCATCTTGTGCAACTTTTCGCGATTCTGACCGAAAACGTACAAGAACTACTGAGTGAAATTAATAGAATAGAAAAGATATTAGCTTTTAGTCGAGATAAATCAGTTCATCATTCTATACTTTCTGTCAAAGATCTTAAAAATATGATAAGCCAACTAAAACGTATTTATAGTTCCGACGAAATAATTGATTTAAATATTAGAAATTATTATGAGATTCTTAACTTAGCTTCATTTTTTACCGAGTCCACAGTTGTAGTAGTCATAAAGTTTCCTATTACATTTATTACTGAGTATCAGTTATATGAATTGTGCCCCGTTCCAAATAAGAATAACGTAATTATAGTACCACCTGCACCCTATATAGCATCCAATTCTCAGGAATTTGTGTATGTAGAGGCTGAATGCCCGAAGGTCAACTCCTGGCACCTATGCGAGCAGAGGATCGTCCATCAAATTATGTCTAAAATAGATTGTATTCAAAAACTCATACAATCTCAGGAGATAGATGTAACGTGCAGAACCACGCCTATCTCTCTGGCCAAGGAAGCTCTGATTGAGCTAGACAGTTACCATTACATAATTGCTTTCCCCAACAGTACAAAAGTTAAACTATCCTGTGGCAAAGAACGATATCAGATGTTACAAGGAAGCTTTTTGGTCACCGTTCCTCAAGGTTGCAAGATAAAAACCCCAGAAATCAGTATAATCAATTTGGATAACAAATTATTCGGGCAACCAGTAGAACTCATGGCTCTACCGCACTATGAGATATTAGCGAAGACACGCAGTTTTCATTTGCAGACTACAGATCTAAGCAGTCTTCGCGAAATTCAGAACCAAATTACCATGCAAGACGAAATACAAGTTGAATCATTAGACACAATTGGAATGTACCATACCACAATTCCATTTTACACACTCATACTATTCGGTGCAGGCGCACTGAGCATCTTCTATATCATTCGTCGTCGCCGTCGAGCTGCGAAAGTAAACATTACGACTCAAACAGCTAATACCGAGCTGACAGAAGATGAAAAAAGAGCCGCAACTTTTGGCGTCAAGGTCACCAAATAGTTGCTCATTTGGCAGGGGAGGTGTTACGAGGCCAACCTGCAAGCTCAGCATATCTTACCGACAAAGTGACCGATCGCATTACGACACCGCGCTTCCCACGTCACCGACTATTGTCATCGTCTTTCTTTACCTAACTTCGGTGGGAACGGACACTATTATATCAAACCTAATTAATAAGAAATATATTTTATAATTTTAAAGTTTAATTTGTGAACTTTCAAATACATTTCGAAACCTAATAGGACTTACTTATTGGAGAGTTTCCCGACACACGCCCCCACACATATCTCACTTGAAAATATTAATACTTGTAAGTTGCACTTACACATGTATTTACACAATAAATTTGCAAAACAAACATGTATTTTATTTATTTCGCGAGAAATAAACAGAGAGCTTCTGAACTGATTGACATCCGTGACGTCATTCCACACTTTCATTGTACAGCGTCGTCTTTGCACTGCGTATCTCATCTTCGGTGTAGCTCGAGGTGCAGATCTGCATGAGGCTAACTTCGTCCATGACGTCCAGTTGATCTTGCAGGAACGCCAGGAGCTCGTTTACTATGAGTTTTTCGGAACCCATGACGGCGACGGCTAATGCCACGCTAAGCGCGAATTAATAATTAACCGTTTCCGAGCGCGCATCGCACTAGACTGATTGCACTTTTCTATGAAACACCGATTGAAACACCGAGTGAATGTCGGAAAATATCCCACGGAAACGTACTACCGAGATTTCATACCTAATAACAGAGGAAAATCTCATTGACTCCTACCGCGCTACCATTGCGTAATTTTGAAACTGTGATATCTTTTAAACTATTAATTTAAATGATATAATTTGAAGGCATATTTTAATCTAAATTAAATGCCCAATTTAAATAACATATTTTTTTGGATAAGGATTAATACTATATCGGTCAAAAAAAGCTTCGGAAATAACAATTAAATTTTTATCAAATTTTGAAAGATAAAAATGGTTATTGTGGGTCATCCTTAGAAGATAGACATATGCCATCGCGGACTTTTTTGTTGAACTTTTTAAGATCAACAATACCGTAGAACATAAATTTGATGTATCTTTTTCCGTTAACGCAGCGCACGCCAGTAAAGCTCCCAATCGGCATGATTTTTTCCGATTTCTTCAACCATAATCGTCAAATTTCAGCCAAATTACACAAAACCTTAATGAATTATACATTCAAACCTTCCGCATGAATCACTCCGTCCATCAGACAGACAGACAGAAGCGGCGGGGGACTTTGTTTTATAATATGTAAGGATAACCGACGAAACCCGATCAGTTCGACTCTATCGCTGACACGACGGCCGCGATCGACTCACTCACTGATCGTGATCACGTACAATCGGTCCTGAACGAATGTTCAAGGGAAGTGTCAGTGACGGTTGACCCTCGCTGGAGCTTGCCTCCCGATGTGCGTGATCTACTGACTGAAAAGAACGCGGCCATGCGTGCCTATGACAACTTCCCCTGTCCCGCCAACAAGGCCCATATTATTATGCGCTATTTACAGAGATCTGTAAAGACACATATGTCGGAGCTGCGTGACGCGGGGTGGGATAAGATGCTCAGGGACCTAGAGCCCTCTCATCTGGCCTTCTGGGAACTTCAAAGGATACTCAAATCCCAGCAGACCACAGCATGCCCCCCCTGACCCGCCCCGACAAGACCATAGCCTTCGAGGACGTCGACAAGGCTGAATGCCTCGCCGACAGCCTCGAGGCGCAATGCTTGCCCAGCACCCTGCCAGTAGACAAAGCTCTCCTCGATGAGGTTGACGCTGAAGTCGAACGTAAAACCTCCCTCCCTCCCGTTGATGACCCTGATAATCCTCTGCCTCCCATCACTCCAGACGAAGTGCACGATATCATCAAAGGTCTTAAAGCCCGCAAAGCCCCCGGATCAGATGGACTCACCAATAGGGTGATTCAAGTTTTCCCTGCCCACCTGATAATGCTGTGCACCATCTTCAATGGTGCCATGAGCAATAACATCTTTCCCCAGTCGTGGAAAGAGGCCATCGTTATCGGTATTCCTAAGCCCGGTAAGCCCAAAACCGAGCCCTTCAGTTACCGTCCCATTAGTCTGCTCAAGGTTCTCGGAAAAATCTATGAGAAGCTTATTTATAAGCGACTCAGAGACTACGCCGAGACCAAGGGCATCATCCCCAATGAACAGTTCGGCTTTCGAACTGAGCACTCTAGCGTGCATCATCCCCGATTAATAATCATGATCAAAACTTTGATCCAGCCCGTTCCATCTTTGATGTCCTCCCTCCGGTAAACGCCCTAAACCGAGGCTCGCACCCCACAGGGGTTGCCCTTAGCGAGCGTTCACCTAGTTTATACGTTTAGTTTATAAGTCCCTGGCTGGAGGCTTTGAGTGTAGCAGCTTAAGGCACCCACAGGTTTGCTCGGTCAAATAGTCATGGCCTCAGAGGCCAGCTATGAGATGCTCTACAGAAAAAAAAATAACGAAAAAATTTATTAAAAAGGAACCGTTTAGAACGGTTTCTTTTTAGCAAATAGAATGATAACCAACATTATTCATAGAATCCAAGTTTTTTAACCTAACTTCACCATGCACAAAGTTTTTTTTCTCGCCGAAATAATAACTTTAAAAAAGCGGCCAAGTGCGAGTCGGACTCGCCTATGAAGGGTTCCGAAGCAGCAAGTAACATTGAATGAAAGATAAATTGCGGTTTACGATTTATGACGTATTCAAAAAACTACTTGCTAGATCTCGTTCAAACCAATTTTCGGTGGAAGTTGACATATGGGTTTGATGAAAAAATTTTTTTTGAGTTTCAGTTCTAAGTATGGGGAACCCCAAAATTATTTGTTTTTTTTTCTATTTTTGTGTGAAAATCTTAATGCGGTTCACAGAATACATCTACTTACCAAGTTTCAACAGAATAACTCTTATAGTTTCGGAAAAAGTGGCTGTGACATACGGACGGACAGACAGACAGACATGACGAATCTATAAGGATTCCGTTTTTTGCCATTTGGCAACGGAACCCTAAAAATGGATTATTTTAATTTCGATTTATAATATTCACTGTGGCAACACTGTCAAAGTACAAATTATTAATATTATAAGAAACTTATAAATGTATTTTCTATGTGGCAACTGAATGTGTTGTTTTACTTTGGCAACGCTTAGAAATGACGGTTATGATATTATCGTTATTTCTGGGTGGGGCAAAAGTCGTTTAAAATGGTAAAATGTATTGCATAGTCAGTCGTCGTTTGATTGTGAAATAGTACAGTAGTGTGGATCAAAAGTATTAGCAAGAAAAGAGTGTTTTCCTCAAAATTTTGCCTGCACTTCTGTTTCGCTTCACTTTGGTAGGCGTTGATTCATTTTGAAACAGCCACACGATCGACTAACGCTTCGTTTCTTGATCATACTGATAAATTCAAGATTCATCACCCGTAATGATATCATAAACGCGCCGAGACGAGCATGCTTCAAATTTTGTTATCAAATCAGCCAGTGTCCCATAGACAAAAACTGTGAGTCGCAAAACTTTATGAGTGACCTGTGTATTGTACCCATACTTATTTGCAAAATAAAATGTCTTTATCTTTATTATTTTTATGTCTCTTGACATTTCTTGGGACCCTGGGGTCCCGGACCTTTGCAAGGCGTACGAGGGGCCGAAGCCAAAATGATGAAATGAGGCACTAACCGACGATTATCCCTGTTCGCACTATGCAAATGCACCCAAGGGCAACCCCCGGTTGGTGTAGGACTATTGCAGGAAATGGAAACAAAGATATTGGACTATGGGTTTGGGTGGCTAAAGTGAACTGGTCATCTAGGACTATGGAAAGACTTCGGCACCTGAAAATACCAAGGGGTGACTTGCACACTTGCACTTGCACGACACATAGTGTCGTAGCGACAAGGAGGCAACATGTCCTGAGGTGCTTATGAGGAGTGGAGAGGTATTCCACGTTTATCAGTACAATCCCGGAAGTACGGTCAAGATCTCTACCAGCATCTTACTGGAATACTTCCTTCCTCTGAGCACGTTTGCTCTTGCAAATCTGGAGATTTGCAAGAGCAAACGTGAGAGAACGTGGAGGCCGGCTTGAGTGGACTCAAGCCGGCCAATTAAGGCAAGAAAGAGGTGGGAGGTCTGTTCCTCGTCAGTGTTCACTCCAGCCGGCCAATAAAGGCAAGCCAGAGGTGAGGAACAAGACTTCTCCCGGGAGATAGGGTCCGTGGGGTCGTTACTGCCCAACAGCTCGCCACATGCTGCCCTGAGGGTTTCTGTATCTCTCTTGGTCTGGCTCCTCACCCTAGACCTGTTTCGGCAAAGTAAACTCTACCGGCACAGACCTAGAGTTCGGAGCGCGCAAGCCCCACCACGACATCAACGTAGAGATACGGCGGTGGGGTTATTATTATTATTTATTTTAAAATATTATAATATTAATATATCCACCCATACTATATATATATATAATATTATAAATTCGAAAGTAACTCTGTCTGTCTGTCTGTATGTTACCTTTTCACGCCTAAACTACTGAACGGATTTCGATAAAATTTAGCAAGGAGATAGATGACATCCCGAAGAAGGACATAGGCTACTTTTTGTTTAAAAAATAATCCTAAGGAGACGAAAGTTTGTATGGGAAACCTATCATTTCTTGAGTTAGGACTATGAAAGTTTAAATTTATGCTTTTGGTAACAAATAAAGTATTACATATTTTAGCGTTTTTGAAATATCACTCTTCAAGAGGGTAAAATAGGGGATGATTTTAAATTTCACATGTAACATTTTTTTTTAGTGTCTTCATTTAAAAAAAATTAAGGGATTGGACATGTAGTCTTAGTCCGTATCTTGAATTAACATATAGTCTTTATTTCATTAAAATCGGCCACTCGGTCAAAAGTTATTACAATTTAAATTCATAAAGTAACCTTTCTAACATGTAGGTCCTGTATTTATGTGTTCAATGGCGGCAAGAGTAGATATTACAAATTAATGGTGACAATAATAGTAAAACGAAAAATTAGTATTTTAAGAAAGGCATTTAGAATCATATAAACCTTTTTATTTATTCAAAAAAACCGGTCAAGTTTGAGTAAGACTTGGGCCCTGAGGGTTCCGTCTCAAAACTGTAAATTTCCAAATCTGGATTGAAGGACAAACTTAACTTTTCAATTGAAAAATACTTTTAATAGATTAATAGATTACAGACTAAATGTTACTCCAAGACACGGCCTATGAGTTTTTGATCCCAGATTACAGAAAAAACTTAACTTTGCAGTTCATTGTATAACTATAAATTACTAATTTTCGGATTTTCCTCTATACTTGACCTTACTTCTCGCCAAACTTCATGCTGCTGGGCCAACGGGAAGTACCAAATAGACTAGTTTATTTGCAAGTGTCAAAATATGCCGCATAAATGACCGTGTTTTTTTAGAGTGGTAAATTGTCTAATAACTTCTCCCGCTCTGGGCGAAGCGGGAGGTCGTGTCAGACTTATACTAACTAAAACCCACCCGTGTTCTTTCAGTTACCTGTGTGTTGCCAGGGGCCACAGTGACCCTTTCAGACTTTCCCACGACCCTGGCAGGCATCAGCCTTAGCGGACTCCGTTAGTTGTGCTGACATCTCTTTGAGGCGCGCGTGGAACACAACGTGCCGTCGACCTGGGCCTGGTCCTTATCGGACGGCGAGCTATCCGTTGCTCATTGTCCGGAAACCCGCACCTACGGTGGCTGGGATAAGGCCTGGGATTCCCTACGACCAGAGCGTCTCCTGCAGCAACTAGGGGCGTGAGGACACGAAATTTGTCCCTACCTCACGCGTTCCGCTTCCTTCTTCGCAAGCATTAATGCTTCGCAGAAGTAGCTGTCGGCTTCCCATGCCCTCTCGCTCCGTACCATGGCCTGGACCAGGGCCGGACGGGAGAAATCACCGCCGCCGATCGCCTCCACGAGGACACGGTGGTGCCCCGCCCAAGCCGGGTAGACCTCCACCGTATGCTTCACCGTGTTCTCCGGGCGATCCACACAATGGTGACACCCGGGCATTTCCTCCCGCCTTATCCGGAACAGGAACCTCCCGAAGCAACCGTGTCCGGTGAGAACCTGCGCCAGGCGGAAGGTGGCCGTGGCACCTCTCTAGCCACTCCTCAAAAAGGGGACTTATAGCCGCAATTCTGGCGTGCCCATTATTGCGCTGACTTGGAATTTTGATTTTCGTAACAGTTCCAAGAGACTGTAGATCAAGTTTTTGTTATCTATTTCAACTTGATGCCTCCACGCGTTCCTGAGAAAAAGGGTCTTGACAGACAACGAAGTACGGAACCCTAAAATAGATTTATTATCAGCCTATTACCTACCTTTCATGCCGTACCGGCTGAACGGATTTAGATGAAAGGCATTATACATACGGATAGGCCATGATCTGAGTTAGGACATAGGATACTTTGAATCCCGGTAGCACGTTCCTGTTAGATATTTTCCGACATCCCCGCGGGCAAAAGCTAGTGATATTAAGGGCCTATACTACCTCAAATGGCTTAGCATGATCCTCCGTTATATCGAAAATACTGCAGCATTAATTTTGAAATAAATATATGTCAAAGTTAAGGATTAATGTTAAGTACTATGTTAGACCCCTAGCACCCCACTCCGTCTCACTCTCACTCAGTCCGCGAGCAGTATGGTGCGAGCGAGATAAAAAGTGAATTTGAGCTGAGGTAGTATGGGCTCTTAAAAACAACACAATGGATGTTGGTGCGGTTGTTACCACTATGATATTGTAAACAACACAATGGATGTTGGTGCGGTTGTTACCACTATGATATTGTAAACAACACAATGGATGTTTGTGGGCCGTGCAAGTGTTAGTTTACCACTATTTAGTGCATTTGCAATTTATTTCGGAAGGATTATGTGTATAATACATTTTTTATTAACTCAGATGTATAATAAATCAGCCTATAATGTTTCCACTGCTGAGACACAGGCATCCTCTCTGTGAGAGGAAGTGGCCCGTAATCAGCCACGCGGGCCCAGTGCTGATTGGTAGATATCACATGTTTTCGAAGTTTTTGGTTCTCGGACTTGCCCGTTTCCTCACGATGTTTTCCTTCACCACTGGGCCACCATTGTATAGCACCACGATAATTAAACATATCGCCATTGCACCCGTGCAAGTCACATCAAATCAAAAGTAATTTATTCAAACTAGGCTGAGAATCAGAACTTTTCAAACGTCAAAATTACATAGACGGTCCCCCAAAACGCCAACCCCGAAACAATGAAGCGATGAACGAACATTGCTTTGTGCGAAGGGGCGGGTCGCTAATCCCAGTCCAGTGTCCAATGACCAATATACTGTCACTTTCAATCAAAACACCTGTGAAAAATCCTCATAACTAGTTTAGTAACAATACTAGTCGTGACTCGTGCGTTGGCGGAGTGCAAATGCCTCAGTTAGCGCGTTTTTCGGTAGATCTAGATAAAGCCAAGGACAAGCGGAACACGCACAGGGTCGATCTAAACGAGAACCCTTAGTCCTAAACACGCTTACTTACGGGTGCTTTACGTAATATTACCACTTTGTCACGAAACTTAGGATTACATAACGCCTCACTTATAAATAGTACCTACATATTTAATGTATTTTACTCAAAAATGCATGTAATGTGGTCATTATTTTGACAACCTTGTTTGAGCAAAGTCGACCTTGCCGTTCTGTTTCAAGGAGCGGCCGGCAAAGTTTTGCTGGTAGCTCTAACAGGCCGGCAAAACATTGCCGGCCGATATTTTGACGTTTCAACGTTTTAAAAAATCAAATGCAAAAAGATTTTATTTAAAACACAGCTGTTTGTATTTATAGAGATAGGTACAGTACCGACCAAAAGTCCATGAGCAATCTCACAAAGCAATAGACTGACGCTTCGGTTTGACTTACGACCTTCTTCTATAAGTTGTTACAATACTGTAGACACGCGCACATTACACACACACACTCACTTTGTCTGCAACCAATGACTAGTTCAATAATCATCATTCGTTTTTAGTTTCATTCGGGAGTATATATGTTCTGTGTTCATTCGTCTTGTTGACATAAATATTAAAGTTTAGCAGGTAGACCACAAAAAACTAAGTAAATTATTTCGATTTCTGTGGGGTAGATGCAGTTTTTTACGAGTATTTAATTAATAGAACTTTTTTGGTTCGTGGCTAATATTGGTGACGAGTATTTAGCGCAGTGTTGTGGTTATTATTATCAAAAAGCAGGCATAAAATATATTGAAGAGATCAGATCAGATCAGAGAATATTATTGCGCTGCGTAAAAGTGAAGTGAATATCTAATGAAACCGGACTAAGTGTGAGTGTTATCATTTATATATTTCATATTTTACTAAACATAAATCTTAATCAAGGGTATTGTTGATAGAACAGAGGTATTGTTGAGACAGAAGATGCCTTTAAAGTTTTAAATTCATTGTGAGGTTTAATTCGATTAGTGAATAATAAATAATAAGGTATTATATGTAATAAAAACAATGTTTTTCTTTGTTCTAGAGAAATACTGTGAGGGTTAAGAGATATGAGGAAGGGGCTTATTATCGAGTAGCAGCGACGTCAAATGGTGAATGAAACAAATGGTTTCATACCAACGAGATATTTTGCTGAATTATTAAAAACACGTCATTATGAACCGTTCGCCGTGCACTCTGAAGGCTTGCATCACTGAAGACCAGCTAGAAACCCGTTTTCGACCTTAAAATATTGACCGTACCAACTTAATAAACAACAGATTCGTTATTGCATGAATTTATGGTAACGAATTTTTTAAGCACATTTCAATAGGGTGTTTGTCGTATTTCTTGCAGATATACCGAAATTGTTTAATATTATTTTAGTAATAGTATTATTTTAGGATTAAAATTTGAGGTTTAGTTTCAATCTTCTTTTCGTAAAGAAAATGAATACTTAAGCTTTAACCTCAATAACAACCAATATTTACTAAAGTCAAATAAAATGTAAAATAATTAATACAAATAAATATAAACAAACTGCCCATATTTAACCTTAAAATTACCTATTCTGTAAGTAGTTTTTTACATTTTAAGTTGTCTAATATTCTTATTTATTACTTAATTATTTCAACCATGATCAAAGATTAATATTTATGGTGAAAAAATCCATTAAAAATTTAAAATATTTCATAATTTAAATATGTCAAAATAATACAAACTGCTTCTAAGTTTCTTGACATCTATTTCACATCTTATTCAGCTGAAGTAATGATAAATAATTGTAGCAGTTTGTAAACTTATGTAAAATAAATATAACGAATAAACATATTTTTTTAATTTTGTTATCATATATCACGCATTTTTTATTGTAAAACCTTTATTGCAATAACAACATAAAAAAGCAGGAATATTTAAAAAATATTATTATCGAAAACAAAAATAATAATATTTGCAAAAAACCGCACTGTGTTTTACGAGATTAGAACCTGAGGCAGTTTGAATTCCATAGCAACGCTTAACGCTTTCTGCTATCTGCACTTGTTAAGTTACTATCGAATTTTAGCAATGCCATTAACTGGTCAAGTTCACGCGCATAGTGCGTGTGTGCTAGCATGTTTAAAGCGACGGAAATATATTGTTGTTTCGTGTAGCGCAAAACTGCGTTATCTGTGGTGTGTGTATCGTGTTGCTTACACATACAAATGTACGAGCTATACCGCGTGTTCACAGCAATACGACTCTTAGCGTGCTCATGCACTTTTGAGCGCTTACTGTACAAAAAGATTTTATTCCATATTTGGCTGTATAGTTACAACTACCAATGTTAAAAAAAAAACAAAGAAGTATAACAAAAGCGCGGTTCGGCGAAAATTTTAGTTTTATTTAGTGACTTTTTTGCGTAATAAATAAAGAAATAATACAGCAGTCAAACACCGCATTAAAATTATCGCAAACTATTAGTAATATCAAACCGGAAAAGTCGGTGTTGACTTTTAGTAACTGTACTTTTCATAATGTCATTTTAATTAAATTTCTAGTTAATTAATATATATTTTATTGAAATTACTTGCTGGTTTTATTTAGATTAGGTACTTGCATTTTTGAGTAAAGCACTATACAAGCCTTGGCCCACTACGACTGCTTCGCTGGTCACGCTATGATTGCCTCGAGCTAGCCTAGCTACGCTCTAAGCCTTCCAGCTTGGCCATCATTGCAGCCCTTGCTGACCGCGCTGTGTCGGCCTGGAGCTGCGCTACGCTGCGCTACGCTGCGCTGTCGGCCATCATCAGCGCGACCAGCAAAGTAGTCATTATAGACCGCGGCAGTAATGTACTATATCAGTTGATATTATACCTCTTACCTTACCTTACAGTTCATCAATTCCTCATGGGTGCAGGAGTACTATAACTTATCTCCAATTCGTAAAACTTACGGTGAATAGTAAAATATGTTCCATAATGCATCATCATCGTCCCCCCACTCGACACCGTCCACCGTCCACCTAGTTAAGATATTACAACCATAATAAAATTAATAATCAATTATGGTTGTAATATCTTAACTAGGTAGGTAGGTAGGTGGGAAATTATCAAAACCAAAATCAAAATATTTTATTTCACATAAACCTACACGGGCACTTTTGAAACGTCAGAAGCTAGGTGCACGGTTCCAATTGGACGCTTCCTATGGATAAGAGCCGGCAAGAAACTCCACGGTTACTCTTTTCAAAATAAATTGTTTCTACAATGTTTTCAAATTACAGTGTTAATAGGTATGGGAGGACAGTGTAACCCTATCAACAAGTACCAGGTACTTAGTAAAATAAAAAAAAAAGGTGTGTGTGCGATTCACACACGATAGAAGTGAAACTTCAGTAAATCGACAAAAGAATGAGATGAATATATATAACAAGGGTAGGATAATTACAAAGTTTAATTGTTTAAAAATGAAAGTATTTTGATTAATTTTAAAAGATATTTTATATTTTATTTAACATAATTATGTTACATAATCTATTGCTCAAGTTCCATATTTTCAGTTTCAACAAATGATCAACAAATGATGAATGAGTGTAGGTGAGCTTTTGCCATTTTTGTATAAGTTTTTTGTAGTTTCTAGTTAGATTTAAGTGTTTTATGATGTTCTAATTAGTTCTTTAGTTGAATTTAGTTATTAGTTTCCTTGTTAGAATCTAATAAGATAAAGTAAAGATGCAAATTGTATAAATTTTAATGTTTGAATAAAATGTTCAGTATAATTAATTACGTAACTTGAAAATGAGGTTTTTTGTTTACGGAGATATTAACGTAATTTTAGTTCCAAATAAGAGGATTAGGTGTAAAAACACTTGTCACGTTTGAATCGTATAAATCGACCCACGGGTTTTGAAGATATTAAGCAGTTTTATATAGTGAAAATGTACCAAAGTTAATTTTAGACAGTTAATGTTCTAGGAAATCCTTTGTTACTGAAGATACCATAAAAATTGATATGTATACTAAGACAGGATTATGTAAGCTCTGTTATGTGCAAATTTCATAGCGATCCAACCATGGGATCAAAAAAAAGTAGAGGTTTGAAGCCATAAATCATAGAGAAAATTGTACGTAAAATGGTCTTAAAAATCGCGGCTCTCGTTACGGGAACTTATTACATCAGTCACATTTATTACAGCGAAATTTATTACATCAGTCACATTAACACTTATATTTGAACATCTATTTTGATTGTTCAATAATTGTTTTTTACGTGCACGAAACTCGCGACTACGTTCTGTTGAACTTTTTCCTGGATTTTTTTTCATTTCAATTTTATTTTCTTTTTTTTGCGTCGATATTGACGACACATTTCGGCATTAGTTTTCGGCATCTTATAAAATTTATTATTTAGCACAACAAGATATAATTAAACACACAGTTAAATAATAACACACCACGCTGACATCTTACTAAAAAGCTGTAATACGCAGCCGCATACAGTGTACAGTAGCTCACGTAGTTTTCACATACACTAACACACGTTAAATGCTCAAATACAAGCACGTATTAAACAGTATGCAATATCTGCTCTCTCGCTCTGGCTCACAAATTACAGGCGACTATGCTTAGAAGACGGGAGTGGGGACGCTACGAAGTATGGGATATTTCTGTCTCATTCTTTCCTGGCTTCATCCTACACATTTTTGTATTTGTGTCTCTTACCTGTCGTTTTTTCCGTTGCATCCGGTTTGAAAGCACAACGATTCTAAAGAAGTTTCACTTCAAAAATGGTACACAAATTTACAGCCTACAACGTTCTCACATTCACAAAATCTAAAAGAAAAGAAAAGAATCTATATAAAAGATTCAAGAATTTCTCAGTAGCAGCTCGGAGTCTGGATTTGTGCCCGGTTGATGACAATAGGCTCGCCCCCTATTACATGGGACTTAAACATAACTGGCGAAATGTGGGTGTACCTGCTACAGGGACACCTCTGCCCAACCCTTCGGGGAAACAAGGCGTGATGTTATGTTATGTGTATAAAAGATAAACAAAATACAAAAAACAAGAACCTATTTAAACCAAATGACATGATTTTTTTTTTAATCATTTTAGATTTGTTACAGCTGTAGTGGCTACAGCTGTAACAAATCTAATTTGATTAAAAAAAAATATAGAAAATTGTAGGTATATAATGTCAAATACTGAAAAGATTATATCAATGAAGTATGGAAAAAAAGTAAAATAAAAAAAATCATCGTAATTTGGGAGCAGTTAATAGACATTTACATTGTTGTGTCGTTAATGAGGTACCAGGGAAGCCAAATGTGCAGAAGGAATTATTGCCAAACTTCCTTGTCTTCAACGTAGTCTTTAATTTTATAATATGATTTCTTGATAAGGACACGTTTGATGTGGGTTTTGAACTTCCCATCGCTTAGTTTTGTAACAGACTTTGGCAGCTTGTTATAAAAACGGATAGGTACCGTTTATAAGAAATGACTTACCAGTTTTAGTTAATCTAAATTTGGGTATCACAATTTCATGTTTACTACGTGTATTTATATTATGGAAATCGCTTCTTATTTTGAAAAGTCCTAGGTTTTTGCGAACATACAAAATACTTTCTAAGATATAAAGAGAAGGCTGAGTCAGCATATTAATTTCTTTGAATTTATTTCTAAGGGACTCACGTAGACTCATTTTGTAGATCGCGCGAATTGCCCGCTTTTGTAAAATGAAAATTGAATCTACTTCAGCTGCCGATCCTCACAGCAAAATGACGTAAGACATAATACTGTGGAAATAAGCAAAGTACACTAACCTAGCTGTGGCTACATCAGTTAACTGTCTTATTTTTCTTACTGCATATGCAGCTGAACTTAATCTACCTGAAAGAGCTCTAATGTGGGCGCCCCATTGCAATTTCGAATCTAGAGTAATTCCTAGAAACACAGTTTCCGTAATAGCATCTAGTTTCTTGCCATCAAGTTTTAAATTGAGACCTACTTGAGGTACATTTGGTAATGAGAACTTAAGACATTTAGTTTTGTTCGCATTAAGTAAAAGATTATTAACTGCGAACCATTTCGAAATAATTGCTAGACTATCATTGACATGTAAGACATCCGTATCTTTTCTATCTATTTTAAAAATAAGAGAAGTATCATCAGCGAATAGAATTATATCCGATAAATTAGCCATCATGTAAGGAAGGTCATTAATATAAACTAGAAATAGGAAAGGGCCAAGAATTGATCCTTGAGGCACGCCCATCTTAACTAGAGACCCCGAGGAAGTCGCCCCGTTAACATTTACTTTTTGCTGCCTGTTTGATAGATAGGAAAAACAAGATCAGCAGCTTGTCCACGAATTCCGTAGTGATGTATTTTATAGATCAGTGTTTTGTGGTCAACGCAGTCAAACGCTTTTGAGAGGTCACAGAAAATGCCAATTGCATCCTGGGACATCTCCCAGGATTCAAACTCAAACTCAAACTCAAAGCATTTATTTCAAATAAACCAATTACAGGTACTTTTGAATTGTCAAGGGGTCGGTCAGTCAGAAAGATGAAGCTAGTTGCCCATTCCAAAGCGTAGTAGGTACCTATGGAGAAGAACGGGCTAGAAACTCCACGGACACTCTTTTAAATAAAAAAATTGTTACAAAATATTGGTTACATTATTCATGATGAAATTATACATGTGAGAACAATGTAGAAAGACGTGCACGTTAAAAAGCGTCCGTAACAAAAAACAAATATAAAAACAATTCAAAAATTAAAATAAACCGTGGCAGTTAAGAGATGACCAGTCCCTACTGACGGCGCCCGTTCACGAACATGACGCATGGATCAGCACCATTTAGCTCAACCATTTTGAAGGGAACTTAATGATCCAACACACACGCCACCATCAGCGAGACATTTGAGTGAGCATGACACTCTCAGCCGCCAGGGCACATTCAAGTCAATGAAAGACACCCAGGTAATGGTAGCTTTATGGAATGTACGTGGTCACAATGCCCACACATGTGATATGCAATTATACAATACAAAGAGATTGAATTTATACAAAGAAAGATAGTTTTTACAATCTTCATCAGCCGCAACAACACTTTCGAATGCTCATCAATTAATTTATGTGCCCTTGTGGAGCTGGACCAGCGCTAAGCCAAGCATTTTTATCAGCGATGTAATCCCCCAACTTATAATATGCTTGACAGCATAGTGTGCGTTTTATACAAGATTTAAATTTCGTTTCGTTCAGTTGGAGTATGTGGGGAGGTATTTTATTATAACATTTTAAACAGTACCCCATGAAAGATGAATCTACTTTAGCCAGTCTGAAACCCGGTTGAACTAATTGGTCCCTATTTCTAGTCCTATAATTGTGTCTATCACCTCTTTTACTGAAAAGACTTAGATGTTTCCTTACATACATGATGTTTTCATAGATATATTGACAAGGTACCGTCATGATGTTAATATCTTTAAACAGTTCCCTTAGAGAATCGCGTCTGCGGAGGCCATATATTGCTCTGATGGCTCTCTTCTGCAGAATAAAAATAGACTCGATATCTGCCGCCCGTCCCCATAGTAAAATACCGTAAGACATAATACTATGGAAGTAACTGAAATAGACTAGTCTCGCGGTATCTACATCAGTAAATTGACGGATTTTTCTCACAGCATATGCTGCTGAACTTAGCCGTCCCGTAAGAGATGTTAAATGAGGACCCCATTGCAGCCTTGAGTCGAGCGTGATCCCCAGGAAAACAGTTTTATCGACGTCGATTCCAAAATGTGACTGATTAGTTTTACTCCTGCGTCAGTCGTTGACCTACCTTTCGTGAAACCAAACTGGTGACTATGTAAAATTCCATTTGAATTAAAATGTGACAACATCTGGTCTGGCATTATTTTTTCATATATTTTACTCAATGCTGGTAACACAGATATAGGTCTATAATTTGAGGGATCACTCTTACTACCTGATTTGAAAATTGGTACTACTTTGCTATGTTTCATTAAATCTGGAGACGTACCGCTCTCTAAACATTGATTAAATGCTTGTTAGGACAGGGGCAATTGTGTTAATGATATTCCCAAGAACCTTAACGGAAATCCCCCATAAGTCTTCTGTGTTTTTTATTTTAAGACTTTTAAATGCTTTTTTAATTGTGACAATAGAAATGGGCTTGAATTCAAAACTTGGAATGTCCTTACTGAAATTTTCTTTTAAAAGGGATTCAGCTACTATTGATGATGAGGGGAGAGATTCCGTAACCTCTAATGGGATGTTGGTAAAGAACTTTTCTAGCGTCTCAGCAACTTTAAACTTATCTGAAATGGTTTAATTCTCAATTTTTAAAGACAATTCTTTCTGACCTCGCTGTTTTGTGTTTCCAGTTTCTTTATTAATTACCTGCCACACAGCTTTTATTTTATTGTTAGAAATACTAATTTTGTTACTTATTAATTTTGATTTAGCTTGGGCTCAGACTCGTTTAAATATCTTAGAATAGTTTCTAACATAATTATGAAGGGCTGGATCAGAGGTCAATGACTTCACGTTGTACAAATTAAACAAAATGTCTCTGCTTTTTCTAATGCCAGCAGTGGCTCATTCATTCATAAAATTTTGGTTTAGTATTGATTGTTACTTTTTTTACAGGACACGTTTTATTGAATTCATGGCATACTGTAAAAAATAATGCACCGTAGTTTATATTGAGGTCTTGTGAATCAAAACTAGCAGTTGAGAGATTGCTAAGAACATTATTATTAAACATTTTCAATTAAATCAGAAAACTTCTCCCGCTCTGGACGGAGCGGGAGGGCGTGTCAGACTCTTACTAAAACCCACCCGTGTTTCTTCAGTTGCCTGTATGTTGTCAGGGGCCACGGTATCCCTTTCGGACTTTCCCGCGACTCCGGCAGGCATCAGCCCTAGCGGACCCGTTCAGTTGTGCTGACATCTCGTTGAGGCGCTTGGAACACAACGCGCCGTCGACCCGGGTCTGGTCCTTATTGGACGGCGAGCTACCCATTGCTCACCGTCCGCAAGCCCGCGCCCTTGGTGGCCGGGAATCGGCCTGCGACTCCCGATGCCCAGGGCGTCTCCTAAAATTTTCCTCTCCCTCACGCGTTCCGCCTCCGCCTTCGCGAGCATTACTACTTTGCAGAAGGAGGTGACAGCCTCCTATGCCCTCTCACTCCATATCATAGCCTGAACCAGGGCCGGACGCAAGAGATCACCGCCGCCGATTGCCTCTACGAGGACACGGCGATGCCCCGCCCAAGTGGGACAGACCTCCACCGTATGCTCCACCGTGTAACCGTACCATCCTTGACAATATATTTCCGATAATTATTCATCATGATAACTTCACCCATAATCGCACAGACAAACCCTTCGGTTTCCCCTAAGAGGTCGCCGAAACTGCAGGTTTGCGCCAGTTCTCTTTCACCAAGGAGAGCGGGGTGAGACCCTTGTCCGCTGCGACAAGATTTCTGTGCATCCACACATCAATTGAAGGAAATATTCCCTGAGACTGCAAATCTCGCGGTTGTTAAGGGTTTTAGCATTTAAGAAACCTCGACCCCTATACTTCCGCGGGATGTACAGTCTCATCACTGATGACCGTGGGTGATGCATCCAATTTTCCGTCAGCAATGTACGAACCTTCTTATCCAGAGCATCAAGTTCCGTCTGAGTCCATTTGAGTATGCCTAAAAAATACATCAAAACCGGTGTGACTGTACCTGAATTACCCTAGGCTGATAAAATTTTCGTTTTTCCTAATTAAGCTAACGTTAGTATCTAAGTCGGTTCCCCCTTTAGGGGGAAGGGCCGTATTCCACCCCGTACGGCCCTGGAGAGCTCGTCTCCGGACTGGACACTCTCCCACCGATATATGTAAGAAGAAATGAATACTCAAATAAAAAGATGTCCGATACCTTGTCCCATTAATAAGGCAAGTAAAGGATTGAATGAGATGGTAAATAAGACAGGAATTTATCATTATGAAAATACATTGGATGTGGTTTTAGAAAGGTACTACATAATAGAGGGATGCAAAGTATTTCATTATTTAAACTTGAGAGTAACCTTTACGTTAGCGTAACAGATATTTGGTCAGTCATTACTTACACGATACCTCACATCTGCACTCGGAGTACTCAGAGCAACACTTCCATAAGTGACGCATTGCGTCGGCATCACGCTCTTTTGGAGACATGGTCCCTAATAGTTCTTTCGAACTGATAAACGTGACGAAGCGGCTTTCCCTGCGGCAACCGTGTGACCGTCCGTGTCTAACAACGGGGCGGCTAGTTCCAACGACATTCGTCGGCATCATGCTCTTTTGGAGACATGGTCCCTATCAGTCCTTGGACTGGATATGATATAGATGTGGTCAACCAAACCCCTGGAAGGTCACCCAAACCCCTGGAAGGTCACCCAAACCCCTGGAAGGTCACCCTTTGCACAACAAGCATATCTGCAAGACACGTGTTCATGTCAGTCTGACCTAATTATTGGTCTGAGATAAATAATACAACATTCAAGAATTACTAGCTAATAGAGTTGAGAATCGAAACTCAAGAATCTTTATTTATTTAATACGAGTTTTGGATAATCTCTCTTAAAGCCCTTTTAATTAGTCTGAGGCAAAGAATACAGAATTCAAGATTTAAGTTCTAGATAATAGAGTAGAGAATCATAATTCTAGAATCATTCATTAAATAGAGTTGTGAATCGACTCTCCTGAAGGTCTATAGACAGTCACAAAGCGCCCTCCCTTCACCACTTCCTAGTGTTCGAACCGGGGAGAAGAAGTGGCGCAACAAACTCCCCAGCAACACGTCTCTGTCTGTTTAGTTACAAGAACTTCAAATATATTACCAGCCAAGGATAATTATTATAATGAACGACGAACCCAGTCGCACCAACACACACACACACATATTACATTAAGTACTAAATTAGTCTAATCTGGGCTTTAACCCAACTATATTTAACTTAATAACTAATACTCGCTATCTTGCGACAGCCCACTCGGACATGGCCTCTTGGTATTCACCAAGCCTTCTAACTTAACTAGCCTAGACTCGGACGTCCGTATCCTATCGTGGTCTAAAACCAAGTGCCTTGACTTTATTCCTCCGTCTCGTAAATTCCTAAAACACCACGTCCAGCTCCACCCCCGGGCCCGACCGATGGCTACCAGATGGCAGCGCCGCATTTTCCGTTGCGCTGGGTTTATTCCATTGTTTCTTAGAATTTGTAGAAAGTGCTAGCTCGCTTCCCATAAAATATAAATAGAATGGGTTTCTATATTGTTTTACAATTATAAAGAAACTGTCGGCGACCAGACCCCTGCAGCTCACTAGGGCGCAAGTAGCGTGCGGCCCTGCGTCATACAAGGCATAATAGTTTGTAAGTTTCTTGTAAAATGTTAATGTTTTAGATATGTTTCTAATTAGAATTTTAATTTTCAAACTATGACCCTATCTGTGCACAATAGCACAAGTAGCGGGTAGGCCGCGATGTTAGATTCATATAATATCGAAAGGTTTAAAGAATTTTATGTTTAACTTATAATTTAGTAATAAAATTACAGTTATTTGAGAAATTTCTATTAGATTCATATTAGATTTACGTCCAAATAGTAATCGGATGCTTGTTGAATATGTTGAATGTGTTTAAAGTAAATTTTAAGAAAAAATTCAAAGAGTTTAAAAATTGTCATAATTACGTAACTTGAAAACTCACTTTTTTGTTTATAGAGATATCTCTTTGATTTTAGTGTTGATCGAAAGGTCTAGACTCAAAACCTTTTTCCACGTTTGTTTGATAAAAATCGGTTCACAGAACAAGAAGATATGGTCATTTTTATGTATAAAATTTTACATTGCTAATAATTTCTAAATGGCTATTTAAAATAATGTAATTATTAAGTAATTAACTTAAATTAGTGTTTTTCTATGTACATTAGCATATAGAATAAGAATTTATAAGGTTGTAACAAAAAATAAAGTAATACTCATTTCCTGGAATTCGGCATGCACTAACAAAAAAAGTATAAAAGGAGGGCCATTTTTCGGGTAAATTCAGTCGCAGCCCAGCCACCGAAGAGGAAACATCAAAATAATAGTGCAAGCCGAAGTCTCAAGAAAATTGCAAGAATAATGATGTTTCATTTCGCCACCGTATAAGTCTCTGTGTGTCGCAGTATCCTGGTACGTATTCAGGGGTACGTGGGGTGTGTGCTAGCCAGCGGAGCCACCTAGGCTCAGGGAACAGGGAGCGCACGCTAAATAATATTGGGAGATCGTCCCAGGGCGACTGGAGGTATAAGAAGCGCCTCTACCGTCCGCAACAGTTGGTCCTTCGAGTTCCGGATTCCCTGCAAGACAGAAGAGTTCAAAAATAAGAAGATAAGAAGATTTCAAGATGCCGGTTACCAGATCGCAGAAGGATGCCCCCTCACGTTCGACGTCGCGACCAACGGAAAAGGACGCGGCAAAAGAAGCATCTGCATCAGAAGGGGTCACGTCAGCGTCAGGATCATCGGGAACTGAAACTACATCGGACACGAACACTTCATCGGGAACTGCGACCACAGAAGAGACTACGACTACGGAGGCTACGGCTACAACTGCGACCACGGCGGCATCCGAGAAGAAAGGACAGAAGAAAGAAGATGCCGCACAGAAGGAAACGACCAGAAAAACCCCAGAAGAAGCTACGGAACAGGGCGTTCATGGCTCCGCCACGACCTTGAAACCGAAGGGGACTAGTCGTCAAGCTAGGTCCACGAAGACCACGAGTTCTTCAGCCAGAAGACGCGAGTTAGCAGCCAGAGAAGAAGTAGCACGTCTAGAATTGAAACAAGCACAGGCGGCGGCGAAACTTGCTCGCGTCAGATTGGAGCTGGCACAATGTGAAGATGAAGACTCCGTGGATGAAGACCAGGCAGACCAAGAAGATAGAACAGCACAGGTGCAGAACTGGATCCAGTCATCGGTGTTGGAAGACGGCAACATGGAACAACCGGAACAACGCGATCAGCACACGTCAGAAGAACCTCGTAAGGTGAAGCCAGAAGAAAGCTCCGCAACAAAGGGACCTACTATCGAGATCCAAGCGTTGGCGACAGCATTAAGAGAAGCCTTCACCACAAGAGGAGGACCAGCAGCGCAACCGAAGTACATCCACGAGTTACCCTACTTCGACGGCAGCAGCAGTGAATGGCTGGCGTTCAAGGTCGTCTACGAAGATACTGCATCGATGTTCACCGACGTCCAGAACATGGCGCGACTCAGAAGAGCGCTGAAGGGCAACGCAAGAGAAGCAATCAAGAGTCTGCTGTACTCCGAAGCCTCTCCATTGGAAGTGATGCAAGCCCTCAAGAGAAGATACGGAAGACCTGATGCGCTGGTGCTAGCCGAACTGGACAAGGTCAGGGCACTACCGAAGATATCAGAAAATCCAAGAGACATATGCATCTTCGCAAGCCAGATCAACAACAGTGTAGCAGCCATCAAGGGATTGAAGAAACCACAGTACCTGCATTCACCTGAAATGGTGAAACAAATAATAGAGAAGATACCTACAGTGCTTAAGTTCCGGTGGTACGACTTCACTGCAGCGTCAGTAGAAGGCGAGTTCTCCGACCTGACGCTGGTATCCAGATTCCTGAACACAGAAGCGGACAAATGTGGAGCCTTCGCGACTTCAGAAGAAAAAGGTGGATTCAGAAGAACCCAGCGGCAAGCGACGCATTCAACAAAAGAAAGGGACTTCAAAGAAAAAGATTCGAAAAAATCGGAAAAAACGTGCCCGGTATGTGAGGGTGAACACTTCCTAGTCGAATGTCAGAAGTTCCTGAAAGCATCGGTACAAGATCGCTGGACAGCTGTCAAGAAGAGTCGCGTCTGTTTCAAATGTCTTCAAGGGAGACACAGGAAGGAGAGCTGCAAGAAACCACCATGCAAGGAATGCAAGAGGTGGCATCATCATTTGCTGCACGTCAAGTCGGAAGAAAAGGCATCAGAAGAAAAGAAGGAGCCGTCGGAAGAGGTGGCCAGTGTCACTGCATCAGTGAATGCGGTCAACAACGCAAGAGCATACCTGAAGATAGTTCCGGTGGAAGTTTTCGGGTCACAAGGATCACAGAAGATATTAGCCCTTATGGATGAAGGGTCAACGGTGTCGCTTCTGGATAAAAAGATAGCAGAAGAAATCGGCGCTCAAGGAGATAACCAGGAACTAGTCATCGAGACAGTGGGAGGCAAGCTGATAAGGAAGAAGGATTCTCAAGTGCTGGACCTGACGGTGAAAGGGGTCCATCAAGAAGATAAGAAGACACTGAAAAGAGTCCGGACCGTCGACGAGTTGAAGCTTACGCCGCAGTTCCTGGACAAGAGGAGGATTGAAAAATGTCAACACTTGAAGAAGATCGCCGATTCACTGTACTACGAAGGAAAGTCACCACAGCTGCTCATCGGGCAAGACAACTGGGAGCTGATCGTGACTCAAGAAATAAGAAAAGGGAAACCAGGAGAGCCAGTAGCGTCACGAACAGGACTGGGATGGGTGCTCCACGGGTCAGACATAGGAAGTGTGAAACCAGTACACTTCCTGAACACATGTCTGCATATCAACACATCAGAAGAAGAAATGCATCAAGCCATCAAGGATCATTTCGCCATTGAAGCACTCGGCGTGCAGCCCAGGAGACCTACTACAGACTCAGAAGGAAGAGCGCTCACCATCCTGGACAAGACCTGCAGAAGACTAGAAGATGGTCGATTCGAAGCTGGACTTCTGTGGAAAAATGAAGAGGACCAGATGCCGGAAAGCTACACTTCTGCCAAGAATCGACTGATAAACACTGAGAAGAAGATGGACAAGGATCCTCAGTTGAAGGCGGAATACTGCAAGCAGATCCAGCATCTAATAGACAGCCAGTACGCGGAAGAAGCACCTGATGGACAAGAAGATCCTAAGAAGACATGGTATCTCCCACACTTCTCCGTGGTTCATCCATTGAAGAAAAAGATAAGGATCGTTTTCGACGCTGCAGCCAAGTCAAAGGGAAGAAGCCTCAACGACGCTCTGCTGCCTGGACCAGACCTGCTGCAATCGCTGTTTGGAGTACTACTGCGATTCAGAAGAGGACCTCTAGCAGTGGCGGCTGACATCAAAGAAATGTTCCTGCAAGTTCGCATCAGACCAGAAGACCGAGACAGCTTACGGTTCCTGTGGCGAGGGGAGCAACGCGACGTGCCGCCAAAGAAGTACAGGATGACATCTGTTATCTTCGGTGCAACATCATCTCCAAGCACAGCAATCTACGTGAAGAATCGTAACGCAGCTGACTACAAAGAACAGTATCCAGAGGCAGCCAGAGCGATCGAGTTGAACCACTATATGGACGACTATCTGCACAGCTTCCATTCAGAAGAAGATTTCAGAAGAGTGACAGAGCAAGTGAACTTCATACATAAGAAAGCAGGCTTCGAACTCAGAGGATGGGCATCGAATCAACCTGAGCTGCTACAGAACGTGAAGACTGAAACAACCGAGAAGACAGAAGTGGACCTTGGCGAGAAGGAAGAGAAGACATTGGGATTACGCTGGTTCACTGAAAAAGACTCCATTGGCTTCAGGGCGAACCTCCGAAATACACCAGAAGAAATAGCAAGAGGACTACAGGTGCCTACCAAGAGAGAAGTCACCAGCGCCGTCATGTCGACTTTCGATCCACTAGGATTGGCGTCACCAGTTCTCGTCCAGGGCAAGAAGCTGCTTCAAGACACATGGCGAAGTGGTGTCGGTTGGGATGAAGAAATAGAAGAAAAAGAGTATGAATCATGGAAAACATACTTAGAGAAGATGAAGCTACTTCAAGGTCTGCAAATTCCAAGATGCCTCGCGCCACATAGCACCGAGGGGGAGCTACACACGTTCACCGATGCCAGCGAGACAGCGTACGCAGCTACGGTTTACTGGAGAACAGAAAATCAAGAAGGAGCTTACCACGTCAGCTTAGTAGCAGCAAAGGTGCGAGTCACCCCGTTGAAACCGGTATCAATCCCTAGACTCGAACTACAAGCAGCTCTCCTGGGAAGCAGACTGGCGCATTCAGTAGAAAAGGAAATGGATCTGAAGGTGGTAAAGAAAACATACTGGACAGACTCCAGCATCGTACTTTCTTGGATCAAAACAGACCCGAGAACATTCAAGACGTTCGTGGCCCATCGCTTGGCCGAGATAGAAGACCTCACCAAGCCTCAAGAATGGAGGTGGGTCCCCACGGCACAAAACCCTGCAGATGATGCGACGCGCAGCGTGCCAGAAGATTTCGACTGCAATCACCGATGGTATACGGGACCGAACTTCCTGAGAAGAAACGAAGTTCACTGGCCTGCAGCAAGAACCTTCAAGAAGGAGACCACCGGCGAAGAAAGGACAGCAGACGTCGTGGCAGCAGCGAGCATCACGCATCCGTCGCCAGATCCAGAGAGGTTCTCGTCATGGAAGAGACTTTGGCGAGCCACAGCAAGAGCACTGCAGTTTATACAAATCTGCAGGCGCAAAGAGAAAGTCAACGTCAGCAAAGAAGACCCCACCTGGAAAACGACGCGAGAAAAAAAGAAAACAGTCGAGAAGCAACAACGGCCTTCAAAAGCAACCGAAAGAAAACTCAAACAGCTGGACACGAGCCTATTGGAGCAAGCTGAAACTCTACTGTTGAGAAGAAGCCAAGAAAGAAGCTTTAAAGAAGACATCAGGCGACTACAACAAGGAAAACAAGTAGAAAACAGCAGCAAATTAAAGAAGCTCGACGTAGTGCTGGAAGATGGTCTCCTGCGGCTAAAAGGAAGAATCGACGCTATACAAGGCGTAACCAGAGACTACAAGCGACCAGTCGTGCTCGACAGTAAGGAAAAGATAACACGACTCATCTTGGAGGATTTCCATTGCCGCTTCAATCACGGTAATCACGCAACGGTCATGAACGAGATAAGGCAACGCTTCTGGGTACTGGGACTACGGTCGGCGATCAAGACAGTTCGACATCAATGTCAGTGGTGCAAGACGAAGAAGGCGAAACCTCAAGCACTACCGACGGGCAACCTACCGGCTGAGAGGCTGATGCACAACACTCATCCTTTTACGTGTACCGGCATTGATTATTTCGGCCCTATGACAATCACCGTGGGAAGACGCTACGAGAAAAGATGGGGAGCCCTGTTTACATGCCTAACCACAAGGGCTGTACACATTGAGCTCACACCGTCGCTCTCCACTGATAGTATGATTATGACGCTGAGGAGGTTCGCTGCCAGAAGAGGAATGCCGAAGATAATCTACACTGATAATGGAACAAACTTCGTCGGCGCGAATAAAGAATTGAAAGAAGCCATAGAAACAATGAAACAAGAAGACCTTGCATCAGAAGCTGAGAAGATTGGCGTGCAGTGGAAATTCATCCCTCCTGGAGCGCCTAATATGGGCGGCGCATGGGAGCGTCTGGTGCGATCAATAAAAACCGCCCTAGACGCCACACTCAACGAAAAACAACCAAGAGAAGAGGTACTCCACACTCTCCTGCTGGAGGCCGAACATATGGTTAACTCTCGGCCCCTCACCCATATCTCCGAGAGCCTTGAGGAGGAAGCACTCACCCCAAACCACTTCCTCCTCGGGCGGTCATGCGGCGCGGCAAGAATTGGCAGCTTCACGGACAGCGAGCTCGTGGGCAAACACACCTGGAAGGCCACGCAGCGACTTGCCGACCACTTCTGGCAACGTTGGCTGCGAGAGTACCTACCCACCCTACTACCAAGGAAGACTGCGAGCAGCGACAGCGCTTCAAACCTTAACGTCGGGGACATCGTGTTGATCGTCGACCACAGCCTGCCGAGATGTACTTGGCCACGCGGCAGAATCCAGCAAGTATACCCAGGACCAGATGGCCGAGTCCGGATCGTCGACGTCGAGACCAGAGGAGGAGTGCTGCGGCGACCCAGTACGAGAGTGGTGTTGTTGGTGCCGGGAGTATCGCCGAGTCCAGAAGAAAGGTGCAACGCACGAGGGGGAGAATGTCGGCGACCAGACCCCTGCAGCTCACTAGGGCGCAAGTAGCGTGCGGCCCTGCGTCATACAAGGCATAATAGTTTGTAAGTTTCTTGTAAAATGTTAATGTTTTAGATATGTTTCTAATTAGAATTTTAATTTTCAAACTATGACCCTATCTGTGCACAATAGCACAAGTAGCGGGTAGGCCGCGATGTTAGATTCATATAATATCGAAAGGTTTAAAGAATTTTATGTTTAACTTATAATTTAGTAAAAAAATTACAGTTATTTGAGAAATTTCTATTAGATTCATATTAGATTTACGTCCAAATAGTAATCGGATGCTTGTTGAATATGTTGAATGTGTTTAAAGTAAATTTTAAGAAAAAATTCAAAGAGTTTAAAAATTGTCATAATTACGTAACTTGAAAACTCACTTTTTTGTTTATAGAGATATCTCTTTGATTTTAGTGTTGATCGAAAGGTCTAGACTCAAAACCTTTTTCCACGTTTGTTTGATAAAAATCGGTTCACAGAACAAGAAGATATGGTCATTTTTATGTATAAAATTTTACATTGCTAATAATTTCTAAATGGCTATTTAAAATAATGTAATTATTAAGTAATTAACTTAAATTAGTGTTTTTCTATGTACATTAGCATATAGAATAAGAATTTATAAGGTTGTAACAAAAAATAAAGTAATACTCATTTCCTGGAATTCGGCATGCACTAACAAAAAAAGTATAAAAGGAGGGCCATTTTTCGGGTAAATTCAGTCGCAGCCCAGCCACCGAAGAGGAAACATCAAAATAATAGTGCAAGCCGAAGTCTCAAGAAAATTGCAAGAATAATGATGTTTCATTTCGCCACCGTATAAGTCTCTGTGTGTCGCAGTATCCTGGTACGTATTCAGGGGTACGTGGGGTGTGTGCTAGCCAGCGGAGCCACCTAGGCTCAGGGAACAGGGAGCGCACGCTAAATAATATTGGGAGATCGTCCCAGGGCGACTGGAGGTATAAGAAGCGCCTCTACCGTCCGCAACAGAAACATAATCTTTTGTTATTAAATAGGATAACGTGTCGAACTGTCAGACCATAAAATAGAGATTTAATGTGGTTCTGAGTGACCCAAACCGTATGCCGATTTTAAAATAAATATAATATTTTGTGATTAATTTAGAGAATGTGAATGACAGTCACACCGGCATGACCCAACCGTTGAAGGCACGCACCTTGTTTCGGCCTGATAAAAGACTATTTAACACTTTATTCAGGCGGCCAAAGAAGCGTTCCCTCAACGATTGTTTTATGTCGGCAACATTGATACCTAATGCTTCCGACATACCCAAATACTTGTAGGTTTCGATTTAAATGAAATAAGGTGTATGGAATCCAAGAGTTGGGTTCCCACGGATTTCATAATACCATTTTATTCATGCCTTTATATGCATGATTGCACATTTGTCCACAACAAATTCCATCCTGATGGCGCTACTGAACGTTTCTGTTACCTTCAGTAGCTCCATCCATCGCAAATTGTTGGGGGCAAAGAGTTTCAAGTCATCCATGTAAAGGAGGTGAGATATCACCTGACCACCTCTTCTCAACCTGAATCCTCCAGCAGTGTGCTTAGAGGATTTAGAGCTAATTTTCTTAGCCCTGAATCCTCTAAGCACACTGCCAAAGCGGACTAAAACTATCGCCCTGAAATATTCCCCGTTATGTATATTATTATTATAGATTATTTATTATAGATTGTATTATGGAATTAAACATTTTCCAAAAAAAATCTGAATATTCATGAAAAATTATCGACAAAAATTAACTTTATCAATATAACTATCTATCTCTTTAATATCTTTCATGGTATTAAAGGACATGTCTGGTGAGGCAATTGACGATTGCCTAGGTAGGTAGTCAAAACCAATATTCAGTAATGATTGTTATATTATTGTAATCGTCGTATTTCATAGTTAATCAATTAATAAGTTTCAGGAGTGAGGTACTTGCGAAAACTGGTCAAAATAAGGTTTATAAACCGAGAATTTTTCTTAGTTTTTTTTTTTATATAACGCCATCTGTGAGCGACCACAGGTACTAAATGGTGGTATGCCTTTGTGAGGTTAGTGAAAGATTTAATATTTTGTTGGTCTGAGATCAGTTTTTGCAGTTTAAAAAGTGCTTAATTTTTTATTTATTTAATCACAATGTATTCTTATAAAGATAAAGATATATTTATTGCATAACTGTGTACATTAGTTCTTATTTTAAACGTAAACAGGCTCAACAGTCTACCCATGTCGGATATGCAATATTATTTATTATAAAGCAACAAGATTTCAAATAAATTACAAAAATATTAATAGATTACAAACAAATTACAAATAAATTACATAGGTATGAACATTATTTTTTCTCAAAAAACTCATTCAGATTATAAAATACATTATCAATTAACATTTTTTTTTATTTTGTTTTAAACATATTTCCATTTAATTGCTTGATAGCTGGCGGTAACTGGTTTTATACACGAATAGCAGTTACATAGGTACTTTTATAATAAATCATATTATTAATAACAGGTAAATTAATGTCATATTTATATTGCTTGCGAATGTTTCTCTTAGAATCAGATTTAAAATTAAAATATTGAATATTATTTTTAACAAATAAACATATTTCGAGTATATAAATCTAACCCTTCGTTCTGAAAACTTCTCTTAGCGATTCGGTGCTATGCATGTTATATATTGTCCTAAGACATTTTTTCTGGAGAATTAATGTGGACTGCACGTTCGTCGAGTTTCCCCAGTATATTATACCATACGTTATCAGTGAATATACATTACCAAAATAGGCATTTCTAGTAACACTGGTATTTGTAGTTTCTGCCAGGATTGACAATGCGTAGCAAGCACTGGATATTTTTTTATTAATCTTTTCAATATGTGCCTTCCAGTTTAAATGTTGATCTATTGTAACTCCTAGAAAGTTTGTGTCTTTAACTTCTTCAATCGCTACACCAGTTACAGTTACATTCAGTTTTACAGGTTTAGTATTGTAATTTCTAAAGTAATTTAGTTTTTGAAAGGTTCACTTTCAAATTTATCGACTGCAACCAATCAGTTACTGTTGTTAAAGTTTTGTTCATTTCACTTTCGTAATTAAAATCATTAGCATATTCATTTGGAATAAACATAGTTGCATCATCAGCATACATTACGCAAAGGTGGTTAATTATGTTTGGAAGCTCGTTAATATACAGAAGGAATAAAGGGGGGCCTAATATACTGCCTTGCGGTACGCCTAGTATTACAGATTCAAATTCTGATTTAACTACCTCCACCATTTTTGTACTTTCATTGTATACCTCAATAAAAGTGGCCTGCATTCTATTATTTAAATAATTTTCTATTAATTTTAGTGCTATACCTCTTATTTCAATACCTTCTAATTTATCAATATTCTTTATTGAACACATAAATACACATAAAATGTTAGTTTTATCATCTCTAATTCCATACATTTATATTTACCTACTTGTTGGTATTGAATTGGGATTAAAATAAATAAAACTATGTATTTATTGCAACATACTTTTATTGTAGGCATACTTAAATAAAATGATTTAAAAAACTGATTACTACGTGTGTGGTCTTCTAAAGACACCAATACATTGTCCAAAAATTACGCTGGTGCTAGCAAGTTATCTTGATGCCTTGCCCAGCCACGATACCATACTAGCGTCATAACATGACAGCAACAACTGGTGTTGGTTATAGAGACAGTGGTGGCGGTGGTGTTGATGATCCATGTTCTACGGATGTAACAACATCCTCTTTTAAGTCCCTTGATGAGTCATGAATCAGGTGTTGAACCGCTCGAACCCAACAGGCATGATATCCATAAATTGTTGCGCACTATAGGTTTGCGCACGAAATGTGGTGCACTATAGGTTCACCTCGCCCAATTCCTCCGGAAATCACTGGCGTGATGTTATGTTTATGTTATAAATACATATGCGAAGCAAGAGTAATCAGACATGGCGTACCTCAGGGTGGAGTACTTAGCTCACTTTTGTTCTTGCTATATATAAATGACTTACCACGCAACATTGAACACCCAATGGTCTTATTCGCTGACGACAGCACCGCACTAATTAAATACGAACAGGACATTAATACTCTTACAGACATTGTAAATTGGCTTGACGAAAATAATTTTGTAATTAACCTGCAAAAAACTAATGTAATGCATTTTTATCAACGCACATCAAAATCAAAATCAAAATCAAAATATATTATTTCACACCTACCACCTATTTTTCACCTACATGGGCACTTATGAAACGTCAGAAGCTAGGTGCACGGTTCCAATTGGTCGTTTCCTATGGAGAAGAGCCGGCAAGAAACTCCACGGTTACTCTTTTAAAAATAATTGGCTTTTACAATACTTTCAAATAACAGTGTTTCTAGGTATGGGAGGACAGTGTAGGTCTTTCAATAAGTACCAAGTACTTAACAAAATAGAAAATGGTCAACAGGTCTAAATTCACTAAGCCATTCTCACATTCACAAAATATGTAGAAAAGAATCTATACAAAAAATAAATTAATTAATAAAAGTAAAAAACCTATTTTAAATAAAACGCAATTTTATGATTGCTATGACAACTGTAATCAATCTGAATAATTATCATGTCCACAAAAACCACAAAAAAAAAAAGTTGAAATTAAATCGTACGTATATAATGTCAAATAATAGAATAGTAAATATGTCATGGGCGAATGTAAAAATAAATAAAAATAAAGATTTAAATAAACATGGTAATTTGGGAGCAGTTAATAGACTCTTACTTATTTATGCCGTTAATGGGGTACCAGGGAAGCCACATGTGCAGAAGGAATGATTGCCAAATTTCCTTGTCTTCCACGTAGTCTTTAATTTTATAATATGATTTCTTGATAAGGACACGTTTGATGTGGGTTTTGACCTTCCCATCGCTAAGTTCTGTCACAGACTTTGGCAACTTGTTATAAAAGCGGATACTGTTTATAAGAAATGACTTGCTTGTTTTAGTTAATCTAAATTTGGGTATCACAATTTCATGTCGACTACGTGTATTTACATTATGGAAATCGCTTCTTATTTTGAAAGGTCTTAAGTTTTTGCGAACATACATAATACTTTCTAAGATATAAAGTGAAGGCAAAGTCAGTATTTCAATTTCTTTAAATTTGTCTATAAGGGACTCGCGAGGGCC
Organism: Agrochola litura; assembly: GCA_949152395.1. Classification (NCBI taxonomy): domain Eukaryota; kingdom Metazoa; phylum Arthropoda; class Insecta; order Lepidoptera; family Noctuidae; genus Agrochola; species Agrochola litura. The sequence continues at coordinate 26,031,585 of OX424499.1, forward strand.
TATAAAAATAGATTGCGCGGATTGCCCTCTTTTGTAAAATGAAAATTGAATCTACGTCAGCTGCCGATCCCCACAGCAGGACGCCATAAGACATAATACTGTGGAAATAAGCAAAGTATACTAACCTAGCTGTGGCTATATCAATCAACTGCCTTATTTTTCTTACTGCATATGCAGCTGAACTTAATCTACCTGAAAGAGTTCTAATATGGGCGCCCCATTGTAATTTTGAATCTAAAGTAATTCCTAAGAATATAGTTTCCGTTATTGCATCTTGTTTTTTGCCATCAAGTTTTAGATTTAGACCTACTTGAGGTACATTTGGTAATGAGAACCTAATACATTTCGTTTTGTTCGCATTTAGTAAAAGATTATTAGCTGCGAACCATTTTGAAAGTACAGCCAGACTATCGTTGACATGTAATAATCTGTATCTTTCCTGTCTATTTTAAAAATAAGAGAAGTGTCGTCAGCAAATAGAATTATATAATTACATCATGTAAGGAAGATCATTTATATAAACTAGAAATAAGAAAGGGCCGAGAATTGAACCTTCAGGCACGCCCATTTTAACTAGAGACCCCGAACACATCGCCCCATTAACATTTACTTTTTGCTGCTTGTCCACGAATTCCGTAGTGGTGTAATTTATAGATCAGTGTATTGTGGTCAACGCAGTCAAACGCTTTTGAGAGGTCACAGAAAATGCCAATTGCATCCTGGGACTTCTCCCAGGATTCCAAAATGTGACTGATGAGTTTTACTCCTGCGTCATCGGTACCAAATGTAAATATAGAATGTAATAACAGTAATATAGACCAAGTACAAGTTGCAAAATTTTTAGGTATACTGATAGACAGTCAGTTGACTTGGAAACCCCAAGCAGAAGAGATTTGTAAAAAATTTTGCGTATCCGCGTATGTTTTATACAATCTAGCAAAAAAGGTCAACATCTCAACAACAGTAGTTGCATACCATGGTCTGGTCGCGTCTACTTTAAGATACGGAATAATATTTTGGGGAAACTGTACTTTACGAGAACAGGTGTTCAAGGCCCAGAAACGTTGCTTAAGGGCAATAACTCAATATGAAAGTGACAGATAGTTGCGTTCCTGTGTCCCTCAAACTATTAACTTTCCCGGCTATGTACATTTTAGAAGTCGCAATTTTCGTTAAATGTAACATAAACCTGTTCACTGCAGTGTCAAAAGATAGAAGGAGACCTATAAGAAGTCAGTATAAATATCTACTTCATATTGAGAGTTGTAATACCGCATTACAAAAAAATATTTAATTAGTATGGGCCCAATAATATACAATAAAATACCTAACATAATTAAAAATGACACAATTCAAAACTTTAAAAACAAACTGACATCATTATACTTCGTATCTCTCCCGAAGATGATTACAGTTTACATGCAGCAGCACGCGAGCTGATGCTGTCCTAATCACACTTTTAAAGCTATTTAAATGCTTTTAGAATTTATTTTTAAATAATAAATATCAGAAAAAGGTAATGTATTGACTACTTTTTCTTTGGAGTGCAACCCACCGTCGCGCGTCGCCGCGCCGCGGCCGCGCTGTCACAATCCTTGACTCATTACGTGATTTAGTGTTGTCCGAGTCACACGTAAATTTGCTCGTCCGGAAATAACCTTAATTGCGTTACACTATGGGAAAAAGAAAGCGATCTGATAAGGACGATAGCGACAGCGTCGAAAAACTGCTAAAAAAAGTGAAAAAGTTAGTTAAAAAACGAAGAAGAATCTCTTCATCGTCATCGGAAGGTGAACCAATAATATCTCCTTCGCACTCATTACCGCACGATTTAACCAGTGATCTAGAACCACAAGGTAAGTGAATGATGACAACTACCTACACATAATTTTTCTCAATCTACCGCCTTGAGACTGCACATAAGTAAAATAAATACAATTCTTTTATCGTGATAATAATATCCCGACGTGTTCGTGTGTGGATGCCTGATGCCTAGTTATTTAAGTGTCATAAAATGAATTTCATTCATTGTGATATCCCGACGTTTATCGTGTGTGGATACTATGACCGCCATACCTACCCACTATACCTACAACAACATTTCCATCCCGACGTATATCGTGTGTGGATTGTAGATGCCTTATGCGTTATTATAAGTGTCATAAAATGAATGTATTCATTGTGATATCCCGACGTTTATCGTGTGTGGATACTATGACTGTTATACACGACACCAACTTAAATATCCCGACGTAAAGCGTGTGTGGAGAAAGTACCTACTTACGGCAGTACGTATAATTATATTATACTTCTTTGCAGACGAGATCCTAACTACTGAGGTACCATTAGAAGGCGAAGGAACGGCTGATGAAAATCCTGATGAACTAGACCCGGATATTTTACAATTATTAGGTTCAGACCCTACATTAAACAAATCGTTTGGAGATAATTTGCACAAGGATTTGGCAACGCGGTGGAAACACATCCTAATTAACGGTCTCACTAAAGAGGAAAAAGTCGATCTCCAAAAACAGTATCTACCTGCCGAAAATTGTATATACATGAAAGCACCTATGCTAAATCCCGAGTTAAAATCGGCACTGTCTGATACCAACATTAAAAAAGATTCATACAGTGAGCAGAAACAAAATCAAATGGCCAATTGTATCTCAGCAATCGGCAAAGCATTGAATGTAGCCTTGTCACAAACCGAAAATCTTCCACAAGAGCTTATAAAAACACTCAGTGATGCAGGGCGGCTGATGTGCGATACGCACTACAGAGAATCTCTGTCTAGAAGATTTGCTATCATTAATGGCATAAGTAAACAAAAAAGAGAAATAATAAAAAACACTAAAATAGACGATTATTTATTCGGTTCTAACTTGTCTGATTATCTAAAATCCACCAAGGCCATAACAATGTCTGCCTCAGAACTCAGATTCACCGCAAATAGTTGGAAATTCAATCAACAGCGTAATCAGCCGAATACTTCTGCATATCGTCAAACCGGTGCTTTAAACGCACGGGGGGCACCGCGGGCACCTGCCGCCGAGTCGCGAGTGTACCCCAACCAGACTCGGCGCCAGCCATCACCGCCGCCACGGGACCATCGCCGCGCGCAGACGGCCACACGCGCACGGACGGCCAACTACTCAGCCCGACGCCGCTAATCATTTCGTCACTGGTTGATAACAATAATGTACTGTGAGCACCGCGCTTGGCTGCGGTGCTTTAGGGATCGTTTGTGTATATAATTAAAACACTTTTGAATAGTTGAGACTATATTTTAAATCAGTATTACATGGACACACGCGGGCGGAAGACTCTAACTGACTCTCATATATTTTTCTTCAAAACAAAACCTTCACGAATCCTATTTAAATATATTTGACAGATTATTCGGACGGAGAAAGATTTCATGCCAGCCTGTGACATATGAGGTTCCCTCTCATATTAAAGCCTCTACACCAGCTACGCCCCTAGATAAATAAAAGTATCCAGCAGATACCTTTATTCAGAGCATCCGAATAATCTTCAACCCTTCCTACCTATACCTAAACGAAACATTACCTAACGATGGAAATTAAAATACATAGTGAGGTCTTTCTCTTACAAGAGAAGGCTTAAGTCAGGACGAACGAATCACAAAGTCTTGATACCAGACTAGATCTCAGCTAAGTTAACTGACAATATGTGCTAACATGCACTCACAAGGTTAACGTCGTCATGCTTAAACCTTACTGCACCAAAACCATCGAAAAAGGCGCAGCAAGCCTCGGAGAAACAAACAAACTGATGTGACAGTTCACATCTACCCAGAGGGGGTTTAAAAAAAACAAAGAACTCTACATCCTAAGCCTTAACTCCATCGGACATAATTAAGCCAGAGGGAACAAGGGTTCAAGAAGCAAGTGTTCAAAATTAATAATTCACGACCATACTCCAGAGGGAAAATCACAAAACCTCCTCACAAGACAATCTTTATCAAATGTCAGTTAATTCTGACTAAACTGTGATACCTCAGCCTTAAGTTGAACCAATTGTGTCAACTAGACACACCTAGCAAGGATTATATCCATAAGCGAGGTTGGTCAATATTATATGTCGTCTCGTCTAAATTAGCATGAACGTACTCCAGAATTTATTAATGCGAGTTAAGGGGTAATTATTTTTTGAGAAACTGTGATCCCATTTGGAGAGGGGAGGTACTCTGTCTAGGTTGACACCAACCTGGCTTATGGATATAATCCTTGCTAGGTGTGTCTAGTTGACACAATTGGTTCAACTTAAGGCTGAGGTCTCACAGTTTAGTCGGAATTAACTGACATTGGATAAAGATTGTCTTGTGAGGAGGTTTTGTGATTTTCCCTCTGGAGTATGGTCGTGAATTATTAATTTTGAACACTTGCTTCTTGAACCCTTGTTCCCTCTGGCTTAATTATGTCCGATGGAGTTAAGGCTTAGGATGTAGAGTTCTTTGTTTTTTTTAAACCCCCTCTGGGTAGATGTGAACTGTCACATCAGTTTGTTTGTTTCTCCGAGGCTTGCTGCGCCTTTTTCGATGGTTTTGGTGCAGTAAGGTTTAAGCATGACGACGTTAACCTTGTGAGTGCATGTTAGCACATATTGTCAGTTAACTTAGCTGAGATCTAGTCTGGTATCAAGACTTTGTGATTCGTTCGTCCTGACTTAAGCCTTCTCTTGTAAGAGAAAGACCTCACTATGTATTTTAATTTCCATCGTTAGGTAATGTTTCGTTTAGGTATAGGTAGGAAGGGTTGAAGATTATTCGGATGCTCTGAATAAAGGTATCTGCTGGATACTTTTATTTATCTAGGGGCGTAGCTGGTGTAGAGGCTTTAATATGAGAGGGAACCTCATATGTCACAGGCTGGCATGAAATCTTTCTCCGTCCGAATAATCTGTCAAATATATTTAAATAGGATTCGTGAAGGTTTTGTTTTGAAGAAAAATATATGAGAGTCAGTTAGAGTCTTCCGCCCGCGTGTGTCCATGTAACATTGATTTAAAATATAGTCTCTGCTCCGTATAAGGGTTTTAATTATATACACTAACGATCCCTAAAGCACCGCAGCCAAGCGCGGTGCTCACAGTTCACATCTACCCAGAGGGGGTTTAAAAAAAACAAAGAACTCTACATCCTAAGCCTTAACTCCATCGGACATAATTAAGCCAGAGGGAACAAGGGTTCAAGAAGCAAGTGTTCAAAATTAATAATTCACGACCATACTCCAGAGGGAAAATCACAAAACCTCCTCACAAGACAATCTTTATCAAATGTCAGTTAATTCTGACTAAACTGTGATACCTCAGCCTTAAGTTGAACCAATTGTGTCAACTAGACACACCTAGCAAGGATTATATCCATAAGCGAGGTTGGTCAACCTAGACAGAGTACCTCCCCTCTCCAAATGGGATCACAGTTTCTCAAAAATAATTGCCTCTTAACTCGCATTAATAAATTCTGGAGTACGTTCATGCTAATTTAGACGAGACGACATATAATATTGAAGACGCAGACAATGGCTCGTTCCCTCAGACTTCTCAGCGATGTGAGGAGTGACACCTCACTCGCTCCCGGCAGCGTCCGATGTTTGCTCCCCATAATATGAAACGAGAAATAAACAAACATGCATCAGCATAATATTATATCTTCCTCACTAAAATAATGTGTCAAAATTAAATGATGTTTACAGCTACATGACATTGACAATATGACATAAATAAATTACATAAAAACTAATAATTAAATTCTACACTATGACAAAGGTTTTATTCTCTTGATATGGGCAAACTCTAAACTTCTTATTATTTAACTTTAAAAATTCGTACTCTAAAACGTAAAACTTCTTTATAAAATGTTTATATGCTTTCGACCTTCTTTTAAATTTACTGATTTTCGATACGAAGCTTTTAATTTTATAAACTTTCGACCTTCTTTTAAATTTATTGTTTTTCGGTGCGAAGTTTTTGATTATTTTCACATATGACCGCTTACTTGTATTTGGTGCTCTTCTTGATACCTTCTTAGCACGTTTTTGTCGCAATGTGGTATAAAGAACTTTTATATATTTATGTTCCTTATGGGTAACATAAACTTGAATATTATCATTTGTGGTTTCGTCTGTTTGGATATTTTCCACATATTCGATCAGATCAACAACTACTTCAATATTATCTGTGACTGAATATGAATCCACGTCATCCTTACTATTATTATAAACTTGATCAACGACGAGGTTATATATAGGAATTTCCTCGTGACCAATAATTTCCTTTGATGAGGACACATTATGACCTTCTGAAACATAAATGCATGGTTTAAATAATGGACTGGACTGACCCGATTCATCAGTTTCTTCCACGTGTTCACTCTCGAACACTTGGGTGGACTCCTCTTCATCATCATCATCGTCATCTCTTCTTCTGTCTTGGCAGCTTTCTATCTTTTCTGGTGGGTCATCCTGTCTTCCACTAGAAAATAAAGTGGTGTGATTATCAACATTCACAACATTTTCCTGCACGCCTTCATCCGCCACTGTCTGTGCAATCTCCTCTTCTTGCACCCTATATATTTCTTTGTGACATTTGCACGGGAACTCCGCCCTCAGCTTGTCACACAACAACTCAAAAGATATACCATCGTGGTATATATAATTATGATAGTACATCGCTGGACCTTCCAGAAATGCGCGTACTATGAGCGCCAAATCACTTTCTCGCCATTCATTGCTCGTGGCTATCAGCTTGAATGCTGTTATAAAATTTTCGAGGCATACGCCGTTTATGCCTGAGAAAGCCTGCATTTGCAGAGCCATCTCGCTCTTTATATATGAATAATAATAATAAAAAAAAACCACTCAGCTTTGTTTTCCGGCGTGGATCTCCTGTCTCTTCTCAGTTAGGCGCCTCCACCAAATGTGAGCACCGCGCTTGGCTGCGGTGCTTTAGGGATCGTTTGTGTATATAATTAAAACACTTTTGAATAGTTGAGACTATATTTTAAATCAGTATTACATGGACACACGCGGGCGGAAGACTCTAACTGACTCTCATATATTTTTCTTCAAAACAAAACCTTCACGAATCCTATTTAAATATATTTGACAGATTATTCGGACGGAGAAAGATTTCATGCCAGCCTGTGACATATGAGGTTCCCTCTCATATTAAAGCCTCTACAGTACCTATAGCTGGCAGATTACAACATTACCTTTATGAATGGCATCATATTACTAATGATAAAACTATCCTATCTTGGATTAAAGGATATCAAATACCATTCCTTTGTGAACCACACCAGTCAAGCATACCCAAAAGGTCATACACGCTCACAGAAACCAACATAATTGATAATTGCATTTTTGAGCTCTTAGAATCAGGTTTTATTTCTCAATGTACCCCTTGTGAAAAACAATTCGTTTCACCTATATTTACAGTACCTAAACCTAATGGAAAACATCGTTTCATTCTTAATTTAAAAAACTTAAATAAATTCATTCATGTTGACCACTTTAAAATGGAAGACTATCGTACAGCTATAAAATTAATTGATAATAATTCTTATATGGCAAGCATAGACTTAAAAGACGCGTATTTTTTGGTCGCAATTGCCAAAAGCGACAGGATTTACCTTCGTTTTAGTTGGAACTCGGAAAAGTTTAAGAATCAACTATTCGAATTTAACGTCTTGCCATTTGGACTCTGTACTGCACCCTACGTATTTACAAAATTACTGAAACCTGCATTACATTATTTACGTTCATTAGGTCATTTATCAGTAAATTACATAGATGATTTTTTATGCATCGGTAATTCCTATAAAAGCTGTTTTATTAACGTCGAAGCGACAAAAGAATTACTATTAAAATTAGGATTTTTAATCAATGATGTCAAAAGTAAAATTTACCCAAGTAAAAAATGCCTTTTCCTGGGTTTTATATTTGATTCAAGGAACATGTCTCTAACATTACCTATCGAAAAGAAAAACCGCATAAAATTAATGTCAAACAAGTTGCTACATACAAACAAATGCACAATTAGAGAACTTGCTAGATTTTTAGGTCTGTTAACATCAGCATGTCCCGCCGTTAAATACGGCTGGTTGTACACTAAGCTTCTAGAAAGAGAAAAGTTTCTAGCACTAAATTATTCTAACAATTACAATAAACACATGATGTTACGAAATAACATAAAAACTGATTTAATTTGGTGGAAAGAACACATTGACTGCTCATTTTGTTCCTTTCAAACAAATGATTATACCCATGTAATATTCAGCGACGCTTCAACCACTGGTTGGGGCGTAGTTTGCAACAACCAAACTGCTCATGGACATTGGAATCATTCCCAATTATCATTACACATAAATACTCTTGAATTACTTGCAGCTTTTTATGGTCTAAAAATCTTTGCATCACACCTTAAATGTTGCAATATCTTACTCAGAATAGACAATACTACAGCAATTGCCTATATCAACAAAATGGGAGGTATACAATTCACACATCTCAATAACATTGCACGCGATATATGGCAATGGTGTGAAAAACGCAGTATACATGTTTTTGCATCTTACATCCAATCCAAAGATAATTCAATAGCAGATTTTGAATCTCGTCAGGCATATAATATAGACACGGAATGGGAACTAGCAGATTACGCATTTAATAAAATAACAATTTCATTCGGTGCTCCACAATTTGATTTATTTGCAAGTATTCAGAATCATAAATGTTACAGATATGCCTCGTGGAAATTAGATCCAAATTCCGAAATTATCGATGCATTCACATTTAACTGGAAAAATTTACAATTTTATGCTTTCCCCCCCTTTAGTGTTATCTCAAAAGTCCTACATAAAATTAAAAGTGACCAAGCAAAAGGAATTGTAGTGGTGCCATATTGGCCAACCCAACCGTGGTACCCAGTCTGGTTAAAATTACTTATTTCGAAAGTACTGTACTTTAAGCCTGACAAAAATCTATTATTTTCCCCTTTCAGGGAGGAGCATCCTCTCCACGCGGATCTCACCCTGATGGCAGGGAAATTATCCGGCAGTCGCTACTAAGGCGCGGAATACCCAACGCATCACTCGATATAATGATGGCCTCTTTCTCTTTAAACACGCTGAACCAATATAATGCTGCACTGAAATCATGGTGGCTATATTGTAATGATAAAGGATTCGATTACTGTGATTCAAACATTACTCAATTAGTAGAATTTTTGACTTATAAATTTAATTTAGGTGCTAGTTACAGCACACTTAATAGTTATCGTTCAGCGTTATCAATACTGTTAGGTGAAGTGACCTGTAACGACAGTATAAAAAGGTTTTTTAAAGGGGTTTATCGTATTAAACCACCCGCACCAAAATACGACACCACTTGGAACCCCAACCTTGTATTAAACTACTTAACAAATTATTTCCCAAATAATTTAATTACACTAAAAGACTTGTCGTTAAAAACTGTAACTCTTTTAGCACTAGCATCTGCACAGAGAATGCAGACTTTAAGTGTAATAAAAATAAAAAATATTACCTTTGATTCAGAAAAAATTCTAATAAAAATTGAAGATTTAATAAAAACCTCAAGGCCAGGAGCTTACCAACCATTGATTATATTACCATATATTATAGAAAACACAAAGATTTGCCCAGCTTTAACCCTCAAACATTATATAGATAAAACTGCTTCCTTACGTTGTCAAGAAGATTCTCTATTTATAAGTTATCAAAAACCACATTAAAAAGTGGGTTCCCAAACTTTGTCCCACTGGGTAAAACAAATCTTAGAAAAGAGTGGCATAGATGTTAAATTGTATGGTGCGCACAGTACAAGGCACGCGTCCACGTCTGCTGCTCACAGAGCAGGTGTCAATCTAGAAGCTATTCGAAAGGCCGCAGGCTGGACTAGTTCTTCCCATGTATTCCAAAAATATTATAATAAGAATGTATCTACCTCTCACGAAACTGAATTTATAGATGCACTCTTTAGATGATTATATTTTTTATCGTTGTATGTAAATGATTATTACAAACAAGTTTAAGTTATGTTACAGTAATTAAAAAGCATTTATCGATCGCTTCAATGTTTAATTTTTTCGATGCTCTAAACATCTGCATGTAAACTGTAATCATCTTCGGGAAAGATACGAAGTATAATTAAGAATCAAACGAACTTACCTTGTGAAGTTTGATATCTAATTATACGAGTGTCTTGACCGAAGATGATTACACTCCCGCCCCCCCCTGATAATCCCAAGACCTATCAAAAAAAATGTAGCTCTAAAAATAATGAGTCAAGGATTGTGACAGCGCGGCCGCGGCGCGGCGACGCGCGACGGCGGGTTGCACTCCAAAGAAAAAGTAGTCAATACATTACCTTTTTCTGATATTTATTATTTAAAAATAAATTCTAAAAGCATTTAAATAGCTTTAAAAGTGTGATTAGGACAGCATCAGCTCGCGTGCTGCTGCATGTAAACTGTAATCATCTTCGGTCAAGACACTCGTATAATTAGATATCAAACTTCACAAGGTAAGTTCGTTTGATTCTTAATTATTAATTGTCAAATGCTATTATTCTGTGAACGACTTTCCTAATGATACTGACTTATGTACTGAATAATTTAATGTAATTTTTTTTGACATAACTACCTAATTTTGACATTTTTTCAATTTATTTAAGTTTATTCCTATTGTGTTTATTGTATTACAGATAATTATGTAAATCTGTAAACTCGTGTTATAATAATGTTGCATACCTAATAGAAGGTAGATTGTACAAGGATCACCCATATTTTAACTGTTACATTTTATTTACTATACCTGCAATCTATGCAAATCAATTTTTACTTTACTTTACTTTTACTTTAAGTTTTTATATGACGAACACTCCTTCCATCTTTCGTGATCGTAGTTTCCATCGCCCGTCTTTCGAGTTTTGCATCCATCCGTTCTGTCCCATTCATTTTGCCATTTTCTTGCAAAAACTTAACTACTTACATAAAATAAAAACTAGCTGGATAATAAATAATTTACCTGATAATTATTTTCTTTGGAAATAAGGGGTACTAAAGGACTATCCACTGCAACAGTATAGAAACGTCTTGGATTTCTGAGCCCGACTGAGTTACCACATCCACGGTAGACCATTGTATGACCTAGCAATCTCTCATTGACAGCAGCTTCGGTATTTAATTAATCATAACAGTCGTGACAAGCGTATCCATCTAATGGGAGCTGGAACAATAACAAAATATCATTGTATTTTTCAAATTATAACACAACTGCTCAATATATTGACATGACTGTATGGTTTACGCGACTGCCGTAGGGCGTACCTGATTTGTTAACCATCGAGTGAGTCTCACTTGCAGGGGTAACGCCAGCCTTGACACGTTATGTCTCCGAATCCGTTGCACAGCGATACCACAATTGATGCACCTCATCTTATCCAAATCGAAAAGTAAAACAGAATCGCAATCCTGGAATCCTTATGAACAGTAATAGTAATCTAGATGATATCAGTCTATAGCAATGGTCATATCAATATCACAAAATAATCGCACAGTTAGCAAGGAACCCATTTAACCAAGTTGGAACTGCAATGCAAGCAAAGCAAGCAGAAAATAACTGGTCAATTCAAAATAATATATCAATGTCATATCAAAGAAATAGTAAATACTTACCTTCATTTTAAGAAGTGAGTAAATCTTCTCCCCACAGGCGCGTTTTTATCGCGCGATAATAACGCAAGCGTTATTGTAATATCTGTTTACAGTACATTTTTTGTATTAGGACGGCCACGAAGTTAATAAACAGAATCTAAATCACTTCTATTGCGTCGTTATTATCGCAGCAGTGTGTGCTGCGATAATAACGACGCAATAGAAGTGGAACGCTTGCGTTCCGCCGTCCTGCGATATTCCAATATGTGTTCTTAGAATATTTTGTATTAGGACGCATGCACACACACACCTGCGTTAATAACGCTAGTACGGTGACCGTACTAGCGTTAGTAACGTTAGCGTTATTGTTATCGTTGACCACTACCAGAGGGCAGAAACTGGACATGTCCTTTTAAATTTTTGAGTAGCTTTTATGACCTTGCTTTACATTTCTTGGATTTAGATTCTGTTTATTATTTCTTAAAGCTTATGAGTTATTTTATCGGATTAACCAACATTTATCATTAAAATTTGTCGACAATGAAAAAAAAAATTACGAGTTTTTCCTCTGATAGATAAATAGATAGATAGATTCATTTATTTGCCTGAAATATGGTATTTTACAAATTTTATAACAAATACACAATAGTTCTACATATTCCGCCAACTAAATAAAAGTTAATTTTCGAAAAACTTTCATTAACATTTAGAGAAATACGGACGGTCACATGCCCATGGGAGACATTGTACATTATGATATCGTTTTTGAGAACTTGAGATTCTTCGAAAAAAGTCCCAAATGAAACGGTAAAGAAAGAGTTTTTTTTTTTTTATAGAAAACGAATATTTGTAAAAAAAAAAAATTCAACACACTTGCTCGGAAAGTGGCTCTTATTGAACCGCTTTTAGGTTCAGGAAGGACAGACAGACAGACTTACTTTCGCATGTTAATTAGGATGTGGACTCAGCAATCATTGTGCCGATAGTCGTATCAGCCAATGGCTTAATTGCCAAGAGCCTCGACCAACACCTAAGGAGGCTCTCGTTGGGCAGCTGGATTAAGGGCTTGATTCAGAAAGCGGTACTCCTGGACACGGCTCGCATTGTTAGGAGGTTCCTTTCTCTGGAGCCCTGACCGCCGGTAGCTTGGACCCTGTTCCCGATACCGGTGGGGATACTATTTTTTATATTTTTAAATGTTAATATATAATTTTATTCTAATATTTAAAAATATAATTTATATGTAAATAATTAAATTAGTATGCACATTTTTTTAAGTTCATTTGTACTAAAAATGGTTTATCGTCATTATTGAACACTTGTTTTTCTATAATACCTACATTATTATGAAACTACCGAATGTCTCGTTAAACACACGCGTAGCACTTCTGCGTAGCGGCTCTCGTGCTACGAGCGTCTACGACTGTTATTATGTTGGCGATTTCATGACACACGTCCTGAGAACAACGACTGCTAACAATCTGTTAGCTGAAGGTCACGCCGCTGAAGGGGCTCCGCTGCTCATTATTTTATATTTAAAACGAATTACATATCCGTAAAATTGCCCTTTACACAAACTTTTGAGACAATACCTGACTGACTGTAATTATTATTTATTTCTTTATTTCTATAACACTTAACCTATTACATTTTGGTTTTAGCCTCACAACGAAAACCTCTCAGGGTAATAATGTGTGGTTTTGAATGACGGCGCGACGTGGCCGTTTAATGTTCTGGGGAGTTTGCATCCTCAATATTACATGCAATAATGGTACCATAAGGCGCGTTAAATGCCACTAGGTATTATCTCCCAGTCCCAGTCGACCACTTCTATTGCAATCCGCGCTCACTTGAGTTCATACTTTTAGTCCCAATATTTTAGTCCATTACATCTACGTATAATTCTAAGCAGAGACGCTTTTGCGCTAACGTTTGAGATAAGGTAATAGGTAAGTCTTGTTTGGTAGACCCGACGAGTTGGATTCGTGATTCTGGACTCTGGCGTAACGGCCACTATCCGGGCGGCTGCGGGGAGTACAACCACGTGACACGTGCGCGCTCCACGGACGCGGTCACCAGTAAGCAGCTTGTCACCTCGTTTACTTAGCAATAATGTGTCAATGTTATTTCCATTGAAAAGCAGACGCTTAATAAAACGATGATGGTACGAAGGGCGGAGGGGCCGGGTGATTGTAAAATTTCTTATAGAAACAATGTTAGGAAATAGAAAGACAGTTGTGTTGACTAACACCCTTCATCTGTTATAATTATGATAATAGATTACAAGCATGTATAAAAGCATTATACAACTATCGATTGACAAAGGTGACTTCAGGTGACCCGTTATAATCAGCGCGTCATGATTCGGCATTCAAATTGAACAACGACTTGATATGAGTCGCACTCTAGAAACGTTTCTTCGAAGGCAGACCACTGTTTACCCTCTTCATCGGGAACGTGGCGCTTGCGCGATCATGTCCGCATTAGTAGTGTGTGTAGACCAAACGACGGAGGTGGGCAGCGGGGCGCGGCACTTACGACCTGTGGCCGCCGAGCGCTGACCAACGGCCGACAGCACGCGCTCAGTGATCGCTAGCCACCGAGCAGAACGGCCGTGCCGCCGCTCCACCGCCGCCCGCTCGCCACGCGCCCTTCACCACGCGACCACGCACCCGCGACCACCGGCGACCGACACAACATGTAACGCGCCGCCATGCCACCTGCGCCCGCTCCCACTGACGAGACGAGCGCCTTCACGGTGATCAACCATGAGCAGAGCGCAGCGGACAAGCTGCAGCCCGCAGCCGAGCCGGCGCCGCCGCCCGTACACGTGGTGAAGCCGCTGCAGCGAGCCCCCGTGCCCCCTGCGCCCCTGGCGCCCCCCGCCGCCATGGGTGCGCCCGTCACGCACACCATCCTTGACCCCAAGTTCTCCCGCGCGCTGGACTTTAAACTCCGAAGACTTAAAGAAAAAGAAATTCTGCAAGCAAATCTCCGTCGACCGACGCGATACCGCTCGAAAAACGGCATCCTCGCAGCTTCTAATCCAAACGTTAGCTCGACCGAACAGGCGCTACCCAAAATTCTGAGTCAATCGCATCCGCGTATCAACATCATAGAGCCGGAGAGCGAGAAAAAGATATCACCCAAAATGGAGAAGTCACCATCACCGGGACGCAAGACCCGTTCCCGCAACGCGGCGTCCAATGACGGGGATAAACCGCGGTTCGTGACGACGGTGAGGAGCGGACAGTTTCTTTTGCCGCCGCCAGAGGTGGCGCGGATACTCGGACTTGAGACCCTGTACCCGGCCAAGGAGAGAGACAAGATAGTATACTCGTACGCGAGCAAACCAAAAGCGGTGGCTCCGCGGTCGAAGCGATCCGTTCAGGAGAAAAAGGAGAATATGGTGCCGAACGGTGGCGTGCTGGAGACGCGCGCCAGCCAGCTGTTCGGTGGCGTGCGCGCACTCGTGGCCGGCGTCGTGGGCATGCAGCGCCTGCTGGACGCGCCGCACACGGCCACCGGCGAGTAAGTCATGCCGATTGATAGCTCAGCCCCTTATCACAAGAGTATCTTAGAGTGCGTGCTGACATCCCTTTTTTATTTTTGTGTAGCAAGTTATCAAATAACGAGAGGGCGTGTCAGACTCTTACTGACTAAAACCCACCCGTGTTCCTTCGGTTGCCCTGTTGCCGGGGGCCACGATCTCCCTATCGGTTTTCTTCGCACCCCCGGCGTACTGACATCCCTTACAACGACACTTGTAAATTCTAACAACTAGGAATGCAAATGAACTCGACCCGACAGCTGGCACTGTTTGGCTGTCGGTGCTGGACGAGGGGTGGCAGTCCGCTGGCCCACTTTTCGTCGGCGCTCGCCCGACGAGGTCAACAACACTCGCTTAACTTCCACCACACTATATTCGCTTATCTTATCTTGAATTCGATTTGTTTTAAGCAACCTCGACTCATTAAAATAATATTTTATATTGTTATATTTCACATTTTGGTTTGTAAAATCAAATAGACAGTTGCTGTTGCTGTTGGCAGCTAAGAATCTTGATTATTGTACTGTCTTGTACACTGTACACGCGCATACGTAATACATTCGATTCAATTATGTGTTCGAAGTCCGGACGTATAAATATCGCGATCTAAGACTTCAGGATACCTGTGCATTAACGCCACGCAACATATATGTAAAGAAAATGTATTTCTTAGTGTAGTTATTAATATTTATTTGCATAGTATCGAACGTATTTAGTAACGAACTCGACCACAGAACAATAACTTGTGCGTAAAAAGGTCTCATACAGCATTGATGCAAAAAAGTGTTTTTTGTATGGCACCAATCATATTTAACCACATACCTAGTTCAATTAAACATAAACTTATTTATCTTTACTATTGAATAAAGCATACTACAGCATTTCGGAATTGTTGACAGACAAAATGCAATGACTGTTTTTGACCGTAGTTGTACTCAACATTGCACGTATAATTTTTATATCCTTTTAATTATTACTTTACTTTTTCTCTCTTTTTCTTTATACTTTAATTGAATATTGATAGTAAACTTATTTATTCTTTTTGACTTATCATTTATTTTTGAGAAAGTCAATTAATATCGTTTGATTAATGTAATTATGTTATAAATTTTTAGTATCAACGACATCCATGAATATTTGTACGCCTGCTGGTATTACATAGCGTGCTTGTATTTTTTTTTATAACAACTATACCTACGTTAACAAATAATTAAATGATTATGATTATAGTAACACTAGAGAGTTTGTTTATGACAGTGACAGTTAGTACGGATGTCAATGTCAACCAGAATAAGTAAGACTTCTTATAAAAGTTAGAGATGTCAAGATAACATGAAAAACACAATTAAGTTTTAGTTGTTAATTATGTTGTTATTAGAATAATATAATAGAAGGAGAATAGACATAGGTGTAATAAAATACTTTAAATGTCGTTTTATATGTCTTACTTTTTCTGGTTGACATTGCATCCGTCCTAACTGTCACTGTCATAAACAAACTCTCTAGTGTTACTATGCAAATAAATATTAATAACTACAAAAAGAAATACATTTTCTTTACATATTGTAGTATAAACTATCCATCTCTAAAATAACTAACTTAATGCCGAATATAATTATTCACCCTCAAAACGGATACTAATCCCCAAATGAATCTTAAAGTCGTTACCCCAATATCATAATCTAAAACTGTTTAATAAAACCACATATCTACAGTAATTCAGGGATAAGGAAGTAATATGAAACACCAAGATATTTGTCAGTCATTTATATTTCTTTACCAACATCAAATTCAATATTCTACACCATTACATCAAATCAGTATTCTTATATTTACCATAAAACTAATAGGTTACCTTAATTTACAGTAGACATCCAACCAATCCTATATCAATCTGTATTTTTACCGACACCGCCACTAAGCACGTCCTACCGTCACGAGCGCCCAACCCAGAAGACCATTCCGAAACTCTCGGTGCTGCCAGTATAATAAATTGAAACCTAACACTCGACCATCCTGACATCGTGCATGTCCTCATGCACGTAAGTGAATTAGCATCTAAAACCTAACACTCGGCTTACAACTATTCATACGTTATTTCTAAAACTTATAAACTGAGAACCGTTCTTCTAGCCAGAATATAAAACAATGCAAATGAGAGAAAAATTTATGAAATTTCCACTTGTCGTGATATGATGGTATGATGTAGACTAAAACTCAAAACATTTATTTCTATTAAACCATTTACAGGAACTTTAAAAATTTCAAAGGGTTGTCAGTTATTCAGAAAGTTGAAGCTAGTCGCCCATTCCAAAACGTAGGTAGATCTCTATGGAGAAGAACGGGCAAGAAACTCCAAGGATACTCTTTTAAATCAAGAAATTACAAAATCCTGGGTACATTATTATTGTTGATTCTATATGTGAGAACAATGTAAAAAAAAACAATATCAAACTACTCAAAACACACGATTAAAGATAAGCGCTGGCAGTTCAGTCTGAATTGACGGCTCCCGTTCATGAACATGACGCATGGATATGCACCATTTAACTCAACCATTAGAGTGTGCATGACATACTTTCTTTCAAGTCTAACAACATCATAATAACATTATAAATGGATACATGATACTCACATTTACATTTCTTTATTCGGCACGGAACTTACTATAAGATGCACTAAAATTTGCTTTTATACCTTTCTACATCTAAAAAAAACTGCAACTAGGTGGCGTGCCAAGCAACTTCCAAAATAAATTATTAAATATTATTTCAATCAAGTTTGCAATCGACTTCACTAACCTAAGGTCTATTACGCATCTTAAATAGCAATCAGCAATTATCGATACTAGCGCCAAAACAAATAAGTTGCAATCTTCTAAACTAACGTGATAAGAAATTCAACTTTCAAACACATGTAACAAAATCTTTGACATGAAAAAAAACAAAGAATCCACTTTCTACTTGAAATTTACCAAATAGCTTAGCGTCGGCTACAAGATGGATAAGTGGATGAAATCAGTGTTTTCTTGGACTACAAACAATATTCGACTGTTCTCAACAAGTTAAAATAAGTTTTAAAACATTAATAATATAAGAAACAAAGAGTTATACGTAATATTAATGAATTTCAGACTGAAGCATTTATTTTAACTTAGATGTTTTTATGAATATATATTTTTTTTTTGTTTACTGTCGACATTTTTAATTTATTATTGTTTGCTAAATTCACATTCAATGAATGATTTGACTTGAAATTAATTATTAACAATCATAACTATTCATATTTGCACGCATAGCATGTGGCAAACATGTCTAACTTGTCTTTTTTTTTTTATTATTATCCTGCACGCACGTTTTTATTATTGTACGTGTACACATGTTTGAGCAAATAAATATATCTTATCTTAATAAATTTAACTTTAAAATTTACAGTACCTAACCCTGTTTCAGTGTAAAATGAGTATCCAATGACCAATTAGATAACTTTTAGAGTTTCTAGCCATCCTTACCCAATACATCAATAGAGATGCAAACATAACTAAATGAATAGTTTTTTACGCTACACACAGTTTATTCTAATGAACAAGCGACGAAGTTAAATTTAATGTAGGTACACAATTTTAGTTAAAATTCTTCAAATTATAAGAACAATTTACATTTTTCAATCAGCGAGCGACAGGCAAGCGATCAACAACACGGGAAAAGGTTATCGCAATTTGACAGCCAAATATGCTCGCCAATGGCTGTTATTTGATATTAAAGAAATACTCGAACCACTATCAATCGGTGGGTACTCCATTGATTACTGCTGTTATGACATCCCTTTTAGTACGGTCGCACGTTATTTCGCGACAAAAGTTGATATTAGATTTATTTCGCGTTTTAGAACGTTCTTTTGCAAAACATGTATCCTCAGTGTGACCTACTTTCTTACAAAATGTACACACAACTTTAGGAACGAATTTGTTAGTAGATTCGGGGGTAGTCGCGGATTTTATTTTTATTAATATTACCGTCATCGATCTTATTTCGTTTTGAACAGTATTTGCTTTTATATCCGGTTTGGTTACAATTATAGGTACGCGTACTATCGTAGGACGCTTACGGAATCGTTCGGTGGAGGATCTTTTATGCCGCGCACAATAATTCGTCACTTAACCCTTTTACAATACGTAATCGTAATAATGATTTTCGCGCGTAGTCTGCATACGTGGAGTACTTATCAGATTCTTTACACATCACATCAAAAAGAATATTAGCAACGTCAATGCGTCGCGGACAAAGTGATTTGAGCTCTAATTTGAAATTAGACCAAGTACGATTGTTACTGGTCCACTCGCGCAGCCAGGAACGCGCGTTACCCTTTAGAGATAGTCCCACACTGGCTAGGCACTCTTTTTCATCCCATTGGTTTTGCGATTGAGCTCGATCCACTTCGTCACACCACGCATAGGCGTCATGAATGCTAGGATCGAAATCAGACACATAATATTGGTTGGACCTCACCGGGTTTATGGATTTTAGCGCGTCGATGAGACGCTCCGTGATGTCCGGTAAAGCTGTTGTCGATACAGCTGAGCTTCTGGCGTCGCTTGGGGTGCTGGCCACGCTCTCGCCACGTGGCACGCCCGTTGCAAGGGCTGCCGATGGCTCAGCAAGGGCGGGCAACGGCGGCGGCGGCATGGTAGCACGTGTTTCGGCGCGCTGCTCTAGCGTTGTCAGGCAGTTGAGGATTGCTTCCATCATCGCTGCTAGGTTACCTAAATTAGGCGAAGACGGGCGCTCTCGCGGGGTTGCACGTTTTCTACTCGACATTATGATGGAACCAGAAATGACTTGAAGCGGCTATAAAAGCATTCAATCCCACTTCTGATTTTGGGAATTTAAAACGATTTTTGATAAAAAAAATATATAATTGACACAATAAAACGTTATTTTAATAATTGACAAAATATTTTAAATAAAAATAAATGCCACGATATCCTAAGTCGATATTCACGAGCGCACGCCTTTCAGCCAAAAGAGAGGGCGCGCCGGTTTCCGTTGGCTTATATAGGGCTGGTCACTCGTAACTCCCTCTGGTCTGAAGTTGCAGCTAACATTATATTATAGTAGGATTATAATTTTTCGTCATAAATTAAAAAAAAACGTTTTTACAAAAAAAGTTTTGGAAGTCGGTTGTTTTTTTTTTAAAAAAAGATTTTATTTCTCGCTTTTTAGTGGGTCAATTTGTAATTTATCTAAGTAACATTAGCCTAATGCCAACTGCTCATCACCTTGCATTGCTTTTCCCGATGCAGGGACGTTCATCGTTATCGTTGAGGAGTTCTCCTGGTACTTTACCATCAGCTCCACTTCTCCATATGTATTGTGACGAGCATAAATTGCATTGCAACCATATTAAAGTAATCGAATCGCAACCCGTGAAATATTTATTATTGAGTAGTTCTGGTGGCTGTTTGTGGTCTTCATCATCAGTTCCACTTAACTAAATGGTGCTTTCCAAGAGCAACTGTACAAAGTACTATAAAAATACCCAAATCGCTACAGGTTTGCCTATAATATTTGAAGAGTTCCCTCAATTTCTCTGGGATGCCATCATCAGATCCTAGTTTTCTTATCATGGTACCACCCTCGGGATATCTCCTTTCCAACAAAAAAGAATAATCAAAATCGGTTCATAAACGACGAAGTGATCCGCGAAAAAATATTAAAATATATATTATATATATACGGTCGAATTGGGTAACCTCCTTTTTTTGAACTCGGTTAAAAAATCGTAAAGATAAATTTGTTTTTCAAATAATGATGAAATTACAAAGTTATTTTTGCAGTTGCAGATAATCACCCATAATTAAATAAAATATCTCATGAATCGTCGTTGTTAGTATTTGTTGATTATACGAGTATACAGTATAAGGTACATAATATACAGAACTTTCCTATTCCTAACTTGTTTAGTTGTTGAGATAGAGCTCGTACAAAAATGGTCTAAACCTGACAACTTTTACGACCGCCTTTTTCATCATTAAAAAAAAAAAAAAAAAAAATATTCTCTTGTTGATGAGCTTTAGATAATGACACCCCACATGCCAGGGTTAGATTTTTTTTTCAATATCTAATGTTTCTTGAATGGAGACCCCTTCGATTTTTATTTTATTTAATTTTTATTATTTGTTGTATAGCGGTAATAGAAATGCATAATCTGTGAAATTTTCAACTGTTTAGCTATTAGGCCTCGGTCGTGCGGTGTCCCACAGGGTTCGGTCCTGGGGCCGCATCTGTGGGACATCGGATACGACTGGGTGCTGCGCCACCTCCCTAGCGGCGTCAGCGTCGTTTGTTACGCTGACGACACGTTGGTCCTGGCGCAGGGGAGGTCGTACCAGGCGGCGGCCGACTTAGCGACACGCGGGGTTGCGACAATCGTTGATAGGATCCGGCAGCTGGGACTCGAGGTGGCCCTGCACAAGTCCGAGGCCATGGGTTTTCATGGTCCTCGGAATGCGCCACCGTCAGGTTCCCAGGTAATGGCGTGAGGGGTTCACATCAGTGTCGAGTCGACGATGAAGTATCTGGGACTCGTCCTCGACAGCCGGTGGAATTTCGTCGAACATTTCCGACGTTTGGCTCCCAGACTGGAGCGGGCCTTGAAGGCTGCCTTGAAGCGGCTCCTGCCCAATCTAGGGGATCCAAACGCCTACTGCCGGAGGCTCTACGCGGGGATCGTGCGGTCCATGGCCCTCTACGGGGCGCCGGTGTGGGCGCGTTCATTGAGGCTGCGGCCAGCCCGCCGGTTGAACGCGTCCCAGACGGTCATGGCCATTCGGCTGGCTCGAGGATACCGCACGGTCTCCTGCGAGGCGGCGAGCCTCCTTGCCGGATTACCGCCACGGGATCTGGAGACAAAGGTCCTCGCGCACATCTGGGAGTGGCGCGAGGAGGCGAAACGCCGGGGCTTAACTCCCATGCCGCAAGAAATCGCGGCACAGCGGACAGAGCTCCGGCGGGATCTCATGGCGTCATGGAGAGTGCGATTGTCGCAACCCAGTGCTGGGCACGCCACAATTGCGGCGATAAGACCCCTCTTTGAGGAGTGGCTTGAGAGGCTCCACGGCGTCCTCACCTTCCGCCTGACGCAGGTCCTCACCGGATACGGCTGCTTCGGGAGGTTCCTGTTCAGGATAAGGCGGGAGGAAACACCCGGGTGTCACCATTGTGTGGATCGGCCTGAGGACACGGTGGAGCATACGGTGGAGGTCTGCCCGGCTTGGGCGGAGCAACGCCGTGTCCTCGTAGAGGCGATCGGCGGCGGTGATCTCTCGCGTCCGGCCCTGGTTCAGGCCATGGTACGGAGCGAGAGGAAATGGCAGGTCGTCACCTCCTTCTGCGAAGCGGTAATGCTCGCGAAGGAGGAGGCGAAACGCGTGAGGGAGAGGCAAATTTCGCGCCCTCACGCCCGGGGCGGGAATCGCGAGCCGATTTCCGGCCACCGTAGGCGCCGGCTTGCGGACGGTGAGCAATGGGTAGCTCGCCGTCCGATAAGGACCAAGCCCGGGTCGACGGCGCGTTGTGTTCCACGCGCGCCTCAATGAGATGTCAGCAGAATTGACGGGGTCCGCTAGGGCCAATGCCTGCCGGGGGTTCGAAGAAAACCGATAGGGAAATCGTGGCCCCCGGCAACAGGGCAACCGAAGGAACACGGGTGGGTTTTAGTCAGTAAAAGTCTGACACGCCGTCCCGCTCCACCCAGAGCGGGAGAAGTTGATAATTTCCCACCCAAGGCCTCGGTCTTGAAGTCAGCAATTGCGGGGCGGGGGCAGCGACGGCGCGAGAGCGGCGCTTTCAAATGCATAGTTTTATTATGGAACTGTTCTCGCTCCCCGCGCCGCTGCCTTCGAAGCCAGTTCCATTTAAATCTATGCATTCCCGCGCCCGCTGACTTCGTGTCCGTAGCCTTACGGTTCATGAGATACAGCTCGCTGACAGACATACAGACAGACGGACAGCGGAGGCGGGTTCCCTTTGGCAACCTTCGGGTACGGCACCCTAACAAGCATTATAGTCTACAAAATGTTGGTATCGCAAGCGGGACAGCAAAAGTTACACCATATTTCAGGTTATTGGTTTGTTTCACCTGCAATACCTAAATTCTAATAAAAAAAACAAAAACAATAACTTAAGTGGTATATTGATCGTTGCAAACAAGTAGGTCTACTGTTCGCAGAACTACTAATAGGTAATTAAAATGTCAAGTTTTATGGTTTTATCACAAGGTATATGCAGAGCGAGCAGCTCAATCCCAAGCTTTTTTATCTCGGTAACAGTTATTGCACGAATTCGATACCAGACTCGCTATACCCACTGTATTCCACGATATGACACTCCTTAAACGTCGCACGGATATATGATACCTACTTGGATATTAAAAACATCGTATATCCTGTTAGTGACGTGTGTGTTTCCTGTTACAGCGGCAGCCTGAGCACGGCGCAGTATGCCAACGTGATGCACGAGAAGCGCGTGGTGCGTGGCAGCACCGTCACGTCGCACCCGCACGCCGCGGTACGTTCCACACACACTCTGACTCTGACACACACCTTGACACCAGAGGCCCTAGTGTGTTTCTTTTAACCATCTCGACTTTACGCTTCGACCGCGTTCGGCGCTCCGATTGGCCCTTCACCAATAAAGGCCAGTGAAGGGCCAATCGGAGCGCCGAACGCGGTCGATGCGTAAAGTCGAGATGGTTAACAGAAACTCACACTAGGGCCTCAGAGTGACACTCATGCCACCCTCTTTGACACACGTTGACATCACTGTGACACTCGTGTCACTTCCTGCGAACATTTCCGTCTCACTTGTATTCAGTTTCATACCATGTAGCTTTACTGAAGTAGCCTTCTCTCCTCAGGCATAATTCACCGTAGAGCTATCGTAAGGCGACTGTTTCTTATGTTGCCACTCTGTTAGCTACATATTCGCGTGCTAATAGTATTCGGTGAGCAGCAGTTGACGTCACAGTCACAATCCGCCCAATAGACGGCCTTAATCGCTGAAGGAATGTAAATATATTCCACTTATTAGAGCCTCACCAAACAACAAGGTTCTTACTTACTAGGCATGTCACTTGTTATAAATTGTATGCTGTAAATTGAAACTATTAACAAGGTAACTCAACCCAATTACAGTATTTACCCGTGTAATTACAAGCATATTCACAAAATAACATTATTTAAAACAAGGTTAATATTGGTTATTAAAACATGAATTCGCATTAAGCATAATAATTAGGATATCAAAACATGCAACCTTCGATGTTACATACTTTACCTATGTTAGACACAAAACATTCGAGAAAGTTTATGATGAAGTCTGAGGCTAAAGGTCACATACTTACTCAGACATAGTTATTATTATTATTTATTAGGTATTAGGTATTTTAAATACAGAAGCAGAACTAATCAGTACCACAACTTAAAAAAAATATTGTTCGTTAAAAGTACAGACAGACACAGTGTGAACATATTTTTTTAAACAAACCACAGTAGACAACAAATTCATAGTTTATGCAAGCTCATAAAATAATACCATCTTGTTATACTCATTCCCACGTGTGTTGTCTTGGCGATTCACCTTCACCGCGTTTATGTTAAAAAGTTTTAATCAAATTGGTGTGCACGATCTAGAACGACAGCATTGTAATCAAATGTTTTTGATGTGTTGCAATGGAGGATTGGTATTGAGAGACATTCCTGAAACCATGTATGTGATGACCCGTAAGGCTGTTGATCAGGAGTTGGAGTTTAAATTGAGAACGGCCGTTCAAGATAAACAGATAAACAGTAAATGTCAACAGCTGTTACAGGAGATAGATGAAAATGAGAAGGAAGTCGAGAAGGTCGTTTTCAAAAACACAGGCTTAAAACGGGAGCTAGTGGACCTTCATCAGCAATACCTGGATGTTGTTGATGAACGGGACAAACTGCGGAAGGAAACAAATGGTTTCAACAACTGCCGTAACATATATCAGGAGGCTTTATGTAAGGTTACGGACCTAGAAGAAGAATTAATTCATGCAAATGTACAAATTAATCATTTACAGAAACAAAAAGAATGTACTCAGGCTAAGGAAAATAATAACTTGTATAATGAATTATTAAACAATATTAATGATTTATTAAGGAATGCGGATTGCAAGTAGCAAACCGCATTCCTTAATAACAATAGAGCTTACTGAAGATTCTATAGTGAAATATAATAATAGTAGTTATAAAGTGAGTCAAAATAAAATTAAAAATACGCAAAGCTAAGCAAAATCATAAATAAATGTAATCAATATAAGAAACAACAAAAACACAGTTCCAATAATATTAAACTAAGAAAAGAACGTGGTTTTCTTATAAATAAATAACTATCAAATTAAATTAGAAGACAGTAAGAACATTTATGAGTTTGACACTCAACAGTTACAGTTTGAAATTCAGGTACTAGAAGCGTCACTACAGTCACTCTCACTCTATACTAAGTATGTGAGGTCTGAAAAACAAATTCAGGAGCACATCCTTGCTGCAAATGAGTTAGTGAAAATGTGCAACTCTAATGTAGATAAAGTGGACCTGCTGACTCCCAGCAGCCCTCAATCTTCATTGCAAAGGAAATCCAACCTTGGCACTCTCCAACCTGAGGCAACGGAGGACCCGTCCCAATCAGCAAGTGCTCAGGTCTCTATTCCAAATAAAGATACACCAGATATTGAACAAGGTCCATTGCAAGTAGTTTAGACAGAAGCTAGTTCGCTCTCTTGTAGTAGTAAAATTTGTTACTGCTCCATTATATTTTCTGATAGTTTTGGAAAAGGGTTAGGAAAATTACTTAGCAACAACCTGAGTCATTCTTCTCGAAACTATTGTAGGCCTCAGAATTCCTACAAACAAATAATGTCTTCAATAACTAGGAAGGAATATGATCCTAATGCCATTATCATTGTATTTATAGGTACCTAACTATTGAAGTTAAATTGTAAGAAAATAATTTTGTGTGCTTTCACATATTTTGAGCACTTGTCCAACAAACAAAATAACTACCTACATTCACACGTTAAATAATTACATGCATTTCACCATAGTGACAAGTTTATATTTTTTGACACCAACATTTTTGTAGTTATGCTAAGGTCGACCAGGGATACTGTGTATCTGCCCATT
Source organism: Agrochola litura (assembly GCA_949152395.1). Lineage (NCBI taxonomy): Eukaryota > Metazoa > Arthropoda > Insecta > Lepidoptera > Noctuidae > Agrochola > Agrochola litura. The sequence continues at coordinate 26,058,044 of OX424499.1, forward strand.
AGTTTTAGATGTCAAATAGCTAGGCTATTAGCTTTTAGTATTAACCCATAGTCATAAGTCATATATAATTAACACCACAATTAGTAATAGTGCTAATGTTACTCGTAAGATGGTTAACACAAATAGTTTAAACTAGTTTGTAAGACAACAGAAGGTACCACTAACAGTATAATTGAACTTAATAACAAAAAGGTATTTTCTAGCACTAACATAGTTAACTGTACAAAAGGGGCTAAGCAGAAAACCTTGAAATTATTTCATCAAAATATTCAAGGTTTTTCTTTCAAACAATTGGAAATTGAATTGTTTTTAGAAAAAACAATGTTTGCCATTATAATTATGTTTAACTGAGCGTTGGTTAAAAGATTATTCATAGTGTGGCTAGTTGTTTTAACCGAAAATCAGTGCTACGTGGTGGTTAATTAATCTTAATTAAAGGTTGTATTAAATCAAAAACCCGTAATGACATAGTTGAACTGTCGGTTGAACATAGCATTGAACTGTCTTTTGTTGAGCTAGATAAGTATGATAAAGTGTGCGTCACATTATTTAAGTCAGTAATGGAAGATGTTTTGGCAAAACTTGCAACTTGTAATAAATCAGTAATTATCTGTGGTGACTTATAAATATTAGTCTATGGTGACTTTAACATTAATATTTTAGAAAATAATTCAAATACCAGTAGATTTTTAAAGGACATTGCCCGCACACAGGCCCCACTTTGTGGCGCCGTGTCGTAACTTTATGCTATTCAAAATTTCCATCTTATTTTTTTATGTTTATGTGTTTTTTATGAACATTTATTTTACCCTACCATCGAAAAACGTAATAAACGTTTATTTAACTAAATCTTAAGTACATCCGCCAACAAAACTTAAATGTTGCCAGATGTCAAACAACATTTTGATAAATAATCTGAATCAATTTATTGATCATGATTGATGAGTTTACATCTAACACTGACTTAACTGTATTTTTGGTAACTTTTTACTATTGCTAGACCCACTTATACATAATTATGAAGTAAAATCCAAAGAAATTACAAAAATAACTATGTATGGTTTAAGAGCTAACCTTTTCTGTACAAAATAATAAGATTATTCTATGCATCAATATACATCTATCATAATAACCATCATAGAATAACTGAATGACCTAAAAATCTTTATTACCTTATAAACCCAAAAAGCTTGAACAGAGAGTACGTTATTTTGAAAAATACGTACAAGAAGATATCAATAAATAATCTATTAACAAATAATTAAAACTGGCAACACCATACATGGTGTTAGACAGAGATCTATTGAGATCTATCTGGCAAATCAATGGCCGGTTAGTCGTTTCGTGCTGTTTGTTTTGCGTCGAGTTGAATTATATTCCTCCGTATTTTCTTCTGTTACGATTCAATGCTATTGAGTTGAGCGTTAACGTTCCTCAAGTGATTTTGTTGTGAGATATTGGACTCCTGTTTTATTGTTAAGTGAGCGAATTGACTCTAGTTTTAAAAACGAAAAAATGTCTACACCTGGTCGAGATCGGAAAAACTGTCCACTCTCTCGACGGTATATAAATTGTTCCCTTCGTTTGGCGCCTAATCTTCGTAGACGACCTATTAAAGATTTAGATAAACAAATGCTTGTCCTTCTACGGTCCTGGGTATCGCCTACACCGGTAAGTTTATATTTTCTTTAGAATATTTACATGCACACACATATTCGCTATTTTAGCAGTCTATGGAGGCCTATGTACGTACGTACAAGTTGATATTATAATAAATCTGCATCAATGTAATATCAGTTGTTGCCAACAAAACATTACTGTTCACTATGTAACATTAAAATATATAAAAATGTGTACTAAGTGTGATTGCTGTAATTATCATCATAGGTATTTATATCTATTATGACTGGTACTAAATAATTGGGTGTATGTAAAGGGCATACTTGTGCATGTAAACATGTGACTTTGTACAAAGAACCGAAGTAGTCCACTTAGAGCACCCTTCCGAATAGCACCTAGCCTAGTCCACGAAGAGCACCCGGGATTAAAATTTATTTAAAAATTGTTGTTCATGAGGAGCACCTACGACTCAGCAACCTAGTGCTGGGATGTATTTGTTTTACAGGACGTTATTAAATGAAAGGTATCGATAAAAATCACTAGTATGTTTATTAATTACACATATTTACGTACATATGAAATTTGTCTAGGCGACATTCAAAAATGAAAAATTATAAAAATCACTATGACAATAATTATTAATTTTACCAAATAATAACACTTCTTATTTTTTATATATCACAATCAGTCTCCACATATCACTTTTATTGCAAAATCTGCCTTAATTAAATCTAGCTAGGTGCTATTCGCGCAGGTGCTATTCGGACGGGTGCTCTAAGTGGACTACTTCAAAGAACCGGCACAATCAATAAGTGAATGTGTATCGTAATAGTAAACATTTATAACTTACAAAGGTATATTCACAGATTTATTTTTTACTTTTCAGGTATCATCTGATGACATCTTGTGCCTTGAATGTTTTTTGTTACTGCAAGAGCGGATACTAACAAACACAACTTCATCTCATATTGAGGTATCCCCCGCCTCTTGGACATCTAAACATATATTTTGGATGCGGCATCTCTATTACAAGTCGCAAAACTTACAGAGTTTTCCAAGACTGTTCTCAAAGGACCTTTATTTTAAAATGGACTCCAGCTCATCACGTAAGTGTTGTTGGCAGAATTACTGCATTTAAAATGTAGTGAATGTTTGAATAACTTGTATGTTTGTTTGTTTCATTTATGAATTGCTTGATTAGTTTAGCGTACCTATAGGTGAAAAAGTGTTATAACTATGTATACATGTGCTAAAAAGGAGCTACGTCTGCCAACAAACTGCTGTGCAGTTTGGCAGAGGTAATATATCGTTTAAAAATAATTATTTCTGCGAATAAACACTTTCTCATTTATTTTTATTTTTTATTGTTGTTATTATTGAACAAAAGTTATTTATTTTCAGTAAAAATAATAATTTGTTCTTTTTTAGGTCTTACATTTGGAAAGAGTTTTTCTTGCTTGTTGGGAGACTGCAACAAGAGATACTCAAAGACAGGCACTTCCTGACATTAACAGACCTGCACCGGAGTCAGTGGATTTTGAAAATATAGGAATGGATATCTCAGATGCTGTAATTCCTGAACCACCTCCACTGCCACTGCCAGTTCTACCACCACAGGGACAACTATTGCCCGGACCAGTATCAAAAATTAATTCTCTTAAGTATAAACGAGGTTCTGCAAGTTCACGTCATTGCCTTTTTGATGACATATTTTCTAAACTAGAAAAAGCTGCCGAAAGACAGTTAAACTTCAATGAAATAAACTCAATGGATCCACATTTATGCCATTATCGGTTGGGACTTAATGCAGAGCAATTTAACGAGTTTTTAAATTGTATTCCAATGTGCAGGCGCTGCATGCTGAAACACAGGCTATAAACCTAGTTCGGCAGCAGATGCTAATAATTATTACTAAATTAATTTAAGCATAATAATTTTAAGTAGCTAAAACAAATTGTGTTACATGTTTACTGTTTCTGGTCTAATAAATAAATAAATGTTATATTTTATGGTCATTTTGCGAACCGTTCTGTTGCTCTCAGTATATTTTTGGACAAACTCAGAATATATATAATTGACAGCAATCAAAGACTCACTAAAATAATAAAATACCAAGATCCACTTTGGAAAGAAAAATGAATATAGTAAGAAATTGTTTAGATCTTCAGTTTGTTCCTAGACACTTAGGAATCAATGACATGTCAGAATAATCATTTCATAAATACCGCCCAAAATAAATCTAAAGCTACCTGGCAAATAATAAATACATCTAAGTTGTGTTTGCCGCAGGAGCCTATAATGTGCGTAAATAGAGACAATTTGACATTTACACACCCCTTAGACATTGCAAACGAATTTAATAATTATTTTATTGACGTAATTGAAAATAATGTAACAACTGACATCACATTGAATAATTATTAATTTAAACAATCAGACATTAAATTCATTATTTATGCAACCCGTAACCATTGACGACATAATAAGAATAATTAGCCTAAAAAACACAAATACTGTTGGATATGATGGCGTTTCCACAAAAGTAATAAAATTTACCAAAGAAGTAATAGCACCACCATTAGCCCATATAATTAACTTGTGTATTGCTGATGGCATATTCCCAAATAACCTTAAAAATGTTATAATTAAACCCTTATATAAAAAAGATGACAAGACAGATTTAAAAAAATACAGACCCATTGCAAAAATTCCAATTTTTTCAAAAATATTTGAGAAAGTCATCTATCATTCTTTAAATGCTTATTTCGAAAAGTTTCAATTATTTTGAAAAGAACAAAAGGGCTTTCGTAAGAATTCTACGATCAATATGGCACTATATGATCTATTAGGTAATATCATGTCATCTGTAGATAAGAGAAATCCTGTCTGTGCAATTTACACTGATATGACCAAGGCTTTTGATTATGTGGACCATAAGATTCTGTTAAAAAAATTACACAGTTATGGTATTAGAGGGAACATCCTACAGCTAATAGAATCGTACTTAAGTAATAGGCTTCAATGTACAGAAATTTCTAGAATATGTCCAAAAACTAAATTGGAAACCATTTATGTATCTAAATCAAGGCACGTAAGATATGGCGTCCCACAAGGTGGCGTACTAGGGCCGCCACTTTTTTAAATATATATTAACGATCTCCCGAAAGTAACATCAAACAAAATGGTTCTTTTTGCAGATGGCCAGTACAGTTGTAATAAAGTGTACAAATAAAAATAACTATGAGCATGACATAAATAATTGTTTACGTGACATTATAAATTGGCTAGATAATAGTAATTCAGTAATAAATTTAAGTAAGACAAAAGTTATGCACTTTCATCAACGCTGCGAAAACCCAAATGTTAGTATTACTTACCAAGGCTGTGATATTGACGAAGCAAATAAAGCTAAGTTCTTAGGTATAGTGATCGACAACAAACTCACATGGAAACCTTATGTTGAACAAGTATGTAAGAAACTGAGTAAGTCCGCATATGCTCTTTTTCAACTTTCAAAGAAAGTCAACAGTCAGGCTCTTTTAACGGCATACCATGGACTAGTTGCCTCTGTTTTACGGTATGGTGTTATTTTTTGGGGGCAGTCTACTGATAAGGAGCTTGTATTTAGGATGCAAAAGCGATGCATAAGGTCAATGTGCGGTCTTAAGCTGTCATCCTTATTTGAAATCTTTAAAAATATTAATATTTCCGTCCTTATATATATTAGAAACGGCTTTATTTGTAAAAAACAATCCAAATCTCTTTCAAAAATTGTCGGCAGTAAGAAAGAATCCAATACGGACTCAATACGTAAATCAATTGTGTCAAGTAAAATGTAAAACCGCACTAATGCAAAAAAGTTTTTTTGGTTTTGCCCCCGCATTTATAATAAAGTACCTAATGTTATAAAAAATATGACTGTTTTCAAATTCAAAAGGGCACTAAATAAAATATTAATAGAAAAAAGTTATTACACAATTGACGAATTTCTTAATGATGAATCACTTACTGATTGACATGCTAATATAATCCATTTCACTTTTTTATTTTTCGATTACTGCTACCTTTTTTTGACATTTTTCATTTTTTGTATTAATTTGACATTTACTGTAATTTAAACGATTTGACATTAATTTTATTATGTATTGTAAAAATTTCCTACTTGTTATTTAAATTAAATGTCTTTATTTTTGTGTAAATTAAACATGATTTGCATGCCCATATGACGGTAGAACATGGAGGACTTTCTTAATAAAACATCAATGTAATAATTACCCATGTTTGCAAAGTAATAAATGATTTGATTGATTTGATTTGTCTATCCAAAATATAGCATCACGCAATAGAATCATACCAGAGGGTTTTTTTGGGGATACCAACATAGCTTTAAATAATAAGCCTGCTACTGTAATATGTGATGGTACATATGTTTACGTCCAAAGCAGCAGTAATTATTTATATAAAAAAAGAACCTACAGTCTCCACAAATATGCTAATCTTGTAAAACCATTTTTATTTGTTTGCTGTGATGGGTATATTTTAGAGTGTGCAGGACCATAATTATGAAGCAACACAAAATGATTCATCAATTATGAGTGCCATGTTTAGTAATGATAATAGTCATATGGGCTCATTTTTTGGACCCCACGATGCCTTCATTTTGGATAGAGGGTTTAGGGATGTAATGCTGGTCCTGCTCCACAACTAATTTATTAACATTTGCAAACACTGTTGGAGCTGCTGAAGATTGTAAGACCATCTTTGCATTGTATAAACTCAATCTCCTTTGTATTATACACCGTGACATTTTAGTCGTCTTACAAAAGCAGCCCACTTCATGTATGCAATGGCTACTAAACATTCATAAAAAAAAATTAAAAATATTGTAACGGTTTTTTAATTGCTCCTAGAGGTATTTTATGTCGGGTACATTGAGTGGCTCTTTGTAAGACGACTAAAATGTCACGGAGTATATAATTTTTTTTTAAATGAATGTTTAGCAGTCATTGGATACATGCAGTGGGCTGCTTTTGTAAGACGACTAAAATGTCACGGTGTATAATTGCATAGCACAGGTGTGAGCACTATTTACTAAAGAGTTACCATTTACCGGGTAATATGTCTTGCATTGACTTGAATGTGCCCTGGCGGCTGTGAGTATGTCATGCTCACTCAAATGTTTCGCTGATGATAGCGCGTGTGTTGGATCATTTAGCTCCCTTCAAAATGGTGCTAATCCATGCGTCATGTTCGTGAACGGGCGCCGTCAGTTGGGACTGGTCATCTCTTAGCTGCCAGAGCTTATTTTTAATTTTTTTAATTTTTTTTAATTGTTCTTTGTTTTAAATTTTTATTACGGATGCTTCTAACGTGCACGTCTTTCTACATTGTTCTCACATGTATAATTTAAACATGAGTGATGTAACTAATATTTTTGTAACAATTTTTTATTTAAAAGAGTCCGTCGAGTTTCTTGCCCGTTCTTCTCCATAGGTAGGAATATTTTAATAAAGCGCCAAGTCACCTTATGACTGATTTTAAAATAGCTTGTTCCCTTTTAAATAAATTCCATCCCACAATTGACGATACGCCCGATGCTGTGGAGTTTCTTAATATTGCCCAGGCGAGATTAAATACAGTAAATTATTTATCAGAATTTATTCAAAGGGAACATATAAACAGAAGACGTACGATTTTCCAAAGCATTAACAGCAGTGCTGTGCCCCATCTAGATAATTTCCCAAGACTAATGTTAAGTGATTTGAGAAGATTTGCATTAGGATCCTACCAATTAAAACAGGCACGGTCCTATTATGAGGAGCATGTGTGAGCAAATGGTACCTACAGTGTAGAAATAAGCAATGAATTAATAGAAGAAGATTTGCCCTTAATATTAGGTCATAACAATTATTTAGTTAGGGCCAGAATTAAATCACGACATGTGAGCAGCAGGGTATATTAAACATATTTAATGATAAATAGAGAACAAAATAGAGCAAATTCTATAGAGAGTATCATTGCTTATTATTGCAATTGCTTAGTTAGTGGGAAATCGTACAGTGAGGTGTTGCGCTCATACCATGACTGTATTGTGGTATTTAAGCTGGGTCCGTTTTAATGTAAGCGCCCCAGCTCAATTTCTGGATCATACATTCTGATTAAGAATAATTTTACTATGTCATAATGTTCCTAATGTATTTGCACACCTCACATGGTTATAATACAGTGAGCCTTAAGAACCATTCTGTAACATCCTCTGAACCTGTGTTATGCAAATAAATGATTTGATTTCAAGAATAAATGTTTTATTTATTTATTGTTGTTATTTTTTTTAATAAACCTGATTTATTATTAGGATTACTTAAAAACATAACCTGCCCTACAATTAAATGTATTCTTACACATGGGCTGGGACTTAAATTTCCCCATCCACTAAGAAGCGGTTTGGTGATCGCACTATATTTTCATAGAACACTGAGTAGTAGGTAGTTAAGAGGCTGTGCCAAAGCCTTAAGTCGTGTTTTTCGATACTCACTAGAGGAGAGGGCAATGCACAGTACTCTCTAGCGAGAGAAGGCGGTAGTGATGCTTATTGTCAGGAATCATCGTCCTCGTATTAACCTTGAAATATCCACTGCATAGCAAAGGCGATCCGTAACGTTAATAATTAACCACAATATCAATTAGAATGGTAAATAATTATCCATTCAGAAGAAGTAAAATCTTGGAGAATTCAATTTTTATAACCTCAATTTCAGCAACCTAAAAAAAATATTACTCTCTAACTAAGGTGAATAAATAGAAATCGTTTGCAGAATATGAAACATATTTCTTTATCTACAAAATAAAATTAAAACCACTGTGACACGACAATCTTTTTTGGGGGCCCAAAGCTCCTAAGAAAATGGGCATTCTCAATAAGTGACTGACTTATTGAGAATGCCCATTTTCTTAGGAGCTTAATCAAAAATGTTTAGGTGCAAACGTTGCGGGGTTGAAGCCGTGGACGGCATAACTTGCTCCGTACGTGAAGGGCAATTCGACTTTCCTTGCTCGGGTACTTATAACGGAACGTGGATATAGTCAGTGGCATATTTACCCTAGGGCCAAAAGTGCCATGGCCCGAGGCGGCAGGCTGCGAGGGGCGGTGCAAGCTGCATCTCATGCTACAATGTCTGAAGCAGAAGTTAGAGTGAATGCCATGAAACTCCTTGAGGCTTAGGTAACCAAACAAACTTATTTTATTTTAACAAAAGGATTTAACGCATATTTGTGTGCACTGCGGTGACAAATTGCAGTGCGGAACGTTCGTTTTCCGTACTTGAAGAATAGTTTTAATAAAATATAAAAATACCTTATGTATCGGCGTCTATCGAAGTCTAAAATTCCTAACTTGTTTAATTGGTGCGATAGAGGTCGTTGAAAAATTGTCTAAAACTGAGAACTTTGACGGTCCCACTTTTTTTTTGGTTGGGAAATTTTCAAATAACTTCTCCCGCTCTGGGCGGAGCGGGAGGGTGTGTCAGGCTAATACTGACTAAAACCCACCCGTGTTCCTTCTCTTTCGGACTTTTTCGCAACCCCGGAAGGAGGTCCCCCTAATTCTTCATTTGTGAAGATTAAAAAAAAAAATTGTACTCTACTCGACAAGCTGCCAGAGCTTCCCAAACTTATTTTTACTGTGACGCCCTTGGGAATTTGCCATTTTTTGCGACGCCCCCCTGTAGCCTAAAAGTACCTACCAGTTGTAGTTCAGGCGCCTAGTAACAAGTTATCAGCAAATAACAGTTATATTTTTTATTAAAAAATAAGAACAAAAACCATTCATAAGAATAAAAATTAAAAGAGGTATTTATTTTACTTTGTTGGCTGGCTACTATTGAGAAAGATGTGCTTGCTTCTCTGAGCATAAGCTCTCAAAACGGGGCTCAAGTTTAGAAATCGCCACTCTCATCTCTTTCTGTACATTGAGAAACTGAGCTCCAAAATTCAAGCAGTTTGTCTTTGTCGTATTGGAGCTTAAGGCTGGAGCCACAGGACAATTCTGTTAGGTAATTGTTTTTCCTCTGTCGAAAGTGTTGATAGTAGTAAGGTCGACTGGAAAGGGTTTCTAATATGTGTGGATCGCCTCACGACGCCCCAGGGCGGCGCGACGCACATTTAGGGAAACCCTATGTGGGGTGTCATTGTCTAGAGTCTAGACAATGACACCCCCCAGGGTAAGAAAGTTCCAGGACCCGACGGCATACCCGGAAGGGCCTGGGTCCTGGCCATGGGGACTCTCGGGCCTCGACTGAGAGGGCTCCTAAGCGCATGCATGGAGAGGGGCCAGTTCCCACTTTGCTGGAAGACTGGGAAACTGGTCCTCATCAGGAAGCCGGGGCGCCCAGCGGACTCTCCGTCCGCCTATCGGCCCATTGTGCAAGCTCTTTGAAAGAGTCATTGCAGACCGCCTCGTCGGGCAGCTGGTGCGGGTGGGGCCGGATCTGGCGGAGAGCCAATTCGGTTTCCGCAGGGGGCGCTCTACGGTGGACGCCATCATGCGCGTGCGGGCCCTCACGACGGGGGATGCTGTGGCCCGGAGTGGGGTCGTCTTGGCGGTGTCTCTAGACATCGCCAATGCCTTCAACACCCTGCCCTGGAGTTGCATCAGGGAGGCACTCCGGTATCACCGGATGCCGACCTACCTCTGTCGTGTGGTCGAGGCCTATTTGACGGACAGGGCTGTCATCTACCCCGGTCACCAAGGAGAGTGGAACCGGCGAGAGATGTCGTGCGGTGTCCCACAGGGATCGGTCCTGGGGCCGCATCTGTGGGACATCGGATACGACTGGGTGCTGCGCGCCGACCTCCCTACTGGCGTCAGCGTCGTTTGTTACGCTGACGACACGCTGGTCCTGGCGCAAGGGAGGTCGTACCAGGCGGCGGCCGACTTAGCGACACGCGGGGTTTCGACAATCGTCGACAGAATCCGGCAGCTGGGACTCGAGGTGGCCCTGCACAAGTCCGAGGCCATGGGTTTCTATGGTCCTCGTAGTGCGCCACCGTCGGGTTCCCAGGTATTGGCGGGAGGGGTTCACATCGGCGTCGAGTCGACGATGAAGTATCTAGGACTCGTCCTCGATAGCCGGTGGAACTTCGTGGAGCATTTCCGACGTTTGGCTCCCAGATTGGACCGGGCCGGGGCTGCCTTGAAGCGGCTCCTGCCCAATCTGGGAGGTCCAAACGCCTCCTGCCGGAGGCTCTACGTGGGGATCGTGCGGTCCATGGCCCTTTACGGGGCGCCGGTGTGGGCGCCTTCATTGAGGCGGCAGCCAGGCCGCCGGCTGAACGCGTCCCAAAGGGTCATGGCCATCCGGCTGGCCCGAGGATACCGCACGGTCTCCTGCGAGGCGGCGAGCCTCCTTGCCGGAGTACCGCCATGGGATCTGGAGGCAAAGGTCCTCGCGCACATTTGGGAGTGGCGCGAGGAGGCGAAACGCCGGGGCTTAACTCCGATGCCGCAAGAAGTCGCGGCACAGCGGACAGAGCTCCGGCGGGATCTCATGGCGGAATGGAGAGTGCGATTGTCGCAACCCAGCGCTGGGCACGCCACAATTGCGGCGATAAGACCCCTCTTTGAGGAGTGGCTAGAGAGGCGCCACGGCGTCCTCACCTTCCGCCTGACGCAGGTACTCACCGGACACGGCTGTTTCGGGAGGTACCTGTTCAGGATAAAGCGGGAGGAAACGCCCGGGAGTCGTCACTGTGTGGATCGCCCGGAGGACACGGTGGAGCATACGGTGGAGGTCTGCCCGGCTTGGGCAGGGCATCGCCGAGTCCTCGTGGATGCGATCGGCGGCGGTGATCTCTCGCGTCCGGCCCTGATTCGGGCCATGCTACGAAGCGAGAGGAAATGGGAGGCCGTCACCTCTTTCTGCGAAGCAGTAATGCTCGCGAAGGAGGAGACGGAGCGCGTGAGGGAGAGGCAAATTTCGCGCCCTCGCGCCCCTAACCGCCGCAGGAGGAGACGCCCTGGGCGTCGGGAATCGCAGGAAGATTTCCGGCCACCGTAGGCGCGGGCTTGCGGACGGTGAGCAATGGGTAGCTCGCCGTCCGATAAGGACCAAGCCCGGGTCGATGGCGCGTTGTGTTCCACGCGCACCTCAAAGAGATGTCAGCAGAATTGACGGGGTCCGCTAGGGCCAATGCCTGCCGGGGGTTCGAAGAAAACCGATAGGAAAATCGTGGCCCCCGGCAACATGGCATAGGAAGGAACACGGGTGGGTTTTAGCCAGTAAGAGTCTGACACGCCCTCCCGCTCCACCCAGAGCGGGAGAAGTTATTTGATAATTTACCACCAAAAAAAAAAAAAAAGTTTTTTTTTAAATCAAATTGTATGGCCCCCCCTTAATTTTTAAATTTATATGTTTATTTTGTTATTAGTTGTTATAGCGGCAATATAAATACACAATCTATGAAAATTTTGAAGTATCTTCCTATTACGGTTCATGAGATACAGCCCGCTGATAGACAGACGGACGGACAAACAGCCAAGGCTTAGTAATAGGGTTCCGTTTTGAACTCTTTGGGTACGGAACCTTAAAAAATATCTACGTTCCCGTTTAAGCAAACAGTTTAGCTATTTTTACGGCAGAAGCTAACTTTAACTTGACGTCATTGAAGAATTTGTAAACCAATCTGTCCATCGGAAAAAAATAATTAAATATTGATTAAATGGTGTTTATTTCTTTGACTTTTTTAGTTTTTTTGATTCATTATCATATCATATATCATTCTCAGCCCACATGAACACACACAAGTTTTTGCTTTTTTCAGTTAATTTATGGGGCGGCAAACCTTATAGGTCCAGGGCGCTGAATCTTAGAAAACGCCACTGGATATAGTAGACTCGGTGAACGCAAACTTACATGGAAATGTCCCAGCTGCAAAACACCAGTGATAGCCAGTCCCAGCATAAAAGTCACATCACCAGTTCCAGCGGACTACGAGCCCATTCTACTGGAGTTGAAGCGGATGTCGGCGCAAATGGAGTCGCTGCCAGCATCAGTTGAGACTGTGAGGGCCATCCAGAGTGAGCTCGAGGATTTGAAGGCTATAAAGGCTGAATTCTCAGAAGTGACGCACTCCATAGAGTTTGCCGGCGATGAAATCAAAGTGTTGTCTGGTAGGGTATCAAATATTGGAGAAAGAAACCGATTCGATGAAAAAGACCAAAGAAGAGCTATCCACCTTACAAGATCGTATATTTAAGTTGGAGGAGCAGCAGGGTGAGAATGAGCAAAGGCCCCGTATAAATAACATCGACATTAAATTTGTGTCAATATTAAACGACGAAAACCTGTTCGCCGTGACATAATTATGACATCTACCAACCCGCACTGGGCCCGCGTGGTGGATTACGGCCCACTCCCTCTCACAGAGAGGAGGCCTGTGTCCCAACAGTGGGAACATTATAGGCTGATGATGATGATGACTAGTTGCAAAATCAATTCGCTAAGTTTGAGTAACGCTACCTGCGTTACTCAAACTTAGCGTTTGTCATACGTATTCCTTTCTCGCCTGCCTTTTGTTCGCTGCTCGCTCGGTGACATCCGATTTGTAAAAACCTGCTATTATGATTATATGCTCTATTTTCTCTCAGCTTACGTTGAATTTTGCTACTTGGTCGAAACTTCATCTTCTATTAATTTAAACTCATTTCATTACGCCTGTTTTTGTTGCAACTTTGTTTATGTTTTATTACCGTAGTTTGAATGTGCTTAATATACTTTTATCTATTCAATTAAATAATAAACCTTTCAATGATTATTATGGCGCCTATTAGTATTCACTATCAGAATGTACGGGGACCACGGATAAAGACAGCAGTTTTCTTTAGGAGTGTGTGTAATGGTTTTGATGTTATTTGTTTGAATGAGACGTGGCTAATGGATGTCTAACTCGGAATTGTTTGATGACCGGTATCTGGTGTGGAGAAGTGACCGGGACTACACTCATACCAGCCAAATGAGGGGAGGAGGGGTTTTAATTGCAGTTAAGCGTGAACTTGCTGCTGACACCTGCAGTGAATGGTACTCGTCCGCAGAGGATTTATGGGTTACACTGACGCTGCATCATAAAAAACCCAGAGTTTACAAAATGCACATTTGTGTTGCATATATTTGCTGTCAAAATCACGGAAATTCTTTAACGGAGCAACTGGGCAACTTTTCGGATAACGTACTTGAAATTACTCTCAATCGTCTGTCCAATAAGATTGTTGTCTTAGGTGATTTCAATCAACCCAATATTGTATGCCAGCGGGCCGGTGTCGGACGATCATTATACCCTACAAATGTTCATGGCAATGTTCAAATTAGTTTAATTGATAATCTTAATACGAGTAATTTAATGCAATATAATAGTCACTCGAACGTTAATAGTAGAATCCTCGATTTGTTTTTTTCTAATGATGAAGTTATCGTTAGCTACTGTTATGATCCACTAGTGCCTGAAGATCCTCATCACATAGCCTTATGTGTTACCGCGGAATTCGTTGAACTACGTCGACTGCCAGGTCCTACGTAAAATTTTTATATAAGTCTGCCGATTACAAAAGTATAAAAGGCGAGTTCAATCGTAGGTATAGAATGGCAATCAGAGTTACGTAGGACGTCGATGGATGAAGCAGTAGCATACTTTTATAGTGTATTACGGAGGCTACAATCCACATATATACCGACAAAAACTGTCGTCCCCAAATCAAAATACCCTCTCTGATACAAAAGTCCGTTGATAAAAATCTTAAAGGAAAAAGCACTGAAGTAGGTACTTAAAGGAGAAATACAGGAACTTATCTGACTATCAATCGTTCATTATACTCCGTCAACAGGCTAAAGATCTAGGAGGGGATATGTTTGACGATTACATAGCTAAAATTGAATCCGACATTCGTGACAATCTAAGGGGCTTTTTGAGGTACGTCAAGTCTAAGCAACAATCTAGTTCTTACCCATCAGTGATGCAATTTGGTCAGGTAACGTCCAGTGACGGTGACGTAATTTATGATATGTTCAGTGATTGCTTTTATTCTTAACTTTCTTGCTGATACTAGTAATGCCAACAGTCAATCTTCGGCTTATATTACAGTCGTAGAACCCAATGACAGCATGCAAGACAAGTTGAAATACGGCTAAGTGAGGTTTATAGGCTGCTAAAACAGGTGGATTTAAATAAATCTGCGGGTCCAGATGGCATCTCGCCCATATTCATCGTCAACTGCGCCAAGGAACTTTCTATGCCTCTCGCCATCCTATTTAAAACATCTCTTGCTACTGGCGTGGTGCCTAAGATATAACACTGATTCATAAAAAAGGGTCAAGGACATTGGTCGAGAATTATCGACCTATTTCGAAGCTGTGTGTGTTTGCTAAAATGCTAGAGAGAATTGTGCATACACAGGTTTCTTCGGCACTCAAGCATATTTTAAGTGAAAGCCAGCACGGTTTCTAATGATAAATGATAAATGATTTTATTTCTGTAAGTAGGTTTGTACAAACACTTTTACACGTCAATCATATTTTAAAACTAGATGAGGTCGGCGTTTCCTATCTGACTACTCTGAGAAAAAAGGCCGAAACAAACTCAGAGGTCTCAGTCTCTTTTAAAGTCCAGACATAATCTTGGTCATATCATGTGAAGGCCATGTGGATTGGTGTCTGAAGTGGTCTTTTGAGGAAAGCACCACACAGATTGAGAGGGCCTGTCCAGTCAGTGCACGCATTTGTCAGTTATCGTGCAGCTCAACTCAGAATTTAAGGAGCTCAACGATTCGACAAACAATACCAAAAAAAGGACATTTGTGTAGGCCACTTAAATTACTCAAACTGTCAGACCATGATTAGAACTAACTGAGAAAAAATTAAAAATATAACAAAAAAGGAATGACCCACATATTCTTCACATTCACAATAATTAAAATAATAAAATACTTTAAAAGTAAATATTCATGTCATTGTTTATATAAAATTCATTAATGTCAATGTGTATATAAAAACCCAGAAATAATCTTGGTCAGAGCATTTCATTTGAGGACCATGTAGATTTGTGTCTGAAATGGTCTTCTGAGGAAAGAACCATGCAGATTTGAGTGCACCTGTCCAGTCAGTGCACGCATTTGTCAGTAATAGTGTAGCTCAACTCAGAACTTAAAAGGAGCTCAACGATTCGACGAACAATACCAAAGAAGGGACATTTGGGTAGGCCGCATAAAGTACTCAAAACTGCCAGATTATCATTAGAAGTAACTGAGAAAAAATAAATAAATATAACCCACATAGTCCTCACATTCACAATAATTAAAATAATAATAATATTATACTTCACAAGTAAATATTCATGTCATTGTGTATATAATTTTAAAGTTTGCAAAATAAACAAAGTTCCGAAAGTAAAAAAATAAAAATTATAATTGGAGCAGCTCAATCCCAAGCCTTTTTGTCCTCAACGTAATCTTTAACGGTATAAAAAGCTTTCTGGCACAACTTACGTTTAATGAATGATTTAAATTTATTAAGGCTTAGATCTTGTACGTGGCTTGGAAGTTTATTATAAAAGCGTATACATTGACATCTGAACGAGCCACCTATTTTCTTGAGCCTTGTTGTAGGTACAACAAATTTGTGTTTGTTTCTAGTATTTATGTTATGGATATCACTGTATTTTTTAAACAATTTTATATTTTTATGGGCATATAAAAGATTATCAAAAATATACTGAGAAGGCACAGTCATTACATTAATCTCCTTAAATTTATCTCTGAGAGAGTGTCTCGGACTTAATTTATAAATTGATCGAACAGCTCTTTTCTGCAAAACAAAGATAGTCTGAATGTCGGCGGCATTTCCCCACAACAGAATACCGTACGACATTACACTATGAAAATAGCTAAAGTACACTAAACGGGCTGTCTCTATGTCAGTCAAATTACGAATTTTCCTAACAGCATATGCTGCGGAGCTTAGCTTTTTTGACAATTTATCTATGTGTGGGCCCCACTGAAGCTTAGCATCCAAAGTTAAGCCCAAGAAAACTGTGCTATCTTCAGGATTCAATTCTTCGCCCTTTATTAACACACTAGTTTTCACCTGCTTAACATGAGGTAGGGTGAACTTAATGCATTTGGTTTTTTTTTCATTAAGGAGTAAATTGTTAACATTTTCGTAAGGGGTCGGTCGACCTCGACTAATCTCATTGTCTGTAGCGACTACCTCTCCGAGTGTATGTTACAGAGGTCCCAAGTCGATGTTATATATACCGACTACAGTCAATGTGTTAGGAGAAGATATTTCAATCGATAGAGCGACCGCAACGTTCCGGCGACTTTTGTACTTCAAAATTTAAAAGTCATTTATTCAAACTAGGCTGAGAATCAGCACTTTTTGAACATCAAAATTACATAAGACTGTCCCCCAAAAACGCCCACCCTTCACCACTTCCTAGTGCTTTTAGCTGGGAAGAAGAAGTGGCGCAACAAACTCCCCAGCAGCACAGCTGTCTGTTCAAGTTAGAAAAATAAAATGATTCTATACAATAGTATGCAAAATTATTATGCAACACAAAACATTACTCCAATTATAAATTACTGGTCATATATCAGCTAGCACACGCCAATATACCAACCAAAAACATCGAGAACTATACTCAAGCAGAATTTAAAAAAATAAAAACTAAACGTAAACAGAACTAAATATCTAAATAATAGCCTCCAGGCATAAAGGGCGTGCCCGCTTACTTATAGTTGTAATTGGAAGTTATAAATGATAAACTAGGACCATCGAGCTAAAATAAATGAACAGTTCATTACTAGTAACAATAACAAAACCATGATCAGCAAGACGACCAGTCACCACAAGCAGCACCCGTTCACGAGCATAACGCAAAGATCAGCCATTACCCCCCTCGCCATATTTGAGTGTAGGAGGCAACCCGACCCCCGACGCTACCGCAAGCATTGACATCTAAGGGAGCGTGACGAACTTGCTGCCGGTTGCTCAGGCAAAAAATAATATGATCAATTGTCGAGGTCACTAGCTCACCACAAATTGCAATACAACTCATAACAAAAACATTGTAATGAGTAGATTATGTCAACAATAAAATAAAATAAAAATAAATTGACTCGTAAAAAAAAAAATTGACTCATCAATTCAAATAAAATAAACAATTATATAAACTCATATAAACTGTCAGTAGGTAAGCTAATTCTGGAGAAAGAACATAAACATTGTCTTGAGTTAATCACAGCGACCAACTATTCTTATCATTTAAGTAGTCGTTGATACAATAGTATGCCTTTGAACAAAGGTTGGATTTTACTTTATTTTTAAACGCATTAAAAGGCAAATCTAGCAAAGAAACTGCTGACAGTAGTGACCTGCTTTCGCCAGTTAAGACGGTTAACCTAAACGGAATGACTGAGGTGTCAAAGATTACAGGTGGCACAGTTAAGCCATTCAGCTTCCTTATATTGTGGTGGCTCCCTATTATGATAGCCTGGCACTTGGTAGGGTTAACTGCCACCCCAAATCGATCAGACCAGTTTTTGACTACACCTAATTCTCCCTTTTTACTGTTCCCTTCCACCTGCTGCGCTCTGACAGAACCCGTCGTTCGCCCAGTCTAAAAATTGGTTCCTTCTGAATACAATATTTTTCTGTACTTTAGTACAGAAAAGGAACCAATTTACCACATTACCATTTACCAATTTACCATTTTTTTGACGCATTGTCACTAATGCGTCTTGTAATCATAAGCATAAGCATAGATAAATAAAAAATAAATTTATTGTACAAAAAGAAAAGAAAAACACATAGAGTTAGTAATGCACTAAACATGATTGTACAAGTGGAGGTCAAAATCAGATAGAACAGCTGGCTCCTGAACTAAGTAAAAATATACTTGTATCTCAGAAGCCAAAGTTCCTCACAAACATTGATTATTATTCTAAAATGCAATCAGGTTAAAGTGACTCAGTAATTACATGTTGTATCAGTATTGAGAAATGTTTTCATGAGGTGATCGTTAGATCTAGATTGTTGACTTAACAAATGTTTGTAATAATTACTATTTGTTAGTAAAGTTTACTAGATTGAGCGTGACTGTGATTGAGTGGAGCTCGTGGCTAAGTAATAACAGCCGCGCGGGTAGATCCATCAGGTTGAGCTACACTTGCCGGGGTTGTTCCGTGGATGGGTGACAATCTTTACATACCCGAGACTCCTCCGTGCCTCGGAAAGCACGTGAAGCCATTGGTGGATCATTCGTGGATTTTTGTTAGTCGTTACGGGATTTCAGAAGCCCGAGTAAGTCTGACACCCAGTCTTACCGGGGTATCGTATTACCCAGTTACTGGGTTGTGAAGATCAGATAGGCAATCGCCCCATGTAAAATACTGATATTCAGCTGCATCCGATTAGACTGGAAGCCGACCCCAACATAGTTGGGAAATGGCTAGGCAGATTGATTGAGTGTAGGTAACTAGTGTGAAATTGTTCTCTTTACAATTTGTTGAGTTTACTTAAACTAGTAATTATATCTCTACTAGTCTTGATCGCAGACGCCAGGTAGATGTTCTTTACTTCGTCTTGCTGTCAAAGCTCAGTGCGATAGGTGTTGCTCCAGGGCTTCTACGGCTTCTTGCAGATTATTTGCGGGACCAACAACAATTTATCAGATTAGGTTTGTACGAGTGTGAGTCAAGGTTCGGTAGTCGGCCCTCTTCTTTCATTTTGATTATTAATGACCTCCCTGGTGTAGTTTTGAATGCTAGATCCCTCTTATATGCGATGACTTAAAACTATTTTATGAAATAAAATCTGAGCTCGATTGCCAAGCTTTGCAATCAGACATTGATTCATTATATAAGTGGAATTTAGAAAATAAAATGGAATTTCATAAATCAAAAACTTTTTACAAAAAAAAAACAACCGACTTCAAAAAAAAACACTACAAAGTGAAAAATAACTTTAATTTCGGAAGTCGGTGTCTTGGTTTAGAATTTTCGTTTTTTGTCACCGACTTCCGAAATTAAAGTTATTTTTCGCTTTGCTTTGTTTCACTCTGTTTGAGAGTATTCGTATCGAGTGGTCCTTAACTTCCCTGGCCATGATGGCTGAAGCGGCAAGAGATACACTCATGCATTCGGCCTGGAACACTGTGTTATGGACTTCCAATGGTGTGGCTATGTGTATGTAAGTCCTCGGAGAAGATTCCAGCACCTGTGCCACTACCTGTTTTGGATCTGTCAGCGAAGATTCGCAGCTCTGCGGGGCGCAAATCCTCGCATCGGCGATCCTCGTGAAGTTGAATCCTGTATTTTTTATCGAAAATAAATTGTTTGGGTACCCGGTCATTTATGACTTTCGTAATAGGGAACTCATTATTGAATCCCTCAAGCAGCGCGGTGTGTTGTATCTCTGTCTTACCTCAGATATTAATTGCATTAAGACGTACCGCTGCCAGTCCCAGCATGGCTTCGATGGCTGCAGTCGAAATAGTCCTCATGCAGCCCGTGGTCGCCACGCAAGCTAGCCTTTGCATGCGTTGTAGTTTGTTAGAAGCTGTAACCAGCTGAGTTCGCGGGGCGATCATGGGGCGGATCACTGCTGTGTACAACCACAGTATAATTTTGGGGGATAGACCCCACTTCTTACCCTTCATTTTCCTGCACTGCCAGAAGGTGATGCAGGCCCTGTTTAGCTTGTTGACATGACTACTCCAATTTAACTTACTGTCTAGAATGACCCGAGATATTTGACCTCGTTGGCCAACTGGAGTTCTGTATCGAACAGTTTGGGTAGGCGGTAAGGGCCTAATACTCGTTTTTGGGTAAACAAAACTAGTAAAACTGGGGTTCACTGATAGTTCAAATTCCCTGCACCAACTTTCTACAATACGTAGTGCTTGCTGGGTGAGGTTGCAGATCGTTCCCGTCACCTTGCCCGTGACAAGGATTGTGAGGTCATCTGCATACCCTATTGTGTAATAGCGGTTGGCGTTGAGTTTGGTGATGAGGTCATTAATTACCAGATTCCATAGAAAGGGGGAAAGCACCCCTCCCTGGGGGCAGTCTCTGGCTATCATGGCCAACTGGCGCTCATCCTCGAGGCGTTTGCTTAATATGTTTGCTTAATAACCACACAATATGTTTGTAATCCAGTCCGTCAGTAACTGTTCTACTCGCATGTCTGGAGAGGGCGCTGCTGATACTGGAGAAGTTGGTTTTGTCGAAGGCTCCTTCGATGACTATGAAAGTGCCCAGGTGCCTTTTTGATGAATCTCGTCCTCTATCTGGTTGACTACCAGATGGAGAGCAGATACGGTCGACTTACCTGAGTTGTATGCGTGCTGATTACCGTGTAGCGGTATGGTTTTCAGAGCGCCATCCCTCAGCTCTCTATCACATAGCCTTTCCATAGTTTTTAGGAGAAAGGAGGTCAGGCTGGTTGGTCGGTGGGATTTGGCGTTTGTGTAGTCACCCTTACCTGGCTTGGGGATGAATATTACTTTCACTTCCCGCCATCGTTTAGGAACGTATCTAAAGGCCAGGCACGCTCTCATTAAAGGCACCAGTCTTATGGCGACAGATGTACCCCCCACTGTAGTAACACGGGGAACACTCGATCAGCACGCGTAGCATGACGCTTTCTATCTCTACGAAGAATAGACATAGCTCTTTCTATACAAAGTGACGTTTCGTTTCTCCATTTTTGACATCGCACCGTAGAAATCTTTCTACAATCTGTCATTTTGCCTATCGTTTCTAACGATCTTTGTCTAGGTCCTTTTACATGTAGACTGTATTTCAGAAGAAACTTTTCTATCCCAAACTGTCAAAATCACTAAGGTAGTGAAGACAATTTGATTTTTTAATCCCCATGCTAAAGACAGTAGAAAACTTTTTACTCGACGGCCACAAAGTTTACACGGTTATCTAAATTTTTTTTAAATTTTGGTTGTCTAACTAATTCTGACTATTTCTAATCGGATT
Organism: Agrochola litura; assembly: GCA_949152395.1. NCBI lineage: Eukaryota > Metazoa > Arthropoda > Insecta > Lepidoptera > Noctuidae > Agrochola > Agrochola litura. The sequence goes on from OX424499.1 coordinate 26,079,696, forward strand.
AAAAGGTGTGGAATAAAATATGAACTAAATTTCACACCAACACCTCGAATTCAGGTGCAAAAACAGTACTGTCTTTTTTTTTCTTTTGCTTATATCTCGAAAATGGCGTGTCCAATCGCAAAAATAATGAAAATTTCGACCCCCTTTATAAAACCCTTAAACCCCTAAAACTCAACACGTAGGTAATCATTTTTTTTATTTTCCATACAAAAAGTGAAAAATTCCATATAAAATACTGTACCTAATTTTTTTTCTTCCAAAATACAATATTTTGACACTCAGATTTTTTTCTGTAGTTGACGTGACTTTATGTCAATAAAAATTGAGAATCAAACAGAAAAAAAACCTGTGACAAAACAAAGAATTGTGAATCGAATTATGAAAAGAGTGAATTTCGTAAAAGTGCAGTTGAGTCTTTCTACTTTCCTGCCGTCCTGTCTACACGGAACGTCATTTTTGTCTATTCTTCCGTCGATAAAACTCGTTTCTACGGTGGTCATGCTACGCGTGCTGGACCAGCCGCCTTAAAAGGATGGAAGCTCCGAATGGCCCATTGGAGTTTCTCCAACGTGATCATCCTGCGTGCGTAACTCCAATCATTATCTGATGGTGTTTGGGTTTCATCTTGCCAGTCGATTACCAGCGCGAAGATGCATCCTGGGAAGTGAGTTTCAATTAGGACACGTTTTGTTTCTTCAGGCGACGACATGAGTGTGTTATCAGGATTGCGGAGGGTGGTGGGCCCAGATGTATTCTGTTGTGCCAGAACTTTCCTTACCCTGTTTGCTTGCTGACAAAATTCAATGCTACAACAGAATTTGCGCCATCTCGAAGTGCTCCTGAATCTGATGCATTTTTTGTAGCTGAAGTTATCCCAGTCCTCATGCGCACATGTGTTCATGGCTATGTTCAAAGCTGTTCTTACCTTACTGCGTTTGTGCTCCAGATCAGCGCCCCACCAGGGTTGTTTACCCGGTATGTTGCGCGGCGTCGTCTCTGGGCAGGCAGTTTTGTAGCTGTCTATGATTGACTCAGTAAGATGGCTCACTTGTACCTCAATTAGTGTCGTGTCCGCAAATGTCATCGGATCGCTTAACGTCGCAAGCCTAGATTCAAGGCTGCGTGTGTAGGTGGCACGATCCGTTTTACGCGGATAACGCCGTGGTGGTATTGGTGGGACCCAGACCTGAATGTCGAAGCGGATACACCTGTGATCGGAGCAGGAGGCCTCCATAGAGACCTGCCCACCCATTAGTAATTTCCACCGCACCCTCTGTTGCCAGAGTAAGATCTATGATTGTGCGGCTTCGCCTGGTTACGAATGTTGGTTCGGAGCCAGTGTTTAGTAGGGATAGGTTAGTCGAGAATAAGTAGTCAACCAAGGCCTTACCCCTCTCGTTTTGCGTGTCCATACCCCACAGCTGGTGGTGAGCATTGGCATTGGCCCCGACAACGACCTCAAACCCTCATCTCTCGCAATGGCTCACCAGGCGGGCGAGTCCGTGGGGAGGCGGTGCCTCCGCCTCGGGCATGTAGGCCGAGGCAAAAACGATCACCATCTCTGTGGCGTTGTCACGCTGTATTATCAGCTTTGCTGCAGAGACATATCTGCAACAGAATTCAGTTAAGAGCTGTGTTTTGAGGTTACCTGTGACATAGATGCACGATCTGGGATGATCATGGTCTGTGGTGACCAGGAGCTTACCGCCAAGATTGGGGAATCCTTGTATGCGGCCCGCCCTAATCCACGGATCAAGACAATGGCCGTGTGTTGAACCTCCAGCCACTTGCGAAGCTGAGCCGTCGCAGTCTGACTGTGGTGAAGGTTAGCTTGAAGAACTTTACATGCCTACAAAAGGGACGCCATCGCTGGTCAAACCCTCGTCCCCCTCAAGCCTAAGCCTGGCAAACAGGTCGACCTCGTCAAAACCGTCTCCTCCCTGCCCCGAAGCCGGAGACAAAATCATGTCGTTCAGCTCCTCGCCCGATGAAGGGACGGCGCCCACGGTGGCGGCAGCAGAGGCGGTTGACTCTGCTACAGCAGGCTCAGCCGCGGATGTTTCTGGGTTGTTTGGTGGGGGAGTACACTCCCCTGCTGGTATTAGCGGCAGCTGCGTCAGCGCCTCGCAAATGGATCCCATAGCTGAGGAAGGCCCTTGGGGAATGTCGGTAAACCTGCCGTTCTGATCCTGAAACTTTACGTACACCGCCCCCAAACCTATTGAGAGACGGCGCCCGGCCTCCATCAGGGTCGGGATTTGATCTACAGGAACACCGACCACCACGAACCATGCCGCAGCTTGTTGGTCGGCATGTAGAAGTACCCACCTCTTTATGTCGACTCAGGGGTTCTGATAAGACAGAACGTGCCTAATATTGGTCGGCTCTGGAAAGACCCCCTGCTCGTCTAGGATCACGACACCACATCGTGCTCGTTTTTGAATCTCCGACTGACTCTTGACGACTAACGAGATGCTAGTTGGGAGAGAAAGTTCGGATCAGACTGTCTTCCTTAGCCAGGCTAAGGTGTGGTCGTTACCTTACACAATTTTAGAACACCCCCGGCGAACAGCGGCTTTGCATTGAAGGTCGGCCCTGGAGTGTCTTGCTTGGGGGAGTAGGCCTCGAGAATGATCTGCTTCTGGATAGCAGCGAGTACCTGGTCCGATACGTCCTTGCTGAGGAACCCCGTGCGGTCGCAGGTGATCGCGACGTTGAGGGTAGCGCTGGCAGCTTGAGCGTAGCTTCGTTGGGCGACCCGTTTGGATTGATCAAGACGCGGCCGTTAATGCTCTCCCCGAGGTGTCAGTCTCGTTGAGAGCACGCTTGACCGCAGCCTGATCTTTCCAATTGGGTCGCTGTGTCGTGATGGTCTCTGCAGCCGGCCTCTCATGAGTACCGGTTGACGGTTGACTGGGCGCTGGTCAGCTAGTCTACCTGCGACCGCTTTCCGACTGAGAAGTTGAGCTGGCCGTTTGTGACCTGTTTGTTCCCAGAGCCCTTTCTTGCCATTATGCAAGCCTGGCGACGCTCCTTCCGTCGCTCTTTCCTCGTCGCTCTGTCCCTCTGTTTGCCCTTTTCTGAGGCAGCTGGTGGACCTATAGGGTCAGTGCAAGGGCAACGGGCTTTTTGAGTGCATTTACCCTTGCCCTTGCGTTTATACAGGGTGATTGGAAGATGGGTGCAAAGCTTTAAGGCGAAGATAGTACAGACAATTTATTTATTTATTTATTTATCAAGTCATCATCACTATCATTACAGGATTGTCCTAATTCAATAGTGTGGCTACAATTACAGTTTTATTATTTATCATATTCATAACATATTCTGTACATAGTGATTTTTGTGAACTTACCCAGAGATCAAAGTAAAAAGATCTATGCTGTCTGCTACGTCATTAAGTATACGCAAGGTACGTGTTATAGGGGCTTTACTCAGTAGATTGGTCCTACTACTGGGAACCGCCAATAGACGTGGCCGTCGCCTTCGCAATACATAATTGTCGGGCACACACAGGTTTATTTCTTTTAATATACCCGGGTTTGAAGTCTTGCCACGCAATAATTTAAAAATATAGGTAGCAAGAGCTATGTCCCTCCTTGTTTCCAATTTATTGTATCCCACCATGCCTATAACAAACAAGGTTGGATACATCAATGGATAAAATGGATATACACCATATAACCTTAAATACAGAAACCTAGTAATTTTATTTTGTATACGCTCCAGCATGAGACTATATTTAGCTTCATGTGGAGCCCATATGATTGCGTTACATTCGAGCTGACTTCTTACCAATGCATTATACAAAGAAGTTAGCGCAGCGATGCTTGTAAAACCCTCAGCTCTTCTTAGGACGAACCCTAGGCTCCTGTAGGCTTTTTTACAAACATTTACGATGTGATTACGAAATGCCAGGTCCGAGTCAAGGCGTACTCCTAAATCACGCACCGTTTCCGTTCTTTTCAATAACGTGTTGCCCACTCTATAATCATATTTCTTGGGCATTTTCATCCTACTAAAAGTTATTGCCGAACACTTTGACGTATTAAACACCAACTTATTCTTCTCTCCCCATTCCACGACCCTGTCTATGTCTTCCTGTAAGCGCACAAAGTCCTTTTGTTCTTTCACAGAGAGTAGCAATTTTAAATCGTCAGCAAACAACAGGCACTTGGCACTCTTGACGACCTCGGGCAAGTCATTTACCATCACTATAAATTGGAATGGTCCCAAATTACTGCCCTGACTTACGCCTGACCTCGTAAAATAGGGCTCAGATCTGTACCCAGCATATTCTACATACTGCTTTCTGTTACTCATATGATCAGCGAAGAATTTCAGCAATTTAGGAGTGCATCCGACTGCCACAAGCTTTGTCAATAAAATGTCATTATCGACTAAATCAAAGGCTTTTTTAAAATCAAAGTATGCAGCATCGACCTGCACTCCCAAATCAACGCTAGGAACCACATATGCCATAAAATTCAGCAGATTTGTAGTCGTGCTACGACCCGGCCTGGACCCATGCTGTGAGTCAGACAACGTGACTGAAACTTGGTTCAAGACACAATGATGGATAACTGATTTAAATACCTTTGCTGGTACCGACAACACCGCCACCGGCCTATATCCACTAACTTCACTCCCTGCTTCGCCCTTAGGTACTGGTATTATTCGCGTAGTTTTCCAGCGTTCCGGAAAGTATGACTGCTCAAAACATACATCATATACGTATACCAGCGGTTGTGTTAAATAATCCCTGCAGTCTCTAAAAATAAATGGTGGGATGCCATCTGGTCCTGCTGAACGCTTAGGCTTAAGTTTAGTTAGCGCCTCCCTTACCTGGCTGCTATCAATACTCTCTATGTGTACTCGGGAACTACTTGTGTTACTCTCGGCCACGGGGCGGCTTGCACGTCTAGTTTTGCTTTCAGGGGACTGTACACGGACTTGAAAAAGTTAGCAAATTCGTGAACACATTCGGTGTCCGATAAAATTTGACCATTTTTTGTAATTTTTTTACGGTTCACCATACCCTTTTTGCTCCTTACATAATTCCAGAAGGATTTAGGATCCTTTGCGAGATTGTATTGCACATTCTCAAGTTGTTTGTCGTGTGCCAATTCTATTAACATTTTAACCTTAGCTCTATACTGAGAAAACATTTCGTAATCACTCGTTAATCCACTAATTTTGTACTTCTTATGAAGCAGTACTTTTAATTTTATGTCGCGAATAATATCTGCCGTGTACCACTCAGGGTAATGGTATCTTGAACTAACACGGCTACGTCGCATTTTCCTGGGAACGCAATCATCAATAATACCATTCAAAATATCATAGAAATAACTCACACACTCCTCTGGCTCGCTTATGTTATACATAGGCGACCAGTCCTGATTCATTATCATATTATACAACTTACTGTAATCCGCTTTATAAAAATTCCACTGTGGCCAAGAATCGTTTTCTTGCATATTTACAGGTATATCTTTAAAAGTACAACCACTAACAGCTGAGCGTTTGCTTCAGGGACTTGAAAACGAAATTAATTTCGTTCCAATACACAAAATGTTATCTAATAACGCTCCAAATTTTGTAACGATACTAAAACCTAAAAATATTAATAACGTTACAAAAAAAAAAACGTTATAGAATATCATTTTTGTAGAACAAAATTTTAAGTAACGTTATAGGTATCAGTAACATTATGCTTATATCCACTTGTAATAACGTTACAGATTCATTTGTATAACGTTATTCTTAAGAACTTTTCCCGCTGACCACCGCTCTGTCGTCGCCCAGCACCACCACCACCACCACCACCACCGGCCACCCCCGTTACAGCGGCCAGCGGCCGGCTGGTGGTAAGCCACCGCCGTATTCAAACATAAGTTCGTACGAAAGTGCTCATTTTTTACAGACAGTGTTGTGAATGAATGGTTATTGTTACCTACTTACTTTTATTTTCATGTGATAGTGTCATGTTCACAGTTTTTTTTGGCAATTTTGCGTATTGAAATGAATAACGTTATTATTTCGCTATACCGATATATTAATAACGATATATTTTTAATAATGTTTTTAATCAGTTTAAGATTTCGTTCCGTTTGTTAGTATCGTTATAGTCAATGAATTAATTTTGTTACGATCCTGGTGGAACGGTACAAATTATCGTTACCGGAACTTCACGTAACGTTATTTTGAGTAACGTTTCAAGTCCCTGGTTTGCTTACACGCGGTACCGTAATGTCTAGCGGCGGGTGATACGTGTCTATTGGCACTATCGCTTCATCTGCCTCCCTGACACACACACTCTCACCCATACTCAACGAACATAGCACTAAATCTAACTGCCTGTTATTACAATTTGGTACCTTATTTTTCTGCGTAAGTTCACAAAAAAATATAAAATATTCGTAATAATTATTTATGTTTACATCACAAGAGTATAAGTTGAAATCACCTATTATAACAACCTCCTTATATTGGACACATAATTGTTCTAATAGCCTCAGCAATAACATATATTCATTCTCATTACTATTTGGAGGTATGTAAAGAACACAACATAAAAACAAATACTTGTTACCTTTATGTACGGTTGCACAAACCAATTCGAAGGTACATCTATCGATTACGACATTATTCGCAGGTAGCGTAACTCGGCGCAGCTCGAGCCAGTGTGCGGCCACGAGAAGCGCGCCGCCTTGCTTACGCCCATCCGCCCGGTCACATCGCAGAATACTATAGTTTTGTGGTACCAACTCCGCGTTATGTATAGAATCATTGCAACCCGTTTCGGTAATTGCAAATAAATCTGCTCCTATCGCTTCTATGTTTTTACAGAAAATATTTACTTTTGTACGCAGTCCTCTTGCATTTTGATAGTAAATATTAATCGTTTTATTTTCCATTGTCTCTCTTATTTGTGTATCTCCGAAACCAAATCCATTCGGCAAACTCCGCGTTCACGGGCCATACTTCCGGTTTACACAATTCTTCATACACTCCCTCTGCTACTCCGATAATGAAAGATGAATAATCTCTTTCGGTTTTATACTTGATTTTTTCGACTTTTACATTTTGATCCCTGCCGCAGATGCTCGTTACATGCGCTGTTAACCTTTCGATGGTAGTCTCTGGATGCAACCTCCATATATGAAGATGTCTTTTTCGCTCCATAGCTTGCAGATCAAGGATACTCGCATTTTGACCTCTATTTACATTTTTGGATTTCAGCTTAGATCTTTTTCTTTGTACCGTGGTCCATTCTGAAGCTCCCGGTACAGTTTCATCCTTACTTTCTGCATTGGTTTTTAAATCTGTATATGGTGCAGATATTGTTTGCTCCTTTGGCTGCAATACTTCGCTATATTTTTCCGGTCTTGGCGTCAACACTTTTTTCGTGGCCACAACGGGATTTATTATTTTGCGAGTAGGTAGGCACTGCACCTTCTCGGTATCACATATTGTTTCAATAGACACTTGTTGCAGTGTTGATGTGTCATTAGATTTATATGTGTCAACCAGCTTCTCTAACTGTTGATTGTGAGCTTTCATCATATTTAATTTACTGTGTAAAGTTTCCATTTTTACAACTTTATCTTCAAATACCTTCATGTTTGCATCACGAAGTTCCTGCAGTTCATTTTTTATGCTATTACAGACTTCTTCGATCCTTTTAATGTTGTTTCCTTGAATATCTAAGTGTGATAAAACTTCCAAGCGGAATGCTCTCAGTTCTTCCAACATATTAGGCTCCTGAGCAGTCTTCGGCACCGTTCCTTCAGATATTTTCTGACGACTGCCGCGCTGTGTATTGACATTGTTGCTGGTAGTAACGGTGTCCCCCAGCCCTGACACTCTTCGAGTAGGTGTATTCTCGTTGCGCACAGCTTTATGTGTAGAAGATCGGCACTCGGGACATATCCACTGTCTTTTTTCTTCTTCATTGACTTGATCTATAGTTATTCCAAGACAATCTAGACCGTAGCTTTTGTTGCAATTTTTATTGCAACACTCCATGAATAGCACATCAAGTAATTCCGTATTACAACCACTACATAATCGAGTCATCTCGATTAAACACAACTTAATTCTCTGCTGCACGTACACAGACGTCCGCTCAGTTCGAACGCGCGCGCGATTGCATGCCATGGTTGTCTTAGACGAAGTCTTACCAAATATTTTTAACCAAATTTTTAAGTTTTTTTTCGGAAATTCTCAAAATTTAATGTAAACTGCATAATTATGGCCAAATTGAATGATAAATGAATTAATTTTTTATTTATTTAATTAAAGTAATGTGTAAGCAATCAAGCAAAACATGTTTTAGGCTTCTGTGTCATTAAACATTTTTTTTACAGACATTTAAAGCTCAGAAAAAATAAAAAAATTGTACAATACGTCTTTTAAACCTTATTAAAAATTAAAAAATTTGGTAAGACTTCGTCTAAGACAACCATGGCTTAAATGGTTCTAAATTGTCTATACTATCTTCACCTTAAAGCTTTGCACCCATCTTCCAATCACCCTGTATACTGATTTAGTGGCATGAGGAACAGGGTGTAAAGTTCACTCATCCACCATAGAAAAGGGAGGATCCTCCGACCAGACGGGTGTTGTGTCTGGCAGGCAACTGCCCAACGGTTTGAAGTTGAAATCTTGTATCTATGTCGATCGCTCGGTAAACTCTAATTGCGCGATGCAGGATTTGTGTGACGTCATGTCTATGATGCGTAGTTTTGTATGTGGCGGTATAACCGCTACACTGAGGCTACCGGTGGACCTGAAGGGTCGGTGCAAGGGCAACAGGCTTGTTGAGTGGCTTTACCCGTGCCCTGGCGTTTCTGCACCACTTGCCAGGCACGTGAGAACACGTCCTCGGTGCTGCCGGCCGCCTTCGTATGATGAGTGACGGCCGTCTGGTGGAAGGAGGCTAGAGGAGCCACAGGAGTGGGTGGGTGTTTGATAGGATCCCTGGTACCGGTGTTACCTGGCATCGGGATCTGTGTGGAAAGGGTCCACACAGATCTAAGGGTAAACTGCGCAGGTCCTAGCGCAGGTGACTGCTTACTCCCACTCGCCATCAGCTGGTTTTAGTAAAAGTCGAGCCCGCCACCACCCAGTCACGGGGGGGCACGGTTAGGAGTGGAAGTTGGAAAGGTGGAAAGGGAGGAGTGGGGATGGTTGAGCTGAATGGTGATCCATGCGTCAAGTTCGTGAACGGGCGCCGTCAGTTGGGACTGGTCATCTCTTAGCTGCCAGGGCTTATTTTTAATTTATTTTAATTTTTTGAATTGTTCTTTGTTTTATCTTTTTATTACGGACGTTCTAACGTGCATGTCTTTCTACATTGTTCTCACATGTATAATTTCAACATGAATGATGTAACCAATATTTTGTAATATTTTTTTATTTAAAAGAGTGTCCGTGGAGTTACTTGCCCGTTCTTCTCCATAGGTACCTACTACGCTTTAGAATAGGCAACTAGCTTCATACCTATTTCTGACTGACCGATTCCTTGACAATTCAAAAGTGCCTGTAAATGGTTTAATTGAAATAAATGCTTTGAGTCTGAGTTTGAGATACGGATAGGATAGAACGGGGAGGGTTTGTGAGATTCGGGACACGAAGGCATAAGACGGGAAAGAATGAGGTTAAGGGAATTGAAGAAGGGATGCAAAGGCGCCTGATGGTTTTAGTTACGTCTATTTCTTATGGAATTAGACCAAGAACGGGGTGGCAACCTCGGGAAGGTGCATCCGCCGGACTTGCCTTGAGGATCTACACGACTATAGTGCTCACCCTCAAGACCCCGCCAACCCTATCACTTCTGAAGGAGGCGGCAGGGTAGGCCAGCATCTATACTACCAAGCAAAGCTAAGCAAAGCATGTCGTTTTGCAACCGCGAAAGAATAAATCCAGACCCCCCAGCTACCTATGAATAATAATTAGTTTTAAGTACAAAGTTTATTGAGAGTAGAGACTCACCGACCCCACAGTCAAGCCAATACTACGGTTTTGTGGGGCTTAGCTTATTAGTTACACTTAGCATATGCGAATAAAGATAAATAAATAATAATAGCACATTTCAATAATGTATTCCCCAAAACAATTTAAATAAAAATAAAAGTAATAATAACTAAAACCCAACTACGACCAAAAAAGTCAACTACAAAGGTATAAACAAGACATCGCAGACAGACAAAACAAAAATCCGGAGTCATACGTGTAAGGGCATAAATCGAACAGATTACCTACGTGTGACTCCGGATTTTAAATTTTTTGTTGTGGGCTGTCCTTTAGTAGGTAGCTTGCCAAAGTAGGTACCTATGTCTCCGGCTATTTCTACTGGAATCAAAATTGAAATCGCAAGACAGTAACCAAGATTGCAGCAATTAGCTAAATTGTTCAATAAAATATACACAAGTTGTTTGAATGTGCATCGCTCGTCCATGGCGGAGACGGATTTCCAACTGTTAAAATTACAATCAATCATTAATAGTAACGGAACGGAGTAGATACAGACTTTTCTATAAAATAGTGCATGTGATTATCTTCTAACATTCTGTTTACCCAAATTTTACACTACCTTTTATTGTATTAACTCTTTTAAAGAAAGTGGAACAGCATCACACCAAATACGGTTGATGTTGAATTATACTAACTACTGATGTAGGTACATTTTATTTACTTCGTTTTTGGTAGAGATGGATCTACTTTGTCTAAAGTAAACGAAGAGTAGTACAATGAGTGTATTTCCAGGGAGATGGCATCGAGAGCATGGCGGCGCGAGCGGCGCGCACGCGGCGGCGCGCACTGGCGCGGCGGGCGGCAGCCGCGCGCCTGCGCCCCGGCACGCCGCCGCCCGCGCCCGGCCGCCGCCACCACCCCATACAGACCGAGTACTACCTCGAAGAGGTACCTTATACTTTCGATTCAATGTCGACGAAGCTCTTTTCTTTCAGAAGCCGTCCGCGGTTAGTTGAACTAGTTGAACATGTGCGTGATATGATTACAGCTGTTCGACAAGGGTGTGGAGATGGACGTAGGCGTGCAGACGGACCTGTTCGTGGACCGGCCCGCCACGCCTGTGTACGTACCCGCCAAGACCGGCGCCGACGCCTTCACGCAGATCTACCCTGGAGACGTGAGTAGTGTTGTTCACGTTGTTGTGCACTTAGTGGTATAGAAGATGGTTCATTATTCCGTTGTACTTGCAGTTGTTCGACTTCGACCTGGAGGTGCAGCCCATCCTGGAGGTGCTGGTGGGCAAAACGACAGAGCAGGCGATGGGGGAGGTGGCGCAGGAGGAGGAGCTGGCCACTCTGCGCGAGCAGCAGCGGCGCTATTGCGAGCTGCGCGACGCCGAGCTCGCCGAGCGCCACCGCCTCGCCGCGCACGACCTGCGCCTGTACCAGGAGAAGGTACGTGTCCTGTACCCGGGAGGAGCTGGTCGGCCGGCGAGTGCTGACCCGTGCGTGTGTCGCAGGAGCGGCGCGTGGCGGAGGCGCGCGTGGCGCAGATCGCGGCGGTGGAAGCACGCGAGCGCGCGGCGGCGGCGGTGCTTGTGCAGGGCTACGTGGCGGAGCTGCTGCCGTCCGTGCTGGCGGGGCTACGCGACCAGGGGTACCTCATGGAGAGGATCGAGCGCGGTCAGTAGCCCACACTCGATTCACATTATCTCGCCGAACTGATCATAAATAATAATAATACCAGCCTGTTACTATCCCACTACAGGGCGAAGGCCTCTTCTCATACAGAAACTCAAACTCAAACTCAAACTCAAACTCAAAGCATTTATTTCAATTAAACCATTTACAGGCACTTTTGAATTGTCAAGGAATCGGTCAGTCAGAAATAGGTATGAAGCTAGTTGCCCATTCCAAAGCGTAGTAGGTAGGTACCTATGGAGAAGAACGGGCAAGAAACTCCACGGACACTCTTTTAAATAAAAAATTGTTACAAAATATTGGTTACATCATTCATGTTGAAATTATACATGTGAGAACAATGTAGAAAGACGTGCACGTTAGAAGCGTCCGTAATAAAAAGATAAAACAAAGAACAATTCAAAAAATAAAAATAAGCCCTGGCAGCTAAGAGATGACCAGTCCCAACTGACGGCGCCCGTTCACGAACATGACGCATGGATTAGCACCATTCAGCTCAACCATTTTGAAGGGAGCTAAATGATCCAACACACGCGCCACCATCAGCGAAACATTTGAGTGAGCATGACATACTCACAGCCGCCAGGGCAGATTCAAGTCAATGCAAGACATATTACCCGGTAAATGGTAACTCTTTAGTACATAGTACTCACACCTGTGCTATGCAATTATATAATATAATGGAGATTGAGTTTATACAATGCAAAGATAGTCTTACAATCTTCAGCAGCTCCAACAGTATTTGCAAATGTTAATCAATTAGTTGTGGAGCAGGACCAGCATTGAGCCAAGCATTTTTATCAGCGATGTAATCCCCCAACGTATAATATGCCTGCCTGCATAGTGTGCGTTTTATACAAGATTTGAATTTCGTCTCATTCAGTTGAAGTATGTGGGGAGGAATTTTATTGTAACATTTTAAACAGTATCCCATAAAAGATGAATCTACTTTAGCCAGTCTGAAACCTGGTTGAACTAATAGGTCCCTATTTCTTGTACTATAATTATGTCTATCACCTCTTTTGCTAAAAAGATGTAAATTCTTTCTTACGTACATGATGTTTTCATAGATATATTGACAAGGTACCGTCATGATGTTAATATCCTTAAACAGTTTCCTTAGAGAATCGCGCCTGCGGAGATAATATATGGCTCTGATCGCTCTTTTCTGCAGAATAAAAATAGACTCGATGTCTGCAGCCCGTCCCCACAGTAAAATACCGTAAGACATGATACTATGAAAGTAGCTAAAATAGACTAGCCTCGCGGTATCTACATCAGTAAATTGACGGATTTTTCTGACAGCATATGCTGCTGAACTTAGCCGTCCTGCAAGAGATGTTAAATGAGGACCCCATTGCAGCCTTGAGTCGAGCGTGATCCCTAGGAAAACAGTTTTGTCAACAAATTCTAGTTTCTCTTGATTCAATACTATCTCACAATCACTACTTTTGACATTTGGTAAAGAAAATTTTATGCACTTAGTTTTTTTTCCATTTAATACTAAATTATTAGCAGTGAACCAATTTTGGACCTGCAGTAGGGCGTTATTTACGTCGTTAAAATTTGTAGCACGTCTATCTACCTTAAAAATTAAAGAAGTATCGTCAGCAAATAACACCATTTGTGGTTGATTTTTTAATAAATGGAGTAGATCATTTATATACACTAAGAAGAGGAATGGACCCAATATCGAGCCTTGTGGCACACCTATTTTTACTTTTAAACCTAGTGAATTGATACCGTTTATTTGAACTTGCTGTTGTCTATCATTTAAATAAGATTTTACTAAATTGAGTGCAAGTTTTCCAAGTCCGTAATGCTCAAGTTTCAAGAGTAAGGTTTCGTGATCGACGCAATCAAATGCTTTGGAGAGGTCACAAAAGATCAAGAAGGCACGAATATTGATCACCACGCTTGCTCAAGGCGATTTGGCTATTTCAAACTTATCCAGGTTTCCTTATAACATCTCTTGCGGGGCGGCTAAGCTCGGCCGCTTATGCTGTTAGAAAGATAAGACAGTTAACAGATGTAGAAACCGTGCGTTTGGTATATTTTAGCTACTTTCACAACATTATGTCGTATGGCATTTTACTGTGGGGTCGGTCTGGTGACATTGAATCCATCTTTATTTTACAAAAGAGGGCTGTCAAAGCCATTTATAATCTATGTCGTCGCGAATCTCTCAGGGAACTATTTAAAAAGATTAATATTATGATGGTACCTTGCCAATTCATCTATGAAAATATTATGTATGTAAGGAAAAATCTAAATCTTTTTAATAAAAAAAGTGATAGACACAATTTTAATACTAGAAATAAAGATAAAATAGATTAACCATTTTTCAGATTATCTAAAGTACAGACAGCGTCACTATGTAGTAACCCCTCAAGTTTTAAAATATTACACTGCTACAACATTGAATTCGATACAAATAATCTAAAGAATACTTCAAAAAGAGTTCATTGTTTCGACTTGGATTCGAACCACGGAAAGAAGCGGAGATGCCGCAAGCCAAAATCACCTAAGAATGAAGCGTCGTCGCCTGAATACGGGGGACGAGGTACGGCGATGGCCACACCCACGGAGTACAGAAAGAAGCGGAGATGCCGCAAGGCAAGTAGGCCTTGCGCCTTCAATTAGGCCCTGACGTCATAGTGGGCGGGGCCGCAAACCTTAGTTGCGAGTGAATCTTCATCGCGTTTGGGTGCGTTGTATTGGTTAGTTGTCTCTTTCTACGTATCGAAGATAACGAACGCGTGCAGATCAAATCAGAGCATGATCTCGCCAGTATTGAAAATAAGGTATGACTTTCAGCATTTTTACCATTTTAAAATTCTGGTTTATGTAATTCTAATTAATTTCTTAGCTTTGAACGAGATTTGTATCACTTTTGAATATACACGCACCTCGAAAAAACAAAACAATACACATATCACCCCCCCCCCCCTTTATAACACACTACTACTATAAACATACTTTTAAAATATATGTCCTAACTACCATAAACACACACAAGACAAACACTAACATCATACCAACACACTATGTATATTTTAAGCAATGGCCGGCAAGGACAAGTATTACTTATTGTTTAATAAATGGCTACCGCGTGTGAATCATTACAGTCACAGCAACAAATAGACAACATAAAGCTTGCTAAGTCGATTGAATGCGACTGTGCAGATCTTGAGAAACATATATCTATACTCAAAAAATATTTTACAGTAATTTCCCAAAACATTAGAGGCGTTTGCTGCAATTTTGATGACTTTTTACTTTCATTATCTAGTCTTAAATTTGAAACAGACACCATTATTTTAACTGAATGCCTACTTAACTTAAATAAACCTGTACCTCAACTTGATAATTACAATTGCTATTACACCACAAACCTTTCGAATAAACATGACGGAGTCGTTGCGTATGTGAAAAAATCATTAAAACATAGTGTTACAGAAGTTAAACTCTTGCACGCATCTTGTCTTCAGATTGAGGTAGGTACTAAATAATTAGGTACTAACATTGTCTTTGGTATACACCGTGAAATTTGAATCACAGTTTTACTAGAACAAACGTTGTTCAGACCATGGTCTACTACTATTCTAAAGTATCAAATATGTTATTAAAACAAACTGACCCAGGCGTTCTCAAATAAGTCTTATGTTACTCAAACGTGTTCCAACATTAACCGTAACATCAAATTACTCATCGCGGCAGTGATATGGCCACGGAGTACTGAAAGAAGCGGAGATGCCGCAAGCCAAAATCACCTAAGAATGAAGCGTCGTCGCCTGAATGCGGGTGTTCGGGGGACGAGGTACGGCGATGGCCACACCCCACGATGGAAACCTCGCCCATTTTTTGTAAATCCATCTAGCGCTGAAAGGAATTATTACGGTGAAACTGAACTAACAGTTTTTCATTTTAGTTCGTCTACTGGCCACTACGGCGTAACAAAGCATGACACTTTGTTCCAGAACATTCTAGTGCGTTAGTATGGTGGGAACACATTATTTATACCCAACTGTGGGCGAAGCCCAAAAGATGGGTAACATGGGTTAACATTTTTATAGTCATTTAGGCATTTCTAATATCTGCATTAACAGGGAATCTAAAATGATAACAAAATAGGATTAAAAAACAAATAAATGAAGATAACAAATTCGATAAATAAAAAGTAAGTTCAAAAACTAAAACCGGACTAAAAGGTATGAAACAAGAAAATATTTCAGACAGAAGTCAAGACATAGGTTTATAAGATATAAGCTTAATATTTTTTTTTGGTTATTTGGTATAATACCAGTCTATTATGGGAAAAGGCCTCTTCTCATACAGAGAAGGCACGAGAATTTATCACCACGCGCGCTCAAGGTGTGTTGGCGATTTCAGACTTATATCCAGTACGAAAATAAGTTACGCAATTAGGGTTAATTGCGTAACTTATTTTCGTAAACAATTTTGCCTAATTTGATTCATTTTGACAGTTCAACAACATTCATTGCGTTATTTACGTTGTTGAGCAGATTTTTTTTTCAACTTATGAAGCAATGGATTAGCAATCTGTTTCAAATCGAAACAGATTGTGGCTGTGTTGTATTACGCAATTAGGGTACAGGTTTCCTCACGATGTTTTTCCTTCACCGATGTTGGTAATGTCCAAGATAAACTCAGAAAGTAGGTACATTTGAATTGAAAAAGTCACATTAATACCTGCCCGGATTTGAATCCACAACCTCGTGCATGAGAGGCGAGGCCTTAACCACTGGACCATCACGGCATTTATGGTAAAATAGGTATTAATTTACAGCCGCGCCGTACGTAGCACAGTCTCACTTTTGCTTGTTTTTAACAATTTAAACATATTTATTTACTTGGACGATTTCCAATGCACTTTAGACATTGGCAGAATAGTCGACATCGGCTTTGCTTGCCATTTAATAAAAATAGAATAGAATAGAATACTTGGAAAATATGATATAATATACATATTTGTAATGTGCTCGTCAAGCCCTTTCATTTGATACCCAACATGGCACGATTCAATTATTTTTATTTTTTATTTCGTTACTTTATGTCCTCTAGAGGGCGCCATATTACATTTAATGTGACGGCACATACCTATCCTACAACCAGCGGACAATCAAAACGCTTCCAATGATACCTCATTTGTCAAATTATGATCGGCAGTTTAGAAGTTATGAGGTAACAGATGAACATACATACATACTGGTTAAAATCATAACCCTCCTTTTTGCTTCGCCGTAGTCGGGTAAAAAATAGGATCTTGCTAGCATGATGCACACATTTTTATTTAACAGGTAGGACCGGCAACTTACCGACATATGGCGCATTTTTCTTATTTTAAATTCTTCTTATTTCATGTATCAAAGAACGTATTTATTTATGAATTAACTTATAGAGAGCAAAATAAAACTCAAGCAAGTAATTTGAGTCGCAAATTAGTCACAATAATATGCATTGATAATGATAAAAATACGAAATCGGTGAGAATTGGTTAGAATGCACCTCCTCGACAACAGATGTCTCTAGCTACAATCTGGCGATCAAACGAGAAAATGTGTTTTAAAATGAAAATATAAATTTTAGGGACTTACACATGAAATGTTATGCCATCAATATGTTTCAATTTTGATCCTGAATAATTTTTGCATCCAACAACAGCGCACTTCATTATTAAAACAATTTAACTATTAAAAAACGATTAGAATACAACGCACCCAAACGCGATGAAGATTCACTCGCAACTAAGGTTTGTGGCCCCGCCCACTATGACGTCAGGGCCTAATTGAAGGCGCAAGGCCTACTTGCCTTGCGGCATCTCCGCTTCTTTCAGTACTCCGTGGATATGGCATTCAAAAGAGTTATGAGGAGTCCACGTGGACTACAAGGATGTCCAGCCAATGCGGGCCGAAATGCAAATAAATCATTAGCCAATGACATGCAATCGCGCGAAATATCGTCCCGCCCATTTCTTTTGTTGACTGCCGCCAGCCGCCCCCGCCACCCGAGCGGTAGCCAGTCTACCGAAATCTCTCGAGCGGGTCACACGTATGCGTCCGATGTACTTACGTCACGGGCACGTATCGCGAGTTTTTTTGTGAAAATGAGTTCTAAGTGTTCTAACTATTTTAATGTGGAGTGGTGTTGGATATGGCGTTTTGCGTGCAATTTTGTACCTACATTCTGAACTGTGATGTAAGAAAGTAACTAAGTAGGTAGGTTCGTGTTAAAATACTTACTTTGGGGGAATCAAGTTACATGCAAAGAGTTAACAGCGTTAAAAGTAAATTTGGAAGGAAATTTTTGCAAATTGAAATTGTCATAATTACGTAACTTGAAAACTCACTTTTTTGTTTGTAAAGATATTTCTTTAGTTTTGGTCTTAAATGAAAGGTCTAAACTTAAAACCATTTGTCACGTTTAGTTCATGAAAATCGGCCCGCGGAACAAAAAGATACGGTAATTTTTATGTATGTAAATTTTGTTTAGTTAATAATTTGTAAATGTTTGTTCTAATAACGCCTTACTTTTCATCATCATCAGCCTATAATGTTCCCACTGCTGGGACACAGGCCTCCTCTCTGTGAGAGGGAGTGGGCCGTAATCCACCACGCGGGCCCACTGCGGGTTGGTAGATGTCACATATCTTCGAATTTTTGGTTCTAGGACATGCCGGTTTCCTCACGATGTTTTCCTTCACCGTTTTGAGAGCAGTGGTGATGAAATAATTTACACAAAGTAAAGCACCTGTCTGGGTTCGAACCTACGACCTACAACTCGTAAGTCGCGGCCGTTACCACTGTGCCACCACTGCCTTACTTTTAGTTATCTCATAATCATACTCATAGATTTTACTCATCAAATTTTCGTAGGTACCTACCGCGGGCTTAATATGAAAATACTTTGATACGCGAGCGCCGCCGCAGTGTCTGTGTAGTAGGGAGTAATGATAATCTCGACATTTTAAACTTTGTCTTTTTTGTGTTTTTTCAAAAACCAATATTTTATTTTTTATTGTTGGATGCTGTAGAATGCTAGTAGACCAGGGTCTGAACAACGTTTGTTCTAGCAAAACTGTGATTCAAATTTCACGGTGTATATAGGGCCCCTGTAAATGTAAGCGCGGATAATTTTATTGACTCTTTATGTTTGCATTTGGAATCATTAAACATACAAAAAAGAAACGTTGTGATCACAGGGGATATAAATATAAACTTAATAAACAGGGAAACTGAGCAATGCTACGAACGCAAAAATAGAATAAATTACCTTACTAGGTTATCGTCACACGGGATTCTGGCCGGGCACACACTACCCACTAGAGAAACGAGTTGTCTTGATCATATTATGCTAAAAATTAATCCGAAAAAAATATCTGAATTTATAGCTATCTTACGCACTACCACTACGGCTAAAGCAAAAGATAAAATCATTCCTGATAAAATCAAAACAACTATAGATTTTAACAGTGCTCTCCTACATTTGGGGAACAAAAATTTAGCTGAACTTCTGTTTATTGATGACCCAAGTGTAGTTAGATTCTCTTTAATAGAAAAAATAACTGAATCATTGACTGCTAATACACGCACTAATACCATTCCAAGCAGTAAACGTTTATTAAAACCCTGGATTACTCAGGGTATTCTGAGATGTATTCGGAACCGCAATGCGTTACAGAAAAAGGCACGAAATGAACCTCACAATGAAATTGCTAAGATTACATATACGCGGTATAGAAACTATTGCAATAATCTCCTAAAAAAGCTAAAAAGAAAATATAATAGGGTACAAATTACTAACGCTATCAAAAACAATAGACTTCTTTGGAAAAATATAAAAATATCACATACACTAATAAAACACGAACAGAGAACTTGGAATTGCTGCAGGTTAAATCATCTCCCATAGAATTCGCTAACTTTATAAATAAACATTTTGCAAGTATTGGCAGAGATCTGGCCCAAAACATAGCATCTGGTAATAACTTATTTAACAAACTCCTAAATAATTCGCCTTCACAGTTAAGCTCAATGGTATTTCTGGAAACTGATCAATCCGAAGTTAGTACTACGCTTATGAATCTACGATCTGACAGTGCCCCCGGATGGGACAATATACCTACTTGCTTCCTAAAGCTTGCTAAAAATGAAGTTGTACCAATTATTACGCACCTTGCCAATCAATGTTTTTAGAAAGGTGTTTTTCCAGCCCCATTAAAAAAATCTATTATTACACCTGTGTACAAGGGCGGTGGTAGAGGCGATGTCAATAATTATCGACCTATTTCTGTTTTAACTGCAATTTCCAAAATTATAGAAAAATTGATAAATACTCGCCTTTTGCAGTATCCAAATAGGTTTGATATTCTGTCACCTTCTCAATTTGGATTTAGGCAAAAAAAATCAACTGAAGATGCTGTTATAGCACTAAGTTCATTAGTAACCGACCAGCTCGATAAAGGAAATAAATGTATGGCAGCCTTTCTGGATCTAAGAAAAGCCTTTGACACTGTCTCTGCTCCCGTTCTTTTACGCAAGCTTGAGGCTATTGGAGTTCGTGGAATATCACTGGCACTGTTTAAAGATTATCTTTCTGGTAGAACGCAAAAAGTGAAACTTGGACAAATTGTTGGTGAGGATGCAGATGTATCATACGGCGTACCTCAAGGAAGTGTACTAGGACCTACGCTGTTTTTAATTTTTATTAATGACCTCTGTAACATGAAGATTAATAATGCCGAAGTATTCTCATACGCCGATGATACAGCTGTCGTCTTCACGGGGAAAACATGGGACGATGTTAAAAATAGTGCAGAAGAAGGGCTTGCTCTTGTTGCAACCTGGTTAAAAGATAATTTGCTCACCCTGACCGCTAGAAAAACCAAATACATCTGCTTTGATATTTACAATCGGGTTCAACCTGATAAGGAATTTGAGTTAAGAATCCACACGTGCGGCATTGTTACCGATAGAACTCGCTGCAATTGCCCAACTATCCAAAAAGTTACCCAAGCAAAATATTTGGGAGTGATTATTGACCAGCGTCTTTCCTGGTATCCGCAACTGGAACAAGTCATGAGTCGAGTAAGGAAACTTATATGGATATTCAAAGAGCTGAGATATGTTGTACCAAGGAGAATACATGTAAATAAAAATAAGAACAACCAAAGAAATCTATTAAATGAAAGGACATGTCCTAAAATGGTTTTTTATTATTCAATAATTCTAACCAGGATAAGTTAAATATATTTGAATAGACATCCCAAAAACTAATGGTTTTAACTATATCATACATTTTTAAAGACCTCCAATTTTGAGAAAAATATTTTTTATTTTAGTAAGAACTTACTCCTAAAACGAACAAACCTTTCTAATTATCTAGGGTAATATAGTGAACACACCCCATAAAATAGTAAACTTCTCAAAATTGACACATGTTACTGTCATTACTGTCAATTCATTGACAGTAATGACAGTACTATGTGGCAATTTATGTCATATTGACATATTCAAATAGTAAATTTGTCAAAATTGACACATGTTACTGTCATCACTGTCAATTGATTGACAGTAATGACAGTACCATGTGTCAATTTATATCATATTTGCCATAGTTGCCATCAACAAATAAAATATTTGTACTTTAAATAGTTTATAATTTTTCTCTTATATGGAGGGGTCTAAAAATATTATTTCAGTGGTTCCTAGTTCCATATTTTGTCGTTTTTATTTAGATGTAGTTTGATGCTGGTTAGATTTTTCTCGGAATAAAAAACCAACGTCCCTACAAAAAGCGGACATCTCCTTTATGTATCTTTGGTCCAATTTGTTATAGTGTATTGCATAACTGCATGGGGTGGAGCAGCGAAGTCTAGTTTTCTAGGGGTAGAACGCGCTCAAAGAGCGATGCTTAAGGTACTTCAAAAAAAGAAGATTCCCTACTGACAAGCTTTGTAATCTGCTGTCAGTGAGGAAATTGTATATCCTTCATAGCATCCTCAAAACGCACAAAGAGATACCATATGATGCTAGAAAACCAAGAAAAAGAAATAAACACCACATAGTAAACGTTCCCATAGCTAGGACAGAATTTGCCAGCAGACAATATAAAAACCGCTCAGCTTTTTTGTACAATAGAATTAAAATAATATATTATTATATTTATGATAAAAAAATATATGAATGTAAAAAAAAGCTAATAATATGGATTCACAGTTTAAATTATGATGATACAGATTTACTTTTGCAACGTGTGGTTTAAAAAATAAATATTAGTAGAGTGATGTTATTTGCTTGTTTGGTCACTCATGTTCACTCAAAATCTTTCTCTCTCACACACACACACACACAAACACACCCTCACACACACTCACGCGCTCTCGTATAAATTGATCGTAATTTTTATTTTATTTTGCTTTTATTTTTTCCTTTCTTTGTTATATTTTGAATACCTGTTTATACTCGTACGTTTATAATGTAAGGGAAGAGCGGAGCCTTCAACTAAAGGTATTTACTATGCTTAAATGGAGACTCCTCGACATGCAATGTAAGCCAAATGGTTATATGAAATAAACTTATTTTATTTTAAAAACTTATTTTATTTTTATTTTAAATCATTTTAACCGTGGGCGAAGCCCAAAAGATGGGTAACATGGGTTAACATTTTTTATAGTCATTTAGTATACAGGGTGGAAGGGACATCGACGCGAAAATTGTTATCATGGATTCAGTACATGATTCTGAACTCCCCTGCGTAGAAATTTCTCGTCGGTAATTTTTTTAAATATCTGCTGTTCCATACATTTTGACCGCGTAGGTATTGCACTTTTCCATGAAACAGCAGATAAAAATAAAATAACCGACGAAAAATTTCAATGCAGGGCAAATAAATCTGCAAATAAATGATTATTATTATTATTTCGAGTTCTTTAATTTTCTTCTCATAAAAGAGAGTACAAAAACCTTGCACACGGGCCGGAACCAAGTGTGTAAGGGGGAATTTATATAGAGAACGTTGATGATATTGTGGAAGAAGTAAGGAACTTCCGGGTGATGCGACAGGTGTTGAGAATTGTGGCTTTTTGTATAAGGTGCAGGGTATGGGTGGGCATGTGTAGAGTGTTAAGGCTTTGTGTAAGAGATTTGGGTACTATACCAGTGGATGAGAGTACTATAGGGACGATGTGAACGGTTTGTGCTTTCCACTGGGTTTTTATTTCAATGGCGAGGTCTTGATATTTACTTAGCTTTTCAGATATTGTGGTTTGAATGTTGTGTGAGTTGGGGATGGCTATATCTATAAGGTAAACTGCTTTATTAGTTTTGTCGTGAACGGTTATATCTGGTCTATTGAAATGTATAGTTTTGTCTGTTATTATCGTCCGATCCCAATAAATTTTCTGATTCCTATTTTCTAATATGATTTCGGGTTTATATTTATAGTACGGTATCATCTCATTTATGAATTTATATTTGTATGCTAAATGTTGGTGTATAATTGCGGCAACTTGGTCATGTCGGTGCTTATAGTCAGTCTGCGCAAGTGATTTGCAGGCTCCTGTAATATGTTGTATGGTCTCTGAGGCATTGTTGCAACGTCTGCATAAGTCAGTCGGCTGACGGGGGTCTTTTATAATGTATTTTCTATAGTTGCGAGTCGCTATTACTTGATCCTGTATCGCCAGCATGAACCCTTCGGTCTCGGGAAACATTTCGCCTCGTTTGAGCCATTCGTTCGATTTAGCTTTGTCGACGTGTGGCTGACTCACTACTGAATCCATGGTAACAGTATTCGCGTCGATGTCCCTGCCATCCTGTAGGTAGTAAAATAAAAAAATAAAATCATCAATCTTTATTGGACATTGCTTATTATTGGCCACTAAACAACATAGTTTTATTTAAATGCTGCCTTTTAGACAAAACAATGTTTTCGAGCTTACTGTAATAATTAAGTTTCGTATTGCAATAGTTGTGGCTTATAGCTTTGGTTAACAACGTGACATGGTTGAAAATTGGATCTTGATCATGTGCATGTGCATTTAATGATATGAAGTTTTTCGATAATTTCGCAAATTCGATAAAATAGGGTCTTGCTAGCATGATGCACACATTTTTATTTAACAGTTAGGACCGGCAACTTACCGACAGATGGCGCATTTTTCTTATTTTAAATTCTTCTTATTTCATGTATCAAAGAACGTATTTATCTATGAATTAACTTATAGCAAGCAAAATAAAACTTAAGCAAGTAATTTGAGTCGCAAATTAGTCACAATAATATGCATTGATAATGATAAAAATACGAAATCAGTGAGAATTGGTTAGAATGCACCTCCTCGACAACAGATGTCTCTAGCTACAATCTGACGATCAAACGAGAAAATGTGTTTTAAAATGAAAATAGTAATTTTAGGGACTTACACATGAAATGTTATGCCATCAATATGTTTCAGTTTTGATCCTGAATAATTTTTGCATCCAACAACAGCGCACTTCATTATTAAAACAATTTAACTATTAAAAAACGATTAGAATACAACGCACCCGAACGCGATGAAGATTCACTCGCAACTAAGGTTTGCGGCCCCGCCCACTATGACGTCAGTACCTAATTGAAGGCGCAAGACCTACTTGCCTTGCGGCATCTCCGCTTCTTTCTATACTCCGTGATTCGAACCATCGCATCACCGAACGTCGTCATACTCATACCGGCAGTTTGACGAACTAGCCAGCGAGCCCATACGAATTGTGATTAAATTGTTATTTACTATCGTCCGAGTCACTTTATCTTTAGGTCTCTGTCTAATCGATAAATGTTATAATTTGAGGGTATCCATTAACGTTTTCTGTATAAAATTAATCCATACCCTCATGTTATAACTACAACGTTTGATGTATAAGTTGAAGATAAGTTCACTTAAAACGTCGAAGAGTAAACAACTGCGATTTACCCATTATTTTTTAAAATGATTTCAAATTTTATGAGAACCAAAATAGTTGTTCTGTATGAATAAAATGTGAGCATTAAAGGAATTGCGAGACAGCTTGGCATAGCAGTAAGTTAATTTTTTTTTTAATTTTTTGGTCGAGTTAGTTGCGGTATCTTGTGGAATTTTAATTAATTTAAAACCATTATTTTCTATACAGAGACAAACGGTGCGCTTATGGGTGCGCAGATTCCAAGAAACTGGCGATGTTAAGACAAGGTCCATGGGTAGGAGGACTACTGAGATCTATCGGAAAACAATATCGTTATCTTCAGTGACGAAAAAACCTTCAGAACAGACTGTGACGGTCGAAAAATATTGTGGAGGAAACCCAATGAACGATACCAACCTCAAAGTGTCTAAAAACAAAATTAAAGCTTTGTTGTTATTTTCAGGGTATTGGGGGTAGATGTCGTCCATGGGACCGGGTGAATTAGTAGAAGCAAGTGGGCGTATGAACGGCCAGACCTATCTGCAAATTTTGCAAGATGTTATGGTGCCAACAGTGCCAGTTGCTTATCCAGAAGGACGGATCTATTTTGTTCAAGATAACTGTTCGGTCCATCGTTCGCGTATAGTGATGGAATGGCTCACTACACAGACTGACACAACTGTCATCTCCTGGCCATCAAAACGTCCGGATTTAAATCCAATAGAAAATATGTGGGGTCAAATGGTTTTAAACTGGGATTCAAGTGAAGTGAAGTCCAAGATTAACTTGCACAATGAAGTTTTGAGGAGTTGGGAGTTGATGCGAGGCAGTAATGCAAGTTGGACGATGGTTACTCAAATGAGAAGCAGACTCCAACAAATAATAGAAAGCGGAGGTCATCCTCTTCGCTACTAAATTTAATATATTTTTTTACTTCCCACTTCGCAATCCCGGTTACATATTATCAGATAATAGAACAGTAAAATTGTATCTGTAGTAAAAACATTTTGGTAACATTATAGTAATCTCACAGTTTTATGCGGTTATGTTAATTAAGTATGAGAAGAAAATAATCAACGAAGACATTATCTAAACTCATTTGATCCCACTATTTTACTTAGGGCCTGTTTCACCACCTCCGATTAGATTATCGTTAACTTACTTGGCAGATAATATCCTACAAATTATGTTCCATTTTTGAATTTATTCGGTAAGTAGTGGCTATTCGGACATCGTGAAATAGGCCCTTAGTATATCGAAATATTCTAAGTAGATTTCATGAGTTAATAAGAGATGTTAATTGACTATCTATTGATAACATGTTTATTCACTTATTATGCTCATGATTGTAATCCTGCCAAACTAATTTCTAGAACCTAGACAAGTTGCAAACGCTTCAAAATTTGTCTCTTTCGATGTCGCTTGTCAGACTGTTAAATGTCATGTGTGACAGATGCAGATCACGTGAAATTTCGTTAGCTTATGTCAATCTTAAATATTTCTAGCGCTTCCTATTTTATCGTTTGCGTTAATAGGATGTCACTGGTCTCGGGACCCGTTTGTGTCAGTTGGCAAAATATGAATATTATGATAACTGTAAATTATCAAATCAACTTGTAAAATATTAATCTTTCTAGTAAAATAAGATCAAAGTTTTGTTAAATAACATATATTATTAAAGTATTTTATTTTTCTTGATTTTTAATTCTTTATAAATATTACTAAAATAAAACCAAATAGGAAAATACTGTATATAAAAAAATATAATGCATGACTATGACTAAAAGCACGATCCGTGCCTAGGATTTGAACCTGCAACCTTATGCACGGCAGACGGTCTTGAAACCTATGGTCTATTTAGACATTAAAGTACTCTTCGTAAATGTTATGCCTATTCACTAAAACAATACATTAATTAAAATAAAATGTTTTTGCAAAATACAAAAAGCAACTTGTGTCTATCACGGATTTGAACGCACCCTTTTTTTTTTGGGGGGTAACTACTTAATGGAGCCGTGTGTACATACATCTTTTATGGGGTACTGTGTTAAATGTTACAACAAAATACCTTGTGATATATATTACAATTAACTGAAAGAAAATTTTAAACTCATATTAAAAGTACTCTTTGTAAACAAGCATATTACAAACTGGAGGATTAAATCCTAGATAAGAATGCTTGGAAGCATGCTGGTCTAGCTCCATAGGACAATTTAGAGTCTGGATAAAATCAAACTGGTTGCTAATTTAATTGTATAATTAACTAGTTGACCCTGCAAACGTTATTTTGCCTTATAAATGCTTGGGGTGCACCAAATTTATCATTTATTACCTACCCTACCTGCCCTACCTACCCTACCTACCCTACCTACCCTACCTACCCTACCTACCCTACCTACCCTACCTACCCTACCTACCCTACCTACCCTACCTACCCTACCTACCCTACCTACCCTACCTACCCTACCTACCCTACCTACCCTACCTACCCTACCTACCCTACCTACCCTACCTACCCTACCTACCCTACCTACCCTACCTACCCTACCTACCCTACCTACCCTACCTACCCTACCTACCCTACCTACCCTAAAACCTTGTCCTAAAAATATCGAACATTTAAAAAAAAGAATTGGCCAAATTGGTCTAGGCGTTGTTGAGTTATACGCTTACCAACACATTTTGCGATTCATTTTTATATTATAGAAGATTATTATAACATTTACTTTACATTCTGTGATTACTTGAACTCACACACTGACTTATTAGCATTACTTGTAATTTTTTTAGGAATATCGTATAGCTTTAGTAATTAACTGTTTATTTATTTTTTACCTCGATGGTCCTAGTTTATCATTTATAACTTCCAATTACAGCTTTATGTAAGCGGGCACGCCCTTTACGCCTGGAGGCTTTTATTTAGATATTTAGTTCTGTTTACATTTAGTTTTTATTTCTGCTTGAGTATAGTTCTCTATGTTTTTGGTTGGTATATTGGCGTGTGCTAGCTGACATATGGCCAATAATTTATCATTTAAATTATGTTTTGTGTTGCGTAATGTAAATTATTTTGCATACTATTGTATAGATTTTTTTTTTTCTAACTTGAACAGACAGCTGTGCTGCTGGGGAGTTTGTTGCGCCACTTCTTCTTCCCAGTGAAAGGCACTAGGAAGTGGTGAAGGGTGGGCGTTTTGGGGGACTGTCTTATGTAATTTTGACGTTCGAAAAGTGCTGATTCTTAGCCTAATTTGAATAAATGACTTTTGAATTTTGAATTTTGGTACCTACTTTTACAATGCTTATAAATGTGTGAACACTTCTGTCATTGCTTCATTTTTAATTATTTTTACCTATTGTGGTGTAGTAATCTTATTCCAGGTGCATCGTCTTCACATATAATTATATAATTAATGTAAACAAAATATTGTAAAACATTTTAAAAGAGTAACGGTGGCATTTCTTGCCCATTCCTCTCCATACGAAAACTACCTTTTGGAAGGGGCGAGTAGAATCAATTCTATTTTTTGGAAATTTTGACGTTCAAAGGTGCATTTTTGTGCCTAATTGAAATAAATTATTTGACTTTGACTCACGATGTTTTTCCTTGACCGATGTCTGTGATGTCCAAGAAGTTCAATTTCTTAAAGTACATGATGAATTAAAAAAGTCACATTGGTCTTTCCCGGTTTGGAACCCACCTTGATTGCATGAGAGGCGAGGTCTTAACTACTGGGCCGTCATGTATCAACTGATCATAATATATTTCCGGAGAAAAGCGTAAAATTCAAAAAAAAAATCGTCTGTTTCTTTCACTGAAAGTCACACAGCTTTCGGACGTTTTGTATTATCACAAAGGCTGCATTAAACACTAACAAAAGACAAGACGAGACTGGACTGGACAGGACAGTTGGCAGCATCAGGCAAAATATTCGGATAGTAGAGGTTCAATTCAACGACGTAATTATGCTGATATAGTATAATTATGTTTCTTCACGCGGTTATCACGGCATTGAGATAACCTACTAAGTAGGTACAGTCAGCCCCAGAAAGATGTATATACGGACAAGAAACCATTTTATTGTCAACAACCTTTGTTTCACAACATTGTATACACCAATAGGTACAGTACCTACCGACCAAAAGTCCATTGGCAATCTCACAAAGCAATAGACTGACGCTTCGGTTTGACTTACGACCTTCTTCTATAAGTTGTTACAATACTATAGACACGCACAGTACACACACACACTTACTTTGTCTGCAACCAATGACTAGTTCGATAATCATTCGTTTTTTGTTTCATTCGTCTTGTTCACATAAATATTAAAGTTTAGCAGGTAGACCACAGAAAACCAACTAAATTATTTTGATTTCTGTGGGGTAGACAGACGCAGTTAACGAACTTAATAGAACTTTGTTGGTTCGTGGATAATGTTGCTGACGAGTATTTAGCGCAGTGTTGTGGTTATTATTTTCAAAAAGCAGTCAAATATTGAAGGGAGATCAAAATTGTTATTGCGCTGCGTAAAAGTGAATGTTATTTACACAAATATCTAATGAAACCGGACTAAGTGTGAGTGTTATCATTTAAATATTTTATATTTTACTAAACATAAATCTTAATCAAGGGTATTGTTGATAGAACAGAGGTATTGTTGAGACAGAAGATGCCTTTAAAGTTTTAAATTCATTATGAGGTTTAATTCGATTATTTAGTGAATAATAAATAATTAGGTATTATGTGTAATAAATACAGCGTTATTCTTTGTTCTAGAGAATACTGTGAGAGTTAAGAGATATGAGGAAGGGGCTTATTATCGAGCAGCAGCGACGTCAAATGGTAAATGAATATGAAACAAATGGTTTCATACCAACGAGATATTTTGCTGAATTATTAAAAACACGTCATTATGAACCGTTCGCCGTGCACTCTGAAGGCTTGCATCACTGAAGACCAGCTAGAAAACCGTTTTTGACCTTAAAATATTGACCGTACCAACTTAATAAACAATAGATTCATTATTGCATGAATTTATGGTAACGAATTTTTTAAGCACGTTTCAATATGGTGTTTGTCGTATTTCTTGCAGATAGACCGAAAATGTTTAATATTGTTTTAGTAATATTCCGTTTATTCATTTCAATTCTTATTCGATTACATTTTTAAATATTTCTTAAAATAAAAAGGATAAAAAAACATTTAAATATATAAAAAATAGAGTTTCGCCGGTGTCGGGAGCAGGGTCCAAGCTACCGGTGGTTAGGGCTGCAGAGACAGGAACCTCCTCACAATGCGAGCCGTATCGAGGAGTACTGCCTTCTGAATCAGGCGCTTGATCCAACCGCCTAACGAGAACCTCGAGAGATGTTGGTCGAGGCTTTCGGCCATCAGGCCATTAGCCGTTACGACAATCGGCACAATGATAGCCGAGCTCACATTCCACATGTCAACAACCTCGTGTGCTAAGTCGAGATATTTTATTTGTTTCTCTTTCTCAGCTTTCACGAGGTTCTCGTCATGTGGAATGGTAACATCGACTATCATTGCGCGGCGCACTAATCGATCTATCACTACTATATCAGGCTTATTTGCTACAATAGTCCTGTCAGTAATGATAGACCGATCCCAGTACAACGTGACATGGTCATTTTCGAGAACTGGGTCGGGTACATACTTACAGTATGTGCCGGACCCAGTACGGTACGACCTAGTACGGACCCAAACCGGTACCTCAGAGTCCACAAGTTTATATTTCAAAGCAAGTTGCTGGTGAATAATCCTAGCCACTTGTTATGTCTGTGCAAGTACTCGCCGTTAGCTAGACGCGAGCAACCAGAGATAATATGTCTGATGGACTCACCCGGACGATGGCATGCCCGACACACGTCAACCATACCGTCCTTCCTACATAATATGTCTCCGGTATTTAGGTATTCGTCAAGATAACTTCGTCCATAATTGCACAGACGAAACCTTCGGTTTCCCCGAAAAGGTCACCGAAACGTAGCTAGGATACGGACGCTAAGAAATCTACACCGGGTTCATGAAGAGCCCGATAGAAGCGCCCGTGAAGCGCCTTGCTTTGCCATACCTCCTTGCGGTCATTTGTAGTAAGTACTACAGGTTTGCGCCAGTTCTCTTTAGCCATGGAGAGCGGGGTGAGCCCGTTGTCCACTGCGACCACATCACGGTGCATACCCACATCGGCTTTAAGAAAGTAGTCCCTGAGGCTGCACACCTCGCGGTTGTGGAGGGTCTTCGCATTTAAAAAGCCTCGACCCCCGCACTTCCGCGGAATGTACAGTCTCATCACCGAGGAACGTGGGTGATGCATCCGGTTTGCGGTCAGGAGTGTACGGACCCTCCTGTCCAGGGCGTTGAGTTCCATCTGAGTCCATTTGAGTATGCCGAAAGAGTACATCAAAACCGGCATGACCCAACCGTTGAAGGCGCGCACCTTGTTTCCGCCTGAAAGAAGACTATTTAATACCTTTTTCAGGCGACCAAAGAAGCGCTCCTTCAACGATTGCTTCATGTCAGCAACGTTGATGCCTAACGCTTCCGACATATCCAAATACATATAGCTTTCGGTTGAGGAGAGGGATCTAAGGTGTATGGAGTCCGAGAGTTGGGTCCCCTCTGATTCCATAATCACCCCTCGCTTTACATGCATGACTGCACATTTGTCCACACCAAATTCCATACTGATGGCGCCACTGAATGTTTCAGTTACCTTCAGTAGCTCCATCAGTCGCAATTTGTTGGGGGCAAAGAGTTTCAAGTCATCCATGTATAGGAGGTGAGATATGACCTGACCTCCTCTCCTCAACCTATAGCCCAGACCTGAATCCTCCAGCAGTGTGCTTAGAGGGTTCAGAGCTAAGCAAAACCAAAGTGGACTTAAACTGTCGCCTTGAAATATTCCCCGTTTAATCCATACAGGCTCGTCATTCTTCTGGATCTGTCGACATCCTGGGTAGCGAAGGACCGTCCTCCATTGCCCCATACACGACATCAGGAAGGTGCGCAGAGTTGCATCTATCTTGTACAGCTCCAGCACCCTCATGAGCCTTGTATGTGGCACCGAGTCGTAGGCCTTCTTAAGTCTATCCAGCATGTCGACAGATCCTTGCGGGATCGACGAACCTGTTGGCTTATGATCATGTCGATGAGGAGAAGCTCCTTAGTACCGCGGGACCCGTTCCTACATCCATTCTGAGAGGCTGACATGATTGAATTACTGTCAAAGTGTGTTTTAATTTTCGTTCTCAAAATGGATGTAAGAAGTTTATAGACCGTCGACAAACATGTGATCGGTCTTTAAATTAGTAATTAGATAAATTATTATTTTAGGATTAAAATTTCAGGTTTAGTTTCAATCTTCTTTTCGTAAAGAAAACGAATACTCTCAATACCAACCAATATTTACTAAAGCCAAATAAAATGCTAAATAATTAATTACACTGTTTTGTCAGTAGTTTTTTTTTTACATTTTAAGTAGTCTAATATTCTTATTTATTACTTAATTACTTCGACCATGATCAAAACTTTATATTTATGGTGAAAAAAATCCATTTTAAAAATTAAAACATTTCAAAATTTAAATATGTCAAAATAATACAAATTGCTTTGAAAGCCGCATTCCGAGTAACGATAAAAGTGCTAATATCGCGAATCCGACCAAATTTAAAAGTCACAAAATATAAGGGCTATTGATTGAATAATTGTGACTAATTTGGTCGGATTCGCGATATTATCACTTTTAGCGTAACTCGGAATGCGGCCTAAGTTTCTAGACATCTATTTCACATCTTATTCAGCTCAAGTAATTATAAATAATTGTAGCAGTTTGATAACTATACTGTCTTAAGCAAAATAAATATAACGAATAAATATTTTTTAATTTTATTATCACCAGAGATCGGAATTGGGTGTGTGAAAATACCTAAAGTTTGCAGCGAGACATATCATAGAGCTGTTACAACCACTTAAGTTAACCGGTTTTGAATTTTACCGGTTTAGTTTCGGTTTTTTGTTTTACATGTTCTTTACCTTTGAAAAACCGAACTATAAACATTAGCAAGCTGCTAATACAGTTTTAAATTAATTTTTGTTTTGAACTTTTCCGGTTCATATTCGGTTTTATAGTCCTAATTGTTCTTTGTCGATCAAACACAGAATTTTACATATCTACAAAATGCTAATGCGGTTTTAATTTCTTTTTTGATCTGTATCTTAAGTTAAATAACAAAAATATCTAAAACTGTATTACAGCTTGCAGATGTGTAAAATTCGGTGTTTCAGATGTACAGAACAAGTAGAACTAAAAAGCCGAATTTGAACCGGAAAAGTTCAAAACAAAAATTAATTTAAAACTGTATTAGCAGCTTTCTTATGTTTATAGTTCGGTTTTTCAAAGGTAAAGAACATGTAAAACAAAAAACCGTAAATAAACCGGTACAATTCAAAACCGGTTAACTTAAGTGGTTGTAACAGCTCTATGATATGTCTCGCTGCAAACTTAAGGTATTTTCACACACCCAATTCCGATCTCTGATTATCACATATCACGCAAAAGTCAAAGTCAAATAATTTATTTCAATTAGGCACAAAAAGGCACTTTTGAACGTCAAAAACAAAAAATAGAATTGATTCTAGTCGCCCCTTCCAAAGGGTAGTTTTCGTATGGAGAAGAATGGGCAAGAAACTCCACCGTTACTCTTTTAAAATGTTTTACAATATTTTGTATACATTAATTATATAATTATATGTGAAAACGATGCACCTGGAATAAGATTACTATACCACACTAGGTAAAAATAAAAATGAAGCAATGATAGAAAAAATAATTATGTAATGGATACATGGTGTTCACATATTTACAAGCATTGTAAAACCCATACGATATTCCTAAAAAAAATACAAGTGATACTACTTCGTCAGTGTGTGAGTTCAAGTAATCACAGAATGTAAAAAAACATAACATAACATAACATCACGCCTTGTTTCCCCGAAGGGTTGGGCAGAGGTGTCCCTGTAGCAGGTACACCCACATTTCGCCAGTTATGTTTTAAGTCCCATGTAATAGGGTAAATGTTGTAATATTTAATTACACAATTAAATTAGCAACCAGTTTGATTTTGTCTAGACTCAAAATTGTCCTATGGAGCTAGACGCATTTTTATTCTAAACCCTTTATTGCAATAACAACATTAATAAAAAGGCAGCAATATTTAAAAAATATTATTATTGCAAACAAAAACAATAATATTTGCAAAAACAGCGCTGTGATTCACGAGATTAGAACCTTAGTCATCTTGAATCTAAGACCAACGCTTAACGCCTTCTGCTATCTATCTGCACAAATAATTTATTTTCGAATTTTAGCAATGCCATACACTGGCCAAGGTTACGCGTATGATGCGTGTGTAACAAAAGGCGCCCGCGCACCGTGACGATACGACGGTGTGTAGTGCAAAACTGCGTTCTCTGTGGTGTGTGTGTCGTACACACAGCACAGACGTTTGACTGTTTACACATACACATGTACGAACTACACCGCGTGTTCACAACAATACGACTCTTAGCGTGCCTATGTACTTTTGAACGCTTACTGTACAAAACATAGTATACAATTTATTTTACCAAAACAATGTTCACAGTGATAGTTCCAGAACAAGGTAACAAGGCTGACAACGTCATATGACTTGTATCAAATGACATGTCTTTAGCTTCATTTAATAGAAGAACAAGAATGTTATTTTTGTCCTTTTCATTTCGTGCATGACATCACTGACGTATAATTTGTTTTTTATTTGAAATACAAATAGGTAAATCATGAATGTTCATTACGAATGTTGCTTAATCTTTTTAAGTTGGTCACTCACCGGGTATTCGCGTTTAATAAACATTACATGATTTGATTTTGAACATTGCATTACAATACTGCGCCAGCTCGACGCACTGACTAAGGAGCATACGCTTTTAAGTAGGGTTCCCTCTATCTGGCAGAATCTTAATGCTCCGAAATTCATTTGGCATAACACACTTGGCATAATCTTCTTTATACGAAGATTTTAAAGGCATAAAAATGATTTAATATAATTATTGTTTGACCGAATTTTTATATGTCCGAATTTACAATGACATACTTTTAAAATGGCAGAACTTTATTTGGCATAATTGCAAAGTTAAAATTCCGCATAATTTCGTTTAGCATAACGTTTATTTAGAGCGACAATTATTTGGTACAATTTCACTTGGCATACTATGAAGATGGCAGAATTTCATTTGGAATAATTTTATTAGGCTTATTGCCATTTCTATAAAACAGCATTTTTAACCTTAAATAAAAAAAAATATTGTCTTAAAAGTCAATATGTTGTGTTACAAAATTTTGTGACAGAAACGAATCGCTACAAAACCGACTCCACGTAGTCTTGTCTGCCCTACCCCTAGAGTGTAATTTAAACCCGCGTAGGCGCCGAGGGGCGAGGCGGCTGCGGTGGTGAGCTCTAAAACCATCTGCGACGATAAGCTCGCGTGGGACCGCTGGAGCTCCGCAGCGCCGGAGCCTTGACAGAAACCATGCCTGCTACATGTTGCATGCTTGCTTGCATGCTGCAGCATGCTTGCTTCCCGCATGGTGTATGCTTGTTTGCATGCATGGTGTATGCTTGTTTGCATGCTGCATGCTTGCTGCATACTGCATGCTTGCTGAATGCTGTATGCTTGCTGCATACATGGTGGATGCTTGTTTGCATGTTCGCATGCTGCATGCTTGCTGCATGCATGGTGTATGCTTGTTTGCATGTTTCCTACAGGGAAATAAAAACCACATATATTCACAATCAATGTGATAGATGTGGTGTAATGTGATAGATGAGTTTTTCAATTATTATGGATATGGAATGTATGCCAAAAGATGATTCTATCTGTAAACTTTCTGAGATTTGATAGTTCTGCCTTTTAATGATTATCCATATGAAATGTATGCCAAACGACGATTCTGACTGTGAACTTTCTGCGATAGATGGTTCTACTTTTTAATTATTATGGATATGAAATTTATGCCTAAAGATGATTCTGACTTACAAAATTATGAGTTTTGAATGTATGATAAATGAGTGTCTGCCAAAAGATTTTCAGCGAAATGAAGTTTATGCTATCCGCTGTTATGCAAAATAATATTATGACATAAAAAGTTCTGCTATAAAGGGTGGACCCTTTTAAGTAACCGCTCGAACTGTGAGTATTCGTAAGTGTTACATTGATTCAGTTGTAATGGTCGGTTTTCCGCACTCACTCGCTGTTACAAATTCGCAACATTGCAGCAGTGCGTAATGATGTATTACATCATCACAGGTACGCACTGTAATGCTCACTTGGACGCATTCACTGATGAAATACTCGAATCTGAACTGTTATATTACATGCAAATGATCCCGGTGAGTCACTACCTTAAGATGTGATCGTTGTCATGACAATAATAATATGTCAGTCTGACACGGTAGAGTAAATGCCAAATTTTTATGGCTTCGTATTTTCAACTAAATACTTATTTTTAACACCTCCTCTCGAGATTGAACTTTTGAATTGAATGATTACTATATACACTTATTTGTGAGACTTATATGTTTTGGTCATAGGGTGTACTATACACCCTATGACCAAAACATGGTAATTTATAATGTTCTATGTATGTATTGGAATTTGACATTGTTTTATTTATTTCATTGTTAATTTATTTGGTCTAGTGGTCGCAAGCGCTACTGCTGAGCATGAGGTCCTGGGTTCGATTCCCGGGTCGGGCAAAGTGTTATTGGGTTTTTCTATCTGAAATTTCTCAGTAGCAGCTCGGAGTCTGGATTTGTGCCCGGTTGATGGCAATAGGCTCGCCCCCTATTACATGGGACTTAAACATAACTGGCGAAATGTGGGTGTACCTGCTACAGGGACACCTCTGCCCAACCCTTCGGGGAAACAAGGCGTGATGTTATGTTATGTTATGTTTATTTATTTATTATTAGGCTCTTCAACAATGAGTACGCTATTACTTATAATTAGTACATTGCATTTTAGTAAAATAAATTGTATACTTTGTTTTGTACCTGTGCGGTGGATACAATGTTATGAAACAATGGTTGTAGGCAATAAAATTATTCCTTGTCCGTGTATACGTCTTTTTGGGGCTGACTGTACCTATCTTGTTTTGCAATAACGTTATAAATGTTTTCAGGTATCGACGAAGAATTCATGCCGTGGCTTGTAGATGAGGTGTCGAAAGAAATCGAATCTATCATCACGAGCCGAGATGTCATTATAGGTAATCAAGCAAAAATATTTTACTATGCGCTGTTTCTGACCAGTGACAAATGCCACTCATTAATTGTTCTTTCCTTCGATCAACAATACCAACTAGATAACGGGTCACGTACAAAATCAAAGCTAAAAACTGTCTTCGTGAATATATACTTATACATCTTCATTTGTTTACTAACGAACTGACATAAAAGTTTTAAAACAGTTTTAAGTTCAACCTAATCACAACCATGGCACCTAGTAATAAAGTCACAAATCATCAAAATACGAGTATTATGTTATACTTACGATCACTCGTCACAAAAAATGAGCAAAGTAATATTATTACTCCTGTTACTTAAAATAACATTTAGTGTGAAATCAACCTTAAGACGCAACAAATAAAGTACTTTTTCCAGTTATTGCCTTGCGAGTTACATCGTTTTGTCTTTGCTTCTTCCAATTTTACTACAGGAGGTACCATGGAGTCGCATTGAATACTAAAATAATTTATAAAATGAACGTGAAAGTTTAGTTGGTTAGTTTTTTTAATGTTTTGGGCATCTATGTTTGTTAGTATACTTATTACTTTATTAGCGTTATGTTGTTGTGCATAATATGTTTATTTACTTTAACAGTTGTTTTATGTGTTGTACACAAAATGTAAGTATGCCTGTTGTTTTTAGGGTTCCGTACCTCAAAATGAAAAAACGGAACCCTTATAGGATCACTCGTGTGTCTGTCTGTGCGTCTGTCACAGCCAATTTGCTCCAAATCTAATGGACCGATTAAGTTGAAATTTGGTACACACATGTATTTCTGTGACCCAAACACGGACGTGTAACGTAAATAATAGAATTTTAAATATGGGGGTGGGTCACTTTCGGGGCAAATAAGAAAAAAAAACTGTATCGTGTGACATATCAAATGAAAGGATTTGTTGTGAGGATCTTAAAAATGTTTTTTATTTATATTTAAAATAAATACTTTTAAAGATATTTAAGAAATTCGATGAAAATTTACCCCTATCTCCGAAACTACAGGACCTAAAATTTAAAAAAAAATACATAGTATGGCTTTTTACTCTTACATTACAGGAAAACCTATAAGAAGCCTATAGTCTTAAAACAATATGGTAAATCTCTCAATATTGTGCGTACAAACTTACATTTGCAGTTGGAATGTATGGGAGAACATGTTTTTCAATTTACGTTGTTAAGTTGGTATTTGGGATAAATTCATCTCAACTACGGAACCCTTCATTGTGCGTGGTCCGACACGCACTTTCAAAAATATGTAATGTCTGGCCAAGGTCGCTGGATGTCACAAATAAACATATCACTAAATTCCACATTTTTATAATCATCTTTACAATCTTAATAATACA
The DNA here is from genome assembly GCA_949152395.1 of Agrochola litura. Taxonomy (NCBI): domain Eukaryota; kingdom Metazoa; phylum Arthropoda; class Insecta; order Lepidoptera; family Noctuidae; genus Agrochola; species Agrochola litura. The sequence goes on from OX424499.1 coordinate 26,118,009, forward strand.
AGTACAGTTCAGTGCAATTAATAAATGAAATTGTTTAACGATTAAACACCGACAGAAGTGAAAATGTGAACAATTTTATTGTGCAGGAAACACTTTTAATGAGGTGTCGGTAACGGTAACAGTGTCGCGAGTTCAATTGTTTTTCGCATCTCAAAAATGTCCAACGCGCCAAAAGATTTCACTTTAAAAAAAATACAATACAAATCTACTCCGTACATGTACTGTTCCGTTACACAAAAGTTTGCGTGTGTATTGGCCAACCTTGGCCAAACATTTGTAGCGGTGGTTTAATTGGTAATTTTGTTCAAAATGTGATATTATTCGTTAGTTAAAGCTTAAAATGTAACATAGAATAGATGTACTTACCGAAAGTAAGAAACTCCAGCCGTTAAATGGCTTTTTCGGGCATTATTTTTAAAAATTTCGGCAAAATGCGGCATTGTGAAACGTGGTTATGTTGGCTGTGTATCAAGCGAACTAAACAAAATAGGGGCTCAACTTTCAAGTGAGGTGTTATTTGCCGAGACGTTTTTTTCGCGCCGATCCGATATCTAGTTGGTATTGTTGATCGAAGGTTCTTTCGGATAGCCATCAAAAGTCGATTACACTGAAACGTCTTCGTTAATACCAAAACCTCAAGACCTACGAACAACCAGCATGCGCAACAGCTGTCTTCTGTTGTTGACACGTTGCTAGTGGTTTGGTGTCGGCATGTGAACTATCAGCGACCAAATGCTAACCTGGACTTATTCGGCAGAGATCGTGCGCGACGTGGTGGAGGCGCGCGCGGAGCTATACCGCGCGGCGGGCGAGCGCGACGCCGAACGGGGCGAGCCCGACGAGTCCGTCACGCCCGCCTCGCCCGCCTCCGAGGAGGAGCACGAGGAGGAGCGTGAGTCAACACACACATACACCAACACGTAGTACACACGCGACGTAGTGGAGGAGCGCACGGAGCTGTACCGTGTGGCGGGCGAACGCGACGCTGCGGGGTGAGCCCGATGAATCTGTCACGCCCAGCTCGCTCGCCTCCGAGAAGGAACGCGAGGAGGAGCGTGAGTCATCACACACACCAACACGTAATACACACGCGACGTGGTGGAGGCGCGTGCGGAGCTGTACCGCGCGGTGGGCGAACACGACGCCTAGCGGGGCGCACCCGACGAGTGCATCACGCCAGCCTCACTCACCTCAGAGGAGCACGCGGAGGAGCGTGAGTCAACGCACACACACCAGGGCCGTATAGGTACTCCAAAACTTTACAAGTGTACCATTCTACAAAATAAAAATTTGATACTAACATTTGTACGCTCAATGGCAAAGCATAGAGAACTTGCAAAAAATTTAACATCTCACACACCTGTGTATCTGTTACCTATGTTTACAAATAAATAATCTGAATCTGATAAATTTAAGAAAAGATATCGTAACAGAAATTACAAATATGTATAAGTTACAATTAACAATAATTGTTAATTGTAACTTATACATTTTTGTATTTTTTTATTAATCTTTCATATTTATAAGAGTGTAACACGAAGCATGGGCCTATTTTATGACGGCGACGCGACGCCCTACATAATTGTACGATTTGTAGGTTAAGGAAAATACTAGTCTACAAATCGTACAATTTAGTGAACTTAGGTACAAGTTTGTAAATCATAACTTGAGTTGGATTGAGAGTGAGACTTCTTGTAGAATTGTAGCTACAAGTATTCAAGTTACGAAGCGTGTGTCAGTGTGGGTATTACAATTTATTCGTTTATATTTTTGAACCATTAAAATTGTACAGACGTCCAATCTTAAATTATGTGAAGTAATCTCGCCCTTATTGAGGTGGTATTATGTAGTTTGCACTTTGCACTACTCGCATATCACAATATTTAAAGATGAAAACCTTCATCTTTAAAACAAAAAATGTTAGTTAAAGCAATGGCACGTAAAATTTTATCGAAGAGGCAACCGTATGGCGAGTGGTGAACTGATACCGTGCCCCCTGTACCATCCGAATGGACCCTAAAAGGACGGGGACGGAGATATGGGGGGAGTGGGTGAAATAAAATGTTGTGTGCTTAATTCTGGAGTCTTTACTTAGTGTTCCTGATAAATGGAGTCTAAAGGCGGCCAGAGCCGCCTCCTCCCGCACAATGAGGTGCAGAGGTGGTAGTCCAAGCATTGCCTGTTGGGCAGTGGGTGTGTTTCGCATACTGCTAGTGATTGCAACACAAGGAAACCGCTGCAGTTTTTCGAGATCTCTTTGGGCTGTACTCAAGTCTGTCCTGGGCCACCAGATCAGTGAGCCATATGTATTAAGTGGTCGGATGACTGTGGTGTATAGCCAGTGGGTGAGCTTGGGGCCAATCCCCCAATTTCTGCCAAGCAGTCGCTTGGGCTGCCACAGGGATATGCTCGCTTTTGTAGTGATATAGTTCATGTGTTATGCCCAGTTCATTTGTTTGTCCAAAAATATGCCCAGGTATTTGGTTTCAGTCGAGAGGTATAGGGTTGTTCCAAAGAATCGTGGTAGTTGTAGTGTCGTCAATTTACTCTTTTTCGTGAAGAGAATCAATTTGGTTTTTGTAGGGTTCACTGATAGTTGGTGCTTGTCGCACCATTCCTCTACTATCTTCACGCATGAGGTTGCATAGGGTATTTTCGTGGGTCCCGTTTATTATTATAGTTATGTCATCGGCGTAGCCTACGGTGAAATAACCTTTGTCATTGAGTGTTTTGATGAGGCTATCTACTACTAGGTTCCATAGAAGCGGCGAAATCCTCTAGGATTCTACAGTCTGGGAAGTGAGTCTCGAGAAGGATCTTACTGGTTTCATGGCCAGTTAATGTGTATGAGTATTCGGGTTTTTTAAGCAGGCCGAGAGTTCGTTCCTGATCGGTTGATAGGATTTTCTTTACCCTAGCGGCTTCATTATTAATTTCGATGGATTCACAGAATTTCCGTCATGCTGTTCTCCTGGCGGTTTGGATTTGCTTTTTGTATGTATATTGGGTCTCTTTGTATATCTCTCAGTCGCCCGGGAGTCTAATGTTTTTGGCTCTGTTAAATTGCTTGCGTAGCGTCTCTCTGAGTTTGCTAAGTTCAGCGTTCCACCAGGAGTTTCTCTCGTTCTTGATTCATGGCGCTCTTAGTTTGCAGCATGCGTGGTATGCTTCAGTTAGGTATTCTAATAGCTTTGTTACGGTGTATTCTAACTGTGCCTGATCTTTTATAGTTACTTGTATTAGGTGACTAGTTAATAGGGAGCCAGGAGGCGTTTGTACCCGGGAACATTGGTGTGCCTCGGGTTTCGCCTCGATTCGGGTTTCTTAGTGTTGGTAGTTAGTTTAAAGCGGATCCTTCTATGGTCTGAGCAAGAAGGCTCGTCGGATACGTGCCAGTTTGTGATAAGGCTTGTTGCGTTTTCTGTAGCAAGTGTTAGGTCTATAATAGTTTGTCCTCGGACTATGACACTGTGACACTAACAAGTTTGTTAGTGGTTTTAAGTTAACTCAGATAAATTTATCTGTCTTGGGAATGTAGATATATGATTGCTATGTTGATAGCATATAATATTAATGAGGTTATAGCTTATATAAAATTGTAGTATTAGTGACGAGTCTGTGTTGTCTAGTTATACTAACAACATAGTAATTAATTCTGAATCGTCATGTTGTACGAAGGAGGATCCACCTACAATACCAACATCTGTGGAGGCCCCTACCAGTCAGATAGGGTATTCTCTTCCTGCTGGAACTCATACGGACATTCTAGACTCTTCAGTTGTAGTTGTGGAGTTCACTCCGGATAACTCTTTAACTGGTTAGTAAGATAACAGAAATTACCCCTTCAAATAACCAATTATTATTAGAGAATGATAAAAAGGTATCTTCTGGCAATATTTTACAGAATAATAATAATAAAAAACCAAAGGAGGGGCAACATACTTTAAAATTATTCAATCAAAATATCCAAGGTTGCTCTTCCAAATTACTGGAAATAGAATTGTTTTTAAAAACAACCGACTTCAAAAAAAAACACTACAACTACAAAGTGAAAAATAACTTTAATTTCGGAAGTCGGTGTCTTTGGTTTTGAATTTTCGTTCTTTGTCACCGACTTCCGAAATTAAAGTTATTTTTCACATTGTAGTGTTTTTTTTTTTGAAGTCGGTTGTTTTTTTTTTTGTAAAAAGTTTTTATTTTTCATTTTTCAGTTGTGGTACCCCTACACAAATTCGAATACCACTACCTGCTATGTAAATAACAGTGACAAGAAGTTATCATATCATCTACATACTAAGTGGGAAAAAATACGTATAATTGAAGCTAACTCAAAAACTGCCCAAGCAAAGTTAATAAAATTTATATGGGACCACTTCTGAAGTATGATCTACCAAACAAAAAAAGAATCATCAAAATCTATTCATAATTGGCGGAGTAATCGCGTAACAAACATGCAAAAAAAAAAAAAAAACAGACGAATTGAGAACCTCCTCCTTTTGGAAGTCGGTTAAAAATACCAAGTTTGATGTAATTTGTTTAACAGAACATTGGTTAAAAGATCATCAAGTAATGTCAATTCACTATGAAAATTATTGTGTAGTAGCCATTTTAGCCGAAAATGTATGATATTATTATAAAATAACTCAAACACTATCAGATTATTAAGTGTTTTTAGGTCATTAGGTCATGGATTTATCAAATGTTTTTATTGAACCAACCCGAGTGACAGCTACCTACTTCTGCCACTTGTATAGATTTTGTAATTGTGATTACTTACATAAGCAAATTGTAAATAAGTTGCATCTGATCACAGTGGACAAACAATAACATTTTGCTCCTACATGCCTTTACAAAATATTCAAATAAGGTGTAGGCCAATTACATGTAAAAATATAGAGAAATTAAATAATTCTTTGGCAAGTAAATTATGTGTTCAGAGTTTTAATAATATATTTGACCCAAATGAGTTTTACGCAGAGTTCTTTTCACTATTAAACAAGCAATTTATTAACACTTTTCCACAAAAGACTAAAACTATTTACACAAAGTTCTTATTTAGTGAGTGGGCGACTCTAGGTATTCGTAAAAGCAACGAAAAACTTTTTGAACTTTATGGCCTAAAGCAACATATGAATAATACAAGCTTTCATCAGTATGTCGCAAAATATTCTAAAACTTTTATAAGTGTGTTCAAAATAGTTAAAGCTCTTTACATAAGCAATAAAATAAAATCAACTGATGATAAAATAAAAACTACCTTTTTTTTTGTAAACTACCTTGCAAATAATAAATAATTAAACAGGTAGGAAGAAACAGCGAAATACTGAATAAAATTTAGAGACTGCACATGGCCCCATCAAATCAGATGTGGAAATAGCTCAGGAATTTGAAAACTTTTTTGCTAATATTCCCCTTAAAACTACAGAAAATTTAAATTCATCACCCGCGCTTTCTGCCGCCTAACTTAGAAATAATGTAAAAGCATGCCCTTTAGAGTTCAGGTTTCAGCATACAAACCCTCAGGCTGTTATAAAAGCTTTCAAAGATCTTAAAATTAAATCAACAGATCTATGGGGAATGTCTGTAAAAGTCAATCTATCATCGAAACCATTGCGCCTTATTTAGCTTTCATATTTAACACCAGCGTAGACCAAGGAGTCTTTCCGGATCTCATGAAACTCAGTAAAGTAGTTCTTTTGTTCAAATCCGGTGATAATAAGGAACCCAACAATTACAGGCCCGTGTCAATTCTGCCAGTAAAGTGTTTGAAAAGTTGATGCTCAATCAAATGTTAGGTACGTCACTTTAATAAAAATTCCATCTTTCATGAACAACAGTACGGTTTCACCAAAGGAAGTTCTACACACAGCTACACATCAAGCTATGCATTTCCAGTTTATGCTGATCTCGCATTGTATAGGATTTCCGTACAATGCGAGGTCAGCTTATACTGGAAATGTATAATACATAATATAATAATAATAAGTGGTCCGACTGTCAAGCCGACTGACATGAGCTTTTTCTCTCCGTTTTATTATATTTATAGTATTTTTACCGATTTCTTTGATTTTTACCCATACAAAGTTGTGAAATGTGAGACCAAAATGACCCCAGAGGAAACCAAAATGGGCAACAAAACCAAAAGATTCACTACCCTGATCTAAGAAGTAAAAGTATAGACGGAGAAGAATGCAATGCTGACGCGAAGTTGGGCACGACTATTAATACAAAACACACACCCAACATCTTCGGGTTCGTCGCTCAGCTCCGCCTCGCAGTTGCCGGATCCTGCTCCAAACGTGAGTCCAGTGATACCGGCCACTGCAGTTGCGTCGAGCTCGAGCGACGAATACTTCTCGCTGCCGACGACACCACCACCAGTACGTAGGCCCGGAAGAGGCCGACCACCGGCCAGCTTAGGACTCCGAGGCCCACCGGCCTCTGATAGGGTCCCCGCTCCCGGTGGAAGTGTGCAGCGCATGAAGTGGACACAAACTGTCAATGAAAATGTCATGCGCGCATACTTTGGGGCTACAGAGGGGGGAACTAACCTGACCGCGTACCGTGGTCGGATGCTCTCTCTGTTTCAGGCGCTTGAACCAGCTGTCAACGTGTCGGCGCAACGACTGTCGGATCAGGTGCGGGTCATCCAGCGTAACCATATGCTGGATGACGCCGTACTTGATCGACTACGCCTCGAATCACGGAATAAACATATTACACCTGCTTCGCCACTGGTCGCGGTGCAATTGCAAAATTTACCCAGTTCTTCACCGCGACCCGACCGCGTTGGTGAAGAGGATGATGACGAGGTTATATCCGTGAGTTCCCAATGCAGTGCACGATTGAGGAACGCTTTGGAGGATGCTTTTCGGGAGTACCGTTCTATTCCGCCTGGACTTAGACCACAATTACCTCGTTTGCCCATGTACAAGAAAAACAAGGCGCTGGTGTGTACTCTAGACTCGCTTCTGTCAAACTGTTTTGACGGCAGCAAAGACCTCGCCGATACCCACTCGATCTTGTACTGTGCAGCTGTGGCGGCATGTCGTATAGCTCAAGTTAAATTTGCCAACAGTGACAGAGCTCCACGACCAAAACCAGCTGTACCAGCTTGGCAGTGCAGTATTGAGCGTCACATCGGTGAGGCTAGAGTACTCATCGGCAAGCTAATCTGCTTCAGGGAGGGCAATACTCGCCCTAGAGTGATGCGCTTTGTGAAGCGGGCGTTCTCGGGAACTGAAATTAGTTCTCGAGATTATTTGACCCGCGTCACAGAGCGTATCGACTATCGACTTCCTGAAGCAGAAGATCTGTGCATGGGCAAATCGCATTCGACGGTACAGGCGGAGCGTGGAGCGGTACACTCAGAATCGCACATTCCAGAGCGATGAAAGGTGGGTTTATAGGGCTTGGGAGCGACCGGACAAAAATGTGATTGACACGCGCCTACCGGATGATGACGCCATGTGCTCGTTCTGGCGAAGCATCTGGTCGGCGCCTGTCAATCACACCGAAGGAGACTGGACTAGGAAGATCGAACGAGCGTGCGAACAAATACCGGAAATGGGGGCACTCACCATCAGCCCCCAAGATGTAGCTCGTGCAGTCCGTCCGTTACCTAACTGGAAATCACCAGGGCCGGACGGGCTGCACAATTTTTGGATAAAATGGTTCCAAAGGTCGCACGCCCGTTTGGCATCCCAGTTCCAGTCAGCTTTAGAGTCAGGGTCGCTGCCCCAGTTCCTAACGACAGGAATAACCCACCTGCTCCATAAATCAGGTAGTACTGCGGAACCCAAAAATTATAGACCGATCACTTGTCTACCGACGGTCTATAAAGTTTTAACATCCATTTTGAGAGCTAAAATTAACAAACATATACACACTAACTCCATCATGTCTGCCTCTCAAAATGGATGTAGGAACGGGTCCCACGGTACTAAGGAGCTACTCCTCATCGATATGGCCATTAGCCAGCAGGCTCGTCGTTCCCGAAGGGATCTGTCGACATGTTGGATAGATTATAAGAAGGCCTACGACTCGGTGCCACATACATGGCTCATGAGGGTGCTGGAGTTGTATAAAGTAGATGCAACTCTAGGCACCTTCCTGATGTCATGTATGGGGCAATGGAGGACGGTGCTTCGCTATCCAGGATGTCGACATATCCTGAGGAATAGCGAACCGATAAGGATCGAGCGAGGTATTTTCCAGGGTGACAGTTTCTTGGGCAGGGCATCGCCGTGTCCTCGTGGAGGCGATCGGCGGCGGTGATCTCTCGCGTCCGGCCCTGATTCGGGCCATGCTACGGAGCGAGAGGAAATGGGAGGCCGTCACCTCCTTCTGCGAAGCAGTTATGCTCGCGAAGGAGGAGGCGGAGCGCGTGAGGGAGAGGCAAATTTCGCGCCCTCGCGCCCCTAACCGCCGCAGGAGGAGACGCCCTGGGCGTCGGGAATCACAAGAAGATTTCCGGCCACCGTAGGCGCGGGCTTGCGGACGGTGAGCAATGGGTAGCTCGCCGTCCGATAAGGACCAAGCCCGGGTTGACGGCGCGTTGTGCTCCACGCGTGCTTCAAAGAGATGTCAGCAAAATTGACGGGGTCCGCTAGGGCCAATGCCTGCCGGGGCTGCGAATATGGGCCGATAGGGCTATCGTGGCCCCCCGGCAACATGGCAACTGAAGGAACACGGGTGGGTTTTAGTCAGTAAGAGTCTGACACACCCTCTCGCTCCACCCAGAGCGGGAGAAGTTATTTGATAATTTCCCACCCAAAAAAAAAAAAAAAAGGGTGACAGTTTGAGTCCACTTTGGTTCTGCCTAGCCTTGAATCCTCTAAGCACACTGCTGGAGGATTCAGGGCTGGGTTATCGATTGAGAAGAGGTGGTCAGGTTATATCTCACCTCCTTTACATGGATGACTTAAAACTCTTTGCCCCCAACAATTTGCAACTGCTGGAGCTACTGAAGGTAACCGAAACTTTCAGTAGTGCCATCAGGATGGAATTTGGTGTGGACAAATGTGCGGTCATGCATGTAAAACGAGGGGAGATTGTGGAATCCGTGTGAACCCAACTCTCGGATTCCATACACCTAAGATCCCTCTCCTCAATCGAAACCTACAAGTATTTGGGTATGTCGGAAGCGTTAGGTATCAACGCTGCTGACATTTTTTTTTTTTTTTTTCCCTTGTCCTAGGTTTCAACAATAAGATGAAACCTAATTTTATTACAATCTAGCCTTATAAATAGACTAATAAGTAATTTAATTATAACCTAAACTATTAAATTGTCTTTACTAAGAATGTGTCCAATAGCACTTTTCTTATAGTCTCTATTAAGGCGAATACACTTCGTTCTTGTGTTTGTTTGGCACTTTTGTACTTTACACTATTTACTAACACTAAACATTAGCTCGAACGGTTTTGTTCTTTTTAGTCTTCTAACTAGGTTTGTGTGGTCGAGAAGCTGGATTGCCTCGACGTTCACATGCTGATGAAGTCTCTTTTCGTGAGCTTCTGCAAGTTTCTGAATCACTTTTTCGATGAACTCAACTTTTAGGTCCCGGTGGAGGTCATCATTTCGTATGTACCAAGGTGCATTTACAATTTCCCTTAGCACTTTGTTCTGGAATCTTTGTATTATTAATATATTGGTCTGTTTGGTGCAGCCCCATAGCTGAATACCATAAGTCCAAACTGGCATCAGGACTTGTTTGTATAACAACAATTTGTTTTGCACGGACAGCGTAGAGTTTCTTCCAAGCAGCCAATGCATTCTTTTGAATCGGAGGTCGAGTTCATCTTTTTTCTTCTTGACGTGGGCTTTCCAGCGTAGCTTTGCGTCAAGGGTCATACCGAGGTACTTGGCTGTATTCTCGTATGGGACTTGTTTATTATTAATGTAAACTGGGAAATACTATTGTTTTTTGTTGGTGAAATCTATGTGAACAGATTTGGATTCATTAAGTTTAATCCTCCATTTTTTGGTCCAGTCATAAACTTGATTTACAGCCATTTGAACCTTTTCAACTGCTTCTTCGTGGCTGTTTCCTACAGCCATTATGGCTGTATCATCAGCAAAGGTCCCAATTGTGTTTTGCTCTAAATCAGGGATATCGTAGGTGTATAGTAGGTACAGGACCGGACCTAACACACTTCCTTGCGGTACGCCAGCTTTGATTTCTTTCAGTTCTGAGTAGGCGTCTTCTTGTCTTATTCTAAAGACTCTGTTCAGAATGTAGGATTCTAGTATATCTGCAAACTGCTTTGGTAAGAGGCTCTTCAGTTTATGTATAAGGCCTTCATGCCATACTTTGTCAAATGCTTGCGCTACGTCTAGAAATACAGTAGAACATACTTTCTTGTCTTCAAGGGCATTTTCTATTACGTTTGTGATCCTATGCACTTGATCGATGGTAGAGTGTTTTTCTCGAAAACCAAACTGGTGCTCTGGTATTATGTTTCTGCTATCTATTATTGGTTTAAGCTGTTTGAGTAACAGCTTTTCAAATAGCTTGGACATGATTGGTAGCAAGGAGATAGGCCTATAAGATGATGTTTCGTGAGCCGGTTTCCCTGGCTTAGCTATCATTATTACTTCGGCCACCTTCCATAAGTCTGGTACATATTTAAGCCTTAGTGCAGCATTGATAAGGGTCGTTAACTTAACCAGACCCTTTCTTGGGAGGTTATGAAGTACTTCTCCTGTTATTAAATCATAACCTGGTGATTTTCGTGTACTTATGTTACGTTTTATTTCTCGTTCGACTTCTTTCGGTATTACTAGTTTTATGGTAACTTCATTTTCTGATGTTACCATAGTGGCCAAAGTGTGATCTTCAATGATTTCCCCGTCATTTGGTTGAAAGATATTTTCTAGATACTCTGCAAACCGCTTTGCTTTTTGCTCGTTTGTAACTGCCCATTGCCCATTTCCACATGTGAGCAGCTGCTGACATGAAGCAATCGCTGAAGGAGCGCTTCTTTAGCCGCCTGAATAAAGTATGAAATAGTCTTTTATCAGGCGGAAACAAGGTGCGCGCCTTCAACAGTTGGGTCATGCCAGTTTTGATGTTCTCTTTCGGCATACTTAAATGGACTCAGACGGAACTTGACGCCCTGGATAGGAGGGTCCGCACACTGCTGACCGCAAATCGGATGCATCACCCACGTTCATCGGTGATGAGACTGTATATCCTGCGGAAGTGCGAGGTTTCTTAAATGCTAAGACCCTGCACAACCGTGAGGTATGCAGTCTCAGGGAATATTTCCTAGAAACTGACGTGGGGATGCACCGAGATGTAGTCTCAGTGGACAAGGGCCTCACCCCGCTATCCTTGGCTAACGAGAACTGGCGCAAACCTATAGTATTAGATACTAATGACCGCAGGGAGGTATGGCAGAGCAAAGAGGTTCACGGGCGCTTTTACCGGGCCTTACATGGGCCCGATGTAGACCTGTTAGCGTCCGTATCCCGGTTGCGATTCGGTGACCTCTTTGGGGAAACCAAAGGTTTTGTCTTTGCGATTATAGACGAAGTTATGATGACGAACAACTACCGGAAATATATTGTGAAGGACGGCACGGTTGACATCTGTCGGGCGTGCCGCCGTCCCGGAGAATCAATCCGACACATTATTTCTGGCTGTTCTCGTCTGGCTAACGGAGACTACTTGCATAGGCAGAACCTTGTAGCCAGAATTATCCACCAGCAACTTGCTCTGAAATACAGTCTTGTGGAATCGGAAGTACCGTACTATAGATATGTGCCTGACCCAGTCCTCGAAAATGGCAATATCACGTTGTATTGGGATCGATCTATCATCAGATCACTGACAGGACTATTGTTGCCAATAAGCCAGACATAGTGGTGATAGATCGATTAGAGCGTCGCACAATGATTATTGATATAGCGATCCCGCATGACGAGAACCTCGTGAAAGCTGAAAAAGATAAACAGATTAAGTATCTTGACCTGGTTCACGAGGTTGTCGACTTGTGGGATGTGGATACAGCAATCATTGTGCCGATAGTCGTGACGACTAATGGTGTCGACTAATGGTGGTGGCGGCTATTATAATAGCCAAGAGCCTTGACCAACACCTGAGGAGGCTCTCTTTAGGCAGCTGGATCAAGGGCTTGATCCAGAAAGCGGTACTCCTGAACACGGCACGAATTGTTAGGAGGTTCCTCTCTCAGGAGCCCTGACCACCGGTGGCTTGGACCCTGTTTCCGACACCGGTGGGCTACTATTTTTTATATTTTTAAATGTTTTTTTAATAATTTTTATAAGAATATTTAAAAATGTAAATTATATGTTTATAAATGAAATAAATATAATAATAATAACGCTAGAGTGAACACTGACGAGGAACAGAGCTCCCACCTCACAACAGAGCTCTTGCCTTTATTGGCTGGCTTGAGTGGAGATTCGCAAGAGCAAACGTGCTCGGAGGAAGGAAGTATTCCAGTAAGATGCTGGTAGGGATCTTGACCGTACTTCCGGGATTGTCCTGATTGCCGTGGAATACCTCTCCACTCCTCATAAGCATCTCAGGACATGTTGCCCCCTTGTCGCGTCGACACTTTGTGCTAGCGACCATTTTCGGGGGCCCATTATTGAGTGTGCAAGTCACCCCCTGCCATTTTATCCGTGTACATATAAACATTGATCAGGCAGGGGCCATAGTCCTTCCTTAGTTCCAGGTAACCAGTTCACTTTAGTCACCCAAACCCATAGTCAAAATATCTTTGTTTCCATATCCTGCAATAGTCCTACACCAACCGGGGGTTGTCCTTGGGTGCCCTTGCGTAGTGCGAACAGGGATAGTCGCCGGTTGGTGCCTCAATACTTAAAAATGTCTAAGGGGCCTCTACGAGTTGGCTTCGGCCCCTCGTACGCCTTCCAAAGGACCGGGATCCATGGTCCCGAGATTTATTAAAATATAAAAAATAATAATATTACCCCACCGTATCTCTACGTTGACGTCGTGGTGGGGCTTGCGCGCTCCGAACTCTAGACCTGTGCTGGTAGAGTTTACTTTGCCGGAACGGGTCTGGGATGAGGAGCCAGACCAAGAGAGATACAAAAACCCGCAGGGCAGCATGTGGCGAGCTGTTGGGCAGTAGCGACCCCACGGACCCTATCTCCGGGAGAAGTCTTGTTCCTCACCTCTGGCTTGCCTTTATTGGCCGGCTGGAGTGAACACTGACGAGGAACAGAGCTCCCACCTCATTCTTACCTTTATTGGCCGGCTTGAGTGGAGATTCGCTAGAGCAAACGTGCTCGGAGGAAGGAAGTATTCCAGTAAGATGCTGGTAGGGATCTTGACCGTACTTCCGGGATTGTCCTGATAGCCGTGGAATACCTCTCCACGCCTCATAAGCACCTCAGGACGTGTTGCCCCCTTGTCGCTATGATACTGTGTGCTAGCGACCATTTCGGGGGCCCATTATTGAGTGTGCAAGTCACCCCCTGCTATTTTATCCGTGTGCATATAAAACATAGATCAGGCAGGGGCCATAGTCCTTCCATAGTTCCAGGTGACCAGTCCACTTTAGCAACCCAAACCCATAGTCCGAAATCTTTGTTTCCTCAACTTACAATAGTCCTACACCAACCGGGGGTTATCCTTGGCTGCACTTGCATAGTGCGAACATTGATAATCGTCGGTTGGTACCTCATTTAATTAAAAACGTCTAAAGGGCCTCTGCGAGTTGGCTTCGGCCTCTCGTACGCCTTCCAAAGGTCCGGGACCCCTGGGTCCCGAGAAATGTCAAAGACGTTTAAATAATAGTGGTTGGGGAAAAAGTCTTTTCGCATTATAGTATGTTTGACCTTGTAATAAAATCTCTTTGGCTATACTATTTGTATCTGGCTGGTTTTAGTATCATTGAAAGTTTAAATTTAAAAGAACATAATTCCAAATTCAAATTAGGAAAATCTGTGATTTTCATTTGTTTTTCGTACCGTCAAGATGAGTGAATCTAATGAAGAAATTCGATACATTTTAAAATTTTACTACAAAAAAGATAAAAATGCAACGCAAGCCTCGAAAAAAATTTGCGATGTTTATGGACCTAGTGCAGTGTCTGTGAGAGTAGCACAAAGGTCATTGGGCAACTTAGTATGGAACCTATACCCACGGCCTACAGAAAACAAAATGGGTAGGATGTTTAGTTAAACGTTCCTAGTTTACGAATATATATGTCGCATTAATGCAGATAATGGGAAAAACCAAAAAACAACCAAAAACTAAAAAAATAAAAAATAAAATGTTAAGCTTAATTATAACAAGGCTTAGCACATGTGTATTGGTTACTTGATAATATACATGTTTAAAAAAATAAAATAGGTAAAAATAAAACAAGTATTGAAAAGTTTTTAAGTTTTATTCGACATGATCAATGTCTACAGGAATAATTGTATCATCTAAAAACCGCGCAGGCGCATCTATTTGCTCTTGATGTCGGGCCCAAGACAAAAAATATACTACGCTAGCTATATGCGCGCAGCATCCAATGGTACGGCGGCCGTGGATACAAGAGCAGTAGTAATCTTTGATACTATCTCTACCCTGTCTTGTTGGGTTCACCAATATGTAAGTATAGTATTTTTTGCTCCTGATATGTCGCGACTGCATTCTTCCTCGTATTAATATTTTGTTGTTAACCATTTCACGGTGTCGGTATAGTTCAACAATGTACAGACCATTTGGTCGCAAGTGTTCGTGAACGTATGATTTAGCGATCCTTAAATGATAGGTGGCCCAACGTAAATAGTATCAAATCTTCGAAAGTTAGTTGTGGAAAGTTATCCAAAGCTGCATTACTTGCGTCAATTGAAATAAAGGCTACTCTTTGCCTATTAAGATTGTGCTCGCTCACATAATCTGCCAACTCATTTCTTCTATTTACATTTTCATTAATAATATGTATGAATTGCTCGGCGTATATGGTGTTCTCGTATGGACGCCGAGTAGCGTTGATGAGCGCTGCGGTAATTTTGAAATCTGCCATCATGTTTGGTAAGGAAATATTGAAATAGGTGTGCCGAAATATTTTAAAATCTTTTTTAAAACGACCATTCATAGTTTCGACCACCCACCGGGTCATTGTGATAAGTCTCGACTTATTTGCATCGTCTGTTGTTAGTTGTTCCCTTCTGAATCTGGATGGTGGCATATGGGGATTATAGCCATATTCTTGTATAGAGCGGATTGAGTCTCGGAAGCCACGGTCTAGTATAAAGACATCGTTAGACCGTAGAAACCAATGCCAAGTAGAGTTTTCTTCTTCCATTAGGCTACGCATAATTGTCGCATCCGATGTTGTTGCTGCATATGGCCCTAAAACATCTAAAATGTAGCCATCTGAGCAAACTATCAAAAAAGGTTTTACTAAGTTCCTGAATTTATGAAGGCTATATGTTAGTCTTTGGAATAAAAAATTGGAACTCTTTTGCACATATAGATATGTGCCATCGAACACCAAAATGGCTGATTCGTGGTCGCTCCCGAAAATATGAGCCGGGATGGAAAGATTTCGAGCAACCACCTCTTCTCTGGTCATATGATCTAAGCCCAGAAAATGCGGAACGAAATCATCAGTTAAACATTCTCTTGCTAATCTTATCTTTCTCTCCAACGTTCTTCTGGACATTTGGAATTTCGTAGCCAACCGTTCATCTGGTTCACCAGTCCTTATTTTTGACAGATAAATACCTAAAGCCGTGGCAGGACGATCAGTTCTGTTATGAAGAGACGGTGTTAGTTGTAGGACAGTGTTAAATTGCTGTTTAGTTACTCCTGCCCAAAAATGCAGTTCATTATCGTCAACCGAATTAATATTTTCAAAATCCAATTGGTTCCTTCGTTCCCAGCCCCATTTGTACAAATCGATAATATCGAGTACATGAGTACTATTGAAATCATGCATAATCCTCTGAGTATTCAGTTCTTCCCAATCATTTCTTTGTAAATGTGAATGACAAACACGGGCAAGTGGAGGTATATAAAAATTATTTGTATGCAATAAATGGAACTTAACATACAATGGCACTACGTGCGTAGCCATATTCCTGCAGTTTTGGAACATGCATCGTCTAGCTGTATTTGGAGCACGAGAATATCCTTGTAGGGAAATAAAACCAGGATTCACTTGTTGACTCACATCTTGTTCTTCCTCACCAGTATCTTCTACTCGTTGGGGGAGTTGATCTTGTACTTGTTGAGGTGGATCGACTTGAACTAGTTGAGGTGGCTGATTTTCCCTAGGCTGATTTCTCAGAGTTGTATCCAATCTCACCCAACAAGCATGGCATATAGATCGTGAACCATCAAAAGGAATCTGAAGAAAAAAAGGAATAATATTAACTCACAATACTTTATCAATCCCATTGGGTCGTTTTATAAACAACAATTCACAAACATTACTATGAGGTCTCACAAACGTCTCAGTGTCTACACTGGGTCTAAAAACGTATAATTACACAATACTTGAGTGGCGAACTGCACTATGAGACCCTTAAAATGAATGCATAGGTGAGGTAGCCAGCTACCTACATTAAGCAACACATAGTTCCCAGCTTATTGTTTGAGAATACGGCAGTAAATCTTTTATACACTTGCTGTATAAGTCTATAGATGATAATTCGATAAATGATGCTTGAGAGTAAATGATTTATTATCAAAGCCAACAGCATTATTGTACAAATGGAACAATAATAAAACAAATCTGGTAAGGCACTCACCTCACGTGGTGTTATTTCCTGTAATAATAACTCGGCGTGATTTCGGAACCTTTCAAGAAAAAGTTCTGTGAGGCTGTGTTTTCTGCGCCGCATCACAGATCGGCTACATGAAACACAACTATTTTGTCTTTCCATATTATCAACTAAATCCAATCCAAATGCAAACTATAATCCAATAAACACGCCAAAGTAATCAATAAAAACAATAGAAGCTCAAGAAACACACAGATCGCAACGACAAATGACGAAAGACTGCGTGCGTCGATGTTAGGTTGCGCGCGACGCGAGCGCAACGACGAAACCGGTTTCTACTTGTCTGAAGTGCGAGTGAGACGGCATATGCATGCCACTGACTGCACACTTTTAGCGCGCAAACGTTTCTTTTGTTTATTTAACAGAATGCTTCACTGAAATTGTTTTATGTACACATTTATAGTTCACTGAACACCTATTTTTTATTCATATTTTACATTTAATTCCCATGGTTTAAAAAAGAAATAACTACATAAAATTAAGTATAGGTTAATACTTAACAATTTAAAACTAATTTGGTTTGTGTAGGAAAACTTTCGTTAACTGGGTCAGATTTTGCCCAATGACCTTTGCTTTAAGCGTTTTCAATCCGGAAATTTTGATGTCAAAGATGCACGTCGCTCTGGTCGCCCTGTTACGGATAAAATGGATGGCATTTTTGAAAAAGTGGAGTAAGATCGGCCATATTAGTAGTTACGACGTAGCTGAAGAACTGGGAATTGACCACAAAACAGTTATGGCGTGTAGCGGTTACACCGCCACATACAAACTACGTATCAAAGACATGTCGTCACACAAATCCTGCATCGCACAGTTTACCGAGCGATCGACATACATACAAGATTTCAACTTCCAACCGATGGGCAGTTGCCCACCAGACACAACACCCGTCTGGTCGGAGGATCCTCCCTTTTCTATGGTGGATGAGTGAACTTTACACCTTGTTCCTCATACCCCTAAAGGCACATTTGAAAAAAACTGGGTACACAAAAAAGCATGATATTTGGGTACCTCACGAGCTCACTGAAAGAAACCTAATGAACCGTGTACTCATTTGTGATTCTTTATTAATTAAATTCATTTAATTCAGACTAATTGATATGTCCATAAATTGTTAGTTACAAAGGTATTAAAACTATGTTAGTGATCATTGATAATTAAATTCAAAATACATAAAAACCTAATAAATAAATAAATATTACGACCAGGGGCGAAATGTCCATATAAGCCGATTCCTACCGGCTTCCCTTTGGAAATTCGGAACACAACCACTCTATCGTCATTGAATAATCAAATTATAAGTATTTGATACACCATACAATTAAAATACCTATTACAAAACGCCTACATACATTAAAAATTGTATTAATAACCCAACATCAGAACACTGCGCTAAAATAACTCGTAGGCGCGTCCGGCTTATGCTAAATTCAATTTCCTTCCAAAAAATAAAGTCATCATGACGTCACTTCGGTCACGTGATACCGCGGTTTCTATGAGCCGGGTAAGCCGGTCTGTAACGAGTTATTGTAGGCACATAGTAGCAGAAACGTGCGCGCGGGAGCGAGAAGGAATTATTGCTATTGCACCACCTCTTTCTGGCACACGCATTTGATTCGGTAGTTTTCGTTGAATTTCGTAATACGTTCGGCTAGGAGTTCGGAGTTCGTAAACATTTCATTATTCGTATGACAATGTGTGGTTGCTTTTTGACGTAATCGCATTTGAACCGTATTAATTTGCATTTTGTTCGCTCAGTATTAATTGAATTCATTGGTTTATCATTACTAGTAGTATTAATATTTGTTTGTAGTTATAGGACAGTGATTAACATAGTGTTTTGAGTTTATTGGATGTGAAAGTAAAGTACGTTGTAATTAGCTATTGGGGTAAGTAGATGGTTTAATAAGCTGAAATTACTTATTTAGAGTAGATTTGAAAACTAATTAGTAGGATCTTATTAAGATGGCAGCATTCATAGTTTTAGAATGTCGTTTGACAGATTACTTTGTGAAGAAACATACTTTTCAAGGTTAAGTTTTGAAAATACGTGCTCGCCCAGATGTGACTATAAATTACAAACGCCGCGATGGTTCGTTCGTGTTTAATAAAATGTATTGTTCCCGTGTTTACTTTTCTTAGATTGTAGTTGTTTATAGAATATAGGGTTTTTTTACATTTAAATTTGGCGAATTCATCAAAACAGATGTGCAGACTGTAAAACATATTCGTAGCTGTTTTATGAGTTCGGGATTGGTAGGAATAGAATTATTTTCACTAATTTGCATGAAGCTCATAACGGTAAAGAATATTTTTTTTTGCTGCTCCAGCTTCCCTCCTCCATAAAATCAGCCTTCGCTACTGATTACGACGTAATGAAACCGAACCATTTTTGAAGAAGCTGATAACTGGTGATGAAAATTGGATCACGTACGACAAGAACGTGCGAAAAAGGTCGTGGTCAAAGGCTGGTCAGGCTTCACAGACTGTGGCAAAACCCGGGTTAACTCGCAACAAGGTGATGCTGTGTGTGTGGTGGGATTGGAAGGGCATTATTCATTATGAGCTGTTACCACCACGCAGGACCATCGATTCTGAACTCTACTGCGAACAACTGATGAGATTAAAGCAAGAAGTTGAGAGAAAGCGGCCGGAATTAATCAACAGAAGGGGTGTGGTTTTTCATCATGATAACGCTAGACCTCACACATCTTTAGCCACTCAGCAAAAATTAAGAGACTTTGGCTGGGAGGTGTTAATGCATCCACCGTATAGTCCTGACCTTGCACCTTCCGATTTCCACCTGTTTCGATCTCTTCAGAATTCTTTAGGCAGTGTCAGGTTAACATCACGAGAGGACTGCCAAAACCACTTGTCGCGGTATTTTGATCAAAAGTGCCAAAATTTCTATAGCAATGGGATCATGTCCCTACTTACAAGATGGCAAAAAGTTATCGAACAAAATGGTACCTACATACTTTAGTTAAATGTAAATAAACTATATTAAAAAATGTTTTGAATTTTCTTAAAAAATGCGAAGCAACTTTTTCCCCAACCTATTACAACAAAATACCTTGTGATATATTACAATTAACTGAAAGAAAATTTAAAACTCATATTAAAAGTACTCTTTGTAAACAAAACAAGCATATTACAAATTAGAGGATTATATCCTAGATAAGAATGCTTGGAAGCATGCTGGTCTAGCTCCATAGGACAATTTAGAGTCTAGACAAAATCAAACTGGTTGCTAATTTAATTGTATCATTAATTATTATGAATGAATGAATGAATGAATGAAATGCACCGATCCCAGCGTGGTTTAACCAGACTCGATAAATCGAATGAACCCCGAGATTTGCACTAGCCGCTGGAGCCGCATGCTTCATGGGGTTACAGAGGCCATTGCATATCAAGGAGTAGACCGGGGGGCGCGGTAATGGTAGGGAAGACGTGCCCTTAGGATAAGGAGGGATTTGCGAGCCTACCGGATATGCATCCTTGAGTAAGCAATGGAATAGTGGAGAGACGGGTGATATTTATCTATGGATGGGCATCTTTTTAAGACAGCGCCGTTAGGCTGGTTCCGTTTCAGGTTTTTTGAAAATCTCACTAGCAGTCTTCTAGATCTTATCTTGGTCTTCAGCCATGTCCATCCAAAAGTGATTTCCTTGTCGAAGTAAGTCATGTCCTGTTTTAGGATATCATTTCATGTGTAAATAGGTAGGCCAGCTTTCTTGGATTAAGTCTTGTATGTACGGGTGTGGATTGCGGTGACTGTGAACATGTGCGAGATAGCACATCCTGTGTTTCTTGATGATGGTTAAGGTTTTTCCGTCTAACATTTCATGAATTTTCTTTTGTCTTGGTTTATTCCTAGCATGATTAATCAAGTCTCTCATGATAATTCTCTCTACTAGGATGGTTCAAGTCCAGTTTCACTGGTAAATCTTTTGATGGGGTCAAACTGCTATCTCGATTCTTTTTTTCTTCGTTCTGATAAATTGTCAGCAGCAGTGTCCAGGGCACGATCGGCCCGCTCCTCGTTGTTTATGTCCAGCTCCGACGCGGTACAAATTCGACCTGTAGCTCGCCACTGTTCACCTCAGGTTGACACGATATAGTTCTGAGTTATGCACACTATTCAGCACACGTAATTAATAAGAACTCGACAAAAATCCCGATCCGCGTCATCCGAATGATTGTTTTTCTGTTCGCAATATCGTGGGCGCACATATTTAATCACCGTAAGGACTTTTCTACCATACCCCGTTATGGCATTCCATAACATATACAAATAGTGAGTAGGCATCATAAAATTTAAAATACCAATTGCTATTATGCAGCTATGGGCACACATCTGGCGATGCGCAAAAGGGGCTGAAACCAGATGTGGTCAGCGAGTGCACGGAATTCCGTTTTCAAAGTTGTTAGGTATGCGCGCCCGGGATTGTAAAAACACCACGCACTAAACAAATCTCCCTTGAACTTAAAAACGATTTTGAAACACTGCACATAATATTATTATAATTGTCACACACGTATTATATCTTACATTATTTCGCCTATAAAACCATTTAAACCTGTAGGGACAAAATAAACTAGTAACTTAAATAAAGGCGGTCTTGCAGTAAGGAGCAAGTCACCGAAATTTGCATAAGGAAAGATCTCACTAGATTAGCCTGGCCAAGTCTTGTCCCACCGGAGCCCCTCTGCATGTATGTGTGCAATGTATTTCACTTACTCACTCACTCACTTTCACTGATTTAGTCACCACCACTAAAATAAAACAACAACCTCACTTTAAAAAACTCGGTATCATTAAAAATAATCCACGACATTGTTACATGGTTACCTCTCCTACACGTAAAGTGGTGACGTTCCTTTTCTATTCCATGGAATCATTGGAAAGGTAATATGAGGTGAGGAGCTCGTGGCCAAGCAATAACAGCTGCACGGGTCGACTAATCAGGTCAAGCCACGCTTGCCGGGGCCGGTCCGTGGATGGGTGACCAGGTCCACACGCCGAGACTCCTCCGCGCCTCGGAAAGCACGCCAAATCGTCGATCCCGGCCGCCACTCGCGGATCCCCGACAGTCGCCACGGGCCGTCAGAAGTCCGAAAGTCCGACATCCAGTCCCACCAAGAGGCATCGCGCCACCCAGCCACTGGGTTGTGGAAGTCAGATAGGCAGTTAAGGTTGTCGTTCAATGTGTAAATAGGACGGCGTATTTTCTTGAATTTGACCCTTATACTGCATTGCTGCGTGTAACAGGTGTGGTCGCCGCGTCTGTAAACGTGTGCGAGATAGCACATTCTGTGATTCTTGATGCGATATGTTACTGTTTTTCCGTCTAAGATTTCGCCCAGAAGAAACGCCTGCATTTTTGTTTTCCTCTTGGTGTTTAATCTTTTGAAGTTTAGTGGTATGAGGAACAGGGTGTAAAGTTCACTCATCCACCATAGAAAAGGGAGGATCCTCCGACCAGACGGTTGTTATGTCTGGTGGGCAACTGCCCATCGGTTGGAAGTTGAAATCTTGTAAGTACCTATGACGATCGCTCGGTAAACTCTAACTGCGCGATGCAGGATTTGTGTGACGTCATGTCTTTGATGCGTAGTTTGTATGTGGCGGTGTAACCGCTACATCACTCCCCTCCGGAGACCGGAGGTCGATAGTGGGCTGAATCTTGCGATGCTTTACACAGTGCCAGCTGTGGTTCCAGTGAGTCGGAACCGGGTGCCGCATAGTTCGCGGTGAGTCGGAACTTTCTGTGGTCATTGCGGCGATTGTGGTGATTGTGGTGATTCCCCAGTGAGTCGGGGTGATTGAGGTGATTGCTGTGATTCCCCAGTGAGTCGGGGTGATTGAGGTGATTGCGTTGATTCCCCAGTGAGTCGGGGTGATGAGGCTGCTTGCGTTGATTCCCCAGTGAGTCGGGGTGATGAGGCTGAGGGTGATGACCAGGAATGCGCGTTCGCTGCATGCTGGTGGTCAGGATACCCGTTGAAGTCGTGGGTGCTGGCTGGCTGTGTGACTCGCCTCACGAAAGCTTGCGGGAGTGATGATGATGATGACGTCACGCCGACCAGACGGTTGTTGTGTCTGGTGGGCAACTGCCCATCGGTTGGAAGTTGAAATCTTGTATGTACCTATGTCGATCGCTCGGTAAACTAACTGCGCGATGCAGGATTTGTGTGACGTCATGTCTTTGATGCGTAGTTTGTATGTGGCGGTGTAACCGCTACAGAAGCATTGCTTTTTTTTTTTTTTTTCGGTGGTAAATTATCAAATAAGCGCGTCAGACAGTAGTAGTTAACTCCGTACACCGATTTGTCGTGAAGGTGTGAAAGTTTAGTTAGTATAGAGAAACACGTTCCACTAAGTTGCACTAAATAGTTAAGTTTATTTAAGTTAAAAGTAAGTTACAGTGAGTGGAAGGCGATTATTTCTCTAAGTTGTTGACAGTTACACAGTAAGTTATAAGTTCACTCTGTTTTAATTCGTTAGTCATGTCAATATAACACGCTAAATTCTGACGCGCATCGTTGGCCTAAAGTAGGTTACAGTAAGCAGAAAAAATGTACAGCGATGAGACCGTACAAATTGGCAACCCCTAAAGAAGCTAAGTAGAGAGAGAAAGAAATGCCTGTACAAAGTCAAATATTAAAGTAAAAGTAAATAGGTATACAGTTAATCAAAAGTAAAGGCAATGTTGTCTCGGTGTCCTTGAAGTTGACCGTGGCAGTCGTCCGTGGGCGCCTGCTGGTTTTCTTCTCTGGCAGTCTGCTGTCGAGAACCCATTGGTTGAAGTTCGATGTCTTCATGCGTTTGCTTTCTATTTGTCTTCCTCGGAAATCGGTTCCTGAGTATTGTGCAGTATTTCCTTGTTATGATCCACAGGAAAGTGATGACTGCAATTGTTAGTAAGAGATAACAAATTGCATATCGGTGAACGTCATGATCCGTGATAGTGGATGGTAGTTTCGGCTCGTTCTCTTGTTGGAACCGCAGCTTTTTGTCAATTTCCTCAAAGTCGTTTTTCTTTAGAGTGAAGAGTTCATGTGGCGCGTTATGAAGTGTGACGTTGACAATGTTGTTTATCGGCGAATTCAGGTTCGGTACATGCATGTCATAGTTCACGTTGAGGTTGTTGTTGTACTGATTGTGCGAAGTGATGGTGAGTTCTTTTGACCGCGCAGTACGCATCCTTGATTCAAAGTTACTATAGCCGCTGATGTGATAGTTTGCGATATTACGTCGTTTTCACAAACAGTACGTAATTCGCACCTTCCGCAACAGCTGTTTGGTTCTTGCAACTTGATCTATGCCTCCTCGCATGACACGCTGTGTACGTCACACGGTGACGTAGTTGTACGATGACCCAGTAATTTTGCTTCGCAAGGTGCATTTTTGTTTTTTAAGTTGAACACTGGTATGTTCGCGTTACAAATGAAGTTATCTTTTTGTCTTTTGATGCATTGCTTGAAGTCTTTCTCTTTTATTGAGATGTAAGAATTCTTCTCAAAGTTCACGGCAATGTATTCCGAAAATAACTGCATCAATTTGTAATTTGACTCCGCCTTGAATGGTATAGCGATAGCCCGATAGTAGGTGAATTCCTCATTTGAAATTAAAGGAATGTGAACTTCGAACATAAAGTAGTTCTTTGTTATTCTTGCTTTCACGTATAGCAACTTGTAAAGTTCTTTGATATCTTCTCTGATATTTTCTTTATAGTATTGTTTATTTATAGTACAACTAATAGTTCCTCTGTATCTTCATAGGACATACTTTGAAGAGCTTCCTTGAGAGTTCTTTTACAATTATTATAATTTTGAGAATAAATTTTAGCTCTCGCATTTAGTCTATTATAAAGTAATGGTCCTAGGTAGACAATAAATTTGACTGCGAAGGCATGTTTTGTGCTTTTTGTAGGGCAAACTATGTCTTTCCGTCTCTTTTTAGTAAATTCAGTGCTATATGGGAGGGCTGCGTGTTGTTTTAATACGATGCTCATTATGAATAACTGTCGAGCTGTTAGTACTTCACAGGATTTATAGAGTTGGTTAGTGGGAAAAAGGAAAGGGCGGCAAGTAGACACCTTAAGAATTGCTCTTTGAGCTCTTTCAATAAGTAGTAGCAAACTTTTGCCTGCTCCATCCCAAGAGGTAATGCAGTAAGTCAAAATTGACTGACAGAGAGCAAAGTAAACTCGCCTAATTAATTTTGGGTCTGCAATATAACGTAGTTTTTTGAAAACGAATATTAGCTTACGCATTCTATTATTTAAAGCTTCTATGTGTTGTTTAAAAGATAGGGTTTCATCTATTACAATTCCTAGATATTTTATTTTATTAGTTATATTAATATTAGGACACGTAAGCAGGCAATCTGCAGGGACCATACAACAGTGAGCATACATCGTTGAGGGCAAAACAGATGTTTGTTTGCACACTGAAAACTTAATATAATTTGTCTTTGTCGCATTTAGGGTTAGTGAGTTATGTTGAAGCCACTTATTTACAATATTAAAACCGTGTTGCGCAAACTTGTAGACTTCATGTTCCGATTCAGCAGAAAAAAGGAGGGCAGTGTCGTCAGCGTAGGATATTATAGTGCCGTGCTGTAGGTTTAGATTACAAAGGTCATTTATGTATATCAAAAACAGAGTAGGCCCTAAAATACTTCCTTGGGGCACACCAAAGGACGTGTTTTTTTCGTCTGCGCTAAGAACATTGCCAATCTTAACGCACTGGCTTCGGTCTTCTAAGTAACTTTTGAGAAGTTTCAGTTGAATGCCTCTTACGCCCACTGTCTCAAGCTTGCGCAATAGAATAGGAATGGAGACTGTATCAAAAGCTTTGGCGAGGTCCAGGAAAACTCATACTGTGTGGTTACCCTTGTCAAGTTCTTGGGCTAGATAGTCAGTCAGTTGATGTACGGCATCGGCAGTTGAAACTTTAGGTCTAAAACCATACTGACGCTCCGACAAAATTGATTTATCCTCCAGGTATTTAAACAATCTTTTATTTATGATTTTTTCCAAAATTTTTGACATAAAAGGTAGTAAAGAAATTGGTCTATAATTTGTTACTTGCTGTTTACTGCCTGTTTTGTATACAGGGACAATAACTGCTTTTTTGAGACACTCGGGAAAAATACCCAAAGACAGGCACATTCGGAAAATATAAGTCAGTGGTGGTACTAAAATATTCTTGAATCGTTTGATGATTTTATTTGATATATTATCCCAACCAACTGCACAGTCATCTTTCAAAGTCATGATTATTCTTTCTACCTCAGTTTCGTCAGTATCTAACAGGGCGAAGGATGTTAAGGTGGGGTTACATTCAAAAGGCGTGCTTGTTTGATAGTGTGATTGAACCCGATTTCTTTCTGCCAGATTCTTTCCGACGTTAACAAAGAAATTATTTACTAAATTAGCAGATGTCAGCGGTGTCGAGTGCGCTTTTAATAAACCTGAAGATGACTCATTTTGTTTCGAGGTATATGTTACATTTTTAATATATTTCCAGATCTGTTTACTATTTGTTCCAGCCTTTTCCAATGCAGTTTTGTCGAAATTGCTTTTAACCTTTTTGAGGAGATCATTACAGAAATTACGATACCTTTTGTACGACAGTTGCAGTATTGCATTATCTGGATGAGATTTAGCCTTCATGTGCAGTTTATCTCTATGTTTCATACAACGAATAAGACCTGTCGTGATCCAGGGTTTTATGTTAACATTTTTACGGCTCAATATTGTTATGTCTGTATTTTTCTGAATTGCATGTCGTATATTTTCTATTACATACAACATACAAAACTGCGGATCAGGAGAATTGTAAACTGGATCAAAGTTGATGATGCGTAAATCCTCTTCAAGTTTATTTATGTTTAATTTAGAAATTGTGCGAGTGTTTTGTTTAGGTAATTTACAGTTTATGATTAATAGGGCAGCATTGTGATCGGTTATTGTTGAGTTAACAATAAGTGCAAGTGAAGGGAAATTTGATTTAAGCATGATATGGTCCAAGCAGGAGCCACTTTGATGTGTAGGAAAATTATGTGCGGGGAGCAAGCCATGAAACGCGCATAGGTTGAGGTAGTCCTGAGCAGACGCATCAGCACTTCCTGGAAGAATATTAATATTAATATCACCAATTAAATTTTTTGAAGGATGTCAGGTTTTGCCAGGTGTCATTCAAAGAGTTAGTAAAATTGCTGATATTTTTAAAGGAGGGAGGTCGATATATTGCTAATATCGCAAATTCTGATCCAATTTTAACTAAAAAACTGCTACAGTCAACCATATTAGGTTCTTCAACGGAGACATTCAGATGATTTCTGACATAAACTATCACCCCATCATTTTGATTGTAATTTATACTACTTTTGTATATATTATATCCCGTGATTAGTAGTGGTATGTTATATTACTTGGCAAGCCAACATTCGGTCAAAACAATTATGTCACAATTTATGTTTATCCGTTGTTGAAAAGTGCAAAAACTATCAAAATTCTTAAATATGCTACGAATATTTTGTGTTAGTATGGTTAACGGAGTTTTATAGCCGGAAAGATATTGTTTGCAATGTTCCGCTTCACAAACTTTTGACTCGGATACAGAGAAATTATCTAAGTCATTAATTAGCGTGTTAATCATATTAAATAAAATAATACAAAACGAAAATAAGTAAAAGGTCTAAAAATAACTTATAAACGGCGCTCTTAGGCGCCTCCATAATCAATAGAATTAATGTATCTTTTCTCAGCCATTATTTTCGCCGGGCAGTCAGTAGCACCTGTTATGTGTTTGTCTGGCTTTTTGAAATGCGAGCAAGTGGCGCATTTTGGTTAATTTGCCTTCTTTGGACAATCTTTGATCGAGTGACCTAGATCACCACAGTGGCCGCAGGTGTAAGATGTCTGTCGACATAACTTGGCAGCGTGTCCATACTGCTGACACTTATAGCAGCGTGTGACTAAAGTAAAGTCTCTGACAGGGCACGATGACCAATTCACAAAAACACGTTCTTTTGACATCAGGGCTTTTCGAATGACCGGAGATACTTCTACGATATAATTGCAGGTCTCGGCGTCCATCTTACCTGACTTATGGCTTAGCTTTATAGAGGTCATAAATGACTCAAGACTGCAATTCTCAAGTTTTTCGGTCAAGTTTTGATGGTATAAACATCTGAAGACTTCATTTTCTGTCATGGATGTCGGCACTCCTATGATGACTACTCTGGGCTTTCTTTTATGAGGCTCGTCGACGGTTAGACCCGACCTTGTAAGCTGCACCGATTGTCTCAGCTTTTCAATGTCGTCCTTCGTCTCGGTGCTAATAATCACTCCGCCGTTTTTAGTCTTGCGCAGGCCCCTTACGTGAAGTTGCATTTTTTCTGGGCAAATAATTTTTTGCACCAGAGATTTTGTCTCATCACTGGTCTTCAATTTGTCGTTCGGATAGATAGCCACTGAACTTAAGTTAATTGGCTGGATGTAGTTGTTGGCACCTTTCTTTATCATATCAGAAAAAGAAGGCCCTAGGGCAGGTTTTAATGAATCTCCGATTCTCGACTTAAGCTCCTGTAGCTGCTGCGAAAGATCAAGTTTGTTTTCTAGTTTTATAATGGCATGGTGGAATTGGACGGCTTTTGCTTTAATGGACTGGTACTGGACGGCCATTTGCGATGTCCCATGGCCAACCTTCCGGCATAGGGTATTGATGCGTAATTTCTGGTCCATGTTCAGCTTGCCTTCTGCTGCAATAGCGCACACTTCCTTCAGGCTCTGTTCAATATTGCTCATCCAGTTTTGAACTTCTGTCGTCGGTATAGCATCGAGATCATTGTTCCTTTGACTCGGCACTTGAGGGGGAGCAGCAGGTACGGCTGCAGGCACGGGTGTACCCGGCGGGGAGTGGGCACACCCACGGCCCCGTTTGAAGGGACTCTCCTCCATTGTTAAACAGGTTATTTACTTGTTAATCATGGATCATCATGAAACAAACACACACTTTACACAAACCTAATTTCCGACACAGTTTGCGTAATTACCGGATGTTGCACTAAAAACTAGGTCACGACTTCGCAAGTGATTATTTGTTTATTTTAATTAGTTGTTCGACACGTCTGTTTATCACGATTGATCATATGAACAATCTTGACATTAATCTGTAGACA
Source organism: Agrochola litura (assembly GCA_949152395.1). Classification (NCBI taxonomy): domain Eukaryota; kingdom Metazoa; phylum Arthropoda; class Insecta; order Lepidoptera; family Noctuidae; genus Agrochola; species Agrochola litura. Next base: position 26,146,993 of record OX424499.1, read on the forward strand.
TTAGTGAGAGTATTGAGGAGCATCGTTTGAATTTCCTTAAGATTTCGTAGTAAAAGCGATGCTGTGAGCGAAGCAGAGTTGAAATAACTTGTGGCCATCATTATTTGTATTTTTGTTTCAATGCTGCCCAGATTCGTCTTAGTTTCTTCCATGAAGTGTTCTATCATCTTACATTGAAGCTTGATATTTTCATCGTTTTTCTTCAAAACGTCATTTTGTAGTTGCATGATCGATGTTTGGTTTTTTGCGAGTTCACGCAAGTAGTTTTCATTACGTTGTATGGCATCGATGTCTTTGTGGTATTTGTCAGCAAACTTCTGGTCTAACACCCCGAATAAGCTGTTTGCTACCATGCCTACTCCGTCAATCAAGCCGCGCTTCTTGCGCATAGATAAATGCTTGTGGGGAGCCAGCAGCATTATGTTGTAGAAGTTGAGTAGTTCCATCTCGTGGGAAAGTTGATCTGTCGTAGCTTGGCAATAACTTTGATGGATCTTCTGGCAAAGGTCATTCACACCGTTTATGTATTTTTCAATATGTTGAACGCCTTGCCAGTAGTTAGTTAAGTTGTAGTACGTAAGCAAAGTCCATTCATCATGAATGAGTTCAATTTTGCCTATGATGTCATAATATATCGCTCGCTCGGGTTCCAGGTTGGTAATTTGTTTGCCTGAACTTTGTTGCGAACCATATGATCCATTCACAAGTATTAACATTGTAAAAAGAAACAATAAAATGTTTGTAAGACATTTTGTTCCAGAATGTTTAGTTGTGGTAGTTTTCTCTGCCTTTTGTAAGTCCGTTTTACATTCTTCATAATTTTTGTTGCATTTTGTGTCGATGGGTAGAGCTGACAGTTTTACTATGGGTCGTTTAATGACACCAGTTTGGGTTTTTAGGGTTGTCACTTGAACGTATCTGTCCGCGCCAGGGTGAAGTTTTAGCACCCGTCCCATGGCCCATTTTCCTGGCGGAAAATGGTCATCCCGGACTAGTACGCTGAGGTTTTTCTTGGGATTGTTCCATTTGCTGCGCGTTTGTAGTGGAGTAAGATAGTCGCTAAACCAATTCTTCCAAAATTGTTGGTACATATGTTCAGTTAACTGCCATCGTCGGCATAGGTCAATGTAGTTTTCATCAGTGTAGTCAGCTCGTGGTAAAGACATTGTTGGTCCCCTGTTAGAAAGTGACCCGGTGTCAGGTAGTTATAAAATTCTTCGGGGTCTTCAGTGAGCTAGCAAAGCGGCCTGGAGTTCATGCACGCTTCTATCTTCGCAAGCAGGGTAGTAAATTCTTCGTACGTCAGTTTTTGGTCTCCTAGCACCCGACGAAGGTGATACTTCATCGACTTGATCGCTGCTTCCCATAGTCCACCAGCAGTCGGCCAAGCGGGTGCATTAAAATGCCATTGTACTATTGTACTCCCATGTCTGCGATGTTATTAAAGAAGTTTGGCGACAAGATTTGTTTGAAGTCTTCAAACTCTTTTTGAAGCAACCTTGATGCGCCTATGAAATTTGTACCACAGTCCGAGTAGACGTGACCTGGTGTACCGCGCCTAGAGCACATTCTCTGGAAGGCTGCTATGAAAGTTTCAGTACTTAAGTCGGATGCAAGTTCGATGTGCACAGCCTTTAATGAGCCTATAATGATCAGTGATTAGTACTTAAAATAAACTAAGTTTATGTTTACAATATAGTTCAGCAAATTGTCAATGAATTGTAAGAGGAAGGCGCCTGTGTCTGTAACACAGTTTATACTAGCACAGACACAGACGTTCAGTCTGCCTCAAATAATGCTTAGCGATGTATTAATATAGTGCGTTTGTATGTTTTATTTGAGATAGAGAAATTGTATTTGGCTTTTTGAATAAAAGGAAATTTATTTATTATTAATTTATTAGCCTTTGTCACCATGCATACGAATATACATATGTAACCCTTTGAAGTTCTAACCCCTCTTCCTTTGTTGAGTCTGACTTCAACGTGTCATGTGAAGTCAACTCCTGTGTGAGTAAATGGGCGCGAAGGTGTTACTCGTTGTGGTGGCAGTTCTCCCATGAGTTGGTTCATCTCTGATGGGTTGTAGCGATGGCAGCGCACACAGCGCCGTAGTTCAGCTTTCACTGCTCTGTTCCCGCCAACGATCCAGTACCGTTGCCGGATGTACGCTAACGTTAGTGTGGCTGCTCCGTGTAAAGTTGTTATGTGAGCTTGATGGATCACCAATTCAGTAAGTCGTCCACCCTTAGGTAGAATGATTGGATTCTTCATCTCAAAAGGTAAACTGGAATGGTTCAGTCGACCCCCGACTCGGATTAAGCCGTTGTTGTCCAAGTATGGTTTAAGTTTGAAAACGTTACTTTTCGTAGAAATAGTTTCTTTCTTCATAAGTTGTTTATATTCTTGCGTAATTTCCGTTTGTTGCACATATTTTATTATTTGTTCATTTGCATTGTTTAATTCGCATAAAGTGAGGCATCTGGTGTCACGTTGCGTGTTATTATGTGCGTTTCCAATAAATCGTTGTATCCATGCTACAATTCTGATCGCTTTGGTCAATGAACTGCAGTTAGTTAATAAGTTATTAATACAATAGGTCTCTTTGTTCATAGAGTTCGATTTCGCTTGGTAAACGCTGCCTATGTTAGTTGTAAATGTGCATGTTATGTTTTCTTCAAGATTTTGTTCTTGGAAGGTATTCAGAAATGTAGGACCTTCCCACCACAGACTGAATGTTGTTAGCTTGGTTGGTAGTAATCCTCTTGATGCACAGTCTACAGGGTTATCTTGCGACTTCACATAACGCCATTGCTCGGCTGATATGATTTGTCTTATTTTTGCAACTCGATTGGCGACGTATTTTTCTCTTCTCGATGTATCCCCCTGTATCCACGCTAAGACTATTTGGGAATCACACCAAACGCTCGTAGTTATTAAGAAACCATTCAGAGCTTCTCTGATTTTTTCGATGAGTTGCGATAGTAATAGCGCGCCGCAAACTTCAAGTTTCGGTAGTGTGATCGTTTGTGATAACGGTGTTACCATAAATATAAGAAAGAAGGAGATATGCCCGGTAGTTGAAAATGTATCGAAACCCAATGTCTCCACTTTGTCCCCACTACCTCGCCACTAGTCGCCACAACTACACATGCAGATCGTTAAACCAAATAAATACAAGGCTGCGCACACTCTTGCAATTCATAAATCAGAACGTACTACACAATCAATTATAAACCTTATTCCATCAAACACAGCGTGCATTTACCATGCACCGTACAACTCACTCACACGAAAACATCATTTCTATCGTTGTGCTGTACAGAAACAATTTATTTTACATATACGCTAGTGATTGACTAAATCGGAAAGGTATCGATTCTTCCATTTAATATTATCGACGGTGAAGTATCAATATCTAATAACTAACACTTTGGCGGTTTTCTCTTACTAATGTTTACTTCAAATGGTCAAAAACTATAGAAATTAAACGTTTTTTTCTCCTCCTGTAAAACCATGTTTTTGTAGTTATTAGATATTGATACTTCACCGTCCGTCAAAATTTGGTGTCCTGAAAATAAAATAAATAAAAACGATAAGTCCAGAAAATATTATAATAAAAATAAAAAATAAGCAAAACATTCAAACAATTAAAAAATCCAGTTATGTTGGTTTAACCTGTCATAGTTTATTGAAACAGTAGATATTGTTGAACCCTGCTATGATGTTTACTCACTGACCTTGCAATAAGCAGGCAATAGGGTTTTGTTATAAAAAACCTTAGTAGTAAAGAAATAGTTAAATATATATTATGAAAACAAACACACTGCCACGCATAACAAATAAATAGCATGAATATGTTGACTTATTTTAAGCAAAAGTCACTGTAATTATCTGAACCATGCCGATTACTATAACGCATTCGAAGCTTTTGAAGACTTTAACGGAAGTAAAATACCAAAACCATAAAAAAGTACGAAAATACGACGAGTATAAGGCATAATAGACCAGCGATAATTCAAACCCAAAACACTCCACCAAAAATTTTATTAACTTACTTTACGACCGTTGGTTACGCATTTCTCTACCACGCTGTAAAATAATCAAAATAAGTAAAACACATTATTTCACATCGATCTTCCACCCGGGTAAAACAGTTGACAAATTGAAGAATAAAGTATAATAGCAATAAATTCATTCGCCAAACGACATTGTTGTCGATAGCCTACGTTAGCGGAACTGCACAACCACATCACTAGCTCGTCGCCAGACACAGCGGCCGTACTGCGCGACGCGATGCATCCGCAGTCCACAGTATCGTTTTGTGATTTTTACATTGCTTGTTGAGTCACTGAGCGACATATTTAGGTAGTGGTTAACGAGCAATGTATGTAGTGCAAAAATAGTACAGTCGCTGTGATATTTGGAAACAAAAATAACGTAGTAAAAGCAAGAAATATTTTACGATTTGTTGTTTTTCATTATTTTAAAGACAAATATAGTAAAATACTTGTACTTACATATGGTAAGTGATTCCATGATTCACAAACTTTTTGTTTTGACTTCGGTTTTTACAAGAAACCACTGAACAACACGGCATTCTTATAAATTGTCCCGATCACGGCCGAAAGCACACTAGTTCGCGGAGACGGCCATTTTCGTATGCAATGAGCACTTTGATCATTACGCGCGGACACAGACACGCCCCCATGCCACTTCTTCTGTTTTTTATATTTCTATGGGTGTTACTCTTGTTTTAGCAGCAAGTAATGTTATTGTTGGCTTGTTATGTTCATCTCTAACGCAGCTGTAAACCACACATGAGTAGGCTTTTTCACTGGCGTCGCAGAATCCAGTCTCAATTTTTTTTTTAATAATTTTATAATAAACACATTTCAAGATAGGTACTTAAGAAAATAGATGAAAATTTACCATTGTCAAACGACTGAGCATATTATTTATTTTTAATACAGAGAATGGTTCTTCACTCATAGATTACAGGAAAACCTATAAGAAGTCTGTGGTCTTAAAATAACATGGTAAATCTACCAATATTGTGCGTACAAAATTATATTTGCAGTTGGAATGTATGGGAGAACATGTATTTCAACTACAATGTTAGGTTTGTATTTAGGATAAATTCATCCCAACTACGAAACCTTTCATAGTGCGCAGTCCGACACGCACTTGGCTGGTTTTTGGCAGGGCAGTTGTGTTTTTAATTATTTATTTTTATTTTGTACATTTTAGTGATAAGTTTTTTTTTTAAACATGTCTTTCTAGGTGGCTTTAATATTTAAGCACTAAAATTAATTATATAATTTTGGAATGTGCTCATCAAGGCCTTCAATTGGATACCCATATTGTAATAAATGAAGAAATTATTACTGACACCATTTATGGAGCTATAATGCTGCCAATTTGATTTATTTTTATTATAGCCTATGTCACTCGGGATTATGTAAGGATTCTAACGATACCCCATACATCTAAATCTGTTCAGGCATTTAAAAGTTATGGTGGCACAAAGAAACTCACATACATACATACACATACACGAACCTTGAAAAATATATAACACTCCTTTTTGGGCAGACGTGTAATAAAGTCACTATTATCTACTTTATATTTTTTACGAAAGCAATTTAAATGCTAGTAAACTGGCTAAGTAAGGTTCAGTTAGTCCCCCGCTATCATAATTTTGAGTATTTAGCGTGCGTTAGGTATTTACATAGGTACTTACTAACATACATTGCGCATTACTGCTGCTGTTTTCCATACCGAAAACAAAAGTTGTTTGCCAGCAATTATTTCTACTCCATGCCTGCCCTGCTACAACGTCAAATTACACCGTGAAATTTGAATCGCAGTTTTGCTAGAAAAAATGTTGTTCAGACCATGGTCTACCATTGTACAGCATCCAATTAAAAATAAATTGTTTTTTGAAAAAACACAAAAAAAACAAAGTTTGAAATGTCAAGATTATCGTTACTCCCTACAACACAGACACCACGCATGGGACACAGCATTATCTGCTATCAGGGAAATGTACCTCCATAAACGAAATTTAGTAAGCAGTAGATAATCTTGACATTTTAAACTTTGTCTTTTTGTGTTTTTTCAAAAACCAACTCATGTTTTTTTTTATTTGATTCAGTAGAATGGTAGTAGACCATGGTCTGAATAAAGTTTGTTCTAGCAAAACTGTGATTCCAATTTCACGGTGTATAAGTTTAAGGCACCATGTTTAGAGAAAAATTCAAAAAAATAAATATTCTGACTGTAGCCTCACAATATATTTTTGAAAACCTATTGTATGTGCACAAAAATATATCAAATTTTAAGAAAATGTCCGATATTCATAGTTTAAATACCAGGAATAAACACAATCTTGCTGTACATCGCACACGTCTCCACAAAGTAGGCAACTCATTCATGGGTTAATGTATACGCTTTTACAACAAACTTCCCATTGACATTCGAAACTTACCCATTAAACGATTTAAAATCTCTATCAAAACCAAACTTTGTAAAAAAGGGTAGGTACTATACAATTTCAGATTATTTAGAAGATAGAAAAGCTTGGGATTGAACTGCTCGCTCTGCTAAGCCTTGTGATAACTGATGATTTTATATAATAAATTAAAATATCTAGTTTTATGGTTTTATAACCATAAAACTAGATATTTTAATTTATTATATAAAATCAACATTATACCAGTTTTATATACACATTGACATTGTTGAAAATTATATTCAAAATGACATGATTACTTTGTAAAGTATTATATTATTTTAATTATTGTGAATGTGAGGACTATGTGGATATTATTTTTATTTCTCTGCTAGTTTTAATGATGGTCTGGCAGTTTGAGTAGTTTATGCGGCCTACCCAAATGTCCTTTCTTTGGTATTGTTCAAGATAAAGATAAAGATAAAGAAAAAGATCCACTCAAATCTGTGTGGTTCTTTCCTCAAAATACTTTTTCAGACACTAATCTACATGGTCCTCATATGGCCTGACCAAGATTATGTCTGGACTTTAAAAGAGACTGCGACCTCTGAGTTTGTTTCGGCCTTTCTTCTCAGAGTAGTCAGATAGGAAACGCCGAACTCATCTAGCTTATTATTTTTTTTTTTTTATATGACTTGTAAAAGTGATTCTAATATCCTATTTACAGAATAAACAATTTCATTTCATTTCATGACATTTTCTATTGCCAAAAATACCTACCCGCCCGCCACGCGCCGCTGCGTCACGCCAGAGCGCGTTACACTTGCGCCATGTGCAACCTGTCCGCGCGTGGTGTGTGCGGCGCACCCGGCGCGCGTCACATTCGCGCCACCTCGCACGTGCTCTCCATCCGACACGGTATCCCGCGCTATTACAACGCTATGCCATTCCTATTATCACGTGCGCCACTCGATTATCAACCCTAACAATACCTCTTCAAAGTTTACACTCTCGTTACCCTCTAACAGTTTGTCGGTTGATTATAGACTTTATTGCGTAAGTTATAGAAGCTATAGTAAACGACGGACATAGGGTATTGATGTGTCCCGTGCAGCGTTTTGGCGAACGGTGAAGGGGATGTAAATAATGCGTTTGGCGTTGCGGTCGCGAACAATTAAGATTGATACGGTGTGATGACATTATAATATCGTTTTGATGAGGGGTGCGTTTGTATGAGTTAGTTAAGAGCATTAGTTATTGTATTTGCTACAAGAGGCCGGGCGGGCAGCGCACGTGCGGCGCTGTCATTGCCGAGTGCCAGTGCCGGCTACAATAACAAACCGTCATGCACTACTTGTCGTAATAATCTTACTTGACGGGACCGTATTGAGCGTATTTTTAACAATTTTGTTTAAATCCCCAACTACTACGCCTTCACTAGTAATTGAGATAACTGGACAACTGGTAAGTAACTGGATATTGCCTACATAAAATATTTTTTTTGAAATTTCACATACATTCACACAATTTTATCGTTTCGAGAGGTTTCTATGTGTTTAGACGAAATGAGAGAGATTGAACGACGTAGCTCACAGATCTCATGGTGTAGGTACTGTACTGTGTAGGTATTGTGGAAAACTTAAAACTGGGTAACTATCAGGACCATAGATATAAGACAGTTTTATATTTCTATGATCAGGACCCATAACACAAGTACAAGGGAACACGTGCTGGGATTCCTGTCCACCGCATCATTGATTACGGGCGAGATGCTACTTTAGATAAGAGCACGTTAATGTTGTTTAATGCAACTTTGCAATCGCCGGAACATATTGCTGTGTTGCAAACCGCACGTGTTTTGATCGAGTGCGCGATTAGTCAGTGGGCTCGCAGTTTGATGCTAATAGAATAAGTCGCGATAACGCGCCCGCGCCCTGCGCCCTTCGCCGCCCTGCGCCCCGCGCTCCCCGGTGGGTGTAGGTCTTGCAGTTTTATTTAACTAACATCCGCTTGTTGCACTTGTTATTCCGTTCCGTTTGACATTTTCAAATTAGGTAGGTATGATAAAGGTCGAAGTAAGTAAGTACGTATCACCTGAAAGCTTGTGGAAAGGCGCGCGGTGGGCGCGGGCGTCCCGCCCCGTGCGGTAGCGGGGCGCGGGCAGTGCGTTGAGTGGCGCTGAGTCAATATTGTCTCGTCGCGTGCACATTAGTGCGCCTCTTAACAACAACGAGCAGCACGTGTCCCGTGTCCCTCCGCGCCTGCAGCCGCAGCATAGTGTGCGGTGCGCGGACTATCACGAACTCCGCGGCATACTCTGTATATTGAACTCTCTTTGTCGCCTACATACGGGTCGTTTTGCAATGAACTCGGTCGGTGTTTATGCAGCTGCGCGTCCTCCCATTTAAACGTTGCGGATATTTTTTTAACATCGAGTTCGTACAATACAATAATAATGTAAAGAGCTTAAATGTAACAGTTTAGAGCACTCAATGACAGAACGATACGTGTAGGCACCTAATAATGTAAATGTGAATTTAAGCAGTTGTCCTCTATATATAGGTACTTACTTATTAATTACTTAATTATATAAAGCTGAAGAGTTTATTTGTTTGCTTGAACGCGCTAATCTCAAGAACTACTGGTCCGATTACTAATTATTTCAGTGTTAGATAGCCCATTTATCGAGGAAGGCTATAGGCTATATATCATCACGCTAAGACCAATAGAAGCGGAGCAGCAATGATGAATGTTTCAAAATCGGGGTTATTTTTTTCCTTTTGCGAGCTTCCGCTGCGTGCGCTGCAAAAATCATGTATCACAGAATTGTTCCCCTTTAAAAGTTCAAAAAAAAAGTCCGCGACAGCATATGTCTATCTTTTAAGGTTGGCTCACTATAACCTTTTTTATGCTAACCAAATTTGTTCTAAAATAATGCATTATTTGCGAAGGTGTTTTTATAAACATGATATTAATCCTTATCCAAATAAATACTTTATTCGTCACAAGTATTTAATTTAAAACAAAATTGCCCTTTGCATCATTCGATTTCAATGAATGTCTTAGGAGATATCGCAGTTTTAAAATAACATCGCGGCAAAATAATGATCAAGTACTGCGCGCGCATTTATGATGTGCAAGGCGGGGTCATGAGGAGGAAGGGCGGTGGCCCCAGGCCCCAGTTAGCTCTGCGAGATAGATACCATGCCGCGCGGCTCAGGTGCGTGGCCGGCTCCTTAAGCCGGGTTCCCACTATGCCGGACCGGCTCGGTAAAACTGCCGCAAGAGCTAATGGCTAAAGAATATATATGAAACTGTTCACATTATGCCGGATCCGGCAAAAATACCGAGGTCGGCATTTTGGCCGAGCGTTTTGTCACTGCGAAGCGCCGGTAGAACACCCGGACCGGAGTAATGTGAACCAGTTTGCCCGGATCTATGTCCCTCGCTCACCCTGCCCGTGCTCCCGTCACGTCATTCGGCTTGCATTTTTTGATAAAAGTAGACGTGTAGCATGGACATTCAAGCAGAAAGTTTAATTACGCTGGTCCAAGAGAGACCTGTTCTGTGAGATAAGACCGAAGAAGTCTATAAAGACAAAAACTTAAAATTAGCAGCATGGCGTGAAGTATGTTTAATACTGAAACCAAACTTCGACGAACTAGAAGAAAAAGAACGAAAACAGTACGGTGAGAGTTGAGAGGTGAGGTTCTTCTGGGATCCGGTGTAATGTGAACATTCTGTCCGGTGTCCTGTTTCCGTCAGATCTACCGGTCCGGCACAGTGGGAACCCTGCCTAAACGGAACGGTTGTGCTCAGCGAACTATAATTTAAATTTGTTTTTCCAAATATCATCGTATAATACTTTTTAGATGAATAAGTTGGTTATAAGTTTTATTTTAGTTTACGAAACGTACGTAAACGAAGTCGCGGGTTAAAGTTAGCGCTAGCCCAAAGTAACTATTCCACGCGGACGAGGTCGCGGGCAGAAGCTAGTAATAAATAAGATGACAAGACAGTAATGTCAGCTACAATCATTTTAAACTACAACAAAAGTATAGACGAGGAAATTATAAATAATCCTACTTATCTTACTATAGTTAATTTAATCACTTAATTTATTTAATAATAATAATATAGTAATTATATTTATTATTTCGTTTATTCATCTAGTTTCTTATTAATTTACATTTTTAATTATTTCTTAAAATAAACATAATTATTATATTATTATTATATTTCAATTCACGGATAAGCATGATATCCTAAGTTCTTCCCTTAGGATAGCATTCATTCCGACACCAGTGTCGCTACTTTTAGCGACGCTCTAGAAACCCCTCCGACCGTAGAGTCACCTAGACCCCCCCCCTCCCCCCTCCGTCGGTGTCAATGGACACCAACGCTCCCATCCCGCTTCTTCAAAGCATCCCTCCACCCCGTACCCCTCTAGTTCGAAAGTTGACGAAGAAAAGTCCGTTGCCTCCTCTTCCTCTCCTTCCGACGACGGCTACATAGCCGTCCAAGGTAAGGGGAGAAAGAGAATGAACAGGAAGCAGAGCTCTGCACAGGAGTAAGGTCGCCGCTGCGCTGTAGAGGATTCGGACTCCTCTTCGTCCACCGTCACGTTAAAATCCGTTAAATCACGCGCTACCACCGCGACTTGCGCTACCGTAGCTTCCCCCTCCCCCTCCACCGGGCCTCCGACCGCGTCGTCGTCCTCCGCGAAGGACACCCCCGCGCCCCCCGCCCCCCCGACCGCGTTACCCTCCACAAAGGATTCCCCCGCGCCCCCCGCCCCCCCGACCGCTTCATCCTCCGCGAAGGATTCCCACGCGCCCCCCGCGAAAAAGATCCCTCCTCCACCTCCTCTGTTCGTACAGGACAAAGGGAAGTGGACGGACATCTCAAAATGGTGCGCTGATCAAAAGATCAGCTTCACCAGCGCCCGTAATACCCAGCAAGGTATAAAAGTCTCAGTCCCTACGTCGCGCGACTATAGGGAACTAACCCGACTTCTGAGAGCGACAGGTGTGTCATACCACACCTACTCCCACCCAGAGGAAAAACAAGTTCGCGTTGTAATAAAACGCATCCCTAGAGAAATCCTCCCATCCGGAATTTTTGCCGACCTTCAGTCGCAAAATGTCCCCGTCGACGAGGTCCATCGTATGCACCGCTCTAGAGGCGGTGATCTCTACGACATGGTCCTCGTAATCTGACCGCCCGTTGAAGGCCACCATCCGATATTCCAAATTCGTTCTCTGTGTCATCTCACAGGGTTCGAAATTGAGAAACCCTAAAGAGTGGCATTGTCGGACAATGCCACCGCTGCCAGCTCTACGGCCATTCCCAGCGGAATTGCCATGCTACACCCAGGTGCGTAAAGTGCCTGGGCGAGCATAGCACTTCCGACTGCCCCCGCCCCAAAGACCGTACCCTCTGTACCGTACCTCCCAGCTGCGTTTTATGCGGCAAAGAGGGCCACCTGGCTAACTACCGGGGTTGCTCAAAAGCCCCTAAGACTTCTTCTCCCAAGCTGGGGAAGCGCTCTGGCGCTCGCCAGCAAAGGGAAACTCCCTCATCCTCTTATAGGATTCCCTCCGCCCTTATGCCCCAACAACTAAGCCCTCAGAGGCCTAGTCCGTGGAATTATCTCCACCACCAGCAGTCTTTCCCTGCCTTGGTGGGCTCTCACGGTCACTTCCCTCTCCCGCCCCCCCCTCTCCTCCCCCACCTTAGAGACCCCCGTTTCCGTGGCACCGCGCCACCCGCGCCCTCTGCGCCCCCCGCGCACTCTGCGCCCCCCGCGCCCGCCGCGCCCTTCGCTAAACCCACGCCCGCTCTTCAAGCTTTGCGTCCCCCGACTGCCGGTCCCGCGACCGCGCAGCAACAAGGTGTTGACTCGTTCAACATCATCACCTCGACCTATTTGTCTCCACGCGCGCAAAGGCAATGGCAAACCATATACTGTCCGCTCAAGGCAATATCCCTCAGATACAGTCTATTTTCAATGCTTATCCGGATATTAAGCAAGCCCTAGATACCCTAGCTATCACACCTAAAACCTTTAATGGATAATACAGCGATAGCTAGGTTCAAACCCCGATCCCTAAAAATAGGTTACTTTAACGCCAACGGTTTAAAATCCCAAAGGGAATAGATAGGGCTCTTCCTTCGCGGCGTCTTTCCATTCTACACAAGGCCAGAACGCAGCCATAGGAAACTGCTCACGTATAGATTGGAAATCACTTTTTTACTAAGGTCTTCCAATCTATACAAGAGTAGTACGCAAATACTCGCGTATACTTCGTAGTGACCAAATTAACTAACTCATTCCATAGTATACAGTGCCAGTACGCATACGGACTAATCGAGTTTAGATTGCGAGAAATTGTGAACTGGTAACCAACTTGTTTGCGACGTAATGCACCTTGCGCTAATATTAAATAGCCTGCCTGGCTGCGAGCAACTTGGAAGTAGCGCTCGCCGGCCGCTGCCGCGGCACCGCTCGCTTCGCTAGCTCGGCTCGCGCGCGGTTGGTCACAGTTCTAACCTAACCTAACCTAAACCATTTCACCCAGTTCACACTTTTGTTCCTTTCTTTTTTTTTTCTTTAAAACTCTTATCAGGCGTAGTAGGGAATGCAAATCCGTTCTGGATTAAAATCCGGATTTTAAAGAACGGATTTTTGGTTCAATCCGGATTATCCGGATTTTACGAATTTTTCATAAAAAATAACAAATCTACCCATTTTAGTTTGTTAATATGATGTTTAATAAAGGAGATGGAAAATGTTGGGCCCAAATGTAATAAGTTGAGATATGATCAAAAAATTTGTCATATTTTTATCCTTGAATATCAAAAATCAGCTCGATTCTTAAGTCTGGAAGCGGAGAAATATGATAAAGATAGTTTTCGTGAGATTATCGATTAAAGTAATCGATTACACAACTACAAAAAGAACACCTACCCACTAGGTAGCACTGGGTAATGTAATTAACTCAAAGTAATTAAATGAACTATAAATACTTTTATACAATATAGTGCATTTAATTTAAATAAAACATCATTAATTACTGAAAAACCAAAATAATGATTATCAATTTCATATCAAGTAAAATCAGTTTTATTTTTTTGTCTATGTCACTGGCAGTGCATATTCTGCACCGGTATGAGCTGACTGACATTGAAAATTTGACACTAGACATTAGTGGTGGGTCGTTCTCGAATTTTTGACGGCCGAAACCGTTTTCCCAACGACGAAAACGGTTGCAGAAAACGGTTAAAGGACGAAACTTATCCAACATTGAATAGAATTGCGTTTTCGTCGAGCGCAGTTTCTTAAAACTATCAACGATTTGAAATGTATGAAATGGTTTTTTCGCATCACGAACGACAGCATTGACAACTGGTAATACATTACTGACTGTATTTCATTTCAGAGTTCACTTTTTATTGGAAGGACTGTTTTACGAGTGTGATAGATAGTTGAATCATTGTACCCGACTGTATTTTCTTAGATGTAAAAATTGCACCAAGTAATTCGAAGACTGGTTTGTGCAATGAAGACTGTTTGAAGTTGAACCCAGGACGTAAAATGATTTCATCATCACAAAACGGTTTTTGTAAACGGTTCGTTGTCGCAACGCCCACCCCTACTAGACAGCTGTCACTTATTTCGTGTTTTCCGATGTGTTTTGAGTGCTTTCCCAATTATTTTTCTTTTTTAACGACCACTGCTTTGATTTGTACGGATTCTGACCCTGCCTACCTTGTACGACCCTTGCTTTCTCACTGGACACCGAAGATCGCTCACATGATTGACTTGGAATTGTTATTTTGGATTTTACCGCCGCTTTGTGGATTGGAAATTGTTGAAACTGTGGATCGCTGTGTGAATTGTGGGATAGCAACTAGTCACTGCAATACACCAATGTATGTTTGAATCTATAAATTCACACCATTTTCATCTCGTTACATTCAGGCCCAAGAGTGTATGTAATCGTTTCCGTCTCCTTTGTGTAAATATTAATAATAATTAAAATAAAAGCACATGAAAATCAAATCAAATGAATTTTTAAACATGAAAAACATAACATAACGCCTTGTTTCCCCGAAGGGTTGGGCAGAGGTGACCCTGTAGCAGGTACATCCACATTTCGCCAGTTATGTTTTAAGTCCCATGTAATAAGGGGCAAACCTATTACCATCAATCGGACACAAATCCAGACTCCGAGCTGCTACTGGGAAATTCCAGATAGAAAAACCCAATAACACTTTGCCCGACCCGGAAATCGAACCCAGGACCTCATGCTCAGTAGTAGCGCTTATGAATTTTTTTTTTTTTTTGTTATTTGGAATTATTAAAACTATCATCATTAAATACCATAATTATGGTGATATTGCCATAATATGTACTTGACAAATAGACAAATAGACTCCTTGCCAAATTATTAAACAAATAAACGAATTTAATTGAATAACAAAAATAAAGACAAATATACTCCTTGTCAAATTATTAAACCAATAAACGAATTTGATTGAATATTGTATTTTTTTGTCATATACTGATTTTGGGTACAAATATACAGATTTTAGTGGGCAGCTCTACCGATTTCGCACTATATTCGATACCACTGATCCTCATAAACCTTCCGAGGTGCGGGGCCCCTCGTCCGCGAGGCCACAGGCGGTGGCCCACGTCGCCCGCGCCTTACGCCGCCTCTGCGCAGAGCCGATAGACTCGACACTCGCGAGACGCGCGAACAGCGAACTGGGTCGTTTTGATTTTTTTGTTACAATTTCTTATTATTCAAAAAATCCGGATTCGATTTTCAAATCCGGATTTGGAAGTCTGATAAAAATGTGCGGATATCCGGATTTTTCGGATTACGGATAGTCCGGATTGCATTCCCTAGGCGTAAGTGATGTAGTACAGTTTGGAACCAGGACGCGCTCGTCCACGTTACAAACTATACACGAGCAGTACGCAAAATTTGTGTATACATTGTAATCACAGATTTAAAAATGGCATTACAATGTATACGCGAGCAGTTTCCTATGGGTGCGTTCTGGCCTTGTATAGATTGGAAATACGCTCCTTCGCGATCACCAAATAGACGTTCTCTTAATACAAGAGACTTTCCTAAAGCCTTGCAATCGAAACCCGTCACTTGCCAACTACCGGATAGTTCGCAATGACAGGTCGCGTTGTCACAAGATGATTTACTATAGAAAGCAGCTTCACTGCATCCCACTAGACCCTCCTCCCCTCTCGGTATTAGAAGTTTCCGCCTGTCGCCTAGGCATGTCAGATCATGAGCCGATCACTCTTGTATCGGTCTATAATCCCCCCGGCAATTCCCCGGGGCATTACCAATCCCTCTCAAACGATCTCTCGATTCTACTCGCTATGGGTAACTCGCTCATTATAGTTCGGTAACCAATTCCAGAGGTCAACACCTGTTCGACCTGTCAAACTCCCTAATTTTTGACGTCATCGCTCCGATGACTCCCACTCATTTCTCGCTCATGAATCCCAATCATGCCCCCGATATCTTAGACGTGGCGCTCCTTAAGAACGTCAATCTAAAGTTAGAATCAATAGAAACGGTACAAGAGCTCGACTCTGATCACCGCCCGGTAGTCATGAGACTATACCCCCGCATAGGTCTCCCCGACCCGAACGCCCCCCCTATCACTAAGAGGATCACGGACTGGAAGAAAGTAAGCACACAGCTGAAATCCAACACGTCCCCTCAACTAGACTCTATCCCCAACCTTTTCGACTCTATCGCTGACACCACGGCCGCGATCGACTCACTCACTGATCACGTACAAACCGTCCTGAACGATTGTTCAAAGGAGCTTGCCGGACGATGTGCGTGTATTACTGACTGAGAAGAACGCGGCCATACGTGCCTACGATGGCTTTCCCTGTCACGCCAACAAAGCCCGTATGCGCTATTTACAGAGATCTGTAAAGCCACGTGTAGCGGAGCTGCGGGACGCGAGCTGGGGAAAGAGACTTGGCGAACTAGAGCCCATCCATCAGGCCTTCTGGGAGCTCCAGAGGAAACTCAGGGCTCCTCAATCCTCCGGCATGCCCCCCCTGACCCGTCCCGATAAAACCATTGTATTCGACGATGCCGAAAAGGCTGAATGCCTCGCAGACAGCCTCGAGGCCCAATGCACTCCCAGTTCCCTACCAGTAGACCAAGCTCACCTACAAATGGTCGACGCCGAAGTCGAACGTAGAGCCTCCGTCTCCGTCTGCACCTCGTCCGGGAGGACGCGGGACAGTGGACAGTCAGGGTCATCAACGGGAGGGCCGTTGATGACCCTGACTGTCCACTGTCCCGCGTCCTCCCGGCCGAGGTGCATGACATCATCAAAGGTCTTAAAGCCCGTAAAGCCCCCGGTTCAGATGGTATCACCAATAGGGTTATCCAACTTTTCCCTGCCCACCTAATAATGCTTTTGACCATCATCTTCAATGGAGCCTTAAGCAACAATATCTTTCCCCAGTCGTGGAAAGAAGCCACAGTCATCGGTATCCTGAAGCCCGGTAAGCCCAAACCGAGCCCTCCAGTTACCGTCCCATTAGTTTACTCAAGGTTCTCGGAAAAATCTATGAGAGGCTTATTTATAAGCGTCTCAGAGACTTCGCCGAGACCAAGGGCCTCATCCCCAACGAACAGTTTGGCTTTCGAACTGAGCACTCTAGCGTGCATCAGGTCATAGAACCGCGTTGGAAACCAGCGCTTACGAATTCTACGATGCGGTCATCGTAGAATTCGTAAGCGCTGGTTTCCAACGCGGTTCTATGACCGGTGCAGTATTCTTCGACGTAGCGAAAGCGTTTGATAAAGTCTGGCACAACGGCTTATTATACAAGCTGTACCAACTCGGTGTGCCAGATCGTCTCGTGCTCATCTAACGAGACTTTTTAATCGAATCGCGTCTCCGTTATCGTATCGAAGGAGCGCTATCCACTCCCCGTCCCATCCGCGCAGGTGTCCCTCAGGGCTCTGTGGTGTCCCCCCTCATATTCACGCTATGCACAAGCGATATCCCTAAAGGTTGCCGTTGGTCGCAGTTGGGTCTGTTCGCAGACGACACTGCCATCTACTTCAAATCTAGGTCCCCCGACATTATTCGCCTCACTCTCCAAAGCGCAGTCGATAAACTGGCCGCCTGGTTTACAAAGTGGCGAATAGAAGTAAACCCCGATAAAAGCCAAGCGATTCTCTTAACGAAACCGCGTACAAGGCTCAGAAACCCCCTCCCCCGACCGATCACCATGTTCGGCAAGTCGATCCCTTGAGAGAAGCGAGCCAAATATCTCGGTGTTATTCTAGACCAACATTTGACCTTCGCAGACAACATAAAGATGGTTCGTTCGCGAGCCGCTTTCGCTCTCGGTAGACTCTTTTACAAGGTGAATGCACGTAGCAAATTGTCACTTAGGTGCAAATTGCGCGTTTACACGGCGTGCATTCGACCAATCATGACCTATGCGGGTGCTGTCTTTGCTCATGCAAAACCCCGCCATATCCATAGGATGCAAACAATCCAAAATAGATTCCTCCGTAGAGCTACAGGTTCCCCCTGGTTCGTTAGGAACGAGGCACTCCACCTCGACCTAAAGATTCCCACAATCCACCAATTTCTAAAACGCCTTTCCAAGCGTTTCTTTGAGTCCGCGGCCAAACATCGCAACCCTCTGGTTGTCGAGGCCGCCAGTTAAGTCCCGAGTAGAATCAGTCATGTTCGCCGCCCAAGGCATATTCTCGTAGACCCCGATGACCCCATAACCCTCCTCCAGGAGAGCAATAGGGAAACAAGTACACTGTGCAAATACAGCTGCCTCCCGTCATTCCGACCTCGCCGCCGAGGTCCTTTGCGATCTTGACCGCCGCACCCCCGAGTAAATAATACTCCCCCCCAACCCTTGCTCGAAAACGAGGTGCCAGTAGTACTTGCAGCTGTGCACGTAGCTTTAAATTCCCCGTTTAATAATAATGATCAAAACCTTTTGATCTAGCCCGTCCCATCTTTTGATGTCCTCCCTCCGGATAACGCCCTAAGCCGAGGCTCGAACCCCGCAGGAGGTGCCCTTAGCGAGCCTTCATCCTAAGCTTTTTACCTTAGTTTATGTGTGCCCTGGCTGGAGGCTTTGAGTGTAGTAGCTTAAGGCAACCACAGGATTGACCGGTTAAACAGCCATGGTTTCAGGAACCAGCTGTGAGATGCCATTCAGAAAAAATAAATTGAACAGCATGCTGCAATACGATTTTCAAAGGGAAAATTCACAACATTTGCATGTTTTAACCTAATTCACACAATAGTTACTCATTTAGATAAGCTAATTCAGACAACAGGCATATTTTTGACATGTCGAAGGCCTTCAACTTCTTATCACACAAATTTCTAATAGACAAGCTAGAAAAGTATGGGATACGGGGCCCAGCACTTCAATGAATAGAAAGTTATTTAAATAACAAAATGCAATGTGTAGAAATCGAAATAATTGGTAGTAAACTAGAACTAAAGTCATACTGATCAAACTATAAACATAACAGGTCTGGTGTCCCCAAGGGGATGTACAGTAAGCGTTCAAAATTGCATAAGCACGCTAAGAGTCGTATTGCTGTGAACACGCGGTGTAGTCCGTACATTTGTATGTGTGTAACAGTCAGACGTCTGTGGTGTGTATGCCGTACACACACACCACAGAAAACGCAGTTTTGCACTACACACTGTCGTATCGTCGCGGTTCGCGAGCGCCACACTTTATTGTTAGACACCCATCTTACGAGTGACCTTGGCCAGTGTATGGCTTTGCTAAAATTCGAAAGTAAATTATATGTGCAGATAGCAGAAGGCGTTAAGCGTTGGTCTTAGATTCAAGATGGCTATGGTTCTAATCTCGTAAATCACAGCGCTGTTTTTATAAATATTATTATTTTTGTTTGCAATAATAATATTTACTTGTTTGTTTGTTTGTTTATTTCTTTGTTTGTTTTTTTTTTATTTTTTTATTTTTTTACATAACTGGCGAAGTGTGGGTGTACCTGCTACAGGGACACCTCTGCCCAACCCTTCGGGGAAACAAGGCGTGATGTTATGTTATGTGTTTGTAATAATATTTTTTTAAATATTGCTGCCTTTTTATGAACTGTTGTTATTGCAATAAAGGGTTTAGAATAAAAAATGCGTGATATGTTATAATAAAATTAAAAATATTTATTCGTTATATTTTATTTTAATTATGTGTAGTTAACAAACTGCTACAATTATTTATCATTACTTCAGCTGAATAAGATGTGAAATAGATGTCTACAAACTTAGAAGCAATTTGTATTATATTGACATATTTAAATTTTGAAATGTTTTAAATTTGAAAAGGATTTTTTTCACCATAAATATAAAGCTTTGATCATGGTCGAAGTAATTAAGCTATAAATAAGACTATTAGACTACAAAATGTAAAAAACTACTGACAAAATAGTTGATTATAAGGTTAAGTATAGGTAGTTTGTTTATTTTAATTATTTAAGATTTTATTTTAAATATTGGTTGGTATTGAGGTTATAGCTTAAGTATTCATTTTCTTTACGAAAAGAAGATTGAGACTAAACCTCAAATTTTAATCCTAAAATAATAATATTACTAAAATAATATTAAACATTTTCGGTCTATCTGCAAAAAATACGACAAACACCAAATTGAAACGTGCTTAAAAAATTACCATAAATTCATGCAACAACGAATCTGTTGTTTATTAAGTTGGTACGGTCAATATTTTAAGGTCAAAAACGGTTTTCTAGCTGGTCTTCAGTGATGCAAGCCTTCAGAGTGCACGGCGAACGGTTCATAATGACGTGTTTTTAATAATTCAGCAAAATATCTCGTTGGTATGAAACCATTTGTTTTTTTGTTCATTCATCATTTGACGTCGCTGCTACTCGATAATAAGCCTCTTCCTCATATCTCTTAACCCTCACAGTATTTCTCTAGAACAAAGAATAACATTGTATTTATTACACATAATACCTAATTATTTATTATTCACTAATCGAATTAAACCTCATAATGAGTTTAAAACTTTAAAGGTATCTTCTGTCTCAACAATACCCTTGATTAAGATTTATGTTTAGTAAAATATGAAATATTTAAATGATAACACTCACACTTAGTCCGGTTTCATTAGATATGGCACTATAAATGATATTTACACAAATAACATTCACTTTTACGCAGCGCAATAATAATTTAGATATCCGTTCAATATTTGCTTTTTGAAAATAATAACCATAACACTGCGCTAAATACTCGTCACCAACATTATCTACGAACCAACAAAGTTTTATTAAGTGAATACTCGTAACGAACTGAATCTGTCTACCCCACAGAAATCGAAATAATTTAGTTAGTTTTCTGTGGTCTACCTGCTAAACGTTAATATTTATGTGAACAAGATGAATGAAACAAAAAACGAATGATTATCGAACTAGTCATTGGTTGCAGACAAAGTGAGTGTGTGTGTGTGTACTGTGCGTGTCTATAGTATTGTAACAACTTATAGAAGAAGGTCGTAAGTCAAACCGAAGCGTCAGTCTATTGCTTTGTGAGATTGCTTATGGACTTTTGGTCGGTACTGTACTTATATAGTACCCCTCTAGGTACTTCCTCCAAAATGGGGCAAAAAGGGGGCTACTGGATATCTCCGACTTGTGAGATCCAATTTCAATGGTTCTTTTTTTATTTGAAACGTAGTAACTCTATGTCGGTATCAAATAAAATTGGTGAAGGTCTGATGAGGATCTTCGGCATGATGAGCAGAATAGCTTCTCAAAATGTAGTAAATTGCTCACTATTTGTTTATTATTTTTTCTAACTGGCCTACAAATTTTTACTCATAATTTTTTCTGGTTTTTAGGGTTCTGTAGTAAACAGATTATGTAGTACTAGCAGGACAAGCGTTGTTGGAACATGGAGTGTGGATTGATCTTATTATAACATCATAAGAAATACGGTTTTCACTGACTTTTGCATGTATATTTTATTGTTTAATTTATTTAGTTTTTTTTTATTCCTCTATTAGGATTTTATTTTGTGTCCGTAGGTGTGTCCGTGGGTGTATCACAAAAAAAAACTGCAGCGCTGGTATTCTGAGAGGGCATCAGAATACCAGCGCTGCAGTTTTTTTTTTTCAAATATCGTAGCACTATGCTAAGATAAAAGCCTTTTTGGCCTCGCACAGGTCTTCTTTTTTGTGTACACCATTTTTTTATTTTTTATTATGTTTTCTGAAATTGTTATTGTTTTCATATTTTTCTTAGTTTTAATGTTGTATTTCATGTGTGTATCCCAAATATAAAAAAACTTTTTTTTTCTTTATTTCTTTCAATGAACCGATATAATTTCGCCATGTCCGTCTGACTGTCTGTCTATCCGAGGCTTAGCTCAGAGAATCTTTGTACTAGAAAGCTATAATTTGGCAAGGATAACTATACATTAAACACGCCGACAAAGTGGTAAAATAAAATCATGATATTTTTTTTCTTTTGTCCCATTTTAGTCGTGTGGGTGTGTGAAAACTATTTTTTGATTCAGGGATCTGTTTGCGAAATATTAAGCTTTAAAGTGCTAATGTGTCCCCCCGTGCCAGTTAAATTGTTGTGATTGGTTATGTGAAAAAAATCACGGCAGTAGTATATATAACATGTAAAAAAACCTTTCCGATCTGTGAGGTTGTCTCTAGGTCTGTACCGGTAGAGTTTAAGAGAGAGATACAGAAACCCGCAGGGCAGCATGTGGCGAGCTGTAGGGCAGTAGCGACCCCACGGACCCTATCTCCCGGGAGAAGTCATGTCCCTCATCTCTGGCTTGCCTTGTCACCCCCACCGCCGTATCTCTACGTTGACGTCGTGGTGGGTCTTGCGCGCTCCGAATTCTGGGTCTAAGTCGGTAGAGTTTACTTTGCCGAAACAGGTCTAGGATGAGGAGCCAGACCAAGAGAGATACAAAAACCCGCAGGGCAGCATGTGGCGAGCTGTTCGGCAGTAGTGACCCCACGGACCCTATCTCCCGGAAGAAATTTTGTTCCTCACCTCTGGCTCGCCTTTATTGGCCGGCTGGAGTGAACACTGACGAGGAACGGAGCTCCCACCTCATTCTTGCCTTTATTGGCCGGCTTGAGTGGAGATTCGCAAGAGCAAACGTGCTCGGTGGAAGGAAGTATTCCAGTAAGATGCTGGTAGGGATCTTGATCGTACTTCCGGGATTGTTCTGATAGCCGCGGAACACCTCTCCACTCCTCATAAGCACCTCAGAACATGTTGCCCCCTTGTCGCTACGACACTTTGTGCTAGCGACCGTTTTCGGGGGCCCATTATTGAGTGTGCACGTCACCTCCTGTTATTTTATCCGTGTACATATAAAACATTGATTAGTCAGGGGCCATAGTCCTTCCATAGTTCCAGGTCACCAGTCAACTTAAGCCACCCAAACACATAGTCCAATAGATTTGTTTCCATATTCTGCAATAGTCCTACACCACTTTTGCTGTTTTTATCCTCAAGGGATGCCACGATATCCTGGCAACTTCTCTCTGCCATATCTTTAATCTAGCCCTTCAGTTCGGCGTATACCTTGAGCAATGGAAAATCTCGCGTGTTATTCCCATCCCAAAAACTAGTGACAAATCATTTGTGGTGGAACACAGGCCTATTGCTGTCCTGCCAACTCTTGCGAAGGTTTTCGAGCACATACTCCACCCGTACATCTATAAACGTATAAATGCGTTTCTATCTGATGCCCAGCACGGCTTTCGCCAAGGCCGCTCATTCAATTCGAATCTGATGACTCACGTTGATTATATTTCTGGGGTTTTGGAGAGTGGGGAGCAAGTGGATGTCCTCTATTTCGATTTCTACAAAGCGTTCGATAGGGTTGACAATGACGTGCTCTTAATGAAATTGGAAGCATTAGGTTTCTCGTCTGAGTTTCTGAACTTCTTTGCGGACTATCTGCGAGGCCGCAGGCAATTTGTTAGGCGTGGTTGCTTTGAGTCTGAACCTTATAATACCCGTTCAGGCGTGAGTCAGGGATCCGTGCTTGGTTCACTACTTTTCCTTATCATGATCAATGATCTTATAAATAAGGTTAGGTTCGCCAAATGCTTGCTCTACGCCGACGCCCTAAAAGTAGTAGTTCAAATTAATACGGTCGCGGATTGCATACTCCTACAAAGGGACATTGATGTTATATATGAGTGGAGCATGGTCAATAAACTCTCTTTCAAACGTACAATCGAAAACGTCAACCACTCCACTATAACTACCGATTGGGTGGTGAAGTCCCCACTCATACGTTAACGCTGGAAAAGGTACAAAAAACTTTTCTGAGATTTCTATATAAAAAGACGTTTCACTTCTTTCCTTACATGTACCCTACTAATTACCTCCTAGGAGTTTTGGGCTTCAACTCATTGGGGGTTCGACGAGGCTTTCTACAGCTCACAGTAGCCTGCAAAACTCTTAGAGGACGCATTGACAGTCCCGAACTCCATCGTCTTTTCTGTCGGCTATTTGTTCCCGACAAATACATTGGGCATCGCCAAAGCCGTCGACGCGATCTGTTTGCGCCGCCCGCGCCGTTATCTAAAACTGTTGCCCGAGCTGAGTCCCCTGTGTGTCGTTCGGATGCTAAACGCCCTCCTGACCACCAATCCTGAATGTGATCTGTTTGCTGATGAATGGAGTAGAATTATGTGTGTATGTCTGATGTTTTGCGAGAGTAAGTATGCTAGGTTGTCCTCTATTATATGATAATATTTGAAATATTTTTGTTTACTATACCTGTTTCAATTTCTATGTTAATTAATGTAATTAGTGTTACCGTTTTAATTAACAACAAACAAAACTAAACAAAACCAACCGGGGATTGTCCTTGGGTGCATAGTGCATAGTGGGATAATCGTCGGCTGGTACCTCATTCCATATCAAATTGTCTAAGGGGCCTCTGCGAGTTGGCTTCGGCCTCTCGTACGCCTTCCAAAAGACCGGGACCCTAAGGTCCCGAGATATTTTTTTTTTTTTATGTGTAATAATAATGTTGTATTTATAATTATCACTTGCTTCAAAAACATCAAGCTACCCGAAACTGTAAAATTTTCCCAATCAACTTTGAACCTTAACTTTCAGCGATAAAGTTGAAAATCTATTAAATAAATTTGACAGATTGTAGTAGCTTGATGTGCTGGCGTCTGTAAAAATCCATGTTGCCATTTTTTTCCAAAACTGCTAGTCCAATTTTGATGCAGGTTTCAGTTATGGGTTCGGGTTCGATTGGTGCATGTTCTTAGATAGGTGTTACGGTGACAACTCACCAGGGGGCGCTGCAGCAAACATTGTGCAAATGCATGTTGCCATTTTTCTCCGAAACTACTAGTTCGGTTTTGATGCAGTTTTCAGAGATGGGTTTGGGTTTGATTGATGCATGTTCTTAGATAGGTGTAACGGTAAGAACTCACCAGGGGGCGCTGCAGTAAACATTTGTTTGTGCAAAACCAAAACTACTAGTCCGGTTTTGATGCAGTTTGTGGTTGATTAGTGAGGGTTCTTAAACAGATGTTACGGTAGTAACACACTAGAGGGCGCTGCAGTAATTTATTTTATATTACCTACTACATATTAAAGACATTTATGTTCTTAAACTACTAGTCGGATTTTGATGCAGTTTTCATCAGAGATGGGGTCGAGTTTAATTGTTGTATGTTCTTAGATAGATGTTACGGTGACAAATCACCAGGGGGCGCTGCAGTAAACATTTGTTTGTGCAAAACCAAAACTACTAGTCCGGTTTTGATGCTGTTTGTGGTTGATTAGTAAGGGTTCTTAAATAGGTGTCTTCTCAACCATCATTTTTTTTATTATACTTATAATTTTCATTCTACGTAATGATATCGAGTTGAGTTATAACAAAGCCCCGGGCAAAGTTTGTTTGCAAATACTAATGTACATACTACTGTAGCAGAGGCGTATCTTCCACAGGGTCATTCGGGCGAACGCCCGCGCGCCCGGGGCAGCGCGTTATGTACATAATATCTATGCACTCTAAAAAGTTTAAAATCAAAAGCAAAATTAATAATTTTGAAAAAACCCACGAAGGTTAAAAAGTAATTGAAAACGGATAAAATAATTTAAAAACCCCCGACTTAATAAAAAACCCAAGAATATCCGTCGGGGGCTGCCATCACTATTTTTAATTTGTTCGGAAATAAAAATAAGTATAATCATCAACTTCTAAAGGTCCCCCTTGTAGAAAGAAAGAAAGAAAGAAAGAAAAAGTATTTATTGAGACTCGCACAGGGAATCAAAAATTAAACTAAACACCTTCACCTTAAAACATTAATAAAAAATAAAATAAAATAAAAACAAGGTAAAATTAAAACAAAAGCAGAAAGTCCTGTACGAGGCCAAAAGGCTCCTATCTCAGCATAATATGCTGCGACATTTAAAAAATAAATGTCGCAGCGCTGGTGTAGGGGCACGGCCTACCCATTAAGGGTGTAAGTATA
Source organism: Agrochola litura (assembly GCA_949152395.1). Taxonomy (NCBI): domain Eukaryota; kingdom Metazoa; phylum Arthropoda; class Insecta; order Lepidoptera; family Noctuidae; genus Agrochola; species Agrochola litura. The sequence goes on from OX424499.1 coordinate 26,173,034, forward strand.
GCGCTAAAAAATCAGCAATTATTCACGTTACTATAAAACTACAAAACTAGTTCATTTAATGGCACCCCTGACGGATATTCTTGGGTTTTTTACTAAGTCGGGAGTTTTAAATTATTTTATCCGTTTTCAATTACTTTTTAACCGTCGTGGGTTATTCAAAATTTTTAATTTTGTTTTTTATTAAAACAAGCCTTTATTGAACTAAAAAGTACTAAATAACACTTACGTAATCTTAGGAACTTTAATATTTTCTTAAAAACTTCAGGCGTGAACGTCGTTCTTTCACTAAAAGGAAAGCCTCAAGCTTTTAAGAAAATATTAAAGTTCTATGTTTACGTGAGTTTTATTGGGGTACAAAAGTCTCGTGGGATCCATATTTTAGCCAATATTATACATACGCGGCTATTATATAATATTATTTTTGTATACATTTTTTTTTATGTACCTATTATATTTTATAATAGCTTTTGCCCGCGGCTTCGCCCGCGTGGATGTCGGAAAATATCTCACAGGAACGTGCTACCGGGATTCAGAGTATCCTATTTCCTAGCCCAGGTCATGGCCTATCTGTATGCCTTTCATCTAAATCCGTTCAGCCGTTACGAAATCTGTGGTTACGGCATGAAAGGTAACAGGCTGATAATAAATCTATTTTAGGGTTCCTTACCTCAAAATGAAACATTGAAAGCCTTAAAGGATAACTTCGTTGTCGGTCAAGACCCTTTTTCTCAGGAACGCGTGGAGGCATCATGTTGAAATAGATATCAAAAACGTAGAAACTTCCAAGTCAACGCAATAATTGACACGCCACAATTGTGGCGATAAGTCCCCTCTTTGAGGAGTAGCTAGAGAGGCGCCACGGCGTCCTCACCTTCCGCCTGACGCAGGTTCTCACCGGACACGGTTGCTTCGGAAGGTTCCTGTTTCGGATAAGGTGGGAGGAAACGCCTGGGTGTCACCATTGTGTGCATCGCCCAGAGGACACGGTGGAGCATACAGTGGAGGTCTGCCCGGCTTAGGCGGAGTATCACCGTGTCCTCGTGGAGGCGATCAGCGGCGGTGATCTCTCGCGTCCGGCCCTGGTTCAGGCCATGGTACGAAGCGAGAGGAAACGGGAGGCCGTCACCTTCTTCTGCGAAGCAGTAATGCTCGCGAAGGAGGAGGCGGAACGCGTGAGGGAGAGGCAAATTTCGCGCCTTCACGCCCCTAGTCGCCGCAGGAGACATTCTGGGCTTCGGGAATCCCAGGCCGATTCCCGGCCACCGTAGGCGCGGGCTTGCAGACGGTGAGCAATGGGTAGCTCGCCGTCCGATAAGGACCAGGCCCGGGTCAACGGCGCATTGCGTTCCACGCGCGCCTCAAAGAGATGTCAGCACAACTGGCGGGTCCGCTAGGGCAGATGCCTGCCAGGAAATGAAATGAAATGAAATGAAATGAAATGAAATGAAATTTTATTAGCAAGAATTGTAGTACATTACAGTTGGTCGGGTTTTAAACAAGTTCTAAAACAATTCGCTAAAACTAGCATGCAAAATTACATAAATAAAATTAGAAGCTAATACAATTGGAACGTACATTAAATTAAGAATAAAAATATCAGTCATTTGTCAAATTATAATAGTAAAATGTCAGTGTAAATCTTTAAAATTTAGGTACTCTTTCACAGAATAGAAAGATTTTTCTATGAGCCATTTGAATAACGCTGTTTTAAAACGACTGATTGGCAGTTCCCTATATGATTTGGGTAATTTATTATATATCCTTATAACCATTGGAAAGCAACTTCTGTGATATAAGTAGCTTTTCATTGGAGGAATAATTAGCCTATCAGGATATCTTGTATTAAACGTAACAGTGTCTCCAAGACGTTGAAATAATTCGGAGTGCATTTTAACAAATTTACAGCATTCAAATATGTACATACCGGGAACAGTTAATATTTTTAAATCTTTAAAAAGAGGTTTACATGAAGTCAATGGTGGCACATCACAAAGGGCACGGATACATTGTTTTTGGGCTATAAATACCCTATTAATAAGAACAGAATTCCCCCATAGCACAATGCCGTATCTAATGTTAGAAGCTACGTAACCATGATACGCTAAGAGGGCTGTTTTGAGGTTAGCTATTTTACAAAGTCTCCACAAGGCAAAAGCGAAACGATTAATCTTTTTTGTAACCTTTAAGCAGTGAGGTTTCCATGTGCAGCCACTGTCCACTGTTATACCAAGAAAAACGGCTTCGTGTGCTTCGTTAATTCTCTGATCGGAATACGTAATCTTATATAAATAATAATAAATTCATTTATTTCAGGTAAAAATAACACCCATAGACACACACAAATTAATAAATAAAATCAATAACATAAAATACAATAAAATCCAAGATCAAATTAAATAAGGTCAGAATTTGATTTCCTATTGTAGAACTGAACGAAGGAGGTTTTACCTAAGTTCACTTTTAAATTATTATTATTAAGCCATGTTATGATAGCATTAACCGCTTCATTAATCTCTGTATTATAATTAAGCATTTTATTCTCCGTGATAACCACCGCAATATCATCAGCAATAAGTGAGTCTAATGCCTAGTCACATTTGGTAGGTCGTTAATATATAATAGAAAAAATAACGACCCTGTAACACTACCTTGCGGAACTCCTGTATTGTTGTTCCTAATGTTAGACTTACATAATACTTCCTCTTTATTTGAATTTATTTCGGAAATCGCTGTATATTGAGTCCTATTTGAAAGATAGCTTTGCAGCCACTTCAATGCTAGGCCGCGAAAACCGTACAGTTCACATTTAGTGAGCAGAGTATTGTGATCAACAAAATCGAAAGCCTTGCTCATGTCGAAAAACACAGTGCAGGTACGTGTATGTTTATCTACATTTTCAGTAATTTTTGACAGTAATTTAAAAGCTGCTAAAGTTGTTGATTTGCCTTTTTGGAATCCATTTTGTTCGGTTTTTAGTATTTTATGTTTAGTCAAGAATCGGGACATACGAGAATGCATTATCTTCTCAAATATCTTAGATAAAACTGGTATTAGGGCGATTGGCCTATAATTGTTCATATCCGTTACGTCACCTTTTTTAAAAATCGGTTTAATAACGGAGGTTTTTAATTTATCCGGGAAGGTGCCCTCGGAGAAAGACATATTAATAAGATACGTTAATATTGGTGTAATCAAACCTGCAGTGTGTTTTAAGACATGCGTCGGGATCTCATCATATCCCACAGAAGAAGTATTATTTAATGATTGTATCGTTTTAAATGTTTCATCATCACTGACTGGATAAATGAAGAAACTGGCATTGAGTGGTGAAATTAAATGGCGATATCCCATCGTCAATACCGTTCTATTTATGCCGGCGGCGGCGGTCATATCGATGAAATAATTATTAAACGCGTTGGAAATGTCAATAGTATTATTCAAAGTCATATTATGAAATTTTATTTTTGTGATAAATTTTTTATCATTATTTGAATATGTCATTGTATTATTTTTTATTAATGTCCAAGATGCTTTACAAATGTTCTTTGATTTTTTAATATATTTTACATTAAATAGTTTTTGTGCGGCAAAGATAATTCTTTTAAATTGTTTGTTGTATTTTCTGTAATTAATTTTATAACCTGATGTTTTGAATTTATAATACATAAATCGTAATGTTCGCTTTGTGGCACATGATTTCTTTATACCTTTAGTAATCCAGTCAGAGTTTTTATTTGGTATGTTTGTCATTTTCTGTTTACATACCGGAAAACATAAATTGAAGAAGAGTATAAATTCATCATAAAAGGTGTTAAATGCCGTGTTAAAGTCCTCTTCCGAATATACATCCGACCAAGACATATTAGAGAGACAATCACAAAACTTTTTTAAATTTATGGAACAGTAGTCGCGTTTAAATACAAACCATTCCATGAGAGGTTTTGTATTTATTGAAGAGGGTATGTATAATATTTGAGCAGTTTCATGGTCTGATAAACCAAGTTTGAGAACCTCACTCAAAGCTTCCGGAATATTACTAATAAATTGATCGAGACAGGCATTTGCGCGAGTAGGTTGGTTAATATGTATGTTGTAGTTGTAATTATGAGCTATTTTCTGAAATTCAGTTAACGCTTTACTCTCCTTAAGTGAATCAATATTAAAATCCCCAGTTATTATGATTTTCATTTTTAATCTCCGTCTTAGTGTTGTAATTAGGTACTCCAAGTTACGAAGAAAAATGTCCGGATTTGATTTTGGAATTCGATATATACATACAATTATACATTTATAAAGTGGAATTTCAATTCCACAGCATTCGAACGATCTTTCAATGCACAATTCATTCAGTAATGGAACTTTTTTAGTTTCCATATAATGTTTACATAATATACCAACCCCGCCTCGCTTTTGGTTTGGTCTGGAGTAGAAATCAGCTAGCTTAAATCCTTTCAAAGATAAGTTAGATTCCTCCCCTGATCTGAGAAAAGTTTCAGATAGGCATATTATGTCTACGTAAATTTTCTTGTTTAATAGTTCGCAAAGAGAAATTTGAAGAATGTCTACTTTACTAAGTGCTCCTGCTATATTTTGATGCAATATAGTTGGTAGGAGGTTTCGGATTCGCCTTTACTATTAAAAAAATATTCTGTATATCTGAATTTGTTGATTTATTTAATTTGGGAGGTGACTGGTACGTATGCCTATCCTTAGTTAATAATGGGTTTGGCTTCTTTATCCGAGAGAAATAATTAAGAATTGATTGCTGTGTGCATTTTTTTGAAGAAATACATTTGTTTACACTGTTGTGCCGTGTCACCTTATTGCCGCCGTCATATTTAATACACAGAGGATTAGCATGCAAATTATTATAACTAAGGAATTTTTCATTATAGTCCAGACAGTCAATTATATAATTCAATGTCTCACAGGTCTCCCGTAATAAGTCCCCTGTGGCACCTGTAACCTTGATGAAATGACAGTTCGGAAAACTGTTACATATTAATTTAAATTGTTGGTTTAACATACGTTCATTCAGGTAACGGTTCCTTACTACGTTCAACAGAAAAACAGTATTTGTTTGCAGTTTCTTTAAAACATAAAATAATTCGCACAAGCTGGTTGTAGGATTTGTGTCGTTTTCACCGACACATAATATTATTTTGTCTTTTTCAGACACTAGGGTGCTATCACAACCTTTCAAAACCTCATCCGATTTGGCGTAATGTTTCGTGATGCTTGACACAGAGTATTTTTCATGCTTGGTGTCATCTCTTGAGTTTATGAGTTCAGAGGCGAGTCCACTACATTGTTGAGTACCATATATCATAATTCTTCTGTTTGAACAGAACCTATTAATTGGCATGTTCATGGTCGACGAATTGTTGTCACTAGTTGGCGCAGATAGTTAGAGGATGGGTTCAATGTATTTTTTTACTTGAGATTTAACCATTTCCGTTTCTTGGTAAGGTTTATCTAATACGCTTTCCGAGATGACTTGATTGCGTCGCGAAGTGGAAGAATTTGGTGTCGAGTTCCTGTCTTCCACTAAATTATTAGGTGGACAGGAAGGGGATTGATATGTGGTGTTATTCAAAATCAATGAGTTATCTAGACCATTCGTGGTGAAGTTAATTCTTCTTTTCATTAACTTTTTTTTACTACTTTTAACCGAGTTAGTTTTAGAAGTAGATGAGCAGATTTTGATTAACTCTTTAATTTTTATGTCTTGATCGATAGTAGTTTGCTTTAGTGATTTATTTTCCAATATTAATTTATCAATCTCATTATCCGCACATTCCATTTTCAAGTTTAGATTGTCAATAGTGTTCCTTAATTCGGTAATAATTTCATCATTTTGTACTGTGGATAAGTCTGGTAAACTTCTCATAATATTCGAATCCTCAGATAGAAGTGAGCTATTGTTTTCGCATGGTAGTGATTCCCATGAAGTTTCTTTACGAATGATTTGTTTACGTAAAGTTACGTTATTTTCGAAAAAACTCATTGTTCCAAATAATAAGAATACGAACTGGAAAAAGACCAGTCGTTGACGCGATTTGAACTCACGATCACTCGTGTTACGTGTACACAGTTTACATAGCATGCAGTACAACCGCTAGACCAGGCGATCCTTGTCTATTGGATTGAATTTGCTGAACACTTTTGACTTTGGTTTGAGATAAGTAATTAATGTGTGAATCGGGTCCAAAGGTCATTTCTTTGTTCTTATCGACTTACACGTTGACTGTTAAAATTTAAATTATCCGTATTTTTCTTTATTATGTTTACACGCACTTTTTACTGGTTTTTGGTGGTGGATATTAACATTCGAATAGTTAGTGTGTTATCACATGCACTGGAGATGAGTATTTTAAACTGTAGCCCAGTTTTCACAGAATTGACACAGGGTCGCGAGAAAGTCCGAAAGGGTAACCGTGGCCCCTGGCAATACACAGGCAACTGAAGGAATACGGTTGGGTTTTAGTCAGTATAAGTCTGACACGCCTCTCGAGAGCGTGCGAACTTATTTGATAATTTCCCATCCAAAAAAAAGTTAACCCAATAAAAAAAATACGTCCATTTATGCCGCATATTTGGACACTCGTAAATAAACCAGTTTATTTGGTACTTCCCGTTGGCCCAGCAGCATAAACTTTGGCGAGAATTAAGATCTAGTAAAGAGGAAAATCCGAAAGTTGATAATTTATCGTTATATAATGATCGGCAAAGTTAAGTTTTTTCTGCAATCTGGGATCAAAAATTTATATTCTTGAAGTAACATTTAGTCTGTAAAAGTTCTGTCCTTCAATCCAGATTTTTATATTCGGGCAGCCGACCAAGCACAGCTTTGAGACGGAACCCTCAGGGTGCAAGTCCTAGACACACTTGACCGGTTTTTTTTAAATAAATAAAACAGGTTTATATGATTCTAAATGCCTTTCTTAAAATACTAATTATTCGTTTTACTATTATTGTCACCATTGATTTGTAATACCTACTTCTGCCGCTATACAGGACCTATATGTTAGAAAGGTTAGTTTATGAATTAAAATTGTAATAACTTTTGACCGAGTGGGCCGATTTTAATAAAGACTAAATGCCAATCCAAGATACGGACTAAAACTACACTTCCAATCCCTTAAATATCTTGAAAATGAAACACAAAAAAAAAGAATTGAATTTTAAAATCCCCTATTTTACCCTGTTGAGGAATGATTTTTGGAAAACGCTGAAATACGTCATTCTTTATTTGTTACCAAACGCATAAATTTAAATTTTCATAGCCCTAACTTAAGAAATGATAGTTTTCCCATACAAACTTTCATCCCCTATATCCCCCCATTAGGGTTATTTTTGAGACAAAAAGTAGCCTATGCAAAAGTCAAAGTCAAATAATTTATTTCAATTAGGCACAAAAAGGCACTTTTGAACGTCAAAAACAAAAAATATAATTGATTCTAGTCGCCCCTTCCAAAGGGTAGTTTTCGTATGGAGAAGAATGGGCAAGAAACTCCACCGTTACTCTTTTAAAATGTTTTACAATATTTTGTATACATTAATTATATGTGAAAACGATGCACCTGGAATAAGATTACTATACCACAATAGGTAAAAATAAAAATGAAGCAATGATAGAAAAAATAATTATATAATGGATACATGGTGTTCACATATTTACAAGCATTGTAAAAGTAGGTACCTATACGATATTCCAAAAAAAAATTACGAGTGATACTAGTCGTGAGTTCAAGTAATCACAGAATGTAAAAAAAATGTTGTAAGATTTAATTACACAATTAAATTAGCAACCAGTTTGATTTTGTCTAGACTCAAAATTGTCCTATGGAGCCAGACCAGCATGCTTCCAAGCATTCTTATCTAGGATATAATCCTCTAATTTGTAATATGCTTGTTTACAAAGAGTACTTTTAATATGCGTTATGCCTATGTTCTTTCCCGGGATGCCATCTATTTCCTTGCAAAATTTTATCGAAATCCGTTCAGTGGTTTAAGCTTAAAAAGGTAACAGACAGACAGAGTTAGTTTCGAATTTATAATATTAATATGGATATTGCTCGTTTAATATTATAAAGACTAAATATTCATTCAAGATCCGTACTATGACTATATTTCCAATCCCTTAAAACGACTGAAAAGAAGACAAAAAAAAAAATTACATACGAATTTTAAAATCATCCCCTATTCCTTCTTCTTGAGGGATGATTTTTGTAAAATGCAGAAATACGTAGTTCTTTATTTGTTACCAAAAGCATACATTTAAATTTTCATACGGGGTACCTTAAGAAATGATAGGTTCCCATACAAACTTCATCCCCTATATCCCTTAAGGTTATTTTTTAAAACAAAAAGAAGCCTATGTCCTTCTCCGGGATGCCATCTATCACTTTGCAAAATTTTATCGAAATCTGTTCAGTGATTTAGGCGTGAAAAGGTAACATACGGACAGACAGACAGAGTTACTTTCCAATTTATAATATTAGTATGGATTTTAACTTAAAAAATAAAGAACTTTAATTAGAAACAAAATTCCATCCCCCTTTTCACTCCCTTAAGCTTTGAAATTCTAACAACACCGTTGCGTTAGCTTCCAATCATAAGCCTAGATAGTAGATTTAGTGATTTTTCTTCGAAAATTAAGGACTTTTCAACTTCAACCCCTTTTTTAACACTTCGGGGGTGGAATTATCAAAAACGCTGAGATACGTATAAATAAATTTTTAATCGTCAGTCTAAACACAAAATTTGAAGATCCTAACTTCAAAACTGACGGACTTTCATATAAACTTCCATCCCCTGTTTTACCCCTTTAGGGGTGGAATTCCAAAAAATCCTTTCGTAGTGGATACTTACTCTTTACAAAGAACACACCCTCCAAGTTTCATGTCTCTAGTACCAGCGGTTTGGGCTGTGTGTTGATATATCAGTCAGTCAGTTCACCATTTTATATATACAGATTATTTTCTAGAAGCCTTATATTTTTGATAAGTTAAGATGTTTTATTTAAAGTTCCTTTATAAAATAAATATTTGCACTTATTTTATGTTTCTTTTTCACAAATGAACTCTGGGCTCCGCACGCGACTAACTGTGTGATTATTTTGGCGCGACTAGCTAAAGGTTAATCGTTGCAAAGAAGTTTGTGCTCGCGAGGTCTACTGTTCGCAGAAAGTAACTACTAATTTTAATTGAATGATGACTATAATAGTGAATAACCCATATTTGTATAATACATCTATTGTTATGACTAATTGTTATGGATCTGTATTATCTGTGTCAAGACCTAAATTGTACCAATACTTATGGCAATTAAATTGATTTGATTTGATTTGAAACTTAGATACAACATTTCATTACAACTAGGTCCACTCAAACTTATTAGGAATGTTAATTACAAATTAACTACCTGCAACGAACGAAAATGACTCTACCGAGCAGCACTATGTTGTTGTAGCCACCTTTTGGACTGCACACACTCAATACAGACAAAATACCTAATATATATTCAAAAACTGTCCACACGCGCGTAGCCGGCGCCGTCGCGTCGCGTCGTAGCGCCGGTACTACGAGACTACGACAAGGCGCGGCGCGACCGCTACGAAAGTATAATTTGAAGTTCAGCCTGTACAAACTGATACTTTAATTTGTGTTGATTGTATTTCGTATCGGATAGTTTTAGGACTCAAAGGGTCTTCGGTCTTCCCACAAAAACGTGATAATTGTTCAATGTTGAAGGCTTTTCTAGTTTCATTCTTTTCTTATGTCAAAGTCTATAATACTTACATAAATAATATTCGTATTGAACAGTGTTATTTATCCTAACTGCTAAACACGGTTTAGTGGTAGGGTTTGCGCTGGGTATTTCTACGCTTACGTATATGTATTGTAATTCCACTCCAATTAATTGTGCTGCTTTTAAAATTAAAAATATTTTATCCTTATAATAAATAGTTTCATTCATATTTTGATAACGATTAAAGTATTAAAAAAAAAAACAAATCGGAGCAGCAGCAGTTTATGTGGTCCCCTTTCAACACTTAACTGTTCAGCACTTGCAACTTATTGTGACCAGATTATACACAAGTACACACACTTTGGATCGTATGAGAAGATACATTAGTGATCCAATAACCTGTGAGTAAAAAAAGATACAGGGAGGCGATTGTCTGCTAACAAAAGTGTTTTTCTTTTCAGCTGACGAATAACGCAAGGCGGGAAGTGCGAGCGCCGCGCTCCACATCGTGACGCGACGTGGCGTGTGAGAGAGAAGTGACGAGTGACGTGCCCGTTGTGGGGACACTATGTGCTTATCGATACTAATAGTCAATTGTGAACTATGAACTGAAAGTTACGACACTAAATCGTTTGTACACTAAAGCGCCTTACACTAATCGAGCTGCATGTCTGTGATGTGAACGTAGCGAGCGGACGACGTGCGGCGTCTGCGCTGGACTGATGTCAGGTACTACAACAACAGACAGCAACACCTGGAGCGGCAATCAGCTGGGGTCACAGACATCCACGCCGAGTTTTAGATAATTATCTACATACATATTATTTACCTGTTTACGTAAACTGTACATAAATCATTGAAATTATATAGTATAGCGATTCGTGGAAACTGTATTGAAATCATAATCGTTTAGGGACCTCGCGCAGCACGCGGACAATGGCGGCACCGCCAAGTTGCGACCAAATACACACACGAACACACATGGCACACATGAACGTCCGCATCTTGGTCGGACCCTTTGCGGCTAAGATTGCGGCCATGCCCACAACCACAACAAATCGTGGTCGTGACCGCGTAGTTCGCGAGCTCCGTTATCCATTCAGACGCGACTTAAGATGAGCGAGGGCATAGAATAAAGAAAACCGATTATCTAAGTATTCTACGGCGAAACAGTGTTCCTGATAAGTACAATTAATATTATCGTTGTTGAGAATTGTTTTCACCAACAGCACCGTAGTCTAGACTCTAGACACTAAAGCAGTCCGACTGGCGCGGGTCAAATGTAAGTACGCTCAGGGTCGTCGCTCATCCGTAGATATGTATCTGAGCAATATGTACCTACCTTTCACCTCAGTAGGTATCTTACTAGTTGCAACTTATTCCATGTAACGATGTACATATACCTATGTATTGTTTTTATGAAACGCGCATAATAAATACAGTTGTATGCACGCCGAGAGTCCTGCGAGCATCGGGCGGTTTTGAACATTGTTACTTATTTTTAGGCTACTTTGTTTTGTTTAGTCTCTATTAGATAATATTTAATATTTACTGGAGGTATGACGTTTTAGAGTAAAAATTGTGAACTACCTATTTTTATGTTTTATTTTCTGGTCCCTTTCTGGCTCCCGGAATAAGTACCTACCTCAATAAGTACCTAAAGCTACTTACCTACATACAATAAGTACATAGAACTATATGTCTACCGGAATCTCATGGCAAATGGAGAAATATAAATTTGTTGCGTGCAATACTGGGGAAATTGGATTAAACGATCTTGATACTGTTTAATTTTTATTTACGTCTTCAGTATTAATGAACATGAAGTATATAAGGTATGTGTATGAAGAATGTTGTTATACATCGGGTTCTTAACATAGGAAAATATGTCATGAAAAATAAATCAATCGTACATTACTTTATATACTAATTTATTATATTATGTCATTTAAATCATACTAAAACTTAACACCTCATTCAGAACTAGAAAACGATTCCAAGAACTCCACTTGCATTTTTTGTTCTTCATCAGATGATGAAGATAAAGAGGTATTTATTATAAATCGCTCTTCCAGCATTTAAATTATTCTACGAGTATATTGCTTGATGAAATCGTTTTCAATTTTCTTTACATGTTCACAACATTTTCGCCATTCCTCTGCACGAATTTGTGAGAAAGCTTCTTCTGTTAAAATAGTTTAATGTCACTTGCAGACCTATTTACATTTTTATCAGCAACTTTTTGCTTCATTATACCCCAAATCATTTCTATGGGATTCAATGTGCAATGATAATAAGGTGGGAGCCTTAAAACTTCGTGACCGTGCGATTTTAATACTTCATCTATCTCATATAAGGGCGCAGACATGTTTTGTTTCACTACTTCAAGTAATTGACATTTACGCCAAAGATCATCATAATGTAAATCATTTGCACGAAGACAATATTTTATATCAGCGATACGATTGGCTTGTGTGGGCGCTTTGTTCATCCGTACGGAATGATACTGAAGTATTTTGCCATAATTTCGTAATTCTTAATTCTTGAGCCTTTGTTTTATTAAGTGTTATGTGACCTATTTCTGTGATTGCTGGTTATCCTGTAATTGGCGACTGTATAAGTCCGAGGCTATTGTTAGCTTATAGTATTTATGATATATTATATACAGAAGCTGTTGGTGTACCTTTATTAATAAATAAATAAATACTAGCACTATCCATAGCAATTAGTGAAGGTCTTGTCAGATTTGGAATTAGCTTCTCTGTCACCCATTTTGTAAAACTGTCCTTATTCATGTCGTGGTGATAGTCAGCAGATACACTTGTTGACCTATACACCAGACAACAATTTGGTACAAAGCCATTTTCTCCACCAGCGTTTACAATGATCCACCTCGCTCCAAGTGAAATACTTTTAGATGGACCTGCAATATCTTTGCTTTGCCAGCACTTGTTCATAGAACATGAACCGTGAATGTAAGTCTCATCTAAATAAATCACATCCAATTTATTATGCTCTTCAGCTTCGCGGTTTTCCTTTATACGCTTCAAAAACTTGTATCTTTGTAGTTTATGTCATCTCTCTCCATCAAAAAGATCCTTTTTGATTGGCATTTAACATATTCAAAACCAATCTCTTTAAGTATAAGTCTGTAAAAAATAATAACATTTATCACGTTACTCAAACGATAGCTTAGTCATTCATCATTATCATCATCAGTCTATATACGTCCCACTGCAAGGCACAGGCCTCCTCTTAGGAGTGAGAGTGAGAGGCATTACTACTTTATATTTTTCTTACCTCAAAGTTTCTCTCCCTCCGTTGAAATAAATATCTTGTCAAAGAATTTGTAACAGTTTCATTACTGTTGGAATTTCCTTCCGAACTGTATAAAATTCTTTTACTTTATTCCTAATCAACTCTAAATCGAAACTGTCCAAGTTGATTTTCTTCTTCCCTCGTCTCCACTTTTTACCAGGCGTGGAAAATACACCATCATTCGATGTGCCCTCACCAACGATTCGTCGTATAGTAGTACTGGAAACCCCTATAAAGAAGCTACAATTAAGTAAAATTTTCTAATAAATAAATAAAAAAACTATCAAATTAAATTAGAAGTCAGTAAAAACATTTATCAAATTGACACCCAACGATTACAGTCTGGAATTGTGAGGTAGGTACCTACTTGAAGAGTCACTACATTTACTTTATATTAAATATGTGAGCTCTCAAACACAAATAAAGGAAAAGTGAAAAATAACTTTAATTTCGGAAGTCGGTGTCTTGGGTTTTGTGTTTTCGTTTTTTGCCACCGACTTCCGAAATTAAAGTTATTTTTCACTTTGTAGTGTTTTTTTTTGGAAGTCTGTTGTTTTTTTTTTTTGTAAAAAGTTTTTATTTTTCACTTTTTAGTTGTGGTACCTACCCCACACACATTCGAATACCACTACCTGCTACCAGTGTCAAGAACTTATCATATCATCTACATACTAAGTGGGAAATAAAGTCTAATAAAAAACTGTAACCCGACTACGGGAAAATAAAAATGATCTAAAAAGTACGAAACAAGCCAATATTTCAGACAGAAATCAAGACATAGGTACAAAAATGGTCAAGGTAAAGCCGTGGTCGCATGCCTATGTACCGTGTTGGTGCCAGGAACACCAACAAAATTAAAATGGCATGCGACGACGGCTTTACCTTGACCATTTTTGTACCTATGTCTTGATTTCTGTCTGAAATATTGGCTTGTTTCGTACTTTTTAGATCATTTTTATTTTCCCGTAGTCGGATTACAGTTTTTTATTAAACTTTATTTTTTATTTTATACTTTTCCGTTTTTACGCTTGCTAAACGTTACGACAAAGTAAATAAGAGTAATACAATAGGTCAGTAACTAACCTATTTTAAATTCCAATAACAGCGCATAGTGCTTTGGACGAAACCATAGCGCGATTATTTCGACGGCGTGGAGTGAGCTGTCAGTTGCTAAGAATTGACACTATTGGCAGCTCACTTCATCTAAGATAATCACGGTGAGATTTTTACAGAATAGCACTACTGTAGTGCTATTCTGTAATCATCTCACCGTGTATCTTAGGTGAAGTGAGCGTGGAGTGAGCTGTCAGTTGCTAAGGATTGACACTATTGGCAGCTCACTTCACCTAAGTTATCACGGTGAGATTTTTACAGAATAGCACTACTGGTCACTCAGAAAGTTTTGTGACTAACAGTTTTTGTCTATGGGACACTGACTAGTTTTGATGACAATTAAAACTATGGCTATTTATTACAAAAAAACACAACATTCCAAATTCGAAATTCCCTCCACATTTTTTTACGAGCAAAATCAAAATACTTACTCTGTTTCACTGAAAATTTAATTTGCTACGAGAACATTTTCGCGCGATGATTTTGCACGATTTCAAATGTCGACTAAAACCAGAAGAATCATTTGAAAGACTTCAAATGGTATTCAACTGAATGAGATAAAATTCAAATCTTGTATAAAACGCACACTATGCAGGCAGGCATATTATATGTTGCATGGATACATCGCTGATAAAAATGCTTGGCTCAATACCTACTAGTCCTGCTCCACAACCACAACTAATTGATTAACATTTGCAAATACTGTTGGAGCTGCTGAAGATTGTAAAGATTAAAACTATGACTATTTATTACAAAAAAACACAACATTCCAAATTCGAAATTCCCTCCACATTTTTTTACGAGCAAAATCAAAATACTCTGTTTCACTGAAAATTTAATTTGCAACGAGAACATTTTCGCGCGATGATTTTGTACGATTTCAAATGTCGACTAAAACCAGAAGAATCATTTGAAAGACTTCAAATGGTATTCAACTGAATGAGACAAAATTCAAATCTTGTATAAAACGCACACTATGCAGGCAGGCATATTATAATGTTGCATGGATTACATCGCTGATAAAAATGCTTGGCTCAATACCTACTAGTCCTGCTCCACAACCACAACTAATTGATTAACATTTGCAAATACTGTTGGAGCTGCTGAATTTTGATTTGCTTGAATGCTTTTTTTGCTTGAATTTTGTTTTGAGCTGCTTTGCATTGTTTATACAAGTTGAGATTAGAGTAGATTGAGTTTATACTCAATCTCCTTTGTATTACCTATATAATTGCGTAGCACAGGTGTGAGCACTATGTACTGAAGAGTTAGGTACCATTTACCGGGTAATATGTCTTGCATTGACTTGAATGTGCCCTGGAGGCTGTGAGTATATCATGCTCACTCAGATGTTTCGCTGATGGTGGCGTGTGTGTTGAATCATTTAGCTCCCTTCAAAATGGTTAAGCTGAATGGTGCTAATCCACGCGTCATGTTCGTGAACGGGCGCCGGCAGTTGGGACTGGTCATCTCGGCTTCGTTCACACGGCATTGTCCTGCACGTTTTTTTGCAGTATACGTCTTAACGTATAAATAGTGACCATACAACGTACATAGATCCATTCACACGTCGATTGCACTGCAAAAAAACGTGTACCGCTTATACGTTTAAACGCATACTCAACGGACTTGTCAAGCAAATCGAATAAACTTTGACGTATTCGGTTCGCAGTGGCATATGGTATAGCTCTTTCACACGATACGTTTTTTATCGAATAGCAACCGAAGAAGCGTTTAGTACCTGAGCGTCTTTTGGCGGGGTGGCACGTATTTTATGGTTGGATTTGGTTTGATATTCAAAATGGTTGAGGAATCTTCTATAGATAACGAACTATTAATTTCTTTAGTGGAACAAAATCCCGTTTTATGGGATAAAACTTTGGAACTTTATAAAAATCGCGTCGCAACTCAAGCGGCTTGGAAGGGAATCATGGTAATAATTGATCCTAATTTTGAAACAAAGGAAGAAAAAACAAGACAAGCCATAGGTATGTATCTTTTATTATTAATAATAAAAATTGCGTTACAACATATTTTAACTTACTCTGCTTAGTTCTAAATATATTCGTTTTGCCATGGAACTGATCCTGCGTTTGATAAAAAATAGTGACTAAAAATGGACCTTACGCTGTTTGCTTGAACATTTCTAACTGACGTACTTTGAATATTTTCAAATAATGGAGGATTTGCCACATCTTCAAAATTGTGTCCATCATTTTCACGAACGTAATTGTGTAATACAATGCATGCTTTTATGATTTCTGTCAATAAACTTGGTGAAACATCAATAGCCTTATGTAGAATTCTCCATTTTCCCGCTAAGATACCAAAAGCACACTCCACGTATCTCCTTGCTCTGCTCAGGCGGTAATTAAAGATTTTTTTACGAAAATCTAAATGTGTTCCTCCAAAAGGGCGTAGTAAATTATTATGTAGAGCAAATCCCTCATCACCAATAAATACGTAAGGTGTACTTTCTCCACCTTCTAATAATGGCATTGGTTTGGGTATATTCAGCGAACCATCATTAACTTTTTTCCATAAGACGGAATTTTTCAAAATGGATGAGTCACAATCTTTTCCGTATGATCCTATGTCTACATATATAAATCTGTATTCCGAATCAACCACCGCAAGTAGCACAATTGAAAAATAATCTTTATAATTGAAGTACATGGATCCACTATGAGGAGGCTTTAAGATTTTTATGTGTTTCCCGTCAATTGCACCTAAACAATTTTGTCTTTCTTTCAAAACCTTCCACTATTTTCATCCATTCACTTTCTGTAGAAGGCGTTTGAAGATATTCTCCCTGAAGGACATGCCACAGAGTCCAGCAAACATCCCAGATGATACCACTTATAGTCGATACTCCAACTTTGTATGAATAGTGTAAATCTTTCATGGAACACCCCGATGCTAAATATCTGAAAAAAGAAATGTATATGTACCGTATTACTTATCATGTTTGTCTTTTACAGCTAAAATGATTATTCAACGGTGGACTCACATAAGAGATAATTATAATCGATCATATAAAAAGATAAAACAGCAGAAAAGCTCAGGAAGTGGCGCCAAAATAGCAAAGCCTTATGTATATAGTAAACAGTTATCTTTTCTGCAGAAAGTAATACAACCTAAAGAGACAATAAATAATGTTACTACCGAAAATAACAACACGGAATCCGATAATAACACTGAATCCGAAAACCAGAAAAATTATTCTGAGGGAGGAAAAGAAACATTGGAAACAAACTCTATAGAGACACATGACACAATGGCGGCAAAGAGCCCAATACCTAATCGTGTACCTAAAAGATCTCTAAAGAATACGATTAGTTCTGTAGATGCGAAGATGATGAAATTTATGGATTCTTATTCAAATAAGGAACCTGAAACAATGAATCGGCATCTTTCATTTTTTAATGGGATATTACCATCATTAGATAAGTATGACGATGATGAAGTCCTCGAATTCCAAATGGGTGTGCTACAGTTAATGAAAAAAATTAAAAACAGTCGCCAAATTCGTGAATCGTCGTCTTTCAATCTCTCATCAGTTCACAGAGGATATTTTACACAACAATACCAAAATAGTAACATTACACAAGAAGCTACAAATTCTATCATTACAAACATGACTACAACGACTTCTCAAAGTCCAGCCTCTGTAGAATTAACTACAGCAGCTACTCTTCAAAATCCGTCCTCTGTCGAATCCTGCTATTCTAACTACACGGATATGGATTACAATGGCTTTTAATACGAAACACGAATATACTATAGTAAAATTGGTCAAATTTGAATATTTTTTTAATTATAATAATTAACATTAATAAAACTTAAATAATCACAACCTGTGTATTTTTATTTGTGTACTCACCTTAAACAGATGGCTAATTTCATTTTAGTACTAATGCATTTCCGCATATTCGTATTTGATTTTGTTAGGCTTGAATTTTCCAGTCGAGTTAATAACTTTTCAAAACTTTCAATAGACATTCGAAAGTAATTAAAAAACATTTTTTCATCGTTTCTAAGATTTTCGAATAATTTTTCAAATGTGATCGTACGCACAGATTCTTGATTAATAGGATGTACCCAAAACCTTCTGTTTTGTCGGCGGCGAGACCGCCTTCGATACCAATATAAAAGTACAATCAAGCGTGGATCCATCAGTGACGTCTACTCACTGTGACAACTGGTTGGAAACTGCGGCTATTCGTTTTTACACGAATGAAAATTTACCATATGAACACCCGGTTGACTATACGTTATAAAAACGATTACAAAAAAAACGTGCAGGACAATGCCGTGTGAACGAAGCCGCTGCCAGGGCTTATTATTAATTTATTTTAATTTTAGAATTGTTCTTTGTTTTATCTTTTTATTACGGACGCTTCTAACGTGCACGTCTTTCTACATTGTTCTCACATGTATAATTTCAACATGAATAATGTAACCAATATTTTGTAAAAAAAATATTTAAAAGAGTGGAGTTTCTTGCCCGTTCTTCTCCATAGGTACCTACTACGCTTTGGACAACTAGCTTCATATTTCTGACTGACCAATTCCTTGACAATTCAAAAGTGCCAGTAAATGGTTTAATTGAAATAAATGCTTTGAGTTTGAGTTCATAGACAAAAGCGACCATTTTCCGCTGGTTCAATGAATTTAAGCGTGGTCAAGAAACTTTGGCGGACGAAGAAAGAAGTGGCCGCCCTATGACGGCTGTTACATAAGAAAACTTGCTGCTTGTGAAAAATTTAATTTAAGAAAATAGGCGAATTAATAGGTATATGAAGAGATTCAGCATATACTGCAGATTAGATCGGGAAGTGTGTATGAAATTCTACACGGGCATCTTCGGGTAAGGAAGAAAGTTTCACGCTGGGTACCGCACAATCTAACGCAGGGTCAGAAGGAGTTTCGGGTAGAATGGTGCCGAGACATGATAGCAAAATTTTAAGCAGGCTCGTCTCGGCACGTTTACGATTTCATTACGGGTGATAAATCATTTGTTATTTTTGTTCCCCAAAATAAAAAATCAACTTAAGGGAAAACAGTTTTCATCTCCGGAAGATGCACTGGCTGCATTTGAGAAGGAATCAAACTCAAACTCAAACCATTTATTTCAATTAAACCATTTACAGGCACTTTTGAATTGTCAAGGAATCGGTCAGTCAGAAATAGGTATGAAGCTAGTTGCCCATTCCAAAGCGTAGTAGGTACCTATGGAGAAGAACGGGCAAGAAACTCCACGGACACTCTTTTAAATAAAAAATTGTTACAAAATATTGGTTACATCATTCATGTTGAAATTATACATGTGAGAACAATGTAGAAAGACGTGCACGTTAGAAGCGTCCGTAATAAAAAGATAAAACAAAGAACAATTCAAAAAATTAAAATAAAAATAAGCCCTGGCAGCTAAGAGATGACCAGTCCCAACTGACGGCGCCCGTTCACGAACATGACGCATGGATTAGCACCATTCAGCTCAACCATTTTGAAGGGAGCTAAATGATCCAACACACGCGCCACCATCAGCGAAACATTTGAGTGAGCATGACATACTCACAGCCGCCAGGGCAGATTCAAGTCAATGCAAGACATATTACCCGGTAAATGGTAACTCTTTAGTACATAGTACTCACACCTGTGCTATGCAATTATATAATACAATGGAGATTGAGTTTATACAATGCAAAGATAGTCTTACAATCTTCAGCAGCTCCAACAGTATTTGCAAATGTTAATCAATTAGTTGTGGAGCAGGACCAGCATTGAGCCAAGCATTTTTATCAGCGATGTAATCCCCCAACGTATAATATGCCTGCCTGCATAGTGTGCGTTTTATACAAGATTTGAATTTCGTCTCATTCAGTTGAAGTATGTGGGGAGGAATTTTATTGTAACATTTTAAACAGTATCCCATAAAAGATGAATCTACTTTAGCCAGTCTGAAACCTGGTTGAACTAATAGGTCCCTATTTCTTGTACTATAATTATGTCTATCACCTCTTTTGCTAAAAAGATGTAAATTCTTTCTTACGTACATGATGTTTTCATAGATATATTGACAAGGTACCGTCATGATGTTAATATCCTTAAACAGTTTCCTTAGAGAATCGCGCCTGCGGAGATAATGTATGGCTCTGATCGCTCTTTTCTGCAGAATAAAAATAGACTCGATGTCTGCAGCCCGTCCCCACAGTAAAATACCGTAAGACATGATACTATGAAAGTAGCTAAAATAGACTAGCCTCGCGGTATCTACATCAGTAAATTGACGGATTTTTCTGACAGCATATGCTGCTGAACTTAGCCGTCCTGCAAGAGATGTTAAATGAGGACCCCATTGCAGCCTTGAGTCGAGCGTGATCCCTAGGAAAACAGTTTTGTCGACAAATTCTAGTTTCTCTTGATTCAATACTATCTCACAATCACTACTTTTGACATTTGGTAAAGAAAATTTTATGCACTTAGTTTTTTTTCCATTTAATACTAAATTATTAGCAGTGAACCAATTTTGGACCTGCAGTAGGGCGTTATTTACGTCGTTAAAATTTGTAGCACATCTATCTACCTTAAAAATTAAAGAAGTATCGTCAGCAAATAACACCATTTGTGGTTGATTTTTTAATAAATGGAGTAGATCATTTATATACACTAAGAAGAGGAATGGACCCAATATCGAGCCTTGTGGCACACCTATTTTTACTTTTAAACCTAGTGAATTGATACCGTTTATTTGAACTTGCTGTTTTCTATCATTTAAATAAGATTTTACTAAATTGAGTGCAAGTTTTCCAAGTCCGTAATGCTCAAGTTTCAAGAGTAAGGTTTCGTGATCGACGCAATCAAATGCTTTGGAGAGGTCACAAAAGATCCCTAAGGCGTCTTGAGCCTCTTCCCACGCGTTAAAAATGTGTCTTAATAGGGTTACACCGGCGTCGGTCGTACAACGTCCTTTGGTGAATCCATACTGTTGATCGTGAAGGATTTTATTTGTGTTAAAATGATTGAGCATTTGATTAAGCATTACCTTTTCAAACACCTTGCTGAATACCGGCAACACGGATACGGGTCTATAATTATTGGCGTCTTTACTGTCCCCGGATTTGAAAAGTGGAATTTAAAGAGGTGTCTGATGCGGACTGGAAAATGTGTTATGAAAATTGGTTTAGACGTATGAAACTGTGTATAGACGCCAATGGAGAGTTACTTGAAAAGATTTATTTAAAAATTATAACCTGTAGTATATTTTTTTTTAGTATCGCAAAAATGTTCTGAGTACCCAATGTATTTCGACATCAAGCTTCGAAGAAATCCTAAATATAAATATTTCGTTGTACTTGTTTTTCTTCATAAGAGTGGAATTACAAATCGTTACAATTTATTAAGATTTGATTAACTGCACGTTGGTATCATCTTGCGATATTACGTAGCGCAGTCTCACTTTAGCAAACTCAAACTCAAACTCAAAGCATTTATTTCAATTAAACCATTTACAGGCACTTTTGAATTGTCAAGGCTTGTTTTTAACTATTTAAACATCTTTATTTACTTTGAAAATATAATATGATTTATATATTTGTAATGTGCTTGTCAAGACCTTTCTTTTGATACCAAACATGTCATGATCATCTCATTTTAATTTTTTTCGAGGTTAGATATTTACGCGTAAAGTCCACAATATTAAATTTATCGAAAATTTATATAACCTATGTCACCCGGACCATTATTACAAACCCACTGATACCTCATTCATCAATTCAGTAGTTTAGGCGCTACGGTGGAACACACGTAAAAACAAACATACATGCATACATACAAACATATATACAACTGCTAAAATCATAACCCTTCCTTTTGGCTTTGCCGTAGTCGGAAAAAAACATATGCGTCGAACATATAACCTCCTCCTTTTTGGAAGTCGGTTAAAAAAGATGACATCACTAACAGTGTAACTGAAATCTTGAAGATTAATTGTCAGAAAATAATATTGTGTGCTTTTCCATACTTTGAGCACTTGTCAAGTAGGCAAAATCATAATATACATAATGCTAAATAACCATATGCATTTTTTAGTTAATCACTATAGTAACAAACTTATATTTTTTGACACCAACACTTTTGTTGAGAAATTAAAGTCACAACTAGGGATACTGCGTACTCATATCTGCCTATTAGTTTTAGACGTCATAAAGCATGGCTATTAGCTTTTAATATAAACTCAGACATTAGTAGTATGTCGAAGTCTTATGTAATTAGCACCACAAAAATGAGTAATAATACTAATATTAAGGTGGTTGGCAATTTAAACTAGTCAGTAAGACAACAGAAGGTACCAGTAACAATGTTTTTAATCTCACCATCAACACGGTATCTTCTAGCACTCAATTAGTTAATTGTAAAAAAGGGGCTAAACAGAATTCCTTGAAATTTTTTCATCAAAATATTCAAGGTTTTTCTTCCAAACAATTAGAAATTGAATTGTTTTTAGAAAAAACAATGTTTGATATTATTTGTATAACTGAACACTGGTTGCAAGATTATGAAATGTTAATTAATTTTGAGAATTATAGTGTGGGCAGTTGTTTTAACCGAAAATCAATGCTACGTGGAGGTTCACTATTAAAAATTGTATAAAATCTAAGACTCGTAATGACATAGTTGAACTATCGGTGGAACATAGCATTGAACTGTCCTGTGTTGAGCTAAATAAGCATTTTATAGTGTGCGTATACAGACCTCTAAATTATCAAAACTACTCTATATTTGAATCAGTAATGGAAGATGTTTTGGCAAAACTTACAACTGGTAATAAATCAGTAATTATTTTTGGTGACTTCATATTAATATAATAGGAAAATAATTCAAATACCAGTAGATTATTAAGTCTCTTCAAATCATTCAATTTGTCAAATGTGTTTTTAGAACCAACGCGAATAACTTCGACTACTGCTAAATATATTGATAATGTCTTTTGTTGCTGCAACTGTTTAGATCAGGGATCCCCAAACTATTTTGGACAAGTGACCCCTTTTCCAAAATGAACTGTTACCTCAGACCCCCATGGCCAAATTACCAACTTTTAAGATCAACCCCCTTATTCATAATGGTCCGCTAACTTAAAACAGCTGCTACAGAGTGTTATTTTTCATTCTGACTTCGTTTATGTCGACCCCTAGGAAACCGATATCGACCCCTTGGGGTCGATATCGATCACTTTGGGAACCCCTGGTTTAGATAAAGCCATTGTAAATGGTCTCCCTTCTGATCACAGCGGTCAAACCGTTATTTTTGGGTCCAACACTAAAAGTGCAGATACAAACTAGACCAATGACATCGGGTAATTAAAATAAGTTTAATAGCACTTTAATTAGCAAGTTAAGTGCTCAGGGTCTAAATATGTCCAATGGCAATATTTTGTATGAACAATTCTTTTCGTTAGTGCAAACAGAGTTCAATAAGTCTTTTAAGAAAAAACCGGCCAATCGCGTGTCGGACCACGCACAATGAAGGGTTCCGTAGTTGGGATGAATTTATCCCAAAAACAAACTTAACTTTGTAGTTGAAAAATATGTTCTCCCATACGGAATGTATGAGAAAACATGTTTTTGCAACTGCAAAGTTAAGTTGGTCGATTATTACTCGTTAACTTGTAGAGCCTACGTAGCTGTGATAGTTTTCCTTTTAATTTTGTTATATAAACTACTTCTGTAATTTTTTTCACATATCCAAAACCAACCATTTAGCTGGCAGGGGGGGGGGGGACACTTGACTCTAACAAAAATTTGCTCTTCAAAGCTTAATATTTCGCAAACAGATCCCTGAATCTAAAAATGGTTTTCACAAACTCACAATATTTTTGAAGGACCTTTCCAATGATACCCCTCACTATGGGTTAAAAAAAATATATGGTTCGACAAAATTAATAAAACAGCAGGAAATGACTGGATATTGAAGGCATCATTTAGAGAGTTTTGGAGGAAAAGGGAGAAGGCCTTTACTCGTGAAGAGGTCCTTAATTGGCAAATCATTTTATTTTCAAAGCACATATTTAATTTAGATCAAATTGCTAAAACAGTAAACATTAAAGTCATAAAAGTATTATAATTATTGAAAATACTTAGATATTAATGAAAGTACTCAAATAGTTTGTGTTGTTACTAATAGATAAATAAATGGATTATAGAAATTAAATGGATTATATTAATTATATAAATGATGATTAACTTCAATTATTTTATGTTATTAATGAATTAGTGGATCAAATATATTACTGATGAAGTAGAATAGGATAGGTATCTATTGTTATTAACATTTTGAATTATTTTTATTGTTTTTGCCGCATGTCAATTGAAATATTTATTGTATGATTGTTATGTTTATTTTAATTAAGGAATAAATAAAGGCTATAATAATAATATCTGTGGCCCGACTGTCAAACCGACTGACATGAATTTTTTATAGTATTTTTACCGATTTCTTTGATTTTTACCAATTAAATATGACACAAAGTTGTGAAATGTGAGACCAAAATGACCCCAGAGGAAGCCAAAATGGGCAACAAAACCAAAAGATTCACCACACTGATCTAAGAAGTAAAAGTATAGACGGAGAAGAATGCAATGCTGACGCGAAGTCGGGCACGACGATTAATACAAAACACACACCCAACATCTTCGGGTTCGTCTCTCAGCTCCGCCTCGCAGTTGCCGGATCCTGCTCCAGACGTGAGTCCAGTGATACCGGCCGCTGCAGTTACGTCGAGCTCGAGCGACGAATACTTTTCGCCGCCGACGACACCACCACCAGTACGTCGGCGCGGAAGAGGCCGACCACCGGCCAGCTTAGGACTCCGAGGCCCACTGGCCTCTGATAGGGTCCCCGCTCCCGGTGGAAGTGTGCAGCGCATGAAGTGGACACAAACTGTCAATGAAAATGTCATGCGCGCATACTTTGGGGCTACAGAGGGGGGAACTAACCTGACTGCGTACCGTGGTCGGATGCTCTCTCTGTTTCAGGTGCTTGAACCAGCTATCAACGTGTCGGCGCAACGACTGTCGGATCAGGTGCGGGTCATCCAGCGTAACCATATGCTGGATGACGCCGTACTTGATCGACTACACCTCGAATCACGGAATAACCATATTACACCTGCTTCGCCACTGGTCGCGGTGCAATTGCAAAATTTACCCAGTTCTTCACCGCGACCCGACCGCGTTGGTGAAGAGGATGATGACGGGGTTATATCCGTGAGTTCCCAATGCAATGCACGATTGAGGAGCGCTCTGGAGGATGCTTTTCGGGCGTACCGTTCTATTCCGCCTGGACTTAGACCACAATTACCTCGTTTGCCCATGCACAAGAAAAACAAGGCGCTGGTGTGTACTCTAGACTCGCTTCTGTCAAACTAATTTGACGGCAGCAAAGACCTCGCCGATACCCACTCGATCTTGTACTGTGCAGCTGTGGCAGCATGTCGTGTAGCTCAAGTTAAATTTGCCAACAGTGACAGAGCTCCACGACCAAAACCAGCTATACCAGCTTGGCAGTGCAGGATTGAGCATCGTATCGGTGAGGCTAGAGTACTCATCGGCAAGCTAATCTGGTTCAGGGAGGGCAATACTCGCCCTAGAGTGATGCGCTTTGTGAAGCGGGCGTTCTCGGGAACTGAAATTAGCTCTCGAGATTATTTGACCCGCGTCACAGAGCGTATCGACTTCCTGAAGCAGAAGATCTGTGCATGGGCAAATCGCATTCGACGGTACAGGCGGAGAGTGGAGCGGCACACTCAAAATCGCACATTCCAGAGCGATGAAAGGTGGGTTTACAGGGCTTGTGAGCGACCGGACAAAAGTGTGATTGACACGCGCCTACCGGATGATGACGCCATGTGCTCGTTCTGGCGAAGCATATGGTCGGCGCCTATCAATCACACCGAAGGAGACTGGACTAGGAAGATCGAACGAGCGTGCGAACAAATACCGGAAATGGGGGCACTCACCATCAGCCCCCAAGATGTAGCTCGTGCAGTCCGTCCGTTACCTAACTGGAAATCACCAGGGCCGGACGGGCTGCACAATTTTTGGATAAAATGGTTCCAAAGGTCGCACGCCCGTTTGGCATCCCAGTTTCAGTCAGCTTTAGAGTCAGGGTCGCTGCCCCAGTTCCTAACGACAGGAATAACCCACCTGCTCCATAAATCAGGTAGTACTGCGGAACCCAAAAGTTATAGACCGATCACTTGTCTACCGACGGTCTATAAAGTTTTTACATCCATTTTGAGAGCTAAAATTAACAAACATATAGACACCAACTCCATCATGTCCGCCTCTCAAAATGGATGTAGGAACGGGTCCCGTGGTACTAAGGAGCTACTCCTCATCGATATGGCCATTAGCCAGCAGGTTCGTCGTTCCCGAAGGGATCTGTCGACATGTTGGATAGATTATAAGAAGGCCTACGACTCGGTGCCACATACATGGCTCATGAAGGTGCTGGAGTTGTATAAAGTAGATGCTACTCTAGGCACCTTCCTGATGTCATGTATGGGGCAATGGAGGACGGTGGTGCTTCGCTATCCAGGATGTCGACATATCCTGAGGAATAGCGAACCGATAAGGATCGAGCGAGGTATATTCCAAGGTGACAGTTTGAGTCCACTTTGTTTCTGCCTAGCCTTGAATCCTCTAAGCACACTGCTGGAGGATTCAGGGCTGGGTTATCGATTGAGAAGAGGTGGTCAGGTTATATCTCACCTCCTTTACATGGATGACTTAAAACTCTTTGCCCCCAACAATTTGCAACTGCTGGAGCTACTGAAGGTAACCGAAACTTTCAGTAGTGCCATCAGGATGGAATTTGGTGTGGACAAATGTGCAGTCATGCATGTAAAGCGAGGGGAGATTGTGGAATCCGTGGGAACCCACCTCTCTGATTCCATACACCTAAGATCCCTCTCCTCAATCGAAACCTACAAGTATTTGGGTATGTCGGAAGCGTTAGGTATCAACGCTGCTGACATGAAGCAATCGCTGAAGGAGCGCTTCTTTAGCCGCCTGAATAAAGTATTAAATAGTCTTTTATCAGGCGGAAATAAGGTGCGCGCCTTCAACCGTTGGGTCATGCCAGTTTTGATGTACTCTTTCGGCATACTCAAATGGACTCAGACGGAGCTTGACGCCCTGGATAGGAGGGTCCGCACACTGCTGACCGCAAATCGGATGCATCACCCACGTTCATCGGTGATGAGACTGTATATCCCACGGAAGTACGGAGGTCGAGGTTTCTTAAATGCTAAGACCCTGCACAACCGTGAGGTATGCAGTCTCAGGAAATACTTCCTAGAAACCGACGTGGGGATGCACCGAGATGTAGTCTCTGTGGACAAGGGCCTCACCCCGCTATCCTTGGCTAACGAGAACTGGCGCAAACCTATAGTATTAGATACTAATGACCGCAGGGAGGTATGGCAGAGCAAAGAGCTTCACGGGCGCTTTTACCGGGCCTTACATGGGCCCGATGTAGACCTGTTAGCGTCCGTATCCTGGTTGCGATTCGGTGACTTCTTTGGGGAAACCGAAGGTTTTGTCTTTGCGATTATGGACGAAGTTATTATGACGAACAACTACCGGAAATATATTGTAAAGGACGGCACGGTTGACATCTGTCGGGCATGCCACCGTCCCGGAGAATCAATCCGACACATTATTTCTGGCTGTTCTCGTCTGGATAACGGAGACTACTTGCATAGGCACAACCTTGTAGCTAGGATTATCCACCAGCAACTTGCTCTGAAATACAGTCTTGTAGAATCGGAAGTACCGTACTATAGATATGTGCCCGACCCAGTCCTCGAAAATGGCAATATCACGTTGTATTGGGATCGGTCTATCATCACTGACAGGACTATTGTTGCCAATAAGCCAGACATAGTGGTGATAGATCGATTAGAGCGTCGCACAATGATTATTGATATAGCGGTCCCGCATGACGAGAACCTCGTGAAAGCTGAAAAAGATAAACAGATTAAGTATCTTGACCTGGCTCACGAGGTTGTCGACTTGTGGGATGTGGATACAGCAATCATTGTGCCGATAGTCGTGACGGCCAATGGCATAATAGCCAAGAGCCTCGACCAACACCTGAGGAGGCTCTCGTTAGGCAGCTGGACACGGCGCGTATTGTTAGGAGGTTCCTCTCTCAGGAGCCCTGACCACCGGTGGCTTGGACCTTGTTCCCGACACCGGTGTGCTACTATTTTTAATATTTTTAAATGTTTTTTAATAATTTTATAAGAATATTTAAAAATGTAAATTATATGTTTATAAATGAAATAAAGATAATAATAAACTTGTAGCGCCTACTTAGCTGTGATAGTTTTCCTTTTAATTTCGTTATATAAACTACTGCTGTAATTTTTTTCACACATCCAAAACCAACCATTTAGCTGGCAGGGGGGGGACACTTGACTCTAACAAAAATTAGCACTTCAAAGCTTAATATTTCGCAAACGGATCCCTGAATCTAAAAATGTTTTTTTACAAACTCACAATGTTTTTGAAGGACCTTTCCAATGATACCCCTCACTATGGGTTAAAAAAAAAGAGCACCACTTTACGTGTAGGAGAGGTACCCTAAAAAAAAATGTTTTTCATAATTTTGTTTTACCACTTGTCGGCGTAATTTATATGAATAGGCCTATGAGACCTATGCCAAATTACAGCTTTCTAGTACTAAGGGTCTTGGAGCTAGACCGCGGACAGACAGACAGACAAACAGACAGACAGATAGACAGACAGACAGACGGACATGACGAAACTATAAGGGTTCCTTGTTTACTACGGAACCCTAAAAAACTAAAACTAGGCTGATGATGATTTGCCCTAAGTTTTTATTCAGTGACTGGGCAACTAAAGGCATCAGGAAAAGTAGGGAAACATTATTTGAACTGTATGGTCTTAAGCCGTATAATTAACATGGAAACTTTTAATAAGTATGTTGTACTTACTCTAAAACAAAAAAAAAACAACCGACTTCAAAAAAAAAACACTACAAAGTGAAAAATAACTTTAATTTCGGAAGTCGGTGTCTTTGGTTTTGAATTTTCGTTCTTTGTCACCGACTTCCGAAATTAAAGTTATTTTTCACTTTGTAGAGTTTTTTTTTTTAAGTCGGTTGTTTTTTTATTTTTTTTGTAAAAAGTTTTTCTTTTTCACTTTTTAGTTGTGGTACCTACCCCACACAAATTACACACACACATCTACATACTAAGTGGGAAAAAATACGTATAATTGAAGCTAACTCAAAAACTACCCAAGCAAAGTTAATAAAATTTATATGGGACCACCTCTGAAGTATGATCTACCAAACAAAAAATTACCCATCAAAATCTATTCATAATTGGCGGAGTAATCGCGTAACAAACAAACAAAAAAAAAAAAAAACAGACGAATTGAGAACCTCCTCCTTTTGGAAGTCGGTTAATTAAAAAAAAATATCTGCTAAAGCTAAAGCTTCTTTCATTAGAACAAAGTTAAATTGGCAGACAGTAAAATAAAGACAGATTGGAAAAAAATAAAATAAAACAAGAACAAAAGATATAATACTCTTAGAAGATTCTTAGAGGATTTGACAGCTGAGAGGGCGGTGACTTCACGTCGCTGCGATGACGCTGTCAGTGGAAGGGGTGACACACCATGAGCCGTGTACTCACTTCACTCGCCTCGATCACTTTGACCTTAAAGGAAAGTAATCGGACTTTGCTCTGTGACTTTGACTGCGGAGCTCGGATGTGACGGACGCGTACTAGTGATCCCTAAGACGATATTCTTGTAACGGTTTTTCTAAAATTAAATAAATGGCTGTTGGCCGCTTCGTGTTTTCTTTTTAAAAAAATAATTAGGCTTCTGATCCCTAAGATCAGAAGTGGGATAGTTTTAAATTACACGCGATTTAGATCGTTCGCCATCTTTTAACTGGAAATAGTGTTTTCGAGACTGTTAAATTTTTTTTTTTCACCACGTGTTGTTGATTTTGTCTGTGTTAGTTTTTGTGAATTTTAACGTGATTCGCCAAGTGTAGTATTATTTCTATTAGATTATAATGTCGTGCGTGTTTTTGAAGTAAACTACCACGTGTTAATTATTTTATTTCGCGCCTAGTTCGTTGTTCACGTAGTGGTAATTTACGTTGCCTATAGTTATAATCATGTCGAGTCGTGAATGCACGCCGCGTTAGAATACCTAGGTAGGCTCATTGGTCATGGTCAGGTACGGCCGAGCCCTAGTAAGACTGAAGCTTTAGTTAAGTCTCCTAGGCAACCCATAGAATCTTAGACGAAGCCTGAGATATCCTTTTCAGTGGTTCGCACTGACGTCCTTGGTCCCCTAACGGAATCAAACGGTTTCCGATACATACTCGTCGTGGTAGATGCTTTTACTAAGTACTGTCTGTTGTACGCCCTGTATAGATAAGAGACCGCCGAGTTAAAACGCGTATTTTCCAAAACCATTTCACTATTTGGTACTCCGAAATTGTGTGTGACCGTGGCAGAATGTTCGAAAGTGCATCCTTTCGAGACTGGGTTACTGAGTTAGGCTGTAACATACATTTTATCACGCCCGAAATGCACCGTGAAAACGGGCAGGTCAAGCGTTGTTGCAGGACGGTTTTCAATATGTTGCGGATAGGTAGAGGCGAACAACAAGGGTGCGCAGTGGTCCGATACGTTGTGCAAGGTGCGGCTCACCTTGAACATAACGAGGCAAGCCACGACCTGCACCTCGCCTCTGCAGCTATTGACTGGCGTTGAAGGGACTACTCCAGTGCTGAGGTCTCTTGTGCGAGACGTCGCGCTGAATGACTCGTATCCTAACCGAAAAGCTCTTCTGACGCTGAGAAGACAGAGGGTGTCTGAGTTGCTCGCTGAAAATCAGCAGCGGCAAGACACGTACGTTAACGAGTGTCGCCATCAGCCGCGTACATTTGTCGTCGGCAGTTTCGTGTTCGTGAGCAAGGGCTCGCAGAGCACGGGGAAGCTGGACTCCGGGATGCGTGGCCCGGTGCAAGGTATTACGATCGCTCCCACATCACCGGTACGAGCTCAAGCTGCTTGCTGGTACGTACGGCAAGAAAACCTAGACCGTCGCAGAACATATGGTTCAGTGGCGTGGTGAGTGGACCCCGGATGCTTGCGAAGTATTATTCGATCATCTCGGTGGTGGTAAGTAAAAGCAGCATTGTGGCAGCTTTTACTCATGGCCAAGTGGCAGTGGTCACTGGAACCCAGATAGTGGTTGCCAGGTGATTTTGATTACTGGAACCCCGATAGTGGTTGCCAGGTGATTTTGTTATTGTTTCAGTAATGATTGAGGTCCGGAACTCTTTCATTGGTGTTACGATAACCTATCTGTTACCCATTTTGATGTTATTGCTTGAAGTTGTGGTAAAACGCTGGCAGTTTCATTGCAATGGGTAGCTTCAAGTTAAGCTTTCAGAATGTTGTGTTGATTTTCCTATGTTGTTATGTTTTAGGTGACGAGTCAAATGAAGATGACCAGGCGCAAGGAAGCCTACCATTGGAGAACCCATCCAGTGGTGGCCAGACGGACGAGGAGCTGAAGTCAGGAAGCCAAGCTGACGAGGACGTTCAGCTGTCAGGAGAGGCCGTCTTAGAAGATTCTTAGAGGATTTGACAGCTGAGAGGGCGGTGACTTCACGTCGCTGCGATGACGCTGTCAGTGGAAGGGGTGACACACCATGAGCCGTGTACTCACTTCACTCGCCTCGATCACTTTGACCTTAAAGGAAAGTAATCGGACTTTGCTCTGTGACTTTGACTGCGGAGCTCGGATGTGACGGACGCGTACTAGTGATCCCTAAGACGATATTCTTGTAACGGTTTTTCTAAAATTAAATAAATGGCTGTTGGCCGCTTCGTGTTTTCTTTTTAAAAAAATAATTAGGCTTCTGATCCCTAAGAATACAGATTATGTCCTTATGTCCTTTCCGAAAAGCACAATCCAGACACGAAGTGACATATTTTTTAATGAACTTAGTCATTTTAGGGAACCAAAATTTTTCTTTTATAGCGGTATCGCATTTCTTTAATCCACTATGCCCCATATTATCGTGATATTTTTGCAAAAGCTTCCAACGAGTATTACAAGGGACTAAGAAACGAACCACATATAAAGTCTTCTTATACAATCCTCAGCAGACAGAGCATAAACGTGGGCATCTACATCTACTGGGTTACGGCTCAGCGCATCAACGTGCTTCATTTTGTCTCCAGCCCTATATTCTATTTCTAAATCGAACTCTTGAATTTGCAGCCACCAGCGTGCAATTCTCGGAACTAAATCTTTTTTGACAAATTTGTGACGAATAGCAACACAATCCGTTAATATTTTTACCTTTATACATAACAAATAAACTTTGAACCTTTTTAACGACTCGACAACTGCTAGTGTCTCCAACTAGTAACTGTGATAATTCTGTTCTTCACGGGGTAGTTGTGCGATTAAAGTACATTACAGGTTTTAAAGAGTTATCTACTGAACGCTGAAGCAAAATTCCTGCAACACCGAACATACTTGCATCCGTATGGAGTTCTGTGTGCAAATTACTATCATAGATTACTAAAACTGGTTGCGAGACTAAACTAGACTTAAGATCTTTAAAAGTTTTATCTTGGGCTTCTCCCCATGACCAGGTCATATTTTTCTTTGTAAGGTCTGTAAGGGGTTTAGCAATAAAGGAAAAATTACGTATAAACTTTCTAAAGAATGAATAAAGACCAACGAATTACCTGACTTAGTGAACATTAGATGGGGTAGGACAATCACGAACAGATTTTATTTTATATTCACCTGGATTAATGTCATCCTTAGAAATGTAATGACCGAGATAATTTAATTATGTTTGAAGAAAAGAACACTTTTTCATATTAAGTTTAAGATTAGCCTCACGTAATATTTTCAGGAGAAGTTCTAGTAGCTCTAAACCTCGTGAAATAAATTGGTCGGCTTGGTAATAAAATATCATCCATGAATGCCAGAATTTGATCACCATCACCCATTTTGTTAACCTTATTAATAATTTGATTCATTAAACGTTGAAAAACTGCAGGTGAATTGGCTAAACCGAACAGAACCCGAACGTATTCATATTGCCCGTCCGGTGTAATAAAAGCAATTTTGTGAATCGAATTTTCGGATACCGGTAATTGGTGATAAGATTGTGACAAATCTAAGCTGGTGAAGAAGTTTTTACCTGTCAATTTAGAAATTTCGTCATCAATTATAGGCAAAGGAAATCTATCTTTTATAGTTACTGCATTCAAGGCGCGATAATCTACGAATAGCCTTATGTCTCCATTTTTCTTTTTGACTAGTACAACGGGTGATGCAAAATCTGAATTCGATTCCCTAATAATGCCGGCTTCTAAAAGGTCTTTAACTTTTTCACGAACTGTTGAAAGTTCTGGCAATGAAAGTCTATACAGGCGATGATACACATGCTTATCAGTGTTCAATTTGATTTCCATCTCTGCTAAGCTTGTGAGTCCTAATTCCAACGTTTTAGATGCAAAACAAGAACTATATTGAGTCAAAATAGTAAACAAACGTAGCTTATCGTCGTCGCTTATAGTAGGTACCCACGTTTATGTTTGCCAAATTAACACCACCAATACACATATCAGCACGTAAAACATCATCAACTAACAGTATATCCTTTTGGTCCAATTTTGTCACAGTCATCTGCATCAGCAAAATTCGGTACGAAACCACCAACAGTTATATTATTTTGGCTTTGAAGCCCAGCGTCAGAATTGGACCAACAACAAAGAAAGATTTCACTCACCAAACCAGCTTCAGCTTGCAATATTTCGGCACAGCATTGCCCTCTTGCCACCACCTGGCCAGCTGCAAGCTCCACAGCTTTCGAACCCAGGTTATAAACTCTGAGCAAACCCTCGGAGCCCTCCACCACAGACGCCGGAATAACGTACTCATGATCTGCGAGGTTGAAATAACGCGGATTAGTAGGTATTTACAACTCCCTTTGATCAACCATTAATGAGCACCGGAACCATTGTTGCTTCGTTAGGTAGAATAGTCAAACTATTTTTGGAAACGAGGTCTATTCGTTGTTCAGTATTTTCTACAACTATGCCTTCGATATTATTGTGATTTTGGGAAAAGATCACAGAATTACCGTATATTATAAGGGATACATCATCTCTATTAATGACAGGCTGCCCTAATAATATATAGACTTTTCCCAGGTAGACATGAGTAACTAAAGCACTCGATTTTAGGGTTCCGTAGTAAACAAGGAACCCTTATAGTTTCGTCGTGTCCGTCTGTCTGTCTGTCTGTCCGCGGTCTAGCTCCAAGACTGTTATTACTAGAAAGTTGTAATTTGGTATGGGTATACACATTAATCATGCCGACAAAGTGGTAAAATAAAATTATGAATAATATTTTTTTTTTTAGGGTAGGTACACGTAAAGTGGGGATGTTTTTTTTTTTTATCCCTTGTTGTGGGTATCGTTGGAAAGGTCTTTTAAAAACATTGTGAGTGTGTTAAAACCATTTTTGAATTCAGAAATCCGTTTGCGAAATATTAAGCTTTAAAGTGCAAATTGTTGTTAGAGTCAAGTGTGTCCCCCTGCCAGCTAAATGGTTGGTTTTAGATATGTGAAAAAATTCACAGCAGTAGCTTATATAACAAATTTAAAAGGAAAACTATCACAGCTGAGTAGGCTTTACAAGTTAGAGTAATAATCGACCAACTTAAATTTGCGGTTGTAAAAATATGTTCACCCATATATTCTGTATGAAAGATTTTTTTTCAACTACAAAGTTAAGTTTGTTCTTGGGATAAATCCATCCCAACTACGGAACCCTACATTGTGCGTGGTCCGACATGCACTTGGCCGGTTTTACAGATAAACCATCCAAAAAAATATTGATTTTTATTTCGCCCAGTGCGGGTATTGGAATGCCAGTAAAACCTTTTAAAATTTGATCACTTGGTTCGAATAATACATTGTAATAATTTCGCAAAACTATAACTTATGACATTACTTTGTGCTCCAGTATCTAAGTATGCAATAGCCTTTAACCCATTAACCGTTATATATTTAAAGTATAAATCGTTAAGGCCCCGTGCCGCCGCACCGCACGAAATCACTGATTTTGATCGATTTTGTTTATTCGTTGTGAGAAAGGGGACGAGAATTTAAACAAAATTATTTGTGATTTGAAAAGTCCAATTCTTCGTCTTGAGGGGAAAGGGATTTTTCAAATAAATTAAGGGTTCGTGGAAAATCACTAAAATTCGCAACAAGTTTTCCAAAAAATTACGCGAGACTGACGTTTGATCGTTTCGTTAGAAGAAACTGCTTTTGATGTTGAAAATTAAGAAATATCATCAACATCATTATATGGTCTACTTGTACATAGGGGAACCACTTTTTTCAACTTTCATACAAAATATAGCAGATTTTTTTTTTAAATAACGTAACTTTCTCAAAACTTCAAGCCAAATAAATATTTTTTTCTAATACTTAGAAACATTTTTAAGAAATTTTAAAAATTACATATTAATCTTAAGTTAATTGTTTAATAGAATCTAAATTTTATTTTATAAATAAACAATTATTTCATTACGTAAATAAATGGCAAAGTGAACTATATATACGATCGCGGAAAACCTATTCCGTCAGTCGGCTCTACGCCGACGCAGAGGCCCGCGGATATGACGTGTCCGGGCCAGAGGCACCCACGTATTACCCGGACAACCCCGCCAACATGCCCGATGTACTGGACGTGGTAGTCCACAAGGGCCTAAACTGCCAGATCGCGCAGGACGTATTAGACGATGAGTTACGGTCTGACCACCAACCCGTGCTTATCCGTCTATCTGACCACACTACGCGAGTTGCCCATCTAGCGCCACGTCAACGCACGGACTGGGATATTTTCAAAGAAAGGATGGAAACCACCACACCCACTCGGCCTGTCACCAACATCACAGAAGTGAACGAGCTGGCAGAGGGGCTCACTGCCTGCATGCAGAGCGCCTTGGAGACGGCGACATGCACCTCAACCGCGCCCCAGGGACGCTATAATAAGCTCCCAACACACATCGCAAACATGATCGCCGACAAAAAGCGTCTGCGAAAGCAGTGGCAACAAACTAGATGCCCCACCATGAAAAACCAGCTCAACTGGCTCACGGATAAAGTGAAGGCCGAGCTACAGGCACACACCAACGAGGGCTGGACGAACTACATCCACTCTGCCGACAGCGACTGGACGTCGGTACATAAGATCTGCCGGCGTCTCAAGAACACTCCAGCCCTGGTGCGCCCGCTACAAAACAGCGACGGGGTGCTTCGATACACGGCGACAGACCGGGCCGAAATATTCGCTGCCCACCTGGAGCGTCAATTCACGCCAAACCCAACGGATGCCCATAACCATGTCAAAACAGTCGAGCAACACCTTGGAGAGTACTTCAAGACGCCGGTAGCTCCTGATGAAGACCCAATCTTCGTCTCCCCGGGCCAAGTACTGAGGGCAATCAGAAGAACCAAGCCAAAGAAGGCCCCCCGGTGCGGACGGAATAACGAACGCCGCACTCCGCCACCTGCCACCGAAAGCGGTGGCGGCACTAGCCCACCTATACAACAGCATACTCCGCACCGGCGCCTTCCCCTCCTGCTGGAAGCTGGGGAAGGTCATCATGTTGCCCAAGCCCGGGAAGAACATATTGAAGCCGGAAAGCTACCGGCCAATCACACTCCTACCCACCAGCTCCAAGGTGTTGGAGTCGCTCCTGTTGCGCCACTTGACACCTCACGCCTCGCCCGGAACAGTTTGGGTTCCGGGCCGAACACAGCACGACGCTCCAGCTGTCGAGGGTACTGCACATCCTCACGGCGGCCGTGAACAAGAGGGAGTACGCCGCAGCAGTATTCCTCGACATGGAAAAGGCATTCCACCGGGTCTGGCACGCCGGCCTAATCTACAAGCTCACCCTCACCACAGCGCACCGTCGCTTGATTCAGGTGGTTTCCTCCTTTCTCCAGGATAGGACAATCAAGGTCTCGGTGAAGAACGAGCTCTCCAGCGCACGCCCCGTCACTGCGGGGGTGCCGCAGGGAAGCTGTGTCTCGCCTGCGCTGTACTCTGTGTACACCGACGACATACCCGCCACGCACACAGCGAAACTCGCGCTGTACGCTGATGACGCCGCGTACATCACCACTTCACTGTCGGCTGACCACGCGGCCATAAAGACGCAGCGCGCCCTGGACGACCTCCCCGACTGGCTCAGCAAATGGAGACTGTCGGTAAACGCAGGTAAGACGCAGGCGATCATCGTCACGGCACGAGGCCGGACGCACCCACCGAACCTTGAGCTCATGGGGACTGAGGTCAAATGGACAAAGACCGCCAAATACTTGGGGGTCACACTCGACAGCCAGCTTACCATGGGCCCGCACGTCTGCAACACCGTCGCGTGGGTGAAGGTAACTGTCGCACGGGCGTCATGAAGCACTTCGGGCGCTCCTACAGATACACCCCAGAAACACACCCAACGCGTCGAGGGGAGGCATACCCTTCGACGAATAGGTGTGCATTAAGCACTCCCACCCCCTCCTGGAGGGAGAGGGTAATCCAACGACGGGCCCTCGATTCTGGGGACTGAGAGAAGAATTCCTCGGGCAAGGGGCCAAAAAGCCCCAAAACCGACTCCTCGCGCCCCCTTAGGGGACGACGACGTGTTATTCCGTCAGTAGCGAACGGAAGGCCCGTTCGCTACTGACGGAATCTGCCAGCGTGAGGACCTGCCAGCGTGAGGACGTATCACTTTGCGTCGCAGCACGCACACACGCACGTACGTGTCCGTTGTTAACATATTCCAGAAATTGTACGTCGACTGCCACATTTTGATCCGCATTTTATTTTAAAGTACTTTGCTTGTTTTTGAAGAACATTAAAATTTAGCATGCCTGGCAATAAATAAAATACCGGTGTACGTGTGTTCGTAATTCTTCTTATCCTAAACGGCTTGACTGATTTAGATGTTTTTTTTTAATTCTTTTTGTGTCACTTGGATAACTATAGTTGGACCCGCGTGGCGCTGTTGTCGCAGGACAACATCTGCCTGCCGGGTTCACTAGTTATATTTTGACTTTAGATTTCATAGTTTTGAATGATTTTTGGTAGGGAAAAAAGTTATGGGTTCGCGTCACCGATATGCCCGCGCCGATATGCTGTTGTAGCAATAAGTGAAGTATTTTTGGAACGAAGTTCTTTAACGCTACTTTAAGTCAAAATAAAGATCCAAAATGGCGGCTGCGAACATTTAAAAATATTTCGTCATGGGTATCGTTTTCACAGTTTTCGAGGATGCTAAAGCTGATAGTGAGGTCAAAATATAAATTCAAGATGGCGGCTGTGACAATTTTCAGATTTTTCGTCATGGGTGTCTTTTTCATAGTTTTTGAGGATTCTAAAGCAGATTTTGATGTCAAAACGTAAATCTAAGATGGCAGCTGCGAAAACTTTCACATTTCTTCATAACATCACGCCATCAATTTCAAAGTGTTGGGCCCTTTGTAATTGATAGCGTGATGTTATGAAGAAATCTCATTTCCGCAACTTTTTCGCGCAAGTGTCTTTCGCGAAAATGTCTTTGAATGTGTCTCAGATCCCTTTATTGATACTGGTGCCAATTCTTTTGTCACAAATTAATGCCTCTAAGCTAGACTAAAAATCACCAAAATTTCGTTCATTCCTGTCAAACGATGATTTCCCATCGTGAAATAATTTTAGAATATATTTTATTTTGACAGCACTAAGATGGCAATATGGTGCCGATTCTCTTGTATACCGAACTAAACTTACTAAACTATCACTAAAATTCCTACTTTTGGCTATGAAAATCTTGAAGCTATTCTGCAACAAAAATTCTCTAAATTTAAATATATTTTGACACACTAAAATGTTATTTGACAATTGCGAATCCACGTGGTACTTGTTTGCCCTACCCCGTGAATTTTTTTTAGAGCTGAAGGCGCACAGGGGCAGCCTTGACGTTTTATATAGAATTTTTCACTTTTTGTAAGGAAAATAAGAAAAAATATTACCTACATGTAGAGTGTCAGGGGTTTAAGGGTTTTATAAAGGGGATCGAAATTCTCATAATTTTTACGATTGGACGCACCATTTTCGAGATATATGCAAAAGAAAAAAAAGATACATTTTGTTTTTGCACCTGAAGCGAGGTGTTGGTGTGAATTTTAGTTCAAGACAATTAATTTTATTCCGCACCTTTTTAATCGCGATTAAAAATAGTCAGATTTAGTTGGACATGGTGCCGATTCTCTTGTCACAAATGCCTCTAAACTAGACTAAAAATCACCAAAATTTTGTTTATACCTGTCAAACGACGATTTCCCATTCTGAAATAGACTAAAGTGACACAACTTAACTATATTTTTGTTTGACAGCACTAAGATGATACTGAGATATTCATTTAGTGAAAATAGCAATTTTGCTATTCTGAATTTGACGTTTTTCACCTAAAATTTAGATTTTCTAACTGAATGTGACTATTTTTCGCGATTAAAAACGTGTGGAATTTAATTGATTGTCATGAACTTTAAATTCACACCAACACTTCGATTTTCATGCAAAAACAGTACTGAATCTTTTTTTTTTCTTTTGTTTATATCTCGAAAACGGTGTGTCCAATCGCAAAAATAATGAAAATTAAAACCCCTTATACTCTACATGTAGGTAATATTTTTTCTTATTTTCCATACAAAAAGTGAAAATTTCCATATAAAACACGTCGAGGCTGCCCTCCATGCGCGCCTTCGGCTCTAAAAAGATTCGCGATTGTCAAATTTGATTTAGATGTATCAAAAATTTTCTTATATTTAGAGAATTTAATTTGCATAATAGCTTTGAGATTCTCATAGTCAAAAGTAAGGAATTTTAGTGATTGTTTAGTTAGTTATATAATAATTAATATAATAATTTTTCATGTTTTCCATACAAAAAGTATAAAATTCCATATAAAACATAGCATTTTTATGTTGATTGTTATAAATATACTAAACGAATATACACAAACATTCCAGACTTATTTCAAAAGCGTACCTACGTAACTTAACAAAATACCGTCTATAGGATCAAAACTGTTTAAGCGATCACTACGCTCGATGTTTAGGCGTGTGTGCGTGAACGGTGCACACAAACATAGCATCGCAAGAATTTACCTACAACTCTGTCGAGTGAATTCACAGCACGGGGCCTTAAAGCTTTGTATAACTTTCACATCTTTTATTTTATTCGACTCGGTATGAACATGCTGCCAAAATCTTGCAATATTTTGCAACATTGCCCACAATTTTTACATAACCGAGCGTCAGGGTTAGTGCAATCCTTAACCAAATGGCCTTCAGTATTACATCGGTAGCATTTGATTGGACTGGAAGGAGACTGGTATTAGATGTATTGATGTATAGATATATTGATGTATTGTATTAGATATATTGATGCCGGCTTAGATATACCTATTGATTGCATTAGAAGAATATCTCGAAGCACGTTGATCATTCTCACGAAATCGCGATGAATGCGACTGGTAATTTCCATCGATACCAAAATCTAACAATACAATTCTTCTGGGTTATTGTTGGTAATATTGGTTGGTATTGAGGTTATAGCTAAAATATTCATTTTCATAACTGGCGAAATGTGGGTGTACCTGCTACAGGGACACCTCTGCCCAACCCTTCGGGGAAACAAGGCGTGATGTTATGTTATTCATTTTCTTTACGAAAAGAAGATTGAAACTAAACCTCAAATTTTAATTCTAAAATAACATTACTAAAATAATCTTAAACATTTTTGGTTTATCTGCAAGAAATACGGCAAACATCATATTGAAACGTGCTTAAAAAATTCGTTACTACCACAAATTTTATTCATGCAATAACGAATATCTTGTTTATTAAGTTGGTACGGTAAATATTTTAAGGTTTAAATATAGCCCTTGCTCGATAACGAGGTGCCAGCAGTTGTTGCAGCTGAGCACGTAGCTTTAAATTCCCCGACTAATAATCATGATCAAAACTTTGATCTGACCCGTCCCATCGGCTAGTTCGTCTATTTCTGTGCTCTAAGGCAGATGTGTGTTCGGCTTACAAGCAATTAAGTAAATAGAATTTACGCAACTCTAGGGCCAGGACTCTCAGAATCGACCTATTTTTGATTCAACATTAAACAATCAAATATTATTTTTTTTGATCTGACAAATATATGTTGTAGTTTAATAAACATTCTTGATTATTCTATGGTTAAAAACACGATATTTACAACTTCACATGATGATAAAAAATCGCGAAAACAGGGAAATTTTTATCGTTTTTAAGTCGTACTTGAAGTAGACCAAACTTTTACTCCCGAAAAAATGTGAAAAAATAGGCAATGATGTTTAGAAGAATTAGTTTTTCTCAAAACAGTTTATTGTTTTAACAAGATATTATATAACAAGGCGGCCCGCGCACTTCGTTTCGCCCGCCAGGCGTCTTTGAGGCAGGACCCATGTCGCTATTGCTAGCTCGCTGCGTTCCCCGCCAATCGGTCGAAATATACGAAAAATTATTATGATATTCCGTGTTTGTGTATTAGTTTTAAAAATCAGTCTGTAAATATTGTTGTAGGTTCTAGTATTAATAATGTAATTATAGATATTAGTTTAAGTTGTAATATATAGTGGTATTTAAGATTAAATTATGGGGAATAAAAACAGAAGAAAAAAAAAATATCCAAGATTGAACTGCGGAAGAAAAAAAAGTAAGATTGATTATTATTTAAAAAAAGTAAGTTTGATTATTATTACCAAATAACAAGTTATCTGGCTTTGTGTTTCGGAGTTGGTCTTTCATATCTTTCTTTAAGGAAGATAGAATGAAATTCCTCCTTATGACCGAATCATTGTATTGTAAGTCACATAAAATTCGTTGCGAGTCCATCAACATCTTTGTTAGTCCCGGATCCGCATTATTAGAAGAAATAATTTTATTGATTCCTTGACCTATGCATGAGATGGCAGTGGACATCTGGTTTTGCCTGTATTCGATATTTTTATCTCGTCTGATGGTCATGTCGATCATTGCCGCTTTTATTTCTGCATTTAACGCAGGGGCACTGATAAGTTGGCAGTTAATGGGTACCAGGTACTTCTCAAGTAACTCCTTACATCGTTCTTTAGGTAGTCCATTCGTCGTGCAGTGTTCTAGTCTCACTGCCAAGTCTTTGTAGGGTCTTCACCTAACAGAGACTGACCGACTGAGACCTCTGAGTTTGTTTCGGCCTTTCTTCTCAGAGTAGTCAGATAGGAAACGCCGACCTCATCTAGTTTTAAAATATGATTGACGTGTAAAAGTGTTTGTACAAACCTACTTACAGAAATAAAATCATTTATCATTTAACATTTCAACTAACACGCAATCCGAAATTGCCTCAACGGATTCCGGCTCCACACAAGGAGTAACGGCTGTTATGTTTTCAATAATCGCAGCACTGGTGGATGGCTCCGCACTTGAGGTAGTCGCTACGGGAGCGGTGGGTTCGGTGGCGCACTCGACGGTGGTTTCTACGTCCGCATCGTCGAACTCAACACATTAACCTACTTCAAGTTCGGTGTCGACATCGAGCAGTTAGGCAACGTTATTTTCAACTATTTCGTACTCTTCAATAAAAGCCTCATGTGATTGT
Organism: Agrochola litura; assembly: GCA_949152395.1. Taxonomy (NCBI): domain Eukaryota; kingdom Metazoa; phylum Arthropoda; class Insecta; order Lepidoptera; family Noctuidae; genus Agrochola; species Agrochola litura. Next base: position 26,216,047 of record OX424499.1, read on the forward strand.
TCTGAAATCGACCGACCTTAGGTTATAGGTACCTAATTAATAAATCAAACCGACCAGGGTAGGTTTGTACTGTTTATTTTCCGAGATGAAATGAAACAGCTAAACCGTGCGTTTAATTACTTTAATTATATAGCACATTTTACTATAGGTACCTAATAGATTATAATAGTCTCTGCTTATTAATAAGGAAGCAGTCCTAGTAAACTGTTCGCAAAGTTAATTAAATGGGCAGTAACATCGCCAATGAGAAGTACGCAAACCCAGCAGAGGAAAGCGGTATAAAATATAAAATGCAAAGCCAGCATATCTGCTCATTAGTTAAGAAACAGTCCTAGTATACTGGTCGCAAAACCAATTAAGAAGGATAGTAACTTCTCCGATGAGAGGTACGCAAACCCAGCAGAAAAAAACGATGTAAAGTTTTTATAAGCCAGCATGTCTACTTATTAGTTAGGAAACAGTCCTAATATACTGTTCGCAAAACTAATTAAATAGGCAGTAAAATCCAAACCCAGCAGACAAAATTATTATGAGGGTATGTATGAAAATTTTGCCATATGATAAGCATTATAGTAGCCTGTTACTTTCTCACTAGATAGGTAATTAGAGTTGTTTACTAACCTTGCGACCGGTTATTTGATGATCTCGATGAATCACTCGAAGATTGACTACGACGACGTCGGCGCGGCGTCGCCGTAATTGTTTATCTAACTTTTAATTTTCTTTAATATTTTTTTCATATTTATCATCATTTTTACGTTTAGACATTTTTATATTTATGCTATGCTAAATAAAAGGAAAACTAAATAAAATGACACCTGAACTGTGGTAAGACACGACGTGCGTTCGTGGCGAGCACTAAAAAGCGAATGACGGAAACAAGTGAGCGAGACTCCCGCGCGCCTTGTATCAACCGAGATACTTTTAACATCTCAATATTATAAAAATGTATTTTTTTTTAATAATATTTACTCTCAAATATAGTGCTAGACTGGCGAACACTAGGCGGTACTACAAGTATTATTTACTAATCCCTTCGGACGAAGCCTGAGTATAATTAACCTATGCATAGAGCATGGTCACTTTCCAAACTTACTAAAAACGACTATAATTAAGCCTCTTTATAAAAAAGGTGATAAAGCAACCATTTCAAATTATCGTCCAATAGCTTTAATACCGGTATTATCAAAAGTCTTTGAAAAAGTAATTTATAAATCCCTAAACTCATTCTTTAAAACAAACGATATACTTGCTAAAGAACAATATGGTTTTCGAAAAAATTGAAATATTAACAACGCAGTCTATGAGTTAATTGCCAGACCGGGCATTCCTGTGAGCGTCGGTGGCATGAGTGAGCCAGAAGACATTGCCAATCTTTTTAAAGAGGCGTTCTTTGTAAAGTCGCCTCTAGGCCCGTCGCGGTCAGTGCCCGATATTGAGCCCGGGATGGAAATAGGGGTTAAATTTAAGGCCGCAGAGATAACTCGAACGATTAGACGTATGTCAAGGGGTAAGTCCCCCGGCCATGACGGGCTTAGCATCGAGCACCTCCAATATGCTGGCCCTCACTTGCCTAGGGTACTTGCTATGCTGTATAGCTTCTGTATGGGTCATGGTTATTTGCCTAGTGAGTTGATGCGAGCAGTGGTTGTGCCAATCGCTAAAAACAAAACTGGTGATCTGTCTGACAGCAGTAACTATAGGCCCATTTCACTAGCTACTGTGATATCAAAAGTTTTTGACAGCATGCTTAATGCACAACTGAATAAAAGAACAACCACACATGACAACCAGTTTGGTTTCAGGACTGGGTTGTCAACAGAGAGTGCAGTGTTGTGTCTTAAGCATGCTGTCACATACTATGCGAAGCGTGATACGCCTATTTATACCTGCTTCCTGGACCTATCTAAGGCTTTCGATCTGGTTTCCTATGATGTGTTATGGACTAAATTAGAACGGGTTAATTTACCCACAGAACTTTTAAATATTTATAAGTTTTGGTACAGAAACCAGATCAACACTGTACGATGGGCTGGGGCATTGTCTCGTCCGTACAGGTTGGAGTGTGGGGTGAGGCAGGGTGGGTTGACCTCACCTACGCTCTTTAACCTTTATGTGAACGAACTGATTGCCTAGCTCAGCAGTACCAGGGTTGGATGTTACGTAGACGGTATCTGCGTTAGTAATATTAGTTACGCGGACGACATGGTGCTGCTGAGCGCGTCAATCTGTGGGTTGAGAAAACTGGTTGCCCAGTGTGAGGCGTATGCTAGGTTGCATGGCTTAGCATATAACGTTAAGAAGTCAGAGATCATGGTCTTTGAGGCTGGGGGTAAGATCCCTAATAAGGTACCACCTGTTTTACTTTATAGCACACCTTTAAAAAGGGTCTAAGTTTAAGTATCTAGGTCACATATTAACCCCCAATCACATTGAACGGGAGCGGAGAGCGTTGTCGGTTAGAGCGAATATGCTGGCGCGCAGGTTTGCACGATGCTCACTTCCTGTTAAGATAACACTCTTTCGAGCCTACTGTACATCTTTTTACACGAGCAGCCTGTGGGTTAGATATACGCAAAGATCGTACAAAGCTCTCCGCGTTCAGTACAATAACGCGTTTAGGATGCTGGTGAGGCTGCCCCGCTTCTGTAGTGCGTCGGGGATGTTCGCGGATGCGCATGTAGATTGTTTCTACACAACCATGCGCAAAAGGTGCGGTTCCATGGTGCACAGGGTGTGGAGCACCTCCAACAGTATCCTAAGCATGATTTCAAGTCGCCTAGACTGTGTATTCGTGGGTCGCTGTTGTACCATCTCGCATGGGTTGTCACAGCGGTAATACACTACTATTTGTGTCAGTTTTGTAATATAGTTGTAAGTGTTGTTGTTTTGTGTGTGTTTTTTATGTCATTTGTGAGTCATATGATACTTGAATAAATATAATTCTATTCTATTCTATTTGCTGAAATTTTTATAAACGTTGACAAATAAAATCCTATTGCTGCAGTACTTATGGACATGTCTAAAGCATTTGATCACGTGGATCATAAAATATTACTGGGTAAGTTAGAACGTTATGGTATCCGAGGAAATATATTAAGCCTAATCAAGACTTATTTAATCAAGACTTTAAGTGGAAGAAAACAAATTACGGTTTTAAATAGAATCTGTCCTAATTCTAAGATAGAAGTTGCTTACAGTTCGTTCATTAGGTAGGTGTACAATTTGTGGTATACCCCAAGGGAGTGTCCTTGGGCCCTTGCTGGTTCTCATATCTATAAATGATTTTCCAAAATGTATATCGAGTATAACTTAGTATACCGTGTAAAAACTTGGAATCATATGAAAATTACGGGATCCTGCCGTTTTGCCGAAAAGATTTTGCCAAATTTTCATTACCCAAACAAATTTTAGCAACCTTTTTTATACCAATGTAATATTTGGAATAATTTTAGTACGCACATTTTCATTTGGTCAAATGTTTACTTGGCAGATTGTTACCAAGGATAATGTCATTAAGGCTTTTGGTCTTTAATCAAATGATTTATTACAGCAAACAATATTTAGACAATAAACGTTTAGTCAAATGATTTGTTATGACAAAAAATATAAAGGCAAAAATAAGATTTTTTTGGGAATTTGTTTGTTAAATTTGATGTCATTTGCGTATTTCTTTGTAAGCTTATGTGCTTGAATTTGTCTGAAACAAGTCAAATTTATGGTTACTAGACATTAGGTTATTTATGGAACTAGTTACAGTAGGTTATTAATTTAAAAAAAAATAGTTAGGTTAGGTTAGGTTAAAACTGTGACCACCTACGCACGAGCCGAGCGAGCGAAGCGAGCGGTGCCGCGGCAGCGGCCGGCGAGTGCCAGAAACGACTAGATTATATAGAAAAAAATATGGAAAAAAGAGATTATTTTTAGGAGGCTATCGAGAGAAAAAATATTTGGCTTATTTAATTTTGCGTAAAATATGTTATACCAACTGAAATATTTGACTAGATAAAAAATGGTAAAAGTACTAGTTGGTGAACAAGTTATTGTTCAAACGTTCACTTGCCAAACATAGGTTTTCGTAACAATTATTTGTAAAGAGATTTTTTGGTAAATAATAATTTGGCAAATGAAATTATGCGAAAATTTGTTTGGGAAGTGATAATTTGGCAATTTCTTTTCGGTAAAACAAGGGAGACCCGAAAATTACATTGGTAAATAATTCCATTCAATCCTTACATATTATAAACAAAGTCCCCCGCCACGTCTGTCTGTCTGTTTGAACGCGATAAACTCAATAACTACCTAACGGATTTTCAAACGGTTTTCACCAATGGACGGAGTGATTCATGCGGAAGGTTTTAGTGTATAATTCATTAAGGTTTTGTGTAAATTGACTGAAATATGACGATTATTGTTGAAGAAGTCGGAAAAAATCATGCCGACTGGGAGCTTTACTGGCGTGCGCTGCGTTAACCGAAAAAGATACATCAAAATGTTCTACGGTATTGTTCATCTTAAAAATGTCAATAAAAAGTCTGCGATGGCATATGTCTATCTTCTAAGGATGACCCACAATAACTTTTAGAATTTGATAAAAATTTAATCGTTATTTCCGAAGCTTTTTTGACCGATATAGTATTAATCCGTATCCAAAAAATATGTTATTTAAATTGGGCATTTAATTTAGAATAAAATATGCCTTCAAATCATATCATTTAAATGAATAGTTTAAAAGACATCAGAGTTTCAAAATTACGCGTAGCAACGCGGGCGCATCGGTAGGAGTCAATGACCTTTTCCTCTGTTATTACTTATTAAGTATGAAATCTGGGTAGTATGTTCCCGTGGGATATCTTCCGACATCCACGCGGGTGAAACCGCGGTCAAAAGCTAGTTTATTATAAACTGGTTACTTGAGAATAAGCTAAAAATAAACTTAGAAAAAACTCAGTATATATGACGTTCCAACATAGAACAAAACAACAAAATTTAAATATGTTACGCAGACCAGAAAATACCTGAAACCAACAGTGCCAGATTTCTGGGACTTTACTTGGACAGTCATCTAAACTGGAAATGTCATGTAGAAACTGTCTGTAAAAAACTAAACCAGTATTCTCGTGCGCTTTATAATCTTGCATTTCTACAGTTTAACTCATGTTTTGAAGATTCCTCAGTACAGACTGAGGTTCCCAGTTAAACCGCCATAAATCTGTAACGTCCAATTCTAGCGAGTTGGAATTTTCTTAAAAGATTTAAGAAATTCTTAACTAAATTCTAAAATAAAAATTATTAACACAGTGGTACTTAGTACTTTCTGAGATTTATGATATGCCACTTTATGCAAGCGTCTGGATTGAGAGCCCAAGTAATTTGTTCATAAAAGTTTTAATTCACGTTTAAGAAATTTATGGACCTTTGCTTTAAGTTTTTACAATTTTTAACTAATTTCCCTGTAAGTCTCAACTCAATTTGGAAGAAGAAAAAAAAATGGCCCTCAGTCCAGATGCACATGTCGTCCGTTTTTTAAGAAATATAAGCTTCTTACTTTGCCCTGTTTATACATCTACGAGACAGCAGTATTTGTAAAATCAAACTTGCATTTATTTCAAAAATTGAGATCAAAACGACGCAACAGAGAGATAATTATGTGCTATTCCACACAAAATTGCACTATATTCAAAAAGCTTTTTTCATTGAAAAGCCTAATTAATTAAATGTTTATATTAAATTTAATAGATTTTTAATGCTTTTATGTGATTTAATATAGTGTTATGATAATTCAAATTCAAAAGTCATTTATCAAATTAGGCTGAGAATCAGCACTTTTCGAACCTCAAAATTACATAAGACAGTCCCCCAAAACGCCCACCCTTCACCACTTCCTACTGCCTTTCGCTGGGAAGAAGAAGTGGCGCAACAAACTCCCCAGCAGCACAGCTGTCTGTTCAAGTTAGAAAAAAATGATTCTATGCAATAGTAGGTATGCAAAATAATTTACATTACGCAACACAAAACATAATTTAAATGATAAATTATTGGCCATATGTCAGCTAGCACACGCCAATATACCAACCAAAAACATCGAGAACTATACTCAAGCAGAAATAAAAAAACTAAACGTAAACAGAACTAAATATCTAAATAAAAGCCTCCAGGCATAAAGGGCGTGCCCGCTTACATAAAGCTACTTAAAGCTGTAATTGGAAGTTATAAATGATAAACTAGGACCATCGAGGTAAAAATAAATAAACAGTTAATTACTAGTCACAATAACAAAACCATGATCAGCAAGACGACCAGTCACCACAAGCAGCACCCGTTCACGAGCATAACGCAAAGATCAGCCATTACCCCCTTCGCCATATTTGAGCGAAGGAGGCAACCCGACCCCCGACGCTACCGCAAGCAGTGACATCTAAGGGAGCATGACGAACTTGCTGCCGGTTGCTCAGGTAAAAAATAAAAAATAATGATCAACTGTCGAGGTCGCTAGCTAACCACAAATTGCAATACAACTCATAACAAAACATTGTAATGAGTAGATTAAGTCAACAATCAAATAAAATAAAAATAAATTGACTCTTAAAAAATAAAAAATGACTTATAATTCATTTCAATGAATTTATAATTCAAATAGATTCAAATAAAATAAACAATTATATAACTGTCAGTAGGTAAACTAATTCTGGAGAAAGAACATAAGTATTGTCTTGAGTTAATCACAGCGCCACTATTCTTATCATTTATGTAGTCGTTGATACAATAGTATGCCTTTGAACAAAGGTTGGATTTTACTTTAGTTTTAATTGAATTAAATAACAATATTACTAATTAATTTGAAATTATAATCAGAATATTTGTGCGCCGTTGACGGCAAGACATAGCGTTCATTTTATTATTTGTTTATCTATGTTCTACAAATAAAAATATTTGAATTAGAATTTGAAAAAAAAAAACAACTCAATTTGTCCATTAGATTCGGAGCAAATTGGCTGTGACAGACGGACAGACAGACAGACACACGAGTGATTCTATAAGGGTTCCGTTTTTCCTTTTGAGGTACGGAACCCTTAAAAGTAGTACGTACCTCGGGGACTTCCTGCTCGTGTCATGCATGGACGAAATTCGACGACACACCTTGTTAGTTGTGTCGAACTAAACATATCCTTACATTTCGTAATAAGGTGCATATATCTTGTAGGTATATATGCCCTCCATCCGAATCCCCACAGCTGCGGTGGTTGTAAACGTAACCACAATAACAATAGTTTAATCACGGAGCGATTTGCGGAGGGCGTTCCGGAGATTTTCGGAGGCAGGGAGTAGAGCGACCCTCCGCCCTGCGGCGCCAGGGAGTGCCGTATATATCGAACACAACCCTCGCGGCGCGCGACAGTTGTGTGCAACCTGCGCCCACGCACCTCGCTGGTGGAACAGTGCTAGTGTCTGTGAACACGTTACAGAGAGGACGCGGTGATGTCGCGAGTGCTGTGCCGGCGCGGGGTGGCGCGCGGCGCTCTCTCGCGCTTCTTCGACGCCGACCACCTGCTCGACGCTCTGAAAGGAAAGGACTCTGAACATGTAAGTACCTACCACCTACTCTATTATGCGCAGGTACCTATATTATCTACGAATATCCTGATTCCTGTGATTGGTACAGCTGTGCTTACTTTCTTCCCCGACAGGTCCCGCTCCAGTAGGCTATCACAGCTTATGATCGTAATCAGATTCCTACATAATGATTTTGATTTAGGTATAGACTAAAATAAAATTTGATTAAGCCTTGTGATAAAACCATAAAACTAGACATTTTAATTATTATGTAAAATCAACATATAGGTACCAGTTTTATATACACATTGACATTGTTGAAAATTATATTCTTGACATGATTACTTTGTAAAGTACCTATTATATTATTTTAATTATTGTGAATGTGAGGACTATGTGGATATTATTTTTATTATTCTCTGCTAGTTTTAGTGATGGTCTGGCAGTTTGAGTACCTAGTTTATGCGGCCTACCCAAATGTCCTTTCTCTGGTATTGTTTGTCATTTTGAGCTCCTTATGTTCTGAGTTGAGCTCCACGATTACTGACAAATGCTTGTACTGACTGGACAGGTCCACTCAAATCTGTGTGGTTATTTCCTCAAAAGACCTTTTCAGACACTAATCTACATGGTCCTCATATAGCCTGACCAAGATTATGTCTGGACTTTAAAAGAGACTGCGACCTCTGAGTTTGTTTCGGCCTTTCTTCTCAGAGTAGTCAGATAGGAAACGCCGAACTCATCTAGCTTATTTTTATTTTTTATATGACCTGTAAAAGTGATTATAATATCCTATTTACAGAATAAACAATTTCATTTCATTTCATTTCATTTATAGGCTTATGAGATGCCAAGATGTAAGAGAGAACTTGACTCGAACAGGGGGCCTACCACCAGCTCTTATAGCAGTATTATTATAATCTTACTTTGACTTTTCGTACCATGACGTCCATAAAATAAGCTTATTGTAATGTTGAAACAATCTCATTTTCTTAGCGATTTTGGTGACGTCACCTCTAAAAGTTCATTCAATTCGTACCACGACGTGACTTTTGCCAACTAGCAATATTGTTTTAATGTCAAATTTAGCAATCTTAAAAAAATTCCTCAGACTCGACGGAAATATTATTGTTTTGCAATTTATATTAAGAAAAAACATTTTCGTGTCATGTAAAGTTAGTAAAATGTATTTATTTACGTAAACTTGCCGAATGAATTGTGTATCTATAGATTTTAGTACATGTGTAATTAATTTCTTATTTGATGGCGAATGCATACGAAACATTTGAGTTTTTGGAAGCGGATAACACAAAAAAATAAAAATTCCCAGAGTACCTCTAGCTGCCGCCCGGAAACCCGACTGCAAAATTAATAACAAAACACTAATCACTGAGTCTGACCACAATATATTGTTTCGAACTATCTTCGTCAAAACATTACACATTTCTTTGTTTTAAAACTTATTCACTGAGTAACCTTAACCTTCCCTTGATTCCATGTCGACTTTGTAGCCAGTTAGATCATAAGTTCATTAGCAAATATGTTAAAATAAGTTCAACCTCGTAGTAGTTATCCACTTGTAAACAAAAATATCGCTACATCGAGGCTGTGTTCAGAATTACGCTGCAATCGATTAGAGCGTGCTAACACCCATACCGAATTAGTGTCAGCGTCATACATGACGTCATAGCATGCGCCATCTTGCGATAACGCTGACCATGCCTTATATTAATATCACCGTGAGCGCTGTCAAAATGACAGTTGTGCTGTTTTGTTTTGAGTTGCACCATATCTTTAAACTAACGTGGCATTTTGGAAAAAGTGCTTCTGGCTACAGTCGTCACCTAATCAAAGAAGAAGAAATTTGTTGTGTATACTCAAAGAAATACTGTAATCCAACCATCTTGTGCAAGCATATCTAAATCGGTACGCAAAATATTGATGTGAGCGATTAAGGCGTAACTCCGAATGCGGCCCGAGTTTCAAATTTCGTTCTGTTCCGATTTACATGATATAAAACAGCTTAGCCGTAGCTTATTTTTAATTTTTTCAATTTTTTTTCTTATTTTTCAAAGCCACATCTATTAATTATTAGTAATATTTGTGTCAATTTCATGGAAATTACTCATAAAAATTAGATTCTAATGCAAAGTAATATTTTAAGTAAAAGAAAATAATATTTTGCTTCAAGACCAATACTTCGTAGTAGCGATTCGGACCAACGTGTGAAAGGGACAGCGCTATACAGTTCACATAGCGTTGTTTCTTTTCTACTATAGCAGGCAATAGACAAATCTTACAAATAGTTCGTTCTTTCCCAGCACTAAGCAGGAATAAAACATTCTTGAACGATGAAGGTCGTGGTACGAATTTGAGTTATGTTATTGTAAGCTTGAAACAAAACTCTCCTGAAATAAGATTGTTTCGTAAAAGATTGTGGTCGGCCCCCTGAAGTCCCAGTCCTATGCTTACGTCCTAGAACCTAAATAGTGACAAAAACAAAAGTTGGTAACAGACACCCGTTTGTGAATCTATACCCTAATTGCGTAACTTATTTTCGAAAAGAATTTTGCCTAATTTGTTTCATTTTGACAGTTCAACAACATTCATTGCATTATTTACGTTGTTGAGCAGATTTTTTTTCCAACTTATGAAGCAATGGATTAGCAATCTGTTTCAAATCGAAACAGATTGCTGTGTTGTATTACTCAATTAGGATACCTACTGGTCAATAATTGCTAGCTTTTGCCCGCGGCTTCGCCCGCGTGGATGTCGGAAAATATCCCACAGGAACGTACTACCGAGATTTCATACCTAAAATAACAGAGGAAAACGTCATTGACTCCTACCGCTGCGCCCTCGTTGCTCCGCCTAATTTTGAAACTGTGATATCTTTTGAACTATTCATTTAACAATTTAAATAACATATTTTTTGGATGAGGATTAATACTATACCGGTCAAAAAAGCTTCGGAAATAACAATTAAATTTTTATCAAATTCTAAAAGATAAAAATGGTTATTGTGGGTCATCCTTAGAAGATAGACGTATATCATCGCAGACTTTTTATTGACATTTTTAAGATGAACAATACCGTAGAACATTTTGATGTATCTTTTTCGGTTAACGCAGCGCACGCCAGTAAAGCTCCCAGTCGGCATGATTTTTTCCGACTTCTTCAACAATAATCGTCATATTTCAGTCAATTTACACAAAACCTTAATGAATTATACACTAAAACCTTCCGCATGAATCACTTCGTCCATTGGTGAAAACCGTTTGAAAACTCGTTCAGTAGTTTTTGAGTTTATCGCGTTCAGATGCTCGGGCCATACCAACGGGAAACGCCGTTAATTATCACTATGATGGACCTTAACCCGTCGGAATAAAGTCTATCATCGCGATAATTAACGGCGTTTCCCGTTGGTGTGGCCCCAGCAAGACAGACATACGCAGCGGGGGACTTTGTTCTATAATATGTAAGGATAAGGATACTCGGGACTAGATCGATAGAAAACCTAAGCCACAAGCTGAGAAAAATTTTAAAACTGTACCTGGGTAGGAAGCAGGTAGCATACATACCTACTTAGTTATCTTGAGTTTGATCGCGAGGTTAAGCGGGGTTTTATACACACGGCGCCGGCGACCCGTTGTGCCGATTACGACAGATATGTGTCGTGATTCGTTGTAAATTCTTGTAGTTTTGTTATAATTATTTAACTTCAGTAGCTGGTTTAAGTTTAAATTTTAACGGGTGTGAAACGGTTTATGAATCTTAATTCTGCGTAAAATAAGTACCTAATACACACAATTTTAATGCGAGTACATTAAATATCGTTTATTACAGTAAACTTAAACACATGACAAACTTATAATATCGCGAGTGTCGCGGAGGATGTCTGTACTGTGTGGGACATAGGTACGTCCTTTCCCGTCGGTGATCGGAACTTCAATCCTCCGCCCATTTTTTTTTTTTTTAAAGGGCATCTCGCAGTACTGACCACTAAGGTCTTGGCTGCTTAACCGTATTTTCCTGTGGGTGCCATAAGCTTCTACACTTAGAGCCTCCAGCCAGGAGCTTTTTGAACTTATTCTAAATTAAAATTAAGCGAATGCTCGCTAAGGGCACCCCCTGTGGGGTACGAACCTCGGCTTAGGGCATCGCTGATGGGAGGACAGCAAGAAGGGACAAGCTGGATCAAATTTATATTTACATCATGATTATTATGCGGGGTATTTAAAGCTACGTGCTCAGCTGCAACAACTGCTGGCACCTCGTTTTCGAGCAAGGGTCGGGGGGGAGTTTCATTTACTCGGGGATTCGGTCGCGATCGCAAAGGACCTCGGCGGCGAGGTCGGAATGACGGGAGGCGTCTGTTTTTGTGCACTGTACTGGTGGCCCTATTCTGCTCCTGGAGGAGTGTAATGGGGTCATCTGGGTCGAAAAGTACATGCCTTGGGCGGCGGGTCTGACTAATTCGGGATGGGATATAATTGGCTGCCTCGACAACCAGAGGGTTGCGATGTCTGAGAGCGGAGTCAAAGTAACGCTTGGTCATGCGTTTAAGAAACTGGTGAATGGTTGGGATTTTACAGTCGAGATGGAGGATCTCGTTTCTGACGAACCAGGGGGTTCCCGTGGCCTTGCGAAGGAATCGGTTCTGTAGAGTCTGCATCCAATGGATGGAACGGGGTTTGGCGTGGGCAAAGACTGCTCCCGCATAAGTCATGATGGGACGAATGCACGCTGTATAGGTACGCTATTTGCACTTAAGTGACAATTTGCTGCGTGCATTTAGAATGAAGTGAAGTCTACCTAGAGCGAAAGCGGCTCGCGAACGAACCGTCTTTATGTGCTCTTAAAAAGGAGAGATGATGGTCTAGGATCACACCGAGGTATTTGGCTCGCTTCTCCCAAGGGATCGGCTTGCCGAACAAGGTGATTGGTCGGGGGAGGGGAATTCTCCGCCCAGGACGATGGCGTGCTTTTATAACTATATGAATGTAGGTACTCCTAGCAGCGCATTCCTTTTGGTGTTGTAGCCTGACCACGTGATGTCCAACATCCCCCACCCGATCAACGGACCAATAGGCGATTTTCTAAGCTAGCGAGCGATCCACGTAAGTAGGTTAAACAATAGGAGAAAGCGAGATAGAGAGCAGTACTCTTCTAAGCCGTGGTAAGGCTTTTGGAACAACTTTATTTAATTTATTTAGTTTGTTAGAGTTTTCTCGCGTTACAGTATGCATTTTAAGTATTTAAATTATTAGTAGGCATTACGATTATCAGACAGTTATTATTCGAAATCATGTTTGGTTGGTTGTTGTATTGATCTACGTTGAGATAGAAGGGGACATCCCCTCCATGATTCGCAATGGAGGTGATGTCTGGCCATTTTGCGTTGGCTAGAGGATCAGTTCTTCAGTGACTCGGTAACCACAAGATACTTCTTGTGACGATTATTACGTGTTGTAAATTAAAGTAGTTATTAGTGTGAAAAATAGTGGTTTTATTATAAGTCAGAAGTGCGCAAGACCTGCCAGTCATGGCGGGCAGAAACCGTAAGTACTTTTATGAATTCCTTACATTGTTTTTTATCCCAGATAAGTTCAGTGAGCGGTGAGTGTAGATAAATTATGTAGTCTCATGATTCTGTAGTAATCATTGTAGCTTATTTCCCAGATATTTTAAATACAAATCATAGTTAATAATAGTTGGGCCGACGCACGTGGTACCTTTGGTCGAGGCAACTCCTCGATAGGGTTATCATTGCGTTGGACTAATTATATAATAAGTAATTGGTTGGGTCAGTACACGTGGTGTTCTTGGTCGAAGCAACTCCTCGATAGGGTCACCATTGTATTGGACAACTTAAAAAAATAAATAAAATAAAAATGTTTTTTTTTTTATGGGAATTCCGCTGCAAGATTATCTTTGCGTTGGACTTATTATAATATAATAAGTAAATAGTTGGGCCAGTGCGCGTGGTACTCTTGGTCGAAGCAACTCCTCGATAGCATTGACGAATTTGTAAGTATTTAGTCCTCTATAATAAAGTTACCTAGATTAATCCCTGACAAATCAGTTAGGCTTTCTAATATGTCTACCAATTTTTGTTTTGTTTTTCTATTTATGTCTTGTAAGCCATTGCAGTGGCAGTTTTATCTTGTCTGATAAACATACAATTCATATTTTGTAGTCTTAACTTACAGCGAAAATGTTTGCCACATAAAATCAAATTTATATTTGTTTAAAGAAATGTTATTTATGTTATTTTCCAGCACACTATGCTGATGGCAAATCAGTGAGTTAAATATGTCCCAAGTAGTGACCGTCCTGGACAAACTGCGAGTGTGAATGGAGCCAGCACGTTCTCAGAGTAAAGGACAAGAATTTCAAATAAACGGTATCAATTCACTAGGTTTAAAAGTAAAAATAGGTGTGCCACAAGGCTCGATATTGGGTCCATTCCGCTTCTTAGTGTATATAAATGATCTACTCCATTTATTAAAAAATCAACCACAAATGGTGTTATTTGCTGACGATACTTCTTTAATTTTTAAGGTAGATAGACGTGCTACAAATTTTAACGACGTAAATAACGCCCTACTGCAGGTCCAAAATTGGTTCACTGCTAATAATTTAGTATTACATGGAAAAAAAACTAAGTGCATAAAAGATTGTGAGATAGTATTGAATCAAGAGAAACTAGAATTCGTCGATAAAACTGTTTTCCTAGGGATCACGCTCGACTCAAGGCTGCAATGGGGTCCTCATTTAACATCTCTTGCAGGACGGCTAAGTTCAGCAGCATATGCTGTCAGAAAAATCCGTCAATTTACTGATGTAGATACCGCGAGGCTAGTCTATTTTAGCTACTTTCATAGTATCATGTCTTACGGTATTTTACTGTGGGGACGGGCTGCAGACATCGAGTCTATTTTTATTCTGCAGAAAAGAGCGATCAGAGCCATATATTATCTCCGCAGGCACGATTCTCTAAGGAAACTGTTTAAGGATATTAACATCATGACGGTACCTTGTCAATATATCTATGAAAACATCATGTACGTAAGAAAGAATTTACATATTTTTAGCAAAAGAGGTGATAGGCATAATTATAGTACAAGAAATAGGGACCTATTAGTTCAACCAAGTTTCAGACTGGCTAAAGTAGATTCATCTTTCATGGGATACTGTTTAAATGTTACAATAAAATTCCTCCCCACATACTTCAACTGAATGAGACGAAATTCAAATCTTGTATAAAACGCACACTATGCAGGCAGGCATATTATACGTTGGGGGATTACATCGCTGATAAAAATGCTTGGCTCAATGCTGGTCCTGCTCCACAACTAATTCATTAACATTTGCAAATACTGTTGGAGCTGCTGAAGATTGTAAGACTATCTTTGCATTGTATAAACTCAATCTCCATTGTATTATATAATTGCATAGCACAGGTGTGAGTACTATGTACTAAAGAGTTACCATTTACCGGGTAATATATCTTGCATTGACTTGAATGTGCCCTGGCGGCTGTGAGTATGTCATGCTCACTCAAATGTTTCGCTGATGGTGGCGCGTGTGTTGGATCATTTAGCTCCCTTCAAAATAGTTGATCTGAATGGTTCTAATCCATGCGTCATGTTCGTGAACGGGCGCCGTCAGTTGGGACTGGTCATCTCTTAGCTGCCAGGGCTTATTTTATTTTATTTTAATTTTTTGAATAGTTCTTTGTTTTATCTTTTTATTACGGACGCTTCTAACGTGCACGTCTTTCTACATTGTTCTCACATGTATAATTTCAACATGAATGATATAACCAATATTTTGTAACAATTTTTTATTTAAAAGAGTGTCCGTGGAGTTTCTTGCCCGTTCTTCTCCATAGGTACCTACTACGCTTTGGAATGGGCAACTAGCTTCATACCTATTTCTGACTGACCGATTCCTTGACAATTCAAAAGTGCCTGTAAATGGTTTAATTGAAATAAATGCTTTGAGTTTGAGTTTGAGTTTGAATTACGGTCCACGGTGACATAAATTTTGACGAGAAGCTATCCAAAAATTCCAAGAAATTAAATTTATTGATCAAAATTCCAAGGAAGTTACTGTTTATGAAACTGGCTTGTAACTCTTTAGAAGTTTCAGAAACTGTGGCAATTGTTTGAATAAAAAACTGTAAAAGTAATGCACCCTATATTTTAAGTTAGATGGTCTAGAATTATTTTTTTGGATGGGTTAGAGCATATAATTGCTTAGTAAAATTTTAAGAGGTACAGACATTGTTAGACTGGAAAACATGAGTACCTAGCAAGCCAGTTATGCAAGCAAAAGCTCTTATCTAAGAAAATTTTAGAAAAATCCTAATAAATAATATTATTTATTGCAAAACATCTAGTATTTTCATTTGCCTTTGAATTTTCCTTTTTTTATTTAAGAAACTGGTTTGGGTGGTTTCTGTGGGTATGTAGCTGTTTAATGCATGCCTGTGCGTAGAAAAAGGCATGAATTAAATAGCTTTATGTAGAGAAAGGCTGTTATTGTGGTGTCTTACGACTTCCACGCGAACGAAGTCGAAGCAGCAGCTCTATACAATGGTATAATCCAACAATAAAAAATGTCAACAACTGTCAAGCATCATTTTCCCAATCGGAAGGGAATCGCTGTGTCCAATATTTTTTCTATGGGAGTTGTGCATCTGAACGCGTTCTCTAAAAAGTCTGTGCCTAATAAATTTAAGGTAAAAATACAAATATTTAATTGACGCCATCAGCATAGATAATACGATCAGCACAACATGACATATCCACACACGTTCAAAATCACGTAGAATCTTTTAAAGTTGTTATGAACGGGAAATTGAGCTTTTTATTGCTTTTAAATAATGGATTAAAGTAATTTTATTATGCACAATCAAAGTTAAAATATGTATAAACCCAAAAAAAACACGTTTTTAATGCGAGTACATAAAATTTCGTTTATTACAGTAAACTTAAACTAAAATACATGACAAACTTATAACATCGCGAGTGTCGCGGAGGATGTCTGTACTGTGTGGGACATAGGTACGACCTTTCCCGTCGGTGATTGGAACTTCAATTCTCCGCCCATTTTTTTTCTGTATATAATAGTCATGGCCTCAGAGGCCAGCTATGAGATGCCCTCTCATAGCTGGCCTCTGAGGCCATGACTATTTAACCGAGCAAACCTGTGGGTGCCTTAAGCTGCTACACTCAAAGCCTCCAGCCAGGGACTTATAAACTAAACTTATAAACTAGGTGAACGCTCGCTAAGGGCACCCCCTGTGGGGTACGAGCCTCGGCTTAGAGCGTTTACCGGAGGGAGGACATCAAAGATGGAACGGGCTGGATCAAAGTTTTGATCATGATTATTAATCAGGGAATTGAAAGCTACGTGCTCAGCTGCAACAACTGCTGGCACCTCGTTTTCGAGCAAGGGTCGGGGGGGAGTATCATTTACTCGGGGGCGCGGCGGTCATTGTTTTTTTTTTTTTGGCAATCATGATACATTTTCATTTAAAAGCACTAGTAGAACATCAGTTGTAATTAAAACAAAATTACATTATAGCACAATAATTTTAAAATAAACCATTCCTACATGCTGTAACTAAACATATCAATTTAACAAATATAGACAATTGCTTTGAACATCCTTAGACAATTCCAGTCGTTTGGTAAAAAATGTATATCGCAATTCCAATTATGGCATGCGATTAAGACTGGACTTGCTTTCGATTCAGGATTGCAATCAAAAATAAAATATGTTACGCAATTAGGCTGCAGGTCCCGATTGCAATTTAAGTTTTAATAATTTTTTGGCTGAACACATAGAGTACCATCACATATTTACGGATGCTGCCAAGCGTTCTCCGACAGGTTGTGTTGGGATAGGGACTTACCATTCTCAATACAACATTGTACAAAAAATAAAATTACCTCCGGAGACTTCTGTTTTTACGGGGGAATGTTTCGGCATTTTAAAAGCTATTGAATATATTCGGGTTCTAAAGCTCAAGAAAACTATTATTTTCACAGATTCTCAAAGTGCTCTTCTAGCCATCAATAAATCCCCTTTCGAACACAAATTGCAGTGTCCTATAGTCTACTTAATAAGAGAATTTGCGTTCAGAACCATTTCTGAAGATAAATACACTACAATTTGCGTGGATCCCGGCCCATGCTAGAATCTACGGCAATGAAGTAGCAGATACAATAATTGCCGGTGATGCGGTGCAGTGTGGGGACTTAGTTCCATATCAGAATTTTAGTATTGACCTTGTGACATTACCTAAGATTTTTCTCCGGGATACCTGGAAGGTAGCCTGGGATATCGGAAGCAAATCAAAGGGCCGTTATTTTTCAACTATTCAGCCTGATGTTCCGGAAAAACCGTGGTTTGGCAGGGCTAAGTTTGGCAAGATGGAGACCTCCGTTCTAATACGAATGAGACTGGGTCATGTTTGCTCTCCAGCCCATCTTGCCAAACTTCATATCATCGACGACCCCATCTGCTCGTGTGGCACAGACGTAGGCGACTTAAATCATATTTTTTTCTCCTGTCCCTTATACGACCGTTCTTCTTTTCTTAGTAATCTCCTGTCCCTTCGTACTCATTTTCCAACTTCTAATAGCTTTCCGATATATAAATGTATAGTCTCATTCATTACCTTATTTCTTACATTATTAAGTTGTAAATATTCAACATTGTAATTTGCTCATTATTCACTCCTTTGATTCCTCCTTTTCCTTCTTGTACTGATCCTATATCCATCCTATTCTAAATTCCGATCTAATTTAATTAATAATAATAATATTTTCGTTTCCCTAACTTTGTCTCTTCGAATTAAAAAAAAACATGACATTGGCAATGCACAAACAGTGCGAAGCCAGAAAAAATAAAATAAAATTCGTTCACTTTTCGTACCGTCATAGTACGAATATTATTATCCATTCAAAAGCAGGCCTGCTTTTGAACTGACTGGAAATTGAACGTTTTTCTAAAAGCTCATAGTAAACCCCCAGGTATTACCTACCTACCTAAATTATAAAAACTCTATTGACAAGTTAAAAACTCTGTATTGGTAAATAATTATTTTTTTCATTGTTTTCAAACGATTTATATAGGTACCTAATAAATTTGATTCGGTTTAATTAAAACCAAACTCACACTCTCGCACTCTCTTTGACGTCGTCACTCGCGACTCGACGTAACGTTGCCGGCTTGCCTACCCTACACACATGCACATACATAAACTGCCTACTTTTATTTTTGTAGGCGAGTTTTCGACCGTTTAAAATGATTTATTTGGGGTTTAAAACGGCAACATTTAATTTAAAACGTTTTAAATCCGTTTTTTTTCATCTAAGTATAGTCGTGACTGTGAGCCTATAGATATGTAAGTAGCTATATAGGTATACATATATACTTACAGTCCACTATGTCTAAACAGTTGCGAATAAACCTGCATACTGACTGACAACACGTTTTGTTTACTTAAAAAACCAAGACATCAAAAAAATCAACCTTGTATAAAGTTGATTTTTTGATGTCTTGATTTTTTTAAACAATTTATTTACCCATAATTAATATATGTTTAAAAAGTTTATTATTATTATTTTATATCTATAGTCATTAACAATGACTATAGATTTAAAATAATAATAATAACCCCACCGCCGCCGCCGCACGGTGGGCTGAAATCAAGCTTTCATAGACTTAGGGATTCACGAAAATTGATGAGCAATAAAAAAAAAATAACGGCTTTGCGATCTACCACTAAATACAAGACAATTTTCTTCTGCGATTTTTGTATATACCTAATATTTTTAAAGTTATAACGATTTGAACTTATTTTTGTATGGAGAAATTTGATTTTATATGAATAAAAAACAAATTAAAGAACATATTCTTGCTGCTAATGAGTTAGTTATGTCTCAGTGTATTTGTCAGAAGGTTTCAAACCCTGATGCTGTCCAGCCTGAGGCAACGGAGGACCCGTCCCAGACTGAGAGTTCGTCTCAAGACTGTATCCTTAACCAAGATATACCTGATATTGTGCAAGAATTATCACAAGTGGTACAGTCAGTAGCTAGTAGTATTTCCTCTTGTAGTAGTCAAGTTTGCCATCAGTCAGTTATGTTTTCAGATAGTATAGGAAGAGGTTTGGGAAAATTAATTAGTAACAACTTGAGTCTTTCTACTCAAAACTATTGTTTACCTGGGATATCCTTCAAAGAAATAATGACATCAATTACAAGAAATCAATATGATTCTAATACCAACATAACTGTATTTGTAGGTAATAGTTCCCAGGTTAAAAAAGAAGATATCACTGACAGTGTTACCGAGATCTTAAAATTAAATTGTGATAAAATTATTTTGTGTGCTTTTCCATATTTTGAGAGGTTATCAAATAGAAAAAACAATTATATACATATGCTTAATAAGCATATCCACTTCTTAGTAAGTCACTACAGTGACAAACTTATATTTTTTGACACCAACAATTTTGTTGATAAGTTGAAATCGACAAGGAATACAGTGTATCTGCCCATTAGGTTTAGACATAAAATAGCGAGGCTATTAGCTTATATAAACTCAGACATAAGTAGTATGTCGAAGTCTTGTACTATAATTAACACCGCAATCATTAGTAATAATTCTAATGTAAAGGTGGCCTTAAATAACTGTAGCACTAATGCTATAAATGTATACAATAATTGTACGAAGG
The DNA here is from genome assembly GCA_949152395.1 of Agrochola litura. Taxonomy (NCBI): domain Eukaryota; kingdom Metazoa; phylum Arthropoda; class Insecta; order Lepidoptera; family Noctuidae; genus Agrochola; species Agrochola litura. Next base: position 26,236,361 of record OX424499.1, read on the forward strand.
AGGATCCATGTGTCACTATGGGGAATTATTGTCATAGTGTGGGGTCCACAAGTAGTAGGATCTCATTGCCTGGTGATGGCATGGGAGTCTTGGGGCTCACTCTGGATGTTAATTTAAATTTAAACTAGATAGTAAGACAATAGAAGATACCAATAACACTATAGTTATACCTACCAACAATAAGGTGTCTTCTTGCTCTCAAATGGTTAATTGTAAAAAAGAGTCTAAGCAGAATTCCTTGAAATTATTTCATCAAAATATTCAAGGTTTTTCTTCCAAACAATTAGAAATTGAATTATTTTTAGAAAAAACAAAGTTTGAAATTATTTGCTTAACTGAACATTGGCTGAAAGAATATGAGATGCTAATTAATTATAAAAATTATAGTGTGGGCAGTTGTTTTAACCGAAAATCTATGCTGCGTGGGGGTTCACTAATCTTAGTTAAAAATTCTATTAAATTTAAGACTCGTAAAGATATAGTTGATCTGTCGGTTGAACATAACGTTGAATTGTCCTGTGTTGAGCTAGATAAGCATGTTATAGTGTGCGTTTACAGACCCCCAAATTATCAAAACTACTCCATATTTGAGTCAGTAATGGAAGATGTTCTAGCAAAACTAGCATTGGGTAAAAAATCACTAATTATCTGTGGTGACTTCAATATTAATATCTTAGAAAATAGTACAAATAGTAGTCGATTGTTAAGTCTCTTTAAATCATTCAATTTATCAAATGTGTTTTCAGAACCAACCCGCATAACTACAAATACTGCTACATGTATTGATAATGTTTTTTGTTGCTGCAACTACTTAAATAAATCCATTGTAAATTATCTCCCTTCTAATCATAATGGTCAAACGGTTACTTTCAAGTCCAACACACCATTACAAAGAATTCAGATACAATCTAGACAAATAACAACCAGTAATCTAAGTAGATTTAATAATAACTTAATTAGTAAGTTAAGTATACCGGGTCATATTATAAACAATGTAAATGAATTATATGAGGAATTCTTTTCGGTAGTGCGCACCGAGTTCAATAATACTTTAAAAAAGAAAACTAAAACTATTTGCCCAAATTTTTTGTTCAGTGATTGGGCAACTAAGGGTATTAGGAAAAGTAGGGAAACATTGTTTGAGCTGTATGGCCTTAAGCCTTATATTAACTCTGAAACTTTTAATAAATACGTTGCTACTTATTCTAAAACTTTTAAAAATACCTGCAAGGTAGCTAAAGCCTTGTACATTATCAACAAGATCAAATCAGCCGATAATAAAATAAAGACTGTTTGGAAAATTATCAATGATGAGACTAACAGGAATAAAAGACAAAATAATAATTTCACACTAGAAACTTCACATGGTCTCATAAGCGATAACAAAGAAGTTGCTCAAGAATTTGTAAATTTCTTTACCAGTATCCCACTTAAAACTACTGAAACCTTAAATTCCTCGCCCTCGCGTTCTATTGATTTATTAAGAGCTAACGTTTCATCCTGCCCGATTGAATTTAAATTCAAACATATAAACCCCATATCAGTAATAAAAGCTTTCAAGCAAATTAAGATCAAATTAACCGAAGATCTATGGGGAATGTCTATCAAAGTTTGTACCTCAATTATTGAGACTATAGCGCCGTACTTAGCCTTAATATTTAATTTGTGTGTGGATCAAGGAGTCTTCCCTGATCTAATGAAATATAGTAAGGTAATACCACTTTTTAAATCCGGGGACAGTAAAGACACCAATAACTATAGACCCGTATCCGTGTTGCCAGTTTTCAGCAAGGTGTTTGAAAAAGTAATGCTTAATCAAATGCTCATTCATTTTAACACCAATAAAATCTTACATGATCAACAGTATGGTTTCACCAGGGGACGTTGTACGACTGACGCCGGTGTCACCTTATTAAAGCACATATTTACGGCGTGGGAAGAGGCCCAAGACGCCATAGGAATTTTTTGTGACCTCTCCAAGGCATTTGATTGCGTCGTCCATGAAACCTTAATCTCGAAACTTGAGCATTACGGACTTGGAAAACTTGCGCTCAGTTTAATAAAATCCTATTTCAATGATAGACAGCAGCAAGTTCAAATAAATGGTGTCAATTCACTCGGTTTAAAAGTAAAAATGGGTGTACCACAAGGATCAATATTGGGTCCTTTCCTCTTTTTAGTTTATATTAACGATCTACCCCATTTGTTAAAAACCCAACCACAAATGGTGTTATTTGCTGACGATACTTCCTTAATTTTTAAAATTAATAGACGTGCATCAAATCTTGACGACGTAAATAACACCCTACTGCAGGTCCAAAATTGGTTCACTGCTAATAATTTAGTATTAAATGGTAAAAAAACTAAATGCATAAGATTTTCTTTACCAAATGTCAAAAGTAGTAATTGTGAGATAGTATTGAATCAAGAGAAACTAGAATTTGTCGATAAAACGGTTTTCCTGGGGATCACGCTCGACTCAAGGCTTCAATGGGGTCCTCATTTAACATCCCTTTCAGGACGTCTAAGTTCAGCAGCATATGCTGTGAGAAAAATCCGTCAATTTACTGATGTAGATACCGCGAGGCTAGTCTATTTCAGTTACTTTCATAGTATTATGTCGTACGGTATTTTACTATGGGGTCGGGCTGCAGACATCGAGTCTATTTTTATTCTGCAAAAAAGAGCCATCAGAGCCATATATGGCCTCCGCAGGCGCGACTCTCTAAGGGAACTGTTTAAAGATATTAACATCATGACGGTACCTTGTCAATATATCTATGAAAACATTATGTACGTAAGGAAAAATCTACATCTTTTTAGTAAAAGAGGTGCAAGACACAATTATATCACTAGAAATAGGGATCAATTAGTTCAACCGGGTTTCAGACTGGCTAAAGTGGACTCATCTTTCATGGGGTACTGTTTAAAATGTTACAATAAAATACCTCCTCACATACTTCAGCTGAATGAAACGAAATTTAAATCTTATATAAAACGCACACTATGCAGCCAAGCATATTATAAGTTGGGGATTACATCGCTGATATAAGTGCTTGGCCGAACGCTGGTCCTGCTCCACAAGGGCGCATAAACTAATTGATTAGCATTTGAAAATACTGTTGGAACTGCTGAAGATTTTTAAAAACTATTTGCATTGTATAGATTCAATCGCTTAGCATTGTATAATTGCATAACACGTGTGAGTACTATGTACCTACTTTAAAGCTACCATTTACTAGGTACGTCTTTCATTGACTTGAATGTGCCCTGGCGGCTGAGAGTATGTCATGCTCACTCTAATGTCTCGCTGACGGTGGCGTGTGTGTTGGATCATTTAGCTCCCTTCAAAATGGTTGAGCTGAATGGTGCTAATCCATGCGTCATGTTCGTGAACGGGCGCTGTCAGTAGGGACTGGTCATCTCTTAGCTGCCATGGCTTATTTTAATTTAATTTTTGAATTGTATTATTTGTTTTATTTTCTATTACGGACGCTTTTAACGTTCTGCATCGTTCTCACATGTATAACTTCAACATGAATGATGTAACCAATATTTTGTAACCATATTCTGATTTAAAAGAGTGTCCGTGGAGTTTCTTGCCCGTTCTTCTCCATAGGTACCTACTACGCTTTGGAATGGGCAACTAGCTTCATCTTTCTGACTGACCGACCCCTTGACAATTCAAAATTAAAATTAAATTAAAATTAAATTAAATTACTTTATTGATTTAGACAACAATGATCCATATGTTAGTTAGTTAGATACAAAAATAAAACTTAAAAGCTATGTTAGTGTGTTACAATTATAACTAAGTACAAATAATATTTACATACATTCACCGAATGTAATGAATCACTCCTGCCTAACCAACACCTGCATGAAGTGATTCATTATCGGCGAGTCAAATTTGTCAACTAACATCTTCAGAATGCTGTTAGGACTTGACCGCGTTCTCTCTAGCAGCGACGCCGTTTTCCTCCTCACCATTGCGTGGAAATCGTGAACACGCGCCTGCGCGAACATACCAGAGGCACTGCAAAAGCGCGGCAGTCCCAAAAGCATTCTGAAGCTGTTATTATATTGGACTCTCAGGGCGTCCATTGTTTTCCGCGTGTAGCTGGCCCACAGGCTGCTCGTGTAGAAGGTCTGGCAGTAAGCCTTAAACAATGTTATCTTAACCTCCTTACTACAACAAGCAAACCTGCGAACCAGCATATTGCTTCTCACAGCAAGAGCCCGGCGCTCGCGTTCGATATCTTCATGATCCTTAAGGTCCTCCGTTACGTAATGCCCCAGATATTTGGTTTGTTTCACCCTATGCAGGGGTTGGCCATTGAGGGTGATAATTGGCTCGTATGACTGTTTCCTACCGGGGGCCTTAAAGATCATGAACAGGCTCTTCTAAAAGTGCCTGTAATTGGTTTATTTGAAATAAATGCTTTGAGTTTGAGTTTGAGTTTGAATAACTTTTAATTCTCAAGAAAACGGCTTTCGCTATTTGCTATTTTTTAGGCAAATTATCCGATATATCACTTGCTTCGATTTTCTTCGATTTTGGAGAAAATTGTTTTTCATTCCCTTTTCCACACCACTCTTGAGGTAGAGAACTAAGCCCGTTTTTTTTTATCAGTGGTGTCCCCAGGAGGCCTAATCCACTCATACGCACTCACAAAATTATAACTTAGACAATTTCATCAGATTCTGATTCAGATTCGTTCTCTAAATGTTCCACATTTACAAATTCTATATTTTCCCGCTCATCGTCTTCAAATGTTGGAGATAACAGAAGCATGGCTTTCACTTCTTCTGAAAATGGTTTGTATTTCCGTATCATTTTATGACGTTTTGATGATATACACCGTGAAATTTGAATCACAGTTTTGCTAGAACAAACGTTATTCAGACCATGGTCCACTACCATTCTACAGCAACCAATAAAAAAAAAAACATAATTGGTTTTTGAAAAAAGACAAAGTTTAAAATGTCAAGATTATCTACTGCTTACTAAATTTCGTTTATGGAGGTACATTTGCCTGTAGACAATGCTGTGTCCCGTGCGTAGTGTCTATGTTGTAGGGAGTAACGATAATCTTGACATTTTAAACTTTGTGTTTTTTGTGTTTTTTTCAAAAACCAATTATGTTTTTATTTTTATTGGATGCTGTAGGATGGTAGGAGACCATGGTCTGAACAACGTTTGTTCTAGCAAAACTGTGATTCAAATTTCACGGTGTATAAGGATCTGAACGAATTATTAAATTATTCAAAATATCCTCATTATTAGCTCTTCTGCAGAATTTTCTTGAATGGTGTTGGCGATATCGCCTAAAGTCTTTATTTCTAGATTCAGCCGCTTCTTCCGATAACTTTCCAATCGCAATTAATCCCAAGTTTTCAATGATAGCTGCTCCATGAACAAGAACTTTATGCACACTGGAGGGCATGTGATACCCACTCATATAAATCTACGTATAATTTTATGATGGCTTCCGTATATTCTTTAAACTTCACAGTGTCAAGTTTATGACCTGAAGATATTGTTTCTAAAATTATTGAAAACCGTTTTATTAAGTTTTCATCGACACCAGTAATTGCAGCAGCAATCTCTGTATTTGAGAAAAATCTTCGAGCGGTATTCCCGTCATTAGTAGTTCCATGTCCTTGCTTTACAACATCTATTAAAAGGCCTGTTTGATTTTTAAAAGCTTCCTGAATGCTTTTTTTTTCTATTTTCCATCAAAACTTTGTTTTTACCTTTTGCAACCCATGTTTTGAAATCCAGTCTATAGGCTATGTGAAGAATGCATTCCATAAAACGTATCTATAAGTAGCGATGATAAACCATATTTGTACAAGTTGGTATCAATGTTTTTAGTCAATAACAAAGACAACTTATTCATTTCTGTAGGAACAGCTTTACATAATGTCACATCGTTGAGCTGAAGTTTCACAGAGGATTGATGTTGCTTTACCATCTATCATGATAAGCAATAATGAATGTGAGACTTTTATTTCTCCAATTTCTGTTTCCTTCAATTCATTTATCTCCGTTTCAATTTCGGTTTTCTCTCTTAAAATCGTTGATTTATTCTCTTTTTCAAACTTGAAAAATATTGGACGACACCAATATGCTGAATTTGGTGAGTCGTTTTCCCAGATAATTTGTTCCTCGGAAACAATTTTTATTGGTTCTAAACTACCCATAAAATACTTGAATCATCTGTCGAAGCACTGTCCTCTTTGTCATCCGTTGTCATTTTTTGCTTATAGTTTGCTTGATTCGAGGCACCATTTGCTTATCATTGTAAACTCCTTACAGTCTGTGCTATCAATATTGATTGCTTTGAATATCCTTTTGGCGGTTATATCTAATAGAGGCTGCAATTTTATTCTAGCAGTTGTATCTGTTAAGGTGATATCATCCTTTGGCGGGTAGTATTCTTGTTTTGCATTTTGCACCTTGTAGTAGGAAGGGAACATGTCGACATTTTTCTCTTTGATACTTTTTCTTAAAGTATTGTATTGCCACTTTGTTAATTTAAGGGACAAAACAAGTCCCAAAGCTTCATCTGGAGTAAATTTAGGTTTTCCATTTTTACCTAAAAGACTATCTTTGGCTTTTTGCACATCCTGTGGATTTTTAAGTAGGTGTTCGAGGATTTCAGCTATTCCTTGATTACCATCCTCTCGTAATTTCATAATATATGCATGAGATATTTCCTCTGTACTCATCGTTGTATGAATATGTTCTCTTTTTTTGCTTAGATCCTAATTTATTCACAAAATGGTTTTCTTGGACTTACATTCGTTGACGTGGCAGTAGACACTTGCTGGAGATTCATGTTCACTTGATGTACTAGGAACAGAGTTTTGGTTTCTTTCAAATGCACTTACAATGAAATCAGGCCAGTTTATTTCCGATGATAACTATTCGCTATTATTATTGCTAAACAATTTCTCTTTGCTATGAGCATTTTGCCATCTCCTTTGCAGATTATAGCAATATTTTGCACAAAACGCTTTTAGCGCTTTATCGTTTTCATCACTTAACACAGTGGGGACTAATCTAGATTTAATAGCACTATATAAAACACTATTATTTTTAAAACTTCCACTTTCCTTTAATAGCACAACAATATCAATATTTGACACCAAATCGAACATTTTTACGTAATAAATAGTATTAGTATTCCGAAAATGTGAGATAGGATAGTGTGTTTATAACGATGTGTAACAACATACTGAGGATGGTTGTTTTTCAAAGATAACCGTGTCATTTTTTTACCTGCTATTCATCATCCAATCACATGATGACACGTCATCATTTTGCTGCGCTCAATGGACGACGCGCTAATGAGGGTCACCGCGCTATTGAGTATTGTTAAAAACAAATGACGTCATAAGGGTGGTGTGAGTGAGTATCGTGAAAAATAAATGACAGCTTAAGGGTGGTGTAGAATGTTTACCAATAATTTGATTTTTTGCGATATTTCTGTAATACAATTTTAAAACATGTCAGATTAAACCAAAAACCGATTAATATTTCATACAAAGTTAAGGGGGTCTATAACTCGAAAAATACTAGGTATAAAAAAATTACAAATAACAAAAAATATTTGTATTAGTACATAAAATTCAAAAATACTCATTTGAATCCTTAAGTCCCCACTTGACGATTCCAGCCCACCGTGCGCCGATCTCTACGTTGACGTCGTGGTGGGGCTTGCGCGCTCCGAACTCTAGGCCTGTGCCGGTAGAGTTTACTTTGCCGGAACGGGTCTGGGATGAGGAGCCAGACCAAGAGAGGTACAAAAACCTGCAGGGCAGCATGTGGCGAGCTGTTGGGCAGTAGCGACCCCACGGACCCTATCTCCCGGGAGAAGTCTTGTTCCTCACCTCTGGCTTGCCTTTATTGGCTGGCTGGAGTGAACACTGACGAGGAACGGCACTCCCGCCTCATTCTTGCCTTAATTGGCCGGCTTGAGTGGAGATTCGCAAGAGCAAACGTGCTCGGAGGAAGGAAGTATTCCAGTAAGTGCTCGTAGGGATCTTGACCATCTTCCGAGCTCTGGGATTGTTCTGAAAGCCGTGAAATACCTCTCCACTCCTCAAGCACCTCAGGACATGTTGCCCCCTTGTTGCTACGTCACTATGTGCTAGCGACCGTTTCTGGGGGCCCATTATTGAGTGTGCAAGTCACCCCCTGCCATTTTATCCGTGTAAATATAAAACATTGATCAGGCAGGGGCTATAGTCCTACCACAGTTCCAGGTAACCAGTCCACTTTAGCTACCCAAACCCATAGTCCAATGTTTTGTTTCCATGTACTGCAATAATCCTACACCAACCGGGGGTTGTCCTTTGGTGCACTTGCATAGTGCATACAGGGATAATCGTCAGTTGGTGCCTCATTTCTTGAAAAGCGTCTAACGGGCCTCTACGAGTTGGCTTCGGCCCCTCGTACGCCTTGCAAAGGACCGAGATCCATGGTCCCGAGAATAGTTAAAAACTAAAAATAATAATAATACCCCACCGCCGTATCTCTACGTTGACGTCGTAGTGGGGCTTGCGCGCTCCGAACTCTAGGTCTGTGCCGGTAGAGTTTACTTTGCCGGAACAGGTCTGGGATGAGGAGCCAGACCAAGAGAGAAAAACAAAAACCCGCAGGGCGGCATGTGGCGAGCTGTTGGGCAGTAGGGACCCCACGGACCCTATCTTCCGGGAGAAGTCTTGTTCCTCACCTCTGGCTTGCCTTTATTGGCCGGCTGGAGTGAACACTGACGAGGAACGGAACTCCCACCTCATTCTTGCCTTTATTGGCCGGCTTGAGTGGAGATTCGCAAGAGCAAACGTGCTCGGAGGAAGGAAGTATTCCAGTAAGATCCTGGTAGGGATTTTGACCGTACTTCCGGGATTGTCCTGATAGCCGTGGAATACCTCTCCACTCCTCATAAGCACCTCAGGACATGTTGCCCCCTTGTTGCTACGACACTTTGTGCTAGCGACCGTTTTCGGGTGCCCATTATTGAGTGTGCAAGTCACCCCCTGACATTTTACCTGTGTATTTTATATAAAATATTGGTCAGACAGGGGCCATAGTCTTTCCATAGATCTATACTATAACCAGTTCACTTAGCCACCCAAACCCATAATCCAACATCGTTGTTTCCATATCCTGCAATAGTTCTGCACCAACCAGGGGTTGTCCTTGGGTGCACTAGCATAGTGCGAACAGGGATAATCGTCGGTTGGTGCCTCATTTAATTAAACACGTCTAACGGGCCTCTGCGAGTTGGCTTCGGTCCCTCGTACGCCTTCCAAAGGTCCGGGACCCAAGGGACTCGAGAAATGTTAAAGACGTACAAAATAATAATAATTTATTTATTGACACCAAAAAATATTAACACTACGTAACAACTATATTGCGTAAAAATAAATTTGTAGGCTATAATGAAAATAATACAACATAGGAGCATCTGCAGCCGAACTAGGTGAAAAACCTGTATCTCGGCATACAGCTCCAAACCTCTCTGATAATAGACTGGAAAAAATTTTAGCCAACATTTACAATTTTGTTAAATCTTACAGAATAGTATTGATATACAGTATTTTTAAATAGAGAAATTGGTGTTAAAGTGTACTTAAATGAGTTGTGGAGTGTGGACGAGAGTGAGTAAGTCGGTGAGTGTGTATTTTTTGTTTTTTTTGTTTTAAGTACCATCCGAGGACGTGCGTATGAATACACAAGGCACGACCGAGGACCTTTTCAAAGCGAGGACCTTTTCGAGGGTCCTCGGTTTGACTTGACTAAAGATTCGTATTCTGCAAGCGATTTTGAGCCTTTCTGTGTACTTAATACGAAAAAGTGGTCTGAACCTCGGTTTGATCAAGATTTTTCATAATCTTACACACGCATTGTGTATCCACCAGGTGGCGCCACTGTCGCCTCATACACAGCTTTTTTACATTCATTTCACGTTGGTTGTATTATCCGAGGACTTTTGTGTAACTTTAACACAAAAGACCTCGGTAAGGTAGATTTTCCAAACAATGTGTATTTAAGACCTCGGTTTGCTAGATTTTCCGAACAGTGTGTATTCTAGTCCTCGTTTAGACAGTTTTCCTCGGGTGTAGAAGACGAGTTACGTGCTATCATTTAAATAAAATTATGGAAGAGAAAATTGAAGGTATACTGAAACGTAGTTAAGAAGACAACATATACTGTAGGTACTGAAAAAGAAGTAGGTTTATTACAAGCTTTATATTAACTTGTTATTACAAGCTTTATATTAACTTGTTATTACAAGCTTTATATTAACTTGTTATTACAAGCTTTATATTAACTTGCCTTGTTAGTGTGTTAGTTAGTTAGTTAGCAAATCTTGCAAGCTAAATTAAAACCAATTCCTTTTATCCTACGGAGTTGAAATTTTACAAGTTGGTTCAGTTTCCAAGACAATGCATTTTTTTATGATGCATGACCTGATTTGACAGCCAGGATTGTGTCCAGACGAAGGAACTCCACAACAGTTTACGGAACAGACACGAAATTTAATATACGCATTTAATTATGACAGTCTATTCTAAAGTCCACCATGACCTGGCTACAGCAGCTAGGATTGGCTCCAGACGAAGGAACTCCACAACAGTCAACGGTACAGACACGGAATTTAATATACGCATTCAATTATGATAGTCCGTTCTTAAGTCTATCATGACCTGGCTACAGCATCCAGGATTGGCTCCACACGAGGAAACTCCTCAGCGATCAACAACTGAGATGCTCAATTTTATATACGCGAACTTTAAAACGGGCTATCGTAATTGAATTACGATAGCCGGTTCTAAAGTTCACCATGATCTGGCTTCTGCACCCAGGGTTGGCTCCAGAAGATGGATTTTTTTAAAAATATGCATTCAATTATGATAGTCCGTTTTAAATTTCATCATGACCTGGCTGCTGTACCCAGGGTTGGCTCCAGAAGAGGGAACTCCTCAATGGTAAACAGTACATACAAGAAATATAATATACGAATTGAATTATGATAGTCCGTTCTAAACTCCACCATGACCTGGCTGCTGCACCCAGGATTGGTTCCAGAAGAGGGAACTTCTCAGCGGTCAACAGCACAGGCACAAAATTGAATGTACGCATTTAATTAATACAGTCCGTTCTAAAGTCTACGATGACATGGCTACAGCATCCAGGATTGGCTCCACACGGAGAAACTTCTCAGCGATCAACAGCATAGACACAAAATTTTATAAATGCATTCAATGATGATATCCCATTCTAAAGTTCATCATAACCTGGCTGCTGCACCCAGATTTGGCTCCAGAAGAGGGAACTCCTCAATAGTCAACAGTTCATACAAGAAATTGTATACACGCATTTAATTATGATAGCCCGTTCTAAAGTTCATCATGACCTGGCTGCTGCAGCCAGGGTTGGTTCTAGAAGAAAGAAGTTTTCAGCGGTCAACAGCACAGACACAAAATTTTATGTACTTACGCTTTAAATTATGATAGCCCCTCACCATGATTTAGGTGCTGCACTCAGGATTGGGTCCAGATGAGGGCACTCCTGAACGGTCAAGAGCGTAGAGACAAAACTTAATATACGCATTTAATTATTATAGTCTGTTCTAAAGTCCACCATGACCTGGCTGCTGCACCCAAGTTTGGCTCCAGACGAGGAAACTGCTAACCTTTCAACTATCATTAACGAGATACAATAGAATTTTAATTGTTATCCACCTCAATGAGGCATCGTGACAGATAATGAGTTATGAGTACAGATACGAAATTTTATATACGCATTTAATTAAAATAGTCCGTTTTTAATTCTAGCATGATCTGGCTGCTGCAGCCAGGATTGTCTTCAGACGAGAGAACTCCTCAATGGTCAACAGTACAGATACGAAATTTTATACAAGCATTCAATGATGATAGTCCGTTATAAGTTCACCATGATCTGGTTGCTGCACTCCGGGTTGGCTTCAGACGAGGGAACTCCTCAACGGTCAACAGTATAGATACGAAATTTTGTGTACGCATTTAATTGATGCAGTCAATTCTACAGTCTATCATGACCTGGCTGCTGCAGCCAGGATTGGCTTCAGACTAGGAAACTCCTCAACGGTCAACAGTACAGACACGAAATTTTATACACGTATTCAATTATGATTGAATTTTCTAAAGTACATCATGACCTTGGTGTTGCACCCAGGGATGGCTCTAGACGAGGGAACTCCTAAACGGTTAACAGTACAGACAGTTAATTTTATATAGGTACGCATTCAATTATGATAGCCCGTTCTAAATTATAGCATGACTTGGATGGTGCAACTTGGTTGGTTTCACACAATGCTTATGTAACGACGTGTTTGGGTTCGTTAGATTTGTTTTTACAAATACCTTTCAAGTGAAGGTGATAGAACAGATATTTAAACAAATTCTAATGCTAAAAAGTACAAAATAAAATTTAAGTAAAAACCTTTTTAAAAACAAGCTTTTAGTTAACTAAAAAGTACAAAATAAAACTTACGTAAACATAGAACTTTAATATTTTCTTAAAAGCTTGAGGCGTGAACGTCCTTCTTATACTTTAAGATAAGCCTCATCAAGCTTTTAAGAAAATATTAAAGTTCTATGTTTACGTAAGTCTTATTCTGTACTTTTTAGTTAATTAAAAGCTTGTTTTTAAAAAGGTTTTTACTTAAATTTTATTTTTAAAATAAACAAATTATTTAACTAACTTTTACCAACGCTATATTCATTGAAATAATAATCAAGTTGCAGCAACATCTTTGATAAGCATGAGCAGAAAACTTAATAGTTATTATAAAACATTACGCATTAAAGAAATAATAAAAATATTATGCATTAAAGAAAGTTAAAAATGAGACATCCAGACAAACTGCTTTAATGGTGTACCACGCCTATGTTTGCTCCGTCATCCGGTATGGTATAATTGTCTGGGGAAACTCTTCTGAAATTTCTAGAGTTATGTTAGCACAAAAAAAATGCGTACGAGCAATTTTCAATATGGACTGGACTGATTCCTGCAGGCCAGTGTATAAATCCCACAACCTTCTCACAGTTCCTTGCATTTATATTTATGAAATAGCTAAGTTTGTTAAAACAAATCATTCACTTTTTGAACTTAATAATAATACAAATAAACGAAAAGCCACACAATATTTATTAAAAATGCCTGTTCCTAGGATCGAACTATTCCGACGCAGTTGCGTATATATGGCGCCACTTATTTATAATTCAATCCCAAATTTTATAACTGATCTTCCTTACAGAAAATTCTGCGTAGTACTAAAAAAATGGCTCATTTCACATAGTTATTATTCAATAGGTGAATTTCTAAAACAAACTTCTTGTCGGTCCTATCATTACAGGAATGCATTGTAGAACAGACTAGAATTAAAATTTATGATTGTAGATGTAATTTTGTCCTGTTATTTTGTGTTGTGCCAAATGTAAAAAAAAAAATAACTAGGTAGTTGTGTAAATTGAGGATTAATTTACTTTAATTTCATATCTAATCAATATTTTCAATTTTAGTTAGAGATAATTGCTTTTTAGCCTCACCATTATATTTGCATGCCAAAATATGGCGAAATGTGTCATCGCACAAGAATACTTATATAAATAACACCTTTGTAACCGCATTTAAAGCAAATAAATGACTTTGACTTTGACTTTGACTTTGAAAACGATTCAAATAAGGTACTTAATTATTTTTATTTCACTAGATACATCTAACGCGTATGCCAAATTTGAAGACGATACTATCAACTGTTGAGGAGTGCCCTCATGAAGAAACGACTTTGGCTGCAGCATCAGGACAAACTGATAATTATTTTAGTTTTACTATATAAACCAAACGCGTCAGCCTTTGAAGTCGATACTGTCAACAATTGTGGAGTTCCCTCATGGGCACGCCACAATTGTGGCAATAAGTCCCCTCTTTAAGGAGCGGCCAGAGAGGCACCACGCCATCCTCACCTTCCGCCTGACGCAGGTTCTCACCGGACACGGTTGTTTCGGGAGGTTCCTGTTCCGGATAAGGCGGGAGGAAACGCTCGGGTGTCACCACAGTGACGTTTGACGACGGCGCGTTGTGTTCCACGATGTCAGCACAATTGAAGGGGTTCGATAGGGTCAATGCCTGCCGGGGTTGCGGGGAAGTCCGAAAGGGATACCGTGGCCTCTGGCACATGGGTGGGTTTTAGTCAGTACGAGTCTGACACGCCCTCCCGCTCCGCCCAGAGCGGGAGAAGTTATTTGATAATTATCCACCCAAAAAAAAGGAGTTCCTTCGGGAATGCTACAGCATTAGCACAAGCTGATTATTATTTTAGTTAAACTATGTAAACCTAACGCGTATGCCAAATTAAAAGACGATGCTATCGACTGTTGAGGAGTTTCCTCAAGAAGAAACGACACTGGTTGTAGCTTCAGCACAAACTGGTAATTATTTTAGTGTTACTAGATAAATCTAACGCGTGTGTCAAATTTAAAAGACGATGCTATGAACTGTTGAGGAATCCCTTCATGAAGAAACGACACTGGCTATACTATTAGCACAAACTGGTAATTATTTTAATTTTACTAGATAAACCTAACGCGTAAGCCAAATTCCAAGACGATACTATCAACAGTTGAAGAGTTCCCTCGTGAAGAAACGACCTTGGCTGCAGCGTCAGCAAAAAGTGATAATTATTTGAGTGTTACTAGTGTTAGGTTTCAATTTATTATACTGGCAGCACCGAAAGATTCGATGTGTCCTTCTGGGTTGGGCGCTCGTGACGGTAGGACGTGCTTAGTGGCGGTGTCGGTAAAAATACAGATTGGCATAGAATTGGTTGGAGATCTACTGTAAATTAAGGTAACCTATTAGTTTTATGGTAAATATAAGAATACTGATTTGATGGTGAAATGAATTGTGATATTATGTGGGGAATAGGAGATGTGATGAAATATAAATGACTGACAAATATCTTGGTGTTTCATATTACTTCCTTATCCCTGAAATACTGTAAATATGTAGTTTTATTATATTTCAGAAGTGGTATGTGGCCCGCTTATTTCTTTTGCATTATAATAGAATTCATTTAAAAGTATTATTAACGGTTAAAATTGAATTGTAGAAATACCTAACCTACCTACATCACATCTCTTGTGGTATATTCGAATTTTCGGTTACAAAAATTAAATAGACTGTGATCCGTATAGTACCACTTTATGAAGGTTATGTGAAAGTCACATTTTTCTTTCTCTAAATTTATCTCCTGGATAAGTTCACGGGGTGCAAGGGGAAGTAAAATCTTGTTATTTTTGAGCTACGACCTACCGTTTAGAAGATATTAGACATTTTAACTTTTTCACGGCTTGTTCGAAAAGGAGTCAAACCCGTTGTTATGAGTTTCAGATAATGTTTCGCGACAGTGAAGCGTCCTCACTGGGCACCGGCTGACGACCCCGGCCCGAGGTGGTATCCATTCAGGGGTAGAACTGGGAACTAGTCGCAGTCATAGCCGACGCCATGGAGGTCGCAGCCACCGTGGTCGGAGTCTCGTGTGCAGCGTCTATTGTGAGCGAACCGCGGGATGTGCCAGCGAGAGCCGGCAAAAGCGGTTACGCTGCTGCAGCTGGACGCTAGTGCAGCTGGACGCCAGTGCAGCTGGACGCCAGTGCAGCTGGACGCCAGTGCAGCTGGACGCCAGTGCAGCTAGATGCCAGTGCAACTGGATGCCAGTGAAGCTGGACGCCTGTATAGCTGGATGCTAGTGCAGTCGCACTTGGTGCTGATAATCGGTGCTATTGCTTCAATATCTTTTCAACCATTTATTTGCAAATAAGGTACAGAAAGTTTTTAAGAAAATTATTTCTATCTTATATTATGCCTTTAATTACGGAGTGCACATACTGGATTATTATTTTGAGAAATTAATTAATTAAGTTATATAATGGATGCGATTAGTAAATAATATTAAATTAAATCCTTATTCATAAATGGCATCAAAATACTACAATTTACAACTTATAACTTACTGTACTTGGGATTCAGTTATACAATTCGATACACATGATAAAGCTGTGTTTGGATCTGAGTGTGAGTTTCGTCTTGGGTTGATATAACTAGTTAGTATTACGAGATCAATACTCAATTCTTTATTGCGTTCCATAAATGTATTACATAGAAAACATAACAAAGTAAAATATCAATATGGACCTCAAGGGGTATCAAGTCGGGCATCAAGGGGCATATAGTAGCTTGTTGCCTGCTGTTAGTTTCTTACGAGTACATTTGATTAATAGTACTTCCCAGATGTCATAAGGTAAACTAACTAAGTTTTAATGAGGACAAATAGGAGAAATCAATCCGGATAAGTTTATGTACAATTTTATTGTGTCCAAAGTTAGTATTCCTAGTTAATTATAATGTGTAGATTGACTGGTTTGAGATTTGATTAATTATATCTGGAACGATAAGGATGAGAATGTATGTGAATATGACACATATGTAGCACACATTTATATATGTGTGTAACTGTTATTTTGTGATACTTCTGTGAATATCAAAATTATAATTTCGAACAATCAGTATATACTTATGTATTTATGCTTGTGAGAGCGTTCACAAGTTATGAGCACGGTTGGCGAGAGCGTTCGCTACCACCGTGACTTTATGATTATTTTTATATATTTATGCTTGTGAGAGCGTTCACAAGTTATGAGCACGATTGGCGAGAGCGTTCGCTACCACCGTGACTTTATGATTATATGTATTTATGTACTTATGCTTGTGAGAGCGGTCACAAGTTATGTCGCCATGATTGGTGAGAGCGTTCACTACTATCAAACTCAAACTCAAACTCAAAGCATTTATTTCAATTAAACCATTTACAGGCACTTTTGAATTGTCAAAGAATCGGTCAGTCAGAAATAGGTATGAAGCTAGTTGCCCATTCCAAAGCGTAGTAGGTACCTATGGAGAAGAACGGGCAAGAAACTCCACGGACACTCTTTTAAATAAAAAATTGTTACAAAATATTGGTTACATCATTCATGTTGAAATTATACATGTGAGTACAATGTAGAAAGACGTGCACGTTAGAAGCGTCCGTAATAAAAAGATAAAACAAAGAACAATTCAAAAAAAATAAAATAAAATAAAATAAGCCCTGGCAGCTAAGAGATGACCAGTCCCAACTGACGGCGCCCGTTCACGAACATGACGCATGGATTAGCACCATTCAGCTCAACCATTTTGAAGGGAGCTAAATGATCCAACACACGCGCCACCATCAGCGAAACATTTGAGTGAGCATGACATACTCACAGCCGCCAGGGCACATTCAAGTCAATGCAAGACATATTACCCGGTAAATGGTAACTCTTTAGTACATAGTGCTCACACCTGTGCTATGCAATTATATAATACAATGGAGATTGAGTTTATACAATGAAAAGATAGTCTTACAATCTTCAGCAGCTCCAACAGTATTTGCAAATGTTAATCAATTAGTTGTGGAGCAGGACCAGCATTGAGCCAAGCATTTTTATCGGCGATGTAATCCCCCAACGTATAATATGCCTGCCTGCATAGTGTGCGTTTTATACAAGATTTGAATTTCGTCTCATTCAGTTGAAGTATGTGGGGAGGAATTTTATTGTAACATTTTAAACAGTATCCCATGAAAGATGAATCTACTTTAGCCAGTCTGAAACCTGGTTGAACTAATAGGTCCCTATTTCTTGTACTATAATTATGTCTATCACCTCTTTTGCTAAAAAGATGTAAATTCTTTCTTACGTACATGATGTTTTCATAGATATATTGACAAGGTACCGTCATGATGTTAATATCCTTAAACAGTTTCCTTAGAGAATCGCGCCTGCGGAGATAATAAATGGCTCTGATCGCTCTTTTCTGCAGAATAAAAATAGACTCGATGTCTGCAGCCCGTCCCCACAGTAAAATACCGTAAGACATGATACTATGAAAGTAGCTAAAATAGACTAGCCTCGCGGTATCTACATCAGTAAATTGGCGGATTTTTCTGACAGCATATGCTGCTGAACTTAGCCGTCCTGCAAGAGATGTTAAATGAGGACCCCATTGCAGCCTTGAGTCGAGCGTGATCCCTAGGAAAACAGTTTTATCGACGAATTCTAGTTTCTCTTGATTCAATACTATCTCACAATCACCACTTTTGACATTTGGTAAAGAAAATTTTATGCACTTAGTTTTTTTTCCATTTAATACTAAATTATTAGCAGTGAACCAATTTTGGACCTGCAGTAGGGCGTTATTTACGTCGTTAAAATTTGTAGCACGTCTATCTACCTTAAAAATTAAAGAAGTATCGTCAGCAAATAACACCATTTGTGGTTGATTTTTTAATAAATGGAGTAGATCATTTATATACACTAAGAAGAGGAATGGACCCAATATCGAGCCTTGTGGCACACCTATTTTTACTTTTAAACCTAGTGAATTGATACCGTTTATTTGAACTTGCTGTTGTCTATCATTTAAATAAGATTTTACTAAATTGAGTGCAAGTTTTCCAAGTCCGTAATGCTCAAGTTTCAAGAGTAAGGTTTCGTGATCGACGCAATCAAATGCTTTGGAGAGGTCACAAAAGATCCCTATGGCGTCTTGAGCCTCTTTCCACGCGTTAAAAATGTGTCTTAATAGGGTTACACCGGCGTCGGTCGTACAACGTCCTTTGGTGAAACCATACTGTTGATCGTGAAGGATTTTATTTGTGTTAAAATGATTGAGCATTTGATTAAGCATTACCTTTTCAAACACCTTGCTGAATACCGGCAACACGGATACGGGTCTATAATTATTGGTGTCTTTACTGTCCCCGGATTTGAAAAGTGGTATTACCTTACTGTATTTCATTAAATCCGGGAAGACTCCTTGATCCACACACAAATTAAATATTAAAGCTAAGTAAGGCGCTATGGTCTCAATTATGGAGGCACAGACTTTAATGGACATCCCCCAAAGATCTTCGGTCAATTTGATCTTGATTTGTTTAAAAGCTTTTATTACTGTTATGGGGTTAATATGCTTAAAGTTAAATTCAATCGGGCATGCTGAAACGTTGGCCCTTACTAAATCAAAAGAGAGCGAGGGCGAGGAATTTAAGGTTTCAGTAGTTTTAAGTGGGATACTGGTAAAGAAATTTACAAATTCTTGAGCAACTTCTTTGCTATCGAAAATGAGACCACCACATGACTTCTTCAGTGTATAATCAGAATTATGCTTTTTGTTTCTATTCGTTTCATTATTGATAATTTTCCAAACTGTCTGTATTTTATTGTCTGCTGATTTAACCTTGTTGCTAATGTATAAGGCTTTAGCTGCCTTACAAGTGTTCTTAAAAGTTCTAGAGTAAGTAGCAACATACTTATTAAAAGTTTCCGTGTTTATATAAGGCTTAAGGCCATACAGCTCGAAAAGTCTATCCCTACTTTTCCTGAGTCCTGTAGTTGCCCAGTCACTAAATAAAAACTTAGGGCTGATAGATTTAGTGTTCTTCTTAAAACAATTATTGAACTCGGATTGGACTAACGAAAAGAATTCTTTATACAAAATATTAACATTGTTCATTGTAAGGACCTGATTACTTAACTTACAAACTAAAGTGCTATTATATTTATTTAAATTAACAGCTGTTATTGGTCTGAATTGTATCTTCACTTTTTATAATGGTATGTTAGACTCAAAAGTTACGGATTGACCACTGTGATCCGAAGGGAGATAATTAACTATGGCTTTATCTAAATAGTCACAGCAACAAAACACATTATCAATACATGTAGCAGTAGATGTAGTTATTCGGGTCGGTTCCACAAACACATGTGACAAATTGAATGATTTGAACAAATTTAAAAATCTACCGGTATTTGAATTATTTTCTAAAATATTAATGTTAAAGTCACCACAGATAATTACTGATTTATTACAAGTTGCAAGTTTCGCCAAAACATCTTCCATTACCGACTCAAATATAGAGTAGTTTTGATAATTTGGTGGTCTATAAACGCACACTATAACATGCTTATCTAGCTCAACACAAGACAGTTCAATGCTATGTTCAACCGATAGTTCAACTATGTCATTACGGGTTTTTGATTTAATACAACTTTTAATTAAGATTAATGAACCACCACGCAGCATTGATTTTCGGTTAAAACAACTGGCCACACTATAATTCTCATAATTAATTAACATTTCATAATCTTTTAACCAATGCTCAGTTAAACATATAATGTCAAACATTGTTTTTTCTAAAAACAATTCAATTTCCAATTGTTTGGAAGAAAAACCTTGAATATTTTGATGTAATAATTTCAAGGATTTCTGCTTAGCCCCTTTTGTACAGTTAACTATGTTAGTGCTAGAAAATACCTTTTTGTTATAAAGTTTAATTATACTGTTATTGGTACCTTCTGTTGTCTTACAATCTAGTTTAAACTATTTGTGCTAACCACCTTAACATTAGTACTATTACTAATTGTGGTACTAATTCTATATGACTTCGACATACTAATTATGTCTGGGTTAATATTAAAAGCTAATAGCCTAGCTATTTGACGTCGCGCTATCATGACTTTACGCTCACGCTATCATGACTTTATGATTATAATTATGTATTTATACTTGTGAGAGCGGTCACAAGTTATGTCACCATAGTTCGAGAGAGCGTACATTGCCACCGCGACTTAATAATTATTTTTATGTATTTAATATGAGAAGGAGGGTTCAAGAAATTATGAAAAGTATAGAATAGCTCTTTAGTTGCACAGAAAGTAGGTACAAGTTACAGATGTTAAGTTTAAAATTGATCCTTATACTAACTACCTCAATTAAGGCATGCAAACAGTTTAAGCTATGATAAAGACTCCCTTAATATAATATTATTAAAACTTTCAATCAAAACAATAGAAGTTTACTATGTCAAGATGAAATTTAGTAAATGATTTGAAATAAGCAATACCTACAATACATAAAGTCAAGTTTACTAAAATGGGATCATAAATTCATCAAGTTCGAGGTCAATACGGTTAAATTAACATGATTTAGTACAAGTCAAGAGTACAGAGATTTATTTATTATTATTAGATATATAATAACAATTTACATTCTCATCAGAAAAAAAAAAATGCCTATTTATTTTATTTTATTTTCTTATTTAACTCGAACACAAATGATTCATATTGTTGTTACTTGAGTTATAACATTTATTAATTAATTGATCTGACAATTTATTTTTGAAAAGTGGAAATGTCTCATTTTTATTACATCGGGTATTTAGTTAAATATGGTTAGTAAGAAGCTACTCGTTAGAACATATACAGTTAGTTCTGATAATAATATCAAGGAATTGAATTGTTTTAGTTTAGAATCAGATTATAAGATAGATAGACAGTTAGATAGAATATTCTTTATTATGTACACCATAAAAATTACAGACATTATATTCAGAAATTTTACATTGGGTGTCACAATGGGCGGTCTTATCGCTAAAAGCGATCTTTTACAGACAACCTTTGGATGGATTTAAATGGCAAAGGAGAGACAATACTGCAGGTAGTCAGTGGTGTACCATTTACATATACAACAGATACACAGATACATAAAGCATATATTTACCTATATAAATATACATATATATTAGATAAATAACAGATACACCTATATAAAATTATAAACATGAAACAAGAGCAAGGAACTACATGTAGTGATGATGTTTAGGGAGAGAGGAAGTGTTTAAACCCCAACAGAAGTTTTTTTGGTCGTAATTTAATCCTTGGTAGTGAGAATATTATGAATGAAATATTTTTAGATACGAGACGGTTATCTGAAAAATAATGATTAAGTTGATTAGGCAGGTGATGAATGAAATACGCCTAAATTGTGGAGTATGTAATTGGTCATAGGTTTTAAAAACAGAATAATTGTGTTGCATCAGAAGTTTATGATTTACGTTTCTTCATATGATACGGTTGACCTGAAAGAATAAAAATAATGATTAATAAGGAAATAGTAACAAATAATGTATGTTAATTAATCTATGAATTTTATGATTAAGTTATTGTTTGAAAGTGCAGAGGAAGTGTGAATTAAATATTATTATGCTGTTTTGTTAAAAGTGCTGCTGTGTTAAAAATAATAGAGGCAAATGTTATGATTTTAATGAAACTGAAACTTTTAAGGGAAAATATCGATATTACTTAAGTTAAGCTAAAATGAAAATACATACTTATATATGATTGAGAGATAGAAGTCGAAGCATAGGCCATTCATTGGAAGTCGTATAGTGGCTGGCAAGTGAGAGTGCTTAACCAGTAAAGCTTGCGGTGCAATGTTTGGCACGTGCAGGATGTTATGTCACTTATTGGAAATCGTACAGTGGCTGGCAAGTGAGAGTGCTTGTCCAGTGAAGCTTGCGGTGCAATGTGTGGCATATACAGAATGTAATGTTAACATATTAGGTCGAAGTCGAAGCATAGGCCATTCATTGTAAGTCGTACAGTGGCTGACAGGTGAGAGTGCTTGATCAGTGAAGCTTGCGGTGCAATGAGTGACGGATGTAAATTAATATTGAAAAGTCTGTATGAGCTAATCAAACTGAGAAATTAACAAAATGCGATAATGTAATATCTTACCTTTTAAGCGTTTTTGGAGTAAATTGTCACTGACTAATGAATTTCATAGTTTTTGAGAATATTGTTAGCTCATGCTTTTATATTTAACGCTAAATATTCAGGTCTTCTATAACATTGATTGAACAAACAAACAACATAACGTTTATTTTATAATATAAAGCTTACGGACAAACTTGATGTCAGGAAGGTCGAATGTTAGTTTTTGATTTTAACGTAACTAAATCTTGTTGATAGGATACAGATTATTTTGTAAATGTTTTATTTAATTATTTGACACTTTCTGAAACCGACTTCCGGTGCTGTAATTACAGTCTCCGCGGGTTTATTACGTATCTTGCAGAAGCCTAGCGATTGCGAAATTTGCGCAATAGTTGCTCTTAAATTGAAAATCCGTATTATGTATCGGCGATAGCCACACCATAGCAAACTAGCGATAGTGCTGCCTCTAGAGAACAATCAGTCAACTGAAGTGTGCAGTGGTTGCATGGTGATCGCGATTATTTCGTAATAGTTTTTGGTAGCCGAGAGACAGCCATTGGCGAGCATATTTGGTCGTCATATTGCGATAACCTTTTCCCGTGTTGTTGATCGCTTGCCTGTCGCTCGCTGATTGAAAAATGTAAATTGGTCTTATAATTCGAAGAATTTTAACTAAAATTGTGTACCTACATTAAATTTAACTACGTCGCGTGTTCATTAGAATAAACTGTGTGTAGCGTAAAAGACTATTCATTTAGTTATGTTTGCGTCTCTATTGATGTATTGGGTAAGGATGGCTAAGAAACTCTAAAAGTTCATCTAATTGATCATTGGATACTCTATTTGCCATTTTACACTGAAACAGGATTAGGTACTGTAAATTTTAAAGTTAACTTTATTAAGATAAGACATATTCATTTGCTCAAACATGTGTACACGTACAATAATAAAAACGTGCGAGAAGGATAAAAAAAAAAAATGCAAGTCATGTTTGCCACATGCTATGCGTGCAAATATGAATAGTTATGATTATTAATAATTAATTTCAAGTCAAACATTCATTTAATGTGAATTTAGCAAACAATAACAAATTAAAAATGTCGACATAAAAAAATATATAGATATTCATAAAAATATCTAAGTTAAAATAAATGCTTCAGTCTTAAATTTATTAATATTACGTATAACTCTTTGTTTCTCATATTATTAATGTTTTAAAACTTATTTTAACTTGTTGAGAACAGTCGAATATTGTTTGTAGTTCAAGTAAACACTGATTTCATCCACTTATCCATCTTGTAGCCGACGCTAAGCTATTTGGTAAATTTCAAGTAGAAAATGGATTCTTTGTTTTTTTCATGACAAAGATTTTGTTACATGTGTTTGAAAGTTGAATTTCTTATCACGTTAGTTTCGAAGATTGCTACTTATTTGTTTTGGCGTTAGTGTCGATAATTGCTGATTGCTATTTAATATGCGTAATAGACCTTAGGTTAGCGAATGGAAGTCGATTACAAACTTGATTGAAATAATATTTAATGTTTTATTTTGGAAGTTGCTTGGCACGCCACCTAGTTGCAGTTTTTAGATGTAGAAAGGTATAAAAGCAAATGTCAGTGCATTTTATAGTAAGTTCCGTGCAGAATAAAGAAATGTAAATGTGAGTACCATGTATCCATTTATAATGTTATTATGATGTTGTTAGACTTGAAAGTGAGTATGTCATGCACACTGAAATGGTTGAGTTAAATGGTGCATAGCCATGCGTCATGTTCATGAACGGGAGCCGTCAATTCAGACTGAACTGCCAGCGCTTATCTTAAATCGTGTGTTTTGAGTTGTTTGATATTGTTTTTTTTTTACATTGTTCTCACATATAGAATCAACAATAATAATGTACCCAGGATTTTGTAATATCTTTATTTAAAAGAGTATCATTGGAGTTTGCCCGTTCTTCTCCATAGAGATCTACCTATGTTTTGGAATGGGCGACTAGCTTCAACTCTCTGAATAACTGACAACCCTTTGAAAATTTTAAAGTGCCTGTAAATGGTTTAATAGAAATAAATGTTTTGAGTTTTAGTCTACGTCATACCATCACATCACGACTAGTGGAAATTTCAATAATTTTTCTCTCATTTGCATTATGTTTTATATTCTGGCTAGAAGAACGGTTCTCAGTTTATAAGTTTTAGAAATAACGTATAAATAGTTGTAAGCCGAGTGTTAGGTTCTAGATGCTAATTCACTTGCGTGCATGAGGACATGCACGATGTCAGGATGGTCGAGTGTTAGGTTTCAATTTATTATACTGGCAGCACCGAAAGATTCGATGTGTCCTTCTGGGTTGGGCGCTCGTGACGGTAGGACGTGCTTAGTGGCGGTGTCGGTAAAAATACAGATTGGCATAGAATTGGTTGGAGATCTACTGTAAATTAAGGTAACCTATTAGTTTTATGGTAAATATAAGAATACTGATTTGATGGTGAAATGAATTGTGATATTATGTGGGGAATAGGAGATGTGATGAAATATAAATGACTGACAAATATCTTGGTGTTTCATATTACTTCCTTATCCCTGAAATACTGTAAATATGTAGTTTTATTATACTAGATAAACCTAATGCGTATGCCAAATTTGCAGAAGATAAATTGAATTACTTAATTTAATTGAATTTGTATCCTCATGATGAAACGACCCTGGCTGCAGCATCGGCACAAACTGGTTATTATCTCAGTTATACTATGCAAACATAAGGCGTTGGCCAAATTTAAAAGCGATGCTATATTGCCTGTTGAAGTTTCTTCAATAAGAAACGACCCTGGGTACAACATCAGCATAAACTGGTAACTAAGCCGTTACTTTTAGAAAGCGCCGACAAACGTAAAGACATCGACTCGTCCTCGCTTGGTACTTTATTTTAGAAAATGTGTGTAAGAAATAAATCGGAACATTCTACAATAAGTTACCTTACGCGTAAAATGGTTTAGGTAGGTAGATTTTCCATGTCCTCACTTTGTACAAGTTCTACGCGAAAAACTGTCCTCGGTTTAGTGATATAAAGTCTAACACAGCGTCCGCACTTTGTACAGTAAGCGCTCAAAAGTGCATAAGCACGCAGTCGTATTGCTGTGAACGCGGTGTAGTCCGTACATTTGTATGTGTAAACAGTCAGACGTCTGTGGTGTGAGTGCCGTACACACACCACAGAGAACGCAGTTTTGCACTACACACTGTCGTATCGTCACGGTTCGCGGGCGCTGCACTTATGTTTCCATCACTTTTGTTAGCACGCATCATACGCGTGACCTTGGCCAGTGTATCGCATTGCTAAAATTCGAAAGTAAATTATAAGTACAGATAGCAGAAGGCGTTAAGCGTTGGTCTTAGATTCAAGATGGCTAAGGTTCTAATCTCGTAAATCACAGCGCTGTTTTTGCAAATATTATTATTTTTGTTTGCAATAATAATATTTTTAAATATTCCTGCCTATTTATTAATGTTGTTATTGCAATAAAGGGTTTAGAATAAAAATGCGTGATATATAAAAAAAAAAATATATTTATTCGTTATATTTATTTTACTTAAGTATAGTTAACAAACTGCTACAATTATTTATCATTACTTCACCTGAATAATATGTGAAATAGATGTCTAGAAACTTAGAAGCAATTTGTATTATTTTGACATATTTAAATTTTGAAATGTTTTAAATTTTAAATGGATTTTTTTCACCATAAAAATAAAGCTTTGATCATGGTCGAAGTAATTAAGCAATAAATAAGAATATTAGACTACTTAAAATGTAAAAAAAATCTACTGACAAAATTGTTGATTTTAAGGTTATAGGCAGTTTGTTCATATTAAAATTATTTTAAACTTTATTTGGCTTTAGTAAATATTGGTTGGTATTGAGGTTATAGCTTAAGTATTCATTTTCTTTACGAAAAGAAGATTGAAACTAAACCTCAAATTTTAATCCTAAAATAATACTATTACTAAAATAATATTAAACAATTTCGGTATATCTGCAAGAAATACGACAAACACCCTATTGAAACGTGCTTAAAAAATTCGTTACCATAAATTCATGCAATAACGAATCTGTTGTTTATTAAGTTGGTACCTACGGTCAATATTTTAAGGTCAAAAACGGTTTTCTAGCTGGTCTTCAGAGATGCAAGCCTTCAGAGTGCACGGCGAACGGTTCATAATGACGTGTTTTTAATAATTCAGCAAAATGTCTCGTTGGTATGAAACCATTTGTTTCATTCACCATTTGACGTCGCTGCTACTCGATAATAAGCCCCTTCCTCATATCTCTTAACCCTCACAGTATTTCTCTAGAACAAAGAAAAACATTGTTTTTATTACCTACACCTCAGACCAACAAAAAAAGAACTTTTTTGTTGGTCTGAGACCTACACATAATACCTAATTATTTATTATTCACTAATCGAATTAAACCTCACAATGAATTTAAAACTTTAAAGGCATCTTCTGTCTCAACAATACCTCTGTTCTATCAACAATACCCTTGATTAAGATTTATGTTTAGTAAAATATGAAATATGATAACACTCACACTTAGTCCGGTTTCATTAGATATTCACTTCACTTTTACGCAGCGCAATAATATTCTCTGATCTGATCTGATCTCTTCAATATATTTTATGCCTGCTTTTTGATAATAATAACCACAACACTGCGCTAAATACTCGTCACCAATATTATCCACGAACCAACAAAGTTCTATTAATTGAATACTCGTAACAAACTGCATCTACCCCACAGAAATCGAAATAATTTACTTAGTTTTTTGTGGTCTACCTGCTAAACTTTAATATTTATGTGAACAAGACGAATGAAACTAAAAACTAATGATGATTATCGAACTAGTCATTGGTTGCAGACAAAGTGAGTGTCTACAGTATTGTAACAACTTATAGAAGAAGGTCGAAGTCAAACCGAAGCGTCAGTCTATTGCTTTGTGAGATTGCTTATGGACTTTTGGTCGGTACTGTAGGTACAAGATATAAGAAATATTGTGTAAAATACGTCCTCGGAAGGGCGTCGCAGGGCTTACATAAAGACTCCTCGGTTGGCCTACACAAAGTCCTCGTCTGTGCTTCGCTAGTCACATTTAGCTGTGTATTTCAGGTCCTGGTATGATAGCCGTAATTCATACAGAAAAATGTTGAGATAGCATTATTCCAATAAGCTCATCACTATAGATTTACTCACGTCTCTTTCTATCTCATTCAAAAAAGCCAACGACGTATTTAAACCAGTTTTTTGGAGGGTCCTCGGTTCGTACAAGAACTAACAAGGTCCTCGTAAGGGTGTCTATACAAACAGGGGTGACTGTGAATGTGTGTGTGATAGCATACTTTTAAGATGTTTAATTGCTTAAAGGAAACCTGGTTACTCTGGTACGATTAAAAGTTTTTCTGTCTCTTCATAATCATAAGATAATGTCAAAAAGTACTCTGACCTTATTTTTACACTGGGTCTTGTTTAGAGAATAAACATGTAAGTGAGAGTTAATTTTGTTTTTGTTTTTTTAATAGTGCGTTTTTTTAATATGTATGCTAAAAGACGATTCTGACTGACTGACAAAATAATATTATAACATTAAAAGTTCGGCTATAAAGGGTAGACCCGAAACCATATTGTTGATCGTGAAGCATTTTATTCGTGTTAAAATGGTTGAGCATTCGATTAAGCACTACCTGTTTCAACACTGCTGAAAACCGGCAACAGGGAGATCTATAATTACTTTTTCTTGAATATCGACTAGTAATATGTCGCTCTAGGTGTACGTAGAGCTGGATAGTGGCGGCTGGGTGAGCGCGGCGGGAGGCCGCGACGCCGCGTGGCTGTGCGTGCGAGCCGCGCTGGCGCCCGACGCGCTCTGTGCCGGCGCCGTGCTCGTGCTGGCGCCCGACGCGCTCTGTGCCGGCGCCGAGCTCGTGCGGGGCGGCCCGCGCCTGCACCTGCGCGCCCTCGCAGACCTGGCGCCGCACGCCGAGCTGCAGCTGTGGTTCGCAGAGGACGCGCTGGCCGCGCTCGACATGCCCTTCCTCACGCCGCGCAACGTGCGCGGCCGCGACTACGTGTGCCACGTCTGCGCGCAAGCATTTCCCGACCCCAACCCGCTGAAGGTGCACCTGTTCCTGTCGTGCGAGCCCTACGAGCCGGCGCGCTTCTGGCGCGAGGCGGCGGCGCGCCTGCGGCTCGCGCGGCCCGCGGCCCCGCCGGGCCCCACAGGCCCCCCAGGCCCCGCCGGGGCCCTGGCGCCCGCGCAGCTGGAGGCGCTGGCCACCGAGTGGGGCCGGGCGCGCGGAGGCCACGTGTGCGTGTACTGCGGCAAGCTGTACTCGAGGCGCTACGGGCTCAAGATCCACCTGCGCACGCACACAGGCTACCGGCCGCTGCGCTGCCGGCACTGCCTGCGCGCGTTCGGCGACCCCAGCAACCTCAACAAGCACGAGCGGCTGCACGCGGCCCGGCCGGGCCCCGGCGGCGGGCCCGGGCCCGACGCGGGCTCGGCGCGCTACGCGTGTCCGCTGTGCGGCCGCGCACTGGCCCGACGCCGGGACCTGGAGCGACACGTGCGCACGCACACACACACAGACGGCAGAGCAATGAAACGAGAGTGTAGATTTTAATGTATTTTATTAAAGTTATGCGACTACTGTCCGGCGACCTTGGCGGCGATGCGCTTGTCGCGCTCCTCGGCGATGGTGAGACGCACTCCCTTGCCTCGCGGCAGGGAGATGTACGCCTTCGTGCCCTTTCCGATGATGAACACGTTGTTTAACCTATAACAGAAGTCGTGTTTTATGGTTAATTATATCGAATCTTCTAATGTAGATCTGAAGATCAGCTCCATAAGTTGATAAGGATTAACATATTGTACATATAAAAGTCTACTGTACAAAAATGTATGTTCGTAAGATTAATATTAGTAGATGGTAAAAAATGGCTGTGATAACTAGATGATTACCTAGTAGCGAAAGTGTGACCCGTGGTGTCCTTGATATGCACGATGTCGAAGGAACCGGGATGCCTCTCGCGGGACACGATGGTGCCCACTCTCCCCAAGTTCCTGCCTCCCGTGATCATGCACAGGTTACCTGCAAAAGAAAATGTATTTTGATTTATCAACAAAACATGGCAAGCCTTTGAAACTTAAGTATTAAACACATTTATACTTTAAACATAATATTTACAAGACTTAGACCCACTTCTTCATCTCTAAATACATTTTAAATTATCATTCTATTTCTTCAAATATGTTTACTGCAAAATGTTTTATGGATTTGCGGTACAAGCGAGAGTTAAGACGCGACTAAATGCCAGTGACCTTGAGTGGTTAGCTTGCGTGTTCTGTGCTGAGCTCACGCAACGCGTCGTATGTCCAGCCAATACTGTCCCAAATTAGATGCATTATTAATTTATTACTTTACTATTATTATACATAAAACAAAAGGTAGGTGTGGGTGTACCTACTACAGGTACACCTCTGCCCAACTCTTCGGGGAAATTTTAAAAGATAAATAATTAAATTATTTTTAAAATGGTAAAGGTTTCATAAAAATACGCTTGATAGTTTTTGCGTGAATCTCAGTTTTTTATCCGCGTTAGATCTATGTAATATAAACATGTTCTAAAATATTCAATTATTATTTATTTATTTATTTATTCATATAACAATTCGCATTGTGTTTGAATTTTGTAGTACCTACATTAATTAATATTTTACAGCTAAAAACAATAAATTATGAATATCAAACAGTAAATTTCACGAAAAATAAAATCAATAACTTATATGATAAATTAATATGTCAATAGATTGTAATAGTAATTATATAAATTATTGTAAATATTATCATGTCAAATTCGTATAAATCTATTCTCTAAAATGCAAAAAATCGAACAATGTCTTGAATGTAAATATGCATATTAAGTTTTGTTTCGTTCAATTTTTCTGTTGGTGATTAAGACGTGTCCAATTTGCAATGACCAACTTAACGACGGGGATCAGTGTTCGAACTGCAAGAAGTTCCTGGATTTCTCTTGTGCCAATATATCTGAGGGGGGTTGGCGGTGACATGACATGTACGAACTTCTGTCTAATGTCAAAAATATGTACGAGAAATGTACGAAATTGTACGCTAAATAAAAAAAAATGTACTATAAAGACTTCTCAGAAAACAATAATCAACGTGTCACTGCCAGGAAATATTCTTTCTAGCGGGCGCTATATATTTCACTAAGTAGTATTCCACTTTTAGACTATATTATGGGCCAAGAAAAATGTACGGAAAGTGTATGTTCTATCCCTATACTGTCTTGGGTATATCAATGGTCGTAAGTTGGTATATTAATCAGGTAGTAAAATATTTTATGGGCTGTTATTTTGTTATGGGTACATAAATAGTTTCATAAATATATTTATACATAAATAAATGAAATAATTTATAAATAAATACGAGATAACGAATGTGACAAACCAAATTCTACACAGACGAAGCGGTGAGCAATAGCTAGTTATCCATAATTAAATGCTACAAAAAATATAAGAAAAGAAATCGATAACTTAATAATAACATACAAGTCCGCCTCTGTACATTTGTGTGCTTGAAGTATTAAATAAATAAATAAATAATAAAAAACCATACCATAGTGCCTCTTCTCAATCTCTAAGTAGATGGATAAAAATTACATTGAGTGAGGCGGGTATAGATACTAGTATATTTACAGCACTCAGCACTAGGCATGCTTCTACTTCAGCGGCAAGTAGGGCTGGCTTTAGCATAGATCTCATTAGAAAGACGGCGGGATGGTCAGGGACATCCTCAACCTTCGCTAGGTTTTATAATCGACTTAATGCTGTTTGCAGTACCGTAAATAGAACCTAGTACTTAATATTATTTTTGTGTGTCATGTGTTCTTTTTTTTAAGATACTTATAATGTTTTGTAATTTTCAAATAATAATTATTTTGATTACAACAGCCTTTCATTCACAACTTTAAACATCTACACTGTTAAACCGTCTCGGACAAGGAGAGAGTATAATTGAGAGATTAAACGAGTGATTGAGAGATTAAACCTGTGAGTGAAGTTATATGTCAATTATACGAAGCTCCTTGTCCGAGACGGGACTCCCTCGCAATATAAATTTTTCACCCTCCCTAACACACCTGTAGAAATCCTTGTTGTTCATGAAAGGACCGCGGACACACCGGTGCGTCCAAACACCCACGCGGCTTACATCTCTATTTGTAGCGTAAAATAAAGGCTAATGTCCTCTGTGGCTTTTTCACTCTATGGTCGGATAGATAATCTAGTCAATAAAACCATTTAATCAAAAAATACGTGGAACGCGACTTTTTAAAAAAAATTTGAAAGTGACTTTGCGGCCCGAGAAAACATCAGTCTACGAACGCTAGGTCCTTGACTGTTGTTGCTGTAATATTTCGTTTTTTTTTATGGTTTTTGTGTGTAAATCGACGGGAAGTGGTGATATTTTAATTTTTGAGTAGATATTACGTCATTGTAGATAATACAGGGTGGCCCAGAGCGAAATGCACTTTTGATTTCGCGCGCTTTTCTAAAAAACAAAATGGCGGGGCGCGGGAATGGTAGCAGTGCGGAGCGCGGGCTTTGTAATTTTAGTCACCATGAGTCGTTACACGGGAGAGCAGCGCGCGTTTTGTGTCCGCGCATTTTACGAGAATGCTCGATCATATGTGACTGTTCGACGGCTTTACCGTACTGAAATCGAATTGCGGCGCATCAGTGAGTGTCCAAGCACTAATTTAATTAAGCAATGGATTGAAAGATTCGAAAGGACAGGATCGTCGCAAAAAATGCGGCCTCGCGGTCGCCAAAGAGTATCACGGACCGACGAAAACATTCAGCGAGTTCGAGAATCTGTACGCGTGAATCCACGAATGTCGGAGCGCAAACGTTCATCGACTTTGGAGTGTCTAGATCGACATTGCAGCGAATTTTACGGCTTGATTTGAAATTACATCCTTATAAGATACAGTTAGTACAGGAACTAAAGACAGAAGACTTTGAATCGAGATTGAGATTTGCAAATGAAATTAAATGAAAGAAAATTTAAAACTCATATCAAAAGTACACTTTGTAAACAAGCATATTACAAATTAGAGGATTATATCCAAGATAAGAGTGCTTGGAAACATGCTGGTCCTGCTCCATAGGACAATTTAGAATCAAGACAAAATCAAACTGGTTGCTAATTTAATTGTAAAATTGATTATTTTGTGTTTTATGACATTGATTTTACATTCTGTGATTACTTTCTCACACACTTATTAATTACAAAATTTCAGGAAAATCGTCTATTTTTACAATGTTTGTAAATATGTGAGCACCTATCACATATTAAATTATCTGTCGTTGCTTCATTTTTAATTCTTTTTACCTATTGTGGTATAGTAATTTTATTCTAGGTGCATCGTCTTCACATATAGGTAATATTATTTAACAAATGTACGTGCATATACAAACAATTGTAAAACATTTTAAAAGAGTAACGGTGGAGTTTCTTGCCCATTCTTCTCCATACGAAAACTACCTTTTGGAAGGGGCGACTAGAATCAATTTTAATATTTTGTAAATTTTGACGTTCAAAAGTGCCATACATGGGCCTATTTGAAATAAATGATTTGACTTTGACTTTGAAATGCGCGATGTTCAATAATTTCAATAACATCCTGTTCTCGGATAAAGCCTATTTTTACCTGAACGGATTTGTAAATAAACAGAACTGTAGGTATTGGGCAGCAGAAAATCCGCGGTTGAAACATCGGAATGGGGAATCATCGGACCATTTTTTTTTTAGAACAATCGTAATCAAGCGGTGACCGTCAATTCAGAGCGCTATACTGCCATGCTGAGAAGTTTTTTGATTCCAAAGCTGCAAGAATCGCGAGGCTATAACAGGAGCACTTGGTTCCAGCAAGATGGGGCTACGTGTCACACATCAAATGAGAGCATCGAGGCGGTAAGAGACATGTCCCCACAAAAATTAATTTCACGTAGGGGTGACATCTCCTGGCCACCAAGAAGCCCCGATCTCACTCCAGCAGACTTCTTTTTATGGGGTTACCTTAAGAGCAGAGTATACTCTAATAATCCAACAACTCTGCAGCAACTGAAGCTGAACATTCGGCAAGAAATGGAATCCATTTCGAGGATAACTCTAACGAAAGTTTTCCAAGATTTTGATGCCAGATTGGAAGAATGCTGTAACCGTCAAGGTTATCACTTGGACGATGTAATTTTTAAAAAGTAAATTTAAAAATAAATTTCATTTAATTTTCTTTAAATTGTAATAAATAAAGTTCTATAAAATTATACAGTTTTTCCTTGAATGTTCAAAAGTGCATTTCTCTCTGGGCCAACCTGTATTTGCACTAAATAACATCATATTATACCTATTTTGACCCAACCAAAAAGTGTAAACAAACACGTGAGTGAAAAAAGTGAACGTGCTGATATTTTGTGGTTTTTTTGGTGTGTAATTGCCAGTATCTGATGGGTAAGTCCTTTTTACTATATTTTTTATATGTTTTGTCATCGTTTTAGACAATATTTTCGCCAAAACACAACAAATTTTTTTTTTAATGTTTGTCTCTTATGAGAAACTCTAGCCTTTTGTTTATCTTAAGAGCAGGCCATAAATCACTTCGCCGCAGGGGTTATCGGCGCTTGCCAGCCGAGTCCAGCCGAGTCCAGCCGACTCATGCGGCGCTTGCGGCCGCGAGCGGGTAAACGAAATGAAGTTGACAGGTTCGTTCAGAAATACGCAGAGTTTTTTGCTTTGGATGGGAGCTTTAAATATTGTGGCAGCGCCGGAGCACGAGTCGTAGACTACACTGTTAAACCGTCTCGGACAAGGAGCTTCGTATAATTGAGATAGAACTTCACTTACAAGTTCGTTTAATCTCATAATTATAAAATACAATAGACGTGGATATATTTAGTAACTTGTTCCGCTTAGCTATTTCTAAAGAGCCATAAAAAACTCCTGAAAGAAATCGACACGTGTTTCACCTCTCAACGAGGCATCCTCAGGATGACGATGGACTTGTTGCGAACTCGAACACGGCGTGTTGCCACACCAAGCGCTGAGTGCAGACTGAGCCTTATCGCCCGTGAAACCCACTTATATAGTGTCGCCGTTATCAGTGCGACCGTTATCAGTGCGACCGTTATCAGTGCGATAAGGGGCGAACAATCGCAGCAAAGGTGACCTTGGCATACTCGTATTTAATTCGTTCAACAGTGTAATGTTTCCGGTATTATTTTTGACAATTTCTAAACTCTCTAGTACTGACATTCTGAAACCTTTATCACATGTGTGTAAAATTTCGAAAGTGTTATTATTATTTAACGAATGACCTGTATCTATTAAATGTTGTGCAAAATGGGATTTCTCTGGATAATTATTCCTGTACGCTGCAATATGTTCCTTATATCTTGTCTGAAAATTACGACCAGTTTGACCTATGTAAATACCATTACAATCATCGCAATGTAACTTGTATACACCTGATTTTTTGTGGTTTTCTAATTGATCTTTTCCGTTACAAATCTGTCTTAATGAATTATTTGTTTTAAAAGCTACCCTTAATCCAATTCGAAACAATGGTGCCGATTCCCTTGTTCACAAACTAAACCAAATTTAAGTTCAGTGCATCTTTTTCTTTCTATTTCATTAAGAAAAGGACAGAAGATAAATTTTAGTTTAGTCCTGTCAAATTAATCAGCGCCTGTCACTACTCCATGCAAGTTCAGACGTGATTAAAAACTTGCTAACTAAAATTACGTCAATTTACGTCAAGCGCTGATTAATTTGACAGGACTAAACTAAAATTTATCTTCTGTCCTTTTCTTAATGGAATATAAAGAAAAAGATGCACTGAACTTAAATTTAGTTAAGTTTGTGAACAAGGGAATCGGCACCAATGTTTTTGAAACCCTATCACTAATTGACCCTAAGTATGTCAAACTACCTAAATATTCATGTGGTCTTTCTGGAGGCAGTGGATACAAAAGTGAACGAACTATGTTGCGACGTTTCGTTTGAATCAAATCATCAACCATTCTCTTATTGTATCCGTTACTCTCAGCTATATGATAAATAATGTTAAGTTCTCTGTCATAATTATCTCGTGAAAGTGGTACTGTCATTAATCTATGAGTGAAACTATGATAAGCTGCTAATTTATGTTGAATCGGATGACAAGATGACGCAGGAATCGTAACATCTGTACAAGTTGGTTTTCTATAAATCTGAAAATCGTGTTTGTTGTTTTTTCTTGTAATAGTTAAATCTAAGAAGTTAAGGGATCCGTCAACTTCTAATTCTAATTTAAACTTTATTTTTGGGTGTAAACTATTGATTTTATTAACAAAAACATCAATTTGACGCAATGTACCGGTCCAACACATAATTATGTCGTCAACATAACGGTAATAATATAAAATTTGAGGCTGCCCTACAATGTATTTATTTTCAAAATGGTCCATGAATATATCTGCCATAAGGGGGTTTCACGAGATAATTATGACAGAGAACTTAACATTATTTATCATATAGCTGAGAGTAACGGATACAATAAGAGAATGGTTGATGATTTGATTCAAACGAAACGTCGCAACATAGTTCGTTCACTTTTGTATCCACTGCCTCCAGAAAGACCACATGAATATTTAGGTAGTTTGACATACTTAGGGTCAATTAGTGATAGGGTTTCAAAAACATTGTTTCGAAATGGATTAAGGGTAGCTTTTAAAACAAATAATTCATTAAGACAGATTTGTAACGGAAAAGATCAATTAGAAAACCACAAAAAATCAGGTGTATACAAGTTACATTGCGATGATTGTAATGGTATTTACATAGGTCAAACTGGTCGTAATTTTCAGACAAGATATAAGGAACATATTGCAGCGTACAGGAATAATTATCCAGAGAAATCCCATTTTGCACAACATTTAATAGATACAGGTCATTCGTTAAATAATAATAACACTTTCGAAATTTTACACACATGTGATAAAGGTTTCAGAATGTCAGTACTAGAGAGTTTAGAAATTGTCAAAAATAATACCGGAAACATTACACTGTTGAACGAATTAAATACGAGTATGCCAAGGTCACCTTTGCTGCGATTGTTCGCCCCTTATCGCACTGATAACGGTCGCACTGATAACGGCGACACTATATAAGTGGGTTTCACGGGCGATAAGGCTCAGTTAGCAACCAATAACATAGATGCACTTTTGCTTCACAAAAGTGTAGTCTGTTCTATTAGCCGTCCGAGGCAAACCTAATTGAGGGGCCCATTTTAATGGGTCACTGTATGGCCACCGCGGGCGAAGGGCGAAGCCCTGACCCCGCTCGCCACGCCCCCTTGCGGGGGCGTCGCGACATCTCCAACTCGATAAGGCTCAGTCTGCACTCAGCGCTTGGTGTGGCAACACGCCGTGTTCGAGTTCGCAACAAGTCCATCGTCATCCTGAGGATGCCTCGTTGAGAGGTGAAACACGTGTCGATTTCTTTCAGGAGTTTTTTATGGGTCTTTAGAAATAGCTAAGCGGAACAAGTTACTAAATATATCCACGTCTATTGTATTTTATAATGGATTTCCGCAAGGTCACGCCTGAATCAATTAATTCTCATAATTATACTAACTAACTAGAACTAGTATGACGTTTAAAATTGTCTAGAAATTAATTATATTTGGCCTGATCGATCTTTATTGATAGTAAATTTGATAAATCGTTCAATGAAAAAAAAAAAACAAAAACTCTTGTTTAAAACATTTTGAACTGTTTGTTTTGTAAAATTTAAAAAAAACTGTTTTGCCAACCCTGATTATATTTTTTTGAAATAGTCGTTTATTCTCGCCATAAGGCTGATTTTCTTACAAATAGTATTTTTATAAGACTGAAGTTATTAAAAAAAACCTTCAGCCATTTGGGAGCTACGTTGCCACAGACAGAATCACATATACAGATAGTGCCATCCACGAACACGCGCCCACTCCGCGATTACTGTACTGTAAACTGTACTTTAGTATGGAGCGGAGCGGAGTGGGGCACCTTTTCGGTGATGGCACTATCTATATACACGTTAAACTTATAACTTTATAATCTCTCTCTCTCTGTTTCTGAGTGTTAAAAATACAAGCAGAATATATGAATGTATTTCATTTTAGGACATACCTGACTCAAACTTAATAAAATCCATGATCTTGGAGGATGCAATGTCAACCTGTACTGAATCATTGACCTTGATTAGAGGGTCTGGGTAGCGGATGGTGCGGCCATCGTGCGTCACCAGGAACGGCACGTTCTTGGGCCCTGTTGACACACGCTTCACCTTGCACAGCTTGTACTGCAACAGACACACACACACTGTACCAACTGTACTCTACTCATTAACGCTAACTACAACACATAATAACTGCACGGCAATCTATACCTAAATAATAATTTGAGGGAAAATTGAGACCAGAGCTCAATCAATTAGCTCTTCACAGGAATAACAGCAATGCTCGACATTTGACAGGCATTAGTGACTAGTGATGTTCAAATCCGCTAGAAACTATAGACGTGTTTATAGACTATCTATATTATATAAAAAAACTTTTTACAAAAAAAAAACCGACATCCAAAAAAAACACTACAAAGTGAAAAATAACTTGAATTTCGGAAGTCGGTGTCTTGGGTTTTGTGTTTTCGTTTTTTGCCACCGACTTCCGAAATTAAAGTTATTTTTCACTTTGTAGTGTTTTTTTTGGAAGTCGGTAGTTTTTTTTTTGTAAAAAGTTTTTATTTTTCACTTTTTAGTTGTGGTACCTACCCCACACACATTCGAATACCACTACCTACTACCAGTGTCAGGAACTTATCATATCATCTACATACTAAGTGGGAAAAAAAATACGTATTTTGTAGCTAACTCAAAAACTACCCAAGCAAAGTTAATAAAATTTATATGGGACCAATTTGGGAGCATACCCTTTCAAACAAAAAAAGAATTTTCAAAATCGGTCCACAAATGACGGAGAAATCGGTGAACATACATAAAAAAAAAAAAAAAAAACAAACATACGCGTCGAACATATAACCTCCTCCTTTTTGGAAGTCGGTTAAAAATCAATTACTGTTCGTTAGTCTCGCTAAAACTCGAGAACGGCTGGGCCGATTTAGCTGATTTTCGTTTTGAAATGTTTGTCGTAGTCCAGGAAAGGTTTAAACGGTGAGAAAATATGGAAAAACTCACGAAAAAAAAAATAAGAAGAAAGTTCACGTTCTCATACATTTTGTGTAGATTGGCTTTTTTGATATCTACACGTAGGTAGGGTAGATAGGGTAGGTAGGGTAGGTAGGGTAGGTAGGGTAGGTAGGGTAGATAGGGTAGATAGGGTAGGTAGGGTAGGTAGGGTAGGTAGGGTAGGTAGGGTAGGTAGGGTAGGTAGGGTAGGTAGGGTAGGTAGGGTAGGTAGGGTAGGTAGGGTAGGTAGGGTAGGTAGGGTAGGTAGGGTAGGTAGGGTAGGTAGGGTAGGTAGGGTAGGTAGGGTAGGTAGGGTAGGTAGGGTAGGTAGGGTAGGTAGGGTAGGTAGGGTAGGTAGGGTAGGTAGGGTAGGTAGGGTAGATAGGGTAGGTAGGGTAGGTAGGGTAGGTAGGGTAGGTAGGGTAGGTAGGGTAGGTAGGGTAGGTAGGGTAGGTAGGGTAGGTAGGGTAGGTAGGGTAGGTAGGGTAGGTAGGGTAGGTAGGGTAGGTAGGGTAGGTAGGGTAGGTAGGGTAGGTAGGGTAGGTAGGGTAGGTAGGGTAGGTAGGGTAGAAATTTTAAAATCCTAAAGATGCACATTCATTGACTGTTAGGCGGAACGAAGTTTGCTGGGTCAGCTAGTGAAGTATATTTTTCTAGCGCGTTATTTTATACGCTATCATTATAACACGTTCTTACAAAATTCGTCCGCAGTCTCAACGCTAAGACGTTATCATTTTATTTGCCAACACGGTAGATGGACTTAATGTTGCGCGGTGAATGTTATCTCAGAACGCGCTGTACACGAAAGAATATATTTTTCTCATGAAGCGTTAGAAATCAATGAACATTTAGGTAAAAGTGTAAAAAATTTGATTTGATTTGATTATATATCTAGGTGGGTTCCTGTTCCTAATGGAGTCCCGCAGGGTTCATTGCTCGGTCCATTGCTATTTTTAATTACATTAACGACATCGACTCTTGCTCGACTTCATCCAAACTTTTGTTTTGCTGATGATATGAAAGTTTATGCCACAATATCATCGCAGATGGACGTAACGGTACTCCAGAATGACCTGCGTCGCCTAGAGGACTAACTACTGCCAAAGAAACAAGCTGAATCTTAATCCCGCTAAATGCTCGGTTATTACGTATTCTTGGAAGCGCTCAATCATTGCTACATCGTATACCCTAGGTGATCAAGTTCAACCTAGATCAAACTCCATCCGTGATCTGGGGGTTCACCACGATTCCAAGCTCAATTTCGAAATACACGTTGATGCAATAGTCGCTATGGCCTCAAAATCACTGAGTTTCATAATGTGGTTATCCAAGTGCTTCACTCAAGCCAAAACTCAAAAAAAAACTATTTCCGAAAAAAAAACAATCGACTTCCAAAAACAAAACACTACTAAGTGAAAAAATATTTTAATTTCGGAAGTCGGTGTTTGGTTTTGAATTTTCGTTTTTTGCCACCGACTTCAACATGAATCAATAAAAAAAACAATACTTACATTAAAGAAAAATGCATATACCAACGTTTACGTAAGCATGGGAGGGGGAACCTTTGCTTACTTTTGCTGACAAGTAAGAGCTTTGCTTACTTTTGCTGACAAGGGGGAGGCGGGGGTAAATAATTAAATCTGCTTACGTAATACTTGAACGGCCCCTAATTATAACCTCCTCCTTTTTGGAAGTCGGTTAAAAATTCTATACTGCACTTTTATCAGAAGCCACTTGGAATACGCGTCTGAAATATGGAACCCATGTTGTTACCACAAATATATTAACCGCATTGAGAGCATCCAAAAAAGGTTCATCTATGTTATCGTGTTTATTGAAATTTTTTAACAATACTATAAACTTTTCCGATATTTTGACAAACTTTTATTTCAGCATTCCCATGAAGTCTAAGCGATACAATCCACCTTTGCGCGTGCCATTTGCACCAATTATAAGCAGAATTCGTACATTGTGCCGTGCGTGCAAGCAGAAATTTAAACAGGCTTTGTAAACAGTACGATATAAGGCGCATTGACATCGAGGGCGCCTTTGACAAGACCATGTTCAATAGTATAAACACGGCCCTCGACAGACACAGCATAGACTCGACCCTGAGTGGCTGGATTACCAACATGCTCAAATTGAGAGCTGTACAAGTCACAATAAATGACACTACGAGGGCCATCGTTGCGAAGGGTTGCTTGCAAGGGGGCGTCCTCTCGCCGCTTCTATGGAACCTGGTAGTAGACAGCCTCATAAAAACACTCAACGACAAAGGTTATTCACCGTAGGCTACGCCGATGACTTAACAATAATAATAAGCGGCACCCATGAAAACACTCTGCAACCTTATGCGACAAGCCCTAAAAATAGTAGAGGAATGGTGCAACAAGCACCAACTCTCAGTGAACCCGACAAAAACCGAACTGATTCTCTTTACAAAAAAGAGAAAACTGACGACACTACAACTACCACGATTCTTCGGAACATGCCTAAGTCTATCAACTGAAACCAAAAACCTGGGCATCTTTTTGGATAAACAGCTGAACTGGGCAAAACGTACCAACTACATCACTACAAAAGCCAGCATATCCCTGTGGCAGTGCAAACGACTGCTTGGCAGGAACTGGGGGATTAGCCCCAAGGTCACCTACTGGTCCACCACAGTCATCCGAGCAATTTTCACATACGGCTCACTGGTCTGGTGGCCCAGGACAAACCTGAGCACAGCCCCAAAGAGATCTCGAAAAACTGCAACGGTTTGCTTGTGTTGCGATCACTAGCAGTATGAGAACTGCACCCACTGCTGCCCTACAGGCAATGCTTGGGCTGCCACCTCTGCACCTTATCGTGCAGGAGGAGGCGACCCTGGCTGCCTTTAGGCTACATTTATCAGGAACCCTAAGCAAAGACTCCAGAGTTAGGCATACTCGCATAAAGGAGGATGTGATCAAACGACGCCAATGATGGCATCACCCTGCGACAAAGCCCCGAAAACACATCACTTTCAAAGGCACTACAGCATAATACTCACAGAAGTACAGTGTGACTACTCAGGCCCGAAAGAGATGAGAGTATACACCGATAGATCGAAGACCGACTCTGGTACCGGGGTCGGAGTCTTCTCACACGACCTCAACATTAATATATCCAGACCATTGGGCATGCTCAACACCGTGTATCAGGCGGAGTGTGTGTCTAATACTAGAATGTCATAACGCACTAGAACATACAACGGTATCAAGCCGCAACACGGTGACACTACAATGGATAAAAGGGCACAGCGGATCGCTAGGTAACGACGCAGCTGACGAACTTGCTAGACGAGGATCCGGCACGGCAGCATGTGGACCCGAGTCTATCGTACCCATCCCCTTCAACCAAATACGCAGGTGGCTACAGGAGTTCACCCACACACAAGCGGGGAACAGGTGGACCTCGACACCGGGCTGCAGGCAGTCTAAAGAAGCTATGCCATCCTTGGATAGCAGGCTAACCAGGCGTTTATTACGCCTGGACAGGAACGGCCTGCGCCTGGTGACGGGGACCATCAAAAACTTCCACACAATAGGCATAACGGACAGTCCTCTATGCAGGGCGTACATGGAGGCTGAGGAAACCGTAGCGTACGTGCTCTTTGAATGCACAGGTGTCACCCAGATTAGAACAGAAACCCTCGGGTCACCCAGATCCTACACAGATGTTCTGAACAGACCAGGAGATTGAATTAGCTTCTGGAGGGAGTTGGGCTAGTTGGAATAACCACCAAACGGCCGCCATGGCCCACGCACAATGGTCCACTTTACGGACTAAATGCGGAAACCAAACCCTATAACATAGAACAGTACGATATAGATCCTTCATTATTAGTGTCGTCAGCCAGAAAGTGCTTAAGCCATAACTTTTTCATGTAGTTCATTTTATGATGGTTGTTAAGTGAGCAACATAGTAACTATGCTGTAATGTTTTTTTTTTTTTTTTTTTGTTTTTTAATAATATATTGTGGGAGACTGGTGCCTAAGCTAGGCTCATGGCCTGTGTTTCAGGACACCAGGATCCCACCCCTTTACATTTTCATTTTATAAATTATGTGCTAAGCGCGCTGACTGAAAGATGCGAGACGAATGTTAGTAGATGTGTAGTATGGGTGTGTAACTGTGGGGGTGTGTGCGTGTGTGTGAGAGAGTGTGTGATTGTATTTTTAGGTCATTATGAGGATGTTTTCTGTATCATTATAGTTTAATTTTTGTAGCCAATCAGTTAGCCTCTTTTTGCATTCATTTTTCGTGAGACCAAAGACATGTAACATCTTATGCGTTTTATTATATAAGTAGCCACCAAGATAGCAAAAGAAACGCCTTGCAAAAATAGTTTTGTGACGTATATGATGGCGCTCCACTGGGTCATATCGTCTTTTCCCTTTGGACAATGTTGGATTGTAAATCAAGAGAGTGTGCTGTTTCAGCAAAATGTTCAATATAAACAGTTGACGCACTGTCAGGACTGGACAGGTGAATTTATGATAACTTGATGTGAATGTCCTCAGAATTTACTTTTTTTTCTGTGTTTTATAAGTGGAGACCTATAATTGGCTTTCAGACTAATGTACTGTCCTTGATCTGTTTGTTATAGATGTAAGTCTCCCAAGTTATTTAAATTAATAAAAATTTAAATATAAAAGCTTGTATCTATGGTCGCTCCACGGGGTTGGAATAAGGCAAACAGGTATTTCGTGTATTTAAAAATATATTTTTGTAGGATAAACATAACTCTTTAGACGCGCGTATAGCTCTTTAGCGTTTCAAAGTCAGCTGTGCTGCCAGTAGACCCTGTGTTGCCACTAATAGACCATACCTACAGACTTTTGAAAAAATGATAATTTTTTTTCTATTACTAGGAATTTCTCCTGTATTGTGGGTGCATTTACAAACATTTAAACTCACACAAACAGCCAGACCCAGAACAACTACTTGTAGGTCATGCAAATATTTGTTCCGTGCGGGAATCGAACCCGCGACACGCAGCGCAGCAGCTAAAAAAATGCACTCGTAATTAATAAAAGAATTTTACGAAACTTAGTATGTATTTACAAAATGTTAAGATACCCAAAGATTTTAGATGCAAAATTCAAATTTTAAAATGGATTTCAGATCTCCTAACTTATAAATGCAAAAGTGAGTTAGTTTATTACACTTTGATGTTAAAACGGCTGAACGGATTTGAATGAAATTTGGCACAAGGGTAAACCATAACCTCGGTAGGACAATGGATACTTTTTATCCCAATATTTCCACAGGATCCAGACTTATGCAGGTGAAACTGTGGGATACAGCTAGTAAGATATAAATACGTGTTTTGTATCTTGTATCTGTATTTCAGAAACTTGTATAAGTCACATCTTTTATTTTAACCAATAAGAGAAAAATTCCTAAGCTAGAGTATGATACTGTAGCGGTTACACTGCCACATACGGACTATGCATCATAGACATAACGTCTTACATCGCACAAAGAGTTTACCAAGCAATCAACATAAATATACAAGATTCCAACTTCAAACCATTGGGCAGTTGCCCACCAAACACAAGACCCATCTGTTCGGAGGATCCTCCCTTTTCTATGGTGGATGAGGGAACTTTACACCCTGTTCCTCATACCTCTAAAATACTATGCGAGCATCATATTTTTTTTTTCTATGATTCATACATCTATCTAATATGTAGACATATACGGTCAGGTAAGGTTTACATTTTTTATATAATAAAGGACTAGCTAACCTTGGCTTCTTCAGGAGTAAT
Organism: Agrochola litura; assembly: GCA_949152395.1. Classification (NCBI taxonomy): domain Eukaryota; kingdom Metazoa; phylum Arthropoda; class Insecta; order Lepidoptera; family Noctuidae; genus Agrochola; species Agrochola litura. Next base: position 26,281,187 of record OX424499.1, read on the forward strand.
GCGGTGAACTGTGAAACGACCTTTCACATCATAGATAAGACGGAAAAGCTCATTAGTCTTCTCAATTGAAACAACATCTGCAACAAATACAACACAGCAATATTGATATGGCTCACAATATTACATGGATCACAGCATCCTGGAACTATCCTCAAGCGAATGAGGCTGGTTACCCCTAACACGACCCACTGACCAGTTACTCTTTAATATTTGTTTGATAAACAATACCAAATCAATCACCCGCCATAACAATATGCATACATATTTATTATACAATGTGAACTCTAGCTCTACATTACAACATCAATTAGGAAGTCATTCAGTCACTTCAACAACACTGTCGTGATCGACTATTAGAAGCAAGTGTTACTCACCCATGAAGCCAGCGGGGTAGGTGGGGTCAGTCCTCACTTTGCCGTCCACCTTGATGAGGCGCTGCTTCACGATCTTGAGCACCTCATTGCCGGTGAGCGCATACTTCAGCCGGTTCCGCAGGAAGATCACGAGCGGCAGGCACTCGCGCAGCTTGTGGGGCCCCGTCGAGGGTCTCGGCGCGTACACACCGCCCAACTTGTCCAACATCCATGCTTTGGGAGCGGCTAAGCGCTTCAAATGCTTTTTAGGTCCGCGTGCCTAAACACCAAATCAAATAAATTATTTCATCTCGCATCAATTTGATGTAAACTTAACCTGTGCCTGACACTCAACTCATTCGAAGAATTTCTCGATAGATACGTAATGTCATACTGTTATCAGATGTATCATATAAATAATGGCCTAACTGTTAGTGTCAATAGAATAATGGAATTACATCCTCAATAGAAATTCACTTTCAAATATCGGCATCGACATACAACAAAAAATATACTCTGTATCTGAAAAATATTGAATGAACAAATATTATTTAACACTACGCTCTTGTTATGCAGTATTACATTTGCTAAAATATTTAGCACTTTCACGATTTAATCGGATTTTAACAAATTTACACCACGAACTCACCATGTTGAACACAAAATTTTACAAGAAAGAAACGTCAAATTTTCAGTCTGTCAAACACAAAGCAAAAAAATAGCTGTTTTTGGTAAACATGAAACAAGGGCTATTGGCACTAAAACCATTTAGACGGAGTCAATCCCCAATGGCCATAATCATATTATGACAATGAGGATAAAAACTGCCACTTGCTCACTTCAGATGGCACTGATATCCAGCGTCTAATAATTTGACAGCTAGCCATACACTTTTTGTAAACAAGCGATTTCTTTTACACATAATTAATTATTGAGCCCAATTGCACAGTTGTTTACTGCAAAAATACGGGACCCATGTATTTGCCAGAAATTTTGTAAGAAGAAAACTTTGGGAGAAAGCTCTCCGAAAAAAAACCCGATATTTTATCACGACGATGTGCTATCCTTTTTAAATCTAAAGACTTTTATGGGAGAAAGTGGTGTTAAGGTGATGCTCACAAGAGAATTAAGTCTTTTTTTATTACATACAGGCACTTGTGATGTGATATTACGTAAATTATATTAAGTGTGTGTTTATATAATCATATTAGATCAGTACAGTTTCTGAAGTTTTTCAGTCAGGAAAATCATGCCCGATCTGGTTTTCAACTCTGATCAGATTATTTCTATCGTAGATCTCCAGTCTTAAACAAAAAACGAACTTTTTAATAAACACAAAATAACCTATAAATAATAAAACGTTCACAATTTATTGACTTTTCCACAAAGCTGCTTTTATACCAGGGGTAGACGCTTCCCCTATCCTTCATCACTCAGCTCATCATTTGATAGTGCTACATTCCAAGTCTCATATTCCAAAATTTTTAGAAATACCTGCAAGATAGCTAAAGCCCTATACATTAGCAACAAGATCAAATCGGCAGAAAATAAAATAAAAACAGTTTGGAAAGTTATAAATAATGAAACTAATAGGAAAAAAATACGAAACACTGATTACACATTGGAGACTTCACGTGGTGCCATAAGCTCTAACTTAGAAGTAGCTCAAGAATTTGTAAATTTCTTTACTACTATACCATCTAAAACCACTGAAGCTTTAAATTCTTCACCCGATGTCTCAATTGATTTATTAAGAGCAAACGTTCCAGGCTGCCCGGTTGAATTTCAATTTAAACATATTAACCCTTTGATAGTTATAAAAGCTTTTCGGCAAATCAAAATCAAATTGACCGAAGATCTATGGGGATTATCTATCAAAGTTTGTACATCCACAATCGAGACTATAGATACTTAGCTTTAATATTTAATTTGTGTGTGGATCAAGGAGTCTTCCCGGATTTATGAAATACAGTAAGGTTATACCACTTTTTAAATCTGGGGACAGTAAAGACACCAACAATTATAGGCCAGTATCTGTGCTGCCGGTATTCAGCAAGGTGTTCGAAAAGGTAATGCTCAATCAGATGCTTAATCATTTTAACACCAACCAAATCTTACACGATCAGCAATATGGTTTCACAAAAGGATGTTGTACGACTGACGCCGGTGTCACTTTATTAAAACACATATTTACAGCGTGGGAGGAGGCCCAAGATGCCATGGGAATTTTTTGTGACCTCTCCAAGGCATTTGACTGCGTAAATCATGAAACCTTACTCTTGAAACTTGAGCATTACGGACTAGGTAAACTTGCACTCAGTTTAGTAAAATCTTATTTAAATGATAGACAACAGCAAGTTCAAATTAATGGTGTCAATTCACTCGGTCTAAAAGTAGAAATGGGTGTTCCACAAGGCTCGATATTGGGTCCTTTCCTCTTTTTAGTATATATTAATGATCTACCCCATCTATTAAAAAACCAACCTCAAATGGTGTTATTTGCTGACGATACTTCCCTAATTTTTAAGATAAATAGACGTGCATCAAATCTTGACGACGTAAATAACGCCCTACTGCAAGTCCAAAATTGGTTCACTGCTAATAATTTAGTATTAAATGGGAAAAAAACTAAATGCATAAGATTTGCTTTACCAAATGTTAAAAGTAGTGATTGTGACATAGTATTGAACAAAGAGAAACTAGAATTCGTCGATAAAACTGTTTTCCTGGGGATCACGCTCGATTCAAGGCTGCAATGGGGTCCTCATTTAACATCTCTTACGGGACGGCTAAGTTCAGCAGCATATGCTGTGAGAAAAATCCGTCAATTTACTGATGTAGATACCGCGAGACTAGTCTATTTCAGTTACTTCCATGGTATTATGTCTTACGGTATTTTACTATGGGGACGGGCGGCAGATATCGAGTCTATTTTTATTCTGCAGAAAAGAGCCATCAGAGCAATATATGGCCTCCGCAGACGCGATTCTCTAAGGGAACTGTTTAAAGATATTAACATCATGACGGTACCTTGTCAATATATCTATGAAAACATCATGTATGTAAGGAAACATCTAAGTCTTTTCAGTAAAAGAGGTGATAGACACAATTATAGGACTAGAAATAGGGACCAATTAGTTCAACCGGGTTTCAGACTGGCTAAAGTAGACTCATCCTTCATGGGGTACTGTTTAAAATGTTATAATAAAATACCTCCCCACATACTCCAACTGAACGAAACGAAATTTAAATCTTGTATAAAACGCACACTATGCTGCCAAGCATATTATAAGTTGGGGGATTACATCGCTGATAAAAATGCTTGGCTTAGCGCTGGTCCAGCTCCACAAGGGCACATAAATTAATTGATGAGCATTCGAAAGTGTTGTTGCGGCTGATGAAGATTGTAAAAACTATCTTTCTTTGTATAAATTCAATCTCTTTGTATTGTATAATTGCATATCACATGTGTGGGCATTGTGACCACGTACATTCCATAAAGCTACCATTACCTGGGTACGTCTTTCATTGACTTGAATGTGCCCTGGCGGCTGAGAGTGTCATGCTCACTCAAATGTCTCGCTGATGGTGGCGTGTGTGTTGGATCATTAAGTTCCCTTCAAAATGGTTGAGCTAAATGGTGCTGATCCATGCGTCATGTTCGTGAACGGGCGCCGTCAGTAGGGACTGGTCATCTCTTAGCTGCCACGGTTTATTTTAATTTTTGAATTGTTTTTATTTTTGTTTTTAGTTACGGACGCTTTTAACGTGCACGTCTTTCTACATTGTTCTCACATGTATAATTTCAACATGAATAATGTAACCAATATTTTGTAACAATTTTTTTTATTTAAAAGAGTGTCCGTGGAGTTTCTTGCCCGTTCTTCTCCATAGGTACCTACTACGCTTTGGAATGGGCAACTAGCTTCATCTTTCTGACTGACCGACCCCTTGACAATTCAAAAGTACCTGTAATTGGTTTATTTGAAATAAATGCTTTGAGTTTGAGGTTGAGTTTGAGTTCATACGTAGATATCTAGTTTTCGTATAATTTGTGATCGGCACAAAAGTAAATTAAACACAACAATAGCGGTTTAAAGACGCACTACTGTGCTGCCACCTATAATGAGCTTTCAGTTTTTAACCTCATTCAATAATAATAGCATCATGTAAATAGAAACTGCCCACTACATTGGATTGTCGTCAAGCCATTTTGCCTTTTCATTTTACTGGTTTAAAGGGTTAAAACTGAAAGCTCATATCAGATGGCAGCACAGTTGTACGTCTTTGTAAACCGCCATTGTTGTGTTTGTTTACTTTTGTGTCGATCACAAATTATACGAAAACTAGATAAATATGTATGAGACTTGTAGTGTAGCACTATTAATAAACGAGGTAAGGACAGGGGAAGCGTCTACCACTGGTAAAAAAGCAGCTTTAGCGAGAAAGTCAATAAATTATGAACATTTTATAATTTATAGGTTATTTTGTGTTTGTTGACTTGAAGTTCGTTTTTTGTTAAAGACTGGAGAACTGCGATAGAACTAACCTGATCAGAGTTGAAAACCAACTTGGTCTTGATCTTCCTGCCTTAAAAACCTCAGAGATAGCACTCCCAGCACTGATCTAACAAGATAATTTAAACACACACATACTTAAGTTCTATCTTGTTATGATATGTAAATTACAGTTAACTGTAATTTACATATCAGATCACAAGTGCCTGTATGTAACTAAAACAGACTTAGTTCTCTTGGGAGCCACAGAGCATGTAACTCAGAGTCAGAACATTCAGTTTTTGAGAATTCCTAACCTTCTTTAGCCAACCACATAAAAAAACAAAACTCCCAACATGAAAATTGTAGCACTGACAATGACAATCATGACCTTGAACGGATAGGGATGCGCAACGTATAGAAATCAACAAATTTATCGATGTCGATGAAATGCATTCTATGCAGATAATAGTAAGGATCCAAAACTAAATTTCGAAAATTCGGTAAAATAAAACACAGATTAATATGATTTCAGTATTTATTAATGTATATAAATGAGCAAGCAACATATCAGTACGTCTATCAGACCAAAAATGTTTTTTTTTTTTTACGCCAACTTCACAATTTTATTTCTCTTAGCTCGCCCTTTTCCAAGAGATTGGTACTGCGAGTGATGACAGGCTGCATTTAGTTTCTTTTGTAATTGTTCCATCAACTGATTTTCCCTAGGTTAGTGTGTTCCTAGTGTTAGTTAGTTATCTGTAAAGATAATTAAATATAAGCAACATTTACGATGAGACTTGTTAACATTTCCTTGCATAAAAAACGCAGGGATCTTTTCTATTTGAAATGAGCGATACAAACACAAATTAACTCAATCAATTTTGAGAATCTCTTTCTCTGTCTATTTGTTTTTAACATCATCACATGAGAAAATAATGGATTATAATGAAACTACCTAAACAAGAGGTTATATTTATATTTTTTACAATTTGATGAATGACATAAGAGCACTCTACTGTATATTATAATAGAGATCCTTTGAGACCTTTTGACTCTGGATGCCGATACATAATTATGTTGTGGAAATTCTACCAATTGTCCGTCAATGAAAGGAAAGGTCACCACATTCTAAGTTGGGATTGCATGTCTTTTCAGAGAGAGACACAACACACTGCGCTGCTCGAGGGACTCAATAATGAGTTCCCTATTACGAAAGCCATAAACGACCGGGTACCCAAACAATTTATCTTCGATAAAAAATACAGGATAAAACAGGTAGTGGCACTGGTGCTGGAATCTTCTCAGAGGACTACAACATACACATAGCCACACCATTGGGAGTCCATAACACAGTGTTCCAGGCCGAATGCATGGGTGTATCTCTTGCCGCTTCAGCCATCATGGCCAGGGGAGTTAAAGACCACTCGATACGTATGTAGACAGTATGGCTGTTCTGCAAGCACTAAACAGTCACACTGTTGACTCTGGGCTAATGTTAAGGCGCTGGTGGCACTCGTATGCCACCAGCGCCTTAACCAGGTGGATAGCCTCAATAATATAACCATTCAATGGATCAAGGGACACAGCGGTTCGCGGGGCAATGACGCAGCCGACGAACTTGCCAGAAGGGGCATGGCACCAGTGGGGCCTGAACCCATTGCGCCATTCCCCTTCGGGTACCTACGCACCCTGGTAAGGAAAAGAACCAGGGATCAACATCACAAACTTTGGTTGGACCACGGTGAATGCAGGCAGGCCAAGGAGGCACTCCCTATAATTGATGGCCGCCTCACGAAACAGGTTCTCCGACTAACGAAACAGCAGCTGCGTACAGTTACAGCAGCTGTAACTGGCCATGGGTCATTTAATAAACACCTCTTTGTCATAGGAGTCACAGACAGTCCGCTGTGCAGAGCCTGCATGGAGGACGACGAGACAGCAGCTCATGTGCTGTTAAACTGCCCGGTGGTCGCCGCATACAGGGCCAAGTACTTCGGTAACCCAGGTACCCTACGTGAGATTGTCAGTGACACCAAGGCGTTGCTAGTCTTCTTTGAGGAGCTGGGGTGGATCGAATAATCAATTTTCCCACCCGTACGCAAAATACGCGCTTTAACGTGGAGTTGCGGATACCAGCCCGTATTACCTGTTACCTATGTCTTTTCAGATGATTTCCCTTTTTGTTAAAATCCTTTTTTCCAAAGTGGTTAGTACATACATTTCGCTGCACATGCAGTTTTTCTATTGGTAGATGCACCAGTTCTTAATTACCAACTGCTTTTAGCCACTCTCCACAGCTGGAAGATATAAAATATAAAAGGTTACTTATAAGTTCATAACTGACTATGTTTGACTGTAAATTTAAAACACCCAATTTATACTATCAGCGTAACTAAATGGTGATAATACTTAGATTTATTTCATAATCCCATTATTTACATAATTACATAATGGTGTCAAGGTAGATAATATAATCCTTAGAATCTCTGACCCATATATTTAGCAGTCAAGATAGAATTACAATTGAAATTAGAATATAAATATTACTGCAGGCACAATGTTTTTAACCATTTCTTCAAGAGTTTCAACTAATCTTGATGATTGATGGCTCGAGAGTCATATTACAGAATTTGTGTGATGCTATTAATTTCCTAATTGTAAATTAATAGCATAGTGTTAGGTGAGCACAAGATCACATTAGCAATAAATATCGGTACTCACCGGTTTGGATCCAGTGGAAACTTGGAAAATTGCAACTTATTTACGGTATGCCAGGCCTCCTTGATACCACAAACTTCACATCTTTTAAGACCCTTAGCAATGATTGTTCACAAACTTAAGAGTCACTGTCAATTATTCTGTTAAGATATATTCCAAAATCTTACAGAAAAAGAAAAAACAAACAGAAAAATCAGAACACAAACAATAATAATCGCGCGAAAGCAGACATGTTTGATTATATAGAAAAGACTCTGTGGTGCATGTTTGTGCACATTTCGTAATTTAATGTTGGTCATCATGTCATTCTGACGTGTTTTTCTGAATGTTGGCTAAAGAAGGTTAGGCATTCAGTACAAAAATAATTTGTTCGGAGTTTCACAGCACTGTTGGGAGCATCACCTATAAACCACTTTCTCCCATAAAAGGCTTAAAGGATAGAATATTGTGTAGACAAAATATCAGATAAAAAAAAAATCGGAGAGCTTTCTCCTGTTATGTACAGACGCCAGCACTTCAAGCTACTACAATCTGTCAAATTTATTTAATAGATTTTCAACTTTATTGCTTACACTTAAGGTTCAAAGTTGATTGGGAAAATTTGACAGTTTCGGGTAGCTTGATGTGCTGGCGTCTGTACTCTATAGCAACGTTAGTCCTGATAAAATTGTATGTTTTGACAGCTGTCTGTGTAGAGGAATAACGGTGAATTACGATACTTTGAATATTAGAGCAAAGTAATAAAAAGACAATTAGCAGTATTTTGAGTGGTTTCAGTGAAATATTATATCTCCCACAGTTTACTTCTTATAACATCTTTGGCAAATACATGGGGCCCCGTATTTTTGCAGTAAACAGCTGCGCAACTAAACTCAATAATTAATTATGCGTAAAAAAAGTCGCTTGTTTACAAAAAATGTATGGCTAGCTGTCAAATTACAAGACGCTGGAGATTAGCGCTATCTAAAGTGAGCAAGTGGGAGTTTTATCCCCATTAATTGGCTTAGTGGATTGTCTCGGGGATTATTGGCACCGTCTAACTAATCCATTTTTTTTTTCATTTTATTGCGAGCAGAGCGGGCTCCATATGTTATTTTTGACGTCTTTCTTGTGTGTTTCAAAATCCCTGAGAATTGTTTTATTTACAGTTTTGTAAATTATACGCACTATTCTCAACAACATAATGTCAAAATTCCTCATATTTTACGAGATTTCTCTAAATCTTAAGATTTAGAGAAATTTAAATGAGATGTGGCATCTACATCACCACATGCGAACTGACGTCACGCAAAATCCTGCATCGCGCATGCAGAGTTTACCGCGCTACTTGCGGATTTACCCGTCCGGAGTAACTTCCCTTTTTAACTCACTATTTTATACTCACACTTTTCTAACTCTGGAGGATGAGTAAACTTTAAACTCTGTTTCTATTACCTCTCTATGGATGAAAAATTTATAACATATAGTTTTGGTGAATGAAGATTTCGGTGATTTTTATTACGGAATGATCAACAGCTCATTATTTCAAAATCAGCTTTATTTTAATATAAAAAAGAAACATTTACTTTAGGTTGTCTATTAGAAACTGTTATTTCTATTTCAATGTTAGAAACTTAATGCTTGAAAAAAATATATAATTTTAATCATAGTACAGACGCCAGCACATCAAGCTACTATAATCTGTGAAATTTATTTAATAGATTTTCAACTTTATCGCTGAATTTTAAGGATCAAAGTTGATTGGAAAAATTTGACAGTTTCGGGTAGCTTGATGTGCTTGCGTCTGTACCTCAAAATCAGTAGGTTTTCATCTAACTTGAGTTAGTTATGTGGCGACACCTACAAGGCCTCATGTGAACTAAGCAATCCCCAACCAAAAATATCAGCGCAACAATAAATCAGTGCCTCCAATAAAAAAAAAAACAGCCAAGTGCGTGTCGGAGCACGCACAATGAAGGGTTCCGTAGTTGGGATGAATTTATCCCAAAAACAAACTTGACTTTGTAGTTGAAAAATATGTTCTCCCATACGGAATGTATGAGAAAATATGATTTTGGAACTGCAAAGTTGCAAGTTGGTCGATTATTACTCGTTAACTTGTAGAGCCTACTTAGCTGTAATAGTTTTTATAAACTACTGCTGTGATTTTTTTCACACATTCAAACCAACCATTTAGCTGGCAGGGGGGGGGGGACACTTGACTCTAACAAAAATTAGCACTTTGAAGCTTAATATTTCGCAAACGGATCCTTGAATCCAAAAATGAATTTCACAAACTCGCAATGTTTTTAAAGGACCTTTCCAATGATACCTCACACAATGGGTTAAAAAAAAACATGACCACTTTACGTGTAGGAGAGGTACCCTAAAAAAATGTTTTTCATAATTTTGTTTTACACTTTGTCGGTGTAATTAATATGTATTTCTATGCCAAATTACAGCTTTCTAGCACTAAGGGTCTCGGAGCTAAACCGCGGACAGACAGACAGACGGACATGTCGAAACTATAAGGATTCCTTGTTTACTACGGTACCCTTAAAACGGAATAAGTTGAGTTATGCCCTTTTGTTTTTATGGCACCATTCTAAGCCAGTAAAATGAAAAGGCAAAATGGCATAAAGACAATCCAATGCAGTAGACTGTCTCTATTTACACGAGGCAATTATTGGATTGGCTTAGTAGATTGTCTCGGGGATTGGCCTCGTCTAAATGGTCCATAAATTTTATTTGCAAGGTGATTCTGATCTTGAATGTTAAGCCGGCCCACGTCTCCACTAAGGCAGCGCGGCTTGGCCTCACGGAGCCGCGTTGCCCTAGTGTATGGACACGACTTAAAAACAAAAATAATAGAATCCGTCGCGTCGCGCGGCGCCGCCGTCGCCTGCAAGTGAAAGGTAAAATTCCCAAAAGACTAGTAGTTGGCAGTTTAGAAATGAAAACCAAAAAAGTAAATTTGTCCTTGATTCAAACTTCATAGAACATTGATTGAGGTTATAATTGTGGTTATTATTTCAGGTTATGTTTTACCAAAATATGAAAAGAAATTAAGAGAGAGGTAAAAAAATAAAATGTACTTACAGAAGAAGTGCGTTTACATTTAATGGAATCTTCTTCTGAAAATAGTTTTGCTTGGACTGATACATCAAGTGATAGCATCAATAGCACCTCAATGTGAGTACTAATCTGCTTGAACCATTAGACTGTATTTCATGGAGTACCTATCTTATTTGTTTTGGTATTTACGTGGTCATGCTTCTTTCATCAGTCTATCTATAGAACGTGTTCCTTTTGGTACCTATCCCATAACTTTAGGGTAATAATCAAGTCAAAGAATCAACTGGCTAATTAACATGAAATTATTTTTCTTCTTTTTTTTTCATTGTCCTTTTTCATTCGACAAAGTCACGATTATTTATGTAAAACACCCTTACGTGAAATACGACCACGTCGCATAGATAAGTCTTAAAAGATATAAAAGGTTGGTTTGAATGAAAATGATTTACTCGACTCGTACATTTCATCAATGAAACTTAGATACCTACTGTAGTAAAGAATATACCCGTATTTAGGTTTTATTGGTCAGTGGGTCGTCTTAGGGAATTTAACAAAATTCAACATAATGATCAGAGGTCGGAATTAGGTAGAGTTATTTATGTACTTACACTGATTTCATACAACGAAAGAATAAAGTGGATATGCCCCAAATCCCGGGATTAATTTTGAAGAGCAGAAAAATCCCGTGATCTATTAAACAAAAGCTATTTACTTTTACACAATTTAAACCACTGCATGCGCGACGTTGCCAAATTAATATCAACAACATTTGATGTCCGAAGTTGCAAAATTCCAATGCGCACACGTGTGCATTTATTAGTAATATTGTTGGTCACACGAGATTGTCTATTAGAAATCCCAGTCAGTGGGTCGTCTTAGGGGCTCGGGAAGATCCATATAATGATACAATGAAACAATCAATCCCGACTGTTATGTTTGAACCCTGTCGATTGTTTATCATTAGTTGTCAAGTGTAACATTTTGTAATGAGGGTAAAAAGGAATAAAACAGTTTGCTTTCTGATCTCGAATTGGTTCTATCTTTTATTGGCGACTGCGGAAAATAACTTGGATTTCGGTGAAAATGACAGCAAATGTAACGAATATAGTGTTTCCCGGACTATTTAACCCTAAGACTGATAAGTGGTGTGATTATAAAGAACAATTACTGTGCGCGCTCGATGCGGCGGCTTATGACAAACTTAACCTCGACAAGGGACGATCGCTGTTTCTTTCTCAGTGCGGCAAAGACACTTTCGCGTTAATTGCATCACTTTTAGTTCCAAAACGTCCTACGGAAGTACCTTTAGTGGATATTTTCAGTGTTTTGACTAAATTCTGCAAGCGGGAAAATTTTACAAACATCAACAACTGCAAGGTGAAAGCGTGCAAGACTTTGTGGCGGCTATAAGTTTGCTCGGTGCAAAAAGCAATTTCATGGACTTGAAACGCCAGTTGAGAGACCGACTAGTGCTGGGGGTGCGGGACGATCGCTTGCGACGCGACTTATTGAAAAAGAAAGACTTGACATACGAGGTCGCGTTACAGATGTCTGGACTATCAAGTGACGTTCCCTGATTTGTACCCTGCGTGTGTGGCTAGTGAGTCTAAGCAAACTTCTTCCAGTGTCAAGGAGACTGAACCTATGGACATTGGTAAAATTAACTCGGACGAGTGTCGACGGTGTGCTCGCGCACACAGGCCGGGCGAGCGCTGCCCGTTTGTTAAGGCGAAGTGCTTCTACTGCAAAACGTTTGGGCATATTGCGACGGCCTGCGCCAAGAAGCCAGGTCGTGTACACGAGGTCGAAGACACGAGGGAAGCCAACACGAGTGTGGACACTTCAGCTGAGAAGATGATGGGCATATACGTATACGTATGCGTGGATAATTACTCACCACCTATTACCACAGACGTTATGATAGACGGCGTTCATTTATTTATGGAAGTGGACTCAGGTGCATCGCTTACCATTATGTCGGAAGAGACATACAAGATTCTGTGGTTGACGCTCCCACCCCTACGAGCTACCAATCTTAAGCTCGTGACATGGACTCAAGACCCTTTGAAAGTATTAGGACTAACAGACATGCGTGTTGTGCTGGGTAATAAGGAAGCGCAATGTGAACTAGTCGTGGTGAAGGGGAACGGACCAAATCTGGTGGGCAGGAATTAGTTCCATACACTGGGCCTTCAAGTATCAGGATTGTGCTGGGCTGAAGAGGAGATAGAATCATATAAAAAAGAATTTCCTGAAATATTTAAAGAAGGACTCGGCGAGTACAAAGGTCCTAAAGTGTCACTTCACGTGCGGCGTGTGCGGGTGTACTGACTTCTGTTCGTTATTCTGAGTGGGGAACACCGGTGACGCCGGTGATGAAAGAAGACGGAACAGTACGAATGTGTGGTGATTATCGTGTCACGGTGAACACCGCTATAGATCTGTATCTATAGCGGTGTTCACCGTGACACGATAACGCTTCCACAGACGTCAGCAGCGGGTAGATGTCTGTACATCTACCCGCTGCTGACGTCTGTGGAAGCGTTTGTAAGACTTAGTGGCGGCAGAATATTTAGTAAGCTGGACTTGAAAAACGCGTACACACAACTGAAGGTCGACGACGCGACAGCTATGCTGCTTACGCTGAACATTCCTATCGGTCTAATGAAAGTGAATCGCCTGCCATTCGGTGTCAGCGCGGCGCCAGCGATTTTTCAGCATCTGATGTCGACGGGGTTAGCGGGTATGGACGGAGTGGCATGTCTATTAGATGATATCGCTGTCACTGGAGCCACGATTGAAGAACACAACCGGAGATTTACTGCAACAGATGGGTCTCCGCCTCAACGTAAAGAAATGCGTGTTCGCTGCGAACAGCATCACATTCCTAGGGCACATGCAGAGGGACTTCACCCATCACCTGCGAAAGTAAAAGAGATTCAAGAAATGTTGGCCCCAACCAACAGAGAGACCTTGCGTGCTTTCCTGGGGTTATATAATTTTTATGAAAAATTCTTGCCTGACAAGAGCACTGTGTTGGAACCACTGTATCGACTTTTAGAATCAAAAAGACCTTGGCGCTGGGGTGAGAAGGAACATGAAGCGTTTGTGGAGGCAAAGCGATTACTGTCATCAGATCGTACGTTTGTGGGCTATGACTTGCAGAAAGAACTACTTCTCATTTGTGATTCATCGGAATACGGTCTCGGAGCGACTATTGCATACGTCATGGAGGACGGGTCAGAGCGGCCGGTGATGATGGCTTCATGGACACTACAGGCGCACGAGAGACGATATGGGCAGATCGATAAGGAGGCTCTGGCTATTATATTTGGATTGACAAAGTTTCACGAATTCTTGGCGGGTCGTAAATTTTGTATTGTGACAGATCATAAGCCGTTGGTCGGTTTATTCAATCCCGTAAAACCAATTCCAGACCAGATATCACCAGGATGTTGCGCTGGTCATTGAAACTTTCCAGTTATAATTACAGTATACAGTACAAGCTTGGGAAATTAATCGGCAACGCGGACGCGTTGAGCAGATGGATCGCTCCGGACACGTCGAGTGTGCACGAGGATGTGCTGCGCGACGTGCTACTGCTGGAGGAGCAGCCGAGCGGCTGGGAGCTGGACGCTGCTAAGATAGCCACTGATACCAACAAAGATGTGGTAAAAAGTAATGTTTCACGCAAAAAGTAATGTTTCACGTTTTGCACGGATGTCCAAGAAGGAACATAGACCCGAACCTACAAGCTTATTGGACGCGGAGAGAGGCTCTTTCACATAATAAAGGTTGTTTATTGTGGAGTAACAGAGTCATAATACCTTCGTCCTTACAGGACAATGTGTTAAAGTTGTTACATGCCCCTCATGCGGGCATTATCCAGACTAAAGCGTATGCAAGAGGCTACGTGTGGTGGGTCGACATGGATCGGCAGATTAAGAGTGTGGTGGCCGCGTGTCAGCTAGTAAGAAATAACCCACCAAAGGACCCGCAGACTTGGATTGTTCCAGAGAAGCCGTGTAGCCGTGTGCATGTGGATTTTGCGGGGCCCTTTCAGGGAAAAACGTTTTTAGTCCTAGTAGACAGCTACAGCAAATGGTTTGAAGCTGAAATCATACCAGCGATGAACAGTGGTACGGTGATAGCTGTTATGAGGAAAATTTTCATTTCACAAGGGCTGCCCGACGTGTTGGTGTCCGATAATGGACGTGCGTTGACCTCGGATGAATTTAATCATTTTCTTAAAAAGAATGGAATTAAACATTTATATTCACCGCCCTACCACCCAGAGACAAACGGGCAGTTTGAACGCACGATTCAAACATTTAAGAATAAGATAAAGAAACTAAAGAACTTGGACATGCAATGGCAGGAGAAACTTTGCAAAGTTCTATACTATTTACGGACTGTGCCCAATAGCTCTACTAACAAGACACTTGCTGAGTTACTGAATGGGCGAAGATACAGGACTGCAGTGTCGAGCTTATACCCCGACTTGGCGCCGAGCCGCGCCGAGCAGCAGCTGGAGGCGGCGGCGGCGACGCAGCGCCCGCCCGCGCGGACTTTTACGCTGCTGCAGCCCGTGCTCATGCGCATGTACGGGCCCGGGAACAGGTGGCGTCGGGCCACCGTGGAGACGGTGGAGGGGCCGGCCACTTATGTGGTGAGGACAGAAGATGGAGAGCTGCATCGGCGACATGCAGACCAAATACTGGCCAAGCCGCCGGACACATCTGCTTATGGGTCACCTGTAGTGGAAAGTCAGCCAGCCAATGAGACGGACTCGGAATTATTACAGGATCCGCCGATTGTGATTCAGCCACCTGAATTATGGCCAGATATTATAGGAATTCCTAATGAATGACTTAAGTGATTGCTATGTTAGAATTCTATAATTTTTTTGTTAAATTGATTTTGTTGTCTACTGTTTAATTTACATAACATAACATCACGCCTTGTTTCCCCGAAGGGTTGTGCAGAGGTGTACCTGTAGTAGGTACACCCACATTTCGCTAGTTATGTTTAAGTCCCATGTAATAGGGGGCGAGCCTATTGCCATCAACCGGGCACAAATCCAGACTCCGGGCTGCTACTGAGAAATTCCAGATAGAAAAACCCAATAACACTTTGACCGACCCGGGAATCGAACCCAGGACCTCATGCTCAGCAGT
Organism: Agrochola litura; assembly: GCA_949152395.1. Taxonomy (NCBI): domain Eukaryota; kingdom Metazoa; phylum Arthropoda; class Insecta; order Lepidoptera; family Noctuidae; genus Agrochola; species Agrochola litura. The sequence continues at coordinate 26,296,988 of OX424499.1, forward strand.
AGCGCTTGCGACCACTAGACCAACGAGGCAGTTTAATATTGTATTTACCAATCATTATGAAAGAAAGGTATGTTATGTTTGAACCCTGTCGATTGTTTATCATTAGTTGTCAAGTGTAACACTTTGTAATTAGGGTAAAAAGGAATAAAACAGTTTGCTTTCTAATCTCGAATTGGTTGTATCTTTTACCGACAATTCTGTTTCTTCTTTACTTAAGACGTTCAATATTGACCAAGGAGTTTATAATATATTACTACCGCCCCTAAGACGACTAACTGACCCTACATTCTCCTGGGCTTATTTATTGTGCCACGTAGTCAATTAGATGGGTAGGCGGACGTCGTACTCTTTCAGAACGATGCAGAGCCAGAGTCTGGCCTGATGTTCTGTGGCTGGACCATTTCATTCTGGGAATCTCGCTGGCCATCTGTGTTACGATCATCGCCATCGACTGCATTGATGAATTCGTCGTCATCATTGTAATCAGATCCATCCGTTTCTTCCCCAGCAGGAGCTAGGTGTCGATTAGATACGACAATTTCTCTACCAATGCTCAAATGTATACGAGAATGTTGAGGGTTACATTCCAAAGTCTCTACTTCTTCAACCAGTGGATCATATTTGCTGGTTTGATTATGGTTTCGCATTAATTCAAATTCCATTTATTTAAAAGACAACTTATTGGTCCACAGTAGGTGTTAGTAGTACCTACACGTAATATATATTTAAAAACAATTTTTTTTTGATGTTATGACGTCTTATAAAACGACTAAACGACTAGCTTCTGCCCGCGACGTAATCCGCGTGGAATAGTTACTTTGGTGCTCCGCTCCTACTGGTCTTAGCGTGATGATATATGGGGAAATGGGGTATCTAACACTGTAAGAATTTTTCAAATCGGACCAGTAGTTCCTAAGATGAGCGCGTTCAAGCAAACAAACAAACTCTTCAGCTTTATATATTACTAACTTTTGCCCGCGGCTTCGCCCGCATGGATGTCGGAAAATATCCCACGGGAACGTACTACCGAGATTTCATACCTAATAACAGGAAAACGTCGAAAACTATTCAATAAAATTATATGATTCAAAGACATATTTTAATCTAAATTAAATGCACAATTTATTTTTTTGGATAAGGATTAATACTATACCGGTCGGAAATAACAATTAAAGAACAATGGGCAAAATGTCCCTACCCTTGTAGCACTCCCATCTATGTATCAAATGAAAGTACTTGAAAAGTGTATCATTTCATTGTATTACAGCAAACCTATAAAGCATGGGTGAAAAAAGTTATTGACTTAGCAATCAAAATACAAACGGTACATAATGTTAGGTAGAATTCATGTTTCTCTTCAATTTATTTTAATTATTTAAGCGCCTATTGCGTCGACATTTCATACTTTACAATATACAGCGCGTGGCGCGTAGTATGAGTAAGCGAGACACAGAATCAGAGTCGAACATACAGTTTACATAAATATAAAAACTTGTTGAAGCCCTTTCTCGTGGTATGTACAGATGGGTACACTGTCGACATAACCTGTGGACCTCATGCTGCAACCACTTACCACGCTACCATAATGAGCGAACAAATGAACGAAAATCATGCGCCAACACACTATTTATTGCATGAAAACGATGCATTTATATACTAGATCGCGGCTTTAGAGACGCAATTCCCGACCTAAAAAAACATGGCTAACGAGTAAGCAAATGAGTCAAGAAAAATCACAATTGCACGATGGGTCGTAGAAGTCCTAAATGAATGGTTCAAAAGGGATTATAAGATATTTCGAAACCAAGTGTGTTCCCGCAAGCGCCTACCAAAATTCGCATGCAGTTCAATGTCGAGGCTACGTGGATTATGGCTAATCGTTATTATTTTCAACGTCTGACGACCGGCTACCTACATCTGTAATATTATCACAATAAAATTGCACGATCACATCAAGCAACGTATTTTTTCATTATTCCCATAATTATACCTGGATCAATCCCGCACATGGTCCTTCGAGCGCGGATTTTGGAGATTTGAAGAATATTTACTCCGATCAGCGAATTGTTACAAAGGGATTGAAGAGAATTGGTGGACATCAAAAATCATAGTCGACGCCCGGTGTGGCACGTGAATTCTGCTGCGTCATTCAGAAGATTGTTGGAATTTACGTGGTCTGGATACTTAATAGCTGATAAAAGGCGTATTTATTATTAAATTTGTGTACCCAACACTCTATTTAACAGGTATAATTAGTGTAAGTCAGCCGTTAATAGCCAGGTTAGTACAAAATACCTATTGTCATTTTTTCTTTGTTCTGTGAGTGGTTATAAATTGTAGTACAATTATTAACTGATCAGTAATTATTGTTCATTTTGTTATTTATACATTGGTAAAGAGTAGTTCTTTGTAGTAACTGCATTATTTTGCTTTACGGTGTAATAATTTTACAGTTATTGAGACAGTTAGGTAATTACATTAGTTAGCACAGATAGACAATAGAAATCATTGCAATTGCAGTGTTATTATTAAAGTTTAGTCAAATATAACCGTCAATACGCATAGTTTATTATAAACTCTAAATTATTATTTATGTAAATTCACTCTAAAGTTAGTGTATTTTAATCTTGTACGTATTTCAGGCTGCATCATTTGTAATTGTAATTTAAACGTTGCTATAACTTTATTTATATACATTCCAGGTTGATTATACCAGATTACGCAATGCCAGAGGATAAGGAATTAAATAAAGATCTCGTTAGGAAACGAGCGAGTTGCAAAGGAAAGGTGACAATTTTCTCAAACCTTTTAAATTCTTTGCATCCCTCTTCTTTGAGCCCTACTGAGGTAAGCGAGTTGCAATTACGTTTTACTAGACTCGAGGCATTGTATGCCCAATATGATGAGGTGCAATTATTGCTGGAGTGTAGTACTGATGACTTGGATGGTCAGATGTCGGAACGCGCAGAGTTTGAGTCTCTTTATTACAAAACCCTATCTAAAGCTAAACAAATGTTGGATGATAATAGGAAAGGAGATTCTAACGATATCTGTGACGTAATGTCGCGTTCTAGCAATCATAAGTTTGTTAAATTACCGACTATTCAGTTGCCGAAATTCAGTGGTTCTTATACAAACTGGTTAGAGTTTCACGACACATTTGTTAGTCTCATCCATTCAAATGATGATATGGACGAAATAAATAAATTTCATTATTTGAGGTCATCCTTAGAAGGGTCTGCTGCTGTGGTGATCAACTCAATTCAGTTTTCTTCTGCAAATTATTCGGTAGCATGGAATCTTCTCTGTGAGAGGTTTGATAACAAACACCTGCTTATCCAACATCATGTTTCTGCATTATTTCAAATTGACACCCTTCAAAGGGAGTCGTCAGTTAATTTAAAGGGTTTACTTGATGTTGTTAACAAAAACATACGTGCCCTAGAATCTTTAGATGAACCTGTTTATCATTGGGATACTTTACTAATTTATATTATCACACACAAATTAGATACTAAAAGCTATCGTGAATGGGGTGAGTATAAGGGCCGCCTGGACAAGAATTCTAAAGTTACGTTTGAATTATTCATTACTTTTATTAAAAACCGTGCTGAGATACTAGAAACGTTCGAATTGGAAGCTTCAACGAATACTAAACACTCACACACAGGTAAAAATCCAAACAAAGTAAGGTCAATGCTGGTACAGGATTCTAATAAAAATAATTCAGGTGAAATTCCAAGTAAACAGAACGATGGTGTTTCAAATAAGCCTAAGAATTGTGTTATGTGTAACGGTGATCATAAGTTAAGTAGTTGTCCTCAGTTTTTATCGTTGAGCAATGAAGCTCGTTTGCAGTTATTACCTAAATACAAAGTTTGTTACAACTGTTTTAATCTAGGACATTATGCAAACAACTGCAAAAAGCCAGGTTGTAAACTATGCCGTCGTAAACACAACACTATTGTTCACGTTGATAAATTCTTGAAGTCAGACGCAAGTGGTGCTTCTGCTAGCAGTGTTGTTGTTGACACGAATGGCAGTGCGACTGTCTCCACTCAGCCCGCTACTATAGGTACCGGGGTATCGCTGTCCGTAACTGTTGAACACGGTGACGTGTTATTGTCCACTGCACTCGTCAAGGTCATGAGTATTAATGGTCAGCAGTATATTGCTCGTGCTGTGCTTGACAGTGGCAGCACGTCATGTCTCATGACTGAGAGGTTATACCACCAGCTAGGTTTGACTGCCAAGACAGTAAACAATTCTATTATAGGTATCAACAACTCATCATCTTTTATCAATAAAATGTGTTCTGTATCAATAAAATCTTTAAATAATCATTTTAGTATGGATATCAATTGTTTTATTCTCCCATCCATCACAGATGAGATTCCAAGTAAACATGTTAACTTGTATAAAATTAAAATTCCATCTGATGTTTGTCTCGCAGATCCCAACTATTACTCACCGGGGCCTGTCGATATGTTGCTAGGTGCTGACATCTTTTGGGATTTATTGGAATCTCAACGAATTAAGTTAGGTGATGGGCAACCATTTCTTTGTGAGACTAAATTGGGTTGGTTGGTCTCCGGCCCAATTAACAGTTGTATTTCTTCTAAAGTTTTAAAATGTAATTTTATAAAGGTGCGTTCAGACTGTGACGATGAATTAAATTTTAATGTTGATAAACAACTCACAAAGTTTTGGCAACTTGAAGAAGTGTGTATTTCCTCTCCGTATTCCTCAGAGGAGAAGCTATGTGAGGAGCATTTTATGAAAAACACTACTCGTTTGGAAAATGGTCAATTTTGTGTTAGGATTCCTTTAAAATGTTCCCCTGACAATTTAGGCGAATCTTTGTCAAGAGCCAAACATTGTTTTGCTTCTCTGGAACGTAGATTTAATTCTAAAATTCAATTTTGTAATATGTACAAAGAGTTCATGATGGAATATGAAACTTTAGGTCATATGTCTAGATGTAAAACTATTGATAATCAAGCGTTTTACATTCCGCATCACGGAGTTCTTCGTGAAAGCAGCGCAACCACTAAGTTAAGGGTGGTTTATAATGCAAGTAGTTTAACTAATACTGGTATTTCTATTAATAATATCCAGATGGTTGGACCCGTGCGGCGTGGTGCAGGACGATCTTTTATCGATCCTGTTGCGTTTTAGACAACATAAGTATATCCTAGTTGCTGATGTTGAGAAAATGTACCGGCAGATAGTTGTTCATCCAAATGATAGGTATCTTCAACAAATTATTTGGCGTGATAATCCGTCAAATCCATTACACGCTTATCAACTTAATACCGTGACCTACGGCACGGCCAGCGCTCCTTACCTAGCAACCCGGTGTCTTCGGCAGTTAGGGCTAGAGTGTGTTGATAAGGAGATTGGTGACGTCATCCTCCACGACTTTTACGTGGATGATTTGCTTACCGGAGGAGATGACATCAATAAAGTCAAAGAGTTGCGTCATAAAGTTACTTCTACTCTCGCTTCAGCGCATATGAATCTAAGAAAGTGGAAGTCCAATGATATACAATTGGTAATTGGTTCTGACTTTCCCCAGTCTTCACTGGATTTAAATGTTGGTGGATTTGAGTCAACCAAAACCTTAGGCATAGGTTGGCAGCCACAGTCAGATTACCTATGTTTTCCAATTAGTCAGTCAGTTAATTTTAATAACACAAAACGTGACATGCTTTCGATTGTTTCACAAGTTTTTGATCCGCTTGGATTATTAGCTCCATGTGTAATTGTTATGAAAATGTTTCTTCAGAAGTTATGGTTGAACAAACTGTCTTGGGATGAACAGCTATCACCGGACATTAGTAAGCTTTGGAATGAAATGATTATTCATTTACCTAAATTAAATGAAATTCATATTCCACGTCGAGTTTTAATTGATTGTTATGAGTTTTTAGAATTTCACATTTTTACTGATGCGTCTGAACGCGCCTACGGCGCTTGTCTGTATGTACGAAGCGTTGATAAGCAGGGACAGGTTTTAGTGCGTTTATTATTAGCCAAAGGCAGAGTCGCGCCACTCAAGCCGACGACCATACCCAGACTTGAGCTATGCGGTGCTCTTGTAGGTGTTCGCATCTTTGAAAAGGTTGTGGCAGCATTACGGGTCAGCGCGCGGCGCACTTTCTTTTGGACTGACTCCACTATCGTTTTAGGGTGGCTAAAAATGTTACCAAATAAATTACAGCCGTTCGTTCGCAACAGAGTTGCCGAGATTTTAGATAAGACTGGTGGCTGTGAGTGGAGACATGTTCCAACTGACCAAAACCCTGCTGACTATTTGTCTCGTGGATTAGACATTAATTTATTACCTAGGTTAGATGTTTGGTGGTCCGGTCCTAGTTTTTTAATGAATGAAATGTCTTATTGGCCTTCTAAATTAATGAATTTTAATAACGAAATTTTGCCAGAAATGAAATTAGACCACACCTTGCATGTTTTATTAAATAGCAATGAATTTGATGAGTTGATAAATTTTACACGGTTTTCAAACCTTTTAAGACTTCAGCGAACAGTCGCTTATGTTTTACGTTTCATTGACGCATGTAAAAAACAACCTATTCGCGTTCCTCTTTCTGTGCATGAATTAGAAAGGGCTTTAAACTTTATCGTATGCTTATCTCAAAGTCAATCCTTTAAAGACTATAAATTACTACTTAATAATAAAACGTTACCCAAGAAAAGTGAATTAAATAAGTTTAACGTTTTTTTGGACGAGAATAATATAATGCGGATTCGAGGTAGATTACAACATTCCGATTTTCCTTATAATAAAAAGCATCCGATTCTTATTCAATCAAGTCATCATTTTTCTAAGTTACTTTTTAATTATGAGCATAAAAGATTGTTTCACGCTGGACCCCAGTTATTGTTGGCGTCTATACGAGATACGTACTGGCCCATTCGAGGTCGCAATTTAGCTAGGATGTGCTGTAAACAATGTGTTCGTTGTTGCCGATTTAGAGGTGAAACTGTAAGTCCTATTATGGGAGATTTACCACAGCAGCGAGTTCTAGCAGGTTGTCCTTTTGAAAATATAGGCTTGGACTATGCAGGTCCTATTCAGTCAGCTGTTCGTCAAGGTCGTGGCTGTAAATTAGTAAAAGTTTATATAGCTATTTTCGTTTGTTTTTCTACAAAATCAATTCATCTTGAACTAGTCGGTGATTTAACAAGCAATACTTTCATTATGGCGTTAAAGAGGTTCATATCACGTAGAGGTAAGCCGAGAAATATCTACTCGGATAATGGCACCTCATTTGTTGGTGCATCTAATGACCTTTCTAGGTTTCTTAGGACGAGTTGCGATTCGCTGTCCGAGGAGATGGCTAAGGAAGGAATTAACTTTCACTTTATTCCTGCATATTCCCCTCATTTCGCTGGCCTTGCGGAAGCTGGTGTTAAATCAACCAAGCATCATTTAGTCAGAGTGCTGGGCCTTTGTAACCTTACCTACGAAGAGCTATACACCATGATGGTTCAGGTTGAAGCCATTTTGAACTCCAGACCACTGACGCCGTTATCATCGAACCCCGAGGATCTGACGCCGCTCACACCCGGACACTTTTTGATTGGACGTCCTATGACGTCGCTGCCGTCACCTGATTATCGAGACCAGTCCATCAATTCTCTGACTCGATTTGAGCGTATTGAGCTTCTACGACAGCATTTTTGGAGCAGATGGAGCAAAGAATACATATCGGAGCTCCAACTTCGCATGAAATGGCGAGCATGTAAGGGCTCCTTGAAGCTTAATTCTTTGGTCCTGTTAAAAGAAGACAACCTCCCCCCACTCAAGTGGAAAATGGGTCGGATCGTTGCTACGTATCCAGGGACAGACGGCGTAGTCAGAGTTGCAGACGTCAAGACTTCTAGTAGTCTGCTGCGCAGATCATTTAGCAAGATTTGTCCGTTGCCGATATATCCGGAGTCTGAAGTTTCTTAGTGGTTGAAAGGCAGGCTTTCAACGCCCGGGGGTATGTTCCCGCAAGCGCCTACCAAAATTCGCATGCAGTTCAATGTCGAGGCTACGTGGATTATGGCTAATCGTTTTTATTTTCAACGTCTGACGACCGGCTACCTACATCTGTAATATTATCACAATAAAATTGCACGATCACATCAAGCAACGTATTTTTTCATTATTCCCATAATTATACCTGGATCAATCCCGCACAAAGTGTTTAACAAATCCTTACCACATTTATTTACAGACTTTCGCATAGCTGGAGCTTTGCTCAATTCATTCAGAGAACCTTTAAAAGATGTCCGTTATGCCGCAATTATTGCAGAATTAGTACAACAAAGAATTAATGTACCCAACAGGCTGGGAAACTACGTCACAGCAGAGAACGTTAACCGCCAGCGAGCGGCATTCGAATCAATGAACACCGTAGCTGATATTCCATTTCCTGTCCTCACCGAAGAAGACGTCATTTTGTTTTGTTTGGGGATCTATCATTTGCGCCTGGCACGCTCTTATGTTAGCGAACAAATGCGAGGAGGTGTATATAATATGGAAGTGTGCATGACACTAAGTCCAAGGAAGACACAGTATGACATCGAAACGGAAGATTGTATGCTCCTGAGAAGTCGTATCTCATCGAGACACATCTCAAATAAAACTTATTGCAGTTATTTACTGATCGATTGCACCTTGGAGGGCAGATCTGCCATAAAAGTATTGCTCATGCTTAACGGGTATGAGGACTGTTGGTGCTTGCGCACATACCGTGAGCATTATCTGGTACTTCGGCGTCTGCCGACATTTAGACAGTTTCGTTGGTCCTGCAAGTGCCTGGGACGATATTATTGTACAGAGTCGAAATACAACATCATATATTTCATTCACATTCGTTTATTTATTTATCTCCAAACATAGTTTATTAATTAGAATACAGGAACTTGAAAATAATTAAGTAAAATAATTTTACACAAAATACCATATTCTCGTATTCTCCCATTCATTCATTCATTCGTTCGTTCACATTTGTTATCTTTATAACAATATACATGTTTCCATCCGCAACTTAACATGCTACAAGGGTAGGGACGGGGTTCATACAAAAACGCCCATTGTTCATCAATCAAAATTAATCAAATTCTGAAAGATAAAAATGGTTATTGTGGGTCATCCTTAGAAGATAGACATATGCCATCGCAGACTTTTTTGTTGAAATTTTTAAGATGAACAATACCGTAGAACATTTTGATGTATCTTTTTCGGTTAACGCAACGCACGCCAGTAAAGCTCCAAGTCGGCATGATTTTTTCTGACTTCAACAAAAATCGTCAAATTTCAGCCAATTTACACAAAACCTTAATGAAATAAAAAAAACCTTAATAAAAAAATAAAAAAAACCTTCCGCATGAATCACTCCGTCCATTGGTGAAAACCGTTTGAAAATCCGTTAGGTAGTTATTGAGTTTATCGCGTTCAGACAGACAGACAGACGCGGCGGGGGACTTTGTTTTATAATATTGAATGGAATTATTTACCATTTTCATATGATTCCAAGTTTTTACACGGTACACTAAGTATACTGTCGTCGGCAAACAGGACGGTTTGATAATCGGTACATTTATAGATATGAGAACCAGCAAGGGCCCAAGGACACTCCCTTGGGGTATACCACAAATTGTAGACCTACCTAATGAACGAACTGTAAGCTACTTCTATCTTAGAATTAGGACAGATTCTATTTAAAACCGTAATTTGTTTTCTTCCACTTAGATAAGTCTTGATTAGGCTTAATATATTTCCTCGAATACCATAACGTTCCAACTTACGAGACCCTTAGTACTAGAAAGCTGTAATTTGGCATAGGTATACATATTAATTACGCCGACAAAGTGGTAAAACAAAATTATGAAAAACATTTCACCTCTCCTACATGTAAAGTAGTGAAGTTATTTTTTTTTCCCATGTGGGGTATTATTGGTCCTTCAAAAACATTGTGAGTTTGTGAAAACCATTTTTGGATTTAAGGATCCGTTTGCGAAATATTAAGCTTTAAAGTGCTAATTTTTGTTAAGAGTCAAGTGTGTCCCCCCCTGCCAGCTAAATGGTTGGTTTTGGATGTGTGAAAAAAATCACAGCAGTAGGTTATATAACGAAATTAAAAGGAAAACTATCACAGCTAAGTAGGCTCTACAAGTTAACGAGTAATAATCGACCAACTTAACTTTGCAGTTGCAAAAACATGTTTTCCCATACATTCCGTATGGGAGAACATATTTTTCAACTACAAAGTTAAGTTTGTTTTTGGAATAAATTCATCCCAACTACGAAACCCTTCATTGTGCGTGGTCCGACACGCATTTGGCCGGTTTCAGAACCTATGTTTATTTTTTTGTATTGCCTTCATCGATTTTAGAACTTGCTTGTGGAAATTACAATGCCAAAAACATTATCGGGTCATTGGTCAGCATCAACCGACAGTTTATTAATGAGGATCATCTAATCACGATGAGCAATGATCAATATTAAAATTACCACCCCTCCATTGAACGTCTTCCGGTCCCTCCTTAATTTTTTTTTCATTATTTTATCACTGTCGGCGTGATTACTATGTATATGTCACCGTATAATAAAATTATGAACTTTGTTAGTTTATAATCTATCGGTATTATTTCTGTTAGATTATAAACTGTCGATAAATTGTGAACAGTGACAAATCATTTACAATTTAACTCATAATTTTTCGATAGTTTATAATGTATCCATGAAAAACTGACAAATTGTGAATCAAACTTGCTTACGACGTAACGCACCTTGCGCCAATATTAAATAGCCTGCCTGGCTGCGAGCAACTTGGAAATAGCGCCCGCCGGTCGCTGCCGCAGCACCGCTCGCTTCGCTCGCTCGGCTCGCACGCGGTTGGTCACAGTTCTAACCTAACCTAACCTAACCCATTTCACCCAGTTCACAATTTTTCGACAGTTTATAATCTAACTGAAATAATACTGATAGATTATAAACTTACGGTTCTCACAATCTTACGGTGACATATACAGGGTTACTGGTAACTCGACGTATTCCTTGCAGGACGTCATAGCAGAGTTAAAATGCAACAAATTAAGCCACCAAATGTTCTACCGAAATTCAGTAGTTTTTTATTTAGAGTAGAACATTAGCTATGAAGTAATGACAAAAATTACGAAAAATAAAATGTTTAAATAGTGATCTTTGCCAAAGTGTTAGGCATTTTTGAACTTTTCATTAATAACAAAGATCTGCTACGTTATCAGCTATAATAATAACTTAAATTATAGTATAGTCGCGCCGTAAATAGTTTTTAAATTGGCTCTAAATTATTTAATCTGGGCATTATCATAAAAAACTAAAAATCTAACTAACTCAAAAACTACTGAACTTCGGTAGAACATTTGGTGGCTTAATTTGTTGCATTTTAACTCTGCTATGACGTCCTGTAAGGAATACGTCGAGTTACCAGTAACCCTGTATATACCCAAGCCAAATTACAGCTTTCTAGTACTAAGAGTCTCTGAGCTAAGCCGCGGACAGACAGACAGATGAACATGGCGAAACTATAAGGGTTCCTTGTTTACTATGGAAACCTAAAAAATATGCTATGATAGTGTTAGTATTGTGGTGTGAGCTACGCTTGCCGGGGTTGGTCCGTGGATGGGTGACCATTTCTACATACCGAGACTCCTCCATGCTTCGGAAAGTACGTTAAGCAGTTGGTCCCGGCTGTCATTCATGGATCTTTGACAGTCGTTACGGGTCGTCAGAAGCGCGAAAGTCTGACAACCAGTCTTACCAAGGGGTATCGTATTACCTAGTTACCAGTAACTACTCCACAACCCAGGTTGTGGAGTTCAGATAAGCAGTCGCTCCATGTAAAATACTGGTATTCAGCTGCATCAGGTTAGACTGGAAGCCGACCCCAACATAGTTGGGAAAAGGCTAGGCAGGTTGACTGAGTTTTAGTGGTGTGGAACCTTTAGTGCGGGATTCCAACTCACACTTGGCCGGTTTTTTTGCACCTGTAAGAATAATATAGGGTGTCAGGGACATCGACGCGAAAACTGTTACCATGGATTCAGTACCTACATGATTCTGAACCCCCCTGCGTTGAAATTTTCCGTCGGTTATTTAAAAAAAAAATCTGTTTCATAGTAAAGTGCAATACCTACGCGGTCAAAATGTATGGAACAGCTGTTTTTTTTTTAAATAACCGACGAAAAATTTCATCTCAGGGGAGTTCAGAATCATGAACTGAATCCAGGGTTTCAGTTTTCGCGTCAATGTCCCTGCCACCCCGTATAAATGCAGAACTACATTTTTCATACTTAATTTTTCAGGGCTACAGATGATATCAATGATAATTCAAATGAAAATTTTACTGCTAATGATGAAAAGAAAACAAAAGGCAAGAAATCTAGAAAAAAATACAATGATGAGTCATTTAGTTCAGAATTTAAAGTAGTTATTAAGGAAGAAAAAGCATATGATGGAATTAAAAGTAAGAGTAGTTTAAAGAAAAAAAAAATTAAAATTGAACCAGACAGTGATAATGATACACGCAAGAAAAAAAAGAAAATTAAAAGCTTGGTAACTAACGGAGACCAAAATGATTCACAAGACTCTATGTCCTATGATGAGACATACCTTAACTTGAAAGTAAAACAAGAAGAATCATCAGCTTCATCTTTTACAAAACATAAAAAGAACAAAGGCAAACGCACTTTAAGTGTAGATTCATCAAAAACTGCATTGAAAAATCATGAAAACAATTCAAGCAGTGAAATAAATGATGATGTTACTCTCAAAGAAGAAACTGAAAACGATTCAGAAATGAGTAAACTTAAGAAAAAGAAGAAGAAAAAGTCAAAAAAACATTATGATAGTGACAATCTGTATCTAGATATTGAAGAAACAGTTGTGAACAAAAATAGAAAAGGCAATCATACAAACAGCTTTGTATCAGAAAATACTACATTACAAGAAAGTGAAGAAAGTTGTTGTGATGAAATATCTGCAATAAAATGTGATGATAGTCATTCTCCTCATACTATTTCATTCATCAACAAGAGTATTGAAGAAGAAAACACAAAAGTAAATTGCAATGACAATTTAAACATGATTACTATGCTAGCTCACAGTGTACCAGAGCAAGATTTCAATAAAAAGTTAGAAGCAATAGAGCATCGAAAACAGCGAATATCAGATAGAATTCGTTTTGAGGATGATGACGATGATACAAACACAGAGTCTAGCCATGTAGAACATGAAAGTCATTCTGAAAATAATAAAAAAAAATTAAAACATTTCCTTAAAACTAACTCTAACTTGAAGCTGCTTCCCCAAACATTTAACAACAATACGAATCTTACCAGAGATGACGAAATATGGATTCTGAAATGTCCAAAAGAGATCAACATTAAAGATTTTGATAATAAAACCTTAAATATTCATGGAAAATGCAAGATCAAAGTTGGTGGGCAAACTTATGAAGGTAGTGCTGCAGAAGAACAATCCGACACTATATCAGTGCTTATAATGGAGCAAAACAAACATAAAATCAGGAGTGTATCACTTAGTGGGGTCATCAATTTACGCAAGAGAATCCCTAAAGCGCATTTTCGTGATGACAATATTATGGTGAACAATCAGACTAATTTTATACCACTACCCGAGACCAAATGTCGCCATCCTCTTTTTGGCTCAAATTATAAGAAGGCTTTAAAAATACCTGCAGTAATAGCAGAACGATTAAATGTGCAGGACACTGAAGATACTATGATAAGGACTGCAAAGAGAAAGAAAAAGAAAAACAAGAAGGAAAGAAACAAATCAGAGCAAGTCGATCTACAAGTACAAAGTGACGTTACGATGAAGACAGAGCCAGAACTCTCTGTAGAAATAAGAGAAAAGAAAACAAAGAAACGCAAAATGAAAGATGATGAGGGTTCTTTGCCAAAGAAAGTGAAGCGAATCAAACATGATCCAGAATCTGCAGAAGCGTGGGAGTCAGAGCAAGCAATAGAAGAAAACCTTTTTAACTTTTGATAAATCAGCATATTGTTATATTACATTTTGTTTCATTTATTCATGCCAATTTACAGCCCTTCTGTAATCTAAAGCCATCTTGTCAGGATACATACATGAGACTGTGTTCTGAGGCCCTAAATTAGGCCAGTTGGTAAAAAACGTCCCGTTACAATTATGCTGGCCACCTTGACGGTTCCCCTTAAAGGGGGATGCACGGGTACCGTCCCCCTTAAGGAGGATCCTTTAAGGTAGCCCGCAAGAATCAAAGCTTGCTTGGAACAGGCCCAGCGTGTCCAATAAAATGAAATTATACTGAAATGCAAAAAGAACATAATATATTTTTTCTTTTCCAAATTTTTGAAGAACATACACCGAAAATAAATACCGAATCGGACTTTCAGATAGTTAATTGATTCAGGCGTGACCTTGCGGAAATCCATTATAAAATACAATAGACGTGGATATATTTAGTAATCTGTTCCGCTTAGCTATTTCTAAAGAGCCATAAAAACTGAAAGAAATTGACACGTGTTTCACCACTCAACGAGGCATTCTCAGGATGACGATGGACTTGTCGCGAACCCGAACACGGCGGCTTATTCCACTATTCCCCCCTGAGAGAATCCCCCTCAGGGGGGAAAACTGAACCCTAATGTAAAAAAATCCAGAAATCCCCCTTTTCATTTTGGATTATTCCGCTTTTCCCCCTTATTTTTAGTTATGATTTCTACGCTCTTAACAGGTCCTATTGTGGATGTAAGAGTGGAAATTGAGAGTGATTCCGATATACCCGATCAAACTTCTGCATACTGTCTTATATTGAACGACTGCATAATTGAGTACAAGCCATTGAGTAATACTGTGAGAAAAATATCATGAATCCGAATACTATCATATTAGATGTTCAAGGGTTTAAAGACCTGAACAATAAAGTAGAATTTTGTTATACCTAATAAAATGTGATGCAGAGTAAAAACAATCACAAACAAACAGCGATGAAGGAAATCGGTCGATATTAGTAAAAATAACAATTAAAACAGTTTAAACAAAGTACTTACCTAGAAAAACTAAAGTATTTAGCATACCCCTCCCCCCCCCTGAACATCACATAATTATTTCAATATGTAACAATTATCAAGTTTTTCGGCAATTTGCAGAAAGTAACAATGAAGTACAAAGATAAAGAGAAAATATAGGTAATATAAAACAATCACTTGTAGACGACAACACGGTTGACTAGTAATTAGACAGTTTACGAATACTTAAAAAAAAACATTATTAGGTAAACGTACAACAATAAAAATAACTATGTAAGTATATAACAATAAAAAATACTAACAATTCAAAGTAAAAATAAATCATAATAGGTAATGCACCGAGAATAAAACAATCATTATTATTTTTTAGGTTTGACTGAGCTGACTGTACCAAATTCAAGTTGTTAGTTATTCGTTCGCAAATTAATTTAATTATTTAAAGAGAAGTATCCGTTCGGTGGACTGCCTCGTTGGTCTAGTGGTTGCAAACGCTACTGCTGAGCATGAGGTCCTGGGTTCGATTCCCAGGTCAGGCAAAGTGTTATTGGGTTTTTCCAGCAGGAATTTCTCAGTTGCAGCCTGGAGTCTGGATTTGTGCCCGGTTGATGGCAATAGGCTCACCCCCTATTACACATACTGACTGACTGACATGACTTAAACATAACTGACGAAATGTGGGTCTACTATAGGTACACCTCATTTTTTTATTTTTTTTTGAGTGTTATAGTATCAAATAACTTCTCCCGCTCTGGGCGAGAGGGAGGGCGTGCCAGACTCTTACTGACTAAAACCCACCCGTGTTCCTTCGGTTGCCCTGTTGCCGGGGGCCACGATATCCCTATCGGTTTTCTTCGAACCCCCGGCAGGCATTGGCCCTAGTGGACCCCGTCAATTCTGCTGACATCTCTTTGAGGCGCGCGTGGAACACAACGCGCCGTCGACCCGGGCTTGGTCCTTATCGGACGGTGAGCTATCCATTGCTCACCGTCCGCAAGCCCGCGCCTACGGTGGCCGGAAATCGGCTCGCGATTCCCGCCCCGGGCGTCTCCTCCTGCGGCGGTTAGGGGCGTGAGGGCGCGAAATTTGCCTCTCCCTCACGCGTTCCGCCTCCTCCTTCGCGAGCATTACCGCTTCGCAGAAGGAGGTGACGGCCTGCCATTTCCTTTCGCTCCGTACCATGGCCTGAACCAGGGCCGGACGCGTGAGATCACCGCCGCCGATCGCCTCTACGAGGACACGGCGTTGCTCCGCCCAAGCCGGGCAGACCTCTACCGTATGCTCCACCGTGTCCTCAGGCCGATCCACACAATGGTGACACCCGGGTGTTTCCTCCCGCCTTATCCTGAACAGGAACCTCCCGAAGCAGCCGTGTCCGGTGAGGACCTGTGTCAGGCGGAAGGTGAGGACGCCGTGGCACCTCTCAAGCCACTCCTCAAAGAGGGGTCTTATCGCCAAAATTGTGGCGTGCCCAGCGCGGGGTTGCGACAATCGCACTCTCCATGACGCCATGAGATCCCGCCGGAGCTCTGTCCGCTGTGCCGCGATTTCTTGCGGCATCGGAGTTAAGCCCCGGCGTTTCGCCTCCTCGCGCCACTCCCAGATGTGCGCGAGGACCTTTGCCTCCAGATCCCATGGCGGTAATCCGGCAAGGAGGCTCGCCACCTCGCAGGAGACCGTGCAGTATCCTCGGGCCATGACCCTCTGGGTCGCGTTCAACCGGCGGGCTGGCCGCAGCCTCAATGAACGCGCCCACACCGGTGCCCCGTAAAGGGCCATGGACCGCAAGATCCCCACATAGAGCCTCCGGCAGGAGGCGTTTGGATCCCCTTGATTGGGCAGGAGCCGCTTCAATGCAGCCCCGGCCCGCTCCAGTCTGGGAGCCAAACGTCGGAAGTGTTCTACGAAATTCCACCGGCTGTCGAGGACGAGTCCCAGATACTTCATCGTCGACTCGACACCGATGTGAACCCCTCCCGCCATTACCTGGGAGCCCGACGGTGGCGCATTCCGAGGACCATGAAAATCCATTGCCTCAGACTTGTGCAGGGCTACCTCGAGTCCCAGCTGCCGGATCCTGTCAACGATTGTCGCAACCCCGCGTGTCGTTAAATCGGCCGCCGCCTGGTACGACCTCCCCTGCGCCAGGACCAGCGTGTCGTCAGCGTAACAAACGACGCTGACGCCGACGGTCGGCGCACAGCACCCAGTCGTATCCGATGTCCCACAGATGCGGCCCCAAAACCGAACCCTGTGGGACACCGCACGACATCTCTTGCCGGTTCCACTCTCCTTGGTGACCGGGGATAGGTACACCTCTGCCTAACCCTTCGGGGATTACAGACGTGATGTTATGTTATGTGTTATCCATTCGGAATAAAAAATAAATATGAGTTGAAACAAATACCAGTGGTATTAGAACGGAATAAGTCAAAATGTTCCCAAGCTCGCTTCGCTCGCTCCTGAATTCTAGGTTATCTAAGTAAAATATCCGCAGGCGTCCGCGGTAAATATTTTGGCAACCAGCACCGGCGAACAAATCGACGCCCAGCGCCGGTAGCAGAGGCACTCTTTAAATTTTAAGGACCTCAATGGGGATTTCTGGACGTTGGTTTTTCTGATTCCAGTTTTCCCCCCCTAAGGGGGATTATCAGGGGGGAATTCCAGACTTTTTTTTTTTTGAGTCCAGTTTTTCCCTCCCAGGTTGCACTTTCAGGGGGGATTTTTTTTTTTTTTTTTAATTTTTTTTTTTTTTTTTTTCCTATATCATCTTGCGATCGGCTTGAGAAGCCCTTAGCAGATTTGTTGTGGGAGTTTATTGACAGGAGAGAACTGTTCCTCCAGTGAGGAAGCTGTCTCTTATTAAATTAGGGATTGTTAGTGAACAAGGTCCCATATGTGTTGTCTTTTGAGCCTTCTATGATTTATTGGTTCACATAACGCTGTTGCTAGGGTGTTAGTATGAGCTTTTATACGGTCTTTGTATGCTTTTGCTCTGTGTTCAACTTCCTCCTTAACTGTTTTCATTTCTGTGTAGTCATGCAATTCACTGGTTTTGATAAATAGGGGTGCATTAGTTATCATTTTGAGTGCCTTATTCTGAAACCGTTGCAAAATCTCCACATTAGAATTTTTTGCTGATCCCCACAACTCTATGCCATATGTCCAAACCGGCTTGATTATAGCTTTATATATGAGTATCTTATTTTCCATGGTGACGTGCGACCTTCTGCCTATTAGCCAGCTTAGGTTTCTGAGCCTTATGTTTAACTCGTCACGTTTTTTTTGGATATGAGGCTTCCATGTTTGCCTTCTATCAAGATGCATGCCTAGGTATTTTGCTGAATCTTGATGGGGTAGAACGTCGTTTCCAAGTTTAAGTGGGGGGCAGTTGTCCTTTCTCAGAGTAAAAGTGACATGCACTGATTTGTTGGAGCTTGCCTTGATGCGCCACTTTTCCATCCATTTGCCGACTTTGTTCAGGTGATTCTGTAGATTTAAAGACGCTACACTGGGGTTTTCATGGTTGCAAAGTGCAGCGGTGTCATCAGCGAATGTGGCAGATAGAACATTATCTGTTGTGGGTATATCTGCAGTGTATATAAGATACAGAGTAGGGCCCAAAACGGAACCTTGTGGTACCCCGGCTTTTATATCTTGAAAGGCAGAGTAGTTGTCATTGATTTTAACTCTAAATATTCTATCCTCCAAATACGATTTTAAGAGCAGGTAAAAGTTATGTGGAAGTCGGTTCTTTATTTTGAAAAGCAGGCCCAAGTGCCAAACCTTATCGAATGCTTGTTGTACATCTAGAAAGACAGCAGAGCAGTACTGCTTTTTCTCGAGAGCTTCTCTTATTTTGTTGACAACTCGGTGAACTTGTTCTATAGTCGAATGTCCAGTTCTGAAACCAAACTGATGTTGGGGAATGAGGTCGTTTTCATTAAGTATTCGTGTTAGCCTTCGCAAGACGATCTTCTCAAACAGTTTCGATAATGTTGGTAATAGACTAATTGGTCTGTAAGAAGACACAAGATGCGGGGGTTTGCCAGGCCGAACACGGCGTGTTGCCACCGAGCGCTGAGCACAGACAGCTATATTACGGCTTATTCCCGAAATCCCCCCTAAGGGGGAAAAGTGGAATCTATAATAAATAGTCTAGAATTCCCCCTGAAAATCCCCCTTAGGGGGGAAAACGGGAATCGAAAAAAATAGTTATTCCACAAATCCCCCCTGAAAGTGCATCCTGAGGGGGAAAACTGGACTCAAAAAAATAAAAGTCTGGAATTCCCCCCTGATAATCCCCCTTAGGGGGGAAAACTGGAATCTGAAAAACCAACAAAATCAAAATCAAAATATTTTATTTCACATAAACCTACATGGGCACTTATGAAACGTCAGAAGTTAGGTGCACGGTTCCAATTGGTCGTTTCCTATGGAGAAGAGCCGGCAAGAAACTCCACGGTTACTCTTTTAAAAATAATTGGCTTTTACAATACTTTCAAATAACAGTGTTTCTAGGTATGGGAGGACAGTGTAGGTCTTTCAATAAGTACCAAGTACTTAACAAAATAGAAAATGGTCAACAGGTCTACAATCCACTAAGCCTACAGCGTTCTCACATTCACAAAATATGTAGAAAAGAATCTATACAAAAAAAATAATTAATTTAAAAAAGTAAAAAACCTCCAGAAATCCCCACTGAGGTCCATAAAATTTACGGAATGCCTCTAATACCACTGGTGTTTGTTTCAACTCATATTTATTTTCTATCCCGAATGGATAACACATAACATAACATCACGTCTGTAATTCCCGGAGGGTTAGGCAGAGGTATACATATAGTAGACCCACATTTCGCCAGTAATGTTTAAGTCCCATGTAATAAGGGGCGAGCCTATTATCAGCAACCACTAGACCAACGAGGCAGTCCACTGCATGGATTATGTGCGAACGAGTACTAACAACTTGAATTTGGTACAGTCAGCTCAGTCAAACCTAAAAAATAATAATGATTGTTCATTCTCGGTAATTGTTGTACGTATACCTAATAATGTTTTTTTTTAAGTACCTATTCGTAAACTATCTAAAGGGGGGTTTATGCTAAATACTTTAGTTTTTCTAGGTAGGGACTTTGTTTAAACTGTTTTAATTATAATTTTTACTAAAATCGACCGATTTCCCTCGTCGCTGTTTGTTTGTTTTTACTCTTCATCTTATTTTATTACGTATGACAAAATTCTGTGAAAAATAAAACAGTGATTAAGTATATATTATACCGTCGTTTTTTTGTTTATTACATTGTATCTAATCACTTTTTTCACTTTGTTTTTACTAAATCAAAACTAAAAATAAGGGGGAAAAATGGAATAATCCAAAATGAAAAGGGGGATTTCTGGATTTTTTTTTACATTAGGGTTCAGTTTTCCCCCCTGACGAAGATTCTCTCAGGGGGGAATAGTGGAATAACTCAAAACGAAAAGGGGACTTTCTGGACTGTTTTTACATTAGAGACCAGTTTTCCCCCCTAAGGGGGATTCTCTCAGGGGGGAATAGTGGAATAAGCCCTATATTACATGCTCTGTGCAGACAGCCTTCTGTGCGAGATGTCGCGACGCCCCCGCAGAGGACGACCAGCGACGGGGATGCCGACTCGGTGCGCCTACGGGGGAGGCATGTAGCACCCCCCGCCCCGCTTACAGATCTAGCCGTTTACGGATTGGAGGGGAGACTGTGACGGAATGGGTTTACGTGGGGGTATAAATAAGACAACGTAAACTTGTCCGCATAAAAAAGAGTATATTCATATAAAAATACAAAAAGGGGGTACGAAGGTTTATGGTCACAATATTCCCTTAATTCCCTTGGGAGTAGCGCAGTACTCTCCTGGCTCAGCCTGGTGCGATGATGACCCCAGCGGGTGAGCCACGCTGCAGCAGACGCCAGGAAGTGTGACGGTCGGCGGTTGGTCGCGCCTGACCCATAGATGGCACGACGTGCTCACGCAGGTAAATAAGTACCCTGCACGGAGCACGATGGCAACGTATAAGCCGGTAAGCCGGTACTTTGAAGGTGTTAGCCGGAACTTTGGATAGTGTTAGTCGAAACTTTGGATGGTGTTAGCCGGAACTTTGGATGGTGTTAGCCGGAACTTTGGACCCTGGAAACATATCGTCCAGCGTTCACAAGATGACCAATAATCATTTCCGCTGATTGTGACACCAAGCATAAACAAAGCGAGATGTACTAGTGCGCTAATGAAGGTGGTGTGTGGATGTCACAATCAGTACGGAGTTTACATGAAGTGCTTCACGGCATAACTTGCACATTTTGATTCAATGAGAAATACTTACAAAATGCGCAGAGCTAATGGCAAATAGGTTACATAGTGAAATAATTAGCAGAAGGCATAATAATTTTATACAATAAAAGATTATTAGCAAATAGGCACACGCCCTCAGTTGAACTAGACAATATGTAGGTACATACACACAATATAAAAAGCGACATTGTTCAACACTTACCCAGTATGAGGTTACGAAAACAGAATTTAATAGGGTTGACTAATAAGAGTTAAATAAAAACTGTTGCTTGCGAAGACAACCGTGGCTGTCGGGGAGGTCTCACGCGCAAGGGTCGCGCCGCTGAGAATGAGCGACGCGAACGTGAACCTCCCTAGCCAGCACATGACGGTGTGTCGAACCGGCGCGCACGCACAGATTGACGGTGTCAGGAGAGGGGGAAAGGGCCTCGCCAACGGACTGTGTGGCGACTTACGGTCACTCGCATCGCGTTGAATATGATAGAACTTGGCAATTTGGTAAACTTAAACAATTATAAGTAAAAAAATGCTTAAAAGAAGCCTAGTTTTAAGCACGTTACCTCTGATACTATATCTTTCGAGCTTAGTTAATAGCCTTTTATGGTCTACAAAATCAAACGCCCTAGTCATGTCCATAAACATCGCCATAACTGGTTTTCTATTATCCATGTTATGATGTATTTTTCTAAAAAGTTATATGGTTCTGTTTTTCCTAAAGCCCATTTGTTCCTTGCAAAAAATATTATTATTTTCAAAATAGCTGTATAAGCTGTTAGGTATATAAAACCTTCTCAAATTTTTTTTAAAAAATTTGTATCAGCGCAACTGGCCTATAATTGGTAACTTTTGTTTTATCGTCTTTTTTGTGTAATGGCTTTATTATTGAAATCTTTAGCTTTTCGGGAAAAGTGCCTTTCTGAATACTTTTATTTATTACGTCACTCAATATGGGTGCTATAATAAGAGCAACTGATTTGACTACTCCGGTGTTAATATCATCATAGCCAGTACTGTTGGTATTTTTAAGAGTATTTATTATTGTAGTTATGTCTTTTGGTACGGTTGGTGACATAAACATGGATTTGTGTGATCCTGGCGTGTTAAAATCATTTGACTTTGAGTGGTTAGCATTTGGTTGAACTGAGGATACGAAATTGTCATTAAATTGTTGTGCTATATCTTTGGGTTCTGTTATATATTTGCCATTTACATTAATCGCATTTATATTATTTTTAGGAATGTTAGGTTTTATAGATTTAATAACTTTCCAAGTTGCCTTCGACTTGTTGGTGCTTGTTCCAATAAAGTAAGAATTCTGTGCTTTCTGTATTAGTTTGATAACGCTTTGATATCTTTTCGAGAAAGTCTTGAATGCCATTTTTGAGTCGACACGAGAGATGACACGACAAACACAGCTTCGTTAATTACGCCTACTTATACAAAATATATAGTTTAACTACTACGTAGCTTAATTTGAGTAACTTACAGTTAAATTCAGACAATTTAATTTAGATTTATAAAAGAAAGCTTCTAACATTCCCCAATCGGTACAGGCATAACAGCCTGTAAATCAAATACAGCTAAGTACTATGCTATTACTTTCCGCCGTTTTACAAGTCTTAATGTAATTTTTTTTTCAGTTCGACTAAGTTCTTTTTGGCGCAGATGTTCTAAATATTTATTTTCTAATTCTTCATCGTCACCAACTGCCTTTTTACGAGATTCACATAGATCACACTGATCTTTCTTGGGGATGAAAATATAAATGTTGACCTCCTTTGTAAATATTCGGTACCTAGTATAAATCATAATTTGCAGCAGTTTTGTTATCGGATTCCCTTATGTTTTTGTAGTCACGATGTATATCAGCTACTGTGAGACCACCATCAATGTATTCTCGTGTCATTTTAATGACTCTCAATCCTAGCTATGGAGTTTATATGGACTCTAACGGAGTCCAGGACTTCTGGATCACTTTTAATATGATTATCATGCTTTCCACGACTGTCAATTGGTGCTCCGCCTAAAAAGCCTTCGCTTGTTTTAGCCTCGATCACAGTGCGAAAAGTCCTATTTCCAATTCCCAATGTGTTTAGTAAGAAAGTTTTGCAAACTCTTACATTTTGCCCATTGTTGACTAGAGAACAATATGTGTTAGGTTTTCTATTCCTTGTCGATGTTCTGACACGACGCACTGCTGGTTGGAATACAATAACTACAGAATTTAGAAAATCATGTTGTCTCTGTAATGTTGATAAATCCCAATACATATTGAATATTTCACACCTCTGCTCCTCTGAAAATTTGTTTGAGCACAAATATTGACACTTGTCTGAACAAGGCGGCTTTATTGCTTTGGCAGGAACAGTTTTACCAGTACGAGATTTATATTGTTCTCCAGAATTCTTTAATTGTTTTGTTTTGTTCTTCTTCCATTGGGCTTCATTCCTCATCCTTTTCTTTTTATTTGGCGATTGTACAATATTTTGTGCATTTTGGGATGATCCATCATTTGGCATCACACTGATACTGGAATGATTTTTTGCTGTGATATGACCACGAGAGTCTCGCCAGATTGTATTAAATTGGAGCTGCGTGTAGTAGAGTCAATAGAAGTGGAGCTGCTTGATGATCAGCTTGTTGACGATGAAGTGAAACGTCTGGTGAAAAATCTTTATCTGACTTTAAATATTGGCTATCTGCATTTGCACCATTGTCGATGGGTAAAACTAATTCAGATATTTCTGGTTGTGAACTTAATGTATTGGCTGGTAAATAGAGCTGGTATTCAGAACTTTCTATCGTGTAGTTTAACATAAGAGGAACGACATAGTTGTCTTGTTCTAATGTGGAAACATTCCCTTTTGTAAAAATCGACTTACTTGCAGTCGAGTCTTCAGAATCAGAGCTAGGTGAGGATAAAGTTGTTGTGGTTTTCTTAAGATCATGAACAGGTTGGAATTCAAAGGTTTGAACTGATTGGTGTTGACTTGTGTCATACTTTGCGACGTTATTAAATGTGCTTGAAATAACTTTTATGTGATATGGAGAGTTTCGCGGACATGGCAAGTTCTACTAATGGCAATAATAGTTCTTCTCTATTGGCTAAAAGGACACTCATAATTATTGCAAAACAAAAATAAAATCTAGCTGTTTGCCTATTTTACACTTACCGTCCCCACTCTGATCAGCAACACCAACAATATTGACATTATTTAAATCAGTCATAGGGCCAAAAGGTGGTGGTTCTTGTCTATCCATTACTAAATTAACCAACTTTCTACCACGTCCATTATTGTAAATAACCTAAAAAATAAATAGGAAATCAGAACTAATTTTAAATCGCGAGCGCGTGACACGTGACTTTTATTTACATTGACATAAGGTTTCAATTACAATGATTGACGCACGCTCGTGAAATGCAACAACTATACCAAATAAAACAAAGCAACTTCAAAAATAATGACGAAAATGTTCATTCCGTCGTTGTGGCTCCAAAAAAAACACAAAATAATGTCATAATTACCGTTACGTCGATGTAGCACCCAAACACAACTACACTTTGTTAGAATTAGAATGTATTTATTTGTAAGAATGTAGTTTTACATGGTATGGTGTTAGTATTTTTGTTAGTTCTGTACATTCTACCACAAAGTATGTGGTGTACAAATATTCAATTGTCATCTTAAACTAAGTAGGTACAATATTAATTTTAAGATTTGTGATTTACAATCGGTCCATTAAGAATTTGTATTATTATAATTAGGTAGTCATTACTTTAAAATGTCAAAATTAAGTACATGTCATCTTGGATTTTTGCAATATTCCATATATTCGCCAATGTCATAAAAGCAATTATCTAATAACCAACTTGTCAGCTTTTTCTTAAACATGGGGATGGGAAGTTCCTTAAATGAATTGGGTAACTTGTTATAAACCTGAATGGCATTTACATATACATTCATTATACATTTGATAAAGTTATAGTGCTTTAAATGAATTATTTAACTATTATAATGGTAAATTACATCTTAAAATTAATGCATCTAAAAGTAGTTCCATGATTTTTGGCAACAATAACCCAAACTGTGATACGGTGGAGAAACAATTAATAGAGTTTGTTCAAAGAAATTTTTGGGAGTTATCATTGATCAAAAAATTACTTTTGAAAAGCATATTAAGCATATTTCACAAAATGCTTTAAAAGGATTAAATATAATGAAATGCCTTGCTGGAGTTTCCTGGGGAGCAGACCCCAAAATATTAGCTATTTTATGTAAAGCAATAGTAAGGAGCCATTTTGACTATACCTAGTGCTATAGATTATATAAACAGTCCTCATGTCCATAAATTAGATATTTTGCAGAATACAGCTCTGAGAATAATTTCTGGTGCTATGTGCTCAACTCCCATTAGGGCCATGGAAGTTGAAACTAAAATTATGCCTTTGATTTTGAGACGCCTCCTTCTTGCAGAGAGATATTGTTTGAAATTGTTATACTCAAATAACACACAAATTACCTCTCGGGAATTTGATAGCTGATTCTAGGGTATTTTGGTGCGTTGATTACGAATATGTACAAACGCCATCACATCAAGCTACCCGAAACTGTAAAATTTTCCCAATCAACTTTGAACCTAACTGTTCAGTGATAAAGTTGAAAATCTATTAAATAAATTTGACAGATTGTAGTAGCTTGAAGTGCTGGCGTCTGTACCTACTTAGTTTTTCTCCATCACCTCCAGATTTTTCAAAAAAGGTACAGATAGAAAATAGGAAAAAAACAAAAGTTGTCACATAAAAAATATATGTTAAAAAAAGTACATTACTTTTATCTTAAAAAACTACTAATCTAAAATAACAACTTATTACTACTATAGTATAAATTACATGAATTTAAACAACTTCGCGATGACATTTTAAAGTTTATGCTGCAAGATGCGCACTTTTTCTAAATCAGTGCTGGTACTTATATAAAAACCCTTTGGTTTATCTTTATTACACCCTTTTCTAAATATTCATAACTATTAGGTAATAATACCTAATCATTATGTGTTAATAAGCTTATTACTAAGTTAAGTCAAAATGAACTGTTTCCGACATGGTTAATGCGAATTACTTATACTCATTATGTAGTAATTAATAAATTACTGATTTCGATTAATTTATATGTCCCCTTACACTAATTAAATGCAATACTCGTAATAATTAAGCTGAAGTAATTTAATGACGTTTTATAAATTTTAAAATGTAGGCGCTCCGACATTTTTCAGCAAAATCTCAAATATTCAATATCAAAAAATCCTGACGTAATGGAATTTTTTTATTATTTTTCTCGTAATCAGCACATCTGAAACTATAGAAAACGTTACTCAGATTTCAAAGAGGAAAACCATTGCAGGCCTATTTTTTTTTTTTTTGGGTGGGAAATTATCAAATAACTTCTCCCGCTCTGGGTGGAGCGGGAGGGCGTGTCAGACTCTTACTGACTAAAACCCACCCGTGTTCCTTCCGTTGCCATGTTACCGGGGGGCCACGATATCCCTATCGGCCCATAGCGCCCGGCAGGCATTGGCCCTAGCGGACCCCGTCAATTCTGCTGACATCTCTTTGAGGCGCGCGTGGAACACAACGTGGTGCAACGTGTGCGTGGAATTAATGTTGAGGTTAGTATTATATTAAAATATTGTTGATCTGAAAATGGCATCTGTCACATTTACAAAGCTCGGGACTAATGTAGAAGTACCTAATTTGACTAGGTATTGTGTTTACCTAAAAATAACACTTAACTTGTAAAATTCATTTAAATGTTATTAATATTAATTGTTACGTAATATTTAATATAATAAGCTGTTTCAAACGATTGTCACCATACTGTCGGTTGATGTTGATATTCTATTGAATTTTATCTAGGAATTACGAATCAGCTTTTATTAAATTGCTTAATTACCTTATAATATTTTAATATGATTTCCCTACATAAGATTTGTTTAATATTACCTATATTAGAAGTTATTAAACCAAAATGTATGACGATCTGTGATTTATTCAAAATGACGGTAGATGTTTGACATAAGTGACGTTTGGTAGGATATAAAAAGGATTGTAATGGCGTTATCGGGTCAGTTGCTCGGTAAATGTTCAGTTGGTTGGTTCTAGTGCCGTTGTTGTGTGGAATAGATGTGCCAGGTGTCACGTAAGTTAAGTAATTTGATATTCATATTATACAGTAATTACTGCTTATTATTATTATGTTGCTGTGTATGGTATATTATTGCCAATATTGCTATTTTTATGATGTTGCTATTATTCAAGACATAGAATTAAACTGTTTTTGAGATAACGATAATTTATGGAAATATAAGAAATGTATTGATAGAATACTGTAATACTGTTTCCATGGAGTTTCTTGTCCTTCTTCTCCATGAAGACCTAGTTTTGCGAACGGACAACTAGCTTTCTGATTAAATACTGACAAGTATAATTAAATAAATGTCTAGCCTTGTCTTTCTGTGATTTAATTTATGAAATCCTTTCCCTATAAACATATATATCAGAACTTTCATACATAGTAAATAACCAATAATCATTCTGACATTCAAAGCTTGCTAATTTGGGTAATACCTATATATACATTTACAGTGCTTACCGCACTTTCTAACACGCGCGTGGAACACAACGCGCCGTCGACCCGGGCCTGGTCCTTATCGGACGGCGAGCTACCCATTGCTCACCGTCCGCCATCCCGCGCCTACGGTGGCCGGAAATCTTCTCAATCAATCAATCAATCAATCAATATCTTTATTGTGGATCATAGGTAGGTACATAATACAGGTCTTAAAATAATGAGATTGTGATCAGCTATGTCCCGCCCATTGGGCATACAATAATAAATTAATTACATGCAAATTACATCATACATTATTACATTTTTGATACAAATTATTAAATTGTTAAAATGTCAGATAATATAGAGAAAATAAAGACAGGTAGGTACAAATCAGTGGGCTACTGAACGCGTCATGACTGAGGGAGACTGTATTGGAGTAGAGATTTGTCTGATAGGAAGTCTTTTATAGAGTAGTAGCATTTGTTTACTAGCAGATTATGGAGATTCTTTTTAAATTTTGTTATTTCTGGAATTTTTCTAATAGACCCCGGGATATTATTAAAGATGCGTGAAGCTGTACAAAAGATACTTTCATTCATTAAACGCGTCTTACTAGCTACTGTGCGCAATTGGTCCTTACGCCGAATACGAGTGTGGTATTCATATAGCTCAATATTATTCTTGACAAATATTGCGGTCTCAAATATATAGATACATGGTAAAGTTAATAGGTTCATGTTTTTAAAAAATGGCTTACATGAGTCCATTTGCTGTAGGTTAAATATGGCTCTGATGCAACGTTTTTGAGCAGTGAAAGCACGCTTCTTGTCTGTACTGTTGCCCCAAAATATTACACCGTACCTGAGGGTGGAGCTTACGTATCCGTGATAAGCTGTTAGTAAAGTAGATTGACTTGCTATTTTCCCTAACCTATGAAGTGCATATGAAAACTGTCCCAGCTTTTTGCAAACATGGTCAATGTGTAATTTCCAATTAACTTTGTTGTCAATATGTAACCCTAGAAATTTTGTTACTTCAGTCTCTCCTACGTCGTTGTCTAGGTAACGGATTTTTAAAGTACCCGTACGCCTAGTTCGTATTTTAAAATTCATTATTTTAGTTTTGTCAATGTTAATCATTAAATTATTGGTTTTAAGCCAGTCTATAATTAATAATATTGTTTGGTTAATGTCAGATTCTAAATTAATCGTATCGTCATTAGCAAATAGAATAGTGCTATCATCAGCAAATAGTGTAATGTCATGTTTTGTTACCGAAGGCATGTCATTTATATAAACTAGGAAGAGTAAAGGACCCATAATACTCCCTTGGGGAACGCCGAATTTAGCAGTTCCAGTTTCAGAAACATATACTTGTTCTGTTTTAGTAGTGGGATTTATCCTCCTTACTTCTGTCAGCTGTTGTCTATTGCTAAGGTATGATTCTATAAGTTTGTACACATTACCTCTCACTCCATATGCATACATCTTTCTTAAGAGGATCTTGTGGTCAACTCGGTCAAAAGCCTTCGACATATCCATGTATAGCGCAACAGCCGGCAGCCCTTTGTCCAGGTTGGACATTACCTTATGTAAAAAGTTATATATTGCCATATTTATGGATTTGTTTTTCCTGAAACCATATTGGCTGGACGTTAGAATATTGTGTGTTTCAAAGAAAGTATAGAGACAATTAAACATCACCTTTTCAACAATTTTCCCAAAAATAGGTATCAATGCTATGGGCCTATAGTTACTCATATTTGTTTTATCTCCTTTTTTGAATACTGGCTTTATAATAGATATTTTTAGTTTATCTGGAAAAATGCCTTCTTCTATACATAAATTGACAATGAAGCTTAGTGGTTCAGATATAATATGTGCTACATCTTTAACAATATTTGTCGTAATGCTATCGTAACCGGCACTGTTTTTGTTTTTTAGAGCAATTATTATTTTGTTAATGTCATCAGGGATAGTCGGTGTCATAAAAATTGAATTAGAATTATAAGTCAGTTTATGGGAAGATTTTTGAGGTACACTAGTATTATTATTATTGATGTTAAGAAAAAAGTCATTGAATGAGTTCGCGATAACTTTAGGATTATTTATTATTTCGTCATTTATAATTAATTGATTTACGCCTTCATTTGGATATTTAGTTCTGACCTCATTTATGACTTTCCAAGTAGCTTTATTCTTATTTCTGGCAGACTTAATAAAGAAGTCGTTTTGAGATTTTTTTGTCAGCCTGATTATAGTTTTAAACCTCATTGCATAAGCTTTGAATGTAGTTTTGGTGGCTTGATTTGGATTATTTCTATAATGCCACAGTAGTTGGCATTTACGTTTGCTACATATTTTTACGCCACGCGAGATCCATTTCGGTCTAGATCTGTTATGTATCCTGATTTTCTTTATAGGAAAACAGAGATCGTACAGCATCATGAAATTGTCATAAAATTTATTGTAGGCACTATTCGCATCCGCGCAACTATACACGTCACTATTGGTTAGTTGCTTTAAATATTTAATAAATATTGCTCTGTTTTCTTGTGAGTAATCCCG
The DNA here is from genome assembly GCA_949152395.1 of Agrochola litura. Taxonomy (NCBI): domain Eukaryota; kingdom Metazoa; phylum Arthropoda; class Insecta; order Lepidoptera; family Noctuidae; genus Agrochola; species Agrochola litura. Next base: position 26,327,578 of record OX424499.1, read on the forward strand.
TTTTAATATATACCAATATTTTATGGTGCAGGTCTTTTTGACCGGAACCTTTAAGATTTGTGCATTATGATCTGATAGATTCTTGTGAGACCCGACGCCCAGGGCGTCTCCTGCGGCGGTTAGGGGCGCGAGGGCGCGAAATTTGCCTCTCCCTCACGCGCTCCATCTCCTCCTTCGCGAGCATTACTGCTTCGCAGAAAGAGGTGACGGCCTCCCATTTCCTCTCGCTCCGTAGCATGGCCCGAATCAGGGCCGGACGCGAGAGATCACCGCCGCCGATCGCTTCCACGAGGACACGGCGATGCCCTGCCCAAGCTGGGCAGACCTCCACCGTATGCTCCACCGTGTCCTCCGGGACCATTGCAGGCCTGTGTTATTAACAAAATTATACCTCATAGAATCAGTACTTCTGGACCTTTAGCTACTGGTAATTCTCTCTTAACTAACACTCTCCAATGCTGCTCAATATTTTCTTGGAAATTGAGAAAAGTTGTTTTAAGATAAGGAAGCAGTGCCCTTGGCCCTGTTATACTTTTTCATAGCAAAGCATATATAATACATCCCATTTAAGTAATTCTTTTATTTTTTTATTTAACGATTTATGTACACACATATAAACAGATAAGAAGAAAGGAACAGAAAAATACGTACAAAGGTGATGCTTACTTCTATAGAAATCTCTTCCAGCATACCTGCGATAGGAAAGTAGTTAAAGAGATGTAGACAACGTGTGTAAGAGTAGAAGAAAAACAGAATATATGTATAAAATAAAAAACTTAACTATACACTAATTTAAATATAAACATACTTACAACATGAGAATATACATACTTCTTAAATACATATCACTAAAATAGATAAAACTACTTTATAAAATAATAAATACATAATTATGCTACTGTGACGAAATGGAAAGATAGTGTTATTTCACTCTTCTCTTAAAAACCGCAACAGTTTGGCAGTCCCTAATGTCAGGCGGAAGTGAATTCCACAACCGAACCGCGTGCACACTGAAGGAGTAGGAGTAGAAGTCGGTTGAGTGGGGAGGGGATAGGAGATTTCTAAGATGCGACCTGCAAGGTGCATCAGAGGGACGGGCGTAGGAAACGCGTTCCCGCAGATAGGATGGCGTTTTAGGGTTGTGAAGGATGTTAAATAGCAGACATAATATCCGAGAGTTCCTGCGAAGACGAATAGGGAGCCACTTGAGTATCTTGCGAAAGTTAGAAACGTGATCATACTTTTTAAGGTTAAAAACGAAACGAATACAGATGTTTTGCAAACGTTCAAGTTTATTTAAAAGCTCCTCGGTGGCATCCAAATAACAGGCATCAGCGTAGTCTATGATGGGCTGTATGAGAGTTTGAGCAAGGGAGATTTTGGTACTCAAAGGCAACAAACTCTGGAGGCATTTCATAGTAGGTACAGTTGCAAATAATTTTGACATGCTAAGCTCTCTTTCAGAAAATAATGTATGCTATACATTATATACTGATGGCAGTAAAGGAGACGGATATGTCCGCTGTGCCGTGTATGATTCAGAGATTAAGTTTACTGAGTTTTGTTCTGCAGGACGTGTTCTCGATATTCACTGCAGAGGCTTATGGAGTGTTTCAAGCTTTGAAGCGAATTGAAAATGTAAATAATTGTAAATACTTTTTGATAGTCACAGACTCTTTAAGTTTAATTAAGCTTATCAAAAGCTTAGCAAAAGCTTAAAAATAAACACACTATTATTTTATCCACTTGAACCAAAAATCTTGTCCTGGGCAATAATAAAGGTGATACTTGAGAATTGGATGACTTGGGAACATAAAAATACTTCTATATTAGTTTAAGTTAAATTAGTGTTTCCTAAAATATTAGTCCAATCCACGCCTGTAAATGTGCGTTTGCACTCGCGAAATATTCACATAAAAATCTCAATAAAAAACCTAAGACTGAGCGCTGCGAACAATAAAGTGAAGCATGCCAAATCTACACCTCCGCTCTGTGCATACATGCTGACGCACAAATTTACAATCATACTTACACCTAACTTAGTGCACACATGTTTACAAAACCGGTTTCACGTCAGTGTTCATTTGTCTTGGTCTTTTATTTGGTCTGAGAAAAAAAAATTGGAAATATCAATTTTCTGTCAATGTTCGATTCATTGTGACAGGAACAACATGTTTTTAGGAGAATGTTTCGCCAGTGCAAACGCACAGTTACCACTACCAATATGTTGAAACAATAGTGGTAACAAAAAGCTCACTACAATATCTTCAGTAAAGCGAAATCTAATTTTAAATTCATCTTCATCATAAAATTCTATTGGATTTTCTGCAACTCGTAAATAGCATCGCAATACGTAATTGTATGGATTATTGTACTAATATTCAATAAACTCTTCAAAAGACATTACGAAAATCGGTTATAATACGCTTTGTTTTGGTTAATAACTTCCTCAAGGTAGATGCCGACGTAGGTACCGTAGGTACAGACGCCAGCACATCAAGCTACCCGTAACTGTCAAATTTTCCCAATCAACTTTGAACCTTACTCTTCAGCAATAAAGTTGAAAATCTTTTAAATAAATTTGACGTATTGTAGTAGCTTGATGTGCTGGCGTCTGTACCTTATATTTGACAGTTGGTTCCTCAACTCAAACTCACCTCGACTGAGAAAACTGTATAAGATGATGAGTAAAATTGCAACTATGAATCTTTCCGACCCAGATGACCCCATTACATTCCTCCAGGAGCAGAATAGGGCCACCAGTACAGCGCACAAGAACAGACGCCTCCTGTCATTCCGATCTCGCCGCCGAGGTCCTTTGCGATCGCGACCGCGTCCCCGAGTAAATGAAACTCCCCCCCGACCCTTGCTCGAAAACGAGGTGCCAGCAGTTGTTGCAGCTGAGCACGTAGTTTTAAATACCCCGCATAATAATCATGATGAAAATATAAGTTTGATTCAGCCTGTCCCTTCTTGCTGTCCTCCCCTCAGCTATGCCCTAAGCCGAGGTTCGTACCCCACAGGAGGTGCCCGTAGCGAGCACTCGCTTAATTTTAATTTAGCATAGTTAAAAGCTCCTGGCTGGAGGCTCTAAGTGTAGAAGCTTAAGGCCACCACAGGAAAAATCCGGTTAAGCAGCCATGACCTTAGTAGTCACAAATGCGAAAAAGCATAGTTAAAAAAAAATAAAGCAACAATGAATATCAAACTACCCAAGTGAGGTCGAGTCGAGTCGAGGAAAACATGAGGATTTGACTAAGAATATGGGTTTATTAGTCTCGAACCAAAATGATAACCACCCCTCGTCCCTTTCCTCTTTGTCGCCTGTGCAATCGACGCCATAGATAAGTCTATCTTTGACCAAAAATATAATAAGTACCGTAAGGCCACCTATTGTTGACACTCCACCAATTTATTGGCACGCTGCAGTTATTTATCAATAATAAAGTTACCAGTTTCCGAATACAGTATTTATTTCGGGTAATAAATAGTAGGTTTAATCTTTTATACTGCTGGCAACACAGAAACTGTTCCTTTTTAAAGATAGCGTCTTAATAAAAACGTGTTTGTCGTGTTCGGACCTGATTAAAAAAATTATCAAAATTCCTGTATTTTTGCTAAGGTAAGAGGTTCACAAATCTCAATAATTTTCGTAAATCTTTTGAGTTTTGGTTACAGATACTGTTTAATTCGATTATTTAGTTGTTTAGCTTTCATTTCCAATCATGATTTTTCATGTTTTGGCCCATTTTCTATACTTTTTTGCGGTGCCAACATTTGGTACACATACTAAGAATCAAACCTTTTTATTGACACATGTGTCAATATTAGGAAATTATGATAAATTTACTTTTAGGACTAAATATAACACATAACATAACATAACATCACGCCTTGTTTCCCCGAAGGGTTGGGCAGAGGTGTCCTGTAGCAGGTACACCCACATTTCGCCAGTTATGTTTAAGTCCCATGTAATAGGGGGCGAGCCTATTGCCATCAACCGGGCACAAATCCAGACTCCGAGCTGCTACTGAGAAATTTCAGATAGAAAAACCCAATAACACTTTGCCCGACCCGGGAATCGAACCCAGGACCTCATGCTCAGCAGTAGCGCTTGCGACCACTAGACCAACGACCAATATACTTTATGTCTATTCTTTTTCGATTCAAATTTCAAATAACTGCATGTCGTAAGTTTAGAACATATTTTTCCAAATTTTGGCCCACTGCCAATTGTATGAAAAACCATTTATTAGCAGCAGTGTCAATAATTAGTATTTGGGTAAAGAAGTTCCTAAACTATGTTCTTAGATGATTAGTATGAACGATCTCAGTTAATTACATAATTTTGTTAATGTTTACTTGATTTTTTATAATATTTTGTACGAAACTTAAAATAAGTTCCTAAACTATGTTCTTTGATAAAATATATACCATTTTTTATTATTAGTAACCTGTAAATGCCAAAATTAAAAAATCCATTAGATTGAAATCAGTTAATCTCACATACCTAACTAGGTAGGTATGTTATGCTCATAATGTAAAATATAGGTGAGCCAATAATAGGTTATGTTTACTGCCAATAAAAGGATTTTCTATGCCAATGACTGGTCTTTCCACTTAACATCATTTAATTTAAAAAAATGTTAAATCAAACTGCTTAATCTAAAATAAAGTGTACTGAAAAACGTTCTCTAATGATATTAGAAGAGTTTCAATATCTCCTCTTTGTTTAAATTTATATTACATGAGCAGAATTAAAAGTGTTTGTGAGATAGCCACTTAAAGTGCCAATAAATGGGTGTTTTACCCTAATACGTATTATGGATTACGTTTAGTTAGCTATTATAATCTTTGTATAATAGAACTTTAGTCGACTATTCGTTTTATTAGTCGATTATGCATTGACAGAGACAGATGACATCACTGTATCACAATTTTTAAGGGGGAAGCGTCAGGGTAGCCCGCGAAATTCAAATTTTCTTACGATTTTTGCATTTTGCAGGTTAATGTCAGGTTTTATGTTGATTAAAATATGATTCGCGGTCGTAACAAATATGGTTTTACTCAATTATAATCATTACAATCAGCAATAGTGATTATGAAGAAGGTGTCAAATGTCATGATTTCACGAAATCATGACATTTGACACCTTTGCTAACTTATGGAGTTGTATTGATTGTAATGATTATAATTGAGTAAAACCATCATCAATGAGTAAAACCATATTTGTTACGACCGCGAATCATATTTTAATCAACATAAAACCTGACACTGACCTGCAAAATGCAAAAAACGTAAGAAAATTTGAGTTTCGCGGGCTAACCTGACGCTTCCCCCTTAAGGAACAAACACAACACATGTTTTGAAGGTCGTTTTGAGGAGACAACTGTCAAAACAATCCCGATAAGATTTGGAATCTTGAGCATTTTAATTATTATTAATTATTCAGTAGCAACAACAGTTTACAATCTTACAAATAATCTGAAATTTGCAGCATGAAATAACCTCTTTACAATCTATTAAGTACTACAGCTTGAAGGTAATCACTTAGGTAAGGATGTTTTTTTTTCTATTGTTGTATTTATTATCCCTGCACAAACGTTTTCGATTGATGTCTTGTTTAACCTTAATAAAGATCAATCGATTAGGTAAGGTACAATATATCGTACAGTAATGGTTAGATAGGTACCTACTTACTGCTCTAAATTAGGTTTAGTCCTACTTATTCAAGGTGATAGGTATCTCTGGACCAATACCTAATGATTGGTATTACTTATTTGCATAGTTTTTTATTGTTATTTTTAAATATTTAATTTAGAATTAAACACATCATGTTGGCAAATCCTTTAGAATCTAAAGGATTTGCAAATCCTTTAGAATCTAAAGGATTTGCCAACATGCTGTGTTTAATTCATTTCTAAAGCAAATAATTGTTGTTCATTAAACTAAAGTTTAGATTAATGACTAACAATTATTGGTGTTTAAAACGACCTATTCCCGTAAATAGTTCATATGAAATGATTGTAAGTAAGTACATTATAATACAGTAAATTTTAACTGACCATATTATGATTAAAAATACTGATAGTAGTTTGTTTGTGCTCATGTAATAGGAATGTTGTACTTGATAGTAAGATAAATAACCACCCACTTCTTAGCTCTTTTCTTCAACATGATAACCAAGATTGCATCCGTGACACAAAATAAGTAGTGAAATGTCTAAGGCGGTCCCCTAGACAATCATGCGGCATGACATGTAATTCTTTGAATTAGACTACGTGAATTATCATGCTGCATGAAGGACCCTGTGAGTCCATCATGTTGCATGACATGCAATTGCAGTGAATTATCATGCTGATTAACATAAATGCATGTCAAAGTCAAAGCATTTATTTCAAATAGGCTCATGTATGGCACTTTTGGAGGTCAAATTTACAAAAAATAATAGAATTGATTCTAGTCGCCCCTTCCAAAAGGTAATTTTCGTATGGAGAAGAATGGGCAAGAAACTCCAACGTTACTCTTTTAAAATGTTTTACAATAGTTTGTATAGGTACACACGGCTACACATCAAGCTATACATTTCCAGTATAAACTGACCTCGCATTGTACGGAAATCCTATACAATGCGAGATCAGCATAATCTGGAAATGTACAGCTTGATGTGTAGCCGTGTGTACCTACATTAGTTAAATAATTATATGTGAAGACGATGCACCTAGAATAAAATTACTATACCACAATAGGTAAAAAGAATTAAAAATGAAGCAACAACAGATAATTTAATTATGTGATAGATACATGATGCTCATATATTTACACACATTGTAAAAAAAGATGATTAACAATATTTTTGATTTAAAACTTTTTACAAAAAAAAAACAACCGACTTCAAAAAAAAAACACTACAAAGTGAAAAATAACTTTAATTTCGGAAGTCGGTGTCTTTGGTTTTGAATTTTCGTTCTTTGTCACCGACTTCCGAAATTAAAGTTATTTTTCACTTTGTAGTGTTTTTTTTTTGAAGTCGGTTGTTTTTTTTTTTGTAAAACGTTTTTATTTTTCAATTTTTAGTTGTGGTACCTACCCCACACAAATTCGAATACCACTACCTGCTATGTAAATAACAGTGACAAGAAGTTATCATATCATCTATATACTAAGTGGGAAAAAATACGTATAATTGAAGCTAACTCAAAAACTACCCAAGCAAAGTTAATCAAATTTATATGGGACCACCTCTGAAGTATGATCTATCAAACAAAAAAAGAATCATCAAAATCTATTCATAATTGGCGGAGTAATCGCGTAACAAACATACAAAAAAAAAAAAAAAAACATACAGACGAATTGAGAACCTCCTCCTTTTGGAAGTCGGTTAAAAAGAGTGTCTGTGGAGTTTCTTGCCCGTTCTTCTCCATAGGTACCTACTACGCTTTGGAATGGGCAACTAGCTTCATCTTTCTGACTGACCGACCACTTGACAATTCAAAAGTACCTGTAATTGGTTTATTTGAAATAAATGCTTTGAGTTTGATTTTCCAAAAATTTCATAATTAGTAAGTCAGTGTGTGAGGAAGTAATCACAGAATATAACATCAATGTCATATAACACAAAAAAAAATATTTTTTCCCTTGTCCTAGTGTTCAACAATAGGATGAACCCTAATCTTATTACAATCTAGCCTTATAAATAGATTAATAAGTAATTTGATTATAACCTAAACTATTAAATTGTCTTTACTAAGAATGTGTCCAACAGCACTTTTCTTATTGTCTCTATTAAGGCGAATACACGTGTAGTGCTCTGTAGCCACGCCACCGTATATTTTTTTATTATGATATAACCCATTTTTAACCGACTTCCAAAAAGGAGGAGGTTATATGTTCGACGCGTATGTTTGCTTTTTTTTTTTTTTTTTTTTATGTATGTCCACCGATTTCTCCGTCATTTGTGGACCGATTTTGAAAATTCTTTTTTTGTTTGAAAGGGTATGCTCCCGAATTGGTCCCATATAAATTTTATTAACTTTGCTTGGGTAGTTTTTGAGTTAGCTACAAAATACGTATTTTTTTCCCCACTTAGTATGTAGATGATATGATAAGTTCCTGTCACTGGTAGCAGGTAGTGGTATTTGAATGTGTGTGGGGTAGGTACCTACCACAACTAAAAAGTGAAAAATAAAAACTTTTTACAAAAAAAAACAACCGACTTCCAAAAAAAAAAACACTACAAAGTGAAAAATAACTTTAATTTCGGAAGTCGGTGGCAAAAAACGAAAAATCTAAACCCAAGACACCGACTTCCGAAATTAAAGTTATTTTTCACTTTGTAGTGTTTTTTTTTTTGCAAGTCGGTTGTTTTTTTATGTACGGCTGACGGTCATGACGTACATGCATTGTTTGTGAATGTAAGACTTTTAATTTAAAAGAAAAAAGTAAATTAATGTGGTGTTGCTGCGGAAAATTCTCTGTAGCTACGCCACCTGTAATCAACATTTGTAGATACAATTTCAGCTATTTCTCTGAAGTTATATAATGTACGAACGCTGTGTATTATGTACACGTGATAAGTATGAAAAAATATGTTAATTCTAAAATTCTAAACTCACAAATTGTCCCTTTTAGTGTAGGTATTAAACTAATATATTTTAGCGAATTCTTCGGATTGACAAGAAAATTAAAATAAAACTAAACAGATTTTATAAATAGAAGTTATTTATTATAAATTCGTGTTATAACAATGGTTACAAAATATTTTACCTTTATAATAATTACCTGGAAAAGCCTGGATCCTGGCCTTGGGAGCTCTCCGGCCTCGACTAAGGGCTCCTAAGCGCATGTATGGAGAGGGGCTAGTTCCCACTTCGTTGGAAGACGGGGAAACTGGTCCTCATCAGGAAGCCGGGACGCCCAGCGGACTCTCTGTCCGCCTATCGGCCCATTGTGCTGTTCGACGAGGTGGGCAAGCTCTTTGAAAGTCATTGCAGACCGCCTCGTCGGACAGCTGGTGTGGGTGGGGTTGGATCTGGCGGAGACCCATTTCGGTTTCCGTAGAGATATATTTAAATCCAAATAAAAAAAAAATGAAATTGTCCGAAATTATATAATTTGTACATACTTTTCCATTAAAAGCCCTTTTTTTTGGGTGGGAAATTATCAAATGACTCTAGCGGACCCCGTCAATTCTGCTGACATCTCTTTGAGGCGCGCGTGGAACACAACGCGCCATCGACCCGGGCTTGGCCCTTATCGGACGGCGAGCTACCCATTGCTCACCGTCCACAAGCCCACGCTTACGGTTGCCGGAAATCGGCCTGCGATTCCCAACGCCCAGGGCGTCTCCTCCTGCGGCGGTTAGGAGCATGAGGACGCGAATATTGCCTCTCCCTCACGCGTTCCGCCTCCTCCTTCGCGAGCATTACTGCTTCGCAGAAAGAGGTGATGGGCTCCCATTTCCTTTCGCTTTGTACCATGGCCTGAATCAGGGCTGGACGCAAGAGATCACCGCCGTCGATCGCCTCCACGAGGACACAGCGATACTCCGCCCAAGCCGGGCAGACTTCCACCGTATGTCCTCCGGGTAGGGACACGGTATCGAATAGAAAGTATCGATACTGTACTCGTGAGTAGTACCGAAAAAAAAGTATCGTACTCATAAAAGTATCGAAACAAAAGTATCGATACTTCAAGGTATCGAGTACTTTTCTTAAGGCCTAATGCGCATAGAGCATAGGTCAATCAGTCAGTAAATAACGTCAGTTTAACTTCATATGAAAAAATAAATGGTATTGGTACACAAATTTAATACAATAATAGAAAAAGACAACTGTTCTTTCTTCTTTCTTTCTTTCTTTCTTTAAAAAATTAAAAAAAAAAAAATTAAACAAAATTAAATTATTTAGTACTTTAGGCATATTATAAATTAAAGTTCCCGTTCCTTCTCCGTACAATCACTTAAAAATAGAAGTTTATTGTGTTTACAATCACTTAAAAATAGAGATAAGCGGTTTCGGATTTTTGTGATTGTACTTCCTGCTTTAGAAAATAATCGTTCTGAAGGTACTAACGTCGCAGGAATTGATAAATATTTTCGTGCCAATTTGTATAATTTTGGGAATACAACTTTCAAATCTTCCCATTGTTTCAAGGGATCTAAGGAAAGTGGAGAAACCTGTGCAGATAAGTAATAGCTTAATTCATCCTTATTTTCAGACTGATGAAGATGAAGGACTTGGTTTTTTGTTTTGTTTTTTCGTATGAGCTAACTTCTTATGGTGACTCCAGAAATCGTATGTTGTTTCCATAGAAGAATCGCTGTCAGGTTCACTGCCCGTAATACTAGTAGGAGTAGTAGTAATAAAATGGGTAATTTCTAAGATTACCCATTTAAAACTTAATTTCTTATTCGATACGATACCTGCCAAAAAGTACTCATTCAGTAAAAGTTTCGAATGTAAAGTATCGAGTACAAAAGTATCGGTATCGAATGGAAATGTACTCGATACCACAAAGTATCGATACTTTTTTCGTGTCCCTACCTCCGGGCGATCCACACAATGGTGACACCCTGGCGTTTCCTCCCGCCTTATCCTGAACAGGAACCTCCCGAAACAGCCCGTGTCCGGTGAGGACCTGCGTCAGGCGGAAGGTGAGGACGCCGTGGCGCCTCTATAGCCACTCCTCTTATCGCCGCAATTGTGGTGTGCCCAGTGCTGGGTTGCAACAATCGCACTCTCCATGACGCCATGAGATCCCGCCGGAGCTCTGCCCGCTGTGCCGTAATATTTCGCGGCAGCGGAGTTAAGCCCCGGCGTTTCGCCCCCTCGCGCAACTCTCAGATGTGCGCGAGGACCTTTGCCTCCAGATCCAATGGCGGTTATCCGGCAAGTAGGCTCGCCGCCTCGCAGGAGACCGTGCGGTATCCTCGGGCCACCCGGATGGCCATGACCCTCTAGGACGCGTTCAACCAGCGGGCTGGCCGCAGCCTCAAAGAATGTGCCAACACAGGTACCCCGTAAAGGGCCATGGACCGCACGACCCCCGCGTAGAGCCTCCGGTAGGAGGCATTTGGATCCCCTAGATTGGGCAGGAGCCGCTTCAAGGCAGCCACGGCCTACTCCAGTCTGGGAGCTAAACGTCGGAAATGTTCGACAAAATTCCACCAGCTGTCGAAGACGAGCCCCAGATACTTCATCGTCGACTCGACACCGATGTGAACCCCTCCCGCTATCACCTGGGAACCTGACGATGGCGCATTCCGAGGATAATGAAAACCCATGGCCTCGGACTTATGCTGGGCCACCTCGAGTCCCAACTGCCGGATCCTGTTGACGATTGTCGCAACCCCACGTGTCGCTAAGTCGGCCGCCGCCTGATACGACTTCCCCTGCGCCAGGACCAACGTGTCGTCAGCGTAACGAACGACGCTGACGCCGCTAGGGAGGTCGTCGCGCAGCACCCAGTCTTATCCAATGTCCCACAGATGCGGGCCCAGGACCGATCCCTGTGGGACACCGCACGACATCTCTTGCCGGTTCCACTCTCCCTGGTGACCGGAGTAGATGACGGCCCTGTCCGTCAGATAAGTCTCGACCACACGACTGAAGTAGGTCGGCATCCGGTGATACCGGAGTGCCTCCCTGATGCATCTCCAGGGCAGGGTGTTGAAGACATTGGCGATGTCTAGAGACACCGCCAAGACGACCCATCCCCCGACGTGAGGGCCCGCACGCGCATGATGGCGTCCACCGTAGAGCGCCCCCTACGGAAACCGAACTGGCTCTCCGCCAGATCCGACCCCACCCGCACCAGCTGCCCGACGAGGCGGTCTGCAATGACTTTTTCAAAGAGCTTGCCCACCTCGTCGAACAGCACAATGGGCCGATAGGCGGACGGAGAGTTCGCTGGGCGTCCCGGCTTCCTGATGAGAACCAGTTTCCCCGTCTTCCAACGAAGTGGGAACTAGCCCCTCTCCATATATGCGCTTAGGAGCCCTTAGTCGAGGCCGGAGAGCCCCCAAGGCCAGGATCCAGGCTTTTCCAGGTAATTATTATAAAGGTAAAATATTTTGTAACCATTGTTATAACACGGATTTATAATAAATAACTTCTATTTATGAAATCTGTTTAGTTTTATTTTAATTTTCCTGTCAATCCGAAGTAGGGTCATTTTAAAAATAATTGTACATTTTGTTGTGTTTAAACGTCCACCTGAATATTGATCAGAAATAACACATTGAAGCGATCAAATTAGTATTATTATCCTTGAACAACGTTTTTTCTAGATGGGTTTCAATATTTCAGTACAAAATAACCTATAATTAAGAAAAAAAAACTTGTTAACTTCTTTAGTGTCATAATATTTCCATACATCAACCCCGTGTCCCTAAGCACGAGAACGATATAAAAAGTTTCATAAAGAAGAAACTAATCTAACTAAACGATTAAAGAGGAAAATTCTACAATTTGAGGATGAATGTCTGAATGCTAACCTTGTGCAGCTAACCAACGACCAATCCACGGATTTCTCTTTTTGGAAAGCGACAAGAAAACTAAAAAGGCCGATTATGCAAATACCGCCCATCAGAAATAGCGACGGAAAATGGGCAATAAGCAATGAACAAAAAGCGTTTAAGTTTGCCCAATACTTAGAAGACACTTTTCAACCCAATGAGAGCTCCATAGACATACTTGAGAGTGAAGTTATCACAAAGTCAAAGAATTCGATTAGTGATTCCTAAAAAAGTTTTGAGAGAAATTCAAACCAACATTAGCTCAAAGAAATCCCCGGGTTACGACCTCATAACATGAGAAATTTTAACACCTCCCGAGCAAAGCCATAGTAAAGCTGACCAGACTTATCAATGCTGCATTAATGCTAAAATATGTACCTGAGCCATGGAAGGTTGCTGAAGTCATTATGATTGCGAAGCCTGGGAAACCACCCCATGAAGCATCATCATATAGACCCATTTCCCTGTTGCCCGTATTATCAAAACTATTTGAAAAACTTATTAAAACGGTTGAAACCAATAATAGAAGACAAAGACCTAATACCAAACCATCAATTTGGATTCGGGGAAAAACACTCTACAACAGACCAGGTACACAGAATAACTGACATTATTGAAAAAACACTCGAAAACAAGCAAGTTTGTGCCACCGTATTCCTAGATGTCGCGCAAGCTTTTGATAAAGTTTGGCATGAGGGTCTTTAAACTCAGACGCATGCTACCTCCAGAATTTGCAAACATTATAAGTAACAGAATGTTTAGAATAAGGCAAGAGGACGCATATTCCGAGCTAAAAACTATAAAAGCCGGGGTACCACAAGGAAGTGTGTTAGGCCCAATCCTGTACTTGCTATACACTTGCGATATCCCTGAGCTGGAAAACAACATCATTGCGACCTTTGTAGATGACACTGCTACTATGGCTACCGGATCAAGCCACAAAGAAGCAGTCGAAAAAGTTCAACTAGCTGTGAACAAAGTTTATGACTGGACACAAAAGTGGAAGATCAAACTGAATGAATCAAAATCAATTCATATTGATTTCACTAATAAACACTGCGATTACCAACCAATCTATATAAATGGCATGCAAGTGCCTTGTGCTATAACAGCCAAATACCTTGGCATAACTCTTGACGCGAAACTGCGTTGGAAATCTCATGTTAAAAAGAAAAGACAGGAACTAAACATACGTTATAAAAGTATGTATTGGTTACTCGGAAGAAAATCTTGCCTATCAGTACATAATAAACTATATTATACAAGCATATTCTTATGCCAATTTGGACGTACGGCATCCAACTTTGGGGCTGTACTAAACAAAGCAACGTCAAAATAATTCAACAATTCCAAAACAAAGTACTCAGGGATGTTGTAAATGCACCATGGTATATTAGAAATGACGACCTCCACCGTGACCTTAAAATGGAACTCGTCACCACCATCATCCAAAAATTGCTGAAGCCCACGAACACAGACTCCACCGACATGTGAATGTTCAGGCAATTCAGCTGCTAGACAACACGGACATAGTGCGTAAGCTAAAGAGAACTAAACCATTTGAGTTAGTGTAGTGTGTAAATAGTGAATTAATAATAAATAGTAACACTACTGTGCTATACATATAACACAAGAACAAAGTGTTTTATCAATTATCAGACCCTAAGAAAGTGCTACGAAATTGACCTTGTGTAAAAGTGCAAACTGACACTATTCTTAGATATAACATAATATATCTCGTAAAATATTAAGTTAGAATTAAATTACTTATTAATCTATTAGGCTAGATTGTAATCAATTACTAAGAACGTCAATTCTTAATAATACAGAGAAAAAAAAAAATTAAAAGATTATTAGCTGCGAACCATTTTGAAAGAACAGCTAGACTATCGTTGACATGTAAGACATTCGTATCTTTCCTGTCTATTTTAAGAATAAGAGAAGTGTCGTCAGCAAATATAATTAAATTAAATTAAATTTATTTATTTAATTCAGACACAATGATCCATATTTTTGTTAGTAGATATACTTAAGTGTTATGTTAGTATTCAAATATACACCACAATTATACTATTATTACTAAGATAAAAAAAATCAGAATCTAAATTACTAAAATGTTTAAAATTACCAATAATATTACAAATTAAAATTCATTGAAATCTTTAAATTAATTAAATCATAAAACAACAAAATACATACATACATACACACACATACATAAACTCACGCCTTCTTCCCATGGGGGTAGGCAGAAACTACAGAACGCCACCTGCTACGATCCTTACATACTTCTTTTGCCTCGTTTACGTTCATACATCTGGTCATACACGCACGCCGGTTGCGAGTACTACGCACCTGGCCTTTCTGAAGAACATCACCAATAATGTTAGTATATGTCCTAGGGCGTCCCCGCCCGGCCTTTCCCTTCACATCAGCCTCGTAAATACATTTTGTTAGTCGCCTTTCATTCATCCTCTCAACATGCCCAAACCATCTCAGCATACCCTTTTCAATTTTTGTCACTACATCTTCTTTTAAATCACACCGCTGTCAACAAAATAAATACATAAAAATCAAAATAATTTAGTCAATTGCTGTTTTTTAAACATGTAACTGCACATAATGCCATAATATTGGACAGTCAATTCTGCCAGCCACAACGCTAAGAATGCTGTTGCCACTGCCGCGGGCACGGCTTAGCAACGATGCAGCTCTCTTTCTGAGGATGGCATGGAAACCGTCAATACGATTATATCCGATAAGTTAGCCATCATGTAAGGAAGATCATTTATATAAACTAGACATAAGAAAGGGCCGAGAATTGAACCTTGAGGCACGCCCATTTTAACTAGAGACAACATTTACTTTTTGCTGCCTGTTTGATAGATAGGAAAGAACAAGATCAGCAGTTTGTCCACGAATTCCGTTGTGGTGTAATTTACAGATCAGTGTATTGTGGTCAACGTAGTCAAACGCTTTTGAGGGGTCACAGAAAATGCCAATTGCATCCTGGGACTACTCCCAGGATTCCAGAATGTGACTAATGAGTTTTACTCCTGCGGCAGTCGTCGACCTACCTTTCGTGAAACCAAACTGGTGACTATGTAAAATCCCATTAGAACTAAAATGTGACAACGTCTGGTCTAGCATGATTTTTTCATGTATTTTTCTCAATGCTGCAAAAGCACAGATATTGGTCTATAATTAGAGGGATCACTCTTGCTACCCGATTTGAAAATTGGTACTACTTCACTATGTTTAATTAAATCAGGAAACGTACCCCTATCTAAACATTGATTAAATATGCCTGTTAGGACAGGGGCAAGAACCTTAACGGAAATCCCCCAAAAGTCTTCAGTGTTTTTTATGTTAAGATTTTTAAATGCTTTTTTAATTGTGACAATAGAAATGGGCTTGAATCCAAAACTTGGAATGTCTTTACTGAAGTGTTCTTTTAAAAGAGATTCAGCTAGTATAGATGATGGAGGGGAGACATTTCGTAACCTCTATTGGGACGTTGGTAAAGAAATTTTCTAGTGTCTCAGCAACTTTTAACTTATCTGAAATGGTTTCATTATAAATTTTTAAAGACAATTTATTCTGATCTCGCTGTTTTGTGTTTCCAGTTTCTTTGTTAATTACCTGTCACACAGTTTTTATTTTATTGTTAGAAATATTAATTTTGTTACTTATTAATTTAGATTTAGCTTGGGCACAGCCTCTTTTAAATATCTTAGAATAGTTTCTAACATAATTATGAATTGCTTGATCAGAAGTCAATGATTTTTCGTTACATAATATTATGTTATTTTATATAATTTATATAACTCTGCTTTTTTTAATGCCAGGATTGGCCCATTCATTAAATTTTGGTTTGGTATTGATTGTTACTGTTTTTACAGGACATGCTTTATTGAATTCTTGGCATGCTGTAGAAAATAATGTACCGTAGTTTATTTTGGGGTCTTGTGAATCAAAACTAGCTGTTGAAAGATTGCTAAGAACATTATTTATTTATTTAACAATTTATGTACACACATATAAACAGATAAGAAGAAAGGAACAGAAAAATACGTACAAAGGTGATGCTTATTTCTATAGAAATCTCTTCCAGCATACCTGCGATAGGAAAGTAGTTAAAGAGATGTAGACAACGTGTGTAAGAGTAGAAGAGAAAACAGAATACATAAAATAAAAAAATTAACTATACACTAATTTAAATATAAACATACAACATGAGAATATACATACTTCTTAAATACATATTACTAAAATAGATAAAACTACTTTATAAAATAATAAATACATAATTATGCAACTATGATGAAATGGAAAGATAGTGTTCTTTCAATCTTCTTTTAAAAACTGCAACAGTTCGGCAGTCCCTAATGTCAGGCGGATGGATGTCAGGGGGTTATTATTAAACGTTTTCAATTTATTTTTAGTAAGAGGTTTTATCTGAATAGTTTTATCTAAACGAATCTTTATCTGATTCAAAGGTATATAGTTGACCTGTATGATCAGACTTGACGCCGCTAATTAGGGACGAGTCTTTTATTTTACAATTAGTAAATACATTGTCTATGCATATAGCTGAGGTTGCTGTTATTCTCGTTGCTACATTAACCGGTAAATATACATTTTAAATTGAAATATTTAAACAATGAGAAAAGCTTACATTTTTCCGGTGAATTTACTAATATATCAATATTTAGGTCACCACAAACAAAAACTATTTTATTATCTCTAAAAAGTTTAGTTAGTATTTCTTCCATTATGATTAAATATGACGACAAGTTTGAGGCTGGTGATCTATAAACACATAACAAAGTATGGCCTTCAACCTCTGCACATGCTTACCTCACATAAGCGATCAACAGAGCAAGCAGTGATATCCTTCCTTTCCTTATATCTGAGAAAACTATTACATAATATCAAAGTACCACCCTCTAATGAAGACCGGTTGAACGCACTGGCAACTGAAAAATGATTTACATGAAACAACATTCTATCTGGTTTTAACCAGGTTTCACAAAAACATAAGATATCCATATGATATTTGTCTATTAACATTTCCACATCTAGGATTTTGCCAGAGAAGCGATTTATATTTTGGTGAAAAAGTAAAATTGTCTTGTTATTTTTCTCTTTTGTCGATTCTAAAAGTTTAAAGAATATGTTGCAGTATTATTAGAAGTACTACATAATACTGTTTTGTCACTTAAGCTAATCTCAGTTAAAACAACGGCGTGTATAGTGTAAGTAAGTTAATAAAGTAGCTAATACATGTCGGCTTTTCTTAGGTAAAAACATTATGCTCTTGAGTCAACACATCTCTAACAAAATTGTTAGTATAAACGACAATATACGGTTACTATGACGACATGCCAAAATATGCATAAGGTTATTTAAGCTAAAAATGTAGTTAACAGTTACATTTTTAGCTCTTGCTCATATAACTTATCAGAATATAGCAATACACATAATATTAATTTACCTAATTTAAATTTAAGTAGGGTGTCAATGGTTGCATATTAGAAAATCAAAACTTTCTCGAGCAAATTTCAAAAAAACAACGTACAACAAAGTTTAAAATAACGATGGTCATTTGATCAAAAGTTCAGCTGACCAAAGTCTGGAATATCAATGTTTAAATTATTTATTACACTATTGACCAAATCGTTTAAAGGTCAAAATGGATTACTGGATAAATTATTAATTATCAAATGGATTAACTGAAAAAGGTAAAAATAATATTAATATTAGCGAATAGCGCCTGTCTGATACAGAAAGCCTTTGCACAACATGACCGGTTTGCTAAAAATAATTTTTTTAATTTAATAGTCAAGTGAGCTTGGTCGACGGAGCCCCGCTTAGCGGGGCTCCTACTTCTGTGTGGTTTATAAAAAAATAACCACGAAGGGGATGGCGGGGTCTATTCGCTCGCTTCGCTCACACGACCCCGCCATCCCCTTCTAACCTAACCTATCCGAGTCGGGGTGCCCTAAAGTCCCGATTGCATCCAGTTTCTCCTGATATAACAACCGTTACAAACCCAATGTCGATGGCAAATGATGTTATGGCATCATTTGTGATTATGTAATTTCATTAGTAATGATTTGATATTTTAAAATTACATCTAGCAACTTTTGATCAGTCGTTCATTTGATGTCACATACATTGGGATTTAAAAAAAAATCTAAATAAAACATTTGGTCATTTAAATTTTGTTATTTCGTTTATTGTTCTTTTGAAATTTGCTCGAGAAAGTTTTGATTTTCTAATATGCAACCGTGTCAATACCATTAAGTATGTCCCTTTTAGTGATGCTCAGACTGTTTCCAATTAAAAGAACTACAGTAGTATGCTTATTCATTGGTGTATGTTTTATTTTATGAACAAGTTAATTAAAGTACAGGTTATGGTAACAACAATTAACTATAGTATGTTTGGAGCGATTATTTAACAGTGATCCAAAACCTGCTCCTAATCTATCTGATCCATGTTCTGCAATAGTCCTACACCAACTGGGGGTTGTCCTTGGGTGCACTTGTATAGTGTATACAGGGATAATCGTCGGTTGGTGCCTCAAAACTTAGAAATGTCTAAGGGGCCTCTGCGAGTTGGCTTCGGCCCCTGGTACGCCTTCCAAAAGTCCGGGACCCCCGGGGTCCCGAGATATGTCAAAGATATTAATATTGATAATGTAATATTTTAATTCACTAGTTAGCGATATTTTATATTTCCATGCAGTAATATTGCCAAATTAATCAAAACAGGTAAGCAATTTTGCGTCGTTACCAACTTTTAGAATGAACTCTTAACTTAAGTATGTACCTACTGAACATACTTTGCCCTTGTTTGGTATTTGATTAAAAAGTATTTCTAAAGATTTGGGGGCCCCCCAGGACCAGGGGCCCGGGGTGGAGCACACGTGCCGCCCCCAATAAGTCCGCGCGTGACCACACGCGCATAACGCACGAGGGTTATAGGTACCCATGCTTTACTGACTGAATCCATAAGTACTCCCTACCAAAAATCGCTCAACGCGCCTAATGAAGTTTTCACTTCAAAAACTTTAGACTAAACGAACTAATATTCCTAAAAGGATTTTATTCATCCTACCTAAGCTCTTATATCGGCCACATTGCAGCACAGATCGAAGAAGCTCTTGCAGAGAACAGCCGACATTGTTCAGGTTCCACAGACGGGAGAGGAGGCCCATTTGAGAAGAAAGCACTGTTAGATTTATGACACGAAATAAACAATATTCATCATCATTATTCTGTTGCCCTATAACCAGTGGCGTAGCGAGGGGGGGCGGAGGGGCGGACCGCCCCGGGCGCCACCATTAGAAGGGCGGCAGGGAGGCCAAAAAAAAAAAACAAAAATTGTGCCGTCACTGTCGGTCAGTCAGACAATTGATTTTTCAAGAAGCTTTTAACCACTTGCATATATTAAATGTCTCTCCCGCCCAAAACAATTGTTGCAAATCACGAATGGCGGTCGGCCCTTGTTTGTGTTTAGACGTGTACATGCACGGTGTTAAGGTGTGCGAGGCTTCTGCGGGCACGCACACTGTCACACCATGCGTGACGCGCTCGTGATTTCCAAGAACTTGTACCAGTAACTTCTTCGACTGCCGCGCTGCCGTTTTAATAGTAATTAAGTTTTAGTTTGTTTTTTATTATAAGTACTTAATTAATTTATTTTATTTTTTAATTATTTTTACGAAGTCAAAAGGGCGGCAAATTATGACTCCGCCCCGGGCGACAGTGACTTACGCTACGCCACTGCCTATAACCCCACGAAAAGAAAACTACAATAAAAAATAAAAAACTGGTATTAGCGCCATCTACATTTTATAGCCCAGCACTACGTGAATCCAAGTTTTCTCAAAAAAAAAAAACATACAGACAAACATAGAACCTGCTGCTTTGGAAGTCGGTTAATAGTAGATTGTTATATGAGGGGCTAAAATAACCCATTGTAACGAGGTAGTTTTACTCCCGAGCTTTAGCGAGGGAGTAAATAGAAACCGAGTTATAATGGGTTTTAGCGCCGTGTGTTACAATCTACTTTTCACTACGATTGCGAGAAAATGAAATAATCCAATACAATATTAAATAGTTTATTTTATTTAAATGTACTATTTGTACAATTTTGGATATATAACGAGATGTTTTTTCCGGCAACTTAATTTCAGTCCTCTGTGAAGATGTTCTCATTATATGATGACATTTTCACTGTTGTAAATTATATTACGGTCACCAATTCAATTCGTAATTAGAGAAAAATTCTAAAGATTTCGCGCCAATGCCTTTTTTATTTCTTCAGTAGCCGCAACGCAATGCACGCATTCTACCGATTTTTGTGAACCAGTACTCGTAATAAGTCGAGTCCATAATCATGATTATTCTACATAAGAATAAAGACTTTTTCACTCCTCTTGCTCAAATAGGCCGTCATTGTACAGTACCAGAGCGGGGAAAAAATAGCATTTCTTGCTCTAGGGGAAAAAGTTTTTTTTTTTAATTTTTGTATGTTCCAACCACAGACATATAAAGAGTAGCAGACCAAACATTAATCCATAGTTATATTTATAGACATGATTCTCTATCCTTTTTTTGCTAAGCGACAAGTCGTAAATTGTATCTCGTTCTGTCACCTGTTGTCACACTGACTTACACATAGACAAAATTTGACGCGTAGCTTGTCTGTACCATGCCGCCATATTGCTAAGCAACATCATCTGCATCGCGTTCTTTGTTTCAACCGCGTTATTTTGTCAGGGACGGATTTGGCAACAAAGACGAAATTTTTTGTAAAATGTTTACCATTGAATTATCAAACAGAGCTTCAGTTTACTCTACGATTTTTTAAATCTTTTTGGTGACATTGTTCCAGAATACTGCAAAGTGCAGATTGTCAGTGTACACACATGCTTTTGTAATAAATTATAAAATGAATTATATTAGCCTGTATCTGTGTGATGGAATACATGAACATAGGCATAAGTATACATAAATAGGCTACTCACATAACTTTGAAATTTAATTCGGCAGGTAATAATTGATTGATTGACTTTATTGCTAAGTAATTTACACTTCTTATACCCAGAGAATATCAATTTTCGCGGATTTTCAGTAAGTACCTATATCGGTTGTTTCAATATCGTTAGATAATACCGGCAACCGGCCCTAGTCCGGCCCTGTATTGACAACATTTCCTATGTGTGCGTAATGGTTACGCAATTTTTAGCGAATGTTTGGTCTGCTACTCTTTATACGTCTGTGGTTCCAACGAGCCTTGAAAAACGAAAAAGTCTTTATTCTTTTGTAGAATAATCATGATTATGGACTCGACTGGTTCACAAAATAAAAAGTCATTTTATTTTTGAAAATGGAACTAAATGCGGCTATCTCTTTGGTAGAATGCGTGCATTGCGTTGCGGCTACAGAAGAAATAAAAAAGACATTGGCGCGAAATCTTTAGAATTTTTCTCTAATTACGAATTGAATTGGTGACCGTAATATAATTTACAACAGTGAAAATGTCATCATCTAGTGAGAACATCTTCACAGAGGACTGAAATTAAGTTGCCGGAAAAAAACATCTCGTTAAATATCCAGAATTGTACAAATTGTACATTTAAATAAAATAAACTATTTAATATTGTATTGGATTATTTTATTTTCTCGCAATCGCAGTGAAAAGTAGAGTGTAACACACGGCGCTAAAACCCATTACAACTCGGTTTCTATTTACTCCCTCGCTAAAGCTCGGGAGTAAAACTACCTCGTTACAATGGGTTATTTTAGCCCTTCGTATAACAATCTAAGTACTATTTCGTTTTTCAAGGCTCGTTGGAACAGACAAAAATTAAAAAAGAAATTACTTTTTCCCCTAGAGCAAGAAATGCAATTTTTTCTCCGCTCTGGGTTTTCGTATGGATTGAGGACCCATGTCTCATATTTAAACGTGGGTACTAACAATATTTAGTAGTAAATTAGGCGATTTTGTATGCCCGATCCTGGAATTTGTAGTAAAACACTTTAAAAGATACACGACTTTTAAGGTGGCTCCTCAATTCAGACGTCTGAATTGAGGTGCCACCTTATAACTCTAAAACTAGCCGACGAATATTTTTGAAAATTTGGTAGGATTTAGTAGTACTTATGCGTCTAACATTGTAGCTATCTCAAATACAGCCGTACAAAAAAAATGGGTTTTGTACGGCTGAATTTGAGATAGCTACAATGTTTTGATTTTTCACAAAAACCCATAAATTTCACCGCGCTGTTTCTCGGAAAGTAATCAACCAATTACAACATACTTTTAGTAGTAAATACGTTCTAATTTGTAGTATAAAAATAAAATGGAATAACTACATAATTTCGCTAACACAACACATTTTATGTGGCTCCTCAATCCTGACGGTCTATAGAAAATATATATGTACGATAGCTACTAAAGTAGCTGATCAAATCGGATAACAATAGCACCAATATTTAGTAGAAGTTTCTACTAAATATTGGCGTAATCCAACATCTTGTACATTCGGTATTTCAAAAGATATTAACAAAATAAACACTCCTTAACAATCTAGTGTGGTACGAGAGCCCACGACCAAAACCATATCACATCGTTTTACGGCCAAAACAGTATAAAAACGATAGTTTTGATGATTCCTAAATCCAACTCGGTGGGAAGTTCCCGGTCAGAAACATCTCAGTTTTACGGAAGCATATTTCTGGTATGTTAAAAAAAAAAGCAGACGGTTTCATCACAATATGCCTGATATTAAAAATGTACATAGTTTTCGTAATTTTAATTACAAAAAAGTTTGTTTTTGCGTGTCACATGTGAACTGAGCGCATTTTCAAAAAATGACAAAAAATTTAACCTATTTGTCTCATAGCAACCTGGTTCAAATTTTTTTTAATCTCTTTTATAGTTACTGAGAATCTGTTTTCAGAAATTTTAAATGTCATTTATAACTCCAAAAACAGAAATAACGTTTCGGAGTCGCCCGGCTAAAGTGCGGTGCTTGTTATGCTTACGACACCGATGATGAGACCGACAATTAAAAAAAAAAGATGAATTTTATTTCAATAAACAGTTATTTTCAAAAGTTATCCCAGTTTCCTTTTGTCCAATTTATTAAAAAAAAAACCCTTTAAATTTCAGTTTGATGGTTTTGGGTAAGCTCTTTAGTAATCGTACGTAAAAACGATTTATTCTGAAAAATTATTTATTCGCATCAACTGACCAATGTTCACCTGAAAACAAGATTTTCAGACGGGTTGCTAATTAAGGGTTTTATTTTTGTTTCATTTTAAATTTTCTCAAATGGTATTCTGGGTGTGATGCTACTGATTTCTGAAAATTGTGTTTTCGGTATCTAAAATCCATCGTTTAACTACATTCTGAAAATCAGACAGATTGCTATGAAACAGTTCGGTATTTTTTTTAATATAGGTATTTCAAATGCGCTTTGTGCATCGTCAGCAGAACAGTTGCAAGACATGGTGACTGAGATGAATGAAGCATATAAGATGAAAGGGATGAATATAAATGTGAATAAGACGAAGGTCATGGTGTTTGAAAGAGGAGAGGATGTATCGGTGTGTGATGTGAAAATAGATGATAAGAGTGTGGAGCAAGTAAGTGAGTTTATATATTTGGGGAGTCTGTTCACAAGGGATGGGAAGATTGATGGAGATGTGGAAAGGAGAGTAAACGCAGGAAACAAAGTGAATGGTGCTATACATGCGATTGTGACCAGCCAGTCGATGTCTAAAAAGGCTCGACTGGCTGTTCACAATGGTGTGCTGGTGCCCACGCTTATGTATGGAAGTGAATGTTGGGTGTGGCAAAAACAACATGAAAGTAGAATAAATGTTGTGGAAATGCGTTCCTTGCGAAGCATGTGTGGTCTGACTATGAATGATAGGCTGAGGAATGATGTGATAAGACAGCGGGGTGATTTAAAAGATGTAGTGACAAAAATTGAAAAGGGTATGCTGAGATGGTTTGGGCATGTTGAGAGGATGAATGAAAGGCGACTAACAAAATGTATTTACGAGGCTGATGTGAAGGGAAAGGCCGGGCGGGGACGCCCTAGGAGGACATATACTGACCTTATTGGTGATGTTCTTCAGAAAGGCCAGGTGCGTAGTACTGGCAACCGGCGTGCGTGTATGACCAGATTTATGAACGTAAACGAGGCAAAAGGAGTATGTAAGGATCGTAGCAGGTGGCGTTCTGTAGTTTCTGCCTACCCCCATGGGAAGAAGGCGTGAGTTTATGTATGTATGTATGTTCAAATGCGCTTAGGTCAGAAGTGACGCGGAAAATGTCAGATTTTTTTTGATTCAGAATCTTCTGCAGTTGTAGCCACCGACATTAAATTTTTCTTACGTTTTTTGCAGTTTGTAGGATGAGTCATTAATACATCTCCCTAAGATAGATTTGTTCCATTAGAAAATATCTCTTATGGAAAAGTTATTTTTGATCAAGATACAACCTGACACTGACCTGTCGTAATCTTTGATTACGTAAAAAAAGAAAAAATAAATACGTTAATAATCAGACAACTTTTCGATTGAACCAGGTTGCTATGAAAAGAAATGGGCTCAGTCCACATTTGACACGCAAAAATGTATGAAAACAAACTTATTCGTAATAAAATTATGAAACCTATGTACATTTTAAATATCAGGCATATTGTGATGAAACCGACTGCAAGTTTTTTTTTTATCGTAGAAATGGGCTCCCGTAAAACTGGGACGTTTCTGACCGGTACTTCCCACCGAGTTGGGTTCAGGAATCATCAAAACTATCGATTTTATACGGTTTTGGCCGTAAAACGATGTGATATGGTTTTGGTCGTGGGCTCTCGTACCACACTAGATTGGTAAGGAATATTTTATTTTGTTAATATCTTTTGAAATACTGAATGTACAGGATGACGCCAATATTTAGTAGAAATTTCTACTAAATATTGGTGCTATTGTTATCCGATTTGACCAACTACTTTAGTAGCTATCGTACATATATTTTCTATAGATCGTCAGGATTGAGGAGCCACATAAAATGTGTTGTATTAGCGAAATTATGTAGTTTTTCCATTTTATTTTTATACTACAAATTAGAACGTATTTACTACTAAATTATACTAAAAATATGTTGTAATAGGTGATTACTTTCCGAGAAACAGCGCGGTGAAATTTATGGATTTTTATGAAAAATCAAAACATTGTAGTTATCTCAAATTCAGCCGTACAAAACCCATTTTTTTGTAGAGATTACGCATATGTACTACTAAATCCTACCAAATTTTCAAAAATATCCGTCGGCTAGTTTTAGACTTGTAAGGTGGCACCTCAATTCAGACGTCTGAATTGAGGAGCCACCTTAAAAGTCGTGTATCATTATAATTTACTACTAAATATTGGTAGTACCTGCGTTTAAATATGAGACATGGCTCCTCAATCCATACGGACACCGCTCTGATACTCTACAATGACTGCCTTTTTGAGCAAGAGGAGTGAAAAAATCCTTTGATTGGTACTCTAGGGTTAAAATAATTTTCTACTGTTTAATATTATCCAGCAGAGACCAAGCTAGGTATCACTGAGTCACTGTGCTAGTAAGTAGGTGGGTACTTGCAGATCTACTTGTGAAGTCCTGAACTCAGGTTGTTTGTACTTTGTAGGTACCTATGTAAGAGTTAGTTGTTACTCGCCGCCGCGGCGGCGCTTCCCTACTACGTACTACCTATTGTCACAGTAATGCGGTTTTATTACTCTCTATTCGATTGTATTTCCCTTGGAGCGTTACTATTTTAATAGGAATCTAGATTAGCACATTTATTACTAGCAAGTGCTCTTTGTTCAGTATTCCTATTGTTACAACGTCGATGTTATTAACAGCATGTGAATTGGTAGTCAGAATGTTTTGTTGTTTGTCAAGATTAACTTTTCGGCAGAGAGAGGTAAATACTTCAATGTAAATATTTTATTTCTTATATTTTTACCAATAAGTACACTGGTTACTTAATTATTATTTTACATAATATACAATGTTTTATTGAAACCCCTAAGGAATGAACCCCGGAACCCCGTTCCCTATAGGAAGCTTGCTTTTGCCCGTAACTTCTCCCGCGTTGTTTTAACTTTTCCACTCGGGCTTTGATACACCTTACGATTAATCAATATTGGATAATTTGATAAACAATCTCGAGCAGTAGCAGAACCTTTCGCAATATTGTACCTAGGTAGCACCATAAGGCTCAAAGCATACATAGAAAGCCTCGAGATAAGCTAGTAAACGGCTGTCACCAGCTTACCGCGGGAAGTCGCGCGTCGCCACGGCCACGCTTAGTTAGGTACATCTCGGCGAACGTTAGTGGTGTGTGGAACATCTTAAGTATATTTATCTTTGTCTGCTTTGAGCAGGAGCGGACTGTATGCCATGCCACACGAGGCATTGTCTACCAGTCAATCTTTGGGTTAAAAAGCCCAGGAGGTTATCTAGGATTTTAATTGCAATTATTAAGTGAAGTAGTGTCGAACTGGATGGTGTAGGTACAGCACCTCTCGGTACAGATCAGGATTAGATGATCGGATCGTATTCTGTGAGTAGAATCGCTCAATAAGACCGACGATGCCGATGGCGCGGTACGACGCGTGATGCGCCCATTGCAAGCAAGGTGTCGCGCATCTATTGTACCACAGAACAAAATTAAATAATAGTAACCTGTACCTACCAACGACTTCTTGCATTTGGAGCGTCTTTTAAGCTGTTTTATTGATGAAAGTACCGCCGCCCGCTCTAATTCGGAGCAAATGTTCTCTCGCACTTTAATCCTTAAATGCGCTGACGTTAGCTTTTCGTAAAAGACAGAAACATGACAGTTTATTCATTAAAAGCAAGTTATAAAGTAAAACATAGATGGCACTGCTTGTACCTAAGCAAACATGATATATAATTTTGTTACTTACATTCACCATACCTACTGTGAAAATTGTACTTAGGTACCTACCTACTCCTTTACGTTACTAAGTACACAGAGGCCTAAATAGTTGTGTATGTGTATGGTAGATTTCTACTGTCTATTATGTAAATTGTGGTTCTGAAAAAGACAAAGGAGTGAAACACGATACAGCATGTCATGCAAGGTTCCGTTGCGATGTAGAGAAAGAGATGTCACGCGTCACGCTCCTCGCGCCTTGCGTTTATATAAGCGAGCCCGAGACAGTGCCTGCGCTTAAACCGAATGTGCTGTTTCACGGGTACTCATACACGGTGTCTATTCGACATGCCCAAGATGGTGACCCGCGAGAAGAGCGACTACGGCAGGAAAGTGCAGGAGAAAGCTGTGATTGAAAAGGTCATCATCACCATAATCTATTTCGCTTTCTTGGTAGAGAGATGAAGTTGACGACCACTATCGTCGAATTTTTTGTGGAAAAGATCATCGGTTGCATGTACTCAAATGCGGTATAAAGCTATTTCAGAGTAGAATATAAAGGAGTAGCCCCGACCGCTCTTGGGGCGCAACCCGGGAGTGTGCGGCCACGGCTCACGTGTTCTGTCTGTTGCGCGCAGAGGCAGATGGCAATCGAGCGCTGCGCGGCCGCCGCGGCCGCCGAGCGGCCCGCCAGCCCGGCCGGCGCGGCGGGCTCCTCCAGCCCGCCGCCCGCCGCCACGCACACGCGCGTGCTCACGCTCGAGCACGGCGAGCATCACGACTCCACGCTCTATCGGTAACTCATTACAATCCACGGAGGTACTTGTCGTTGCTCCAAAGCCTTTGCATGATTATTGAATGCTCTCGTGTTGTATTTTTTCCAGATTTGAAAAAGGCTGCTATTTACAATTCTGCCCCGGTCCCTCTTTACTCGGCCGAAAAGTATTTCTCTATACCAATTATGTGATGTCGGATAATCGTAAGTATCGCAATTTTTCATTATCCGACTGTGTCAGGAAGGATAGGCATACCTACAGAAATCATAGAAGCCATAGGCAAGTCAAAAAAAAAAAAGATTTTTGGACTTACCTATATGACTTTTTTATTTAATAAATATAAAATAGAGTATACTCGTAGAGGTATAATAGAGTGATAGATGAGAAAATATGGGATGTGCAGGCAGGATTTAGAGATGGAATGGGCTGTATGGATCAGATCTCCTCCCTAAGGTGCATAGCCGAAAATCATCTGGCAAAGCACAAGAAAGTCTACTGTGCTTTCGTTGATTTCGAGAAGGCCTATGACAGTGTGTGGAGGGACGAACTGTGGTCGACACTATCCATGTACGGTGTAGACTGGCGCTTGTTACGGGCACTGAAATCTTTATACAAGGATTTCAGTGCTAAAAAAAAAATATATATATACCTATATGAGATGGTGGGATAAATGGGGTATACACGAAACTGGTTCTGCATCTCGAGGGGTGCTAGGCAGGGTTGTGTAGCGTCACCGTGGTTCTTCAACTTGTACATGGATAGTTGTCTGACAGATTTGAAAGAGGCCGAGTACGGATTGAGGATGAATGATTTGCTTGTCAAATGCTTGTCTCTCGGCAGATGATCAAGTTCTACTTGCATCGTCAGCAGAACAGTTGCAACACATGGTGACTGTGATGGATGAAGCATATAAGATGAAAGAGATGAATGTAAATGTGAATAAGACGAAGGTCATGGTGTTTGAACGAGAAGAGGATGTATCGGTGTGTGATGTGAAAATAAATGATAAGAGTGTGGAGCAAGTAAGTGAGTTTGTATACTTGGGGAGTCTGTTTATAAGGAATGGGAAGATTGATGAGGATGGGGAAAGGAGAGTTAATGCGAGAAATAAAGTGAATGGTATGCATGCGATTGTGACCAACCAGTTGATGTCCAAAAAGGCTCGACTGGCTGTTCACAATGGTGTGCTGGTGCCCACGCTTATGTATGGAAGTGACTGTTGGGTGTGGCAAAAGAAGCATGAAAGTAGAATAAATACTGTGGAAATGCGTTCCTTGCGAAGTATGTGTGGTGTGACTATGAATGATATACTGAGGAATGATGTGATAAGACAAGGGTGTGATTTAAAAGATGTAGTCACAAAAATTAAAAAGGGTATCCTTAGATGGTTTGGTCATGTTGAGAGGATGAATGAAAGGCGACTAACAAAATTTATTAACAAGGGCGATGTGAGTGGAAACGCCGGGAGGGGTACGCCCTAGGAGGACATTTACTGACATTATTGGTGATGTTCTTCAGAAAGGTCAGGTGCGTAGTACTCGCAACCAGCGTACGTGTATGTCCAGATGTATGAACGTAAACGAGGCAAAAGGAGTATGTAAGGATCGTAGCAGGTGGCGTTCTGTAGTTTCTGCCTATCCCCATGGGAAGAAGGCGTGAGTTTATGTATGTATTTAGGAGAAAAAGTTTTTTTTTTCAAATCTACGACTGGTGAGACTGAAGTCTGATACAGTATCAGTTTCCGACGAATCGTGACATCAACGCAAGCTCATGAAGCGACTATCCCGGGTGTGCCGGAAGCACCTTTAAATTTCCGCTATTCATGGAGCCTTTTTATTTTATTAGAATTTAATAAAAAAAATCGATAAATTGAGTGATAATTGCATACAGAAGACGATAAGTGCGGCGAGCAAGCGGAGTTCATTCGCAATCAGTACTACGGGTTGGAGTGGCACCGCGCCGCCGAGGACGAGCCCGCGGCCGCGCTCGGCACCGGCCTGCTCGTCACCGACAGCGACATCTACTGCCAGCTGCGCCTCGCGCGCGCCGGCTCCTTCCACTACTACTTCGTGTACGACAGCGCGTGAGTATACGCCTAGGGCCCGCCCCGCCATTGTGCGGCTGCGTGCTCAGGCGTGTGCTTGTGTTGCAGGGAGTCGTCGGTGGGCCCGCAAGGCTCGGGCTGGTTTCACGTGGCGCCGACGCTGCGCGTGGGCCCGGGCGGGCGCGACGTGCTGCCACTGGACGGGCTCATGTGTCAGACCGTGCTGGCCAAGTGTCTCGGGCCGCTGCCGCGCTGGGAGAGCGTGCTGCGCGTGGCGCGCGAGTCGGGCTACAACATGATTCACTTCACGCCCGTGCAGGAGCTCGGCGCCTCGCGCTCCGGCTACAGCATCGCCAACCAGTTGCGCCTTAACCCGCAGTTCAGCGCCGAGTCCGGCCGCGAGCCCACTTTCGCCGATGTCGAGAACGTCGTCTCCAAGATGCGCACCGACTGGAAGGTGACACAGATGCGAGCCGCAACACATTACCATTCATGAAAGAGTTCTCTCGAAACTCACGTTCTGTCGGGCGCGCGTGTACAGATGCTGTCTATCTGCGACATCGTGCTGAACCACACGGCGAACGAGACGCCATGGCTCACCGAGCACCCGGAGGCGACGTACAACTGCAGCAACTGTCCACACCTACGGCCCGCCGCGCTGCTGGACGCGTTGCTGGCGCGCCTCACGGCCGACGTGGCGCGCGGCGACTACGAGGCGCGCGGCGTGCCTCGCCGGGTCACCGCGCACGAGCACCTCGAGGTGAGCCGCGCGCCCTCCGGCCCGCCGGACCGCGCGCGCGCCAGCTCTCACGCGCCCTCTGTCCGCAGGCCATCAAGCACCTCCTGCTGACGCAGCTGCTGCCGGAGGCGCGCCTGCACGAGATGTACATGTGCAACGCCGCGGAGCTGGTGCAGGAGTTCTACTACATGGCGCGCAACAAGTGAGTGTAGTGCGCGCGCTCGGCGGCGCTTGGCTCTCGTGACGCTCGTGACGCTCGTGTCGCTCGTGTGTGCGCAGGGTGCCGGCGCCGAACGCCGCGCCGGGCGACGCGCCGGGCGACGCGCCGGGCGACGCGGCGGGCGACTCGCGCGCCGCGCTGCGCCTGCTGCCCGACGCGCAGCATCGCCGCCTGCGCGCCGCCGTGGACATGGACCGCGCGCTGCAGCTCTACAACGTGTACCGGTGAGGACGTCGCGATCGGCGATACGCTGTTGTGAGCATACGATGGGCGGCACTTTTGTCATTGTTGTTTATTGTAGAGCGGAGTGTTACGACGAGGAGTCGCGACTGAAGAAATGTTGCGAGGAAATGAAACGGAAGCTGGAGCAGCTCAATGAGGCCGCGGCGGACACGCTGCGCGACCACCTGCGCGCTGCCGTCGACAACGTGATCGCCGGCATGAGGTGAGCCCGACCCGTCATGCAACTAGTGACAAATCATCTGTGGTGGAACACAGGCCTATTGCTATCCTGCCAACTCTTGCAAAGGTTTTCGAGCACATACTCCACACGTACATCTATAAACGTATAAATGCGTTTATATCTGATGCCCAGCACGGCTTTCGCCAAGGCCGCTCAGTCAATTCGAATCTGTTGACTCACGTTGATTATATTTCTGGGGTTTTGGACAGTGGGGGGCAAGTGGATGTCCTCTATTTCAATTTCCGCAAAGCGTTTGATAGGGTTGACAATGACGTGCTTTTAATGAAATTGGAAGCATCAGGTTTCTCGTCTGAGTTTCTGAACTTCTTTGCGGACTATCTGCGAGGCCGCAGGCAATTTGTTAGGCACGGTTGCTTTGAGTCAGTTTTCACAACCCAAATGTAGTTAAGCTTCTGTACACCACTTTGGTTCGTAGCAAACTTGAGGCTGGTGCCTGTATCTGGCATCCCTACACAGCGACTCATATGTACGTTAACGCTGGAAAAGGTACAAAAAACTTTTCTGAGATTTCTATATAAAAAGACGTTTCACTTCTTTCCTTACATGTACCCTACTAATTACCTTCTAGGAGTTTTGGGCTTCAACTCATTGGAGGTTCGACGAGGCTTTCTACAGCTCACAGTAGCCTGCAAAACTCTTAGAGGACGCATTGACAGTCCCGAACTACATGATCTTTTCTGTCGGCTATTCGTTCCCGATAAATACATCGGGCATCGCCAAAGCCGTCGACGCGATCTGTTTGCGCCGCCGTTATCTGAAACTGTCGCCCGAGCTGAGTCCCCTGTGTGTCGTACATTAAGGATGCTAAACGCCCTCCTGACCACCAATCCTGAATGTGATTTGTTTGCTGATGAATGGAGCAGAATTATGCGTGTATGTCTGATGTTTTGCGAGAGTAAGTATGCTAGGTTGTCCTCTATTATATGATAATATTTGAAATATTTTTGTTAACCTGTTCATGAATTTCGGTCTTACCGTTTTAATTAACAAAAAACAATAAACAATATGCCGAACTTCGATTGTTGATCGAAGATGCCGAACTATATAATAATTTGTATACGAACACAAAAACTCAGTACAGAGTCATTTTCAGATATTATCGGCTCCAGTCTGACGGGCCGAAGATCGAGGAGGTGAGCGCGAAGCATCCGCTCGTGCCCAGGTAAGCGCCGCTCGGACAGGGAGCGCGAGGCAGGTGGGGCAGGTGGGGCAGGTGGCTCACGGACGTGTGTGTGCAGGTACTTCACGTGGGCCTGTCCCGTGGAGAGCAGCTCGCTGGGCGAGGTGGAAGCGGTGCTGTACGCGGACGCGGGCCGGCACTGCATGGCGCACAACGGCTGGGTCATGGACGCCGACCCGCTGGTGGACTTCGCGGCCAAGCCGGCCGGCGCGCGCGTGTACCTGCGCCGCGAGCTCATCGCCTGGGGCGACAGCGTCAAGCTGCGGTGAGTGACGTGAGTGGGGCGCCGTGCACGCGCCGAGCTGCCGAGTACTGACTGACGTGTGCGCAGGTACGGCGACAAGCCGGAGGACAACCCGTTCCTGTGGGCGCACATGCGCGAGTACGTGGAGCTCACGGCCGAGGTGTTCGACGGCGTGCGCCTCGACAACTGCCACTCCACGCCGCTGCACGTGAGTGTCGCGCCACTGTTGCGTGTGTGTCTGTGTGTGTGTGCTCAGTGTGCGCTCGTGTGCAGGTGGCCGAGTACATGTTGGACTGCGCGCGCAACGTCAAGCCCGACCTGTACGTGGTGGCCGAGCTCTTCACTAACTCGGACCATGTTGACAACATCTTCGTAAACCGCCTGGGCATCACGTCGCTCATTCGCGGTAGGAATAATTTGTATTTTTAATAGTTTCAAATGTTTGCTAATATTTATCCCTGCTGTCTCACTCGGTAAATCTATGTACATAGTATAAAACAAAATCGCTTTTCGAGTCTGTCTGTGTAACCGCTTTTTTTCTAAAGTACACACACATCATTTAGAACATTTATTCCGTAAGGTTTATGTGTAAAATAAATTAATAATAAACTTACATAATTATAATAAAGAAATCTCGATGTTTTGTCAAATCGTAAAACCGTGCGAAGCAGGGGCGGGTCGCTAGTATATAAGTCCGGACAACGATCAGTTGAGTGTGGCGCGTTGTCCGCAGAGGCGCTGAGCGCGTGGGACTCGCACGAGCAGGGCCGCCTGGTGCACCGCTTCGGGGGCCGCGCCGTGGGCGCGTTCCTGCGGGCCCCGCGCCGGGCCGCGCGCCCGCGCGTGGCGCACGCCATGCTGCTGGACCAGACGCACGACAACCCGTCGCCGCTGGACAAGCGCAGCGTGTTCGACGTGCTGCCGTCGGCCGCGCTCGTGGCCATGGCGTGCTGCGCCACGGGCTCCACGCGCGGCCTGGACGAGCTGGTGCCGCACGCCGTGCACGTGGTGGACGAGGCGCGGCAGTACGCGGCGTGGGGCGGCGAGGGCGGCGCGGGCGGCGAGGGCGTGTCGCTGGACTGCGGCGTGCTCGCGGCCCGACGCGCGCTCAACGAGCTGCACGCGGAGCTGGCGGCGGCGGGCTACGACGAGGTGTTCGTGGACCAGATGGACGCCGACGTCGTGGCCGTGACGCGCCACGAGCCGCGCCAGCGCCAGGTCAGTGCTACCGTCTGTTGAACGGCTCATGCTATCGACATTCTGAATACTGTCCACGTCTTTTTTTTCCTTTGTGTATTGAACAATTGGTGATACTTTAACCACATTACAATCTAGCCTATTAGCTAATAAGTAATAATAATAAGCCGTATCTCTACGTTGACGTCGTGGTGGGGCTTGCGCGCTCCGAACTCTGGGTCTGTGCCGATAAAATTTACTTTGCCGAAACAGGTCTAGGGTTAGGAGCCAGACCAAGAGAGATACAAAAACCCGCAGGGCAGCATGTGGCGAGCTGTTGGGCAGTAGCGACCCCACGGACCCTATCTTCCGGGAGAAGTCTTGTTCCTCACCTCTGGCTTGCCTTTATTGGCCGGCTAGAGTGAACACTGACGAGGAACAGAGCTCCCACCTCATTCTTGCCTTTATTGGCTAGCTTGAGTGTAGATTCGCAAGAGCAAACATGCTCGGAGGAAGGTAGTATTCCAGTAAGATGCTGGTAGGGATCTTGACCGTACTTCCGGGATTGTCCTGATAGCCGTGGAATACCTCTCCATTCCTCATAAGCACCTCAGGACATGTTGCCCCCTTGTCGCTTCGACACTTTGTGCTAACGACCATTTTCGGAGGCCCATTATTGAGTGTGCATGTCACCCCCTGCCATTTTATCCGTGTACAGTAAGCGTTCAAAAGTGCATAAGCACGCTAAGAGTCGTATTGCTGTGAACACGCGGTGTAGTCCGTACATTTGTATGTGTAAACAGTCAGACGTCTGTGGTGTGAGTGCCGTACACACACCACAGAGAACGCAGTTTTGCACTACACACTGTCGTATCGTCACGGTTCGCGGGCGCCGCACTTTTTCAACAAAAATAGTTGTTAGACACGCATTATACGCGTGACCTTGACCAGTGTACGGCATTGCTAAAATTCGAACGTAAATTATATGTGCAGATAGCAGAAGATTTTGAGAAGACGTTGGTCTTAGATTCAAGATGGCTAAGGTTCTAATCTCGTAAATCACAACGCTGTTTTTGCAAATATTATTATTTTTGTTTAAAATAATAATATTTTTTAAATATTGCTGCCTTTTTATTAATTTTGTTATTGCATTAAAGGGTTTAGAATAAAAAATGCGTGATATGATATGTGATAATAAAATAAAAAAATATTTATACGTTATATTTATTTTACTTAAGTATAGTTAACAAACTGCTACAATTATTTATCATTACTTCAGCTGAATAAGATGTGAAATAGATGTCTAGAAACTTAGAAGCAATTTGTATTATTTTGACATATTAAAATTTTGAAATGTTTTAAAGAACATGGCCAGTTTTTGTATGGACGTCAGCATAGTTATCGAATTGAATGTACATCAATGATTTTTTGTGTTTTATATTTGTGAATATTGACACATTAAATTGGTATAAATAAAAAACTGATAGAACTTGTCATTACAACAGACTAGACGTAAACAGTTTAATAAAACCTTTTAATCAGATCGCTGGCAATAAGTGTATAGATTATAATTTCGCAATTAAAAAACTTATGGTGCTTTAAAATAGCGAACAGTTGTGAATTATTACGGTTAACTGATACGGTTTTAGTATTATTAAGCTCAACACACACACAAGGCGGGTGCGTGTGGGTGCGGGACGGCAGTACGGCGGGCTTGTACATTGTAATTCCTTGTATTCAGTATGGCGGGCTAGTATATATTGTAATTCCTTGTATTATAATTTATGTATGTCGGCACACGATACGAGTACGCGTGTCGGTCGCGGAGCGAGACGGTTGCGGAGCGGGTCGGGCGTGGAGCGGGTTGGGAGCGGGAGCCGCACACGTATTTCGTGTGCTGACATGTATATTATAATACTTACAAGGAATTACAATATATATACAAGCCCGCCTGCCGTCCCGACCAGTGCCCGACACGCACCCGCCTTGTGCGTGTTGAGCTTTAGGCATTGAAAAAAGTAATGGCCACCTGAATAAAGGATTTTTAACTGTCTCAAAAAATGTGACAATAATTACAAAGTATATTTTAAACTAATGTTTTTCTTAAATTACAGTTTACCCTTATTTTTTTTAGTTTAATTACCAATAAACAAGGGAAACACAAAATGAAACAAAAAAGTAAAAACATTTATTTATTATAGAAAATAAAGAGAAACATTTTGTTAGATTATAATATATCTTAAATGCCTTCCTAGATAACTCAATAATATACTTTAGGTATAGCAATGCAGCGCTAGTGTTAAAGAAACCGAGGTCAACCAAGAGCATTTTTATTTCACATATACACTAACCTGGTTAAGTGTAATATATAAGTATTGTAGTGCTGCAGTAATTACATAAATAACTGCTTTAAGTATAACCAGACATGTAAAACAAATACAAGCGTTGATACATATATTATTTACAATTGTAATTGTGGTTTTTAACAAAGATTAGCCTTTTGTTAGATTATTTTAATATTCTTGAATTGTTAATTAAATGTAATGATAACAACGTATAGTAATATGTTGACTAAAAATCCTGCTGGAGCTTGAATATTGTTTTGGTGTCTTACCCAACCAAGGTACCAGATTATTGTCATAACGTGACAACAACAACCAGCGGTTCTGTTCCCTACAAAGCAATTACAATAGTACCCTAAAATAGCTTCCAAGACAGAATCACTATCATGTTCAGTGTCAAATAAAACATAGGAAAAGTAAATTATCTGGGAAACATGACGAGACTTACACATCCTCTTAATAAATAAGGATTATTTCCACCAACCCGTATTATCATTTCTTGGGAGTGTTCCAGTTCCGGACACACTTCAACAACATAGATACCATTATCCCTAACATGTTCACCGAAGTGGCTGGTGGATTGATGTCCTAAGCCAATTCCGTTTCTCGTGATGAGTCATGCACTGCCTGTCTATTTGTTTGCATCTAACACACATGACAAACGTAGTTGTTTCTTGAGGGCTGAAAATAAACCAGTTAGATTAAACACAGATATTACAGCTTATGTTAATATTATTTTTAGCAACAAGGGTACCTTTTGTGTACTGTATCTGTTTATGTTTTCAAGTATAATGTTATTTTGTTTACTATGTTACAACATGCCTACTTTAGGCAAGTATTTAAAGATGGAAAATATCTAAAACACAGAAATTACAATTCAAACTCAAACTCAAAACTCAAATCATTTATTTCAATTAAACCATTTACAGGCACTTTTGAATTGTCAAGGAATCGGTCAGTCAGAAATAGGTATGAAGCTAGTTGCCCATTCCAAAGCGTAGTAGGTACCTATGGAGAAGAACGGGCAAGAAACTCCACGGACACTCTTTTAAATAAAAAATTGTTACAAAATATTGGTTACATCATTCATGTTGAAATTATACATGTGAGAACAATGTAGAAAGACGTGCACGTTAGAAGCGTCCGTAATAAAAAGATAAAACAAAGAACAATTCAAAAAATTAAAATAAAAATAAGCCCTGGCAGCTAAGAGATGACCAGTCCCAACTGACGGAGCCCGTTCACGAACATGACGCATGGATTAGCACCATTCAGCTCAACCATTTTGAAGGGAGCTAAATGATCCAACACACGCGCCACCATCAGCGAAACATTTGAGTGAGCATGACATACTCACAGCCGCCAGGGCAATCATACACACAATATGAAAACTCATTTTTGATAGATAAATTAATACAACTACCTAGTTATTTATAATAATAAAAAACAAGATGCTTACCACATAATTAGTATTTTGTAATAATAGGACAGCTAGCAATGGACAGTCCATACTGACATTATGATGTCTTATTTTTCTCACAACCAAGGCAAACCATGTTATGCCCCAATAGTCGCTCGTGTTCACCAGCTTCAGTACTTAATAATAAGAAGCATGGATGGCAAATAAATGTATCCAGAGGCAACTGAAAATAAGATACACTAAGTTAATATCGCAAACCATAAAATATACCAGAAGTAGGTATATAAAAATAAATACGATTAAGTTTTTTCTACTCCAACTTCATACCTGAGTTTGAGCATTGGTTATCTAACGCGAAAGTCTTATTTGATGGTGTGCAGAAAGCGAGGATATGAGATGCCTCTGCAACCTTTGCATGGCTATTCCGCAGTGGATGCATCTCACATTGATTAACAAAACAAATCCGAAACGCAATGCAAATCAAAGTCCAGTGTTAATAGCAAGGTAATCGAGTGGTAGAAGTCCTTAGAGATAATCGGGGGTCAAAAACATTAGAAAATAATCGCAAAAACAAAACACAGTACGGAACGAAAAATCTGCAGTAACAATAAAAATACATTGACAATTGACATAGACAATGACACATTGTCAAACAAGTAAACGCGTTTCGTTTCACGATTTTTTTTTTGGGTGTAATATAAAAATACTATCTTACTCATCAACTTAGGAAAAGATAATTTAATTCAAGCAAAAAATACCAATGAAGACAGTTTCGTATGAATAAAATGTTTCTAATAAGAGCATTCTGTCGTCCATATTACATGTCCACAAGTAGTATTATGCATGGTGTGGAACGTCAATTATTATATTTGTCCTTCTCTATGGTCCATTATGGCTGACGTTGACAAATGGTACTTTGAATTCATCTTACATTACTTATTAATTTGATTTAAAAACTGACAAGTTCAGAGAGGCTAAAAACTACGTAGTAATTCATTTTCCTATTTTTACTAAGTATACAATATTATTTACTATGTTCGTGTATATGGAATGTACTTTTTTGTCCATATTCTTTGGTTTTTTCACATACTCTTGCAATCTGTTGGAGAGATAGGATTCGAGTAGTTTTAAAATGTTACCTCTGATACCATAGCTACGCAGTTTGTCTTATAAGACGTCGTGCTTTACGTAATCGAAGGCTTTGGTCATATCTGTGTAAATAGCACAAATAGGAGATACGTAAAAAATTAAAAATAGCCATGTTGATCGTGGTATTCTTTCTAAAGCCATTTTGTTCCTTGCATAATAAGTTAAATTTATTGAGATAGCAATACGAGACTTATAAATAATGTTTTCGAAAATTTTGGAAAATACAGAAATTTTTGCTATTGGTTCTTCATATCAGTTTTGTTATCTTTTTATGAAGTGGTTTAATAATCACTTTCTTCAAGTCTTCAGGATAAATTCCGTCATCAATGCTAAGGTTCATAAAGTTCATTTAACGTAACGTTTATAGTAACGTATGGAGAGGGCGCTGCTGTTAGCACAGCAAAATCGGCTCTGTATTTTTATCGTATTTACAATTAATCTAGCGAATAAAACCAAGGGAAAACTAAACACAAGTGTTGATAATACAGTGATACAAAGACTAAACTAATAGGCATTATCTGGTGCTAAATGGAAAACAAGAAATTACGGGAAATATATCGCTGACAGTTCCAACTCTGTTTATGAAGATTGGTCAGCGGTTAAGAAAAATACTCAGCTGCGGACTAAATATTCATCAAGAGGCATTGAAAAGTGTGCGTAAAAGTGACAAACAGTGAATTTGTGAAAAGGATAATAAAATATATAACCTTACTTTGAATTGTCATCGAATACAATATCGCTGTGTCATACAAAGATATCAGTAGAATCGAACAGCAACGCCATCTTTTGCACACGGTTGGAAACCGAAGTCGATAGCCATCTAGCGGAAACAAGCTTAAACTACCAAAACGTACAGTAGAAATAAATGAAAGTTTGTGGTTCAATCGATAGCTAATTTATCTACCACACACCAGAGGGCGCTAAATTAAAATTGAAACACAACATGGAAGAAATAACAACATTGTTGAAGAAGCTGCAGAATGATATGTCACAACAAAGTACAGAAATAAAAAGCTTCAAAGAAGATATTTTGAAACCAATAATTGAAAGTATGAACATAAAATTTTATGAAATTGTGTCCAAAAATTAAGAACTAGAGGACATTATTCACAATCGACAAAATACAATAGAAAAGCTAGAAAGACAAGTACGTATGAAGAATATTGTTCTATTTGGGCTAGAAAAAAAAGAAAAAGTTACAAAGATTTGAAAAAACGAATTATCTTAATTTTCAATGAGCATTTGGCCATAGAATGTGCCACATATGATATAGAATCCGCCATAAGGTTGGGAAAAAAAACCGGCCAAGTGCGTGTCGGACCACGCACAATGAAGGGTTCCGTAGTTGGGATGAATTTATCCCATAAACAAACTTAACTTTGTAGTTGAAAAATATGTTCTCCCATACGGAATGTATGGGAAAACCTGTTTTTGCAACTGCAAAGTTAAGTTGGTCGATTATTACTCGAAAACTTGTAGAACCTACTTAGCTGTGATAGTTTTCGTTTTAATTTCGCTATATAAACTACTGCTGTGATTTTTTTCACACATCCAAAACCAACCATTTAGCTGGCAGGGGGGGGGGGGGGGGACACTTGACTGTAACAAAAATTAGCACTTTAAAGCATAATATTTCGCAAACGAATCCTTGAATCCAAAAATGGTTTTCACAAACTTACAATGTTTTAAAGGACCTTTCCAATGATACCCCACACCAAGGGTTAAAAAAAAAACATCACCACTTTACGTGTAGGAGAGGTACCCTAAAAAAAAATGTTTTTCATAATTTTGTTTTACCACTTTGTCGGCGTAATTAATATGTGTACCTATGCCAAATTACAGCTTTCTAGTTTCTAGTACTAAGGGTCTCGGAGCTAGACCGCGGACAGACAGACAGACGGACATGACGAAACTGTAAGGGTTCCTTGTTTACTACGAAACCCTAAAAAGGAGAAAAAACAAGACCTATTAAAATAACATTCTCTAAATTAAACATGAAAGTAACAATATTGAAAAGGAAAAACCAACTTGAACGAACCAGCTACTACATAAAAGAAGATTTCTCGCCACAGGTCATAGAAAAACGGAAAGAATTACAAAAAGTAGTAGACATAGCAAGAAGCCAGGGCAAAAATGCTGTACTGGGGCACGATAAAATTGTTTACTTAGAGCAAAACAGTCAACATAGCTCTAAAAGAAAACCATCGAAATCACCAGAGAACCAAAGAACTTTCACACAATATCGAGATAACAGAACATCATTCCCACAACGCACAACCAAAAAAACTAAAGTAGACATGAGAAACTTCTTAGTACCAAAGGAAGGAAGATAGAAGTTCTTCTCCTACTCCTACCTTGAAACCAAGCGATGAATGATACCCGAATTGTACAATAACAACCAGCAGGCTTTCCTCATCTTAAAAACTACATTACTCATACTACCCCTCACTCTCCCAGCACGGCTGGTCCCCGTGGGAGCAGTAGACCAGAACCCTCCATCAAAATAAAAAAAATATAGTTAAAATAAACAATAGAAAAAGCAAATACCTCTACATTGGCACATTGAATGTGAGATCGCTGATTGATACGTTGAGATTTACCGAATTGGAATTCGCTATTGCTAAGCTAAACTGGCATATTATTGGACTCTCTGAAATAAAACTAGAAGGCAAGGAAATTATAGAACATCAAGATTTTATGCTTACATACTACGGACAAACCCATAACAGGAACGGCATTGGATTTTTTATTAAAAAGGAATTAAAAGAAAACATTAAAGATTTTGTACCTGTCTCCGACAGAGTAGCAAAGTTAAGCATACACATTGAAAGTAAAACTATTCATATTATTCAGGTGTACGTGTACGCCCCAACAGAACAATCATCATTAAAAATATGAAAAAACATAAAATTTGAAAATTGTTCTCATTTCACTATAAATTTTTAACCGACTTCCAAAAGGAGGAGGTTCTCAATTCGTCTGTATGTTTTTTTTTTTTTTTATGTTTGTTACGCGATTACTCCGCCAATTATGAATAGATTTTGATGATTCTTTTTTTGTTTGGTAGATCATACTTCAGAGGTGGTCCCATATAAATTTTATTAACTTTGCTTGGGCAGTTTTTGAGTTAGCTTCAATTATACGTATTTTTTTCCCACTTAGTATTTAGAAGATATGATAATTTCTTATCACTGTTATTTACATAGCAGGTAGTGGTATTCGAATTTGTGTGGGGTAGGTACCACAACTAAAAAGTGAAAAATAAAAACTTTCTACAAAAAAAAAAAACAACCGACTTCAAAAAAAAAACACTAAAAAGTGAAAAATAACTTTAATTTCGGAAGTCGGTGACAAAGAACGAAAATTCAAAACCAAAGACACCGACTTCCGAAATTAAAGTTATTTTTCACTTTGTAGTGTTTTTTTTTTGAAGTCTGTTGTTTTTTTTTTTGTAAAAGTTTTTAACTAATAAAATGTTTTATTCTTGTAATGCCGGTTTTTTTCTACTTACCTCACAATCGAGATGTAAAGCAGAGTAGTTAGCTCGGGTGTAAGCATCAATTGTTTTTGCTTTTGGAATAGTTAATCATAGTCCACAATTATCAGGCAGTTAAAATATTTAATAAATTACCGCTTGAGTTAAAAAGCATACTGTACACAGGCTCATTCAAGGCAAGGCTCAAGGCATTCCTGTTGGAAAGATGTCTTTATTCATTAGACGATTTATAGTCCTATTCTGTTAAAACTGACATGTCTCATTATTTGTCTATGGGTTATAATTATTGTAGTCATATTTTATTTTTTGATTATTGTTTGCTTGTATCTTGCTGTTGATTTTTGACATATGGTTTTTTAATTATGTTTACATGGTATTTTTTCTTTTTTTTATCGAATTATTGTTTCCTAATTTAAATTGAATTGCATGTATTTTAATAATAAATATTTTTTTGTGTATGCTTATGTTTTCATGTTAAATTATATTCGAACACAATGAGAATTGTTACAGAATAAATGAATTGAATTGAATTGCACCCTCGAACTATAGGCGCCCTCGCTGCGCTCGTGCGCCTAAATATCTCGGGCTGCAATTGATGCCTTACAGCCCTTGGCTACTAATCTACTATTAAATTTTATAATTCGAATATTACGCTATGAGAGTAGATAAAGAAATGTAAGGCATTTATGTACGCTGATGATACTTGCCTGGTTTATAGTAATAATAATATCGATCTCATTTAACAAGTTATGCAAAACGATTTTGACAATGTGGTTCAGCGGGCACATGATATTGGCATTATAATAAATAATAAGTAAGACTAAGTGCATGCTTATTCACTCGACGTATCATAAAAATAAAAATACTTTATAAGTGCAAGTAAAAGGTCATTCGTACGAATGTCTGCATAGCAACAAGCAATTTTGTCAGTGTTTGTGTTTAGAAACAGTATCTCTCTTATAAATACCTAGGACTAGTAATAGATAACACGTTCACATGGAATCTACATGTTAATAACGTTTGTAATAAGCTACGCTCCATTTTGGGTAAATTGAAAAATCTTAAATATGTTGTCAGCAGGAAAGTACTGTATACCTTGTATTACGCACTGGCTGACTCAACTTGCTTAGTTATGGCTTGGGTGGATATGGTCTTACATTCTCCACACACATATATAAAATTAACATCTTGCAGTTAACGTTACTAAAACTACTTATAGATAAAAAAACTAAGAAAACATTAAACAAAAATTATGAAAAACTGTTCAAAATTTGTAAAGCACTCCCATATCCATCTTAAAATTAACTTATATATCTTGAATGAACAATTTAATAATCAATACCACAAAGTGGAACGTAAGCATATTATGTACCCAACTCGTTTATCTCTGAAGAAGACACTTGCTGTTCCAAAAGTAACAAATTACTTTGGAAAGGCACAAGAAGGTGCGTAGTATCAACGTTAGTGAATGAGCTACCCCCAAAGCTGATATCGCATGTCAAGTCTAAGGACCAACTAAGGTCTGACCGCCTGCTCAGACTTGGATCCACAGACTAAATACACTAAGATGTCGGTCACGGATATTCTCGATTCATGGATCGAGCGGGAAACATTAACAGATCACCACGCTATTGGTTACCCCTATCCCCGCTGTACTTACAAACATCAAGAATGTAATACATTTCCGATTGCTATTTAGGAAATGCATAGATTTCCTAGGAAAATGAATGATCTGCATATTTCTATTTTTTATTTATTAATTTGGAATTGTAAACCTTTGCATGCCCATGTGACGGTAAAATATGGAGAACTTTATTATAAAAACAACTATGTACTGTAAGCACCAGCTTGGCTGCGATACTCAGGATCGT
The DNA here is from genome assembly GCA_949152395.1 of Agrochola litura. Lineage (NCBI taxonomy): Eukaryota > Metazoa > Arthropoda > Insecta > Lepidoptera > Noctuidae > Agrochola > Agrochola litura. The sequence continues at coordinate 26,372,213 of OX424499.1, forward strand.
GTAGTGTGTATAAATTAAATAGTTTTAAAGAGAGCAAAGACTATATTTTAAATCATTAATACAAAGACACACGCACACGGTGCCCGGGGGCAGACTAGAATGTATTTTTCTTCAACAAATGAAAACCCTTACGAATCCTATTTTAAATATATTTTGACAGATTATTCGGAAACACATAGCATTCAAGCCAGTCTTTATCATATGAGGTTCTATCTCATATTAAAACCTCACATGAGCTACGCCCCACTTGAATAAATGGATCCAGCAGATACTTTTATTCAAAGCATCCGAATAATCCAACCCTTCCTACCTATGCCTAAAAGAAACATTACCTAACGATGGAAATTAAAATACATAGTGAGGTCTTTCTCTTGCAAGAGAAGGCTTAAGTCAGGACGTACGAATTGCAAAGTCTTGATACCAGACTAGGTATCAGCAAAGTTAAATGACAATATGTGCTAACATGCACCCACAAAATTAACGTCGTCATGCTTAAACCTTACTACATCAAAACCATCGAAAAAAATGCAGCAAGCCTCGGACAACAAACAAACTGATGTGACAGTTCACATCTACCCAGAGGGGGTTTATGAAAATAAAGAACTCCACATCCTAAGCCTTAACTCCATCGGACATAATTGAGCTAGAGGAAACGAAGGATTAAGTAGCAAGCGTTCACAACATTACTAATTCACGACCATACTCCAGAGGGAAAATCTCAAAACCTCAATCTATCCTCACAAGACTCAATCTTTATCAAATGTCAGTTAGATCTGACTAAACTGTGAGACCTCAGTCTTAAGTTGAACCAATTGTGTCAACTAGACACACCTTGCAAGGGCCCCCGTTAGCGAGGCTGGTGTCAACCTAGACAGAGTACCTCCCCCCTTCCGGATGGGATCACAGTTTCTCAAAAAATAATTGCCTCTTAACTCGCATTAATAAATTCTGGAGTACGTTCATGCTAACTTAGACGAGACAAGACAACACATAACATTGAAGACGCAGACAGTGGCTCGTTCCCTCCGACTTCTCAGCGATGTGAGGAGTGACACCTCACTCGCAGAAACAAATTATAACGCATTAGCATAATATTACATCTTCCTCACTAAAATAATGTGTCAAATCAAATGATGTTTACAGTACTATACCCATTTTTGCAAAGAAATAAATGATTTGATTTTGATTTGATCATATATTTCCTATCTATTTTCGGAATTGTACACATTTCCTAGGAATTGTGTAAAATGACGGATTACACACATTTCCGTTAACATATATATTGACAACGCATTCATTACACTCACTCCTGTAAGCGATTCTAAGGGATACGCTTGGGCATATTTGGAAAATACGTCTATAATGGTTAAAAACTTTTGTCGATTAACGGTTAAGGTGTTAATCTGCAAAACATCAAAGGGCTTATCTGGAATAGGAACTAACTGAAAACTTTGTTTATTTGGGGCTCTCTCATCTAATCTCTCAAGTTTGGCAAATATCGCAATTATTTATGTATTCTGCTAGCTGATTTTTTTAACATTAGGCCAATAATAGAGTCCATACAAGATGGTGCGGGAGAAACTCCGCCCATGGGCTCCCCCGCTGACGCAGAGTCTCCGGCCCCAGCTTGTGGAGGACGTGTGTGCGCTCTGTTCCCTTCAAGAGGGGAACATACGCCCCCGCCCATGGCTCCGCCTACTGCGGTGCCCGATGCGGACCACACCGCCGACGACGACGACGATGCTCCGGAGGTGACCGAGGTAGAGATGAGAGTGGCGGTACGCATGATGAGTGCGAAAAATACCGCCCCAGGAACCGACGGCATACCCGGAAAAGCCTGGTTCCTGGCCATGGGGCTCTCGGGCCTCGACTAAGGGGGCTCCTAAGCGCATGCATGGAGAGGGGCCAGTTCCCACTTCGTTGGAAGACTGGGAAACTGGTCCTCATCAGGAAGCCGGGGCGCCCAGCGGACTCTCCGTCCGCTTATCGGCCCATTATGTTGCTCGACGAGGTGGGCAAGCTCTTTGAAAGAGTCATTGCAGACCGCCTCGTCGGGCAGCTGGTGCGGGTGGGGCCGGATCTGGCGGAGAGCCAGTTCGGTTTCCGCAGAGGGCGCTCTACGGTGGACGCCATCATGCGCGTGCGGGCCCTCACGACGGGGGATGCTGTGGCCCGGGGTGGGGTCGTCTTGGCGGTGTCTCTAGACATCGCCAATGCCTTCAACACCCTGCCCTGGAGTTGCATCAGGGAGGCATTTCGGTATCACCGGATGCCGACAAACCTCTGTCGTGTAGTCGAGGCCTATTTGACGGACATGTCATCTACCCCGGTCACCAATGAGAGCGGAACCGGCGAGAGATGTCGTGCGGTGTCCCACAGGGATCGATCCTGGAGCCGCATCTGTGGGACATCGGATACGACTGGGTGCTGCGCGCCGACCTCCCTAACGGCGTCAGCGTCGTTTGTTACGCTGACGACACGCTGGTCCTGGCGCAGGGGAGGTCGTACCAAGCGGTGGCCGAATTAGCGACACGCGGGGTTGCGACAATCGTCGACAGAATCCGGCAGTTGGGACTCGAGGTGGCCCTGCACAAGTTCGAGGCCATGGGTTTTTATGGTCCTCGGAGTGCGCCACCGTCGGGTTCCCAGGTAATGGCGGGAGGGGTTCACATCGGCGTCGAGTCGACGATGAAGTATCTGGGACTCGTCCTCGACAGCCGGTGGAACTTCGTGGAGCATTTCCGACGTTTGGCTCCCAGACTGGACCGGGCCGGGGCTGCCTGGAAGCGGCTCCTGCCCAATCTGGGAGGTCCAAACGCCTCCTGCCGGAGGCTCTACGCGGGGGTCGTGCGGTCCATGGCCCTTTACGGGGCACCGGTGTGAGCGCGTTCATTGAGGCTGCGGCCAGCCCGTCGGTTTAACGCGTCCCAGAGGGTCATGGCCATCCGGCTGGCCCAAGGATACCGTACGGTCTCTTGCGAGGCGGCGAGCCTCCTTGCCGTATTACCGCCATGGGATCTGGAGGAAAAGGTCCTCGTGCACATTTGGGAGTGGCGCGAGGAGGCGAAACGCCGGGGCTTAACTCCGATGCCGCAAGAAATTGCGGCACAGCGGACAGAGCTCCGGCGGGATCTCATGGCGGCATGGAGAGCGCGATTGTCGCAACCCAGTGCTGGGCACGCCACAATTGCGGCATCTCTTTGAGGAGTGGCTAAAGAGGCGCCATGGCGTCCTCACCTTCCGCCTGATGCAGGTTCTCACCGGACACGGCTGTTTCGGGAGGTTCCTGTTCAGGATAAGGCGGGAGGAAACGTCCGGGTGTCACCATTGTGTAGATCGCCCGGAGGACACGGTGGAGGTCTGCCCGGCTTGGGCGGAGCATCGCCGTGTCCTCGTGGAGGCGATCGCTGGCGGTGATCTCTCGCGTCCGGCCCAGGTTCAGGCCATGATACGGAGCGAGAGCAAATGGCAGGCCGTCACCTTCTTCTGCGAAGCGGTAATGCTCGCGAAGGAGGAGGCGGAACGCGTGAGAGAGAGGCAAACGCGCCCTCACGCCCCTAACCGCCGCAGGAGGAGACGCCCTGGGCGGGAATCGCGAGCCGATTTCCGGCCACCGTAGGCGCGGGCTTGCGGACGGTGAGCAATCGGTAGCTCGCCGTCCGATAAGGACCAGGCCCGGGTCGACGGCGCGTTGTGTTCCACGCGCGCCTCAAAGAGATGTCAGCAGAATTGACGGGGTCCGCTAGGGCCAATGCCTGCCGGGGCTGCGAATAAGGGCCGAAAGGGAAATCGTGGCCCCCCGGCAACATGGCGACTGAAGGAACACGGGTGGGTTTTAGTCAGTAAGAGTCTGACACGCCCTCCCGCTCCACCCAGAGCGGGAGAAGTAATTTGATAATTACCCACCTGTACATCCACCCTTAACAAACGTCACGTAAGGCCGCTATACTGTCAAGGGTGTGATAATACATGAAAATATATAATAAGTTAAAGGAAGTTGCTAAGACCTACAAACCTACTAGTCCCTGCGACTCTAAGCCCTATAAGCCCTACAGCCCTAACCTATCATATACCTACCGTGACAGATAAATATATAAATAAGTTCAGGATGTCTGCACCATGCGACCTAAGGTTACAGACGGATGGTAGACAGGATTTTCAGGTTCGGGAAGGGTACACTCACTGCCAGTCCCGCAGACTCACGAGACTGATCAGAGATGGCTAAAGGTGTCTTGGCCACAGTGAGGGGTAATGAGACAAGAATATAAAATTCAAATCTGATTTATTTACAATATTTTACAGCTTATATACTACAATTACTTAACACACACTATTACATAAATTCTTAGTGTTCTATGCGTGTGAGATGCAACCAAATCAATATTTTAACTGGGCCGCGCGTGAGCCAGGCCGAGTGCTGAGTCAATGTCCAAAGGTAACATTGAACACCACCCAAAAAAAAAAAAACGCCAATAATAGAGTAACTTAATTCTTTGTGGAACTTCGTGTATTCCGCGGTGATTATTTTTACTTTCGTGTAAATTTTTTGTCCTGGCATGTTACATCTTCAATTTTAGTTTTACAAAAACTTAAATTATAAGCAGAATTTTGTAATTATTTCTGTAATACAGTAGTAATTAAGGGGATAAATCTAGATTCAGTTGTGTATATGCCATATTTAATACCTGGTTTAACATATTCCTTGAATATATTTATATTACTATTTTCCAAATTACTTAAACTTAAATTATTAAACGACGAAGTATGAAACGGTCGCTTTTTCGTAGCCTCCGTAATTAAGTCGGTTTATAAGAGAACTGCAGGCACTTTCTTGTTTTTTGAATAACTTTTATTCCATCCAGGATTTAAAGCTGAAACTTTCAGGGATGTTTTATAACAAAATGAACAAATTTGTTCACTATAGTCCATCGTTTATTATTCCGAGGGAGCTGTGTATTCGATCGCCAAAGAAACACCGTATAAAATTTGATGAAATCTCTTTTTAAATCATCATATCGCGTAAAGTTTTTTAATCCAGATTTGTACACCTTAAAAGAATATATGATTGGTATATGTAACTGCTTTTTATTCGTTCGTTTCGTCGTAAATGTACTAGTTTACGAGTAAATCGATTTTTTCTGATTCTTAAAAACAATTAATTACATCGATATTTGTTGATGAATCGAAATACTTATGTTTGAACAAATTTGAACAAATTAAGGCCTTATAACTGGTATTTTTTTCAAACTTCTGCTACGAACAGTTTTCGAGATTTTGAAAATACCAAAACGTTACCCCAGCAAAATCTTGAATATCTCAAAAACTATAAGATGAACAAATTTTGCTATTGGTATACATTTACAACTCATCAAAAGCTATCTTTTCATGTACTTGGTTCCAGGCTAAATGCCTTTTTTGAACAATATTTTGCTGGGGTAACGTTACTCCAGCAAAATCAGTTTTTCTCGAATATCATGTACAGTAAGCGCTCAAAAGTGCATAAGCACGCTAAGAGTCGTATTGCTGTGAACACGCGGTGTAGCTGTGAACAGTCAGACGTCTGTGGTGTGAGTGCCGTACACACACTACAGAGAACGCAGTTTTGCACTATACACTATCGTATCGTCACGGTTCGCGGGCGCCGCGCTTATATTTCCATCACTTTTGTTAGCACGCATCATACGCGTGACCTTGGCCAGTGTATCGCATTGCTAAAATTCGAAAGTAAATTATAAGCACAGATAGCAGAATGCGTTAAGCGTTGGTCTTAGATTCAAGATGGCTAAGGTTCTAATCTCGTAAATCACAGCGCTGTTTTTGCAAATATTATTATTTTTGTTTGCAATAATTATATTTTTAAATATTCCTGCCTATTTATTAATGTTGTTATTGCAATAAAGGGTTTAGAATAAAAAATGCGTGATATGTTATAATAAAAAATAAACAATATTTATTCGTTATATTTATTTTACTTAAATATAGTTAACAAACTGCTACAATTATTTATCATTACTTCACCTGAATAATATGTGAAATAGATGTCTTGAAACTTAGAAGCAATTTGTATTATTTTGACATATTTAAATTTTGAAATGTTTTAAATTTTAAATGGATTTTTTTCACCATAAATATAAAGCTTTGATCATGGTAACCCTCACAGTATTTCTCTAGAACAAAGAAAAACATTGTTTTTTTACACATAATACCTAATTATTTATTAATCACTAATCGAATTAAACCTCACAATGAATTTAAAACTTTGATCGTTAAACGTTGATCTTCTGTCTCAACAATACCTCTGTTCTATCAACAATACCCTTGATTAAGATTTATGTTTAGTAAAATATGAAATATATAAATGATAACACTCACACTTAGTCCGGTTTCATTAGATATTCACTTCACTTTTACGCAGCGCAATAATATTCTCTCATCTGATCTGATCTCTTCAATATATTTTATGCCTGCTTTTTGATAATAATAACCACAACACTGCGCTAAATACTCGTCACCAATATTATCCACGAACCAACAAAGTTCTATTAATTGAATACTCGTAACAAACTGCATCTACCCCACAGAAATCGAAATAATTTACTTAGTTTTTTGTGGTCTACCTGCTAAACTTTAATATTTATGTGAACAAGACGAATGAAACAAAAAACCGAATGATGATTATCGAACTAGTCATTGGTTGCAGACAAAGTGAGTGTGTGTGTGTAATGTGCGTGTCTACTGTATTGTAACAACTTATAGAAGAAGGTCGTAAGTCAAACCGAAGCGTCAGTCTATTGCTTTGTGAGATTGCTTATGGACTTTTGGTCGGTACTGTACGTAAGAAATAATTTACATATTTTTAGCAAAAGAGGTGATAGACATAATTATAGTACAAGAAATAGGGACCTATTAGTTCAACCAGGTTTCAGACTGGCTAAAGTAGATTCTATTCTATTTATAGATCTTTCATGGGATACTGTTCAAAATGTTTCATTAAAATTCCTCCCCACATACTTCAACTGAATGAGACGAAATTCAAATCTTGTATAAAACGCACACTATGCAGGCAGGCATATTATACGTTTCACATCGGCGTCGAGTCGACGATGAAGTATCTGGGACTCGTCCTCGATAGCCGGTGGAACTTCGTGGAGCATTTCCGACGTTTGGCTCCCAGACTGGACCGGGCCGGGGCTGCCTTGAAGCGGCTCCTGCCCAATCTGGGAGGTCCAAACGCCTCCTGCCGGAGGCTCTACGTGGGGATCGTGCGGTCCATGGCCCTTTACGGGGCGCCGGTGTGGGCGCCTTCATTGAGGCGGCAGCCAGGCCGCCGGCTGAATGCGTCCCAAAGGGTCATGGCCATCCGGCTGGCCCGAGGATACCGCACGGTCTCCTGCGAGGCGGCGAGCCTCCTTGCCGGAGTACCGCCATGGGATCTGGAGGCAAAGGTCCTCGCGCACATTTGGGAGTGGCGCGAGGAGGCGAAGCGCCGGGGCTTAACTCCGATGCCGCAAGAAGTCGCGGCACAGCGGACAGAGCTTCGGCGGGATCTCATGGCGGAATGGAGAGTGCGATTGTCGCAACCCAGCGCTGGGCACGCCACAATTGCGGCGATAAGACCCCTCTTTGAGGAGTGGCTAGAGAGGCGCCACGGCGTCCTCACCTTCCGCCTGACGCAGGTACTCACCGGACACGGCTGTTTCGGGAGGTACCTGTTCAGGATAAAGCGGGAGGAAACGCCCGGGTGTCGTCACTGTGTGGATCGCCCGGAGGACACGGTGGAGCATACGGTGGAGGTCTGCCCGGCTTGGGCAGGGCATCGCCGTGTCCTCGTGGATGCGATCGGCGGCGGTGATCTCTCGCGTCCGGCCCTGATTCGGGCCATGCTACGGAACGAGAGGAAATGGGAGGCCGTCACCTCTTTCTGCGAAGCAGTAATGCTTGCGAAGGAGGAGACGGAGCGCGTGAGGGAGAGGCAAATTTCGCGCCCTCGCGCCCCTAACCGCCGCAGCAGGAGACGCCCTGGGCGTCGGGAATCGCAGGAAGATTTCCGGCCACCGTAGGCGCGGGCTTGCGGACGGTGAGCAATGGGTAGCTCGCCGTCCGATAAGGACCAAGCCCGGGTCGACGGCGCGTTGTGTTCCACGCGTGCCTCAAAGAGATGTCAGCAGAATTGACGGGGTCCGCTAGGGCCAATGCCTGCCGGGGGTTCGAAGAAAACCGATGGGGAAATCGTGGCCCCCGGCAACATGGCATAGGAAGGAACACGGGTGGGTTTTAGTCAGTAAGAGTCTGACACGCCCTCCCGCTCCACCCAGAGCGGGAGAAGTTATTTGATAATTTCCCACCCAAAAAAAAAAAAAAAAGGCATATTATACGTTGGGGGATTACATCGCTGTTAAAAATGCTTGGCTCAATGCTGGTCCTGCTCCACAACTAATTGATTAACATTTGCAAATACTGTTGGAGCTGCTGAAGATTGTAAGACTATCTTTGCATTGTATAAACTCAATCTCCATTGTATTATATAATTGCATAGCACAGGTGTGAGTACTATGTACTAAAGAGTTACCATTTACCGGATAATATGTCTTGCATTGACTTGAATGTGCCCTGGCGGCTGTGAGTATGTTATGCTCACTCAAATGTTTCGCTGATGGTGGCGCGTGTGTTGGATCATTTAGCTCCCTTCAAAATGGTTGAGCTGAATGGTGCTAATCCATGCGTCATGTTCGTGAACGGGCGCCGTCAGTTTGGACTGGTCATCTCTTAGTTGCCAGGGCTTATTTTTATTTTATTTTAATTTTTTGAATTGTTCTTTGTTTTATTTTTTTATTACGGGCGCTTCTAACGTGCACGTCTTTCTACATTGTTCTCACATGTATAATTTCAACATGAATGATGTAACCAATATTTTGTAACAATTTTTTATTTAAAAGAGTGTCCGTGGAGTTTCTTGCCCGTTCTTCTCCATAGGTACCTAACCTACTAGGTACGCTTTGGAATGGGCAACTAGCTTCATACCTATTTCTGACTGACCGATTCCTTGACAATTCAAAAGTGCCTGTAAATGGTTTAATTGAAATAAATGCTTTGAGTTTGAGTTTATCTTCGAAAATACAACTTGAACAAATTTTGCTATATTTGAACAAATTGCAACTAACTATGAACTAATTATCTGTAATACTCACATTTCTCTAAGGCGCAACATTTTGCTGGGGTTACGCATACCAGCTAATTATGACAATTCAGCCTCTGTTTTTCCCTCTAGCACTACTATACCCTCGGCTGACATTTGTCAGATAGAAGTAAAGATCGATGAGGTGACAGATTTGCTCCGCAATTTGGACCCATCAAAGGGTGCTGGCCCTGATAATATATCTTCTAAATTTCTAATTGAATGTGCGTCTTCCATAGCCCTACCTATCTCAATCTTGTTCTCCAAGTCTTTATCTCAAGGTGTTGTCCCGAGAGTGTGGAAATCTGCATTTATAACACCCGTACATAAGAAGGGGTCCAAAACTGAAATTACTAATTATGGGCCTATATCAAAACTGTGCATTATAGCTAAAATATTTGAGAGGATTATCTATAACCAGTTATATCCCGCGCTTGCTAATTCTTTCCAGCATCTTTTTTTAAGGGGATGGTCCACAGCTTCGAATCTTGTCTTATTTAACGACTCATTACCGAGGCTATGGACGATGTGGTTTACACTGATTATAGCAAATCATTTGATCGGATCGACCACGACACCCTAATAAGTAAGCTTAACCAGATGGGCATTCGTGGAGACCTCTTGAGGTGGTTCTCATCTTATATAGACAACAGGTCGCAAGCAGTAGTGCTCAATAATTATACATATGTCTAGATGGGTATCTGTGCCTAGCGGAGTACCTCAGGGTTCGTTGCTCGGTCCGTTCTTACTTGTGGTATATGTAAATGACATCGATCAGTGCCTGCATTCATCCCATTTATTATGTTTTGCTGATGACATGAAAATTTTCATCAAGATTTCATCGCTTGATGATGGGTTAGGTTAGGTTAGAAAAAAAAAAAAAAAAAAACATTATGACCTAATGAGTCAAAATAATTCTATTGCTACCAATCCCGAACTCATAAAACTTTTTCAAAAAAAAAACATCCGACTTCCAAAAAAAAACACTACAAAGTGAAAAATAACTTGAATTTCGGAAGTCGGTGTCTTGGGTTTTGTATTTTCGTTTTTTGCCACCGACTTCCGAAATTAAAGTTATTTTTCACTTTGTAGTGTTTTTTTTTGGAAGTCGGATGTTTTTTTTTTGAAAAAGTTTTTATTTTTCACTTTTTAGTTGTGATACCTACCCCACACACATTCGAATACCACTACCTGCTACCAGTGACAGGAACTTATCATATCATCTACATAACGGCAAAATAGTTTTTGAGATCGGTCCAGAAGTTTTTAAATTTATTCGTTACATACAGGAATACAAATCTTTCCTCCTTATAATTTTGGTGTAGATGTAGATGTCATATCATCGTAGTAGTATGTAAGAAACATTTTTGTAAAACAAAAAAAAAAAAAATCTTGAACGGCTCGCCGCACACAGATAAACCCTGAGAGGTTTTCGTTGTGAGGCTTAAACCAAAATGTAATAGGTTAAGTGTTATAGAAATAAATAAATAAATAAAAAAAAAAAAAACATACTAAGTGGGAAAAAAAATACGTATTTTGTAGCTAACTCAAAAACTACCCAAGCAAAGTTAATAAAATTTATATGGGACCAATTTGGGAGCATACCCTTTCAAACAAAAAAAGAATTTTCAAAATCGGTCCACAAATGACGGAGAAATCGGTGGACATACCTACATAAAAAAAAAAAAAAAAAAACATACGCGACGAACATATAACCTCCTCCTTTTTGGAAGTCGGTTAAAAACAGCTACGAATATGTTTTAAAAACCCTATATTCTATAAACAACTACAATCTAAGAAAAGTAAACACGGGAACAATAAATACCTACATTTTATAAAATTTACTACTGCCAGTCAGTCATTGATATTTATCGTAAAGGGAAACATTAAAATGTTTGAACGAACCGTCGCGGCGTTTGTAATTTATTAATTTATAGCCACATCTGGGCGAGCACGTATTTTCAAAACTTAACCTTGAAAAGCATGTTTCTTCACAAAGTACCTAATCTGTATTCTAAAACTATGAATGCCGCCATCCTAATAAGATCGTACTAATTATTTTCAAATCTACTCTAAATAAGTAATTTCAGCTTATTAAACTATCTACTTACCCCAATACCTAATTACAACGTACTTTATTTTCACATCCAATAAACTCAAAACACTATGTTAATCACTGTCCTATAACTACAAACAAATATTAATACTACTAGTAATGATAAACTAATGAATTCAATAAATACTGTGCGACAGAGATGTGCAAAATAGGTTATAAAATGTATTTAAATGCAAAATGCAAATACTTTTTGTATTTTGTTATTTCAAATACAAAATACAAAATAGTTTTTCATTTTATATTTGAAATACTAAATGCAAAATACGTATTTACAAAATGCTTTATTAAAATAAAATACTTTTAGTTTTAAACTATTTTTATTTTGTTAAAAAGTTCATTTATTTCAGCCAGCTAACAGGCTGGTAAATTTACTTTGATAACTTACTTAAATTAAATTTATTAATTTACTTAACAGATTTTAATAAAATAATTTGCTCAAATACACTGTCGCTCATCTTTTTCCTGTGTGGGCTCATAATCATGCTACCATAAGTAAAAAGCCTTTCTACCGACGCAGAGCTAGGCAAGCAGGTATTATATTTCAAGAATAACATCTTTACTGTGTAGGGTATTTATTTAATGATTGCAGGCTGCAGGGACGGCCCGTTCATATAGGCGAACTAGGCGAAAAAATTCTTAATTTTATTTTACCACTTTGTCGGCGTAATTAATATATACACCCATGCCAAATTACAGCTTTCTAATACTAAGGGTCTCGGAGCTAGACCGCGGACAGACAGACAGACAGACGGACATGACGAAACTATAAGTACCATTTTTCATCACATTAATTATTAAGACTTTGATGTTTACAAAGCTTAGCAAAAAGTATTTTGCATTTTGCAAATACAAAATATGTCCTAAAATGTATTTCAAATAAAATATAAAATGCTTTTCTAAAAAAAGTATTTAAATACAAAATGGAAATAGGTATTTTGTATTTTGCATTTCAAATACTTTTATATTTAAAATGTCACATCTCTGTGTGCGAAAGAAATGCAAATTAATATGGTTCTAATGCGATTACGTCAAAAAGCAACCACTCATTGTCATACGAATAATGAAATGTTTACGAACTCCGAACTCCTAGCCAGTATTACGAAATTCAACGAAAACTACCGAATCAAATGCGTGCGCCAGAAAGAGGTGGTGCAATAGCAATAATTCCTTCTCGCTCCCGCGCGCACGTTTCTGCTACTATGTGCCTACAATAACTCGCTACAGACCGGCTTACCCTGCTCATAGAAACCGCGGATCACGTGACCGAAGTGACGTCATGATGACTTTATTTTTTGTAAGGAAATTGAATTTAGCATAAGCCGGACGCGCCTACGAGTTATTTTAGCGCAGTGTTTTGTTGTTGGGTTATTAAGACAATGTTTAATGTATGTAGGCGTTTTGTAATAGGTATTTTAATTTTATGGTGTATCAAATACTTATAGTTTGATTATTTAATGACGATAGAGTGGTTGTGTTCCGAATTTCCAAAGGGAAGCCGGTAGGAATCTGCTTATATGGACGTTTCGCCCCTGAAACGTGCTATCCTAGCCACCACCTACACTTTAGCGGGCCAAACCTTGCCTAGGTGCGATACTATTCGTGATTTAGGCATCCACCAAGATAGTAAGTATTGACGCCATTGTCAATAAAGCCTCTAAATTGCTTGGGTTTATAATGCGTCTCTCTACGTGCTTTACAGATGCTAAAACACTTAAAATATTGTATTGCACTTTTGTTAGAAGCCAGCTAGAGTATGCATCTCAGATATGGAACCCACGTTATCGCAAATACATTGACCGCATTGAGAACATTCAAAGACGTTTCATAAAATATCTTTGTTTCCATCAAAAGATTCCATACCATTCTGTTTGAGAAAAATAGTTAATTTTTATGCCGATAGATGGCGTTGTTCATTTGTGGTCGATTTCGATTTCGATGTTAAGATTTTCCATCATTTAATTAGGTCAGTGAATTTGTTATGCAAAAATGAGCTCAATACACACTTTCAAAGTACAGTCAGTTGTTTCTCTGTATTATCATCCAGGTTTGTTGTAATAGTGAGTGCTGCAACAGTGTTGTGTAGTGAACGGGTTGTTCATATGGTCCTTCGTAGCCGGACATTGTCCGATAGTTTTTTGTGTCAACCACGACTTGGCTGGGCAAGTGGATCGCTTGCGCTAACTGGCCAAGTAACGAAGCAGCAGCGGGTAAGCAGCAGCTGTAGCAACTCTGCTATCAGTAGTAGCAGTGCGCGTAGCGCGCTACTGCAGACGGGACCGGGTGAGGTCATCGTCAGGAATCAGCAACTAGGGTTAACAGGAGGAGTGACGTGCAGGGACGCAACGTCATTTCAAATCAATCAATCAGTGGACGAATCATCAGGTGGTATCAATCAAGTGGGACAACCGTGAGTGAACTTTTATTACTAAGTACAAGTGCCAGTTAAATCGATTCAGTCGTGGAACGTCTTGGAAATTAACTTTAATTTTGAACCTTATTGCCTTCAAGACTAGAACTTATCAGAATATAAACTTTTTACTTAGAATTATTTACAGTGTTTAAGACATAGCTTAATTTTAAGGAAAATTGGTTGAGACGGGGAACCTATGCCCAAATTTTTCAAAATTTTATGTTTAGTAATAATAATAATAACCCCACCGCCGTATCTCTACGTTGACGTCGTGGTGGGGCTTGCGGCCTCCGAACTCTAGGCCTGTGCTGGTAGAGTTTACTTTGCCGGAACGGGTCTGAGATGAGGAGCCAGACCAAAAGAGATACAAAAACCCGCAGGGCAGCATGTGGCGAGCTGTTGGGCAGTAGCGACCCCACGGACCCTATTCTCCGGGAGAAGTCTTGTTCCTCACCTCTAGCTTGCCTTTATTGGCCGGCTGGAGTGAACACTGACGAGGAACAGAGCTCCCACCTCATTCTTGCCTTTATTGGCCGGCTTGAGTGGAGATTCGCTAGAGCAAACGTGCTCGGAGGAAGGAAGTATTCCAGTAAGATGCTGGTAGGGATCTTGACCGTACTTCCGGGATTGTCCTGATAGCCGTGGAATACCTCTCCACTCCTCATAAGCACCTCAGGACGTGTTGCCCCCTTGTCGCTACGACACTATGTGCTGCGACCGTTTTCGGGGGCCCATTATTGAGTGTGCAAGTCACCCCCTGCCATTTTATCCGTGTGCATATAAAACATAGATCAGGCAGGGGCCATAGTCCTTCCATAGTTCCAGGTGACCAGTCCACTCTAGCAACCCAAACCCATAGTCCGAAATCTTTGTTTCCTTAACTTACAATAGTCCTACACCAACCGGGGGTTGTCCTTGGCTGCACTTGAATAGTGCGAACAGGGATAATCGTCGGTTGGTACCTCATTTAATTAAAAACGTCTAAGGGGCCTCTGCGAGTTGGCTTCGGCCCCTCGTACGCCTTCCAAAGGTCCGGGACCCCTGGGTCCCGAGAAATGTCAAAATCTAAATATAATAATAATAATAACCCCACCGCCGTATCTCTACGTTGACGTCGTGGTGGGGCTTGCGTGCTCCGAACTCTAGGCCTGTGCCGGTAGAGTTTTCTTTGCCGGAACAGGACTGGCATGAGGAGCCAGATCAAGAGAGATACAAAAACCCGCAGGGCAGCATGTGGCGAGCTGTTGGGCAGTAGCGACCCCACGGACCCTATCTCCCGGGAGAAGTCTTGTTCCTCACCTCTGGCTTGCCTTTATTGGCCGGCTGGAGTGAGCACTGACGAGGAACAGATCTCCCACCTCATTCTCGCCTTTATTGGCCGGCTTGAGTGGAGATTCGCTAGAGCAAACGTGCTCGGAGGAAGGAAGTATTCCAGTAAGATGCTGGTAGGGATCTTGACCGTACTTCCGGGATTGTCCTGATAGCCGTGGAATACCTCTCCACTCCTCATAAGCACCCTCAGGACATGTTGCCCCCTTGTCGCTACGACACTTTGTGCTAGCGACTGTTTTCGGGGGCCCATTATTGAGTGTGCAAGTCACCCTCTGCCATTTTATCCGTGTACATATAAAACATTGATTAGGCAGGGGCCATAGTACTTCCATAGTCCTAGGTCACCAGTCAACTTAAGCCACCCAAATCCATAGTCCAATAGATTTGTTTCCAGATTCTGCAATAGTCCTACACCAACCAGGGGTTGTCCTTGGGTGCACTTGCATAGTGCATACTGGGATAATCGTCGGTTGGTGCCTCATTCCATATAAAATTATCTAAGGGGCCTCTGCGAGTTGGCTTCGGCCCCTCGTACGCCTTCCAAAAGACCGGGACCCTAAGGTCCCGAGATATTTAAATATATATAAAAATAATAATAATAATGTTTATTGCAATAAAAAATGATTACATTGATTGCATTTATTGTTTGTAGAGACTTGTAATTTTTAACACTTATTTTGTTAACGACACTTAGCAAAATTTATGAAAATAATTATTAACTTGTAGTATTTTCCTCAAATCGAGTTCCAAACTTGCAGGTTTAATATTTACGTGCAGTTATCTACTTCTTAGATAATTGAAACTTTGCAAATTTATTAGTAGTTTCAGTATTTGTCAAACAATAAATATCTTAAGGACTTTATATAAAATGGAGTCTTTGGTTAATAAATTAGAAGATACTTGTACTAGAATTAATAAGGCTTACGGTAACTTTAAAAAGTCACCAAAAGAAAGAATAACCCGTCCTCATGTTAAAGTTAGATTGGAAAATTTAGAGAAATTGTGGGATCAGTTAGCGGATAGTCATAGTAAATTGTACGAAGAATATGATCCAGATGACATAAAACAAAGTTCATATGTTAAAAAAGATATTTATGATATAACTGAAGAAGTCTACATTCAGTATAAGACTGAATTAGAAACTGTTCTGGAATCATTTGAAGTTAAAGAGGAAACTGAAAAAGAAAATCCTAAAGATGTTACTAGTAATTTTAAACAGTGTCAAGTCCAACTACCTAAAATTGTTATTCCAGTATTTTCCGGAAAGTATGAAGACTGGGTCACCTTTCGAGATTTATTCGTATCGCTAATTCATAATAATAACTCATTAGATAATGTACAACGAATGCAATATTTAAAAGGATATTTGTCTGGGGAAGCGGAACAGCTACTAAGACAAATACCCATATCAGATACAAATTATGAACGCTGCTGGGAACAACTAAATGCGCGGTATAATAATAAAAGATATTTATCACATTTCATCTTGAAAAGGTTACTCAGTCAAAAGAATCTGAATAACGAATCAGGTATGGGTCTCAAAGAATTGATGGATAATACTAACGATTGTTTACATGCACTAAATAACCTTGGTATCAATACTACTAACTGGGACCTCATAGTGATTCATATACTTACCTTAAAGTTGGATCCGGAATCCCGAAAACAGTAGGAGTTAAACGTTACGAGCGACAATTCTTTCGATGGTTTACCAACTTTTGAACAATTTAAAAAATTTCTAACTAGTCGCTATCGAGCGTTTGAATTTTTGGATGCGGGATCCAACACAGGAAGAGCAAAACAAATAGAGAAGCCTAAAGTGTTTCATGTGTCTACTATGCAGTGCAAATTCTGTAAGGAGAATCATAAAATAATAAATTGTAAAAATTTCGTAAAAACTGATGTAAATGCCAGACGGGAGTTTGTTGGACAAAATGGTTTATGTTTTAACTGTTTGGGGCATAGTCATTCGGCCAAGCAGTGTTTGAGTTCAGCCGTATGTCGAGTTTGCAAGCGTAAACACCATTCTTTGCTCCATCCCACTGGTCAGGTAAATAGCGATGCAGAAAATACAAAAAATAGTAAAGTACCTCGGAACGATGACGAAGGCACGTCTATTGAACAGAAGGCTGTACCATCCAAACCGTTAAACTCTAACAAAGTGTCTACATTTTTCTCGTCAAACAAAATTAAAAGGCAAAATCAGGTGTTGCTAGCCACGGCTCTGGTAAACGCTACAGCTAGGAATGGAATGATTCACACTATCAGGGCGTTGCTTGATCAAGGGTCTCAAGCTTCCTTTGTGACAGAGGCAACTGCGCAGGTAGACCGGGGACAACTGAAACAATTTTACTTAAAACGTGTGCAGTGAAGTATCTATAGTACCCACATCCCTCGTATTTATATAGTTGAAAGGGTCGTTATCTAGTTCCTAAATTAAACATAATCTATATCTCAATTCCGAATAGTTAACCTACAATCACCCATTAAAGTAGATCGGGCACAGTGGTTCTATTGACCCCATCCTAAGGACGGTTGAAACAATATGTAGGGATAATTGAAACACTGAAAATATTTTAGGAACTACTGTAGGTTTTTAATCAGTCTTAACAATAATTTAACTTACCACTAAATTATTTATTGAGATCGTGACAAGTCCGTCAACGTAACATTAATATTTCGAAAATTACAAATGTAAAAACATCTTCAACATAAACAACTAAAAATCTCTCTTATTAATATAATTTTAGTGCTCTAATTTGTGCTATTGAATACTATTTCACATTATTGAAATACTTAATATCCTATTACGCTGTAGTGGCACTTGCATGAGGGAGAAAAAAGGTAATCCAGTTTCATACAAAACAGCTTGTTTCAATCATAACAATGTATCAATCATGACAATGTTTCAATCATAAAAGTGTTTCAATCATAACAATCGTTTATTGACCCATATAATATGTAGGTTTGACTATTCTTGTGAAATTTAATTTCAGAGAACTAACTGTGGTAACTTAAAATATATTTTTTGGAAATTATACCCCAAAACTAGTCAAACATACGTAGGTATGTATTCAAAAAAACGAATCTCCATTACAACACAAGGACACCTGACTCGGGAGATTGCGGAATTTCTGTGTCAGTATCTTCATCTTCTGAGCTAGAAGTCTTTGGGGTTCTTTTTGATGATTTACTTATTTTTATTTTTGTTAGTTTTGTTCTTCTTTTTTCTTTTTTCCATATTTATGTTTTTCTTTATCTTGGTGGTATTTCTTTTTCTGTCCCTTTCTTCGGTTTGTATTCTGATGTTTTCTTTCTCCGGAGTATCTGTGTAACACGTAGGTAGATTTCCTTTTAGTTGCGTTTTTTTGCAGTTTTCCTGGGTAGTGCTTTAGGAAATGGTCTGATGCATTCTGGAAAAAATTTACTTGTTGATGGTTGGTTTTTGTAGTTGCTAACATCAAGAGGATCAAGTTCTACAGCAAAACTTGATTGTGAAGTCATGGAAAGGTTTGGTGAAGGAAAAGATGGTGCTGAAACCACAACTTTCTTCTGTGCAGTCGGGTAAAAATGCGGAATATGCGGGGACGTTTGAAACGTTTCAAACGTCCACAGTCAAGTTGTTTCAAACGTACCCATCTCACATCTTCTACTTCAATACTCAATATTTTGATTTATATTGACTTTATCATTAATCAGCAGTAATAAAAACACTCTTAAATAGATAAACAATACTCCAAAATAAGAAAAACTGTCAAACAACAAGATTTAGATAGTTAAATAACAAAAATTAAAAAATCGTGAATACTTAGTTTTTGGCGCGAAATTCGTCGAGGCGTCCTGTGCACAACTGCGTCACTTTCTCGCTCCAGCCGTGCTAAACACAAAACCGAACATGGGCGAAGAAGCAACGAACGACGCGTCACACACGTAGGTATCGTGGTTTTCGAGAAATTTAAGTTGTTGTAATCATGACCTGTTTTAATTGTCCCCGGTCTACCTACTTGGGTCTTAAAAAGACGCCAATAAGGGGAAACATTTCAGGACTGGAAGGAAATACTCACGTTTTATCAAAGTTTATGGTAGAAATAACGCTTACCTCTATTCATAATCCAAGCGTAAAGGTTTCAGTTGCCGCTTATGTATTGAAAACAATAACCACGTTTCTTCCTTGCAAGAAAATAGTATCTATGGATTGGGTATGTGACTTACCTTTAGCAGATCCACAATATAACACACCAAACAAGATCGATATTTTGCTTGGTGCCGAGGTTTACGGTTGACCAAAAATTGACCAAGTAACAGTGGCGAAATTTTTAGGAATATTAATAGACAGTCAGTTAACATGGAAACCCCAAGCCGAAGAGGTGTGTAAAAAACTAAGCACTTCTGCATATGTGCTATTCAATTTAAGCAAAAAAGTGAGTACAACTACAACATTGGTAGCTTACCATGGTTTGGTGGCATCAATTCTACGATTTGGAATTGTATTCTGGGGTAATTGTAGTATGAGAGAACAAGTGTTTAAGGCCCAAAAACGATGTATAAGGGCAATGTGTGGCCTGAAAATGACAGACAGTTGTGTACCTATGTTTAAGTCCCTAAAAGTGTTAACATTTCCGGCATTATATATTTTAGAAATGGCAATTTTTGTGAAAAAGCATAAGAATTACTTTCTAACAGTGTCAGAAACTAGAAAAGGGCCTGTTAGAAGTCAATATAAGAACCTATTACAAAATGGTAGTTACAATACAGCTTTACTAACGAAAAGTGTTTTCGGCATGGGTCCCACCATTTACAATAAAATACCAAATATTTTAAAAAATTACCCAATCCAAATGTTTAAAAAGAAACTGACAGCCCTATTGCTTGATAAGTGTTACTATTCAATTAATGATTTTTTAAATGACCCTAATCTTTAGATTTAATTATTGACATTGTATATTTCTTTATTATTATTATTATGCTAGTTTTAAATTATATAATTTTTTGATTAATTTATTTTTTTGCTAATTTTAATTTGACTCTGATTTTCATTTGTTTTTTTATTGTAATAAAATTTCCTTTTAATGTTTGCATGCCTTATTGGTAGATTGTACAGGGATCTCAACATTTTGTGAACACCTTCATTTATGTACCTACTCTCAAAGCGAATAAATGATTATGATTATGATTATGATTAAGGAATGAAAAAGGGACCTCAGGGAAGTTTAGTAGCGCAAGCTACTTTATTTGGGTGGATTCTTTCGGGTGTGGTAGAAAAATCACATCAACCTCATGAGAATGTAGTAGTCATGCATTCTTATGTGGAGGAAAATGACTTGCTAAAAAGGTTCTGGGAATTAGAGGCGGATACAGTGACCAACAAAAATATCTTAACTGAGGAAGAAAAACAATGTGAACGATTCTTTGACGAAACGACAAAAAGAGACAGGGATAGCCGGTACATCGTACGGTTGCCGTTTAAAACTACAGATCCTGAATTTAAAATAAAGAATTCAAAAAAGATAGCTGAAAAGAGACTTACGTCATTAGTTACAAGATTGGGTAAAAATGAAGAAATGAAAGTAAAGTATCAAAAGGTGTTAGACGAATACTTACTACTGGGACATATGGAGAAGGTTCCTGAAAAAGAAATAAATAACTTAAATGGAATTTACTAACCTCATTTTGCGGTTGTTAGGGAAGACAAGGATACTACGCAAGTGAGGATAGTGTTCGATGCATCATGTAAAGGTGATAACGGTGTTTCATTAAATGATCTTTTAATGATAGGCCCAACCTTGCAGCCAACTTTAAGGCATATTTTGTTGAAATGGAGATTGTATCCAATTTGTTTATCTGCTGACATTGTTAAAATGTACCGGCAAATCAAAGTTGATGAACAGGACGTGGATTTTCAAAGAATTGTGTGGAAGGAAAGTCCGGATCAGCAAATTAATGAATATCGTTTATTGAGGGTGACTTTTGGTACGGCATGTGCCCCGTATCTTGCTGTTAAGGTGCTTCAGCAAGTGGCCGCAGACGAGAAGGATAAATACCCAAAAGCTGCTAATAAGGTAAAGGAAGATTTCTACATGGACGACCTGCTTACGGGTGTCGATACAGTAGAAGAAGGTATCAATTTGTATCATGAATTTAACAAGTTAGTAGAAGAAGGGGGGTTTTCGTTACAAAAGTGGTCAAGCAATAGTGGGGAATTATTGAAAAGAATAAACAAAAGCGATGAAGAAAATAAAGAAGAAGAAGGAAGAAAAATTAAAATAGATGAAGTTATGAAACTTGGACTTACCTGGAATCGAATGATTGACGCTTTCCGCTACACGGTGATACTTCCGCCGACGAAGGAACCTGTAACAAAAAGAATAATTATATCGGACATATCTCGTTTGTTTGATCCACTCGGATGGGTTTCACCAAGTGTCATAGTAGCAAAAATAATCATTCAAAAGCTATGGTTATCAGGCATAGGCTGGGACGATGAAGTTCCAAGCAAAATACTAAAAGAGTGGCATACTTACCGGGATGACCTGTATAAGTTATCTGAATTACAAATACCTCGCTGGATTAACACTAAACGCAACGATGCACTCGTTGAAATTCATGGATTTTGCGATGCTTCAAAGGCAGCTTACGCCGCAGTGGTCTATATCCGGGTAATTGATGATAAGGGTCATGTGTCTGTGAATTTGGTAACAGCAAAGACGAAAGTAGCACCGATCAAGCAAATATCGATTCCCAGATTGGAGCTCTGTGGAGCGGTTCTTCTTAGTAGATTGTTGGTTGAGATAGCTCAAATAATGGACATTCGGAAAGAAAACATTCATGCCTGGACTGATTCTACTGTCGTGTTGGCCTGGCTCAATAGCCACCCAAATAGGTGGCAAACGTTTGTAGCCAACAGGGTATCTGAAATCTTAACAACTCTAGGAGCACAACAGTGGTATCATGTTCGGTCTGGCGTAAATCCAGCTGACTATGCTTCTAGAGGCCTCAACCCTTCAGAACTCAAGAAACAAACGTCTTGGTTTAATGGGCCAGCGTTTTTATGTTCAACTGAGATAGTTTATAACAAACCTTTCATTGTGTTTGTGAATGATATTACAAGCGTACTTAAATATACTACGCCATACCTATTTGCGGATGATTTGAAGTTGACACGCATAATTCGGACTGAATCAGATATACAGTTGCTACAAACGGACTTAGATAACTTAACTCAGTGGTGTACGAAGAATAAAATGTATCTAAATTGTACCAAATGTCACCACATCAAATTTACCAGAAAGCGGAATAAAATTCAATCAAGCTACAATATTCAGGGAAACACATTAAATGAAGTGACAGTTATCCGAGATTTGGGAGTGTATTTGGATGGTGAGTTGAGATTTATTGAACACATTGACAAAATGCTTAATTCAGCTTATCGGGCTCTTGGATTTATACTGCGATCTTCTAAAGAATTCAAGAAACCATCCACTACAATTTTGTTATACAATAGCTATGTGAGAAGTCAGTTGGAATACTGCAGCACGGTCTGGAATCCAACATATCAGGTTCACACAAATCGAATAGAAAGAGTCCAGAAGAAACTTGTTCGTCACTTAGCTTTTCGGTTTAGAGTTAGGAATCTGAGATCATATGCAGACAAGCTGAACTATTTTAAAATCCTTCCTCTCAAGTCTCGCCGTACAATCTCTGATTTAACATTCCTGTTCAAGTTGCTTAATAATAGTATTGACTGTCCAGATCTTCTTAGCAGAATAAATCTTAATGTCCCGGCCAGAATGCCACGTTATCCCCGCCCATTACTCAAAGCCCCACGATACCGAACAAATCTGGGTAAACACTCACCGGTTTCCAGAATGACCCAGCAGTACAATGCCTTATCATGTTCATTAGAAGACATAGACATCTTTTCTAATAATCTGGGTAAATATAAGTCACTAATCCGTACGCAATTAAATGATACTTATGTAAGTGTTGAACTGCCTGCCTAGTAATGCATTGTTGGCTATTATATATATTTTTATTTGTCTGTATAAGTACAATTTTTTCTGAGTATTTGTTGCTTTTTAATCTTTATTTTTATTCAATTTAAATTCAGATTACCAAATTTAATAATGTACTAGTATAACCTTAATAATACTATATAATTTTAACTTTAAGGGCTACTTCCATATAATATACTGTTTGCTTGTTTTTATTGCATGATGTGGTCTCCTATAATTGAGGGAGCACATAGATTGTTGTTCTTGTCGTTGTATTATAGCATGTAAGGTGTATTCTTTGTTGGAGATCCTAATAAAATAAAATAAAATAAAATAAAACCTAAAGATATGGAGACCAATTTAGAAGTTATTAAAGTACATTTCTCGAGCACGGAAAGTAATTTATGGGACCGGTTTTCAAACTTAACTAAATTAGTGAGAGTCGTTGCTTATTGCCGACGCATGTGGATAAAAAGAAAAAAGGATAACGGTGAAGCAGCAGGGTTTTTAACAGCTCAAGAATTAAAAGAAGCATTAGATATTTGTATTAAGAAGTGTCAAGCAGAGAGTTTTGGAGAAGAAATAGATAAGATAGCAAAGGACGGTAACTATGTAAAATTGAGAGGACCTTTAAAATATTTGAACCCTTTCACAGACGGAAATGAAATTTTAAGAGTAGGAGGAAGGTTACAGAAGTCAGAATTTAGTGAAACTAGGAAACATCCTATATTGTTACCAAAAAGATCCAATTTAACTAATTTGATAGTGGCCGACTCTCATTTTAAAACTTTACATGGGGGGCCTCAACTCATGCTAGCATATCTGAGGTCAAAATACTGGATTCTTGGTGCTAAAGAATTAGTAAAATCACACGTACATAATTGCGTTACTTGTGTGAGGTATTCAGCAATGACATCAAAACAATTAATGGGGCAGTTACCAGCGGCAAGAGTAACGCCTACCAGACCCTTTAAATGTATCGGAGTGGATTATGCAGGTCCAATTAACATTAGAACCTCCAAAGGCCGTGGTCATCATGCCTATAAGGGATACATTTGTTTGTTCATCTGTATGGCCACGAAAGCCGTACATATTGAAGCAGTTACGGACTTAACCACTCAAGGCTTTTTGGCGGCATATAAAAGATTTACATCACGAAGAGGCCATTGTTCTGACATTTGGTCAGATAACGGAACCAATTTTGTAGGGGCCTCAAGGGAATTAAATAAGTTATTCTCGGCTGAGAAATCGCGCTTACCAAAAGAGCTGGCTAACTGTTTGGGGTCGCAGAGCACAAAGTGGCACTTTATTCCTCCGTACTCGCCCAATTTCGGAGGTCTCTGGGAAGCTGGAATTAAGTCTATAAAATTCCACCTCCGGCGGGTTATTGGCGAATCAACGCTAACATACGAGGAGTTGTCAACCGTCTTGGCACAAATTGAGGCCTGCCTCAACTCGCGACCACTGTCAAGGATGGATGACGGTTTGGATGGTTTAGATGCTTTGACTTCGAGTCATTTTCTTGTTGGTGAGTCCTTGGTTGCCGTCCCGGAGTACAACTTTGAATCTTCCGCTGTATCCTCTTTACGTCGATGGCAATTGACTCAAAGAATGATGCAGGACTTTTGGCGACGCTGGTCGCAGGAGTATTTAACGATGTTTTTGAATCGATATAAATGGAATCAACAAACTCCGGAACCAAGTACCGGTGATTTAGTTTTAGTTAAAGAGGATGATTTGCCACCCTCTCGCTGGCTGCTTGGTCGTGTGGTTGCAAAACACCTTGGAGCTGATGGTATTACTAGAGTTGTATCTCTACGCACAAAGACCTCTGTAATAAAAAGGTCTATTTCTAAGATTTGTATCTTACCGGTGATGTCAACCACCACGTAGCTATAATTATACTGATTAAGATGTTTTAATGTAATTATTTTCAGTTTGTTAACTTTAATATAGTAGTTGCATGGTGGGCGGAATAATAAAAAAATTGTAATGAAAGGTCCAACTTTTTAATTTGTCCTTGGTGGGCGGAATGTTTGAGAAAAATAGTTAACTTTTATGCCGATAGATGGCGTTGTTCATTTGTGGTCGATTTCTGAATCTCGATGTTAAGATTTTCCATCATTTAATTAGGTCAGTGAATTTGTTATGCAAAAATGAGCTCAATACACACTTTCAAAGTACAGTCAGTTGTTTCTCTGTATTATCATCCTGGTTTGTTGTAATAGTGAGTGCTGCAACCAGTGTTGTGTAGTGAACGGGTTGTTCACATTCAATCGATTATCTCCGACTGTGTAAGAAATATCATTTACAACCACTCAAAGATCGACGTGAGATTGCTGACTGTTTATTCCTATTTAAAATCTTTAACAATAATATTGACAGCCCTGAGTTATTATCAAAATTTTATTTCAATGTTCCAAACAAAGCATTTCGATTTTTGCAACTCTTACGTGTACCTCAAAGTTGCCTGCTGGCCTTGGTGTGTCTCATGACGTGTGTGTGTGTCAGTCGGTGATCCTGGTGGCCTTCACGGCCTTCAGCGCGCCCGACGCGGCCGGCGCCGGGCGCCACGTCAAGCCGCTGCGCTTCGAGGGGCAGCTGGACGAGATCCTGTTGGAGGCCTGTCTGCGCCACAAGGACCACCGGTACGAGCCGCAAGCACTACTATACGACGCTAACACATGCAGTGGTGGAAGTTCTGTAATATGTTCGTGGCGTGTCCGCAGCACGGAGGGCCGCGCGCTGCGGCCGCCCGGCGCCTTCACGCGCCACGCGCGCGTCATCAACGGGCTCGACGAGTACGAGTGCAGCGTGCGTCGCGCAGTGCCGCTGGCGCAGTCCGGCGTGTTCGCGCACGAGCGCACCGAGGGCGCGCACACCGTGCTGGAGTTCCGCGCGCTGCTGCCCGGCTCCGTCGTGGCCGTGCGCGTGTCGCCGCGCGCCCCGCACCGCGCCGCGCTGGCCGCGCTGCAGCGCCACGTGGACGCGCTGCACGCCGACCCGCGCGCTGACCCGCTGGGCCTGGCGCCCGCGCTGGCCGAGCTGGACCTGGCCGACTTCAACGCGCTGCTGTTCCGCTGCGATGCCGAGGAGCGCGAGGCGGGCGGCGGCGGCGTGTACGACGTGCCGGGCTGCGGCCCGCTGGTGTACGCCGGCCTACAGGGCGCCGCGTCGCTGCTGGCCGAGCTGGCGCCGGCCGACGACCTGGGCCACCCGCTGTGCGACAACCTGCGCGCCGGCGACTGGCTGGTGGAGTACGCGTGGCGCCGCCTGGAGCTCGAGCCGCGCCTGGCGGGCGTGGCGGCGCGCTACCGCGACGCGCTGCAGCCGCTGACGGCGCTGCCGCGCTTCCTGGTGCCGGCGTACTACGAGGCGCTGCTGCTGGGCCTGTACCGCGGCGTGGCGCGCGCGGCGCTGGCGCGCCTGTCGGCCTGGGTGCGCGGCGCCTCGTTCCCGCGCGCGCTGGCGCTGACGAGCGTGCAGCTGATGGGCGCGCTGGCGTCGGCGCCGTTGCCGCCCTTCTCGCCCGCGCTGCCGCCGCCGCGGCCGGCGCGCGCGCTCAGCATGTCGGCGGGGTTGCCGCACTTCGCCGTGGGCTACATGCGCTGCTGGGGCCGCGACACGTTCGTGGCGCTGCGCGGCCTGCTTTTGCTGACGGGACGCTATCAGGTGAGCGCGGAGCTGGCTCGGGCCCACTCGGGGCGAGTCGCGTGAGGTCGGCTCGCGTGACGCTCGTTCTGTTGCAGGACGCGCGCTTCCACATCCTCGGCTTCGCGGCGTGCCTGCGCCACGGACTGATCCCGAACCTGCTGGACGGCGGGCGCAACGCTCGGTACAACTGTCGTGACGCCGTCTGGTGGTGGCTTCAGAGTATAAAACAGGTAAATATCCTCTAGGTCGACGTCACACTCGGGTCTCGCGCTGAACATATAATTATTATGAAATCCTTGTTCGACCGCAGTACTGCAGCGAGGCGCCTCAGGGCACGGGGCTGCTGTCGGAGCCGGTGGCGCGTCTGTTCCCGAAGGACGACGGCGAGCCCGCGCCGCCCGGCGCTGCCGACCAGCCGCTGCACGACGTCATGCAGGAGGCGCTGGACGTGCACTTCCAGGTGAGTCGTGACGTCACGCGGGAGGCGCTGGACGTGCACTCCCAGGTGAGTCGTGAAGTCACGCACTTCTCTCGCTCGTCGTCTGCAGGGGCTCGTGTTCCGCGAGCGCAACGCCGGGCGCGCCATCGACGCGCACATGTCCGACAAGGGCTTCAACGTGCAGATCGGCGTCGACCCCGAGACCGGCTTCCCGTTCGGCGGCAACGACGCCAACTGCGGCACCTGGATGGACAAGATGGGCTCGTCCGAGCCGGCCGGCAACCGCGGCAAGCCGGCCTCGCCGCGCGACGGCTCTGCCGTGGAGCTGGTGGGCCTGGCCTACAGCGTCGTGGCCTGGCTGGCGGCCCAGCAGCGCGCCGGCCGCTACCCCTACCCCGGCGTGGTGCGGCGCCACCGCGACGGCAGCCTCACCACGTGGAGCTACGCGCAGTGGGCCGAGCGCATCCGCCAGAACTTCGAGCGCTACTTCTGGGTGCCCGCCGCGCCCTCGGCGCAGGACCTGCGCCCCGACCTGGTGCACCGCCGCGCCATCTACAAGGACAGCCACGGCGCCTCGCGGCCCTGGGCCGACTACCAGCTGCGCTGCAACTTTCCTATCGCCATGGCCGTCGCGCCCGAGCTGTTCGAGCCCAAGCACGCCTGGCTGGCGCTGGACGCGGTGGAGCGGCACCTGCTGGGCCCGCTCGGCGTCAAGACGCTGGACCCGGCCGATTGGGCTTACCGCGGCGACTACGACAATTCCAACAATAGCGACGACCCCAGCGTCGCGCACGGCTTCAACTACCACCAGGGGCCCGAGTGGCTCTGGCCGCTCGGTTTCTACCTGCGCGCGCGTCTGACCTTCGCGCACGACCTCGGCCGGCACGCGCGCACCGTGGCCGCGGCCTACGCCACGCTGGCGCCGTTGCTGGCCGAGATCCGCACCGGCGTGTGGCGCGGCCTGCCCGAGCTCAGCAACGCCGGCGGCGCCTACTGCGCGGACTCCTGCCGCTCGCAGGCCTGGAGCTCCGCCGTGGTGCTGGAGGCGCTGCACGACCTCGAGCTGGCGCGGCGCGCGCGCCCGCTGCCGGTCGACTGACGCGCGCGCCGCCTGCGCCACGCGCGTCGCGGGCCCGAGCCGCGCCGCCTCTACAGCGTGCCCTACGAGCCGCGCGCGCCGCGCCGCCCGCTCGCGGGCCTGCGCCGCCTGCTGCGCCGCGCGCGCCCCGCCCACTCCGTGCGCTCCATCTACAACCTGCTGGGCCGCCGCGCCGGGGAGCTGGCCACCGTGGTGTACAGCGACCGCTACTTCCGCTACGGCCTGCCGCTGGAGGCGCGCCCCGCGCCGCTGCGGCGCCTCGTGGGCGACGAGCTGGGCGGCGTCGCGCCCACGGAGCGGCGCGCGCCCGGGCCCGCGCGCGCGCACGTCATGCCGCTGTGCGGCGCGCCCGGCCGCCCGGCGCCGCGCGCCGGCGTGCTGCAGGGCGCGGGCGCGCGCGTGCCGGCGGCGGCCGCGCGCTACGTGCCGCCGCGCCGGGCGCGCGCGCCGCCGCCGCGCCTGCTGCGCGTGGTGGCGGAGGCGCGCTTCGCGGAGGCGCAGCCGGCGCCGTGCGCGGCCCCGCGGCGGCGCGCGCTGGACTACCGGCAGGGCGCGCACGGCGTGGCGCCGCGCCTGGCGCCGGCGGGCCGCGCGCGCCGGGCCGCGTCTCCGCCGCGCGAGTTGCCGCGGGAGGCGCCGGCGCCGCGGCCGCAGTTCGCGCTGGACGCGGTGTCGCTGCGCTCGACGCGCTCGACGCGCTCGTCCTGCGACCTGTCGCCGTCGGAGGCGGAGGGCGACAAGGCGAGCTCGATGGCGCCGGCGCGCAAGGTTCTGAACACGGAGCGCTACAACAACGGCGCGCGGGCGGTGCTGTACCGGCGCGGGTCGCGCGGGTCTGGCGGGTCTGGCGGGTCGCGCGGGTTCCACGGGACGCGCGGGTCTCGGCGCCTGCGCGCTACGATCCGCGCGATGCTCGCGTTCAGCGGTCTGTTCTATGCGCTCTCGTTCCTCGCGTTCTACTTCCTGAGCCTGCCGTAGTTAGAGCCGAGGATGCTATTTTTTATTTGAGTGCCATAATGTTAGTTTTAAGCCTCTGTAATAAGTCCGCGGGCAGAACGCTCTCTGCCAATCGCAATTTCGCGAATAATTATGTTCTGCCCGTTTAATGCCACTATTATCCTGTTATATTTTTTAAATTTTTATGAAACGTTAATTCAATTAACCTATTTGTGATTATCTATGTAACACAATTTTATTCTAATAACAATAAAGCCGCCCCAATCATGATATCAATGAAATTTATATATTGAAACGAGATTGTTAGTAATAAGAAAATGTATTACCTCTAAGCAGAAATATTGATATTATGACATTTTAAATTATTTTACTAGTTTATATAAAGCATGTAAAAATATTATGTCCTGTCATAGTAAATTATAATGTAATATTTATAAAATATTTGTTGTTTCCTTTTATTCGACCATTAGTCCGAAGCATTTGCAATATCTGTTTTCAGTACATTTTGCCACGAAGTTACACTGCTGCGATAATAACAGCAATAGGAGTAGGACGCGTGTCTCCGTCCTGCGATATTCCGATAATTTTTCTTAGAACATTTTGTATTGCATGCATGCATATTTTGTACGCACGACGACATCGCGGCAGGCCGAGACGAAGATGGCGGGATGAGCTTGACTCGTAGCGAAAGGACTGGCCCACGCGATTAAAACGCACCTATGGTGGAGAACACGCCAGTGCGGCAGTGGCTTAATTTTTTGCATCTGTAATCTGTATTTGCGCTTGTCAGCTCGGTAAGCTGACTGATCTCTTCTTCTATTCTACATATAAAATGTTTGTCACGTATTTATACCATCAACTTAAACTCGCGGAGTACCCTACACAAGAAAGCGAAGGACTGCGCCGAGCCGGACCAACGCCAGCGCATGTTGCGAGAGAACTTGTGAACGCACACAAGTTAAAACCACTGTAGGTTAGGTTAGGAATTAATGAGTGGATTTTGAACAGCTGGTCCCACTACCGCCACAGTTAAAACCACTGTAGTTTTGAAGACATTACTTCTACGTTTACTCAGGCCAAGGCGCATCAAAATCTGTCCCAGGATTATTCAGTTCTGACAATGTTAGGTTAGGTTGGTTATTGTTAAATCATTCGATAAAAAACCGGGCAAGTACAAGTCTGACCACGCACAATGAAGGGTTCCGTAGTTGGGATGAATTCATCTCTAGAACAAACTTAAAATTGTAGTTGAAAAACATGTTCTTCCTTACGGAATGTAAGGGAGAACATGTTTTTGCAACTGCAAATATATGTTGGTCGATTATTACTCGTTAACTTGTAGAGCCTACTTAGCAGTGATATTAGGTTAGGTTAGGTTAGGTTAGGTTCCCCACCGAGGGTGTCTCCACGTTGTCGTCGTGGTGGGGCTTGTGTGTCTCAATGATCTTGGGGCTTTGCCGGTAGAGTTACTGAGACTAAGTGAGAGACCAGACCAAGAGAGATACCGGGACGGAGTCGCTCCTGATCGATCGACGATAGTCGATCGACAGAAGACGTGACCATGCCGCTGCGGTGTAGGCGCACCAAAGCGGCGCGTGTTTCTCTCCTTGAGGAGAGAACTTTCGGCGGGTTCGCTGAGTCGGGCTGACCGGACAGCGAACGGAGGCATGTTTAATGCCGCCGCCGGGGGCTTGGCTTAATTGCCTGGCCCAGAGGAAGGCTACCTCTAAGATAAAAAACCACCCAATCCTAAGCTTTGAAGCGCGGTGAGAGGATGAATGGCTGGAGGGAGTCCAGTCGTGAGCGCTTCCCCTGTAGAGCACCTGCCGCACTCTGCAGTATGTAGGCTTACCGGGCATCTAGGCTCTGCCCGGTGGACATTTTTGACCTATATCTACTCGTGGGATTCATATGGATAAAATAAATAAAACAAATAAAATAAAATCGAAGGAGTTGCCGATCGTGTTGGTCGAGCAGATGGGTGTGAGTGCGCTGTCAGATTCTGACACCGCATCTGATAGGATGAGTGTGGCGAGCGTAGCGAGCGTAAGCTCAAAGCGCTCACCGATTGAAGAAGCAATGGCTGGGCGTCATTCCAAATTTTGGAATAAACGCTCACGTAAAGAGGAGAAACGCGCTGGGTTGACAGGCCTCTCTTCTAGCGAGGAGAACCTACCGGCCGCTAAAGTGTCGACAGGCAGGAGAGGGCGAGGTCGCGCAGTTGGTGGAGCGTCAGCTCCTTCGACGTCGCGCGATCCTCAAGGGCGCTTCCTCAAGCGCCCCGACACGCCGGCACCCAGCGGAGGAAGCGATTCAGGGACCAAGCAAGTGGAGGGCGTTACTACCCAAAACTCGATTTCCTTGGTCAGCACTAAGGGGGAGGTCAACTCTGCTAGGAGAGAGGAGAGACGGGCAGTGGCTCTTGACGAGGTGGCTGAAATGGCCAGTCAGGCCAGAGAGCGCCGGTCTGCTCGCTTGACCGCCGCTGAGGATTTGTCGGCGGCAGCCCTAAACCGCCAAGTGATGGACAGCGTGGACGTGGTTCTGAAGGTTGCCACTAAGTCTGGTAACTTGAAGGGCACGTTCACGCGAGCTCTAAAAGAGGCGGCGGATGGGATCAAGGAGGCGGTGGAAGTCCTCCTTAATCGCTCGACTTCGGAGGAGACGGCAAAGTTGTGGGAGGCGAACAGCCGTCTCCGATCCGAGCTGGAGGACCTCAAGCGGGAGTTTGCCGCTCAGAGGAATGACGCCGCATTTACCGGCTCCCCTCCTGCCACGCCTTCATTGGCCCCTGCACCTGCTCCACCGACTGCACTTGCCCTGTCGGACCACGAAATTCAGAGAGTGGCCCGAATATGCATGCAGCAGTGTGGGGGCATGGTGAGTGCCCGACTTGAGGCCATGGAGACGCGCCTCCCCCCGGCTGAAATCCTCCGGCCGCCGCTTGCGGCAGATAGGCGGAGGAAGGAGGAGTCCGCCAAGACTAAGCCCGTGCAGGTGGCCGAAAAACCTGCGGAGGGGACCAAAAAGTCCACGGAGAGGCCCAAGAAGCCCGCGGCGAGTACGTCCGTTCCTCCTTTCCACTCAACCGCGGTACCGGCGACCACGCCTCCCACCCAATAGGCCTGGACGACGGTGGTAAAAAGGGGTCGCAAGAAGAAGTCGGCACTACCGGCACCCGCCCAGGTCCCGGCTTCAAAAGAGGGCACGAGGCCACCCAAAGCCAGGACCCCACGCTCTGAGGCTGTAGTTATTACATTGCAGCCCGAAGCCGCGGACAGGAGTGTGACATATAAGTCGGTCCTGGCGCAAATAAAGGAGAAGCTGAAGTTTAGCGAATTTGCCACCCCAGCTGGCTTTGTTTTTAAAACGGCAGCCACGGGTGCCAAAGTGTTTGAGGTGTCGGGTGCTGCAAGGCAGGAGAGGGCGGACGTTCTGGCTGCCAAGATACGAGAAGTCCTCAAACCAGAGGATGCCCGGGTGTCCAAGCCCACTAAAACGGCTGAGTTACGCATAGATGGGCTGGACGACTCCGCAACCCCGGAGGAAGTAGTGGCGTCTATTGCTCGAAGCGGCGAATGTCCGCCCGAGAGCGTACAGGTGGGCGAAATTCGCTGCAGCGCGGCCGGGCTAGGCACGATTTGGGTACGGTGCCCGGTAGCGGCTGCAAACAAGGTCGCAGACGGCAGACGTTTGCTAGTGGGTTGGGTGTCTGCCAGGGTGAAACTCCTGCCAACAAGGGCTATGCATTGCTTCAGTAGTGGACGTCTCGTTCGCTAGCTCCGCTGTTGCGGGTCGTGTCCGCGACTGGCGAGTTGCCGTAGAGGTGGAGACGTTGTCAGACCATCGATATATTCGCTTCGACGTCTCCACCCAGACTGCGGGCGGCGGCCGACCGTCAGCCCTGCGAATGGATGGTCCTCGCTGGTCGTATAAGCGACTCGACAGGGAGCTTCTCGAGGAAGCCGCTATCATCCAGGCCTGGGTCCGGGAGTCACCGACGAACGAACCCGTCGACGTCGAAGAAGAGGCGCAGTGGTTCCGCGGGGCGATGACACAAATCTGCGACGCGTCCATGCCCCGCGTCCGCACAAAGCCCACAAGGCGTCAGTTGTACTGGTGGTCCGACGCAATCGAGCAGATGCGCGTGACCTGCGTGGAGGTTAGACGCCAGTACACCCGATACCGGAGGAGACGTCGTCGGGTTCCGGAAGAAGAAGCCGCGCTGTATGAGGTGTACCGCGCGGCGAAGCAGGCTCTGTGGCTGGCTGTCAGCGAGTCTAAGACTCGAGCCAGGGAGGAGATGTTGGCGACCCTAGACGGGGATCCGTGGGGGCGCCCTTATCGTGTAGTCCGAGGGAAACTTCGTGCCTGGGCGCCTCCACTAACGGAGAGCTTACAGCCGCAGTTGCTGGAGGATGTGGTCGCAGCTCTCTTCCCTGCTAGAGAAGAGCATTCACCGCCGCCGATGGCTTTGCCCACAGCCGCAGAGTCGGAGGATGAGGAGGTCAACGTCCCTGAGGTGACACAGCCGGAGATGAGGGCGGCCGTAACGCGGCTCCGAGCTAAAACCGTTGCCCCGGGGCCCGATGGAGTTCCCGGCCGCACGCTCGCCCTCGCTCTGAAACAGCTAGAGCCCCAGCTGAGAGGACTC
Organism: Agrochola litura; assembly: GCA_949152395.1. Taxonomy (NCBI): domain Eukaryota; kingdom Metazoa; phylum Arthropoda; class Insecta; order Lepidoptera; family Noctuidae; genus Agrochola; species Agrochola litura. Next base: position 26,406,040 of record OX424499.1, read on the forward strand.
TACTCAGCTTGCCTTGAGCGGGGCCTATTCCCTGCTCAGTGGAAGACAGGTCGTCTGGTCCTGCTCAGGAAAGTGGGGCGCCCAGCAGACTCGCCGTCCGCATACCGGCCTATAGTGCTGCTAGACGAGGTGGGTAAGCTCTTTGAACGAATAATTGCAGCCCGCCTCGTCTGTCACTTATACAGAGAAGGGCCGGATCTGGACGACAGTCAGTTCGGCTTTCGACATGGGCGTTCCACTGTCGACGCAATAATGAGGGTGAGAGTCCTGGCGGAGGAAGCGGTATCCCGCGGCGGGGTTATGTTGGCGGTGTCCTTGGACATCTCCAACGCATTCAATACCCTGCCCTGGAGTTGTATTCGGGAGGCACTGCGGTACCATAGGGTGCCCCGCTATCTCCGCCACATCGTTGGGGCTTATTTAGCGGAAAGGTGTGTCACCTACAGGGGACGTGACGGTGGGGGCCGGCGCGATATGTCGTGCGGTGTTCCACAGGGCTCGGTCGTGGGCCCGCTCCTGTGGAACATCGGTTACGACTGGGTGCTGAGGGGCGAGCTCCAACCGGGAGTGGACCTGACGTGTTATGCGGACGACACGCTGGTTACGGCCCGGGGGAGCTCGTATAGGGAGGCAGCGTTGCTGGCGACGGCTGCGGTCTCACAGGTGGTGGGTCGCATACGACGCCTGGGCCTGGAGGTGGCTCTCAATAAGTCGCCTCTAGCAGGCTCGGTACCTAAGGGCAAAGGCAAGGGCAAGAGGACCAAGGCGGCTCCTCATACCCCCACCACAAGCGCGGAGGGAGCGTCTGCGTCGTCTGCTACTCCAGCAGCAGCCCCCGAGAACTCGCAGGAGGAAGACGCCCTTCTTCCCTCCACCACCCCATCCAACCAGTCGTGGACGGAAGTGGCCAGGAGGAGAAAGGGAAAAAAGGGGAAAAAGTCGGCCCCCAAGCCCGCTGCAACTGGTCCTGCAGCCAAAAAGGCCCCAGCCGGTGGGAGAAAACTGGTTCCTCCCAAAACCGCGGCCGTCGTGGTGACCGTCACCCCGGAGGCCGTGGGGCGGGGCGAGACGTATGAGTCCGTCCTAAGACGGGCTCGTACCAATGCCGATCCCTCCCGGCTGGGGATCAGCAACATCACGTGCCGCCTTACCCTAACCGGGGCCCGAATTTTCGAGTTCTCGGGGGAACAGCGCAGCGCAAATGCGGACCTCTTTGCAACAAAGTTGCAAGAGGTCATTGCGGATGCGGCGACGGTCGTCAGGCCCGTTAAGACCGCAGCCTTGGAGGTGGCCGATCTGGATGATTCGGTCACCAAAGAGGATGTGGTGGCGGCCGTCGCGGCGGCTGGAGGCTGCGACGCTGGCGCGGTGAAGGGTGGAGCCATCAGGCTCGGCCGCCGTGGCATGGGCGTAATCCGCGTTGAGTGCCCAGTCGCCGCGGCTGGAGCCGTCCTTGCTGCGACCAAGGGACGGCTGCTTGTGGGGTTCAGCATGGCTGTGGTCCGGCCGCTTGAAGACCAGCCTGTTCGCTGCTTCAAGTGCTTCGCGTTCGGCCACACCCGAGCCACGTGTCCCTCCAAGTTCGACTGGGGAGACACATGCTTCCAATGCGGACAGGAGGGACACAAGAGTGCCGCTTGCCACGCCGCCACTCCGCCGACACTCTCCTCACCGCCCGGGGAGGGAGTTTCAGGGAGGCGGCCAACTTGGCCTCGGCAGGCGGATCCTTGGTGGCAGGGAGGATCCGCCGCCTAGGTTTAACGGTGGCGCTGCACAAGACCGAAGCCGTGTTCTTCCACGGCCCTCGGCAGCGCCCCCCATCTGACGCCCACATCTTCGTGGAGGGCGTCAGAATTGAGGTGAAGGCCCAGATGAAATATCTGGGTCTTGTACTCGACAGCAGGTGGCGCTTCGGTCCACATTTTAGCGGGCTGTCGTCGCGCCTGCTGAAGACCGCGGGAGCACTCTCGTGGCTGCTTCCCAACTTGGGGGGGCCTAGCACGCGATGCCGGCAACTTTACGCCGGCATCTTGAGGAGTATGGCCCTCTACGGGGCTCCTATCTGGGAAGAATCGCTCCTAAGGAGAGAAAACGCCACCGCCTTGCGGGCACCTCAAAGGGCCATAGCCCAGCGGGTGGCGCGGGCCCACCGCACAGTGGGCTTTGCGGCGGCATGTGCTCTGGCCGGCACCCCTCCTTGGGAACTTGAGGCGTGGGTGCTCGCCAGAGTATATGAATGGACGGCAAGGCGGAGGGCGAGAGGAGAACGTCCAGCCCCGGAAGAGCGGGAGGCAGTCCGACGGGAGGCGAGGGACGCCATCGTCGTCCATTGGACGGATGACCTCGCCATCGCAGCCTTCGGCCGCCGAACCCTCGACGCGATTGGGACAGTCCTGCGAGACTGGCTCGAGCGGTCGCATGGTTTCCTCTCCTTCCGACTGGTGCAGGTGCTGTCCGGACACGGTTGTTTCGGATCGTACCTGCACCGAATCGGACGGGAGGAGACGCCGTCGTGCCACCACTGTGGCGCGGCGGAGGACGCAGCCCAGCACACCCTCGAGGTGTGCCCGTCTTGGTCCGAGCCGCGCCGCAGTCTCATCGCGGTGATCGGACCGGACCTTTCACTCCCCGGCTTGGTTAACGCCATGCTGAGGGATGAGAGGTCATGGGCGGCAGTCGCCTCCTTCTGCGAACACGTCATGTCCCAGAAGGAGGCAGCGGAGCGCACGCGGGAGGACGATCCTAACGCGGCGCCGCTCCGAAGGCGGAGGAGGGGTCGAAGAAGACGTCAGTTTGACACCGACGAACGAACCCGTCGACGTCGAAGAAGAGGCGCAGTGGTTCCGCGGGGCGATGACACAAATCTGCGACGCGTCCATGCCCCGCGTCCGCACAAAGCCCACAAGGCGTCAGTTGTACTGGTGGTCCGACGCAATCGAGCAGATGCGCGTGACCTGCGTGGAGGTTAGACGCCAGTACACCCGATACCGGAGGAGACGTCGTCGGGTTCCGGAAGAAGAAGCCGCGCTGTATGAGGTGTACCGCGCGGCGAAGCAGGCTCTGTGGCTGGCTGTCAGCGAGTCTAAGACTCGAGCCAGGGAGGAGATGTTGGCGACCCTAGACGGGGATCCGTGGGGGCGCCCTTATCGTGTAGTCCGAGGGAAACTTCGTGCCTGGGCGCCTCCACTAACGGAGAGCTTACAGCCGCAGTTGCTGGAGGATGTGGTCGCAGCTCTCTTCCCTGCTAGAGAAGAGCATTCACCGCCGCCGATGGCTTTGCCCACAGCCGCAGAGTCGGAGGATGAGGAGGTCAACGTCCCTGAGGTGACACAGCCGGAGATGAGGGCGGCCGTAACGCGGCTCCGAGCTAAAACCGTTGCCCCGGGGCCCGATGGAGTTCCCGGCCGCACGCTCGCCCTCGCTCTGAAACAGCTAGAGCCCCAGCTGAGAGGACTCTACTCAGCTTGCCTTGAGCGGGGCCTATTCCCTGCTCAGTGGAAGACAGGTCGTCTGGTCCTGCTCAGGAAAGTGGGGCGCCCAGCAGACTCGCCGTCCGCATACCGGCCTATAGTGCTGCTAGACGAGGTGGGTAAGCTCTTTGAACGAATAATTGCAGCCCGCCTCGTCTGTCACTTATACAGAGAAGGGCCGGATCTGGACGACAGTCAGTTCGGCTTTCGACATGGGCGTTCCACTGTCGACGCAATAATGAGGGTGAGAGTCCTGGCGGAGGAAGCGGTATCCCGCGGCGGGGTTATGTTGGCGGTGTCCTTGGACATCTCCAACGCATTCAATACCCTGCCCTGGAGTTGTATTCGGGAGGCACTGCGGTACCATAGGGTGCCCCGCTATCTCCGCCACATCGTTGGGGCTTATTTAGCGGAAAGGTGTGTCACCTACAGGGGACGTGACGGTGGGGGCCGGCGCGATATGTCGTGCGGTGTTCCACAGGGCTCGGTCGTGGGCCCGCTCCTGTGGAACATCGGTTACGACTGGGTGCTGAGGGGCGAGCTCCAACCGGGAGTGGACCTGACGTGTTATGCGGACGACACGCTGGTTACGGCCCGGGGGAGCTCGTATAGGGAGGCAGCGTTGCTGGCGACGGCTGCGGTCTCACAGGTGGTGGGTCGCATACGACGCCTGGGCCTGGAGGTGGCTCTCAATAAGTCGCCTCTAGCAGGCTCGGTACCTAAGGGCAAAGGCAAGGGCAAGAGGACCAAGGCGGCTCCTCATACCCCCACCACAAGCGCGGAGGGAGCGTCTGCGTCGTCTGCTACTCCAGCAGCAGCCCCCGAGAACTCGCAGGAGGAAGACGCCCTTCTTCCCTCCACCACCCCATCCAACCAGTCGTGGACGGAAGTGGCCAGGAGGGGAAAGGGAAAAAAGGGGAAAAAGTCGGCCCCCAAGCCCGCTGCAACTGGTCCTGCAGCCAAAAAGGCCCCAGCCGGTGGGAGAAAACTGGTTCCTCCCAAAACCGCGGCCGTCGTGGTGACCGTCACCCCGGAGGCCGTGGGGCGGGGCGAGACGTATGAGTCCGTCCTAAGACGGGCTCGTACCAATGCCGATCCCTCCCGGCTGGGGATCAGCAACATCACGTGCCGCCTTACCCTAACCGGGGCCCGAATTTTCGAGTTCTCGGGGGAACAGCGCAGCGCAAATGCGGACCTCTTTGCAACAAAGTTGCAAGAGGTCATTGCGGATGCGGCGACGGTCGTCAGGCCCGTTAAGACCGCAGCCTTGGAGGTGGCCGATCTGGATGATTCGGTCACCAAAGAGGATGTGGTGGCGGCCGTCGCGGCGGCTGGAGGCTGCGACGCTGGCGCGGTGAAGGGTGGAGCCATCAGGCTCGGCCGCCGTGGCATGGGCGTAATCCGCGTTGAGTGCCCAGTCGCCGCGGCTGGAGCCGTCCTTGCTGCGACCAAGGGACGGCTGCTTGTGGGGTTCAGCATGGCTGTGGTCCGGCCGCTTGAAGACCAGCCTGTTCGCTGCTTCAAGTGCTTCGCGTTCGGCCACACCCGAGCCACGTGTCCCTCCAAGTTCGACTGGGGAGACACATGCTTCCAATGCGGACAGGAGGGACACAAGAGTGCCGCTTGCCACGCCGCCACTCCGCCGACACTCTCCTCACCGCCCGGGGAGGGAGTTTCAGGGAGGCGGCCAACTTGGCCTCGGCAGGCGGATCCTTGGTGGCAGGGAGGATCCGCCGCCTAGGTTTAACGGTGGCGCTGCACAAGACCGAAGCCGTGTTCTTCCACGGCCCTCGGCAGCGCCCCCCATCTGACGCCCACATCTTCGTGGAGGGCGTCAGAATTGAGGTGAAGGCCCAGATGAAATATCTGGGTCTTGTACTCGACAGCAGGTGGCGCTTCGGTCCACATTTTAGCGGGCTGTCGTCGCGCCTGCTGAAGACCGCGGGAGCACTCTCGTGGCTGCTTCCCAACTTGGGGGGGCCTAGCACGCGATGCCGGCAACTTTACGCCGGCATCTTGAGGAGTATGGCCCTCTACGGGGCTCCTATCTGGGAAGAATCGCTCCTAAGGAGAGAAAACGCCACCGCCTTGCGGGCACCTCAAAGGGCCATAGCCCAGCGGGTGGCGCGGGCCCACCGCACAGTGGGCTTTGCGGCGGCATGTGCTCTGGCCGGCACCCCTCCTTGGGAACTTGAGGCGTGGGTGCTCGCCAGAGTATATGAATGGACGGCAAGGCGGAGGGCGAGAGGAGAACGTCCAGCCCCGGAAGAGCGGGAGGCAGTCCGACGGGAGGCGAGGGACGCCATCGTCGTCCATTGGACGGATGACCTCGCCATCGCAGCCTTCGGCCGCCGAACCCTCGACGCGATTGGGACAGTCCTGCGAGACTGGCTCGAGCGGTCGCATGGTTTCCTCTCCTTCCGACTGGTGCAGGTGCTGTCCGGACACGGTTGTTTCGGATCGTACCTGCACCGAATCGGACGGGAGGAGACGCCGTCGTGCCACCACTGTGGCGCGGCGGAGGACGCAGCCCAGCACACCCTCGAGGTGTGCCCGTCTTGGTCCGAGCCGCGCCGCAGTCTCATCGCGGTGATCGGACCGGACCTTTCACTCCCCGGCTTGGTTAACGCCATGCTGAGGGATGAGAGGTCATGGGCGGCAGTCGCCTCCTTCTGCGAACACGTCATGTCCCAGAAGGAGGCAGCGGAGCGCACGCGGGAGGACGATCCTAACGCGGCGCCGCTCCGAAGGCGGAGGAGGGGTCGAAGAAGACGTCAGTTTGACAGTCATCTCCGACTCCTCCCAGGTGGAGGCCAGCAGGCAACGGGTGCGGGGGCACCCTTGCCTGTATTGCACAGGCATCCACCAGTGTCGGACGGGAATGGCCAGGTGTTCCCGGCCATTCCCGTAGCCCCCCAACCTGGGGGGCATGCGGGGCCCGCCATCTAGGCGGGCATGCGCCGGGAGGGTTGTGGAAGTAAAGGCTGAGCCGGTTTCCCATGGCCCTCCCATCACGGCGATGTGGGAACACCGCTGAGTTTTAGTGGGTATACTGTCATTACCGACAGGAGTCCCACATACCCCGACTCGTCCCCCACGAGCGGGGATGCGTAACGCATTTCTCAGCGACAAAAAAAAAAAAAAAAAAAAAGGTTAGGTTAGGTTAGGTTAGGTTTTTTTTTTTTTTTTTTTTTTTATTTGGTTTGGCAGGAGTGGGAAATCCTCATGGACGCCCAGACTGACTCACTGGTGAGCCAGTCTGGGCAGTGCCGGACTCTTACCGGCTAAAACCCACTCCTGCCTTTCTAAGTGTCCCTCTGACATTGGTCATCAGAGATCTTTTTGATCAATTTGTCATTTTCTTTCGTCCATTCATTCATCTTTCCGTCTTAAGGGTATAACACTTTGGCACATGTTTTTTATTTATCTTTTAGAATGATTCTTATCTATCTTATTTATTATAATTAATGCAGTAACATATTTGTTACGGGTCTTACCGCCATCTAATATCTAGTTTCATATTTTGAATTAAACAATTTTTGCATTTTAACGTTAAATTTTGACAACTCAGGATTTTGAGACTAAATTTTTACATCTAAAGTTTTATGATTTACAGTTAATATTTTAAAATCTATAATTTCACAGCGATTACTTTTTATGTATTCTGGTAATACATAACAGTATATCTATTTTCTTAATCTTTATTATTTTTAATAACTTTACCAGCAATTTCCTCACAGTACATTAAAAACTTTTTTCTTAGTTTTGGATTTCCCATTATTGTCGGTATGTTTTCTAATTTTATTTCTGTGTTTATTTCGGACTCGAGTTCATATTTGTTTTTCGCGAATATAGGGCACTCCGTTAGCAAATGTGGGATGCTCTCATTTTTAGAAGGGTCACAGGGACATGCCGGGCTCTCCTTGCACTTGAAGCGATTCAAGTACTCGGAGAACCCGCCATGTCCTGTAAGCACTTGTACTATGACTGGGTTGAGCACAATTTTTCGGACTATATGGTAGGCTGCAATTGCGTCAGGTAGAAAAAGTTTTGTAGTTGTAGCCGTTTCGCCCGAAACGTATCTCGCGCTCCATTCGCCAAGCGACTCCGCTCGGATTTGTCGCTTGATGAATGAAGCCGGACATAGATCGTAGTGTGGCTTTGTTTTAATGTTTAATGCTGCCTCTTTTGCCAACACGTCTGCCCTCTCATTCCCTTCCATCCCCGCATGTGCCTTAATCCAGAACAGTTGAATGGATTTTCCGCACAGTTTTAGTGCCTGGATATTTTTTAGCGTTTTAAATGCCAAGGGATGGAAAGAGACGCCTCCGGTGACGGTTTCTAGGGCTGATCTAGAGTCGCAATAGATCTGGACAACGGCTGAGGGATGTTTCAAAGCCAACTCCGAGGCCTTATGCAGAGCCAGTAGTTCGGCTTGATAAACGGTGCAGAAACTATCCAGTTTAAACTTTTGGGCTTTGGTTTCCACCCCATTTTCCCACAGGCTCAACGCTGCACCGACTTTGCCCTGGATTTTGCTTCCGTCGGTGAAGATTTTTGGGGTTGTGAGTTCTTGCTGGGCCATTTCTGCATCGTTCACCACGCACTTGAACTGAATACCAACTTGGCTGGCTGGGTGTGGTAGTTCCGTGTAAGGAACTGGTGTTTCGATGTCTCGGTCTCCTGTCACTCTCCAGGAGTATCCTCTTTTCTCTTCATAAAAAGAGGCTGCTTCACGGATCCTAAGGTCCAAAGGAAGCAGCCCAGAGAGTAACAGGGCCGAGTTCAGCGATGTTGTCCTGTACGCCTTCACTATTTTCTGCACAAAGCCCCGCTGAACGGTATCCAGCTGCTTCTGCATCCCCTTTTTGTTTGTGGCCGGTGCCCAAGCACTGGCAGCATACATTATCACCGGCTCCACCACTGCGGTGTATATGGTCCTGATTATTTCGGGCTTCAGGCCCCAGCTGATTTTGGCGGCTCTTGATAGCTGCTTGTAAAGGTTTAACGCCTTTCTCGTGACGTTCGAGGCGTGGGCGTTAAACGTCAGCTTGTCATCAACCGTGAGCCCCAGTATCTTGATTTCCCGAGACAGGGCAATGTCCTCACCGCCCATGCGCAGAAGCGGTGAATCATATTTCAACCTGTTTGTGACCACCATAGCTTTCGTTTTGTGGGGTGCAAACTTGAGTTTGTTTCCGTTTCCCCACTTCTGGACATGAGCGAGACTTGCACTAGCCTGTCCCTGGACATCAAGCGCTGTTTCACCCGAAAAAATCAGAACCACATCATCCGCGAATGCCTGGCAATAGTCGCCTCGTTGTTCTAGCTCTTTGAGCAGGGGATCCAGGAGCATGTTCCAGAACGTGGGCCCACCTATGGAGCCTTGTACGCAACCTTTTGACGTTCCTTGTACGAACTCTGCTCCTGCATACCGCACCCTTACCCTCCTATCCAGTAGATAGCTATCTACCAGACGTCTCAAGTTGATCGGGCACGGTGTCTCGGCCAGTCGGCATTTCATGGCTGGCCACCAGGCATTGTCGAAGGCTCCCTCTATGTCCAATGATATGACAACGACGATCTTCTTCTCTTTCAGTCGGTCTCTTATATGTTTTATCAGGTCATAGAGGGAGTCCTCGGTGCTGCGCTGCGGCATGAAACCGTACTGGCTCCTGCTAACTTGTGGCGATATATGCCATCTAATGCGTCGCATCAGCATTTTTTCCAAAATTTTCCCCAGTACAGGCAATAGCCCAATCGGCCTGTATGATTTGGGGTGCGCATAGTCGTCCTTGCCTGGCTTTTTAAGGACCACGACTACTGCCTCTTTCCAGATGGTCGGAAAATGGAACAGAGAGAGACATCTGTTTAGCACTGCTAGGAACAGTTGCGGGTTATGGGTAATAGCCGCCCTGCATATATCCGCTGTTAGGCCGTCAACACCCGGTGCTTTCTTGGGATTAAAACTAAATACGGACCACTTAAGTTCCTCCACTGTGAATAGAGGATCAAATGTCTCACCATTCGTATTTTTATTCACTCTATTCGCCAGCTCACGTATCCTACTGTGGTCCGCATTGTCATCCTGTGTTTTATCCTCAGGATAAAACGTCTTTGCAAGCATCCGGGCTGACTCCTCGCTGCTGAGTACGCGGTTGCCTTGTACTAGCGGTATGTCTTCCTGCCTACTGGCAGTGCGACTTATTACCCTATATATGCTGTCCCACATAGTCTCTCGTTCCTGCCTTCCACAGAACTCCTTCCAACTGGATGTCAGCGTGCTCTCCATCTTCTGTTTAAGCTCCTCTTTGGCTGCGAGGTACAAGGCTAGGACCCATGCTCTGCGTCTCGGTGCGGCACCGGAGATTCTCCTCTTACGCCTTTTAACCTCCTCTTTCATTCGTGTCAACTCCTCGGTCCACCAAGGCAATCCTGTCTGATTTCTTTTACTTACAATCGGTATGGTTCCCTCACATGCCTGCTCAATTGATTCTGTGTATCTTTCTGTTATCTTGTCCAAATCTTCTGTCCTCAATATTTTGTCTATTTCTGTTTTGTTTATGTTTTGTTGTTCCCAAATTTCGTCAAGTTTCTCAGAAAATTGTCCCCATTTTGCCTTTCTAGTATTATACTTTCTAGTAGTTCTTATAATGTCCATACCTTTTGATTTCTCTAGTTTTAATTCAAACAGGATTGCCTTGTGGTCCGAGGTGGTGACGTCCCCGGATAGTCTCCAATTTGCCACACTTCGGAGCATGTCTTCTGTGCAGGTCGTTATGTCGACGCAGCTGCAGTACCTTTGGTTACCCCTGATGACGTCGAAGGTAGGGACCGTTCCCATGTTCAGGATCTGGAGTCCTAGTTCATCGAGGGCACCTGCTAGGGCCTCACCCCTATGATCCGCCTCTCGGCTTCCCCACCACGTGTTCCAAGCGTTGACATCCCCCCCCAGTATCACGTCGCGAACTCCGATTCCCTCCATAATCTTCCTAAGATGGCCCAAGTCTGGCTCGATAGGCTGTCCACCATCCAGGTACACCGACACCACTCCTATTTCCCAGGCTCCGGTCCTCAGTTTTGCAACTGCAAAGTTTTCAGTAGTTAGGGTTGGGCACTGTGTGAGGTTTATGGTGTCGTCGAACAGTACAATGGCCGCTTTGTTGACTTTCTCGGTTTTCCTGGCACACTGTACTACCCGTGCACCCGGATGGCTCTTCATTTCCCCAACTCTGCCAATGTATGGCTCTTGGACCATTGCAAACGCCAACTTTCGCTTTTCCGCTTCCATAATGAGCTCAGCTGTGGCCAGTTTGCTTTTTTGGAGGTTTGCCTGTACGACACGATACTGGTGAGGTCTGACTTCACTATTTACTGCGCTTCCGCCCGGGACCACCTTAGCAATACGCCACCGACAGCCGCGCCAATCCGTCCCACTTGATACGAGTTGGGCACTCGCTGTCGAAGGCGTTGTGCTCAGTCTTATCTATCTTTGCGGAAACGCAGTTCCGGCACTTTGGTGGCTCCGCGGCTAGCCGTGAGGGGCAGTCCACCCTCATGTGGGGGTCCCCACAATGTGTGCAGAGATCGGCAGGTTCCGTGCACAACTTACGGCTGTGGCCGAAGCGCAAGCAGCGGGTGCACTGAATCAGTGGTGACTGGTCCAGCACACGCACCCGCTGCAAGTCAATGTGCACTCGACCCGCGTGCGTCAGCCTCTGCCACACAGCGGGGGACGCCTGCAGGATGACGTGGCACATGTGGGGGTTCCTCGTCCTTCGACGGTACTTCACCCCCATCCTCAGGTCATCCGCAGGTACGTCCCCGATCAGGTGATTATTTTGGCGTTTTAATGCCTCAATGAACTCCTCGTCTGAGTGGCACGAGAGGACATCCTTGGCGATGATGAGAGGATCTTTGTTTTTAACTTCCTCCACCGTTAGATTTCCGGCCTTTTTAATTCTATCGGTCACCTTGGTTAGCTCCTCCCTCGTTTTAAAGCCGACCACCACCTTTTGGTCCCTCGCTTTTCGCACTCTCTCCACTCTGAAAACCGGGAATTACAACTACCGAACGGGACTCAAGCACGCGGAACGCGCACCAGAAGACAGGTAAGGCAGGTAAGTATATATTGAAATTAAAATCTGAGATGAATTTGGTAAGAATATTTTGAATTAAAAATTAATTTTGGTTTTCTGAAGGAAAATGTTGAAATTTTTTCTAAGTCCCAAAACGAAAAAATTTTTTCGCGTAAATGTCAATTTATATAAGTCAGAAAGTAGGATGGAACCTATTTGAGATGAAATCTGCTGAAAACAGCTTCAAATTGCGTCACCGGGATGCAAAGTTATAACCGGTTAGGTTAGGTTAGGTTAGGTTAGGTTAGGTTAGGTTAGGTTGGGGGATCCCCCACAGTGCATACTTCCTCGTAGTTTCCCCCGGGCAACGCCGTGTCTGACCACCGTAACGGAGTGGCAGACCGGCGGCTAAAGTGCGCTGTGATTCGTAGACAAAAATGCGGTCGTCTGCGAATATGACGAACAAACCACCCACGCGTGACGCCTCTGGGCGTTTTATTTCGAATCGCTCCTCCCAGGGCGATTCTAACGGCCCTTCTCAGGGCCAACCCAACGGCCCTTCTCAGGACCAACCCAACGGCCCTTCTCAGGGCCAACCCAACGGCCCTTCTCAGGGCCAACCCAACGGCCCTTCTCAGGACCAATCCAACGGCCCTTCTCAGGGCCACGCCGGCGGCGCTTTGGCGTCGGAAGCTGACCGCACACCATCTGCGGCCAGCTTTTTCAGTAGGCCAGACGAGTTGTCGGACTCCGACGACTCCAACATGGACACGTCGGGTGCCGAAAGCGACCGCTTCAAGCGGAAGAGGTCCGAGGGCTCTTCGGGGTCGACCAGAGGTGGGGCGAAGAAGAAGTCGAAGTATAAAAAGGCTTCGACTTCTACTGCGCCTTCTACCCACGATGTGGGCTTGTTAGACGCCGAGCGCCAGCTACATCTGGCAAAAAGGGCGCAACTCCAACTAGACCTGGAGGAGAGGGTCGCCGCCAAGGAGCAGCAGGCGCAAGTTGCCAGATCGAGGGCCGGCTATGGTTTATCCAAGGTGCTGTATGCTGACCACTCCCTGGCGGAATTGGAGCGCATGGCGCAAGAAGATAAGGAGGAGGTCCTGGAGGTCGCCTCAAAGTCTTCAAACTTGAAGGGGACCTTTCAGAAGGCCCTCAAATGCCGGGCCGCCAGCATGCACGGCATTGTTTTGGAGCTGGTGAAGCGGACGGCCACGGACGAGACACGGCAGCTGCAGGCCAAGGTGGATCGCCTGCAGGCAGAGGTCAGCCAGCTACACCAGAAGCTGGCTGAGGCAACGGCCACGCCTGCCCAATCTGCACCAGGTCCGGCGGTAGGAGGCTGCTCCTCCTCCCCTGTCAGCCTTGAGGCAACAATCCGCGGGGTTGTCATGGAGGAGAGGGCCTTCATCAGAGCCTGCTTTGCAGGCATCGAGGACCGGCTCTTGCCGGAAAGGCGGCTCCGCCCGCCACTAGCGGCGGACAAGAGTCCACCGCCGAGGGAGCCGGAACCGGCGCCTCTAGCAGGCCCGGTACCTGAGGGCAAAGGCAAGGGCAAGAGGACCAAGGCGGCTCCTCATACCCCTACCAAAAGCGCGGAGGGAGCACCTGGGTCGTCTGCTACTCCAGCAGCAGCTCCCCAGAACTCTCAGGAGGAAGACGCCCTTCTTCCCTCCACCACCCCGTCCAACCAGTCGTGGACGGAAGTGGTCAGGAGAGGAAAGGGAAAAAAGGGGAAAAAGTCAGCCCCCAAGCCCGCTGCGACTGGTTCGACTGCGACTGGTCCAACAGCCAAAAGGGCACCAGCCGGCGGGAGAAAGCTGGTTCCTCCCAAAACCGCGGCCGTCGTGGTGACCGTCACCCCAGAGGCCGTGGGGCGGGGCGAGACGTATGAGTCCGTCCTAAGACGGGCTCGTACCAATGCTGATCCCTCCCGGCTGGGGATCAGCAACATTACGTGCCGCCATACCCTAACCGGGGCCCGAATTTTCGAGTTCTCGGGAGAACAGCGCAGCGCAAATGCGGACCTCTTCGCAACAAAGCTGCAAGAGGTCATTGCGGATGCGGCAACGGTCGTCAGGCCCGTTAAGACCGCAGCCTTGGAGGTGGCCGATCTGGATGATTCGGTCACCAAAGAGGATGTGGTAGCGGCCGTCGCGGCGACTGGAGGCTGCGACGCTGGCGCGGTGAAGGGTGGAGCCATCAGGCTCGGCCGCCGTGGCTTGGGCGTCATCCGCGTTGAGTGCCCAGTCGCCGCGGCTGGGGCCGTCCTTGCTGCAACCAAGGGACGGCTGCTTGTGGGGTTCAGCACGGCTGTAGTCCGGCCGCTTGAAGACCAGCCTGTTCGCTGCTTCAAGTGCTTCGGGTTCGGCCACACCCGAGCCACGTGTCCCTCCAAGTTCGACTGGGGAGACACGTGCTTCCAATGCGGACAGGAGGGACACAAGAGTGCCGCTTGCCACGCCGCCACCGCACCACACTGCGCGGCGTGTGCCGCCAGTGGCCGCCCCGCGGACCACAGGATGATGGGCAGGAGCTGCAAGCCCCCCGTGAGGAAAGGCATAGTGCCAGCGCAGGTTCGCCCTGTTGCTAACGCCGCTGCCGTCGTCGTCGCCGCTGTAGCTCCAGCGGCGGTAGCTGAGGGGACAGGTGCGATGTCGGAATAATGGTTTCCGACTACCGCATCCTCCAGGCGAACACCAATCACTGCAGAGCGGCCCAGGACCTGGTGGTGCAGGTCATGGCCGAGTGGTTGGTGAACGTAGCGGTGGTCGCCGAGCCCTACTCAATCCCCGGCAGCTGGCTGGGTGACGAGGACGACTCGGTGGCACTAGCAGCGCGGTCTACCACAGACTCCCCTCCCCTCTCACTATTAGAGAGGGGACCGGGATACGTGGCCGCCGCGTGGGGAGACTTAGCCCTTGTAGGCGTCTATTTCTCCCCAAACCGCCCTCTTCAGGACTTCGAGAACTATCTCGGAGTCCTGGCCGCTGTGGTCGGCAGGGTGGCACCGCGTCAGGTCTCCGTACTGGGAGACCTGAATGCCAAGTCGGTGACTTGGGGCAACCCGGCCACCGACGCACGCGGGCGGGCAGTGGAGATGTGGGCAGCCTCCTCTGGACTTTCCCTCCTGAACAGAGGAAGCGTCCAGACATGCGTGCGGCGGCAGGGTGGCTCAATAGTGGACGTCACTTTTGCCACCCCTGCGTTGGCCGCGCGCGTGTTGAACTGGCGGGTGGACCTGGTGGAGACTATGTCGGACCACCGCTACGTGCGGTTCGACATCTCCACCAGTGGCCCTGGAGAGACGCAGCCCCTCTCGGTGCGATCACCGTTCCCACGGTGGGCTCTTGCCCGCCTGGACAGGGAGGCAGCGGTGGAGGCGGCGTTCGTCCAGGACTGGCTTTCGCCGCCTTCCGCCGGCCTGGATGTGGATACAGTGGCGGGGCACCTGAGGGACTCTCTGACCGAGGTATGCAACTCCAGCATGCCTCGGTCTCACCGACCACTACCCAAACGCGCCGTGTACTGGTGGTCGGCGGAGCTGGCGGGGCTTCGAGCAGCGTGTGTGGAGGCAAGGAGGGCCTACACGCGGAGACGGCGGCGGCGTCGACGGGATCTGGCCGACGAGGACCACCTCTATGAGGTATACACGGAGGCAAAAATGGTCCTCGATCGGGCCATCGCCGCCGCAAGAGACTCGGCGAGAGCGGAGCTGCTGGAGGGTCTCGACAACGACCCCTACGGGAGACCTTATAAGGCGGCACGCAACAAACTGCGCCCCTTTGGTCCCCCGGTGGCCGAGACCCTGGAGCCCTCATTTCTGGATGGGGTGGTTCAGTCCCTGTTCCCGTGCAGGGACAACTTCACCCCGCCAGTTATGGACCCACCACGGGGGATAGCTCCGCCAGCTGAGGAAGAAGAGGAGGCCCCTCCTGTTACGGAGTCGGAACTTGGCGCGGCGATTCTCCATATCCGCGCCAAGAAGACAGCTCCGGGCCCCGACGGTGTTCCGGCAAAAGTGGTGGCGATCGCTGCCACTCAAATGGAGGAGAGGTTTCGGGACCTCTTCAGCGCATGCCTTGCGTCTGGAAGGTTCCCGAAACCGTGGAAGGAGGGGCAGTTGTGCCTCCTTCGCAAGGAGGGCCGACCAGCTGATTCCCCCTCGGCATACCGGCCCATCGTTCTGCTCGATGAGGTCAGCAAAATGTTCGAGGGGATAATCGCTGCCCGCCTAAAGAGCCATCTGCGGAGTATCGGGCCGGACTTGTCGGACGCTCAGTTCGGTTTTCGGGCTGAGCGTTCCACGGTGGATGCGCTGGCCTGCCTTAAGGGCCAGGTGAAGGAGGCGATGGAAGCGGGGGACGGATTGTTGGCTGTGTCATTCGACATAGCGAATGCCTTCAACTCCGTTCCCCACTCCACCATCCTAGAGGCACTCCGATTCCACGGAGTGCCTCGATACATGCGCAGGCTGCTGGCCGACTACCTGGAGGATCGGGCGATCCTCCTGGTAAATAGGACTGGCCAAGTCCGGCGGTACGCCGTTGAGGCCGGCGTTCCACAGGGGTCAGTCTTAGGACCTCTCCTCTGGAACGTCGGTTATGATTGGCTCTTGCGGGGAACTCTCCTCCGAGGCACGAGTGTCGTCTGCTATGCGGATGACACTCTCCTCACCGCCCGGGGGGAGAGTTTCAGGGAGGCGGCCAACTTGGCCTCGGCGGGCGGCTCCTTGGTCGCAGGGCGGATCCGCCGCCTAGGTCTAACGGTGGCGCTGCACAAGACCGAGGCCGTGTTCTTCCACGGCCCTCGGCAGCGTCCCCCACCTGACGCCCACATCTTCGTGGAGGGCGTCAGAATTGAGGTGAAGGCCCAGATGAAATATCTGGGCCTTGTACTCGACAGCAGGTGGCGCTTCGGTCCGCATTTTAGCGGGCTGTCGTCGCGCCTGCTGAAGACCGCGGGCGCACTCTCGTGGCTGCTTCCCAACTTGGGGGGGCCCAGCGCGCGATGCCGGCAACTTTACGCCGGCATCTTGAGGAGTATGGCCCTCTACGGGGCTCCCATCTGGGAGGAATCACTCCAAAGAAGAGAAAACGCCGCCGCCTTGCGGGCACCCCAAAGGGCCATAGCCCAGCGGGTGGCGCGGGCCCATCGCACGGTGGGCTTTGCGGCAGCATGTGCTCTGGCCAGCACCCCTCCTTGGGAACTTGAGGCGTGGGTGCTCGCCAGAGTATATGAATGGACGGCAGGGCGGCGGGCGAGAGGAGAACGCCCAGCCCCGGAAGAGCGGGAGGCAGTCCGACGGGAGGCGAGGGACGCCATCGTCATCCATTGGACGGACGACCTCGCCATCGCAGCCTTCGGCCGCCGAACCCTCGACGCGATTAGGCCAGTCCTGCGAGACTGGCTCGAGCGCTCGCATGGGTTCCTCTCCTTCCGTCTGGTGCAGGTGCTGTCCGGACACGGTTGTTTTGGATCGTACCTGCACCGAATAGGACGGGAGGAGACGCCGTCGTGCCACCACTGTGGCGCGGCGGAGGACGCGGCCCAGCACACCCTCGAGGTGTGCCCGTCGTGGTCCGAGCCGCGCCGCAGTCTCGTCGCGGTGATCGGACCGGACCTCTCACTCCCCGGCTTGGTTAACGCCATGCTGAGGGATGAGAGGTCCTGGGCGGCAGTCGCCTCCTTCTGTGAACTCGTCATGTCTCAGAAGGAGGCAGCGGAGCGCGCGCGGGAAGACGATCCTGACGCGGCGCCGCTCCGAAGGCGGAGGAGGGGTCGAAGAAGACGTCAATTTGACAGTCATCTCCGACTCCTCCCAGGTGGAGGCCAGCAGGCAACGGGTGCGGGGGTACCCTTGCCTGTATTGCACAGGCATCCACCAGTGTCGGACGGGAATGGCCAGGTGTTCCCGGCCATTCCCGTAGCCCCCCAGCTTGGGGGGCATGCGGGGCCCGCCAGCTAGGCGGGCAAGCGCCGGGAGGGTTGTGGAAGTAAAGGCTGAGCCGGTTTCCCATGGCCCTCCCATCACGGCGATGTGGGAACACCGCTGAGTTTTAGTGGGTATACTGTCATTACCAACAGGAGTCCCACATACCCCGACTCGTCCCCCACGAGCGGGGATGCGTAAAGCATTTCTCAGCGACAAAAAAAAAAAAAAAAAAAAAAAAAAAAAAAAAAAAAAAAAAAAAAAAAAAAAAGGTTAGGTTAGGTTAGGTTAGGTTACGCCGTCGTGCCACCACTGTGGCGCGGCGGAGGACGCGGCCCAGCACACCCTCGAGGTGTGCCCGTCGTGGTCCGAGCCGCGCCGCAGTCTCGTCGCGGTGATCGGACCGGACCTCTCACTCCCCGGCTTGGTTAACGCCATGCTGAGGGATGAGAGGTCCTGGGCGGCAGTCGCCTCCTTCTGCGAACTCGTCATGTCTCAGAAGGAGGCAGCGGAGCGCGCGCGGGAAGACGATCCTGACGCGGCGCCGCTCCGAAGGCGGAGGAGGGGTCGAAGAAGACGTCAGTTTGACAGTCATCTCCGACTCCTCCCAGGTGGAGGCCAGCAGGCAACGGGTGCGGGGGCACCCTTGCCTGTATTGCACAGGCATCCACCAGTGTCGGACGGGAATGGCCAGGTGTTCCCGGCCATTCCCGTAGCCCCCCAGCCTGGGGGGCATGCGGGGCCCGCCAGCTAGGCGGGCAAGCGCCGGGAGGGTTGTGGAAGTAAAGGCTGAGCCGGTTTCCCATGGCCCTCCCATCACGGCGATGTGGGAACACCGCTGAGTTTTAGTGGGTATACTGTCATTACCGACAGGAGTCCCACATACCCCGACTCGTCCCCCACGAGCGGGGATGCGTAATGCATTTCTCAGCGACAAAAAAAAAAAAAAAAAAAGGTTAGGTTAGGTTAGGTTAGGTTTTTTTTTTTTTTTTTTTTTTTTTTTTTTTTGTTTTAGCAGGAGTGGGAAATCCTCATGGACGCCCAGACTGACTCACTGGTGAGCCAGTCTGGGCAGTGCCGGACTCTTACCGGCTAAAACCCACTCCTGCCTTTGCTCAGTGTCCCTCTGACATGATCAGAGACCTTGGTTTACATGTTCTGATTTCAGTCGTTCTGTTTTATTTTTGTTGATATCAGTCCTTTTTTAGGAAGTGGAGATTTCCCGGAGTAGTCGCCGCACTTCGTGTAATTATTTACGTGTCTATGTACTATCTAAGACCGTATATAATGGCTTTTTTTACATCTAACATCTTGCTTCCTAATAACTTATTAACTTATTCTTCTTAGATACTATTTTTCTTTTATATATTTTTAGTTGTTTTTTCATTTTTTCTTTTATTAAAGTCTACCTATAGTAATATCTATTTTATTTTTCTATTTCTTTATCTATATACTATTTTAATATATGGCTATCCTAATATATATACAATATATCATTTAGACATGTTTTCTTATTCTATACTTTTATTTCCTATCTTATCTATTTTTACTACTAATTTAATTACTACTACAATTTTACATTTTATTAAACTTGGCAGACTCAGTGCTGCTATTCTTAGCACAGTATTAAATTCTAATTTGTCCTGTTTTTCATATAGGCATATCCGGCTATTAACCTGTGCTTCTCTTTGTTTCAGGTGCTCGACGATCTGCGCACTCCAGACTGCAGCGCTACGGATGCGGCTTCTCGAGATGTAATCCTGCTTCTTCATATCAGCGAGCAATTTTGGCCACAACGGTAAGGAAAGTGTGTCTCTAATTTTGGATGAATTTAGTCTGGTATCTGCTTTTAATTGGACCAATTTCTCACGAAATTGGCTCCAATTGGCTCGTTTTTTGTTTTCTCTTTTGATTCTAAAAAAGTTTATGGTTTTGAGTTTCTGATAATTAATTTGGAAATCAATACCGTTGTGGTTTTTGCGTTTTGGTAACACTGGATGGATTTCAGCAATACGCCACTGACAGGCGCGCCAACCCGTCCCATTTAAGGCGTATTGGGCACTCGCTATCAAAGGCGTTGTGGTCACTCCTATCCCCTTTGGCTGATACGCAATTTTGACATCTCGGTGCCTCCGCCGCCAGTCGTGACGGGCAGTCAGCTCGCAAGTGAGGGTCACCGCAATGACTGCAAAGGTCGGCGGGCTGCATGCACATCTTACGGCTGTGGCCGTAGCGCAGACAGCGAGTGCACTGCACCAGTGGCGACTGGTCCTGCACTCGCACTCGCTGTAGGTCAATGTGCACGCGACCCGCCATTGTCAGCCTCTGCCATACCATCGGAGACACCTGCAGGATGACGTGGCACATGTGGGGGTTCCTCGTTCTACGACGGTACTTCACCCCCAATCTCAAGTCCTCTACAGGTATGTCTCCGATCAGGTGGGTGTTTTGTATTTGCAGAGCTTCGGTAACCTCCGCATCCGAGTGGCAGGAGAGGACATCCTTGATGATTATTAGCGGGTCTTTGTTCTTCATTTCTTCAACCATTAAGTTACCCGCTTTCCTAATCCTATCCGTCACTCTGGTCATCTCCTCCCTGGTCTTGAACCCAATCACAACCTTTTGGTCCCTCGCTTTGCGCAGCCGTTCTACCCTAGTGCCCTCGTTTCTGGCATCGACCGCCGTTCTGAGCTTCTCAATAACCTCTTCACCGGTGTCTTGATCATTCACAGATGATACAACTACCGAGTGAAGAGGCTCTTGGATGTGCTGCTTCGGACCGGCGGTCATCTCCGCGAAAGTCGGACTCTGGCCTGCGACATAGCGGGGGGCCTGCTGGAGATGCTCCGACAGAGCCTGGGTATGCTGTTGGCACTCTTGCAATGCTTGTTTGTGCTCCTTGAGGCCTTCTATAAGGCTCTGCATAAGCTCCGTCGATTGACCCGCCGTCGGTGTGGGCTCCTTCTGGGTTTCCAATTTGCTACCCTCTTCGGCTCTCCTTTCTTTTCCGGTTTCAGCCTCCTTAACCAACTGGTATAATCTTTCCACTGCTTTAGTAATTTCGTCCTTTATTTCTTTTTTCAAGTTTCGGGAACTCAAGAGTTGTATTTTGGCTTTGGACAGACATGCCTTGGCCTCCGTGGTTCTATTTAAGTACCTCACGGGTTGCGCTTTTTGCGGTGAATTCTCCTCAGTTCCCTCCAGCTGCTTCGGCCCTTCCAACTTGTTCTGATGGGCGAACGTTGCTTTGGACTTAGGTTTAGGGGGGGTAGACAGCGGGGCCATCTTCGGAGGTGTTGCTGTTTTGAGGGGCTGTCCAGAACTTGGTCTATCAGCCTCCCACTCTCCGATACTACGCCTCACCGACGGGCCAGCTTGTGCTAGTCGTGACGAGCTCTCCTCCGAGACCTTTGTCTTAGTGACCGGTGTCCTAATTCCGAACATTTTAAGAGAGACTGAAAGTTCGGAACTGTGGAACGACTAAATTGCCAGTGGACACGAGTGTCTGTACCAAATCCCTGTAAAGGGGGGATCGGCTAATAATATAAGTGTATAAACAATACGAGTCTTATGGCTAAGACTTTAGTCAGTCAAATAATTATTAAGTCAATTATATGCGTTCAAGGTGACAATACTAGGCCTTGATACCGCCGAATTTATTTATTCCTATTGCCGAAATGTATATATAAGGCTTGAAGAGCTAAAATCTGAAATTAATAATTTGTCAAAGCTGAAAAGATTACCTGGCCTGTAAGAACAGGGTGGGTGGGAGGGCAATTTTTCGCCTTTTTATATTAGCTAGGCGCACGTGCGAGGGGTCGGAAGACGCGTCTCCGCGCGGGCTAGCGACCTATGCAGCTTTTGAAATTATTGCAGAACAAAAATTTTGAGTTTCAGTCAAAAAACGTGATTTTCGACTGAAAATTACGTGAAAACCGGGAATTACGACTACCGAACGGGACTCGAGCACGCGGAACGCGCACCAGAATACAGGTAAGGCAGGTAAGTATATATTGAAATTAAAATCTGAGATGAATTTGGTGAGAATATTTTGAAATAAAAATTAATTTAGGTTTTCTTAAGGAATATGTTGAAAATTTTTCTAAGTCCAGAACGAAAAAAAAATTTTTCGCGTAAATGTCAATTTAAAATAGTCAGATAGTAGGATGGAACCTATTTGAGATCAAATCAGCTGAAAACAGCTTCCGAATGCGTCACCTGGATGCAAAGTTATAACGGGTTAGGTTAGGTTAGGTTAGGTTAGGTTAGGTTAGGTTAGGTTTTTTTTTTTTTTTTTTTTTAAAAACACCCGTCATCACAGGGCGTTATACTTCTACCTCCAACATTATCGGAGCCTATGCCTGTCTATTTATGGGATTCCCATCTATAGTCTTCTTTCTGACTATCTATCTATATAACTTCTATGTATTCTATCTGTCCATATATATGTTTATTTATTCTTTTTGGGTGTTAGAGAAAACAGTGAGAGAGTTTTTTATTACCTGACTTTCCTTACATTTTAACTTAGTTTAAGCTTATCTAATCTTATATTTACACAGAGAAGGGGTTGCAATTGTTATGTTGCTCTTACATACTTAATCTATGTTTATTTCTGTTTCCATGTTTATATAAATTTCCTGTTTTACTTATAATATTTTACATATTTATTTCTATGCTAGTCTTTAATATAACATACTATATTATGACAGCATATTTGCTTATGCGGTTTTATTTCTTTCTATGACTTTTTTAGCAATATATTTACAGTAGTCTAGGAATATGTCTCTATTTTTACTCATCATTATCTCATTAATATTATTCAGGGTTATTTTTATCTCCAATACGTTCTCGACATTGAAGCGGTGCATCGCAAACTGCGGGCAGTCGAGTATTATGTGTTGAACCGTTTCGCTTGCTTCTGGGTCACAGATGCACGATGGACTCTCCTTGCACTTGAAGCGGTTCAAGTACTCGGAGAATCCACCGTGCCCCGTCATTATTTGCGTTAATAGACCGTTAATTCCCATTTTGCGAATGACTCCGTAAGCCACCCTCACATCCGGGAAGAACAACTTGGTAACAGATGCTGTGTCACTGGTTCCGTATCTGTGGTTCCATTCATCAAGCGTTTCCATACGTATGCTTCGCTTGACGAAAGAGATCGGACACTGATCGTAGTTAGGTCTTCTTTTAGAGTTCCCAGCGGCCTCTTTTGCTAATTGGTCAGCTCTTTCATTCCCCAGTAGTCCCACGTGAGCTTTAATCCAGAACAAGTTAACCACCTTGTTCTGGCGGGATGCTGATCTTATATGATCCCTAGCTTCTACAGCTAGAGGGTGGAGCGAACCGGGATTTGTTATCGTTTGGAGAGCCGCCATTGAGTCGCTGAAAACTCCGAAAGAAGATGCCCTGACCTTGATTATTTCTCTAGTCGCCCTTGTTATCGCTAAGAGCTCAGCCTGGTATACCGTGCAGTAATTTGATAGAGCAAGTTTGAGGGCTCTGGTCTCCACCTCACCATTCCATATGGACAGTGAGGCGCCAACCCCTCCTCCGATCTTGCTCCCGTCTGTAAAAATGCGGACGTCTAAATTGGATTGGTTGTCGAGTTGCTCTTGGCTCGCCAGGCTGTCAAATTTCAGGATGTCACGTGACGCGGGGTGGGGACCCTCGGTTGCAGCGGTCATTCGCTCGACCTCCCTGTCCCCCAATGATGCCAGGGGCACTCCCCTCTTGGCTTCATACAATGACGCTGCCTCACGGACTCGGAGGTCAAGGGGGAGCACCCCAGATAGCACCAATGCTGAGTTCAGGGAGACCGTGCGATATGCCTTGCACATTTTCTGGGCGATTCCACGCTGGACGGTCCTAAGTTGCTTAACAATTCCCAGTTTTTTGGCAGCCGGTGCCCAGACGCTGGCAGCGTAAAGTATTATGGGCTCTACAGTCGCAACATAAATTACACGTATAACCTCTGGGTGTAACCCCCAACTGACCTTAGCGGCTCTACACAGTTGCTTGTAGATCGCAATTGCCTTCCTACAAACGAGTGAGACGTGGGTGTTGAAGGTCAGCTTCTCGTCGATGGTTACACCCAAAAGCTTTATTTCTTTCGACATGCCAATGTGGATCCCCCCCATGCTGAGGCGTGGAGTGTCATATTTTAACTTCTTTGTGATTACCATTGCGGTTGTTTTATGCGGTGCAAATTTGAGTTTATTCTCGACACCCCACGCCAAAACATGATTGAGAGCGACACTGGCACATTCCTCAATCTCTAAAGCAGTCTCTCCGTCAAAGACCAAGAGAACATCGTCCGCAAACGCCTGGATATAAGTACCCCTGTTCTCTGCTGCTTTAAGGAGAGGGTCTAGCAGCAAATTCCATAAGATTGGGCCCCCGATTGAGCCCTGGACGCAGCCCTTGTTTGTACCCTTGCCAAATTCCTCTCCACCGTACCTAATTGAAACCTTTCGGTCTCTAAGGTAGCTGTCTATCACCCGCCTTAGGTTTATTGGACACTTTTCCTCCGCCAGACGGACTCTTATCGCTGGCCACCAGGCGCTATCAAATGCTCCCTCTATGTCCAAAGATACAAGCGTTACAATTCTTTTCTCACCAAGTTTTTTGTGAACGTGCTGCATGAGAGCATAGAGGGAGTCCTCGGTGCTCCTTTGCGGCATGAATCCGTACTGACGGGTACTCATCCCTGGTAAAAGATGGAACTTAAGACGGGCCACCAGCATCTTCTCGAAAATTTTTCCTAATATAGGCAACAGTCCGATCGGCCTGTATGATTTCGGAGTGGAATAATTCTCTTTTCCAGGCTTTCTCAGAATCACGACTGTTGCCTCCTTCCAGGCTGTGGGGAAGTGATGGTATTCTAGGCACTTGTTTACAAACTTTAAGAATACCTCCGGGTCGTCACCGACAGCATGACAGCAAATGTCGGCGGTAAAGCCGTCTGAACCCGGTGCCTTCTTCGGGTTGAAGGATTCCATAGAATTTTTCAACTCTGCCATCGAAAATGGTGGGTCACAAGGGTCAGTTTGTTGACCAGAGTTTACATTTTCGGCTTTAATTCGAGTGGATCGGTGATGAGCGTTGTCACATTCTATGGGGTCTTCCGGGTAAAAAGTTTCCGCTAATAACTTCACGGAGTCCTTCGCATCCAGCACATCACCATTCCTTTCCAATGGCAGGTCCTCTTGCCTATTCTGTGTCCTACTAATCACTCTATAAATTCCCTCCCAAACCCCCTCCCTATCCTGTCTCCCACAGAATTCCTTCCAACTCTCGGTCTGAGCTTTGGCCGCTTCTAACTCATACTCTTCTTTCTTTTTCAGGTACTCTTCTATGACCTTCGGCTTCCGGATTTGGGCAGCACAGCGGATCCGGCGCTTCATAGTAGCGACGGTTCCCTTCATCTCTACGAGTCTCTCGGACCACCACGGCAAGGTAAGTGTTTCTTTGACTTTCTTGGTCGGTATTGTTTGCTTGCATGCTTCATCTATTGCTTTAGTGAGGTTATTTGTTATTGTATCAATTTGCTCTATGCTTTGAATTTGATCTATTTCTACTGCTGTGAATTTATAATCTATTTTCAATTGGCCAAACTTCTCATGAAATTTGGACCAATTGGCTTTTTTAGTACTAAATTTTCTAGTTGTTCTCTCAATTTTAATGCCTTTTGATTTCTGTAAGAGGATTTTAAACATAATGCCATTGTGGTCCGAGCTCGTCAGTCCTTCGTCCACCCTCCAGTCGTCTACCAGATCCAAGATATCATTGGAGCAAGCAGTAATGTCCACGTGACTGCTATATCTTTTCCCTCCTCGGATGGTGTCGGGATTTTCCCCCGGTTTAGTATGTTTAGGTTTAGCTCGCCGAGAGTTCCTGCCATCTCTTCCCCCCTAAGGTCAGCCTTCGGGCTGCCCCACCATACGCTCTTGGCATTGGCGTCCCCTCCGACGATCAGTTTTTTGGAACCAACTACGAGCTCTATTTGTTTAAGATGTTCTAAATAGCGCTCGATTGGCTGGTCTGGCTCAAAGTAAAAGGAGACAAGCGTGATTTCCCAAGCACTGGTCTGGATTCCCACCACTGCGATGTTATTTGTGGTGAGTTTTGGGTACTGTTTGACGTTGAAGTCACTGTTAAAGACAGCTATTGCCGCTTTGACAGTCCCATCTCCTGTTACAGTGTTCTGGAAGATCCTAACGCCCCTGTGACCCCTCATTACCTTTGCTCCAGCCACGTATGGTTCCTGAAGAAGTGCTACTGCTATTCCTTGCTTCGTAGCTTCTGTTAAAAGCTCATTTGTCGCTAGTTTCTTGCGTTGGAGGTTTGCCTGTGCTATTTTATATGAGGTGTTTTTTATTGAGGTGCCCTTAACAATACGCAACGGTTGATCTGGCCACGTCATCCCATTTTCTGCGTACTGGGCATTCATGGCTAAATGCATTGTGATTTTTACCATTATCAATTTTGGCTTTCGTACAGTTTCGGCAAGCGGGTGGTGAGCCTGCAAGCCAGTCCGGGCACTCTGGTCTCATGTGGGGTCCGCCACAGTGGCTACAAAGGTCTGCAGGCTCTTTGCAGAACCGCTTTCCATGTCCAAAGCCTAAGCAGCGGGTGCATTGGACCAACGGGGTCTGATCTTCGACCCTAATGCGTTGAAGATCTATGTGAACGGTCCCGATTTCCAGTGCTCGTCGCCAGATGGTGGGCGAAACGCTGATGATGACGTGGCCAGTATGCGGATTTCGTGTTCTTCGTCTATACTTAATCTCCACTCTATTTTCTCCATTGTCGAGGCCGCCAAAAACACCCTGGTTCTGGTTTCTTAGCGCCTTAAGGATATCTTCATCAGTATTAACTACTAAGACGTTCTTTAGGATCAGAAGCGGGTCCTTGTTCTTAACTTCCTCGACAATGAGGTCGACTCCTTCTTTTTGAAGTCGATCCTTGATCCTGCTCCTATCTTCTTTCGTTTCTAAACCTATTATTATTTTCCGGTCTTTGGCTTTCCTCACCTTTTCCACTTTAATCCACCCTTCCTTTGCATCTACTGCTTTCCTCACTCTATTTAGGACTTCGTCGCCTGTCTCCATCTCATCCTTCGACGTAACCACAATCGAATGCAAGGTACTGCAGTTTGGCAGTGACCTTGAACCCTGGGTTGCGGCCACACTCGCATATGTGTTGCCTTTCTCTCGGAATTCTCTCTGCTGGTCGATTGATCCCTTTAGTTCGTCTATCTTTTTGTTGCTCTCGACTAGGAGCTTTGTGTGCTGTTCTATTGTATTTATTATCATGTCTGTGTCAAAATTTTTGGAAGAGGTTGCTTTACTTGCGGCTGGTTCTGGTTCTGTCAATACAGGCCCCTCCCTAGTCATTCTTTGTTTTACTACACTTAACTCTAGTTCAAGTTCCTTCACGAGTTGATAAAGTCGTTCTGTGGCTTCGGTGATACCGGCTTTGATCTCAGTTTTTGTGTTTCTGGAGCTACTTAGGTTTAGTTTTGTCTTCATTAGGCAGGCTTTAGCCTCCGCCGTTCGGTCCGCGTATTTGGTTTTTGTTGGCGGTGAGTTAATTTCGACGGACTTCCTAGTTTTTGTCACAGCTTTATTCTCCTGCGTAGAGGCAGGCTTTATTTTAGATTTCGCAGGGCCGGCCTGCGACGTCAATTCAGTTGTAGAGGGGATGGGGGTGCTATTTGCGGCTTCCCAATCCTCTATACTGCGTGTAACATTTAAAGGGGGAACTGCCCCAAGTTTAGGTGGTGACTTTTCCCCGTCGGCCGCCTTTGCCGGTGTTCTATATCCGAACATGTTTGGAGGTACGCGTCAAAGTTATAAACGTCAATAGGGACGTAGTGTACAAAATAAATAAAATAAAAAAGTGTAAAATTAACACACAATTACCTATAAGAAATAAAACCACACGCTAAAAAACCTTACAAACTATAGTTTATTAGTTTATGGTTTCTACAAAATCTTAATCTTTTACATTTCAGTCGTCAATATCTAAGTCACAGCGCGTCATGGTCGGAGTCTAGGCCGGAAATGTATAGGTAGGTGAGTGCCACACGCACAGCGTACACTGCAGCACTACACAAAAAGAAATAGGGAATAAGTATATAAACCTTCAATTATCTTTTTTATGCAGCGTTTTCCCGTGATTTTATTGGAGCCAAAAGAGAGGTCTTTTTCTCCCGATTTCGGAGACCCCAAACTTGATAGGTCTATGACCACTGGCACCAAAGTTAAGAATCGGGGGGGTGAGGTAAACCTGAAGGGGGGGAGGGGGGGGGGGGGAATTGGAGGGGCGTGTATTGGGTAAGGGGGTCGCGGGAAGATATCGAGGGGGGGTCCGGGGGGGAGGTTATATAAAAGGGAGTTATAAGATATACTTAATTACAGATATTGGGGGTCAAAGAAAAGGGGGTCAAAAATGGGGTCTAACTGAATATGGGTTCTAGCTGGGAGAGGGGGTACTAGGGGCGGGGGGGGGAGCAAATTTAATCGATAATTTGAAATTCCCAGCCGTTTCCGAGATATTTTAAATTAAATCAAGTGAAAGAGTGGAGAGGAATTTATATTTAAGTGGGGGGGGAGTTAGGGAGATGATAGGAGTAAATATTACGGGTATATACTGTGTTGGTATAAACAGTGATACTCACATTTGAAGTTTTAAATAATATTTTTAACAATTTAAAAAGGAAAAAAGGGGGGGCAAGCAAAGGGGTAGCCTGGGAAGCGTTGCAGCATATACAATACCAGTATAGTATATGCAATCCAGTGTCAAAATTGAGCTAACTCGCTCCGTTCCCGAGTTATGGCCGTTTAAAGGGTTTCAAAAGTCCCGAGTTCGATTCCCGTTCGGTGAACACCAATTTTTAAAACAAAACAGAACAAATTTTTTACAAAAACTAAATCTAAAAACAGTATGACATAAAGTAATGTATTTACAATTTAAAGTGGTTCTACAAAATTTTTTAGCTTTATTATCTAGTAGTTGTTATTATAAATTTATAAAAATAAAATAAAAAATGAGGGGGTCAAAAAGGGGGTCTAAGGGGTCTATCTTTGATTGATACTCGGATTTATAAAATAAAAGGTATTATGGCCTGGTGAGGTGAGGGGGGGGGTAGTTTTTTGAGGGGGGGGGGGATTCAACTTCGGGTATTGTGACTTACGTATTCAGTCACTGCTACGAAATGGCCCACAGAGGTATTTAAATGGGAGGGGGGGGGGGGGGTACAATTAGTTAAAATCACAATTTTATAAAACAAAAGGGGTGTACATATAGGGGATGGCCTGTGGAGTTTTGCTGTATATACTGTACAATAGTACAGTATATGCAGTCTGGTGTCAAAAACGGGATAGCTCGCTCCGTTCTCGAGATATGGTCGTTTTTAGGATTTCAAAAGTCCCAGGTTCGAGTCCCGTTTGGTGAACACCAATTTTTTACAAAATCAATATTTTTTATAAAATATAACACACACACACATAACATCACGCCTTGTTTCCCCGAAGGGTTGGGCAGAGGTGTCCCTGTAGCAGGTACACCCACATTTCGCCAGTTATGTTTAAGTCCCATGTAATAGGGGGCGAGCCTATTGCCATCAACCAGGCACAAATCCAGACTCCGAGCTGCTACTGAGAAATTTCAGATAGAAAAACCCAATAACACTTTGCCCGACCCGGGAATCGAACCCAGGACCTCATGCTCAGCAGTAGCGCTTGCGACCACTAGACCAACGAGGTCTACAGCAGTTTGGCACACATAATTTAAGTTGGCCTTTAATTTGGATTTTAAAAACGGGGTAATATGTGGGGAGATAATGAAAGTGGGGAGAATTTCGTAAATTTACCCCGAATTTTTT
This sequence comes from Agrochola litura, assembly GCA_949152395.1. Classification (NCBI taxonomy): domain Eukaryota; kingdom Metazoa; phylum Arthropoda; class Insecta; order Lepidoptera; family Noctuidae; genus Agrochola; species Agrochola litura. The sequence goes on from OX424499.1 coordinate 26,435,413, forward strand.
ACAGGAGCGTCGCAGAGGGATGGGAATAGATTGTGCGGGTTCCCCTTCCAGAGGAAACTATGTTAGGTGAAGTTATTTTCCCTCTACGGCTATCCGTTTGGGAGATAAAGCCACTCCAGTATAACTTGTAAACAAGTTGGGATCGGGGAAAAATCGCGATCGGGGAGAGGTTATATCTCAAAAAATACTAATTTAAAATTACTGAAAATTTGTTTGCATATGCCAGTAGCTAAGGGCTACTGGTCAATATATTAAAAAACACTGAAAAACAACCAACAAAATATATTTCCTGTTTTTCTTTCCGAAAAAAGCCAACTTATTTTACTGCCGGAAATTAATTCTATGCACAGTAATAATTACAGTTCTCTTGAAACTATTGTCCGATTTCGATGAAATTTTCGCCTCTGGGTTAGGGAACGACCCAGCTAACCTCCACAGGAGTTGTAGATTTTTCTTCCCTGGTTATAGGCGAAAAACCGTGGCCGGAAAAACCTATTTCCTCTTTCACAGCCGCACAGATTTTTTTATTAAGTTTGTAGTCACGTTAAAAGGTGCACACTTAGCTTATTTTCCGTTTTGAAAAGACCTCCGGGGTCCTTGTCACGTACTCCTCCTCGAGGAGTGGTCAGGGGTGATTTTCGGCCTTAGTTGCGGGACCTCGTTGGCAAATGGAGAAGTTTATTTCACTGTATTTCCGCGCGCCTGCACGGAAAAAATCGGGACTTTTTCCAGGGTTGGAGGTCTCGCGTAGGCGGTCAGGATAGCAGTTCCAGAAATATAGGTCGTCGATCTGGTTTAGAAGTTATTTTGATTTTAAGATCGAAAAAACCAGCACTTGTACAATTTTTTCACAGTTTTTGTCACAGTTTTCACAGTTTTCAATATTTTCACAAAATTTTTTCGCGCCCGTGATCGCCTCGTGATTCCGCGTGTTTTGATGTATTGCACGAGTTATTTGGTAAACTTTTTCTGTTTTTCGCGATTTTTGACTGCGGAGCGCGGTTTAAACTGGACTGTTCGCGGCGGGGGACGCCGGGTGACTGGGTTAGGTTAGGTTAGGTTAGGTTAGGTTAGGTTAGGTTAGGTTAGGTTAGGTTAGGCTAGGTTAGGTTAGGTTAGGTTAGGTTAGGTTAGGTTAGGTTAGGTTAGGTTAGGTTAGGTTAGGTTAGGTTTTTTTTTTTTTTTTTTTTTTTTTTTTTTTTTTTTTTTTTTTTTTTTATTTTTTTTTTTTTTTTTGGCAGGAGTGGGAAATCCTCATGGACGCCCAGACTGACTCACTGGTGAGCCAGTCTGGGCAGTGCCGGACTCTTACCGGCTAAAACCCCTCCTGCCTTTGCTCAGTGTCCCTCTGACATGATCAGAGACCTTACTTACTATTTTTATTTCTGTCATTTCGTTTCATTTTATAAAAGTACAATCTTATATATATTACACACATTATTATCATTATTACAGTTTTTTGTTTTTACATTTTGGGTCAACTCGGTTCAATTATACATTATATATATTTATCCTTAAATCTACTTATCTCTATATCACATTTCAATACATTTCAATCCATTTCAATACGTTTCAATACATTTAAAAACATTCCTGATATCACAGTATTACACAGTCACACACAGTTACATACAGACACATCAAGCTATACACAATATTCGTTAGGTTTACAGTTTCGGACATTTTCAACTACCTGTGTTATGCTACTGTTATATATTGTAGACAAATATGAATACTAAGCATGATTACGTTTACTTGTTCCTAGTAATAGCCTTATGGGCTAGTTTTATACAAAACCCAACGAACTTGGCCCTAGTTCCCTTGCTTGTTATTAATGCGTTTACATTTTCCGCAGTTATTTGGATACCTAGTTCCTGTTCGATCTCAAATCTCTCTAGGCAATAGGCAGGGCAGTCTGTCAGTATATGTAACACAGTCTCTTGTTTGTCGTCATCACATATGCACGATGGGCTTTCCTTACACTTGAACCTGTTCAAGTATTCGGAAAACCCACCGTGCCCTGTCAGTACTTGTGTCAGTATTCCAGTCGGTTTTATATCTTTTATTGGTTTGAATGCTTGGATAGCATCCGGGAAAAATATCTTTGTAACGCCGGCTGTGCTCTCGGATCTGTATCTCCGATTCCAATCGTCAAGCGTATCCACTCGGATCTGCCGCTTGACGAATGAGATCGGACATTGGTCGTAATCTGGCCTTGTTTTTGTTTTCAGGGCGGCTTCCTTAGCCAGTTGGTCTGCTCTCTCGTTACCCTCTAGTCCTGCGTGCGCCTTGATCCAAAAGAGATCAACTTTTTTGGCTTGTTCCACGCACTGTCGCAGGTTTTCACGTATTTCAACTGCGAGGGGGTGGAGAGAGCGGTGGTTTGTGACCGTTTCTAGCGACGACCTGGAATCGCTGTAAATGCCGAAACTATTTTTTGAACTAAGCAAAATTTCCCGTGTGGCTTTGCATATAGCCAGCAGTTCCGCCTGGTAGACGGTACAGTGGGGCGACAGCTTCAATTTTTGGCTCTTGGTTTCAACATCATCGCTCCAATGAGACAATGATGCTCCGACCTTGCCTTCGATCTTGCTGCCGTCCGTGAATATACGCACTGTTTGCGTGCAGTGGTTGTTGAATTGTTCCTGGTCTGCCAGGCATATGAACTGCAGGCTTATATGTTTGGCCGGGTGCGGGATTCTGCCAAACGCGGTGCGTTGCTCAATCTCCTTGTCTCCTAGCGCTGGCTGGGGTACCCCCCTCCTTGCCGCATAAAGGGCCGCTGCCTCTTGTATTCGGAGATCAAGGGGTAGTATCCCAGCCAGCACCAGTGCCGAGTTTAAGGAGACTGTGCGATACGATTTGCACAGTTTCTGTGCAAATCCCCTTTGGACCGCGTTTAACTGTTTGCGCAACATGAGCTTTTCGGCTGCTGGTGCCCACGCACTTGCCGCATACATGATCGTAGGTTCGACTACTGCCGTGTAGATGGTACGTATAACTTCCGGATGGAGACCCCAACTGATCTTGGCTGCGCGCGACAGCTGCTTGTAGAAGTTTAAAGCTTTTCTACATACATTGGATGTATGGGTGTTGAAGGTCAGCTTGTCGTCTATAGTCAGCCCCAAGATTTTGATTTCCCGCGACATGCCAATGTCGACCCCGCCCATGCTCAGCAGTGGGGTGTCATACTTGAGTTTACGCGTGACGACCATAGCGTTCGTCTTGTGTGGTGCGAAACTCAGCTTATTGCTGACTCCCCACTGGTGAACATACCCGAGAGCGCCATTGGCACGTCGCTGGACCTCCGTTGCGGAGTCCCCATCGAATACCAGTACTACGTCATCGGCGAAGGCTTGGCAGTAGTCTCCCCTATGTTCCAGGCCTTTGAGTAGGGGGTCGAGTAGAAGATTCCAGAGAATCGGGCCCCCTATCGATCCTTGAACACAGCCTTTGTTAGTATTCCTTGTTACCTCCTGTCCTGCGTACCTTATCCGGACCCGCCTGTGTTCCAGGTAACTGTCTACCATTCTTCTTAAATTGACCGGACATTTCGCTTCCGCCAACCTAGTTCTAATGGCCGGCCACCATGCACTATCGAAGGCTCCCTCTATGTCAAGCGATATCATGACAATCAGTTTTTTGTCTTTTAACTTGTCTCGTATTAGTTTCAGCAAGTCATAGAGGGAGTCTTCGGTGCTTTTTTGTGGCATAAAACCATATTGGCGTGTGCTGAGTCCGGGTATGATATACCATTTCACTCGTCCAATGAGCATTTTTTCCAGGACTTTTCCCATCACTGGCAACAGTCCTATCGGCCTATATGATTTAGGGGCTGTGTAGTTCTCTTTTCCGGGTTTCCTCAGGATTACCACAGTGGCTTCCTTCCATATCCTGGGGAAGTAACCCAGCTCTAGGCATTTGTTTGCCAGTGATAGGAAGAGCTCCGGATCATGGCTTACGGATTGCTGGCAGATATCTGCTGTGAGGCCATCTGCCCCAGGGGCTTTCTTAGGGTTGAAGCTACGTATGGTCGAGTTAAGCTCTTCCTGAGTAAAAGGTGGGTCATGTTCTTCACCATGGCCCATCTCGTTTACTTGTTCAGCTAATGTCCTGATACGCGTGTGCTCCTCATTATCTTCTTCCTTCCTGTCCTCGGGGTAGAATGTTTCTGCCAGCAATGTGGCAGATTCGAGGTGGTTTAACTCTCTTCCTTCCTTTTTCAGAGGCAGGTCCTCCTGTCTCTTCATAGTCCTGCCTATAAGGTTAGGTTAGGTTAGGTTAGGTTAGGTTAGGTTAGGTTAGGTTAGGTTAGGTTAGGTTAGGTTAGGTTAGGTTAGGTTTTTTTTTTTTTTTTTTTTTTTTTTTTTTTTTTTTTTTTTTTCGGCAGGAGTGGGAAATCCTCATGGACGCCCAGACTGCCTCACAGATGAGCCAGTCTGGGCAGTGCCGGACTCCTACCGGCTAAAACCACACTCCTGCCTCACAATTTGTCCACAGACTTGGAGGTCCGTGCCTTTGTTTATGTACATTACATTTGTTTACAGTATTATTTTTTTTTTTTTCACTTATTCAGTTATTGTGCTCCTACATTGGACACATATTAGCTTAAATACTAATCTTAAAATCTACGTGAGTCCATCAACATATTTATTCATTTTTATTCATATACATATATATATTTTTTTTTTTTTTTATTATTTTTTTTTTTTTATTATTATTGACACAGGCATTACTTATTCTATTGTTACACATTTATTTTTATACAAACAAAGTTTTACTACATGGATTGATTGAAACTTCATGGCAGTGCGAGCCGACCAGCCCCAGGCGACGGCTACCGTTCACGGATATGACGTACACATCTGCGCCGTTCAGCTCAACCATTTCTTAGGGAACCGATCGACCAGATGTGCAACGCCACCATCGGCGGGACATTTACGTAAGCATGACAGACTCGCTCTGCCATGAAATTTTACATGATTCTGTTTTGGCGGTACGTGGAGGGTTGGGATTGGTTAGTATTGGAGTGTTGGAAGTATGGATGTGGTCTGGTTTGTGGAGTCTTATTTGAGGCGGGATGTCACGACCAGGGATTTCGCTAGCCCGAGCAGGGCTTCCACGACTGCTGCGTCTCGATGTTTCATGGCCATCTTAAGGTTGTAGTCGATGACCGTTTTGGTAGGCGCATCCATCGCCCTCTTCGCAAAGCGGCCTGTGGCGTCGTCGGCGTCGTCGGAGTAGTAGACGCAACTGACAGTATGTCTCGACACCGCCACCACCGCGTGGGAGATGCTTTCGTGGACCTGGAGCCTCCTGGACTTCGTGTTGACGATGATTACGCTGTCGTAGGTCAACCCCTGAGCCTCGTGGATGGTTAACACGCGCGACCCTTCACCGGACCCGTACCCCTGGCTCATAAGAGTAGCTTTCTCCTCTTGCGTGTGAACCAGGAACAGGGTGTTTTGAGCGGTGCTCGGTATTTGCGCTCCTGTGTAACCTTCCACTCTCAAGGAGTGGACCCGCGACAGTGATGACTTGGAGGAGTATATACCAGAGTATATCTCGCTCAGTGCAAAGGCCACATCCATCGGATTGCGATGTGTGCAAAGCAACTCTTGGGTGATTCCAGCAACCAGGTTTGGACGGGTATACCTTAACTCGAATAGGTTCTCTCGGTCCAAAAATGGAAGCTGGTTTACATCTCCGATGAGGACAACCTCGCTTGCTCCAGACAACTTTACTGCCATAACTATGGCCCCAAAGTGGTTCATAAGAGCTTCGTCTACCGTGAGGCGGTAGCATTTCTCTTGTTTCTTGAACCCGTTGGCTAAAATTGAGGCCATAGTGCGCACCTTTGTCTTTACTTGGTCTCCTAAGCGGTGCGCAAGCTTCTCCCTGAGATCTTTGGCAGCTTCGGTCGTCGTGGTGGCTACAACGTCCTTCTCCCCATCGAAGTGCTTCACCACCCAAGTTGTCTTGCCGCAACCCGGGACTCCGTTGACCCACCTGATACTGGGTACCGCCCAATTTTCCTGTGATGCTAGGGTGTCTGAAGTCCCCAAAATGGACTGTGCCATTTCGAGGATCTTATCGTCCAGCATGATCTTGGTACATTTGGCGGTAACCACTATCGGGTCGTCGTTTGGTGTTTTAAACTTGATTTTGCCTGAGCGCTCCGATTCCTCCTCGTCCAGGGTCACAAAACCACTCTGCGCGCTGTAGGCTGCCATGTACGACCCCGTCATTTCTCCTTTGATGACTTGAGATGTGACGTTGTCGTACACTGCCGCCTCTGCTTCCTCGAGTAGTACCCTTAGCAGTCCTTCTGTGTTTCTCTGGAAAGTCTGCAGGATCTTCCTGCATGTCATAAGATTGACCTCTCTGGTCGCTCTCACGATTGCTACGTACTCGAGGAACGCGCTCTTTACGTGGTTCGTGGTGCCTGAATTAACTGCGAGGGTCGGCGGTCTGACTTGCCCCTTGTCGGCTCTTGTAGGCGTAGGCTTCTGTGGTGTTGGTTCTTTCGTCTTTCTTTTAAAGAACCTCTCCATCGCTGTCGGTGATGCGTTGCTGGTGCTTGGGAGCAGTGCGTTGAGGAAAGTGCCGAAGGCTTTCAGGCGACTCCTCGACCGGGCCTGGTCCTCCAGGCTAGCGGTTTTGCTCTGCTCCTTTGCAGCTTTTTCGGCGGCTGCCTTTTGCTGGGCCCTCTCTGATCCGCTTTGAGTGATCGAGCCTGACGTGGAGCTCGTCGCGTCGGCTGTTGGGTGTCTGGGGGCTTTGAGGAAACTCAGAGTTTCCCCTCTGTCCTCATACACTACTACCTCGTGGTGTTCTGAGGCTTTTAGACAGCCGAAGCGATCTGCGACGTCTCCTCTTTCCCCCTCGATCATCATTGCGTCGATGCTGATGGTACGGGCTGTGACTGCCATGTACTCTCCTACCTCCCTGATCTTTTGAAGCAGTGAGCTTGCTTGGGCAAATGGAGTCTCCTCTCTCCACTCGAATAGTGCGATCGTCTTTCCTTTGACTCGCACCAGACGGCATCGGTGAGTAGCTACTTCCACATGCGGCAGTGCAGCGTACTTACTGCCTTTCATGCTCGTTTTGGTGGTGCTTCCGTTGATCAGGGCGGCAAGGCCTGGTGAGATATGTATACGGGCTCCAGCTCGGCTCGAGCCCACGCAGAAGCTTATGCCTAGCCTCTCTCCTTCTCTGTTCATGAAGAGGGCGACGCCTCGCAGTCTGACGCCAGGGGCTCCGTCTCCCCCGCATGCCAGGAGCTCCGAGATGGACATGGAGTTGAGTGCTGGTTGTAGGCTGGCTTGTGCTATCGCTGCTGCTGGTGCTGCCACGAGTGCTGGTTGTTGAGTTATGTTTGTACGAGTATGTGTGGTTTGAGTGATTGTTGTTGTTGTTGTTGTGGAGTTTGCTGTGGTTGTTGTTGTGGTCGTAGATGGTGGTCGGTTCCGACTACGCAAGGGTGCGTCCGTTTTGTTGGCCGCTGCTGCGACTATGGAGACTTTGCTCGCGAATGCCAAGAATAGTTTTCTGGAAGCCGGTCTCCCCATGATGGTGTGGAGTATGGACTGGCTTAGCTGGGTTCCGATCTTTACTTCCAGCTCTATTCTGTCGTGACTGAATCGTGGGCATTCGAAGAGCAGGTGCCAGACTGTCTCTTCGCAACCTGGGTCACAGACGCACGAGGGACTATCTTTGAGATGGAAGCGGTGGAGATACGCTGAGAATCCTCCGTGTCCTGTTAGGACTTGTACGTGGACCGGTGTGAGAACTGCGTCTCTAAGTGTTCTTTTTGCCGCTAGGACGTCTGGAAAGAACACTTTTGTGACCGCTCCTGTACTCGAGGATTCGTATCGCGCTTGCCACTTCTTTATAGTCTCTTCCCGTATCTTCCTCCTCACGAACGATACGGGGACCTTGTTGTAGTCGGCTGTCGCGTTATTAAGGGCTGCCTCCTTGGCCAGCTCGTCCGCTCTCTCATTCCCTGCAGTTCCCACATGGGCCTTGAGCCAAAAGAACCTCACTTCTCTACCCTCTTCTCTGGTCTCGCGGACGCTTGTCTTGATTTTAAGTGCCAGGTGGTGAGTGACAGATGGTCTCCGCAGCAGGTCAAGCGACGATCTTGAGTCACTTAAGATGCTTACGGAGGCCGCCCTGGATTCTCTTGCCATCCTGACAGCTCTGAAGAGAGCGTACATTTCCGATTGGAAGACTGAGTTGTGGGGTTCAAGGCCAAAGGTGCTGAACGATGACTCCTTCCCGTTTTCCCACCAAGTTAGGGCAGCGCCAACTTTCCCCTCTATCTTGCTGCCGTCGGTGTATATTTGGGGACCGATTACTTGATGGGTTTCCAGGGTTTCGGGAGTCAAGTCCTCTAGGCGTGCGTACTCTGTTATCGTGAGTAGCGATGGGTGGGGATATTGGGAGTGGGGCACGTTGCACTCCAGCTCGCGGCCCGGTGGTATGAACTCTTGGGAGTGACCCTTTCTGATCTTAAACAGGGTTGCTGCCTCGATTACCCGGAGATCTAGTGGGAGTTGACCTGACAGAATAAGTGCCGATGTCAGAGATACCGTGCGGTATGCTTTGCAGATCTTCTGCGCGAAGCCTCTCTGCAGTGAGTCAAACTGATTCCTTGTCATCAGTTTCTCAGCTGCGGGGGCCCACGCACTCGCTGCATACATCACGATGGGCTCTATCACCGACACATATATTGTCCTAATTATCTCTGTGTTGAGACCCCAAGTCACCTTTGCCGCGCATGCCAACTGCTTGTAGATGTCTGCGGCCTTTTTACAGATCGCCGACACGTGCGCGTTGAAGGTGAGTTTGGAGTCTATTGTGAGGCCTAGCAGCTTTACCTCCTCGACCAGGTTCAGCCGCGTGCCCGACATGTAGAGTACCGGAACGTCGTACTTAAGCTTCCTCGTTAACACCATCGCAAAGGTCTTGTGCGCGGCGAAACGTAGCTTATTTTGGACGCCCCATTCCGATACTATGTCTAGCGCGTTGTTGGCTGATTGCTGCAGGGGACCGGCTGTGAGATCCGAGAGAACTAGGACAACGTCATCTGCGAAGGCTTGACAGTATACTCCCTTACTAGCCATCTTATGTAGGAGCGAATCTAGGATTAGGTTCCAAAACGTCGGACCGGCAATTGAGCCTTGGACGCATCCCTTTGTGGTACCTTTCTCACTAGTCGCTCTGGCGTAGTTGACCCTGATGTTCCGGTCTTCCAGGTATGAGGTGACGAGAGTGTAGATGTTTTTGGGACAGTTCTTGACTACCATCTGTCGCTTGAGTGCTGGCCACCACGCGTTATCGAAGGCCCCCTCTATGTCCAATGATATCAAAAGCACGATTTTTTTGGCTTTGATTTCGGCTCTTAAGTGCCCTATTAGGGCATAGAGGGCGTCCTCGGTTCCGCGTTGCGGCATGAAACCGTACTGGTTTGTGTGTAGTGTTGGGAGAAAGTGGTGCTGCAGTCTGCCTACTAGGAGCTTCTCGACGATCTTTCCTAGGACCGAGAGCAGACCTATTGGCCTGTACGACTTTGGGCTGGTGTAGTCGTCCTTTCCTGGCTTGCGGAGGATGCACACATGGGCGACTTTCCACTGCTTCGGGAAGTGTGACAGCGACAGGCACCTATTAGCTATCGCTAAGAACACTTCCCGATCGCAGTTTATTGCTGCCGTGCAAATGTCTGCCGTTAATCCGTCAGGACCGGGGGCTTTTTTCGGATTCTGGTTCTGGAGAACCATTTCCAGCTCCGCAGTCGTGAAGGGAGGATCATCGGCAGACAGGCCCAGGGGGTTTTTTTCCTCCGCCAGCTTCCTTAGGCTCCTGTGGTGGGGCTGTTCGGCATCCGTTGAGTCGTCGGGGTAAAAGGTTTTTGCCAGAAGATCCGCTGACTGCTCGGGGCTGAGCGTCTCGCCTGCGGTATTTCTCAGGAGGGCGTCGTCCTGTCTTCTGGCTGTCTTCCTTAGTACCCTGTAGATGCCGTCCCACATACTCTCTCGGTCCTGCTTCGAGCAAAACTCCTTCCAGTTTGCTGTGGCTGCTTCCGTTGCTGCTGTGGTGTAGTTGTTTTTGGCCAGCACGTATTCCTGGATGGTGAAGTGTTTCCGACTTGCGGCTGCATTGCGGATCCTTCTCTTCTTCGTCAGAGCGTCTTTTTTAAGACGGTCTAGAGAAGGATTCCACCATGGGGGCTTGGCGTCGTGTTTTGGCGACCCCAGTTTTGGGATCGCTTTCTCGCATGAGCGGTGGATGGTGTGGGTGTATTCTGTGATGAGTTCCTCCAGATCCTCTGGGTTCGAGATGCTCGAGACTCCGGCTGGTGTAATGTCTCTGTCCGCCAGACGAGTCTTGAAGTGCGCACAGAAGTCGGACCACTTAGCCTTCTTGGTGTTGTAGATGCGCGTCGAAATTGGCCTTAAGGGTTCCAAGGCCTTTTCTAAGCGCATCGAGAAGGTGATTGCGTTGTGGTCTGATGTTGTTAGACTCCGTTCTACACGCCACTCTTCAACTTTGCCTAGCAGCGACAGACTGCATGCCGTCACGTCGACGTTGCTTGTGCACCACCTGTCTCCTCTGTAGGTCTCGAAGGTTGGTGTTTGACCCATGTTGAGGATGTGGAGGTCCCGCTCATTGAGAAAGGAGTTGTACGCTGCCCCGCGGTGGTTTTCGGAAACACTTCCCCACCACTGGCTCCAGGCGTTTATGTCTCCTCCCACCAGGATGTTGTTTGCATGTAGTTTTTGTGTGGTGTTGTGTGTTTCGGAAAGGTAGGGTTCGATGTCCTGGTCACCCTCAAAATAGACCGATAGCACCCCAAAGCTAAGCTGGCCCACCTTCAGCAAGACGGCGGCGATGTTCTCGGTCACAAGCTGGGGGTCGTGGATGACCTCCAGGTTGTTTCCGAACACAACGATCGCCGCCTTAACTGGTTTTTGGCGGTTCAGGCTGCACTGGATGACTTGCGTGCCAGGGCATTGTTTCATCACACCTGTTCTTCCTACATAGGGTTCTTGAACTAGTGCTACTGAAACTCCCTTTGCCTGAGCCGCCATGTGGAGTTCTTCTGTGGCCAGCTTGGAGCGCTGAAGATTAGCTTGGATGAACCGCAATCTTGCTGTCGATCTTGTTGCGATTTGAGGGGTGACTGGTTGGTTGGGTGATGTGTTCTCGTGGTCGCCCTTAGCAGTAGGAAACGCGCGACCTTGCTATTCCATCCCACTTCTGGCGTTCCTGGCAGTTCTCGCTGAACGCTGTGTGTGCCAAGTCGATGTCCGTCCTGTGTGCTACCTTGCAGTTTATGCAGGTGGGCTGTTTGCCGTCAGCTCGAGTGCGGCAGTCCCCTACGTTGTGCGCTCCGCTGCAGTAGCTGCAGACTTCTTTTGCGGCCTTGCATATAGACTTGTTGTGTCCATATCCAAGGCACTTTGTGCACTGGACGAGAGGGGACTGGTCCTCAATCAAGCATCGCTTGATGCCCACATGGACCTTCTGCACTATCGTGTAACATTTCCAGAGCTCCGGGGAGAGCTCCAGAACAGGGTGGCATTCGTGGGGGTTTCTCGCGCGCTTCCTATAGCGCACCTTTAGGGTCTGCCCATCGACAACGACGTTCTGCAGAAGATGTTTGTTCTGCGCTTTTAGGAGATCGACGATCTCCCCGTCGCTGTAGCTGGACAGCACTCCCCTAATGCAGATGAGGGGATTTTGGGGTTTTGGCTCCTGGACCTTGAGCCCTGCGTTCGACCGGACTTGGTCTTTGATGATGTTCAGGTCCGTCTTGCTTGCGCATCTCAGGACCACTTTTTGGTTCCGCGCTTTCCTGACTGTGTCGACGCGGGCTCCACTCGTTTTAAGGTCCAAGGTGGTCCTAATCCTCTCGATGACGTTGTCTCCAGTGTGCTGGGGGTTCGTAGACGAGACGATCAGTGTGTGGTTGGGTTGTGTGGGTGGTTTAGGGGGCTTGGGTATACAGGCGACCTGGGCAAAGGTTTTGGGGCCCTGTTGTTGTTGAAGCGGTCTGTCCGCTTTACCCAGGTCCGCTACCCCCTTTTGTATACTTTGGAGGGTCTTCTTTACCTCCCCGACTGCAAGTTCCGCTTCCAGATTCAGCGCCGGGGGCGCTTGGATTTGCGGTTCTTTGTCGCGCAGTACGCGGAGGTCTGCTGAGACGATCTCCAGCCTTTCCGAGATGGGTTTAAAGTGTTGTGAGAGGTTTATTGGTGGCTGTGGTGGTGTGGGGGAAGCTACAGGCATGTTTGCGATGGCCTGTAGTTGGAGCTGTAGGTTTCTAATCTCCTCTCTGAATGTGGTGGTGGTAAGAATATCCGTCTCTCGGCTACTAGGATCCGTCTCCGTGTGCCTTGGCCGGTCGAGATCACCTTTGAGCCTTTCCAGAGCCTTTCGGAGCACGTCCAGCTGGTTGGAGATGCTGGTGATGTTTGTGTCGAGACGTGACAAGCCAGCCCCCATCGAATCCCACTTGGGATCCCCCGGGGCTCTTGCGCTTTCCTGCCTCGTCTTCTCGTGCTCTTTTATATTCCTGAAGCTCGCCGATGTGACCTCACTTTTCAACTCCTTGATGCCATTTAAAGCTTCCAGGGTCTCGTGACCGAGCCATTCCCGGATCCCTTTCGCCTCTTTTTTCGTGTCAGACACATCGACCCGCATGAGAGAGAGCTCTGATTTCATTGCCATTAGCTCTCGAGTGTGAGCTCTCTCGACACGCACAAGCTCTTGTGCGTGTCGAGAGCGCTCCTTCTCGAGATTGAGTTTGTGGCGGGCTCTCGAATCCGCCAATGACAGGGCCGTCTCGTACAGGCCCTGTAGGCACTCATGGGCTGTGGCCTTGCACTCCCTTTTCATATTCCCTGCTGCTTCCAGGGCGTCCTTCCCTTTCTGGAGAAGATCGTTGGCTTCTCGGGTGGCCAGGTCCATTTCCACCCCTGTGCCCCTTCTCGGCGTTCTGTAAAGGAGGCTCGGCCGTCCGCTCTGAGGACGGTCGGCCTGGCTCACAGTGGAGGCCACCGAGCTTTCCTCGTCCGAGATGATCTGTTTGGGGGGGGAGATGCCACACTGCTCCCAGTTGATTATGATCTCTGAGATCCTGGCGCGATCCTCCGGCGTGTTTGTCTCGGGAGCTGATGGTAAAGGCGGTGTTCTGCTAGTCACGTCCGGCTCGGACGCTGCCTTCGGCACCTGCGGCTTCTGTGATGGATGCGCCGATCTCTCCGAGACCACTGACTTAGCCGTATTTTTCAGGACTTTTTCCCTAAGGGATTTAGGGGCTTTTGCGGCGTCCGTGTTCGTTTTACGGGAGGTGGTGGACTGCTTGGAAGACATGTTTTAGGGGAGGGGAGGTTACTGAGTTAAATTTAAGAGGAGAGGTTATAGTTCTTATATTAGTTGTTGTGAATTCTGTATATGTAATGCTTGAGTATATTTTTTTTTTTTTTTTTTTTTTTTTTTTATTAATTATTATTATAATTTTTTTTTTTGTTATGTTATGGTGGACTCACGGATGCTCTGCTGGTGGTCTGCGTCTGCTGTCCGATGAGGAGCCCGACAACTGATAGAACTCGATGTTCTGAGCTCTGTGGGCGCGCTGATGGTGGTTCTCAGTGGAATTCTGTAGCGTAGCTATATCACTGCGTGTGTGAGTGCCGAATCAAGGATTTCTGCTGGGGCCAAATTGAAGGACTTTTTGTGCCCTTTCAAATGAGCCCAAACTCGGCTTTCCAGCTCCAACGGATTCGAAGTTAGGTCGCGGGGGGGTGAGGTAGCCTTGAGGGGTGGGGGGCGGGGGGGAGGGTTTCGTGGGGAGTCTATAGAGGGGGGGTGAGGAAAGGGGGGTGGGGAGGGGGGTTTCGTGGGGGTACGTTTGGGGGGGTAAGTAAATTGGAAGGGGTTACCCTTACTCAAGTCTGAGGTGGGGGTTAGGTGGTGGGAGAAGTTCGTTAGTGAGGGGGGGTTGAGGTGGTGGGGGTAGAAGTTTGGGGGGTAGGGGTGCTGACCCTTTGTGGCTCTGGCAAGGTCCTAAAGTACCGAGTCTGATGAGCCCAAACTCTGGGGGGGTGGGACTAAGGGTTGAGGAGTTCCCTCGGGGCTAACCTTGTGATAAGCCGTGGAGTCGTCACGCTGGTGGCTGGTCTGCAGGCAGATTCCTCGGGCAGACTTCGGAGTCTTCAGTAAGGGCTGGGATGCTGTTCGTACGTCACGCCTCGTGTCGTAGAAACACGTGGAGCAAAAGTGAGGTTGTTTTTCACAAATTTTTCACAAAAAACCACGTGTTTTGACGGTTTTCGCACCTTAATAAATCCCAAATCCCTGCTCCGAATTTTCTGATCTTGGTGTCACTGGATAGGCCTTTGACGCGAGTCCCTTGGTTATTGTGGGTAGATCGACTTCACTGACCTTGGGTAAGTTATTCACTGCTGAAGTTCCGGGGGCCCTGTCTCGCAACCCGTGGAGGTAGACACTTGCCCACACGAATCCTGGTGATTTGTCACTGCAAAATTCCACTGATAATTTTTTGCGCTCGTAGCTCAACGCGTCTAATTATAGCGAATTTTTTACGCGGAGCTGATGTTGATAGTGCGACGTGTTATCGGTTACTGGGTTAGGTTAGGTTAGGTTAGGTTAGGTTAGGATTTTTTTTTTTTTTTTTTTTTTTTTTTTTTTTTTTTTTTTTTTTTTTTTTTTCCGGCTTATCTACTACTTAAAAACTACGTGAGTCCATTCGATACATGTAGGTATATAGTTTTTTTTTTTTTTTTTTTTTTTTATTTTTTTTTATATATTAATTTTACACAAGACAGGCATTACTAATTGTACTGTTACACATTTTTTTTTTTTTTTTTTTTTTTTTTTTTTATTATACAAAACAAGATTTTACTAGATGGATTGATTGATTGAAACTTCATGGCAGTGCGAGCCGACCAGCCCCAGGCGACGGCTGCCGTTCACGGATATGACGTACACATCTGCGCCGTTCAGCTCAACCATTTCTTAGGGAACCGATCGACCAGACGTGCATCGCCACCATCGGCGGGACATTTACGTAAGCATGACAGACTCGCTCTGCCGTGAAGTTTTACATGATTCTGTTTTGGTGGTACGTGGAGGGTTGGGATTGGTTAGTATTGGTATGTTGGGAATATGGATGAGGTCTGGTTTGTGGAGTCTTATCTGAGGCGGTGTATCACGACCAGGGATTTAGCTAGCCTGAGTAGGGATTCCACGACTGCTGCGTCTCGATGTTTCATGGCCATCTTAAGGTTGTAGTCGATGACCGTTTTGGTAGGCGCATCCATCGCCCTCTTCGCAAAGCGGCCTGTGGCGTCGTCGGCGTCGTCGGAGTAGTAGACGCAACTGACAGTATGTCTCGACACCGCCACCACCGCGTGGGAGATACTTTCGTGGACCTGGAGCCTCCTGGACTTCGTGTTGACGATGATTACGCTGTCGTAGGTCAACCCCTGAGCCTCGTGGATGGTTAAGATGCGCGACCCTTCACCGGACCCGTACCCCTGGCTCATAAGAGTAGCTTTCTCCTCTTGCGTGTGAACCAGGAACAGGGTGTTTTGAGCGGTGCTCGGTATTTGCGCTCCTGTGTAACCTTCCACCCTCAAGGAGTGGACCCGCGACAGTGATGACTTGGAGGAGTATATACCGGAGTATATCTCGCTCAGTGCGAAGGCCACATCCATCGGATTGCGATGTGTGCAAAGCAGCTCCTGGGTGATTCCAGCCACCAGGTTTGGACGGGTATACCTTAACTCGAATAGGTTCTCTCGGTCCAAAAATGGAAGCTGGTTTACGTCTCCGATGAGGACAACCTCGCTTGCTCCCGACAACTTTACTGCCATAACTATGGCCCCAAAGTGGTTCATAAGAGCTTCGTCTACCGTGAGGCGGTAGCATTTCTCTTGCTTCTTGAACCCGTTGGCTAAAATTGAGGCCATAGTGCGCACCTTTGTCTTTACTTGGTCTCCTAAGCGGTGCGCAAGCTTCTCCCTGAGATCTTTGGCAGCTTCGGTCGTCGTAGTGGCTACAACGTCCTTCTCCCCATCGAAGTGCTTCACCACCCAGGTTGTTTTGCCGCAACCCGGGACTCCATTGACCCACCTGATATTGGGTACCGCCCAGTTTTCCTGTGATGCTAGGGTGTCTGAAGTCCCCAAAATGGACTGTGCCATTTCGAGGATCTTATCGTCCAGCATGATCTTGGTACATTTGGCGGTAACCACTATCGGGTCGTCGTTTGGTGTTTTGAATATCAGTTTGCCTGAGCGCTCCGTTTCCTCCTCGTCCAGGGTCACGAAACCACTCTGCGCGCTGTAGGCTGCCATGTACGACCCCGTCATTTCCCCTTTGATGACTTGAGATGTGACGTTGTCGTACACTGCCGCCTCTGCTTCCTCGAGTAGTACCCTTAGCAGTCCTTCTGTGTTTCTCTGGAAGGTCTGCAGGATCTTCCTGCATGTCATAAGATTGACCTCTCTGGTCGCTCTCACGATTGCTACGTACTCGAAGAACGCGCTCTTTACGTGGTCCGTGGTGCCCGAATTAATTGCGAGGGTCGGCGGGCTGACTTGCCCCTTGTCGGCTCTTGTAGGCGTAGGCTTCTGTGGTGTTGGTTCTTTCACCTTTCTTTTAAAGAACCTCTCCATCGCTGTTGGTGATGCGTGGCTGGTGCTTGGGAGCAGTGCGTTGAGGAAAGTGCCGAAGGCTTTCAGGCGACTCCTCGACCGGGCCCGGTCCTCCAGGCTAGCGGTTTTGCTCTGCTCCTTTGCAGCTTTTTCGGCGGCTGCTTTTTGCTGGGCCCTCTCTGATCCGCTTTGAGTGATCGAGCCTGACGTGGAGCTCGTCGCGTTGGCTGTTGGGTGTCTGGGGGCTTTGAGGAAACTCAGAGTTTCCCCTCTGTCCTCATACACTACTACCTCATGATGTTCTGAGGCTTTTAGACAGCCGAAGCGATCTGCGACGTCTCCTCTTTCCCCCTCGATCATCATTGCGTCGATGCTGATGGTACGGGCTGTGACTGCCATGTACTCTCCTACCTCCCTGATCTTTTGAAGCAGTGAGCTTGCTTGGGCAAATGGAGTTTCCTCTCCCCACTCGAGTAGTGCGATCGTCTTTCCTTTGACTCGCACCAGGCGGCATCGGTGAGTGGCTACTTCCATATGTGGCAGTGCGGCGTACTTACTGCCTTTCATGCTCGTTTTGGTGGTGCTTCCGTTGATCAGGGCGGCAAGGCCTGGTGAGATATGTATACGGGCTCCAGCTCGGCTCGAGCCCACGCAGAAGCTTATGCCTAGCCTCTCTCCTTCTCTGTTCATGAAGAGGGCGACGCCTCGCAGTCTGACGCCAGGGGATCCGTCTCCCCCGCATGCCAGGAGCTCCGAGATGGACATGGAGTTGAGTGCTGGTTGTAGGCTGGCTTGTGCTATCGCTGCTGCTGGTGCTGCCACGGGTGCTGGTCGTTGAGTTATGTTTGTATGTGTGGTTTGAGTGGTTGTTGTTGTTGTTGTTGTTGTGGAGTTTGCTGTGGTTGTTGTTGTGGTCGTAGATGGTGGTCGGTTCCGACTACGCAAGGGTGCGTCCGTTTTGTTGGCCGCTGCTGCGACTATGGAGACTTTGCTCGCGAATGCCAAGAATAGTTTTCTGGAAGCCGGTCTCCCCATGATGGTGTGGAGTATGGACTGGCTTAGCTGGGTTCCGATCTTTACTTCCAGCTCTATTCTGTCGTGACTGAATCGTGGGCATTCGAAGAGCAGGTGCCAGACTGTCTCTTCGCAACCGGGGTCACAGACGCACGAGGGACTATCTTTGAGATGGAAGCGGTGGAGATACGCTGAGAATCCTCCGTGTGCTGTTAGGACTTGTACGTGGACCGGTGTGAGAACTGCGTCTCTAAGTGTTCTTTTTGCCGCTAGGACGTCTGGGAAGAACACTTTTGTGACCGCTCCTGTACTCGAGGATTCGTATCGCGCTTGCCACTTCTTTATAGTCTCTTCCCGTATCTTCCTCCTCACGAACGATACGGGGACCTTGTTGTAGTCGGCTGTCGCATTATTAAGGGCTGCCTCCTTGGCCAGCTCGTCCGCTCTCTCATTCCCTGCAGTTCCCACATGGGCCTTGAGCCAAAAGAACCTCACTTCTCTGCCCTCTTCTCTGGTCTCGCGGACGCTTCTCTTGATTTTAAGTGCCAGGTGGTGAGTGACAGATGGTCTCCGCAGCAGGTCAAGCGACGATCTTGAGTCACTTAAGATGCTTACGGAGGCCGCCCTGGATTCTCTTGCCATCCTGGCAGCTCTGAAGAGAGCGTACATTTCCGATTGGAAGACTGAGTTGTGGGGTTCAAGGCCAAAGGTGTTGAACGTTGACTCCTTCCCGTTTTCCCACCAAGTTAGGGCAGCGCCAACTTTCCCCTCTATCTTGCTGCCGTCGGTGTATATTTGGGGACCGATTACTTGATGGGTTTCCAGGGTTTCGGGAGTCAAGTCCTCTAGGCGTGCGTACTCTGTTATCGTGAGTAGCGATGGGTGGGGATTTTGGGAGTGGGGCACGTTGCACTCCAGCTCGCGGCCCGGTGGTATGAACTCTTGGGAGTGACCCTTTCTGATCTTAAACAGGGTCGCTGCCTCGATTACCCGGAGATCTAGTGGGAGTTGGCCTGACAGAATAAGTGCCGATGTTAGAGATACCGTGCGGTATGCTTTGCAGATCTTCTGCGCGAAGCCTCTCTGCAGTGAGTCAAACTGATTTCTTGTCATCAGTTTCTCAGCTGCGGGGGCCCACGCACTCGCTGCATACATCACGATGGGCTCTATCACCGACACATATATTGTCCTAATTATCTCTGTGTTGAGACCCCAAGTCACCTTTGCCGCGCATGCTAGCTGCTTGTAGATGTCTGCGGCCTTTTTACAGATCGCCGACACGTGCGCGTTGAAGGTGAGTTTGGAGTCTATTGTGAGGCCTAGCAGCTTTACCTCCTCGACCAGGTTCAGCGGCGTGCCCGACATGTAGAGTACCGGAACGTCGTACTTCAGCTTTCTCGTTAACACCATCGCATTGGTCTTGTGCGCGGCGAAACGTAGCTTATTTTGGACGCCCCATTCCGATACTATGTCTAGCGCGTTGTTGGCTGATTGCTGCAGGGGACCGGCTGTGAGGTCCGAGAGAACTAGGACAACGTCATCTGCGAAGGCTTGACAGTATACTCCCTTACTAGCCATCTTATGTAGGAGCGAATCTAGGATCAGGTTCCAAAACGTCGGACCGGCAATTGAGCCTTGGACGCATCCCTTTGTGGTACCTTTCTCACTAGTCGCTCTGGCATAGTTGACCCTGATATTCCGGTCTTCCAGGTATGAGGTGACGAGAGTGTAGATGTTTTTGGGACAGTTCTTGACTACCATCTGTCGCTTGAGTGCTGGCCACCACGCGTTATCGAAGGCCCCCTCTATGTCCAATGATATCAAAAGCACGATTTTTTTGGCTTTGATTTCGGCTCGTAAGTGCCCCATTAGGGCATAGAGGGCGTCTTCGGTTCCGCGTTGCGGCATGAATCCGTACTGGTTTGTGTGTAGTGTTGGGAGGAAGTGGTGCTGCAGTCTGCCTACTAGGAGCTTCTCGACGATCTTTCCTAGGACCGAGAGCAGACCTATTGGCCTGTACGACTTTGGGCTGGTGTAGTCGTCCTTTCCTGGCTTTCGGAGGATGCACACATGGGCGACTTTCCACTGCTTCGGGAAGTGTGACAGCGACAGGCACCTATTAGCTATCGCTAAGAACACTTCCCGATCACAGTTTATTGCTGCCGTGCAAATGTCTGCCGTTAATCCGTCAGGACCGGGGGCTTTTTTCGGATTCTGGTTCTGGAGAACCATTTCCAGCTCCGCAGTCGTGAAGGGAGGATCGTCGGCAGACAGGCCCAGGGGGTTTTTCTCCTCCGCCAGCTTCCTTAGGCTCCTGTGGTGGGGCTGTTCGGCATCCGTTGAGTCGTCGGGGTAAAAGGTTTTTGCCAGAAGATCCGCTGACTGCTCGGGGCTGAGCGTCTCGCCTGCGGTATTTCTTAGGAGGGCGTCGTCCTGTCTTCTGGCTGTCTTCCTTAGTACCCTGTAGATGCCGTCCCACATACTCTCTCGGTCCTGCTTCGAGCAAAACTCCTTCCAGTTTGCTGTGGCTGCTTCCGTTGCTGCTGTGGTGTAATTGTTTTTGGCCAGCACGTATTCCTGGATGGTGAAGTGTTTCCGACTTGCGGCTGCATTACGGATCCTTCTCTTCTTCGTCAGCGCGTCTTTTTTGAGACGGTCTAGAGAAGGATTCCACCATGGGGGCTTGGCGTCGTGTTTTGGCGACCCCAGTTTTGGGATCGCTTTCTCGCATGAGCGGTGGATGGTGTGGGTGTATTCAGTGATGAGTTCCTCCAGATCCTCTGGGTTCGAGATGCTCGAGACTCCGGCTGATGTAATGTCTCTGTCCGCCAGACGAGTCTTGAAGTGCGCACAGAAATCGGACCACTTAGCCTTCTTGGTGTTGTAAATGCGCGTCGAGATTGGCCTTAAGGGTTCCAAGGCCTTTTCTAAGCGCAACGAGAAGGTGATTGCGTTGTGGTCTGATGTCGTCAGACTTCTTTCTACTCGCCACTCCTCGACCTTGCCTAGCAGCGACAGACTGCATGCCGTCACATCGACGATACTCGTACACCACCTGTCTCCTCTGTAGGTCTCGAAAGTTGGTGTTTGACCCATGTTGAGAATATGGAGGTCCCGCTCATTGAGAAAGGAGTTGTACGACGCTCCACGGTGGTTTTCGGAAACACTTCCCCACCACTGGCTCCAGGCGTTTACGTCTCCTCCCAACAGGATATTGTGTGTGTGTGTGTGTAGTTTATGGATTGTGTTGTGTGTTTCAGAGAGGTAGGGTTCGATATCTTGGTCACCCTCAAAATAGACCGACAGTGCTCCGAAGCTGAGCTGGCCAACCTTCAGCAGAACGGCGGCGATGTTCTCAGTCACAAGCTGGGGGTCGTGGATGACCTCCAGGTTGTTCCCGAAAACAACGATCGCCGCCTTTACTGGTTTTTGGCGGCTGAGGCTGCACTGGATGACTCTCGTGCCAGGACATTGTTTCATGACACCTGTTCTTCCTACATAGGGCTCTTGAACAAGTGCTACTGAAACTCCCTTTGCCTGAGCCGCCATGTGGAGTTCTTCTGTGGCCAGCTTGGAGCGCTGAAGATTAACCTGAATGAAACGTAATCTTGCTGTCGGTCTTGTTGTGTTTTGAGTGGTGACTTGCTGGCTCGTTGGGATTTCTTGGTCGCCCTTAGCAGTAGGAAACGCGAGATCTTGCTATACCATCCCATTTTTGGCGTTCCTGGCAGTCTTCGCTGAACGCTGTGTGTGCCAGGTCGCTGCCCGTCCTGTTGGCTGCCTTGCAGTTTACGCATGTGGGCTGCCTGCCGTCTGCTCGAGCGAGGCAGTCCCTCCCGTTGTGCGCTCCGCTGCAGAAACTGCAGACTTCTTTGCCGGCCCTGCATATGGCCTTGTTATGACCATATCCAAGGCACTTTGTGCACTGAACAAGGGGGGACTGATCCTCGATCGAGCATCGCTTGATGCCCACGTGGACTTTCTGCACCTGCGTGCAGCATTTCCAGAGCTCCGGGGAGAGCTCCAGGACAGGATGGCATTCAAGGGGATTTCTAGCGCGCTTCCTATAGCGCACCTTTATGGTCTGTCCATCTACAGCGACGTTCTGCAGAATGTGCTTGTTCTGCGCTTTGAGGAGATCAATGATCTCCCCGTCGCCGTAACTGGACAGCACTCCTTTGATGCAGACGAGTGGGTTTTGCGGTTTTGGTTCCTGGACCTTGAGCCCTGAGCTCGACTGGACTTGATCCTTGATCTTGTTTAAATCCGTCTTACTCGCGCACCTCAAAACCACTTTTTGGTTTCGCGCTTTCCGGACGTTGTCGACGCGGGCTCCGCTCGTTTTGAGGTCCAGGGCAGTCCTGATCCTCTCGATGACGTTGTCCCCAGTGTGCTGGGGGTTCGTCGACGAGACGATCAGGGTGTGGTTGGGCTGTGTGGGCGGTTTGGGGGGCTTAGGTTTGCTGGCTACCTGGGCAAAGGTTTGTGGGCCCTGATGTTGTGCGATCGGTCTGTTCGCCTTACTCAGGTCCGCCACCCCCTGCTGTATCGTTTGCAGGGTCTTTTTGACCTCCCCGACTGCGAGTTCCGCTTCCAGATTTAGCGCTGGGGGCGCCTGGATTTGGGGCTCCTTGTCACGCAGCACGCGGAGGTCAGACGAAACGATCTCCAGCCTCTCCGAAATTGGTTGAAGATGTCGTGTGATGTTGATCGGTGGTTGTGGTGGTGGGGGGGAGGCTACAGGCCTGTTGGCGATGACCTGTATTTGCTGAGACAGTTTAAGTATCTCCCTCTCGAATGTGGTGGTGGTTAGGATGTCCTCGGTCTCTTGGCTTCTTGGGTCCGTTCCGGAGGTACTTGGTTGATTGAGGCCTTCCTTGAGCCTGTCCAGAGCCTTCTGGAGTACGTCCAGCTGGTTGGAGACGCTGGTAACACTGTTTTCGAGGCGCGAAATGTCAGACCCCATTGTTTCCCTCCTGGGGTCCCCCGTGACTTTCGCGGTTTCCCGCCTCGTTTTCTCGTGCTCCCTCTGGTTTTCCAGGCTCACGGCTGCCATCTGCTCCTTGACCTCCTTGATACCCGTGAGAGCCTCAAGGGTCTCGTGACCAAGCCATTCCCGGATCCCCTTCGCCTCTTTCTTTGTGTCCGAGACGTCCGTCCGCATGAGGGAGAGCTCTGCCTTGAGCGTCATCAAGTCACGATTGTGAGCCCTCTCGACACGCACAAGCTCTTGTGCGTGTCGAGAGCGCTCCTTCTCGAGGTTGTGTTTGTGACGCGCTCTCGAGTCTGCCAATGACAGGACCGTCTCGTACAAACCCTGCAGACATTCGTGGGCTGTTGCCTTGCACTCCCGCTTCATATTTCCTGCCTCTTCCAATGCGCCCTTGCCCTTTTGAAGCAGGTCGTTTGCTTCTCTGGTGGCCAGGTCCATCTCCACCCCTGTGCCTCGTCTTGGTGTTCTGTAGAGGATGCTCGGCCGTCCGGCAACAGGATGGTCAGCCTGGCTCACCGTGGAAGCCACCGAGCTTTCCTCATCCGAGATGATCTGGTGGGGGGGGGAGATGCCACACTGCTCCCAGTTTATGACGACCTCAGCGATTCTACTTCGGTCGTGTGTCTGGGGCGACCCGGGCACTGCTGGCAGTGGTGGCGTCCTGCCTGTGACGTCCGGCTCCGACGCTGCTTTCGACGCCTGTGGCTTTTGCGATGGACGCGCCGCCTTTTCGGACACCACCGACTTGGCTGTGTTTTTTAAAACTTTCTGCCGCAGTGAGGTTGGGGCTTTTACGGCCTCCGTGGTCGTTTTCCGGGAGGTGGTAGATGGGATGGACGACATTTTATTGGATTTGTTATTACAAAGACTAGACTAAGTTAAGTTAAGTTCTATTGTGATGTAATGCCTGTGTATATATGCTACTTAGTGACTAAATGAATGGACTCACGGAAGTTTCGCTGGTGGTCTGCGTCTGCTGTCCGCTGCTGCCCGATGAGTAGTCCGACAATTGGTTGGGCTCGATGTCTTGAGCCCAGTGTGCGTGATGGTGGTGATCCTCAGTGGAACTCTGCGGCGTCACTGGATATTGGTGCGTGTGGATGCCGAGTTTCAGGATTCTGGATGGGCCAAGTTGTAGAGCTAATTGAGCCCTTTAAAATGAGCCCAAACTCGGCTTTCCAAGTCCAACGGGAACGAAGTTAGGCCGCGGGGGGTGAAGTAGTCCTGAGGGGGGGAGGGGTGTAGGGGCTTGGGGTGGGGGTCGCTTAAGGGGGGGCTGGTAGTGGGGAGTAGTGGGGGTGCGTGTGTAGTAAGGAAGGGAGGGACAGTGCCTTGGTGGCTCTGGTTTACTAGTACAAGTACGTCGAAGGGGTCCAAAATGTAGGGGGTCAAAAAGGGGGTCTAGGGGTCTTATGTTGAAGTAGGTTCTAGTTGGGAGGGGGGGTATTAGGGGGGGGGGGAAATTTTGTCAAAATTTTGATATTCCCAGCCGTTTCGGAGATATAAGGATTTAAACGTGGGGGGGCCCACGATAATAGGTGGGGGTAGAGGAAATCAGGGTAAGGGGGGGAAATGGACACTTGGAGGCACTGATGAGGTCCTGGAGTCCCGAATCAGATGAATCCAAACTCGGGGGGGATGAGACTAGGGGTTAAGGAGTTCCCTCAGGACTAACCTGGATGATGGGTCGTGGAGTCGTCGCTGTGATGGCTGGTCTGGAGGCAGATTCCTCGGCTCGACTTCGGAGTCGTCAGCAAAGGCTGGGATGGTGCACCGCGCGTCACGCCTCGTGGTTTAAGAAGCACGTGGAGCCAAAGTGAGGTTATTCTAACCTAAAAACACGTGCTTTTGGCGGTTTTCGCACCTTAATTCCTCCCAAACCCCTGCTCCGATTTTGATGATCCTGGTCTTGCTGGATAGGCCTCTGCCGCGTCTCACCGGGATATTGTTTGCAGCACTGCTCCACTCTCCTCGTCTGTGCTATCCGCTATTGAATTCCCGGGGGTCCCGCTCCGCAACCCGTTGACCTAGACACTTGCCCACACTGATCCTGGTGTATCAACACTGCACAATTCCACTGGTGAACTTTTCGCACAATTATCTCGACGCGTTGAATTTTTGTGAGTTTTTTACGCGGAGCTGATGTTGATGGTGCGACGTATGGTCGGTTACTGGGTTAGGTTAGGTTAGGTTAGGTTAGGTTAGGTTAGGCTAGGTTAGGCTAGGTTAGGCTAGGTTAGGCTAGGTTAGGTTAGGTTAGGTTAGGTTAGGTTAGGTTAGGTTAGGTTAGGTTAGGTTAGGTTAGGTTGGGGGATCCCCCACAGTGCATACTTCCTCGTAGTTTCCCCCGGGCAACGCCGTGTCTGACCACCGTAACGGAGTGGCAGACCGGCGGCTAAAGTGCGCTGTGATTCGTAGACAAAAATGCGGTCGTCTGCGAATATGACGAACAAACCACCCACGCGTGACGCCTCTGGGCGTTTTATTTCGAATCGCTCCTCCCAGGGCGATTCTAACGGCCCTTCTCAGGGCCAACCCAACGGCCCTTCTCAGGACCAACCCAACGGCCCTTCTCAGGGCCAACCCAACGGCCCTTCTCAGGGCCAATCCAACGGCCCTTCTCAGGGCCACGCCGGCGGCGCTTTGGCGTCGGAAGCTGACCGCACACCATCTGCGGCCAGCTTTTTCAGTAGGCCAGACGAGTTGTCGGACTCCGACGACTCCAACATGGACACGTCGGGTGCCGAAAGCGACCGCTTCAAGCGGAAGAGGTCCGAGGGCTCTTCGGAGTCGACCAGAGGTGGGGCGAAGAAGAAGTCGAAGTATAAAAAGGCCTCGACTTCTACTGCGCCTTCTACCCACGATGTGGGCTTGTTGGACGCCGAGCGCCAGCTACATCTGGCAAAAAGGGCGCAACTCCAACTAGACCTGGAGGAGAGGGTCGCCGCCAAGGAGCAGCAGGCGCAAGTTGCCAGATCGAGGGCCGGCTATGGTTTATCCAAGGTGCTGTATGCTGACCACTCCCTGGCGGAATTGGAGCGCATGGCGCAAGAAGATAAGGAGGAGGTCCTGGAGGTCGCCTCAAAGTCTTCAAACTTGAAGGGGACCTTTCAGAAGGCCCTCAAATGCCGGGCCGCCAGCATGCACGGCATTGTTTTGGAGCTGGTGAAGCGGACGGCCACGGACGAGACACGGCAGCTGCAGGCCAAGGTGGATCGCCTGCAGGCAGAGGTCAGCCAGCTACACCAGAAGCTGGCTGAGGCAACGGCCACGCCTGCCCAATCTGCACCAGGTCCGGCGGTAGGAGGCTGCTCCTCCTCCCCTGCCAGCCTTGAGGCAACAATCCGCGGGGTTGTCATGGAGGAGAGGGCCTTCATCAGAGCCTGCTTTGCAGGCATCGAGGACCGGCTCTTGCCGGAAAGGCGGCTCCGCCCGCCACTAGCGGCGGACAAGAGTCCACCGCCGAGGGAGCCAGAACCGGCACCTCTAGCAGGCCCGGTACCTGAGGGCAAAGGCAAGGGCAAGAGGACCAAGGCGGCTCCTCATACCCCTACCAAAAGCGCGGAGGGAGCACCTGGGTCGTCTGCTACTCCAGCAGCAGCTCCCCAGAACTCTCAGGAGGAAGACGCCCTTCTTCCCTCCACCACCCCGTCCAACCAGTCGTGGACGGAAGTGGTCAGGAGAGGAAAGGGAAAAAAGGGGAAAAAGTCAGCCCCCAAGCCCGCTGCGACTGGTCCTACAGCCAAAAGGGCACCAGCCGGCGGGAGAAAGCTGGTTCCTCCCAAAACCGCGGCCGTCGTGGTGACCGTCACCCCAGAGGCCGTGGGGCGGGGCGAGACGTATGAGTCCGTCCTAAGACGGGCTCGTACCAATGCTGATCCCTCCCGGCTGGGGATCAGCAACATTACGTGCCGCCATACCCTAACCGGGGCCCGAATTTTCGAGTTCTCTGGAGAACAGCGCAGCGCAAATGCGGACCTCTTCGCAACAAAGCTGCAAGAGGTCATTGCGGATGCGGCAACGGTCGTCAGGCCCGTTAAGACCGCAGCCTTGGAGGTGGCCGATCTGGATGATTCGGTCACCAAAGAGGATGTGGTAGCGGCCGTCGCGGCGACTGGAGGCTGTGACGCTGGCGCGGTGAAGGGTGGAGCCATCAGGCTCGGCCGCCGTGGCTTGGGCGTCATCCGCGTTGAGTGCCCAGTCGCCGCGGTTGGGGCCGTCCTTGCTGCAACCAAGGGACGGCTGCTTGTGGGGTTCAGCACGGCTGTAGTCCGGCCGCTTGAAGACCAGCCTGTTCGCTGCTTCAAGTGCTTCGTGTTCGGCCACACCCGAGCCACGTGTCCCTCCAAGTTCGACTGGGGAGACACATGCTTCCAATGCGGACAGGAGGGACACAAGAGTGCCGCTTGCCACGCCGCCACCGCACCACACTGCGTGGCGTGTGACGCCAGTGGCCGCCCCGCGGACCACAGGATGATGGGCAGGAGCTGCAAGCCCCCCGTGAGGAAAGGCATAGTGCCAGCGCAGGTTCGCCCTGTTGCTAACGCCGCTGCCGTCGTCGTCGCCGCTGTAGCTCCAGCGGCGGTAGCTGAGGGGACAGGTGCGATGTCGGAATAATGGTTTCCGACTATCGCATCCTCCAGGCGAACACCAATCACTGCAGAGCGGCCCAGGACCTGGTGGTGCAGGTCATGGCCGAGTGGTTGGTGAACGTAGCGGTGGTCGCCGAGCCCTACTCAATCCCCGCCAGCTGGCTGGGTGACGAGGACGACTCGGTGGCACTAGCGGCGCGGTCTACCACAGACTCCCCTCCCCTCTCACTATTAGAGAGGGGACCGGGATACGTGGCCGCCGCGTGGGGAGACTTAGCTCTTGTAGGCGTCTATTTCTCCCCAAACCGCCCTCTTCAGGACTTCGAGAACTATCTCGGAGTCCTGGCCGCTGTGGTCGGCAGGGTGGCACCGCGTCAGGTCTCCGTACTGGGAGACCTGAATGCCAAGTCGGTGACTTGGGGCAACCCGGCCACCGACGCACGCGGGCGGGCAGTGGAGATGTGGGCAGCCTCCTCTGGACTTTCCCTCCTGAACAGAGGAAGCGTCCAGACATGCGTGCGGCGGCAGGGTGGCTCAATAGTGGACGTCACTTTCGCCACCCCTGCGTTGGCCGCGCGCGTGTTGAACTGGCGGGTGGACCTGGTGGAGACTATGTCGGACCACCGCTACGTGCGGTTCGACATCTCCACCAGTGGCCCTGGAGAGACGCAGCCCCTCTCGGTGCGATCACCGTTCCCACGGTGGGCTCTTGCCCGCCTGGACAGGGAGGCAGCGGTGGAGGCGGCGTTCGTCCAGGACTGGCTTTCGCCGCCTTCCGCCGGCCTGGATGTGGATACAGTGGCGGGGCACCTGAGGGACTCTCTGACCGAGGTATGCAACTCCAGCATGCCTCGGTCTCACCGACCACTACCCAAACGCGCCGTGTACTGGTGGTCGGCGGAGCTGGCGGGGCTTCGAGCAGCGTGTGTGGAGGCAAGGAGGGCCTACACGCGGAGACGGCGGCGGCGTCGACGGGATCTGGCCGACGAGGACCACCTCTATGAGGTATACACGGAGGCAAAAATGGTCCTCGATCGGGCCATCGCCGCCGCCAGAGATTCGGCGAGAGCGGAGCTGCTGGAGGGTCTCGACAACGACCCCTACGGGAGACCTTATAAGGCGGCACGCAACAAACTGCGCCCCTTTGGTCCCCCGGTGGCCGAGACCCTGGAGCCCTCATTTCTGGATGGGGTGGTTCAGTCCCTGTTCCCGTGCAGGGACAACTTCACCCCGCCAGTTATGGACCCACCACGGGGGATAGCTCCGCCAGCTGAGGAAGAAGAGGAGGCCCCTCCTGTTACGGAGTCGGAACTTGGCGCGGCGATTCTCCATATCCGCGCCAAGAAGACAGCTCCGGGCCCCGACGGTGTTCCGGCAAAAGTGGTGGCGATCGCTGCCACTCAAATGGAGGAGAGGTTTCGGGACCTCTTCAGCGCATGCCTTGCGTCTGGAAGGTTCCCGAAACCGTGGAAGGAGGGGCAGTTGTGCCTCCTTCGCAAGGAGGGCCGCCCAGCTGATTCCCCCTCGGCATACCGGCCCATCGTTCTGCTCGATGAGGTCAGCAAAATGTTCGAGGGGATAATCGCTGCCCGCCTAAAGAGCCATCTGCGGAGTATCGGGCCGGACTTGTCGGACGCTCAGTTCGGTTTTCGGGCTGAGCGTTCCACGGTGGATGCGCTGGCCTGCCTTAAGGGCCAGGTGAAGGAGGCGATGGAAGCGGGGGACGGATTGTTGGCTGTGTCATTCGACATAGCGAATGCCTTCAACTCCGTTCCCCACTCCACCATCCTAGAGGCACTCCGATTCCACGGAGTGCCTCGATACATGCGCAGGCTGCTGGCCGACTACCTGGAGGATCGGGCGATCCTCCTGGTAAATAGGACTGGCCAAGTCCGGCGGTACGCCGTTGAGGCCGGCGTTCCACAGGGGTCAGTCTTAGGACCTCTCCTCTGGAACGTCGGTTATGATTGGCTCTTGCGGGGAACTCTCCTCCGAGGCACGAGTGTCGTCTGCTATGCGGATGACACTCTCCTCACCGCCCGGGGGGAGAGTTTCAGGGAGGCGGCCAACTTGGCCTCGGCGGGCGGCTCCTTGGTCGCAGGGCGGATCCGCCGCCTAGGTCTAACGGTGGCGCTGCACAAGACCGAGGCCGTGTTCTTCCACGGCCCTCGGCAGCGTCCCCCACCTGACGCCCACATCTTCGTGGAGGGCGTCAGAATTGAGGTGAAGGCCCAGATGAAATATCTGGGCCTTGTACTCGACAGCAGGTGGCGCTTCGGTCCGCATTTTAGCGGGCTGTCGTCGCGCCTGCTGAAGACCGCGGGCGCACTCTCGTGGCTGCTTCCCAACTTGGGGGGGCCCAGCGCGCGATGCCGGCAACTTTACGCCGGCATCTTGAGGAGTATGGCCCTCTACGGGGCTCCCATCTGGGAGGAATCACTCCAAAGAAGAGAAAACGCCGCCGCCTTGCGGGCACCCCAAAGGGCCATAGCCCAGCGGGTGGCGCGGGCCCATCGCACGGTGGGCTTTGCGGCAGCATGTGCTCTGGCCAGCACCCCTCCTTGGGAACTTGAGGCGTGGGTGCTCGCCAGAGTATATGAATGGACGGCAGGGCGGCGGGCGAGAGGAGAACGCCCAGCCCCGGAAGAGCGGGAGGCAGTCCGACGGGAGGCGAGGGACGCCATCGTCATCCATTGGACGGACGACCTCGCCATCGCAGCCTTCGGCCGCCGAACCCTCGACGCGATTAGGCCAGTCCTGCGAGACTGGCTCGAGGTGCAGGTGCTGTCCGGACACGGTTGTTTCGGATCGTACCTGCACCGAATAGGACGGGAGGAGACGCCGTCGTGCCACCACTGTGGCGCGGCGGAGGACGCGGCCCAGCACACCCTCGAGGTGTGCCCGTCGTGGTCCGAGCCGCGCCGCAGTCTCGTCGCGATGATCGGACCGGACCTCTCACTCCCCGGCTTGGTTAACGCCATGCTGAGGGATGAGAGGTCCTGGGCGGCAGTCGCCTCCTTCTGCGAACTCGTCATGTCTCAGAAGGAGGCAGCGGAGCGCGCGCGGGAGGACGATCCTGACGCGGCGCCGCTCCGAAGGCGGAGGAGGGGTCGAAGAAGACGTCAGTTTGACAGTCATCTCCGACTCCTCCCAGGTGGAGGCCAGCAGGCAACGGGTGCGGGGGCACCCTTGCCTGTATTGCACAGGCATCCACCAGTGTCGGACGGGAATGGCCAGGTGTTCCCGGCCATTCCCGTAGCCCCCCAGCCTGGGGGGCATGCGGGGCCCGCCAGCTAGGCGGGCAAGCGCCGGGAGGGTTGTGGAAGTAAAGGCTGAGCCGGTTTCCCATGGCCCTCCCATCACGGCGATGTGGGAACACCGCTGAGTTTTAGTGGGTATACTGTCATAACCGACAGGAGTCCCACATACCCCGACTCGTCCCCCACGAGCGGGGATGCGTAACGCATTTCTCAGCGACAAAAAAAAAAAAAAAAAAAAAAAAAAAGGTTAGGTTAGGTTAGGTTAGGTTAGGTTAGGTTAGGTTAGGTTAGGTTAGGTTAGGTTAGGTTAGGTTAGGTTAGGTTAGGTTAGGTTAGGTTAGGTTAGGTTAGGTTAGGTTAGGTTAGGTTAGGTTAGGTTAGGTTAGGTTAGGTTAGGTTAGGTTAGGTTAGGTTAGGTTAGGTTAGGTTAGGTTAGGTTAGGTTAGGTTAGGTTAGGTTAGGTTAGGTTAGGTTAGGTTAGGTTAGGTTAGGTTAGGTTAGGTTAGGTTAGGTTAGGTTAGGTTAGGTTAGGTTAGGTTAGGTTAGGTTAGGTTAGGTTAGGTTAGGTTAGGTTAGGTTAGGTTAGGTTAGGTTAGGTTAGGTTAGGTTAGGTTAGGTTAGGTTAGGTTAGGTTAGGTTAGGTTAGGTTAGGTTAGGTTAGGTTAGGTTAGGTTAGGTTAGGTTAGGTTAGGTTAGGTTAGGTTAGGTTAGGTTAGGTTAGGTTAGGTTAGGTTAGGTTAGGTTAGGTTAGGTTAGGTTAGGTTAGGTTAGGTTAGGTTAGGTTAGGTTAGGTTAGGTTAGGTTAGGTTAGGTTAGGTTAGGTTAGGTTAGGTTAGGTTAGGTTAGGTTAGGTTAGGTTAGGTTAGGTTAGGTTAGGTTAGGTTAGGTTAGGTTAGGTTAGGTTAGGTTAGGTTAGGTTAGGTTAGGTTAGGTTAGGTTAGGTTAGGTTAGGTTAGGTTAGGTTAGGTTAGGTTAGGTTAGGTTAGGTTAGGTTAGGTTAGGTTAGGTTAGGTTAGGTTAGGTTAGGTTAGGTTAGGTTAGGTTAGGTTAGGTTAGGTTAGGTTAGGTTAGGTTAGGTTAGGTTAGGTTAGGTTAGGTTAGGTTAGGTTAGGTTAGGTTAGGTTAGGTTAGGTTAGGTTAGGTTAGGTTAGGTTAGGTTAGGTTAGGTTAGGTTAGGTTAGGTTAGGTTAGGTTAGGTTAGGTTAGGTTAGGTTAGGTTAGGTTAGGTTAGGTTAGGTTAGGTTAGGTTAGGTTAGGTTAGGTTAGGTTAGGTTAGGTTAGGTTAGGTTAGGTTAGGTTAGGTTAGGTTAGGTTAGGTTAGGTTAGGTTAGGTTAGGTTAGGTTAGGTTAGGTTAGGTTAGGTTAGGTTAGGTTAGGTTAGGTTAGGTTAGGTTAGGTTAGGTTAGGTTAGGTTAGGTTAGGTTAGGTTAGGTTAGGTTAGGTTAGGTTAGGTTAGGTTAGGTTAGGTTAGGTTAGGTTAGGTTAGGTTAGGTTAGGTTAGGTTAGGTTAGGTTAGGTTAGGTTAGGTTAGGTTAGGTTAGGTTAGGTTAGGTTAGGTTAGGTTAGGTTAGGTTAGGTTAGGTTAGGTTAGGTTAGGTTAGGTTAGGTTAGGTTAGGTTAGGTTAGGTTAGGTTAGGTTAGGTTAGGTTAGGTTAGGTTAGGTTAGGTTAGGTTAGGTTAGGTTAGGTTAGGTTAGGTTAGGTTAGGTTAGGTTAGGTTAGGTTAGGTTAGGTTAGGTTAGGTTAGGTTAGGTTAGGTTAGGTTAGGTTAGGTTAGGTTAGGTTAGGTTAGGTTAGGTTAGGTTAGGTTAGGTTAGGTTAGGTTAGGTTAGGTTAGGTTAGGTTAGGTTAGGTTAGGTTAGGTTAGGTTAGGTTAGGTTAGGTTAGGTTAGGTTAGGTTAGGTTAGGTTAGGTTAGGTTAGGTTAGGTTAGGTTAGGTTAGGTTAGGTTAGGTTAGGTTAGGTTAGGTTAGGTTAGGTTAGGTTAGGTTAGGTTAGGTTAGGTTAGGTTAGGTTAGGTTAGGTTAGGTTAGGTTAGGTTAGGTTAGGTTAGGTTAGGTTAGGTTAGGTTAGGTTAGGTTAGGTTAGGTTAGGTTAGGTTAGGTTAGGTTAGGTTAGGTTAGGTTAGGTTAGGTTAGGTTAGGTTAGGTTAGGTTAGGTTAGGTTAGGTTAGGTTAGGTTAGGTTAGGTTAGGTTAGGTTAGGTTAGGTTAGGTTAGGTTAGGTTAGGTTAGGTTAGGTTAGGTTAGGTTAGGTTAGGTTAGGTTAGGTTAGGTTAGGTTAGGTTAGGTTAGGTTAGGTTAGGTTAGGTTAGGTTAGGTTAGGTTAGGTTAGGTTAGGTTAGGTTAGGTTAGGTTAGGTTAGGTTAGGTTAGGTTAGGTTAGGTTAGGTTAGGTTAGGTTAGGTTAGGTTAGGTTAGGTTAGGTTAGGTTAGGTTAGGTTAGGTTAGGTTAGGTTAGGTTAGGTTAGGTTAGGTTAGGTTAGGTTAGGTTAGGTTAGGTTAGGTTAGGTTAGGTTAGGTTAGGTTAGGTTAGGTTAGGTTAGGTTAGGTTAGGTTAGGTTAGGTTAGGTTAGGTTAGGTTAGGTTAGGTTAGGTTAGGTTAGGTTAGGTTAGGTTAGGTTAGGTTAGGTTAGGTTAGGTTAGGTTAGGTTAGGTTAGGTTAGGTTAGGTTAGGTTAGGTTAGGTTAGGTTAGGTTAGGTTAGGTTAGGTTAGGTTAGGTTAGGTTAGGTTAGGTTAGGTTAGGTTAGGTTAGGTTAGGTTAGGTTAGGTTAGGTTAGGTTAGGTTAGGTTAGGTTAGGTTAGGTTAGGTTAGGTTAGGTTAGGTTAGGTTAGGTTAGGTTAGGTTAGGTTAGGTTAGGTTAGGTTAGGTTAGGTTAGGTTAGGTTAGGTTAGGTTAGGTTAGGTTAGGTTAGGTTAGGTTAGGTTAGGTTAGGTTAGGTTAGGTTAGGTTAGGTTAGGTTAGGTTAGGTTAGGTTAGGTTAGGTTAGGTTAGGTTAGGTTAGGTTAGGTTAGGTTAGGTTAGGTTAGGTAGGTTAGGTTAGGTTAGGTTAGGTTAGGTTAGGTTAGGTTAGGTTAGGTTAGGTTAGGTTAGGTTAGGTTAGGTTAGGTTAGGTTAGGTTAGGTTAGGTTAGGTTAGGTTAGGTTAGGTTAGGTTAGGTTAGGTTAGGTTAGGTTAGGTTAGGTTAGGTTAGGTTAGGTTAGGTTAGGTTAGGTTAGGTTAGTTAGGTTAGGTTAGGTTAGGTTAGGTTAGGTTAGGTTAGGTTAGGTTAGGTTAGGTTAGGTTAGGTTAGGTTAGGTTAGGTTAGGTTAGGTTAGGTTAGGTTAGGTTAGGTTAGGTTAGGTTAGGTTAGGTTAGGTTAGGTTAGGTTAGGTTAGGTTAGGTTAGGTTAGGTTAGGTTAGGTTAGGTTAGGTTAGGTTAGGTTAGGTTAGGTTAGGTTAGGTTAGGTTAGGTTAGGTTAGGTTAGGTTAGGTTAGGTTAGGTTAGGTTAGGTTAGGTTAGGTTAGGTTAGGTTAGGTTAGGTTAGGTTAGGTTAGGTTAGGTTAGGTTAGGTTAGGTTAGGTTAGGTTAGGTTAGGTTAGGTTAGGTTAGGTTAGGTTAGGTTAGGTTAGGTTAGGTTAGGTTAGGTTAGGTTAGGTTAGGTTAGGTTAGGTTAGGTTAGGTTAGGTTAGGTTAGGTTAGGTTAGGTTAGGTTAGGTTAGGTTAGGTTAGGTTAGGTTAGGTTAGGTTAGGTTAGGTTAGGTTAGGTTAGGTTAGGTTAGGTTAGGTTAGGTTAGGTTAGGTTAGGTTAGGTTAGGTTAGGTTAGGTTAGGTTAGGTTAGGTTAGGTTAGGTTAGGTTAGGTTAGGTTAGGTTAGGTTAGGTTAGGTTAGGTTAGGTTAGGTTAGGTTAGGTTAGGTTAGGTTAGGTTAGGTTAGGTTAGGTTAGGTTAGGTTAGGTTAGGTTAGGTTAGGTTAGGTTAGGTTAGGTTAGGTTAGGTTAGGTTAGGTTAGGTTAGGTTAGGTTAGGTTAGGTTAGGTTAGGTTAGGTTAGGTTAGGTTAGGTTAGGTTAGGTTAGGTTAGGTTAGGTTAGGTTAGGTTAGGTTAGGTTAGGTTAGGTTAGGTTAGGTTAGGTTAGGTTAGGTTAGGTTAGGTTAGGTTAGGTTAGGTTAGGTTAGGTTAGGTTAGGTTAGGTTAGGTTAGGTTAGGTTAGGTTAGGTTAGGTTAGGTTAGGTTAGGTTAGGTTAGGTTAGGTTAGGTTAGGTTAGGTTAGGTTAGGTTAGGTTAGGTTAGGTTAGGTTAGGTTAGGTTAGGTTAGGTTAGGTTAGGTTAGGTTAGGTTAGGTTAGGTTAGGTTAGGTTAGGTTAGGTTAGGTTAGGTTAGGTTAGGTTAGGTTAGGTTAGGTTAGGTTAGGTTAGGTTAGGTTAGGTTAGGTTAGGTTAGGTTAGGTTAGGTTAGGTTAGGTTAGGTTAGGTTAGGTTAGGTTAGGTTAGGTTAGGTTAGGTTAGGTTAGGTTAGGTTAGGTTAGGTTAGGTTAGGTTAGGTTAGGTTAGGTTAGGTTAGGTTAGGTTAGGTTAGGTTAGGTTAGGTTAGGTTAGGTTAGGTTAGGTTAGGTTAGGTTAGGTTAGGTTAGGTTAGGTTAGGTTAGGTTAGGTTAGGTTAGGTTAGGTTAGGTTAGGTTAGGTTAGGTTAGGTTAGGTTAGGTTAGGTTAGGTTAGGTTAGGTTAGGTTAGGTTAGGTTAGGTTAGGTTAGGTTAGGTTAGGTTAGGTTAGGTTAGGTTAGGTTAGGTTAGGTTAGGTTAGGTTAGGTTAGGTTAGGTTAGGTTAGGTTAGGTTAGGTTAGGTTAGGTTAGGTTAGGTTAGGTTAGGTTAGGTTAGGTTAGGTTAGGTTAGGTTAGGTTAGGTTAGGTTAGGTTAG